>CM062814.1:427703856-432503856 GCA_031772625.1 Pinus tabuliformis | reverse complement strand
CTTTCACAAAAATACATGACTAATGCTCAAAAACCTGATTCAAAACCCTACAAAACCCTAAATTTTGAACAAAAAGGTTATAAAAGAGACGTTATGGTAAAAAACAATTCATTTGTTGTTTTTACTATGGTTAAAAACTTCAAACCTTGCGTACCTCGTGAAAATTGGTGATCAAATCCCGAACATTCAATGGTCTATTGCCTTTCACACTTCCTCTAGGTAAATGCTCTATCCTACTCTTTGTTTTTCTGCCAATTTTAGATGCAATTTCATGTTTTAGACCGAGGTTTGGA
Organism: Pinus tabuliformis; assembly: GCA_031772625.1. Taxonomy (NCBI): domain Eukaryota; kingdom Viridiplantae; phylum Streptophyta; class Pinopsida; order Pinales; family Pinaceae; genus Pinus; species Pinus tabuliformis. Next base: position 432,503,563 of record CM062814.1, on the reverse strand, counting down.
GTGATTTTTTGGTCCAAAATTCTACCTCGGTCATCGCAGGTTTTCCCCTCGGGGTTGCGATGACCAAGAAATTTGCATGGAACAAAAAAGGGATCGTCACAGGAAAGTGATGTACACTTGTGATGACTCGAAAGTTTGTGAACTATGCAAATCGGCCTATCACAGCTGTTTTAAAAACAGTTACGAGGAGCGCTGGAATCAAAAAAACTTCATTTTTAAATAGTTTAAGAGATGAAAATGGTTGAATGGCATTTAATAAAATTATTTTGGTGCATGCAGGGATACAAAATGTCTTTCTCTTGGTAGGAACACACTCACGATGATGATGATGTGATGGGGGAAGCCAATCCTCATTGCCTAAATATCCTATGGAACTGTGGGCTATTAAAATTCTTCTTAACACCACTACTGAGAGCTCAATTGGATCTCTTGGAGTACCTGATCCAAGCGTGGAATCCAACGGAGGGAAAATTTATCATCCGTGGGCAAGAAATTGAATTGATGCCACAAACATCTATTTTTTGACCGGATTGTCACGGTGAGAGGAGAGACCTCGCATGGTGGGTACTCGAGTTACTGGAGACTCGCTAGACACTCTTATTGCAAGAGTGTGCCCAGGATCACAGAAATCATATACTAGTGGAAAATTGCAGATTACCTCAGTGAATGATTTGTCATTGCGGGTTTTTCTATTCACTATCACTAGGGAAGCTAGCTCCCAAGCCTAGCATGAAGCAACCAAAACTCAATTACGGTTAGCCTTGGACTATTTAAATCCCACTATGTTTGACTGGACGGAGGCCATGTCTCTTAACATGAAGAGACAATTGACCAAATGCCATAGGGGTGAGACAAAACAGTTTTGTTATGGTTTGATCTTGGTACCACTCATGCTGGAGCGAGTACCAATCCTTTAGAGGCAGGACATCACAGTGGGATGGCCAGGACCATGAGAGACACGGATTACCCAGTGGGCTCTTGTGATGCCATGAGGAGGCAGTTGTTAGCCTGTGCCATGGGGTCCTGAATTTATTAAGTAGATGAAACGTCAGCAGGTCATAGTCAAGGATTGGCCATACATTGGGATGGACTTCAGGGGTGACTTGGACATGTTGCTTCCTCCTCGAGAACAGTGGGATGAGAGAGGTAAAATACTCAATTTAACAGACAAACTTTTGTAATTTGTTTTTTGTTGTTTTTGGATTTTAAATATACATGCCCTGATCATTATGTTTCAATTCTTTGTAGATGTTGGTCCTGAGAGACCAATAGGTCTTTCCCCTATTTCCTGGAGGGCTGCTAAAGAGATTGACTTACCGCCTTCGGGTGGAGATGTTGAGGAGGAAATAGCCCGAAAGCTAGACGGCTTGACTAGGGGATCCCAGATTATAGAGGGTTCGAGGAGATTCCCAAGTAGTACCAGTGACACACCGCGGGTGTTTTGAACAGGATACACCGGCTACTTCGACGCGTGGTCTAAGCAGTAGTCTGCTATAGGGAGCATAATGCATAGTAGACTTCTAGGTTTCTTTTCTACAGAGTTTTGAGAGACATGTATCTCATGATGTAACTGAACACACATATTTTTTGGACACACACACACACACACACACACACACACACACACATATATATATATATATATATATATGAGTGCCATGGTGCGCAACACATGATATAGATCTATCTATGTTTTACTGTCTCTGCTTATTATGTCTAAATGCTTGTCTATGATTTATAATTTGTGCAAATGTCTACCTAATACATAATTCACTAATGCATCAGTCAATATATCTAACATATGCATAAAAGACAAAAGACACAATAAGCAAGAAATCGCTTGACACACCAAACCAAAAAGGGTACATCGACGCATAGGTTCATTTTTACACAAGCTCGAACCATGGAGAACTATGCTTGGATTCAGTTTCATTGTTTACACAAGCTTGAAACGAAAACCTATGCTTGAATAAGGTTCGCATGCCCCTAACATAATGACCCAATCGAGGTACATGCCCCCCAAGCTTCATTGCATTCAACGAGGTGGATGTAATGAAGTTTCACTTTCGAGATCTAGGAAAGATTTGACTGGGATTTTACGAGATCTCAATCAAAGACTCGATTGGGAAAAGGGAGTTGTTTCATTTTTTAACGAGGTTGACATAGGGAAAGAACTATCCTCAAGACATTTGTTTCATTTTTGAACAAGGTTGACACAATATCAAGAACTCTCCTCAAGACACCTTAATTTATTTTTTTAATGAGCTTGACATAAGACAAGGAACTATGCTCCATACTCCTTGTTTCATTTTTTAACGAGGTTGACACAAGATCACAAACTATCCTCATGACCCTTGTTTCATTTTTTTAAGGAGCTTGACACAAGACAAAAACTATGCTCATCACCCCTTGTTTCATTTTTTAACGAGGTTGACATAGGAACAAACTATCCTTAGTGAAACCAGTCATGGACCATAAGAAGACAGGGTTGCCAATAGGTCTCCAGTAGAAGGAAGGACCATGCTCCGGGAGGAATATAGGTCATCTAGTTCTAATGAGAGATCAGGTCTCAATGCCCCTAGTACATGATGTACAATATCATCTATGTGATCATCAATGGAGGTGGAACAGGTAGCCACATAATTGACCCGTGGCAGGAAGGTGCTTGCTGACAAACAAGAGCTGATAGGGGATGATGGTGGCAAAGGAGGTAACTGGTGAACAAAGAATGAAAATTGATCTATAGTCACAATTATTCTGTTATGTGGAAAACAAACCACACGGAAAAGTGAAGAAACAAGGGCTCCCATGACATAAATGTAGTCGCAACCAAGGAGGATATTGAAATCCAATGCACCTTGGATGACCATCACGTTGATATAGACGATTTTACCTCCCAAAATAATAGAGAACTTCAGAAGGATCCCTAAGGGTTGATTGGTTCCTTCGTCGAAAGCCAACAGATTTTGGGTGACAGGCACAAGCCGGGGGGAACCCATAGCTTGCCAAGTAGTGGAGGGCATGAGACTAACAGACGCACCTTCATCTAAGAGAGTGCCAGGTACTACCATATTATAGGCGTGTACTGTGATCTGGAAAGGCACATAAGAGGGGAGGCAGAAAGCAGTCAAATGACTCCAATCGAAGGAAACAAAAAAACTACTTGGTGGGGGTATCGTATGATTGCCCCCATGCTTTGCAAGAATTAAAGAACGACTCTCTTGATTAGCCGGGACAGGAGGGTCACTCTTTGATTCAGGAGAATTTGATGAGATGAGAAGAACATGAGCAGTACAATCATTATGTTCTTCTGGAATAGAATGAACAACTGGTGGTGAAACCAAGACAACACTCTCTCCGACCAATGGTTGATCGGGGAATAACATGACGCAGTAAAGCTCAGGAATAGCAGGATGGGCAAGAGATGAATCCAAATCAATCTCTTTGTCAATCGAGAGAGGGTCAGAAGAAAGCCTTTGATAACCAACTGGAAGTTGGGGTGGAGGAACTGTAAGATTTTCCAAAACAGTGGAAGCTTTATTGATGAGTGGACAAAGGTGAAGAAGATGTTCGCCTTCACATAACCTATAGGGGAATATAATCTTCCCTTTCTTCTTACCATTTCTAGTTGAGTATTTAACATCGACATGATCTTCAGAGGGTGATGAGGATTGATGAGTCAGATCTTGAGACCATACTTCTAAGATCCTAGGAATACCATGACAATCACAAAGAAAATGGTCACCCTTGCATAGCTTACAAGGAAATTTAACCTTCCGTGGAGGATTAGAAGGTTGTTCTCCTGGAGGTGTACTTAGAGCAATAGTTGCACAGGTGGCCTCTCACTTATCTAAATTCTTCTTTGTCTTCCTCTTCTTCTTCTTAGCCTCTTGGTTACTGGATTTAGAACTTTCACTAGGCGAAGTAGAAGGGGAGGGTGAAGAAATAAGGGAAGAACGCAAAGGGTCAACCCTAGAATCATTTTGTCAGGACTCAAATGAAGGAGACGACAGAATAGGAGTCAAGATGCCTGGGACCACCAAGGTTGAAAACAACCAAACAGGGAAACTAATGGTTAACCCAAGCAAGGACAACGTTGTCATATACGGAGCACCAACATTTCCAAAAGAAGGAAAAGGACCAAGATTCCCATCTGGGGGGAGATCTTGACTGGTAGACTCTGGAAATGTTGCCATGGAATCGACCTTGAAAGGGATGCTAACTCTAACTAGGAATATTTCGTGGGCAGTTAATTTTGCGACATTGAAATAGAACTATGCCTTTTCATAGTTTAAGAGTCGAGAAAAAGACGAATGGTGACTCTATCTCTTTCGAAGTTTAATGAGCCTGAAAGGACAAGTGCTCAGATGATCCTTTTACTTTTAAAGAGTCAAAAAGGAATGAAAATGATTGCTCTAGAATTCTAGGCAAGAGGTTTACTAGACAAATTGTAAAACTGCATATACACCTTGGTAATAAAATGAAAGAGAAATGACCAAGGACTTTTCGTATGGTAGTCAATCTTCCCGAATGCTGTGGTCCGTGCATTACGACTCATAAGGTGGTAGAATCAACTTCCTATGGATAATAGGATGATAACCTAGTGGGGTCTCCCAATATATACACGATGGTACGGGGAGCACAAATCTGTACTAGTACCTATAGAATCACAAAAGGAGGAATCAACCAACCTTAGTGGAAACAATAGCAACTAGGTTTAATGATGCCAGAACACGTCTCTAGCATAGACCTCTAGATATGTGAGCATTAGGTTCCAATGCATTTTTAAGTTCATTCATTAGATTTTAACAGTTAATCTTGAATTAAGTTTTGATTTTAAGGCCTTATCGAATGTATCTTTAACACTCCTAGAATGCAACTACAATGAGTAAAAAACCATTCCTTTCGATGAACGACTACCTAAATGAGGGTAAGGAGTTCATTTCCAAGCGAACAAAAACAATAACAAGAAAATGCAAGAATAGTAGTGCATGCAAGCAATCCAATCATTAGGAAACATGAGGCATCAATTCCGCTTATCTCCCAACTACTATGACGAAAATGAAAGATTTCAAATTTACCTTTTAATTTCTCAATCATGAAAAATCCACTAATGAAAACATGCTTTCACTTTTGTATGCTATATCAGTGCAATGTTTTTGATTTTTTGGACTTAATAACAAACAAGAAAATGCAAGCCTGACTAATCAAAACAAATGTAATCTATGTTCAATAGTGAATGGAAATCAAATCAACACAAAAAAATGGTTTGATGCCCAATCACTATAGATCAATCAGAAAGAATAGACAAGCAGTAAGAGAACATCTTAAAACAAGTCAATAAGATGGTTGTGGATGTAGTTCGGAATCTTGGAAGGACAAGAAACCCAAAACAAGTGACTTCTTGATGAAACCTTAAGAGAATTAGGTCACACAGCCCAAAAACTCAAAACTCAGACAAACGAAACCAAGAAGGATATGCCTTAGCAAAAACAGTCAAAAAAAGCTTGATAAGATGTAAGAGACAATAGAGGACAAGCTACATTGGCCTATTCAGGAGGCAGGGCTATGAAAAGCAACCCTACAAGAATCTTCGCAGGGGTTAGACTAGCACATGAGATGAACACCAAATCATCATAGGCAAGACGTAAGCAACTGAACGACGTCATCGCAACAGTACACCTGTCTTCGGCGACAGTCTGATTTCAGGAATCGTCGCAGCTGTATGATGGGATATCTGCAATGTACAGCTTGCTCAAAGAGAACAGGGGTGATTCGTTGTAGTTGTCAAGAGCTAAACAGCTCCAATCTTAATTAAGAGGCAAAACAATGCAAAGGCAGCTGAAAGACACCAGGCTTCTCACTCAGACAGTGAGGTGGACTACCAGATCTACTCAAGTGATCCAGAACACTAATGCTCAGTCCCAAAACCAAAAGACACTATGTAATTTAATCAAAAACAAATCAAAAGAAAAACAAGAGACACCACACAAAGGAATCCACAGCGGAGTCGCCAACTTGTGATGTAGGTATTGTTCCCTCTGTGGACAGAGGCAACCCCTCTAGCCCTAGAGTGGGTCTAGTCACAACAAGACAAAAAAATAGTTAATTCCTTAAATAGTCATTGTTGAAAGAGCCTACCTTATGTCGGTGTTTGATGCAGTCTTCATTACGCTGCTTCAGCTATCGTTTTCTTCTCCTCGATGAGTGATTCACCTGAAACAACATAAGAGAACAATGAAACACATAATAGAGCACAACAATGAACCATTTACTTACAGATTCAAGGAACCATAAGCTATCAAATATATTTCATACATGATATAGGAAATAACCATTGATTGTATTAATATGAAAAACAGTAAAGCTTACAACTATGCCTTGACATTGCAAGCTTCCTTGAAGGGTCCAATCAGTATGTCTCTGTAAGCATTCACTCTCAAAGGTCTCCTAGAAAGGCTGATGACTCTCTCTCTCACACCCAAAAGCACTAGTATGAGACTAAGGAAATCACAAAAAGGCTTTCTTCTTATAAGACCATTTCACACTATCAATCCACAACCAATTGCTAGACTATCAACAATTCACACTGCAAACTATCAATCCAACACCAAGAACTAGCTAATTGTCTCACTACCAAAAACTAGTTGATCATAGTCATGGAGGATGATTTTATAAGAGGAGGAGCCTCCAACAATGAGGGAGAGAAAGCTTATATTCATGGAAAGTTACTCAAAAGGCAGAACCACCATCTCAAATGAGGAAAGGAAAATTTCCTTGACCCAACAACCAGTTCCAGAACCACCCAAAAGCATTTTGTTTGAACTAATTCACCATATCTCGGTCGTCACGATTCAAACACTAAGACTCAGAGATGAAATCGTGAGGCAACAATGTATTGAGAGCTATCGTCACAAGCAAGATACTGATGACTTGCGACGATCCCTAATATCCAACCGTCACTGAGAACATATGTACTCTTGTGACGGTGATGCAAGGTTCTTATTTACTCTAGGCTATCGTTGCAGGCAGAATACTGATGTCTTATGACAATTTTGAAACATAGGTAAAAAAGGTCAACTTCAAGATTAATGAGCATGGTTAATCTTCTTGAGTGATATGTTTGACAAAGAGCAGATGCTATTCAAGGACCGAATTTACCCGGGATTAGGGGATACGGGGTCGGTGACAAAATACTGTGTAACAGGTAGACTGGACAACGTGGACCTCTGAGGTTTTACCAGGGCCAAGTGGATTCTACGAAGAACTATTGGAAATAGTGTTTGAGACCGACTTCTATTCAGAAGAAGATTTAGCAGGGGTCTGGGACTCTAAACCAATAACTCCATCCATAGGGTGTGTAGCCTACGACTTTGATTCCATGGGATTGGATGATGGTCATGGAGCATCGGGTACTAACTCATACAAAGTGCCAGACTAAGAGTAAACTAGATCTAAGTACTGGGCACGAGCAATGGCTTGTTCTTCAGTAATGCTCCCACCCATAGCTATATCATGAGCAATTGGGGCCACGAATGACTTAGTGAACCATTCTATGTGCAACACATCAACAATCTCAAATTTGATCAGGCGACGTCTACATCTCCATTCATGGATGTGATCAGAGATGTGTGTTGCAGTATCTTGCTTAAGTGATGTGAGCAAATAGGTTCTAGTTTCATAGCGAACTGGAAGTTGGAAATGCATGAGGAAAGCCATGGATAAAGAGTTAAAGTCATGGTAAGTGCTTCGAGGAAGCTCGATGTACCACTTGGTTAATTCACCTGCAAGGGTTCATTGGAAAAGACAGAGACGAATGGAATCGTCAACGTAAGAATTTGAAGAGCACCAAAGGTGATATGTCATCATGTGGGCTTGAGTATCTTCTTTTTCTTTCCCATTGAATTTTAAACAATCGCTCGGGATCTTGGATGGAACCGGAGAGTATTATGGCAAATGAAGAATTGGATAATTCGTAAGGAGAGACACATGTGGCAACTCTAGTGTGGCCAAGAATGGAAATTGAGTATTAAAAGGCATTGGAGGTTGGTAAGAGGGTTCAAGCAGAGGAGCCCATCCCTGTTGGTAAGGACTTTGGCCCCACAGTTGGGGATTTTGGCCATAGGGCATTTGATGTTGCCCCCATTATGGGTTACCTTGGCCATATGAAGGATTTTGACCTTGAATACCTTGGAACTGTCCAGTCATAGATTGTTGATAAGCAACATAAGGGTTAAGAGGTTGTTGAGACTATTGATCTTGGACATATGGGTATTGTACCTGTTGTCCCTAAACATATGGGTGCTGAACATGTTGCCCCTAAACAAGAAGATTTTGGACTTGGTGCTCTTGAGCATAAGGATTATACACTTGTTGCCCTTGAACATAGGGATTTTGTACCTACTTCCCTTGACCAAAAGGATTATGTACCTGTTGACCTAGGACATTAGGGTTTTGTACCTGTTGCCCTTGGCCAAAATGATTCTAAACTTGTTGACCTAGGACATTAGGATTTTGGGCCTGCTGCTACAGGACTTGACCTTGGCCTTGCCCTTGCAAGGGTTGACTCTGTCGATATGTATAGAAGGGTTGCTGTTGCCCGGGTTGGTTTTGCTGCTACAAGGGTTGGCCTTATGACTGCAAAATTTGTCCTTGGGGCTGTAAAGGTTGGCCCTGCGAGGACATGGGCTAGGAGGTTTGTGAAGCATAATGCACCTGTTGCTGCAATTGTTACAAGGGTTGCCTCTGTAGTTGTTGCAGTTGACCTTGCTGTGAGATAATTTGCCCTTGTTGTTGCATGGATATCCCTTGCTGCAACAAAGGTTTCCCTTGTGGTAACAAAGGTTTCCCTTGTTGTTGTAGAGGTTGTCCTTGCTGTTGAAAGGGTACTTGAACAGTGCTCGGAAAATTTCTGAATTGAATCTAGCAATAGCCACCTTGGAAAGTGGATGATCCAGGCTGAACATACTACCCAGATTGAAGGGTGTAAGGCTAATTAACCTTTCCTTCATAACCATATGGAACATAAGGAGTTTGGTATTGGACCTGAGCCTCATAAGGTTGCTGATATTGGACATCGATTGACCCAAACAGATCAACAGGGTTTTGAATAACACTAAAAGAAGGCTGGTTCATACCAAGCATGTGAGCTTGTGATCCACTCACTTTGGTGGCACCTGCAACCATAGAAACATTTAGATTCTGCCCCACAGGTGTGGCATGGCTTGTCCACTGACTGAAGGGATGGAGGAACTAACAGAGACATTCCTCGACGCCACCGGTTGACCCAGATGGGAGACTAGGATGGACGATACAAGAGGGTTCAGAACAGTAGGTTGCACCGGGACTGAGGTAATGGCCTGCTGGGAGGTTGAGTTCGCAATGAACATTCTTGTAGTAGGCATGGCATCGGATGCCCAAACAGGGTTATGGTAAAGTGATGAGGCACTAGGTGTACCTGAAACCAACTGTACCAAGGATACATAATGAGGCGATAATTCTTGATACACATTGATGGGAATGCTCCTTATATAGGGGAAACCTTTAGGAGGAAAAGGATGTTATTCCTCCTCAATAGTGTGTGGAGTCGAAACTTCTGATTCATACAGAGAGTTGACTAGAGCATCACCTTCGGGTTCCATATCTGGGAATAGATGATGATGAATGACCAAAGAAGTATGAGGAGATAATTCCAAAGGAACCCCCGACTGATTGTACGGACTGTATAGACACTGCGGTGATATCACAACAGGGTCAAACAAAGGATTCAAAGGATAGATAACCACCCCAAGATGACTGTCAGTAGTCGGCGAACTCTCAGGAGTTTGAATGGGATTGTCCAGAGATTCCAGGCCAAAATTAGCAGGTGACCCAGTATCTGAAGTAGGTGGAGGACGTGATGACAAAGGTTGAATGCTCAGAAAAATTCCAAGTTCAACACCTTGGTCTTCGAGTGAATCTGGTAATTCAGGAAATGGCTCCTCAAGAAATCTTTTAGATGGAGGAGAGGAAGAGGAACTAGGTGAACCAGATGGTTCAACCACGATGACCTTGTCTTAGTTAACAGGAAAAGGGAGAGATAAACTTCAAGGATTTAAAATATTATTTAAGGGAAACTCATGATTTGGTCTAGAAAATAATAACAGGATGTTATTAGATCGTGGGCAATCAATTTATTAATACGCATAAATAGACTGGTGCTCTTTCATTTTCTAAGAGTCGAGAAAGAAACAAAGGTGACTCTATCTCTTTCGATTAGAAACGAGCTCTAAAGGACAAGTGCTCGAATGATCTTTCAAGTTTATTGAGTCAAAAAGATCAAATGACTGCTTTAGATGATCTAGGTAAAAAGGATTACCAAGCAACCGTGAACTATAGAATACCTCCTGGCGAACCAAGAAGTATGGGGCGACAGTCTCCCTGAATGCTGTCTTAAGTGTATCACATTTGCAAGGCAACCGAATCGGCTTCCTATGGATAAAGGATTGCATCCTAGAGGGGTATCCCATTATATACTCGATGATACGGGGAGCACAAATCCATACTAGCACCTATGGATAAAGGATTGCATCCTAGAGGGGTCTCCCATTATATAGTCGATGATATGGGGAGCACAAATCCATACTAGTACTGTCTAGTGCCGAAGCAAACAACAACTGCTAGGTTTAAATATGCCGGAACATGTCTCTAGCCTATACCTTCTAGATGTGACCATTAGATTTCAAATGCGCCTTAGGTCAATTAAGTTCATTTTAAAGTTTATCTTGAGTTATGTCTCAGCTTTCAAGTCTTACCATTGTGACTGGAAAAACCCTAAATGCAACTAAATGATACAAGACCCTTTCAATTCGATGAATTGTCTACCCTAGAGAGGGTAGGAAACACACAATAAAATGAAAACAACCAAGCAACTAAAAGCAAATTATTTTTCACTACTTCACTTTTTGAGAAAATAAACTAATGAAAAATACATTCGAATTCCTAATTTCCTGACAAGTACATTTCTAACATTCCTTTCAAAAACAAAAGAGTTCATTTTCGTTTCAAATGCCAATGCAATCCTAGTCTTTAACGATGCTGACTACCGTAGCATACTGATGCAACAAACTAGAATTTCATACTTTTTCATGAAACGATGAAATGAAATTTTCACATACAACACTTCAATGAAAAAGTTTTCTAAATAATTAGCTCTTCAAGCAAATGAAAACACGAAAAGAGAAACTCGTTCAGACTAATGAAACACTGACTTTACCAAAAACAAGACAAGAAATGTCATCCATGCCAAAAAAGAAACATTTAGACAAGCAAACTAAAAGGTTTCAAACTTGTGTAATGGAGGTCAAAGGCTTAACAGGGCTGCAAATGAAATGCAAGGAGTAAATACACCAACAACTCGACTCATTGAGTTCACAATCAGTTGAATGAATGACAATCTAGATGAGCTAGTGCCACTAACCACCTAATGACCCAAGAAATCAAATGGAAAGATGACAAATCAACAAGCAACCAAATCGAATGAAAAGTAGCTTTATAGTCTAAAAGGCTTACGGGGTCGAAATCATGAGAGAAAAACATACTGGCCAAGATTGGGGACAAACCCTAATCTTCACTTACAGTCATCGACATGACTGACTAATTGACAACAGGCACCAGAGGGAGCTCGACGCAACTATTTCTCAGCATATTGCTTTGATCGGCATAATGATAAGTGAATTAAGCGTGCTGAGTGAGGGAGCCAAGAAAAAAATAAAAATATTTAAAAGCTGGGACTAGATTTGCTACTATGAATTTTAAACTCAAACCAGTAAGCAAAGGAAAACAAACAAAACCAAAGGGAAAAAGTGGAACTATAAAAGTTCGCACAAAACATGAAATCTCAAACAAGGCAAACAAAAGGATTGGCTCCCCACTAGAGTCACCAACTTGTGGTGAAGTAAAATTATGAGTGTAAACATGAACAATTCCTCTAGCCCGATAATGGGTCTAGCCACAGCTATTACATCCTATGGAATATTTCCTTAGGTTAGAACCAATTTAGAGGGCCTACCTCTTAGTACACTTATCTTGTTTGATGATGTCCTTGTTTTCTCACTCCAACTATCTCTCGTTTCCTTCTTCAAACACCTAAAACAAGTAAACAACAACAAACAACAACCATGATAATAGAAAAATTGTAATTCAACCTACTTAATAAGTTAATAAACATTAAGCCATGAACATGTAAGATGACACATCATGTAGGAAATCAATCGATAGTTGAAAATATATTGAATCAAGAAGAGATTACAACCATTGCCTTGACATTTCCATTCTCCTCTGACAAAACCAGGTTCCCACACACTTCTTCTAGCATTCCATGATGGCCTCAACAATGATATTTTTAAGGCTCTTACCTTTAGGCTTCACACTAAACCAAATTCACACTTCTCCCTCACACAACTAGAGAGATACAACTATGAATAGATTGTTATTTAATCAAAACTTAATTAGCACTAGCACACCAAAATGAACTCTAGCTTGTGCTTGGGAAAAAGGGAGGTTTATATAGCATGAATGGATGGGAAATGAATCCTCTCCTCATGGGTGAAGGTCTTATCTCTTGAGGTAGTTCCATCCTTATAGGGTAAAGGAGCCTAAACTAACATCCTCGACCCATCCGACCAAACCATTTACCAGAATTCTGTTATGAAGCTTCTAGAGGTGGAAGCTTCGGCTCTTTATTTAAAAAGCTTTCCATAAGAGGACCAACGCAACTAGAAAAAAGACCAGTCACTTGGGTCGGCACTAGGGACAGTGTTAATCCCTGCATATCGGCGTGAGGAGGACAAGGGCCATTAGAGCCTGTCTTGTAAACTGGGAAAAACATAAGATTTTGGGGAAATGGTGCAAAAGGGAATTATTCTGCTCATGAAGAGGGAAACAATGGGAGTTTCTTCATGAAGAGAAAGCATGTAGGGTTCCCTCTAGAGGTCCTCCAAGATCAAGGAATGGGGAGTACAGGGACAGTGAAAAAATTTTGTGTAACAATTAGGCAATGGCACACGTGGGGTCAGATCGATGGAGTGCTTGACTTGACAGTGCAGATGCACCCTGGGGGGAGGTAAAGATGTCCTCATACTCCTCCATGACCTTGTCCATCTATTTTTTTCATGCAGAGGGGCCCTGTCTGGAGGTCGTGGCCACCATCTTCTTCTTTCCCTAAGGGCATGTCATCAGGAAAACAAATTTCCTGGTTTTGGAAATGAGCTTACTACATTTTTTTCGTGTAACCAAAGAGATGGTGGTAGGCAGTGCCACCTCCAGTATCCTATATAAATTATTTCCCAAGGTAGAAATAACAGTGTGAGGCCTTGATTCATACACATCATTCCACTTCCAGAAGTATGGTTGGCCTAATAATACATCACAAACATTAAGAGGAGAAACGTCACATGATACCTCATTCATAAAGGACTTGATTTCATATGGAAGGTGACAATGTTGGATGACACAAAGATATCGTCCTTCGTGAAGCCACCCAATAGTGTACGGTTGTGAGTTTTCTATGGTTGGTAAGCCTAACCGCTTCACGATCTCTACTGACATGAGATTCTTTTGGCTCCCACTATTGATAATGAATTGTAGTAGGGAACATTTTACCCACATTTGGGAGTGGAAGAGGCACTCCTCCTGCTTTGGATCTTTGGGTTCCACCTTCTGGATCATTGTGGTGGCAATGGTGGTGTTGGGATTGACATCAATAATCTACTTCCCTTTGTCATTCCCCTTGTTAGGTTTTGACTTAGAGTCGGAACATGCATCTAATTCAGAAGCCTTCAACATGGCTACTAGTGACTTCTTGGCCTGACACTCACTTATGTTGCGAGTGAAGCTCTTATGGAACTCACACCACTTTCCCTTGTCTTCCTTCAATTTCGCGGTGTTGTTCTTTTGCTTGTGGCTTTGGCGGGTTGTCCTGGGCTACTGCGCCTTGGCTTTGTCCTTTATTATGCTATTTGGGAGCACCTTTACCTTGCTTCAAATTTTCATATTCCAAGTCTCGATTTTTTTGTTTGAGCTTTTGATCGATCTTGAGAGTGTATCAGTATGCTGTGCCAAGTGAGGAGATGTCTAGGAACTCCATCTCATCCTAGATGTACCTATGTAGGAAGTTGTGGTACTTGAGTACCAAATGTTTCTTAGAATCCTTGATACCCAACTTCGTGCGAAGGGTATGAAAGACATTGGTAAACTCGGCATGTCTTGGTCCCTTCCCTATTGCAACATGGTCCATTTTATGTATTTATCATCATAGCTCCCGATAGGGTAGTACTACTCCTTGATGGCATCATGGAATTAATTCCAAGTGGGTGCATCTAAAAATAGTGAGGGCATACTTTAATCCTTCTTCTCACAGTAGGTTTCCCACTAGTCCTTGACTTGGGGGGAAGCTTTGAGACGAGAAAAAGTAATCTTTTTTTAGCTCAAAAGATCATGAACAAAAAAAATATTCTTCTAGCAGATTTACCCATTTATCTACTGTGTCTGCATCTATTTGGCCCTCAAATATGGGAATGTCAAAGTTTACTTCTACCCTAAAAGGAGTGGAGCCTCCAGAGTGGTTTATAGATGTGGATGTGCTATCGGTGGGCAACCGTTGAAGGATCTGGGCAAAGTTGTCCATCACCACATTTCTTTGTTTCTAGAGGGCCTCCTCGAGCAATATTTTGATAGGATCTCCTGCTCACTCATCTTTATTTTCTCCCCCCATGGGGCGCCATCAAGGTTTGCGAGGCTGATCTTACAAAGGTTCAACCATATCGAGCCCTAACTCCTTATACCCCGACCTCATTGGGGACATGCCAAGAAGGATTGAGAAACATTAGACAACTCTAATACCACTGATTGAATTTAAACAGGTACACAATAAATTACAAATATAACCATAAACATGAAAATGCAACGAAAATAAAACTTCATGTCATGAATATCAAAGAACTAAAATATGTTTACTCTTGATAGTGCTTGATCTTCCAGCATTCAGGGGATCACCCTAGTATGAAGTCCCAACTAGACCTCACACCATTTGGTGTGGAAGTCCCATCCGGTATGATGGCCTAGTTGCCATTGTCTTAAGGATTTGCCTCAACTCTTACTTGTCAGCATAAAAGAGTGGTCTGCTTTGTCTTTGAGAAGTCAGATTTGCGTGCCTGGTGATTTCTATTATTACTTGTGTCAATGGTTCTTTCACTATAGAGGGAGAGGGTGTGAGTGAGTCCAAAGTTGGTTGGGATGAAGTCCCAACTCGAATACAAACACACAACACGATAGGATGTGCACAGCTTCTAGAGGAGCAGTCCACACGGATGTAGTAGTCACAACACACAAGGTAAGATAACACATACAACGCTCAGTGGATGAGTCCACACGAGTGCAACAATTGTTTCTATTGACATAGATTGTCATTGATGTCAATATGGCAATATTCGAGGAGCCAAGAGGAGCAAACAAAGCCATCAAAGGAGCAAACAGAGCTATCAGAGGGGCCAAGAGGAGCAGACAGAGCCAAGAAGAGCAGACAGAACCATCAGAGGAGCAAACAGAGCTATCCGAGGAGCAAAGAGTAGACAAAGCCATTAAGGAAGCAATCAGAGCTATCAGAGCCATCAGAGGATGCAAACAGAGATATCGGAGCAAGAATTTCAAAGAATACACTATCGAGAGAAATATATGCCACAAAAGGGTTATATATATGCATTAACACTATCAGAGGCCAAAACATATACATATAGGAAAATACACTATCAGAGGCCAAAAGTCACATATATATGCATTTACACTATCGAGAGGCAGAAGACTTGGGTGTATTGCAAATACACTATCAGAGGTAGAAGCTTTAATGCTATCGGGTCCGTAGAACCCATATAGCATCACTCCTATTTATTTACTGGTTTATCGCCGAATGCCTTTTACACAGAGAAATCACGCTAAACACTTAGTGGATTTAGGAAAACAGACTTGAAATCTTATGCATGGGAGCGTTGAGTCTTATTTGGTCCAACACATATTATCGCATCGCTATAAGTGAGTGGTCTACGTTAAGGTTTAGACCTGAACCTTTGCAATTTGTGATTGCCAACATATATTGCATCAGCACTTCGGGAGCGGGAGTTATAAAGTGTTAAGTATCCCATTGCAATCACTGATAGCAATTAGCGATATCGCATCAGACCTCCACCAAGAGCAAGCACCGATTGCGATGAATGTTGCGGATTCCATGCAACATTACACTTCACTTAATGCTATATTGCGTCCGCCATGTCGGAAGTGACCATTGCAAGTTATAAAGGGATGGCACGATATGTTGTGACTATCGATTGCAATTTCACTATGGACCTAATGCAAGTATAGATGAGGGTGCAATAAATTTGAAGTCCTCCCTTTAACGTTTTTGCTGGTTTTTCTCATATTTCCTATGTATTTGAATATTTGCCTTGCACGGGGTTTTAAAGGCAAAAATGCATTAAGAAATGCTCCCGATAGTTTAGGAGGCTGAACTAAAGCATATTGAGATTGCAATTGGGACACGGAATGTTCATTAAACAATACAGTCTCTATGTATCCCTATTATCATTGAAAAAATGGGGCTCTGTTACAGTTTTTTAACATATAGTGACCAAAAAGCTAGGAAGCCGATTGGAAACCCAGCACAGAGGAAACTGAAAAGCCAAATTCATCAAGAAGAGGGAAGCAAAAGGATAAGCTAGCGGAGAGGAAGCTGGAGTGAGTGTTGAAGAAGCTGAAGATTTAGTGGGAAGCGAAAACGAACAGTTAGAGGCATTAGGAATACAAAATAGGATAAAACAAGGAAGTGTGTGTGAATAATTAGTGTGAGAGGAAGCCGAAGTTCAGGGAGAGACAACAGAGTCAGGAGAGGTAGGAGAAGCAGGAGAACAAGAGTGAAGCAAAAACTCAGCAGGATTGGGAGCAGAGAACTATAGAAAAATAGTTTATACCAGGTTTGGGTTGGAGCCCATGGGTTTGGAGCCTCAGAACTGAAAGGACTGGAATCCTTGGGAGTTGGTGCTCCTAAGTGTAGAACTATTGCCTTGGAAGAAAAGAGTTGGTGTTCTAGAGGTTGGAGCCTCACAAAAGTCCAAGTTGGTGCTTGGAAACTGATTGCAACTAGCTATATATTGTATTTATTTCATTGCACTATTTGTGTTAAGAAAAGCATTTATTTCAACTATCTATTTCTGTGTTCCATATATATATATATATATATATATATATATATATATATATATATATATATATATATATATATATATATATATATATATATATATATATATATATATATATATATATATATATATATATATATGTTTTGGTGATAAAAATAAAAACATAAAAATAAGTATTGATTCACCCCCCTCCCTCTCAATATTTCCAACAATTGGTATCAGAGCGGGCTTCTTCATATTAGCCTAACAACTTGAAGAAGGATTCATAGCCATGATGAGAAATCATGAAGCATCAGGAAGACCTCCTCTGTTCGATGGCACTAATTTTGGTTTCTGGAAAAAGAGAATGACCTACTACTTAATGTCCCTTGGACCTAAAGTCTGGCATTTCATTCAAAATGAGTACCAAATTCCTCCCTCTCTTCCAACATATTAAGATGAGAGGAAAACCTACATTGGAAATGAAAAATCCTTGAACTCCATCACAAGTGGAATCACTGATTCTGAGTTCACAAAATTCATGAATTGTAACTCTGCCAAAGAAATGTGGGATAAGCTAGTTGGCTTATATGATGGAGACTCAAAAGTCAAGAAGGTAAAGCTTCAAACTCATAGAAGGCAATTTGAAAGTCTGAAGATGGAAGATGAAGAAGATATTTCATCATACTTCCTCTGAGTAGCTGAAGTGGTCAACTCCCTTAAAGGATTGGACGAAAATATTGAAGAAAGTACCATTGTTCAAAAGGTATTAAGATCTCTTCCAGACAGATTTGACTCCAAAATAAGCGCCATAGAAGAAGCAAAGGATCCAGATACTCTTAATATGGATGAACTCCATGGAATCCTCACTGTCTATGAGATGAGGAAAGGTGGCCCAAGCTCCAAATATGCAACATTCAAGGCTTCAAAATCAAACAAGGGGAAAGAAAGGAATGACTGTAGTGATGACTCTGATGTGGAATCCAAATTGGCTCAATTTGTACGAAAGATGAAGAGAAGATCTAAGCTAAAAGGTAAGTACCCTCTTATCTGTTTCAAATGTGGAAAAATAGGTCATTATGCTGCAAAATGTCCTCATAAACATGATAGTGATGATGAAGGAAATTCTAAAAGAAGGGTATACAAAAAGAAAGGGACCAATAAGAAGAACTTCTTCTCTAAGCAAGATGAGTCTGATGAGGATGAATTTGTAGTCATCAAAAGGAAATCAAATGAGGAAAGTGACCATGATGAAAGCCAAGAAACATTATTCATGTCATTCACAAATGAAGATGACTCAGGGCTAGAAGGAAATATAGATGAATTGTTAATAAGTGCCATTGAAGAAAATGAGAAATTACAGAATAAAATCATTTCTCTCAAGGTAGAAAATGAGGAAACAAGAAGAAGAGAAGATCTCTTGGAAACAAAGCTAAAATAAAAAGAAGAGACTTGTGAAGAACGTGAAGCCAAAATAGTATCTCTGAGGAAGGAATTGGGGCAAGTCAAAAAGGGTTTGAAAAGCTCTCAAATACTTGAGACTATCCTAAAAAGTCAAAAACCTCAACATGACAAGACTGGAATAGGCTTTAAAGGAGAACCTTAAAGTACTAAGAACAATGTGAAAATCTATGCCGATGCACTTTCCTGCAACCCAAAAGAAGAAAAAGCATGTCATCAAAGGTGCATCCCAGATCTAAAGAATGAAGAGAGAATAACACCAAAGAAGAATGTGGATTCGAATCATGGATACTACAGCAAATACAATCCAGTATTCTATCAAAGGCCCATCTCAAATCCAAAGAATGAAGCGGGAGTAATTCCAAGGAAGGAAATTAACTCAAACCATGGCTACTACAATAGGTACAAAACTATCTTTCTTGGACATTGTTTTCATTGTAAAAACTTTGGTTGATCAAGTCAGACATTGCATGGCTCGCAGGAGTGAAACACTAAAGCTAAAGTATCAAATAATCAAACCGTATGGCCCCAAAAGGCAGGGACAAATCAGAAACTTCAATTTTAGAGTTTAGGCTTCTGTGATCCATATTAAGTTAGAGAAAGATTTCAGCGAAAATCACATGGAATGTCATTTGTCGACACGTTTTGAACCAACCAGTGTGGTTCATCGTCAGGACAAGTTGAAGAAACAGATCCAGCTTAGCATGTTATATAGACCGAGCAGAGCCTCCAACGGCTAGTTTGACCAACCGCTAATATTGACCAAAGGACCAGGATCAAAATAATAGTTTATCAGTAAATAATCAAAAAATAAAGGTCAATTATTATTAAAAGAAAATTAGTTGCAATGGACCGCTTCTAAGAATAAATTAAGTGAGAATGAAATAACTAACTGAATAAAAATAATAAAAATAACAAATTAATTAAATAAATAAATAGATATAAAAAACCCTGAAATAAAAATAAAATAAAAATAAAATAAAAATGAAATCAGATAATAATAATTAAAATAATAAAAATAAAAAACTAGATATGAATAAGAGTTAAAACGTGAATAAATAAAAATAAAAATAAATAAATAAAATAAAAAGAATAACAATAGTAAAAATAAAAATAATAAAATAAGTAATAATAAATAAATAAAATAATTAATTAATAAAAATTAAAAATTAATAATAATAATAATAATAGTTAATAATAACTAACTAAATAAAGATAAAATAATAATAAAGCACGGAAAATAATAAAAATGAAAATGAAATAAAATAATTAAATAATAAATAAATAATATTGAATAACTAAATGGGAATAAAATCTAACTGAATGAATAAAAATAAAAATAATAGTAAAAATAAATAAATGAATAAAATAAAAAATAAAAATAAAAATAAAAATAAATTAAACTAAATTAATAAAAATTAATAATAATAATAATAATAGTAGTAATAATAATAATAAATAAAATAATTAAAAATTAAAAATTGATAATAATAATAATAATTGTTAAAAGTGAATAAAAATAATAACTATAATAATAAAACACGAAAAATAATAAAAATAAAAATGAAATAAAAAATATAAAATTGAATAACTAAATGGGGATAAAACATAACTGAATGAATAAAAATAAAATAATAGTAAAAAAATAAAAAAATAAAAATAATAAAAATAAATAAAATAAATTAAAATAAATAACTAAATAAATAAATAAATTAATAATAATAATAATAATAATAATAATAATAATAATAAATAAATAAAATAACTAAATAAGAAAATAAAAGGGAAAAACTTAGGTGTATAGAGTAAGGCTCTAGAGATAGTTTTCCCTTTTATTTTCTTATTTAGTTATTTTATTTATTATTATTATTATTATTATTATTATTAATTTATTTAGTTATTTATTTTAATTTATTTTATTTATTTTTATTATTTTATTTATTTATTTTTTTACTATTATTTTATTTTTATTCATTCAGTTATGTTTTATGCCCATTTAGTTATTCAATTTTATATTTTTTATTTAATTTTTATTTTTATTATTTTTCGTGTTTTATTATTATAGTTATTATTTTTATTCACTTTTAACAATTATTATTATTATTATCAATTTTTAATTTTTAATTATTTTATTTATTATTATTATTACTATTATTATTATTATTATTATTATTATTAATTTTTATTAATTTAGTTTAATTTATTTTTATTTTTTATTTTATTTATTTATTTATTTTTACTATTATTTTTATTTTTATTCATTCAGTTAGATTTTATTCCCATTTAGTTATTCAATTTTATTTATTTATTATTTAATTATTTTATTTCATTTTCATTTTTATTATTTTTCGTGCTTTATTATTATTTTATCTTTATTTAGTTAGTTATTATTAACTATTACTATTATTATTATTATTATTAATTTTTAATTTTTATTAATTAATTATTTTATTTATTTATTATTACTTATTTTATTATTTTTATTTTTACTATTGTTATTCTTTTTATTTTATTTATTTATTTTTATTTTTATTTATTCACGTTTTAACTCTTATTCATATCTAATTTTTATTTTTATTATTTTAATTATTATTATCTGATTTCATTTTTATTTTATTTGTTTGTGTATTTATTTTATTTTTATTTCGGGGTTTTTTATATCTATTTATTTATTTAATTTGTTATTTTTATTATTTTTATTCAGTTAGTTATTTCATTCTCACTTAATTTATTCTTAGAAGCGGTCCGTTGCAACTAATTTTCTTTTAATAATAATTGACCTTTATTTTTTGATTATTTACTGATAAACTATTATTTTGATCCTGGTCCTTTGGTCAATATTAGCAGTTGGTCAAACTAGCCGTTGGAGGCTCTGCTCGGTCTATATAACATGCTAAGCTGGATCTATTTCTTCAACTTGTCCTGACGATGAACCACACTGGTTGGTTCGAAACGCGTCGACAAATGACATTCCATGTGATTTTCGCCGAAATCTTTCTCTAACCTTCAATTTGTTTGATCCCTTGACCAAATTTGATCTGATTTGCTCATTATGCTACAATAATGGACACTATGAACAAAAATACCCACTCAAAAGGAGAAAATCAAGTAGTGAGAATCCCAACATGGATAAATTTGGCCTGTCTCTATGTGCTGAAAATAATGAAAATCATTGGTTTGTGGATAGTGGGTGCTCCAGACATATGATAGGGGACTAAAGGAAGTTTGTCTCATTGAGCAAAAAGGAAGGAAATGTGTCCTTTGGAAGTGGATCTGGCAGAATTGTAGGAAAAGGAACTATTATCCTCATCAATGGAAAAGGAAAAGCTCAAGATGCTCTACTAGTAGACGGGCTCAAACACAACTGTTGGGTAGTGGAGACCCCACATAATGGTTTTGGGGCTTAAATCTCATAATTTAGGGTAATGATATTGTAAAAGTTCCGAGAAGTGCGTGGAGCGTGAACTATAATAGGTTGAGTCGAAGGGTTGTCTGCCCGAAAATAATGTAAAATAATAGAAAGTGAGTAGGCCTGCTCATGGTCCGTGGACCATGGGAATGTATAAATAGAGTAAGGCTCTAGAGATAGAAGGCAGCTTTGGGAAAAGACCTGATGTATTATGGGTTTTTGATTGCAATACTTGCTCTCGATCTAGAAGTCTGAGTCTTGGGTCGTAGTAGGAGATAGAGGCTTCGTAGCTGTGTGCGCAGAGGCATGGTAGAGTCTACAGTTGTGTTCATGGACCCCTGCAACTGTGTGCATAGGGCAAGAAGTGGATTGTATTGAACAAAGACATTAATAAAGATAAGTTTTTCTGAATTATTGTGTGTTTTATCATAGATCTATATGTTTATGCTTATGATCGAAGTTTATGCAAATCTGTAAGATTTATGAGTGCGCGCTCTGGTTATAACTATTAAATGCTTGCTTAAAGACCTTAATAATTAGATCTGATCTATAATAAACTCATCAATAATAAGAATTAAGAAGCGCCTCATCGTGGGTCTACGCGGAAGCCTGACAGCAGTGCAGAGTGGCGCGAGGGTGCAGATCGGTTTGCAACCCCTCTGGACCTCATCAAGACATCCCAAGGGTTTGGAAACCTGGTTCCAACACCCTCCCCTACTACCCTGGGTGAGACTTCAATTCGTGCTCCGCAGACTATTGCTGAAAGGGCCGATAGTGCGGTATTTGTTTGTCTAAATCACTTTCGAACCTAGGTCAGGGTCCCATAAGCCAACAAATGGTTCCATTGTCAGGACCGGGATCTGCTTAAGGGATGTATGATGTCGAAATGCTAGAACCCTATGAAGAAAGAAATTGAAGATTGGTTGGATCAGAAGCTGTATGAGTTCATGGTTGGCCTTAGCACACACGCGCACACCACCTCCGCCAAACTAGAAGTTTAACATGGCGAGTGTGATCAATTTGCCTATATTTAGAGGAGTAGGAAGTAAAGATCCAGAATAGTTTTGGTTCGTATTAAGGGCAGTGTGGGAAGCGCATGGAGTTATGGATGATAACATCAAAAAGGTTACTTTGGTAAGCATGCTACAGGATTGCGCGTTGACATGGTATATAAAGCACTCTAGCGATCATCCAAATGTGGGAATAATGGAGATCCAGGATGCATTGAACAAAGAATTTAGCTCGCCGAAATCAAAGACACAGTCGATCATTGGGTTCAAGGAGATTGTAATGCTGCCAGGTGAAACCCCTTGGGATCTGGATCAGAGACTGAAGAGTACAATCTGTGAGGTTAACATGACGTTGATGGATGCGCAACACCATGCGTGGTTTGTGGCGTCTTTGACACCACATCTGAGGATGGAGCTGTCACTGAAAAAGATCTCAACCCAAGCAGAAGCATTAGAGATAGTGACAAGGTTGCATGAAACTCCTATACAAGATCCAAGGTTGGGAGTTCAACAAATCCATGCGCAACTACAAAACCTATGCTTGGAAATGTAGAGTTTAAAGTAGGAGAAGGCGCTCCGACCAGAAATGCAAGAAGAGGTGGGGTGCATAAAATGTAAAGGCTAGGGCCACGATAAGGATCATTGCCCGGTATTCATGAACTATTTGGCAGGGGGAGGACCAATGCCATTGAGACCAGAGGCACAGGCAGGACAAAGCGCGACACCCATGCTCTGGTGTGCAATTTGTCAAGTAGGAGGAAAGCATGCAACAGAAAACTGTCACCCATTGCAGAAGTATATCCAGACTCCACAACAACTATATTGCAACTTATGTAGATCAGTGGGTCATGATGAGCGAACATGTCGAAGCTATGAGCTAATGATCGATAGGACCCCAACTTATGGAATGTAGACTGAAACATGAGGTTTCGATCCAGCCACGGGTCCAAGTGGTGGATTCCAAGGACACAGACAAGGAAGAGGAGGAATGGGACCTGGACGAGGATGCGAACAATTGATCTGTTATAATCACCGAGGGCTTGGGCACTACGCTTGCAATTGTACCAACCCAACAAGAGTGTCTTGTCTGTACTATGAGCAGTTTGATCATGCAATGGTAGATTGCCTAACACTAATCGCCAAAATGCATGAGAAAGGGGTACTATAGCCCACTCCTCCTCAAAATATCCAAATGATGAGGTCTGAACTGTGTGAAGAGGACCCCAGTGTAAACATGGTACACAGAAGTAGCACAACTACAGGAGAAGATAAGAGGAAACAACTCGGAGACAATTCGAAGGTTCGCGAGGCTCCTATAAGGGTACCTGAGTCTGAGATGGAACATGTGAAGGAAACATTTAAGGAAGCTAAGAAGAGCTTCATGGAAGCCTTTACTTCAGGTAGTAAGTATCAACTTGAGCTGGGAATGGATCCTTCTATGCTTACTACCTTTCTAGAGACATGTATGAAGCTGCTACATGACAATAAGGCTGTTAAGGGACTACAAGAGCTGATCACTCGATGCGTAGGGTTAGGAGAGCCATGTGTGGTCCGAAAGCTTGGAAAGCATGCTTTACATACCAGACAGGAAATGCGAATGACGACTCAAATTGGTGAGTATGAGATGGATCAGGTCATCCTGGATTTGGGGTTAGATGCGAATGTATTTCCAAAAATAACATGGGAACGCATGGGCAGGCCCACATTACAGTGGTCTCCTATTCAATTAAGGATGGCGAACCAACAAAAGATCTTGCCCATGGGGAGATTGCAAGGAATCATAGTGGATATAGAAGGCGCGAGCAAGAAAACGGACTTTGATGTAATAGAAATTGTGGATGACAGTAACCCTTACCCCGCATTGTTAGGAATAGTCTGGGCCACAATATGAATGGAGTCATTAATTTAAAGAATATGATATTTGAGAAAAAGTCACTCCGCGTAGTCATTCCGTTAGACCTGGCTAAAGGAGAGCACTACACTAAACCCGTGCACGACGAAGGAAGTGATGATGAATTGGATTATATCTACAAGATAACTGCGAGAAATTTGGATTGGATAAATCTGACTGCAGAGGGAAGACTATCATGGGAACGCATAGATTCCTACCCCTTGGATTCAGAGGAAGAAGATGAGCGCTGGCATAATCGGTTAAATGGAGTAACAATGTTGAGTTGCAACATGATGACTTCGTCAATGTGTTGTGTAACTGCTCAAGATCGAGATCTACCGACGTATGATGGGTTGACAACGGTGGGCGAATTCCTGACCAAGTTTGAGAGCATGGTACCAAAGAACCAGAGGTTTAATGCATTAAAATGGGCATTGTGTGCAATGCCTGCACGTTGGTGGGGAACACATGAAGGAACCTTTGAGGACTGGCGGGGCTGCAAGTGCATGATGCAGATAAGATTTGGGAAGCTGGAACTACAAATAAATGAGAAATATGATGGATGCGATGACCCATGCATGCACCTCACAAAATGGGTCGAAGCCTGTGGGAAAGAGCCCCAGCCCGAGTGGGTACACTTATTTTATCATACCCTGGATGTCATCCCAAGGAACTAGTATACTAAGACAGAACTTCGACATGGTACGGGCGAATGGGATATCTTGCATGAAGGATTTTTATTAATGTTCTTATTTCAAGACCAATGGATGGATATTGTTGATGATGCATTGCAAGTTGTGAAAGCCGCCATTTTCAAAATACCACTGAAACCGGAAGAAATAGCGCAACTAGTGTGGTCGCATTAATTGAGCCAGGCCCTAGAATGTTACAACGTGTAGGTAGAAGATGATGAGGACGACCCCAGAAACATCAATATTCCAGAAATACAGGGGAGTTGCGAGGTTCACGAACCAGCGATTGAGGACCCTAACATCACCGTGCCACTGAAAAAAAAAACAAGTAAACATTGGTACGGAGGAGGAGCTAAAGTATGCAATGCTTAGGGAATATTGGGATGATGCCACGGTGAATAAGGTCATCGAGTTACTTCGCGAATATCAAGGCTTATTCTCAACCAAAATAACCATGTTAAAAGGGATCCTTGACAATCTAGGAGTGATGAAGATAACTATGAAACTGGATGCGAAGCTAGTTAAGCAGGGTCCTTACCGTTTGAATCCGAAGTACAAGGAAAAGGTCCATGAAGAATTGGACAAAATGATTGCAGCAGGAATTATCGAACCTGTGGAAGAGTCTGACTGCGTGAGTCCTATGATAGTACAAGAGAAAAAAGAGAAGGGCGAAATTCGAATTTGCGTGGACCTCTAGAAGCTGAATGATGCTTGTGTTCATGACCCATTCCCAATGCCATTTACAGATGAGGTCCTGGAGAATGTTGGTAGACAGGAAGCGTACTCATTTACGGATGGGTTTTCAGGGTACCATCAAATCAAGATCGCACGGAAGATAGAAGAAAGACCACCTTTACGACTAAATGGGGATGTCTTCAGTACACAGTGATGCCCTTTGGGTTAAAGAATGCCCTAGTGATATTTTCACATGTAGTAGTGGCCGCGTTCATGGAATTCATCCATAAGTTTTTGGAAGTTTATTTTGATGATTGGACTATATTTGGGCTAGTCAAGAAACATATTGCGAGCTTAAGGTTGATGTTGGATACTTTCCAATGGCACCAGATTGTGCTAAATCTCAAGAAGTACACTTTCCTCGTCCCCTTCAGAAATGTGCTCAGCCATGTGGTCTGTAGACAAGGCCTAATGGTGGGCCTTACAAAGATTGTTGTCATACTCAATCTGCAAGCGTCGCATAGTGTCAAACAACTCTGCACCACATTGGGACACACTAGCCACTATCGTAAGTTTATTAAGGGCTATGCACAAATCACGACACCAGTGGAATAGTTGTTGAAGAAAGATGCTACATACTCTTGGAATGATGATTGTAATAAAAATCTAGAGATTCTCAAGGAAAAAATGGCATCTACCTTTTCATGTCCATGTTGATGCATCGTGTATCACGCTGGGAATTGTACTGACGTAGGAATGAGTGGAAGGAATTGACCACCCGATCATGTTTGCAAGTCGACGATTGTCCAAAGCTTAATAGAACTACTACACTACTGAGTGTGAAGGGTTGGTGATGGTATATGCGCTCTAGAAATACTGCCACTATCTACTCGGTGGACACTTTAAGATGTATACTGATCATTCCACGTTAAAATACTTAGTGAATAAGCCTGTGTTAGGGGGGTGCATTTGTATATGGTTGTTACTATTTCAAGAGTATGATTTCGAAGTCATTGTGAAGTCAGGGCACTTAAGCGTAGGCCTAGGTCACCTGTCTCGAATTGAGAACGGTGAAGAGCCCACAGACTTAGAGGAAGGACTACCTGATGCACAACTTTATGTAGTGTGCATCACGGATGGCCACTTTGAGGATATAATCCACTTCTTAACCACAGGAACCACATTGCAGGGGTATTCAGTTCAGCAAAAGAAAGAACTGGTGATATGCACATCGGATTTTACTGTTATTTTGCGGCACCTTTAAAAAATGGGAACCGATGAAATCTTATGTAGATATGTACTTGAATTTGAAAGAAGACAGATCCTCATAGAAGCACATGGAGGGGTTGTAGGAGGACATTATTCAGGAAGGGCGACAACACAAAAGATTCTTCGCGCCGGATTATGGTGGCCAACTCTACGTCAAGACTAAAAAGCGTACTGTCGGGCCTGTGACGTATGTCAAAAGACTAGGAAACCATTGTGGAGGGACGAAATGCCACTCAATCCCCAGATGACACTACAACCATTCGAAAAATGGGTGATCAATTTTGTGGGGCCTATCACACCTCAAGGAAAGACGGGTGTGCGCTATATCATCACTGCGGCAGAATACTTGACTCGATGGGTAGAAGCCCAACTGGTTAAGGACTGTACGGCTGCTACAACTGTGAAATTTTTGTTTGAGAATGTGTTGACATGGTTCGGATGCTCGAAAATTCTAATGAGCAACTGCGGAACGCACTTTCTAAATGAAACTATCAGCACACTCACTGATCAATTCCAGGTATATCATCAACAAATTACGCCATATCATCCACAAGCAAATGGGACAGTCAAAGCTTTCAACAAGATTTTAGAGACTACATTGACCAAGGTCTATAACGCGCAGTGAAATGATTGGGATTTACACATACTTGCAGTGCTATTGGCGTACCAAACCATGTGCAAGAAACTGACGGGTCAGACACCTTTTCGGTTAATCTAGGACAAGGAAGTCGTCATGCCAATGGAATATATTGTACCCAGTTTGTGAATAGCTGCGATGACAAGCATGGAAGATCATGGAGCATTGGAAGAAAGGCTGGTGCAACTGGAAGAACTAGAGGAGGAATGGTTTCTGACGGGATTCCATCAGCAGGTATAGAAGCAGCGCTAAAAATATTGGCATGATCACCATATCAAGTTGCACACATTCAAAGAAAACAATTTAGTATTATTGTATGACAGCAAGTTCGAGAAAATCCCTGGAAAACTCTGGATGCATTGGTTGGGACCATATGTAGTCAAGGAAGTCACATATGGAGGCGCAGTCCAGCTCGACAAGCTTAATGGAGAGCCCTTCCCAGGAAGAGTCAATGGAAGTCACCTGAAGCTCTACAAGGGTGGGCCGACTACCTGACTAACCGACTGAAGAAAAGTCTCACCGCTCCAGACAGTTGAAAGAGAGTGTGGGAGGATAAAGAAGTCTATAAGAGAGCTGCGCAACAACAAGGGTGCGTGTAGAATCGATATGTCACAAAGGTCACGATTGTGTAGAAGGGGCTGTGCTACTATGTGGACCAGCATGGAAGTGACCACTGCTGTCACTATTCATGAAAAGATATCTGTGTTACGGTAAAGAGAAGCGGGCGGCGGGCAATTAAGATACGAAGTATGAGATAGATCTAGAATGATCTACCATAGACTTAACATTAATACGCCAAAAATGGAGGGAACAGTTGAATTTGAATTTCAACAAGCCTATAAATCACAGGGGGGCATCCACCGAACGATCTATGGTATTGTGAGAAGTAAGCCATTGTGCTTTCCAATCAGAATGAAACTGTTGATCATCGACACTCAAGGAGTAAGCCCGGGGGTTTTAATATGGCCAATAGATATGTAGGACCCTCTGGACAATGTGATGTCGACGGTTGCGGACACCGCGCCAAGTTTAGCACCAACGATAGGAGATGTCTCGGAAAGTCTCAAGCATGAAGCAGAACTAGTTCGGATGCTGCTGCCTAAACCACAGGATAGAAGGCGGCATAGGAGAGATAAGGGAAAGATGGTGAATCTTAAACCAAATGGTGGAATTTCAGTTAATAGTTTGTCTCTGACACACCAGGAATATTGGGATCTTGTAAACAACAACATATTTCTTGCAAAAATGTAACACAAGCTTTACTAGACAATGCGTATGCTCAACCAGAGACTGTAAACTTGCTGTGTTGGCACCAAGAATTCCTGCTTTTGGTGCCTTAGCTAGAGCTAAAATCCTATGAGGGGTTGCTTTGTGTTAACTGAGTAGAGCAGAATGAGCATCATCGGTTAAGTGAATTAGTAGAGGCAATGGAGCAGGAGCTTGAAGAAGCGTTGCAGAAGACAAAGAGGGAGAAACAGAACGTAGTGCGTCACTCACAGGGATGGTGGACCACGAAGCCTGGGCAGTGCGTATTGCCACATCGACGAGTGACTCGAGACGAGTCATGATTATTTTGTTGGGGGCCTGTTGGGTAGCAGAGGGCTCGTGTAATGGTTTTGGGGCTTAAAGTCCATAATTTAGGGTAATGATATTGTAAAAGTTCCGCGAAGTGTGCGGAGCGCAAACTATAATAGGTCGAGTCAAAGTGTTGTCCGCTCGAAAATAATGTAAAATAATAGAAAGTGAGTAAGGCTCTAAAGGTAGAAGGTAGCTTTAGGAAAAGACCTGATGTATTAAGGGTTTTTTATTGCAATACTCACTCTGGTTCTGGAAGTCTGAGTCTTGGGTTGTAGTAGGAGATAGAGGCTCCACAACTATGTGCGCGGAGGCCTGGTAGAGTCTGCAACTGTGTGCGCGAACCCCTACAGCTGTGTGCACAGGGAAAGAAGTGGATTGTACTAAACAAAGACATTAATAAAGATAAGTGTTTCTAAATTATTGTGTGTTTTATCAGAGATCCATATGTTTATGCTTATGATTGGAGTTTATGCAAATCTATAAGATTTATGAGTGCGCGCTCTAGTTATAACTGTTAAATGCTTGCTTAAAGACCTTAAGAATTAGATCTAATCTATAATAAAATCATCAATAATAAGAATTAAGAAGCGCCTCATCGCGGGTCTACGCAGAAGCCTGACAGCAGTGCAGAGTGGCGCGAGGGCACATATCGGTTCGATACCCCTCCAGACCTCATCAAGACATCTGAAGGGTGCGGAATCCTGGTTCTAGCACCCTCGCCTACTACCTCGGTGTTATAGACATTTTTGGGCACTGCAACCCCAATCAAACATGTCCATAAACCAAGGGCTCCTAAGTCCCTAAAAGTGTTGTTTCATACCCTAAAGGAACAAGGTCAGTTGATTACATCATCTCCCAGAAGTTCTCCACATGAATCTGCTCAGAACTGGTCAAAACTGGACCATACAAGTTGCTCAGTGCTAAGGGTACGATGCATCCCACCTTCCCAGTGAAAAGGGTGCAATGCATACTGAAAATCCCTTCTGTAGGGTGCGATGGCCGAGAGTGGACAAATGGCAGAGACAGTTTGCGAGGTGGATGGTCATGGAATCTTCCAGAAACTTCTCCTGTGACACTTGCCTCTCTGAATTCACCCATAGATGAGTAAGAGATTATCAATATCCAAATGGAATCAAGAACTGTCAGAGAGAGGACACTAATCAAAATCCCAGAAGCTAACTCACCCCGCTGCAAACATCTATATATGGATCCCTCATCTCAGAGATCCAGAGGCTGGAATTTTGTATCTTGTAAGGAATTGTTGTTGGTTTCTTGTTGGAATATCATAGTGTTGGGTGATCTAATCTTTTCATGAGGTGAAAGAAGGGCTTTCATGCTGGAGGATGACGCTGGGTCAGAACAATTGGTTTTAATCCTCTTTTCTATTCTTGATATTAATAAAGCTATTCAAGTTTTCCTCCACATTCTTGTATTTTTGATGATATATGCATTTGTGTGGTCAATATACATCTGGTCCTATATTGTTTATGATTGTAGATCTCTTTTCTTCGATAGTATTATGCTGCTTTGACTCCACAGGTGCTATTTGAAGCTGGGTAGACGAAGGAGAAGCGGCAAGGATCTGTCAGAAGGGAGAGGAATCGAGCAAGGAAACAAGCGCAAGACTGAGGTTGGTGTCCTTCATTCCACTCTTATCTACTTCTCATAAAGGAAAATGAAAGTAGTTTTAGTTAGTTTGTTTGTAAGATAGCTACCAGTCTTAGTGGGACTACCAGCTCTGAGTGGACACTAGATTTCCCGATAACAAAATGGCGACTCCATTGGGGAGCGAATAGATTGTTTGTTTGTCTATATTTGTTTGTTTTATAAACTTACAGACCGAGCCTGAAGTCAAGCCAGCTAGCCTTCGAACTGCATTTGCTATGCAAGTGCAAAGTAGATCAATGTTGCTTCAGTCTATCTTTGGGTTTTGTTTATAAACTGAACAATCAATTTGCAAACTTTCTAATTGCCCTAGTGGTGGCTCTAGTAACCTCATTAGATCAGCCCCTATGATTTCTATTTACTATACATCACTTGCCCGGCCTAAATCCCTGAAATGAGCTGCAAACTGTGACCTGGAACCCAGTTGAAGTCTCATCCCTGGACCATCGCACCTTTTACTCTTGGGAATCTAGATGCATCGCACTTCTCGTGTGTAGTAGGTGCACTACATCGCACTTTCCCTGTGTTACAGGTGCCCTGATCAGACAAGACCTCTTCTGCTCTCAGATTTTGGTTTCTGTGTTCACTCTATTCAACTCTATTTAGGAGTTTTGCTGTCTGTGATCAGTATACCAGTGTCGAAACCTCCTTCCTTTCCATCATTCCACCTCCATTGTGCAAATAAATGTGAATGTTTTTATGTATTTTCCACCATTTTCAGTTCTCTTTTACAAAGTAGTAGCATAGTCGAACTGTCATCTTTTGATTTAAAAGTGTCGCAAGTGTCATTTTCAGTCAAAGAAAAGAATTCTATTGTTCTTGATGGTTGATCATATAGTTACTCTTGTATTTGATTTGAATTAGTAGTTTTTCAGGTGTTGAAAGCAGTTTTCAATTCAAAACAGTAAAGTGTCGTCATTATCTTCCTTTCCTTTTTGAAGAGAAATTTGTTAGTACTGTCGCTTTGAAAAGATAATTCAGATTTGTACTTAGCATTCTTCTTGTCATTCACACATTAAGAAAGCTGAAGACAAATACATGCATGTGCATTTGCATTTAGACTGCTTGTTGGTTTGATTTAGTACAGTGCATCTTGTGTGTGCTCTCTGCTCTACGTTGAAAGAATATCATCTCTCTTTCTTTAGTAGCTAGGATTTTCATTGCAAAAAGAAGATTAAACGATTGTTTATCATCTTAGATTGCATTTTAGGAATTGTACATCTACATCACGCAGTGAACCTGAAAGGAAAATTTGTTGAGAAAGATCAACTGTAAAATAAATTTAATGAACCTAAAAATGCTTTGGAACCTAACGCACAACATCTAGAAGTCTAGGCTAGAGATGTATTTCGGCATCGTAAAGCCTGGTAATTGTCGCTTTCACTGTCGGTTGGGTGATTCCTCCTCTTTGAGACGACAAGTGCCAGTACGGACTTGTGCTCCCATGTACCATCGAGTATATATTGGGAGACCACAATAGGCTATATCCTTTATCCATAGGAATCCGTGTCTACCGCCCTATCGATTGCAATGCACTGAACACAACATTCAGGAAGATTGACTACCATACCGTAAAAAGTATTCTGCAGTTTTGCTATTGGTTTGGTAATCCCTCTGCCTAGATTTCCAGAGTAGTCTCTTTCGTTCCTTTTCAAACTCTTTAAAGGAAAAGGTCCATCTGAGCACTTGTCACTTCAGGCTCATTAGAAATCGAAGGCGACTAGAGTCATCTTTTGTTTTTTCTCGACTCTTAAAAATTGAAAAAACAAGTTGTGTCAAAGCGTCTAAAATTCATTTAATTCGAAAACATTTTCCCCTTTATTTTTAGTTGATCGAGTAATCCGCAATCATGGAAGAAAGTCAATTGAAACCCCGTCGTTCGCGGAGACTTACGAGTCAACCATCTTTTTCCCCAGAATCAAAACTATTTCAGACAAAGCAAACTCATTTAACTGGCTCAAAGTCCCCTGGTTGGGTTGGAACAAGTGTTCCGACACCCTTGGAGACTTCGATTACTCCAAACATTTCTGGTACCCCTGCCTTTAGAGAAGAAGTTCCACAGCCATAAGAGGACAGTAGAACTGATCCTAGCGTGAGGGTAAACACTTTTATACCTGAATCGGCTCCATCCATAGCTGATTCGGAAGGTGTTGTTCCCCAAACATCAGTCATTGCAGAATCTATACCTTCTTCAGCACCGGAAATATTTTACGGACCTGACAGTTTACCTCTTCCACCTGGTTTGATTGCTATAGAATATATTTTGGAGGATCCACCATCTAGTACTCCATCGCAATTTGGAGTAGGGGTCACTCTATATCCTTCTTCATCAGAAATTAGTCTACCGTTATCAGAAGTTTCTATAGAATCACTAGGAAACCTTTTGGATAGACTAGATATTTCTGAACAACCATCAACATCTAGGACTGTGTCATCTGACACAGTAGTGGCAGAACTTCCTGCTGCTACTCTGACAATGTTCGTCGGTGTACCATCTGTCACAACTAGCTCTCAATCACTGGATGGGATCCATCCAGGGGCTGTTTCGATGGTATGGTCTGTTCCAATTTGTTCATCCAGAATAATGTCTGGAATCTCTTATGTTGAGTCTCAGCAAATTTATCCTTTGCAATGTAAATTTGGGCAGTCCGGTCCTCAAAGGCAAATAATTCCCTTAAGCACCGGATTACCGCCGTATGGAGGGCAATATGCCCTTTCATTGTCGCCTCCGGGAGGTCAAACATACGAGAGTTCGCGACAAAATTCAGGTTATGCTGGAATTACATCCAGTGGTTGGATACCAATACTACCTCAAAAACCAAGAGTTGTATACTCAATGCAACAAAGTATGCCTATGTCAAATATCCCCGCTACACCGACTATTGTGACGATGTCACAAGTACAAGCGTTACCTGTTGTATGCCAACCTCGAGTCTCTCAGGTCGCAATCCAACATCCCCTTGTCCCTGCAACCCCACCACAGTCATCGGTTAGTGGCTCCTTAACTGGAGTGACCCAGGCTCAAATGGGTACAATTACCCCTCATCTCGGTCAAACAGCCAGTATTGGGCAACAGCATATGGTCTCACAACCATGGCTGGTGCAATATCAACAACCACAACTCCAACAAGTTTACCAAGGATCTAAGCACCAAGTCTTTGCAAGTAATGGGCAGCCGTATATTCAAAACGGACAACATCAACCTTATCAAAGTTATCAGCATCAAATGCACTATGCTGGTATGCAAAGACCCACTACTTAGGCAATCCCATCTTATCCTGGGTACGCTTTGTCGAACCTGAATCAACAGTTGCCCTTCGTGGCAACTTTAGAGTTACTAGATCTAAACAGGCTAACAAACGATCCAATTTCTTACGCCCCTTGGTGGCCAGCGATTCCTCATAAGCATCCGTCAGATATTCCTAAATTTAATGGAAATTCGGGTGAAGACCCATCGAATCATGTGATTACCTTTCACTTGTGGTGTTCATCTAACACTCTAAATGATGATTTGATCAGGCTTCACCTTTTTCAGCGAACGTTAACTGGTCCGATAGCAAAATGGTATATCGAATTGCCTAGAGCTTTGTTTGATAACTTCATCACCCTAGCCACAACCTTTTTAACCCATTTTCAGCTACCCATAAGGTACGAAATGGGAACAGAGCTTCTTACCAATTTCAAGAAAACGACAGCCACTCACATATCCGGTCATATTCATGAGTGGCGACGTCGTTGTAGAATGGTAAAAACATATGTTCCTGATCAGCTATTGGCTGAATGGTTTATTAAGTCGTTGTTACCTTCTATTATGAAATATGTGGCCAAGGGAGGAGTCGTCACTGAAGAGCAAGTAATTTCTCATGCACAATATTTAGACTTAATCTATACTCAGTCTGGCACGCTCTACGATAAAATCCCTGATGCTCCTAGACCGGAATTTTCCATTCCTCCATCTCCTAAATCAAACAAAGACTCTCATGCCGGGGACGGTGTGATAGGAACGACCAGCCCGAAAACCATAAAGGCTAAGTCGAAGAAAGCCCATACGATTTTAGGTCAAAATGCGAATGAAGAACTTCTCGCCTCGAAAGTAATGCTGTATCGACTGACAAAGGCAAAGAAACCAAGCAACCAGGAGGCAAGAAGAAAAAGAAATGGAAGAAGAAGAAACAGGAAGAGTCGTCCCATGAAAAATCTTCTACAAACCCTTCAGGAGATAGGAAACCAAATCGTCCATGCCTAATATGTGATGAGGATCTTTGGACAAAAGAGTGTCCGTATAAAGCTGAGCTTAGAAAATTCTTCAAGAATTCAAAAAGCTCAGCAGTATTAACTGATCCGTTTCCAAATCCAGGAACAAATCTGGTTGCTAGTGACAATGCTTCCCCGTCCCAAGTGCTAATGTTGTCGATCTCAAAGCAGAAAAATGATGCTTTGATATCGACAAGGAATAAATACTACGGGAATCCACAGCTGTCGAACAACAAGGCCAATGATCAACCCAGTAGTTCGACAACAACTTCGACTGAAGTTGTGCCACCCATCATTCCTGAACTAATGATAAAGCCGCCAAATGGAGTAGTACACAAATCAACATTTAATCCTCATGCCAAAGCAGCACAACATTATAATATAGTGGAGGATCTGGCCCAATCGCCATCCGCTATGTCGACACTTGAGGTACTGCAAAATTGCCCCTCTCAAAAGTAGGCTTTATTATCAGTGATAGGTGGGATTGACCAAATGGATTCCAATCTTGTGTCCTTTAATCACAAAGGATATGACCCTCAGTTACTAGCTCAACTAGCTTTCCTTATTCAAGTGAAAGCCCTCAACAAAATTGTTCATTGAACAATTATTGATGAGGGGGCATCTACATGTATTATGTCAATGAGTTGCTGGAAAACTTTAGGATCTCCACCCTTGTCACGATCTTCGACAACATTAAAAGCATTTGATGGATGAACATACACACCATATGGGATCTTAACTAACTTGCAAGTCGAACTGGGGAGAAAAACAGTAGAAATAGATGTTGAAGTAATTGACAGAAACCTCGATTACAACATCCTACTGGGAAGGCCTTGGATATATGCTATGGCAGCCGTTGTGTCAACCTACTTCAGGAAGATTGCATTTCCCTTTCAAGGAGGAATTACAATCATCGAACAACAAACATTTCTCCCCAACAGTTCACAAGTTACGAGAAGCATTCCGATGATCCATGGAAGCCGTCATTTGCTTCAAAATATCGGAGTAGGCCTAATAAAAGACCCTACATTGATGGGGACTTTTTCCCTACCACCTCCAAACAATTTGGTGGATGTGGCCACGGTGGGAACCTGCAATATGATATCTTCTAGATTTAGAAGATTCCTGAACATTTTGTCAACATGGATCATTGCCCTAATAGAAATATTGTAGCAATAAATTTTCTTGGTCTGGGGAGAAAACTCAAGTCAACACTCATCGAGTGTTTGGATAAATAGGTCTAAGGAATATGGCACCTCTTCAGACCTTTGGTCGCATGTACACTCTAATGACAAAAGAATCATTCAGTCAATGATGATAGGAGAGGCACCATGGGAAGATCACCACCATCGTTCCCATCTTCCGAATTACCACGAAGATTATTCCAGCGACCTTAATCATTCTTCAATTTTTGATTTTCTATCAAATACTGTAAATACGGTGAATTCTGAGGACAATACCTATCTTGTGTCAACCTCAATAAAAAAATGAAACAACTCCCTTTCCAAATCGAGTCTTTGATTACGATCTCGTAAAATCCAAGTCGAGTATTTCAAAGATCTCGAAGGTAAACGTTCATTCCAACCATCGCAATGAATGCAATGAAGCTTGGGGGGCATGCACCTCGATTTGTGTTATTATGCTGGGGGCATCAGGGAAAATTTTAAGAACCCCCCTAAATTTACATGTATAATAAATGGGCGAATCTCCATGGTATATAGGAAAAATGGAAGGCGATTTTATCAATAATATGATATGTATATATAAATTTTTGGCGAATCTCTCACCAGGCATGGTGAATATTTTACTCAATTATAAAATCTTGTGTTTATTGAATACACAAATGAAATCATTGCATTTCTTTAAAATATCTTTTGAAATCAAAATTACCGAAATTACATGTCAATAACCTAGTGGGTGTAGGATAAAATTCACCCGTGCCATTCATAGAAAGCATGAGAAAAAACCTAATACTATATCAAACTAAGAAAAATTCAAATTCATCACTTCTAGGGACCTCGTAACCACCTTGCCAATACACAAGTATGTTCCTCTTTGCAATTAGAAAAATTACCCAAATTACAATCTGTTTACTCCAGCATATGTTGGAAAGTTATAGAAGGATGACTAGTGCAATCAATCCTAGTTTTAATATCTTCATTATCATAAAAACCAACCTATATCCATCTTAACTCCACATCTACCACTCTTAGGGGGATGAAATCTATTTATCCCTCTGAGCACTTGGTAGATCTAGAATTAAGATGGATCTAAGATGATAGAATTTCCCCTTTAAATAGTTTATGCTCACATGAATACCATGGTATTACCATGGGTCAATACCATGGGTTATCATAAACCTGGAGCTTAAAAACTACTATTATTAATTTATAAAAATTAATAAAATTAATAGTTGATTTTTATTTTATTTTTTATTTTAACCAAGCTAAAATGTTTAACATACATTAAATTACAACATCCATTTTTACTATTGATCGGATCAAATATTTTTTCACTCTATGCTAGTTTGCATATCATGATATTTGATACCTCTCGGGGGTTAGTAGATCCAGAGTAGAGATGGATCTATGCTAGTTTAATTCCCCCATTTAAATAGGCTACATTCTAGGTGAATACCATGGGTCAATACCATGTGCCATTTTGGTGAATACCATGGGTCAATACCATGTGCCATTTTTATTTTTATTAATACTAATATTAGGGTTAATAATGTTTTTTTGCATGGTATTAATAACAATCTAGTCCATGGTATTTGTCCCATAGTATTTTTCCCATAGGTTTCACCTAAATATAACGCATTTTTTGAGTGTTCGTAAATATAAGGTGACTTATGGAGTAAATATAAAAAAAAAATTATTTGTTTACCATACCTCTGGTTTATTTATATTTTTATTAATTTACCATACCTCTTTTACAAATATGGTATTTGGCCCATAGGATTCACTTAAATAAAACCTCTTTCATGAGCCTTCATAAATAGAACGAGGGTTATGGACTAAATATAAAAAGAGGTTTTATTTATTTACCATGCATCTAGTTTATTTATATTTTTATTTATTTACCATACCTCCACTTTACTTATATTTTTATTTGTTTACACCCTTGCATGTATATAAGGTGACTTATGGAGTAAATATAAAAAATGTGTTATTTATTTACCATACCTCTCATTTATTTATATTTTTATTAATTTACCATACCTCTTTTATAAATATGGTATTTGGGCCATTGGCTCATAGGATTCACTTAAATAAAACCTATTCTTGAAAATGGGCGAATGGAAGGTTGTAACTCCTAATTTAAAGGGCTAAATTTACCTTTTTTACCCTCTCCCTTAAAATAAGGTGGGCTATTTGAGGTGATTTGTAAAAATGTATTATGATACAAAATATTCGCCCACTAAAAATTTAAAACCCCTTAATTTCGCCAAAGGGCGAACATTCGCCCCTAAAATTTTCTATGGGGGGCATGCAAACTTATCATGAGCAATGTCACTGTAGGGTTCAAGCGCGTTAAAAAATAAACCCGCCATGAGCAGTTTTTATGTGGAGTTCAAGCTCCTTAAAAATTAAACATAAGCAATGAGCAAATGTTCCCCTAGAGTTTAAGCTCATTAAAAAATGAACCAATTTCCGGTAAATAACCATTGTGAATGTATCATCATCAACTTTTGAGCCCTAGTCGTGTTCTCGTCATCACCGCCACTCTGTTTCAGCCGATCATTCACTTCCATTTGATTGTTTACCCCTTTTGATGAACAGCTGCGAAGAGTGATCCTGTTAGCCATCCTTGTGACACTGCCATGATTGGAAAATTCCAAACCTTATCTAGAATCAGCTGCTACCCAAAATTATCACTCATTCCTAAAAACGAGTATCCTTTAAGCTCTTTTCACCTCACTCGTAAAATATGAAAAGATTGTCGAGTGATTGGCCTCTCCAGCTTGTTAAAGCGACCAGAAGTGCTATCCCTCCTCTATATTTTAATCTTTTTGGACCTGAGGGATTATTACACAAAAAGATCGAGTGCTTGTCTTGTTCGGCTCGTTAAAATTACCGAAAATTCATCCCTTTCGTATTATTTTATACTTTTTCGGACTTAAGGGATTATATGACGAAAAAGGATTATTAGAGTTTCCTTTACGTCCCTTTCAGACTCTCTAAAATTGAAAAGGACTGAGTTATCTTTGTCGTTAAACTCGTTAAAACCGAAGAGTGACAAACTTGTCCATACAGACAAGAATGGGTTTCACTGTCGCTAGGCGTTAAAACATAACGACGGGTTTTCCCAAAGGGAAAATTATAGAACAAGCATATGTTATCCTCCTCAAGCTTGACAAAAATAAAGAGGTACTGGTCAGCAATGACTGGGGAAAAAATGGAAAGAAAACTTGAAGAAACTTTATTGGTAGCAAGTCGCTCTTGAACATGGCACTTTCACTCCGCATCCGAGTCGGGTTGGGTTGTTCTGTTCACTGGTCATATCACCATTGGTCCACCGCACTATCCATATTTGGGGTTAATGCTACCAATCCATGTCAGTATCACTGGTATGTTCAAGACAAGTCACTCAGAGAATTCACCTGTCTCATCCGCTGCAATACATTCACGCTCCATTCTTTCATGACCGCCACCCTGAACCCTGTATCATCAGATCGTTTTCACCTCCAAAATCATTTACTCCATTTCGTGTCGTAGATGTGGGATTCATTAAGGCCCTCCTATGATGGGTCGCTTCTTGTCGACATTAGCTGATTATCCAAAAAGTTGACTTAGGAACAACCCTTTCAGTACTTTGAAGCTTGCATGCCTCAATGGCAAGTTTCTCACTTCCGGCAACAGGTTTACATCAACGGCCTTCGACCGAAAGATTTTGCGTGGTGTTCAATGCCAAGTCCCTTATTCATAGCAGGCGAATTGTACTGTAGTACCTTGAGGGTCATCATCATTATCGGTGATTCCTCTCGCGCCTGTTAATAGCTTACATCATTGGCTAGTAATCAGTGATGTCTTTCCATGTTCAACTCCAGAACATCTTTCACATGGATCGACTTGTACTCCGAGTGAAGATTGAACGAGTTTGAAGACCCTGGATCTAGTTTCATCCATCCAGGCTGCGATATATTTAGGAAAATAAAGACATCAAATGTACATTGTTGCTGCACAGATGATCATCCGAATCAAATGATGATGACTCTATTAGAATCATCAGTCTCCCGAACAGACGGTTGTCAGTCTTATGTACATGAAAATGAATTTATAAAGCTGAGCATGGGAATGCCCGCCTTAGCTAGATCATGAAAAATATTATGAAGATAATGTATTGTATTGTATCTTATTATAGGTCGCCTTCCAGCTCGAAAAAACTTTGGATCCTCATGATAAAGCATTTCACCCGACATCAAAATATTAATGACCTCATGCTTTAGGGGGCAACTGTTATAGACATTTTTGGGCACTGCAACCCCAATCAAACATGTCCATAAACCAAGGGCTCCTAAGTCCCTAAAAGTGTTGTTTCATACCCTAAAGGAACAAGGTCAGTTGATTACATCATCTCCCAAAAGTTCTCCACAGGAAACTGCTCAGGACTGGTCAAAACTGGACCATACAGGTTGCTCAGTGCTAAGGGTGCGATGCATCCCACCTGCCCAGTGAAAAGGGTGTGATGCATACTAAAAAGCCCTTCTGTAGGGTGCGATGGGTGAGAGTGGACAAATGGCAGAGACCGTTTGTGAGGTGGATGGTCATGGAATCTTCCAGAAACTTCTCCTGAGACACTTGCCTCTCTGAATTCACCCAGGGATGAGTAAGAGATCATCAATCTCCAAGTGGAATCAAGAACTATCAGATAGAGGACACTAATCAAAATCCCAGAAGCTGACTCACCCCCCTGCAAACATCTATATATGGATCCCTCATCTCAGAGATCTAGAGGCTGGAATTTTGGATCTTGTAAGGAAGTGCTATTGGTTTCTTGTTGGAATATCATAGTGTTGGGTGATCTAAGCTTTTTATGAGGTGAAAGAAGGGCTTTCATGCTGGAGGATGACGCTGGGTCAGAACAATTAGTTGTAATACTCTTTTCTATTCTTGATATTAATAAAGCTATTCGAGTTTTCCTCCACATTCTTGTACGTTTGATGATATATGCATTTGTGTGGTCAATATACATCTGGTCCTATAGTGTTTATGATTGTAGATCTCTGTTCTTCGATAGTATTATGCTGCTTTGATTCCACAGGTGCTCTTTGAAGCTGGGTAGATGAAGGAGAAGTGGCAAGGATCTGTCAGAAGGGAGAGGAATCGAGCAAGGAACCAAGTGCAAGACTGAGGTTGGTGTCCTTCATTCCACTCTTGTCTACTTCTCATAAAGGAAAACGAAAGTAGTTTTAGTTTGTTTGTTTCTAAGATAGCTACCAGTATTAGTGGGACTAGCAGCTCTGAGTGGACACTAGATTTCCCGATAACACTCGAGTGAGACTTCAGTCGATGCTCCACAGAATATTGCCGAAAGGACCAGTAGTGCAGGATTTGTTTGGCTAAATCACTTCCGAACCTAGGTCAGGCCCCCACAAGCCAACAAAAACCTTCTGAGTGTCAGCCAAATCTGTGATCAAGGACATAATGTTGTCTTTAGCACCAAAGACTGTGAAATAAGGAACTCTTCCTCAGGGGAACTTGTGGCGAAAGGGGTTAGAACACTAGACAACATTTACATTCTGAACAAGATTCAAGAAAATAAATGCTACTTGAGTCAAATAGATGAAAGTTGGTTGTGGCACAAGCAACTTGGACATACAAGCTTCGAAAATCTAATCAATATTAGCAAGATTAAAGTTGTACGAGACATCCCAAGGCTATTCAAACGAAATCAAGGAGTATGTGGTCCCTATCAACATGGAAAGCAAACGAGAACTAGCCATAAGATCAAGGAGCTCTCTACATCAAAGCCCTTGGAGATCATCCATGCTGATTTATGTGGACAAACTAGAAATCGGGCACTCCAAGGAGAAAGGTTCTTTGTTTTATTTGTTGATGACTATATTAGAATGATGTGGATATATTTTATAAAATATAAATCTGAAACATTTGAGTGTTTTAAGAATCTAAAAGCACTTGTAGAAAATGAAAAGGACTCAAAAATTAAGTGCCTCAGAACAGATAGAGGGGGAGAATTCACATCAAAAGAATTTAATGAGTTCTGTAACATACATGGAATTAAAAGAGAATTCTCTGCTACCAGAACACCCCAGCAAAATGGGGTAGTTGAAAGAAGAAACAAGACAGTTCAAGAAATGGCAAGAACAATGTTATTAGCAGCAGACTTGCAGCCAAAATTCTGGAGAGAAGCAGTCGGGACAACTGTCTATACCTTGAATCAAACTCAATTAAGACCAAATTGTGAAAAAACTCCTTATGAATTATGGAAAGGAAGACCTGCTTCAGTAAATTACTTCAAGATATTTGGAGGCAAGTGCTTCATAAAAATCAATGATGGCTTACCAGGAAAGTTTGATTCTCGGGTTAATGAAGGGATATTCCTTGGATACTCTACATGGAGCAAAGCCTACAAGTGCTACAATTTTTTACTAAAGAAAATAGTGGGAGGCATTGATGTAAAGATTGATGAATAACTTCCAGAAAAATAATTTGAAGAACATGAAGATGATCCCCTCATTGAAGAAGAAGAAATAGATCAGGAAGGAGAAGAAGAGGAAAAAGAACCACCTCATACCCCTTCAAAGATGAAGTTTCTCCAGAATGTCATCCAGAAGAGTAGATTATTGGCAATAGAGATGAAGGGATGCAAACCTGAAGAAGGATGATAATTACACCAAAGAGAAATGTTATTGCTCTACTATCCATGATAGAACCAAAAACATTTGCACAAGCAAGGATCCTCATTGGGTAAAAGCCATGGAAGAAGAAATGTCTGAAATTGAGAAGAACGAGACATGGGGGCTAGTACCTCGTCCAAAGAAAAAAAACATAATAGGAACCAAGTGGGTGTTCAAAAATAAAATGAATGAAGAAGGACACGTTATCAGAAACAAGGCAAGGCTTGTCTGCAAAGGTTATTCACAAATTGAAGGAATTTATTTTGAAGAGACATTTGCACCAATAGCTCGTATGGAAGCTATCAGGATGTTCTTGGCATTTTCTTGCTCAAAAAGATTC
This sequence comes from Pinus tabuliformis, assembly GCA_031772625.1. Classification (NCBI taxonomy): domain Eukaryota; kingdom Viridiplantae; phylum Streptophyta; class Pinopsida; order Pinales; family Pinaceae; genus Pinus; species Pinus tabuliformis. The sequence goes on along the minus strand of CM062814.1, from coordinate 432,459,614 downwards.
AAAATCTATCAAATGGACATAAAATCAGCATTTTTGAATGGGGAACTCAAGGAAGAAGCCTACATGGAGCAACCAGAAGGGCCTGATCTAACAGAAGGAAAAGACTTAGTCTGTAAGTTGAAAAAGGCATTATGTGGGTTGAAACAAGCTCCCAAAGCTTGGTATGCAAGATAGGATCACTATCTACAATAAGGCTTCAAGAAAGGATTGGCAGGGAGTAATCTCTACATAAAGACAGATGAATGTAAGCTACTAGTCACACTTGTTTATGTTGATGATCTAATTTTTGCTAGCAATAATGATGAACTGAGCCATGAATTCTAGCAAAACATGTCAAGAGAATTCGAGATGTCAATGATAGGAGAGTTATCTCACTTCCTTGGACTACAAGCACCTCAAACCAGAGCAAGATTGTTTATATCTCAAGCCAAATATCTTAAAGACATGCTTAAAAGATATGGAATGGAAGATTGTGCACCCATGAGCACACCTATGACCACAAATTGCAAATTAAGCAAAGATGATGACTCCTGTCCAGTACATGCAACTCATTACAGGTCAATAATTGGAGCCCTTCTGCACTTAACTGTTATCAGGAAAACTATTGTCCATTCAGAGCTGCTAGTCCCACTAAGACGGGTAGCTATCTTAGAAACAAACAGATTAAAGTTACTTGTGTTTTCCTTTATGAGAGATAGATGAGAGAGAAGCAGAGAGCACCAACCTCAGTCTTTCGCTACTCTCCTTGCTTGTTTCCTCTCTACTTTGATGAAGCTTTCACCGCTCCTTTCTTGCTTGTCCTGCTTCAAAGAACACCTGTAGAATCAAGGCAGCAAAATACCATCAAAGCATAGAGATCTATAACCATAAATAATGTGGGATCAGATGTACATTAACCACATAAATGCATACATAGACAAGATTCAGAGATATACAAGCATATGGAGGAAACTCAAATAGCTTTATTGATAGAAGTAGTAGAAGAGAGGATTACAACTAGGCTGTCTGATCCAGCATCATCCTCCCAGCATGAAAGCCCTCTTCACCTCATACAAATCAAGATCACCCAACAATGTCTTCAAAGAGAAACCAACATCACTTCCTTGCAAATTACAAAATTCTAGCCCTCGGATCTCTTGGATTATGGATCCATATATAGATGTTTTCAGGAGAGTGAGTCAGCTTCTGGGATTTTGATTAGTGTCATTTCACTGATAGTTCTTGGTTCCACTTGGAGATTTTAGATCCCTTACTCATCCTTGGGTGAACTCAGAGAGGCAAGTGTCATATGAGCAGTTTCTAAAAGATTCTTTGGGTTTCCACCTAGCACACTGCTTCTACCATTTGTCTGCTCTTGCTCATTGCACCCTACATAAGGGCTTTCCAATATGCATCGCACCCCCTATGTGTAATAGGTGAGATGCATCACACCCTATGCATGGAGAAGTCTGTATGGTCTAGTTTTGACCAATTCTGAGTAGTTTTTCATGGAGAACTTCTGGGAGATGATGTAATCAGCTGACCTTGTTCCTTTAGGGTATGAAACAACACTTTTAAGGGTTTAGAAGCCCTTGGTTTATGGACATATGTGATTGGGGTTGCAGTGCCCAAATATGTCTATAACAGTTGCCCCCTAAAGCATGAGGTCGTAAATGCTTTTGATGTTGGGTGAAATGCTTTATAATGAGGATCCAAGGTTTTTAAAACTGGAAGGTGACCTGTAATAAGATACAACACAATACATTATCTTCATAATATTTTCATGATCTAGCTGAGGCAAGCATTCACATGCTCAGCTTTATAACTTCATACTCATGTACATAAGACAGACAATCGTCTGTGTGGTAGACTGATGATTTTGGTAGAGCCATCGTCCTTTAGTTTGGATGATTATCTGTGTAGCTGTGATGTACATTTGATGTCTTTATTTTCTTGAATATATCGCAACCTAGATGGATGAAACTAGATCCGGGGTCTTCAAACTTGTTCAATCTTTGCCCAAAGTACAAGTTGATCCATGTGAAAAGATGGTCCGATGTCGAACATGGAAGGACATCGCCTGATTACCAGCCAATGATGTAAACTGTTAACAGGCACGAGAGGAATCACCGATAGTGATGATGACCCTCAAGGTACTGTAGTACAATCCATGTGGTGTGAATGCATGAGCTGATGTCAAACACCACGTAAAATCTTTCAGTCGAAGGCCATTGACGTAAACCTGTCGCCGGAAGTGAGAAACTTGCCATTGAGGCATGCAAGCTTCAAAGTACTGAAAGGGTTGTCCCTAAATCAACTTCTTGGATAATGAGCTGATGTCCACAAGAAGCAACCCGTCATAGGAGGGCCTTAGTGAATCCCACATCTACAACACGGAATGGAGCTAATGATTTTGTGGAGGTGAAAACGATCTGATGATACAAGGTTCAGGGTGGCGGTCATGAAAAATGGAGAATGAATGTATTGCAGCAGATGAGACGTTAGATAGGTTGGTGAATTCTCTGAGTGACTTCTCTTGAACATATCGGTGACACTGAAATGGATTGGTAGCGTTAACCCCAAGGTGGATGGTACGGTGGACCAATGGTGATGTGACCGGTGAATGGAATAACCCAACCTGACTCAATCATGGTGACAGAGTGAAAGTGTCATGTTCAAGAGCGACCTGCTACCAATGAAGCTATTCAAGTTTTCTTCCCTTTTTCCCCAGTCATTTCTGACCAGTACCTCTTTATTTTTGTCAAGCTTGAGGAGGATAATATATGCTTGTTCTATTATTTTCCCTTTGGGAAAACCCGTCGCTATATTTTAACGAGCTTGGCGACAGTGAAACTCGCTCTTGTTTGCATGGACAAGTTTGTTGCTATTGTTTTAACGAGTTTAACGACAAAGATAACTTAGTCCTTTTCAATTTTAGAGAGTCTAAAAGGGACAGAAAGGCAACTCCAGTGGTCCTTTTTCATAATGTAACCCCTTAAGTCTGAAAAAGTGTAAAATAATACGAAAGGGATGACTTTTCAACAGTTTTAACCAGCCGAACAAGACAAGCGCTCGATCTTTTCGTGTAATAATCCCTCAGGTCTAAAAAGATTAAAATCTAGAGGAGGGATAGCACTTCCGGTTGCTTTAACAAGCTGGAGAGGCCAATTGCTTGGAAATCTTTTCATATTTTATGAGTCAGATGAAAAGAGCTTAAAGGAGACTCGCTTTTTGAGGAACAAGTGATGTTTTTGGATAGCAATTGGTTCCAGGTAAGGTTTGGAAATTTTTAATAACGGTAGTGGAAAAAGGGTTGCTAATAAAATCACTCATCACAGATGTTCCTCAAAAGGGTAAATAATCAAATGGAGGTGTATGATCGGCTAAAAAAGAGTGGAGGTGATGGTAAGAACATGACCAAGGTTCAAAAGCTGATAGTCATGCGATCAGAATGGTTATTTACTAGAGGTGGGGTTCATTTTTAATGAGCTTAAACTCTATGGGAACACTTGCTCATTGCTAGGTTTATTTTTTGACGAGCTTGAACTTCGCGTAAAACTTCTCATGCCAGTCATATAATGAGGATGTCTCATCGATAGGTTCATTTTTTAGGGAGCTTGCCCCATTCGAAACTTTGCTCCTGGAGCCTTTCGTTATGCAAGCTAAGAACAACCAACCTACGAGTTTAAAGAGTTAAGAGCCTACAAACTAAGAAAATAAATGGTCGCTTTTCACTTTCACGTAAAAAGGTTTGCATGCCCCCAAGTATAAAGAAATAGAGTTTCCAAGTTACCATTCGGAAGTTTCTTGCATTAACAAGATTGTTCCATCCACATGTACAGACAAAACACTTCCTTGTATCTGTCCATCGAAATGGACGAAGGTGATTCTAGCTACAATCACCTAACCTTTGACAGAGGAATCCTTTTCCAGACTGATTGATTATCCTAAACGGGAAGGATTGTCAGACTAGTCATATTCATACGCAAAAACCTATCCTATATCTAGGGTTTTTCTACCAAAGCAGACCAAGGTGCATGCCTCCTGGGTTTTAGTCACAATCACCGAATCACTCGCGATCACCAGGTGGGTGGACTGGAGATTGATTATACATTCCTTGTGCAAAAAGACCAGTTAGGGGTGGCATTTGACTAATAGCTGTGTTTGAACCAAGGAATGAAAGCTGGTCAACTAGGTGGAACACCCTGCCTTCATGAGGAAAACACATCACTTGGAAGAGTGAGGAAACAATAGCTCCCATGCTATAAATGTAGTCACGTCCAAGGAGTAGATTGTAATATAATGGCCCTTGGAATACCATCGTGTTCAGATAAATGGTTTTCCTTCTCAAAGTTATAGGAAAATTTGGAAGGATCCCTAACGGTCGACTGGTTCCTTTGTTGAAGCCTAACAGATTTCAAATCTCAGGCAAGAGCGATGGTGAACCAAGCACTTTCCAAGTAGTGGAGGAAAGGATACTCACGGAATCCCCTTCATCTATGATAGTACCAACCATGATCATTCTGTAAGCTTGTAATATGATTCAGAATGGTACATTAGATGGTAGGCGGGTCTCCCTAGTAGATTCCAATCAAAGAAAATGACTAGATTGCTTGGAGGTGGGACCGAATAAATGACCGGATACATCTCTGATGAACTTCCTTCCTACAGTAAAGGAATGGGTAGATTTCCCCCATGTTCATTGGAGTCTGTGTTTATGAAAAGAATTTGAAAAATGTCATTCTCATTCTCTTTGGTGACAGTATCATCTAAAGGTCGGTCCTCTGAAGACAAAATTGGGTCGACTGCCATCTCGACCTGTTGACTTTGGTCCGGTGTGGAATCAGAGGGTCTATCTTCAATGATACGTGCTTCGGCCAACAACGATGGTGTGTCAGTCAGATTTTCAACTAGTGATGGACTCGACAAGAGTTTCTTGTATCCAGGAGGAAGTCGTTGCGGTGATGCAGGATGGTTATCCAAGACTCTTTTAGCTTCGTCTAAGAAGGGACAACGATGGAGGGCATGATCGCCTTCACACAGTCTACATGGAAATATGGATCTTCCTTTTTGTCCATTGACTTCGTTTTCACTAGTTGACGGTGTGCTTTCAACATGATCATCAACGGTTGAAGACATTGGATATGCAAGCAGGGAGACCAATCCATTAAGATTCGTGGGATGCAGGGACAATCTCGATGATAGTGGTCTCCCTTGCAAATGACACATGGAGATTTAGGCTTGGATTGTGCAGTGTGTGGATTTTCGCCAGACGATGCATGGTTGCCCCCTTTTGCCATTGGCTTCTTCTTCTTCTTCTCCTTCCCTTTCTTCTTCTTCTCAGTTACTTGGTTTTTAGTGTTACTAGCTTCACCAAGTGAAGAGGAAGAAGGGGAGGGAGAAACAAACAAAGTGGAAGGTTGGGGAGTAGCTTCATCTAGTTGCTGATTGGATTGCTGAGGAATCACGGTGTTTTGAATGATAGAGGTCGAGAAAAGCCATACGGGCAGGCCAATTGTGAGTCCTAGAAGGGATAATGTGGCCATGTGTGGAGCCCCAACATCCCCCCAAGAGGAGAAGGGACTAGGATTTCCCCCAAGGGGAAATCCTTCCTTGATTGGTAGACTCCATTTCTCAACCTAAAGACCAACAAGGGAACAATGACATTATTATAATTAAAATAAATTTTATGACGCTTTGACCCAACTTGCTTTTTCAATTTTTAAGAGTCGAGAAAAAGCTAAAGATGACTCTAGTTGCCTTCGACTTTTAATGAGCCTGAAGTGACAAGTGCTTAGATGGACCTTTTCTTTTAAGGAGTCTGAAAAGGAACGAAAGTGACTGCTTTGGAATCTAGAAAGAGGCATTACCAAACCAATCGCAAAACTACAGAATACTTTTTACGGTATGGTAGTCAATCTTCCCCAATGTTGTGTTCAGTGCATTGCGATCGATAGGGCGGCAGACATGGATTCCTAAGGATAAAGGATGTCACCTATTGTGGTTTCCCAATAAATACTTGACAGTACATGGGAGCACAAGTTTGTACTGGCACTTGTCGTCTCAAAGAGGAGGAATCACCCAACCTACGATGAAAGCGATAGTTACCAGGCTTTATGACGCCGGAATATGTCTCTAGCCTAGAGTTCTAAATGTTGTGCGTTAGGTTCCAAAGTGTTTTTATGTTCATTGAAGTTTATTTTACAATTGATCTTTCTTAAGAAGTTTTCCTTTAAGGTTCACTGTGTGATGTAGATATACAATTCCTGAATATGCAATCTAAGATGATAAATAGTCGTTTACATTCTTTTTGTAATGAAAATCCTAGCTACTAAGGAAAGAGATATGAAATTCTTTCAACATAGAGCAGAGAGCACACACTAGATGCACTTTTCCTAAATCAACCTCAGCATGTAGTCTTAATGCAAATGCACATGCATGTATTGTTTTTCAATTTCTTTAATGTGAGAATGAAAAAAAGAAAACAAATTATAGATCTGAACTATTATCTTTCAAAGCGACAATACTAACAATTTTCTTTAAAAAAAAAACGAAAGTAGCGTCAAGACGACACTTTGCGATTTTGAATTTAAACTACTTTCGACACTTGAAATACTAATAGTTCAAATCAAATACAATGGAAAAAGTGTAATCAACTATCTAAAGGAGGAATTCTTTGTAATACTCTTTTTCTTGACTGAAAACGACACTTGCGACACTTTCAAATCAAAAGACGACAGTTCGATTAAGCCACTGTTTGCACAAGAGAACTATAAATCACGAAAAATACATAAAAAAACATTCACAATTATTTATCGATGGAGGTTGAATAATGCAAAGGAATATGGTTTTAACAGAGATATACTAATCACAAACAACAAAACTACTGAATAAAGTTGAAGACAATGAGGAAAAAACGAAAATCTGGAGGCAGAAACAGTCTTATCTGATCATCGCACCTGTAACACAGGGAAACAGGGATGCATCTCACCTACAACACACGTGAGGTGTGATGCATCCAGATTGCCAAGAAGAGATAGTGCAATGGTCCAGGGATGAGACTGAGCTTTGTTTTTGCTCACAGTTTGCAGCTAAGTTCAAGGGTTTAGGCTGAGCTAGTGATAGGCAGTAAACACAAAGTATAGGGGTTGATCTAATGAGGTTATTTGAGCTACTGTTAGGTTCCTATACCAATAGGTTTCATTTTTCATGATTGACCTGGGAAGTGCCAAATATGTTCATCTTTTCATGCTGCAAAGGTTCCATATTTTTTAAAAGAGTTAGAGAGAATTAAACAATGTAAAGAGGGTATGCCCTAAAAGAATAATGAAAGGGCAAGAAAAATGAATTGGTCAGAAAAAATAATAGAAATGAAGCCCAAAGAAAGACCAGGAAAGTGGCCAGCCAAAATACCACTGCTAGCTTGTTTGCAAGTTCACAGTGTGCAAATATTATTGTTCATCACACCTGATGGATGGCCCAACAGTTCAATCTGGACCATGCCATGTTTAAATTGCTTGTTCTAGACTAGAGAAAGAATATCTATCCAAACAGTTCAAGCTTGGCAGGTGAGTAGCTAAGTAGAGAAATCAAGGAGCCCAAATGCTTAATATGGGCCCTTGGTGGAAATAAGGGTAGACCTAGATAGGAGGGCAGTCAAAAGAAAAAGAGTTATATCAGGGTTTGCAAGTTCAAGTGCACCCAATCAGAATGAAGAAAAAATGCTAGGAAACTGTAGAATGGGTAAGTAGCTTGAAGTTGCAGAAACAGGGCTATCGGCAGTGTCATCTCTTAAATATGATATATTTTCATGGATTTCTCAAGAACTCTGGCAAAGGTTTGATGACAGATCAGATGTTGCATGACTAACCTCCCCTCTCCTCCCTCACAACAAACACTCACTAACATCCCTTAAAGAGATTGAGATCTGCTCAAAAACTCTTAACTTCATTCCATTTCCATGAAAAACTTAAGTAAAACTTCTGGTTTGCTTAAAGGCTCAAAGCCACATTTCTTGTGTAAAAAGTTTTATTTCTCCTAAATACACTAAAGCCTAGGTGATTCAATGTCATGCACCTAGCGCTTCTCCCTTCACATTCATATTAATATTCTAACTTTAATATATAAGTCCCCTTTATATCTCCCCTCCCCTATTATGTATAAAAATCTACAAAAAACCCAAAAACATTGTAAATACGCCACCCCCAGCCTAATATGGCTATAAACTCTTTCTCGAGAGTCATTGGTCCACCTGGGACCAATAACAACTCGCCACTTGTCACCCTGGGATTCGCTAACCTCCGGTTCGGTGAATAACCATAGTCGCTGTGCATAAACATTGGGATTTGATTAATTCTTGATTAATCACATAACCGCGTTCCATATAACCCATAACCCAAAGTTTTAAACCCGCCAAACAATATTTAATTGCTGAAAATGGCAGCGGGTCCCATATATTAACATGCCACCAGCTCGCAGTTCCGTCAACTGTCAGATCGGGCCCTCCCCATCCGACGGCTCTCGTTGATATTGGAGCCGCTCCGACGTACGGGAGTTAGCACCCGATGGAATGGTGGTTTTGCCGTTGCACAAAGGATGCACATCCCATTCCTATTGCATCGGGCCTGGTCTGACATATATTGCCCCCATACCAAAGGCGGTCCGATAAAACCATTTACCGCCTTCTGTCCCCGCTGCCAACGTCATACACCACGTCGGCACCTGCGTCAGCCCCATGTCACTATTCCGTCTGACGTGTCTGCCTAATCATCCTGCCATGTCAGCACCCACGTCGGTTGCCACGTCACCCTCCGTACCCGCTACGCGAAAAAATCTACGTCATGATGACGTCAGCATAAAAAAGCACCAAACAGTCCAAAAGGCCCAAATTTGTTCAAAGGTCACGAAAGTGATGGTTTTTCATATCTTTTTATTCATTTGTCTGCGGAAACTTTGCATGCAGTTTATGATGATTTGATCGCCATAGCTTTAGTATGCCACCCACAGGAGTTCAGTCCGCAAACTTGGCCCCTCACCGAGCCCCTCAACCTGCATTTAGCACCTGGCATCCGCAGAACAGGTATTTACCTGCAATTAATCCATAAACCTCGTTTTTTCCAAAATGTTTCTGTAGAAATCGCCCGCAGAGCCAAAATTTGACCCAAAATTAGAGTGCTGCTCCTACACTTCTCCACTAACATCACTGTTTCAACCATTTTTCAAAAGAAAAACTGCTAACTGTGTTTCCCTCTGCAAATTTGCCTATTGAGCTAAATTGAAGCTTATTTTCTTTGCACTCCGCTTACAAAGACAATAAATTCAATCTGCTGCCCTAGCTGAGAATAGAATGGACCAATAAAGAGAAAAATTTGCCAAGGTTTTCATCCCAAACCACCTATCTATTGCTTCCCTCTGCAAACATTCTAGAAAATTCCCAAAGACTGAGTTAAATTTGTCAAACTCAATGGCAAAAAAGTACCATTTCCTTTGTTCTACCCAGCTTCCCAATTAAGCTCCACAATCCTTCTCTTTACATCTGGGATTCACCCTGTGAGACCATCTCCATATAAAAATCAAATTACTAGATTCTTGTCAAAATTCTTGTAAAGGTCCCACTTCCAGCACCTTGTTTACTGTTTACACACAAACTCAAAATACAGTTGTAAACACTGTTGATCATGGAGGCTCCAGTGGCCTTAAATATTGCCCCCTTGAATGCACCACATAAGAACTTGGAGTGGCTGCCCCTTGCTGACAGGGATTACCAAATGAAGGAAACGGTTGAACTGAGAAAAAAATATCACATTGAAACCTTTTATGAGATAAGGAAAAGATACAGAAGCAATGCTGATGTCCTTGGTGTCTGGGAGTCCAACATGCCAATCTATTATCTCCCACAAGTAAATGTATTCCTTGACCTCATCCATCAATGTTGTGAAAATTATGAGCCCACTCAAAGAGAAGTTTTGGCTCCATCTAAGACTATCTTGTTCCGCATCACCCCACAAGCCATAAACCAGATGCTAAACTTTGAGCCAACTAAGCCTCTGGCTCCTCTATCCATGAAACTTCTGCTTGACCAAGGTGCCAAACTGCCCATCTCAGAGATCACAAGAATTGCCCAGCTGTTCATGCAACCAGGTTTTCAGCCCCGGTAACCTCCTTATCTACATGTTTGGTTCAATGAAATAGGGAGACTGCTAGTAGACATGATATTCTGCATCTTAGGATTCAATACCAGTGAGTTTGTTGATGAGACAGTCTTAGTGTTGCTGTCCATGTTTGCTCCAGGACAGCCCCCTGCTATCCAGTATGATTATGCCACCTTCATAGCTGACAAAATTCATGAGCAATTCATGAACCTGGAGAGAGAAATGGTATTCAAATACACCTCCTACATATATCATTTACTACTGTACTATCAGCCTGATAGTTTCCCAGTTTTCCTCAAAAAATTGGATGCTAAGGGGAAGCGAAGGTCTGTAATATTTTGGTCATCAGTCTGCCACCATGTTTATTACTCTCCATATACCTACTGCGAGTTTATTGACCTATTTATATATCCAGCTTCTTCCTTACTGGTGAGCACTCTTCTTCCTAGACTCACTGATGAGATGCAAAAGATTCTACAGCTTTCTAAAAACTACAGCATTGGTGACTGGTATTTTTACCAAAACCACACAGTAATCAGGATTTATGGCTATGAATTAGCCCCCTACAGACTGCCAAAATATGTCCCTATGAGACTCTTTGCCTTGGAATACTTCCGACAGTTTGGTAATACAGATATGATTCATTTCTATGGCAAAAGAAAAAAGGCACAGCTCAAGGTAAGACATCAATTGGGCCCATTTATTTTTAATAAGAGAGAAGAAGCCTGGGAAGAGGCAGACAAGATTTTGAAAAATTTTATGCTGCTAAAACAAAGCTTCTATTGGGCACCATATGATCCCAATCACTTTATAAGCCTTATAAGAGTCAAACACAAGCTTGCAGGATATGAACACTGCAATATCCCTCAAATTGAACAATATGCTATCCTATCCAACAAGAATGGGTAGAGGGCACACTAGTTGAAGAACTTTCTGAGGAAGAGATAACAGAAAAAGCAATCAAAGACCTTGAAAAAGCAGTTGACCTGGAATCTTTTGGACAAGTGTTTTTCACAGCTCCTCGGCACCCTGGAGAAGGCACCTCATCTGCCACGGCCTCCCAGCAACCTGCCCAAGTAAGTGCCCCACTAGCAGCAACAGATAAAGGTAAAGAGGTGCAGCCTTTAGAAGAGCAAGTGCACAATTTGGAACAGTAAGAAACAATGGTAGACCAGCTTGCTTCTACAGATGAACAAAGTCAAGGGCAACACCCTTCTACTCAAGCAAAGGCAGCTAAAATTCCAGTGTTACAAACTCCTCTTAATGAGGAAAGGGATAAGAAAAGAGATAGATAGAAAGAGACCCCTCCAGGGACATCCACTGAGCAGCAAGGAGAAAAAAGATAGAGATTAAATCCTTTTTCAGAGGAAGAAATACCAGAAGGGCCAACAGAACAGCAAGTTCCCCCAAGCATGGAGACATCAGCTCACTCCTTTCAGCAGGGGCAAGAGAGACAACAAGGTGTGGAGGTTACATCCACCAGGCAACAGAGCAGACAGGGATCTGATATTAAGAAGGCATTCACAGATATTAAAGCTAGAAATGAGCCAGTAAGGTATCAATTGTACAACCAGTTGCTAAGGATGGCTCCCACTAATCAGCAAAGGCTAATGGTAGCCTATGACATCCAAGAAGCGAAAATGACTCTCAGTCATTTCAGACCTACAACTCAGCAACCATAATCAGCTGCTGACTATATCAGAACCGATCTGGAATTTCTCGCCAGGGACATCCATCCTATGGACCAGATTGAATTTCACAAGTAGACCGGGGAAATGGTATATTCTACCTTGGCAGATAAAACATTGTTGGCCCATAGATTGCAAAACTCTTTGCACAATACTGCTGCCCAGCTAGAATTGGAGAAAGCTCATCACAAGCCAAGGACAATAGAATCAAGTCCTTGGAGGAGATCATTATAGAGCTGGGACATGATCCCACTGATCCCAAGGGCGTGCAATCTTTGATAAAGAAGAAAGAGGAAGACATAGCAACCCTCAAAAGACAACTCAAGCTGCCAGCTACACTACATCCTCAAACCACACAGATAGCACAACAAAAAGAAGAGCAGGATGTGGTAACTTTGCTTATGAGCTTGCATAAAAGGTTGATAGAAACAGAGAGTGCCTTGGAGGCATCATTATAAGGAAGATAGAGAGAGTTGGCCTCTCGGCCAATTCAAACAGCTCAAATTCTTACAGATGCTCCTCATACGACCACCACAATAGTCCCTCCCACTGTTAGAGCATCAGAAGCAGGTACCTCAAGTTCAACACCATTTTCGGTAACTACTACAGCACCTGGAGAGCAAGAGACCAGCCTAAGTATGGACAATATGATGAAAGAAATAAAGGCCCTGGAAGTGAAAATGGCAGAATTGAGGGAGGCCAAAGAAAAGCTGGCTAAAATTGAGGAAAAATATGACAAGTCAAAGTAGGATGTAGTTGAGAAGACAAGGGAAGTGAAAACCCTAGGAAAAAGAATAAAGGAGCTGGAGAAAGAGCTCACTCTTGATAGGACCCTGGCTGAGCTCAAGAAAATTTTGTGGGCCAAGACTGGCCAATCCATTACAGAGCAGTGGCAATCAATTGAGACCATTCATGAGCAAATGGATTTGATAGGCTTGGCTCAGTTTGAAAATCAAAAGGCTAGAGCATCTTTGGGAAATATGCCTGAGCAAGCGAATAGAATGATCCAATTCCTGAACACCCACACCAAAGAGCAGTTGGCAGCAATAGGTATCAGGAACAAGACTGATACCATCTTACTAGTAAAAAGAGTGTTGACCCTAAGGAATTTTGTGCAAACCTTGGAAAGAAAATGCCAAGAAATGCAAGCAGAGGTGAATGAGTTCAGAATAAAGTTTGCAGCATTACAGAGCAGAGGGCTACCAAGCTTAGTAACTAGCGATGGAAGACTGCTGTCACATGAGCATTATGCCAACAGGGTGAACAATTATGCCTCCAATCAAATCACAGTGTCCTCAAGCACATCATAAGAAACAGGACCTCCATCTAGACAGAGTGTCTATGACAAACTAGAGAATTTGTTCTACATTGAACACGAGATAAACCATCTCTTTGAAGTCCAGCCAAATTTTTATAGATACATTGAAGCTGATGAAACACTGATAAAGATACAAAGACATCAGCTGCCTACAGAGGATTGGTGGAAAGGAATGATGGAGACATTGCTCAGGTGATTTTGTTTATTAATTCTTTTTGTAAGCTACAGGTCAGCATATACAGATGGCATGGTCCACCTGTCAAAAGGGAAGAAAAAGCGGTGCAAGGCAGAAACAGAATGGTCACTATAGCTCATTGAATGCAAAGAAACCGAGCACCGATGATGAAGACCAAGACAGCAACAAACAGCATACCAGCATCAGGACAGCACACGCAGAATGAATGCGCAACAAGCAGCCGACTCATTCAGCCCATAAAGTCAAAATTCCTCTGACAAATTAGACATCTAGCGCATTCATATTTACTACAGCATTTATTCCCTCACTTACTACTTCTTAATAGTTGGTAAAGAAAGTTATGAGTTCAAGACTTATCCTCATGATATTTTGTATCTCCCTTTTTGCATAAATACCTCCCCATAATATGTATTTGGGGTTGGTAGTTTCATCTCTGAATGGCGCTGTAAGTTATTGAGGCTGTATAATAAAAAGCTTGTTGGAATTTCATTGTGCTGAACCATCTGAATGTGGAATTGACACTCTGGGAAATGCTACAGAATTCTTGTGTCGTTTATGGATCAATAAGTCTCTCTTCTTTGTGTTTTTTATGTCTTCTATGTATGCAATTTCATGTATGTCCATAAACTTGGTAGCAGAGAAGAAGAATAGCACAAAATTTGCCTAAAAGCACTCTGTGTTCAATCTCAGCTATTGTATATGTTTTCTTCAGAATTAGTCATAAATAGGAATTCTTAATTGCTCCTATTTGCATTAGTTCTTTCACTCCAAATGTTGCTTAGGAATTCTTCATTTCTCCTTAGTAATCTTCATGCACTTTCCCTCTACCAGCATAATGAAAATTCTTGGTTGCCTTTCATTCACTGACTTCATTCCACCATTTCAGATATCAAAATTGCTCCTAAATTGACTACCCTACTCTGTAGCAAACTCCTTTTACCAAATGAACACTTCAACACTTCACCAGTACACTCACTCTGACTCCATCTACCCAATGGAAGAAACTGTTTCCTACTTGCATCACTGTTCCACCTGAAATTACCTTCCAACAAACTCAAAACAAAAACCTGTGCATCATAACTAGCCTAAAATACTCCAAGAACAAAGCTAAATTACAAAGAGAGAGCCCTCTCTGGTTGCAGGTAGGCTAGGACCTGCAGCTAAAAGATTGGTTAGTGGTTACCTCGGCCGTATTCCCTCCAGGAGGCAGGGAACAACCTGAGTGATAACATCATTGGCGACTCAACTGGGGACCAAATGTTTGTTTACAACTGCTGTATGTTTTCTAAAACTATAGATGGAGCCTGAAGTTAGCCAGGTATCCTTTGAAACTGTCTTTGCTTTGCATTGACAGGAGTGGATAAAAGCTGCTTCAGTCAATCTCCAGTATAGTTTTAGGCTATAAACAATTGTTCCAAAAGATTTGATCAATTTACCTGTTAAAAAATATTCAAAGGAAAAAAGGAAAAACTCAAAGCCTCCTATATATATTTTAAATAAACTCGTATAGAAAATTGTTAAAACTGTGATCTTAAAACATTCCTAGAAAACACCAAAAAACAGAGTTAAAAGCTGGCTCCAAAGAAGAAAACTTGGTACACTAGGTCAAATACTGACCCTGACCCTCCAGCTATTTTTGAAAATCCCAACTTAATCCCTGAGGCCCTTAGGAAACAAGAAGCTCAAGAAAGTTCTACTGGTTTACACCCTGAAACTGTTCAGTAGAACTATATCCCAACTCCTGCAAAAGTCTCAGTCCATCTTCACACAACTGCTGCTTCTCCTAGTCCTTCATCCACCTCCCAAAGCACCTTCTTTACTCCTCCATTCACTACACATATTTCAACTCCAGTCCCTGCAGTTCCAGCTGTACCATTTCTTCCTGTTGTCCCATTTATCCCTGTAAATATGGCAAATAGATATGCTCCTTTACAGTTACCCGCAAATCCAGGGGATATGCCTCAAGATTATCAAAGTAAGATCACTTATTTTGATGGTACTGGTACATATACAGCCCAAAAACATACAAAGAAAATGCAAGACTATTTTGAGAACTATGAAATTGATGATGATGATGTAAGAATGAAGATTTTCGTCCAAAGTCTAACTGGTGATGTTAGGACTTCGTTTAGAGCACCTTTTGCAAACTCTATAGCCAATCCCGATGCCCTTTATCAGTCATTTTTGAATAGGTGGGAAAAGAAGAAGGATCCATTGCATATCCTATCAGAGTATGACAATATAAAAAGAGGCCCACAAGAAACTATCCTAGATTATTGTGCTAGATTCAACAGTGTATACAATGCTATCCCTAAAAACCTTAGACCTCCACCTGACTTAGCCTTAATCAAATTCCCTGATGGATTTGATTCTGACATGGCATATCAACTAAGGGAAAGAGCCCCTCCAACCTTAGCAGACATGCAGAATATAGTGGTTAGTGTGGAGGCAAACCTGATTGCTAAAAGAAATCGGGCAAGAGCTGAAAGAAGAACAACTTTCAAGGAGGAACCTTCAGCGTTTGAACAAAATATTGATTCAATCATCAAAGGCATGGATAGACTTGGAGATAGGGTGGAAACCATTGAAATAAAATCATCATGGGAAGGTCAAACAAGTAACACAGCAAGGAACCCAAATTTTAGAAAAAACCAAAATCCAAATGTTGGAAGGGCTGGCCCTAACCAAAACATCAGACCTCCATTTCAAGAGAACTATGCCGAAGCCTCAACATCCAGTGAACCAACAGAGGATCCTCACATCAACTTAATGGGTTTAGACAGTGAACAACAAGTCTTTCTAACACAAGAAGACCAGGAGGCTCACAATTTCAATCAATTCCAGACCAAATCCAGAGAGTCATTCGACTTTAGAGAAGGTTATGATGCAGCAGTCTATGAGGTACATAAACAATAAAAGTTGAGAAGTAGAACCATAGATGTGCCTGAACCTACCAAGCTCAAGGATACTAAGCAGCCAAAGAAAGCAAAAGATAAAGTTGTACTGACATAACTCCCTGCCAAAACAGACCTAAATCCAAAGGAAGTCTCGGTTGAGGACATATCAGATGAACAACCTTCAAAAAACCAACCATACACACCCTCTCCTCCAAAAGAAAATGTAACCGGCCCTCTTGAAAACAATTTAAAAGCAAATTTGATTCAAAACAAAATTCAGCATGAGGAGAAAGTCATTGAAAATCCAGCTAAAAAGGAAAAGTTTGCTGTCCACAACACAAAACTGCAAACAGAAAAACCCTTTAATTTAGAAACAGAAATTGGCAAGCTGAAAATAGCTATTCCTCTTTCTGAATTGGCCAAACATGAGATATACAGACATCAAATCAATAGGTCACTACAAATACCAGAGAACAGGGATGTAGTCAATGTTCTTGATGATAAACCAGAACTGATTTTTGGTCCTGAAGTCAATGGTAAAACAGTAGATGGAAGAGTTCCTCCATTTTATGTGAGCTTAAACATTCATGACAAAGTGTTGCATAATGCTATGTTTGATTCAGGAGCTTCCCATAACCTAATGCCTAAGTCATTCATGGAAAGGCTAGATCTAGACATCACTAGGCCTTACAAAGACCTGTTTTCATTTGATTCCAGCCAGATCAGGTGTCTAGGCCTAATCAAAGACCTTTGTGTATCCTTAGTCCAATATCCAGCTAAGAAAATCTTGATGGATGTGGTGGTAGTTGATATTCCACCTAAGTATGGTATGCTTTTATCCAGATCTTGGGGTGCAAAACTCCAAGGATCTTTGCAACTAGACATTTCCTATGCCACTATTTCAGTCATTGGACAGCCAAAGAGATTATACCAGGAAACACTAATGAAATACATGGTTAGTAGTCAAGAAAAGCCTCAAAACTTCCCCATCTATGCTGTGCATTCCGACATGGATTCATTCATTTTGTATAATGCTGGAATGTGTCTCAAAACTGATGCCAAACTCCTAAAAACAACACAACCAAAAATCATGAATGAACAATCTGTTGCTAAAAATAAAAAAATTGTTGATGTGATTAATGCAATAAAGGGAAATGAGATATCAAATGACATACAAGATCCAAATCTGCCCATTAAACAAACTTCTAAGACTCTTAAGACAAGTCATAACCAAGAGGTCTTATGGTACATAGAGTTTGATGGCTCAATAAACAAATTAGGAGCAGGGGCAGGGGTTTGGATCCACAACATGCAAAATGACCATGCTTAAGGTCATGCATATAGGTTAAATTTTAGATGCACGAACAATATGGCCGAGTATGAAGCCCTTTTGTTAGGACTCAAACTGATCAGAGACCTAGGGGCAACCAAGGTTTCAATACTAGGGGATTCAGATCTAATCATACAATAGATGAAGGGAAATTTTGTCACAAATGATCTTAGCTTGAAAGCTTACAGAGGAGCAGCCATAGAAATACTTAACACTTTCTCAGAATCTCAACTCACCAAAATTCCAATAAAGCACAATTTACATGTACATAGCTTGGAAACTTTTGCCAGCACTTGCGAGCTTCCTTTTGAACCCAACCACCACTTCATTGTTGAAATCAAACATAGACCTGCTGTCCCAGATAATGTCAAAAATTGGCAAGTCTTTGAGAATGATACACAAATAAATAATTTCCTGACTTTGAAAGAGGAATTCTCTAACATGAACATTGATACTAGCACTGTGGATGACCCACAACAGATAAACAAAATTGATCAGAGTATATCAGCTAAAACAGCAAATCTGATTTTGCACCCAACAACTTTTGATGACAAGATTTTACAAGAGCTGAAGAAAACAAATTGTGATGAAATAGCTGAGGCAGAAGCTGAAGTAATTGAACTAAAGGACAATTTTCTGCCCACAGGTTTAACTCCTTTGGAGGATTTATTCGATTCAAATGATATTTCAAGGAAGCCAAAGATGCAACCTCTCAATGAAGAAATTGAGGACTGTAACATTGGAACCACAGAGAATCCCAAAATGGTAAAATTGTCAAAAGTGTTGCCTTCTGATCAGAAGCTGAAATACATTGACTTGTTCAAGGACTTCCAAGATGTCTTTGCCTGGAGTTATGAGGATCTCAAGTCCTATGATACTTCAGGGATCCAACACACTATACCTTTGAAAGAGAATCAAAAACCTTTTAAACAAAAGCTTAGAAGAGTGAATCCTATCCTCCTTCCTCTGATTGAAAAGGAGGTTAAACGAATGTATGAGGCTAGAATCATTGCACCTATCAGGTTCTCAGAGTGGATTTCAAATCTAGTCCCTACTAGGAAGAAAACCGGAGAGATAAGACTGTGCGTTGACCTAAGAAATTTAAACAAAGTCTCTCTCAAAGACCATTACCCTTTACCAAAAATGGATCATATCCTACAACAGGTAGTAGGAGCTTCTAGGATCTCATTGCTAGATGGATTTTCAGGATTCAATCAGATCTTAGTGCACCCGGATGATCAAGACAAAATTGCCTTTACAACACCTTGGGGAACCTTCAAATATGTCAAAATGCCTTTGGAATCAAAAATGCTAGGGCCACTTTTCAAAGAGCAATGGACATAGCCTTTGCCAAAGAAATCCATGATTTCCTAGTCATATACCTTGATGATCTTACTGCCTTTTCAAAATCAGACCAAGAACATTTAGAGCATCTCAGACAAGTGTTCATAATTTGCAGAAAATATGGCATATCATTGAGCCCAAATAAATCACTGTTTGGCCTAAAAGAAGGAAAACTCCTAGGTCACATAATCTCAAAAGATGGCATTAGGATTGACCCAGACAGAATTCAAGCTATCCTTCAAGTGCCTCATCCAAGAAACATTAAAGAACTACAAGCTTTTCTAGGAAAGATCAATTTCCTAAGAATGTTCATTCCCAATTTCGCTGAGATAATTAGACTGTTAAATAATATGCTAAAGAAAGATTCTAAATTCAAGTGGACCATGGAAGCTAAACAAGCCTTTGAGGACATCAAAAGAGCTTTGACAAATACACCAGTCCTCACAAGTCCCAGGTTTGATAGAGATTTCATCATTTTTTCCTTTGCATCTGAGCATACAATTGCTGCTGTCCTATTACAAAAAGATGACCAAGGATGTGAGAAGCCCATTGCTTTCTTTAGCAAAGCCCTTAGAGACGCTCCCTTAAAATATCCGATCATGGAAAAGCAAGCTTATGCCCTTGTAAAAGCCATCAAGGATTTCAGAGTGTATATCTTGTACTCACATGTGATAGCCTATGTTCCAAATGCTGTGATTAAGGACATTTTAACTCAAGAAGGAATTGAAGGTAAACAGGGCGAATGGATAGCCAATGTTTTAGAGTATGACATTAAAATCAAGCCTACAAAACTGATAAAAGGACAAGGATTATCCAAGCTAATGACTGAGACCAATTTTCAAGCCCTTGACATCAATGAACTGGACAACGAACAGGAGATGGTGACTCCACAGATCAATCAAGCCTTTTTTCAATCACCTTGGTATGCTAATATATGTTTTGTATTGTTAAACCTACAAGCTCCTCCAGGGTTGTCCAGAACTAAAAAGAGATTCTTGAAAATGAAGGCATCAAAGTTTTGTATCATAGACAATGTTTTGTTTTGGAAAAATCACGAACGTATTTTTCTTAATTTCCTAACATAGGATGAAACTGATAAAGTACTCAAGGAGTTTCATGCAGGTGACTGCGGAGGACACTTATATTCGAAATCAACAGCTGATAAAATCCTAAGAGCTAGATTTTATTGGCCTTCCCTGTTTGCCGATGTGAAAAAATTTGTAATGTCTTGCCATAAATGCCAGATCTTTGAAGGCAAGAGAAAGCTGTTACCTTTACCCCTCAAACCTATTTCAACTAAGTGACCATTTCAACAACGGGGTTTAGACTTCATTGGGGAAATCCACCCTTCATCTTCTGGCCAACACAGGTTGATTTTGACTGCCACAAACTATTTTACCAAATGGATAGAAGCCATCCCTTGTAGGCAAGCCAATGACTCAATTATTATGCAATTCCTAGAATCCAACATCTTGTCCAGATTTGGCTATCCGGAAATTTTTTTTACAGACAATGCTACCGCTTTCAAATCCAAAAGAATGATCAACTTTTGCCACAAATACCACATTACCTTAGGCCATTCCACAACCTACTATCCTCAAGGTAATGGCTTAGCTGAGTCCTCCAACAAAAGCCTCATCAACATCATCAAAAGGGTCTTGGAGGAAAATAAGAAAAATTGGCATAAAAAACCTGTGAATGCACTATGGGCAGACTGACTGACCACCAAAAGGTCTATTGGTACTAGTCCATATGAATTGGTTTATGGAATGGAGGCAAGATTCCCTTCATCTTTGGGAATCCCTGTGATCAAGTTGCTGCAAGAAATACAAGCAGAGCCTAATGATATTCAAAGAAGGATCAATCAAACTATTCACTTGCAGCAAACAAGAGAGGAAGTATATCAGAGAACCCAGGTACTACAAGATAAACTCAAGAAGATCTTTTACAAAAGAACAAAATCTGAGGACTTCTTCATAGGAAACAAAGTGCTGAGATGGGAATCTAGGAGAGAAGATAAAGGGAAACATGGAAAATTTGATTTTCTTTGGAAAGGACCATATGTTATTCATGTTGTACAAGGTAACAACACTTATTTTCTGAAGAGTTTGGATGGCACAGATACTAAGGAAGGCCCGGTCAATGGGCAAATGCTCAAGCACTATTTTGATTCACCTTGATCAACACAACACCACTATATATTGTACATAAATATTTGTATTTCCAGCAGTTTTTATTTACAGCAATTAAACAAGGAACAAGATTACAACATATTTTGAGTAAAAGGTCAAGGAATCACACCACTTCAGGTGTATATTTTGAATTTTCCACAAGGAATCAAAGAGAAAGACTTGGAAAGTACAAAGATGATGACAAATACTCAGAAAAACCAACAAAGACAGAGCTGTAATGTTATGCAGATCAGCTCATAGGGAGTGCACACATATTAGA
Source organism: Pinus tabuliformis (assembly GCA_031772625.1). Taxonomy (NCBI): domain Eukaryota; kingdom Viridiplantae; phylum Streptophyta; class Pinopsida; order Pinales; family Pinaceae; genus Pinus; species Pinus tabuliformis. The sequence goes on along the minus strand of CM062814.1, from coordinate 432,438,260 downwards.
AAGGTTCAGATCATTGGTTCCCAGCAGAAGGAAGTTTTAAATTACAACAACAAGAGTTGAAAAATAAGGCAATCTGACCTACTGTTCTTGGCCTTTCACAAGGAAAGGCCATCCCCAAGTGGAGCCACTATTAGGTTCCTATACCAATAGGTTTCATTTTTCATGATTGACTTGGGAAGTGCCAAAATGTTCATCTTTTCATGCTGCAAAGGTTCCATATTTTGTAAAAGAGTTAGAGAGAATTAAAAAATGTAAAGAGGGTATGCCCTAAAAGAATAATCAAAGGGCAAGAAAAATGAATTGGTCAGAAAAAATAATAGAAATGAAGCCCAAAGAAAGACCAGGAAAGTGGCCATCCAAAATTCCACTACTAGCTTGTTTGCAAGTTCACAGTGTGTAGATATTATTGTTCATCACACCTGATGGATGGCCCAATAGTTCAATCTAGACCATGCCATGTTTAAATTGCTTGTTCTAGACTAGAGAAAGAATATTTTTCCAAACAGTTCAAGCTTGGCAGATGAGTAGTTAAGTAGAGAAATCAAGGAGCCCAAATGCTTAATCTGGGCCCTTGGTGGAAATAAGGGTAGACCTAGATAGGAGGGTAGTCAAAAGAAAAAGAGTTACATCAGGGTTTGCAATTTCAAGTGCACCCAATCAGAATGAAGAAAAAATGCTAGGAAATTGTAGAATGGGTAAGTAGCTTGAAGTTGCAGAAACAGGGCTAGTGCCATCTCTTAAATATGATCTATTTTTGTGGATTTCTCAAGAACCCTGGCAAAGGTATGATGAAAGATCAGATGTTGCATGACTAACCTCCCCTCTCCTCCCTCACAATAAACACTCACTAACATCCCTTAAAGAGATTGAGATCTGCTCAAAATCTCTTAACTTCATTCCATTTCCATGAAAAACTTAAGTAAAACTTTTGGTTTTCTTAAAGGTTCAAACCCACATTTCTTGTGTAAATTTTTTTATTTATCCTAAATACCCTAAAGCCTAGGTGATTCAATGTCATGCACCTAGCGCTTCTCCCTTCACATTCATATTAATATTCTAACTTTAATATATAAATCCCCTTTATATCTCCCCTCCCCTATTATGTATAAAAATCTACAAAAAACCCAAAAACATTGTAAATACCCCACCCCCGGCCTAATATGGCTATAAACTCTTTCTTGAGAGTCATTGGTCCACCTGGGACCAATAACAACCCGCCACTTGTCACCCTGGGATTCGCTAACCTCCGGTTCAGTGAATAACCATAGTCGCTGCACATAAACAATGGGATTTGATTAATTCTTGATTAATCACATAACCGCGTTCCATATAACCCATAACCCACAGCTTTAAACCCGCCAAATAATATTTAATTACTGAAAATGGTAGCAGGTCCTGTACATTAACATGCTGCCAGCTCGCAGTTCTGTCAACCGTTGGAGCAGGCCCTCCCCATCCGACGGCTCTCGTTGATATTGGAGCCACTCCGACATACGGGAGTTAGCGCCCGATGGAACGGCAGTTTTACCGTTGTACAAAGGACGCGTATCCCATTCTTATTGCGTCGAGCCTGGTCTGACATATACCGCCCTCGTACCAAAGGCGGTTCGATAAAACCATTTACCGCCTTCTGTCCCTGCTGCCAACGTCATACACCACGTCGGCACCTGCGTCAACCCCATGTCACTGTTCCGTCCGATGTGTCTGCCTAATCATCCAGCCATGTCAGCGCCCACGTCGGCTGCGACGTCACCCTCCATACCCACTACGCGACAAAATCTACGTCATGATGACATTAGCATAAAAAAGCACCAAAAAGTCCAAAAAGCCCAAATTTGCTCAAAGGTCACGAAAGTGATGGTTTTTCGTATATTTTTATTCATTTGTCTGCGGAGACTTTGCATGTGGTTTACAATGATTTGATCGCCATAGCTTCAGTACGACACCCACAGGAGTTTAGTCCGCAAACTTGGCCACTCAACGAGCCCCTCAACCTGCATTTAGCACCTGGCGTCCGCAGAACAGGTATTTACCTGCAATTCATCCATAAACCTCGTGTTTTTTCCAAATTTTTTCTGTAGAAATCACCCGCAGAGCCAAAATTCGACCCAAAATTACAGTGCTACTCCTACACTTCTCCACTAACATCACTGTTTCAACCATTTTTCAAAAGAAAAACTATTAACCATGTTGCCCTCCGCAAATTCGCCTGTTGAGCTAAATTGAAGCTTATTTTCTTTGCACTCCGCTTACAAAGCCAATAAATTCAGTCTGTTGCCCTAGTTGAGAACAGAATGGACCATTAAAGAGAAAAATTTGCCAAGGTTTTCATCCCAAACCACCTATCTATTGCTTCCCTCTGCAAACATTCTAGAAAATGCCCAAAGACTGAGTTAAATTTGTCAAACTCAATGGCAAAAATGTACCATTTCCTTTGTTCTACCCAGCTTCCCAATTAAACTCCATAAGCCTTCTCTTTACATCTGGGATTCACCCTGTGAGACCATCTGCATATAAAAATCAAATTACCAGATTCCTGTCAAAATTCTTGTAAAGGTCCCACTGCCAGCACCTTGTTTACTGTTGACACACAAACTCGAAATCCAGTTGTAAACACTGTTGATCATGGAGGCTCTAGTGGCCTTAAATATTTCCCCCTTTAATGCACCACATAAGAACTTGGAGTGGTTGCCCCTTGCTGACAGGGATTACTAAATGAAGGAAACAGTTGAACTGAGCAACAAATATCAGATTGAAACCTTTTGTGAGATAAGGAAAAGATACAGAAGCAATGTTGATGTCCTTGGTATCTGGGAGTCCAACATGTCAATCTATTATCTCCCACAAGTTAATGTATTCCCTGACCTCATCATTCAATGTTGTGAAAATTATGAGCCCACTCAAAGAGCAGTTTTGGCTCCATCTGGGACTGTCTTGTTCCACATCAACCGACAAGCCATAAACCAGATGCTAAACTTTGAGCCAACTAAGCCTTTGGCTCCTCTATCCATGAAACTTCTGCCTGACCAAGGTGCCAAACTGCCCATCTCAGAGATCACAAGAATTGCCCAGCTGTTCATGCAACCAGGTTTTCAGGCCCGACAACCTCCTCCTTATCTACATGTTTGGCTCAATGAAACAGGGAGACTACTGGTAGACATGATATCCTGCATCTTAGGAATCAATACCAGTGAGTTTGTTGATGAGATAGTCTTGGTGTTGCTGCCCAGTATGATTATGCCACCTTCATAGCTGACAAAATTCATGAGCAATTCATGAACCTAGAGAGAGAAAGAGTATTCAAATACACCTTCTACATATATCATTTACTGCTGTACTATCAGCCTGATAGTTTCCCAGTTTTCCTCAAAAAATTGGATGCTAAGGGGAAGCGAAGGTTTTTAATATTTTGGTCATCAGTCTGCCACCATGTTTATTACTCTCAATATACCAACTGCGAGTTTATTGACCTATTTATACATCCAGATTCTTCCTTACTAGTGAGCACTCTTCTTCCTAGACTCACTGATGAGATGCAAAAGATTCTATAGCTTTCCAAAAGCTACAGCATTGGTGACTGGTATTTTTACCAAAACCACACAGTAATCAGGATTTATGGCTGTGAATTAGCCCCCTACAGACTGCCAAAATATGTCCCTATGAGACTCTTTGCCTTGGAATACTTCCAGCAATTTGGTAATACAGATATGATTCATTTTTATGGCAAAAGAAAAAAGGCACAGCTCAAGATAAGACATCAATTGGGCCCATTTATTTTTAATAAGAGAGAAGAAGCCTGGGAAGAGGTAGACAAGACTTTGAAAATTTATGTTGCTAAAACAAAGCTTCTATTGGGCACCATATGATCCCAATCACTTTATAAGCCTTAGAAGAGTCAAACACAAGCTTGCAGGATATGAACACTGCAATATCCCTCAAATTGAACAATATGCTAACCAACAAGAATGGATAGAGGGCACACTAGTTGAAGAACTTTCTGAGGAAGAGACAACAGAAAAAGCAATCAACGACCTTGAAAAAGCAGTTGACCTGGAATCTTTTGGACAGGTGTTTTTCACAGCTCCTCGGCACCCTGGAGAAGGCACCTCATCTGCCACGGCCTCCCAGCAACCTGCCCAAGTAAGTGCCCCACCAGTAGCAACAGATAAAGGTAAAGAGGTGCAACCTTCAGAAGAGCAAGTGCACAATTTGGAACAGGAAGAAACAATGGCAGACTGGCCTGCTTCTACAGATGAACAAAGTCAAGGGAAATACCCTTCTACTCAAGCAAAGGCAGCTGAAATTCCAGTGTTACAAACTCCTCTTAATGAGTAAAGGGCTAAGAAAAGAGATAGACAGGAAGAGACCCCTCCAGGGACATCCACGGAGCAGCAAGGAGAAAAAAGACAGAGATTAAATCCTTTTTCAGACGAAGAAATACCAGAAGGGCCAACAGAATAGAAAATTCCCCCAAACATGGAGACATCAGCTAGATCCTTTCAGCAGGAGCAAGAGAGACAACAAGGTGTGGAGGTTACATCCACCAGGCAACAGAGCAGACAGGGCTCTAATATTAAGAGGGCATTCAAAGATATTAAAGCTAGAAATGAGCCAGGAAGGTATCAACTGTATAACCAGTTGCTAAGGATGGATCCCACTAATTAGTAAAGGCTAATGGCAGCCTATGACATCCAAGAAGCAAAAATGACTCTCAGTCATTTCAGACCTACAACTCAGCAACCACAATCAGCTGCCGACTATATCAAAACCAATCTGGAAGTTCTCGCCAGGGACATCCATCCTATGGACTAGATTGAATTGCACAAGAAGACCGGGGAAATGGTATATTATACCTTGGCAGATAAAACATTGTTGGCCCATAGATTGCAAAACTCTTTGCACAATATTGCTGCCCAGCTAGAATTGGAGAAAGCTTTATCACAGGCCAAGGAAAATAGAATCAAGTCCTTGGAGGAGATCATTATAGAGCTGGAACATGATCCCACTGATCCCAAGGGTGTGCAAGCTTTGATAAAGAAGAAAGAGGAAGACATAGCAGCTCTCAAAAGACAACTCAAGCTGCCAACTACACTACATCCTCAAACCACAGAGATAGCACAACAAAAAGAAGAGCAAGATGTGGTAACTTTGCTTATGAGCTTGCATAAACGGTTGATAGAAACAGAGAGTACCTTGGAGGCATCATTACAAGGAAGACAGGGAGAGTTGGCCTCTCAGCCAATTCAAACAGCTCAGATTCTTACAGCTACTCCTCCTACGGCCACCACAATAGTCCCTCCCACTGTTAGAGCATTAGAAGCAGGTACCTCAAGTTCAGCATCAGTTTCGGCAACTACTACAGCACCTGCAGAGCAAGAAACCAACCTAAGTATGGACAATATGATGAAAGAAATAAAGGCCCTGGAAGTGCAAATGGCAGAATTGATAGAGGCCAAATAAAAGCTGGCTAAAATTGAGGAAAAATATGACAAGTCAAAGCAGGATGTAGCTGAGAAGACAAGGGAAGTGAAAACCCTGGAAAAAAGAATAAAGGAGCTGGAGAAAGAGCTCACTCTTGATAGGACCCTAGCTGAGCTCAAGAAAATTTTGTGGGCCAAGATTGGCCAATCCATTACAGACCAGTGGCAATCAATTGAGACCATTCATGAGCAAATGGATTTGATAGGCTTGGCTCAGTTTGAAAATCAAAAGCCTAGAGCATCTTTGGGAAATATGCCTGAGCAAGCTAATAGAATGATCCAATTCCTGAACACTCACACCAAAGAGTAGTTGGCAGCAATAGTTATCAGGAACAGGACTGATACCATCTTACTAGTAAAAAGAGTGTTGACCCTAAGGAATTTTGTGCAAACCCTAGAAAGAAAATGCTAAGAAATGCAAGCAGAGGTGAATGAGTTCAGAATAAAGTTTGCATCATTACAGAGCAGAGGGCTACCAAGCTTAGTAACTAGCAATGGAAGACTGTTGTCACATGAGCATTATGCCAACAGGGTGAACAACTATGCCTCCAATCAAATCACAGCGTCCTCAAGCAAATCAGAAGAAATAGGACCTCCATCTGGACAGAGTGTCTATGACAAACTAGAGAATCTGTTTTGCATTGCACACGAGATAAACCATCTCTTTGAAGTCCAGCCAAATTTTTATAGATACACTGAAGCTGATGAAACACTGATAAAGATACAAAGACATCAGCTGCCTACAGAGGATTGGTGGAAAGGAATGATGGAGACATTGCTCGGGTGATTTTGTTTATTAATTCTTTTTTTAAGCTACAGGTCAGCATATACAGATGGCACGGTCCACCTGTCAAAAGGGAAGAAAAAGCGGTGCAAGGCAGAAACAGAATGGTCACTACAGCTCATTGAATGCAAAGAAACCAAGCATCGATGATGAAGACCAAGACAACAAAAAACAGCATACCAGCATCAGGACAACACACGTAGAATGAATGCACAGCAAGCAGCCGACTCATTCAGCCCATAAAGTCAAAATTCTTCTGACAAATTGGACAGCTAGCACATTCATATTTACTACAGCATTTATTCCCTCACTTACTACTTCTTAATAGTTGGTAAAGAAAGTTATGAGTTCAAGACTTATCCTCATGATATTTTGTATCTCCCTTTTTGTATAAATACCTCCCCATAATATGTATTTGGGGTTGGTAGTTTCATCTCTGAACCGCGCTGTAAGTTATTGAGGCTGTATACTACAAAGGCTGTTGGAATTTCACTGTGCTGAACCATCTGAATGTGGAATTGACGCTCTGGGAAATGCTACAGAATTCTTGCGTCGTTTATGGATCAATAAGTCTCTCTTCTTTGTGTTTTTTTATGTCTTCTATGTATGCAATTTCATGTATGTTCCATAAACTTGGTAGCAGAGAAGAAGAATAGCACAGAATTTGCCTAAAAGCACTCTGTGTTCAATCTTATCTATTGTATATGTTTTCTTCAGAATTAGTCATAAATAGGAATTCTTAATTGCTCCTATTTTCATTAGTTCTTTCACTCTGAATGTTGCTTAGGAATTCTTCATTGCTCCTTAGTAAACTTCATGCACTTTCCCTCTGCCAGCATAATGAGAAATTCTTGATTGCCTTTCATTCACTGACTTCATTCCACCATTTCAGATATCAAAATTGCTCCTAAATTGACTACCCTGCTCTGTAGCAAACTCCTTTTACCAAATGAACACTTCAACACTTCACCAGTTCACTCACTCTGACTCCATATACCTAATGGAAGAAACTGTTTCCTACTTGCATCCCTATTCCACCTGAAATTACCTTCCAACAAACTCAAAACAAAAACCTGTGCATCATAACTAGCCTAAAATACTCCAAGAACAAAGCTAAATTACAAAGAGAGAGCCCTCTCTGGTTGCAGGTAGGCTAGGACCTGCGACTAAAAGATTGGTTAGTGGTTACCTCGGCTGTATTCCCTCCAGGAGGAAGGGAACAACCTGAGTGATAACAGCTACCACCAGGGCACTTAAGATGTTTGCAAGCTAGATGTTCAGTTCATAAACCAACCCGGAGATTGACTGAAACAACGTTGATCTACTTTGTAGTTGCATAGAAAAAGCAGTTTGAAGGCTAGCTGGCTTGACTTCAGGCTTTGTCTATGGTTTATAAAGGAAACAACAGTAACAAAACAAACAAACTATTCGATCCCCATTGGAGTCGCCATTTTGTTATCGGGAAAACTAGTGTCCATTCAGAGCTGCTAGTCCCACTAAGATGGGTAGCTATCTTAGAAACAAATAGATTAAAGTTACTTGTGTTTTCCTTTATGAGAGACAGATGAGAGAGAAGCAGAGAGCACCAACCTCAGTCTTTCTCTAGTCTCCTTGCTTGTTTCCTCTCTCCTTTGATGAAGCTTTCGCTGCTCCTTTCTAACTTGTCCTACTTCAAAGAACATCTGTAGAGTCAAGGAAGCAAAATACCATCAAAGCATAGAGATCTATAACCATAAATAATGTGGGATCAGATGTACATTAACCATATAAATGCATACATAAACAAGATTCAAAGATATACAAGCATATGGAGGAAAACTCAAATAGCTTTATTGATAGAAGTAGTAGAAGAGAGGATTACAACCAGGCTATCTGATCCAGCATCATCCTCCCAGCATGAAAGCCCTCTTCACCTCATACAAAGAAAGATCACCCAATAATGTCTTAAAAGAGAAACCAACAACACTTCCTTGCAAATTACAAAATTCCAGCCCCCGGATCTCTTGGATGAGGGATCCATATTTAGATGTTTTTAGGAGAGTGAGTTAGCTTCTGGGATTTTGATTAGTGTCATTTCACTGATAGTTCTTGGTTCCACTTGGAGATTTTAGATCCCTTACTCATCCCTGGGCGAACTCAGAGAGGCAATTTTCATATGAGCAGTTTCTAGAAGATTCTCTGGGTTTCCACCTAGCACACTGCTTCTGCCATTTGTCTGCTCTCACTCATCGCACCCTACAAAAGGTCTTTCCAGTATGCATCACACCCCCCATGTGTAATAGGTGAGATGCATCACACCCTATGCATGGAGCAGTCTATATGGTCCAGTTTTGACCAGTTCTGAGTAGTTTTTCATGGAGAACTTATGGGAGATGATGTAATCAGTTAACCTTGTTCATTTAGGGTATGAAACAACACTTTTAGGGGTTTAGAAGCCCTTGGTTTATGGACATATGTGATTGGGGTTGTAGTGCCCAAATATGTCTATAACATTAACTGCTACAAGACCCGACATAATGCAGGAAGTAGGAATGGTGGGAAGATTTCAATCTGCTCCTAAACAATCCCATTTGTTAGCTGTAAAAAGAATTCTCAGATATCTGAAAGGAACTCCTGATTTCGGTCTTTGGTACCCTAAGAGCTCAACACTGACTGTAACTTCATACACCGATGCTGATTGTGCTGGAAGTGTAGATGATCGCAAAAGTACTAGTGGAAATGCATTCTTCCTAGGAGACTGTTTAGTATCTTGGCTCAGTAAAAAACAAACGTCCATATCATTATCCACAACCAAAGCTGAGTATATAGCTGTAGCAGACTGTTGCACTCAAATACTATGGATGAAGGAAGCTCTAAAATATGTCAACATAGGTACAGATCAACCAATTACCATCTATTGTGATAACACAAGGGCTATTAGTCTTAGCAAAAGTCCAGTGATGCACTCAAAGACCAAACATATACCAATCAAGTATCATTTCCTTCATGAACAAGTAGCTGAACAAAACATCATCTTGGAATATATCAACACTAAGGAGCAGATAGCTGATATTTTCACAAAACCTCTTCCTCAAGAAGCATTTGAACATCTTCGTCCAAATATGGGGGTTATTTCTTTAGCATCACTCAAGTTCATTCATAAAGATGTTGCAGGACAGTGGGAGCAGTTCTATAGGGGGAGCAATTTGACAGGGGGAGTCTGTATGCATTCTTTTTCCAATGATGTCAAATGGGGAGAGAAGAAGAATATTGCCATCAATAACAAAGGGGGAGATTTTCTACATAGATTGTCATTGATTTCAATATGGAAATATTTGAGGAGACAATGGGAGCAAACAGAGTCATCAGAGGAGCAAACAGAGCTATCGGAGGAGCCAAGAGGAGCAAACAGAGGAAAGAGGAGGAGACAGATCCATCAGAGGAGAAAATAGAGCTATCAGAGGAGCAAAGAGCAGACATAGCCATTGAGGAAGCAATCAGAGCTATCAAAGCCATCGAAGGATGTAGACAAAGCTATCAGAGCAAGAATGCTTAAGAATACACTATCGGGAGCAATATATGCCACAAAAGGGTTATATATATATATATATATATATATATATATATATATATATATATATATATATATATATATATATATGCATTTACACTATTGAGAGGTGGAAGACTTGGGTGTATTGTAAATACACTATTGGAGGTGGAAGTTTTAACGCTATCGGGTCTGTAGAACCCATATAGCATCACTCCTGTGTATTTACTTTTTTATCGCCAAATGCCTTTTACACAGAGAAATCATGCTAAACACATAGTGGATTTGGGAAAACGGACATGAAATCTTATGCATGGGAGTGTTGAGCCTTATCGGGTCCGGCACATATTATCGCATCGCTATAAGTGGGTGGTCTATGTTAAGGTCTAGACCCAAACTTTTGTGATTTGCGATTACCGACTTATACTGCATCGTCACATCGGGAGTGGAAGTTATAAAGTGTTAAGCGGCCCATTGTAATCGTCAATAGAGATTAGCAATATCGCATTGTACCTCTACCAAGGGCAAGCGCCATTTGTAATGAATGTTGTGGATCCGATGCAACATTATACTTGACTTAATGCTATATCGTGTCCACCATGTCGGAAGTGACCATTGCAAGTTATAAAGGGATGGCACGATATGCTGTGACTGCTGATTGTGATTTCACTATGGACCCGATGCAGGTATAGTTGAGGGTGCAATAAATTTGAAGTCTGCCCTTTAACATTTCGGCCCGTTTTTCTCATATTTCCTGTGTATTTGAATATTTGCTTTATGCGGGGTTTTGAAGGGAAAAATGCATTAAGAAATTCTCCCGATAGTTCAGGAGGCTGAACTAAAGCCGGTTGTGATTGCGATTGGGATGTGGCATGTCCGTTAAACAATATAGTCTCTATGTATGCCTATTATCATTGAAAAACAGGGCTCTGTTACAGTTTTTTAACATACAACAACTGAAAAGCCAGGAAGCCAAATGGAAATCTAGTGCAGAGGAAACTAAAAAGCCAAATTCATGAAGAAGAGGGAAGCCAAAGGACAAGCCAATAGAGAGGAAGTTGAAGCAAGCATTGAAGAAGCTGAATAGTCAGTGGGAAGAGAAAACGAATAGTTAGAGGCATCAGGAATACAAAAACAGGAAAAAAACAAGGAAGTGTGTGCGAATAATCAGTGTGAGAGGAAGCCAAAGTTCAGGTAGAGATAGCAGAGGCGGGAGAGGCAGGAGAAGTAGGAGAACAGGAGTGAAGCAGAAGTGCAGTAGGTTAGGGAGCAGAGAACTACAACAAAACAGTTTATACCAGGTTTGGGTTGGAGCCCACGGGGTTGGAGCCTCAGAACTGAAAGGACTAGAATCCTTGGGAGTTGGTGCTCCTAAGTGTATAAATATCACCTTGGAAGAACAAAGTTGGTGCTCTGGAGGTTGGAGCCTCACGAAAGTCCAAGTTGGTGCTTGGCAACTGATTGCGACTAGCTATATATTGTATTTATTTCATTTCACTGTTTGTGTTAATAAAAGCATTCATTTCAGCTATCTATTTATGTGTTCCATATATATATATATATATATATATGTGTGTGTGTGTGTGTGTGTGTGTTTTGGTGATAAAAATAACAACATAGAAAGAAGTATCGATTCACCCCCCCCCCCCCCCAGTGTTTCCAATAGTCGCAGCAAGTTTTATGTGAAAGGTTTGTCTAATGTCTGGGGGGGTATCCACCATGGGCAAGACAATGTTAACATCATATACAACACATTTTAATTAATAGATTATGTATTACAACAAGTGAAATAGTTCAAGTGTTCAACATAGGTTAAAGAAACATGCATTACAAGTGTTTAAGATTAGTCTTACAACAGTTACAATACATGTGTGAAAATGTGCTGGCCTGTTAGTAGGCTTCTGAATTAAGAAAAAGTTCCATGACACATCGTTACACCATACATCACTAAGCCTATGTTAGGGGCATTGGAGTCACTTCTTACTCCTCAAAGAAAATATTAGAGACTCTCTTGCCTATATGGGAGGAGCTGAGGTGAAAATTTCTTTCATGTACAAATGTGGGGTTATTTATAGTCAAGGGTGAAACTGACCCTTATGGCTATTCAACTACCCTCGTGACTATTTGACTTCTATGAATTTTTGACTTTTCTTGACTCTTTGTACAACAAATTAGTCTCTTGGAATTCCATGTTACATTAATGTTGGGAATGGAATCCCCCCAAGGCATAATTTGGGGCTTAAAGCCCAAGTTTTGACAAAATCTTTTTGTAAAAGCTCTGCGAATTGTGGGCACGAAGCGCGAAATTATTATAGAGTCATAGGGTTGTCTGCACTTGTTTTGTAATGTAATGTCGGCTTAATAAGACCTACCCATGGTCCATGGACCATGGGATTGTATAAACAGAGTGAGGCTCTAAGTGTAGGGATGGGGATAGGAGCATGAGAATTCTAAGTGATTAAGTAAAAGTGGAAAGTGTGCCTTTGGGTCGTAGAGTAGGGGAAGGCTCTGCAGCTGAGTGCACGGACCCCCCCAACTAAGTGCGCAGGGCAGGTCGAGTCTATAACCATTGGAAGAATCAATAAAGAGAAGTTTACCATATTTTTTGCATCTTTTCCTATTTTAATATATGATTGGGTATAATTTGCAAGTATATTGTTTATTTGTTGTGCGAACTTATATGAATGTTTTGTATAACTAATTATAATTTAAGACATCCAAGTACGTGAAGGTAATTAACTGGTATAGGAAGATAAGTAAGATCTTGGGTAATAGTGTAGAGCATAGCTCTAGTAGCGCAAAAGCTCCACAACCCTTGGTTAGGGTTGCACGAAGGTAGTGTATCAGGGCATGAGGAACAGGAAAGTGCACAAAGTGACCTGCACACAGGGACAAACAGTGGGACTAGTCGAACCTCTCAGACATCTCAAGGGTGCAGAAACCTGGTTCTAGCACCCTCCCATACTACTTTGGGTGAGACCTCAGTTCGCACTCTGCGGACTGTTGCGGAAATGGCCAGTAGTATAGGGATTTGTTTGGCTATTTAACTCTGAACCTGGGTCATGCCACAACAAGCCAACAAATGGTTCCATTGCCAGGACCGAGATATGCATAGAGATGTCTGATGTCGTATCAATGGAATCTGACAAAGAAAGGAATTGAATATTGGTTGGATAGGAAGATTCACAAATTTGCAGTGCAGGAAAACCAGTATCCACAACTATCAAAGGAAGAGTACTTAGACTGCTACTTATATACAGATATCCATGAAATTTTCTTCGCATCCTTCCCCATTGAGTTATATGATTGATAGCGAAGCTAGTAGATAGACAAGGAAGGTGTAAACTTAATAGACCTATTCTGTGGACTTCAGAATTGGTGCGCAGACTGGAAGTATCGAAAGATAAGATCACGCACGCTGTCGATCACTGGCTCGATCGAATCATAGGAAGATTCATCACCGAATTCATGGTAGATACTTCAGTCGGTTATAGCGAGGTAGAATGACACTTCCTCAAAGGACCGCGAGGTAAGTACGTCAAATATTTGAACACTTGGATTAAAATGCTACTATGTGAAAAACAAGTTATGTGAATAAATTGATGTTTAGGACTACACGAAGTGGGAGAATCTACAGAAAAGAAGGTAGCACAAAACTAGAAAATAGCCCCTTGATTTCACCTCTGCGAGGGGGAAAAGAAGAGCTCATGAAGGTCTCACCAAGAAGTGCGATCAATCTGATAAGGTAGAGAATTCCGCGCATACCAACCCCCACCCACACCATTGCCAGTTTCACGATCTTCACCCCTGTCTTCGCCCATACCTCCTCTGCCACCACTGTGAAGCAGTATGGCAAGCACGATGAAGCTACCAGTGTTCAAGGGAGTAGGGAATGAAGATCTAAACCAGTTCTAATTTGCAATAAAAGCTGTATGGGAAGCACAAGGGGTCATGGATGACAATATAAAGAAGGCAACATTGGCTAGTGCTTTGTAGGATCGTGCACTGACCTGGTACATTAAGAATTCCAATGAAAATCTGGATGTAGGGATCGCAAATATCTAAGTTGCGCTAAACAAATAATTTAGCAGGCCAAAGTTAGAGGCACAGTCGATCATTGGGTTCAAGGAAATGCTACCAGGTGAGACCCCATGGGAGTTGGATAAGAGACTGAAGTGCACAATTTGCAAAGCAAACATGACGTTAATAGATGGGCAACACCGTGAATGGTTTGTAGCATCTTTAAAGCCGCATCTATGGAATTCACTATCACAACAGAGGTTAAGCACTAAGGCCAAGGCCTTGGAGGTTGCGATGAGATTGCATGATACCCCAATACAAGATCCCAACTTGGGAGTTTAGCAGATTCACGTGCAGTTGAAAAAATTGTGCCTTGAGACCGAGTTTGAAATAAAATAGGACACCCCACCCAGAGATGCGTGATGAGGTATGGTGTGTAAAATGCAAGGGCCAGGGGCACGATAAGGACCATTGCCCGGTGTTCGCGAATTACCTTGCGGGAGGAGGGCCAATGCCACTAAGACCAAAGGCACAAGTAGGACCAAAGGCAGCACCTGCACTATGGTGCGTGATTTGTCAGATAGGAGTAAAGCATGATACAAATAACTGCCATTTATTACAGAAGTATATGCAGAATTCACAACAGTTTTTCTATATTTTTGTAGGTCAGTGGTACATGATGTGTGCACCTATAGAAGTTATGAGTTGATGATGGATCGAACTCCTACCTACAGAGTTCAGGCTGAAACACAGCCCCTTGATCAAAACACAGGAATGGCATGCACCATATTTCAATGGCGCGGATGAGGCTGAGGTGGATGGGGACCAGGAAGAGGTCGCGGACAACTAATAGGTTACAATTGCAGAGGGCTAGGGCATTATGCCCATGATTGTATGAATCCAACGTGACCATCATGCTTGTATTGTACGTTGTTTGATCATGAGACAGAGGATTGTCCCACACTGATAGCGAGGCTGCGTGATAAAGGAGCACTCCAACCTCCCCTCACTCAGAACCTGCAAATGATGAGGTTTGAGCCGCGTGAGGAAGACCCCAATGTAAATATCATGCTTTGGAATGGAATTATGATAGGGGATGACAAAGGCAAGAAACCTAAAGAAAGTACCTAGGTTTGCATGGCTCCAAAGAAGGAACCAAAATTTGATTTGGAGCGTGCTAGAGACCTTCATGGAAGCTAAGAGAAGCTTCAATGATTCCTCCACTTCAGGAAGTAAAGATAGACTAGAGCTAGAAATGGACCCATCGATGCTCACTACGTTCTTGGATACATGCGTGAAGCTGCTATGTGATACTAAGGCTATAAAGGGGCTATAAGAACTCATAACTAGATGCGTTGGGACCACACCAGGAGAACCGCATGTGGTCGAGAAGCTAGGGAATCACACAACGTGAATAGGAAGGGAGATGAGACTGGCCGCGCAGATTGGGGAATATGAGTTGGACCAAGTGATTTTGTATCTAGGATCGGATGCGAACGTCCTACCAAAGCAGACATGGGAGCACATGGGTAGGCCTACGCTGCAATGGTCACCAAGCCAACTGCAAATGGCTAACCAGCAAAAGATCCTACCTATGGGGAGATTGCGGGGAATCACAGTAGATATCAAAGGAGCAAGCGCACTAGCAGATTTTGAAGTGATAGAGATTATTGGTGACAGCAATCCATACCCCGCGCTATTGGGAATAGAATGGGCCATTGACATGAATGGAGTGATAAATCTAAAGAAGCACAAGATGATCTTTGAGCAAAAGTCTCTGCGCGTAGTGGTACCTTTAGACCCTATAGAAGGATTGTGCTACACGGAGCCAATGCGCGACTATGACAGTGACGAAAATATGCACTACATCTACAAGATAGCCGCACGGGAGCAAGACTAGGTAAATCCAACCGCGGATGGCCAAATCTCTTGGGAGCGTGAAATCTCCTGCACATAATATTTTGACAAGGAGATAGAACGATGGTAGAACCGGTTACACTAGGTTACCACGCTCAATTGTAACATGATGATGAGGTTGCTGCACTATGTAGCAATAGAGATAAGAGATCTACCTACGTATGATGGGTTAAGCAAGGTGGATGACTTCTTGAACAAATTTGAAAGAGAAGTACTGGAACAACAACGCTTTGATGCTCTAAAATGGGTACTGCGCGCTACACCTGCAAGATGGTGGGGTATGCACCAAAGAAGTTTTGAGGAATTTGGGAAGCCTTTGATGCGATTAACAGACAAGATTGTTGGATGAAATGGCCCGTGCACCCACCTATCCACGTGGATACAGGCATATGGTGCGAAACCTGCATGAATGCACACAGTCCTCGCAGTAGGAGACATGATCAGTAAGAAGGTGTAGGTAAGGCAATGGCGCGAATGACCCCTTTGGTTGGGACCATGAAGTATTGAAAGACCAAGGGCACATAAGGATATCCATGTAGAAGCCTTTAACAAAGTATGCAAAGAACTGAACAAGGTCCACAATGCGAAGCGGACCAACTGGGACCTGCACGTACCAGCGATTCTATGGGCTTATAGGATCGCGTGCAAGAACCTAACTGCGCAGGCAACACCAAGGCTGGAGTATAAAGCAAACACTATAAGCCCTATGGTACATGAAAATCTTAGAC
Source organism: Pinus tabuliformis (assembly GCA_031772625.1). NCBI lineage: Eukaryota > Viridiplantae > Streptophyta > Pinopsida > Pinales > Pinaceae > Pinus > Pinus tabuliformis. The sequence goes on along the minus strand of CM062814.1, from coordinate 432,421,802 downwards.
CGTGAATGATAGCACCAGTAGATATGACAGTTCGTGGAACCTTAGAAGAAGAAATCAAATAGGGAAATTCTAGGCTCCAAGAACTTGAAGAAGAAAGGGTACAATTAAGGAAGAAAAATGCTCTGGTAGACACATAAGTCAAGAAGTTGGACGACGAGATAAAGGAATATTTTCTCAGTAAGAAGACCAGGGTGATAAGGTAGGATGTGCATGATGACGATGACAAATTTGAGGCTTATTTCCACAAGTTGATCAGTTTGATGCCTTGGCTTGGACCGCACATTACTAAGCGAATCGACCATGGTAGTGTGTTGCAGATGATAAAGTGTGCGATGCCGCCTGTAACAATAAAATTTGGGTATTTTCCAGGAAAAGTGATGGATGATAGGATGAAACTTTGCATAGGTGGTGCGACCACCTGACTAGCCGAGGGGAGTATAGTCTTAGCACTCCATGTAGTTGAAAGGAAGCACAGGACTATAAACTATTTTTCCCGGGAGCTATGCAATGTTGGAGTTGCGTGCAGAACCAAAGAGTCACAAGGTCCGCGACCATGCACGGTGGGTTGGCTAGAAAGTGACCATTGAAGTCACTATTCATGATGGGATGCTCGCCTTAAGACTAAATGGAGCATGCGACAGGCATTTAAGACATGATTTATGGGAAAGATTTGGGAAAATCTGCCACCAAGGGAGCATTAATGAACCAAATTTGGGGGAAACAGTTGAATTCAAAATCAAAAAGCTCTATAAATTACAAGGGGCTGCCAGTAAAGAACACTTGGTCATTTGTGAATTGAGCTATTAAGCAGAGCCTTATTTGTTTTGTGCCGAGCATTGATTGAGCACCTGAGTTCGCAAGTGATATATTTCTAGATGGAAACAATGGCAGCAGTTGAGGAAGTTATGGAAATAACATAAATGATTGCCGAGAATCCGCGCAGGCCCTGACTGTGGGGGCTACTCTGGAAGGTGCCGAGATTGTAGCAGAAATCCTGAAATCACCATGCATGCCAAGGCCAAAGAACTATAGACAAGTGATGGTTCCCATACATGTGTCCCTGTGGAACCTACTGCACACCAAGATATCAATGGAGGACAAGGGGAAAGTCATCACCATAGAGGCCAGTGAAGAAGAAGAAGACCTGGAGGACCTTATCATCGAAGAGGATGAGGACGAAGGCATGGAGGAGGAAACTGAGCCTACGCACCCCCCAATAAAGTTGCCCACCTATGTCCCCTCAGGAAAAGGGAAGGCTAAAGTGCCCAAGGACCTTTATGAGATGAAGAGCTCGCTCAAGACCCCACTCCTCCTAGACAACATTATTTTTGAGGGCATGCACCTAGGATAGTTGTCGAGCTTAAAATTTGAAGATTGGGACCTTGTTGAGCATGAGACGTTACCTCACCTTGAGACCTCACACCTCATGAAGCCCAAGCAGAACACCATGGAGTGGGTTATAGAATTAGAGTCGCAAAAGTGGTTGGGCGGAGTGGAAAAGGCCGGGCTACTTAACCTGCTTTGGGTGCCGCATTTCCACCGCACCCCAATAATAATTTTCATCATCAGGAAGCTACTTTGACTTGTGCATGATGGGTGTTTGTGGTTGGAGGAGCCCATCCCCATCATGGAAAACTTGATTCACCACATTTCCCAGCTTCCATGCAAAGGAGAGGACCCTGTAGACATCTCGAAAGGGAAGAGCAGCGACTTAGCCATTGTGGAGGCCATGAAGAAGAAATAAAAGATGGCAAAGAAGAAAAGGGGCTATGCCATATCCAGCAACAATGCTAAAGTGGTGAGAGTGGTGACCCAAATACTGGCTGGTAAGGTTATGCACACGTGTCGCGCAGATGAGGTACCTGTGGTGGTGATAGCACTTGCTGAACAGTGCATGAAGGGGGTCCAGTTTAACTGGTCTGAGTTCTTTTGCAAGGAATTCTTGGAGAATTGTCGTGAAGCTTAGTAACATGGAAAAACATTCCACTATGCTTGGCTTTTGCTATTCATAGTACTCATGGCAAGGGAATTGTTGGAAGATAGTCAATTCCCCACAATTGACAAGGATCTGCTGGAGGCCGTGAAGTACGCTTTGCTCTGGGCCACAAAGGATGCAAATAGGATCCACAACAGTAAGATATTCTGGGTGTTCATGAAGAAGAACCTTAGAATTGGGATCAACTGCAAGCTGCGGTTGTGGCCCACTGTCTACAACAACCTGCATATTTTTGTAGAATTTAAGGTGGACATCCATAGCATATACATCAGAGTGCACAATGACCTGGCCAATCAATGGAGAAAGCTACCCCTTGTAGCCATGGACAATGTCATCTTTAACATACCGGAGACATGGCCATCGGAGTGGTGCGCTCCAGACATCGCAGAGATAGATAAGTTAGCAACATAGAGGAACAAAGAAGAGACCAAACTATCATCACACAGTTGGCAGAAAAGAGAAGGAAGGAGGTAGCAGTAGCAGAAGCGTGGGTGGCGCAGGACACTACACAGACAACAACTGAACAGTAAAAGGTCGTAGCAGCAGCAACATAGGAGGCAGCCACAAAGGCACGTGAGGGCCAAATGTCACCTTCACATGGGCAGGAGGTAGAGGAAGAAGAGGGAGGTAGGGGCCCCCAAACCGCATCAACACAGTTGAAGCGCTAGCACCTGACCGAGTGGACAGGGCTGCGCAAGAAGGTCAAGGCATCAAAGTTGTCTATTGACCCAATCACCCTAATCGAGGGTGATTTGCATGACATCGGTGAGATAGTGCGTGATGTCACCTCTGAGGCCCTCCAAAATTTTATGCATGGGAACCAAATTTTTTTGGGGGCCCTTAGAGTGCAGCTGCAAGAGTTGTAGGTGCACCCTCCTCTAGCTGGTACCCTTTCGACTAGCTTTGCAGTCGGAACAATAGTAGCAGAACAGATGTTGTGCACTTGGGTGACGAATACCATAGTGCTGCCAGAAGGGGTACTAGTGACAATAAATGAGGCTGACAAGCCTATGGTTAGTGCGCTGAAGGGTCTCGGCCTTAACACGGCTACACTTCCGTGGGAGACCTTATAAGTTCTGCAGGATGGGATAACTATAGAACTGCAAGCTAGGGAGAGTCGCACACTCCAAGTCCTCAGCAAGTAGAAAATCAACATGTAACAGTTGAGCTTACAGCGCGACGAAGTGGTGTTGCAAAATCAACAACTAGTACAGGTACTAGATGAAGCTTGCCAAAGTGTCACAAAGCTGGCCATCCCAGCAGACACACCAGTAGAGGTGCACATCCATAGGCTAGCAGCAGGGGTGCGCGAGGCATGGGAGGAAATGAAAAATGTTCAACTAGAGTTGAACCCTCAGATCTCCGAGCTATGGTTAAAGGTGCAATCATCCACCGCTTCGGAAGTCAAAGAACAACACACTAGCACTGTTACACAAAATATTGTCACCATGACTATTTGCAATCAGTATTGGTCTATCATCATTCATACTGTCCTCCTAAGCAACTCTCAAACCTCAGCTCTTCATGTCAAGCTTTGAAAATGAGAGAAAGACCTTAAAAATCAACAAAGCTCTGGTTCCGCACTTTCTCTCACTGTTGACTGCAGCCCCGCACCCCCTGTTCATATTACCTGCGGACCTGCCTGCTCTGTCTCTAAAGGAGTGGGTGCGGACCCCTATGAAAGTCAAAAAGGTGCAAGTTTATTCTAAGAAACTCACTTTGGGTTAATTCTAGATGATTCTAGAAGGAATTTGGACGTGGATGGTTCGCTCTTAGGTGGTTCATGCATCCCAAAAGAGAAGGAGCTAATCCCTTGATGAGAGGAGCTATCCCTTTGAAGGAGGGCTTTATCCCTTTGAAGGTGGACCTAGTAACTTCCCTCCATTGCACTATAAATTAAGGCATTGGGCTGGTTACTAGGGAGGTTAGAAGCTGAACATTTTTTAGGGTAAATGCTGGTGGAATTGAGACTTCCTAGTTAAGCTTGAGAGAAGAGATCACATACCTTTTGGCTTCATTGGGAAGAGAGTGAAACTTGTCAAAGTAGAGGAGACTTCTTGTTGGACCCTGGGAGGAGCCTGTACAGCATCAAGGCACAGGTTGTAAAGTTCTTCTTTGATTTGAATTAATACAATCAGATTCATTTTTCTCAACAAATTGTCCTATGTGATTTGTTTTATGAATTCCTTGATCATCATAATAAGTATGCTTTATTATATTGGCTTTTTAGGTGCTATTTAATTTTTGTGCTTGTTTGTGTTTGCAGATTTGCTACAAGGGAGCTCATTTGGATAAAAGGAGTGAGGCTTCCACAAACTTGCATTGGACCCAAGGTAGGCCTAAAACACTTGTTTGCCTTTGTTTATAAACTGCATATTTAGAGAAAGATAGAGTTTGATTGGCTTGCTTGTCACTAGATATCATTAGATACTAGGGAGGTCGGTCTTGTCGACAAGAACGACTCATTTCGTGTGACAAATGGCGACTTCGCTGGGGATTTGATTTTTTCCTTTGCTTTTACTTTGACTTGAGAAACTATGTCTTTTTTTATGTTTTTGGCCTGATGTGTGTGGGATTGGGTAGGTTTAGTAGATCTTGAATTATTTTTTGTTTTTCATACTTTTGGGAGACGACCGCACCCTCTGCTTGTAACGCAGTGTGGACCTATCCGCACTTTTGCTTTACACACAGAGCGGTACCGCACCTGGATAAACTGGAAGCCTGCGGACCCTGTCAAAATTTTGAAAAACTTGAAATTTTATCATTCAGTCAGCTTAGGATTTGTTTATGTGTTTTTAGCCTCTACCCAGATCTGCACGTGACTTGTCAGAAACTTTTCTTAGGTTAATTCCATTGGCATTCCTGTTTTAATCTTTTATCAATTGGGTGTTTTGAGTCTCTTTTTTGGGAAATTCTTAATTTGATTTCCTTTGGTCATTACTTGGAGGTTTGTCTCAGTCTTTTCACAATTTTGCATCTTTTTGCTTTTGTTTTTGCAAAATTGCGTATGAGTGTTAATCGCCTTTGAGTGTTTTTATTTTTTGATCTTTGGAACTCTCACTCGATTTTCTTGACTTGCACTTGATTGGTTCTTAGATTACATTAGAATCATCTTGTGTTTGAGAATTCTCTTGCATAGATCACATTTGCATAATTAGAATTCTCATTTTCAGAATATGAATGAAAAATCTGCATAGATTACATTTGCATACTTTTCAAATGAATTGTGCATAGATTAGAATTGCATAGTTTACATTCTGAAAAATCAATTGTAGATTTAGATCAACTTTCTTTGATTTGAGTTTACATATTTTTATTCTGTTTTTAACACACAAAAATAAAAATAAAAAAATAATTTTTGGAATTGATTTTCATTAGTTTTTCTTGATGAAATTAGTGCATTAGAGAATTTGTTATATTTTCTCTTAGTGATCAATTTCTTGCATTGTTGGAAGTGAATGGAAACTCTCTCCTTACTTTAGTTAGGATTCATCAAATTGAAAAGATTACATTATCATATTCGATTGCATTCAGTTTTTGGTCGTGTCATAACACCATTGGTTTCATATCCATTTATCCTTTTGAGTAATACCACCTAAATAACACAATGCTTAATTAAAATTTATATAGTAATTTTTTCATTTTTAGGACTCTTTCCACCAATCTAGCTTAGTCTAGTGTCTTGGAATAGGTTTTAGTTAACTCTCCAAGATAGTAAAACAAACAAGTAGTTGATCTTGCGGTAGGGAGAAATTCCAATTGTTACATCTATGCTCTGGGAAAGCTCCTCTTAAAGAAGAAGCACAAGATCATATCTGAACCAGTGAGGTAATCAATCCTTCCTCATTGGGAACGATAGAATATATTCACGTATTAAAAATGGCAAACCTCGGATTGACCATTGTCGAGGAGCCTGGGGTCACTTGTTGGTAAACCTTGGATTATGTCAAGGAGCCTTCAAGGGGATTGAGCTTGTTACTCTGCCCTTGTGTGTGTATCGGATCGTAGACTGCTCCCCCAGGTATATTTTTTTCTGTTGGTAACCTTAGTGGCCTAATCTATAGGATTCTTTCCTAAGGTGACGGTGGAGGGAAGATCCCACTGTACCTGGAGCAGACGTCGGCTAGACTCACTTGGATTTTCTGGGGGGTTCTCTTCACTCGAGATGGTTTAGTGGAGAAACTTGTGCCAGTCTATTCATTAAGCAGGTTGTCGGGGTAACTGTTCCAACCACCATTTCTATATTGAATTCTGCGACGTTGGATTTCATCACCAACTAGTGTTTTCGGTACGGAAAGTTACTGTTTGTTTGTGGTTTGATTCCTAGATTTGATAGCACATGTTAATTTGTTTGTTTTTACTTTTAGAGACCATAGGTTTGAATTGTGAATTGTTAATTTTAGTTTTAAATTGTTAATAAAATTCACTAAAGTTGAATAATGGCAACTGTTCCGGAATTTACCAACCAAGGAACCCCTCTTAACGAGAATCCTAGTACTTTTCCTTTCTTTGGAAATGTTGGTCCTCCTTATATGGCTACTTTGTCATTACTTGGATTTACAATAGGTTTACTGATATGGTTATTTTCAACTTGTTGGCCCCAAATACTCCAATTGTTCCACCTCAACCGAATGCTTCACCTCAACAGAGTTCACCATCTCAACATCACCAACCTTCTGTTGACCCTTTACCTTCTTCACCTAATTTTTCTTCCTCTGTTTCTTCCTCTTCGCTTGGTAAAAGCCTTGACGCTAGTAACTAGGTGTCTAAGAAGAAGAAGAAAGGGAAGAAGAAGAAGAAGAAGAAGAAGAAGAAGAAGAGACAAGATAAGAAAGAAGTCAACCAACCAACCATGGCTGTAAGTGTTAGTTGTGTTGAGTAAACCTCCAATATGCATCATAAACCCAAATACCCTTGCAGGTTTTGTAAGGGTGACCACTTCCTTATCAATTTTCCTGGTATTCCCAAGGTCTTGGAAGTATGGTTAGAAAAATCTCATCAACTTTCCATTGATCCATCAACCAGTGATAGTCAAGTTCTTAGGAAAAAGGGTAAAGTTAGGTTTCCTTATATGTTATGCAAAGGGAGTCATCAAACTCACATTTTCCCTCACATGGATGAAGCCTCAAAATTTTTGGAAAACCTTACTGTTCCACAGCAAGAATTTCCAACTGGTTACCGTAAACTTTCTCCCAACCTACCGTCAACTAACGGAGTGATTGATCTAATTTCAAGTACAGTCGATCCCACTCTTCCATTGGAGAGTGAAACTCATATCACTCAGGTTGATGATCCATTAGTTGATTAAGTGGTCATTTCAATTTCACATTCGGTCGATCCCACTCCCCCTTTAGAGAGTGAACTTCATACCGCTCAGGTTCTTTTTGTTACATCAGATTCCTCTATGCCGGGGGGCATTTCACCTGTTTCTACAAAACCCCCTCCAAATACTGAGGTCTTTTCCTTTGATTGGAATATATTGACAGAACCTCGTCTTCCTTCCTCCATCCCTTTCCAAATCATTGTCAAGGCTGGTGGTAGGGACATACATCGCACACAGGTAGATGAAGGTGCTTCTGTTAGTATTTTATCCTCAACTGATTGGAAAGCTTTGGGTTCCCCTCAGCTTGCATTTATTACGCAGAATCTGAAAGATTTTAACAGAACCATTAGTGAACCTGTTATCTCAAAATCAAGCTCTAGAAGGCTATAGACCAGGAAGACTTCAAGTAACTATTTCAAACCAATCTTTTAGCTAAGGGTTAGCCTCCTTAGCCTGAGAGGGCTCTCTCAAATGATTAAAGGTTTTGTGATTATGATTAAGATGGCTAACTCTTTGTGAAACAAATAGGAATGTGGCTGGTGAAATCAAAATTAACAAGCATCCATTGGGCTTATGGAGTCATATGTCATTTAGCATTAACAGTAGAATTTGCTTTGCAATAAAATCAAGGCATTCAGATTTCAATATAAACAGAGTACACCAAACATAAAAGGACATTCTATGAGTATATGAAGGAAATTAGAACAATGCAAGTGATTTCTAAGTAATCAAATACTCATAATACTATAGACAACATGAAAAGACAACAAGAGGAATTCATACATTGAAGTCTCTATGATTCTTGAGCAGCAGAAGCCAATACTGTATTACCAAAAGAAACAGAGTCTTTACATAAAATTAACAACAGAGCTTTTTTACATAAAATTCCAACCCTTATTACATTTCCCTTTCTCCTATTTATAGATTTCTTCTACCTGACTGAGATTCCTCCTCAAACCTGAGGGGAACTCAAAATCTATTTCTAATGACACCTATTCAACTTTTAACTGCCTATTAAATGTAACAAACTGTAACTAGACTTTCTAGAGATCTAAATCAAGTAGGAGTCTAACTCCTTATTATGCTAATAATAGCCTTGATTACAATCATTCTCATTCTTTTACATCTGGTCCCTTTTTAGTTTGGTTGTGGTGAATGTTCAAAACTCCATGCTGGTCTTCAATGTCACATCTTCTCCATTGCCCTGAAACATAGGAAACTACCCCTGTTTATCGGTCTTTGGTTTGCCTCAAAATGTTTGAATCCAAAGAACCATGCCCTTTATCTTTGATTATCCAAAATATAACAAATTTCCACGTCTTTGATGTGCTGTCAACCTCTTTTATGTGTAAAGGCAAAAGCTCTTCCATGATGTCTAACATATCTTGGAATGTAGTAAATGTGCTCACTTTATGACAAAAAGTTTAGAGTTTGGATTCAAATACATGTTTCCTCCACCTGTCTTGACCTTGTTGAAAGCTGATAGATTCAGATGATCTCTAGTAGATATTCCCTTTTCAAAATTCCCACTTGTATTTCAAAACCGGTTGACTGATATTAGATTGTTTAGCTTCAGCAGTTTCGTAGCGCGCTAAGAAACTGCTGTGTTGTTTCAAAAATCATAGTTTTAACCCAAAATTTTGCTATTTGAGCCCTTTGTTGTTTAAACATTCTTTCAACTGTTCCAAGGCCTTCCAAAACTGAATGGAAATGTAGGATTCTTCAAGAAAGATTATACCAAGAAAAATCATCAAAATTTGAAACATAGCCTTACTTGAAGTGGGATTTATTTAAGGAGATTCCTTCAGCTGGCTTAACTGTATTTGAAATCTTCAATTTGTTTCTTCATGACCTTGATTCCAGATCTGAGGTTTGTATTAACTTTTCTGATAAATTGAGCTTCCTTTATTGCAGGAGTAGTCCAGCTACGGAATTGAACACTAAAATCAACCACCTCAGGAATTTGAAATGTTTGGTCCTCCCACCGAGCTTGCATTTGGTTAAAATAAGCCTCCTTAATTGCAAATTTTCTGGCATCTTTCTTCAGTCTAGCAATTTCAAAGTTGGCCGATTCCAATCTCTTTTTCATGTCTTCCACACTACCTTCTTCTTGAGTGGCAACTATTTTTCCTTTATCCTTTCTTTCATGAGGCCGTGTCACCTCCCCTGTTTCATCTGCTCTTGGCGGTACCTCCTGTACTTGTTTGAACTTCCTCGTTATGGGTCTCCTGGGCTTAAAAACAAATTGATCAACTTGATCATCAAACTTGAGTTTCTTTGAGGCTTTGACCCTCTTAGCCTTCTCTTTTCCTAACTGTATCAAATCAGCTTGAACTAGTGGGGACTCTTCAATGTCAATTGCTTGCAATAAATCATTTAAGTCTCCCTTTGAAACAGGGCTTTCTTCAATACTCACTGACTTTCCTTTTTCTTTAGCCACCTGGCTCCTAGTCCTTCTTCTTTGAACTCCTTCACCTGTGCTTGATTCATGTGCAGTTTCTTTGACCTAAGTTTTCTCTTTAATGGATTGCTGGGGTGTATCCTGAATAGTCAGTGGCCTGGTAGATTCTCTTACTTGTTTCCTTGCCTTTAACTTTGAAAACCTCTTGGACCTTGTTTCTGCCTGAGGACCGGTTGTTGTTGAAAGATATTTTGAAACTTGAGGGTTGAGACCAATCTTGCTCTTGAAACCAGACATGAATATGAATGTGTCCCAGTCTCTGCCTACCCTCTGAAGTTCATGCAGAACAATCAACTTAATCAAGCCATGGTGGAACAATGAAGTCTCGCAGGCTTCTTTTCCTAGTTGCACCTTGTCACAAATTTTACTTAAGCTACAGAATAATTAAAAAGGTAAATCAATTGATGTCTTCCCTGTGAAATGCAACAGAAGTTTAAAATGGTATGAATACACTTTGTTATATCTCCCTTCACAGGTCAGGTACTTCTGTATACAGGTAAGAAAATGGGCATATGATTCTTTAACATAACTTCTAGGAACAGACTTGCTTAAATTTGAGTTAATGAACTCCTGCTTTAGAAATTCTTTGCATGGGTTCATATCAAATTTGAAATTCTTGAACCAACTTTCTTGCCCTCTTGGAATCTCCGTAACTGTGGATATCATGTCTAGTGAGACCTACAATTCCAGCATACCAACCTTTGAGTTTAGTCCTATGAAATTCAAGGCAAATTCCTTTGTAACTTGTGCATGACCTCCCTGGAGCTTCTTGCAAAAATTCCAACATCCAGCTTGTTTAAATGCATGCTCGACTTCTTTGTTCTTCAAGGTTATGTCTAAACCTTCAGGCTCGTTTCTCAAACATTTTCCTGATCTGTGGTCTTTCCTTTCTGCCGATCCCTCCATGAAGATTCAGTGTAATGGAGGCTGGAAATGCTAGCGCTGCTCAAACTCCAATCTCTGCCTCGCTTGAATGGCTGCCTCGCTTGATAGCTGCCTCGCTTGATGACAATGTTTTCAAATTGAAATCTTGCAGACTTGTTTCTCATGCAAGGCATACAATCATCATTAAGACTGTGCATACCTGGCTTTTCTTGGAACTTGTAATCCATGTGTATCAACGTACCTAGTGGTTGTAATAATGGAGATAAGCGGTTGGACATGATATGTGGAGTGCATAAACTGACAATGAATGACGCAACCATAGATTAATTTGACGGATTTGACAGTTGGGAAAGATTCGCTGTGGAATGCACGAATCTCCGATTTCACAGCGCGGTCAGTGTAAATTTTGAATTATGCACTGTGAAATCACCTAAAACGCATTGCGCTGCGAAATCACCTAAAGGAATTTTGTGTTGCGAAACTGCTAAAAGGATTTATGTGCTGCGAAAACACTTCAAAATGGTTACATGCGCTACGAAATCACCTAAAAGGCTTTGTGGCACATAGTAATTTTTAAACCAAACTGACACATGGCTATGAGACCGGTGATGAATGAGAATGACTAGTGATGAATGAGAATGCATACTTGACTCAAGACCCCCTAAGACTTAGACTCTAAGGAAAAACAAAATCAAACTTAGACTAGCACCGACCTTTATGATCAAGCTAGTATGAGAAATTTTGGCATTAGAATTCTTAAGTGATAACAGAACCTTTAGGGATCCTTCCTAAGTTTTCTATTACCTTGGAAGGTAAAACTTTCTGTATTGATCTTATGGTAGTTTGAGGTCCCTTGGATTTCAATTTACTCCTTGGGCGAGACTATGTTTATGCAATGAAAGTTGTCGTATCGACACTCTTTCGTGTGATGTCTTTCCCTCACAGTGGAAATATTGTGACTGTAGACCAGCTTTCGTTCCCTAGTCTTGTTTCAACTACCAATAATATGACAGCCCTAAATGTTCCTGATTCTAAAGTGGTATCTACCCCGCCATGGGTTAATTATGTGGCAACTGGTCCCATGTTTTCAATTACCAATGAACGTGAGCCTCTCACTGTTTGCTCATCTTCCTTTGATTTAGATTTGGTAATTGACATGGAAAACTCTATGGGATTACTTGAACGCAATATTCTTATTCCTTTGAGTCCCTTGACATGTGTTCCTTCCAGAGAACTATTCTTCCTTCTAATGAAGACCTCTTGGAAGCCATGATCAAGGTGTGTCCATTGACATTTATTTCTTCTAGTTGGAAGCCATGATCAGTGAGTGCGAGGATAGTTTTTCCTGTATCAACCTCGTTGAAAAATGAAACAGGCTGTTGTGAGGATAGTTCTTTTCCTATGTCAACCTCACTAAAAAATGAATCAGTTGTTCAGAGGATAGTTCCTATTACTGAGTCAACCTCTTTAAAAAATGAATTAGGTATGAGGATAGTTCTTTTCCTGTGTCAACCTCTTTAAAAAATGAATTAGGTATGAGGATAGTTCTTTTCCTGTGTCAACCTCGTTAAAAAATGAATCAGTGAGTAGGGAGACATGAGCATAGTTCTTTGTCTTGTGTCAAGCTCTTTAAAAGATGAATCAAGGATTTTAGAGCATAGTTCCTTGTCTTGTGTCAAGCTCGTTAAAAAATGAACCAAGGATTTTTGAGCATAGTTCCTTGTCTTGTGTCAAGCTCGTTAAAAAATGAATCAAGGATTTTTGAGCATAGTTCCTTGTCTTGTGTCAAGCTCATTAAAAAATGAAACAAGGAGTCTTGAGCATAGTTCCTTGTCTTGTGTCAAGCTCGTTAAAAAATGAAACAAGGATAGGTTATATAGGTAGATTGTAGAGAGTAGTTATGAGCATAGTTCCTTATCTTGTGTCAAGCTCGTTTAAAAAAATGAAACAAGGGTTTTGAGGATAGTTCTTTTCCTGTGTCAACCTCACTAAAAATGAAACAACTCCCACGAGTCTTTCCAAGATTTCGAAAGTAAATCTTCATTTCATCCACCTAGTTGAATGCAATGAAGCTTGGGGGGCATGTACCTTGATTTGCATCATTATGTTGGGGGCATGCGAACTTATAACAAGCATAGTTTTTCGTTTCAAGCTTGCGTAAACATGAAACCGAATCTGAGCATAGTTCTTTTCCTGTGTCAAGCTCGTTAAAAAATGAAACAAATCCTCCTCTAATTGAGTCGAGAGTTTGACTAGATCTCATAAATGTTAAGTTGTATATTTAGGTTAGTTATTTCAGTTTTTTGCATAATTTTCTTACAATTTTAGGTCGAGTCTTTCAAATGATCTCGTAACTGAACCTTCATTCCATCCAGCTATTAATTAATGTACTTAGTTGAATGAAATTAAGTTGGGGGGCATGCGCTCTAGCAGTTATGCTTAGGGGGCATCAAGCATAGTTTTCTCTCTGTTTCAAGCTTGTGTAAAAATGAAACTACTTTGAAGCATAGTTTTTCTCTGTTTCAGGCTTTTGTAAAAATGAAACCTATCTCGAGTCAATTTCAGTTATTTTCAAGACTCTTTAAACTCATGAAAATCCCGAGATTATTTTTCTATCTTTCATTCTTGTAAAACAAATGAAAATGCCGAGTTCTTTCCGTCTTTTCTTGCTCGTAAATTAAATTGAAAGTCGGCCATATGAGTACATTTTTATCATTTTTTCGAACTCATTAAAACTTACGAAAAAGTGAAACCTTAGAGTCACCTTTAAGCTCTTTTCTGACTCCTAAAACATGAAAAGATTGCCGCGTTTTTCTTTTTAAGCTCGTTAAAACGGAACTAAAAAGACGGTCCACTTACAACTCTTTTTCTGACCGTAAAAACATAAAAAGATTGTCGGATTTTTGTCGTTTCAAATTCGATATTGGTTATAAAACGATGTTTCATTGATCGCTTTTTTACTTTTTCGAATCAGAGGCACTAATTACGAAAAGTACTCCTTGGTCGTAATGATCAAGCAGTTCTCTCAAGTATTATTTTATACTTTTTCAGGCTTGGGAGACACAAATTTACGAAAAAGGTCAACCATGGAGTCTTCTTAAGTTTTTTCAGACTCTCTAAAATTGAAAAACGCCGAGTTTCTCCTATATTGGACTCGTTAAAATTTAACAGTAAAGGACCTATTCAATTACAAACAGGAACGGACCACTCCTTCTTAGGGTTCGAATTTAAACTAAGTTGGACTCATCCGAAGGATGAGCTTATAATCAAGCAAATGTTATCCTCCTCAAGCTTGTCAAAAATAAAGAGGTACTTGCCAGAAATGGTGGGGGAAAAGAGAGAAAAATGAGCCTGTTTGTCATACTTTGTAACCACTCTTGAACACAACACTTTTATTCACCTGGGTTGGGAAATCCTTTGCCTAATGGTTGATCAAACCATATTGAAAGTCTTCAGCTGGTTTCTGGGTATTAACTTTGGGTCAATTGTCACCAAACCATCTGCTGTGTCGTTATGTGTTCAAGAGGTCAGTGCAAATAAGCCATTCGACTGCAAAATATCTATCATCCATTTTGACCATCCCTGAGTCAGTCCTTGCAACTAAATTTCTTCAAACTTGATCTATGATTTCGTGTTGTGGGCTTGCCTACGACGGATCAGTTTCTATTGACTTCAGCTCATTATCTAGAAAGATGATCTAGAAATCGTCAGTACCTTGGGATCTGCATGCGTCAATGGCAGTTTTGTTGCCTTCGATGATAGGTTGCATCATTGACCTTCGATCAAAGGATTCCCTGACATGTTCGACATAAACACATCTATTCACATCTCATGGATTGTACTGAGTACTTTGAGAGCCATTGACATTACTGGTGGTTTCTCTCACACTTGTTAACAGTTTACATCATTGACTAGTAATCAAGTGGTTTCTACCATGTTCGACTTCAACACATTCATTCGCATGGATAGAATCGTACTATTTCGGGAAGTAGAAATGAAGACCCTGGATCTAGTTTCCGCCATCCAGGCTACGAGGAATTTTGTATTCATTATACTGTGGACTATTCATAAACAGATGGTTGCGTCCATACTGTATCTACATGTGTCTATACTTGTGATGTATTACAAGATCATTCCTATATCAGAGCAGTAGTTAGTTTTCTAGTCAGTTTTGATCTGAGTATTGGAATGCCTACCTCAGCGATGATATGATCTCATATATATATTTTGCATTGAATGTTTTTATAGGTTCCAACCGGGCTCTCCACAAGATGATCCTCGAAATGATAAAGTACTTCACTCTTCCTAGATGATAAATGAAATCCTCATCTACTACAGACTTCACACTTTAGGGGGCAATCCGTTACACAAAATATTGTCACCATGACTATTTGTAGTCAGTATGGGTCTATCATCATTCATACTGTCCTCCTAAGAAAGTCTCAAACCTCAGATCTTCATGTCAAGCTTTGAAAATGAGAGAAAGACCTTAAAAATCAACAAAGCTCTGGTTCTACACTTTCTCTCACTGTTGCATGTGGTCCCGCACCCCCTATTCATATTACCTGGAGACCTGCCCGCTCTGTCTCTAAAGGAGTGGGTGCGGACCCCTGTGAAAGTCAAAAAGGCGCAATTTTATTCTAAAAAACTCACTTTGGGTTAATTCTAGATGATTCTAGAAGGAATTTTAACGTGGATGGTTCGCTCTTAGGTGGTTCATGCATCCCAAAAGAGAAGGATCTAATCCCTTGATGAGAGGAGCTATCCCTTTGAAGGAGGGCTTTATCCCTTTGAAGGTGGACCTAGTAACTTCCCTCCATTGCACTATAAATTAAGGCATTGGGTTGGTTGCTAGGGAGGTTAGAAGCTAAACATTTTTTAGGGTAAATGCTGGTGGAATTGAGACTTACTAGTTAAGCCTGAGAGGAGAGATCACATACCTTTTGGCTTCATTTGGAAGAGAGTGAAACTTGTCAAAGTAGAGGAGACTTCTTGTTGGACCCTGGGAGGAGCTTGTACAACATTAAAGCACAGGTTGTAAAGTTCTTCTTTGATTTGAATTAATACAATCAGATTCATTTTTCTCAACAAATTGTCCTATGTGATTTGTTTTATGAATTCCTTGATCATCATAATAAGTATGCTTTATTATATTGGCTTTTTAGGTGCTATTTAATCTGTGTGCTTGTTTGTGTTTGCAGATTTGCTACAAGGGAGCTCATTTGGATCAAAGGAGCGAGGTTTCCACAAACTTGCATTGGACCCAAGGTAGGCCTAAAACACTTGTTTGCCTTTGTTTATAAACTGCATATTTAGAGAAAGATAGAGTTTGATTGGCTTGCTTGTCACTAGATATCATTAGATACTAGGGAGGTCGGTCTTGTCCACAAGAACGATTCATTCTATGTGACAAGCATTATTACAACGGGACTAGACGAGATTGGCAATGCAGTGCGAGACTGCACCAACATGTTGGAAGAGTCATTTGAGGTCCTCACAAATCTACAGGAGGACCCCAACATCCAGCACTTAGAGATAGAGGCCTGAGAAATCCAATAGTAGTATGACAGTGTCAAAGGAACTATGCAGATGGTGGCCCTCACTCAGAGGCTCGCGTGGATGCAACAGGCCAAAGCACTGAAAGAATAGGTGGACATGGCACAACACGAGGAAGTAGTCCTGAAGGCACGTGTTTAACCTTGGATCGACAAGGCCTTCACCATCACAGCATAAATTGAAGGTAATCTCACACACATGCAAGGGATATAGGCATAGATGTAGAGAAGTACTTCTGACACCACAGTCTCGGAACAATGCATGCAATAGATCCAGCAAGCAACAACTCAGTGCACTGTTGACATTGCAGCAGTTCGAGTAGAGTTGGAAGGACTCTATGCGAAGATCTTTGCGCTAACAGAGTGACTTGAGGGCGAGTCATGATGTTTGTTTTGGGGGCCTATTGGGCATGGAATCCCCCCAAGGCATGTTTTGGGGCTTAAAGCTCAAGTTTTGACCAAATCCTTTTGTAAAAGCTCCACAAATTGTGGGCGCGGAGCGCAAAATTATGATAGAGACACAGGGTCGTCCACACTTGTTTTGTAATGTAATTTCGGCTTAATAAGACCCACCCATGGTCTACTAACGATGGGATTGTATAAACAGAGTGAGTCTCTAAGTGTAGAGATGGGGATAGGAGCATGAGAAGTCTAAGTGATTGTGTAAAAGTGTAAAGTGTGTCTTTGGGTCGTAGAGTAGGGGAAGGCTCTGCAGCTGAGTGTGCAGAGGCCTAGTAGTCCCCAAGTGAGTGCATGGACCCCTGTAGCTGAGTGTGCAGGGTAGATCGAGTCTGTAACCGTTGGAAGAATCAATAAAGAGAAGTTTACCATATTTTTGTGCATCTTTTCCTGTTTTAATATATGATTGGGTATAATTTGCAAGTATACTGTTTATTTGTTGCATGAACTTATATGAATGTTTTTTATAACTAATTATAACATAAGACATCCAAGTACACGAAGGTAATTAGCTAGTATAGGAAGATAATTAAGATCTCAGGTAATAGCACAGAGTGCGGCTCTAGTAGCGCGGAAGCTCCACAACCCCTGGTTAGGGTTGTGAGAAGGCTATGTATCAGGGCGTGAGGAACAGGGAAGTGCGCGAAGTGACCTACACACAGGGAAAAATAGTGGGACTAGTCGAACCTCTCAGACATCTCAAGGGTGTGGAAACCTGGTTCTAGCACCCTCCCATACTACTTCGGGTGAGACCTCAGTCTGCGCTCTGTGGGCTACTGCTAAAAGGGCCAGTAGTATAAGGATTTTTTGGGCTATTTAACTCCGAACTTGGGTCAGGCCCCAATAAGCCAAAAATTTCATTGATTAACAACATAGCCCATAGTAGAGATGTGGGTGACATGACTCGACATGACAGTGTTGATACATTCGTGCTACTGTTGGAATGCATGTCGAGCTGCAGTGCTGCTAGGTGATGGATGTATTCATGGTGTATCACAGCTTCACCTCTGCATGGCAAGGTGCACAAAGTCATCTATGGTCATTGGTTCACTTGATGTTGCTTTGACACATTTCTCCTTGCTTGTATGTTGGAAAGATTAACAAGCTCATTCGTTCGCGAAAGGTGCATGTTCGTCTGTTCGTCCGTCTGTGAGCACATCTTGCATGTTTGTTCATCTGTCCATCTGCAAACACATCTTTGCATGATCATCCATTCGCGAGCACATCTCTTCACATGCATCATTCATTCGTCCGTTGGTGAACCTATCCTTCTACATGTGCTCCCTTCGTTCATGCCATTCTTCGTCGCGCCATGTTTTTTGGTGTACCTGTACCTACAGTCACTCATGATGAGATGACATAAAATCCACAAACCTCATAGTCCACCATGACACATGATCATTTCGGATGCAGGTGACTGGGAGAGGCAGTAAGGTTCCGAGGTGGGATGATGGCTCTAGGAACTGCTGATGAAAACTGCGCAAGAGTCATTGGGTGATCAAGATGGGGAATCCAAGTCGACAGTGACTCTTTGCGAGGTCTAGCTTGGTTGGAAAGAAAAACTGCACAAATTTTTGGAGGGACAGTCTGGGTTGTAGGAAGGCAAGGCAAATAGAATCTATGCATTTTTTGGAATGAGCGGATAGTAGGGGCTTGACAGCAAAATTTGCGCAATTTTCTTGGGGAACAGGTTAGGCTATATGGAGGATCAGCAAGCAGAAATTGTGTAGTTTTGTGGAGGAACTGGCCGGGAGCCTGGTAGCCAAAACTACGCAATTCCCAAAGGGAGCTGGCAGTTGGTTTTTGGGTTACTAGCACCAGAAACTGCACAATTCCCAATGGGAATAGTTAGTCAGCTGTCGGGAGCTTGGTAGCAGAGACTACGCAATTCCTGGAGGGAACTATCAGTCTGCTGCTAGGAGCTAACAACGAGAGAGAATGCACTGATGCTAGGAGGTCAGCCTACTGATCATCTCTATGCAATTTTTGAGTTGAGCAAGCTACTGAGTAGAAGATATCTTGCTCATGAAGACTGCACAATTTTTTGGATGAGCAACCAGTCGACTGTCGGAAAAATTGACTGGGAAATCTACACAACTTTATGAGGGAGACAGGGATGGGCACTAAGTGTCTATCCGGCCTATTTGTGCAGTTTCCTCAGTTAGTAGAGTGGGCAAGGTCAATAGCCTCTACGCAATTTTTGAGGGGAGTCAGCCCCAAGGTGGATGCTGGGTCCAACTCTCTGGGTGTTATAGCACCATTTACCACCCTTGGTATTTAGGATGCTTGGTTTATGGCCTAGGGAAACCCCTCCTCCATACTTGGTCCAAATATATTCCCTATACGCTACTTTTCCCTGAGAGAAAAGTGTGTACACACTGGTCAGTCAATAACCAACTGACGTATATGTGTTAAAACACATAAAAAAAGAAATTTCCTTAATTATGGGTGGAGTTTGTTAGCGCTCGAATCTGCCTCAGGCTGAAGAAGGCAAAACTCGAGGCAACATCAAACCAAGCTCAGCCTCGTAGCTAGCCCTACGAGGATAGGAGAGGGCTCTCTCTAGGTCTATCTCGATAAAATGATCAATAGAGTCCGAGATGACTTAAATGATAACTGATTTTAGGCTAGTAAATGAATTTGAATGAGGGATATTTGATTTAATGACTAAGTTGCTGGGCTGTATGGGATGAGGACAGCATGAACAGAGATTTAACCAAAGGCACATGAGATTTCATAAGGCGAGATAAGCATGAGATTTAGCAATCGAATTAAAATTAAATGGGGTGAAAAGACTATTTAAGAAAGCTGAAAAGGGCATTAATGTATGAATCCTTTCTAGGCATAAGAAAACACATAAATACCAAAGACTTCCTCAAGGCAAAGAAATGACTGAATTCTACCTTTCTCACTTGAAAGTATTCAGCTGGAAACAATCATGAATGGACTGCAAGACAACACATGATACATATGAAACAGAGAGAAAAACACATTGCAAAAACTCATACCACAAGGATCTTATAAATCAGAGCTCCACCATTTAATTATTTCTTTGTCAAAACTGTACAGTGATAGTACTGGGTTTTTTCTTCCCACACTTTTGCTCAGAACTCCGAACCATTTACACATAATTTTCATACAATAAATAGACTTCAATATGGGAAAGTCGATCGACCCAAAGTGGGACAGAAGGTGAAAGGCCAACCACCTGTAAAGGAGCAGCATTACATTTTTACTTGGATCTGAAAAAGTGACATCTGTAGGTGTGAATCCTTTGAAATTGTAACTGAAAACAAAAGTAGGCCCTGTGGCTTATTTCTCTACTATGGTTGTTTGTCATACGTTTTACATTTGGGCATTTCTATGCTTTGACCGTTATTTTACATTTGCCACATGAATAAAAGTTAATTTTTAATAATAAACATAGTTCCCGGCTCTGATTGTTCTTATGTCATCATATCCGCCACCAATTGTCTTCATAGAATTAGCGTGCCCCAGAAGGTTAATGTTTTGAACTAGAGTGCATTCTCTCAGGACTTACCAGTTATTCTATCATCAAAGCGAACACCAAAAGCACGCAACAGATCAGCTTTATCTACTGCATAATAGACCATCTCGTGCATGCCCAACATCCCTAGGCTTTTCTCATAAGAAAATAGCAGCTGGCATAATATTTTCATGGGATATTAACCTAATCTAGAGACTAGAAGACATATTTGATGATCAATGAAATGGTATTTACAATGAAAAACATTCTCTGCGCCTCAGAAATTGACCCATACAATATGTTTCAACATAGGTCTGCTGTGCACCATATCTATCACTTGTTTAAAAAACCTGGATGTAATAAGACCATTTCTGATGATTCCAAGAAGCAATTGCAATATCAGGAGGTATCACTGAAGGAAGAAATTGCATCCATTTCCTGTTTCAGAATAAGAGCATCGAACCATATTCCTTTGTCACGTGGATATATACGTTGAATTCAGCTTTTTGGTTTAGGATTTTTCACCTTCCCTGGGGTAGAAATGCGAGCATAACTAATTTACACATATCAAGAACATAGGGGTGTGACTATACATCTAGGAAAAGAGGTGGCACCGTGCTCATAGCCTCTTGTCGATTTATGTTCCCAACCTAGTTTTCTGGCTTTAAGAATTCATGAATCCTTTCCTCCCCATTATTTAAGGAAAGTATCTCTTGTTCTTTTGGATAAGTAGAGCCTTCTACACTATGGGGATAATTCCCTTCTTTCCCTAGTTCTGAACTTGCCTTTTCTTAGTTATCCCATTCCAATGAAGTGCTGGCGTGGTACCTTGAATGCCATGGCTCTCCTGCTCATTGTTAATGGGCTCAAAACGTATATGTCCAGGTCTCACTATTACAGGAAGGCTTTCTTCTTCAGCTTCAGCTTCAGGATCATCATCTTGATTTGATCTTTTGAAGTTTCTCACATTTGGAGAAAAAACAGTCGTCAAGGGTGCTGTTTTTCTGAACCAACTCTTGGTTTTTAGATTTTTGTTCTTGTTGCCAACGTCTCTTTGCTTTTTTTCCTCTTTGCACGTCTACTTGGAGGCTTCTTTTCTACTTGAGCTGGTGCAGAAGCATTCTCCATTGCAGGGATCAGTGCTTGAACTCGCTCATGTTCTCTTTCAGACATCTCTCTGCCATATGATCATTTTGCAAGAACTTCTCTGAATTTTTAGGTATTTTCAAACATTTCGAAATTTTATCCTTTATCTTCTTCTTTGATTTATGCTCTTTCAACTGTAAAGTATCATGATCTTCTGCTTCTTTTTTCTTTTTTTTTGAATGGCTTTAATATTATTCTCATCCTCTACAGTGTCACAATGCATCTCTCTGTATGGTCTTTCTTTCTTATGCTTCTTGTGGATGTGCTTATCATCCCTAACTTCCGTAGCAACCTGCAAAGAATTATTGTGGTTCTCATCCATGAAATTCCCCCCCCCCTTCAGGACTAAACTTGTTCTGATCGCTTCCTTTTCCTCCTTGAAAAATCCTTTGAAATTGAAACCTTTTTTGCTTGATTTCCACCACCATCTCCAGAGTTAGTTCCATAGTCTTCAAGCTCACTTTGATAGCCTCTAGCTTCTTTCTCAAACTCATCTATCGCTAGAAGCTTCACACCACCAAATCCAAGCAGTTTCTCTCCAACTGTTTCAGACCCTTTTATACTCTCAAGCCCCTCATTAGTTAAGATATCTTTCTCAGATGCATCACTCTTCTTAATCACACAAACAATATCTTTGTCTTTCAAAATACATGTAGGTTGAGAGGATGGCAAGGTGAATCCCTCCATCGAGAGCAAAATGCCATGAGGGAAACTGCGATGAAGCTGGAATGTAAAAGAAATATCAGATGCAATGCCTGCTATAGTCTTCAAGTACGACTTCCAAATCATCCAACATTGCTCCAATCCCTCTGATATCTTCCTCTACTTATCATATTTTGATCTTCGAATATCAAACGGATCCTCCGAACTGTGGCGGTGCAATCCATTGTTGCTCTTTTGGTTTAATAATGCCGAGTGTGAGATTAAACAAAACCTTTCATATAAATTCTCGTACAAACACTTCGCATCTCCGAATGAATTTTGGGCACATGAATAAATTCTGTATCTTTGTGTCCCAACCGTCTATAGTTTCCAGGAATTTTTATTGCCACGGTTTCCTCAAACTTGTGGTTATGAAAAACAAGCTCATGAATTGAGTTAGATGATTTCTCTTTGGGCACTCGAACAACCTTGCTCATGCATGGACATCCTCTAGTTATTGGCAAATCATGTCCGCTAAATGTCCCCAGTCATTTGGCTTTCGATACAAGATGTGGACTCCATATGTATCCTATTGGCAAATCTGAAATAGATCTATGATATGCACTTAAGTATTGAATAGGAGGAAGCTTTAGTTTCTTTTTTCTGAAATCATTCATGATACTTCTTATTCCCCACCATATTAATATGTCCACAACTAGATTCGATAGTCAATAACCAGCACTCCATTATACTCATGCTAAAGGATGAGGAAATTCATTTTGTGGGCGTCCAAGGCATAATAAAGAAGATATGCAAAGGCGCACTGCTTGGGGCTATTTAAGAACTCCCTATAGCTAGCAAATCCACACTAGGTATGAGCTGGAGAAATTTCGAGCAAATTCAAGCCTTTGGGCTGTATGCGCCGTGCCGCATTGGGTATGCGCCGCGCATCACCAGTGCGCCGCGCCCGTGCAATTCTGCCCTGTGGAAAATGTCTCGATGCGCCGCGCACGCCCAGTGCGTCGCGACACTTAGCCTATGCGCCGCGCATCCAAATTTACCCATGGCTGCCTTCAATTTGGTTGCGTTGCTCCTCCACGTTACCACCTTGGCTCCTTGATGTCTTTAGTATGCAAAGGAATTGACAATTGTGGAAACATCTTAGTATCACAAGGATTTTAATTCTTGCTTCCACTTGATTTTTTGACTGAAGTAATGACTCCTTTGTTGATTTCTTGCAGGTATGGTTCTCAAGCACTATACATCCTGCTTCACCCAAAGTCACAATTACACACTTAAGGCGAGGCAATCTCAGAGCCATACCAAGAAGTGCACTTGCAATAGATGGTGCCTCTGTTCAGGCCTATTTTACAATTGCCCGAACATATAGCAGAAGCATGACAACAATATGCAGTACCCCATCTCTCTGGCTGAGGAAACTTTGCTGAGCACACAACATAATCTGTCATTGTGAGCAATTCACCCAGACCTTCCCTTTTTCTCTCGGCATCTGCTAAGATTGGCAACTCCCTTCTTATAGCATTTGTGCATCAAAAATAATGTATGGGAAGTGCTGGCCGCTTAATCTCTATGGTTCCCTCATCAATGCGGCCATAATACCTTGAAATTCTGAGCATAAATAAATCTGGAACAGGTTCCTTACTTACATGCCCTTGGATCTGAAAATGACAACCACCATATATTTAATCTCAACTACTGCAAGCCCTCAACTCTGGACATTATGACTTCGATATTAGCTGGTGGTGGTAGCAAATCTTCTTGGAACTGGTCCCCTGAATGATAAATAACTCGACTCTCCTAGTGTTGGTGGAAAACAATATATTCAGCCCTCCTATAAGCTAATTAGACTCCTTCTGTTGGCTATGTCACAACAAAATTGGATCTGGGAACTACAGTGCAAGATTCTCATGAAAATATAGCAAATTATACTACAGAAGTGTTTTAATTCCCATTAGGATTTTGGCTTGAAATGATGACCTTTCTTGGTTGATTTTCTGCAGGGATAGGGGCTGCTGAAACCGGGCAAGATGACTAGTGTTGTCTGAAGAAATGTACAACTTGAAGAACCTTACAATCATGTATTAAACCAACTTGATGATTTCTTCTTCAAAACAGAGTTTTGAAGAAGAAATGTCCTTCAACATTATTAATAATGAGAATCTTGAAGTGAAACCTTATTGAAACTCTCTTTGGCATGCAAGCGTTATTTCACACTTTTGGAGACAAAACCCTGGACTCAAGAATTAAAATAACTCTTTTTGACCAAACTGGCATTTGATAATGGCAAATGACGAGAAATGAACCTTGGTGAATTTGGCTCTGACAGAGGACTGACAAGACTAAGTCTAACAGTGTTCACAATTTTTACCTATTGATTACCTCCTATTGCCTATGGCCCAACTGTTTCCCAACTAAAAAACTAATTGGGAGAAGTATAAATAGACTTCTATGGGAAGTCCTAAAGGAGGAGAAGAGATAGAGTTATTATACTGAGATTATCCCTGATTGAGTCTGATGAATCCCTCTGCCTCATGCAATTCCCCAAGCTTCAGGAAACCCTTGTTTCCTTGATTTTAGATATTCTCCCTCTTGCTTGAGATATCATGGTGTTGGTTATGGAGGAAGATTGTTGAAGGTTGGGATAGGATGAATCCAGAGGACGGTTCCACTTGGAGCCAGAAGAAGAAGACTCAGGTGAATTCTCTCCATGTTATTTATAGCTTACTACAATAAAAGAAATGTTGTCTTGTTTCCGAAATTAACTTTGTTTATGCATTAAATTATGTTGTAATTCATAAATGAATGTTGTTTTGATGTATGATCAATCATTTGCTTATATGATATCAAGTCAAATTTCATGAATATGCTTTACTTCTATACTACTATGTATGTTCGAATTGAATGATTTTCATATTTGAAGAACATTGGGAGTTGTAGAGGGTCTAAACACTATGGGACCTACTCAAATGAAGGAAATCCAGGTATGGTCGCTCTTACGTAGTTTGATTATATAAGCATTTTTTCCTGAGTTGTATGAGTGTTTCTTGTTGTAGTTTGCTTCTGCTTTGTTGGGGTTCTAACCCAATGGCCTAGGGTACTTATTCCCGAAACAAAATTGGTGACTCCACTGGGGATAACAATCTTGTTATTCCTAGTTTGGATTATTTAGTGTCAATTAGGGCTCAGTATTTGGTTTTCTTCCTATTACAGTCTTATTTGGTCTACTAGAGTCTCAGACCTTATGTCTGATATTTTTGATTTGGCTTTGTTTTCTATTTTTCTTGCAAAGCTTTGTATACGCCTTTTACTCTGTTTACAATAGCGTACACATGCTTGTTTCTATGAAGTGAACCCACGTATACCTGAGTTTCCTATATCAAAAGCATGTGTATATGCCTCTATGCTTGAACACAGTTGCGTATACCAATTTTTGCATTTTTTTTTTCAAATTTCTCTACCCAGATATATTTTTTTCCTAGTCTTTTTAGTCTCTGTGTGGTCAATTTCTGTCTGAAGAATATAATTATTCTGCAAGCTTACTGTTTCGAAGTCTCTTTCTCATTGAAAAGATTTGGCCTAGGTCTGCTTTTTGAGCAAGTTTTTAATTGGTGTTTTGACACACAAGACTTCATTCAGAGGTTCTTGATTGTTCTGGTCCTCCAGAACAGGAGATTGTTTTTAGTCTCAGCGTCAAGCTTGATTTTTGTATCTACTTGCTTTGCTTTCCTTCATTTTGTGGCCTTATAGCTTTTCTTGCTTTTTGAAAGTCTTTTTGATGAATTTGAAAGTATTTCTTCCCTAGATTCTTGGTTAGTTTGTCAAACTCTTTGCTGTTGTTTGGGTCGTTTGATACAAGTTGAAGTCTTTTTGTTCAAGTTTTCATTCATTTTCAAGTTTATAACTTGAAAAGACTCCTTGTGCTTTTTTTTAATTTTTTGAGTATTAGTAGCATTTTAAGTGATTTCAAAAAGTTGTTTTAGTTGTTTCTTGAAAAAGAAAAGATCTCAAAAAAAATTTGTTTCTATTTTCTTTTACCAAGTTTGATTTTGGTTTCTCTTGGTTTTTGAAAGTGAATTGCAATCTTTTACGATTTTTCCTTCTTGTTTGGAGAGAATTTTGTGTTCAAAATTTGTATCCTCTCCAATACTTAAGCTGGCTCATTGATAGTTATAAACAATTGTTTTTGCCTTTTAGAGTGATTTAGGATCTTGCATCTCCATTGTATCTTGCATTAGGGTAGTTTTCATTGTTAAAGCATTAATAGTCTTTTAGGTTTTGGGTGTGTGAAGTGTGTTTCAAGAAAAGAAAAGAAAAATTATTTTGCTTTATAGAAGTTTCATAGAACCCACGTAGAGATCTCTTTTCATCGAAGAAAAAGTTATTGCATTCATGTAGTTAGTTTTTCATTGATTTCTTTTACGTCATACAAACACCATTGGTTTCACTTCCATATATACCCTTGACTTAAAGAATAGCCATTAAAATCAAGCGCTTAATTAAAAGAAACTAGAACTTTTGTATTGTCATCAGAACACACCAACAAGTTTAGGTTTATTAGGGCCTTGGATTAGGTGAGAGGAGAGTTAACTCTCCAAGGGCTCTCAAAATTACAAAACATAGAAGTTTGATTAATGAGAGAAATCCAATAGTGTTAGGGAGACTGGGAAATCTCCGTAACTGGGAGTAAAGCACGAGGGTTAGAGAAGATAAGGACAAGAGATACCCCATCTCTTACTTGTCGGATCTTACCTCACGACTATTCCACCTGGCTTCTGATATGAGTTGGTGACCATAGTTTCCTACCCTAGGGACCACACAGGTGGCTATGAAGGGGAATCCCATGGCACCTGAGGTTGATGTTGTACCACATTTAGCAGTACTTCTAAAGGGCACCCTTGCAAAGCTTAGGGGTTTGCACTAGCAAAGGTTTTTGTCTTGGGGTCAGAATAACTACCTCTGATACCCTCACTAGTAGGCCTGGGGCATAATTACCCCAATCTATTTTCGGAAGGCCCTTGTTATTAACTTTCTTGTATTTTGGTGTTCGATCCTAATCACCTGAAGCGAAAATACTCGAGAGTTGTTTGATTGCTGGTATTTTTAGGGAATTTTTTTAGTGAGCGTTCTCTGCTCCTAATCGGCCTAGATTTATAATTTTTTGAGTCTTTAAGTAGATCTTTTAAATAATTCAAAGTGGTTGATCGACCATCTCAATGGTCTAGGAGACTTCATGGGCTATCACCTACGAGTTTTGAGCCTTCTCCTAAAAGGTGTAGAAGGGATTTTGCTAGTGGTTTTCAACCAGTGGCAGCAAGCGTAGCATAGATTGATCCTCTACTTGAGGGCATTAGTTCACAAGATAGATCTGGCACTAGTATAGAGCTAGAGAGAAACACACCAGTTCTTTCTCGAGTACTCTTTTAGTCGGAAGATAATATCAAAGTTCAAGAGATTTCAGTGTCGGTTGCGGCTCCAAATTCTCCTCTTCCTCCTAACCATCTATACGTTCTATTGTATTTCAGAACTCCGACTCATAGGCCTTCAAGTCCAGGTTTACATACATCTATTCCTTTGATGACCACTGCTGGAAGCATGGCATCTACGACAAGTGTTGTGAGCATGCAGACTCCCATATTTATACAAAGGTAGGAACTATTTCCATCCCTTCCATTACTCCCAGCACGACTATATTTGGGTCTACCTCCATTCCATCAATGAGTGGAAGTTCTTAGGCTACTGCATCTAGTTTTGGATTTTTCCCTTATGGAATGCTATCTCACGAGATTCCTTCAGTTCCTTTGAACATACCATCGACTGCCTCTACATCCATGATGAGTGGATCAACTTCTTTTCAGGGTTTCCCATTTGGAAGTGGTCATATACCACATTCCAATCCGACAGTAGGGTCAATGCCTTTTCCTTTTACAATTCAAGGTAGTAACCCCTTCCAGAGTTGGACAAACCTTGTGGTTAGTGGGATAGGAGTTGGGAATCAATTTTTCAGACAATAAGGGAATGTGCCATATTCTTCAGTTAATTCGTTTTAGAATTTTCCACCCTTCTCTAATTCATGGAATCCTTATCAGGGGCTATTAGCTCCTTTCAATACTTCGTTAGGGGGTAACTTCACTGGTTATGGAGGATTTTTTGCAGGAGTTGGTCAAACTCTGAATTTTATTAGATCAAAAGGACAGCCTTTTGGTTCAATAGGATTTACAAGTTACTTCGGGCAACATGGTGCCTTTCAAAATCCAGGTCATTCTTTTCAGACCTTTGGGAACCCCACCTTCTTTGGATGGAATTCCCAAGGTCCCCCACGACTTCCTTTTCTGGCCATGCTTAATTTGCCAGACTTGACTAAATTGATGAACAATCCGATTCAGTACAATCTAGCTTACCCTATGGTCCCAACTAAACTTCCCTTAGATATCCCAAAGTTCGAAGGGAAAAGCGGTGAAGATCCGAGAGACCATGTGACCACATTTCACTTATGGTGCTCATCCAACTCCGTGATAGATGATTCAATTAGGTTGAGGTTATTTCAGCGCACCCTAACTGGAAATGCAGCCAAATGGTATATAGAGTTGCCAGGGGGAACCTATACTTCTTTTTGTGATTTGGCTAATATCTTTTTGAACCATTTTCAGTTGCCTATCCAATATGAAGCCGGAACTGAACTTCTAGCTAACTTTCAGCAAGACACTACAACTCACATTTTAGATCACATCTAGGAATGGAGAAGGAGAAAAAGGCTTATCAAAGCTGAAATCCCACCAAAATTCCTTCTTGAATGGTTTCTCAAATCATTACAACCTGAGATCTCAAAGGACATGTCTCTTTCTGGTGTTTATTCGGAAGAGAAGGCTATTTTTCGAGCCCAACAATTAGAACTGATATGTTCTCAGTCTGGGACCCTTTAGAAAATTCTACCTGATGCTCCTATATCTAAGGTTGATTTAGCCAAACTGAAGACAGGTGTTGGGTGCTAATAGGTGTCTTTTAAATCTCCTAATTACCTTAGATTAATTATCAACCTGGGTAAGTCCTTTTATTCCAAGAGTGTACACAATATGTGCAAGTTATAAATCCAGAAAGTAATGCTTTAACATAAGTTATTAAATTCAATACAAGAGTAAATGGATGCAATCATAAATCTCAAGCTTGTAACTTTAAGGGAAGTAATTCATCTAAGCATCACGACTCAATCTCAAACAAAACCATAATTCAATCTTAATCAACCAATTCGAATGATAATCAACTGAGAGCACCGTAGCATTAAATGAGCTCTTTTAGTTCGACTTGAACTACTAGATAGGAGGAGAGCATTTGATATAATTAATAACACTCTAACCTTTAATTAACCAGAAATGATTCTTTAACTGATGACTAATTCGATCCACGACATGAATAAATAAAACCAATTAGAATTGTGTATTAATGAAATGAATACCATAAATCCAAATTAACGAACTAAATCACCTGCAAAGTTGTAAAGAAGAATAAACTTGCAAGAAATGGAAAAGTATAAAACATGGAACAACAATAAGATCCACCAGAGACCAGGCCCTAGCCACCAGCGAATACTGCTTAGCTACATCAAAGTATACGAATGAACAACAACACAAGTTACATATTAATCATCAAAGTCACTTGTCATTACAATACAATCTTGTTCTTCAGAATCACGCTTTTGTAAATTAAAATTACAATTGAAGTAAAAGGCAAGGGAGATGTCCATCCCTTTCTTCAGTTTTCCCCTTTATAGTCAAAAGGAAAAAGATAAATGTGATCCCTTAGGATTCACAACTAAATGCTACCTTCAGACAATTCTTTCATCTTCCGCTGATCTTCTTTATTCGTTCCTTGGTTCAACCGCACATGATGCGCCTCATTTCCCTTGATTAGATTTTGTTGTTTTGACTTTGGAACAATAGTTGTTCCATCTCCTGTTTTTTACATAAAAAGTAATGAGAGTTAGTTTGGATGGTCATATCGTATCAAAAGTAGTTTCATTCATTCCTTATCAAAATCCTATCAATATGTTATTATATCATGGCATAAAATGGATAAGAAAAAAGGAAAAAGACAATAATCAAGAGTAAATACATACCTATTGCAAGGCTCAACGTACTCCCCTACTTACCTTTTTTCATGTCCTCATGAAAGATGAATAGTTCCTATGTAATGTAGTTAAGGAGTAGGCTGGAGAAAAGGTTTCTTTATCAGTCTTGAAACCATGATGTTGTGCCAGATTTGCAAAGGTTTCCTTTTTGTTTCCTTCAGGTAACTCATAGTCAGATTGATACCCTTCAGGAGGATACCAAATAATGGGACTCCTAAAGCGACATCCCAACCAATAAGGCCCTTCCCTCAAGATAAGATTGTTGCATGTGATTAACCGGCTCACAACAACTTTGAATTTCCCACAATTAAATGGTTCTCTTTCCTTAACACTGTTAGTTGAGATCATCCATCTCATTTTGGATGCAATCAGGGATATTTCCTAAATGGAGAGGAAATATGATGTTCCTTTCTGTACAATTTTCTTATGTATGGGCCCTAAAATTTTAATCACACCCTCTTGTGTCATCAGCCTTTAAAGGGTGAGTAGGCTCACTCCTTATCTAGAGATCCAACCCGTGTTCCTGTATTTGAAATGAATTATAAGCCTTAGACCACTTAAGTTGATTAACTACAAAAGAGAAAAAAGCCTGGAATTGAATATCCCCAACAAAAGGGCTATGATTATGTTGTTGGGAAAAGTATCCAATTCGGAATGCCCCTATCCCACTCTAAGGTGTGATAGTGCCTTAGCAACAAACAAGGAAACTTATTTGAGTATTCTTCTTTATGAAATGTAAATGAGGAAGAAGGATCTAACTAACCTGTGTCTTCCACTAGTTTGTCGATCCAAATCACTCTTCTCTTCAGTAGCTCCCAACTTCTTGCTCCTTCACCGGCCCAGCTTCACCGAATTCCTGCAAGATCACAAGAGAGAGAAACTACACAAAGAAACAGATATACATTCATAAAAAGCTCAAGATCAGATTAAGCTAAACATGTAAGCATAACAAAACATCATTGATACACAGCATGTAGGAGAAACTCAAATAGTTTATTGATAGAATAAGAAAAGTCCAAGAGGAGATACAACCAAGTGAGTTCCGATCCAGCATCTACCTCCCAGCAAAGGAATCCCTTCCTCTCCTCCAACAAAGCATAAATCACCCAATGTACTAATCTCAATCTCAAACCAACAGCAATTCTCTGCAAAGTACAAAATTCCAGCCTCCTGAACCTCTGGGTGAGAGATCCATATATAGATGTAAGCAGAGAGGATGAGTCAGCTTATGTTTTGACTTGTGGCTTCTCTCTGTCAGTTCTTGCTTCCACTTGGAGGTTGAGAACCTCTTACTCATCACTAGTCGAATTCATTGAGGCAAGTGTCATTGGAGAAGATTCTGGAAGCTTCCAGGGTCTTTCCACCTCGTTGAATGAGCTTGCCATTTGTCATTTCCCGCTCAACGCACCCTGGTAGTGCTTCCACCTGCGTTGCAGTGCACCTAGCCAGTGTAGTCTTTGCATTTCAACGCAGGAAGCTAGTGGAGCCTCTGAATTGATCCTCAATTGACTGTTTCTGAGTGGTTTTTGGTGGAGAACTTCTGGGAGAAGCTGTCATTGGTTGACCTTGTTCCTTTAGGAGCTGTAACAACATCTTTAGGGACTTTGGATCCCTGGAATTATGGACATTTCATGCTTATAGCTGTAAGGCGCAAAAATGTCTATAACAGTTTCCCCCTAAAGTATGAGGTCGTTTATCGGGTGAAATGCTTTATTAGGAGGATCCGAAGTTCATTCAATGCTGGGAGGAGACCTGTAATAAGATACAATACAATACATTATTTTTCATACTGTTTTCATGATCTAGCTGAGGCGGGCATTCCCATGCTCGGCTTTATAAATTCATTTTTGTGTACATAGGACAGACAATTGTCTGATGATAGACTGATGATCCTGCTGAAATCATCATCCTTTGGTAGGATGATTGTCTGTGCTGCAATGCTGTACATGTCAATGTCTTTATTTTTCCTGAATATATATCGCAGCCCAGATGGATGAAACTAGATCCGGGGTCTTCAAACTCGTTCAATCTTCACTCTAAGTACAAGTCGATCCATGTGAGAGATGTTCTGAAGTCGAACAGGGAAAGACATCGCTTGATTATCAGTCAATGAGGTAAACCGTTAACAAGCGCGAGAGGAATCACCGATAATGATAATGACCCTCAAGGTACTGCAGTACAATTCATGTGGTGTGAATAAAGGACTTGGCGTCGAACACCACGCAAAATCTTTCGGTCGAAGGTCATTGATGTATACCTGTCGCCGGAAGTGAGAAACTTGCCATTAAGGCATGCAAGCTTCAAAGTACTGAAGGGGGTGTCCCTAGATCAACTTCTCGAATAATGAGTTGATGTCGACAAGAAGCGATCCGTCAAAGGAGGGCCTTAATGTATCCCACATCAGTGACACGGAACAGAGCAAATGATTTTGATGGAGGTGAAAACGATCTGATGATATATGGTTTAGGGTGGCGATCATGAAAGAATGAAGGATAATGTATGGTAGTGGATGGGACACGGTTGACTTCTCTGGATGACTTCTCTTGAACATATCGGCGACACTTATGTGATGGATTGGTAGCATTTACCCCAAAGGTGGATGGTATGGCGAGACCATGGCGATGTGACCGGTGAATGAAACAACCCAACCCGACTCAGGCACGGAGTGGAAGTGTCATGTTCAAGAGTGACTTGCTACCAATAAAGTTCTTTGAGTTTCTTCCCAATTTTTCCCCAGTCATTGCTGACCAGTACCTCTTTATTTTTGTCAAGCTTGAGGAGGATAACATATGCTTGTTCTATAATTTTCCCTTCGGGCAAACCCATCGCTATGTTTTAACGAGCCTAGCGATAGTGAAACTCGTTCTCGTCTAAACACAAGTTTGTCGCTATTTAATGTTTTTAACGAGTCTAATGACAAAGATAACTCGGTCCTTTTCATTTTTAGAGAGTCTGAAAAGGTACGTAAAGTCAACTCCGAAAGTCCTTTTTCGTCATCTAATCCCTTAAGTCCGAAAAAGTACAAAACAATACAGAAGGGATGAATTTTTTATAGTTTTAACGAGCCGAACAAAACAAGCGCTCGATCTTTTTGTGAAATAATCCCTCAGGTCCAAAAAGATTAAAATCTAAAGGAGGGATAGCACTTCCGGTCGCTTTAACGAGCTGGAAGGCCAAAACTTGGCAATCTTTTCATATTTTACGAGTCAAATGAAAAGAGCTTAAAGAAGACTCGTCTTTTGAGGAACGAGTGATAAAACGGGTTAGCAGCTGATTCCAGGTAAGGGTTGGAATTTTCCAATCATGGCAGTGTCACAAGGATGGCTAGTGAAATCACTCTTCGCAGCTATTCCTCAAAATGGGTAAACAATCAAATGGAGGTGAATGATCGGCCAATGGAAAAGTGGAGGTGACGGTGCAAACACGACCAAGGCTTTAATGGCTGATAATGTTACATTCACGGTGGTTATTTACCGGAGGATAGTTCATTTTTTAACGAGCTTAAACGCGGAAAAACACTGCTCGGTCTTATGTTTATTTTTTAACGAGCATGAACTATGTGCTAAAACTGCTCGATCAATCCAGTCATATGATAAGAATGTCTCATGTAAGATGCCATTTTTTATGGAGCTTGCGCCTTACAAAGCTTTGCCCCGCATCCTTTCGTTATGCAAGTTCGGAAACGACTAATCCTACGAGTTTAAAGGGTTAGACCTACAGGTTTAAAGGGAGGACCTAAAAATTTAAAAAATAAATAGCCGCCCCTTGCTTGCACTCCAAAAGGTTTGCATGCCCCCAGGTATAAAGTATGGTTTCAAGGTTACCCCTACTTAGTCCAATAAAACATTTGTTTTACCGGGAGAGGCCTACCTCTTTCAGGTTACCAAAGATTGTCTCACTTGCGCAGCAAACAAAACATTTCTTCGGCGATGTCTACCGAGATAGACAAAGGTGAGTGACAACGAGCGCCAAACACATAACTTTGACAAAAGAATCTTATTCTAGAATAACCCCTCTTCCAAGACGGACAGGGTACAGACTAGTCATATTCTCCCGCGGAAACCTACCCTATACCCAAAGTTTTCCTGCCGAAGCAGACCAGGACGCATGCCCCCTGGGTTCCAGTCATATCCTTCCGAATTACTCGCGCTCATCGGGAGGACGGACCGTGGGTTGAGACATTTCTTGCGTGAAGAGACCATTTAGGGAAGGTATATGACTATTTGCGATGCGTGATCCGAGAAATGAAAGCTGGTCCACGAGCTTGACCACTCTTCCTTCGTGCAGAAAACACATTACTCTAAAGAGTGAGGAGACGATGGCTCCCATGCAATATATATAGTCTTGTCCAAGGAGTAGGTTATAATCCAAGGGTCCTTGAACGACCATCATGTTCATTTGAACAGTCTTCCCTTTCAATGTGATAGGCACATTGGGGAGGATCCCTAAAGGTCGACTGGTTCCTTTACCAAAGCCTGTCAGATTTCTCATTTCAGGAAAAAGCGTTGGCGAACCAAGCGCTTTCCAAGCAATAGAGGAAAGGATACTCACAGATGCCCCCTCATCAATGATGGTGCCAGCCATGACCATTCTGTATATTTGGACGATAATTCTGAATGGTATGCTTGCTGGCAAACGGGGTCTGCCTAGCTGTTTCCAGTCGAAGGAGACAACTAGGTTGCTTGGTGGTGGGACCGAATAGACGGCCGGGTATCGCTCTGACGAACTTCCTTCCTGCGATAAAGGAATTGGGGGATTGCCCCCGTGCTCGTCGGAGTCCGTGTTGATGAAGAGAATTTGGATGGTGTCATCTTTATCCTCTTCAGTGACTGTATCATTCGAAGATAAATCCTCTGAAGGCAAGACCGGGTCAACTGCCGCCTCGACCTTTTGACTTTCGTCGGGTATGGATTCAGCTGGTTCATCTTCAATGATCGGCGCTTCAGCTGACCACTTGAGTGGGCCAGCTGGATTTTCAACTAACGAAGGACTCGGCAAGAGTTTTTTATATCTAGGAGGGAGTCGTAATGGTGAAACCAGACGATCATCCAAAACTCTTTTCGCTTCGTCTAAGAAGGGACAACGGTGGATGGCGTGGTTGCCTTCGCACAGTCTACAGGGAGATCTAGCTCTCCCTTTTTGTCCAGGGACTTCACTTTCGCTAGTTGACGGTGTGCATTCAACATGGCTATCAGAGGTTGATGCCACCGGATTGTGCAAACGGGGAGACCAGTCCCTTAGTATCCGAGGGATGCAGGGACAATCTCTGTGGAAGTGGTCTCCCTTGCATATGACACATGGCGATTTAGGCCTAGTCAGTGCTGTGTGTGGATTTTTGTCAGACGACACTTGTTTGCCCCCAGTCGCTTTTGGCTCCTTCTTCTTCTTCTCTTTCTTCTTCTTTTCCTTCTTCTCCTTAGGAACTTGGTTTTTTGTTTTACCAGTTCCGTCAAGTGAAGAGGAAGGAGGAGAGGAGGAATTAGAGGAAGTAGAAGGCTGGTGGGCAACACTGGACTGGTCTAATTGTTGATTCGACTGTTCAGGAATAGTGGTGTTCTGAACGACATTGGTTGAGAAGAGCCAGACCGGCAAGCCAATTGTCAGTCCTGGAAGCAACAATGTGGCCATATGGGGTGCACCAACATCTCCACAAGAGGAGAAGGGACTAGGATTTCCACCAAGGGGAATTCCTTGGTTGGTGGGCTCCATTTTCTCAACCTAAAGATCAACGCAGGAAAAAGGGGTGATTGTTCCGTTTAAAATAAATTTTAACGACGCTTTAGACACAACTTGCTTTTTCAATTTTAAAGAGTCGAGAAAAAGCTAAAGATGACTCTATTCACCTTCGATGTTTTAACGAGCCCGAAGTGACAAATGCTCAGATGGACTTTTTCCGTTATAGAGTCTGAAAAAGGCCAAAAGGAACTGCTCTGGAGTTCTAGGTAGAGGGTGTGCCAAACTTTTCACAAAACCGCAGAATACTTTTTAAGGTACGGGCGGTCAATCTTCCCGAATGTTGTGTTCAGTGCATTGCGATCAGTAGGGCGGCCGACACGGCTTCCTAAGGATAAAGGTTTTATGCCTATAGGGGTCTCCCAATATATACTCGACGGTACGTGGGAGCACAATCCGTACTGGCGCTATCGTCTCTCAGGAGGAATCACCCAACCATCAGCGAGATCGACAATCACCAGGTTTTACGACGCCGGAACACGTCTCTAGCCTAGACCTCTATGTTGTGCGTTAAGTTACAAAGCGTTGTTAAGTTCATTCAATTTATTTTAGGTTGATCTTTTTTAGAAGTTTGCCTTTTTGGATCACCACGAAATGTATGATACAATTCCTAAATGCAGTCTAAAGATGATAAGCAAGCTTTTATATCTTTTCAACAATGAAAATCCTAGCTACAAGGGGAAAAGGAAGACACAAACTTTTCTCAAAGAGCATAGAGCACACTGTAAATGCACTTTTCCTAAATCAACATACAAACTATCAATATGCAAATGCACAAATGCATGTATTTGTTTTCGCTTTCTTAATATTGATGCCTAAAAAGAAAGCTGTTGTACAAATTTGAATTCGATTTCAAGTGAAAACATAAACAAGTTACTTTTTCGAAATCAAAAAGACGATTACGACGCTTTATGATTTACTTGTTTTGACACTATAAATGCATAAATTCAAACCAAACGACAAAAGTAAAAGCTCAATCAACTGTGAACAGCAAACAAACTCACTCTTAAGATCAAAACGACACTTACAACAGGTCTAGATCTAAGGGCGACAGTATGACTAGTTTACTTTTGTAATGGGAAACTGCAAATGATGTAACAAATACACAAAGAACAAATACAGTTTCTTTATACAACTGAGGTGGAATTGAGGCAAAGAAAATGGGTTTCAGATAGGTACACTGACTGATAACAGGCTGCAAAAAACAGAGATAAAACTGAGCAAAAGGAAGCAGGGAACCACAGCTGCACAAGGCAAAGGCTGATCAGCGCACCCTCAACACAAAGAAACTGAACTTCAGCGCAGGTATCCTTCACGGGACCTGCGTTGAAATGCAAAACCTCTTCACAGAGTCTGCGCTGAAGTAGAAACGAGAATTGTCTCTGGGTTCTGGGTCACGGTTTGTAGTTTAATCTACAGTTTTTGGCCGGATCAAAGCTATCAATTAGGTACAATTAGGAGGATGATTTAAAGGAGGACTAAGATCTATCACAAAGAGCTGTTAGAGTACTTGTGGATCAGTTTGTTTAGATCATAAAAACAGGCCCAGTGAGTGGACTAGAGTGGCAGATCTCTACTTTGCACTTGAAAATAGCAAATGCATTTCGATTCGGCACTCCTGAGTTTATGAGAAGAAAAACAATAGAAACACAAATAAACTAACAAGATACTCTCCCCAGGGGAGTCGCCAATTTTTTGTTGGGAAAAGTATCCAATTCGGAATGCCCCTATCCCACTCTAAGGTGTGATAGTGCCTTAGCAACAAACAAGGAAACTTATTTGAGTATTCTTCTTTATGAAATGTAAATGAGGAAGA
The DNA here is from genome assembly GCA_031772625.1 of Pinus tabuliformis. Lineage (NCBI taxonomy): Eukaryota > Viridiplantae > Streptophyta > Pinopsida > Pinales > Pinaceae > Pinus > Pinus tabuliformis. Next base: position 432,384,156 of record CM062814.1, on the reverse strand, counting down.
AGGATCTAACTAACCTGTGTCTTCCGCTAGTTTTTCAATCCAAATCACTCTTCTCTCCAGTAGCTCCCAGCTTCTTGCTCCTTCACTGGCCCAGCTTCACCGAATTCCTGCAAGATCACAAGAGAGAGAAACTACACAAAGATACAGATATACATTCATAAAAAGCTCAAGATTAGATTAAGCTAAACATGTAAGCATAAAAAACATCATTGATACACAGCATGTAGGAGAAACTCAAATAGTTTATTGATAGAATAAGAAAAGTCCAAGAGGAGATACAACCAAGTGAGTTCCAATCCAGCATCTACCTCCCAGCAAAGGAATCCCTTTCTCTCCTCCAAAAAAGCATAAATCACCCAATGTACTAATCTCAATCTCAAACCAACAACAATTCTCTGCAAAGTACAAAATTCCAGCCTCCTGAACCTCTGGGTGAGAGATCCATATATAGATGTAAGCAGAGAGGATGAGTCAGCTTATGTTTTGACTTGTGGCTTCTCTCTGTCAGTTCTTGCTTCCACTTGGAGGTTGAGAACCTCTTACTCATCACTAGTCGAATTCATTGAGGCAAGTGTCATTGGAGAAGATTCTGGAAGCTTCCAGGGTCTTTCCACCTCGTTGAATGAGCTTGACATTTGTCATTTCCCGCTCAGCGCACCCTGGTAGTGCTTCCACCTGCGTTGCAGTGCACCTAGCTAGTGTAGTCTTTGCATTTCAACGCAGGCAACTAGTGGAGCCTTTGAATTGATCCTGAATTGACTGTTTCTGAGTGGTTTTTGGTGGAGAACTTCTGGGAGAAGCTGTCATTGGTTGACCTTGTTCCTTTAGGAGTTGTAACAACATCTTTAGGGACTTTGGATCCCTTGAATTATGGACATTTCATGCTTATAGCTGTAAGGCACAAAAATGTCTATAACAGATTCTTATCCACTTTTTCTTCTAATATGAAATTATGCAGATAAAATTTGCAAAGAAGCCTTTGGACTTTTGCCCCATGTTCCTTACAGTAACTTATAAAATCCTCAGTTGTCTTTAATTTGATTGGCTTGCCAGCTCTTATGGCTTTAATCTTTAACAATAAGTACCGTTCTAATAATAATAGGGCATAATTTGTGGCAGGAGACCTACATGTCAAGACATCTAAATATAGTGAGCAAATGGTGTTTATCTAATTCCTGACTCTATCTAGCTTGGTATTCACCTTATTCAACTTTTCTTCTTCCTGTCTAAATCTATCTAAAGTCCCATTCTCAATTATGGTTAATTCCCTAAACTGCTTCTGCAACTCTTGATATTTTTGGAGGGGAATTATCTCCTGTTCACATCGTTCTAAAGAAAGGTGGGCTTGCGTCATCTCTTCCTATAGCTTTAGAAGAATAGGGTCTTTTCTTGACTGCATATCCTTGGCTTTCTCTTCTGTCTGAGTTCCTGTGCTACGAGAAGATATTTCCTCGGTCTACACTTTCTTATTTTCGGAGGACCAACCCTCCATCTGAACGGCTGCATCCACTAAGTCTGCATGCAAATTTACCTAGGTGGCTATTGTTTGAGTAGGAATGAGTTCGGTTTGGGTTTATGTTGCCCTACCCTTACATATTTCTATTTGTGTAGCCACAGTGGCTACCTCAGGAGTAGTGTTCTGGGCTTTACTGTTTGCAATTTCTTTAATCTTTCGATGTAGTCTTTTAACTGTCTTTTGAAGCTTTTGGTATTTTTGTCTCAGCTTCTTTAGTTTTTCTCTGGCTACTTTCCTCTTTTGAGGAGCATATTTGACACTAACGGGCTTGTCAATAGCTTCTGTATCTAAAGATTCCTTCTGTTTACCATGGCTGTGCTCCAATAGAACCGTGTCACTAGACTGGTTGTCAGATTCACGAATAACTTCTGTGTCTACTTCCTCTTCCTAGTATGTAGTCTCTGGAGAAGGAAAAAATTTTGTATGCCCAAAATCCCCTGGGGATTGGGATTCCATTGGTTAGGATCAAGAGATCCTCCAGGCTGCACGTATGCATTTAGATTTGCCAGGATCTGGGCCATCCCTGTCTCAAAATCCTGCAAAAGATCATTTTGGGGGCTCATGGTTGGTGTTTGAGGAGGCCATACTTCAATTTCCGATTCATCATCAAAATGTTGTGTTCTTTCTTGCTCTGAGTCTGGTCTATCCTTTTCTTTGGGTTCTTGTTATGAATTGGCCTCTTCCCCGAGTTTTGATTTTGAATGGCATCTTTCCCCAGGTTCTGATTCTGAATGGCATATTTCCCCTTGTTTAGGATCTTCCTCTCACTCGGGCTCTGAATTATCATTTTCTTTTGGATCTAACTCAGAGTCCTGTATACTAACTGGTCTGGATGGATCCGTAGGTTGTTTGGTGTTATCCTGAGGATTTACAGACATCCTTTGGGCTAGTTTTAACCTTGCAAACTGCCAGTGCTTATGGGGTTCAATTTTTGAGTGGGTAGTCCTTTTTCTCTTTGGAACAAGGCTTTACTAGCTCATCTCCAAGATTGTAGAATTTTGGATTATAGGGTTTTGACTAATCTCTAGGGGCGCTATGAGACCATCCCAAGTTAAGTTTTGTTGAACAAGGTTATGGCTAACAATTAATCTAATCAATCCATGGTGGCTAACTATGGTTTTAGGGTGCCTAGCCCATCTTATTGTAATAGTGGTATCATGCAACAATGAATTCAAGAAAGATGGTAGATTAACAGTGAGCTTTTGTTTTAATACAGCTAAGAGTTTGAGTTATCGTGGTCTTACCATGTCTCATCATCCATCACAGGTAATGTACCTTTGGACAACACTTGCGAACTCATGCCATGGTTCTACTAGAGAAGATGGTTGGATGCCCTTGTGTTTCTTGGTTACTTCCTCCCCTACATCTCTGAAAATCTCCACCGTGTCTTACAACATTACGTGTTTTTTTGGCCATATAGTTCCTTTCGTCGGCAGCCCAGATACTTCAGCTATTACAGTGTCTGATACTGTGATTCTTCTACCTCTCACCAAGGATTTCCCATTCTATAGATGCTGTAGAAACTCAATAGCGATTTCCTCACTAGGGGGCTGAAATCTTGTGAAATATGATATCCACCCTGCATGGACCAGAATTTCCCTGGCTCTGTCGAAGACTTCCAACACTAAAGGTTCTCGGCACACTGTCTTTCCACCCATAATGCTTGAGTTCTTCCTACTATTGCAAAGGATTAGTGCAGTGGAGAAAACACAACAACAAACAACAACAGAGAGATAGAACAACAAGTAGTTGTAACAACTAAGTTTTACAATGTTAAACGATATTTCTATGAGAATTAATATTATTAATTCAAGGACTATTATTTTTCCACATGCTGCGTGATCATGGGATACCATATCAACCTATGAAGTCCAATAAAACAACTACAATGCATGCATGAGTGTAATGGAGGTCCCCTCCCTCCTTCAAAATGAGAGGTCGCCTACGACTGAATGGATGGGGAATTGCTGTTTTGACGGCAAAGTACAAGAGTGAAAGATACAAAATTAAATGGGACAGAGTATGTATATTAATGAAAGGACTATAAAAGGTATGGGTATAATGAAAGTGAGGTGTGTAATTATAGTTATTGATAAGAGACAAGATGCTTTGGTTGATGATAGTTTATGCGGTAAGGAAAAAGGACAGTAATATGCAAGAAAAAGATGTTTTTCTAACAATATTCCAGCTGAAAATGATATGATTGATTAAAAACATTAACTCATGCATAAAGGTTCAAACTAGGGAGAAATTAGGGAAATAATCTCTCTGATAAAAAGAAAAGTAAGAAGAGGGTATTATAATAATTATTGATGTTGAGAATAGAACTTCAATACCATAGGCAGAGCTTCTATTTCCAGCAGGCGTCCATAGCCTCGACAGAGTTTCCTTTTAACCCATATGAGCTAGGATCCTCAATTTATAGTTGGAGAATTCCATTGTTGTTTCTATAGAAGAGATCAGTGTGCTGGCATGGTAACCAGATGACCACACTACCATTCACTGGGAAGTAGCAAAAGTGATGAGACCGACTCGTGATGAGACCTCTTGTTCCAAGGATATTTTAGCCATCCAATGGATCATAACCCTAGTGTGGTGGCCATAGTGGGAATGTCACGTCTCTACATCCTTATGAACATGGTAGGCTGGCTTGTAATGAGACCCCCTATCCTCTATCTGTAGGCAAAATTTTGTTGTTATTGCACATTTTTATGATAAATAGAGGGAGGCTCAGTACTCCTTAAGAGTAGGGATGCTGGAAGAAGTTGAACATGTCAATAGAAAAAATTATGCCCATAATCTCATTTATAATAGACAGAGAGGATTATAACCAAAGGAGTGGAACCAACATGGTAAAGATGATCAATCAATATCATATACAGTACAAATCAATACAGTAAAGTAATATATAAATAATTGTGTCCCTTTCGTTTTTTTTTCAAATATATCATCAAGAAGTTGTCTTGTTAAAGATCATAATGTTAAGGGTATTCACCTGCTTTAATAGAATCCATAATTCTTGTCCTCATAAAAGTATTGTACTTCATGCCATGAAAGGGAATTAGAAAAATGGGGTTGAGATGAGCTAGGAATAATCCCGCAAGAGGAAGGAGGTGCTGTTCAACATCAAAATAATGCAAGGAAAAAGGGTGTTGTTCAAAAAACACAAAAACTTCACAAGAAGAAAAAAATTTGTTCCAAATATGGCACAGCAAACAACAAAAAACGTTGTTCCAAAGTTGGAACAACAGTTGTTCAAAAGTTTGAACATCAACTCGTAAAAAGTGTTGTTCCAAAGTTGGAACAACAAACACGCAAAAAAGTGTTGTTCCGAAGTTGGAACCACAAAGATGCAAAAGGTGTTGTTCCAAAGTTGGAACCGAAAAGAAGTAAAAAGTGTTGTTCGAAAGTTGGAACAACAAAGACGCAAAAAAGTGTTGTTCTAAAGTTGGAACAGTGAAAACGAAAAAGGTGTTGTTCCAAAGTTGGAACAACAAAAATGAAAAAAGTGTTGTTACAAAGTTGGAACAGCAAAAACACAAAAAGTGTTGTTCTAAAGTTGGAACAACAAAAACGAAAAAAGTGTTGTTCCAACAAAAACACAAAAAATGTTGTTCCAAAGTTGTAACAGCAAAAACACAAAAAGTGTTGTTCCAAAGTTGGAACAGCAAAAACGCAAAAAGTGTTGTTCCAAAGTTGGAATAACAAAAATGAAAAAGTGTTGTTCCAAAGTTGGAACAACAAAAACGAAAAAAGTGTTGTTCCAAAGTTGGAACAACAAACACGCAAAAGTGTTGTTCCAAAGTTGGAACAACGAAAATGAAAAAAGTGTTGTTCCAAAGTTGGAACAACAAAAATGCAAAAAGTGTTGTTCCAAAGTTGGAACAGCAAAAACAAAAAAAGTGTTGTTCCGATGTTGGAACAACAAAAACGCAAAAAATGTTGTTCCAAAGTTGGAACAACAAAAACACAAAAAGTGTTGTTCCAAAGTTGGAACAGCAAAAACAAAACAGTGTTGTTCCAAAGTTGGAATAGCAAAAACGGAAAAAGTGTTGTTCCAAAGTTGGAAAAGCAAAAACGAAAAAAGTGTTGGAAAAACGAAAAGTGTTGTTCCAAAGTTGGAACAGCAAAAATGCAAAAAAGTGTTGTTCCAAAGATAGAAAAAAGGACAAGCAGAGAAAAAAAAAACAACAAACCAAATCAGCAATCATATTTACAGTTTTTACAAAAAGAAATAACTTTTTACAAAAATGAAGTTGTCGAACGATTGCCTTCTTTAGCTAGAACTTGCATGGTGGAGTTCTCGCATATCTGCTGGTAAAAAGATTCTCTTGTAAGTCGTTTTTGGTAGAGACGCACCCAATGCCCATTTGCTTTAAAGGAAAAACTAGACCCATCAATGGTGGCCAATGTAAGAGTGCCATTGTCATGCACTTCCTTTATTTCATAAGGGCCTAACCACCTAGTCTGTAGTTTACCAAGGAAGTCTTGAAACCTAGAATCGTAAAGAAGTGCCCAGTCGCCCTCATGAATTTTTTTTTCTTAATTAGAGAATTGTGTCATTTGGCTCTTTGTTGTTGAACGAGTGCAGTACGTTGTAGAGCCAATAGCCAAATTCCATCTAATTCATTTATTTGTTGTACTCTATTGATCTGGGCTTCAGTTAAATCCAGTCCCACCTCCTGGTCTATCCTTAGTGTTTGTATCTCAAATTCTATGGGGAAAATGGGTTCCTTACCAAATACCAGCTGATATGGAGAGTGTCCAGTAGTGTTCCTCCAAGTCGTGTGATATGCCCACAAGGCCTCTGGCAGTCGAGTAACCTAGTCTCATCTGTGTGATGATACTGTCTTCGTTAGAATAGCTTCAATTACTTTGTTGGTACTCTCCACCTTCCCATTCGCCTGTGGGTGATACAGAGAGGTAATTCTATGCATAATGTGATGATTCTTTAGTGTAGCAGTGATCTTGTGGCCTACAAATTGTGGCCCCCCATCAGTAATTACTTCTCTAGGTAAGCCATACCACACAAAAATTTCAAAAAGAAAATTAATCATTGTTTCCTCTATTGCTCTTGGTAACGCTACTGCCTCCACCCATTTAGTCACATATTCGGTTGCAACCAATATATATTATTTCTACTTGGATGATGGGTTTATTAGCCCGATGAAATCTAACACCCAATGCTCAAAGGGTTCTATCACTAGCTGTGGATGCAGGTGTTATAGACAGTTTTGGGCACTACAACCCCAAGCATGAAATGTGCATAAACCAAGGGCTCCTAAGTCCCTAAAAGTGTTGTTCTAACCCCTAAAGGAACAAGGTCAATGGATTACAGCTTCTCCTAGAAGTTCTCCATGAAAAACTGCTCAGAACTAGTCAAAACAGGATCATTTCAGCTGCTCCATAGGTAAAGTGTGTTGCATCTCACCTAAATACATTATGTGGGTGCGTTGCATTTAAAAAATCCCTTCTATGGGGTGCGATGGGCGAGAAGTGACAAATGGCAGTGTCATTCTGCGAGGTGGAGAGGCATGGAATCTTCCAGAAACTTCTCCTGTGACACTTGCCTCTCTGAATTCGACCAAGTATGAGTAAGAGATAATCAATCTCCAAGTGGAAGCAAGAACTATCAAAGGGAAGACACTAATCAAATCACAAGCTGACTCATCTCCCCTACAGATATTTATATATGGATCCCTCATCCCAAAGATCCAGAGGCTGGAATTTTGCATATTGTAAGGAATTGTTGTTGGTTTCTTGAGACAACATCAGAGTGTTGGGTGATCTAAGCTTTGTATGAGATAAAGAGGGCCTTACTTGCTGAGAGGATGATGCTGGGTCATCACAACTCGTTGTAACTCCCTTGGCTTTTTCTTGTTTATCAATAAAAGGTATTAAAGTTTTCCTCCATACTCTTGTGTCATTTATGTTTTATGCATTTGTATGGTCAATTTACATCTGATCCTAGATTTTTTATGATTATAGATCCATGTTCTTGTATAGTGCTATGCTACTGTGATCTTACAAGTACTCTGTGAAGCTGGGAGTGCAAGGGAACAAGTAGTGAAAGACTATCAAGAGAGAGAGGAATCGAACTAGGAGATTAGTGCAAGACAGAGGTTGGTCTTCTTTGTTCTTCTCTCATCTATATTTCATAAAGGAAAAACGAAAGTAGCTTTACTTTGTTTGCTTCTAAGGTAGCTACCACACCTTAGTTGGATAAGCAGTTCTGTGTAGACACTTTTCCCTGTAACAAAATGGCGACTTCGCTGGGGACGAATTAGTTTGTTTGTTTATCTTCCTTGATTGTTTATTTTATAAACTTACAGACGGAGCCTGAAGTCGAGCCAGGTAGCTTTCAAACTGCATTTGCTATGCAAATGCAAAGTAGATAAATTCTGCTTCAGTCAATCTCCGGGATTTGTTTATGACTTAAACAACTAATTCACAAACTCTCTGATTACCCCTCGTGGTAGCTCTAGTAACCTCCTTAGATCTACCCCTAATTGTTGCATTACTGATTACCATTTGCTCGGCCAAAACCCATGAACTAAACTACAAACTGTGACCCGGAACCCAACTAAAGTCTCGTCTCTGGCCCAGCGCAGGTACTATTCTGTGAATCTGAAATTCAGCGCACTTCCCGAGTGTAGTAGGTGCGCTACATTTCAAAGTCCCTGTGTTACAGGTGCACTGATCAGAGTAGGCATTGTTCAGTTTTGGTTTCTGTGATTCATTCTTTTCAGTTCTATTCATGAATTTTGCTGCCTGTAATCAGTATATCTCTGTTTGAAACCCCTTTTCCTTGTTGTTATTCTGCCTCCTTTGTGCAAAAGAACTGTAAATGTTTTTGTGTATTTGTTGAGTCATTTTCAGTTCTCCTTTGCAAAAAGTAACGTAATCGTACTGTCTTCCTTTGATTTGAAGGTGTCGCAAGTGTCGTTTTCAGTCATAGGAAAGAGTTTGGTTGCAATTGATAGTCGGTTATCCTATTACTATTGTATTTGGTCTGAATTTGTAGTTTTTCTAGTGTCAAAAACCAGTATTTATTTCCAAATCGTAAAATGTTGTGATTGTCTCCATTTTTTATTTTGAAAAGAAACTTGTTAATAATTGTCGCTTGAAAAGTAATTCAGATTTGTGCATTAGCTTTCTTTTTACCATTCACATACTAAGAAAGCCGAAAACAAATACATGCATGTGCATTTGCATTTATACTGTTTGATTGGTTTGATTTAGGACAGTGCATTTAGAGTGTTCTCTTTGCTCTTTGTGAAAGAATACTGTCTCTCTTTCCTTAGTAGCTAGGATTTTCATTGCACAAAGAAGATAAAAGACTGTTTATCATCTTAGATTTCATTTTAGGAATTATACATCTACATCTCGTGGTGAACCTGAAAGGAAAATTTCTTAAACAAGATCAACTATAAAATAAATTCAATGAATCTAACAACGCTTTGGAACCTAACGCACAACATTTAGAAGTCTAGGCTAGAGACGTATTCCAGCGTCATAAAGCCTGGTAACTGTTGTTCTCACTGATGGTTGGGTGATTCCTCCACTTTGAGACGATAAGTGCCAGTATGGACTTGTGCTCCCACGTACCGTCGAGTATATTTTGGGAGACCACAATAGGCTTAATCCTTTATCCATAGGAAGTCGTGTCTGTCGCCCTATCGATCGCAATGCACTGAACACAGCATTCGGGAAGATTGATTGCCGTACCGTAAAAAGTATTCTGCAGTTTTGCGATTGATTTGGTAATCCCTCTACCTAGATTTCCAGAGCAGTCCCTTTCGTTCCTTTTCAGACTCCTTAATGGAAAAGGTCCATCTGAGCACTTGTCACTTCAGGCTTATTAAAAATCAAAGGCGACTAGAGTCATCATTTGTTTTTTCTCGACTCTTAAAAATTGAAAAAACAAGTTGTGTCAAAACGTCTAAAATTTATTTTAAACGGAATAATCATCACCCTTTCCTACGTTGATCTTGGGTTGAGAAAATGGAACCCACCAACCAAGGAATTCCCCTTGGAGGAAATCCTAGTCCCTTCTCCTCTTGGGGAGATGTTGGTGCACCCCATATGGCCACATTGTCGCTTCCAAGATTGACAATCAGCTTGCCCATATGGCTCTTCTCAACCTCTTTCATTCAGAACACCGCAATTCCTGAACAATCGAGTCAGCAACTAGATGAATCCAGAGTTACCCACCAACCTTCTACTTCCTCCAATTCTTCCTCTCCTCCTTCTTCTTTGCTTGATGGGGTTGGTAAAGCCAAAAATCAAGTACCTGAGAAGAAAAAAGAGAAGAAGAAGAAGGAGCCAAAAGCGAAAGGGGGCAGCCAAGCATCGTCTAGCGACAATCCACACACTGCACCGACCAGGCCTAAATTGCCATGTGTCATTTGCAAAGGAGACCACTATCATAGAGATTGTCCCTGCATCCCTCGGATCTTAAGAGACTGGTCTCCTCGTTTGCACAACCCAGTGTTGTCAACCTCTGATGATCATGTTGAAAGCACACCCTCAACTAGTGAAAGTGAAGCCCCAGGACAAAAAGGAAAATATAGATTTCCTTGTAAACTGTGTGAAGGCGATCATGCCGTCCACCGTTGTCCCTTCTTAGACGAGGCTAAAAGAGTTTTGGACGATCGTCCGGTTTCATCGTTACGACTTCCTCCTGGATATAAAAAACTCTTATCGAGTCCATCACTAGTTGAAAATCCAGCTGACCCGCCCAGGTGGTCAGCTGAAGCATCTATCATTGAAGACAAACCATCTGAACCCATACCAGATGAAAGTCAAAAGGTCGAGGCGGAAGTTGACCGGTCTTGCCTTCAGAGGTTCCATCTTGAGATGATACAGTCACAGAAGAGAATAAGGATGACACCATCCAAATTCTTTTCATAAGCACAGACTCCGATGAACATGGGGGCAATTTACCCATTCCTTTACCGCAGGAAGGAAGTTCGTCAGAGTCGTACCCGGCTGTCTATTCGGTCCCACCTCCAAGCAACCTAGTTGTTTCTTTCGATTGGAATCAACTAGGCAGACCCCGTTTACCGGCGAGTGTACCATTCCAAATTATTGCTCAAATATATAGAATGGTTATGGCTGGTACCATCATAGATGAGGGGGCTTCTATGAGTATCCTTTCCTCGGCTGCTTGGAAAGTGCTTGGTTCACCATCGCTTTTGCCTAAGATGAGAAATCTAACAGGCTTTGACAAAGGAACTAGTCGACCGTTAGGGATCCTTCCCAATGTGCCCATAACATTGAGAGGGAAAACCGTTCACATGAACATAATGGTAGTTCAAGGACCCCTGGATTATAATATACTCCTTGGATGAGACTATATTTATTGCATGGGAGCCATTGTCTCATTACTCTTTAGAGTAATGTGTTTTCCGCATGAAGGAAGAGTGGTCAAGCTCGTAGACCAGCTTTCATTTCCCGGATCACGCATAGCAAATAGTCATATACCATCCCTAAATGGTCTTTTCACACAAGGAATGTCTCATCAATCCCCAGTCTGTCCACCTGATGAGCGCGAGTGATTCGGGGGACATGACTGAAACCCAGGGGGCATGCACCCTGGTCTGCTTCGGCAGGAAAACTTCGGGTATAGGGTAGGTTTCCGCGAGAGATATATGACTAATCTATACTCCCATCCGTGATTGGAAAAGGGAGTTAGACTAGAATAAGATTCCCTCGTCAAAGTTATGTGAGTGGAGTCATCTCCGCCACTCGCCTTTGTCTATTTCGGTAGACATCGCCAAAGAAATGTTTTGTTTGCACTGTGAATAGAACAATCTTTGGTAACCTGAAAGAGGTAAACCTTTCCTAATAAAACAAATGTTTTTTTGGTATAACAAAAGGTAACCTTGAAACTTTATTTTATACCTGGGGGCATGCAAACCTTTTGGCATGCAAGCGAAGAGCGACTATTTATTTTTTAAATTTGTAGGTCCTCTAACCCTTTAAACTCGTAGGATTGGTCGTTTCCTAACTTGCATAAAGAAAGGATGTGGGGTGAAACTCTAAAAATTTCCGTTTTCATAAATGAGACATTCTTATTATATGACTGGATTAATAGAGTAGTTTTAGCACATAGTTCAAGCTCGTTAAAAAATAAACATAAGTCATGAGCAAATGTTTCTCCTCGCGTTTAAGCTCATTAAAAAATGAACTATTTCCCGGTAAATAACCATTGTGAATGTAGTACTTCAGCCTTTAAAAGCCTTGGCCATGTTCTCATCATCACCTCCACTTTGTATTGGCCGATCATTCACCTCCATTTGATTGTTTACCCCTTTTGAGGAACAGCTGCGAAGAGTGATCTCACTAGCCATCCTTGTAACACTGCCATGATTGGAAAATTCCAAACCTTACCTGGAATCAGCTGCTACCCAATTTTATCACTCGTTCCTCAAAAGACGAGTCTCCTTTAAGCTATTTTCAATTGACTCGTAAATTATGAAAAGATTGCCGAGCCATTGGCCTCTCCAGCTCGTTGAAGGGACCGGAAGTGTTATCCCTCCTCTAAATTTTAATCTTTTTGGACCTGAGGTATTATTACGCAAAAATATCGAGCGCTTGTTTTGTTCGGCTCGTTAAAAGTATCGAAAATTCATCCCTTCTGTATTGTTTTATACTTTTTCAAACTTAAGGGATTAGATGACGAAAAAGGAATTTTGGAGTTTCCTTTACGTTCCTTTTCAGACTCTATAAAATTGAAAAGGACCGAGTTATCTTTGTCGTTAAACTCGTTAAAACTTAATAGCAACAAACTTGTCCATAGCAGACAAGAACGAGTTTCACTATCGATAGGCTCGTTAAAACATAGCGATGGGTTTGCCCGAAGGGCAAATTATAGAACAAGCATATGTTATCCTCCTCAAGCTTGACAAAAATAAAGAGGTACTGGTCAACAATGACTGGGGAAAAATTGGGAAGAAAACTTGAAGAAACTTTGTTGGTAGCAAGTCGCTCTTGAACATGACACTTTCACTTCGCATCCAAGTCGAGTTGGGTTGTTTCATTCACCGGTCACATCACCATGGTCCCATCACACCATCCACATTTGGGGTTAATGCTACCAATCCATCACGTCAGTGTCGCCGATATGTTCAAGAGAAGTCATTCGGAGAATTCACCTGTGTCTCACCTGCTACAATACATTTATGCTCCATTCTTTCATGACCACCACCCTGAACCTTATGTCATCAGATCATTTTCGCCTCCATTAAAATCATTTGCTCCGTTATGTGTCATTGATGTGGGATTCATTAAGGCCCTCCTATGACAGATCGCTTCTTGTCGACATCAACTCATTATCCAAGAAGTCGATCTAGGAACACCCTGTTCAGTACTTTGAAGCTTGCATGCCCCAATGGCAAGTTTCTCACTTCCGTCGACAGGTTTACATCAATGACCTCCGACCGAAAGATATTGCGTGGTGTTCGACACTAAGTTCTTTATTCACACCACGTGAATTGTATTGCAGTACCTTGAGGGTCATTATCATTATCGGTGATTCCTCTCACGCTTGTTAACAGCTTAGATCATTGGCTGGTAATCAGGCGATGTCTTTCCATGTTCGACTCCAGGACATCTCTCACATGGATAGACTTGGACTTCGAGTGAAGATCGAACAATATTTAAGACCCCAGATCTAGTTTCATCCATTTGGGCTGCGATATATATTTAGGGAAATAAAGACATCAAATGTACATTATTACTGCACAGATAATCATCCAATCAAAGGGATGATGAATCTACCAGAATCATCAGTCTACACTCAGACGATTGTTTGTCCTATGTACATGAAAATGAATTTATAAAGCTGAGCATGGGAATGCCCGCCTCAGGTAGATCATGAAAATATTATGAAGATAATGTATTTTATTGTATCTTATTACAGGTCTCCTCCCAGCTTGAAAGAACTTCGGATCCTCATAATAAAGCATTTCACCCGACATCAAAAGATTGACGACCTCATGCTTTAGGGGGCAACTGTTATAGACATTTTTGGGCACTACAACCCCAAGCATGAAATGTTCATAAACCAAGGGCTCCTAAGTCCCTAAAAGTGTTGTTCTAACCCCTAAAGGAATAAGGTCAACTGATTACAGCTTCTCCCAGAAGTTCTCCATGAAAAACTGCTCAGAACTGGTCAAAACAGGATCATTTCAGCTGCTCCATAGGCAAAGTGCATTGCATCTCACCTAAATACACTATTTGGGTGCTTTACATTTCAAAAATCCCTTCTATGGGGTGCGATGGGCGAGAAGTGACAAGTGGCAGTGTCATTCTGCGAGGTGGAGAGGCATGGAATCTTCCAGAAACTTCTCCTGTGACACTTGCCTCTCTGAATTTGACCAAGGATGAGTAAGAGATCATCAATCTCCAAGTGGAAGCAAGAACTATCAGAGGGAAGACACTAATCAAATCACAAACTGACTCATCTCCCTTACAGATATCTATATATGGATCCCTCATCCCAGAGATCCAGAGGCTGGAATTTTGCATATTGTAAGGAATTGCTGTTGGTTTCTTGAGACAACATTAGAGTGTTGGGTGATCTAAGCTTTGTATGAGGTGAAGAGGGGCTTACTTGCTGAGAGGATGATGCTGGGTCAGAACAATTGGTTGTAACTCCCTTGGCTTTTTCTTGTTTATCAATAAAAGCTATTAAAGTTTTCCTCCATACTCTTGTGTCATTTATGTTTTAAGCATTTGTATGGTCAATTTACATCTGATCCTAGATTGTTTATGATTATAGATCCATGTTCTTGTATAGTGCTATGCTACTGTGATCTTACAGGTACTCTGTGAAGCTGGGCGTGCAAGGGAACAAGTAGCGAAAGACTATCAAGAGAGAGAGGAATCGAACTAGGAGATTAGCGCAAGACAGAGGTTGGTCTTCTTTGTTATTCTCTCATCTATATTTCATAAAGGAAAAACGAAAGTAGCTTTACTTTGTGTGTTTCTAAGGTAGCTACCACACCTTAGTGGGATAAGCAGTTCTGTGTAGACACTTTTCTCTGTAACAGCAGTGGCATCTCATTAGATTGGCCAGGGCGGCCCATCCTTTGGAAACTATCACATGCCTAGAAAAATTTCATAGAATCCTTAAAAATCGTTGGCCACTAGTAGCCCATTTGTAAATTTTATGTCCAGTTCTATAGTCTGCAAAATGTCCACTGCAAGGTCCATCATGGTAGGCTTTTAAGGTATCATAAATTTCATCTTCCCTGATACACCTGCGGATGTGCATATTGGTCCCTGTGTGAAAAAGGTATCCTCTGATCCAGGAGAACTGAGTGTTGCGCTGCACTATCAATTTCCTTTCTCTGGGTGTCAGATGTTTGGGAAGTTTTCCCACTACTAAGTAATTTGCCACATCTGCATACCATGGTGTTTTTATGGCCATAGCAAACAAGTGTTCATTTGGGAACTGGTCTTCTACCGCCATTGCATCGTCTGTTCTTGGCACTCAGGAGAGGAAGTCTGCCACAAGGTTTTCCCTCCCTGGTCGATCCCTTATAGTTATGTCAAATTCCTGCAAAAGTAGTAACCAATGTGTCACTCTTCCATTTGTAATGTGTTTATTAGCTATGTATTTGATAGTAGAGTGATCAGTATACAAAACTACAGGGTATCTAGCTATATAGTATCTGAATTTGTTAATAGCTTAAATAACAGCTAGAAACTCCTTCTCTGTTACTGTGTAATTCAACTTAGCAGGAGTTAAGTTTTTGCTAATGTAATATATAGCGTAGGGTTTCTTGTCTTCTTCTTGGCCAAGAATTGCTCCAATGGTTGTATTTGATGTGTTTGATGAAATCTGGAATGGTATATCCCAATGCGGGCCTCATAATACTAGTGTTGTTGATACTAGCCATTTCAAATCTGTAAAGGCAATGTCACATTTGTCAGTCCATATAAAATCAATATTTCCTGTCAAGGCATATAATGGTGCAACAATCTGTGAAAAGTTATTTATAAATCTACGATAATATCCAGCAAATCCCAAAAAATTATGTACCTCTGTTTGAGTGCAAGGAGTAGCTAATAAGAGGATAACATGTATTTTTGTTGGATCTACCTGAATTCCAGCTGTTGAAATGTAATGACCCAAGATCAGGCCCTCTGTCATCATCATATGGCACTTCTCATGGCTTAAGCATAGCCTAGTAGCAATACACAGCTCCAATACTTTCTTGTTGGGTAGCGGATCCCCTGCATAACGGTTTTGGGGCTTAAAGCCCACAATTTTGGGTAATGGTATTGTAAAGGCTCCGTGAAGTGCGCAGAGCACAAATTGTAATGAGTCAAATCAAAGGGTTGTTCACCCTAAATTATTGTAATTTAATATAGAATGTGTCAGCCTACCCATGGTCTACGGACCATGGGAATGTATAAATAGAGCGAGGCTCTAGGTGTAGAAGGCAGTTCTTGGTTAGTCTTGATCTAAAGTGTTATGGGTTGTTGAATGCAATATTCACTCTGAGTCTATAAGTCCATGTCATGGGTTGTAGTAGTAGAAGAGGCTCTGCAGCTGTGTATGTAGAGGCCTGGTAGAGTCCGCAGCTGTGTGCGTGGACCCCTGGAGCTGAGTGCGCAGGGCGGAGTTGGGATAATAACGAGACAGAAGTTAATAAAAGCTAAGTTGATTCTGAAATACTGTGCATCTATTCATAGATCTGTATGTTTATCCTTTTGTTATATGTTTATGGATCTTTTTACGGTTTATGGTTGCATGCACTGGTTATAAATGTTGAATGATTGATAAATATTATTAGGCCCACAAAATTAAGTCAGATCTATAATAAGAACACTGTAAGGTTAGAGGATCTAGATAGTGCCCCGTCGTGCTCTATACTGAGCTACACGAAGGTTAGACGGCTACGTGGAGCTGCACTGGTGCACAGGATCGATTCGTGACCATTCCAACTCTCATCAAGACATCCCTAGCGTGTAGAAACCTGGTTCCAACACCCTCCCATACTACCTCATGTGAGACTTCGGTTTGCGCTCCATGAACTATTGCCGAAAGGGCCGGTAGTTTCGTGATTTGTTTGGCTAAAACACTTTTGAACCTAGGTCAGGCCCCAACAAGCCAACAAATGGTTCCATTGGCGGGATTGGGATCTGCCTTAGGGATGTCTGACATCAAAACACTAGAAACCTACGAAGAAGGAAATTGAAGATTGGTTGGATCAGAAGCTTCACGAGTTCATAACACAGGAAAACAGGACTCCACAAATATAAAAAAAGAGGTGGTTGGATCACTACGTATATATGGAAGTCCATGAGATATTCTTCACAACCTTCTCTTCAGAACTGTATGATTGGATCACGAGGCTAGTCGATAGCCAGGGAAGGTACAAGTTCGATCAACCAATAGTGTGGTCTCCGGAGTTGGTGTGTAGACTAGAAGCCTCAGAAGATAAGATCACGCAGGGCGTGGACCATTGGCTCGAATGGATAATAAGAGGGTTTATCACTGAGTTCGTGATAGACACAACTGTGAGTTATAGCGAAGAAGAATGATGTTTTCTCAAAGGACCGTGAGGTAGGTACATCAAATCCCTGAATACCTAGATTAAGATGTTGTTATGTGAAAAGTGGGTTATGCAAATACATTAATGAGTGGAGCAACACGGAGCAGAAAGATCTACAAAGGGATCGAAGGGTTAGAGAATAGTCCTTTAATTTCACCTTCGCGGGAGAGCGAGGAAGAGTGCGCTCGAGTCTCTCTGAGAAGTGTGGTCAGTTTGATAAGGCAATGAATTCACAGTTATCACCTCCACTTACACCATCACCCACTTCACCTACTTCACCTCCATCTTCAACCACCCCACCTCCACCAAACCCACAGTTCAGCATGGCAAGTGCAATCAAGCTACCTATATTCAAAGGAGTAGGGAATGAGGATCCAGACCAGTTCTAGTTTGTGGTAAGATCAATGTGGGAAGCACAAGGGGTCACAGATGACAACATTAAGAAGGCCACATTGGTAAACGCATTGTAGGATCGCACATTGACATGGTATATCAAGCACTCAAATGATCACCCAAATGCAGGAATAGTGGATATCCAAAGCGCTCTGAACAGAGAATTTAGCTAGCCAAAATCAAAGACACAGTCAATCATCGGATTTTAAGAGATGGTGATGCTTCCAGGCGAAACCCCATGGGATCTAGAATAGAGGTTGAAAAGTACAATCTGCAAAGCCAATATGATGCGGATGGATGCACAGCACTGTGCGTGGTTTGTGGCATATTTGACACCACACCTGAGGACGGTGCTGTCACAGTAGAAGATTTCAACCCAGGCCGAAGTGTTGGAAATGGCAATGAGGCTGCATGAAACATTGATATAGGATCCAGGATTGGGAGTCCAACAGATCCACGTGCAACTGTAGAACCTATGCTTGGAGATGCAGAGTTGGAAGAAGGATAGAGTGCCATGGCTAGAGGTGCATGAAGAAGTGTGGTGCATAAAATGTAAAGGTGATGGCCATGATAAGGATCATTGTCTGGTATTCGTGAACTACTTGGCAGGAGGGGGACCAATGCCATTGAGACTAGAGGCACATGCAAGGCCAAGTGTGCCACCCACGCTCTGGTACATGATCTGTCAGGTGGGGGAAAGCACACAACGAACAACTGTTATTTGTTGCAGAAGTATGGATAGACTCCCCAGCAGCTGTTTCACAATTTTTGTAGATCGGTGGGCCACAAAGAGCATAATTGTCACAGCTATGAGTTAATGATGGAGCGAACCCCAGCATATAGAATGCAAATGGAAACACGAAGCCTTGACCTAGCCATGGGGATGGTGGGTGGGGGATTTCAAGGGCAAGGTCGAGGACGAGGAGGAATGGGGCCAGGGAGGGGCCACAAATAGCTAATCTGTTTCAATTGCAGAGGACCATGGCACTACGCTTGTGACTGTACCAACCCGGTGACATTATCTTGTTGATACTATTGTCAATTCAATCATGAAGCAATAGATTGTCCTACGTTGATTGCGTAGATGCACGAGAAGGGGGTATTACAGCCTACTCCGACCCAAAATATCCAAATGATGAGGTCTGAACCGTGCGAAGAAGACCCAAATGTGAATATGTTTCTCAGAAGCAGCGCGACCACAGGGGAGGATAAGGGGAAGTAGACCAAGGAAGATACATGGGTTCGCAAGGCTCCTACAAAGGAACCTAAGTTTGATTTGGAATGCACCAAGGAGATGTTTATCGAAGCAAAGAAGAGCTTTGCAGAGGCCTCTACTTCAGGTAGTAAGGATAAACCAGAGACATGAATGGATCCTTCTATGCTAACTACCTTTTTAAGACACACATGAAGCTGCTACGCAACAATAAGGTAGTTAAAGGACTACAAGAGCTGATCACTAGGTGCGCAAGGTCGGGTGAACTAAATGTAGTCCAGAAACTGGGAAAGCATGCATTGCGCACCAGAAGGGAAATGAGATTGACGGTGTAGATTGGTGAATATGAGATGGATCAGGTAATCCTAGACCTCGGTTCAGATGCAAATGTGTTACCCAAGTAGACATGGGAACGAATGGGCAGGCCTGCATTACAGTTGTCCCCTATTCAATTATGGATGGCGAACCAACAGATGATCTTACCGATGGGAAGGTTGCAAGGGGTAATAGTGGACATCGAAGGTGTGAGCATGTAGATGAACTTTGAGGTAATAGAGATTTTTGATGTCAGCAACCCTTACCCCACATTGCTAGGAATAGATTAGGCCACGGATATGAATGGAGTCATCAACCTGAAGAAGAAAAAGATGATATTCGAGAAAAAGTCTCTACATGTAGTAGTACCGCTAGACCCAGCCAAAGGAGCGTGCTACACTGAACCTGTGCGTGACGAAGACAACGACGATGAGCTAGATTACATTTACCAGATAATGACGCAAGACTAGGATCGGGTGAACCCGGCTGCAGATGGGAGAATCTCATGGGAATGCGACAGTTCCTATACTTTGGATTCAGATGAAGAAATAGAATGCTGGCAGAACCAGTTGCACGAAGTAACAACGCTGAATTGCAACATGATGATTAGATCACTGAGGTGCGTGATGATCGAAGCAAGGGAACTGCCAACATATGATGGGGAGATAGGCATGCATGAATTCTTAGATAAATTCGAAAGGGCAGTGCCAAAACAACAGCGGTACAATTCGATGGAATGGGCGTTGCGCACGACACCCGCACTATGGTGGAACACACACCAGAATAATATTGGGAGCTGGTACAGTGCATAAGACGAATGCACTTATGGTTTGGAAGTCCCCTGCATCGAACACGAGCCGGGCAGCCAAGGCGAAGCAGTTTGTGTGCCCACCTGTGTCGATGGGTGCAGACGAGTGTTGTGCAAGCACATCCTAGGCTAAGGATAAAAAATCAAAACCAGACACGGCAGCAGGTAAAGCGATGCACACCACAAATACCCCACGTTGGAGCATTCACAAAGCTACGTGGAATCATGAATAGAGTTTACCAGGTGGAACGAATGGATTGGGACCTGCACATACTAGCGGTTCAATGGGCCTATAGGACCATAAGCAAAAACTGGAGCATGGAAATGACCCCAACAGTGACAAGAAGAGAGGAAACCAAGAGGATAGAGAAGAATCCCCAGACCACAGCTCCTGCAGTTGGGACAGGACACGAGGACCCAGGTAAAGGAATTAGGCAGTTGCAAGAAGCCATTCGGCGAGGGAGCATGAAACTTCGCGAACTCGATGATGAGTGGGCATGGCTAAGGAAGAAAAGTGTGACATTGGATGAAGAAATCATTGAACAAGAAACTGAAGTTGCGCAAGCGGGCCGCGAGAAACTAAGCATGATGGGATCAAGTCTAGCCGGCCCTACTACTGCCTTAGAAATAGTTGTGACCCTGCTATCATGGTTGTGACCGCACCTTACCAAACAGGAGAGCATACCATACAAAGAAGAACACGATGCGCTACCTCATGCAAGGGAATTTAAAGGGTGCCCATAGCCCGAGCTAGCAGGAAAATGGAAGCTTCGCACGGGGGGTGTGACCACCTGACTATCTGTAGGAAGCACAGTCCCAGAGCTCCAAGCAGTTGAATGAAGGTGCGGGACTATAAACGAGTCTGCAAGAGAGATGTGCTGAAAGGAGGTCCTGCGTAGGGCCAGTATGTCACAGGGATTGTGGTCGTGCATAACGGGCAGCGCTGCTGCATGGATAGGCTAGGAGGTGACCGTTGATGTCACTATTCATGACAAGAGGTCTAAGTTAAGGCAAAAAGCAGTGGGCAGTGGGCCATTAAGATAGGAATTAAGAGCTAGATTCAGGATGATCTGCTACCAAGGAGGGAATGGACGAATTCAAGTTCAAACGTTACTATAAAATCCCTTGTGGTAGCCTCAAAGCAACACTTGGTTGTTTGAGATTTGAGCCAGTACAGAGCAGCAAGCACCAAGCTACCTTGCCACCCGTGAGTACGTGACCGAACAAGTCCAGTGTAGAAACAATGACGGCTACGAAAACCAGAGTGAGATTCATAGAAGTTACCCCAGAGCCCTGTGTGACTGAGGAGGAGCTTGGAGAGGTAGCGGTTTCACTAGAGGTACCAAATTCCCCACGAATGCCATGACCACAGAAAAACAAGCAGCCAATAGGGACAGTCCAGGTATCACCTTGGAACCCACGAGTTAGTGAATTATTAATGACAGAGAAGGGAAAAGCTATCACCATTGAAACAAAGGAGGAGGAGGAATATTTGCAAGCCCTAATTGCCCAAATTGAAGCATAGGATGAAGAGGCAGAGAATGTTTCCCAAATACCTTCAGCGATAAAGTTACCCCCCTACATCCCCCCGTGGAAAGGGATAGCCAAGATACCGAAGGACTTGGAGGCCATGAAGAGTGCGCTCCAAACCCCGCTTATTCTGGATGAAATAAGGTTTGATGGTCCACCGCTGGGACGGGTGCCTAATATAATTTTCAAAGACTGGGACCACGTGGACAACGAAAAGTTCCCACAACTGGCCGTGGAGAAACTATTGCAGCATAAATGGTTACGCGGCATGGAGAGGGTTGGGATACTACATTTGCAGTGGAAAGCCCACTACCACCGCACGCTATCATGATTTTTGTCATTCGACAACTACTGTGTCGAGTACATGATGGGTATCTCTAGCTGGACGAGCTGATTCCCATCACAACCAACTTAATTCACTGAATTTCTCGGCTGCCCATCAAAGGAAACAATCCCGTAGCCACAGCAGGAAAGAGAAGTGACTTGGGCCTTGCAGATGCTATGAAGGCCAAATATATGCTAGAGAAGAGGCAGTGAGGGTATGTCATAGAAAGCATCAAGGACTAAGGGGTGTGCATTGTTAACACCCAGGTTGTTCCCTTTGACACCCAAGCGAATACGACCGGGGTAACCACTAACCAAGCTTTGGATTACAGCTCCTAGCCAAACTGTAATCAGAGAGGGCTCTCTCTTTAAGATTTATCTCTGTTTTGTGAAGATTTTAGGCTAGTTATGAGTTCAGTTTTTGTTTGAGGTTTCGGTTGTGAACTGTTGATTGAGAAGGGCATGAAATGTTTGAGGGATTTCTAGTCCATTGGGCTTATGGAGTCAGAGTTTGAGCAGGTCCTGATGTCTGTGATGGAGAAGGATTTACTGTAGAGCTAGACAGCTATTCATGATACAAATTTTTGGTTGATAAATGAAACAGAGTGAAATGGAAACTTATATATAGTGTGACTGTATGTCGAGGAAGGGCAGAATGTGTTCAGTAGCATCTAAGAATTACTACACATATACTGTCAAAGATTTATAGTAATTTGGAGCATTTAAGAATTCCAATTTAACAGATAAACCTGAAGAAAACATTTATAACAATGAAAGATTGAATTCAGGGTGCCTCCATGGACAAATCCTGAGTTATTCTTCTACTTTCTTGTTAAGATTAGATCACATAAATGAGAAATGAAATACAAAAATAACACATAGACAGAGATAGAGAAACTTATTGAATCAAGATATAGCACTAGAATTCTGCAGCATTCAATGGTTCCAACACAGTATACACCAGAAAAGACAATCTCTGAAATTGCAAAAGCTCCTTTGTATTATCTCTCCAAAATACAGCCGAGTTCTCTTTCTAAACAAGTAACAACAACCCCTGCAAGCTTATGCGAGGGGGAATATATACAAT
The DNA here is from genome assembly GCA_031772625.1 of Pinus tabuliformis. Taxonomy (NCBI): domain Eukaryota; kingdom Viridiplantae; phylum Streptophyta; class Pinopsida; order Pinales; family Pinaceae; genus Pinus; species Pinus tabuliformis. The sequence goes on along the minus strand of CM062814.1, from coordinate 432,361,398 downwards.
CGGTTCTACAAATATCTGAACCACATGAGTCACTATGATAATTAAATACGCTCAGCAACTTTACAAAATAGTAGATAAGGAAGTTATTACTGCTCTAAATACAAAAATGAATGCTCTTTAATGCTGTTAGAAGTCTTTTTGACCTTTGGAGGCCACTGAGTCAGTTTAGCGTTCTGAATAAACGCTGAATGATGTGTCTTTATGCTCTGTCATCCTGTAGCTTTCTCGGCCTTGGCATTTGCAGCTGTCAGTGCTGCTGTAGTGGCCGAATCTTCTTGCTGAGTTGGCTCAGTCCACTCTTCTTCATTCATATTGCATGCATCAAATTTTCCTGTATATGATGACTTATGTTTTTCATGAAAAAACTTAATGAGAGACTCTTGTTCACAGTATCATCTGTATCATTTTGGTCCACCATTCCTGTGTGGGCAGTTGATGTCTCAGAATTGCATCTAAGGTCTCATCTGCCTCTGTATATTTATAGAAGTTTGGAGGTACTTCAAACAAATGCTTGATCTCATTCATAATAAAAAATAGATTCTCTACTCTATCATAGAGATTTTGCCCAGATGCTGGTCCTGTTTCTTCTTAAGTACTTGGTGTTACAGTGATCTGATTTGTAGCAAATGTGTTGACCCTCTTTGCATAGTTCTCATGTGAAAGGAGCCTACCTGCGTTGTTCAGTAAGCCAGGAAGACCTCTGCCTTGTAGTACTACAAATTTGTCCATGAACCTGTTTACTTCTGTCTGCATGTCCTGGCTTCTTCTTTCCAGTGTTTGTACCAGGCTTCTTAATGTAAGGACCCTCTTTATCAGCAAAATGGTTTCAGTTCTGTTGGGAATTCCCATTGCTGCCAGCTGAGGACCTGTACGGTTGTTGAGCACATTAATCATTCTATTGGCTACCTCAGGCATGTTGCCTAGAGATGCCCTTGATCTCTGGACTTCTCTGTGTGCTTTTCCTATGAGCTCTATTTGCTCATGAATAGTCTCAATATATTGCCACTGATCTGTGATTGATTGGCCAATGTTGGCCCATAAAACTGTCTTAAGCTCAGCCACCACTTTGTCAAGGGTGAGCTCCTTCTCCAGCTCCTTTATCTTCTCCTTAAGGGCCTTTATTTCCCTCCCTTTTTCTGCTTGGATTTGTCATATCTTTCATTGAGCTTAGCTAGACTCTCCCTGGCCTCATTTAGTTCTGCCATTTGGGCTTCCAGGGCTTGGATTTCACTCTTCAGCTTCTGCATGTCCAGGCTTTGAGCCTGCTCTGTTGTTGGTGTTGGTGCTGATGTAGAGGGTGTTATCTGTTCTATGGGAGGAGCAGTAGTTTGAGGAGGTTCCTCAAGATTGATTATCTCTGGAGGGGGCTGAGAAGTTTGGCCTCCTTCCTTCTGTTGTAATGCTGCCTGCAGTGCTGCCTCTGATTCTCCCAATTTCTCTTGTGTCTGGATCAGCTGTTTGTATAACGATACCAGCATAGCTGCTACATCTTGGTCATGTCTCAGCTGAGCAACCTCTTCTGTTTGTGCGTGAATAGTTGCTGGGATCTTAACCATTTTTTTTAGTGCTGCCATATCTGCATCTCTTAGCTTCAGCAACGCTTGTACAGCCTTGATGTCCTTGGGATCATGCCCAAGCTCTATGATTATATCCTCTAAAGCTTTGATTCGGTTGTCCTTTGCCTGGGAAGAAGCTTTTTCCAACTCAAGTTGGGCAGCTGTGTTATTTAGGCTATTTTCCAGCCTAAGATTTACCAATGTTTTGTCTACAAGAGTGGCATACACCATCTCACCCGTTTGCTTGTGCAGTTCTATTTGATCCATAGGGTGGATGTCTTTGGCTAGGACCTCAAGGTTGGTCCTTATGTAGTCTGCAGCTGACTGGGGCTGCAACATGGTTGGCATGAAATGACTCATTACCATTTTTCCCTCATGTACATCATAGGCAGACATTAACCTCTGTTGGTTTGTAGGAGCCATCTTTAACAAGTGGTTGTAGAGCTGTATCTTGAGTGGCTCATTCCTCTTTTTGATATCAATAAACTGCTGTTTGATGCCTACTTCAGCTCCCTTTTGGTGGCTTGAGGAGCTGACTTCTCCTCCAACTGTCCTTTCATGTTCCTGCTGAAAGGAACTTGCAGATGCCTCCATACTCGGTGGGCCCATGCCCAAAGATTGCCCAATAGGCATTTCCTCTTCAGAGAGGGGATTCATTCTGTGCCTTTTCTCCCCATGAGTTGTGGAGGTGGTGAGGGGAGTCTCCTGCTCTCTATCCCTCTTTTTTCCCTTTTCTTCTTTTTGTGGAGTTTGTAGCACTGAGGCCTCCACTGTCTTCTCTTGCCTAGGAAGCACATTCTCTTGAGCCTGTTGCCTAGTGGATAGTGGAGCTTCAGATGTTTGCTCTTGCTGCCCTGGTTGCTCTTGTTCTTGCTGTTTTTTCTGCTGTACCTCTTGCTGTTGTACTTCCTGCTGTTGTTCGGTAGGAGCTAGCTGTTTTGGCTCCATCTGTTTGTCTTTTCCTTTGCTGGAAGTTTGATGAGTAGTTCTGGCTACTTGCTGATGTGTTGTGGAAGATGATGCAGCTACTCCAAGCTGCCTTTGGTATGAAGAGGAAACCTGCCCACAGGTTTCCTAGTTAGCCTCTTTCTCAATATTTTTTGCTTCTCTTTGTAGCATTTGCTCTCTAGTCATGGGCTCTTCTAGGGTGCCCTCTTTCCAACTTAGTTGATTGGAATATTTCTCAATATGAGGCAATTTAGTGTGAGCATAGCCACCCAATTTATGTTTTATCCTTCTGAGAGAAATGAAATGATTGGGGTCATAAGGTATCCATTTGAAACTAGTTTCAAATCGGAGGGCCTCTAGCATGTCATCTGCTTCCTTCCATCCCTCCTCCCTTATGTTGTAAAGGAAAGGGCCTAGCTGATTCCTGACCTTTAGCTGCACTTTTTTGTTTTTACTATGGAAATGGATGTGGTCTGCATTTCCAAACTGCCTGAAATATTCCAAGGCAAATAGTCTCATGGGGACATATCTTGGCAGCCTGTAAGGGTCCAGCTCACAGCCATATATTCTGATTACTGTGTGGTGTTGGTAAAAGTACCAATCACCAATGTTGTAGGACTTAGAAAGATGGAGAATTCTTTGCATTTCATCTGTTAATCTTGGAGGAGGAACACCATATAACAAGGTCAAAGCTGGATGAATGAAAAGGTCTATGAATTCAGAGTATGTGTATGGTGAGCAAGAGGTGTGATGAAAAACTGAGGTCCAAAACACAACTGACCTTGGATTTCCCTGGGCATCAAGTTTCTTGAGAGGAATAGGGAAACTGTCAGGTTGATAAAATAAGAACAGATGATATATGTATCTGGTGTATCTAAACACCTTCTCCCTTTCTAGATTCATCAGTTGCTCATGAATCTTGTTTGCAATATATGTAGCATAATCATAATGCACAGCAGGAGGCTTTCCAGGAGAAAATATGGACAACATAGCCATAATGGTGTCATCAACATCCTCAGTTCCCTTGTAGCCCAAGACATAGCTGATCAAATCTACAAGCATTTTGCCCAAGTCATTGAGGTATGGATTTCCAATAGGAGGCGTTCTCACAGTTTCAGAGCTTGGCTGTATGAATAACTGATTGATTTTGATGATCTGGGCACTAGATAGGTTGCCCCCCTTCTTTAATAAATCTAGCATGGAGAGAGGAGTCAATGGTCTTGCAGAATGAAAGTGCAGCATCTCATTTATGGCCTCAGGGGTAATATGAAACAAAACTGAGCATGTGGGACTGAGAACAGCTCTCTGACATGGATCATAGCATTCACAACATCTATGGATCAAGTCTGGTAGGGAATTGACTTGAGGAAGGTTAAAAATGGGCAAGTTGGAGTCCCAAATCCCTAATATATCAGCTCCACTGAGGTGTTGGGCCTTTAACTCATTCAGCAGATGGATGTTAAATTTGGAATTCATTGAAAATGAGTCTATCATCTGATAATCCTTATCCCCCAGGGCCTTCCATTCTATTTCTCTTTGTGGGGCATTCAGAGGTTGAATATTCAATGCTATTGGTGTTTCCATGGCTAATAAGGCCTCTGATTTGTATGTGAAGTGTTTTTACTGAACAGAGCAGCACAGAGGTGTATCTTTAAAGCAGAGAGGTGGATTGCAAAGGAACAGAGGGTAAATTGTAATAGCAGCAATTGAAATACTACATAAAGGACCGCCAGAGCAAATGTCAGGCCTGAAAAACTCTCTTTACGGTGAATTAGAGCAGTTCGGGTTTTAAGTCCACGAATGCGCGGACATACTGCAGGTTTGGTGAAAACTTGGACAAAGAAGGCTCTGCAGGTGAATTTCGATTCAACAGTTGAAAATGAAGGCCAACCACCGGGGATTTACTGGTAAATTCAGTGTTTTCTTACTCTTTTAAGCTATCTTTGGACAATGAAGGATAAAACCAGGTGCAGAGGAATGCTTTGGATAAATACCTGGTAAATTGTTGGCAATGGCTACAAGTGCAGGTGGGATGGAAGCGTCGACGGTCTCTGGGTCGATTTCTGCAGGTTGGCAACGAATGAACGTAATTTGCATGCAGAGCAGAATAGTTCTTGTTTTTGCAAAAGTGAGAAAAACCGCGTTTTTCGACAAAAATATGGACTTTTGGGATTTTGGCGCTTTTTAAGGATGACGTCAGCATGATGTCATCAGGTGGGGTCAGGGTCAGATGAGGTCAGCATGATGTCATCGAGTGACGTGGCGGCATGTGAGTGGTCCACGGGGATGATGAGGTGGCGGACAGGTCGGAGCAGTGGCGGACAGGGGCGCTGGCGCGGCGGTGATGTAGCAATGACATGGGCCTGACGTGGTAATGACGTTGGCATGGCGGATTCACACAAAACCAGAAACGGTAAGTGGATTTTCTCGGACCGCCCTCGATACGGAAGTTGTTTTGTCAGAGGGCGACACGTGGCAGAGGCTTGACGTCACCCTCTGACAATTTCTCGGGTGATAACTTACGGACATCGGGGCCGACCCGATATGGATCTGGGCCGTCGGATCGGAAAGCCCAGATCCAACGGTCGACAGGTCATCAAGTCGTCCAGACGATACAGTCAGCGAGCGGGAATAAAATAATGTTTTTTGGTGTAATTCGTGCCCGGCGGGACTTAGGACTTCGGCGGATAATATGGGTTTTCAATGTATTTTTTATAAAAATGCGCATTTGTGCCAAACTTTGGATAAAGCCGAAAAGTGGGTTTTCGATGTGTTTTTACAAATAAAGCGGGTTAGGGGTGAAAGTGGGGTTTTTTACAAGGTTCTTTTGCAAATGAAGGGGCAAATGGTTTAAATGATTTCTGAAGGGGAAAGAGGGGTAATGCTTAGGCTGTTAAACTGACAAGAGGTCAATTTAATCCCTGACTTTGGACATATGGCTATAATGCCAAGGGGAAGGAATATTTATACATTGCTTGGGATTTATACACCATAGTGTTTATAATAGTAGGGAAAAAGGGGAACATAGGGGATTTAGATAATAAGATTTTTTAGAAGTTAGTATGAGTGGAGGAAGGGGGTGAGAGGGTGAAACACTAAGTTTTATATGAAATCAACTTAGTTTAGGAAGTAGATCAAAATGAAAAGAATTTTAGACAAGAAATGTGGCTTTTAAAGAAACAAGAACCACCATAAGACCTTGAATTCTTCCATGAACATGGCTGGCAATGGGATGTTAGCAATGAATGTGAGGGGGGAGATTAGGAAGTTAGACATGCTCCATTGTGTTGCTGTAAATGATAGGGAAGAGGAGCTTCTCCTATCCATTGATGCTTCCTTTATGTTAGACCAGCAAAATTTAGTTGAAAGGAATGACATTTCTGCAACCCCATCTACCTACCCATCTACTTGCCTAACATTTTTTGTTTTCTTCATGGAGGGTGCACTTAGACTTGCAGACCCTCATGTGCCTTTTCTTTTCTTTTGGCTTTTTCTTTTAATTTTCTATCTAGAACTACCCTTATTGCTTCCAAGGTCCCAGATTAAGCAGTTGGGAACCTTAACTCTCTACCTAACTACTGGTCTGCCAAGATTAAACAGTTTGGACAGACTTCTTTCTCTATTCTACAACAGAAAATTGAAACATGGCATGATCCAGATTAGGCTGTTGGACCATCCATCCAAAATTGAGTCAACATCAAGCTTATGTACACACATTGTCTTCTCATGGAACTATGGGATCTTTGAATCACCAAAGCAGAGCATATTTGGAACTTTCATTTGCCAATCATGAAATATGAAACCTATTGGTATAGGTAGCTAACAGTGGCTCCACATGGGGATGGTTTTTCCATTTGAAAGACCAAGAACAGCAGGTCAGAATGCCTTGGTCCATGAGTTCTCTTACCAAACTTGGAGTACTTCTCTTTGAAATCTCAAAATTGTGCTCTTCCCCTCTTGGTGCATCTCTGAACTTATTTGCCTTTTGTTGATAATCCACAAAACTCGAAAAACTGCATTCTTTTACATGTTAATAGAAAGCAATATATACACCTGAGTATGTACAAGGGAGAATTAGGCTACACTCATGGATAGTAGTCAAAATAGTGCTTCAACATCCTGCCATTCACAGGACCTTCATCCAAATCAGTTTCATCAAGATTCCTAAGGAAGTAAGTATTATTTCCTTGCACTGCTTGAACAGCAAATGGTCCTCTCCAAAGGGAATCAAATTTTCCATGTTTTCCTTTATCTTCCCTTCTTGAATCCCACTTGAGGACTTTATCACCAATGTTGAAATCTTCAGCCTTAGTCCTTCTATCGAAAGCTTTCTTTAACTTTTCTTGTAAAACTTGAACTCTGTGATAGACTTGGTCTCTAGTTTGCTGCAAACATATAATTTGATTTACCCTTCTTTGCACATCATTTGGTTCAGCCTGGCTTTCTTGAAGAAGTTTCATGACAGGGATCCCTAGTGATGAAGGAAATTTGGCTTCTAATCCATAAACTAACTCATATGGGCTGACCCCAATTGATCTCTTGGTTGTTAGTCTATCTGCCCATAAGGCATTGACCAGCTTCTTATGCCAATTCTTCTTATTTTCTTCCAACACCTTCTTTATGATGTTTACAAGGCTTTTATTTGATGATTCAGCAAGGCCATTACCTTGGGGATAGTATGCAGTAGAATGGCCCAAGGTAATGTGAAATTTGTGGCAGAAATTCACCATCTTCTTAGATCTGAAAGCAGCAGCATTGTCTGTTATTATCTTATCAGGACAACCAAATCTAGAAAGGATATTGGTCTCAAGGAATTGAATGATAGTGGAATCATTTGCTTGTGTACATGAGATGGCCTCAATCCATTTGGTGAAGTAGTCTGTGGCTATGAGGATCCATCTATGTTGGCCTGAAGATGAGGGATGAATTTCCCCAATGGAATCCAAGCCCCATTGTTGAAAAGGTCTCTCTGTAGTAATAGGCCTCAAAGGAAGTGGCAGTAACTTTCTCTTTCCCTCAAACACTTGGCATTTATGACATGAGGTAGTAAATTTTTTAACATCAGAGAAGACAGTGGGCCAATAGTAACCAGCCCTCAATATCTTATCCACAGTGGACTTCCAATACAAGTGTCCACCACAATCACCTGCATGAAATTCTTTCATGACATTGTTAGTCTCATTCTCAATCAAGCAGTTTAACAGTATACCCTCATGGTTTTTCCAAAGCAAATTGCCATCCATGACACAAAATCTTGAAGCTTTCATTTTTAAGAACCTACATTTAGTTCTGGACAATCCTGGGGGAGCACCCAGGTTTTGTAACACATAACATATATCAGAATACCAAGAGGATTGTTCAAAGGCTGCATTGATCTTTGGAGTCGCCAACTCCGGTTCATTGTCCAGTTGGTTAATGTCTAAGGCTTGCAAGTTTTCTTCTATCATTAGTTTGGCCAAACCTTTCCCTTTTATCAGTTTTGTAGGTTTTATTTCAATATCAAATTCCAATATGTTGGCAATCCATTTGCCTCTTCTGCCCTCTAAGTTTTCTTAGGTGAGTATGTCTTTCACAATGGGACTTGGAACATAAGCTATAACATGGGAGTATAGGATGTAAATCCTAAAGTCTTTGATGGCTTTGACTAAGGCATATGCTTGCTTTTCCATGATCTAATATTTCAGGGGTGCACCTCTGAGAGCTCTACTAAAGAAAGCAATAGGTTTTTCATTTCCTTGGTCATCTTTCTGTAATAAAACAGCAGCAATGGTATGCTGGGAAGCAAAAGAAAAAATGATAAATTCTCTGTCAAATTGAGGATTTGTTAGAACTGGGGTTTGGGTAAGGGCCAATTTTATACCTTCAAAAGCTTGATTTGCTTCTACGGTCCATTTCACTTTTGAATCCTTCTTTAGCATGTTGTTTAGTAATCTGATCAATTCTGCTAGGTTTGGGATAAACCTCCTTAAGAAGTTGATCTTCCCCAAGAATGCTTGTAATTCTTTGATGTTTCTTGGGTGGGGCATTTGTAAGATAGCTTGTATCCTGTCTGGGTCAATTCTAATGCCATCCTTTGAAATGATGTGACCTAACAGCTTGCCTTCTTCCAAACCAAACAGGGATTTCTTGGGATTTAAGGAAATTCCATATTTCCTACAGGTTATGAATATTTGTCTCAAATGCTTCAAGTGTTCTTGGTCAGATTTTGATAATGGTGTGAGGTCATCTAAATAAATGACAAGGAAGTCATGAATCTCTTTGGCAAAAGCAATATCCATTGCTCTTTGAAATGTAGCCCCTGCATTTTTTAACCCAAAAGGCATTTTGACATATTTGAAGGCTCCCCATGGGGTTGTAAATGCTGTTTTGTCCTGATCATCAGGGTGAACTAGGATCTGGTTGAAACCTGAGAATCCATAAAGTAAAGAAATTCTTGAGGCCCCCACTACTCTTTGCAAGATGTGATCCACCTTGGGTAAGGGGTAATTATCTTTCAAGGACACTTGATTCAAGTTCCTTAGATCGACACAAAGCCTTATTTCACCAGTTTTCTTTCTTGTGGGCACCAAATTTGAAATCCAGTCTGAAAACCTGATAGGTGCTATGATACCCGCTTTAAACATTTTTTGCAGCTCTTTTTCAATTGAAGGGAGAAGCATGGGATTGATCCTTCTCAATTTCTGCTTAAATGGCTTTTGATTAGGCTTAAGAGGGATAGTATGTTGGATAACAGAGGTGTCATAGGATTTTAAATCCTCATAACCCCATGCAAAGACATCTTGAAACTCTTTGAAGAGGTCAATGTATTTAGGTTTTTGATCAGGAGGTAAGGATACAGACAATTTTATTATCTTGGGCTTTTCAATAGTTCCAATGTTGCACTCTTCAATGGCAGCATTAAGGGGCTGCATTTTTGGTTTTCTAGGGATATCATTTGAATCAAAAATGTCCTCCAATGGAGTTAGGCCTGTTGGAAGAAAATTGTCTTTCAGCTCTATGATTTCAGCCTCTGCACCAGCTATTTCTTCACAACTGATTTGTTGAATTTCTTGTATGTTGTCTTTGTTAAAAATTGTTGGATGTAGCATTTGGTTAGCTGTTTTGGGTGACATTGCCCTGTGGTTGTGTTCACTAAGTATTTGTGATTGACTTGCACCCTCAGTGTCAATGTTTAGTCATGCAAATTCTTGTTGCAAGGTCAAGAAATTATTTATATGTGTATCATCCTCAAACACTTGCTAGTATTTAACATTGTTTGGGACAGAAGGTCTGTATTTTATCTCAGCTGTGAAGCAATGGCTAGGTTCAAAGGGTAGTTTACAGGTGCTTGCAAATGTGGCCAAACTATGAGCATGCAGGTTATGGGTTCTAGGAATTTTGGTAATTTGAAATTCAGTGAAGGACTTTAGTAGTTCAGCAGCAGTAGATCTATAAGATCTCAGTCTTTTGTCATTGGTGACAAAATTACCCTTTACTTGTTGGATAACTAGGTCTGAGTCTCCTAGGATTGAAACTTTTATGGCTTGTAAGGATTTTACTAGCTTGAGGCCTAGTAAGAGAGCTTCATATTCTGCCATATTGTTGGTGCACCTGAAGTTTAACCTATAGGCTCGGCCTTCTGCATGACTGTTTTGTTTATTATGTATCCAAACCCCTGCTCCTGCCCCTAATTTGTTGACTGACCCATCGAATTCAAGAAACCAGAGGACTTCTTGGTTAAGGGAAGAATTGTCAATTATTATGGGAGTTGGCATCAACAACTTGAGATATTGGCTTACATTTGGTTTTCCTTCTTGAACAGTTTTGTTAATTGATTTCTCAATCATTATTTCTTGAACAGTAATTTCTTCATTTATATGCTGATCTTGTTTGAGTGTCTGGTTTTCTTCATCATTTGTGGGACCTGTATTATCATTGAAGAAAATATAGGAGTCTATGTCAGAATGGACAACATATATGGGAAAGTTTTGAGGTTTTTCTTCACTGCTGACCATGTATTTCATAAGTGACTCTCTATATAACCTCTTGGGTTGACCAAAGACTGAGATGGTGGCATATGACATGTCTAATTGTAGGGAACCTTGGATTTTAGCCCCCCATGATCTTGATAACAGCATCCCATATTTGGGTGGGATATCAGCAACTACAACATCCATTAGAATTGTTTTGTTTGGGTACTGAACAAGGGACACACATAAGTCTTTTATTAAGCCTAAACACTTAACTTGGCTGGAGTCAAATGAGAATAGGTCCTTATATGGTCTTGTAATATCTAGATTCAATCTTTCCATGACTGATTTAGGCATCAAGTTGTGAGAGGCACCTGAGTCAAACATTGCATTATGTAGTATCTTATCATGAACATGCAGGCTGACATAGAAAGGTAAGATCCCTGTAACTGATGTCTTTCCATCAACCTCTGGACCGAAAAGCAATTCAGGGGTGTCATCCAACACATTGACATTATCTTTATTACGAGTAAGTTGAAGGGACTTCTTTATTTGTTGTTTATAAATGTCATGCTTGGCTAGTTCTGAAAGAGGAATAGCTACCTTCAATTTGCCAATTTCAGCTTCTAAGTCAAAGGGTCTTTCAGATGGGATCTTGGTGTTGTGGGTGACAGCCTTTTCCTTGTTCACTAAGTCTTCTTCTTGATTCTTTTCTTGATCTTGAGGCTTGTCCTTCTTACTCATCTCTTGAGGAGTGTTACTTGGATTAGGCTGCAAGGGTGATGTAGCCATAGGCTGTTGTTTTGAGGGCAATGGTTCAGTGACTTCTTGAACGGTTACTTCATTTGTAACTGAATCAGTTGTGTCATTTGGCTCTGTGACTATGGATCTTTTGGGCTGCTGGCTATCCTTTGCTTTTTCAGGCTGTGTTACATTTATAGTTCTACTTCTTAGCTTGTATTGCTTATGAACTTCATAAACGACTGTGTCATAGCCTTGTTTAAAGTCAAATGACTCACCTGACCTGGTTTGGAATTGTTGAATGTCATCATCCTTATGATCTTCTTGACTCAAAAAAACTTGCTGCTCATCATTCAGGCCCATCAGGTTAATGTGGGTGTCATCTGTTTGCTCATTCGAAGTGGATGCCTCAGTATAGTTTTCCTGGAAAGGAGGTCTTATGTCTGGATCAGAACCGGCCTTGCCAACGTTTGGGTTTTGATTTCTCCTAAAATTGGGATTCCTGATAGGGTTATTTTGTGGTGCTTCCCATGATGACTTTCTCTCAACTGATTCTACTCTATCACCCAATCTCTTCATACCAGTGAGTATTGCATCCAGTTTTTGATCAAAGGCGAGGGTTCTTCTTTGAAGGTGGTTCTCTTTTCCAATCTTGCCCTGTTTCTTTTGGCAATCAGATTAGCCTCTACTGTGACAGCAACCTTTTGGGCATCTTCAAGGGTTTCAGGGGCTCTTTCCTTCAACTAATATGCCATATCAGGGTCAAAACCATCAGGAAATTTGTACAAGGCTAAATCGGGAGGAGGTCTTAAATTCTGTGGTATTGCGTTATATACATTGTTGAATCTTGCACAATACTCCAAAACGGTCTCTTGAGGACCTCGTTTGATTGTATCATATTCACCAAGTATGTGCAGGGGATCTTTCTTTTTCTCCCATCTGTTAGTAAAGGCTTGATAAAGCTCATCAGGAGTTGTGATGGTATTTACAGCCAGCGATCTAAACCAAGTTCTTACATCCCCTGTCAGGCTCTGAACAAAGATTCTCATTCTCACACTGTCATCATCTATTTCATAGTTCTCAAAATGGTCTTGCATCCTTCTGGCATGCTGAATTGCTGTGAAAGGGCCAGTGGAGTCAAAATATGAGATCTTGGATTGGTAGTCCTGAGGCAGAGCTGCAGCATTAGCAGGTAGCTGCAGGGGTGCATATCTATTAGCCATATTTGCAGGATTTATAGGATTGACAGGGATAACTGGGATAACATGAACGACTGGTACAACAGGGGTAATGGGAACGGTAGAAACTAGAGTGTTGGTCAAGGTAATATGTGCAGTGGATGGAGGTGTGAAAGGAGGGCTTTGAGATGTAGATGGTGAACTGGGGGAATCAGGGGTAGACCGAAATAGAACCTTGATTGGAGTTGGAACAGGGTTTGGGTAAGCTGTCTCAGGACTCAAATCAGCAAGAGTTTCCTGTCCTTGCTGCTTCCTAATGATTTTAGGGATTGTATTAGGATTTTCAAAAACAGTTGGTGGATTGGGGTCAGGATTTGACCTTGTATATCGTGGATTCTTCTTGGGAGCCAGCTTCTGAACTTGTTTTTTGAGTATGTTTTTGGAATATTTTTGTGTCTACAAGGGCCAGACAAGATTTTGGAATGGCTGTGTATATCTTAAAGCTAGCATGAAGATTTACTGAAGCAGCTTTAAGAAATATACAGAAATTAGAAAATCCTGAGGAGCTCCCCAGCGGAGTCGCCAATTATGTTAACACCCAGGTTGTTCCCTTTGACTCCCAAGGGAATACGGCCGGGGTAACCACTAACCAAGCTTTGGATTACAGCTCCTAGCCAAACTGTAATCAGAGAGGGCTCTCTCTTTAAGATTTATCTCTGTTTTGTGAAGATTTTAGGCTAGTTATGAGTTCAGTTTTTGTTTGAGGTTTCGGTTGTGAACTGTTGATTGAGAAGGGCATGAAATGTTTGAGGGATTTCTAGTCCATTGGGCTTATGGAGTTAGAGTTTGAGCAGGTCCTGATGTCTGTGATGGAGAAGGATTTACTGTAGAGCTAGACAACTATTCATGATACAAATTTTTGGTTGATAAATGAAACAGAGTGAAATGGAAACTTATATATAGTGTGACTGTATGTCGAGGAAGGGCAGAATGTGTTCAGTATCATCTAAGAATTACTACACATATACTGTCAAAGATTTATAGTAATTTGGCGCATTTAAGAATTCCAATTTAACAGATAAACCTGAAGAAAACATTTATAACAATGAAAGATTGAATTCAGGGTGCCTCCATGGACAAATCCTAAGTTATTCTTCTACTTTCTTGTTAAGATTAGATCACATAAATGAGAAATGAAATACAAAAATAACACATAGACAGAGATAGAGAAACTTATTGTATCAAGATATAGCACTAGAATTCTGCAGCATTCAATGGTTCCAACACAGTATACACCAGAAAAGACAATCTCTGAAATTCCAAAAGCTCCTTTGTATTATCTCTCCAAAATACAGTGGAGTTCTCTTTCTGAACAAGTAACAACAACCCCTGCAAGCTTATGTGAGGGGGAACATATACAATCGGTTCTACAAATATCTAAACCGCATGAGTCACTATGATAATTAAATACGCTCAGCAACTTTACAAAATAGTAGATAAGGAAGTTATTACTGCTCTAAATACAAAAATGAATGCTCTTTAATGCTGTCAGAAGTCTTTTTGACCTTTGGAGGCCACTGATTCGGTTTAGCGTTCTGAATAAACTGTTGTTTGATGCCTAGTTCAGCTCCCTTTTGGTGGCTTGAGGAGTTGACTTCTCCTCCAACTGTCCTTTCCTGTTCCTGCTGAAAGGAACATGCAGATGTCTCCATACTCGGTGGGCCCATGCCCAAAGATTTCCCAATAGGCATTTCCTCTTCAGAGAGGGGATTCATTCTGTGTCTTTTCTCCCCATGAGTTGTGGAGGTGGTGAGGGGAGTCTCCTGCTCTCTATCCCTCTTTTTTCCCTTTTCTTCTTTTTGTGGAGTTTGTAGCACTGAGGCCTCCATTGTCTTCTCTTGCCTAGGAGGCACATTCTCTTGAGCCTGTTGCCCAGTGGATAGTGGAGCTTCAGATGTTTGCTCTTGCTGCCCTGGTTGCTCTTGTTCTTGATGTTTTTTCTGTTGTACCTCTTGCTGTTGTACTTCCTGCTGCTGTTCGGTAGGAGCTAGCTGTTTTGGCTCCATCTGTTTCTCTTTGCCTTTGCTGGAAGTTTGATGAGTAGTTCTGGCTACTTGCTGATGTGCTGTGGAAGATGATGCAACTGCTCCAAGCTACCTTTGGTATGAAGAGGAAACCTGCCCACAAGTTTACAAGTCAGCCTCTTTCTCAATATTTTTTGCTTCTCTTTGTAGCATTTGCTCTCTAGTCATGGGCTCTTCTAGGGTGCCCTCTTTCCAACTTAGTTGATTGGCATATTTCTCAATATGAGGCAATTTAGTGTGAGCATAGCCACCCAATTTATGTTTTATCCTTCTGAGAGAAATGAAATGATTGGGGTCATAAGGTATCCATTTGAAACTAGTTTCAAATCAGAGGGCCTCTAGCATGTCATCTGCTTCCTTCCATCCCTCCTCCCTTATGTTGTAAAGGAAAGGGCCTAGCTGATTCCTGACCTTTAGCTGCACTTTTTTGTTTTTACTATGGAAATGGATGTGGTCTGCATTTCCAAACTGCCTGAAATATTCCAAGGCAAATAGTCTCATGGGGACATATCTTGGCAGCCTGTAAGGGTCCAGCTCACAGCTATATATTCTGATTACTGTGTGGTGTTGGTAAAAGTACCAATCACCAATGCTGTAGGACTTAGAAAGATGGAGAATTCTTTGCATTTCATCTGTTAATCTTGGAGGAGGAACCCCATATAACAAGGTCAAAGCTGGATGAATGAAAAGGTCTATGAATTCAGAGTATGTGTATGGTGAGCAAGAGGTGTGATGAAAAACTGAGGTCCAAAACACAACTGACCTTGGATTTCCCTGGGCATCAAGTTTCTTGAGAGGAATAGGGAAACTGTCAGGTTGATAAAATAAGAACAGATGATATATGTATCTAGTGTATCTAAACACCTTCTCCCTTTCTAGATTCATCAGTTGCTCATGAATCTTGTTTGCAATATATGTAGCATAATCATAATGCACAGCAGGAGGCTTTCCAGGAGAAAATATGGATAGCATAGCCATAATGGTGTCATCAACATCCTCAGTTCCCTTGTAGCCCAAGACATAGCTGATCAAATCTACAAGCATTTTGCCCAAGTCATTGAGGTATGGATTTCCAATAGGAGGCGTTCTCACAGTTTCAGAGCTTGGCTGTATGGATAACTGATTGATTTTGATGATCTGGGCACTGGACAGGTTGCCCCCCTTCTTTAATAAATCTAGCATGGAGAGAGGAGTCAATGGTCTTGCAGAATGAAAGTGCAGCATCTCATTTATGGCCTCAGGGGTAATATGAAACACAACTGAGCCTGTGGGACTGAGAACAGCTCTCTGACATGGATCATAGCATTCACAGCATCTATGGATCAAGTCTGGTAGGGAATTGACTTGAGGAAGGTTAAAAATGGGCAAGTTGGAGTCCCAAATCCCTAATATATCAGCTCCACTGAGGTGTTGGGCCTTTAACTCATTCAGCAGATGGATGTTAAATTTGGAATTCATTGAAAATGAGTCTATCATCTGATAATCCTTATCCCCCAGGGCCTTCCATTCTATTTCTCTTTGTGGGGCATTCAGAGGTTGAATATTCAATGCTATTGGTGTTTCCATGGCTAATAAGGCCTCTGATTTGTATGTGAAGTGTTTTTACTGAACAGAGCAGCACAGAGGGGTATCTTTAAAGCAGAGAGGTGGATTGCAAAGGAACAGAGGGTAAATTGTAATAGCAGCAATTGAAATACTGCACAGAGGACCGCCAGAGCAAATGTCAGGCCTGAAAAACTCTCTTTACGGTGAATTAGAGCAGTTCGGGTTTTAAGTCCACGAATGCGCGGACATACTGCAGATTTGGTGAAAACTTGGACAAAGAAGGCTCTACAGGTGAATTTTGATTCAACAGTTGAAAATGAAGGCCAACCACCGGGGATTTACTGGTAAATTCAGTGTTTTCTTACTCTTTTAAGCTATCTTTGGACAATGAAGGATAAAACCAGGCGCAGAGGAATGCTTTGGATAAATACCTGGTAAACTGTTGGCAATGGCTACAAGTGCAGGTGGGATGGAAGCGCCGGCGGTCTTTGGGTCGATTTCTGCAGGTTGGCAACGAATGAACGTAATTTGCATGCAGAGCAGAATAGTTCTTGTTTTTGCAAAAGTGAGAAAAACCGCGTTTTTCGACAAAAATATGGACTTTTGGGATTTTGGCACTTTTTATGGATGACGTCAGCATGACATCATCAGGTGGGGTCAGGGTCGGATGATGTCAGCATGACGTCATCGAGTGACATGGCGGCTTGTGAGTGGTCCACGGGGATGATGAGGTGGCGGACAGGTTGGAGCAGTGGCAGACAGGGGCGCTGGCGCAGCGGTGATGTAGCAATGATGTGGGCCTGACGTGGTAATGACGTTGGCATGGCAGGTTCACACAAAACCAGAAACGGTAAGTGGATTCTCTCGGACCGCCCTCGATACGGAAGTTGTTTTGTCAGAGGGCGACCCGAGAAAATGTGGGGGTGACGCGTGGCAGAGGCCTGACGTCACCCTCTGACAATTTCTCGGGTGATAACTTACGGACATCGGGGCCGACCCGATATGGATCTGGGCCGTCGGATGGGAAAGCCCAGATCCGACGGTCGACGGGTCATCAAGTCGTCCGGACGATACGGTCAGCTAGCGGGAATATTTTAATATTTTTTGTGAAATTCGTGCCCGGCGGGACTTAGGACTTCGGCGGATAATATGGGTTTTCAATGTATTTTTTTATAAAAATGCGCATTTGCGCCAAACTTTGGATAAAGCCGAAAAGCGGGTTTTTGATGTATTTTTGCAAATAAAGCGGGTTAGGGGTGAAAGTGGGGTTTTTTACAAGGTTCTTTTGCAAATGAAGGGGAAAATGGTTTAAATGATTTCTGAAGGGGAAAGAGGGGTAATGCTTAGGCTGTTAAACTGACCAGAGGTCAATTTAATCCCTGACTTTGGACATATGGCTATAATGCCAAGGGGAAGGGAATATTTATACATTGCTTGGGATTTATACACCATAGTGTTTATAATAGTAGGGAAAAAGGGGAACATAGGGGATTTAGATAATAAGATTTTTTAGAAGTTAGTATGAGTGGAGGAAGGGGGTGAGAGGGTGAAACACTAAGTTTTATATGAAATCAACTTAGTTTAGGAAGTAGATCAAAATGAAAAGAATTTTAGACAAGAAATGTGGCTTTTAAAGAAACAAGAACCACCATAAGACCTTGAATTCTTCCATGAACATGGCTGGAAATGGGATGTTAGCAATGAATGTGAGGGGGGAGATTAGGAAGTTAGACATGCTCCATTGTGTTGCTGTAAATGATAGGGAAGAGGAGCTTCTCCTATCCATTGATGCTTCCTTTATGTTAGACCAACAAAATTCAGTTGAAAGGAATGACATTTCTGCAACCCCATCTACCTACCCATCTACTTGCCTAACATTTTTGTTTTCTTCATGGAGGGTGCACTTAGAATTGCAGACCCTCATGTGCCTTTTCTTTTCTTTTGGCTTTTTCTTTTAATTTTCTATCTAGAACTACCCTTATTGCTTCCGAGGTTCCAGATTAAGCAGTTGGGAACCTTAACTCTCTACCTAACTACTGGTCTGCCAAGATTAAACAGTTTGGACAGACTTCTTTCTCTATTCTACAATAGAAAATTGAAACATGGCATGATCCAGATTAGGCTGTTGGACCACCCATCCAAAATTGAGTCAACATCAAGCTTATGTACACACATTGTCTTCTCATGGAAATATGGGATCTTTGAATCACCAAAGCAGAGCATATTTGGAACTTTCATTTTCCAATCATGAAATATGAAACCTATTGGTATTGGTAGCTAACATGCATCACCACCCAACTGTTGGCTGGCAAGTTCATGAAGAAATGCCGCGTAGATGAGGTGCCGGGGTCTGTAATTGCGTTGGCAGAGCAGTGTGTAGAGGGGGTCCAGTTCAACTATGCACAGTTTCTCTGCGACAATTTTTTGACAAATTGTAGGGAGGCCAAGGAGCAGGGTAAGACCTTCCACTACGCATGGTTGTTGTTATTGATTTGAAAATGAAACTACTTGTATTTGCTGTTCAAGGTATTCATTTCCATTAAATTATATGTGCAAACTGTTACTCATGTCTTGCAATTGAAACAAAGTGTTTTTGGTAAATTTCTGAGTCTTATGTGTGAAGGAGTATTATTTCATTTTATTGTTTAGCATATTAAATCTAAAAAACATAGCAAGAAAAAATCACATAATATAACACAATAGCCAATTGGACAGTTCATCCTCCTGGGCTACATCTGTCGGGTCCAAGGTCCCCAAATGGGCATGTCCTTGCTCTTATTAGATGCTCAAATTGGTTATATAGTGATAAGAAAGCCTAAACAGGAAAAATAAACTGTGGAAATGAGTTTAGAACACAGAAAAATAAATATTAGCTTTTTTTTCACCTCCAATGGTTAACCATAGCCTAATACAACTCCAACACCCCCTAGGCCCTAATGGCTCTCCAAGCTTCTCTGCAGAAGAAGTACCTGAAGATCAACTATGTTGACTCTGAAACTTGTACCATTGGCTTTGGAATGCTTAGAATACTCGAAATCAAAAAAAAATTCGCTCCAAAAGGTTCTGTCTACTGAACATTATGACCAACTGAAGTTTTGTCCAAGTTGGCCTAAGGAAACTCCACCAAAAGTGGATTAACTGGAGTTAACTGGCTGTTAAAATTGGCAAAAGTGCCAAATTTGGTAGTTCGCTAGACTTGACTACTGGGTTGATTGTAACCGTCAGTGGAGTCTGTGTGCATGTGACCACATGGACCAGGTGGCGGATAAGGTTGGCGGTTACGGGTTTGTTAGCGTAACTGTTGGTGGAGACGGCGACATGTGACCAGGCTGTGGGACCGCTGGCGGGTAACCACTTCGGTCTACCCAAAACCAAAACTGTTAACATTCAAACAACATTTTTTCCCATTAGTTGTTAAGAACTAATGCATAGCCGAGATGGTTAAGATCTTGTGCTTGCCCGTGGGAGGTCACGGGTTCGATCCCACTTGACCTCATAAAAAATTTTGACATGCCAATTCAGGGCCGCGTGGCAGCCTTCGGGTTTGCCACGTGTTGGGTTCTGATTGGTCCAACCAAACAAAATATTCCAGTGAATATTTTGGATAATATTCCAGGGAATATTCCAAGGAATATTCCAGGGAATATTCCAAGGAATATTCCTCAAAATATTCTTTTTTTATTTTTATTTTTCCAAAATTCAAAAATTTGCAGTTTACTAGGCATTTTTAAAATGCGATAACTCCTCCATACGGTGTCAGTTTTTCAAAACTTTCATGGTGCTGGAATCAGGATGATGATATCTATCTGGTCGTTCTAGTTTAAACCAATTCTGAGTAGTTCCAATTTTGAGCATTTTCTTCACTTAGAACATGATCACCTAATCACACCTCCCAAATGGGAAGCTTTTGGACCCCAAAAGCCTTCAATTACCTGTTAAGAAGGTGATGATACAACTCCCTTACCTTTTCCACTTCTATCCAATTTTCCTTACTTGGTTTTTTTCCTTTAAGACCAACCAGAACATAATCAACATTTCCCCTCCTCAAAGTTCATGTCCTTTTGTCAAGGATAGCATCCTCTTTCAGCTCATCCAAAAATTCTGGCCAGAAATCATCTATGGATGGTAGCTGAATGTCACTTTCATGATCAGAAATTAAAGGAGGTTCATACAAATGTAAGTTTTCCAAATTCACAATGGAATACATTTGCATATATGAAGGCAAATCTAATTGAAAAGCATTATGTCCAACTTGTTTAAGGATCTTGAATGGACCATAACGAATAGGCTTCAACGTTTTACCTTCTCCTTGCATTCTTTCCTTACTAATATGCAGCCATATGTCATCTCCTTCTTGAAACTTATGATCAACTCTGTGTTTATCATGTCTCTCCTTGTACTTGCCTTGACTTTTTTCAAGCTATTCTTGAACTTCCTAATGTATGAAAGAAAAGATAAGTTCAACTCCAGTTCAACTAGGCACAGTTTCTCTGCGATGAAATTTTGACAAATTGTAGGGAGGCCCAGGAGCAGGGTAAGGCCTTTCACTACGCATGGTTGCTATTTTCCATCTTGTTGGTTGTAGGGGAGCTACCGTAGGATAGCCAGTTCTCCACCATTGAGAAGAACCTACCCGAAGTCGCGAGTACACCTCGCTATGGGCGACGAAAGCTGCGATGAGGGTTCACGAGATCAAGGTGTTTTGGGTGTTCATCGAGGCATGCATCCTCACATGGATCAACCGCAGGTCGCATTTTTCCCCAACATTATACAAAAGTTTACAAAGTGCGGCCAAATTCAAGGCAGATATGCATAATTTGTATATCCGGGCGTGAAAGGATCCAGCCAGGACATGGGTAAATCCTCCATTCATTGCAACGGACGATGCAATATTCGAGGTAATGATGGCATGGCCTCAGGAGTAGCATGCTCTAGACTTGGCAGAACTAGAAAAGATTGCTGCACAACAGTGGAAGAACGAATCCAAGATACGCCTCACAAAATTGGTAGAGAGAAAGCGCGAGGAACAAGAAGTAGCAACGCAGCAGAAGGCGGTTGAGACAGCAATGACAACGCGAATGGCAGAAACCCCAACTGTGGCCACTGAACAGACTGAGGAAGGTCAGGAAATGTCCATAGAGTAGGACATACAAGGGGAGGTGGAAACGTAGGAACGCATGGAATTTACAGCAACATCGAACCAACTCAAGAGGCTGCACGTCCAGGAGTAGCCAACTGCACGCAAAAGGATAAAGAAAACAAAGACCTTGGAGGAAGATCTTTTTGACAGTAGCAAACCAGTTTGTGATGTCACTAAGGATGCTCTAGAGGAGTTGATGATAGAGCACACAACTGTGTTGGGGGCACTCAGAGTGTAGTTGCAAGCATTACAAGTGCGACCCTTAAGAGTGATGATGACACTGACCTTTATGGAAGGTGCATCCTCAATTGAGCAGATGTTGTGTGCTCGCACAACAAACACTTTGGTGTTACCAGAAGGTGTCGTCCTAGCAGAGGCCGAAGGCGACATGAGGGGTTGGGGGTTGAATTTGGCTGCCATTCCCAGAGAAACCCTATACCAGCTGCAGGATGGGTTAACTGCCGAGCTTCATGCCAGAGAGGGTTGTGCTCTCCAAGTCTTGAGCGAGCAGAAGGTAAATTTAAAACAACTCAACCTACAACATGACAACCTAGTCGCCCAAACCCAGGGATTAGAACAGCTAGTGGAGGAGACCTATAGTAGCATTCCAGAGTTGTCTGTGCCAGTGGCACTCCCCACCGCAAAAAACATTCACCAACTAGCAGCTGGAGTCCGCAAGACCCACGAGGATGTCGTGAAGGTTCACTTGGAGATGAACTTGCAACTCACGAAGCTGTGACTAAAGGCACAGCCCTATACACCCCCAGAAGTTAGAGAGCAACTCCACCATGCCATTCAATCCGGGTTGAAAGAGATAGAGCACATTGTACAGGACTGCAAGGGATTGTTGGACCAGTCCCTCTTCATGTTCACTTCACTGCAGGAGGACCCAACGCTACAGTAGTTAGAGACAGAAGCATAGGAATTGCAGTAGGCCTACAACAATGTCTGGGGGACCGTGCAGATGGTCGCCCTTAGTCAGCGATTGGCCATGATGAGGGAGGTCCAAGCTTTGAAAGAATAGGTGGATGCTGCACGCTAGAAAGAAGCAGGGCTTAAAGCACGCATCCAGCCTTGGCTCAAGGAAGCGTTCAAGGTCACCACCATGATCGAGGGGAAGTTGGCCCAGATGTAGGACACATATGCATAAAGGCAAGAGGGTGCCTATGACAATGATGTATCAGAGAGTCACACACAATTGATTCAGTAGACAGCAGAGGAATGTGTAGCAGATGTCAGCGAAGCGCAGAAGTTGCTAGATGGACTCCAAGCAAAGATTGCCACACCAGCGGGGTGACTCGAGGGCAAGTCACGATGTTTGTGTTAGGGGCCTGTTGGGCAGCGGATCCCCCGCGTAATGGTTTTGGGGCTTAAAGCCCACAATTTTTGGTAATGGTATTGTAAAGGCTCCGCGAAGTGCATGGAGTGCAAATTGTATTGAGTAAAGTCAAAGGGCTATCCGCCCTAAAATATTGTAATTTAATATAGAATGTGTTAGCTTACCCATGGTCTGTGGACCATGGGAATGTATAAATAGAGCGAGGCTCTAGGTGTACAAGGAAGTTCTTGGTTAGTCTTGATCTAAAGTGTTATGGGTTGTTGAATGTGATATTCGCTCTTAGTTTGTAAGTTTGAGTTGTGGATCGTAGTAGTAGAAGAGGCTCTACAGCTGTGTGTGCAGAGGCCTGGTAGAGTCTACAGCTGTGTGCACGGACCCCTACAGCTGAGTGCACAGGGCAGAGTTGGGATTGTAATGGGACAAAAGTTAATAAAAGCTAAGTTGATTCTGAAATATTGTGCATCTATTCGCAGATCTGTATATTTATCCTTCTGTTATATGTTTATGCATCTTTTTATGGTTTATGGTTGCACGCACTGGTTATAAATGTTGAATGATTGATAAAGATTACTAGGCCCACAAAATTAAGTCAGATCTATAATAAGAACACTGTAAGGTTAGAGGACCTAGATATCGCCTTGTCGCGCTCTGTATCGAGCTACGTGAAGGTCAGGCTACTTCGCAGAGCTGCACTGGTGCACAAGATCGATTTGCGACTGTTCCAGCTCTCATCAAGATATCCCTAGGGTGCAGAAACCTAGTTCCAGCACCCTCCCATACTACCTCAAGTGAGACTTTAGTCCGTGCTCCATGGATTTTTTTTTCGAAAGGGCTAGTAGTTTCAAGATTTGTCTGGCTAAAACACTTCTGAACCTGTGTTAGGCCCCAACAAGCCAACATTTCTCTGATGTCTGTAATGCCTGCTTGAAGTCATCTCCATAGGGTGTGAAATCGTCCATGTACACTTCCAATCCTTCATTTATCTAGTCTGCAAAAATACTGAGTATGGCTCTTTGGAATGTAGCAGGTGCGTTGCACAATCCAGAAGGAAATACCTTGTAAGAAAATGTTCCCCACGGGCAAGTAAAAGTACTTTTATCTTGGTCTTCAGGGGTATTCTGAATTTGGTTGTAGCCACTAAAGCCATCTAGGAAAGAAAAGAATTTCTTCCCTGCCAGTGTATCTAGGACCTATTTGATAAATGGAAGGGGAAAATGGTATTTTTGTGTTTCCTTGTTGAGTTCTCTATAATCAATGCATATCCACCATTTCCCATTCTTTTTGGGGACCACAACTAATGGAGAAACACATTTACTGTTATATATAGGATAGATAAAATTCACATGTAATAGCTTTTGAAGTTCTTCTTTAACAATATCCTTTAGGTGAGGATTTAATCTACATTGAGGTTGTCGAATGGGTCTTGCATATTTTCCAGTGTAGACATGGTGCATGCATAGCTGAGGGTCAATCCCTTTCATGTCTGGGTAATCCCAAGCGAAAACCCCTTTACATTTCCTAAGGACTTGAATAAGTTTCTGTTGCTGGTCATCACTCAGATTACTGTTAATGTTCAAGATCTTCCCTAGCTCAATTTCGATAGGTTTTCTATTATAGACAGTGGTTGTTGGTATTGGTTGGTCATTCATATCTCTCAGGGAATCTTCTTCAATTTCATTGTCAAGGACTG
The DNA here is from genome assembly GCA_031772625.1 of Pinus tabuliformis. Lineage (NCBI taxonomy): Eukaryota > Viridiplantae > Streptophyta > Pinopsida > Pinales > Pinaceae > Pinus > Pinus tabuliformis. The sequence continues at coordinate 432,337,228 of CM062814.1, read as the reverse complement.
CTTTAATCATGTGACACCTTAAACTAGACACCATAGTAGGGTGATTGATAAAAGTATTAATGACATTGTCTTTTTTTTGGTTTTTGAATTCAAGGGTATCTACCACAATCAATGGTGACCGAATATTTTTTGTTAAATATGTTACAGGTTGCTTCCTAGTTTTTACAATGGTTAGGCTTAACTAAGAAGGAGGGTATAAAGCTAGATTCTTCACATCATTCCCTCTGGTTATGGCAATACTGCCTATCCAACAGTGGATATAAGCATCATCATTTGCTAGCCATGGCCTTCCTAATATTAAGGGATGTCCATCTAGCTAGTTCCTAGGGTTAATAATCAAAAAATCTACCGGATATTCCCAAGTGTCTACAGAAGCCATCACATCCGGTAATTTTCCTTTTGGCTTAATGACTAAGCGGTTGGCTAGTTCCAGCAAGCTAGTTGTTGGTTCCAAGGCTGTGATGCCAAGAATTTCACAAGTTGTTGTTGTGAGAATGTTAATAGCTAGCTGTAAATTAACTAGCATTGGGAAAAGAGCGGCCATTTATCTGGATTGTGACAATGGGGTTTATCGAGTCTTCATATTTTACAGGTGTCTCTTTGCCTAGTAATAAATCAGACAAAGTTTGGACAACATGGACAATTGGGGTTATTTTTTTTTCCTCACAGACTTTTTTATACACAATTATTTAATATTTTTGGCATATATTGGAATGTCTTGAATATCCTAGAGGAGGGGTATTTTTATACAGATATTCTTGAGTTCACCCAGAAGATCAAAGCTGGGATATTCAATTGGGCGTGGTATCATGAATCTTTCTGGGAATGGGGGGGAAGTAGTTATGATATGTTTGGGATTTTTCTACCCGACTGTATCTTCCCCTTGTTGTTACACAGTAATTTGTCACCGTTTAACACCGTCCCTATTTTCCCCTCTCCCGTACATTGGAGGACTCATTCCGGGACTTGTGAGAAGTGACATGACCTGAAACCACTTGCATTATATTCCTCTAAGTGTGAACTTCATATGCCCTGAAGACATCTCCTGCAGTATACCCATAAAAACATCCCTTTTTGCATTAGCGCGGGTCCGCAGTGTACTGCTCGCGCCAATGGGGGAAATCCTCTAAAGAGGGCGCGCCAGTTGGCGCTCTGTCTCAGAGTCGCACTCACGCCAACCCAATTGGGTAAAGTTTTTAACGAACAAACTTCCGAAGGTTCTCCTTAACCCATTCACCAACTGAATCCATGTTGAGTTAGGATGGTTTGGCTTCAAATCTCAATAGAAGGGAAGTGGTTTGCCACCTTTCATGGAAGCTTCTTAGTGATAAAGCCAATCCCATGAATATTGTGGTTGATCCTATCTCCTTCCCCTCTATCTATAAAAGCTTTTTCATTTGCCTTGAGCAAGCTGGTTCCAGCATAGCGCTAAGATAGTGAGAATTCCAGGAGTTCAAGAGATTGAAGTTGCAAGAGCCTTCTTTGCATCCATAAGGCCAAATCTAAGTGAGGAGATTCTTGTCACCAAGGAGAGAGAGGCTTGTTTCCCATCCCAACAAGCTTTGCAAGACTTGTGTAGCTGATCACCCAGCCAAAGGAGGATTTGACGTCAGAACTACGGTTGTATTCTTATTTGTTGTTTATCAATAATAGATGACTATCATTATGGTTCCACTCTCATTGTCTTTTGTAATGATTGATGTTGGGTTATATCTTTTCTGACTGATATATAATTGCATCTATTGGATTTTATGCTTGTATTTGTGTTGTTCTTTGCATGTGCAGGTGTCCAATCACGGAGATCGTGGGGATCGTGATCGGCCGAGGCAAAGGAACGAGAGCGACGTCTCTTCTATGAATATTAGCATTGGAATCCAAGTAGGTTCTCATCATCCACCTTTAATTTGCAATTAGGAACTTGCGTGATAGCATTGTTTGATTGTTGCTAGACCCGGTCTGGGCTAGTAGGGATCGCCTCTGTCCGCAAAGGGGATTTGGCGACTCCACTGGGGAGTTAGCTTGTTGTTTGATTTGTAAACTTTAGATGGAGCCTGAAGTATGGCTAGATAGCCTTCGAAACGCTATTGCTTTACATTAGTGAAGTAGATCAAAGCCACTTCAGTCAATCTCCGGTTTGGTTTGCGGACTAAACAACTTGGAGTTTGTCTTGTCTCTTTGGTTTTCTCTTGTTTGGATTGCTTAGATAGCTTTCTGGGTTGGATTTCTTGCTGTCTCTTGCTTCCTGGTCTGCCTGGATACTGTTAACCAAGCCTTGGACTGCTTGTTTTTATTTTTGACCTAGCAAGCTTGATTAGCGCGCCTTTTTGCCTGATAGTCGTGCCAGTTGGCGCATGTTGCTCAAATAAAACCCGCACCAATCCCTTAAAAGCACGAGTTACAACCTGACAGTTGTGTCATGCCTATCAACTTTTCTAGTTTTCTTGTTTGCAAGCCTTCTGAGCTTGGATTTGTATCTTGTCACATCTTTTTCAATTACTGGAGTGTGTCAGAGTCATGTTTGACTGGTTTTGGGTCTCTTTTTTGAGAAATTCTTAATTTGATTTCCTTTGATCATTACTTGGAGGTTTGTCTCAGTCTTTTCACAATTTTGCATCTTTTTGCTTTTGTTTTTGAAAAAAAATTTCCCCCTCATTCGCCAGGGGGGGCTAAATTGTCTTTGAGTATTAATCGCCTTTGAGTGTTTTTATTTTATGATCTTTGGAACCCTCACCCGTTTTTCTTGATTTGCACTTGATTGATTCTTAGATTACAATCATCTTGTGTTTGAGAATTATCTTGCATAGATCACACTTGCACAATTAGAATTCTCATTTTCAGGATATGAATGAAAAGTGTGCATAGATTACATTTGCATACTTTGGGTGTTTGTCATTTTCTATCAATTTCACGTTTTAGCCCTAGGACATCTAGTGGCTTTGCGTCTCGAATTTTTGGTCTTCTATCATTCCAGTCGACTTTTTGGTTACTCTCTTGCACTTTTTCAGTGGTTGTTAAGTATTTTATTGCGTTATTCAAGTGATTTACTTCTTTTTCACTTGGATTCCACTCGACTTTGTTTTGGGCCTAGATTACATGGCTCATTAAAGTCTTTGGTGTTTTTCTTCATTTTGAAAGACTACCTTGGTATTTCGGGGACTTGATTGTGTTCTCATTAAGTGAAGTTTGTCTCTTTTACTCAGTGTTATTATCTCTCAAAATTTGTTTAGTGCACTTTGCCATTGAAAAGAAAACGAACAGTCTCTCTTGCGTTGAATTAGTTAATGGAAATTAGAGCTTTTCATTGATTAGTGACTTTAAAGAAAAGTTTCATTCATTACCATTAGCTGCATTAGAGTGGTTCTTGATTGTTTATGGTCATTTTGTTTGATTGAAAAGTTCTCAACTCTCTCGTAGTTAGTGTTCATCGAACCAAATGATACTTTTTGGCATATAGCTTGCATTTAGGGAATTGTGAGATATTACATACAGTAGGACCTGGAAATCGAAACCTAATCAAAGATCAACCGTAAAATGAAATGAATGAACTTAACAACGCATTGGAACTTAACGCACACATCTAGAGGTCTAGGCTAGAGACGTGTTCCGGCGTCGTTAAACCTAGTCACTTTTGTTTCACTTAAGGTTGGGTGATTCCTCCTTCCGTGACGCAACAAGTGGTCTAACACGGATTTGTGCTCCCACGTACCATCGGGTATTTGGGGAGACCCCACTAGGTTATCATCCTTCATCCACAAGAAGTGTGTCTACCGCCTTACAAGCCGTAACGCACCGAACACAGCATTCGGGAAGATTGACTGCCGTAAGGAAAGTCCTTGGTTTTCATATGATTGCGAAGGTGTATATGCAATTTTACGAATTTGTTTGGTAAACCCTTGCCTAGTTTCTCCAGAGTAGTCACTTTTGATCCTTTTCAGACTCCTTAAAAGAAAAGGCTCACTTGAGTAGTTTGTCACTTCGGGCTCACTAAACATTCGAAGGAGACTAGAGTCATCTTTTTGTCCTTTTCTGGACTCTTAAAACATGAAAAGGTCAAGTTGTGTCCTTGTGTCTTAAAATTTATTCGGCCGCGATTAACATTACCCGGTTAGATCTTGTTTGCGTTAGCTTGAGTAGGCTTCTTTTCGATCTCGATGGCAACTTTTACGGGGTTCACCAACCCAGGGATCCCCTCTGACGAGAACCCTGGTCATTTCGCTCCTTTTGGAAATGTTGGTGCTCCTTATACGGCGACGTTGTCCCTCCCAGGGTTAACTGTTGGGTTGCCGGTTTGGTTGTTCTCAACCTCTTTGGTCCCTGCCGTCTCACCGTCTAGTCAATCCGTCCCTCCACATGAACAACATCATGTTGATTCTAAGGTGGATCTCTCCCGTTCTACGCCCACTTCTACGTCCTCATCTTCTACTTCACCTGGTGAAAGTCTAGATTCGAGTAACCCGGTGGCTAAGAAGAAGAAGAAGAAGGCTCCCAAGGGAGAGGTTAGAAGTACAACTCTTACTCCGAGTACACTTGAAGTCGGGCCACCTTCTGCTCCTCCGCGGAAGGTCAAATTTCCTTGTAGATTATGCAAGGGGGACAATCTTCTTCGTGATTGTCCTGGCATCCCCAAGGTATTAGAAGTGTGGTCTCATGATCCGGCCCACCCCTCATCATCCACTCAGGCTCACGGCGATGTTACCCTATCGACTCACAAAGGTAAGGAGAAAGGGAAGATTCGAATCCCCTGTAGACTTTGTGAAGGCAATCATCCCCTTCACCTTTGTCCGCTCATGGATAAAGCCTCCAGTGTTTTGGAAAGTCTTACAGCTCCTTCACCCCAACTACCCGTTGGATATCGACGTGTCTCTGCAGCTGCAGATCGTCCCCCTGCTGACAAAGAGATTGCTTCAAATTCTTCTCTTGTCCAGGCCCCTCTTCCCGAACCTAGCTGTCCCCAGCCTGTTCCAGACCAACCATTGGTCAGAAAGAGTGTCGACTCGAGTCCGCCGCTCGCTCACTCTGTTTCGGACGAGCATCATGCCCATGTTCTTCTCGTCTCTTCAGATTCTCCTCAGTCCCGAAATGACTCTCCTAACCCAGCTGCTCCCGAAGGTTCTCCTTTGGTTCCTTTAGCACATGGGGGCAATCATACGATTCCCCCACCAAGTATTCTGGTCACTTCCTTTGATTGGAATTGCCTGATCACCAGTCGCCTTGCATCCCATATGCCTTTCCAGATCACAGTACATGCCTGTGCTAAGGTAGTACTTGGCACTGTTTTGGATGAAGGGGCGTCTGTCAGTCTTATGACATACACTACTTGGCAAGCTTTAGGTTCCCCGCAGCTTGGGCCAGTCACTCAGAATATATTGGCCTTCGACGGAGGAGCCTGTCCATCTCTAGGAGTTCTCTCGAAGTTCCCTATTACTTTGGGAGGCAAAACCGTCTATATAGACGTCTTGGTTACCCAAGGTGTTTTAGACTTTAGTCTTCTCCTTGGTCATGACTATGTTTACGCCATGGGGGCCCTCATTTCTTCGCTTTTCCGTGTGGTTTGCTTTCCACACGATGGAAGAATTGTGACTATCGATCAAGTGTCATTCGTTAGTCCCCCAATGCCTCCTGCGCCGTTGTCGTCCCCTCCTAGTTTTCATCCACCAGTTGCATCTACCCCACCACAGATCAACTACATGGCCACCTATCCCATGCCTGGATCCAGTGATGCCGCCATCGTGCATAGTGTCCTGGGGGCATTGGGCCCTGACTTCCAAGATGTTTCCCTTCCACCGGGAGTGGCAATCTTGGAAGCCCCGACTTTCTATTCATTATGATGAAGTTTGGGTGGAGCATAGTTCACTTTCCTATGTCAAGCTCCTTAAAAAATGAAATTGGGTCCGTACGGAGCATAGTTCATTTTGCTATGTCAAGCTCCTTAAAAAATGAAACTAGGCTTGGTCGGAGCATAGTTCGTTTTCCTGTGTCAAGCTCCTTAAAAAATGAAACTAGGTGTCCGAGGATAGTTTTGATCTTGTGGCGACCTCGTTAAAAAATGAAACAAGGGTTATGAGGATAGTTCTTTTACTGCGTCAACGTCATTAAAAAATGAAACAACTCCCTTTCCAAATTGAGTCTTTCGATTAAGATCTCTTAAAATACAAGTCAAGTCTTTCATAGATCTCGAGAGTGAACCTTCATTCCATCCACTTTGTTGAATGCAATGAAGCTTGGGGGGCATGTACCTTGATTTTGCGTCATTATGCTGGGGGCATGCAAACTTATAACAAGCATAGTTTTTCGTTTCAAGATTGTGTAAACATGAAACCGAATCCAAGCAGAGTTCTCCATGGTTCAAGCTTGTGTAAAAATGAACCCATACCTGATTTACACCTCGTGATTGCCGTTCTTATCTGCTAAATTCTGCTAGATGAGCCTTGGTTGTTTCATTCCATCACCACCATCTCTTTGGCCGATCATATGCTCTCACTTGGTTGTTTTTCCTTTCCTGAGGAACCGTAGCAATGAGTGGTTTTATTAGCCAGCCTCTTGACCATTACATGTTTTGAGCAGTTCCACCATTGCCGGAACCAGTTGCTACCCTTTATACCACTCGTTCCTCTAGGACGAGTCGCCTTTAAGCTCTTTTCTAACTCGTTAAAGAAAATAAAAATGGAGGTCTGCTTTGAGCTCTTTTCCGACCATTTAAAGATGAAAAGATTGCCGAGTTTTCCCTTTTAACTCGTTAAATGGAATAAGAGGCGGTCGTCTTTAAACTCTTTTTCCAACCGTGTAGAAAACAAAAGATTGTCGGGTCTTTGTCATTTCAGGCTCGTTAATGGTTACGAAACGACGTGATATCGATCGCTTTTTTACTTTTTCAGGTCGATGTCACTACATATGAAAAGTACTCCTCGATCGTAATGATCGGGCGGTTCTTTCGAGCATTGTTTTATACTTTTTCGGGCTCGCGAGACACAACTTTACGAAAAAGGACCCCCCTGGAGTTCACTTTTCTGCTGTCTTTTCAAACTCTCTAAATATGAAAAGACGCCAAGTTCTTCCTTTGTCAGGCTCGTTAAAACCTGATGACATCGGATCCCGTCGGAATGACGCCTCACAAGCATATGCTATCCCCGTCAAGCTTGTTAAAAATAATTGGGGTACTCTCCAGAAATGGTGGGGAAAATGGACCCATAATTATTGTCGTGTTGGCAGTATGTCGCTCTTGAACATGGCACTTGTCTGCTTTCATGTCTAAGTGGGGACATCTCATCTCGCTTTGGGTGATCCTGTTTGACCTCTCATCTACTCATTGCCTCGTCACCATGACCTTTGATCCGTTGATGTCAAATACTGCCAAGTCCACTGTCGTGCCGCTGATATGTTCAAGAGAAGTTGACCTCTGTAGAATTACAACCTCCCTCTAATGCCTCACATAATTATGATTCACCACAACATTCTTCCTCTATCTCGTGTCAATGATGTGGGAAATACTATGGCCCATCTTTGATCAAGGTCACTTCCTGTCGACTTCAGCTCATTATCCAGGAAGCTGATCTAGAGACTCCCTTCTGGTGCCTTGGAGCCTGCATGCCTCAATGGCAGGTTCTTCGTGTTCGACGAGAGGTTTTCATCATTGGCCTCCAATCGAATGATTCTACAGGTGTTCGACGCCAGCTCACTCATTCGCACGCCATAGATTGTACCTATAGTACCTTGAGGGCCATTGTCATTATCGGTGGTACCTCTTGCGTCTGTTAACAGTTTTCACTATTGGCTGGTAATCAGACGATGTTCATGCATGTTCGACTTCAACTCCTGTATTCGCATGCTTGGACTTGTACTCTGTTTGGTTCAAGATGGAGCGCAAGACCCTGGATTTTGTTTGTTGGAATCCAGGCTGCGATTTGTCTAACAAGTGGTCTAACACAGATTTGTGCTCCCACGTACCATCGGGTATTTGGGGAGACCCCACTAGGTTATCATCCTTGATCCACAAGAAGTGTGTCTACCGCCTTACAAGCCGTAACGCACCGAACACAGCATTCGGGAAGATTGACTGCCGTAAGGAAAGTCCTTGGTTTTCATATGATTGCGAAGGTGTATATGCAGTTTTACGAATTTGTTTGGTAAACCCTTGCCTAGTTTCTCCAGAGTAGTCACTTTTGATCCTTTTCAGACTCCTTAAAAGAAAAGGCTCACTTGAGTAGTTTGTCACTTCGGGCTCACTAAACATTCGAAGGAGACTAGAGTCATCTTTTTGTCCTTTTCGGGACTCTTAAAACATGAAAAGGTCAAGTTGTGTCCTTGTGTCTTAAAATTTATTCGGCCGCGATTAACATTACCCGGTTAGATCTTGTTTGCGTTAGCTTGAGTAGGCTTCTTTTCGATCTCGATGGCAACTTTTACGGGGTTCACCAACCCAGGGATCCCCTCTGACGAGAACCCTGGTCATTTCGCTCCTTTTGGAAATGTTGGTGCTCCTTATACGGCGACGTTGTCCCTCCCAGGGTTAACTGTTGGGTTGCCGGTTTGGTTGTTCTCAACCTCTTTGGTCCCTGCCGTCTCACCGTCTAGTCAATCCGTCCCTCCACATGAACAACATCATGTTGATTCTAAGGTGGATCTCTCCCGTTCTACGCCCACTTCTACGTCCTCATCTTCTACTTCACCTGGTGAAAGTCTAGATTCGAGTAACCCGGTGGCTAAGAAGAAGAAGAAGAAGACGAAGAAGAAGAAGGCTCCCAAGGGAGAGGTTAGAAGTACAACTCTTACTCCGAGTACACTTGAAGTCGGGCCACCTTCTGCTCCTCCGCGGAAGGTCAAATTTCCTTGTAGATTATGCAAGGGGGACAATCTTCTTCGTGATTGTCCTGGCATCCCCAGGGTATTAGAAGTATGGTCTCATGATCCGGCCCACCCCTCATCGTCCACTCAGGCTCACGGCGATGTTACCCTATCGACTCACAAAGGTAAGGAGAAAGGGAAGATTCGAATCCCCTGTAGACTTTGTGAAGGCAATCATCCCCTTCACCTTTGTCCGCTCATGGATAAAGCCTCCAGTGTTTTGGAAAGTCTTACAGCTCCTTCACCCCAACTACCCGTTGGATATCGACGTGTCTCTGCAGCTGCAGATCGTCCCCCTGCTGACAAAGAGATTGCTTCAAATTCTTCTCTTGTCCAGGCCCCTCTTCCCGAACCTAGCTGTCCCCAGCCTGTTCCAGACCAACCATTGGTCAGAAAGAGTGTCGACTCGAGTCCGCCGCTCGCTCACTCTGTTTCGGACGAGCATCATGCCCATGTTCTTCTCGTCTCTTCAGATTCTCCTCAGTCCCGAAATGACTCTCCTAACCCAGCTGCTCCCGAAGGTTCTCCTTTGGTTCCTTTAGCACATGGGGGCAATCATACGATTCCCCCACCAAGTATTCTGGTCACTTCCTTTGATTGGAATTGCCTGATCACCAGTCGCCTTGCATCCCATATGCCTTTCCAGATCACAGTACATGCCTGTGCTAAGGTAGTACTTGGCACTGTTTTGGATGAAGGGGCGTCTGTCAGTCTTATGACATACACTACTTGGCAAGCTTTAGGTTCCCCGCAGCTTGGGCCAGTCACTCAGAATATATTGGCCTTCGACGGAGGAGCCTGTCCATCTCTAGGAGTTCTCTCGAAGTTCCCTATTACTTTGGGAGGCAAAACCGTCTATATAGACGTCTTGGTTACCCAAGGTGTTTTATACTTTAGTCTTCTCCTTGGTCATGACTATGTTTACGCCATGGGGGCCCTCATTTCTTCGCTTTTCCGTGTGGTTTTCTTTCCACACGATGGAAGAATTGTGACTATCGATCAAGTGTCATTCGTTAGTCCCCCAATGCCTCCTGCGTCGTTGTCGTCCCCTCCTAGTTTTCATCCACCAGTTGCATCTACCCCACCACAGATCAACTACATGGCCACCTATCCCATGCCTGGATCCAGTGATGCCGCCATCGTGCATAGTGTCCTGGGGGCATTGGGCCCTGACTTCCAAGATGTTTCCCTTCCACCGGGAGTGGCAATCTTGGAAGCCCCGACTTTCTATTCATTATGATGAAGTTTGGGTGGAGCATAGTTCACTTTCCTATGTCAAGCTCCTTAAAAAATGAAATTGGGTCCGTACGGAGCATAGTTCATTTTGCTATGTCAAGCTCCTTAAAAAATGAAACTAGGCTTGGTCGGAGCATAGTTCGTTTTCCTGTGTCAAGCTCCTTAAAAAATGAAACTAGGTGTCCGAGGATAGTTTTGATCTTGTGGCGACCTCGTTAAAAAATGAAACAAGGGTTATGAGGATAGTTCTTTTACTGCGTCAACGTCATTAAAAAATGAAACAACTCCCTTTCCAAATCGAGTCTTTCGATTAAGATCTCTTAAAATACAAGTCAAGTCTTTCATAGATCTCGAGAGTGAACCTTCATTCCATCCACTTTGTTGAATGCAATGAAGCTTGGGGGGCATGTACCTTGATTTTGCGTCATTATGCTGGGGGCATGCGAACTTATAACAAGCATAGTTTTTCGTTTCAAGATTGTGTAAACATGAAACCGAATCCAAGCAGAGTTCTCCATGGTTCAAGCTTGTGTAAAAATGAACCCATACCTGATTTACACCTCGTGATTGCCGTTGTTATCTGCTAAATTCTGCTAGATGAGCCTTGGTTGTTTCATTCCATCACCACCATCTCTTTGGCCGATCATATGCTCTCACTTGGTTGTTTTTCCTTTCCTGAGGAACCGCAGCAATGAGTGGTTTTATTAGCCAGCCTCTTGACCATTACATGTTTTGAGCAGTTCCACCATTGCCGGAACCAGTTGCTACCCTTTATACCACTCGTTCCTCTAGGACGAGTCGCCTTTAAGCTCTTTTCTAACTCGTTAAAGAAAATAAAAATGGAGGTCTGCTTTGAGCTCTTTTCCGACCATTTAAAGATGAAAAGATTGCCGAGTTTTCCCTTTTAACTCGTTAAATGGAATAAGAGGCGGTCGTCTTTAAACTCTTTTTCCAACCGTGTAGAAAACAAAAGATTGTCGGGTCTTTGTCATTTCAGGCTCGTTAATGGTTACGAAACGACGTGATATCGATCGCTTTTTTACTTTTTCAGGTCGATGTCACTACATATGAAAAGTACTCCTCGATCGTAATGATCGGGCGGTTCTTTCGAGCATTGTTTTATACTTTTTCGGGCTCGCGAGACACAACTTTACGAAAAAGGACCCCCCTGGAGTTCACTTTTCTGTTGTCTTTTCAAACTCTCTAAATATGAAAAGACGCCAAGTTCTTCCTTTGTCAGGCTCGTTAAAACCTGATGACATCGGATCCCGTCGGAATGACGCCTCACAAGCATATGCTATCCCCGTCAAGCTTGTTAAAAATAATTGGGGTACTCTCCAGAAATGGTGGGGAAAATGGACCCATAATTATTGTCGTGTTGGCAGTATGTCGCTCTTGAACATGGCACTTGTCTGCTTTCATGTCTAAGTGGGGACATCTCATCTCGCTTTGGGTGATCCTGTTTGACCTCTCATCTACTCATTACCTCGTCACCATGACCTTTGATCCGTTGATGTCAAATACTGCCAAGTCCACTGTCGTGCCGCTGATATGTTCAAGAGAAGTTGACCTCTGTAGAATTACAACCTCCCTCTAATGCCTCACATAATTATGATTCACCACAACATTCTTCCTCTGTCTCGTGTCAATGATGTGGGAAATACTATGGCCCATCTTTGATCAAGGTCACTTCCTGTCGACTTCAGCTCATTATCCAGGAAGCTGATCTAGAGACTCCCTTCCGGTGCCTTGGAGCCTGCATGCCTCAATGGCAGGTTCTTCGTGTTCGACGAGAGGTTTTCATCATTGGCCTCCAATCGAATGATTCTACAGGTGTTCGACGCCAGCTCACTCATTCGCACGCCATAGATTGTACCTATAGTACCTTGAGGGCCATTGTCATTATCGGTGGTACCTCTTGCGTCTGTTAACAGTTTTCACTATTGGCTGGTAATCAGACGATGTTCATGCATGTTCGACTTCAACTCCTGTATTCGCATGCTTGGACTTGTACTCTGTTTGGTTCAAGATGGAGCGCAAGACCCTGAGTCTATTTATCGATCCTCACTGGATGGTTGTGCCCATACCTTGGATCTAGATTCTTGTGTGCTCTGTTATGGATGGCTGCGCCCATACCACATATATCATGTACTTGAGATATCAGTTGTATTTCTTTATGTAGGTTCTCCGGCGGCAGTGTTTTCAGTTACGCATGTTCTTGTAAAATCATTTCACCCCTCTCTCTCTCTTGGGCCTCATGCTTTAGGGGGCATCTGTTACACAGTAATTTGTCACTGTTTATCACCGTCCCTATTTTCCCCTCTCCCGTACATTGGAGGACTCATTCCGGGACTTGTGAGAAGTGACATGACCTGAAACCACTTGCATTATATTCCTCTAAGTGTGAGCTTCATATGCCCTGAAGACATCTCCTGGAGTATACCCATAAAAACAACCCTTTTTGCATTAGCGGGGGTCCGCAGTGTACTGCTCGCGCCAATGGGGGAAATCCTCTAAATAGGGCCGCCAGTTGGCGCTCTGTCTCAGAGTCACACTCGCGCCAACCCAGTTGGGTAAAGTTTTTAACGAACAAACTTCCAAAGGTTCTCCTTAATCCATTCACCAACTGAATCCATGTTGAGTTAGGATGGTTTGGCTTCGAATCTCCATAGAAGGGAAGTGGTTTGCCACCTTTCATGGAAGCTTCTTAGTGATAAAGCCAATCCCATGAATATTGTGGTTGATCCTATCTCCTTCCCCTCTATCTATAAAAGATTGTTCTTTTTCCTTGAGCAAGCTGGTTCCAGCATAGTGCTAAGAGAGTGAGAATTCCAGGAGTTCAAGAGATTGAAGTTGCAAGAGCCTTCTTTGCATCCATAAGGCCAAATCTAAGTGAGGAGATTCTTGTCACCAAGGAGAGAGAGGCTTGTTTCCCATCCCAACAAGCTTTGCAAGACTTGTGTAGCTGATCACCCAGCCAAAGGAGGATTTGACGTCAGAACTATGGTTGTATTCTTCTTTGTTGTTTATCAATAATAGATGACTATCATTATGGTTCCACTCTCATTGTCTTTTGTAATGATTGATGTTGAGTTATATCTTTTCTGACTGATATATAATTGCATCTATTGGATTTTATGTTTGTATTTGTGTTGTTCTTTGCATGTGCAGGTGTCCAATCACGGAGATCGTGGGGATCGTGACCGGCCGAGGCAAAGGAACGAGAGCGACGTCTCTTCTACGAATATTAGCTTTGGAATCCAAGTAGGTTCTCATCATCCACCTTTAATTTTCAATTAGGAACTTGCGTGATAGCATTGTTTGATTGTTGCTAGACCCAGTCTGGGTTAGTAGGGATCGCCTCTATCCGCAGAGGGGATTTACCTCCACAACACTTGTTTTGTTTGTTGATCATCTACAATCAAAGCCTTATTTGGGTGAAATTCTTTAGGTTGCATATTTTTATCCTCGTCTCGAGCGATTACTCATCCAGATCTTAACTTGAGCTCATTACACTCTCTCAACTCATCTTCAGGGTCCAGACCCTCAATGATTTGTACTGACTGGGTTGATTTATTGTTAGGATTTGGGTTGGGTTGAGTTGGGAGTTGCAATCATATATTAGATTCAGGATTCTGCTGCAATGTGTAAGGTGCTGGTAAAGTTGATTGAGGCAGAGGAACTATCCCCATGGGCTGGTTCATAGATCTTTGCCAATTTGATTGCCAGTTCTGATTTTGTGAGGTGGAAGGGGACCATTGAGATGAATAGGGGTTGTTCTGCCAGAATGGTGGAGGGTAAGAGGGATTTGGCCAATTATTATTTAGATTTGACTGGTTGGGCCATGGTGGCATAGAAAATGCTTGAGGTGGCCAAGTAGAAAAAGGTGGTTGGTTCTGCCATGCTGCCCCTGAATATTGATGAGAATTATATTGCGAGGGAGGAAATAATGAAGATGGATCAATAGGCATACCTGTCTGACGTGCTTGCCATTGACGACACTGGTTTAGCAGATATTATGGTTCCACCTCTTCTTCCACTTCCTTGAAAACTACTTTTAATCTTGGGAGCGATGCCAACTTTCCATGAAATGCTCCTTAGTGCATATGGCACATGTTTGTATCATATCTAGCGGGCATTCTTTATGATTATGCTTCTTTTTGCAATGGGGACAGAAAATAGCCAGGTTCTATTCTGCTTCGGCCTGCTTTCGTTTAGCTTGCATGATACCCAATTGTGTTGTCAAGGTCCCCAAGATATCAGTCTTGAAATATTCTAACAGATTGTCGATTTCAATTCGTGTAATGCTTCCTCCTGAGGCTTTGATGTCTCTGGTGATCGCATCGCATCCGGCTAGTTTCAACCTTGTACTACCCCTAGAGCACCTGATGCATAAGTCTATAATATTGTCATAATCTTCTTGATAAATGTCTCCCTTACCCATTATATTCACTATTTCTACCCATTGGTCTTTCTTACCTTTAATCATCATGGTTTTTATAACATTATCAGGAAAATTTGCATAAAGAGATCTTTGCAGATTATATTGGAAACGCTCCACATATTATTCCAGAGTCTCATTAGGCTTAGCTACCATTTGAAATATTTCATCTTTTAGTTCTCTAGTTCGGCAATAATCTTGGTATTTTTTAAGGAAGGATGTTTTCATTTGGTCCCAGTCATTGATGGTACCTCCACCAAGTCCCATAAAACAACGTAGAGCTACTCCCTTTAGAGTAGAGGGGAACAGTTTCAGCATCTGGGGGTCGGTAGTGTAATCATAACCCCTACATAGGACATCAAATTCGAAAAGAAATGCATCGGGATATTCTGAAGTTAGCCAATGAAAGGTAGGAATATTTTGTAATGGGATAGCTTTCATGGGGGCATTGACAGTTGTGTCAACAATAGGGTATTGTAACGTAGAGGTTTGGGGCTGTCACTGATTATTGGCCATTTGGTCAAAAATATGCCAATATCCTTCAGGGATCTCTAGAGCTGGAGAGTTGTTCCTAGGATGTCCAGAAAAGTTTGGAATGATTCTAACATCACTACCTCGATCTAGAACACTGGGTGTCCTCTATTCAATAACTACCTTAGGAGATCTAGATTTCGATGATTTAATTTCAGGATTACTTGTATCTCCTTCTCCTTCACAGAGGTTGCAAGAATTCCCTTCTTGTGAAGGGCGAGGTTGTGAATTTTCAATATCTTAAAAACTCTGTTCAGACCCTTCAGTCTTATTGTGAATCTCAGCGTTAGCTACAGATGGTGATCCTGTGGCCTGAAGGGAGATAGTAGGATGTCTGGTAGCAACAGTTCGGGGTCCTACTGATGACTGAGACTCAGCTTTTCTTATGATTTCGTCAATAAAGGTTGATCATCCAAGGGTCACCGGTCCCTTATATTTTTTCCATTTTTGAGGAGGAATTATATCTTTTTTTGGTCTTTTCTTCTTAGTCATTCATACAAAAATACAAACTTTCATTTCTACCTTAAATTCCTACGCAATTCTGCTGGAAAGCGGGCAGATGAACGAGCGTTTTACTCGTTCATTATGCAGGTTCTTACCTTCCATTTTTAATACCCAATTCTCTCTCAACAGACAAACATCAAACATACATCACTCTTTTTAAAATGCTAACACTCTCCCCGGCAACGGCGCCAAAATGTTGGGTGCTAATACGTGTCTTTTAAAACTCCTAATTACCTCACATTAATTATCAACTTGGGTAAGTCCTTTTATTCCAAGAGTGTACACAATATGTGCAAGCTATAAATCCAGAGAGTAACGCTTTAAAATAAGTTATTAAATTCAATACAAGAGTAAATGGATGCAATCATAAATCTCAAGCTTGTAACTTTAAGGGAAGTAATTCATCTAATCATCACGACTCAGTCTCAAACAAAACCATAATTCAATCTTAATCAACCAATTCAAATGATAATCAACCGAGAGCACCGTAGCATTAATTGAGCTCTTTCAGCTGGACTTGAACTACTGGATATAAGGAAAGAATTTGATCTAAGTAATAACACTTTATCCTTTAATTAACCAGAAATGGTTCTTTAACTGATGACTAATTCAATCCACAACATGAATAAATAAAACCAATTAGAATTGCATTTTAATGAAATGAATACTAGAAATTTGAATTAATGAAAGTAAATCAACTGCAAAGCTGTAAAGCATAATAAACTTGCAGGGAACGAAAAAGTATAAAACATGGAACAACAGTAAGATCCACCAGAGACTGGGCCCTAGCCACCAGTGAATATTGCTTAGCTACTTCAGAATATCCGAATGAAAAACAATGCAAGTTATATATTAATAATCAAAGTCACTTGTCATTACAATACAATCTTGTTCTTCAGAATCACACTTTTGTAAATTAAAATTACAATTGAAGTAAAAGGCGAGAAAGATGTCCATCCCTTTCTTCAATTTTCCCCTTTATAGTCAAAAGGAAAAAGATAAATGTGATCCCTCAGGATCAGGAGATCCTGATGGATTCACAACTAAATTCTATCTTCATACAATTCTTTCATCTTGTGCTAATCTTCTTTATTCGTTCCTTGGTTTGATCGCACATGATGTGCCTCATTTCCCTTGATTAGCTTTTGATGTTCTAACTTTGGAACAATAGCTGTTCCATCTGCTGTTTTTCTACATAAAAAGCAATAAGAGATAGTTTGGATGGTCAAATCGTATCAAGATTAGTTTCATTCATTCCTTATCAAAATCCTATTAATATGCTTTTATATCATGGCACAAAATGTATAAGAAAAGAGGAAAAAGATAGTAATCAAGAGTAAATACATACTTATTGCAAGGCTCAACACTAGGCCCCCATGCCAATGGTATAGTTGGATCAATTGATGTTAACACGATGAATGTTTTGAATCAATTGCAGCATTTGTCTTTACACACAACTTCTTCTAACCAGGCAGCACCATCTACACCTACACCTTCCAAACCTACCTCTACAAATGTCTTCCAGGCCTCTAACCCCAAAGGAAATCAACAATCTGATGGGAAGTGGAAGGGACGAGGTAAGAAGAAGAAATAGGAATGGAAAGGAATGCAAACAAACCTAGCAATGGTGCCGATGAGGGTAGAAAAGAGTCCAAGAAAAAGGTGAATTTTCCATGCAAGTTATGTACTGGAGATCATCTGACTCACCTCTGCCCCAAGATACAAGATGCTCAGCCCTTATTAGTGCAACAAGGGTCCTCTAGCTCCCAATATGTTTTGACTAACTGTGATCCAGGAAAGTGTTCCCTTTGCGGACAAAGGCAACCCCTCTAGCCCTAGAGTGGGTCTAGTCACAAACAAGGAAAGATCAACAATAGCTTTCCTTAAACAGTCATAGATGGAGGCCCACCTCAACCGATGGTCGATGGAGTTCTGTTGCACTGCTCCAACTTCCACTTCCTTCTCCTAACGAGTGATCAAGCTAAAACAATGCAAAGGAAATACAACAAAGCACGTAACCGGAACAACAATGATCTATTTACTCACAAAGTCAAGAAGTCATGAGCTATCAAGTACATTACATACGAGACATAGGAAAACATCATTGATTGCATTAATAATGAAATAAGAGTAAGCTTACAACCAAAGTCTTGACGTCACAAGCCTTCTTAGAAGGGTCCAGCCAGCATGTTCCCCAAGCATTCACTCTTTGAAGATGGATCTCCCAACATACAAGTCTCTCTCACTCACAAGTTTTACACAAGATTAAGGGCACTTCACAACCTTCCACAAGCTATCAACAATCCCACACTTGTCACACTCACACCAGCTATCTAGCAAATTCACAAACACTAACAGCACTACTCCACTAGCTAACTATCAGCAACCATTCCAAAAAACTCGTAGCACATAGCAATGATGAGAGTTTAAATAGGAGAAGGAGTCTCCATGAAAGGTGGACGAGTGAGATTATCTCCAAGGAAGGTAGCATAAATGATGGAATAGCCACGCCAGAGAAAGGAGGGCAGCACAAACTATGCCAACAACCAAGTCTGGAGTCATCTGGAAGGCCAACTGTCGGAACAAATCTGCCCAATCTGGATCATCGCGGGTACATAACTGATCTTCTACGCTGACATCGCTATTGAATAACGTAGTTAGTCAGGTCATCGCTGAATATTACAAGCGACCTCGTCCTGGCACATAAAATCGGACCATCGCAGGAATCAGGTGTACTTCCGCGATGGTAGTGCTTTTAGACTGTTTTGGAGCGCCCTTTAGAGCATTTATTTAGCCAACAGACACGATGAGATAGATAACTTAGGAAAAGTGGGTCATTTGGCAACATCAGAGAGCATTTATGACTTTGGACACATGACACAGTATGAAGATTGGGATGAAGACGGTGAAAAATTACTGTGTAACAGATGCCCCCTAAAGTATGAAGCCCGAGAGAGAGGGAGGGGTGAAATGCTTTACGAAACTGGCTGAGCTGTCACACCATCTGGAAGAACCTGCACGCAAGTACAACTGATATCTCTGATGATGAAGTACATGTAGTCTAGGCATGGGTGCAGCCATCCAAAAGACATAGAAATAGGTCTGTGGTATGGACACAACCACCCAGCTAATGAGACCATGATGATGATAAAGGTATGGTCGCAGCCATCCATGAAGACTCAGGTATGGTAGCAGCCATCCATCAATGAGCCATGCCATCATAAACCAATCCATGCAGCCTGAACATGTGTAATCTGAGTTCGAGGTCTTCAACCCAACCGACCATAGTACATATTCTAACATGCGAATAGATGTGCTGAGGTCGAGCATGATAGAAAATCACTTGATTACTGGTCAATGATGGAAACATTAACAAGTGTGAGAGAAACCACCAATAATGCCAATGGCTCTCAAGGTACTGTCTAGGAAAATCCACAAAGTGTGAGAAAGGAGCTAAAGTCGAACACTCGTGGAATCACCCAATCGATGACCAATGATGAAAATCGACCGTCAAGTGCGAAGAACTTTGCCATTTGTTGTTGGGAAAAGTATCCAATACGGAATGACCCTATCCCACTCTAAGGGTGATAGTACCTCAGCAACAACTGAATACAAAGCTATTCAAGATTACTTCTTTATGAGATGTAAGAGAGAGGAGAAAGGGATCCACTAACCATTGTCTTCCGCTAATGGTTGATCCAATCTTCCCTCTTTGCTGCTTGCTCCCAGCTCCTTGCTCTTTCACTCGCCCAGCTACACAAAGATCCTGCAAAAGCACAAGAAAGGGAAACTACAAGAAGCATACATCCATAATTGATTCAAGGATTAGAATAAATCAAATATACAAGCATCAATACGCCACAAAGACACATGCATATAGAAGAACCTCAAATGCTTTATTAATGGAAGAAGTAAAGTTCTGAGAGTGTTACAACCATAAGAGGCCCAATCCAGCAACACCTCCCAGCAGAAAGAAATCTCCTCTTCACCTCCTTGAAAGCAATCACCCAATAGTTCTATGCACAAACCAACAGCACTTCCTTACATTCACAAAATTCCAGCCTCCATAGACCTCATGAGAGAGCTCTATATATAGAAGTTTTGGAGAAAGGATGAGTCAGCTTGAGACTGACATGAAGCTGACTAGTGTCCTCTCCCACTTCAGTTATACTTCAGTTCTTGAGTCCACTTGGAGTTTCTTGCTTCCACTTGGAGATCTAGATCCTCTTACTCATCACAAGGCGAATTCCCTGATCCAAGTGTCATTTTGGAAGCTTCCTGGGCATTTGACACCTTGCAGAATGACTGTGCCACTTGGCCAATCTCGCCCAGCGCAGGTAGCCTTCATTGCTTTTGACATTCAGCGCAGGTACAGAGTGGAGCAGTTGACATTCAGCGCAGATGCTCAGTGGAGCAGCTGACATGATCCAGAAATAGCTTGTTTTTGAGTCTTTTCAGGTGGAGAACTGATTTTCAGTGCTGTGGTTTGCTGACCTTGTTCCTCTAGGGGTAGGAACAACATGTTTAGGGACTTTGGATCCCTCAAATTATTGACATTTCATGCTTCATGTTGTAAGGCACAAAAATGTCTATAACAGTTGCCCCCTAAAGTATGAGGTCGTTTATCGGGTGAAATGCTTTATCAGGAGGATCCGAAGTTCATTCAATCGCTGAGAGGTGCCCTGTAATAAAATACAATACAATACATTATTTTTCATTATGCTTTCATGATCTAGCTGAGGCAGGCATTCCCATGCTCGGCTTTATAAATTCATTTTGGTACATAGAACAGACAATCGTCTGATGGTAGACTGATAATTCTCTGCTGAAATTATCATCCTTTGAGTAGGATCATCATCTGCTGCAATGATGTACATATCAAATGTCTTTATATTTCCTGAATATATATCGCAGCCCGGATGGATGAAACTAGATCTGGGGTCTTCAAAACTCGTTCGATCTTCACTCTAAGTACAAGTCGATCCATGTGAGAATTGCGCTAAAGTCGAACATGGAAAGACATCGCTTGATTACCGGTCAATAATGTAAACCGTTAACAAGCGCGAGAGGAATCACCAATAATGACAATGATCCTCAAGGTACTGCAGTACAATTCACGTGGTGTGAATAAAGGACTTGGCGTCGAACACCACGCAAAATCTTCTGGTCGAAGGTCATTGATGTATACCTGTCGCCGGAAGTGAGAAACTTGCCATTGAGGCATGCAAGCTTCAAAGTACTGGGGGGGGTGTTCCTAGATCAACTTCTTGGATAATGAGCTGAAGTCGACAAGAAGCGATCCATCAAAGGAGGGCCTTAATGAATCCCACATCAGTGACACGGAACGGAGCTAATGATTTTAGTGGAGGTGAAAACGATCTGTGAAATATGATTCAGGGTGGCGATCATGAGTGGATGGAGGATAATGTATGGCAGTGGATGGGACACGGTTGACTCTTTCTGAACAACATCTCTTGAACATATAACGACACTGATGTGATGGATCGGTAGCATTACCCCAAATGTGGATGGTTTGGCGAGGACCATGGTGATGAGACCGGTGAATGAAACAACCCAACCCGATGTGATACGGAGGACAAAGTGTCATGTTCAAGAGCGACTTGCTACCATTAAAGCTTTGAGGTTCTCCCAATTTTTCCCCAGTCATTTCTGACCAGTACCTCTTTATTTTTGTCAAGCTTGAGGAGGATAACATATGCTTGTTCTATAACCTGCCCTTCGGGCAAGCCCATCGCTATGTTTTAACGAGCTTAGCGATAGGGAAACTCGTTCTCGTCTAAAGACAAGTTTGTTGCTATTTAATCATTTTAACGAGTCTAACGACAAGGAAAACTCGGTCCTTTTCATTTTTAGAGAGTCTGAAAAGGTACAAAAAGTCAACTCCAAAATTCCTTTTTCGTCATCTAATCCCTTAAGTCCGAAAAAGTATAAAACAATACAGAAGGGATGAGTTTTCGATAACTTTAACGAGCCGAATAAAACAAGCGCTCGACCTTTTTGTGCAATAATCCCTCAGGTCCAAAAAGATTAAAATCTAGAGGAGGGATAGCTCATCCGGTCACTTTAACGAGCTGGAAGGCCAAAACTCGGCAAACTTTTCATATTTTACGAGTCAGATGAAAAGAGCTCAAAGAAGACTCGTCTTTTGAGGAACGAGTGATAAACAGGGATAGCAGCAGATTCCAGGTACAGGTTGGAATTTTCCAATCACGGCAGTGTCACAAGGATGGCTAGGTGAAATCACTCTTCGCAGCTGTTCCTCAAAATGGGTAAACAATCATATGGAGGTGAACGATTGGCCAAATGAAATGGAGGTGGCGGGTGTAAACACGACCAAGGCTTTTTATGGCTAATAAATTTACAATCACAGTGGTTATTTACCAAGATGGGTTCATTTTTTAATGAGCTTGAATGCGCCAAAACACTGCTCAATGCTTATGTTTATTTTTTAACGAGCATGAATTCCGCGTTAAAACTGCTCGGATCTCGCTTTTCTATTTTTTAACGAGCATAAATTCCGCGGTAAAACTGCTCGATAATACCAGTCATAAGATAAGAAATGTCCCCTGTGAGATAGCTATTTTTTATGGAGCTTTATCTCACGAAGCTATGCTCCTCATATCCTTTCTTTATGCAAGTTTGGAAACGGCTAATCCTACGAGTTTAAAGGGTTAGACCTACAGGTTTAAAGGGAGGACCTAAAAATTTAAAAAATAAATAGTCGTCCCTTGCTTGCACTCCAAAAGGTTGCATGCCCCCAGGTATAAAGTATGATTTCAAGGTTACCCCTCAATTTGCAGATAAAACATTTGTTTTACCGGGAGAGGCCTACCTCTTTCAGGTCACCCAAAGATTGTCTTGTTATTCTTTCAACAAAACACTTCTCCAGCAATGTCTACCGAAATAGACAGGGGTGGGCGAAAAACAGATTATTCCACCCACATAACTTTGACAAAAGAATCTTATTCCAGAACAACCCCTCTTCCTAGACGGACGGGGTACGGACTAGTCATATTCTCCCGCGGAAATCTACTCTATACCCAAGGTTTTCTCTGCCCAAAGCAGACCAAGATGCATGCCCCTTGGGTTCCAGTCCCATCTTTCTGAATCACTCGCACTCATCGGGAAGGAGGACTGGGGGTGGAGACATTTCTTGGGTGAATAGACCATTGAGGGTTGGTATGTGAGTATTTGCGATGCGTGATCACGGGAATGAAAGTTGGTCTACGAGCTTGACCATTCTTCCTTCGTGTGGAAAACACATTACTCTAAAGAGTGAGGAGACTATAGCTCCCATGCAATATATATAGTCTCATCCAAGGAGTAGGTTATAATCCAAGGGTCCTTGAACAACCATCACGTTCATCTGAACGGTCTTCCATTTCAACGTAACAGGTACATTGGGGAGGATCCCTAATGGTCGACTGGTTCCTTTATCAAAACCCGAGAGATTTCTTATCTCAGGCAAAAGCTCTGGGGAACCCAGTGCTTTCCAAGCAATAGAGGAAAGGATACTCACAGATGCCCCTTCATCAATGATAGTTCCAGCCATTACCATCCTGTAAATTTGGACTATGATTCTGAATGGTATACTGGCTGGTAACCGGGGTCTGCCTAGTTGGTTCCAATCAAAGGACACAACCAGGTTGCTTGGTGGTGGGACCGAATACACGGCCGGATATGACCTTGACGATGTTCCTTCCTGCGATAAAGGAATGGGCGCATTGCCCTGATGCTCATCAGAGTCGGTGTTGATGAAAAGAATCTGGATGGTGTCATCCTTATTCTCTTCAGTGAGGGTGTCATTTGAAGATGAATCTTCAGTGACGGTGTCAATTGAGGATGAAACCTCTGAAGGAAGAACCGGGTCAACTGCCGTATCGACCTTTATACTTTCGTCTGGTCTGGATTCAGTAGGTTCATTTTCAATGACTGACGCTTCAGCTGACCACTTGAGCGGGCCAGCTGTATTTTCAACCAACGAAGGACTTGGCACGAGTTTTTTGTATCCAGGAGGAAGTCTCAACGGTGAAACCGGGCGATCTTCCAAAACTCTCTTCGCTTCGTCTAAGAAGGGACAACGGTGGATGGCGTGATCGCCTTCACACAGTCTACAAGGGGATCTTGATCCCCCTCTTTGTCTTGAACCTTCACTTTCGCTGGTTGACGGTAAGCATTCAACATGGCTATCAGAGGTTGATGCTCCCGAATTGTGCAACCGAGGGGACCAGTCCCTTAGTATCCTGGGAATACAGGGACAATCTCTGTGGAAGTGGTCTCCTCTACATATGACACATGGCAATTTAGGCCCGGTCTGTGCTGTGTGTGGATTTTTGTTAGATGCCTTTTGCTTGCCCCCAGTCGCCTTAGGCTCCTTCTTCTTCTTCTCTTTCTTCTTCTTTTCCTTCTTCTCCATGGGAGCTTGGCTTTTGCCGGCTCTACCTTTCGAAGATGAAGGATTGGAGGAAGGGTTAGAGGAAGTAGAAGGCTGGTGGGCAGCTCTAGACTCATCTAACTGTTGACTCGACTGTTCAGGAACCATGGTGTTCTGAACTACATTGGTTGAGAATAGCCAAATAGGCAGGCCAATTGTCAGTCCTGGAAGCGACAATGTGGCCATGTGGGGCGCACCAACTTCTCCCCAAGAGGAGAATGGACTAGGATTTCCATCATGTGGAATTCCTTGGTTGGGGCGTTCCATGTTCTCAACCTAAGATCAACGCGGGAATAGGAGGTGATTATGTTCCGTTTAAAATAAATTTTATAACGACGCTTAGACACAACTTGCTTTTTCACTTTTTAAGAGTCGAGAAAAAGCTAAAGATGACTCTAGTCTCCTTCGATGTTTTAACGAGCCCGAAGTGACAAATGCTCGAATGGACTTTTTCAGTTATAGAGTTTGAAAAAGGCCAAAAGAAACTGCTCTGGAGTTCTAGGCAGAGGATGTGCCAAACCTTTCGCAAAACCACAGAATACATTTTACGGTACGAGTGGTCGATCTTCGTGAATGCTGTGTTCACTGCATTGCGATCAGTAGGGCGGCCGACACGGTTTCCTATGGATAAAGGCTTTGATCCTATAGGGGTTTCCCAATATATACGCGACGGTACGTGGGAGCACAAGTCCGTATTGATACTTATCGCTTCACCGTGGAGGAATCACCCAACCACTCAACGCTAAGATATCACGTTTAACGACGCCGAAACACGTCTCTAGCTTAGACCTCTATGTGTTTGCGTTATGTTTCAATGCGTTGTTATGTAAATTCAATTTATTTTAAGGTTGATCTTGTTTAGCAGTTTGCCTTTATGGATCACCACGAGATGTATAATAACACTCCTGAATGCAGTCTAAGATGACAAGCAAGCTTTTCAATCTTTCAACTTTGAAAATCTTAACTACTGAGGGAAAAGAAAGATAACATCTTTTCACACAGATCATAGAGCACACACTAATGCACTTTTCCCTAAATCAACATGCAAGCTGTCATAATGCACATGCACAATGCAAGTATTTCTTTTCTCTTTCTTAATGTTGGCGTAATGCAAAAAGAAAGCTGTTGTATAATTTTGAATTCAATTTCAAGTGAAAGCAAACAAGCTTGTCCAAAATCAAAAGACACCTTAAGATTTACTTGTTTCGACACTAGAAATATATAAACTCAAACCAAATGACGAAAGCAAAAGCTCAATCAGCTATGAACAGCAAACAAACTAACTCTTAGGATAAAAACGACACTTTATCACAAGTCTAGATCTAAGAGGTCACAGCAAGACTAGTTCACTTTCGTTATGGGAAACTGTAAATGATATAAGAAATACACAAAGAACAAACACAGTTTCTTTATACAACCGAGGCGGAATAGTGGCAAGGAAAGTTGGTTTCAGATAGGCACATTGACTGGTAACAGGCAGCAAAACAAGAGTGAAAACAGGGCAAGAAACAGCAGGAAACCCCAGTAGCACAAAGCAAGACTGGTCCAGCGCAGGTGGGACACTGTCTGTTTGACCTTCAGCGCAGGTAGCCCCTTCGAGAACTGCGCTGAAATGCAGACAGCCTTTGTACAGCCTGCACTGAAGAACGAAACTTTCGTTTCTCTTGGTTTCCGTGTCACAGATTGCTCAAAAATTCACAGTTTTTTCTCAAATCAGAAGCTATCAGTCAAGGACACACTAAGGAATGACAAGGAGGATGAAAAGCTATCACTAAGAGCTTATTAGAGTCCTTGTGGATCAGCTCTTCAAATCATAAACTTGCTCAGAAACTGAGCTAGAGTAGCTGCCCTCTACTTTGCATTTGAAAGATCCAAATACAGTTCGATTCGGTACTCCCTTTGTTTATGAAATGAATAGCAAAAACACAAACAACCAACAAGATACGATCCCCAGTGGAGTCGCCAATTTGTTGTTGGGAAAAGTATCCAATACGGAATGACCCTATCCCACTCTAAGGGTGATAGTACCTCAGCAACAACTGAATACAAAGCTATTCAAGATTACTTCTTTATGAGATGTAAGAGAGAGGAGAAAGGGATCCACTAACCGGTGTCTTCCGCTAATGGTTGATCCAATCTTCCCTCTTTGCTGCTTGCTCCCAGCTCCTTGCTCTTTCACTGGCCCAGCTACACAAAGATCCTGCAAAAGCACAAGAAAGGGAAACTACAAGAAGCATACATCCATAATTGATTCAAGGATTAGAATAAATCAAATATACAAGCATCAATACACCACAAAGACACATGCATATAGAAGAACCTCAAATGCTTTATTAATGGAAGAAGTAAAGTTCTGAGAGTGTTACAACCATAAGAGGCCCAATCCAGCAACACCTCCCAGCAGAAAGAAATCTCCTCTTCACCTCCTTGAAAGCAATCACCCAATAGTTCTATGCACAAACCAACAGCACTTCCTTACATTCACAAAATTCCAGCCTCCATAGACCTCATGAGAGAGCTCTATATATAGAAGTTTTGGAGAAAGGATGAGTCAGCTTGAGACTGACATGAAGCTGACTAGTGTCCTCTCCCACTTCAGTTATACTTCAGTTCTTGAGTCCACTTGGAGTTTCTTGCTTCCACTTGGAGATCTAGATCCTCTTACTCATCACAAGGCGAATTCCCTGATCCAAGTGTCATTTTGGAAGCTTCCTGGGCATTTGACACCTTGCAGAATGACTGTGCCACTTGGCCAATCTCGCCCAGCGCAGGTAGCCTTCATTGCTTTTGACATTCAGCGCAGGTACAGAGTGGAGCAGTTGACATTCAGCGCAGATGCTCAGTGGAGCAGCTGACATGATCCAGAAATAGCTTGTTTTTGAGTCTTTTCAGGTGGAGAACTGATTTTCAGTGCTGTGGTTTGTTGACCTTGTTCCTCTAGGGGTAGGAACAACATGTTTAGGGACTTTGGATCCCTCAGATTATTGACATTTCATGCTTCATGCTGTAAGGCACAAAAATGTCTATAACACCATTGAGGCATGCAAGCTCTAAGGTACCAAAGGGGATCTCTAGATCAATCTCCTGGATAATGAGCTGATGTCGACAGGAGACAACCCGTCGCAGGAGGACCATAATGTTTCCCCCATCAATGACACGAGATGAGGAACAAGTGGTAGATGGCGAAACAGAGAATCAGAGAAGAAGGCGAGGGTGTAAATTGCAAAAGGATTATACTCTTGAACATGTCGGTGACACGACTCCGGAGGGTGGCAGCATTCAAATACCAAGGGATCAGAGGCTTGATGGAGACGGCATGAATCAGATGGAATGAGGCTAAATGAAAACCCAAACCTGTGAAAGGCCAGATGAAGATGTATGGATGTCCCAACCTGACAAGAAGCAAAAGTGTCAATGTTCAAGAGTGACTAGCTTCCATTGACAATCAATGATAAACCTGTTGTTGAGTCCAACCTAGTAATAGTTTAACGAGCCCTAGGAAGGAGAAGCTCAAGTCTCGTCATGATGACGAGTCCGACATAGGTTAAACTTGAAGTCTTTTTCATGTTTAGAGAGTTTGAAAAAGACGTGGAAAAGAAAACTCCAGGGGGGGTCCTTTTTCATAAATTTGTGTCTCCCGAGCCTGAAAAAGTATAAAACGATACTCGAAAGAACTGCCCAACCATTACGATCGAGGAGTACTTTTCGTAACTAGTGACTTTGACTTGAAAAGTATAAAAGTGGTCGAAATCACGTTGTTTCATAACCGATAACGAGCTGGAAACGACAAAGGCCCGACAATCTTTTTGTGTTTAAATGGTCGGAAAAGAGCTTAAAGGCGATCGCCTCTCATTTCTTTTAACGAGTCAAGAGGAACAACTCGGCTATCTTTTTCGTCTTTAAATTATTGGAAAAGAGCTGAAAGTAGACCTACATTTTTAATTCCGTTTTAATTAGTCAAAAAGGAAAAACTTGACAATCTTTTCATATTTTACGAGTCAGGAAAGAGCTTAAAGGTGACTTGTCCTAGAGGAACGAGTGGTATAAAGCGTAGCAACTGGTTCCGACAATGGTGGAATTGCTCAAAACATGTAATGGTCAAGAGGTTGCTAATAAAACCACTCATTGTTGTATTTCCTCACGAAAGGATAAACAACCAAGTGAAAGCATAAGATCAGCCAAACAGATGGTGGCAATGGAATGAAACAACCAAGGCTCATCTAGCAAAATTTAGTGGATAAACGACAATCACGAGATGTAAATCGGGTATGGGTTCACTTTTACACAAGCTTGAACCATGGAGAACTCTACTTGGATTTGGTTTCATGTTTACACAAGCTTGAAATGAAAAACTATGCTTGTTATAAGTTCGGATGCCCTCAGCACAATGATGCAAATTGAGGTACATGCCCCCCAAGCTTCATTTCATTCAACGAGGTGGATGGAATGAAGGTTCACATTCGAGATCTTGGAAAGACTCGACTCTGATTTTACGAGATCTTAATCAAAGACTCGATTTGGAAAAGGAGGAGTTGTTTCATTTTTTAATGAGGTTGACATAGTAAAACAACTATCCTCATAACCCTTGTTTCATTTTCTAACGAGCTTGACACAAGAGAAGGAACTATGCTCGAGACTCCTTGTTTCATTTTTTAACGAGGTTGGCACAAGAT
This sequence comes from Pinus tabuliformis, assembly GCA_031772625.1. Lineage (NCBI taxonomy): Eukaryota > Viridiplantae > Streptophyta > Pinopsida > Pinales > Pinaceae > Pinus > Pinus tabuliformis. The sequence goes on along the minus strand of CM062814.1, from coordinate 432,308,547 downwards.
AAGAACTGTCCTCTGACACCTTGTTTCGTTTTTTAACGAGGTCGACACAAGATCAAAACTATCCTCAGCACTCCTGTTCATGGGCCACACAAGAACATGGCTCCCAAGAGGTCTTCGCAGGATGGAAGAAATGCACTCTGGGAGGAATACATGTCATGATGCACCAATAACAGATCAAGTTCCAATGCCCCTAGTAAATGATGTACCAGACCATCTACATGATCATCAGCAGAGGCGAAGATGGAACGGGTAGCCACATAATTGATCTATGGCAAGGAAGGCACTGCTTGCGAGCAAGAACTGATAGGGGAGGACCACTGTGCAGGAGGCACCGGGGGACTAAAGAATGATAATTGATCTATGGTCACCATTCTTCCATCGTGTGGAAAACAAACCATACGAAAAAGTGAAGAGACAAGGGCCTCCATGGCATAAACATAGTCGTGGCCAAGGAGAAGACTAAAATCTAAAGCACCTTGGATAACAATAACATTTATATATACGATTTTACCTCCCAAAGAAACAGGGAACTTCAGAAGGATCCCTAATGGTTGACTGGTTCCTCCATCAAATGCCAACAGATTCTGCGTGACTAGCACAAGCTGAGGGGAGCCCAAATCTTACCAAGTAGTGGAAGGCATAAGACTGACAGATGCACCCTCATCCAAGACAGTGCCAGGTACTGCCTTATCATAGGCATGTACTGTAATCTAGAAAGGCACATGGGATGGAAGGTGGAATGTAGTCAAATTACTCTAGTTGAAGGAAACGACTGAACTACTTGGTGGGGGAATCATATGATTGCCCCCTTGCTCTACAGGAACCGAAGAAGGACTCTCGTTATCAGCAGGGATAGGAGGGTCATTCTTGGACTCAGGAGAATCTAACGAGATGAGAAGAACATGAGCATGACACTCTTCCGAAATGGAGTGATCAACAGGTGGTGAACCTAAGTTGACACTCTCCCCGACCAATGGTTGGTCTAGAACAGGCTTAGCACAGCCAGGCTCGGAAGGAGGAGGATAGACAAGAGAAGAATCTAAGTCAATCTCTTTGTCAATCGGAAGAGGGTCTGAAGAGAGCCTCTGATAACCAATGGGAAGTTGGGGTGAAGACGTTGTAAGACTTTCCAAAACGACGGAAGCTTTATCCATGAGCGGACAAAGGTGAAGGGGATGGTTGCCTTCACATAGCCTACAGGGGAATTGAATCTTCCCTTTCTTCTTACCATTGGCAGTTGATAGGGTGCCATCATCATGAACTTTAGAGGATGATGAGGGATGAGCCAGATCATGGGACCATACTTCTAAGATCCTAGGAACGATAGGACAATCATGAAGAAGATGGTCACCCTTGCACAATTTACAAGGAAACTTAACCTTCCGTAGAGGAGCAGAAGGTGTTCTGACCTGAGATGCACTTGGAGCAGTAACTACACAAGTGGCCTCGCATTTATTGGACTTCTTCTTCTTCTTCTTCTTAGTCTCGTGGTTACAAGATGTGAAACTTTCACCAGGCGAAGGAGGAGAGGAGGAGGAAGAAACAGGGGAAGAAGGCATAGGCTCAACCTTGGAATCATCATGTTGTGGTTCAGATGAAGGAGACAGTGGAATAGGAGTCATGACACTCAGGACCACCGAGGTTGAAAATAACCACATGGGCAAACCGATGGTTAAACTAGGCAAAGACAATGTTTCCATATACGGAGCACCGACATTTCCAAAAGAAGGAAATGGACCAGGATTTCCATCCAGGGGAAGACCTTGGCTGGTAGACTCGGGGACTGTTGCCATTGGGAACGAGCTTGAAAACACTCGAACTGTAACAAAGAACTCTAACTGTTACCAGGAATATGGCACAGGAACAAAACTTGACCTTTTCATGTTTCAAGAGTCGAGAAAAGGACAAAAAGATGACTCTAGTCGCCTTCGAATATTTAATGAGCCTGAAGTGACAAGTGCTCAGATGGACCTTTTCTTTTAGGGAGTCCGAAAAGGAATGAAAGTGACTACTCTGGAGAACTAGGCAAAAGGTTTACCAAACAACCCGTAAAACTGCATATACACCTTGGCAATCATATGAAAACTAAGGACTTTCCGTACGGCAGTCAATCTTCCTGAATGCTGTGTTCAGTGCATTACGGTTTGTAAGGCGGCAAACACGTCTTCCTAGGGATAAAGGGTGATAACCTAGTGGGGTCTCCCAACATATACTCGATGGTACATGGGTGTACAATTCTGTGCTAGACCACTATTGAGTCACAGAAGGAGGAATCACCCAACCTTGAGTGGAAACAAAAGTGACTAGGTTTAAAGATGCCGGAGCACATCTCTAGCCTAGACCTCTAAATAGTGTACGTTAAGTTCCAATGCATTGTTATATTTATTCAGTTCATTTTAGAGTTGATCTTGGATTATGTTTTAGTTTTCAGGCCTTACCATATGTATATAAAAAATCCTAGGACGCAGCTAGAATGAATGAAATATCCTTTTTCTTCAATGAACACCTACCTACGGGAGGGTAGAGATATCATTCACAAACCAAGAAGACCAAGACAACAAAACAGTCACTCAATGCAAGTAGACATCAATTCCTAAAGTGCACGGATACTACTAATGAGAGATTTAGACATTCACGTTCCAATATGTAAACTTGAAATGCAAATTCACTTTCACTTTCGTATACTGAATGAATGCAATTCTTTTGATTTTGATGTCTTTTAAATCTAAAAGAAACAAGTAAGCAACAAGAAAATGTGGAAAAACGGTTGATACAAAGAATTGTAATCTATGTTCAGGTAGTGAAGAGAAATCAAATCAATGCCAAGATTGGTCCAATAAAAATCAACCAAAAGTAAGCAAAGGGGAAGGTTCAATCAAACCAACAGCAAGCCACAAATGAATCTTTGAGTAACCACGCAACCAAGCGAACCTAATCCAAAAGACTTGAAACAATGAAACTAGGTCACAGAAGCAAGAAAATAAGATTCATTCAACAAAGCTCACAAGAGAGTGCCTCAACCTATAAACAGTGACAAACAAGTCATCAAAAAGTGAGAACAGCAAGGGACTAGCAGGACTGATGGACTTAGGAGGCAGAATTGAGAAAATTAATTCTACAACAATCAGCGCGAGTGATACACAAGCAACAAGTGCTAATTAAGAACACGTCGAAGCAACAGAGCGATGTCAGCGTGGAAGTACATGACTTTCCCGCGATGGTCCGATTTACATAACCGTCGCGACTGTACATCTCTGTGTTTCTTTTAATAGTGTCCTAAGCTTAAACAAAATGGGAGGCAGATCAATTCGTAGCGAACCACAGGTGTTAATGGTCTCTGATGCTACACGCGAAATCTTAGTAAGGGCAGGATGGATTGCCTACCTTAACCGTCTACAGCAGTTTAACGAGATGGTGGCCATCGAATTTCTGCAGAATCTGCAGGAAGATCATTCCATGGTGAGGGGGAGACAAATAACAGTAACAGATGCGATAATTGCTGAAGTTTCGGGATTGCCAGCCATTAGACCAATATGGACCCTGAAAAAGATGACTAAAAGATGTTATAACCATCTTCCGGGACGAAGGATAGAACCTTAATGTCAAAGGAAAAGGAGTCCTACCGGTAACCCTAGGAGAGCCTTGGGTAGAAATAGCCAGAATTGTCCAAAGCTACATCACTTGCGATGGCAGAAAAGACATGGTAAGACCACGCCATCTCAAATTGTTAGCTGTATTAAAAAAAAAATGTGTTGTGACTTTTCCCGCGTACTTAAATTTTTTATTGCATGATGTTGCCCGAAGTATAAGAAAATCTCATCATGTAGAATCAGTAGTGAGTCATCACGGCCTAATCCGGTTAATAATTAGTTACAGTCTTGCCCAATAGTAGAGTAGTTGGGAAGAATTGATTTTCTCAATGGATGGGGGATTGGCCTTTCCAGCCCCAAAACGAAAAACATCACTAGCACATCAATTAGGCCGCTGAAACGAAGAGAGTCCTTCAGATTGGGGAGAAGTAGAGGAATGCTAGAGAATTCCCAAGGAAATAGTAGCCAACCTGTAGAAATACACGACTCAGAGGACAAGCAACCCCCACAACTTGAAGGAGGGGAAAATGAAGAAGAAGAATTAGAAGAGAATGAAGAAGAGGAACCAGAAGAGGAAACTGAGCACTCTGGAAAAGAAGAAGGGAAGGGAGTAGAGAAACTCAGTAAAAGCCCATTGTAAAACCCTCTGCAAGAAGACGAATTGGCACAAATTTTGGCCAATATGGGTGAGTATGTCTAACCCCACAAACCACTCAACCCTGATATTGAGGCAGGACCATCACAGGAGCACTCTGCCCATAATAAGAGTGCATCTAATGAAATAAACATTGAGGAAGAAGAGGAAGGACCATCATAGGAGCACTCTGCTCATAATAAGAGTGCATCTGAAGAAATAAGTGATGAGGAAGAAGAAGAAGGACAATCTTAGGAACACTATGTTCCCATTCAGAGTACACCCGAAGAAATCCATGATGAAGAAGAAATAGAAGAAGATGCTGCCCATAAAACAGCAAATCAAACCAGGGTTTCCTCCCCTAAAAAACCTAATCAGGAGTACGAGAACACTGAAGAAGTGTTCCAAGCAGAAAACATGGAAATTAGCCAAGATGAGGGTACAACCCCTGGAGAAAAAAACCCAAGCCCAAGAAAAGAAACAGTTGTTCCTTCGAAGAAAGCAAATGAAATAAACAAGTTGTGAAAGGAACAACAAAGACTGCTTAATGTAATTAAACAACTTTGACAACAAATAATGGTTTTATAACTGGGGAAAAGCTCAAAAATAACCCCTGGAGCAAAGCATGCAGCTGCCAAGGTGAAACCCCATAAAAAGAAGACTAAAAGAACTCAAGTCGAACACATTATCATCCAGGACTGTAAGGAACATCATGTCGTTGTTACGAATGCAGAAGTTCAAATAGAAAGCACACCAGTCTGTAATAAGGATGTCCAGATGGAGGCATTGCCCTCTAGAATCACGATCAACCAGATAGTTCATGAGAAGGGAACACAGACTATAAAAACCAGATGTCGCAATAAGGAGATCCAGGTAGATCTCCAACCCAAAAACGTCATGATGGACAATGATCCGAGGATAGTGAAACTTCAAAAAGATCTGTCACAAGCCTAGCAAACGATAGAAAATCTCACAGAGGATATAGTTCCTCAAGATAAATATTAGAAGTTACAGTAGCAGGTAAAGAACATCAATGCATCGGAAAGCGAGGCCTTCGATAGATAGCGAAGCACAGAGGAAAAATTTAAAAAGGTAACCAATAGACTAGACACAGTTATGAGTCAAATGGATACCTTATGTTCTCTGTATACTGACATTCTAGCATGTAGGGCACCTACCAAAAACTATGCTTTGTTTTGATGGAAAGATATTTACAATTGAAAATTAAGGCCATCAAGGCAGGCATGCCTATAGAGATAAAAACTATTGATGATTTCATAAATTGCTGTAAGCATTATGGGGTGAAAGTCCAGCGATTGCTATGTGAGTTTTATTTGCATAATCTTGTGTTGGATGGTGAAACAGAAGAGAACCCTAGCCCTTTTGTGGGCGATATCCAGCTTCAGGCATTCATCTCTTTTGCTATTAATCAGTTAAAGTGGCTTAAAGCCCACAATACCTTCTAGAGACAGGAGAACGGGTTAGATCTGTGGGTAAGGAGTGAACCTAGAAACCCATTGCAACTATGGAATAAGCATAGAAGCTTAATGAGAAAGCAGGGTGTGATCCAGACACTGGGACCCATTCACAAAGCAGTTGTCCAGCAAGGGGTAGAATACTTCCTAGCTATCAAAGACCTTGCCATAGTAGCAGCCAAATTCTGATACAAGACTTCCAATCGGAATATCCAAAACAAAGAGCCTTTCAATTACGAGAATTTTAAGCTAGTTGTTGATCGCCTGGTTACCTATGGTGACCTCATCTTGAGAGAAGGCCCGTCTTGGTTAGGCTGTAGGTTTCGGAGTCCAATCATCTGGTATCCTGCACTAGGGTATAGAGCCCTATATGAATTTCCTGAAGGTCAAACAGGGCATATTTTTGAAGTCTTAGCTAGAAATCATGGTTTTAGACCACTGCATGAAAATCCTTCTCCAGCCTATTCCCTAACTACCTTGTATGTCAATTACAATGTTTTCATGAGGGCATGAAAAAGGGTAAGCAGGGGGGTGTGTTGAGCATTGGAAAAGGTATGTAATTACCACTTATTTCTTTATATTTTCCTTTAATTCATAACTTCTTTACATTCTAAGATGGTCATATGTTAAAGGATTATGATAGAATTAAGAGGATTTGTGATTGAAGTAAAATGATTAATTATTGTCTTTTTCTATGCAGAAAGTGAAAATGGAAAAACACTATTCTAGAGGAAAAGAAAAAGCAAAACCAACTGTTGTCCCTTTGCAAAGAAACTGCACCCAGACGAGGAAATCAAGATCGGAGTGCATGGACCAGGAAAAGGAAGAAGAAACGTGGTATCAGTGCAAGAGGATGAAACGATAACTAAAGATTAAAGATATGGTGAATCCCTCAGGATCCTTTGATCCTGAGGGATCACTACCTCAAGACTTATCTATATTTTTTATATCTCTGCCTGGCCACTATAAAAAGGGATAGCACTGCTAGCCCAAGGGGTGAATGTATTGTTGTTGATTTGCAGAAATTACTGTTGTAATTTAAACTTTGATCATCGACTCTCTTTAAAGAGCGATAACTGTAACTTTGCCTTTATGATTAATATATAACTTTGTTGTTGTTCCATCATCTGATCCTGGAGTAACCGTAGCAGTTCGTCCCTGGTGGCTAAGGGCCTGCCCCTGGTGGATCACTTGCTTTTCTATATCATTATTTTCCGATTACGATTGTTTGTGGTTTGATTTCCTTTGCATTCCTTTAAATTCACTTTATTCAATAATCTTTTGTTCCTTAACATTTTATTGACTTGCTCTATTATATCAAATTCATAATTGGAATAGCAGGACCATTATTTGCAACTAGAAATGTTATGTTGTTCATTCTGAAATAGTATCACATTGTCTAATATTGTTGTTCATTTACAGGTTGACATTGTTGTTCATTTACATTGATATTGTTGTTCATTCAACCATGGTTTATTTACAATTGTGATTGTTGTTCCTTTGATTACTGTTCCATTATCATTGCAATTGTCGTTCCTTTATAACTGTGGTTAATACTCATTATGCTAGAATAAGATTATTGATTCTTCAGTTGCTGTGTGTTTACATTTGATTAAAGTTTGATGTTCAATAATTCATAGACTTACTTATGTTTGTTGTTCCTTTTCCAGATTTAGTTAAAGTTTAGTTCCTTTCAGTTAATATTAATTCTTAATTCATTCTTGTAGATTAAGCTTTGTTGTTCGATCTTGTCAATAGATTAATTTGTTCCTTTTCTACAAATTGAATCATTATTTCCAGTATTTTCTTTGGTGTGAATAGAAAGATCTACAACTGTAACGAACATTGACTACTGTTGTCTAGTTCTCAGATTGGAGATCTTGTCTTTGATTGATTTTCATTTACATCAGTTTACAAAGGAAAGAGTTATCATTACTGCATCCTTGACTGATGATTGCTATAGTTTCTTTATTTAGTTACAAAGCATCTAAGTTTCTTGCCATTACAATTAGAGTTTGTTTCCAGCATTTATTTACCTTTGTGAAGCACTATACTACTAGCATTACTCTTGAACAAGTGACCACCTCAAACTGAGTACACTCTTGAGATAAAAAATCGTACTTGGATTGATAATTAATGTGAAGGTAAATAAAGGTTAAAAATACCCTTTTTACTGCTCAATAGCAAGGTTGCTCAACATGTTGTGGGTGACACATTTTAGCCGTAGCACCATTAACATTGTCTATGTGCTTCAATTATTAACGTTGGTCCACGATGGGTGCCTTTGGTTAGGAGGGCCCATTCCAATTACCAACATGTTGATCCAACGAATAACATTATTGCCATATTAAGTTGTGCACCCTGTTAATGCTTTTGTAGGGAAATCACAGGAGAAGAAGTTGGCAGACCATATGAAGAGCGACTTCGGGTTGGTGAAGAAGTCAGACGGATATGCGATTAGCTCCATATCATATGGCACTATGAAATTTGTTGCACAAATATTGGCTAGCAAGATAATGAGGAAGTGTCGTGCTGATGAAGTGTCGACACTAGTAGTATTTTTGGTTGTGCAATGCAACAAAGGGGTCTAATATAATTTGGACAAATATCTTTGTCATGAGTTCCTGGAGGATTGTCATGAAGCCCAGGATGATGGCAAGGCATTCCACTACACGTGGCTACTTCTATTACTCATGCTAGTGGCATGGAAGACGCCTGAGGAAAGCCAGTTCGTACAACATGATCAAGACTTATGCGAGGCTGAGAAATTTGCCTCGTTGTGGGCGAAGAAGGATCCTGAACATGTCATGGAGACAAAGATATTATGGGTCTTGTTCGAGTCTGAGTTGTGGATGTTGATCAACCAACAGCCATGGTTATCACCAAGTTTACATGCGCAGTATGCTAACAATGCAGACTTCAAGGAAAATATTCACAATCTTTCTATCTACACAAAGAAGGATGCTATGGGCACATGGCACAAGTTGCCATACTTGGTCGCAAAAGATGATATTATGGGGTCATGAGCTAATGGCCGAGCAAATGGCTCACCCCATCGTACGCAAGCGCAGGAACAAGTAAGGTTGTAGAAGGTGTAGCTACGACAGCAACAAAGAAAGACACGAAGAAAGGATCATAGAAGGCTTTTGCGAAAGAAAAAGCCACATAGAAAGAAAAGGCCGCACAACAAAAATATGCCTCTACAAAGGAGAAAGCAGCATCGAAAGAAAAGGTCCCTACAAAAGAGAGAGAAGCGCCGAAGGAGAAAGCTGCAACAATGTCACAGGCCACTATTGACCTCAATGAGCTAGAAATAGAGTGCATCGATGTATAGGGCAAGACTCAGGATGAAGATAAAGGGGGCGTAGACTTCGAGTCCCCCTTCATACTCAAGAAGAGGTAGAAGCGGAGTTCCACAGGACCTCGTAAGAAGTAGAAATCTGACAAATCTGCGAGCGCGAAACCATTGGTCCTCATGGAGGGGGACCTTGATGAGATCAGTGATGTGGTCCGCAATGCTATGAAAACTATTTGGGGACACATCGAGGACCACTACCATCAGGCATTAGACAAGGTATAGTAGGGCCTGAGGAAATTGCAAGTCCAGACTGGGGTAATTCAAGTGTGCATAGGACAAGCGAGCCTGAAGCAAGTGAGTGTGATAGCCTCAACAATGGAGATCACCATAGGCCTCCGCACAGTGTAGTTACCAGATCGATCGTTGCACACTGAGACTTCAGAGGACAAGGTGTGCCTATTGCATCTGAAGAATTTAAGCCTTAACATTATGGCACTCCCCATTCAGTCATTGCACAAGTTGCATCAAGGAGTATCATATGAGCTCAGGGTTTGGGAATAATTAGCACTACTAGTTATCAGTGAAGTCAAGACCAACAACCAAAAAATGTTTGAGGAAAAGGTAGAGGCACTAAAAGAACGGGAAGAGTTCGTTGCGCATAGTCAGCAAGTGGAAGTAGCGACAGCACAGATTTGAAGTGAGCTTCCCGAGCTCCAAATTCCAATATAAGCGGCCTCTGCAAAGAAAATCAAGATGTTAGTTGTTGCGGTGAAGGAGTCAAAGAAAGAAATTGGCAAGGTACGCTTTAAGTTGCAGCTGCAGTTATCCGAGCTTCAACTTAACCTACAGCCGACCACTCATCCAGAAGTCAAAGAGTAGTGTGAGGCTTCTATTAAAGATGATATGGCTAATCTAGAGGCTACAATCAAGGATTATACAGATGTGGACCTCGTTGTAGGAGGATTCACACTTGCAGAAAATTGAAGAAAATATATGAGAAAAACAAGTGCAGTTCAACGAGATTAGGGCTACATCGTGGACCTTGGCATGAGTGCAAAGGTTCACCAGACTGCAGGAGGGAAAGTTCATCTAAACCCAGATTGATGAGCTACATTGAAAGGCCTCCATCATATCCTCAAGGACGTAGCCCTGGGCTGATGAGGCAAGCCAGTTGACACAGAAAATGCAGAGAAAGTTGAAGTCTATGTGACAGACATAGAGAATCATGGGCCTTGCAGTTGAAGGTCCAACCAAAGAGAAACTGGATGAAGAACTACATTAGGCTGATGTGTAGGGAGCAGCAAATCTTCAAGTATTGAATACAAAGTTTAGTGATCTGCAAGAAAAGATTGACACAACACCAACAGAGTGACTTGGGACGAGTCACGACTTTGTGTTAGGGGACAGTTGGGGCTGTTATCACTCAGATTTTCCTTGACGTTTTTGGGAAGAGGAAAGAGTTCCGAGGTAACCACAAACCAACTTTTAAGTATAGAATCTAGCCAATATGTACTTAGAGAGCGCTCTCTCTTTATAATTTAGCTTGGTTTTGAAAGATATTAAGCTAGTTGTGAAGTTCGAGAGTTTTTCTTGAGTTTGGGTGGTGAGGTTCAATAGTAGAGGGATAGGACTAAGTAGTTTAGGCCATTGGGCTAATGGAGTCAAATAAGATGGCTTAGCTGGATTTGGTTTCTTTACAAAAGATGGTTTCACCGGGCTAGATGGTCAAACAGGGAACAAATAAAGACTTAAAATAAATGGAATGGGTTCAACATGGGTGAAGGGCAGTTAAGAATCCTTCAACCTATTTGAAAAATGTAACTTGAATGATTACTAATAAAGAGCAGTTGAGTATTCTTTACTAAATAATCAAAGTGAATAAACTATAAAATAGGAGAAATTAAGATTTCACTGTTTATTCTAGTTCAGAAGAAAACATTGAGAATTATAACGATTGAAAACAGAGTGCAATCAAGCATTTTACAAATTACTCTTTTTCGTTTATCATTCAGATATGAAACATAGATGATATAATAAACAAGGAAAACTTTAAAACATAAGGTATAGAAGACTTATTGATCCAGTGTTTGATTCAAGAAATCTGTTGAAAATCCTTTGCATCAATTCTTTATCCAGCAAGCCATACAAAAGTTGGTCCAATAGCACTTTATTCCAAAATAATCAGTATTACAGCAATGTCTAAGAATCCACCCTCAATACTCCAATTGAGGGAGTATTTATACAAAAAAATTACAAAAAATATCTCATAACAGAGTGAGACATATTCTAGGATGACTATGAATAAGTTACAAGAAAATAGAGACAAATGGTCTCAAAGATAGGAGAAAAGATAAACTGGTGTTGTTCTGTTCCTATTCTCACTGAGTGTGCTAGAGGCAGGCCCTATGATTTGGCTTGCTGTTGTCTTCTTTAGTAACTTTGTGCTGGCTGCCCTGTTTTGACTGATACTCTTTACCTATTCTGATACACTTCGACCTGTTTGATCTTTGTTCATGTTCTTTACCATTACTTACTGTAGTAAATAACCAAAATTTATACTTACCAAGGATAATTTTACAAAATTTCCAACATGTCTTCCCACCATTTTGGTTCTGGCAATCTGTTTTTCTGAAGTTTCCTCAGGGTCTCATCAATTTCTGTATACCTGAAAAAGGTAGGCTGAATTGGGAACAAGTGCTTTATCTCATGCTCAACATAGAACAAGTTCTCTAGACTGTCATAGAGAACTCTGCCTGTAGGCAATGCTTTTGTTCCTGATGCACTTGTTGATGAACCTGCTTGGTTGCTTGCATACTGATCCAATTTCTCCACATAGTCTATATGCCTCATTAGTTTATCATTAATAACTAAAGGACTTGGCAACCCTTTACTCTGAAAAATGTTAAATTTCTTCATGAAGGCATTAATTTCTTCCTGCATGTCATGGCACCTTCTTTCTAAGTTTTGCATTAGAGTTATTTTAGTAAAGACTATTTTGGTTTCCAAAACTGTACCTGTTCTATCTTGAATGCCCAGTTGTTCAAGCTGGTACTCATTCCTGGTATTCAAAAACCGTATGAGCCTATTAGCTTCCTCAAGCATATTTCCTAGTTCTGCCCTTGTCTTTTGAATTTCTTCCTGAGCTAGTTTTACTAAATCAATTTGCTCAAAGATTATTTGAATTGATCGCCAAGCATCATTTATTGATTGAGTGATGTTGGTCCAAAGAATTTTCTTGATTTCTGGCAGAGGTTTGTCAAAAGTCAGATCTTTTTCCAATGATTTCACTTTTTTTTTCTGAAACTTTAATCTCTCTTGTCTTTTTTGCAGCATTTATTTTTGAGAGATCATACCTTTTCTCTAAATTGGCATATTGCTCCTTTACCTTATTTAGCTCTAAAACTTGTAGTTTTAGGTCCTCCATTCATTTTATTAGCTCCTCTGTGCTCAAATTAGCAATGCTACCCTGTTCTACTCCTGTTGTTCCTGTTGTTGCTATACCTGTAATTACCTCTGTTGTGACTACTGGAATATTTGGTGCCAATGCTACTCCAAGAGTTGATGGGACTGTAATTGAGACTACTAGTATCAGATTGGGAGGCTTATAGGTCGACTCTCCCTGCTTGTCCTTCAATGCTTTTTCAAGTGCCTGCTCAGTATCATTCAGTCGTTCATTAAGATTTAGGAGCAAATCCATAATTTCTTCTTCAAACTTTTGCTTTATAACCTCTGCAGTCTGTGGATGCCTGGAAGGTGGTAGCTTTAATTGTTTCCTTAGGGCTGCAATATCTTCATCTTTCTTTTTTATCAAGGCTTTTGTAGCCTTAACATCTTTGGGATCATGGCCCAATCCAATAATTATTTCTTCTAAGGATTTTATTCTATTATCTTTGGCCTGAGATGAGGCCTTTTCCAAGTGTAATTGAGCAGTAGTGTTGTCCAAATAATTCTGCAATCTTTGGGCTATCATTGCCTTACCAGTGAAGGTTGAATAAATCATTTCTCCAGTTTGTTTATGCAACTCAATCTGATCCAAAGGATGAATATCCTTTGCCATGACTTCAAAATTTGTTCTGAGATAATCTGCTATTGATTTAGGCTACTGCACCTTTGGCTTGAAATAGGTCATTACCATTTTTCCTTCTTTGATGTCATAGGCTGAAATCAATCTCTGTTGATTTGTGGGAGCCATCTTCAAATATTGGTTATAAACCTGCAACCTCAATGGATCATTCCTGGATTTTATTTTTGTGAATGTTTTCTTAATATCTGAGGCATCTGTCCCTGGTGGCCTGAAAGAAGATATCTCTGCACTTTGTTGTCTTTCTAGCTCCTACCTCAGTGAGCTAGTGGATGTTCCTCTAGCTAGAAAAGTACGCTGGCTCTCTACTCTTTCTTCCCTCTAACTATTTCTAGTTTCTTCAGCATATTCTTCCTCTGAAAGGGGATTTAGTCTTTGTCTTTTTGTTCCGAGCTATCCTGAAGGTTCACTGGCAAGGGTAGTTGTTTCCCTATCTCTCTTTTTGTTTCCTTCCTCATTTAGAGGAGTTTGTACAACTGGAGTCTCTCCCATATTGATCTAAGTGGGAGGAGTATGTATTTGATCCTGTTCTCTAGAATTTTCAGGCTTCTTAGACATCATAGACTTTTCAGTGTTTTGAAAGCTGGTTTCTAATTCCTTGCCCTTTGATGTTCCTGTGGCTGCTGTGCATTTTTCCTGTAAAGGTTGCTGAGAGGTTCCAGCACAAGAGGCACCAATTCCTGATCTTTGAGATAACTCAAATGGTACCTGCCCAAAAGAATCCAGGTGAAGTGTTTTCTCAAGATCTTTCATAACATTCTCAATATTGACCTGTTCACTATCATGTTCTACTAGGGTACCTTCCCTCCATTCATCCATATTTGCAAATTGTTCGATTTCTGGAATCCTATGGTGAATGCATGGTGACAACCTGTTTTTCATTCTCCTATCACAGATGAAACTATTGGGGTCACATGGCCTCCAACCAAAACTTTTGCTCAAATTAAGATGATCCTCTAGAATTTTCTCTGCTTCTCTCCATGCTTCCCTATCATTACAGACATAAGGGCCTAATTGATTTTTTATTCTAAGTTGAGCTTTCTTTTTGGCTTTGCAAAAATGAACCTAGTCTGTATGTATCATTTGTCTGAAATATTCCAATGCAAACAGTATCATTGGAACGTATTTTGGTAATTTGAAAGGGCAGAGCTCACATCCATATATTATTATTTATGTATGGTTCTTGTATAGGTACCAATCGCCTATTTTGTATTTCTTGGAGAGCTGTAGGATTCTCTTGATGTCACCACTGATTCTAGGAGGGGAAACCCCTGTCAATAGAGTGGTTGTAGGATGAACAAATTGGTCAATAAACTCATTGTATGAGTAAGGAGACTCATAGGATGCATGGAAGATGGGGCTCCAAAAGGTAACAAACCTTGGATTTCCTTTATTGTCAAGTTTCTTCATAGGGAAAGGGAAGTTCTCTGACTGATAATACAACATAAGATGATAAATGAAAGTGGTGTATTTAAAGACTCCTTCATTGTCCAGTCTTAGGAATTGGTCCAGAATTTTAATGGCAATATAGGGGGCATAATCATATTTAACAGCAGGGGGTTGTCGAGGAGTAAAAATTGATAACAACATTAAGGTTACATCATCAACATACTCACCGGAGTTGAATCCCATGATTAAGGCTATCATATCAACAATGAATTTTCCTATGTCTATGAAGAAAGTTTGCAGATAGGGAGGTGGGCCTTTAGGCTGATGTTTAGGGTCCATGAAAATCTGACACATGCGAGTCAGCTCTGACTGAGATAATTGGGAAGATTTCTCAAGTAAGTATCCCATAGAAAGAGGAGTGAGAGCTTGTTCAGGGGAAAATTGCAACATTTCATTAATGGATGCAGTTGTTATGGGGAAAAGGAATGTTTGACTTGGGGACATGACAGCTTTGAGATTATGGTCATAGTTTACCTGGCATTGATGAATCAGATCAAGGACAACATGGACTAAGGGGAGAAAATACCTGGGAAGGTTTAACTCCCACAGTCCTAGGATATCTCAGCCATTTAGGTATTGGTTTCTGACTTGGCAAAAAACTTTCAAGTGGTTCATGTTAGTGGATAAGTCCCTTGTCTGAAAGACTTTATCTGCAAGAGGTAGATAGTCTAAATATTTATGAGGGGCATTCATGGGTGCAACAGACAAAGCCACATGGGTTTCCATTTCTAGTTCTTGTGGATTCAGAAAGGAATTTTGGGTTTTTGGTGAAAGCTAGGCAAATTAACTGGTCTGGGAATTTATATTGACAAAATAAAGACTAAATTTGCAAAGATTTTTGCCTTTTTCTGTGGATTTTATGCTGTAAAACTAAACTTGCAGTGTTTTGACGGAAATCAGCTAAATACCTGTATTTGAGGACTGAACAGAGTAATGGTAGGTGCTGACAGTGACTAACAGGTTCGGGCTAAGTCGGCTGCAATTTCCTTGGCAGGGTGGCGGTTGGAAGCTTAGCCGGTCGACTTGAATGTTGTTTGCATGGGAGCATAGTCGCAGTACAGAATAAAAGAGAAAACGAAACTTTGTTGGTTTTATTAACAAAGTCAAAGGTGGCAGGAGTTTTTTATTCGAGCGGGTGATGTAAGTGGGAAAGGACGTTTTGTTGCATGTGGAGGGCGGTAAGTGGTACGTGATCGCACCGCTTTTAGAGACGGGCGGGTTTCATCCGAGAGCCAATGATCCCATATGTTTTGCAACGCGTGGCAGGGTACTATGCAAAAAACGGCTTTGTGATCGTATGCTAACGCGCGGTCACAAATTAGTGTGCGATATCACTTATTGTCGTTGTATGATGGAGGCACGATCAAACAGCTGACGGGAGGAGCAATACGGCAGAGTTTAATGGATGCAGGCCCGACCCAATTAAAAACTTTTTTAATTGTATCGGGGGTGATATAATTGGTTGGGGAGAGTTGTTAATTAACCATAAGGGTTAATTAATCCCATTTTATGGAGTGGGGAGATTAGGTTGTTAATGAATCACAAATTAATTTATTAATCCTTTTTTAACCATGTTTATGGTTATAACTAACCGAGGGTGGGGTATATAATAATTTGGGGATTTTAATATATTTAAATAATACGGGAAAAGGTAATATTGTGTGGGATTTATATAATATAGGTTAGAAGTTAATATGACCATGTAAATGTAAAAAGCACTAAGTAAAACATTAAAATGAGTATTTAACTTAGGTTTGAGTGAAAAAGTTTTTTTATGTGATATTGTTTATTTTTCCTAAGTAAAATGGGATTTTACTTAGGAAAAGACTTATGAGAGTGAATGAATGATGATTTTAAGTATTTAGGCTTTTAAATTATTGGGCCGAGGGTCCGATCCCTCCAGAAGTAAGAGAAATGCTATGAGTCCCTCTAATTTTCAAAGACCTTAGTACTTTAGGGGGAATTAGTGAAATCTTTATGGGAAAATGAGAAGGGAAGTTAATTATTTGACCTTGTCTTGCTTGAACTACATCAAGTGTAATGTTTGCCTTGCACTTATGATGAAAGTGAAAATTAACAAATTTAGAAACATTATCCATCACATGTAATTCTGCAACACCATCTACCTACCCTACTTACTTTAACCTGGCATTTTTTCTCCTTTATTAGGGTGCACTTGGACTAGCAAACCCTTATCACACTTTTTTTTTTCTTTTACATGTAGAAATCTATCTAATTCTAACCTTATTACATCCAAGGGCTTAGATTAAATAGTTGAGCTCATTTTATTCACTCTACCTATCTACTTATCTGCCAAGATTAAACTATTTGGTCAGATCTTTATTCTCTATCTCTAAAACATGAAATTGAAAAATATGAACTAGTCAAGTTTAAGCTGTTTGACTGTTCATCAATTGTGGCATAGGCTACAAGTTGCACACAATCTGTTTATTACATAAGAGTAAAAATTAGTGGCATTTAGACTTGCACACTTTCCTTGGTCTTTCTTTTGGTGGGGTTCATTTTCTTTCACTTTTTTTACCATCTTGTTTTTTCACCCTTTGATTTTTCTTTTAGGGTATACCCTCCTTACATTTTTTAATTTTTTTTATTTTTTGACAATATGGAAAACCTTTAAAACAAGTAAAGGTATGAACATATTCATAGCTCATCAAGTCAATCATGAAAAATGACATCTATTGGTATAGGAGCATAACACTGGCTCCACTTGGGGATGGCTTTTCCTGGTGGAAAGTCAAGAACAACAGATCAGATGGCCTCTGAATGATTTTGACTGAACTCTAAAATCTTCTTCTTCTTGTTGCTCTATTGTATGTATGACAGTGACACTTATGAAGCTTAAGGCCTTCTCTTTGGGCTTCAACTCCATCAAGTTGCTATCCAATCCAAACTTGTGACATTACCAAGGATATAGTATGTACATGTTAAAAATTAGGATACATTAAAAAGTAGGATCAAAGTAATGTTTCAACATCCGACCATTACCTGGCCCTTCTTCTGTTTCTGTGCCATCCAAGTTTTTCAGATAGTAAGTATTGTTTCCTTGCAAGGCATGGATAATAAAAGATCGTTTCCATAGGAAGTCAAACTTCCCATGTTTTCCCTTATCCTCTCTCCTGGAATCCCATCTTAAAACTTTGTCCCCAAGGTAGAAATCTTTGGCCTTGGTTCTTTTATCAAATATTTTCTTAAGCTTCCCCTGCAACACTTGGGATCTTTGATACACTTCCTCTCTGGTCTGCTGCAGATGGATGGTCTGGTTTATCCTCCTTTGAATATCATTAGATTCCACCTAAGTGTTAGAAAATTATATATTACGGAGCAATGGAACACATAAAATATTGCAGAAATATAAACACAGAAAAGGCACAAAACAAGAGAGACACAGATATGCGTGGTTCACCCAGTTTGGGCTACGTCCACCCCGAACAGCCAGTCCTTCCTTTCTATTATCCAGCAAAATGAAGAGACACAACCTACAGCAAATCCGATGTAATATCCTATGTTTTCTCTCACAGTCTCACCTCTCTATTTCTCGTTCACAGAATACACATCTATCACACAGCCTCAATTACAATACCCTCATACAAAGAGAGGGGTTACCTTCTAGGGCAAAAAACCCTAAACTAAACATAAGTTCTACCGTCAGATCATCCGCCTAATGAATGGCCCAGATTGACTAGAAATTACTATACTTTTACAAGGAAATTTTACAGCTGTTTTTAGCTTCGGGGGTGCTGCCCCCGAAACCCCCCGCCAGGGGGGGGGCTCCCAAAGGTCGCAGCCGCCCCCCCTGGACCCCCCCTGCAGTGATATTTTACGGGTGGCGTTGCCGCCCCCATTTCGAACTGTGGCGATACCTTTGAATATAGAAGATAATCAGGCTCGACACCCAACAATCTCCCACTTGGAGACTGATTGTAACAACTCCACCGCTGCTCCATTTGCTAGACAATGAATCCTCTTTGGACCTGGCTGTTTCTCATCTTCATCGTCATCCTTGAAGACCAACTTAAACTGAGCATATTCTTAGTTTCTCCCTGGTTACAACTTTTGTTAGCATATATGCAGGATTCTGGCTAGTGTGTATCTTTTCCAGCTTCAACTCTCCATCTTCCAACACTGATCGTATGAAATGGTACTTGAGCTATATGTGTTTAGTCCTGGAATGAAATGCTGAATTCTTTGCAAGATGAATGGCACTTTGGCTATCACTGTATAACGTGCCCATATCATGCTCCTTACCCAATTCACCCATAAACCTTTGTAACCAAATCATTTCTTTACTAGCCTCTATAGCAGCAACATACTCTGCTTCTATTGTTGAAAGTGCAACAACACTTTGGATTTTTGAAACCCAACTGACAGTTATTCCTCCAACAGTAAATACATATCTTGTAGTGCTTCTCTTGTTATCTCTGTCACCTACCATATCTGCATCAACATATCCTTGTAGGGAGATGTTTGAACCACCAAAACATAATGCTTGATTTGTGGTACCTTTCAAATATCTGAGAATCCATTTCACTGCCATCAAATGTTCCTTTCCTGGATTGTTCATGTACCTACTTACAACTCCCACTGCATGTGCAATATCAGGCCTTGTACAGACCATTGCATACATTAAGCTTCCAACTGCTGATGCATATGGAACTTTAGACATATAATCCATGTCTTCTTGGGTCTTTGGGCACATTTCCTTACTAAGTTTGAAATGGCTAGCAAAAGGTGTACTAACTGGTTTTGCATTGTGCATATTAAATCTTTTCAACACCTTTTGTATGTACTCATTCTGAGACAATGTTAATTTGCGATTTTTCCTGTCTCTAGTGATTCTCATACCAAGGATTTGTTTTGTAGCTCCCAAATCCTTCATTGCAAATGAATTTGCCAATTTTCTTTTGAGTACATTTATTTCCTACATGTTAGATCCTGCAACAAGCATGTCATCCACATACAATAACAATATAATATAGCTGCCATCATTTTGTTTTTTCAGATAAACACAATGATCAGAGTGACATCTAGTATAACCTTGCTCAGACATAAACTTGTCAAATTTTAGATACCACTACCTTGGAGTCTGTTTTAAGCCATACAAGCTCTTCTTCAACCTGCACACTAGTTTCTCCTTCCCTTTCACCTCATATCCTTGTGGCTGCTGCATATATATCTCTTCCTCCAAATCCCCATGGAGAAAGGTTGTCTTTACATCTAACTGCTCAAGATGCAAATCTTCAGCTGCTACAAGACTTAAAATAGTTCTTATTGAAGTCATTTTAACAACAGGAGAAAATATTTCATCAAAATCAATACCTTTCTTCTGTGCAAACCCCTTAACCACAAGTCTAGCTTTGTACCTCTGTTTTCCTCCATCTTCTTCTTTCAGCCTGTAAACCCATTTATTCTTCAATGTAGTTTTTCCTGCAGGCAACCTGACTAAATCCCAAGTCTGGTTATGCATTAAGGAGTCCATCTCTTCTTCCATGGCTACCTCCCACTTCTTCCTGCTTTCAACCTGCATTGCTTCTTCATAATCGGGTTCACCAGAATCAATCAACAATAAATAATATAATGAAGGAGAGTATCGTTCAGGGGGTCTACTTATCCTGGTAGATCATCTAACACCACTTTCAGGTGTTTGGGGTGCTTGTTGCTGTTGTGGTGGTTGTTGTTGTTGATTATTATTATTTTCAGGCACCTTTACCTTTTCAGTGATTTCATCAAGAACTGCATATTCCTTGTTTTCCTTTTCCTGTTTCTTTTCCTGCAACTGATTCTTATACAAGACCTTTTCATTGAATATTACATCTCTGCTCCTAATGATTTTGTGATTTTCGTAATCATGTAAGCGATAACCAAAATCATTAACACCATATCCAATAAAGGTACATTTCTTTGACTTTGCCTCAAGCTTTGTTCTATTTTCTTTATCAATATGGACAAAGGCCTCACAACCAAAAGGCTTTAAAATAGAGTAGTTTACCTTTTTACCTGGCCATGCTTCCTCTGGAACACCACCATCCAAGGAACTTGAAGGCCCTCTGTTTATTAGATAAACAGCAGTATCTACAGCATCTGCCCAAAACTGTAAAGGCAATCCTGCATGCAATCTCATGCACCTTGCACGCTCCATGATTGTTCTGTTCATCCTTTTTTACACACCATTTTCTTGTGGTGTTCTTGGAACTGTCTTGTCTCTGCGAATTCCATGCTCTGAACAGTACCTATCAAACTCTTTGCTGCAATATTCACCTCCATTGTCTGACCTAAGACACTTCAATTTCTTTCCTGTCTCAATCTCAACCAAAGCTTTCCATTTCTTGAAAGTATCAAATACATCATATTTATTCTTAATACAATAAATCCAAGTTTTTCTAGTTGCATCATCAATAAAAGTAACATAATAACGAGAGCCACCGAGAGATGATACCTGAGCAGGTCCCCATACATCTGTATGCACAAGCTCTAATTTTTCATTCTTCTTTTCTTTCCCAACTCTGAGAAATCTGACTCTCTTCTATTTTCCATAAATGCAATTCTCACAGAAGTCCAAATCAACATTCTTCAAACCCGGCAGCAAATTCCTTGAGTGAAGAATCTTCATCCCCTTTTCACTCATGTGTCCGAGCCTATGATGCCATAATGCTGCATCTGCTCCTTTGGAAGTTAAAGCATTAACAGAGTTAGAAATACCATTGCATAAATACAATGTACCAACCTTTTCGCCTTTTGCTATTACCAGGGCTCCTTTGGTGACCTTCCAAGCTTTATCTGTGAAAGTTGTCACACAACCTTCACCGCCTAACTACCTTGTTGAAATCAATTTTTTCTTTAGATCTGGAACATGCCTTACCTCCTTTAATAGCCATTGGTTTCCATTCTGTTGTTTTACAAGAACCTTACCCATTCCAATGATTTTACAGGGTTTATCATCACCTAGACGAACTTGTCCAAAATCTCCTTGAACATAGTCATGAAAGTATTTCTTATCAGGTGTGGCATGGAATTAAGCCCCTGAATCTACCACCCAGGAATCAGTAATATTTTCGAAAGAAAGAATCAAAGCATCTTGTAACACCTCACCTGTCACATTTGCTTCATGATTGTTTTCTTGCTGTGCATCTCCTTTTCCCTTCCGAGATCTACAGTCTTTCTTTAGGTGTCCTTTCTTTCCACATTTCCAGCACACTATCCCCGATCTGGACTTGGATCTGCCTTTCCTTGATTTACTGCGATATCCTGAGCTCTTTCCTCTTTCCATTTTTCTTCCTCTAGACTCTGCACTCAAAGCATTTCCCGATGTCTCACCGGAGCTTTTCCATCGCATTTCCTCGCTAAGGATAGCACCGACAACATCATCAAACTTTAAAGTACTAGATCCAGAAATGGAGTTACTAATGGCCATTACCAAACCATTCCAACTTTCTGGTAATGAGCACAAGAATAACAGAGCTCTAACTTCATCATCAAAGTTTACCCCTACAGAACTTAACTGACTTGTAACTGTATTAAAATCATTTAAATGGTTTGCAACAGATCCACCTTCCGACATATTCATATTAAATAACCGTTTCATAAGAAATACCTTGTTTCAGGCCGAGGGTTTTTCATATAGTTTCAACAATGTCTGCATCAAACCCTATGTCGTGGTTTCCTTCAAAATTTTGAAGGCGACTGACACAGCAAGGCACAACCGTATTGTTCTGAGTGCCTTTCTATCGAGAAGGTTCCATTCTTCGTCTTTCATACCCGTCGGCATCTTTGTTTTTCTGCCCAATGGTAGGTATAGATCTTTCTGATACAGATAATATTCCATCTGCATCTTCCACAACGAGAAGTTTTGGCTGTTAAATTTCTCGACCCTAAACTTACCATCTTCTGCCATTGCTCCCACTCGAACCAGGAACCCTTCTTTCCTGCGAGTTTATCAGCCAAATAGACCTTCGGCTCTGATACCAGTTGTTAGAAAATTATATATTACGGAGCAATGGAACACATAAAATATTGCAGAAATATAAACACAGAAAATCACAAAACAAGACAGACACATATATACGTGGTTCACCCAGTTTGGGCTACATCCACCCCGAACAGCCAGTCCTTCCTTTCTATTATCCAGCAAAATGAAGAGACACAACCTACAGCAAATCCACTGTAATATCCTCTATTTTCTCTCACAGTCTCACCTCTCTGTTTCTCGCTCACAGAATACACGTCTATCACACAACCTCAAATACAATACCCTCATAAAAAGAGAGGGGTTACCTTCTAGGGCAAAAAACCCTAAACTAAACATAAGTTCTACCGTCAGATCATCTGCCTAATGAACGGCCCAGATTGACTAGAAATTACTATAGTTTTACAAGGCAATTTTACAGCTGTTTTTAGCTTCGAGGGCGCTGCCCCTGAAACCCCCCGCCAAGGGGGGGATCCCAAAGGTCGCAACCACCCCCCCTGGACCCCCCTTCAGCGAATATTTTACGGGTGGCATTGCCGCCCCCATTTCAAACTGGGGTCCTATGTGACGATACCTTTAAATATAGAAGATAATCAGGCTCCACACGCTCCACACCCAACACTGAGCTTCTTGAAGTAATTTCATTACAAGAACTCCTAAAGATGAAGGAAATACATCCTCCATGCCATAGACTAACTCATAAGGACTAGTTCCAATAGATTTCTTGGTGGTGAGTCTGTCTGCCCATAGTGCATTAGTAAGTTTCTTGTGCCAATTTTTCTTGTTCTCCTCCAATAACTTCTTAATAATATTAATTAGGCTCTTGTTAGAAGACTCAGCCAGACCATTACCTTGAGGGTAATAAGCTATGGAATGGCCTAAGGTGATATGGT
The DNA here is from genome assembly GCA_031772625.1 of Pinus tabuliformis. Lineage (NCBI taxonomy): Eukaryota > Viridiplantae > Streptophyta > Pinopsida > Pinales > Pinaceae > Pinus > Pinus tabuliformis. The sequence goes on along the minus strand of CM062814.1, from coordinate 432,285,146 downwards.
ACTTGTTACAAAAACTTATAATCTTCTTGGATTTGAAGGCAGTAGGATTATCAGTTATGATTTTATCAGGACAGCCAAATCTAGACAATATGTTGGTTTCCAAGAATCCTATAATCACTGTGTCATTGGCCTATCTGGAAGGAATGGCTTCTATCCATTTGGTGAAATACTTTGTGGCAGTGAGAATCCATTTGTGTTGGCCAGAAGAAGGAGGATGGATTTCTCCAATGAAGTCTAGGCCCCATTGTTGGAAGGGTTTTTCAGTAGAAATGCGTCTCAGGGGTAAAGGTAATAGTTTTCTTTTGCCTTCAAAAATTTGACATTTATGGCAAGCAGTGACAAATTTCTTTACATCAGCGAACATGGTTGGCCAATAAAATCCAGCCCTTAGGATCTTGTCTGCAGTTGATTTCCAATAAAGGTTTCCACCACAGTCTTCTGCATGAAATTCTTGGAGAACCTTGTCAGATTCTTCTTTTAATAAATAATTCAATAGAATACCTTCATGATTTTTCCAAAAAAGAGAATTATCTAAAATGAAAAACTTTGAATCTTTCATCTTTAAAAACCTTTTCTTTGTTCTGGATAACCCTATAGGAGCCTGCAAGTTTAATAGTACATAAATTATATCATCATACCAAGGTGAATCTAAGAAGGCCTGGATGATTTGTGGATTTGCCATCTCCTATTCATTATCCAGTTCATTAATATCCAGGGCTTGAAAATTTGTTTCAGTCATGAGCTTGGCCAATCCTTGTTCTTTTATAAGCTTTGTAGGTTTTATTTCAATATCATACTCTAATATAGTAGCAATCCATTTACCTCTTTTGCCCTCAATTCCATCCTGGGTTAAGATGTCTTTGACAACAGCATTTGGTACATAGGCTATTACATGGGAGTACAATATGTAGACTCTGAAGTCTTTAATAGCTTTTACAAGAGCAAAAGCTTGTTTCTCCATGATTTTGTATTTTAATGGTGCATCCCTAAGTGCTTTACTAAAAAAGGCTATGGGTTTCTCACATCCTTGATCATCCTTTTGTAGTAAAACAGCTGCTATGGTGTGTTCTGATGCAAATGAAAATATTATGAAGTCTCTATCAAACTTTGGACTTGTAAGGACCGGTGTTCTGGTCAAAGCCATTTTAATTTCTTCAAATGCTTGTTTGGCTTCTACTGTCCATTTAATACTTGAATCCTTTTTCAACATATTATTAAGCAATCTAATTAATTCAGCTAAGTTAGATATGAATCTTCTCAAAAAATTAATCTTTCCTAGGAAAGCTTGAAGTTCTTTGACATTTCTAGGGTGGGGTATTTGCAGAATAGCTTCTATTCTAGCAGGATCAATTCTAATTCCATCTTTTGAGATGATATGGCCCAAAAGTTTTCCTTCTTCTAGACCAAACAAGGACTTCGTTGGATTTAAAGAAATACCATATTTTCTGCATTTTAAGAATACTTGTCTAAGATGATCTAGATGCTGCTGATTTGATTTAGAAAAAACAGTTAAATCATCTAGATATATAACCAGAAAATCATGAATTTCTTTTGCAAATGCTATGTCCATTGCTCTTTGGAAGGTCGCCCCTGCATTTTTAAGTCCAAATGGCATTTTGACATACTTGAATGTGCCCCATGGTTTTGTAAAATTAGTTTTTTCCTGGTCATCAAGATGAACTAGAATCTGGTTATAGCCTGAGAACCCATCTAAAAGTGAAATCCTAGAAGCACCTACCACCCTTTGTAAAATGTGATCCATCTTGGGTAAAGGGTAATTATCCTTCAAAGAAACCTTATTTACATTTCTTAAATCAACACATAATCTGATTTCTCCAGTTTTCTCCCTAGTAGGTACTAAATTAGACACCCACTCTGAAAACCTAATAGGAGGGATTATCCCTACTTCATACATTCGTTTGAATTCTTTTTCGATGAAGGGAAGTAGTACAGGGTTAATTATTCTGAGCTTTTGTTTGAATGGTTTCTGATTTTCTTTCAGAGGTATTGTATGCTGAATTATAGAGGTGTCATATGATTTCAAGTCTTCATAGCTCCAGGCAAAGACATCCTAGAACTCTCTCATTAGTTCAACATATTTGAGTTTTTGGTCAGGGGGCAAAGATTTAGATAAATTTACCATTTTTGGATTTTCTTCAGTCCCCAAGTTATATTCCTCAATATCTTCTTTTAATGGTTCCATATTAGGTTTCTTTGGAATCATTAAAATCAAAGAGATCTTCCAAAGGAGTTAATCCCTTAGGCAAATGATTGTCTTTTAAATTGATAACTTCTGAATTTCCTTCAATAATCTCATCAATATCCATTTCTTTAAGGTCCCGCATTTCTTTGTTGGTAAAATTTTTTGGATGAAGCATTTGAATTTCACTTTCTACTGAAATGTCCGTTTCTATCTAATTTGTTTGATCAAACTCACTAACTGTATCTACATCTATGTTAATGCTAGAAAATTCTTCATCTAAAGTCAAGAAATTGTTAATCTGCTTATCACTATCAAACACTTGCCAGTTCTTCAAATTGTTAGGTATGGCTGGTCTGTGTCTAATCTCAGTTGTGAACTGATGATTAGGTTCGAATGGTAATTTGCAGGTGCTGGCAAACATTGCCAGACTATGAGCTTGCAAGTTATGTTTTCTTGGGATTTTAGCAAGCTTAGTTTCTAGAAATGTATTGAGAATATCTATCATTGTACCTCTGTAATACTTCAATCTAGGATCATTTGTTGAATACTGTCCTTTAATTTGTTGAATTATTAACTCAAAATCTCTTAGGACAAATACCATAATTGCTCCTAATCTGTTGACAAGTTTAAGACCTAGCAACAGAGCTTCATATTCTGCCATATTATTGGTGCACCTAAAGTTTAATCTGTAGGCATGGCCTTCAGCATGATCATTTTCAAGATTATGCACCAAAACTCCTGCTCCTTCTCCTAATTTGTTAATTGAACCATTAAATTCTAAGTGCCAAAGAATTTCATGTTCATAATTGGTATCAGGAGTTTCAGGAATCTGTTTAATAGGGAGATCTGGTTTTTTACTTCCTTCTGGTTTCTCTTAGGCATCTAAAGTTTCTTTGTTCTCAGAGATTTCTTGGATTTGAACACTAGATTTTTCATTTGTAATTTCTTTTGGTTCTACTGCTAAAACTTCAACATTGTAAAGAATGAAAGAATCCATATCAGAGTGTACTGAGTAGATAGGGAAATTTTGGGGTTTCTCCTTACTACTTACCACATATTTCATTAACGTTTCTCTGTATAGCTTCTTAGGTTGACCGAACACTGAAATAGTATCATAAGACATGTCCAGTTGTAGAGATCCTTGAAGCTTTGCATCCCAAGATCTGGACAACAACATGCCATACATTGGTGGAATATCTGCTACTACTATGTCCATTAAGATTTTTTTGGTAGGATATTGAACCAATGATACACACAAGTCTTTGATTAATCCTAAACATCTGACCTGACTTGAATCAAAAGAAAAGAGGTCTTTGTATGGCCTGGTGATGTCTAGGTATAATTTTTCCATTACAAACTTAGGCATTAGGTTATGAGATACTCCAGAATCAAACATGGTAATATGAAGTATTTTATCATGTATGTTCAAACTTACATAGAAAGGAGGAATTCCTCCATCTACTAGTTTCCCATTCACTTCCGGGCCAAAGACCAATTCAAGTTGGTCGTAAAAAACATTTACTGGCTCTTCATTAACCGAGATTTTTAATTTTCCTACTTCAGTATCCAGATTAAAAGGTTTTTTAGTCTGAGTTCTTGTATTTCGGACAGTTGGATTCTCTTTATCTTCTATATTTTTTGTGTTTTTCCCCTTTTCAGGAGTGGGGTTATGGGGTGAGGTTGTTTCCAAATCAACTTCTAGAGGTTCTTCCATGTTTCCTTTGGAAGGAAGAGAAGTGGAGAGTTGTCTGTTATTTGGTTGACTATCATATACATCTTCAATTTAGCTGGATTAGGATCTGTTATAGAAAGAATATGTACAGGGGTGGTATTGGTCTTACCTTTGTTAGATTATTTTGTAGCTTTCTGTTTGTTGGTTTCACGAACATCAATTCTTCTGCTCCTCAAATTATATTGCTTGTGGACTTCATAAATGGTTGTATCATATCCCTCCCTGAAGTCAAATGATTCACCTGACAGAATTTGGAATTGTTTAAAATTGTGAGCTTCTTGATCCTCTTGGGTCAAGAAAACTTGTTGTTCATTGTTGAGTCCCATCAAATTTATTTGAGTATCTTCTGATGGTTCATCAGAAGTTGAGGCTTCAACATAATTTTCCTGGAATGGGGGCTTAATGTTTTGATCATGACCAGTCTTTCCAGTGTTTTGGTTTTGGTTTTTCCTGAAATTTGGATTTCTCCCAGTATTGCTTGGTTGAACATCCCAAGGGGATTTTCTTTCAATTGTTTCTACTCTATCTCCTATCCTATCCATCCCTTTAATAATAGCATCCAGTTTCTGTTCAAAGGCTGAGGGTTCTTCTTTCAATGGTATCCTCCTTTCACTTCTAGCTTTAGCTCGTTTGGATATCAGGTTGGCTTCAACACTGACAGCTATACTTTGCATATCTTCTAAAGTCCGAGGAGCTCTTTCCCTAAGTTGGTATGCCATATCAGAATCAAATCCATCAGGGAATTTGATCAATGCCAAATCTAGAGGAGGTCTGAGGTTTTGAGGGATAGCATTGTAAACATTATTGAACCTAGTGTAGTAATCTTGTACAGTTTCTTGTGTTCCTCTCTTCAGGTTTTCATATTCTGATAGGATTTGGAGAGCATCTTTCTTATTTTCCAATCTGTTTAAGAATGTTCTATAAAGAGCTTCTAGGTCATTGATAATGTTTGCAGGGACGGCTCTAAACCAGGTTCTAACTTCTCCAATCAAACTTTGAACAAATATTCTCATTCTGACATCATCTGTGTCTATTTCATATATCTCAAAGTAGTCAGACATATTTTTGGTATGTTGTTGTGTAGTGTAAGTACCAGAGCCATCGAAAAGAGTGATTTTACTTTGATAGTCTTGGGGCATAGCCCCTAGATTTGCAGGTAATACCAGAGGAGTATATATGTTTTCCATTGCAGTAGATAAGGTTGAAACAATAGTTGGGTTGGTCTTGGAGTGGTGGATGGAGGGGTGGAAGGGGTGGCTTGAGGTTGGGATGTATGAGGTGCTATTGATGAACTTGGAGAGGCTGTAGTGATCATAGAAAGGTTTGGTGTTCATTCATAGGTAAGCTCAGATTGTATGGAATTTTGAAAATGTCTTTCAAGATGTGAAGTGACAACTTCAAGTTGTAAATCTTCAATAAATTATGGGTCGTGAACTGTGCGGGCTAACCCAGAGTCAGAAAAGGTTACAAATAAAGAGGTCTCAAAATACTCATCAAAGGTTTCGTCCTCAAGGTAAATCCACTTCACAGGAAAGGATCTTGATCTGTATAGAGGCTGAGAACTAGCAGAACTTTCTTGGCTTTCCTGTCTCCTAAGAATCCTGGGGATTAGATTAGGGTTTTCAAATACAGGTGGTGGATTTGGATCAAGATTAGCTCTGGTGTAATGAGTTCTTTCTGAAGCCAGGTTTCTAGGTATATTTTTGGTTTTTTCTTTAAGTGGGTTGGACAATACAACTTCAACAATTTATTTAAGAAGCTTTAGGTATGGAATTTGAACTTTCTCAAAGACTTATTTGACAAGAGGAACTGATCAAGTATTTGAAACCAGATGTTTAATCCATAAACTAGACCGGAGATAGACTGAAGCAACATACATTTACTTATGCAATTGTAAAGCAAGAGCAATTCAAAGGCCACCTAGCTAACTTCAAGCTCCGTCTGTAGCTTATAAAGTAAACAATACTAACAAACAAATTATTCAAGACCCCAGTGGAGTCGCCACTATGGTATCACTCAGATTTTCCTTGAAGTTGTTGGGAAGAGGAAAGAGGTCCGAGGTAACCACAAACCAACTTTTAAGTACATAAACTATCCAATTTGTACTCAGAGAGGGCTCTCTCTTTATAATTTAGTTTGGTTTTGAAATATATTAGGCTACATGTGAAGTTTAGGAGTTTTGGTTGAGTTAGGGTGGTGAGATTCAATAGCAGAGGGGTAGGACTGAGTGTTTAGGCCATTGGGCTAATGGAGTCAAAGAAGATGGCTTAGCTGCATTTGTTTTCTTAACAAAAGATGGTTTCACAAGGCCAGATAGTCAAACAGGGAACAAATAAAGACTTAAAATAAATGGAATGGGTTCAACCTGGGTGAAGGGCAGTTAAGAATCCTTCAACCTATTTGAAAAAGGGAACTTTAATGATTACTAATAAAGAGCAGTTGAGTATTCTTTACTAAATAATCAAAGTGAATAAACTATAAAACAAGAGCAATTAAGATTTCACTGGTTATTCTAGTTCAGAAGAAAACATTGAGAATAATAACGATTGAAAACAGAGTGCAATCAAGCATTTTCCGAATTAGTCTTTTTCGATACGAAACATATATGATATAATAAACAAGGAAAACTTTAAAACATAAGGTATAGAGAACTTATTGATCTGGTGTTTGATTCAATAAATCTGTGGAAAATCCTTTGCATCAATTCTTTATCCAGCAAGCCATACAAAAGTTGGTCCAACAACACTTTATTCCAAAATAATCAGTGTTACAGCAATGTCTAAGAATCCACCCTCAATACTCCAACTGAGGGAGTATTTATACAAAAATTTTACAAAAAAATATCTCATAACATAGTGAGATATATTCTAGGATGACTATAAATAAGTTACAAGAAAATAGAGAAAAATGGTCTCGAAGATAGGAGAAAAGATAAACTGAGGTTGTGTTGTTCCTATTCTCATTGAGTGTGCTGGAGGTAGGCCCTATGATTTGGCTTGCTGCTGTCTTCTTTAGTAACTCTGTGCTGGCTACCTTGTTTTGACTGATAATCTTTACCTGTTCTGATACACTTCGACCTGTTTGATCTTTGTTCATCTTCTTTACCATTACTTATTATAGTAAATAACCAAAATTTATACCTACCAAGGATAATTTTACAAAATTTCCAATATGTCTTTACACCATTTTGGTTCTGGCAATCTATTTTTCTGAAGTTTCCTCAGGGTCTCATCAGTTTCTGTATAACTAAAAAAGGTAGGCTGAACTGGGAACAAGTGCTTTATATCATGCTCAACATAGAACAAGTTCTCCAAACTATCATAGAGAACTCTACTTGTAGGCAATGCTTTTGTTCCCGATGCACTTGTTGATGAACCTACTTGTTTTCCTGCATACTGATCCAATTTCTCCACATAGTCTATATGCCTCATTAGTTTATCATTAATAACTAAAGGACTTGGCAACCCTTTACTATGCAAAATGTTAAATTTCTTCATGAAGGCATTAATTTCTTCCTGCATGTCATGGCACCGTCTTTCTAAGTTCTGCATTAGAGTTCTTTTAGTAAAGACTCTTTTGATTTCCAAAATTGTACCTATTCTGTCTTGAATGCCTAGTTGTTCAAGCTGGTACTTATTCCTAGTATTCAAAAACTGTATGAGCCTATTAGCTTCCTCAGGCATATTTCCTAGTTCTGCCCTTGTCTTTTGAATTTCTTCATGAGCTAGTTTTACTAAATCAATTTGCTCAAAGATTATTTGAATTGATGGCCAAGCATCATTTATTGATTGAATGATGTTGGTCCAAATAATTTTCTTGATTTCTGACAGAGGTTTGTCAAAAGTCAGATCTTTCTCCAATGATTTCACTTTGTTTTCTAAAACTTTAATCTCTCTTGTCTTTTCTGCAACATTTATTTTTGAGAGATCATACCTTTGCTCTAAGTTGGCATATTGCTCCTTTACCTTATTTATCTCTGAAACTTGTAGTTTTAGGTCCTCCATTGATTTTATTAGCTCCTCTGTGCTCAAATTACAAATGATGCCCTATGCTACTCCTGTTGTTTCTGCTGTTGCTGTACCTGTAACTACCTCTGTTGTGACTGCTGGAATAATTGGTGCCAATGCTACTCCAAGAGTTGATGGGACTGCAGTTGAGACTACTGGTATCACAATGGGAGGCTGAGAGTTCGACTCTCCCTATTGGTCCTTCAATGTTTTTTCAAGTGCCTGCTCAGTATCATTCAGTCATTCATTAATATTTAAGAGAAAATCCATCATTTCTTCTTCAGATTTTTGCTTAATAACCTTCGCATTCTGTGGATGCCTGGAAGGTGGCAGCTTTAATTGTTTCCTTAGGGCTGCAATATATTCATCTTTCTTGTTGATCAAGGCTTCTGTAGCCTTAACATCTTTGGGATCAGGGCCCAATCCAATAATTATTTCTTCTAAGGATTTTATTCTGTTATCTTTGGTCTAAGAGGAGGCCTTTTCCAAGTGTAATTAAGTCGTAGTGTTGTCCAAAGAATTCTGCAATCTTTGGGCCATCATTGCCTTACCAGTCAAGGTTGAATAAATCATTTCTCCAATTTGTTTGTGCAACTCAATTTGATCCAAAGGATGAATATCCTTTGCCATGACTTCAAAATTTGTTCTGAGATAATATGTTGCTGATTTAGGCTCCACACCTTTGGCTTGAAATAGCTCATTACCGTTTTTCCTTCTTTGACGTCATAGGCTGACATCAATCTCTATTGATTTGTGGGAGCCATCTTCAAATATTGGTTATAAACCTGCAGCCTCAATGGATCATTCCTGGCTTTTATTTCTGTGAATGTTTTCTTAATATCTAAGGCATCTGTCCCTGGTGGCCCGAAAGAAGATATCTCTGCACTTTGCTGTCTTTCTAGCTCCTGCCTCTATGAGCTAGTGGATGTTCCTCCAGCTAGAAAAGTTTGTTGGCTCTCTACTCTTTCTTCCCTTTGACTATCTGTAGTTTCTTCAGCATATTCCTCCTCTGAAAGGGGATTTATTCTTTGTCTTTTTGTTCCAGGTTCTCCTCAAGGTTCACTGGCAGGGGTAGTTGTTTCCCTGTCTCTCTTTTTGTTTCTTTCCTCATTTAAAGGAGTTTGTAGAACTGGAGGCTCTCCCATATTGATTTGAGTGGGAGGAGTATGTATTTGAGTTTGTTCTTTGGAAGTTTCAAGCTGCTTAGACATCATAGACTGTTTAGTGTTTTGAAAGCTAGTTTCTAATTCCTTGCCCTTTGATGTTCCTGTGGCTGTTGTGCTTGTTTCCTGTAAAGGTTGCTGAGAGGTTCCAGCACTAGAGGCACCAATTCCTGATCTTTGAGATAACTCAAATGGTACCTGCCCAAAAGAATCCAGGTGAAGTGTTTTCTCAAGATCTTTCATAACATTCTCAATATTGACCTATTCACTATCATGTTCTATTAGGGTACCTTCCCTCCATTCATCCATATTTGCAAATTGCTCAATTTCTGGAATCCTATGGTGAATGTATGGTGACAACCTATTTTTCATTCTCCTATCACAGATGACACTATTAGGGTCATATGGCCTCCAACCAAAACTTTTGCGCAACTTAAGATGATCCTCTAGAATTTTCTCTGCTTCTCTCCATGCTTCCCTATCATTGCAGACATAAGGGCCTAACTGATTTTTTATTCTGAGTTGAGCTTTATTTTTGGCTTTGCAAAAATGAACCTCGTATGTATGTATCATTTGTCTGAAATATTCCAATGCAAACAATCTCATTGGAACGTATTTTAGTAATTTGAAAGGGCAGAGCTCACATCCATATATTATGATTTCTGTATGGTTCTTGTATAGGTACCAATCACCTATTCTGTATTGCTTGGAGAGCTGTAGGATTCTATTGATGTCACCACTGATTCTAAGAGGGGAAACCCCTGTCAATAGAGAGGTTTCAGGATGAACAAATTGGTCAATAAACTCATTGTATGAGTAAGGAGACTCACAGAATGCATGGAAGATGGGGCTCCAAAAAGTAACAGACATTGGATTTCCTTTATTGTCAAGTTTATTCACAGGGAAAGGGAAGTTCTCTGACTGATAATACAATATAAGATGATAAATGAAAGTGGTGTATTTAAAGACTCCTTCATTGTCCAGTCTTAGGAATTGGTCATGAATTTTATTGGCAATGTAGGAGGCATAATCATATTTAACAGCAAGGGGCTGTCCAGGAGTAAAAATTGACAACAACACTAAGGTTACATCATTAGCATACTCACCGGAGTTGAATCCCATAATCAAGGCTATCATATCAACAATTAGTTTTCCTATGTCTATGAAGAAAGTCTACAGATAGGGAGGTGGGCCTTTAGGCTGATGTTTAGGGTCCATGAAAATCTGACAGATGCGAGTCAGTTCTGACTGAGATAATTGGTAAGATTTCTCAAGTAAGTATCCCATAGAAAGAGGAGTGAGAGCTTGTTCAGGGGAAAATTGCAACACTTCATTAATGGATGCAATTGTTATGGGGAAAAGGGTTGTTTGACTTGGGGACATGACAGATATGAGATTAGGGTCATAGTTTGCCTGGCATTGATGAATCAGATCAGGGAAAACATGGACTGAGGGGAGGAAATACCTGGGAACGTTTGATTCCCACAGTCCTAGGATATCTGAGCCATTTAGGTATTGGTTTCTCACTTGGCAAAAACTTTCAAGTGGTTCATGTCAGTGGATAAGTCCCTTATCTGAAAGTCTTTATCTGCAAGAGGCAGATAGTCTAAGTCTTTATGAGGGGCATTCATGGGTGCAACAGACAGAGCTACAGAGGTTTCCATTTCTAGTTCTTGTGGATCCAGAAAAGAATTTTGGGTTTTTGGTGAAAACTGGGCAAATTAATTGGTCTGGGAATTTATATTGATAAAATAAAGACTAAATTTGCAAGGATTTTTGCCTTTTTCTGTGGATTTTATGCTGTAAAACTAAACTTGCAGGGTTTCGGCAGAAATCGGCTAAATACCTGTATTTTAGGACTGAACTGAGTAATGGCAGGTGTTGATGGTGACTAACAGGTTTGGGCTGAGTCAGCTGTAATTTCCTTGGCAGGGTGGTGGTTGGAAGCTTGGCTAGTTGACTTGAACATTGTTTGCATGGGAGCACGGTCATAGTACAGAATAACAGAGAAAACGACACTTTGTTGGTTTTATTAACAAAGTTAAAGGTGGTGAGAGTTTTTTATTTGGGCGGGTGACGTAAGCGAGAAAGGACGTTTTGTCGCATGCGGAGGGCAGTAAGTGGTATGTGACCGCACCGCTCTTGGGGACGGGGGGGTTTCGGCCGGGAGCCAGTGATCCCATAGGTTTTGCGACGCATGGCAGGGTACTGTGCAAAAAACCGCTTTGTGATCGCGCGCTAACGCGTGGTCACAAAGTGGTACGCGATATCACTTATGGCCATTGGATGATGGAGGCACGATAGGACGGCTGACGGAAGGAGCGATACGACGGAGTTTAATGGATGCGGGCCTGACCCAATTAAAAAACTTTTTTAATCGTATCAGGAGTGATATAATTGGTTGGGGAGGGTTGTTAATTAACCATAAGGGCTAATTAATCCCATTTTGTAGAGTGGGGAGATTAGGCTATTAATGAATCACAGATTAATTCATTAATCCTTTTTTAACCGTGTTTGGGGATTTTAATATATTTAAGTAATACGGGAAAAGGTAATATTGTTCGAGATTCATATAATATAGGTTAGAAGTTAATATGACCATGTAAATGTAAAAATCACTAAGTAAAACATTAAAATGAGTATTTAACTTAGGCTTGAGTGAAAAAGGACCTTTTATGTGATATCGTTTATTTTTAAAAAAATGATGATTTTAAGTATTTAAGATTTTAAATTATTGGGCCGAGGGTCTGGTCCTTCCAGAAGTCAAAGAAATTCTCTGAGCCCCTCTAATTTTCAAAGACCTTAGTACTTTAGGGGGAATTAGTGAAATCTTTAGGGAAAAATGAGAAGGGAAGTTAATTATTTGACCTTGTCTTGCTTGAACTGCATCAAGTGTAATGTCTGCCTTGCACTTGTGATGAAAGTGAAAATTAACACATTTAGAAACATTATCCATCACATGTAATTCTGCAACACCATCTACCTACCCTACTTACTTTAACCTGGCATTTTTTCTCCTTTATTAGGGTGCACTTGGATTGGCAAACCCTTATCACACTTCTTTTTCTTTTTTTCTTTTTTTCTTTTTTGACATGTAGAAATCTATCTAAGTCTAACCTTATTACATCCAAGGGCTCATATTAAACTGTTGAGGTCCTTTTATCCACTCTACCTATCTACTTATCTGTCAAGATTAAACTATTTGGTCAGATCTTTATTCTCTATCTCTAAAACATGAAATTGAAAAATATGAACTAGTCAAGTTTAAGCTGCTTGACTGTTCATCAATTGTGGCATAAGCTACAAGTTGCACACAATATGTTTATTACATAAGAGTAAAAAGTTGTGGCATTTAGACTTGCACAATTTCCTTGGTCTTTCTTTTGGTGGGGTTCATTTTCTTTCACTTTTTTGACCATCTTATTTTTTCACCCTTTGATATTTCTTTTAGGGTATACCCTCTTTGCATTTTTTAAATTTTTTGATTTTTTGACAATATGGAAAACCTTTGCAACAAGTAAAGGTATGAACATATTCATAGCTCATCAAGTCAATCATGAAAAATGACACCTATTGGTATAGGAGCATAACAAGGGCAAGGGCCCCTGGGGTTAAATTTTGTAAAAAAATTATTAATCTTGTAAAGTCTCTGTATTTTTAGGAGTGGAGCGCAAGTAGGGCAGGTCAATAGGGGTCAAAGGGGATTTAGGAAGTTCAAAACCCCTTATTTTGTTAAGAGTTAAGTTGTTTTGTGACCTACCCATGGTTTGCGAACCATGGTGTTGTAATGAAGAAACATATAAAAAGGAGTCATAAGAGAGTCATATAATATAAAATGAAGAGCACAGAAGGGCAAGTTTTGGGTCTATTTTGTCTATTTTGTACTTGCACGAAGGGGAAGGATCCTGCAGTTATGTGCGTGGAGACCTTGGAAAGTCCGCAGCTGAGTGCACGGGTCCCTGCAGCTGTGTGCGCAGAGTTGGAAGAGTCTATAATTGAATATCTAAGCATAATAAAGGTTGTTTTGAAGAGTTATTTGCATATCTGTGTATTATTGTCTATCTATGAATTTACTGTATTTCTGATCTTATTGAATGCAATTAATCTGAAAAGTACTTAATAGATGCGTGAAGAAGTAGATATGCTTATTTATATGATGTTATGAATGTTTAGTGCAATCAGAGAAGGGTTTAGATCTACTAACTGTTAGTTGTTGTAAGTTCCGAGTTTTAAGGGTTAGGGTTCGTGAAGGTCAGGATAAAGCCCTATGTTTAACAAAAACACATCACGTAGTCCTTTGGATGTAGAAACTTGGTTCAATAGCATCCCCCAATATTGCCTCGGGTGAGACTGCAGCCTGTGATATACTAGTTATTGCTGAAAGGGTCGGTAATGTAGGGTTTTGTCAGTTAGCGATGCAAACTCTAAACCTGGGTCCAAGCCCCCTCAAGCCAATAGGTACCTTGACTCTCATTTTCATTATTAGTGAGTTGTCTCATTTTTGTTAACAGTATACATCAATGACTGGTAGTCAAATGATTTCTCACATGGTTGACTTTAGCTCATTTATTCCCATAGTGTAGAAATGTACCATGGCGGTTAGTGAGGACCTCAGGTTGCATTAGCATTTCATGGTTCACTTGTCAACCCCTCTAGTTTTCTTCCAGTTATAAAATCCACCTTGTATATTGTATTTCATCACAACAACATCTTATATGTTGTCACTTGAGTTGCATGCAGTACCATTGTTCCACTTTTTGATTTGGTACTTTTGAGGATCAGTTATGTGAATTCAGTGATTAGATATCTACTTCAGCATCATTGATCAGTTCTTTTGTATGTGATATTTTGACATGGCCTTGATATGTACTTTTGCGGTTATGATCAGATGATTCACTATGTATTTCTCAGTTTCCTTTGTACTTGTATACAAATTGGATCTACTCTACACTTGATATGCATACATGCTTTACTATCTTTGAGCATGGGTATTCCTGCTCAGACATGAGATTTCTTTCTATTCTGTTCCACTAGTTTAGCAAGCTGGAATGTTATGAAACCATCTCACAAAAAGATAGAAAATATAGATCAATGCCTTAGAATTCAGCCTCTTCGAGGGGGCAACCTCCTTTACATTACACAAATGAACAATTCTTGAATGATACAAATGACAAGACCTCCTTTCTATATATAGGAGTCTAAGGGGTTGTAATATAATCAAAGTTGACATAACAATAATAATGTAAGGGCACAATAATAACAATAGTGGGCTTCTATGGGGCACAATAATAAAAATATGGGAACTACATGGGCACAACAATGTAATAAGGGGATTGTAGTAATAACAATAAGGGTTTACACTAGTAGTATAGGGACCTAACATGCCCCTCTCCTTCAAAAAGTGTTGTCCTCAATGCTTGAGTAGTTCTTGATGTTTCTGTATAAAATTCTTCTCCTCTCATGTGGAATCTTTAGCGGGTAAGTTCTTCCACTTTATGAGATACTCTTAAATTGATCGATTTCATAGCTTTCGGGTTCTTATTTCTGTGATTGTTCCAAGCTCCAATATGATTTTTCCTTCCTCATCAAGTTCTGGCAATATTGTTTGAACTGGGATATTATGCAACTTTTGAATGGGTGGCCACACTTCTTCATCCTTCTTCCATTCATTGCTTGCTCCGTTTATCCAATCTGGTTGGATGATAGAAATGGCACACAACAATGCTTCCACATCCTCATCCTTTCTTTAAAGTGCATCTGCCATAACATTTTGCTTCCCTTTTTTGTAGATGACTTCAAAGTCATAACCCAACATATTTGTGACCCATTTTTGTTTCTCCTCAGAGGATAATCTTTGTTCTAAAAAAGTATTTAAGGCTATCATGATCCGTTTTTACCTTGAAGTGTCTTCCCATTAGGTAGGGTCACCATTTCTTAAGTGCATGTAGTATTATCAACATTTCCTTCTCATAAATAGCTTTGTGTAAATACTTTCCTTTGATTGGATGAATTTCGAAAGCAATGTGTCTTTCATCTTGCATTAAAATAGCACCAATTCCATTTCCTAAAGCATCACATTCCACAATAAAGGGTTTTGTGAAGTCCACCATAGCTAAGACCGATGCTTGGCACATTGCCTCTTTAAGACATTCGAAGGACTTTGTTGCTTCTAGAGTCCATGAAAATGCATCTCTATTCAATAATGTTGTTAGAGGTGCTGCTAATCTCCCATAATTCTTAACAAACTTGTGATAATACTCTATCAACCCGAGAAATCCTCACAGATGCTTTATGGATGTGGGGATTTTCCATTCCTTAATGGCTTTAATTTTGCTAGGGTCTACATTAACACCTTCATGAGATACAATATGACCCAAATATTCCACCTCTTGTACTCCAAAGAAGCATTTGGAGATTTTTTCATATAATTGTTTCTCCTCCAATATTTTGAGCACCCTGTCAACATGTTGAACATGATCCTTCCAAGACTATAGATTAGTATATCAACAAAAAATAATAACACAAATTTTCTAAGGAAGGGTTTGAAAATGGAATTCATCAAACCTTGAAATGTAGAAGGTGCATTGGTAATGCCAAAAGGCATGACCAAAAATTCATAATGACCCTCATGAGTTCTAAATGTTGTTTTCAGAATGTCTTCAGTCTTCATTCTGATTTGATGATATCCTGAATGAAGATCCAACTTGGTGAAGTAAATTGATCCATGCAATTCATCCAATAATTCATCAACGACAGGAATGGGAAATTTATCTTTAATAGTGAGCTTGTTGAGCTCCCTATAATCCAGACACATGCGTCATGATCCATCTTGTGCACCAATACTACTGGAGCAGAGAAAGAACTTTGACTAGGTTGAATTATACTAGCCTCTAGCATTTCTGTAACTATACATTCAATTTCACTCTTTTGGGTATAGCGATATCTGTATGGCCTTATGTTTGGAGGAACACTTCCTAGAATCAAATGAATAGCAGGATCATGATCATGAATAGGGGGAGGCCTTTGGGAGTCTCAAATACCTTGGAATGATTGTCCAAGACTTTTTGGAGATCTGGAGAAATAGATGATTTCGACGTGGGAACCTCTAGCGAACATAATTGTGCAGCATGATTATTTAGAGGTCTTTGTTTCAGCTGGATGTATAACCCAGGAAGACTGTACACCCCTCCAGTATAAAAGTATAGTAATTTCTAGTCAATCTGAGCCGTTCATTAGGCGGATGATCTTACAGTAGAACTTATGTTTAGTTTAGGGTTTTTTCCTTAGAAGGCAACCACTCTCTTTGTATGAGGGCATTGTATTGAGGTTGTGTAATAGATGTGTATTCTCCGAGCAAGAAATGGAGAGGTGAGATTGTGAGAAAAAAACAAGGATATTATAGTGGATCTGTTGTAGGTTGTGTCTCTTCATTTTGCTAGATAATAGAAAGGAAGGACTGGCTGTTTGGGGTGGACGTAGCCCAAACTGGGTGAACCACGTATATCTGTGTCTCTTTGGTTTTATGTGTTTATGTTTTTCTACATATTATATGTCTTTCATTTCTCTGTCATATATAATATTTTTCTAACAATTATGCCTCATTGTTCCTTCTTTAGAATCTTTTTGATACCATTAGAGTTGATTATGTTTCCTAGTTTCCCCAAGGATTGTAGCCATTGGACTCCTAGTACGACATCAGCACCACCCATTGGAATGGAAAGCATTGGACTATTCAATACATATTCTCCCATGGATAGCTTGATATTATTGCACTTTCCAGAGCAATTTACGGTTCCTCCACTTGCAACCATCACTTGACACCCTGGTGCTAGATATAGGAAGCATTTCAATTCCTTGGCTATTTTACAATGAATGAAATTATGGGTACTTCCCGAATCAATAAACACTATTACCTTTTTCTTCTTTATATGTCCTTCTATCTTGATAGTTTGAGGAATGTTAATTCCAGCTAATGCATTACAAGATATGGTAGGATTCATTTCTTCTTTATCTAGGTCTTGTTCCTGGAGTATATCCTCTTCTTTTGACATTTCTTGTTCTTTTCTTCCTCCTCTTCACAATCTATTTAGAATAATTTCTTCTCAGCACACTTATGACCTTTAGTGTATTTGCTATCACAACTGTAACAAAGCCCTTTTTCTCTTTTTTCTTCCAATTATTGTGGTGTCAACCTTGTAGGTTGTGGAAGGCTAGGGACAACAACACTTCCATCTTTATAGTTGTGAGTGGTAGGCTTCCTAGTTTCCATAATTTTGCTTTCCATTTTTCTTGCTAACATGAATGCCTTCTCCAATGAATTAGGTTCCCAAAGGTGAACCTCATGTTGGATATTATCCTTTAAAGTCCCTATGAACACATCAATATTATGCTCCTCTGGAATATCTTTTATCCTTATGTTCAATTTTTGGAAGTCCTTAATGTGCTCCATCATTGAACCATTTTGTTTGAGATTTATATATTGGCTAAAAAAGGTGTTGCTTTTTGTATCCTCATAATGTGCTATCATTTCTTCCGTAAAAATTGCCCAAGTGACAATTTGTTTACGAGATAAAATCCATCGATACCATAAAAACTGATTTGGTTCCAAATATAAAGTTGCAATACGTACTTTTTGTGTGTTTTGCACATTATGGAGATCGAAAAATTGCTCCATCTGTAGTATCCATGTTCTGGGATCCTTTCCATCAAACTTCCTCATATAAATTTTTGGAACATGGTGGGTCTTCAATCAAATAGTAGAGTCTATGAAATCATTATTAACATTTATTTTTTTCTCATCATGAGTTTCCTTTACTACCCTTTCACCATTAGTAACCATTTCTTGTAGCAAGTTATTCAAATTTATCTTCAATTCTTTCATCTTAGCATCCATGCCATTCATCTTAGCGTCCATGCCATCCATCTTGGCTTCCATGCCATCCTTCTTAGCTTGCATGCCATCCATCTTAGCTTGCATGCCATTCATGTTAGCTTCCACGCCATTAATCTTGGCTTCAATTACCTTTTGTGAAAGTGAAATAAGTTGTACTTGGTCTTGTAATTTTGATATATCATGTTGCATTTCTTCCTCTTCTTCACGAGTCATGCTAGATCTTTCAGGTTGCTTACCAGGTGTTTCCATTTTCTTTCTTTGAGGCATCAATTAATGCTAATAATTCTTCACTATTCCCTTTGAATTCCTTCAAACCAATTTTTCAAACCAATCTTATGCAAAATTTAAAAAAACTACACACCTTTTTTTTCACTTTATAAGATCTCGATATTGAATTTGGTGTATCTCTGTAACCGCGGATATTGAATATCTGCAATCGCGTCCTGCCATAGCCCTTTGAGTCCTATTTCTAACCCCGCAAGTCTAATCAAGATTGGATTCTCCAAGGAAGAGTTATGCCAAATCTCCCACGGTGACCAGATTATAGACTAGTTCAGTAGAGCGAATTTGTATGAAGTGCCACATGTCACTATTTTGACCTTAGTACCGAAAACTGATATATCGAAAACTACAGGTTGTCCTCTCTCTGAAACTTATGATGAAATTTCAATCTAATGCTTAGAACAAAAGTTATCATGATTTTCCCCAAGTCACCTATTTGGAATGTAATTTGGGAGTCTGCAAAAACCCTAACGTCCTCAGATCATATCTCCGAAAATATAGCGAGACAAACTCTAAAATTCAGACCCGAAGTTCAGAATGATTTCGGCTCAAATGGGTTTTTTGTTTAACTTCTGAAACGTCGCAGAAAACAATTTATAGTGAAACTTCCATGATGACATGTTTGGAGCAGCAAAACCCTAGAATCCAAAGCTATGATACCAAATGTTATGAAACCAGCTCACAAAAAGATAGAAAAGATAGATCAACACCTTAGAATTCAGCCTCTTCGAGGGGGAAACCTCCTTTACATTACACAAATGAACAATTCTTGAATGATACAAATGACAAGGCCTCCTTTCTATATATAGGAGTCTAAGGGGTCATAATATAATCAGAGCCGACATAACAATAATAATGTAAGGGCACAATAATAACAATAGTGGGCTTCTATGGGGCACAATAATAACAGTATGGGAACTACATAGGCACAACAATATAATAAGGGGGTTGTACTAATAAAAATAAGGGTTTACACTAGTAGTATAGGGACCTAACATGGAATCTGGTGATCTCCTCCCAAGTCCTCGCATGATTCTTTCTATACACTAAATACATTTCAACCATCATGTACCCCTTCTGACCTCATATATTAGGGGGCATTTGTTATAGCATTATTTTCCACCATTATATACTTGATGCTCTTAGTCATGGCCTTGGGAAGCCCTTTCTCTTCAAATTTGGTCCTATTATTAAAAGACATTATTTTAAATTCCATACGCAACTCTGCTCTTAAAAAAACGTGTGCACACGTGGTTTCAGCTAAACCCAACTGGCGTATATGATTTAAAATATGAAAGAAATATAAAATCCCTATTTTTTGGGTGGGGTTTACGGGTTACACCGGAAGCCTACCTATAGGAGCCTGTGGCCTAACTGTATCCCAACTGAAAAAATAAAAAATAAAAATAAAAATAAAATAAAATAAATAAAAATTAAATAAAAATAAAATTAAATAAATAAATAAATAAAAATTAAAATAAAAAATTAAAATTAAAATTAAAAAATTAAAAATTAAAATTAAAATAAATAAAAAATAAAATAAATAAATAAATAAAATAAAAATAAATAAATAAAATAAAAAATAAAATAAAATAAAATAAAAATAAAATAAAATAAAAAATAATAATAATAATAATAATAATAATAATAAATTAATTAATTAAAATTAAATTAAAATTAAAATAAAAAAATAATAAATAATAAATAAAAATAAAAAAATAAAAAAAATTGAGCTGATATAAATACACCTCATGGGGAAGGCCTAAGGGGAGAGAAAGATAGGATATTGACATTATATCCAATTTCTCCTTCATAAAGTCTAATTTATCCCTATGCCTCCTACACTCCTAGCTATAGGAAACCCTGTTTCCTCATTGAGATGTACATCTCCTTTATATGGCATCCATGTGTATACATTTGAAAGAGGATTGTTGAGGCTTGGGTTGGACAGATCCGGAGAAAGGTTTTGCTTGGAGTCGTGGATGAATCAAGTTGTATTCTTCCACATTCTTTTGCAGTCATCAATAAAGAAGCTCTATCTTGTTCCTATTTTTATGATCTTAATTCTTTAATTCATGTTTTAATCTAGCTTATGTATGATTTCATGTTTTATATTTATGTGCTTATATGATCTAACATCTATATCATGAACATGCTTTGAACTAATGCTAGTATATGTGTTTTTCTTGAATGAGTAGCAGGTTTTGAAGAATTGGAGGAAGTATAGGGTTTTCACCCTGCGGGAACAACGTCAAATGTAGGACCTTTGGGTAATATCTGAGTCTTCATACTTTAGTAGTTTAAGCATTAAGACTGCTTGTTTGTTTGGTTCTTTTTTGTGTATGCCCTTCGCTCTGTTGGGGTGCTCAACCCATACCCTGGGGTGTATTATTCCTGTAACAAAAGGGCATATTGAAGTATAGATATTAGTATTTGATTCTAAAATGACTCCAAAACAAAATAATTCTACACCCATTGAACCCTCAAAAAGCTCTACTATGACACATGAAGAGGAAGAATTGCAACATGATATATCAAAGTTATGGGACCAAGTGCAACAAATTTCGCTCTCACAAAGAGAAACCAAAGAGGACATTGATGGCTTAAAAGTCAACATGGATGGTTTAAAAATACAAATAGAAGACGACATTAATTTTTTAAAAGAATACATGGGAGCAATGATGAATGTCAAGATGGAAAGATTGATAAAGTTGTTGCAAGAAAGGCTTCCTGGTGGTGACAAGGAAATCCATGAAATTCATGATGAGGAAAAAAGGAGTATGAATTATGATTTTAGAGGCTCCAATGTGGGGTTTAAAAACTACCACATTCCAAAGATAGATATGAGGAATTTTGATGTCAAGGATCCAGTAACATGGATAATACAAATGGAGCAATATTTTAATCTACGAGATGTGCAACCCTCACAAAAGGAACGTATTGCATCTCTATACTTAGAACCCTGGTATAGATGGATTTGTTTTCATAAACCACTTGTCACCTGGTCAATTTTTACGAAGGAAATGATAGCACATTATGAATATACAAAGAGCAAAACCTTCTTTAGCCAATTGATAAATATCAAACAAAAGGGGTTACCAGCAGATCACATTGAAGACTTCTAAAAATTGAATATTAGGGTAACTTATATTCTAGAGGAGCATAGGATTGATGTCTTCATAGGGACTTTAAAATATAACATCTAACATGAGGTTCACCTTTTGGGACTTGATTCATTTGAGAAGGCATTCAAGGTGGCAAGAAAAATTATGGCAACAAGGAAGTCTATTATTCACAACTATAAGGATGGAAATGTTGTTGCTCTTAGTCTTCCACCATATACAAGGTAGACACCAAAACAATTGGAGAAAAAAAGAGCAAAGGGATTTGTTACAGTTGTGATAGAAAATACATTAAAGGTCATAAGAGTGCCGAGAATAAATTATTCTACATAGACTATGAAGAGGAGGAAGAAAAGGAACAAGAAACATCAAAAGAGAAGGATATACACCAGGAACCAATCCTAGAGAAAGAAGAAATGAATCCGGCCATACATTGTAATGCATTGGCAATAATTACCACTCCTCAAACTCTCAAGATAGAATGATATATCAAGAATAAAAAGGTAATAGTGCTGATTGATTTGGGTAGTACCTGTTGGGCATGGAATCCCCCAAGGCATGTTTTGGGCTCAAAGCCCAAGTTTTGACTTGATATGGTTGTAAAGACTCTGCGAATTTCAGGCGTGGAGCGGGAAATGTATGTTAGAGTCATAGGGTTGTCCACCCTAAGTTTTGAATGTAATGTCAGCCTACCCATGGTTCACAGACCATGGAATTGTATAAATAGAGCGAGGCTCTAAGCTGTAAAAAAAATCTAATAGGGAATGGGCATGAAAGGTATTATAGATTAAGTCGAAGTGCAGAGTGTGTCTTGGGTCGTAGAGTAGGAAAAGGCTCTGCAGCTGAGTGCACGGACCCCTGCAGCTGAGTGCGCAGGGTGGGGTTGAGTCTGTAATCGGAGAAGAGATTAATAAAGAAAGGTTTTATTACCAATTCTGTGTATCTGTTCTGAGTTGTTACATGTTTGATATCATTTGTGAATATACCATTTCTTTATTGCATGCCCTTGTATGAATTGTGAATATCGTTAAGTATAACTAAAAGCATACAAATAAGCCAATTTGATCAACTAATATCATATTATTAGTAAGGACTTGGATAATAACATTGTTCGGCCACAGAGTAGGGTTGCGCGAAGGCAGCACCTCATGCTGTGAGGAATGGGTAAGTTCGCATAGTGATGTGTGTGCAGGGTCGAATCGTAGACCACTTGAAACCATTAGACATCTCCAAGGTGCGGAAACCTGGTTCTCGCACCCTCCCATACTACTTCGGGTGAGACCTCAGTCGACGCTCCATGGACTGTTGCCGAAAGGGCTAGTAGTACAGGGGATTTGTTTGGCTAAATCACCTCCGAACCTGGGTCAGGCCCCAACAAGCCAACAAATGGTTCAGTTTCCAGGACTGGGATCTGCATAAGGGATGTCTGATGTCATGTCATTGGAATCCGATGAAGAAAGAAATTGAAGGGTGGTTGGACAGAATGATTCACGAGTTCACGACGCAAGAAAATAGGAATCCACAAGTATCAAAGGAACAATGGTTAGAGTGCTACTTATATACGGAAATCCACAAAATTTTCTTTGCATCCTTCCCCTCTGAGTTGTACGAGTGGATCATGAAGCTAGCAGACAGTCAAGGAAGGTGTAGGCTCGACAAACTGATTGTGTGGACTCCAGAGTTGGTGCACAGACTAGAAGCATCAGAAGATAAGATTTCGCGCACTGTGGACCATTGGCTTGATCAAATTAAAGGAGGGTTTATCACCGAGTTCACAGTAGATACTTCAGTCAGCTACAACGAGGCAAAACGATGCTTCCTTAAAGGACCACGAGCTAAGTACATTAAATCTTTGAACACTTGGATTAAAATGCTATTGTGTGAAAATCAGGTTATGCGAATAAAATGATGTTTGGGGCTATGCGGAGTGGGAGAATCTATAGAAACGAAGGTAGCACAGAGATATACAATAGCCCATTGATTTCGCCTCGGCAAGAAAGAGAGGAAGATATCGCAAAAGTTTCACCAAGAAGTGCGATTAGTCTAAAAAGGTGGTGAATTTCGTGCAACCCACCTCCAGCTACACCACCACTGGTTTCACCATATTCACCCCCATCTTCGCCCACACCACCTCCACCACCACCACAGTTCAATATGGAGAGTGCGATAAAATTGTCAGCATTTAAAGGAGTAGAGAACAAAGATCTGGACCAATTTTGGTTCGTAGTAAAAGCTATATGGGAAGCACAAGGAGTCGTGGATGACAATATAAAGAAGGTGACGCTGGTAAGTGCATTAAAGGATATCGCACTGACATGGTACATTAAGCATTCTAATGACCATCCAAACACAGGGATCACAGATATCCAGGTTGCGCTGAACAGGGAATTTAGCAGGCCAAAATCGGAGACACAATCGATTATTGGGTTTAAGGAAATCGTGATGCTTCTAGGTGAGACCCCCTGGGAGCTGGATCAGAGACTGAAGAGTATGATTCGCAAAGCCAACATGACCTTGACAGATGAACAACACCATGCATGGTTTGTAGAATCACTAACGCCACATCTAAGGATCGCGCTATCACAGCAGAAGTTATCCACCTAGGCCAAAGCTTTGGAGATTGCAATGAGACTGCATAAGACCTCGATACAAGATCCTAGCCTGGGAGTCCAACAAATCCATGTGCATCTGGAAAATTTATGTCAGGAAATGCAGAGTTTGAAACAGGATAGGACAACTCACCCAGAGGTGCGCGAGGAGGTATGGTGCATAAAGTGTAAGGGACAGGGACATGACAAGGACCATTGTCCAGTCTTCGTGAACTACTTGGTGAGAGGAGGGCCGATGCCATTAATACCAGAAGCACAAGCAAGACTGAGCACGGCACCTGCATTATGGTGCACAATTTGTCAGATAGGAGGAAAACATGCTACGCATAATTGTCATCTATTACAGAAGTATATGCAGACGTCCCAACAATTGTTCTGTAATTTATGTAGGTTGGTAGGCCATGATGAATGCACCTGTAGAAGTTATGAACTGATGATGGATCAACCTCCTGCCTATAGAGTTCAGACCAAAACATGAGCCCTCGATCAAAATGCAAGAATGGTGCGCACTAGATTTCAGGGGTGCGGACGAGTTCGAGGTGGAATGGGACCAGGAAGGGGTCATGGACAGCTGATTTGTTATAATTGTGGAGGGCCAGGGTATTATGCCCATGATTGTACAAATCTAACGAGAGTATCATGTTTATATTGTACCCAGTTTGATCATGAGATGGAGGACTGCCCTACACTGATAGCGAGGTTGCACGATAAATGAATACTCCAGGCCCCCCTCCCCCCCCGACTCAAAACCAACAAATTATGAGGTCTGAGCAGCGCGAAGAGAACCCGAATGCAAACATCATGCTCCGAAGCAGTATCACAACAGGAGATGACAAGGGAAAGCAGCCTAAAGAAAGTGCGTGGGTTTGCAAGGTTCCCACAAAGGAACCTAAATTTTATTTGGAATGCACGAAGGAGACATTCATCGAAGCTAAGAAGAGCTTCACGGATGCCTCCACTTCAGGTAGTAAGGATCAACTCGAACCGGAGATGGATCCTTTAATGCTCACTACCTTTCTGGAGACATGCATGAAGCTGTTGTGCGACAGCAAAGCTATGAAAGGACTACAAGAACTCATCACTAGGTGCTCTGGGTCAAGAGAACCGCGTGTATTTCGGATGCTCGGGAAGCACACAATGCGAACAGGAAGGGAGATGAGATTGACTGTGAAAATCAGGGAATATGAAATAGATCAACTGATATTGGATCTAGGATTGGACACAAACATACTGCCAAAGCAGACATGGGAGTGCATGGGTAGGCCCGCATTGCAATGGTCCCCTATTCAATTATGAATGGAAAACCAGTAGAAGATACTACTGATGGGAATATTGCAGGGAATAATGGTAGACATTGAAGGTGTAAGCGTGCTTGCAGATTTCGAAGTGATAGAGATTTTTGATGACAACAATCCCTATCCCATGCTACTAGGAATAGATTGGGCCACTGATATGAACGGAGTAATAATCTAAAGAAGCGCAAAATTATTTTGAGAAAAAGTCACTACGCATAGTGGTACCTTTAGACCCTGCGAAAGGATCGCGTTACACGAAGCCAGTGCGCAACGATGAAAGTGACAACGATCTAGACTATATCTACAAGATAACCACTCAGGAATAGGATTGGGTAAATCCTACAGTGGATGGCAGGATTTCGTGGGAGCGCGAAATCTCCTGTACATCGGATTCGGATGAGGAAATAGAACGATGACATAACTGGTTACACGAGTTAACCACGCTCAATTGCAACATGATGGTAAGGTCACTGCACTGCGTGACAACAGAGGTCAAGGATCTACCTATGTATGACGGGTTGACAGCGGTGGATGAATTCTTGAACAAATTTGAAAAGGAGGTGCCAGAACAGCAGCGTTTTGACGCTCTGAAATGGGCACTGCACACTAAGCCCACAAGATGGTGGCGTATGCATCATAGGAGTTTTAAGAACTGGCACAACTATAGAGGAATGATGCTTATATGGTTTGGAAAGCCTCAGATGTGGAGGCAAGCCTGATATGATGAATGATACAGCTTGCGTGCCCACCTCTCCAAATGGGTATGCCCGTATGGTACGCAACCTATACAAACGCACACCGTCCTCGCAATAGGAAATAGGAACGACAAACTAGAGTGGGCATGACGATGGTGCTAACGACAAAGTATGATAACACCAAGTGTGCCAAAGATTATACATGGAGAAGCCTTTGAAAAGATGTGCGAAGTGCCAAACATGGTCCACCATGTGAGATGCACTGACTAGGGCCTGCGCATATCAGCAGTTCTATGGGCTTAGAGGACCATGTGAAAAACCCTGAACACGCGAGCACTTCCGAAGATGAAGTATGAAGCAGGGGTTGTACTCCCTATGGAGCAGATGAAGCCTAGTCCACGCATAGCAACACCCATAGATACGATAGTCCGCGAAGCCTGAAACGAAGGAATCACACAACCGCAAGGAACAAAACACATAAGACTTGAGGAAGAAATTTGACAGGGCAACATTAGACTTCGCGGACTTGAAAAAGACTGGGTATGGCTAAGGGAGAAAAGCACTTTGATGGACGTAGAGGTCAAGAAGCTGGAAGACGAAATAAAGGAAGCATTTCTTGTCGAAAAACCAAGGATGGTAAGGCAAGGTGCATATGATCATACTAACAAGTTGGAGAACTATCGCTGTGAACTAGTTAGCCTACTGCCTTGGCTTGGACCGCATATCGCCAAACGTAGTGACCAGGGTAGCACGTTGCAAGTAGTAAAGTGTGCGAGGCTGACCACAACTATGGAAGGTGGGGATTCTCTACGAACCATGGTGGAGGATGGGATGGAGCCCCACATGGGTGGTGCGACCACCTGACTAGCCGTAGGAAGGACAGTCTTAGCGCTCTAGGCAGTTGAAAGGAAGCACGAGACTATAAACTATTCTGCCTGGAATCTGTGCGCTATTGGGGATGTGGGAAGAGGCAGAGCATCACAAGGTCCGCGATCGCACACAAAGGGCTGCACTACCATGCGGATTGGCCAGAAAGCAACTGTTGGTTTCACTATTCATGATGGGATGTTCGATTTGAGGCCAAATGGAGCGGACGGCAGGAATTTAAGACATGATTTATGGGCAAGATTTGGGAAAATCTGCTGCCAAGAAAGAATTAATGGCTTGAAATTGGGGGAACGGTTGAATTTGAATTCAAAGGGCATTATAAAACACAAAGGGCTAGCCAGTGAACTACACTTGGTCATTTGAGAATTGAGCGCTTGAGCAGAGTACTAAGCATTGAGAGCCGAGTGACAATTGAGCTCCTAAGTTCATGAGCGACAAAATACAGCCTAGACATGATGACAGCAACTAAGGGTGGGTTGAGAATCAAAGAGGTAACCACCAGCGAGGCCACGCGAACCCCAATGGTGGAGGATGTTCTAGAAGGTGTATGGGTTGTGGCAGAAATCCACAAATCACCACGAACACTGAGGCCCAAGAAAGATAAACAAGAAATGGCCCATGTACGTGTGTCCCCGAGGAACCCACTACGCAGTAAGCTATCAATTGCCGATAAAGGAAAAGCTATCATGGTTGACGCAGATGAGGAAGAAGACAAATATATGGAGGAAGATACTAAACCTATACACTTTGCAACAAAACTACCCGCATTTGTCCTCAAAGCACTTTTCAAAGCATGCGTTCAGCTCTGGATTGACGAGGCTTTCACAATCAAGGAAAATATCGAAGGAAATCTCACGCACATACAAGGGATGCATGCTCAGATGCAGGGAAGCACACCGAACACATAGGTCTCAGAAGAACGGATGTAGCAGGTTCAGCAAGCAGCAACTCAGTGCGTTGCGAACATCAGTACCATTCGAGAACAATTGGAGGGAATCCACGCCAAGATTGCCACGCCGACAGAGTGACTCAAGGATGAGTCACGATGTTTATGTTTTGGGCCTGTTGGGCATGGAATCCCCCCAAGGCATGTTTTGGGCTCAAAGCCCAAGTTTTGACTTGATATGGTTGTAAAGACTCCGCGAATTGCGGGCGCGGAGCGCAAAATGTATGCTAGATTCATAGGACTGTCCGCCCTAAGTTTTGAATGTAATGTCGGCCTACCCATGGTTCACGGACCATGGAACTATATAAATAGAGCAAGGCTGTAAGCTGTAAAAAAATATAATAGGGAATGGGCATGAAATTTCTTAGAGATTAAGTCGAAGTGCGAAGTGTGTCTTGGGTCGTAGAGTAGGAAAAGGTCTGTAGCTGAGTGTGCGAACCCCTACAACTAAGTGCACAAGGTGGGATCGAGTTTGTAATTATAGAAGAGATTAATAAAGAAAGGTTTTATTACCAATTCTGTGTATCTGTTCTGAGTTATTACATGTTTGATATCATTTGTGAATATATTGTTTCTTTACTGCGCGACCTTGTATGAATTATGAATATTGTTAAGTATAACTGAAAGCATACAAATAAGCCAAGTTAATCAACTAATATCGGATTACTAGTAAGGACTTGGGTAATAACACTATTCAACCCCTGAGTAGGGCTGCGCGAAGGCAACACCTCAGGCTGCGAGTAATGGGTAAGTGCACGTAGCGACGTGAACGCAGGGTCAAACCGCATACCACTTGAAACCATCAGACATCTCCAGGGTGCAGAAACCTGGTTCTAGCACCCTCCCATACTAATTTGGGTGAGACTTCAATCCATGCTTCGTGGACTATTACCGAAAGGGCTAGTAGTATCGGGATTTGTTTGGCTAAATCACCTCTGAACTTGGGTCAGGCCCCAACAAGCCAACGGTACCCATAATTCTATTCATTGTAAGATAGCCAAGGAATTGAATTTATTCCTATATCTAGCACTAGAGTGTCAAGTGATGGTCAAAAATGGAGGAAATATAAATTTCTCTGGAAAGTGCCATAATATCAACCTAACCACGGTGGAATATGTATTAAATAGTCCAATTATTTGCATTCCAATGGGTGGTGTTGATATTGTACTAGGAGTCCAATGGTTACAATCTTTGGGGATGATAGCTTTCAATTTTAAAGAATTTTTCTTGAAACTTTTTTCGGAAGGAAAGGAATTTGAATTAAGGGGTATCACAAGGAAAGCAGGAAAGATAATCAGCTCTAATGACATGAAAAATCTTCTAAAGAAACAATAATGGGGCATAATTGCATTGTTATGCTCAATATAGGTTCAAACATCAAAACCATCTATTTCTACAGATCTCCAAAAAGTCTTGGACAATCATTCCAAGGTTTTTGAGACTCCCAAAGGCCTCCCACCTATTCATGATCATGATAATTCTATTTATTTAATTCCAGGAAGTGTTCCTCCAAACATAAGGACTTATAGATATCCTTATGCCCAAAAGAGTGAAATTGAACGTATGGTTGTAGAAATGTTAGAGGTTGGTATAATTCAACCTAGTCAAAGTTGCTTCTTTTCTCCAGTAGTATTGGTGCACAAGAAGGATGGATCATGGCATACGTGCCTGGATTATAGGGAGCTCAAAAAGATCATTATTAAAGATAAATTTACCATTCTTGTCATTGATGAATTGTTGGATGAATTACATGGAGAAATTTACTTCATCGACCTGAATCTTCATTTAGGATATCATCAAATTAGAATGAAGACTGAAAACATTCTAAAAACAACATTCACAACTCATGAGGGTCATTATGAATTTTTTGTCATGCATTTTGGCCTTATTAATGCACCTTCAACATTTCAAGGTTTGGTGAATTCCATTTTCAAACCCTTTTCGTAGAAAATGTGTGTTAGTATTTTTTGATGATATACTAATGTACAACAAGTCTTGGAAGGATCATGTTCCACATGTTGATAGGGTGTTGTTGTACTATGAAACAACCCCCCCATTTATTTATAGTAATAGCTAATATTAGACATATAAATGGGGACCCTTTTTAAATTTTTAGTCTTTAAAAAATAAATCATAACTCTAAGAAATTTCCTTGAAAACTCTTAGAAAAACCCAAGTTTAGGATCCTCATCGCAAATTTCAAATCACATTTTTCCCATGTGATGATCATAAACACCTTAAAGAAATTGCGATATGCGATCAAACCTCTCGCTGCAACATATCGATCAAAATGCCTTAAGAATTTGCAATCGCATTTCACAGGAGTCGCAAGTAAATAAGACATGCCACTATGTTATCCGTTAATGATTTTCGAAATGCGATATTGCAATATTCACAATTGCATTTTGCATTATAAACGGGCAACACTATATAACATCATTTTAAAAACTGCGATGTGCGAATAAAGAAACAAGCGTGGGAAGTAACTATGTTTTAATATAATAATGAATGGTTTGACGGGGTAATTAATGTTTAGCAACCTGAGGAGAGGTAATGATTTTCCAAGTTATGGCTAGTTAACGTTGAGTATATCATTTGAAATCCTCCCACAATTCAAAGTCATTTCACAAAGCTTTCAGCCTTAATTTCCCAATATTATATGCGTTCATATATCTCGTCCATTATGGCAAGCTACAAAAGACATGTCATTGTGGAAGGTGATGCAGAAACAGAAAAAGAAGAGAATTACAGAGTTCGAGCTATCAAAAATGTCTCCTATATTCTCTGATACGGTCTACAGCATCGATGGGGGAGCAACAGCTTGGAGGTTATATAAAATAGGCTTGAGGATGAGCATCCCAAGATTACTGTCACAAAAGCGATGGCTAACTCAATAAAAACTTCAAGACTCCAATTCAAGGATGTTTCCTGTTCTTTCCTTCACAAAATAGGAGCAAGAGAAAAAATCACTCCATACACTGATATGATTAGGTGGGTGGTGGAAAACCTCACTATTGAAGATACGCAATTCAAGAACTCGAGAATGGAACTCATGGGGTCATTCAAAGCAGAAGACCTGAAGAAAATGTACCATATACCTAACCCTTAGGATATATATGATAAAACATATGTGGCCAACTTCGCAAAGAAGAACGAAGAAACTTTCAAGATGATCCAGGGCTTGAGGGTACTGGAGAACAAGTTCAAATTTGATAAAATAGTTATGTATCATGTAGCCTCTTTGGAAAACCCCTACAACTATGTAGCTGCTATGTTGTTTGGTCTTTACTTACTAAGGTAATTTAAGCTCTTAATTCCTTTATCAACCCGATAAAGTACACTTAGAGGCACTCATCTAATGTATAGAAGGATTTGAGGTTCTAATGATAACCTAGTGAAATGAAATTAATAGTGCTCTCTTACAAGAGGTCCTTCATTGTCTTTTCAATCACTTAAGTATCAATCTAGATGAAACAAATCTAATGAAATTCTGATTGTCTAGGTAACAAAACAGAGCATTAATGACTAGTTAAAAATCCTATCATTCCCTTACAAGAATTTTGCTCAATAGAATCCTTTCCAATCCTCAGATCATAACAATTCAAAGCAATTTTAACTACTAACTAATCTAAGAAACAAATAAGATAAGTAATGTTGCAAACCAATGACAGTTGAATCCCTTACAAGAATCACTTATCTAACTGCAAATTGAATTTAACAATTACAAATCTAAATCACTTGGAAATCAAATCATAAACTATCTCTAAAATTAAAGCCAATAAGCAGATATCGAAGTTATACAACAACAAGCATATATATATATATATATATATATATATATATATATATATATATATATATATATATATATATATATATATATATAGATAGATAGATAGATAGATAGATATAGATAGATAGATAGATAGAGAGAGAGAGAGAGAGAGAGAGAGAGAGATATCAATCTTCAAGGTTAGTATTGGTTGAGTCCTTTTACAAGGTTCTTTTCACAACAAATTCTAATCCTCTCCAATCAACAAATTCAATCACATAACCTTCCTTACAGCACATAGAAATAACCTTTGAATTTTTAAATCTATTTATGCAACTAGTAAAGAAACTTGTTAACGGAGTGTACCGACGTAGTGATTAGGGCCCTTCAACACTTCACAAGCACACTGAAAAATGATTCAAAAGAGTATTACTATTGGATATGGAGGCATAAACTCGATGGTGAAGTCTATATTAAATCTAGAAATTAAAAATGCACAAACTGTACTTTCATATGTTCAAAATCTACCAGAAAACATAGCCTTCTCCCATAGGTTATTTATCATGAATCCTATAACAAAAAAAGCTATTCCTCCTCCATATTATCCTAACAGAATTCTATTAATTACATCCAAGAAGGTCGAAATTGAATTAGTTCCTTCATTTATGCAAAAATGCTCAAAATAGAAATTATTTTCTTCACAAAATCTGGAAATTCTGCTGAAGTGGTTGGGTTTGACCAGCGTTGACCAGACACCTATTTTCTTCAAAACTAAAAGTGGATAGGTAATCCACAATCCATGTACATTTTACTTCATGCCCATAATCTTCAAATTTGCCCACCTACTATGCGACATGTCAAACAATGGAGCATTTACAGGAAGTTACAACTTCTTGTAATTTTCTGAAAAATGTCATTTTTAACACAATAATTTGAAAAATTAATTTCAAGATAAAAATAATGATAATGACATCATATCATTTAGTTTCTAAGGATTATAGCTGGAATATGAAGGTTAGATGGTCAAATCCTCCAAACTCAATATTTTGCATGCCCTCATGTAAATGAGTTCTAACTTGTCAAATTTTGCCTTCTGCCTCTGCTGCCTAAAGTAAAGCATTGATGTTCATTTGGGCTTCATACTTTGTCTTCATGATTTTATATTTGGTTTTAATTGCCTTCTTTTGCTTGTAAAGTTTATAGGCCTTCCTACAGATTTTCATTTCATAGGCTGTGAGTTTTCTAACATTCTTTTTCAGTTTTTCATTCTCATCTTGAAACTTCTTACTTTGTATTTTGAGTGTTTCATTTTCTCTTTTCACCACTCTTTGCAAAACTTCTGATTCCATAAGCTGCTGCTGTAATTTCTCAACTTTCCTTTCCAGTTTGCTTTTCTTTTTACCTCAGAATTTTTGTTCTTGTTGCTCCTTTTCCTTGTCTTTACTTTCCAATCCTTGTATGTAGTCATACTATGGCTATTGTAGAATATCATCTTCCTCTACCATTTTCCCTTTCTGACCAAACTTAGTCTTTCTGGACCTTCTTGTGTAAGTGGAGAAAAGTTTATCCTATTCAGCCCTCTCAGCCTCCTCTCTTACCGTCCTCCTTGTTCTAATATTGTTGTTGGATGGAACAGAGTTACTTAGTCTGTACTCTGAAAAGTCTTCCTCTATAGCATCTACATCAATCAATAGTTCTGCATGTTATTGCCCTTCCTTTAAATTCCATTGTTCCTCCTATGGATTTTGTTGCTTTGCTTGCACCTCATCTACCATAAACTCATTAGTCACCAAGAATTTCTTCCATGTCACACTTATCTTTTGCAGTTCAAATTCAATCAGGATTTTTACCAAACCAAAATGGTATAGGCTCCTATGTTGGTTTTTTCTTTTGTTTTTGTATGGTCTTAGACATCTTAGTCAGGCTTTGCAAAAGAAAATAAGGCAAGCTTATAATGCAGTCTCCTCTTAGATGCATTAACAATTTGATATGATAAAGAAATACAATGTTGTATCTTCCCTCACAGGTTATAAATTTTTGAATGACATAAACTATTTCATCCCATGGATGAATGAGCCAACTCCTAAGAATCCCTAATTTCCAGTGAACTGATGATACCCTTGTCCTGGATATGAAATGTGTCCATGTTTTCTCTTTGAACTGCTCGGTTTTAAAATACTTTTCTCCTTCTGGGATTATACCTATTGCTTGAGCAATTGTGTCTTCTGAGACCCTAAAAGACAAGTTTCCTACAATGCCCCTCTCTCTAGTGAACGAGGAGGCAAACTCCCTTGCTGTTAGCTCATTGTGCCCATTGAATTTTTCTACGAATGACAACCATTGTTTTGCCCTAAAAATGTCTATGCAGTCCTTATGGTATTTGGAAGGGTCAAATTGTTGTGGCTATATTTGGTTTGCCATGAGGAAAAATTTTATCTCCGATTACCCTGTGCTGTAAGAAGAATTTATAGTTGCAAACAAAAAATTACCATAGTTTATAAAAATTTACTGCATTTCCCTTATGCTATAAAAAATTTCACCATATTTTTGATAAGAAAACTACATGAGCTTGAGTGTTATGTGTGTCTCTGTTTTAGTGGAGGATGCTGTCAATTAGATTGAATGCCCTTCAACCGGTTCTACAGAATCTCCCCTGTGTCGTGGCCCTCTTACTCGTATGTTGACATTGTTATTGTCAACATACTCATAATGCTATACCCCTATGTATTTCAGTGATGATTTCTCTCTAATCCTAAGAATGTTAAACAGCTCTTACCAGTTGCTAGGAGAAATTTGCAGTGTTCTTTATGGGTTTGGACTTCTACCTCTACTCTGTGAGAAATACAATGTTTACTTTCATGTTTTTAAGACAACGGTTTCATTCCCAATGAACCTTACTGTCTCCATTCATTATTTGATTATGCAATGAACCCTCGGCCCCTTCATGCAGCAAATACTTCAATGATAATCCTTTAGTTCGTTACACAGAATTTTTAATGATGTCCTAAGCAGTCCTAGCAACAGCCATGGAATGATGAAATTGGGTATGGTGCAAGCCCTTTGCTGAAATCGTGAGGCTACAATTCATTATGGCATCTTAAGATCGTCAGGGCATCGGGTCATTATGATATCTCTGAACTAACCGTTAATCCTCATTATGATTACATACCCTTTGTCTTATCAAATATCGTTTATGTTCTAGATTTAAAAAAAATTAGGTTGAAAACCATAAAAATTTATAAATCCTTCATCTTCATGTCCTTATCCAATCTTTCAAAATTCGGATTTGCCGCTTTTAATTGATGGCTTCTAATCTGTCAACTCAATTGGTTCTGAGTATGTATGCTTAGTTTTAGTAGGTCTGTTGGCACTTATGACTGTAGGTTGAATGTTGGATTAAAAATGTATGTACAGGATAGAAAATAGGCTTTAATAATCATGTTATGGATATGTATAGGATAGAAAATAGGACTAATGTGATTATAAATGTATGTATAGGATAGAAAATCTAATTTTTAGGAGTAGGAATGACTCCTACAGGATATAAAAATGGGTATGTATGATATAGGATAGGATAGATATTAGAAACTAAAATCAATTAACATCATAAACCACTAATTAGAACTTGGAATTAATGAAAGAAATCAAAAGTATTAAAATGAAAATTCTTACAGCCCTCTGATATTTCTATGTTTGGAAGCTAGCTTTTGTTGCTTGATATGTTCAGGCATAGCAAAATGTAATGGTGTCCATTTCTTTCTTAGGTGTAGTCTCTTTTCCTTAGGTGTAGTCTAGTCTGCTTCTTTGCAATCTTCTTCTGTTTAGGTGCAATATTCTTCTTTGCAGATGCAATCTTCCTTCATATAGGTCCCATTCAAATAATGTGCATAGAACAAGTCCCTTCTCTGAAAATGAGAATTTGTAGATAACAGGTCCCTTTCTGAAAAGTGAAAATTTATAGATAGCAGGTCCCTTTCTGAGATATGTTTAATGTTTGATCAAATCCTTTTAAAAAAACTTTGAACAACAATCATTTCTTGTTGAGAATCCTTAGAAAATGTAAAGACAAATCTCTTCCTCTGCCGGAGATGAACTTAGGGAGATGGAAAAGCATGAACAGGTTCAGACTTTCTTCTCCCCAACTATTGATTTGACTTGTCCTCAAGTCATATTTCTTGGAGAATCCATTTATTTTGCAATTCAAACTAAAGAAAAAGAAATTCTTACAAGCCAATTTCTTGGTTTTCTCATAAAAATTCGTGTTTAGATTATGCCATCTCTGGTTTTCATATCTAAACATTATTATGTTTTCTTATTTT
This sequence comes from Pinus tabuliformis, assembly GCA_031772625.1. Classification (NCBI taxonomy): domain Eukaryota; kingdom Viridiplantae; phylum Streptophyta; class Pinopsida; order Pinales; family Pinaceae; genus Pinus; species Pinus tabuliformis. Next base: position 432,249,220 of record CM062814.1, on the reverse strand, counting down.
TTTATTTTTATTTATTTTTATTTTTTTTAATGTAGAAAACAGAAATTGATTAAGGTTTAGATATTACAGTTGATTGTTGTACTATGTGTACTTCCTTTGCTGTGATATTATCTTCATGAAGTCTTCTTTGCTGACAGGCTTATGATAGATCTTTAGCCTGTGTCCATTCACTAGATATGTCTATCCTTCCTGGTCAATTGAAGTGATTATGACTGATCCATTCTCAAAGACTTCAATGATTTCATAAGGTCCCATCCAGTGGATTGTAAATTTAGCTTTGTAATATTTTAATTTTGAGTCGAAGAGTAATGCCAAGTTGCCAACTTGAAATTTTTTCTTCTTAATTAACTTATCATGCCACTGTCTCCTTTGTTGTTGTATCATTGTTGTCCTTTGCACTGCCTGCTATCTCATCTCGTCTAGCTGGTTCAATTACATGATTCTTTCTTGTTGGGCTTCAGAGAGATCTAGTCCTAAGTTTGCAGCCAATTTATATGCATGTATTTAAAGTTCTATTGGCAGCATGACTTCTGTGCCATACACTAGTTGATAGGGTGTAAACCCTGTTGTGTTTTTCCAAGTAATTCTATATGCCCATAGTGCTTCATTGAGCTTATCTGCCCAATCCTTCATGTTTGTTGCCACTTTTTGTCATGATCTCTTATAGTGTTTTGTTTGTAGATTCCACTTGGCCATTGGCCTGCGGATGGTAGGGTGTACTCCGTTTGTGCTTGATTTTGTACTTATCAGTAATTTCTTGAACCAGTCATGATGTGAATTGAGTCCCTTGGTTAGTTACTATCTCTCTGGGTACTCCATATCTAACAAAGATTTCTTCAAAAAGGAAATTGACTATTGTTTGTTTAGTTTCCCTTGCAAGTGCTTTTTCTTTATCCCATTTAGTCACATAATCGATAAATACAAGAATAAACTTCTTACCTTTGGATGGTGGATTGATGGGTCCAACAAAGTCAAGAGCCCATTTTTCAAATGGCTCTAGATGTACTTGTGGTTGTAGTGGCATATCGTTGGAGGTGGTTGGTTTGCCCATGCATTGGCAGCTGTCACAACTTCTTAGGTACTTCTTTGAATCTTTGAAAATTGATGGCCAATACTAGCCAAGGCTAAGAATTTTGTGTGCTATACTCGTAGCTGCAAAATGACCACCACAAGGTTGATCATGGCATGATGTTAGTATATCAATAATTTCATCCTCTCTAATGCATCTTCTAATGATCATATCATAACCAGTGTAAAACAAATCGCCATTAACCCATGAATATCTTGCGCTTTGTTTGATCAGCCTTTTCTTCTCCTTTGAACTAAAAGATGGAGGTACTTTTCCTGTGGACAAGTAATTATCTAAATCAGCATACCATGGATTTAACACTGAAATTGCAAACAAGTGTTCATTAGGAAATGAATATTCAACTTGGACAGCTTCACCTAAATTTTGTAGTCTATAAAAGTAATCTGCTACCTAGTTCTCTTTCCCTGGTCTATCTAATATGGTGAGATTAAATTCCTGCAGTAAGAGTAACCATATGGTGATCCTGCCATTAGTAATAGGTTTGTTCATTAAGTATCTAATGGCGGAGTGTTCAGTGTGAACGAGGACTTCATATCCAGTTATGTAATGACGAAATTTGTTCACCGCATGTATAATTGTAACCTTTTCCTTTTCCATTACTGTGTAGTTGAGTTCAGCAGGAGTTAAATTTTTACTGATAAAGTAAATGGCATAAGTTAAAGCCTCTTCTTTTTTCCCTAATGAAGCCCCTACTACTGTATCAGATGCATCAGTTGAGATGTGAAAAGGTAAAGTCCAATTGGGTCCCCTTAAAACTAGAGCAGTGCTTAATTTCCCTTTTAATTTCTCAAAAGCATTTTGACAAGCTTCATTCCAATTGAAGGATACATCTTTTGCCAGAAGTTTAAACAAGGGCAAAGCTATCCTGCTAAAGTTTTCAATAAATCTCCTATAATAACTTGCATAACCAAGAAAGATTCTTACATCTTTTTTATTTGTTGGAATTGGAAATTCGACATTAATTTGTATTTTGTTTTGGTCTACCTTGATTTCCTCAAGAGAAATATGATGTCCTAAGACTGTTCCCTCATTCATCATCATATAATATTTTTCATTGCTTAAAGACAAAAATATTTCTATACATTGTTGCAAAACTTTCTCAAGGTTTTTCAAAGAATTGTCAAAGGAATCACCATATACTGAAAAACCATCCATATATACCTCAACACATCCGTGGACTAGATCAGCAAAAATTGCTAATACTGCTCTTTGAAATGTTGTTGGAGCATTGCATAAGCCAAATGGGAGTACATTGTAAGCATTATTAAGTGCCCCAAGGACAGGTAAACATCATTTTGTCTTGGTCTCCTAATGCTATGTTGATCTGGTTGTAGCCACTAAAACCATTGAGAAAGGAAAATGACATTTTTCCAGCTAATGTATCCAAAACTTGGTCAATAAATGGCAGTGGAAAATAGTCTTTAAGGGTGGCCTTATTCAATTCTCAATAGTCAACACAAACTCGCCACTTACCATTTTTCTTGGGAACTATTACTAATGGAGATACCCATTGGCTATCAGAAATGGGGTAAATGAACTTTACTTTTAGTAACTTTTGCAATTCATCTCTTACAACCTCTTTGAGCATGGGGTTCATCCGTCTCTGTGGCTGCCTCACTGGTTGAATACTAGTGTCTGTATAGATATGGTGAGTGCAAGTTTCTGGGTGAATTCCCTGCATGTCAGTGTAGTCCCAAGCGAATGCCTTTTGGTATTTGGTGAGCAAATCAAGAAATTTCCGTTCTTGAGATGTTTCTAGAAAGGCCCCAATGTTCAACGTTTTTCCTGGGTTGATTTCTATAGTCTTGCTTTGTGTGTTTGTAATGGATTTGATTGGAAAGATTTCCTCAAATATTGCTTTCAAAGAGTACATAGTACAAGTTTCCTAAAAGCTTTGTGCCAACATGTGATCTACACCAGCGTATTGTTCATTTCTCAATTATTCTGAAACATCAGGTTGGGAGATAAACGTTTCCACTAATTCTTCATTGTTGTTCTCCATAATATCATACATTTGATTGATGCTTAAAACAGAGTATATTTCTTCTTGATCATTGTACTTGTCATCAAGCCATAAGTTTTGTGTTACTGTTGGGGCTTGCGCTGATGGGTACAAGGTAAGTTGTTTTCTCTTTGTGCCTCTAGAAATGATCATGTTACCAGATCTACATCTAATGAATGCATCAACAGTTGCCAACCATGGTCTGCCAAGTATGAGTGGATGTCCTCCTAAGTTTGATTTTAGCTAGAGTACTAAGAAATCAACTAGATACTCCCAAGAGTCTAGTGAAACAATTATATTTTCCAGTACCCCCTCAGGAATGACTTTAGAGTGATTTGCTAATTCCAAAAAAATTGGGGTTGACTGTAAATTTGTTAGCTACAAAGTTTTCATTGTGTCCAATGTCATAACATTTATTGCAACTCCTAAATCAATCAGAGTGTTTGGAATTGAAATTTTGTTGATAATTGTTGTGACTCTTGGTATGCCTGGGTCAACATGTTTTTCCATGGAAATGACATTTGACATCAAGCCAGCTAAATTGCCAATGACATGTATTGTTTGTGGATCAAATATTTTCTTTGCAGGCTTTTTGAGACAGAGTTCTTTAATGGCTTTTGTATAAATTGGAATATCCTTGATTGCCTGTTGTAATGGCATTTTGACATACACATTTCTCAATTCATCAAGAACATCAAATTGTGGCAATGGTGTGGATAATTTTGGTTGAAGTAATCGTTCTGAAAATGGAGGTGATTGTAGCATTTTGATTTGTTGATCCTGTTCTAGATTGTTTTGTGTTGGGTCATTTTGTTTGCTACGTGGTTGTTTTTCTTATTCATCATTTTGACTCTCTTTTTGTGACTGCGTTTGAACAGGTGGAGGTTCTTTTTGTAGAGTTCGACCTGACCTTAGTTCAATGTTTTGTACTGGCAGAGTTGGGTATAATGGTCCCTCATCTACGCTGTAAGCTGGTCTATCTATTCAGTTGTTTGGGTTAGCTATGGGTTAAGCTAGTAGCTGTGTGGATCTAGGAGGTTGGTTGGATGGCAGTTGTAGTTGTGGTGAATTTATTTGTGGAGAAGTGGGTAAATTTTGTGGAGGATTCTGCTGTTGATAAACAACTAGTTGCTGAGGGTATTGTTGTGGATATGGCTGAGAATATTGTGGCTGATAGTGTTGGGGATATGGCTGAGAAAATGTTTGTTGATATTGTTGAGGTTTTTGTTGAGTAAATTGTTGAGCAAAAGAATATCCTTTCCATCCTTGTTGTGGGTAAGTTTGCTATTGTTGATTAAACCAATTTTGCCAAGGCATAGGAACATTCAAAGAATTTTGAACAGGCATGTTGTAACTTGTTGAATTTGGAGTTTGATACATACCTGGAGGTCTTGGCTGCCATGGCTTTCTATCTCCCATGAAATACATGTTCTCCATTTCTGCATTGGCTTCCAAATTATAATTCTGCAAAATTTTCATCTTTGTGCAATCCTTAGTCTCAAGATTTTATGTACAAAACCAACAAATCTACACATTATCTAAAGGACATTCTTTCAAAGCATGTTTTCATCTGCATTTGGGATAGAATATAGATAACTCTTGTTCTTGTTCATCTTGTCTTTTCTTTTTTTTCAAAGTGTCTATTTGATTTCCTAAAGTACTTAGAAGGTCTGTTTTGAAATCTTCAAATAGATTGCCTAGTTCAGCTCTAGTAATATTTCCTGCAGCAGATTTAGTGATCTTTGATGTCATAGCTCTTTTTCCATTTCTTGCCCTACTTCTAGAGTACTTTTTACACAAGTCAGCAATCTCCTCAAAAGTTAAATTTGAAATGTCCCCTTTACCCATGAGATTGAGGTCATTTAGATACTCATCTCGAATGCCTTTAAGAAATATTGTTCGAATAAGATCAACAGACATGGTTCTATGTTTTGATTTTTGTAGATTATATGAAAATCTTTCCAAGTATTCCTCTAAGGTCTCATCTTCTTGTTGATTCATTCTAAAGATTTCATCTTTAGAATCTTTTGATTGACAATAAGGTTGATACTTCTTCAAAAATATCTTTCTCATGTCATCCCAATCAGTGACTGAATGTTCACCTAATCCCATGAACCACCTAAGTGCTGCTGCTTTTAAGGTAGCAGGAAAAGTTGAAGTCTATGTGCATCATCGGTATATCCATAGGTTTAGCATACTACGTCAAATTCAAACAAAAACGAGTCCGGGTCTTCAGATGCCATACCATAAAAGTTTGGTAATATAGATGGTGGTATAATTTTCATTTTAATTTCCTCATCCATATACTCTCCTCTATCTTGAATTGGAAATTTAAATGTGGATTCCTCTGTTTCTAGTGGATTTGGATTTCCTCCAAATAGATTATCATTTCCTTGTTTTTCTTCATTCTCTCTTTTTCTTCTCCTTTCTTCCATTTGTCTCTCATACTCTCTTAGTTGTTCTGGAGTAGGTCCTCTGGATCCTCCATCTTCAGCCATTGTGATTTGTGATTTGTCTAAGGTTTCTATCTCTTCTTCTTGTTTTAGTTCTTGAGGGAAAATTTGTTCAAAGATAGGCTGTTGGATTTTTGTACTACTCTCTTTTAGTTTCCCTACTGTAGAAGTCTCAGGTATATATCTTTTCTTTGCCTCATGAGCTAGTAGGATTTGTCTTTCAATGAGAGTAAGTCTTTGGCCTGATCTTTGTTTTTCCTCAAGTTTTTCCACAGTAACTTTTCCAGTTGGTGTTGTGTACTCAATCCTTTCTAATGGTTCTGCTCCTAATGGTGGGTTAGTTGTTGGTTGGGGGGTTTTTGTGAATCTTCCTTTCTCATCCCTAAATCTAGACATAAATAAACATGACTAAAAATTAAATTTAAATCTATGTTTTTGTTGTTTTGTTGATTTTAAGTGGTTTTCTTAAGATTTTTTTCTAAATCTTTCTAATTGCACCTCCCCAACAATGATGCAAAAATGTTTGATCTTTACTTACTAAGGTAAGTTAAACTCTTAATTCCTTTATCAACCTGGGAAAGTACACTTAGAGGCACTCATGTAATGTATATAGATCTAGAAGGATTTGAGGTTCTCATGATAGCCTAGTGAAATGAAATTAACAGTGCTCTCTTACAAGAGGTCCTTCATTATCTTTTCAATCACTTAAGTATCAATCTAGATGAAGAAAATCTAATGAAATTCTGATTGCCGAGGTAACAAAACAGAGCATTAATGACTGGTTAAAAATCCTATCGTTCCCTTACAAGAATCTTGCTCAATAGAATCCTTTCCAATCCTCAAATCATAACAATTCAAAGAAATTTTAACTACTAACTAATCCAAGCAAAAAATAAGATAAGTAACGTTGCAAACCAATGACAGTTGAATCCCTTACAAGAATCACTTATCTAATTGCAAATTGAATTTAACAATTACAAATATAAATCACTTGGAAATAAAATCATAAACTATCTCTGAATTTAAAGCTAATAAGCAGATATCGAAGTTATAAAACAACATATATATATATATATATATATATATATATATATATATATATATATATATATATGTATATATATATACATATCTATATATATATATATATCTATATATATACATATATATATATATATACATATATATATATATATACATATATATATATATATATATACATATATATATATACATATATATATATACATACATATATATATATATATATATATACATATATATATATATATATATATATATATATATATATATATATATAATCTTCAAGGTTAGTATTGGTTGAGTCCTTTTACAAGGTTATTTTCACAATGAATTCTAGTCCTTTCCAATCAACAAATTCAATCGCATAACCTTCTTTACACCACATAGAAATAACCTTTGAATTTTTAAATCTATTTATGTAACTAGTAAAGAAACTTGTTAATAGAGTGTACCAACGTAGTGATGAGGGCCCTTCAACACTTCACAAGCACACTGAAAAACGATTCAGAAGAGTATGAATATTGGATCTGGAGGCATAAACTCGATGGTGAAGTCTGTATTAAATCTGGAAATTAAAAATGCACAAACTGTACTTTCATATGTTCAAAATCTAGCAAAAAACATAGTCTTCTCCCATAGGTTATTTATCATGAATCCTATAACAAAAGAAGCTATTCCTCCTCCATATTATCCTAAAATAATTCTATTAATTACATCCAAGAAGGTTGAAATTGAATCCCTTGCTTCATTTATGCAAAAATTCTCAAAATAGAAATTATTTTCTTCACAAAACCTGGAAATTTTGGTGAAGTGGTTGGGTTTGACCAGCATTGACCGAACACCTATTTTCTTCAGAACCAATTGTGGATAGATAATCCACCATCCATGTGCATTTTACTTTATTCCCACAATCTTCAAATTCGCCCACTTGCTATGCAACATGTCAAACAATGTAGCATTTACAGGAAGTTACAACTTCTTGTAATTTTCTAAAAAATGTCATTTTTAACACAATAATTTCAAAAATTAATTTCAAGCTAAAAATAATGATAATGACATCATATAATTTAGTTTCTAAGGATTATAGCTGGAATATGAAGGTTAGATGGTCAAAAATGATAATCAAAATAGGATTTTATGTGGAATGGACAGTCATAATTTGATACCAACATATGTTATGTAGACTATACGAGTCACCTAATAATGCTAAGTTTCCATAGAATGGATTCCTTTGATTGATTGTTGTGTCAATTCCTACATTATGAATTGGGCCACCATCCTATCTGATAACCTAGCCACTGTCATAACTGAATATCGACAGAAGAGATCTTCCTCTCCAGAGAACCTTCCTCCATTCTATTTTAGTGCCTACATTATGGATGCCATCTTTTTCTGCACTAAATTTCCAATCATGATTTGGAAATGGACCTTGCAGGACCCCTACCCTATCCATCTCAGCCATAAACAAATTTGGGAATCCCATTATATACCCCATTTCTATAAAATATGCCATGTTGTTATTTTTCCATTACATCAATTAATTTTCAGTAAGAAAGCCCCCATGTTTTCCAAAGAAGCTGCAATTGAGCTTCTTGTAGCCGACAAATATTTTGTTGAAGAATGGTTCACATACATCAAGATTTTTGGTAGTACAGCAGACCCACATGTCCTCCCTTTGTATGTATCTAATAATGGTTAGCAAGAGAAATAACCCACCAGATCGTGGGAAAAGGCTTCACCAAAGTCCTAAAACAAAAAAAGAAGTTATTATGGCCATATTTTCCTATTAGGTGCAGTTCCTTTTCATTAGAAAATTTTAACCATGCAATAAAGGATTCGGTAAGCATGGAAAGCCTCAGGCTCCATACTATTCCCAAAAGGCAATTTGATCCAGACAAGATAGCATATAACATCATTATTGTAGTAAAGATCAAGCGTTATAACCATGAGGCTAATGATTTTGAAGACCTTTTATAGTTGGCTCAATTTTTCGAACAATCGTTCGAATGGGCAAGGACAAATCTGAGTCCTGAAGATTTTGAAATCTTTCAGGAGTTTAGAAACAAAAGGCTCGAGGTAATCCCACTACACTTGTTAAAAATCGACGACAAGGTTGTGCCTAGTGTGACTGTCAACAGTGAGGGACCTGATTCTCACATAAAGTCTCAAGTAGATACAGGGAAAGAACGGGATACATGGAAGGCCCAAGACACCAAGAATATAGTAGAATCCAGCAGAAAGTCATCCAAAAAGCAGTATATGAGCACCCCACCTAAAGATATCAGTTTTGAGATCAAAAGCAGTAGTTTGGAGCAGGAGTGAGATCAATTCAATAAGAAACTACAAGCCACTCCCAAGACAACAGATCCCCAGGAAACTATGGAGCATCGACTCCTCTGCATGTTCAGAAAAACACAGGGTCTGAACTGATGGATGAGCAAGCGACAACATCTCAGTAGACCGAAATCATCCTGCTCTACCCACATTGGAAATTATCTTGAAGGTGACTGAAATCCCTCCTCTTGATGTGTTCTACAACCCACTACACAAGGATGTAGTAAGGAGACAGAGGAAAAGGAGAAGGATAAAAACAACCGAAATCCCACCTGGGAATGAGCCCATCGACATAGTTTGGAAGAACATCCCTTCCAGCCCAGCTGAAAAATTGACTAGATTGTCATAGTTTACAGGAGCGTATGCAACTTCCACCATGGAAAAAACTACCAAAATATATGTTTTGTTGAAGGAAAAGGAAGAGAAGATTGCACAGCTCAAGCAACAGCTCGAAACAGAGAAGGCAAGTGTGAACAGGCAGGCCACTGAGTAGCTGGTCCATGTTGAGATTGCAACAAGATGATGGATCTTAGTGAAAAGAGTCGCCTTCACTAAGTGGGCTTGCAGGCAAATTATGGCGCAAGTTCTATTTTTGGATCCCAACAGGGATGATCATAGCAGGAGTGACCACAGCAGGGATGATCACAGCAGGAGTGACCATAGCAAGAGTGATCACAGTAGGAGTGGCCAAAGCAGGAGTGATCACAGCAGGAGTGATCACAGCAGGAGTGATCAAAGTCTATTTTTAGACTGGTTGTCCAAAATAGAAAAGTCAAATATTATTGTCTCATAATAATATTTGGACTATAAACTTGATCTTATTCTCTTGAAGCACTTCAGTTTGAGCTACATATGTGGCCCATGCAACTGTCAGAAGGAAGTACGCTTTTCTTATGAGTCAGTTGAGTTGTTGCATGCATGACTTCAGTTAGAACTCAATCAGTTGAGTTTGGTGGAGTTGATTGTGGAGTTGATGGAGTTGTGTTTAGTTTGATTTGGTTAAACTAGTTGTAGTTAGTCTAACTGCAAATAGACTAATGATGATTTGTTAAACTAATTATTAACTCATAATACAACTATAGAATACATCAGTTAACTCAGTTGCATGTCAGTGCATGTTCAATTCAACAGGGATAGGTGTTAGAGAATCAGATTGCTATCAGTTGTGACTATAGTTGTGCATGAGGATTTGCACAATCAAGGGATTGAGTATGCCAATGAGTTTGCTCATGTATTATCCCAGTATTATAGCCTCTACTCACATCTTACATAGTGTGAGTGATTCTTTGGAGGTGAAAAACGAGTTTGGTAAACCATTCTCATTCATTCTTGAGCAGGTATTGAGCAGTGGAGGCAGGCAAGCAGTGGAATAGATTTGGAGATCAGATCTTAGCTGTATTGTGTGTAACAGGTGGAGTTGGTACTGGATTGCTTGTGATAAGCATTGTACTTTGTAATGTTACATGGTCTCAATCATTAATATACAGATAGTGTGGGGTTTTCAGCTGTAAGCTTTCCCCGGATTACATACTGTGTTAATGTGTGAATTCTCTTGATGTTTTATTGTTATTGATGCTGATATATTGATGATCAACGTAGAGGAGCTTATGTACTGTGTATGTATTCCGCAATAGTACATGATCAGGATAATATCTATTGAAGATGTGTTAAATTATTCAAAATTTCTACATGGTATCGGAGCTGTTGATCATCAGATCTACTATTCAGGAAGTGTTTACATTCTATTTCTTCAGGCAGACTCTGTAATCGGGCCAGGTAGCCTCTGGATTCATCCTTCCTTTGGAAGGTGAGATATCCGGTGAATGCCCATACAGTCAATCTCTGTACGAGAAATATTGTGTTCTCACGCATCTTAGATCCGAGGCGGTTGAGTTGGTTGCTGGTGGAATTCGAATTTGCAGCAGTGTTTTCTTGGTGGCAACGTAGCAATGTCTTTCAACGGATTGCGATTGGAGTATGCTCTTGAGGGCAGCTCAAACTATATTGCATGGAAGGACAGGATGGAGGTAGTATTGGATGATAACAGGCTAAAGGAGTTCATAGATACGGATGTCCCAAAGCCTACTGATGCTACTCAAGCTGATGCTTGGCAAAAGAAGACCGCAAAATGTCGAAGGATTCTATTGGAGGGCGTGAAGGATCACATTGTGTCCAGCCTCCATGGAAAGGCTACTCCATATTTGATGTGGAAATCATTAACAGAATTATTCCAAAGCAAGAGCGATCAGAGGAAGCTGGCGCTCAAAGATAAACTCAGAAACATCAAATACGAGAAGGGTGACAGTATGCCCAAGTATCTCACGAAGTTCACTCAGTGTCCAGATGAGCTGGGAAGTGTGGGGGTTACTATCGATGATGAGGGCTTAGTGAGATTGGCTCTCCTTGGTCTTACGAAGAGTTGGCATTCCTATCAGGACTCTATCAATGGTCGAGAGAAATTGCCAGGATGGGAAAGACTATGGTCAGATCTTGTGCAGGAGGAGATCAGGCGGAGTACCAGGGACGGATCTTCGTCAAAGGGAGTTGATGAAGAGAATTGCGCTTTGGCTGCCAAAGCAAAGAAAGGGAAGAGCAAGAAAGCTTCTCAGTCTGGTGCGAAAGGCAAGAAGCAGGATATGTCCAAGGTGAAGTGTTTTCACTATCACCAGCACAGACATTATGCCACTAATTGTCCGCAGAAGAAGAAGAACAAGCAGGCTACTGGATCGACAGCAGGAGAGGCTCTAGGCTCACAGTTTGAGCTTGATTTTTCATTGATCGCATGTTTGGTTTCAAGTGTGATGGGATCGGTGTGGTTCTTGGACAGTGGTGCATCTTTTCAAATGACGGGAGATAGAGATTTGTTCTCTGATCTAGAGGACAAAGATCTTGGAGTGCACATCGAGATGGGCGATGATGGTAGATACAGTGTGACGGTATCGGTACCATTTCCTTTGAGAGGGAGTCTGGTAAACCCTTTGTATTGAAGGAAGTCATGCATGTTCCAGGATTGAAGAAGAATCTTATCTCAGTGGCGATGTTAGAAGACAAGGGGTATGATGTTGTTTTCAGCGAGGGAAAGGCTTTCCTGCGCAGCAAGACAACTGGTGAGACCTGGAAGATAGGGGTTCAAGTGAGGAACCTTTATCAGTTTCAAGTAGATGGATGCGCAGCAATGGTAGGCAAGGCTGAAGGATTGGTGAGCCGAGATGATGGCGAGTTGTGGCATAGGAGATTGGGTCACCTTCACCATGGAGCCTTGAATATACTGCAGCAGATCCCTACAGGGCTTCCTAAAGGCACACTTGCGCAGTCAGATCAGTGCAAGGGGTGTACTTTGGGGAAGTTTGTGAAAGCCACCTTTCACGAGAAGGATAGTCACGCCACGATGATCCTTTAGAGAATTCACACAGACGTGTGTAGACCTTTCTCAGTTGCTTCGACAACAAAACACAGTTATTATGTGATTTTTGTTGTTGATTTCTCTCGTAAGTGCTGGATCTTCTTCATGCAGAAGAAGAGCGAGACATATTCAAAGTTCTATGAATTCAAAGCACTGGTCGAGAAGGAGTCGGGGAAGAAGGTGAAGGCTCTTAGGAGTGATAATGGTGGTGAATACATCTCGGACGAGTTCAAGGATTTCTGCAAGGTAGAAGGGATTCGTAGAGAGCTCATAGCTCCCCATAACCCACAGCAGAACGGGGTAGCTGAGCGGAAGAACAGAACGACTGTGGGTCCTGCACAGGAAATGTTGCATGATCAGGGCCTACCCCTTCACTTGTGAGTGGAAGCATGCAATACAACTGTTTATGTGTAGAAACGTTGTCCTCATAGGATACTTGGCATGAGTACACCCGAGGAGGCTTATTCTGGTAAGAAGCCTGATCTTTCTCATTTGAGGATTTTTGGTGCTAACGTTTACATGCATGTGACGAAGGATGCCAGGAAGAAGTTGGAGCCGACTGCAGAGGTTGGGATATTTGTGGGGTATACTGATACGCCCCACAACTATCGTGTGTATTTTCCAGACAGTGGTAAAATTGTTGTGCGACGGGATATAAAATTTTAGGAGGAGAAAGCCATGAAGTGTTCGCTTGAGAGGGAGATACACTTGCATGCAGATGAGGAGCTATTAGTTCCTAAGGATGAGCTTCAGGATGTGGATCAGCCACAGGATGAGGTTCATGGAGTGGAAGAGACCACTCATGCAGCACCAACCATCAGAGGGCGAAAGCGCTTGACAGAAGCTGAGCGACTGGCTCAAGATGTAGAGAAAGTTGTAGGACCACCTACAGCCCAACGCAAGCAGATACAGTCACCTAATCGGTACACTGGATACATGGCTCTTATGAGAAAGTGTGTTGTGACTGAGCCATCCTCTTTCGAGGAAGTTGTGGAGGATCCAGCATGGGTAGACGCCATGGTGGAAGAGTATGATTCTATTGTCAGAAACAGTGCATGGGAGATTGTTCCTAAACCGGAAGGGAAATCAGTGGTGGGTTCGAGATGGATCTACAAAGTTAAGCAGGCAGATGACGGGAGTGTAGAGAAGTACAAGGCAAGATTTGTTACCCGAGGCTTTTCACAAATAGAGAGGATTGATTATGAGGAGACCTTTGCACCTATCGCAAGGTATTCTTCCATACGGACGATTCTTGCTCTCTCAGCGCAGATGGGATGGCACATTCATCAGATGGATGTGAAGACTGCGTTCCTCAACGGAGTCATTGAGGAGGAGGTGTACATTGAGTAGCCCGAAGGCTTTGAGGTCTTCAGCAGCGAGTCACATGTGTGCAGGCTCAAGAGAGCGTTGTATGGGTTGAAAACAAGCACCACGTGCTTGGTACACACGGATAGACAACTATTTCACAGGACTTGGATTCTCCAAGAGCGAGGCGGATCCTAACCTATACCAGATTGTGGTGGAGGGTAAGTTGCTTATCATTGTACTGTATGTTGATGATTTGATTCTAACGGGTGATGAGCTATTGATATTGTCATGCAAGAAGGATCTTGCTACAGAGTTTGAGATGAAGGACTTGGGCCTCCTTCACTATTTCCTAGGATTGGAAATATGGCAACACAGTGGTGGACTGTTTGTTTCTCAGGGCAAGTATGCTCGAGAGATACTAGAGAAGTTCAACATGCATGGCTGCAAGCCTGTTGATACTCCTCTTCCTGGAGGTTGGAGGAAGGAGGATGCCACTTCGGGAGAAGAAGTGGATGCCACTGTTTATCGACAGTTGGTGGGGTCGCTGATGTATTTAGTCAATACACGACCTGATATATGCTATGCAGTTAACTAGCTTTCACAAGCTATGGTTAAGCCTACCAAGCTCTTCTAGAAGGTGGGCAAGCATGTATTACGTTATTTGAGAGGCACATCGGGATATGGTTTGTGGTACAGACAAGAGGATGAGGTGAAGCTATGTGGCTTCACGGATGCAGATTGGGTAGGGAGCCCAACGAACAGAAAGTGCACATCAGGAGGGGTCTTCAGTATTGGATCAACAGCATTTTCTTGGTACAGCAAGAAGCAGAGATCTGTGGCACTCAGTTCAGCAGAGGCCGAGTATATGGCAGCAAGTTTGGATGCATGCGAGGCTATATGGATGAGGAAGATCCTGGTTGGTTTGTTCGATTCTCATTTGGATCCTACTGTGATTTACTGTGATAACTAGAGTTGCATTAAACTCTCGGCTAATCTTGTATTTCGTGATAGATCTAAGCATATTGACATCAGGTACCATCATATCAGAGATTGTGTGCAGCGGAGGATCATGTTGCTTTCATACATTTCAACGGAGGATCAGGATGCTGATATTCTGATGAAGGCTCTCACCAGGAGCAAATTCGAGTACCACCGAGGCAGGATAGGGGTTGTTGATAATCCATATCTTGTCGAGAGGGAGTGTTGAGATTGCAACAAGATGATGGAGCTTAGTGAAAAGAGTCACCTTCCCTAAGTGGGCCCAGAGGCAAATTATGGCGCAAGTTCTATTTTTGGATCCCAGCAGAGATGATCACAGCAGGAGTGACCACAACAGGGATGATCATAGCAGGAGTGACCACAACAGGAGTGATCACAGTAGGAGTGACCACAACAGGAGCGATCACAACAGGAGTGATCAAATTCTATCTTTAGACTAGCTGTCCAAAATAGAAAAGTCAAATATTATTGTCTCATAATAATATTTGGACTATAAACTTGATCTTATTCTCTTGGAGCACTTCAGTTTGAGCTACATATGTGGCCCATGCAGCTGTCAGAAGGAATTACACTTTTCTTATGAGTCAGTTGAGTTGTTGCATGCATGACTTCAGTTAGAACTCAATCATTTGAGTTTGGTGGAGTTGATTGTGGAGTTGATGGAGTTGTGTTCAGTTTGACTTGGTTAAACTAGTTGAAGTTAGTCTAACTGCAAATAGGCTAATGATGAGTTGTTAAACTAATTATTAACTCATAATAAAACTATAGAATACATCAGTTAACTCAGTTGCATGTTAGTGCATGTTCAGTTCAACAGGGACAGGTGTTAGAGAATCAGATTGCTATCAGTTGTGACTATAGTTGTGCATGAGGATTTGCACAATCAAGGGATTGAGTATTCCAATGAGTTTTCTCATGTATTTTCCCAGTATTATAGCCTCTTCTCACGTCTTACACAGTGTGAGTGATTCTTTGGAGGTTAAATACGAGTTTGGTAAACCATTCTCATTCATTCTTGAGCAGGTATTAAGCAGTGGAGGCAGGCAAGCAGTGGAATAGATTTGGGGATCAGATCTTAGCTGTATTGTGTGTAACAGGTGGAGCTGGTACTGGATTTCTTGTGATAAGAATTGTACTTTGTAATGTTACATGGTCTCAATCATTAATATACAGATAGTGTGGGGTTTTCAGCTGTAAGCTTTCCCCGGATTACATATTGTGTTAATCTGTGAATGCTCTTGATGTTTTATTGTTATTGATGCTGCTATATTGATGATCAACGTAGAGGAGCTTACGTATTGTGTATGTATTCCGCAATAGTACATGATCAGGATAATCTCTATTGAATATGTGTTAAATTATTCAAAATTTATACAGTCCAATTGCAACAGAGCATGGAGGTGCTGAAGATAAGCCACGAAGTAGACATATCATCCAAAAACATGCAACGCCAAGACTTGCAGCAAGCCATGGAAGCATATAAGGATGTTCCTATTGTCGAGGAATTCATCAAAGAGGTGCTAGAACTAAATTCTCTCTTATTAAAAGAGCAAGAACAATTTTTCTAAAAGATGTCACATATCGCTCCTTATCTAATCTCTAGTGACCAGCTAACGGATAAAGTGATTGACCAGAGAGCTTATTTTACTGATCTAAACACAAGAATCTCAGTGTTCATCGAATGGAAAGAAACAAAAGATAGAAGGAAAGCTAATCTGCCTGAGATCGAGGAGACACACAAGGACATTATTTTCATGGATTGGGATGCAAGGATCAAACAAGGTGAACTAGTAGTGGCAAGAGTGGTCGGGCTATCAAACAACATAGTAAAAGTGGTAAACCACACTTTGTTTTCCACCAACCTGGTGAAGGAAGGCAACCTGAAAGAACTACCCGACCTAAATGACTTGCATAACAGATGGAAGGAAAGAGTGAAACCTCAAAGGGAAGCAATCACAAAATTAGCAAAGACTGATTGGGTGTCATATTGGCAACACTTCGTCAAGCCACATAGTCAAGTCGTGACCCTTAACTACTCACTCCATTCAACTCAATGGATGTTGCCACCTCTCACATATGCAATTTTCACAGGACAGGTCAGAACATAGTTTGGGGCACCTCCTCAAGTCAAACCGATGGTCGATATGTGCGATTTGAAAGACAAGCTAGCAGACATCAAATCATCATCATAGCCTTTGCTCATCAAGTCACTTTTTATTTTTAGAGTTAGTTAACTAGTTAGGAAGAAGGTTGTTTGAAACCTCCTGAAATCTTTGTATAATCTATTTTGGAACATTAGTTAGAATAGCATTTATACCCTTCTCATGCATTTAGAGAAGGGTCCAGAATTTTATCAAAAACATTTGCAAAGAATGCACTATTGTAAGTTTGTGAATGCTTTGGTGAAATTATGGAACATGATCATTTCTTTTAAATATCAGACTACTTTCCTTTGTTGATGCACTTTTGTATACTTGGAAGATAATTTGATCTGAAGAAAGGAGTTGATCTATGTCATTAGTCAAATGAGCAGAACTTCACATATATGGTACTTCTATCTTGTATGATTAGTCATGTTTCTGTTTAATTAGTGACAACACTTCATTTTCATGAATTGTATATGAGATATGTTCTTTCTGTTAAGCATTAATTGCACTATTGTATGATGCCTAGCTGAGATTGTTTATTTTCATATATAAATCATCACATATGCAATATAGTTTATACATTTCTTTGACTAACTATTTAGTCAAAGAAATTATCTTTACACGTTATCATCTATGTTTTATGTGTGATTGATCTTTAATATCACATGTCAAGTAGATATCTTTGTAGACAACATATTATATAGAAATACTCGGGTTTATATTAGATTAAGTTAGCTAGAGATTTGCATGATATAATAGATCATTTAAGTTATCATTATTCTATTGCAATCACTCGTAAACCACTCACTCTCATTTTAAAACCCATACTAGGAAATTGGTCCCATCATCCCCAGTCGGACATACCACTTTAAACGGAAAAGGGGTTGTCTTAAGGTCCGGACCAGGTGGTTATCCCCCATGTTGGAGCAGAAAAAATCTCAGGCATCAACATTTTGGTGCTAGAAGGAGGGAAATCCGACTATGAATGGCATATAAACCTAAAGGTCAATTGAAAAACATTGATAAGAGTCAAAACCCCTCCACCACTTCTACACCTTCTAGATCTCGTTCAAAATCTCCGAACCAGAAATCTGAAGTTGTAGAAACATCTCCCTCATCTCCTAAAGTAGTAAGGAAACCACCTTCTCCAAATTACACTCCTGAGTCTCCCGAAGTCCATTCTTTGATACAGAAATTGGAATAGATATCCATTTTTGTTGAGACACCAGAGAGGCCTGAAGCTTTTGAAGAAAGTGTTACTTTCTTATTATGAGAAACTGGTGTATTAACTAGATTACAAAGTGAAAGGCTTGGAGTAACTCCTTTTGAGTTTCCCATCCCTCCATGACGTAGGAAAGTTATCACATCAAGATCTGAATCGATACCAGTGAGATCACATCACCCTTCCATCCATTCACTTCTCCATCCATTTCTACTCAATCCACTACTTCCCAACTATCCACTTCTCTAATTAATATTGTTACTAGTAGTACTAACCTAGCAGTAAGTTCTTCACCATCTATACCTACTTCTGGATCGGCCTTCCCATCTTCCCAGTCTCTGACTCAAGCTATGGCCAATCAACCCACTCAACCTTGGAGAAATCCTGGTGTTGTTCTGGTTGCTAATCCAAATGCTCTCCTAGAAAACCCAGAAAAATGGTTACCTAAGTACAATCCTGATGATGGTCTTATAGCTGAAGAACATCTAAATAAATTTATGTCAGCCATGAATCTTAATGGAGTTGCACATGAAGATTTTGTAACCAGACTGTTTCCTTATACCTTCCAAGGATCTGCTGGGTCTTGGTATTTTTCCCTTCCAGTAGGTTCAATAAGAGACTGGGATACTTTTCAAGAAGTATTTCTTGCAAAATTTGGTGATGACAGGACTATAGCATCCTTAATCAATTATCTTTATAACTTAAAAGCAAATTCAAATGAAAGCATCAAAGACTTCAACTCCATATTTAACAAGTTACTAAACAAAATCCCAGCTGCCTCAAAACCTGCAGTAGATGTAAAAATAGAATGGTACATATCCTCTCTTCCTTCTAATATTGCAATTTTTGTAGATAGAGCCAATAAGGCTACCCTTGTAGAAAACATGAAAGAAGCCCGTCTGTAGAAAGAAGAATTATATCTTTAGAAAAAATATCACAGATAGATGAAAGGAAGTCAAAGAAAGTAACATTTAAGGATGATTCAAAAAAGAAAACTTCAAAGGACCCTTTCGATCTTGAAGGCCTTCAAAAAGTGTTAAAAACCATGTCCAATGAAATGGTCGAAATCAAGAAGTAGGTCACAGAATCCTCTGCTCCAAAGAAACCTTTTCACTCATTTAAACGAAACCCTTCTTCTGCATCGCAACCACCAAATATTATTTCAAATGTTGAATCTAATCAAGAAACAGAAGAAGACTCACCAGCCAAAGAGGAAGCTGAAACAGATAAAGAAGTTGAATTAAATTGAATGTGGATTTCATTCTTCCAACTGAAGAAGAAGCACAAGCTATGCCAGTAACTACAAGAAGTAAAAACTCTCCTAATATGTCTATCACAAATCAGAAACAGAAAACCGCTACTCCTGTAAAGGAGAAAATAGTAAGTAAGAAGTATAAGACTAGTCAGACTGATCATATTCCACTAGATCCTCCAAATGCTTCCAAAATGTTGGTAATCTCAGATACAATGGAATATAACATAGTCGAATATATGAAAAAGATGAGAGCAAACATTTCATTACATGAACTCACTAAACTCAAGAAACAACAGAAAATTCTATTAAGAGAGTTAAAAGCAATTCCTGTATCCCCTCTACCATCTGTTGTAGTTACTCAAGCTGCCTACGATATGGGAAAACCTCCCTCCTCTTCAAATAAAGTAAATCTGATAGATTTAGTCCTAATAGGTGATAGGTCTATCTCTCATACACCTCCATTTCTTCTTACTTATGAGATTTTCAACAGAAATGTCCATAATTGCCTTGTTGATTCAGGAGCCTCTTCAAATATTATGCCAAGTAATGTGTGCACCAAATTGAATACTAAACCTCAAACATCTATAGTACACATGGTTCAATTGGATAGGACAAAAATAGAGGTACTTGGAGAAATAGCATCAGTTTCAATTAGGCTTTCCTCTAATCCAAAAGTTTCATAGATAATTGATATTCTAGTGGTTGATATCCCCGAATTTTATGGCTTAATTCTAAGTAGGGATTGGTCTAAAAAGTTGCACAGATATTTCGCAACTGATTGGTCTCACATGTGGTTGCCACACAATGGTAAACCAAACCAAATCAGAGTAGACCGAGAGAAGTTCATGAAATACACAGTCATTGATCTTGATGGAAGCAATGAACCTATTGTTTTCACCAATGATATCATTGGTAATTACTCAGCTGAGTCATTTTTGGGATCTTTTAATGTTCAAAGGTCCCCCTTTCCGAATGATGTTGTAGTGTCTCAAATAGAGAATTGTTCACAAACGGATGCTTCAAAGTGTGTAAATATTGTAGATAAAATTTTGGATAATTCATCATTTTGGACTCTTTATTTTGATGGTTCAAATCTGAAGATGGTGCAAGTGCATGATGTATTTTAATCAACCCACAAGGAGATAAAACCATGTTAGCCTGCAGACTTGAATTTCAATGCACTAACAATACCGCGGAATATGAAGCATTGATTCAAGGGTTTATAAAGCCATTGGCCTTAATGTCAAATATTTGCAAGTATATGGGGATTCTGAAATAATTGTTAAATAGGTAAGAAAGACAATTCATTGTGTTTGGGTACCTTAAACATTATCAATCTCTAGCCCAGAATCTTACTTCTCATTTCACTGCTTTTAACATTTCTTCAGTTCCTAGATTCCAAAACGCAAGTGTTGATTTATTTGCTAATGTGGTGTCCAATATTATACCTTCGAAAGAATTTAGTCCAGATATATTTTCAATAGAGTTAATTTTTAGGCCGTCCATTCTCGATAATGTGACAAATTGGAGAGTGTTTAATAATGATGCTTATATAATCAATTTCCTTACATCAGAAGGGTCTTATGAGGAACATATCATAGATGAACATGAGCATGATCTGCAAATCAACCATAAACAAGATCAAAACCCAATTCTGAAGTCTGTAGTTAAGATGGAAGATCTCTATGATTTAAAGGATAGATTCAAGAAGACTACCAACTCCAAAACTTAGAGTTCCACTCTAAGATTTGAAGTAGTAAACCTAGGTTCAACTAAAAAACCTCAAAATGTTAACCTAGGTCTTGGTTTATCATCTGAAGAAAGGATCTCATTCATTAAGTTGTTAAAAACATATAAAGTTGTCTTTTCCTGGGATAATGCAGATCTCAAGACCTATGATACCTCTATAATTCAACATACCATACCAATGACTTCAAATGGAAAGCTAGTACAATAGAAGCTTAGGAAAATTCACCCAAACCTTGAAAGTCAAATCAAATCTGAATTGAACAAGCTTCTCAAAGCCAAAATAATCTTTCCTGTTAGACACTCAAAGTGGGTATCAAATATGGTCACTGTGAGGAAAACGAATGGTGATATTAGGATTTTTATTGATTTTAGAAACCTGAATAGAGCTTGTCAAAAGTATAACTTTCCTCTACCAACTATGGAGAAAATATTACAATCAATTGCAAGTTCTGAATTAATGTCTTTTCTAGATGGATTTTTAAGATACAATCAAATTCTTGTACATCCATATGACAGATTGAAGACAACATTCAGGACCAAGTGGGGTACATACACTTATTAGAAGATGCCTTTCACACTCATAAATGCAGGTGCTACATTTCAACGTGTTATGGATATTGCTTTCAAAGGTATGATTAATAAATTAGTTGCTATTTACCTAGATGACATCATAGTCTATTCTAAGGATAGAAACAATCATTTAAATGACATAAAGCACATTTTTTAAATATGCAATGAATATGGCATTTCTTTAAATCCAAAAACATCTTATTTTTCTTTACCAGAAGGAAAACTCCTTGGATTTATAGTGTCTAAGAAAGGGATTTACATTGATCCTGATAGAGTCCAAGAGATTGAAAAAATTCCTCTCCCACATAACAAAAAGACCATGCAATCATTCCTAGGCCAAATTAATTTTGTAAAAGGATTTGTTCCATATTTTTCACAAATTGTCCTACGCCTTCAAGCAATGATAAGAAAAAACGCAGTCTTCAAGTGGGGTAAAGATGAAAGAGAGTCATTTGAGTTGATTAAAAAAGCCATTATCAATGCTCCTTCTTTAACAACTCCTGACTTTCTCAAACCTTTTGTGTTATACACTTTTTCATCCGATACATCATATGCAGCAGTTTTAACACAGCTAAATGATCAAATTTCAAGGCACCCATCTCTTTTTTTAGTTCTAACTTGCAAGGTGTCGAGTTAAATTATTCAATTGTTGAGAAACAAGATTTTTCTATTTTTAAAACGTTGAAACATTTCAAACCTTTTCTTCTTAAACCCCATACAAAGATAGTAGTATCGTACCCTACAGTAAGGCAATTATTGATTCAAAGAGAAGTAGGGGAGAAAAGATCCAATTGGATTACTACGCTTCAAGAGGACGATGTAGAAATCCAGCCACCTAAGATTATTAGGGGCCAAGGTTTTTGCAAGATGTTAACTGGAGCTTCCCACTTATCAGTAGAAGAAGACCAAGGTAATTAAGTACAAATATCATAGGTAAGCCTCAATGATGCACAATCGCAATATGTTGATTTGAAGTTTTATTTGAAGAATGGTATGCTCTGATGCATCTCAATTTTAAAACAAAGCGTTCGTTAAGGTTGAAATCAAATCAATAGGAATTAATCAATGATGTATTTTTTAGGGAAAATTATGATTCGGTATTGTTAAGATGCCAAGAAAAGCCTGAAGTTGAAAAGGTCATGTAGGAATTACATGATGTAACAGCTGGAGGACATTTCGGAGGAAACACCATAGCGCACAAAATCATGCATGCAAGTTATTATTGGCCAACACTATTCAAGGATGAGCATGAATATGCAAGAAAATGTAAAACTTGTCAAACTGCAACCAGAAGAGAAAAGAAGCCAAGATTCCCTTTGCAACCAGTGAACATCCAACAACATTCGAACAATGGGGATTAGATATAATTGGTGAGATTTTTCCTAACTCTTCCAAGCAACACAAGTACATCCTTATAGCTAATGATTATTTTACAAAATGGGTACAATCTATCCCACTAAAGATAGCTAATATAAAAAGTGTCACAAACTTCATTGATCAGCACATGATTACCAGATTTGGCTTACCTACAGCTTTAATGTTTGACAATGCATCTTATTTCTCTGGAAATACAATGGTGGAATTTTCTTTGAGGCGAGGTTTTAAATTAAAGTATTCAGCCAACTATTATCCACAAGTTAATGGATTAGCAGAATCGACAAACAAAAGCATCATCAGAATCATCAAAAGGACTATTGACCAAAATAATAGGAATTGGCACAAAGCATTGACATTTTCTCTTTGGGTAGACAAAATTACATAGAATGCCTCCATCGGTTCTTCTCCTTTTTCTTTAATTTATGGAAAAGAAGATTTTCTCCCCACAAACATAGCAATTCCATCTCTCGCCCTAGTGCAATTCGTCGATGAAAACCCTTCCTCTTCTCTCCAATAAAGACAATTCCAGATTCTTAAGCTCGAAGAAGAATGAGAAAAGGCTAAACCAACCCACTTCCATCATCAGCAATTAGTCAAAGCTTCTTTAGATACAACCTCTTCCAGTCATAAAACTTTTGAAGTACATGATCTGGTTTTGAAATGGGACAAAGCACACAAGGAAAAAGGTAAGCATACCAAATTCCAAAGCCTATGGCTTGGCCCTTTCCAAATCATTGAGAAAATTGGTCAATCAACATTTCTTTTACAAGACTTATCAGGAAGCACAAATTCCTTGCCCGTTAATGGGAAAATTCTGAAGAAATACTTTTCCTAGAAGATAACCTCTTCTAATTTTGTATCATATCCCCTTTTCAAAATAAAATCTTTGATAATATTTTTTATTTTTCGCTTCTATAAGTTGGGAAAGTTAAATAAATAATTAGGACATTTAAGTATCAAAGTAAACCTGATTTCTTTGGAAAAACTTCATCTTGCAGAAGCATTTATTCTATGAACAAACTCTTGCCTTTACAAAGTATAGATGTTTTGTTATCAGTCAAGAAAAGAACCTTTAACCTAGTAAGGACTTTCTGCAGATGAGTATCTTAAAACTCTATCATTATCATCCAAAACTCTCAAAAGAGCCAATGATTCACCCCATCTGATAAAATTTTCCTTTTTCATAGTATAATTCTAAAATATGCAAAACTTAGAAGATAAAAAATCTCATTACGAGCTTGTTTACCATGATCATAGGGAAATAATTAAACTGATATTACAAAAATTACATACCAAAACACGGTAATAGCCTATGATCTAATCAATCAAAGGACAAGGGGTCTCATCAAGAGCCAGCTTGTTCAGTTTAGTTACAACTAGTGAGTGGAATTGTCATTATTATGTTACCAAGCCTAGACAATGTCTTTTAAGAAACTTAAAAGAAAAGATTATATAAAAAATAAAAAAAACAATATCCAAATGAGATTGAAAGCAAGTGAATATCATTTTGAATTTTGAAGATTGCTTCAGATGGGACAATGAATCATTGTTGGTTAAAAGATAACCTTGTCGAGGCTATGAATGCTTGTTGGCAACAGAGGCTCTATCTGTGATAAATGAGTAAACACCAAAAACTAATCTGTAGAAGACACCTGCTATATCTCTTTAAATCTTAATATTGACTGGTGAAGGCATTTGTATTTTTATCACTACAAAGAGTAAAGTAGTTGAATAAATAGATTGAGTAAGTGATTATGATTCTAGAGAAATGTTGTTTACTTTATAACTCATGTAATTATTATTCCTATAACTCTTCTTACTTTGAAAGTTCTAGAAATTTCAAAAAAACCAATCAGAGATAATTGGTTCTCCCAAGTGAATCGCCAATTGTTGTACTATGAAACAACCCCCCCATTTATATATAGTAATAACTAATATTAGACATATAAATGGGGACCCTTTTTAAATTTTTAGTCTTTAAAAAATAAATCCTAACTCTAATAAATTTCCTTGAAAACTCTTAGAACAGCCTAAGTTTAGGTTCCTCATCGCAAATCACATTTTTCCCATGTGATGATCATAAACACCTTAAAGAAATTGCGATATGCGATCAAACCTCCCGCTACGACATACCGATCAAAACTCCTTAAGAATTCACAATCGCATTTCGCAAGAGTCACAAGTAAATAAAATGTGCCACTATGTCATCCGTAAATGATTTGCGAAATGAAATATTGTGATATTCGCAATCGCATTTTGCATTATAAGCACACAACACTATATAACATCGTTTTAAAATTGTGATGCGTGAATAAAGCAGCAAGCATGGGAAGTAATTGTGTTTTAATATAATAATGAATGGTTTGACAAGGTAATTAATGTTTACCGACCCGAGGAGAGGTAATTATTTTCCAAGTTATGGCTAGTTAACGCTGAGTATCTCATTTGAAATCATCCCACGATTCAAAGTCATTTCACAAATATTTCAGCCTTAATTGCCCAATATTATCTGCGTTGATATATCTCTTCCCTTTTAGGCAAGCTACAAAAGACATGTCATTATGGAAGGTGATGCAGAAACAAAAAAAGCAAAGCATTACAGAGTCTGAGCTATCAGAAATTTCTCCTATATTCTCTGATACGGTCTACAGCATCGATGGGGGAGAAACAACTTGGGAGGTTATATACAATAGGCTTGATGATGAGTGTCCCAAGATTATTGTCACAAAAGTGACGACTGACTCAATAAAACCTTCAGGACTCCAATTCAAGGTTCTTGCCTATTCTTTCCTTCATAGAATAGGAGCGAGAGAAAAAATCCTCCCATACACTGATATGATTAGGTGGGTGGTAGAAAACCTCACTATTGAAGATAGGCAATTTAGGAATTTGAGAATGGAACTCATGGGGTCATTCAAAGCGGAAGACCTGAAGTAAATGTACCATATACCTGACCCTCAGGATATATATGATAAAGCATACATGGCCAACTTCGCAAAGAATAACGAAGAACCTTTCAAGATGATCCAGGGCTGGAAGGTACTGGAGAACAAGTTCAAATTTGATAAAATGGGTATGTATCATGTAGCCACTTTGGCAAACCCCTACAACTATGCAATTGCTATGTTATGTAGACTATACAGGTTACCTAATAATGCTAATTTTTCCATAAAATGGATTCCTTTGATTCATTCCTGTGTCAATTCCTACATTATGAATTGGACCACCATCCTATCTAATAACCTAGCGACTGTCATAACCTAATATTGATAGAAGAGATCCTCCTCTCCAGAGAACCTTCCTCCACTATTTTAGTGCCTACATTATGGATGCCATCTATTTCTGCAATAAATTTCCAATCATGGGTTGGAAATGGACCTTGCAGAACCCCTACCCTATCCATCTCAATCATAAACAAATTTGTGAATCCCATTATATACCCCATTTCTATAAAATATGCCATGCTATTATTTTGCCATTACATCAATTAATTTCAATAAGAAAGCCCCCAGGTTTTCCAAAGAAGCCGCTACTGACCTTCTTGTGGTTGGAAAATATTTTATTGAAGAATGGTTCACATACATCAGGGTTTTTGGTAGTACAGAAGACCCACATGTCCTCCCTTTCTATGTCTCTGATAAATTGTTAGCAAGAGAAATAACCCAGTAGACCATGGGAAAAGGCTTGACGAAAGTCCTGAAAGAAAACAAGAAGTTATTATGGCCATATTTTCCTATTAGATGTGGTTCCTTTTCATTAGCAAATTTTAACCATGCAATAAAGGAATTGGTAAGCCTGGAAAGCCTCAGGATCCATACTTTTCCCAAAAGGCAATTTGATCCAGACAAGATAGCATATAACATCACTACTGCAGTAAAGATCAAGCCTTATCACCATGAGGCTAACGATTTTGAAGACCTCTTATAGTCTGCTCAATCTTTCGAACAATCATTCGAATGGGAAAGGACAAATCTGAGTCCTAAAGATTTTGAAATCTTTCAGTAGTTCAAAAACAAAAGGCTCAAGTTAATCCCACTGCATTTGTTAAAAATCGACTACAAGCCTACACCTAGTGTGACTGTCAACAACAAGGGACCTGATTCTTGCATATAGTCTCAAGTAGATATAGGGAAAGCACTGGATACAGGGAAGGCCCAAGACACCAGTAATACAGCAGAATCCAGCAAAAATTCAACCAAAAAGCAGGATATGAGCACCCCACCTAAAGATATCAGTTCTGAGATCAAAAGCAATAGTTTGGAGCAGGAGTGGGATCAATTCAATAAGAAACTACAAGGCACTCCCAAAACAACAGATGCCCAGGAAACTATGGAGCATCAAACACCTCTGCATGTTCAAAAAAACACAGAGTCTGAACCGATGGATGAGCAAGTGACAATGTCTCAGCAGACCAAAATCATCCCCGCTCTGCCCACATCGTAAATTGTCTTGAAGGTGACTGAAATCCATCCTCTTGATGTGTTCTACAACCCGCTACATAAGGCTGTAGTAAGGAGACAGAGGAAAAGGAGAAGGATAGAAACACCCAAACTCCCACCTGGGAATGAGCCAATGGACATAGTTTGGAAGGACATCCCTTCCAACCCAGCTGAAAACTTGACTAGATTGTCATAGTTTACAGGAGCGTATGCAACTTCCACCAGGGAAAAAGCTTCTAAAATATATGTTTTGTTGAAGGAAAAGGAAGAGAAGATTTCATAGCTCGGGCAGCAACTTGAAATAGAGAAGGCAAGTGTGAATAGGCAGGCCGCTGAGTAGCTGGCCCAATTGCAACAGAGCATGGAGGTGCTGAAGATAAGCCATGAAACAGACATATCGGCCAAAAACATGCAACTCCAAGACTTGCAGCAAGCCGTGGAAAGATATAAGGATGTTCCTACTCTCGAGGAATTCATCAAAGAGGTGCTAGATCTCAATTCTCTCTTATTAAAACAACAAGAACAATTTTTCCAAAAGATGTCACGTATCGCTCCTTATCTGATCACTAGTGACTAGCTAACGGATAAAGCGATTAACCATAGAACTAACTTTACTGATCTAAACACAAGAATCCCAGAGTTCATCGAATGGAAAGAAACAAAAGAGGGAAGGAAAGCTAATCTATCTGAGATCGAGGAGACACACAAGGATATTCTTTTCACAGATTATGTTGCAAGGATGAAACAAGCAGAACTAGCAGTGGCAAGAGCGGCCAAGGTGTCAAAGAACATAGTAAAGGCGGTAAACCACACTTTGTTTGCCACCAACCTGGTGAAGGAAGGCAACCCGAAAGAACTTCCTGACCTAAATGACTTGCATAACAGATGGAAGGAAAGAGCAAAAACTCAAATGGAATCAATCACAAAATTAGCAAAGACTGATTGGGAGTCGTATTGGAAATACCTCGTCAAGCCACATAGTCAAATCATGACCCTTAACTACTCACTCCATTCAACACAGCAAATGCTGCCACCTCTCACACATGCAATTTTCGTAGGACGGGACAGAACACAGTTTGGGGCACCTCCTCAAGTCAAACCGATGGCCGATATATTCGATTTGAAAGACAATATGGCAAACAACAAATCATCATCATAGCCTCTGCTCATCAAGTCACTTTTTTATTTTTAGAGTTAGTTAAATATTTAGGAGGAAGGTTGTTTGAAACCTCCTAAAATTTTTGTATAATCTATTTTTTAACATTAGTTAGAATAGTATTTATACCCTTCTCATGCATTTACAGAAGGGTCCAGAATTTTATCAAAAACATTTGCAAAGAATGCACTATTGTAATTTTGTAAATGCTTTGGTGAAATTATGGAACATGATCATTTCTTTTAAATATCAAACTACTTTCCTTTGTTGATGCACTTTTGTATACTTGGAAGATAATTTGATTTGAAGAAAGGAGTTGATCTATGTCATTAGTCAAATGAGTAGAACTTCACTTATATGGTACTTCTATCTTGTATGATTAGTCTTATTTCTGTTTAATTAGTGACAACACTTCATTTTCATGAATTGTATATGAGATATGTTCTTTTTGTTAAGCATTAATTGCACTATTGTATGATGCCTAACTGAGATTGTTTATTTTCATATATAAATCATCACATATGCGATATAGTTTATACATTTCTTTGACTAACTATTTAGTCAAAGAAAATATCTTTACACGTTATCATCTCTGTTTTATGTGTGATTGATCTTTATTATTGCATGTTAAGCAGATATCTTTGTAGACCACATATTATACAGAAATACCTATGTTTATATTAGATTAAGCTAGCTAGAGATTTGCATGATAGAATAGGTCATTTAAGTTATCATTATTTTATTGCAATCACTCGTAAACCACTGACTCTCATTTTAAAACCCATACTGGGAAACTGGTCCCATCATCCCTAGTCGGAACCACCACTTTAAATAGAAAAGGAGTTGTCTTAAGGTTCGGACCGGGTGGTATCCGCCATGTTGGAGGAGCAGAAATCTAAGGCATCAACAGGTGCTCAAACTATTGGAGGAGAAACAATTATATGCAAAAACCTCCAAATGTTTCTTTGGAGTATAGGAGGTGGAATATTTGGGTCATATTTTATCTCATGAGGGTGTTAAGGTAGACCCTAACAAAATTAAATCCATTAAGGAATGGAAAATCCCCACAACCATAAAGAATATTTGAGGATTTCCCAGGTTGATAGGGTATCATCGCAAGTTTGTTAAGAATTATGGGATAATAGTAAAAAATCTAACATCATTGCTAAAGAAAGATGCATTTTCTTAGACTCTATAAGAAATGAAGGCCTTTGAACATCTTAAAGAGGCAATGTTCCAAGCACCGTTCTTAGCTACACTAGACTTCACAAAAAAAATTATTATGGAATGTGAATCCTAAGGAAATGGAATTAGTGTTGTTTTAATGCAAGAAAGACCCACTAATTTTGAAATTCGTCCAATCAAAGGAAAGCATTTATAGAAACATATTTATGAGAAGGAAATGTTGGCAATACTACATGCACTAAAGCAATGACGACCTTACATAATGGAAAAACACTTCAAGCTAAAAACATATCATGATAGTCTTAAATATTTTTTGGAAAAAATATTATCTTCAGAAGAGCAGCAAAAATGGGTGACAAAGATGTTGGGTTATGACTTTTAAATCATATACGAAAAAGGGAAGCAAAATGTTGTTGCAGATGCACTCTCAAGAAAGTATGAGGTTGTGGAAGCATTGCTTTGTGTCATTTCCATTATCCAACATGAGTGGATAACCAAAGCAAGGGATGAATAGAATAATGATGAAGATGTGTGGTCATTTATTCAAAAGTTGCAGCAAGATCCTAATACATGTGACACATTTAGCTAGAAAGTATTCATTATGGTACAAAGATCACTTATATCTTTGTAGGAATTCCCAACTCAAATAAAATATTGTTTTGGAATTGCATACCTCTCCCTTAGGAGGGCACTCGGGATTTTCACAAATTTACCATAGGGTCTGTTATCTGTTAAAGGAAACCTAGCTGTGGGAAAACCTCTACATTAACCTCTAACCTCTTTGAGATTGAAAGTTGGCCCTTAAACCTCGACAGGGATCTCTCCTTAAAAACTCAACTACTCAAGGTCACTGTAGTAGAAGTTTTGCAATTGAGTCATATGGCCATATTTATTGAAAATGATTGAAATTTGGTTGGGTTGTGTGAAAGCTCCACCATTAGGCATGAAGTCTCTGATACAAAGACACTAGCTACAGGTCATACAAATCAGTCTAATAGAGGTGTTAAGTTATGGTATGTTCTATGCTTATAACAGTTTACTTCTTTTTCTTATTATATTCCACCGATTAGCAATCACATGTACATAAACTAAAGTGCAGATAGAACATTAAACGATCGACAGAAAACAAGCCAAGACAAGAGACACAAGATGTGGCGGCTAGCCAGGGACAAACCCCACAATGTGTGGGGAAACCCTTTGATCAAATCTTCTTTTATCTTCAATAATTCAACAGAGAGAAATAGTACAATAAATCTGATTCATATCAGCAGTAGCAAACCCTAGATCAGCAGCATCAGCATTAGCGGCTTCATTATCAAACTAGGGCAGACCATATCTCACAAACCGACAGTCGGATTGACTTCATTCCACCACCAAAAGTTTTGGCTTCTAGAGGAGGTTCAGATGAACCTACAGCGCAGTTCAGATGAGGAGATATTCTAGGCCACGCAAGTCAATCTTTACTTCTGCAGTTGCAGCTTCAGTTTCAGCAGTTTCCGGCTTCAAACTAGGGCAGTCGATATCTTGCAAACCGTTCGTCGGATTGACTTCATTCCACCACCAAAAGTTTCGGCTTCTAGAGGAGGTTCAGATGAACCTACAGCGCAGTTCAGATGAGGAGATATTCTAGGCCACGCAAGTAAATCTTTACTTCTGCAGTTGCAGCTTCAGTTTCAGCAGTTTCCGGCTTCAAACTAGGGCAGTCGATATCTTGCAAACCGTTCGTCGGATTGACTTCATTCCACCACCAAAAGTTGCGGATTTCAAAGGAGGTTTAGATGAACCTACAATGCAGTTCCAAAGAGGAGATATTCTATGCCACGCAAGTCAATCTTTACTTCTGCAGTTGCAGCTTCAAATTCAACAGCTTCCGGCTTCACATGTGTGAGAGAGAGAGACCCATTTCAGCGCAGTAGAGAAGAGACTCATATCTGCGCAGTAGAGAGAGAGAGATGTGATGAGATGAGTGAGTACAAATGAGGAAAATTCCTCTTATATTTATACACAACGTTGGTGGGTGAATAGATGCGACTGTTGGGCTTCTGAGCCTACATGAGTTGTAGGTCGGCTTGATAATAATTCCATAATCAAAATAAATTCATATCTCCATGAATACTTATCGGAATTGGATGATCTTTATATCAATCCTACACCTCTCGACGAGAGGAATCTAATAAAAATATTATTAGCCATGAATAAGATGACCCACATGAAGTTTTGCCCTGGTTTCCAATTTTAACACTCCCTCTCAACCATGGAGAACTTCATATGCAATCTGTCTATTGGTCGTTACTATTCATCCATCAAATGCACTGCCTTGTACAGCCTGACCCTTGCCCTGCTCTGCTCTATTTTTCCTGTTCTGCTTTGTCTTGTTCTGCCCTGCACTGATCTGTACTGTTTTGTTATGTTCTGCTCTGCTCTTGTATTGTTTTGTTCTACTCTGATTTTGTCCGAATTATGAAGAAGAAGAAATGATCGAGGATGTATCATACTAACTCAAAGTCAGTCTCAGAGTATGTACCACTGGTCCCAGACCAGTCTCAACCAACCCAAAGTCAGCGTCATAGTGAGTACAACTCCAATGGTCCCATACCAATATCATCCTCCACTGACTCAAAGTCAGTCTCAGAGTATGTACCACTGATCCCAGACCAGTCTCAACTGACCCGAAGTCAGCATCATAGTATGGTACAACTCCTACCACTGGTCCCAGACCAGTATCATTGATCCCAGATCAATGGAGGTCATCCTAGCGTAGGGAGTACGATAGTTACAACGATGCGTCCATCGGTACTACTATGGTCGCTAACTTCATTTTCCTGCTCATTGATCAGATGAGAGGTACTTCCCATGAGTCCCAGACTGCATGGGTAGGATGCCTCGACAGGAGAACTAATCAATCCTGTCCTCACAGGAGAACACATCAATCTTGCTACAATTGCCATGGAGAACACATCAATCCATGCCTCACAGGAGAACACATCAATCCTGCTACAATTGCCATGGAGAACACATCAATCCAGGCCTCACAGGAGAACACATCAATCCTGCTACAATCACCGTGGAGAACACATCAATCCAGGCCTCACAGAAGAACACATCAATCCTGCTACATTCGCCGTGGAGAACACATCAATCCAGGCTTCCATGGAGAACACATCAATCCAGGCCTCACAGGAGAACTAATCATCCTGCTACACAGGAGAGCGAATCATCCTGTTCCACAAGAGAGCGAATCATCTTGTCCCACAAGAGAGCGAATCATCTTGTCCACAAGAGAGCGAATCATCTTGTTCCAGTGTGCACCACCAGGGGAGGGTGAGTCACCCTGTGGTCATATGTTGCTCCAGTAGGAACCGCAAGCCCTCAGAGCTCCTAGAGCTCAATGTATGCAACATGCAGGACCCTTGTACAAAGGTTTCTTGCCGACTCCAAGTCGTTTGGGAAAATCACAGATTAGATCTTTCCTCCGGGCTTTGACAAGGTGTATCAACCTGTACATCATCTGAATGTGATGGAGCTTCCTTGCTCATCGACGTACCATATCCCAGATGATGTCTATCTGCTGGAGCAATTGACGAATACGGGATTCCTCAATAATCGAATCCCACCTCTGGTTGTTACAGAGAATCACAGTGGTATCCAATGTAAATCCAAACAGCTCACTAAAGAGCTTTCGCAACCAGACTGCCTCACACGAGGTTATGCTAGCAGCAATATATCCTGCTTTGGCGGTGCTCAAAGCCACCGACTTCTGCTTCCTGCTCATCCAGGATATCGAAGCAGATCCCAAGGTGAAACAGTACCCAAAAGTGCTCTTACAGTCCACCACACTGCCTGCCCAATCAACATCGGTATATCCAAGTAGTCTCACATCTCCGACAATGTATCTTAATCCATGAGAGATTGTGTCCTGAAGACATCTCAGAAGATTCCTGGCATCAATCCAGTGAGGCTCAACCAAATATGAGCTCACAATGCTAACTGCAAAACATATGTTCGGACGGAGGTTCACCAAGAACATCAATGCGAATGATTTTTTGAAACTCAGAGGCATTTCCCAAGTCTGGTCCGACATCACTGCCATATAACTTCTAAAAGTTAAGATCCTCGAGGTAGTCACAGGCTTGCAGTCCATCATACCGAATCTTTCCAATATATTTACCACATATTTTCCTTGAGATAGGAAAATTTCCCTTGGCTTCTGCCACACTTCAAGTCCTTGGTCCTTCATTTCAAATTCAGAAGCCATCTCCCTCTTACATTTGTGAATGAGAGGGTCTGCACCTGTTAGAAAGAGGCCATCCACATACAACACCAGTATGAGAGGCTTGTCATCTTCAACCTTAAAGTAAATATTAGGATCGGCTTCACTCCTAGTGAATCCCAGCTTCATCAAGTAGCTATCGATCCTCTCATACCATGCTTGGGGTGCTTGCTTCAGCCCATAGAGAGCTTTCTTCAACCTGCATACATGATATTTTCGATCATAAATCTCAAATCCTTCGGGTTGCTCCACGTAGACCTCTTCTTTGATCGAGCCATGCAAGAACGCAGTCTTGACATCCATCTGATGTAGGTTCCATCCTTGTGAAGCGGCAAGGGCTATGATCGAGCGGATGGTCGTATATCTGGCAACGGGTGCAAATATCTCATCATAGTCTATACCTTCCTTTTGGGAGAAACCTCGAGCAACAAAACGAGTCTTATACTTTTCCGTGCTTCCATCTACTGCATGCTTTATCTTGTAAAGCCATTTGGAAGTAACAACAGTTTTGTCCTGGGGTCTGGGAACTACTTCTCAAACATCATTCTTTATGATAGACTCATATTCTTCAGTCATAGCATCCTTCCATACTTGATGCTTGACGGCATCTGAGAATGAAGAAGGCTCATTTTGTATGATCGTGCTCATGATGGTCAGGTATCCTTGATACCTATTAAGTTTCTTACTTTGACGGAAGGTTCCTCAGGGTGCAGCATGTCCTTCAGCATCATCAAGTAACCCCTTAAGCCATGAAGGCCTCTTCCTAGAAGAGGAAAGCTCATATGGAGGAGGATCAATCGAATCCATGGGTTCTTCTACATCAAGAATTGATTCATCATCCTTTTCTTTCGGTTCCCTGGTGTCGGCTTCTTGAGAGCTCCTCAAAGTCGGAAGATTGATCACCTTGCTGAGAGCCATATCTTCGTCAAAGGTGACATCATGACTAATTATGACTTCCCTTTGACCGGCTACATAGATTCTATAGCCTTTAGTATTTTCACCATAGCCCACGAAAATTCCCTTCTTTCCAGATGCTCCCAATTTATTTCTTTTCTCTTTTGGCACATTAAAGTATACAGGGCTTCCAAAAATTTTAAAATGAGAAACATCAGATTTCTTACCGTGAATTTTTCTTCACGAGTCTTGGAACCCAATGCTTGATGAGGGCATCAATTTTGTATATATACGACGGTGATTGTAGTTTCAGCCCATAGAAACATCAGAAGTCTTTGATCATGTAGCATGGCCCAGACAGCTTCCATCATCGTGCGGTTCTTCCTTCCCACCACACCATTCTGCTCAAGAGTATGTGGTGTAGTAGTCTCCCTCTTAATGCCAACCTCAGGAATGCCTAAGTGAACCAATTGTGATATATCAGAGGTCTTGCTTTGGCTTGAGGGGAATGGTCCCCTTTTGAGCTTTCCTTCAGCACATCCTGGACATACACCTTCATTCTCTATTCAGAATTCGGGCATCCCTATCACCATTTGTCTTACACCGAGTATAGCTTTATAATGAAGGTGGGCAAACCTCCGATGCCAAAGTTCGGACTGAAGAGATGTGTCATAAGACATGACACCTAGCAGACTTCCATCGACATGATATAATGTATCAACACTAAACCCAAGAGTAAAGGCATCTTTAACATTATTTTTCCGTATACATACCTTGCCATCACTGAAGGTTACCTTGTAGCCTTTGTCTTCCGTTCCCGAGATGGACACTAGGTTCTTTTTGAGGTCAGGTGCATTTAATACATCCTGGAATTTCTAGCCTTCTTGAATGCTTGTCCTCTTCCTTGATTCCCAGCTCTCCTCTTACCTTTGCTGTTGAATTTGTCATTCCTTTGATTGCCATCAGAGGGATTTCGAGTTGCACCACTGCATACTGTACCATGCTTCTCTAATCATGATTATCATCATGCTGCCCATGTCCATGATTTTATCCATCATAATGCTGCTCAAACTAGTGTGCATCATCATCATGCTATCCTATATGTGCATGATCTCATGTTGCCCTTTATGTCCATGATCTCATTCATCATGATGCTCATGATCTCATACATAGTGACTTGCTTTATCACAAATGTAACATCGTCATTTTCTTCTAGCCTTAGGTCCAGCCTTTCCTTTTGATTTAGTCTCGGAATTATTTCTTTTCTTTGCATGAGAAGAAAAGGCAGCAGGAGGACCTTTAGGCATGGGTATTTCCTGCTCTTCTACCCTTGTTTGTTCTTGAATGCATCTAGCCATTAATTCCTCGAAACCAGGAATTACATTATAGTACATACCATTCAAATGGAAATCCTCCAAGAGTTGTGAGTGTCATTTCTCTGTCAGTAATAGTTTCCCCAATAGATAGGAGATCGTTCTTGATCTCGGTGATTCTTAAGAAGTATGCTTGCATACTTTCATCTTTACCCTTCTTGATTTCCCTCATATTATTTCTAAGAAACAAAGCTTGATCTGCATCATTAACTTTAAATAAACTCACCAGTCTATCGTAGATTTCCTTGGAGATGTCCAGTTCAGAAATGTAGGCCACCAAGTGCTTGTCGATAGAGTCCCGGATGATCTTCTATTGTTTTGACTTCTCCATTTTTTCATTTGCAGCAGTGGATGCATTTGATGGAGGCTCAACAATATTGCCTCTCACATGATCCAACACTCCTTGATTCTCAAGGGTTAGATCGATAGAAATCTTCCATCTGTGATAGTCAGCTTTCTCACAGAGCTTATCTTCAGCAGGAAAGAGTGTTGAGGACCCCATAGTTCTTTTAGGATAGCCTTGCCAATATTCTCTTCGATGATTGCTCTTGCTCTTGCTCGGGATTTGTCTTCACCTCAGCTCTGATACCATGTTAAGTTATGGTATGTTCTATGCTTATAATAGTTTACTTCTTTTTCTTATTATATTCCACCGATTAGCAATCACATGTACATAAACTAAAGTGCAGATAGAACATTAAACGATCGACATAAAACAAGCCAAGACAAGAGACACAAGATGTGGCGGCTAGCTAGGGACAAACCCCACAATGTGTGGGGAAACCCTTTGATCAAATCTTCTTTTATCTTCAATAATTCAGCAAAGAGAAATAGTACAATAAATCTGATTCATATCAGCAGTAGCAAACCCTAGATCAGCAGCATCAGCATTAGCGGCTTCATTATCAAACTAGGGCAGACCATATCTCACAAACCGACAGTCGGATTGACTTCATTCCACCACCAAAAGTTTCAGCTTCCAGAGGAGGTTCAGATGAACCTACAGCACAGTTAAGATGAGGAGATCTTCTAGGCCACGCAAGTCAATCTTTACTTCTGCAGTTGCGGCTTCAGTTTCAGCAGTTTCCGGCTTCAAACTAGGGCAGTCGATATCTTGCAAACCGTTCGTCGGATTGACTTCATTACCACACCAAAAGTTGCGGATTTTAAAGGAGGTTCAGATGAACCTAAAGCATAGTTCCAAAGAGGATATCTTCTAGGCCATACAAGTCAATCTTTACTTCTACAGTTGCAGCTTCAGTTTCAGCAGTTTCCAGCTTCAAACTAGGGCAGTCGATATCTTGCAAACCGTTCGTCGGATTGACTTCATTCCACCACCAAAAGTTGCGGCTTTCAAAGGAGGTTTAGATGAACCTACAACGAAGTTCCAAAGAGGAGATCTTCTAGGCCATGCAAGTCAATCTTTACTTCTGCAGTTGCAGCTTCAAATTCAACAGCTTCCGGCTTCACATGTGTGAGAGAGAGAGACCCACTTCAGCGCAGTAGAGAAGAGACTCATATCTACGCAGTAGAGAGAGAGAGATGTGATGAGATGAGTGAGTCCAAATGAGGAAAAGTCCTCTTATATTTATACACAACGTTGGTGGGTGAATAGATGCGACTGTTGGGCTTCTGAGCCTACATGAGTTGTAGGTCGGCTTGATAATAATTCCATAATCAAAATAAATTCATATCTCCATGAATACTTATCGGAATTGGATGATATTTATATCAATCCTACACCTCTCGACGAGAGGAATCTAATAAAAATATTATTATCCATGAATAAGATGACCCACATGAAGTTTTTCCCTGGTTGCCAATTTTAACAAGAGGCAAGATAGTTGAAAGTTTATTAGACAAATCATTGATGAGAGATGGTAAGAGAGAGTATAAGTAAACATCAAAAAACAGAGCAACCATGTGAATTCTACAATTGACATTTAAGTTGAAAAACATATAGGAAATTTGAATAACCTGAAATAGATCATTTACAAAGAATTATGTTTCATAAACTTTATTCAAATTACTGAATATTAATCGATTCAGGCTTTGACTAAGAAAGGGGAAAAACACCATAAGAAACTAACTAGAAACCTCAACACATGAATCTCTAAAATGTCGTAATACTGCTTGCAACAAGTTCTATTAATATCAAAATAATAAACAAAAGTTCTAATCTTCAAAGTATTCCTCCAACCCTTTATTATTCTACAGTCTTTGCCTATATAGATAATACAATAATTGAAATAGGTTTGTAGCTCAAAAATAATTACAGTAATCCAATAATAAAAGTATAAATATCTTAGGTACATGCATATGAAACTTTCCAAACCTATCTGCATCTAAATATCATGTAGTTGTTGGATTCATGGCTAGAGATAAGGATCACCAAATTGAATTTGGTGGCGTGGCATTAGGGTCAACAACTGTCCATGAGCTTTTTCCTCATGAAATATTGAAAAATAGGTTCCTGTGATCCCTTTGAAAATCCAAAACCGTGATAGCTTAGTAGAAAAATGAGAGAGGTTTTTTTTAATGTGTCTGTTGCAAACAAAAAAAACTTTTGATTTTGAAAAATTCATTCTCATTTGTTTGGACGTGTGCCTGAAATTACTGTTATATATAGGAAAAAACAGATTTTTAACTGACCATTTTTATAAAAATGTGTTGCTACTTCTATTGTCAGCCCGTTTTCCCTTTTTTATTTTCAGACACACGATAACATTGACACTCTTGTTTTCAGTGCATTTTTAAATTTGTTGAACTCACAAAAGTGTTGATAGTCTAGTTATCAGAAAATACCTAATAACGCTAACACTCCTGTTGTCAACATATTCCTGTTAATCATTTTCTGAAGCTATAATAATTTATAGTCCCATTATCATCATTCTCTTATTTATTACAAATTGTTTTCACTAACACTGAAATTGTCAGCGTTTACATAAAAATTTCAAACTCAAGCTAAAATGTGATAATAGTTGGCTCCACGGGGATGTTGTCAATCATTGATCGTAGCAAGAACCCCATAGACGAGAGGCCCATTTATTACAAAAAACTTTCTTAAATAAATACTTCCACTGACTCTAAATAAAGTAAAACATATTTCAACAAATACATTCTTCTTTACAGACTTTGTTGGGATTTTGAAAAACCATAACTACTATAAAATAAATTTATTTTCTGATAAATATATCAAAACCTTAGCGCCTTCTCCTTGGGCTTCAATTCTTTCAAAATTCTTATCCACACCTACAAATTGACCTGTGACCATCTCCAACTTATTGTGCAATTGAAAACAAATTGGAAAATTCATTGCTAAAAAAAAAATTGTAATTCATGTTTTCCATTTCCTACTCTAAGTTGAACAATGAGTTGTTGTTAGGTGAAGTCAAACACCCAGTGCAACCATGCAAGAATATTTTCCATCAATGGAAAACCTTGTATGTCCTTATTGTGGAGTAAATTGAAAGGCCTATTTAATGATAACTCAAAAGCATATCTGAAAATAAATTTTATATTTAAAAAATTTGAAAATTTGTGCCTATTTTCTGACTCCAAACCTGATGCGAAAGGATCTTCATAAGAATCTAAAATGATTTTATAGTTTTGCCAAAATTTTTCACTCTAATATGGAACTCCTCTATTTACATTTTCTTTCTCAAATAGATCTGATGACTTTCATAATGATGCAAACAAATATTTTATTGACAAGAAAAGATTGGTTGCAACACTGATTCTTGATTATCTTCATGTATATCAGAGAAAGATGAAAAATCCATGTCATGCAAAACTAGGGTGACTAAGGATGGTTGTTCATATGTTTCAACAAAAATATCATCTTGATTTCCTGAATATTCTAATTTTATATCTTCAAGAGATGTGAAATTCTAAACGATTTCTCAATTTTCAAAACAGTCCACAAGAACTTCCTCTTCTTCCATGATTGAAATAAGAGTTAAATAATCTATATAAGTTACTGTCGGCTATCATTACCCCTTTCTTGGTCACTTAAAATCTGAACATTTTCATCAACTTCAAGGGAAGAATTATAATTTTCAAATTTAAGATCCTAATCTAATTCTCTTTCATCCAAGGAGGAAACTTCCATTTGTTGTTGGGATGAATATTCACATAGGGTTTCATAGATTTCCTCATCCATTAACTCTTCATTACCATGCACATCTTCTAGATAATGAATGAAATTTTCACAGTTTTCACAACAATCTTCAAACAATAATAAGGGAGGGTAATTTTCTCTATAATGCTCAAAGAATGTTGTGTGGAAATCCTTCAGAGAATACAAGCTACCAAGTTGTAGTATTTCATACCATGATCTCATGTCTTCTTCTAGGGTAGCCATAAACATCTTCATGAGGCAGTATTTAGGCAAGTAAACTCCTAACTTATGAATATGCAAATGAAGTTTGACTAAATATAAACCAAAATCATCCCCATCCTCATATTTGAATCTTGGAAAATATAATTGTCAATCTATATGAGGAATATGATTTGGAAAGCCAAGAATATGAGCATGATTCATAGGAGCATACCTTACAGATCTGTAAGCCTCCATGGGAATCATATTTGAAGTGTGGAGTCGCCAATGATGCTTTAATTTCTAGATCTCATTGACATTAGAGTCACCAAATAATTCTTCAGACAACTGAGTCTTCAGACAGTGGAGTCGTCATGAAAGTTTTTAGCTCTAGATTGAGTTGAGAATAGAGTCTCTAAGTGTATGATGTACCACCTTTCCGTGTTTTTCCTATGTTCACCATCAAAGAGAAAATCTGATCTTTGTCATTCTCCTAGGCATGATTTGACATGAAATTTTGTGTCCCGGAAATGGCGCCAAAATGTTATCTCTTAGAGGAAACGTGGTTGTGGGAGAACATCTAAGGTAACCTCTAACCTCTTTGAGCTTGAAATCCAGCCTTTAACCTAGAGAGGTATATATCCCTAAAAAAGTCAACTACTCAATGCCACTATAGTATAAGGTTTACAATTGAGTCATATGGCGAGATTTATTGAAATGATTGAAATTTGGTTGGGATGTGTGAAAGTTCCACCATTGGGCATGGAGTCTCCGATACAAAGACACTAGCTATAGTTCATACAAATAATTCTAATAGAGGCAAGATAGTTGCAGTTTTCTTAGACAAATCATTAATGAGAGATGGTAGGAGACAGTAGAAGTAAACATAAAAAAATAGAGCAACCATGTGAATTCTACAATTAACATTTAAGTTGAAAAACATATAGGAAATCTAAATAACTTGAAAGAGATAATTTACAAAGAATTATGTTTCACAACCTTTATTCAAATTACTAAAGATCAATGGATTCAAGCTTTGACTACGAAAGAGTAAAAACACCATAAGAAACTGACTGGAAACCTTCAACACATGAATCTTTGAAATGTTGTAATAATGCTTGCAACAAGTTCTATTAATATCAAAATAATATACACCAGGTCTGATCTTCAAAGTATTCTCCCAACCCTTTCTTCTTCTATGGTCTTTTCCTGTATAGATAATAAAATAACTGAAACAAGTTTGTAGTTCAAAAATAATTACAATATTCCAATAATAGAAGTATAAATCTCCTAGGTACATGCATATAAAACTTTCCAAAACTAGTTTCATCTAAAGATCATTTTGCTGTTGGATTTATGACTAGAGATAAGAATTAGCAAGTCAAATTTGGTGAGGTGGCATCTAAGTCAACAACTGTCCATGAGATTTTTCCTCATGAAATCATGGAAACTAAGGTCCAGTGATCCCTTCGAAAATCCAAAATCGTGATAGTTGTTAGAAAGAAAAGAGAGGATTTTTTAAATGGGTTTGTTATGGACAAAAAAAAAAATCGGTTTTGAAAAATCGTTCTTATTTGCTTGGAAATTGTTCTCAAAATTACTATTTTGTATAGGAAAAAAACAAAGTTTTAACTGACCAATTTTACAGAAATGTGTTGCTACTCTCATTTAAGCGCATTTTCCTTTTTTTATTTTCATACACATGATAACGTTGACACTCCCATTTTCAATGCATTTTTAAATTTACTGAACTCACAAAAGAGTTGATAATCCAGTTATCAACAAATACCTGATAACATTGACACTCTCGTTGTTAGCATATTCCCGTTAATCATTTTCTGAAGTTATAAGCGTTGATAGTCCCATTATCAACATTCTCTTGTTTATTACAAGTTGTTTTTGTTGACACCGAAATTGTTATCGATTATAGAAAAAAAAATTCATACTCAAACTAAAATGTGATAACAGAGTCAAGAAGGAATTTTTTTGTGATGGCCTTAAATATGATATTTAGAAATTTGTGGAAGAATGTTTGGTTTACCAACAAAATAAAGTTGAGAAAATTAAGACCTCGGGTTTGTTACAACCTTTAGCCATTCCAAGTTAGCATTGGGAGGAGGTATCAATGGATTTTATCACAAGTTTACCCAAGTCTAAAGGAAAGAGTTTCATGATGGTGGTTGATAGACTTACCAAGTATGCACACTTTTGTGCATTATCTCATCCTTTTAAAGCTAGTACAGTTGCTACTAAATTTATGGAAAAAATTCAAAATCGTCATGGAAACCCAAAGATTATAGTACGTGACAGAGATCCCATTTTCACTAGAAATTTTTGGACAAACTTATTTTCTTGTCTTGGTACTCAATTAGGTCATAGCTCATCTTATCATCCTCAATCTGATGGGAAAACTAAGATAGTGAACAAATTCTTGGAAGGATATCTTCATTGCTTTATATCTAATAAATAAACACAAAAGGGTCAAGTGGTTACCTCTAACTGAATGGTGGTATAACACTTCCTTCCATACTGCAACAAAAATGACCCCATTTATGGAACTTTATGGATATCATCCACCATCCATCACATCATCTTTAAGAGAAAATTCTAAGGTTCAATCAGTGGAAGATCACATCGAGAATCAACAACAATTTCTCAAACTCTTAAAGGATAGCCTCACTATGACGCAAAATCAAATGAAACAACAATTAGATAAGCATCGCAGTGAAAGAAGTTTTGATGTAGGTGACTGGGTATTTTTATGGCTACAACCATACAAAAAAATCTCTCTCAAGAAAGCTAATAAAGATAATAAATTATCACCCAAGTACTATGGTCCTGACAAGATGTTGCAAGAGATTGGTACTATGGCATACAAATTGGAGTTGCCTACATCTTCCAGAGTAAACCCAATTTTCCATGTTTCATGCTTAAAGAAGTTTATTGGTTACAAGATTCTAGTTCAAAAAGTGTTGACAAAACTTGAAAAAGAAGGAAAAATCATATCTGATCCTGAAGCAGTCATGGAAACAAGAACCTAATAGATATGGATTTGATCAATTTCAGAGTATCTCATTAAGTGGAAGAACTTACCCATTGACGATTCCACATGGGAGGATGAGAATTTTATAAAGAAACATCTAGAACTACTCAAGCATTGAGGGAAACACTTTTTTGAAGGAGAGGGGCATGTTAGGTCCCTATAATACAAGTGTCGCCCCCTTATTGTTATTTTTGTGCCCATGTAGCCCCCATATAGTTATTGTGGTGCCCCATAGAATCCCACTATTTTTATTGTTGTGCCCTTACATTATTATTGTTATGTAGGCTCTGATTATATTTTAACCCCTTTGACTTCTATATATACAAAGGAGGTATTTTCATTTGTTTTATCCAAGAATTGTTCATTTATGTAATGTAAAGAAGGTTTCCCCCTTGAAGAGGAAATTTTTTAAGTCATTGACCTATCTTTTTGTGAGCTAGTTTCATAACATAGGGTTGTTCCATCAGCTCATAACTATTTTCTACCCTTTATACCACTTTTTCCTCTATGATGAGCTTCTTTTGTGTCCTTATGCTCATTAAACACCGAAAGGCACCGAGTATCCTTTTATCTCTTTTTTGTGATCGTTAAAACTGAATGAAAAATGAAATATTGAGTTTACTTGTCTTCTCTTTCATGGTCACTAAAACTATGAAGGAGACCAAAAAGAGAAAAGGGAAGGAGAATCATTCACTTGAGTTATTAGTCAAAATGGCAATGTCAGTAGCATCACCCTTTA
This sequence comes from Pinus tabuliformis, assembly GCA_031772625.1. Lineage (NCBI taxonomy): Eukaryota > Viridiplantae > Streptophyta > Pinopsida > Pinales > Pinaceae > Pinus > Pinus tabuliformis. Next base: position 432,204,850 of record CM062814.1, on the reverse strand, counting down.
ACATGGCACTTGATTTATTCATTTCCTTACAATTGGGTTTTAGCTTGCCTAGGAGCCGTACCATACATATGAGTATGTCGACTCCTCCAACTAGTTATTCTTCCAATCACTATGGAGCATGCTTCAATGCCTCTTGTTTTACTACACTATATCACATGGTGCTCATTAATCAATTCTTCCAAGTCACTTTCATGTTGTGTTGTTATGTGTTAAGGGAAGTTTCAACCTTAGTCATCCATCTATATTCCTTGTTGACCTTTTTGTGTTGACCATCCTTGTATCATTTGTACTTCATGACTTCATCTATTCACGTCATCTATTGATCTATTATGTGTCAATTGATGGGGGGTGCATCAAAGCCCTCCTTCAATGGATCTTCTCCTATTGACTTCAGCTCATTATCTAGGAACTAGTAGTACCTTAGAGCTTGTGAACCTTAGTGGTAGGCTTCCTCATGATCAAAAATAGGTTTACCTCATTAAATCATAATAGGTCGAGTCTGCAAGTGTTTTATGTCAACTTATTTATTCACACTCAGTGGTCTATGATAGGTACCTTGGGGTCCATTTTTATTATTGGTGAGTCCCCTCACATCTGTTGACAATACACCTTATTGATTGGTAATCAAGTAGTTTCTGTGATGCTTGATATGAACATATATGTTTGAATGTTGTAGATTCATACCATCGAGGTTATGTAAAATACCTAGGGTTAGGGACATTTCACTCTTATATGGCACCCATCCTATGTTGTGTTAGAGTTATGTATCATTTATGTACTTTCAAGACTACTTCAGAGCACCTCTCTTCTGAGTGTCCATATTCCTATCGATGTATATTGTGACATAGATCCACACTATATTTACTAGTGGCTATGATATTTTTTATTTTTCACATGCGTCCACTATGTATTCTTTGTGGCCATGTTCTAGCATTTCTTGCATGGATCCTGTTAGAGCCTAGATTTTCCTCAGGCTGAAAAGGCAAGATTCTAGGTCCACATCAAACCACGCTCAGCCTCGTAGCTAGCCCTACGAGGATAGGAGAGGGCTCTCTCCGGGTCAATCTCAGTAAAAATAAACAATAGGGTCTGAGATGACTCAAAATGAATACTGATTTTAGGCTAGTAAATAAAGTGCAAAGTTTTGATTTGATTTTTTGGGGGTTTTTGTTGGAAAAAGGGAAAGGAAAATTTGGGTCTGGGGATGAGGCCAAATTTTTGTAGATTTCTGGTTGGGGCAAGGTAGGTAGTAGTTTTGATGATTTAGATTCAATGAATGGATGGAAAATACCGTTGAGGAGTTGAAGAGGGCGTGAGGGTATCAATAATCCTCCTCAAACTGAAGAAAACATTGAGAATTAAACAAAATTTAAGGCAGAGCACACTCATGGATTCTACCTTTGTCACTTAACTTGTTTAATTCAAAAGTAAAGAGAAAGGAAATGGCATACATGAAACATCAATGAGCTTACAATTGCATGAAGAAAAACACCATCAAAACACAGAGCCACAAGGATCCCAACAAGTGTTGCAAAAACCTAGTCTTTCCTTAGCCAAAAATGCAGAAATCAAATGTACAATGGAGTGCCCAGCAATCCCAAGTGTCCAAACCTGAAAATGACTAAGAAATTACATGATATAGACAAGCCTAACTCCTTCCCATGCCTCTAGGGGTCTAGCTCATCATTCTAGGATCTGTTTGAACCAATTCTAAACATGGAATTGAAATCTATGTAATCAAACAACTTGCCCCTATATGCTAGGAAACTGATTCATTCATTTAATTTTCACTTTTTAGTGAATGAATCCTCTAGAACAAGTAAAAATGAGCCAATATTACATCATGGTTATCAAATTACATCATGAAAGGTCAAGTGTAACATCAAAAATCAAAACTGGTCAAAACTGGGCGAATTTCTGAGTTGAACAGTGAAAAATAGGCAAAAATCCTCTATGCCCCGTGCCTGATTCTCTATGCGTCGTGCCACTTTGGGGATGAATTTGATGACCTTACTGAAGTCCAAATTGAGCCCAAGATATCTTTTTGGAAATCCCTACCTGTCTACTTTCCAACCCAAGTGGAATTTCTGAATTTGGATGTCATTTTCCCCTCCAAAACTTCAATCTCCCAAGACTACTTCCTGTGTGTCAAAATAGGGGCAGTGAGGTCATTTTTTGAGTGTTTTTGGCCTCTTGAGGACTCAAAACCTGCCCAAATTTCTTGGCCATGCACAAGAAACCATAATTTATCATGAAAAATCTAGAAATGTAAAGTTTTTTGGATTTGGAGCCCTCTAGCAAAAGCGAGTGCCACGTGGCGCGGTGCATAGGGAGGCAAAACCTGTTTTTTAGTGCAAAAAATTTCAAAATGCCAAAAATTGCTCCAAATTTCTTGAAATTTGGGCTGGACCTTCTCTATCAAGTGTCATGCTGGGCTAAAGAGGCTTTGGCCAATATCTAAAGACGATCATGCTCCTTTTGCCTCTTTTGCTTCCTTATTGCTTTCTTTAATTTTTCCTTTAGATTCCTTATTCATGCTTTGCAAACCTTGTTCCGTGCCATGTAGTGGAAAGCCATGTGTCTCAGCAATGATTTTTCCCTATCAGACTTGTCCAGCAGTCCCTCTAAGTGGATGTTGACTCTTTCGAGCCAAGACTCCCGATCATCATTAATCTCTTGCTCCAATGAAGTGAGTTCAGTCCTCCTCCTTTGGGCAGCTTGATGATTATCCCTGATGTTTTGTAATTCAATAATCACTTGCTAATCTTCAAGCTGCTTATTCCTTTTCTCCAAGTATTTTATATTCCACTTAGCCCTCTGTAAGTCGAGGGACGAGGCTTTGATCTCTGTCTGCTGCTCCTAGATGATATCTCTAAGGTTGGCACTTTGTGAGCCCATGTTTGTATCGTCATCCTGAATGGGAATGAAGTCAGTCTCTTGTTCACCTGAAGTCTCCTCATCCTGCATTGGCCTCTTGCCTTTGTCTTGTACCTATGGTGCTGATGTCGGAAGTGAGGCCCCTTCCACACCAGGTGGAGATAACACTCGCTTAGCTGTCGCAAACAACTACCTGGTACCCTTCTGATAAGTAATGAAAATCGGTATAGTAGTAGTGTGTGGATCATGGCCTTCATGCTGATGAGAAGGTCCACCTGTCTCATGCCCAACCTCTGAAGGCCCCTGTGAAGCTCTGAAGAAATCATGAGAGATGAAATCATCCCAAGTGATTCCCTGTAATCCAAGCTGATGAACCACCACAATCTTGATGAGAGCAAAATGGTAAACACTATTAAGTTGTTGTTGAGGGGTTTTGTGTTGCACAAGGGTGGTCATCCTCTCTATGTTTCGGCATATGAAATAAGGAATGTTCATCATCCATACCTGGGTGAAATGCATGAGCAACCTGATGTGATAAGCATATAAGCGGGAGAACCGTCCTTCACAACTGAAATACTTCATGATTAATTTCATTAGTGGAGCATATTCATCTTTAAGATATCGGAATGGGAACACTCTCTTGAGCTGCCTCAAGAAACTGGATTTAATATATGGCTCATAATGTTGTCGGTCAATCTTCTTCCTCTTGTTCCATGGTTCTCCAATGTTTGGTATGTCGGTTGCTAGTGAGATAGATTCTAGTGTAAGTGTGAAAGTGACACCAGCTAAGGTAGCCTGATCACCATGTAAATGCAGTACAAACACATGAGCCAACTCATGATGAAATTGAACATTAGCAACCTTCTGACAAAACTCATGTTATGAAACCAGCTCAAGAAAAGATAGAAAAGAAAGATCAACGCCTTAGAATTCAGCCTCTTCGAGGGGGCAACCTCCTTTACATTACATAAATGAACAATTCTTAGATGATACAAATGACAAAACCTCCTTTCTATATATAGGAGTCTAAGGAGTCACAATATAATCGAGCCGACCTAACAATAATAATATAAAGCCACAAAAATAACAATAGAGGGATTCTATGGGGCACAGAAATAACAATATGGGGGTAATAGGGGCACAACAATATAAATAAGGGGTATAACTACAATAGTAATGGGGTAATCACTAGTATTATAGGGACCCAACATGCCCCTCTCCTTCAAAAAAGTGTTGTCCTCAACGCTTGAGTAGTTCTGGATACTTCTGCATAAAATTCTCATCCTCCCATGTGGAATCTTCAGCGGATAAGTTCTTCCACTTGATAAGATACTCTGAAATTGATCGATTTCGTAGCTGTCGAGTTCTTGTTTCTGTGACTGCTTCCGGTTCCAATATAATTTTTCCTTCCTCGTCAAGTTCTGGCAATATTGTTTGAACTGGGAGCTTGTCGCCTATAACCTTCTTTAAACATGAAACATGGAAAACTGGGTGCAATCGAGAAGCTGCAGGAAGCTCCAATTTGTATGCCATAGTACCAATCTTTTCCAACACCTTGTACGGACCATAATACTTTGGTGATAATTTATTATCCTTCTTAGCTTGCTTTAGGGACATTTGCTTATATGGTTGTAGCCGTAGGAATACCCAATCACCTACATCAAAACTTCTTTCACTGCGATGTTGATCTGCCTGTTGTTTCATTCTATTTTGTGCCAACACGAGGTTATCCTTTAAGAGTTGGAGGACTTGTTGTTGATGTTCGATGTGATGTTCCACTACCTGAACCTTAGAATTTTCTCTTAAATATGATGTGATTGATGGTGGTTGGTACCCATAAAGTGCCATAAATGGGGTCATTTTTGTTGCTGTATGGAAGGAAGTGTTATACCACCATTCAGCCAGAGGCAACCATTTGACCCATTGTGTCTGTTTATCAGATACAAAGCAACGAAGATATCCTTCCAAACATTTGTTTACTATCTCAGTTTGCCCATCAGATTGAGGATGATAAGATGAGCTATGAGCTAACTGAGTACCAAGACAAGAAAATAATTTTGTCCAAAAATTTCCAGTGAAAATGGGATCTCTGTCACTTACAATAATCTTTGGGTTTCCATGTAGCTTTTGAACTGTTTCCATAAATGCAGTAGAAACTGTACTGGCTTTAAATGGATGTGATAATGCACAAAAGTGTGCATACTTGGTAAGTCTGTCAACTACCACCATGATGACACTCTTTCCCTCAGACTTGGGTAAACCTGTGATAAAATCCATTGAAACCTCCTCCCAACGTTGGCTTGGAATGGATAAAGGTTGTAATAGACCCGGTGTCTTAATTGTTTCAACTTTATTTTGTTGGCAAACCAAACATTCCGCCACAAACTTTTGAATATCTGATTTAAGGCCATCCCAAAAAAATTCCTTCTTAACCCTGTGGTAAGTTTTTAAAAATCCTGAGTGCCCTCCTAAGGGAGAAGTGTGCAATTCCATAAGAATCTTTTGTTTTAGCTGGGAATTCTTACAGAGGTATAAGCGATCTTTGTACCATAACGAATCATTTTGCCAGCTAAATGTATCAGAAGTACTGGAATCTTGTTGTAGCTTTCGAATAAGTGCCCACACTTCTTCATCATTCTTCCATTCCTCCTTTGCTTCATTTATCCAATCTGGTTGGATAATAGAAATGGCACACAACAATGCTTCCATATCCTCATCCTTTCTTGAGAGTGCATCTGCCACCACATTTTGCTTCCCTTTTTTGTAGATGATTTCAAAGTCATAACCCAACATCTTTGTGACCCACTTTTGTTGCTCTTCAGAGGATAATCTTTGTTCTAAAAAGTATTTAAGGCTATCATGATCCGTTTTTACCTTGAAGTGTCTTCCCATTAGGTAGGGTCGCCATTTCTTAAGTGCATGGAGTATTGCCAACATTTCCTTCTCATAAATAGCTTTGCTTAAAAACTTTCCCTTGATTGGACGACTTTCAAAAGCAATGGGTCTTTCATCTTGCATTAGAACAACACCAATTCCATTTCCTGAAGCATCACATTCCACAATAAAGGTTTTTGTGAAGTCCGGTGTAGCTAAGACCGGTGCTTGGCACATTGCCTCTTTAAGATGTTTAAAGGCCTTTGTTGCTTCCGGAGTCCATGAAAATGAATCTTTCTTCAATAATGTTGTTAGAGGTGCTGCTATTCTCCCATAATTCTTAACGAACTTGCGATAATACCCTGTCAACCCAAGAAATCCTCGCAGATGCTTTATGGATGTGGGGATTTTCCATTCCTTAATGGCTTTAATTTTGCTAGGGTCTACCTTAACTCCTTCATGAGATACAATATGACCCAAATATTCCACCTCCTGGACTCCAAAGAAACATTTGGATCTTTTTGCATATAATTGTTTCTCCTCCAATAGTTGTAGCACCTTGTCAACATGTTCAACATGATCCTTCCAAGACTTGCTGTAGATTAGTATATCATCAAAAAATACTAACACAAATTTTCTAAGGAATGGTTTGAAAATTGAATTCATCAAACCTTGAAATGTTGAAGGTGCATTGGTAAGGCCAAAAGGCATGACCAAAAATTCATAATGACCCTCATGAGTTCTAAATGCCATTTTCGGAATGTCTTCAATCTTCATTCTGATTTGATGATATCCCGAACGAAGATCCAACTTGGTGAAGTAAATTGATCCATGCAATTCATCCAGTAATTCATCAATGACAGGAATGGGGAACTTATCTTTAATAGTGAGCTTGTTGAGCTCCCTATAATCTGGACACATGCGCCATGATCCATCCTTCTTGTGCACCAATACTACTGGAGCTGAGAAAGAACTTTGACTTGGTTGAATTATACCAGCCTCTAGCATTTCTGCAACCATACGTTCAATTTCACTTTTTTGGACATATGGATATCTGTACGGCCTGATGTTTGGAGGAACACTTCCTGGAATCAGATGAATAGCATGATCATGATCACGCATAGGTGGGAGACCTTTGGGAGTCTCAAATACCTTGGAATGATTGTCCAGGACTTTTTGGAGATCTGGAGAAATAGATGATTCCAATGTGGAAACATCTAGTGAACATAATTGTGCAATTACACCTCTTTGCTCCTTTTTTAGAAGCTTTGTCATGCCATTAGAGCTGATTATCTTTCCTGGTTTCCCTGCAATACCCCTTAATTCAACTTCCTTTCCTTCCACAGAAAATTTCATGAAAAGTTCTTGAAAATTAAAAGCTATTGTACCCAAGGATTGTAGCCATTGGACTCCTAGTACAACATCAGCACCTCCCATTGGAATGGAAAGCATTGGGCTAGTCAATACATATTCTCCCATGGATAGCTTGATATTATGGCACTTTCCAGAACAATTTATTGTTCCTCCATTTGCAATCATCACTTGACACTCTGGTGCTGGATATAGGAAGCAATTCAATTCTTTTGCTACCCTACAATGAATAAAATTGTGGGTGCTTCCTGAATCAATCAACACTATTACCTTTTTCTTCTTGATTTGTCCTTCTATCTTGATGGTTTGAGGAGTGGTAATTCCCGCCAATGCATTACAAGATATGGTCGGATTTATTTGTTCTTCATCTAGGCTTTGTTCCTGGAATATATCCTCTTCTTTTGACCTTTCTTGCTCCTTTTCTTCTTCCTCTTCACAATCTATGTAGAATAATTTCTTCTCAGCACACTTATGACCTTTTGTGTATTTGCTATCACAATTGTAACAAAGCCTTTTGCTCTTTTTTCTTCAATTTTGTGGTGTCAACCTTGTAGGTTGTGGAAGACTATGGGCAACAACACTTCCGTCTTTATAGTTGTGAATGGTATGCTTCCTAGTTGCCATAATTTTGCTTTCCATTTTTCTTGCTAACCTGAATGCCTTCTCTAATGAATCAGGTTCCCAAAGGCGCACATCATGTTGGATATTATCCTTTAAAGACCCTATGAACACATCAATCCTATGCTCCTCTGGAATATCTTTTACCCTTATGTTCAATTTTTGGAACTCCTCAATGTGCTCCATTATTGAACCCTTTTGTTTGAGACTTATCAATTGGCTAAAAAAAGTGTTGCTTTTTGTATCCTCATAATGTGCTATCAATTCTTCCGTAAAAATTGCCCAAGTGATAAATTGTTTACGAGAGCAAAGCCATTGATACCATACAAACTGATTTGGTTCCAAATATAAAGTTGCCATACATACCTTTTGTGTGTTTTGCACATTATTGAGATCGAAGAACTACTCCATCTGTAATATCCATGTGGCGGGATCCTTGCCATCAAACTTCCTCATATCGATTTTTGGAATATGGTGGGTCTTCGATCCAACATTAGAGTCTATGGAATCATGATTAACATTTCTTTTGTTCACATCATGAGTTTCCTTTACAACCTTTTCACCATTAGTAAGTATTTCTTGTAGAATATTTGTCAAATCTGTCTTCAAATCTGCCATGTCTGTCTTCAAATCTGTCCTCAAATCTGTCTTCAGATCATCCATCTTAGCTTCCATGCCCTTTATCTTAGATTCCACACCATTTATCTTAGATTCCACGCCATTTATCTTAGCATCTGTTAGCTTTTGTGAGCGTGACATTTGTTGCACTTGTTCTTGTAATTTTGATATATCATGTAGCATTTCTTCCTCTTCTTCATGAGTCATGCTAGAGCTTTCAGGTTCCTTACTAGGTGTTTGCATTTTCTTTCCTCGGGGCATCAGTTACCGATAATAATGCTTTACTATGCCCTTTGAATTCCTTCAAACCAAGCTTATGCAAAAATTAAAAAAAAAAACTACACACCTTTTTTTTACTTTGTAGAAGCCTGATATTGAATCTGATGTATCTCTGTAATTTTGAATCATCCAGTTCTGAAACTGTGACCTGTAGTAGCCTTCTATGTCCTCTTTCCAATGCCACTAGTCTGATCCAAATTGGATTCTCCAAGAAAGAGTTATGCACAATCTCCCGCAGTGATTGATTATAGACTAGTTCAGTAGAGTGAACTTGTATGAAGTGCCACGTGTCACTGTTCCAACCTTTCACTCTGAAAAATATATAAAAGAAAACTAAATTCCGTCCTCTTTCTTTACCTTCTTACGAAATTTCAATCCGATTCTCAGAAAGAAAGTTATGATGATTTTCCCCAGGTCACCTGTTTTGAATGTAATTCAGGAGTCTGCAAAAAGACCAAATTCCTCAGATCATATCTCCGAAAATACGCGCGAAATGCTCTGAAATTCGGACCCAAGGTTCAGCGCGATGTCTTCTCAAATGGGTTTTTTTTGGGACTTCTGAAACGTCACAAAAAAAAAAGTTATAGCGAAAATGCCACGATAACCTGTTTGGAGCAGCGAAACCCTAGAATCCAAAGCTCTGATACCAAATGTTATGAAACCAGCTCAAGAAAAGATAGAAAAGAAAGATCAACGCCTTAGAATTCAGCCTCTTCGAGGGGGCAACCTCCTTTACATTACATAAATGAACAATTCTTGGATGATACAAATGACAAAACCTCCTTTCTATATATAGGAGTCTAAGGAGTCACAATATAATCCAGCCGACCTAACAATAATAATATAAAGCCACAAAAATAACAATAGAGGGATTCTAAGGGGCACAGAAATAACAATATGGGGGTAATAGGGGCACAACAATATAAATAAGGGGTATAACTACAATAGTAATGGGGTAATCACTAGTATTATAGGGACCCAACAACTCATAACATGACTGATGCCGGAAACAAGAGATGGCAAGAGGGCAGGCCTGTAATTCAGTGAGGGTGATTGGTTCTAATCTGATATGTTTTCCACCTCTATGAGGCCTCCGGGGTGCATGTTCCTCCATGGGTGAGTCACTTTGGGTTTCCATTTCATAATCAGATGAATGCTCAGATGCCATGACTGTTGTACAAAATGCCTTGGAGAAAACTAATTGCTGATGTGTGAAAACTGTGTCGAACTACTTTTAGTGATGTGCTTAACCTCTACCACCAAGGGGAAAAGAGTGAAACAAGGGACTGTTAGGAGGGAGGAAAATAGTGAGGGATTAGGGACTATTGGGACAGATTTTTTTAGGGAAATATAGGAGGGTTTGAGGAGTTTTATGTATAGGGTTAGGAATTTTTTGTAGGGTTAGGGTTTGGGGTTTTGGATGTGAGAATTTGGGACAGAGAATTTGGGATAGGGGTTTAATGATTTTAGGGGATATGGAAACTTAGGAATGATGAAAAAAAGGGAGAAATGAAATGGGGTAAATAAGGGAATGATGGAAAGAGGATAGACTTGATAGAAAGTAAATTGTCAAACCCTAGGTAGCAACCTTCATGTTTGAGGATTTTGACATGGTAGGGTTTGATTATTTGTTTAGACCATCACCATTCATAAACCACCATAGCCCATCACAAAATTGGATAAATCACAGAGATGGAGGCTCTACCTATCAAATCTGCGCAAGTTAATGGCAATTTGGAACAATTCTTGGCAGTTTTCGGGCCTTTTGTTGTGTGTGCCGCGCCTTCCCAGTGTGCCGCACCCATGCAAAAATGCACTGTGTGTTCATTCCCAGTGTGCCGCGCCCTCTGCCCAGTGCACCGCGCCGGCCAATTTTCTTCCAATTTCGCCCAATTTCTCACTTGTGCACAAAAATTACTTTGAGTTGCCTCCTCTTTGTTTCTTAGCATGCAAATGAAATTTCAAAACTTGGAGACATGCTTTATACATTGGCTTTTCAAATTAATTTTGCCCAAAACCCATTTTCATAATGTTTTGCAAATAACTTTTATTTCAACCTCTATTTTGGACTTTTTCACTGCTTTTTCACATTGTAATGAGCGAAATGACCTGAGCTTGGCTTGTCTTTGCAAGTGTTGGAGCTTCTTAGGCTAAGGAAAGGAACCAGGGTGCAGGTGAAGGAATTTACAATGAAGAGAACAAAATTTACATGATTTTGTACAAATAAAGTTGAATACTTTGTTTTTTCCTCAAAACAGAGTTTTGAGGAAAAACACATTTTCGAATACTTATTAACAAAATTTATTGGCGATAGAACATCCTCATGGCCTGCTAGTGATTATCGGACACTCTGAAGCATTTATTGACAAAACCCTAATGAAACCCTAGACCTACTTGACACTAAAACCCTAAAGACAACTTTTGCAACTTTGATGAAGAGAGACTGTATATGTTTTTTTTTTATGAACAAATATCAACCAGCAGGTGAATGACATGAGTAAAGTATGGGGACAAGACCCTTCAGTCAGATTATGGCATGCTCCTAGCGGAATGTAGATGATCGAGCTGAATGAGACACCTAAAAATGAAATGCAATAAGAGAAATGATCTCTGACGAAGGGATGACCAGACCGACTCCAACATTGGCTCTAATGGGGATGGTAGCTCCAAAGAGGTGCCAAGAACGGCAGATCTCTAGAAGAGCTGATAGTGCCTTCAGCCATTTGGCAATGGAGTCAAAGCACAAAAATTGACATTATGCAGACTGACTCTGACTCAAGACTAAAACTGAAAACCATAATAAAACCAAACATGACTAAATCATAACTAACAAACTGGAAAGATGCTCATATTTGAGCTTATTCATCAAACCTACTCTAATTGTTCTTTTCACCACCCGATCAAGTGAAATGGAATAGCCAATGCAACCACGTAAGCATCCTGGCTGGTATTTGATTTCTTCCCAAATGCTCTCTGATGCGCAAGAAAAGGGAAGAATCGAAAGGAAACTCCCATGGAAACATGGAATCAAGTTGACTGCTGATAAACTTGCGAAGCATGAGTTGACTGGATGACTTCAAGAATACTACAAAAGGATCTTCATAAACATAGCTATTAAATTCCATTAACACATTACTGCTCTGGTCCAAGTAATCTTCATAGCTGGATATTAAAATTTTCCTCACATTTGTGATGTCTTTCTTTGGTGATTGCAGCAAGCTGTTAAAAGGATCCTGAATTTTGTGAATAACCAAACTCTGTTGCTGATTCCAAATAGAATAAAAATATCCTTTATCAATCTCCTCATATGACTGCAAACTTTGATCTGGGGTATGCAATGAACAATCTGTTAAACAAGACAATGAAGGCGACTTTTGAGTAAGATTATTATCAACATTCTCTTCTGTCACATGGTTAGCTGATGGAGAAGAAATTTTACAACACACATCATCCAACACACGAGCAATAGGATCATCAAAAACTTGAGAAGACTGCTGCGATGTATCTATTGAAACTGTATGACATCCTACTGGCTGTTCATCTTTTTCTTTAGAGATATTACGAAGATTCTACCTTATAAACTGAAATGCTTCGAAACAAAAGGGTACATAATCCTCTTGCATCATTAGATCATGTATTTCGGCTGCCACACCTTCATTTGTAATCTGACCTTCATCCTCAACATTAAAACTGAGAGATTGTTGACTTCCTGCAAGCTGTTCTTTTGAAGATTTACTATGCAATTTACCCTTCAAAAACTGAAATGATTCAAAACAGAAAGGTAGGGAATCTTCTTGTATCATTTGATCATATGTGCCAGCTTCCATGTCTTCATCTGCAACTTGACAATCAATGGCATTTGGGGGTTGGAAATCTGAATATGAGAAGTCTTGAACAAGGTTTTTATTGCCTTCAAGATGGTCCAGATCAAGACTTGTTGACAGTTGATTTCTGATTGCATGGAAATTGTCTCTAATGAACTGAAATGAATCAAAGAAAAAAGGAAAATATCCTTCACTTACTTCAAAATTTGTTGCACTTTCCTCATCATTATCATAGCTGATATGCATCGGTTGATTACTGTACTCAAGCTATTGAAAGTGAACTTCTTCCTCCCACAAACTAGCTGTTGGTTTGTCTACAAGATTAGCTTCTGTTTGGAGAGCATAATCATCATCGTACTGATCAAACTGACGCAAATCATCAGTATAAAACACATCATCAAGCACACATGTCAAATCAACAGATCTCTCTTCTCCAAGATGATCTATAAAACAATCACTATGACAAGTGGGATAAGAAACAAGATGTTTTGGATCAGTAACTTGTTCTTCTTCAATCAGCAAGCCATGGGCTTAAACATCATAATCATTCCTTGCGGTGATCTTTTGCATCATCTCTTCCACTGCACTTACCAAAATGTCAAGCTTTACCTCTAGAGATGTTGATTCCTCCGGATCTATGTTTTTCATCTCTTCTTCTTTCAACCTTGCCCTTCGGATCCGCAGATGAGCCTCTACATTTACTGCATTGTTCTGCATCTCTTCAAGTGTTGCAACATTCCTTTCTCTCAATTGAAACTCCATTTCCGGATCAAAGGCACCCGGGTAGTGCAAGAGAGCAGATCTAGGAGGAGGTCTTATATCAATTGGGATCGAATAATAAACTTGGTTAAATCTGGCAGAAAATTGTTGTACTGTCTCCCCTGGCAGTCTTTTCAACTAGTTATACTCTTCTGAAATAAGGAAAAGGTTCTGTACGATCATCCACCTGTCGAGAAAAACTTTGACGAACTGTTGGAAATCTGAGATGCTCGCATCAGGCAGGGTTTTGAACCAACTCTTGACTTTGCCTTGCAAAGAAAGAGCAAAAAGCCTAATACTGACATCTTCTTCATCAACCTCAAAAAGGTTTAGAAAAGACAGAAAATTTTGCACATGTTTCTCAGTGTTGACATTCTTACTTTCACCATCAAACCTCGACAAATATAGATCATAGTTTTTGGGGAAAGCATGAAGAATAGAAGGTAAAACAAGAGGTTTATACCTATCTGGTATTATAAAAGGTGTAGGAGTATATACAAGAGCGACGGGATCAGGTTTGTTTTCTTTAGGCTCATCACGCTGAAGAGAGTCATCATAAGATGTGGGAAAAGTAAGGAGGCCAGGATCAAAGGGAAACTCAGTATTTACACTTTTTGAATAGGTCGAGTGAAGATTTTGATCACCTTCATCATACAACAAATTCTGAAAAACTTTTAGGACAGCTTCAAGAACAGCAAAGAAGTAATTTACAAGAAAGCGGACTAGATCCTGAATACCATTCCACTTTGGATACCTGAACTTTGTGTAAGATCCTTCCATTTTCTCAGAGAAAGAGTTAGTCTTCCAGTGGAGTCTTTATAGGAGTCACTAGGTGAATGATTTCAGCCTTCTTATGTCCGATCATTGTCCACCATCAACCATCAGATCTAACTTGATACATGTATTGGGGTGATCGTTTAGATCAGATGTTCAGTTTATAAACTAGATTGGAGATTGACTGAAGCAACTTTTATCTACTTTCGCTAATGCAAAGAAAGAGCGTTTCGAAGGCTACCTGGCTAACTTCAGGCTCTGTCTGTAGTCTACAAAGCCAAACAATGAAAATAAACTTTCTTCCCCAGTATGGTCGCCACTATGTTAGAGCCTAGATTTGCCTCAGGCTGAAAAGGCAAGGTTCTAGGTCCACATCAAACCACGCTCATCCTCGTAGCTAGCCCTATGAGGACAGGAGAGGGCTCTCTCCAGGTCAATCTCAATAAAAATAAACAATAGGGTCTAAGATGACTCAAAATGAATACTAATTTTAGGCTAGTAAATAAGGTGCAAAGTTTTGATTTGATTTTTTGGAGGTTTTTGTTGGAAAAAGGGAAAGGCAAATTTGGGTCCGGGGATGAGGCCAAATTTTTGCAGAGTTCTGGTTGGGGTAAGGTAGGTAGTATTTTTTATTCTTTAGATTCAACGAATGGATGGAAATGACCACTGAGGAGCTGAAGAGGGCATGAGGGTATCAAGAATCCTCCTCAAATTGAAGAAAACATTAAGAATTAAACAAAATTTAAGGCAGAGTACACTCATGGATTCTACCTTTGTCACTTAACTTGTTTAATTTAGAAGTAAAGAGAAATGAAATGGCATACATGAAACATCAATGAAATTACAATTTCATGAAGAAAAGCACCATCAAAACACAAAGCCACAAGGATCCCAACAAGTGCTGCAAAACCCTGGTCTTTCCTTAGCCAAAAATGCAGTAATCAAATGTACAATGGAATGCCAAGTGATCCCAAGTGTCCAACCCTGAAAATGACTAAGAAATTACATGATATAGACAAGCCTAACTCCTTCTCATGCCTCTAGGGGTCGATCTCATCATTCTAGGAGTTGTTTGAACCAATTCTAAACAAGGAACTGAAATCTAGGTAATCAAACAACTTGCCCCTATATGCTAGGAAACTGATTCATTCATTTAATTTTCACTTTTCAGTGAATGAATCCTCTATAACAAGTAAAAATGAGCCAATATTACATCATGGTTATCAAATTACATCATGAAAGGTCAAGTGTAACATCAAAAAGCAAAACTGGTCAAAACTGGGCGAATTTTTGAGTTGAATAGTGAAAAATAGGCAAAAATCCTCTATGCGCCGCGCCTGATTCTCTATGCGTCGCGCCACTTTGGAGCTGAATTTGAGGCCCTTCCTAAAGTCCAAATTGAGCCCAAGATAGCTTTTTGGAAAGCCCTACCTGTCTACTTTCCAACCCAAGTAGAATTTCTGAATTTGGATGTCATTTTCCCCTCCAAAACTTCAATCTCCCAAGACTGCTTCCTGTGTGTCAAAATAGGGGCAGTGAGGTCATTTTTTGAGTGTTTTTGGCCTCTTGAGGACTCAAAACCTGCCCAAATTTCTTGGCCATGCATAAGAAACCATAATTTATCATGAAAAATCCAGAAATGCAAATTTTTTTGGATTTGGAGCCCTCTAGCAAAAGCGAGCGCCACGTGGCGCGGCGCATAGGGAGGCAAAACCTATTTTTTAGTGCAAAAAATTTCAAAATGCCAAAAATTGCTCCAAATTTCTTGAAATTTGGGCTGGACCTTCTCTATCAAGTGTCATGCTGGGCTAAAGAGGCTTCGGCCAATATCTGAAGACGATCATGCTCCTTTTGCCTCTTTTGCTTCCTTACTGCTTTCTTTAATTTTGCCTTTAGATTCCTTATTCGTGCTTTGCAAACCTTGTCCTGTGCCATGTAGTGGAAAGCCATGTGTCTTAGCAATGCTTTGTCCCTATCAGCCTTGTCCAGTAGTCCCTCTAAGTGGATGTTGACTCTTTCGAGCCAAGACTCCCGATCATCATTAATCTCTTGCTCCAATGAAGTGAGTTCAATCCTCCTCCTTTGGGTAGCTTGACGATTCTCCCTGATGTTTTGTAATTCCATAATCACCTACTTATCTTCAAGCTTCTTATTCCTTTGCTCCAAGAATTTTATATTCCACTTAGCCCTCTCCAAGTCAAGGGACAAGGCTTTGATCTTTGTCTGCTGCTCCTGGATGATATCTCTAAGGTTGGCACTGTGCTAGCCCATGTCTGTATCGTCATCCTGAATGGGAATGAAGTCGATCTCTCATTCACCTGAAGGCCCCTCATCTTGCATTGGCCTCTTACCTTTTTTCTGTACCTGTGGTGCTGATGTCAGAAGCGAGGCCCCTTCCACATCGGATGGAGATAACACTCGCTTAGCTGCCGTAAACAACTGCCTGGTACTCTTCTGATAATTAATGAAAACTGGTGTAGTAGCAGTGTGGGGATCATGGCCTTCATGCTAATGAGAAGGTCCACCTGTCTCATGCCTAGCCTCTGAAGACCCCTGTGAAGCTTTGAAGAAATCACGAGAGATGAGATCATCCCAAGTGATGCCCTGTAATCCAAGCTGATGAACCACCACAATCTTGATGAGAGAAAAATGATAAACATTGTTAAGTTGCTGCTGAGGGGTTTTGTGCTGCACAAGGGTGGTCATCCTCTCTATGTTCTGGCATATGAAATAAGGAATTTTCATCATTCGTACCCGGGTGAAATGCATGAGAAACCTGATGTGATAAGCATATAAGCGGGAGAACCGTCCTTCACAACTGAAATACTTCATGATTAATTTCATTAGTGGAGCATATTCATCTTTAAGATATCAGAATGGGAACACTCTCTTGAGCTGCCTCAAGAAACCGGATTTAATATATGGCTCATAATGCTGCCAGTCAATCTTCTTCCTCTTGTTCCATGGTTCTCCAATGTTTGGTATGCCGGTTGCTAGTGAGATAGATTCTGGTGTAAGTGTGAAAGTGACACCAGCTAAGGTAGCCTGATCACCATGTAAATGCAGTACAAACAAGCGAGCCAACTCATGATGAAATTGAACATTAGCAACCTTCTGACAAAACTCATAACATGACTAATGCCGAAAATAAGAGATGGCAAGAGGGCAGGCCTGTAATTCAGTGAGGGTGATTGGTTCTTCTCCAATATGTCTACCACCTCTATGAGGCCTCCGGGGTGCATGTTCCTCCATGGGTGAGTCACTTTGGGTTTCCATTTCATAATCAGATGAATGCTCAGATGCCATGACTGTTGTACAAAATGCCTTGGAGAAAACTGATTGCTGATGTATGAAAACTGTGTCGGACTGCTTTTTAGTGATGTGCTTAACCTCTGCCACCAAGGGGAAAATAGTGAAACAAGGGACTGTTAGGAGGGAGGAAAATAGTGAGGGATTAGGGACTATTGGGACAGATTTTGTTAGGGAAATATAGGAGGGTTTGAGGGGTTTTATGTATAGGGTTAGGAATTTTTTGTAGGGTTAGGGTTTGGGGTTTTGGATTTGAGAATTTGGGACAGAGAATTTGGGATAGGGGTTTAATGATTTTAGGGGGTAGGGAAACTTAGGAATGATGAAAATAAGGGAGAAATGAAATGGGGGAAATAAGGGAATGATGGAAAGAGGATAGACTTGATAGCAAGTAAATTGTCAAACCCTAGGCAGCAACCTTCATGTTTGAGGATTTTGACATGGTAGGGTTTGATTATTTGTTTATACCATCACCATTCATAAACCACCATAGCCCATCACAAAATTGGATAAATCACGGAGATGGAGGCTCTACCTATCAAATCCGCGCAAGTTAATGGCAATTTGGAAAAATTCTTGGCAGTTTTTGGGCCTTTTGTTGTGTGCGCCGCACAGCTCACCCAATGTGTCGTGCCTTCCTAGTGCGTCGTGCCCACGCAAAAATGCACTGTGTGTTCGCTCCCAGTGCACAACGCCTCCCCAGTGCGCCGCGCCGGCCAATTTTCTTCCAATTTCGCCCAATTTCTCACTTGTGCACAAAAATTACTTTGAGTTGCCTCCTCTTTGTTTCTTAGCATGCAAATGAAGTTTCAAAACTTGGAGACATGCTTTATACATTGGATTTTCAAATTAATTTTGCCCAAAACCTATTTTCATAATGTTTTGCAAATAACTTTTATTTCAACCTTTGTTTTGGACTTTTTCACTGCTTTTTCACATTGTAATGAGCAAAATGACCTGAGCTTGGCTTGTCTTTGCAGGTGTTGGAGCTTCTTAGGCTAAGGAAAGGAACCAGGGTGCAGGTGAAGGAATTTACAATGAAGAGAACAAAATTTACATGATTTTGTACAAATAAAGCTGAATACTCGTTTTTTTCCTCAAAACAGAGTTTTGAGGAAAAACTCATTTTCGGATACTTATTAACAAAATTTATTGGCGATATAACATCCTCATGGCCTGTTGGTGATTATTGGACACTCTGAAGCATTTATTGACAAAACACTAATGAAACCCTTGACACTAAAACCCTAAATACAACTTTTGCAACTTTGATGAAGAGAGGATTGTATATGTTTTTTTTTTATGAACAGATATTAACCAGCAGGTGAATGACATGAGTGAATTATGGGGACAAGACCCTTCCATCAGATTATGGCATGCTCCTAGTGGAATGCAGATGATTGAGCTGAATGAGACACCTAAAAATGAAATGCAATAAGAGAAATGATCTCTGATGGAGGGATGACCAGACCGACTCCAACAGATCCATAGTGTATAGTTGGTGGCCATGTGCAGTTTCTCTTTATGATTTAGCATGGGTATGCCTAACTCGGGGATTATAACAGTAGGGTTGAGACTTCTATATTTGAGTGTCTTCGATCCATCTTTACAGTCCTAGATCCTTCCTCCCATTTTGTGCACTTAATTTTATTGACATGCATTTTCGCCATCAAATTCTTTTCTAAACTCATGCAAGGCTAACCAACTGCCCGCTAATGCATGATTCCAGTGTACATCCAACTTTTGGGAAGCAGATTGTCCTTATCTAACCCATGTCCTTCAAAAATTTTCTAGAGTTGTCGTTCCATAGGAGATCAGATCAATGGATTACCTTTATGACTTGGCTAGGGGAAAATTATTATGGAAGTTTCCTAACTTTTCTGCCCCCCTAAGTGTACAAATTCATTCTCCCAAGGGGGTATAAATTCCTATATATAGTTGTCATATCAAGGAAAATCTTGATCTAGTACTTATACTATAGTGTGAGAGCTCTACCAAGATTTTGAGGGTGTCCTATAAGAGGAGGAGACTAAGGTTTCAAGTTGAAGAGGAGGTTCACTTCATGCTTGAAGGTATAATTTTTGTATTCATGTCATTCTATTTATAATAGAGATTGATTCCCTTCCTTTTGTTATTGATGTTCGTGTTGTTTACAGGTTGTTCATGTTATTTACATGTTGTTCCTATATGAATTTTCAATGGTGATTATCATTCTAACATAAATTTCTAGAATATATTTGGGTATTATTTTTTGGTTGCTTGTGTGTAGGAGCTTGGAGCTTGTATAAGGAGATTTGGTTTCCCTCAAGATGGTTGCATCAACTAAGTGTTGGGTGTTCACTTGAAAGGTACAACTCTTCTCTTCTTCCAGTATTCTATGTTATGGCTTGCATGATTGGAAGGTTGTTTGGATCATTCTCTTCATTGCACACACATCTATGTATTGAACCCTGGTCAAGGGTCACAAAGAAATTAGCTCCTTGTGGTTGTGTAATTTTAGCTACAATAGTGCTTACTACTAAGGAGCAACGGATAAGAAACTAGAATAGCGGAATCCACCACTTGAGTGTCTAGCCAAGCCTTCGACATGAAATCCCTGAGCAAGCAACCCATCATACTATGGATCTAGCTTGGGTGTGGTCAACTACAAGAAAGTTGGAGTGTAGCTAACCTATGGTTGAGTGGAGAGTGGAAGTCCCCCCTTTAGTTTTTAGGCATCTTATCATACTCAGATAAGTTTAATGCAATTATATGTTAAGCTATAATCTATAATGTTTTATGAAATGCACATGTTTGGTAAGGGCTCATGAATATTCATGATGTGATGGATTTCCTTATTGATCTTGGCCCTTAAGATTCTCATACTTATCAAGATGTTTTACATGTCAACAAATTAACAAAAAAATTGAACAGCATTGACTCGGGTTGCTAACATGTTTAATCTATTAGACTGTGTGTAATGTTTCCTCCATTAATGGTTAGTAATGAGTATGAATCATAGATCATCCTATTCAGTGGGTCTATAACACTTAGAAAGATGGATAGTAGCTCTCCTTGAGTAATTGCGCAGCACGATGTGTCTCACACTAGTCACTTGACTAATATTTAAATGCCCCTTACTATGTTAAACTAGCCTAAATAGAGTTGTAGAGTTAAATTCCTTCTTTGTTTCTCTTACAGAGAATCACCATTAGCATGACATTAGTCCTTGACGCCTCCCCTTGCGTAACCCTAAACAAGGCATACCTTAAAATGCCTCCTACTTATTTCCATCCAATGGAGCTCGGAATCCAAGTTATGAATGCACTAGACCACATTAATCGGGAGTTGGATGACAGTGGTTATTCTCTATTGCATTGTGGTTACATCTTAACATGGTTTTTGTTTCACCATCCATTTCCCACCATCGATATCCTTGGCACCTAGTTAACCTTGTTGATGGGTAAGAGATGAGGAGTTGGTTGATCCAGCCATGGTCATAGGGTCTTCACTTAATGAACCTTTGACATATCACGTGCATTTGTGGCATACTAAACAATACCCGTAATTTGACTACATATTGGAAAATACCTCTAAAAATCACATTATTTAACCCCTACCAATATGAACCCAATACACCTTCCAAATTAAAAAACCCCCTACTTTCGCTAGATATTGTAGGCATCCATTTTTTCATTAACATTTTTTATATCCCTTTTTTCAATAACTTTAAGCTCCATTTTTTGTACCTGCCAATATAAAACCCATTTACCCCCTATTATATTCTCAATATATTATGTCATATTTTCCTTATTATATGCTAAAAAATAAGGAGAAACCCTACCACCAGGCTATCAGTTTCCACTCTGGTTAAGGAGTTAGGTGGTAAAGCGAGCCAAGATCACTGTCTAAGAAATGTGCTAGGGTGGGTCATTAGCCACATGCACAGGCTCTAATGTTGAGTTTGTGAGAGGATCAATGATCAAAATTGATTGTGGGGTAGGTGGGAGCTGTAGTTGGATTAATGTCAATTCACCATTCCCCAATTGATCACTGTAAATGATTATGGGGCCGCACTTTCCTAGACTTGAAACCACTACTAAGAGGCCCACTATACAACTGATTTGGTTAAGTTGGATTTACACACTAGTGTAGTCATGGTTCCGGTGTTGGAACTTTACCCTCGAGGGGACAACCATAGCCATGATATTCATGCATCAGAAACTCTACAACGGGATGGATGGTGAAGGTAAGTGTTACAGGGAAAAGTGTCTATTTAGAACTGCTCTATCCCACTAAGGTGTGACAGCTGCCTTAGAAACAAATAGAGAAAAACTACTTTTGTTTTTCCTTTATGAATTATAGATAGAGAGGAACAGAAAGACCAACCTCTGTCTTGCGCTAATCCTTCGATTCGATCCCTCTCTTCTTTGATAGTCCCTAGCTACCTGCTCCCTTGCACGCCCAACTTCACAAAGTACCTGTAAGATCACAGAAGCATAGCACTATACAAAGACATGGATCTATAATCATAAACAATCTAGGATCAGATGTAAATTGAACATAGAAATGTAACAAGCATCAATGATACAAAAGCATGGAGGAAAACTCAAATAGCTTTTATTGATAAACAAGAAAAGATCCAGGAGGAGTTACAACCAGTTGTTCTGACCCAGCATCAACCTCCCAGCAAAGAAGCCCCTCTTCACCTCAAACAAAGCTTAGATCACCCAACAATATGATGTTTGTCTCTAGAAACCAACAACAATTCCTTACAATATCCAAAATTCTAGCCTCTGGATCTCTAGGATGAGGGATCCATATATAGATATCTGTAAGGGAGATGAGTCAGCTTGTGATTTGATTAGTGTCTTCTCTCTGAAACTTCTTGCTTCCACTTGGAGACTGAGGGCCTCTTACTCATCCTTGGTCGAATTCAGTGAGGCAAGTGTCACAGGAGAAGATCTTGGAAGCTTCCATTGCCTCTCCACCTCGCGGAATGACACTGCCATTTGTCATTTCTCGCCCATCTCACCCCACAGAAGGGACTTTTGAAATGCAACGCACCCTCACAGTGTATTTAGGTGAGATGCAATGCACTTAGCCAGTGGAGCAGCTGCAATGATCCTGTTTTGACCAATTCTGAGTAGTTTCTCATGGAGAACTTCTGGGAGAAGCTGTAATCTGTTGACCTTGTTCCTTTAGGGGTTAGAACAACACTTTTAGGGACTTAGGAGCCCTTGGTTTATGGACATTTCATGCTTGGGGTTCTAGGGCACAAAAATTTCTATAACAGTTGCCCCCTAAAGTATGAGGCCGTTAACCTTTTGGTGTCGGGGGAAATGCTTTATTATGAGGATCCGAAGTTCTTTCAATGCTGCGAGGAGATCTGTAATAAGATACAATACAATACATTATCTTCATAATATTTTCATGATCTAGCTGAGGCGGTCATTCCCATGCTCAGCTTTATAAATTCATTTTCATGTACATAGGACAGACAATCGTCTGAGTGTAGACTGATGATTCTGATAGAGCCATCATCCTTTTGAGTGGATGATTATCTGTGCGGCAATTATGTACATTTAATGTCTTTATTTCCCTGAACATATATCGCAGCCCAGATGGATGAAACTAGATCCAGGGTCTTCAATCTCATCCGATCTTCACTCGAAGTACAAGTCGATCCATGTGAGAAATGTTCTGAAGTCGAACATGGAAAGACATCGCTTGATTACCAGTCAATGATGTAAACTGTTAACAAGCGCGAGAGGAATCACTGATAATGATAATGACCCTCAAGTTACTGCAGTACAATTCACGTGGTGTGAATAAAGGACTTGGCGTCGAACACCACGCAAAATCTTTCAGTCGAAGGCCATTGATATAAACCTGTCACCGGAACTGAGAAACTTGCCATTGAGGCATGCAAGCTTCAAAGTACTGAATGGGGTGTTCCTAGATCAACTTCTTGGATAATGATCTGATGTCGACAAGAAGTGATCCGTCACAGGAGGGCCTTAATGAATCCCACATCAATGACACGGAACGGAGCAAATGATTTTAATGGAGGTGAAAACGTTCTGGTGATATAAGGTTCAGGGTGGCGGTCATGAAAGAATGGAGTATAATGTATGGTAGTGGGTGAGACACAGGTGAATTCTCTGAATGACTTCTCTTGAAAATATCTGTGACACTGATGTGATGGATTGGTAGCATTAACCCCAAATGTGGATGGTATGGCGTGACCATGGTGATGTGATCGGTGAATGAAACAACCCAGCCCAACTCGGACACGGAGTGGAAGTGTCATGTTCAAGAGTGACTTGCTACCAACAAAGTTTCTTTGAGTTTTCTTCCCAATTTTTCCCCAGTCATTGCTGACCAGTACCTCTTTATTTTTTTCAAGCTTGAGGAGGATAACATATGCTTGTTCTATAATTTGCCCTTCGGGCAAACCCATCGCTATGTTTTAACAAGCCTAGCGATAGTGAAACTCGTTCTCGTCTATAGACAAGTTTGTCGTTATTAATCTTTTTAACAAGTTTAACGACAAAGATAACTCGGTCCTTTTCAATTTTAGAGAGTCTGAAAAGGAATGTAAAGGTAACTCCAAAATTCCTTTTTCATCATCTAATCCCTTAAGTCTGAAAAAGTATAAAACAATATAGAAGGGATGAATTTTCGATACTTTTAATGAGCCGAACAAAACAAGCGCTCGATCTTTTTGTGTAATAATCCCTCAGGTCCAAAAAGATTAAAATCTAGAGGAGGGATAGCACTTCCTGTCCCTTTAACGAGCTAGAGAGGCCAATGGCTTGGCAATCTTTTCATATTTTACGAGTCAGTTGAAAAGAGCTTAAAGGAGTCTCGTCTTTTGAGGAACGAGTGATAAAACGGGTAGCAGCTGATTCCAGGTAAGGTTTGGAATTTTCCAATCACGGCAGTGTCACAAGGATGGCTAGTGAAATCACTCTTCGCAGCTGTTCCTCAAAATGGGTAAACAATCAAATGGAGGTGAATGATCGGCCAATGAAAAAGTGGAGGTGACGGTGCAAACACGACCAAGGCTTTAACAGCTGAAGTACTACACTCACGATGGTTATTTACCTGGGAATAGTTCATTTTTTAATGAGCTTAAATGCGAGGGGAAACATTTGCTCATGTCTTATGTTTATTTTTTAACGAGCTTGAACTATGTGCTAAAACTGCTCGATTAATCCAGTGATGTGATAAGAATGTCTCATATGAAACGACAACTTTTAGAGTTTTGCCCCACATCCTTTCTTTATGCAAGTTAGGAGATGACCAATCCTACGAGTTTAAAGGGTTATAGGTCCTAAAAATTTAAAAAATAAATAGTCGCTCTTCGCTTGCACTTCAAAAGGTTTGCATGCCCCCAGGTATAAAACAGAGTTTCAAGGTTACCCCTTCTTTAGTCCGTTAAAACATTTGTTTTACCGAGAGAGGCCTACCTCTTACAGGTTACCCAAAGATTGTTTTATTCACAGCACAAACAAAAAACTTCTCTGGCGATGTCTACCGAGATAAACAAAGGTGAGCGGCGATGCCCTCCAACTCACATAACTTTGACAAGAGAATCTTGTTCCAGTCCAACTCCCCCTTCCAATCACGGACGGGAGTATGGAGGTCATATTCTCTCGCGGAAACCTACCCTATACCCGAAGTTTTCCTGCCGAAGTAGACCAGGGTGCATGCCCCCTGGGTTTCAGTCATGTCCCCCCGAATCACTCGCGCTCATCGGGAGGACGGACTGGAGATTGAGACATTTCTTGCGTGAAAAGACCATTCAGGGATGGTATATGACTATTTGCTCTGTATGATCCGGGAAATGAAAGCTGGTCCACGAGCTTGACCACTCTTCCTTCGTGCGGAAAACACATTACTCTAAAGAGTGAGGAGACAATTGCTCCCATGCAATAAATATAGTCTCGTCCAAGGAGTAGATTGTAATCCAGGGGTCCTCGAACTACCATTACGTTCATGTGAACGGTTTTCCCTCTCAATGTTATGGGCGCATCGGGAAGGATCCCTAACGGTCCACTGGTTCCTTTATCAAAGCCTGTTAGATTTCTCATCTCAGGCAAAAGCGATGGCGAACCAAGCGCTTTCCAAGAAGTTGAGGAAAGGATACTCACAGAAGCCCCCTCATCTATGATGGTACCAGCCATAACCATTATATATATCTGAACAATGATTCAGAATGGTACACTAGCTGGTAAACGGGGTATGCCTAGTTGATTCCAGTTGAAGGAGACAACTAGGTTGCTTGGAGGTGGGACTGAATAGACGGCCGGGTACGACTCTGACGAACTTCCTTCTTGCGGTAAAGGAACGGGTAAATTGCCCCCATGTTCATTGGAGTCTGTGCTTATGAAAAGAATTTGGACGGTGTCATCCTTGTTCTCTTCAGTGACTATATCATCTGAATATGGAACCTCTGAAGGCAAGACCAGGTCAACTTCCGCCTTGACCTTTTGACTTTCGTCTGGTATGGGTTCAGATGGTTTATCTTCAATGATAGACGCTTCAGCCGACCACCTGAGCGGGCCAGCCGGATTTCCAACTAGTGATGGACTCGGCAAGAGTTTTTTATATCCAGGAGGAAGTCGTAACGGTGAAACCGTACGATCGTCCAAAACTCTTTTAGCTTCGTCTAAGAAGGGACAACGGTGGACGGCATGATCGCCTTCGCACAGTTTACAAGGAAATCTATATTTTCCTTTTTGTCCTGGGGCTTCACTTTCACTAGTTGACGGTGTGTTTTCAACATGATCATCAGAGGTTGACGACACTGGGTTGTGCAAACGAGGAGACCAGTCCCTTAAGATCCGAGGGATGCAAGGACAATCTCTGTGATAGTGGTCTCCTTTGCAAATGACACATGGCGATTTAGGCCTGGTCGGTGCAGTGTGTGGATTTTCGCTAGACGACACTCATTTGCCCCCATTTGCTTTTGGCTCCTTCTTCTTCTTCTCTTTCTTCTTCTTTTCCTTCTTCTCCTTAGGTACTTGACTTTTGGCTTTACCAGCCCCATCAAGCGAAGAGGAAGGAGGAGAGGAAGAATTAGAGGAAGTAGAAGGTTGGTGGGTAACTCTGGACTCATCTAATTGTTGATTTGATTGTTCAGGAATTGCGGTGTTCTAAATGACAGAGGTTGAGAAGAGCCATACAGGTAAACCAATTGTCAGTCCTGGAAGTAACAATGTGGCCATATGGGGTGCACCAACATCTCCCCAAGAGGAGAAGGGACTAGGATTTCCTCCAAGGGGAATCCCTTGGTTGGTGGATTCCATTTTCTTAACCCAAGATCAACGTAGGAAAGGGTAATGAATATTCCATTTAAAATAAATTTAGACGCTTTGACACAACTTGTTTTTTCAGTTTTTAAGAGTCGAGAAAAAACAAAAGATGACTCTAGTCTCCTTCGATTTTTAATGAGCCTGAACTGACAAGTGCTCAGATGGACCTTTTCCATTAAGGAGTCTGAAAAGGAACGAAAGGGACTACTCTGGAAGTCTAGCTAGAGGGAGTACCAAACCAATCGCAAAACTGCATAATGCTTTTTACGGTACGGCAGTCAATCTTCCCGAATGCTGTGTTCAGTGCATTGCGATCGATAGGGCGGCAGACACGGCTTCCTATGGATAAAGGAGTAAGCCTATTGGGGTCTCCCAAAATATACTCGACGGTACGTGGGAGCACAAGTCCATACTGGCACTTATCGTCTTAAACTGGAGGAATCACCCAACCATCAGTGAGAACAACAGTTACCAGGCTTTACGACGCCGGAATACGTCTCTAGCCTAGACTTCTAAATGTTGTGCGTTATGTTCCAAAGTGTTGTTAGATTCATTGAATTTATTTTAAGTTGATCTTTTTTATGAAGTTTTCCTTTCGGGTTCACCACGAGATGTAGATGTAATTCCTAAAATGCAATCTAAGATGATAAACAAACTTTTTATCTTCTTTATGCATTGAAAATCCTAGCTACTAGGGAAAAGAAAGACACAATCTTTTCACAAAGAGCAAAGAGCACACTCTAAATGCACTTTCCTAAATCAAGCCAATCAGACTGTCTATATGCAAATGCACATGCATGTATTTGTTTTCGACTTTCTTAGTATATGGATGCTAAAAGGAAAGTTGATGCACAAATCTGAATTTCTTTTCAAGCGACAAATATAAACAAGCTTCTTTTCGAAATCAAAAATGGAGATGATTACGACACCTTACGATTTTGAAATGAATACTTGTTTTTGACACTAGAAAATTACAAATTCAGATCAAAAGCAATAGTAACAGGATAATCGACCATCAACAGCAATCAAACTCTTTCCTAGAACTGAAATTGACACTTGCGACAGTTTCAAATCTAAGGGCGACAGTACGATTATGCTACTTTTGAAAGGAGAACTGTAAACGACTCAACAAACACACAAAAACATCTACAGTTCTTTTGTACAAAGGAGGCGGAATAACAGTAAGGAAAAGGGGTTTCAAACAGACATATACTGATCACAAGCAGCAAAATTCAGGAATAGAACTGGAAAGAATGAATCACAGAAGCCACAACTGCACAGAGCTAGTCTGATCAGCGCACCTGTAACACAGAGAATCTGAAATGCAGCGCAGGTTGTCCACTAAGGAAGTGCGCTGAAATTCAGAACCTCTGAACAGTACCTGCGCTGGGCCAGAAACGAGACTCTGTTCAGGTTCCGGGTCACAGTTTACAGTCCAGTTCTTGGGTTTTGGCCGAGTAAAAAGCAATCAGTAATGCAACAATCAGGGGTAGATCTAAGGAGGATCTAAGAGCTATCACAAGGGCAATCAGATAGTTTGTGAATCAGTTGTTTAAATCATAAACAGATCCAGTAGACGGATTGAATTAGCAGTTGTCTACTTTGCATTTGTTATGGCAAATGCAGTTCGAATGCTACTTGTAAGTTTATGAAACAAACAACAAAGAATGATAAACAAACAAACTAATTAGTTCCCCAGTGGAGTCACCATTTTGTTACAGGGAAAAGTGTCTATTTAGAACTGCTCTATCCCACTAAGGTGTGATAGCTGCCTTAGAAACAAACAGAGAAAAACTACTTTTGTTTTTCCTTTATGAATTATAGATAGAGAGGAACAGAAAGACCAACCTCTGTCTTGCGCTAATCCTTTGATTCGATCCCTCTCTTCTTTGATAGTCCCCAGCTACCTGCTTCCTTGCACGCCCAGCTTCACAAAGTACCTGTAAGATCATAGAAGCATAGCACTATACAAAGACATGGATCTGTAATCATAAACAATCTAGGATCAGATGTAAATTGACCATACAAATGTAACAAGCATCAATGATACAAAAGCATGGAGGAAAACTCAAATAGCTTTTATTGATAAATAAGAAAAGATCCAGGAGGAGTTACAACTAGTTGTTCCGACCCAGCATGAACCTCCCAGCAAAGAAGCCCCTCTTCACCTCAAACAAAGCTTAGATCACCCAACAATCTGATGTTTGTCTCTAGAAACCAACAGCAATTCCTTACAATATCCAAAATTCCAGCCTCTGGATCTCTGGGATGAGGGATCCATATATAGATATCTGTAAGGGAGATGAGTCAGCTTGTGATTTGATTAGTGTCTTCTCTCTGACAGTTCTTGCTTCCACTTGGAGACTGAGGGCCTCTTACTCATCCTTGGTCGAATTCAGTGAGGCAAGTGTCACAGGAGAAGATCCCAGAAGCTTCCATTGCCTCTCTACCTCGCGGAATGACACTGCCATTTGTCATTTCTCGCCCATCGCACCCCACAGAAGGGACTTTTGAAATGCAACGCACCCTCACAGTGTATTTAGGTGAGATGCAACGCACTTAGCCAGTGGAGTAGCTGCAATGATCCTGTTTTGACCAATTCTGAGTAGTTTCTCATGG
This sequence comes from Pinus tabuliformis, assembly GCA_031772625.1. Lineage (NCBI taxonomy): Eukaryota > Viridiplantae > Streptophyta > Pinopsida > Pinales > Pinaceae > Pinus > Pinus tabuliformis. Next base: position 432,175,626 of record CM062814.1, on the reverse strand, counting down.
AGAACTTCTGGGAGAAGCTATAATCTGTTGACCTTGTTCCTTTAGGGGTTAGAACAACACTTTTAGGGACTTAGGAACCCTTGGTTTATGGACATTTCATGCTTGGGGTTCTAGGGCACAAAAATGTCTATAACAGTAAGGAAAATTTGGCCATGGTTACGATGTGGGTGTTAGCTACCTATACCAATAGGTTTCATATTTCATGATTGGCAAGGAAAGGTCCAAATATGCTCTGCTTTGATCATGCAAAGATCACATATTTCCAAGAGAATACAATCTGTGCTTACAGCTTGATGTGGACTAAATTTTGATGGATGGTCCAACAGCCTAATCTGGATCATGCCATGTTTTAAATTTTCAGTTGTAGAGTAGAGAAAGAAGTCTGTCCAAACTGTTTAATCTTGGCAGACAAGTAGTTTAGGTAGAGAAGAAAGGCTCCCAACAGCTTAATCTGGGACCTTGGAGGAAATAAGGGTAGAAGTAGATAGAAAAACAAAAGAAAAAAGCCAAAGAAAAGAAAAGGCAAATAAGGGTCTGCAAGCCTAAGTGCACCCTCCAAGAAGAAATAAAAAATGCTAGGCAAGTAGATGGGTAGGTAGATGGGGTTGCAGAAGTCTCATTCCTTTCAATTTGAAGGTGTGCTAACCTATTTCACAAAGCAAAGTCAATGGATGGAGAATTCCTCTTCTCTATCAGGTCGCAGCAAGCAAAAAAGCATGTCTAACTTCCCACTTATCCCCTTACCATTCATTACTAATATCCCCTCATCAGTTGTGATTCATGAAAGAATTCATGGTTCTATGGTGGTTTTTAGTCCCTTAAAAGCCACATTTCTTGTCTAAAAACTCTTTTCATTTTGCTCTACTCCCTAAGCTAAGTTATTCTCAAATAAACTTAGTGGTATCTCCCCTCATCCACTCCATTCATCCATATTAACCCTAACTCTATTATATAATTCCCCTATATTACCCTGTCCCTAGTATTATAACACCATGGTGTATAAACCCCAAACATTGTATAAATATCCCTCCCCTTGGCATTATAGCCATATGCCCTCTGTCAGGGATCAAAATGGCATCTGGTCACTTTGATGAACCTAAGTCTAACCCCCTCCCCCCTTCTGAATTCATTTTGCCCACCAAAGCCTTCATTTACCAAGAAAACCTTATAAAAAGACCCATTTTACCCATACCCGCTCTAAATTGCAAAATAATATCAAAACCCACTTTTTGCCAAATATCCAAAGTGTCGGGGCCGCATTATTTTTCATTGGAAAACATTACAAACACTATATTCCAAAGGTTTTCCGCTGAGCGCGCCCCCCAAAAATACATTATTTTAATCCTTCTCCGCTTCCGTATTGTCCGATCATCTCATCAACCCGTCGACCGTCCGATCGGGCACTTTTGATCGGACGGCTATTATGAATATCGGGTTGGGCCCGAGGTCCGACGTTTAGCACCCGAGAAACTGTCAGAGGGTGACGTCAGGCCTCTGCCACGCGTCACCCTCACAGCTTCTCGGGTCGGCCTCTGACAAAACCGACGCCGTATTGCAAGCGGTCCGAGAAAACCATTACCGCTGTTCCGCTTACCACCTGTTTTTGCCGGGCTTGCGTCATCCCCACGTCAGAGCCACGTCACTGCCACCTCGCTGTCGCATCAACTCCTTCGTCCGCCCCCGCGCTGATATGGCCGCCACCTCACTATCCCCGTGGACCAATCGCAGCCTACCACATCACCCGATGACGTCATGCTGACGTCATCCGACTCCGACCCCACCCGATGACGTCATGCTGACATCATCCCAAAAACGCGCCAATATTGCCAAAATTCCATATTTAGGCCAAAATGTCATGTTTTTTCCACTTTTGGCAAAAGAAGCTCTAGCTATTTTTGCATGCCGCTCATGTTCAAACCAGCACCAACCTGCTAAAGCTGATTCCAAGACCGTCGGCGCCTCCATTGCACCTGCATTTGCAACTCTTACCGGCAAAATTACCAGGTATTCCTCAAAATCATTCCATGAGCCTGGTTTTATCCATATTTCCTCAAGCAAACTGATAGGAGACTGTAAAACACTGTTTTCACCATCAAATACAGGGTGACTTGCACCCACTTTCAACCAGTGAAGCCATAAACCTCCTGCAAAGCCGCATTCGACAAATTAAGCTGAATTCACAGCTAGTTCGCGCAGTCGTGAAATATAGACTTCAATTGACCAGATTCACCACAGGAAATACTCCTGGTCAATCCTGCTATTGTTTTATCAATCCTTTAGGCAGTATTTCAACTGCTGTTTATTCAATTTGCCTTCTGTTTCCTACAATTCACTTCCATTGCAAGAAAGCATTCCTCTCTGTTGTTTTTCTCGATTGAAACTGGTTCACCTACAGTTCAAAAGCTTCAGTAGTCATGGAGACACCAATAGCCTTGAATATCCAACCTCTTAATGCCCCTCAAAGGGAGATAACATGGAAAGCCCTGGGAGATGTAGACTATCAGATGTTAGATTGGTTTCCCGTGGGCTCTAAGTTAAATATCCATATGCTAAATGAATTAAAAGCTCAATACCTTAATGGAGCTGATATTTTGGGGATTTGGGACTCAAATTTGCCCATTTACAACCTCCCTCAAGTCAATGCCCTCCCAGAGTTGATCCACAAATGCCAGGAATGCTATGATCCTTGCCAGAGAGCTGTTCTCAGTCCTACAGGCTCTGTTTTGTTCTTTATCACCCCAGAAACCATAAATGAGATGCTGCATTTCCATACTGCAAGGCCATTAACCCCTCTTTCCATGTCGGATTTAATAAAGAAGGGAAATAATCTGTCAAGTGCCCAGATTACCAAAATTAACCAGTTATTTGTGCAGCCAAGCTCTGAAACTATAAGGACTCCTCCTATTGGATATCATTACCTGAATGACCTGGGCAGAATGCTAGTAGATTTGATCAGCTATGTCCTGGGATACAAGGGAATTGAGGATGTGGATGGCACTATAATGGCAATGCTGTCCATATTTTCTCCTGGAAAGCCTCCACCTGTACACTATGACTATGCCGCCTATATTGCAGAAAAGATCCATGAACAGCTGATGAATCTACCAAGGGAAAGGGTGTTCAGATACACCTCATACATCTACCACCTATTCTTGTTTTACCAACCAGACAGTTTCTCAATTCCTCTCAAGAAACTTAATGCCCAGGGAAATCCAAGATCAGCTGTGTTTTGGACTTCAGTTTTCCATGATTGGTCTCAATCACCATACACATACTGTGAATTTATAGACCTGTTCATTCACCCAGCTATGACATTGCTGTATGGTGTCCCTCCTCCAAGGTTAACCGATGACATGCAGAGAATCCTCCATCTCTCCAAATCCTACAACATTGGTGATTGGTACTTTTACCAACACCACACAGTGATCAGAGTATATGGCTGTGAATTGGACCCTTACAGGCTTCCAAGGTATGTCCCCATGAGACTTTTTGCCTTAGAATATTTCAGGCAGTTTGGATATGCTAACTACTTCCATTTCCAAAGCAAAAACAAGAAGGTACAACTGAAGGTAAGGAGCCAGCTAGGCCCCTTTTTGTACAACAAAAGAGAGGAGGGATGGAAGGAGGCAGATATGATCCTAGCAAGCCTCAAACTGCAAACCAGTTTCAAATGGTCACCTTATGACCGTAATCATTTTATTTCCCTCAGGAGGATAAAACACAAATTGGGTAACTATTCACATGTTAGGCTGCCTCATATTGAAAAGTATGCAAATTCTTTAGGCTGGAAAGAAGGCACTTTAGAAGAGCCAATCTCTAGAGAGCAGATACTAGAGAGAGAGGCTAGGAATATGAAAAAGGAGGCTGACTTGGAAACTTGTGGACAGGTTTCCTTATCCTATCAAAGGCAACTTGGAGCGGCTGCCTCTTCCTCAACAACACATCAGCAAGCTGCCATGGACACTCAACAGACAAGCAGCAAAGGCAAAGGAAAGCAGGTGGAACAAGAGCAACCACCTCCCATGACTGAAGGGCAAGCAGATAGAGAGATGGAGCAGCAAGAAACAGTGCAGCAGCAGGTAGAGCAACAGCAACAACAGGAATCACAGCAAAGAGTAGGGCAGCATGACATAGAGCAGCCCACACATCAAGAAGGGGCAGTTGAGGCCCCAATTCTCACTGAGCAGCAAGCTCAAAACATAGTACCTCCAAGGCAAGAAGCACTTAATGAAACCTCAGTCCTCCAAACTCCACAAAAGGAGGATGTAAGCAGGAAAAGAGATAGAGAAACTCCCTTGACTACATCAACAAGTCATGGTGAGAAGAGGCACAGGATGAATCCCCTTTCAGAGGAAGAGATGCCTATAGGGCAATCTTTGGGTATGGGCCCGCCTAGTTTGGAAGCATCCGCAAGTTCCTTCCAATAGGAACAAGAGAGAACAGTGGGAGGAGAAGTCAGCTCCTCAAGCCAGCAGAGAGGGGGTGAACTAAGCATTAAGCAGCAGTTCATTGAAATCAAGAAAAGGAATGAACCTATAAAAATACAGCTGTATAACCATCTGTTAAATATGGCTCCCACCAACCAGCAGCGTTTAATGTCTGCATATGATGTCCAGGAGGGTAAGATGATCATGAGTCACTTCATGCCAACCACTTTGCAGCCAAAGTCCCCTTCATATTACCTAAGGACCAATCTTGAGGTCCTGGCCAAGGACATCCACCCAATGGATAAAATTGAATTGCATAAACAAACAGGTGAGATGGTCTATGCTTCCTTGGCAGACAAAACATTAGATAACTACAGGCTAGAAAATAGCCTTAATAATACAGCTGCCCAACTTGAGTTGGAAAGGGCATCATCTTAAGCAAAGGACAGTAGAATAAGGTCCTTGGAAGACATAATTATTGAGATTGGGCATGATCCCAAAGATATCAAGGGCATACAAGAAATATTAAAGTTGAGGGATGCAGATATGGCAGCTTTGAGGAGAAAGATCAAACTCCCAGCCACAATTCACCCTCAAACAGATGAAGTAGCTCAACAAAGGCATGATAAAGATGCCACAGCTTTGCTGGTGTCTCTCTATAAACAACGCATCCAGGCACAAGAAAAGCTGGGAGAATCAGAGGCTGCACAGGCAGCATTACAGGCAGCTTTGAAGCAAAGAGAAGAAGGTCAGACTTCCCAGCCTCCTGCTGAAGTGATAAATCTTGAGGAAACTGTTCCACCTACTGTTCCTCCTCCTCAACAGACAGAACAAGCAGCAACATCCACCTCAGCAGCACCACCAACAACAGAGCAGGCCCCAAGCCTGGACATGCAAAAGCTGAGGAATGAGATCCAGGCCTTGGAAGCACAAATGACAGAATTGAATGAGGCCAAGGAGAAACTAGCCAAGGTCAATGAAAGATATGACAAATCCAAGCAGTCTGTGGCAGAAAAGGGCAGGGAGATAAAAGCCCTCAAAGACAGGATCAAAGAGCTAGAAAATGAGCTCAAATTAGATAAAGTTGTGGCTGAGCTTAAAATAGTGCTGTGGGCCAACATTGGCCAATCTATTAATGAGCAATGGCAATATATTGAAACAATTCATGAACAGTTAGAGCTCATTCCAAAAGCACAGACTGAAATTCAGAGATCAAGAGCTGCCCTAAGCAACATGCCTGGAATTGCCACCAGGATGATTAATGTGCTTAACAATAGGACAAGCACTCAGTTGGCTGCCATGGGAATTTCAAACAGAACTGAGCACATTCAGTTAATCAAGAGGGTTCTCACACTGAGAAACTTAGTGCAGACATTGGAGAGAAGAACCCAGGACATGCAGACTGAGGTGAACAGGTTCATGGAGAAATTTCAGGTGTTAGAAAACAGAGGACTCCCTAGCTTACTGAACAACGCAGGGAGATTGTTCACACATGACCAGTATGCTAAAAGGGTTAATACATTTGCCACTAGTCAGATCAACGAGAAGCCCAACGCCTCAGAGGAAACAGGGCCAGCCACAGGACAAACTCTCTACAATAGAGTAGAAAATCTATTTTTTATAATGAATGAAATTAAACACCTATTTGAGGTGCCTCCCAATTTTTACAAATATACAGAGGCAGAGGAGACTATGGATGCAATTCTCAGGCATCAACTACCTACACTAGAATGGTGGACCAAGGCCATACAAACGATTTTATAAACAGGTTGCCATTCAACAAATTTTGTTCATGGAAAATGAAAACTGTCATACACAGGACAGTTTAAAAGAGTCAGCGTGCATTAAAGATAAAAGCTGAGCCAACTCAGCAGAAGTCTCGGCCAGCAAGTCAAAACGGATAGCTACAGGTGTCCAGGCCGAGAAAGCTACAGCAGAGCAGCTCCAAAAGCGCATTTCTCACCGTTAATGCAGATCACTCCAACCGACTCAATGGCCTCCTAAGGCCAAAATATCTTCTGACAAGCATAAAGATGCATTTACTTTGTATTCAATGATGTAATAACTTTATTATCAAATATCTTGAAAAGTTGGTGAACATATTCATTTCTGAGATAACTTAGCACTCAGATATTTTGTAAACCGATTGTATATATTTGCCCCTCGCACAAGCTTGCAGGGGTTGTTGTTGATCCCCCTTGAAGAAGTTCTTATGTTGTAATCCTTTCAGAGTTTAATAAAGAAAGTGATGGAATTTCTCGGAGTTCTGAAGTGTTGAATGCGTTCTGGTGTCTGTTGAAAACTGCGGGATTCCTGTGTATTTCACAATACAATAAGTTTCTGTAACTCTCTGTGTTATGTATTTTCAATCTATTAAAATCCATATATGTTTCTAATTTCTAAGTGTTTGATAACAAAGAAAAAGAATAACCATCAGGACTTATTCATGCAATACCCTGAGTTCAATCTATGTTGTTAATGAATGTTTTTTTCTTCAGCTATAATCTTGATAAGTGTAATTCTTAATTGCTGCACTTTCAGAATATATCTTTCATAGTGACCTTTGTTTCAGGAATTCAAGTTTGCTCCTGTGCAACATGTTTCACTTTCACATCACCAGCTTAATAGAGAATTCTTAATTGCTTTCAGTTGGCTGAGCATGCATCACCACTTAAGTCTAAATTTGTTTGTTTGAGATACACAATAGGCCCTGCAGTCTGAGCATCATCACTCCAGCATTTCAAAGCATTTCATAGCTCTAGACTCCATTGCCCAATGATATACTACTCTCTGAACATTACACCTTAAAGCACTGAAAGAAATCCTTCAACCAAAATATAAACCAAAACCTGAGCATAATAACTAGCCTAAAATCCTATCAAAACAGAGACAAATTATAAAGAGAGAGCCCTCTCTGATTACAGTTTGGCTAGAAACTGTGGTCCAAAGATTGGTTAGTGGTTACCCCGGCCGTATTCCCTTGGGAGTCATAGGGAACAACCTGGGTGTTAACAGTGGGAACCTATTGACGCAACAATCAATACCCTCCAAAACTTTTCCTGCACTTTAATTTTGGAGCCTACTCAAGATTTTACGATTTTTCATTCCATAGTCACTTCATTTTCGATTGATGTTTGCAAAGTGTTTAAGCCTTCTTCTCAGAATATACATGTCAAAATCAATTTCTCTCGCATGCTTGGTCCTTGATAAATGCATGAGCACATATTTCTTATGTGATCCTATGCTGACAATTAGTGCACACTCTCCATTGACAGTCTCCCTCTCACTTTCGGTTGTATTTGTCTCATTATTTCAATGAGTTTTCTCAACTATCTCTTTTGTGCACCTTTGCTTTTACAAGTGTCACTTCTCGTTCGTGATTGTTGTTTTTGTTTGCTTTCACTTTAACAAGTGGCATTTTCATGTTATCTTCGCTCTAGCATGTGTCTCCTTCAATTTCCTTATCTTTTGCAAGTGTCATTTTCACATTTTCATATGGTTGCAAGTGTCGCTTTTAACTATTTTTACTCTTGTATAAGTCACACCTTTACACATTACTAGAGGCATCTCTAGCACAATTTCCTACATTATATGGTCCTATATATCATGAGAATATATGTTATATACATTCCTAAAACTTAGTGCACTTTCTGGACACTGTCAAGACTTGTGTTGCAACTTGTATTCTAAGTGTCATAATGTGGTGTTTCAACTATCGCACTTAGAAATAAGTGTCACTTTGTTATTGTTTCAATGTGTGATTGATGTTTATGACTCCTGTGAATTCCCCTAGCTTGTATTGATGGAATTCATGTGTGTAATCCATGTTTGATTCTTGTTTGGATGATTTTCCCTTTCTTACTCTATTGGTCCCACACTTAGCCATCTTGGAGCTCTTCTTGGTCCTCTACCTAGTGCAAGTTATGAAAGCTTCAATTTCTCATCAGGTGATGAGCATAGCCTATTCAAGAGCCTCATTGATCAGATCTCCCCCTCTTACATCTGTGTCCTAATTCCTCTTCAATTTCATCTCCTATGGTTTCACATTTAATACCTTCAAAGTATAAGTCAGCTAACCCTTGTTGCTCATATTGACTAACTACACAAATTTTTTATCACCTCTGCCTTCGATGGAACATAGAGTACTTCTAGCGGACAACAAGGACCCCTTCCATCCCCTTGCAAAAGAAATATGTGTAATGTAAAGGACCTCCTTCCTCCATAATGCAATGAAGCACCTCCTAGGCTAAGTGACTTAACCTTTTGTTGCCTTCCTGAGTGAACTACACAATCTCCTCTCACAGTCAGTTGTTTTTGAGCCAAACTGCATTAACATAGGAGGTAAAGTGGATTCTTAATGAATAGTTAGTCATTGTTGAGAAATATTTCCCTCACATAGAGACCTCCCCTTAAGCCCAGCACATGGCATAGTAACAATGCTTAGTCTTGCTCCCACTATTGACTGTGGTCCCTATATGCACCTAGGACTAGTCCTGTATAGCCTCTCCTAATGTAGGGCACAATATGAGTAGAAAATGAGCATCTGTTGAAAAAAACTGCATGATGTCCTTTAAGCATCCTCTTCCTTCCCAGCACACAGTGCAATCTGAAGCAACAATCCCTAAACCCTTGTTCACTAAGCTTCCCCTTTACACTAAAAAAATGCTCAAGTATCTCTCTCTCAGTGCATGGTGTAGTCTTAGAGATTAGTGAGGCCTCCTCTCATTAACTGTTGAGTCAAATTGTTCCCTCATTGTATCCTACTCCTTTGAGCCTAGCCTAGCGCAACCTTAGTCAACAATCTCATCAACCTTGTTCCTTGAACTTGCCCACTGAGTTGGACCTTGAAGAGCTCCTCCTCATAGTGCATGGTGCAATCTTATTGAATAGTGGTTCTTTCTTAAGCCATTATTGGGCTCAACTATGCCCTCCTCATCAAGCCCTTCCTTCCCAGTCCTTTCACAGGCATGAGAAAGGTAAAGACATGATATATGATTTTAAGACTGATCTTGCCTTGTCATGAGTGATATTCATTAGCAGGTGCACCACCTCAACAAGTCAAGTTGATGGTCAATGAAAATGTTAAGGAGAAGATACAAAAAACACTTGCAAAGAAAAATCACAAAGAAGAACCATCATGAAGACATGAAGCAGATCCTAGACCATGACAAAATCAAGACTTTTTGTGATGACTCAGAAGATTCAAAAGTTGATCCAAGACCATTTGGAGGGTGAATATGAAGAACAAAACAGATATTTCATGAAGATGAAGTGTTTATTATATCCATCATGAAGATTGAAGACAACGCAATGAGGAGAGCAGATTGGCATTGCCACATCATCATGAATATCCATGTCATCATTGTCAACTTGTGGCTTGTACAAGTGTCATCATAATGTCATATGCGTTCATGTGTTTTGCCACATCATCATGTGGATTGTAATGATTTATTTTCAATAAAATGAAAAAGTATAAATATGTGGAAGTCCAAGAGTCATATGTGGAATGTGTAAAGTCACATGTGAACAAAAGATTCAAATAGAAGTTCAAGTTTCATTTATAAGTCCAAGATTCTTGAGGGTAGTTCAAGCATCATGGGGATATGAAAGGTCATTCCTCTTATTATAAATACAACCTCATAAATCAAGCGAAAGGATTTTGGAGGCTTGGACCTTAGAGAGATAGCCTTGGCTTCTTCCACTTGGGATAGGAGAGAAAATAATTCCTTGGAGAAGCAAGAAGTAACTTAATGATTCACTACTAGAACTAATGCCTCACCTTTATAACTATGTACTTGGATCTTTCACATAATAATTGAAGCTCATTGAGCCAACACACTTTCATGCATGTATCATGAATGTTTTAACACTCTTCTTTGGATGTTTGTGGTATATGTTGGCGTTCTTATGTACTAAATAAATTGAACTATTTCAGTGGCTTTGGTGCTTATCTTGTGGAATGTGTGTTGTATTTGCTTTCATGAATTGTTTATATCTTGTGAACTAATTTGTAGGGAAATCAATGAATATCTCCTTGCCCTCTGGTGCCTCTCTCAATATAGTACTATTACTTTCCTTCTAGAGACTCACTCTTGTCCCGGCTTGTGAAGGTATCATTTTTACACATTACAATTGGTGTTTCACAATGACAACTTACTTGTTTATTCAAAGGATATATGTGCAATCTCTTATGTTATCCATTACAACTGAAGAAAACCTTAAGCTATGGTGGCTAGACTGATACTCTAGATGGGGCTCCTACTCCAAATGGAGTGAGGTCTAATTGGGACTTCACATCATGGATACCCTCTATACGTTGGTAGTATCCAGCACCATCAGCTAAACCTTTCCCACCTAGAGACCACCCATCACCTGTAATTGTGATGCACTACTTCGTAGAAGACAAGAGTGTGATAGTGTGGTTGATCTAGTATGACATGGAAAGTGATTATAAGCTCGATAGAGGTGTCATGTCAAGGTCGCACAAGATTGGTGGAAGCCACATGGGTAATGTGTTTACCTGGCCTCTTTTAATAGGCCAAACATATAATAGACATAACTTTTGATGTAGGACTCAGATTGAAATAAACTTTATATTGTTGAAAATCTCTTGGTGAATTGATCACGATGGTGGTGTTAGAATTAAATTTCATACTTGCAAAAATGAAGGTTTTTCTAACCCCATCTTCATAAAAAACCTTGGCTATTAGGTCAAACAAGTAACATATTCCTTAACCAGAGAATATTTAAGGGGGTGGTTACAATATTGGCAATTGGAGGGAAGTCTGAATTACTTAACTAGAACCAAGCTAGGTATTGTGTATTTGGTTAGCATACCTAGTCAGTTCATGGCTTGGCCACATGAAAATCATTGGAAAGGATCTAAGAGAGCCCTTCAATATTTGAAAGAGACTAAAAATTTTAGTATTCAATATATTAATGATTGGAATGTTGTGTTGACAAGTTATTTAGATTCTAATTGGGTAAGATATCCAGATGACAGGAATTCCACCATTAGTTATGCATTCAATATTGGATAAGGAATTGTGTCATGGAGTAGTAAGAAGCAACCAACTATTTTTTGTTATCCGCTAAAGTTGAGCACAAAGCCTTATGCAGTGCTACCTGTGAAGAAATCTGGCTAAGAAGAATCCTTGAAGACATGGGCGAAAAAAAAAATGGACCAACCATCATCAAATGCGATAATAAAATCTATATCAAACTAGAAAATAACCCAACCTATCATGCTAGATCAAAGCATATTGAAACACATCCTTTTGTAAGTGAAAAGCTACAATAAAAGGAAATTGACTTATCTATTGTAATGAAAATGATAATGTGGCAGACATATTAACTTTGAATTGTATCAAGACAAAGTAGGTACGGTAGATGTAGATTTTCTTGTAGATTCACAACTCATGTAATGTAATAAAACACAAGACAATAATCTACTCTACTCTTTAAACAACGGAAAACAATAAATCAAAGAAAACAATAATTGACAAAAGGAAGATAATAAAATACACATAACACAATTGTTTCTCTGGGAAATCCACTGCTCAAAACCCTAACTATCTATTGCATTAATCATAAATCTAAGTGATAATAGAAATCTTGTTCTCACTAGAACAATTCCTGTATAAGTATGATCAACTCTCTACCCCACAAGCCCACACTAACCAACACTTAGCCAATTTATGCTACTTTTTGAGCCCCTATTTCCTTGCACAATTATTGTGAGGATCAACCCATATTTAATTGGGAAATCCTTCCTCCATAACTATGTAATCCAAAAATAGTTTCTTCTATGATTGCATGCATGTCTTGTACAACTCAGATCGTCATATAACTAATAGTACATTGTCCTTGCACTCTAATCTCAACTGGGTCTTTCTCTGAACTGACATGCATGAGTCTCTCTTGAGTGAATCTCTAGTTAGATGGAGTAGCACTAAAGATGCACCAATGCACCAACTCACTACTAGACCTCTACTAGTTCCACAAACAATTAGAACTAGTTTAACTGACCATAACTCAGTCAAACTAGGTTATCTAATTACAACTCAAATAAACTCATCCTCGACCCCTAAAATTTATGGAGAACATATACATGACTACGGAAAGTCTTCCAACTCGAACTTCCTAAGCTAATTAAGTTAATTAAACTTAATTAACTATTTACTAGTTGTTATGAGAATAGAATTCGATTTTAATTCACAGTTTAATTCAAGGACAAATTAAACTGGAATTTATTTTAGCCATTTCTCAACACTCCCTCTCAACAACAAAGGGATTATTAGCTACCCTAATCATGTCTCTATAAAACTCGAATTTATACCTTGACAATGCCTTTGTCAAAATGTGAACATCTTTCTCCTTCGCGGGAATGTACTCCAACAACATAATCTACCTCAGTACACCATCTCTAAGATGATGATATCAAATATCTATATGCTTGGACCGATCATGAAAAACTGGATTTTCATAGAGTTTGATACAACTCCGATTATCGTAGTAAATCATAGTTGGATCCATCTGCTAACCAAAAAAACCAACCAGAATCTTCCTCATCCAGATGGCCTCACATGTTGCCTAACTTGTAGCCATGTACTTTGCCTTTGTCAAACTGAGTGCAACCGATCTTTGTTTCATGATGTACCAAGAAATTATTTCTGACCCAATACTGAAGATCATTCCTTATGTTCTCTTCCCGTCGGACAGACTCCCTACCCAATCTACATCGGTGGAGCCTTGAAGCTTCACTCCCTCTGTCTATTTGTACTAGTATCCATACTGAGTAGTGCCCTTGAGGTATCTCAACACATACTTTGTCTCCTTCCAATACAAATTGGTAGGCCTAACCATCACTTGACTAAGATGGTTAACTTCATAGCACATATCTGGTCATGTGTTCACCAAGTACATGAGTGAACCCAAAAGTTGCCTGTAAACAGTAGCTTCCACTACTTCCCCTGAAGTAGTGTCCTCCTTCTTCCTGTTACCTACTAGAGAAGTCTTCATGGGTTTGTTTCTCTCCATGTGGAACCTCCTGAGTATCTCATTGACATACTTTCCCTGAGAAACAAATAGTTCCCCATCACCCTACCATACTTCTGATGAGCCCCGGAAATGGGTAATTATATGGGCTCATCTTACCTCTTAATTCGACTTAATCCACCATTCTCATTAGTTTATTACATGTTTTTTTATCATATTTATGCTAATAGAGTGAATTGGGTTAGTCATTATGCCAAAAAGTCTAATGTGTGATTTATGCAAATTTTCGCTGAATTTTGAGACAAAATCAAACGTTTAATGAGCACTTGGCATCCAAATTCGTGAAGAAAAAGGGAGAGGATTTGTAGGAGGGTGTCCCCTTCATTTATGAGCCCTTACCTCAAATTATCCATCAAAAACTCGGAGCACAAAGCTAAGGGGCAGCCAAGCAAGTCAAGTAGGACTGCTATTATCTTCAGTTCCAGGAAGTCGAGTTGCTTGATTTTAGGAGTGTTGGAGGTACCCATTTGTATAAATAAGAAGGCTTAGGGCATCAGTTCAGTTAGTCAGATTTTATTTAGATGTTAGTCATTTGTTAGTCTATCTTCGCACTTTAGTGCAGCCTTGTATCAGCGCATTTTCGAGCTTCTTCTTGTAGACAGTTTTTGGGATGTAACTATTATTTTTTTATCAATGGAGATGAAACTAGCTTTGCACTAGCTCTGATCTTTCTTAGGAGGTTGTAGCTCTTGGGGTTGGGCCCAACCCAAGTGCCCAGTACCTCTTGTGTGTACTTTTATGTGTTTTTCTTTCATTCATAGAATAATTTTACTTATTTAGGTTAAATTCTTGCTTCATTACTTAGGTTGTTTTTTATGATTAAGATAGTTGTTCATGCTTCAGGTGATTTGACAGTTTGGTAATAGGGAAGATCCATGAAAAGGCTACCAAGAAGCCCTTGATCTCATTTCTCCATCCTTGGGATCATGAATTGAGACCAAGGTACACTTGTGTTATAGACATTTTTGTGCCTTACAGCATGAAGCATGAAATGTCAATAATCTGAGGGATCCAAAGTCCCTAAACATGTTGTTCCTACCCCTAGAGGAACAAGGTCAGCAAACCACAGCACTGAAAATCAGTTCTCCACCTGAAAACACTCAAAAACAAGCTAATTCTGGATCATGTCAGCTGCTCCACTGAGCATCTGCGCTGAATGTCAACTGCTCCACTCTGTACCTGCGCTGAATGTCAAAAGCAATGAAGGCTACCTGCGCTGGGCGAGATTGGCCAAGTGGCACAGTCATTCTGCAAGGTGTCAAATGCCCAGGAAGCTTCCAAAATGACACTTGGATCAGGAAATTCGCCTTGTGATGAGTAAGAGGATCTAGATCTCCAAGTGGAGGCAAGAGACTCCAAGTGGACTCAAGAACTGAAGAATAACTGAAGTGGGAGAGGACACTAGTCAGCTTCATGTCAGTCTCAAGCTGACTCATCCTTTCTCTAAAACTTCTATATATAGAGCTCTCTCATGAGGTCTATGGAGGCTGGAATTTTGTGAATGTAAGGAAGTGCTGTTGGTTTGTGCATAGAACTATTGGGTGATTGCTTTGAAGGAGGTGAAGAGGAGATTTCTTTCTACTAGGAGGTGTTGCTGGATTGGGCCTCTTATGGTTGTAACACTCTCAGAACTTTACTTCTTCCATTAATAAAGCATTTGAGGTTCTTCTACATGCATGTGTCTTTGTGGCGTATTGATGCTTGTATATTTGATTTATTCTAATCCTTGAATCAATTATGGATGTATGCTTCTTGTAGTTTCCCTTTCTTGTGCTTTTGCAGGATCTTTGTGTAGCTGGGCCAGTGAAAGAGCAAGGAGCTGGGAGCAAGCAGCAAAGAGGGAAGCTTGGATCAACCATTAGCGGAAGACAACGGTTAGTGGATCCCTTTCTCCTCTCTCTTACATCTCATAAAGAAGTAATCTTGAATAGCTTTGTATTCAGTTGTTGCTGAGGTACTATCACCCTTAGAGTGGGATAGGGTCATTCCGTATTGGATAATTTTCCCAACAACAAATTGGCGACTCCTTCGTTGGTTGAAAATACAGCTGGCCCGCTCAAGTGGTCAGCTGAAACATCAGTCAGTGAAAATGAACCTACTGAACCCAGACCAGACGAAAGTCTAAAGGTCGATACGGCAGTTGACCCGGTTCTTCCTTCAGAGGTTTCATCCTCAAATGACACCGTCACTGAAGATTCATCTTCGAATGACACCCTCACTGAAGAGAATAAGGATGACACCATCCAGATTCTTTTCATCAACACCGACTCTGATGAGCATCAGGGCAATGCGCCCATTCCTTAATCACAGGAAGGAACATCGTCAAGGTCATATCCGGCCGTGTATTCGGTCCCACCACCAAGAAAACTGGTTGTGTCCTTTGATTGGAACCAACTAGGCAGACCCCAGTTACCAGCCAGTATACCATTCAGAATCATAGTCCAAATTTACAGGATGGTAATGGCTGGAACTATCATTGATGAAGGGGCATCTGTGAGTATCCTTTCCTCTATTGCTTGGAAAGCACTGGGTTCCCCGGCGCTTTTGCCTGAGATAAGAAATCTCTCGGGTTTTGATAAAGGAACCAGTCGACCATTAGGGATCCTCCCCAATGTACCTGTTACGTTGAAAGGGAAGACCGTTCAGATGAACGTGATGGTTGTTCAAGGACCCTTGGATTATAACCTACTCCTTGGACGAGACTATATATATTGCATGGGAGCTATAGTCTCCTCACTCTTTAGAGTAATGTGTTTTCCACACGAAGGAATAATGGTCAAGCTCGTAGACCAACTTTCATTTCCGGGATCACGCATCGCAAATAGTCACATACTAACCCTCAATGGTCTATTCACCCAAGAAATGTCTCCACCCCCAGTCCTCCTTCCCGATGAGTGCGAGTGATTCGGAAAGATGGGACTGGAACCCAGGGGGCATGCATCCTGGTCTGCTTTGGGCAGAGAAAACCTTGGGTATAGAGTAGATTTCCGCGGGAGAATATGACTAGTCCGTACCCCGTCCGTCTAGGAAGAGGGGTTGTTCTGGAATAAGATTCTTTTGTCAAAGTTATGTGGGTGGAATAATCTATTTTTCGCCCACCCCTGTCTATTTCGGTAGACATTGCTGAAGAAGTGTTTTGTTGAAAGAATAACAAGACAATCTTTGGGTGACCTGAAAGAGGTAGGCCTCTCCTGGTAAAACAAATGTTTTATCTGCAAATTGAGGGGTAACCTTGAAATCGTACTTTATACCTGGGGGCATACAACCTTTTGGAGTGCAAGCAAGGGGCGACTATTTATTTTCTAAATTTTTAGGTCCTCCCTTTAAACCTGTAGGTCTAACCCTTTAAACTCGTAGGATTATCCGTTTCCGAACTTGCATAAAGAAAGGATATGAGGAGCATAGCTTCGTGAGATAAAGCTCCATAAAAAATAGCTATCTCATAGGAGACATTCTTATCTTATGACTGGTATATCGAGCAGTTTTACCGCGGAATTTATGCTCGTTAAAAAATAGAAAAGCGAGATCCGAGAAGTTTTAACGCGGAATTCATGCTCGTTAAAAAATAAACATAAGCATTGAGCAGTGTTTTGGCGCATTCAAGCTCATTAAAAAATGAACCCATCTCGGTAAATAACCACTGTGATCGTAAATTTATTAGCCATAAAAAGCCTTGGTCATGTTTACACCCGCCACCTCCATTTCATTTGGCCAATCGTTCACCTCCATATGATTGTTTACCCATTTTGAGGAACAGCTGCGAAGAGTGATTTCACTTAGCCATCCTTGTGACACTGCCGTGATTGGAAAATTCCAACATGTACCTGGAATCTGCTGCTATCCCTGTTTATCACTCGTTCCTCAAAAGACGAGTCTTCTTTGAGCTCTTTTCATCTGAATCGTAAAATATGAAAAGTTTGCCGAGTTTTGGCCTTCCAGCTCGTTAAAAGGACAGGAAGAGCTATCCCTCCTCTAGATTTTAATCTTTTTGGACCTGAGGGATTATTACACAAAAAGGTCGAGCGCTTGTTTTATTCGGCTCGTTAAAATTATCGAAAACTCATCCCTTCTGTATTGTTTTATACTTTTTCGGACTTAAGGGATTAGATGACGAAAAAGGAATTTTGGAGTTAACTTTCTGTACCTTTTCAGACTCTCTAAAAATGAAAAGGACCGAGTTTTCCTTGTCGTTAGACTCGTTAAAATGATTAAATAGCGACAAACTTGTCTTTAGACAAGAACGAGTTTCCCTATCGCTAAGCTCGTTAAAACATAGCGATGGGCTTGCCCAAAGGGCAAGTTATAGAACAAGCATATGTTATCCTCCTCAAGCTTGACAAAAATAAAGAGGTACTGGTCAGAAATGACTGGGAAAAATTGGGAGAACCTCAAAGCTTTAATGGTAGCAAGTCGCTCTTGAACATGACACTTTGTCCTCCGTATCACATCGGGTTGGGTTGTTTCATTCATCGGTCTCATCACCATGGTCCTCGCCAAACCATCCACATTTGGGGTAATGCTACCGATCCATCGCATCAGTGTCGTTATATGTTCAAGAGATGTTGTTCAGAAAGAGTCAACCGTGTCCCATCCACTGCCATACATTATCCTTCATCCACTCATGATCGCCACCCTGAATCATATTTCACAGATCGTTTTCACCTCCACTAAAATCATTAGCTCCGTTCCGTGTCACTGATGTGGGATTCATTAAGGCCCTCCTTTGACGGATCGCTTCTTGTCGACTTTAGCTCATTATCCGAGAAGTTGATCTAGGAACAACCCCCCCAGTACTTTGAAACTTGCATGCCTCAATGGCAAGTTTCTCACTTCCGGCGACAGGTATACATCAATGACCTTCGACCAGAAGATTTTGCGTGGTGTTCGATGCCAAGTCCTTTATTCACACCACGTGAATTGTACTGCAGTACCTTGAGGGTCATTGTCATTATTGGTGATTCCTCTCGCGCTTGTTAACGGTTTACATTATTGACCGGTAATCAAGCGATGTCTTTCCATGTTCGACTTCAGTGCAATTCTCACATGGGTCGACTTGTACTTAGAGTGAAGATCGAATGAGTTTTGAAGACCCCGGATCTAGTTTCATCCATCCGGGCTGCGATATATATTCAGGAAATATAAAGACATTTGATATGTACATCATTGCAACAGATGATCATCCTACTCAAAGGATGATAATTTCAGCAGAGAATTATCAGTCTACCATCAGACGATCGTCTGTTCTATGTACCAAAATGAATTTATAAAGCTGAGCATGGGAATGCCCGCCTCAGCTAGATCATGGAAGCAGAATGAAAAATAATGTATTATATTGTATTTTATTACAGGGCACCTCTCAGCGATTGAATGAACTTCGGATCCTCCTGATAAAGCATTTCACCCGATAAACGACCTCATACTTTAGGGGGCAACTGTTATAGACATTTTTGTGCCTTACAGCATGAAGCATGAAATGTCAATAATCTGAGGGATCCAAAGTCCCTAAACATGTTGTTCCTACCCCTAGAGGAACAAGGTCAGCAAACCACAGCACTGAAAATCAGTTCTCCACCTGAAAACACTCAAAAACAAGCTAATTCTGGATCATGTCAGCTGCTCCACTGAGCATCTGCGCTGAATGTCAACTGCTCCACTCTGTACCTGCGCTGAATGTCAAAAGCAATGAAGGCTACCTGCGCTGGGCGAGATTGGCCAAGTGGCACAGTCATTCTGCAAGGTGTCAAATGCCCAGGAAGCTTCCAAAATGACACTTGGATCAGGAAATTCGCCTTGTGATGAGTAAGAGGATCTAGATCTCCAAGTGGAGGCAAGAGACTCCAAGTGGACTCAAGAACTGAAGAATAACTGAAGTGGGAGAGGACACTAGTCAGCTTCATGTCAGTCTCAAGCTGACTCATCCTTTCTCTAAAACTTCTATATATAGAGCTCTCTCATGAGGTCTACGGAGGCTGGAATTTTGTGAATGTAAGGAAGTGCTGTTGGTTTGTGCATAGAACTATTGGGTGATTGCTTTGAAGGAGGTGAAGAGGAGATTTCTTTCTGCTGGGAGGTGTTGCTGGATTGGGCCTCTTATGGTTGTAACACTCTCAGAACTTTACTTCTTCCATTAATAAAGCATTTGAGGTTCTTCTATATGCATGTGTCTTTGTGGCGTATTGATGCTTGTATATTTGATTTATTCTAATCCTTGAATCAATTATGGATGTATGCTTCTTGTAGTTTCCCTTTCTTGTGCTTTTGCAGGATCTTTGTGTAGCTGGGCCAGTGAAAGAGCAAGGAGCTGGGAGCAAGCAGCAAAGAGGGAAGCTTGGATCAACCATTAGCGGAAGACAACGGTTAGTGGATCCTCTTCTCCTCTCTCTTACATCTCATAAAGAAGTAATCTTGAATAGCTTTGTATTCAGTTGTTGCTGAGGTACTATCACCCTTAGAGTGGGATAGGGTCATTCCGTATTGGATACTTTTCCCAACAACAACTTGCTGCCACAAAAACATTATTTTTGCCTTCCAATGCAATTGCTAGTGTTAGATTTTGAGTTGGAAAAGTTGATATCAGTTATGTTTTCATGTTTAGATCTATTCTTGCTCAGTTTCCATAGCTCTCTTGCATGATTTTCTATCTATAAACTTCTGTTCATCATATTTCTGGTTTCTAAGGGCAGATTAGGTCAAAATAGATATATCTCTATTTTTTTAGTCTTTTTTTGGATTAGTTTTGGAAAATAGTGTGCAAAGCACCTGTAATACATTCCTACCTACCATTCCTTCATCATACAACCTACTCTAGTCCCTCACTCAAGATTTCTTTCCTTCATTCGCCACACTTTCCCAACTTTCCCTAATTTCTACATTTATGTGCAACATTGCTTTCTTCATCCTTGAACAAATCCAACCATCTTTATCACTCCTTAGCTTCATTTACCAGGTCCTACACCTCTTAAAATCCTTATCCATCATTCATTTCCACTTCCCCACCGTTTTTCCACCATCAATCCTCTAAAAACCACTTTCGGCCTGTTTCTATAAAACTTCCTGTAGATCCCCTGCAGCCTCCTGTAGAAGATAACGCGAGCGATTTTTCAAGATCTGAGCACGGTGGAAATCTCCAAAAGGGTGCTAGGGACCCTTTAGGTCCTCCCCACACCTTTCTAACCCCCTGCAAACACCCACTCCATTTCCTGTCACCAATAAACCTCTGCACAGTCAAAAATATTTAAAACACATGCATAATAATTCTGCATAAAATTGCTCAAAAATAAAAAAAGATGATTTTTCCATATTTCCCTTCAGAAGTAGCTTAAACACATGTATTTTACCTTTGCAATAGTCCATGTCATCCATTTCAGTAGTTTTACATCTCTTTTCTTGCACAAGTAGGGTTAGTCGGTAAAACTAGGGTTTGCTAGGGTTTATGTTTCCTTTCAGCTTTCATCTTCTTTCTGCAAGTAGACTAGCCTCTTTTGAGTTATCTTTCATCCGTCACAATTAAAATATTCTTCTAAGAACTCATAGAAGTTGGCTTAAGCTCCTAGCAAACTTGTGCCAGCTAATCAAGTGATAGCCTGCAGTAAGAGCTAGTACTTGTGCATATAGCACCGTCACTTCCAAGTTTGTTACGAACTACCGGGTTGATAAAACTAAAGTAGGGAGTCCCAGGAGTTGCAGCATCGTTTCTGCAATACTGGAGCTCACCATCTTTTTGGCGTCGTTGCCAGGGAAGCGTCAGAGTATTTTGTGATTATTGTTTTTCTTCTATTTTCTACTGCAACCTTCTACTAAGTAGTTTATTTCAACAAGAGTAGAGTAGTTGTTTCATTTTAATTCTGCAAAAGTAGATTAGAACATTTCCTACTTTCATTTCAATTCCGCAATTTCATTTCAGCAAGTGTAGATTAGCTATTTCCTGCTTTCATTTCAATTCTGCAATTTCATTTCAGCAAAATAGATTAGTCCTTTCCTGCTTTCATTTCAATTCTGCATTTTCATTTCAGCAAGATAGATTTTAGTTAGTTGCAATTTTCTGTTCAATCAATTTCAGTTTTGCAGGTACAAGAAGAGAAAAAAATATTTCCTTTCATGCCTTGTAGGTGTAGAGATAATTCAGAAAAATGTTTGCACAACACCCCCACTGCTTCACACAGCCAACCTTCTCTCTTCTTCAATAGTTATGATTAAGAAGAACCCTTAGGTGGACAACAAGACATATTTGAAGAACCTATAGGGGAGAAGAAGAAGAAAACATTCCTCTGGAGCAAATGGCTGAAAACAGAAATGTTGGGAGCAGTACCTTTTCTTCCAACTCATCCATTGAAGGTGAAATTGGAAACATGTGGGAAGATTTCAAGAGTGAGATGAGACAGACTATTGCCATGCAAATGGATACCTTGTGGATCCAATGGAAGCAAGAGGAATCCGAGAGGGCTTTGGCCATATTTTGTCCTAGGTGCACTAGAAAGCATCCTAGGAACGAATTTCCATTGTACTCCATAGAAGTTTGTTTTGTTTGTGAAGAAGACCATCCTACGAATTAGTGCCCTTCCTTGCCCAGAATTAAAGCTGCATATCAGAGGGCCAAAGGTGCCATTGAACCACTCTATTTCATGAACCAAAGGAGGGCACATGGACCCAAACCTTACTAGCAGGGAATGCAAGGGACATCCCAGACCTATTACAACCCCTATCAAGCCACTTCCATGCCTTCTTGGGGTCCCCCTACTCATCCTTCCTAGTCCACACCCCCTCCTTAGTCGTATCCACCTCAATATCATGCTCAACCAGCTATTCATTCATTTCACTCCTATGCTCAGCCACAACCTCAGTGGAATACACCTCATCGGGGGTGGAGGCCCTAGTACAACACTCCTCTTGCTCCTTTTCCTCCACCACCTGCTCAACCGCAACCATCGCCCCCTGCTCCACCAAGGCAGCCCCAAATGCCTGCTCAACCGAACCCGAACCCAAATAACAGGCAACTCAACAAGTATATAGTGGGAAACCACCTTCCCAACGACAACCCATCCACATCCATCTCAAATATACACCCCCACTCAACTACCCATACCACCATTTCCAAACCCGCACATTGGAGTAGCTCAACCCAATTACAATGCTGAGGCACAACATGTCCAAACAACTCCTCTTGAGCTCAATGATATTCACCATAGCTCAGGAAGAGTATTGCAAAACAGAGATTATATTGATATCATTGAAGGACCACATCCAGCAGACGAAGATGCAAAAGAGAAGATCAAAGAACCATGGGCTGCACTTGATAAAGAGAAGACAATAGAATCAAAGATCGAGAGAGCTCCCTCATGGTTACCATCAAATCCTCCATGTATTCATGAGAAGAATTAGCAAAAAGAGGAAGATATGAAGGTCATGGTAGAAGAAGACATGAAGAATGATCCAGATCATCAAAAAGGCCAAGGACATCACAGTTATATTGAGGTATGGTTCCAGATGGTCACTAAGGTGCAACATCACTCTCTTCCTCAACTATGCTTGATCCCTTCAAAGTCAAATCATTTGGTCTCTGAAATCCGAATACCTGTCAAAGCATGCATTTCAAGCCTCCACATAATTTTGTCTATCATCTCGATGTGCACATGGCTGCATTGGAAGTATTCTTATACTTGAAAATGATTTTGTTTTTCAAGTAGGGTAGGGTAGAGAAAATTAAAAAAAAAAAAAAAAAAGGAAAAAATGAAAAATAAGAGAAAAATAAAAATCTAAGGTGAAAACCTCCTCGGATGCGCCTCAGATTGGCTCATTGATTGAAAACCTCCATGAGGCAGTCAATGGGTTGGAAAGAAGAGAAAGGAAAAGAGAATAAGATCCTTGAGTGAAAACCTCCCTTGGAGGTGCCCAGGGCAGGAAATTAGGGTGAAAACCTCCTTAAGGCGCCCTAGTTGTTTTCAAAAAAAGAGAGAAAAAGAAAAAAATGAATTCCCAGTTGTATTGCAGGTCTACAAGAGAACTTCAGGAAGCAGCATCAGGTGTCAAGAAAGCTCTGAAACCAATAACAGCACCTATCATACCTTCCCTCACCCTTCTCCATCATTCTTGACATCCTTTCCACCTCACTGTGCTTCTTTTCTGAAAACTGTGTTTTCTACAGGAGGGTCTTGTAGAAATTACAGAAAGCAAGAAATGGACTTCAAAAGAAGTTTGAGGAATGGGGAAGCTTCATAAAGGGTTCATAAATCCTCCTACAGTCTTCAAACCCCTCTTCCATCATTTCCATGCCTGCATCACACCCCAAGCTCATTTTTCTTATTGTAAAAAAAAACTGCAGAATGCTCTGATACAAAAATACATAGAGCAGAAATTTTTTTTTCCCTAACTTGAAGACCGTGCATCCATTTAAAAAAATATTACATGGGGAGCTATATAGGGATGATGGCAACATGCCCAAGAAATTTCAACCAATTCCAGTGCACGATTTCCAAGAAATCAGCCTCCATCACCTTCAACCCTTTTTGCATTTTCTCCATATCTATGCATCCATTTAAAAACTTGTTTCATGGGGAGATGCATATGGGTAATAGTCACCTACCCAAGCAATTTCAGCCAATTCCACTGCACGGTTTCCAAGAAATTGACCTCTGTCACCTTCAACCATTTTCAGTTTTTCTCAAAATCTGTGCATACATTGACCACAATTTTGCTATGGGAGGTGCATAGTGATGACAGAAACATGCTCAGAAAGTTTTAGGTCAATCCAGTCTATGGACAAAACAAGTCGCTGCCCTGCAAAAATCTAGCATTAGCAGTGTTATAGACATTTTTGTGCCCTACAACCCCAAGCATGAAATGTCCATAAACCAAGGGCTCCTAAGTCCCTAAAAGTGTTGTTCTAACCTCTAAAGGAACAAGGTCAATAGATTACAGCTTCTCCCAGAAGTTTTCCATGAGAAACTACTCAGAATTGGTCAAAACAGGATCATTGCAGCTACTCCACTGGCTAAGTGCGTTGCATCTCACCTAAATACACTGTGAGGGTGCGTTGCATTTCAAAAGTCCCATCTGTGGGGTGCGATGGGAAAGAAATGACAAATGGCAGTGTCATTCCGCGAGGTGGAGAGGCAATGGAAGCTTCCAGAATCTTCTCCTGTGACACTTGCCTCACTGAATTCGACCAAGGATGAGTAAGAGGCCCTCAGTCTCCAAGTGGAAGCAAGAATTGTCAGAGAGAAGACACTAATCAAATCACAAGCTGACTCATCCCCCTTATCGATATCTATATATGGATCCCTCATCCAGAGATCCGGAGGCTGGAATTTTGCATATTGTAAGGAATTGTTGTTGGTTTCTAGAGACAAACATCAGATTGTTGGGTGATCTAAGCTTTGTTTGAGGTGAAGAGGGGCTTCTTTGCTGGGAGGTTGATGCTGGGTTGGAACAACTCGTTGTAACTCCTCCTGGATCTTTTCTTGTTTATCAATAAAAGCTATTTGAGTTTTTCTCCATGCTTTTGTATCATTGATGCTTGTTACATTTGTATGGTCAATTTACATCTGATCCTAGATTGTTTATGATTATAGATCCACGTCTTTGTATAGTGCTATGCTTCTGTGATCTTACAGGTACTTTGTGAAGCTGGGCATGCAAGGGAACAGGTAGCTGAGGACTATCAAAGAAGAGAGGGATCGAATCGAAGGATTAGCGCAAGACAGAGGTTGGTCTTTCTGTTCCTCTCTATCTATAATTCATAAAGGAAAAACAAAAGTAGTTTTTCTCTATTTGTTTCTAAGGCAGCTGTGACACCTTAGTGGGATAGAGCAGTTCTAAATAAACACTTTTCCCTGTAACAAAATGGCGACTCCGCTGGGGAGCTAATTAGTTTGTTTGTTTATCATTCTATTAGATACCTATACCAATAGGTTTCATATTTCATGATTGGCAAAGAAAGGTCCAAATATGCTCTGCTTTGATGATGCAAAGATCCCATATTTCCAAGAGAAGACAAGCTGTGCATATAGCTTGATATAGACTCAATTTTGATGGATGGTCCAACAGCCTAATCTGGATCATGCCATGTTTTAAATTTTCAGTTGTAGAATAGAGAAAGAAGTCTGTCCAAACTGTTTAATCTTGGCAGACAAGTAGCTTAGGTAGAGAAATAAGGCTCCCAACTGCCTAATCTGGGACCTTGGAAGCAATAAGGGTAGCATTAGATAGAAAACCAAAAGGAAAAAGCTAGAGAAAAGAAAAGGCAAATAAGGGTCTGCAAGACTAAGTGCACCCTCCAAGAAGAAACAAAAAATGCTAGGCAAATAGATGGGTAGGCAGATGGGGTTGCAGAAGTGTCATTCCTTACAATTGAAGGTGTGCTAACCTATTTCACAAAGAAAAATCCATGGATTGAGAAGTCCTTCTTCTCTATCAGGTTGCAACAAAGCAAAGAATCATGTCTAACTTCCCAAGTTTCCCCTTTTCCATTCATTACTAACATCCCCTCATCAGTTGAGATTCATGGAAGAATTGGTGGTTTTATGGTGGTTCTTAGTCCTTTAAAAGCCACATTTCTTGTCTAAAACTCTTTTCATTTTGATCTACTCCCTAAGCTAAGTTATTTTCAAAATAAAATTAGTAATATCACCCCTCATCCACTCTTTCATCCACATTAATTTCTAACCTCTATTATATAATTCCCGTATGTTACCCTTTCCCTACTATTATAACACCATGGTGTATAAACCCCCAAGCATTGTATAAATACCCCTCCCCTTGGCATTATAGCCATATGTCCTCTGTCAGGGATCAAATGGACATCTGGTCAGTTTGAGAAACCTAAGCCTAACCCCCTTCCCCCTTCTGAATCCATTTTGACCCATTACACCTTCATTTGCTAAGAAAAACATATGAAAAACCCTTTTTACCCATAACCCGCTTCATTTGCAAAAAGCGCACAAAAACCCACTTTTCCATTTTATCCAAAGTATCGGCGCGGTAATATTTTTATTTCTGTTTTACATTGAAAAACCATATAAACCCGCTGAAACACAAAGTCTCGCTGGGCACGCTGTTCAAAAGAAAATACTATTTTATTACTTCCCCGCTGCCGTATCGTCCGCACTATTCAGTGACCTGTCAACCGTCCGATCGGGTGCCTTTGATCAGACGGCCATTATGCATATCGGGTTGGGCCCGACGTCCGAAGATTAGCGCCCGAGAAACTGTCAGAGGGTGACGTCAGGCCTTTGCCACGCGTCGCCCTCACAATTTCTCGGGTCGCCCTCTGACAAAACCCTGACCGTATCTAAGGCGGTCCGAGAAAAACCATTACCGCTTATCATTTACCGCCGGTTCTGTTATGCCTGCGTCATCACCACGTCGGACCCACGTCAGTGCCACCCCGCCGTCGCGTCAGCAATCTTGTCCGCCCCTGCGCTGATATGTCTGCCACCTCATTATCCCTGTGGACCAATCACAGCTTGCCACATCACCCGGTGACGTCACGCTGACGTCATCCGACCTTGACCCCACCTGATGACGTCATGCTGACATCATCCCAAAAACGCGCCAATATGCCAAAATCCATATTTTTAGCCAAAAATGCGTGTTTTTCCCACTTTTGCCAAAGCAACTATTGATTTTCCTGCATGCATTTTATGACCAATTTAGCGCCAACCTGCACAACTCGACTCTGAAACAATGGGCGCCTCCGTCGTACTTGCATTTGCAACTGTTATCGACAATTCGCAAGGTATTTCTCAAAATTGTTCCCTGCACCTGGTTTTATCCATATTTCTGCAAGCAAACTGTTTAAGAGAGTGTAAAGCACCGAAATCACCATTAAGCATCCAGTGACCTGCACTCATTTCCGACTAGCGAGGCAATAAACCTTCTGCCAAGCCTGCATTTGACAAAATTGACCTGAATTCACAGGTAGTTCGCGCAGTCGTGAACTAGAAACCTCCATTACATAATTTCACCATAGAAACACTCTAGTCACTCCTACTACTGTTTTTATCAGTCCTATAAACGGTATTTCAATTGCTGTTTGTTCAATTCGCCCTCTGTTCCCTACAATTCACAGTTACATTGTAAAGAAACTCCTCTGCGTTCTTCTGCTCACTCAAAACAGTTTACATACCATTCAGAAGCCTTACTAGCCATGGAAACACCAATAGCCTTGAATATCCAGCCTTTGAATGCCCCTCAAAGGGAGTTAGAATTTAAAGCCCTGGGAGATGTAGATTATCAGATGATAGACTGGTTCCCAATGGGTTCTAAGTTTAATATCCACATGCTAAATGAATTGAAAGCCCAACACCTTGGCGGAGCTGATATTTTAGGGATTTGGGACTCAAATTTGCCCATTTACAACCTCCCTCAAGTCAATGCCCTTCCAGACTTGATCCACAGATGCCAAGAATGTTATGATCCATGCCAAAGAGTTGTTCTCAGTCCTACAGGCTCAATCCTATTCCATATCACCCCAGAAACCATAAACGAGATGCTGCATTTCCACTCTGCAAGGCCATTGACCCCTCTCTCCATGCTGGACTTAGTAAAGAAGGGGAGTAATATGTCAAGTGCCCAAATCATCAAAATTAATCAGTTATTCATACAGCCAAGCTCTGAAACTATGAGAACTCCTCCTATTGGATATCACTACCTGAATGACTTGGGTAGAATGCTGGTAGATTTGATCAGCTACGTTCTGGGGTACAGGGGAATTGAGGATGTTGATGACACTATAATGGCAATGCTGTCCATATTTTCTCCTGGAAAGCCTCCAGCTGTGCACTATGACTATGCCACATATATTGCAGAAAAGATCCATGAACAGCTAATGAATCTACAAAGGGAAAGGGTGTTCAGATACACCTCATACATCTACCACCTGTTCTTGTTTTATCAACCAGACAGTTTCTCCATTCCCCTCAAGAAACTTAATGCCCAGGGGAATCCAAGGTCAGTTGTGTTTTGGACTTCAGTTTTCCATAATATTTCTCAATCACCATACACATACTGTGAATTTATAGACCTGTTCATTCACCTAGCTATAACATTGCTGTATGGTGTCCCTCCTCCAAGGTTGACCGATGACATGCAGAGAGTTCTCCATCTCTCCAAATCCTACAGCATTGGTGATTGGTATTTTTACCAACATCACACAGTAATCAGAGTATATGGCTGTGAGTTGGACCCTTATAGGCTGCCAAGGTATGTCCCTATGAGACTTTTTGCCCTAGAATACTTCAGGTAGTTTGGAAATGTAGACTGCTTCCATTTCCAAAGTAGGAATAAGAAGGTGCAGCTGAAGGTAAGGAACCAGCTAGGCCCCTTTTTATACAACAAAAGAGAGGAGGGATGGAAGGAGGCAGATATGATCCTAGAGGGTTTCAAATTGCAAACCAGTTTCAAATGGACACCTTATGACCCTAATCATTTTATCTCCCTCAGAAGGATAAAATACAAATTGGGTAACTATTCACATGTAAGGTTGCCTCATGTTGAAAAGTATGCAAATTCTTTGAGCTGGAAAGAGGGCACTCTAGAAGAGCCAATTACTAGAGAGCAGATGCTAGAAAGAGAGGCTAGGAATATGCAAAAAGAGGCTGACTTGGAAACTTGTGGACAGGTTTCATTCTCTTATCAAAGGCAACTTGGAGCAGCTGCCTCTTCTTCAACAACACATCAGCAAGCTGCCATGGACACTCAACAGACATCTAGCAAAGGCAAAGAAAAGTAGGTGGAACAGGAGCAACCACCTCCAATGACTGAAGAGCACATAGAAAAAGAGGTGGAGCATCAAGAAGGAGTGCAGCAGCAGGAAGTACATCAACAACAACAGCAACAACAAGAAGAACAAAGACAGGAGCAGCCTGTACAGCAAGAGCAGACAGTGGAAGACCCAAAATCCACTGAGCAACAGCCACAACAAACTGTGCCTCCAAGGCAGGAAACATCAGCTGAAACATCAATCCTCCAAACTCCACAAAAGGAGGATATAAGCAGGAAAAGGGACAGAGAGACTCCCTTAACCACATCAATAAGTCATGGTGAGAAAAGACAGAGACTGAATCCTTTCTCTGAGGAGGAAATGCCAATAGGGCAGTCTCTGGGCATGGGCCCACCTAGCAGGGAAGCATCCGCAAGTTCCTTCCAACAAGAACAAGACAGAACAGTGGGAGGAGAAGTCAGCTCCTCAAGCTAGCAGAGAGAAGGTGAACTGAGCATCAAACAACAGTTCATAGACATAAAGAGGAGGAATGAGCCAATAAAGATACAACTGTACAATCATTTGTTGAAAATGGCTCCCACTAACCAGCAAAGACTGATGTCTGCGTATGATGTTAGTGAAGGAAAAATGATCATGAGTCATTTTTTGCCAGCTGTAGCACAGCCCCAGTCCCCTGAAGATTATATAAGGACCAATCTTGAGGTCCTTGCCAAGGACATCCACCCTATGGACAAAATTGAATTACACAAACAAACGGGTGAGATGGTGTATGCCTCCTTGGCAGACAAAACATTGGACAATTATAGGCTAGAGAATAGCCTTCATAATATAGCTGCCCAACTTGAGTTGGAAAGGGCATCCTCTCAAGCTAAGGACAACAGAATTAGGTCCTTAGAAGATATAATCATAGAAATTGGGCATGATCCCAAGGATATCAAGGGCATACAAGAGATATTGAAGTTGAGGGATGCAGACATGGCAGCATTGAGGAGAAAGATCAAAATTCCAGCCACAATTCACCCTCAAACAGATGAAGTTGCCCCGCAAAGGCATGATCAAGATGCCACAGCCTTGCTGGTGTCTCTATATAAGCAGCTAATCCAGACTCAAGAAAAGCTGGGAGAATCAGAGGCTGCACAGGCAGCATTGCAGGCAGCTTTGAAGCAAAAAGAAGAAGGTCAGACCTCCCAGCCTCCTCCTGAAATAATTAACCTTGAGGAAGCTGCTCCAACTACTGTTCTTCCTCCTCCTCAACAAACAGGACAGGCAGCACCACCACCACCAACAACAGAGCAGGCCCCAAGCCTGGACATGCAAAAGCTGAGAAATGAGATTCAGGCCTTGGAAGCACAAATGACAGAACTAAATGAGGGCAGGGAAAAACTAGCCAAGGTCAATGAAAGATATGACAAGTCCAAGCAGACTGTGGCAGAAAAGGGCAGGGAAATAAAAGCCCTCAAAGACAGGATAAAGGAGCTAGAAAAGGAGCTCCAACTGGATAAAGTGGTGGCCGAGATCAAGACAGTGCTATGGGCCAATATTGGCCAGTCTATTACTGACCAATGGCAGTATATTGACACAATCCATGAGCAGTTGGAGCTCATTGCAAAAGCACAGAAGGAGATTCAGAGATCAAGGGTAGCTCTAGGCAATATGCCTGAAGTTGCCACCAGGATGATCAATGTGCTCAATAATAGAACAAGTTCTCAGTTAGCAACTATGGGAATTTCTAACAGGACTGAGACTATTTTGTTGATTAAAAGGGTCCTTACACTGAGAAACTTAGTGCAGACATTGGAGAGAAGGACCCAAGACATGCAGACCGAGGTGAACAGATTTATGGACAAATTTGTGGTATTACAGAACAGAGGTCTCCCTGGCTTACTGAACAGTGCAGGAAGACTGCTTACCCATGAGCAGTATGCCAAGAGGGTCAATACATTCGCCACAAGTCAGATCACTGAAAGGCCCAGCACCTTAGAAGAAACAGGGCCAGCTACAGGACAAAGTCTCTAAAACAGAGTAGAGAATTTATTCTTTATAATGAATGAAATAAATCACCTATTTGAAGTGCCTCCTAACTTCTATAAATACACAGAGGCAGATGAGACTATGGATGTAATTCTTAGGCATCAACTGCCCACACGGGAATGGTGGACTAAGGCAATACAGATGATCTTATAGACCAGGAAGCCATTCTTCAAGTTTTTCATCAAAAATACAAGGTGGCATGCACAGGAAAAGTTAATAAAATCAGCATGCATAAAAGGTGAAAGCTGAGCCAACTCAGCAGAGCTTTCGGCCAGCAGGTCAAGATGGACAACTACAGGTTACAGGGCCGAAAAGTTACAGCAGAGCATCCACAAAAGCGCATTTTCCAGCATTTAAAGCAGATCATTCCAACCGACTCAGTGGCCTCCAAAGGCCAAAATATCTTCTGACTGATAGAAATGAGCATTTATGTTGTATTAAAGGCAGCAATAACTTTTTATCTGCTGTTCTGAACAAATTTGGTGAAATATTTATTTCGCAGATGACTCAACGCCATAGATATTTTGTATTACCGTTTGTATATATTTGCCCCTCGCATAAGCTTGCAGGGGTTGTTGTTGATTTCTTTGAAGAAGTTCCTCTGTTGTAATCTTTGCAGAGTTTAATAACAGAAGTAATGGAATTTTTGAAGTTCTGAGTTGTTTGAATGCGTTCATGGTGTTTGTTGAAATTGGCAGGATCCCTGTGCATCTCATATACAATAAGTTTTCTATAACTCTCTTCGTTTTGTGTTTCAGTCTTTTGCAATCCATAAATGTTTCTAAGTTCTAAATATTTAACAGCAAAGAAAAAGAATAGCTTTCAGGATTTATTCATGGAATACCCTGAGCTCAATCTATGTTCTTAATGAATGTTTTCTTCAGTTATAATCTTGATAAGTGTAATTCTTAATTGCTGCACTTTCAGAATATATCTTTCACAGTGACCCTTGTTTCAGGAATTCAAGTTTGCTCCTGAGCAATACATTTCACTTTCATAGCATTAGCTTAATGGAGAATTCTTAATTGCTTTCCATTGGCTAAATATGCATCATCATACATCATCACTCAAGCTTTAAATTTTGTTTGTTGAGATACCCAATAGGCCCTGCAGTCTGAACATTCCCACTGAAGCATTTCAAGCATTTCACAGCTCTAGACTCCATTGCCCAATGAAATACAGCTGTCCAAACATTACATCTTAGGTATTGAAAGACATCCTTCAACCAAAACACAAACAAAACCTGAGCATAATAGCTAGCCTAAAATACTACCATAACAGAGACAAATCATAAAGAGAGAGCCCTCTCTGATTACAGTTTGGCTAGAAACAGTAATCCAAAGATTGGTTAGTGGTTACCCCGGCCGTATTCCCTTGGGAGTCATAGGGAACGACTTGGGTGTTAACACATTCTTTGTTGTTTGTTTCATAAATTTACAAGTAGCATTCGAACTGCATTTGCCATAACAAATGCAAAGTAGATAACTGCTGCTTCAATCCATCCATTGGATCTGTTTATGATTTAAACAGTTGATTCACAAACTATCTGATTGCCCTTGTGATAGCTCTCAGATCCTCCTTAGATCTACCCCTGATTGTTGCATTACTGATTGCTTTTTACTCGGCCAAAACCCAAGAACTGAACTGCAAACTGTGACCCGGAACCCGAACAGAGTCTCGTTTCTGGCCCAGCGTAGGTACTGTTAAGAGATTCTGAATTTCAGCGCACTTCCCGAGTGGACAACCTGCGCTGCATTTCAGATTCTCTGTGTTACAGGTGCACTGATCAGACTAGATTTGTGTAGCTGTGGCTTCTGTGATTCATTCTTTCCAGTTCTATTCCTGAATCTTGCTGCCTGTGATCAGTATATGTCTGTTTGAAACCCCTTTTCCTTGTTGTTATTCCGCCTCCTTGTATAAAAGAACTGTAGATGTTTTTGTGTGTTTGTTGAGTCATTTACAGTTCTCCTTTGCAAAAGTAGCATAGTCGTACTATCGTCCTTTGATTTGAATCTGTCGCAAGTGTCGATTTCGATCGTAGGAAAAAGTTTGATTGCTGTTGATGGTCGATTATCCTGCTACTATTGCTTTTGGTCTGAATTTGTAATTTTCTAGTGTCAAGAACAAGTATTCAGTTCAAAATCGTAAGGTGTTGTAATCGTCTCCATTTTTCGATTTCGAAAAGAAGCTTGTTGATATTTCTCGCTTGAAAAGAAACTCATATTTGTGCATCAACTTTCTTTTTAGCATCCATATACTAAGAAAGTCGAAAACAAATACATGCATGTGCATTTGCATATAAACAGTCTGATTGGCTTGATTTAGGAAAGTGCATTTAGAGTGTGCTCTTTGCTCTTTGTGAAAATATCCTGTCTTTCTTTTCCCTAGTAGCTAGGATTTTCATTGCATAAAAGAGATAAAAAGTTTGTTTATCATCTTAGATTGCATTTTAGGAATTACATCTACATCTCGTGGTGAACCCGAAAGGCAAACTTCATAAACAGGATCAACTTAAAATAAATTCAATGAATCTAACAATGCTTTGGAACTTAACGCACAACATTTAGAAGTCTAGGCTAGAGACGTATTCCGGCGTTGTAAAGCCTGGTAACTGTTGTTCTCACTAATGGTTGGGTGATTCCTCCACTTTGAGACGATAATTGCCAGTACGGACTTGTGCTCCCACGTACCGTCGAGTATATTTTGGGAGACCCCAATAAGCTTAATCCTTTATCCATAGGAAGCCGTGTTTGCCGCCCTATCGATCGCAATGCATTGAACACAGCATTCGGGAAGATTGACTGTCGTACCGTAAAAAGTATTCTGTAGTTTTGTGATTGGTTTGGTACTCCCTCTACCTAGACTTCCAAAGCAGTCCCTTTCGTTCCTTTTCAGACTCCTTAACGGAAAAGGTCCATCTGAGCACTTGTCACTTCAGGCTCATTAAAAATCGAAGGAGACTAGAGTCATCTTTTG
Organism: Pinus tabuliformis; assembly: GCA_031772625.1. Taxonomy (NCBI): domain Eukaryota; kingdom Viridiplantae; phylum Streptophyta; class Pinopsida; order Pinales; family Pinaceae; genus Pinus; species Pinus tabuliformis. Next base: position 432,141,417 of record CM062814.1, on the reverse strand, counting down.
TTTTTTCTCGACTCTTAAAAACTGAAAAAACAAGTTGTGTCAAAGAGTCTAAAATTTATTTTAAACGGAATATTCATTACCCTTTCCTATGTTGATCTTGGGTTGAGAAAATGGAATCCACCAACCAAGGGATTCCCCTTGGAGGAAATCCTAGTCCCTTCTCCTCTTGGGGAGATGTTGGTGCACCCCATATGGCCACATTGTCGCTTCCAGGACTGACAATTGGTTTACCTGTATGGCTCTTCTCAACCTCTGTCGTTCAGAACACTGCAATTCCTGAACAATCGAATCAGCAATTAGATGAGTCCAGAGTTACCCACCAACCTTCTACTTCCTCTAATTCTTCCTCTCCTCCTTCCTCTTCGCTTGATGGGGCTGGTAAAGCCAAAAGTCAAGTACCTAAGGAAAAGAAGGAAAAGAAGAAGAAAGAGAAGAAGAAGAAGGAGCCAAAAGAGAATGGGGGCAAACGAGTGTCGTCTAGCGAAATTCCACACACTGCACCGACCAGGGCTAAATCGCCATGTGTCATTTGCAAAGGAGACCACTATCACAGAGATTGTCCTTGCATCCCTCGGATCTTAAGGGACTGGTTGTTGTTGGGAAAAATATCTATTCAGAACGCCCCTATCCCACTCTAAGGTGTGATAGTACCTTAGAAACAAACAAGGAAAACTACTTGAATATTCTTCTTTATGAAATGTAAATGAAGAGGAAGGATGTAACTAACCTGTGTCTTTCGCTAGTTTGTTGATCCAATCGCTCCTCTCTTCAATAGCTCCTAGCTCCCTGCTCCCTTACCGGCCCAGCTTCACCGGATTCCTGCAAGATCACAAGAGAGAGAAACTACACGAAGATATAGATATACATTCATAAAAAGCTCAGGATCAGATTAAGCTAAACATGCAAATATAACAAAACATCATTGATACACAGCATGTAGGAGAAACTCAAATAATTTTATTGATATGATAAGAAAGTCCAAGAGGAGATACAACCAAGTGAGTCCCGATCCAGCATCTACCTCCCAGCAAAGGAATCCCTTCCTCTCCTCCAACAAAGCATAAATCACCCAATGTACTAATCTCAATCTCAAACCAACAGCAATTCTCTGCAAAGTACAAAATTCCAGCCTCCTGGATCTCTGGGATGAGGGATCCATATATAGATGTAAGCAGAGAGGATGAGTCAGCTTATGTTTTGACTTGTGGCTTCTCTCTGTCAGTTCTTGCTTCCACTTGGAGACTGAGAGCCTCTTACTCATCACTTGGTCAAATTCAGTGAGGCAAGTGTCATTGGAGAAGATTTTGGAAGCTTCCATGGTCTTTCCACCTCGTTGAATGACTCTGCCACTTGTCATTTCCCACTCAACGCACCTGGGTAGTGCATTCAAGTGCGTTGAAACGCACCTAGCCAGTGTATTTGGGTGCTTTGCAATGCAGGCAGCTAGTGGAGCTTCTGAATTGATCCTGATTTGACTAGTTCTGAGTGGTTTTTGGTGGAGAACTTCTGGGAGAAGCTATCTTTGGTTGACCTTGTTCCTTTAGGAGCTGTAACAACATCTTTAGGGACTTTGGATCCCTTGGATTATGGACATTTCATGCTTATAGTTGTAAGGCACAAAAATGTCTATAACAGTTGCCCCCTAAAGTATGAGGCCGTTTATCGGGTGAAATGCTTTATTAGGAGGATCCGAAGTTCTTTCAATGCTGGGAGGAGACCTGTAATAAGATACAATACAATACATTATTTTTCATACTGTTTTCATGATCTAGCTGAGGCGGGCATTCCCATGCTCAGCTTTATAAATTCATTTTTATGTACGTAGGACAGACAATCGTCTGATGGTAGACTGATGATTCTGATGAAATCATCATCCTTTTGGTAGGATGATCATCTGTTCTGCAATGTTGTACATGTCAATGTCTTTATTTTTCCTGAATATATATCGCAGCCTGGATGGATGTAACTATATCCGGGGTCTTCAGTCTCGTCCGATCTTCACTCTAAGTACAAGTCGATCCATGTGAGAAATGTTTTGAAGTCGAACATGGAAAGACATCGCTTGATTACCAGTCAATGATGTAAACTGTTAACAAGCGCGAGAGGAATCACCAATAATGATAATGACCCTCAAGGTACTGCAATACAATTCACGTGGTGTGAATAAAGGACTTGGCGTCGAACACCACGCAAAATCTTTCGGTTGAAGGTCATTGATGTATACCTGTCGCCGGAAGTGAGAAACTTGCCATTGAGGCATGCAAGCTTCAAAGTACTGAAGGGGGTGTTCCTAGATCAACTTCTTGGATAATGAGCTGATGTCAACAAGAAGCGATCCGTCAAAGGAGGGCCTTAATGTATCCCACATCAGTGACACGGAACGGAGCAAATGATTTTGATGGAGGTGAAAACGATCTGATGATATATGGTTCAGGGTGGCGGTCATGAAAGAATGAAGTATAATGTATGGTAGTGGATGGGACACGGTTGACTTCTCTGGATGACTTCTCTTGAACATATCGGCGACACTTATATGATGGATTGGTAGCATTTACCCCAAAGGTGGATGGTATGGCGAGACCATGGTGAGGTGACCGGTGAATGAAACAACCCAACCCAACTCAGGGACGGAGTGGAAGTGTCATGTTCAAGAGCGACTTGCTACCAATAAAGGTTCTTTGAGTTTCTTCCCAATTTTTCCCCAGTCATTGCTGACCAGTACCTCTTTATTTTTGTCAAGCTTGAGGAGGATAACAAATGCTTGTTCTATAATTTCCCCTTCGGGTAAACCCATCGCTATGTTTTAACGAGCCTAGCGATAGTGAAACTCGTTCTCGTCTAAAGACAAGTTTGTCGCTATTAATGTTTTTAACGAGTCTAACGACAAAGATAACTCGGTCCTTTTCATTTTTAGAGAGTCTGAAAAGGTACGTAAAGTTAACTCCGGAAGTCCTTTTTCGTCATCTAATCCCTTAAGTCCGAAAAAGTATAAAACAATACAGAAGGGATGAATTTTTGATAGTTTTAACGAGCCGAACAAAATAAGCGCTCGATCTTTTTGTGCAATAATCCCTCAGGTCCAAAAAGATTAAAATATAGAGGAGGGATAGCATTTCTGGTCGCTTTAATGAGCTGGAAGGCCAAAACTCGGCAATCTTTTCATATTTTACGAGTCAAATGAAAAGAGCTTAAAGAAGACTCGTCTTTTGAGGAACGAGTGATAAAACGGGTAGCAGCTGATTCCAGGTAAGGGTTGGAATTTTCCAATCACGGCAGTGTCACAAGGATGGCTAGTGAAATCATTCTTTGCAACTGTTCCTCAAAATGGGTAAACAATCAAATGGGGGTGAATGATCGGCCAATGGAAAAATGGAGGTGATGGTGCAAACACGACCAAGGCTTTAATGGCTGATAATGTTACATTCACGGTGGTTATTTACGGGAGGATAGTTCATTTTTTAACGAGCTTAAACGCGGGTTGAAACACTTGCTCGATCTTATGTTTATTTTTTAACGAGCATGAACTATGTGCTAAAACTTCTCGATGATAAGTTTGTATGCCCCCAGCATAATAACGCAAAACGAGGTGCATGCCCCCCAAGCTTCATTGCATTCAACTCGGTGGTTGGAATGAAGGTTTACCTTTGAGATTTGAAAAGGGGATTTGTTTCATTTTTTTAATGAGGTTGACACAGTAAAATAACTATCCTCATGACTCCTTGTTTCATTTTTTAACGAGGTTGACACGAGATAAGAACCGTCCTCGAAGTCCAAATCCATTAGATATAGAAGGTTTCATATTCCACTGTGGCCATTTCCGCCAGCTTACTCGGAGGCGGTAGGGCAAAAGTACCCATTAAGGCAGGGTCTTTTAGGAGACCTACTCCGATATTTTGGAGCGAATGATTGCTTCCATGGATCATTGGAATGCTTCCAGTAACTTGAGAACCATTGGGGAGGAAGTTTTGCTGATCGACGATTGTAATCTCTCCTTGAAAGGGAAATGCAATCTTTCTGAAATAGGTCGACACAACAGCTGCCATGGCATATATCCATAGTCTTCCTAGTAGGATGTTGTAATCAATATTTCCATCTATGACTTCAACATATATTTCTATTGTTTTCCCTCCTAGTTCAACTTTCAAGTTATTTAGGATACCATATGGGGTATATGTCCTTCCGTCGAATGCTTTTAACGTCGTCGCAGACCGCGACAAGGTTGGAGATCCTAAAGTTTTCCAGCAACTCATCGACATAATGCATGTAGATGCCCCCTCATCAATAATTGTTCGATGAACAGTTTTGTTGAGGGCTTTCACTTGAATAAGGAAAGCTAGTTGGGTTGGTAACTGAGGATCGTAAACTTAATGGTCAAAGGATACAAGATTGGAATCCTTAGGATCAACCCCACCAATGGCTGATAACAAAGACTGCCTTTGGGATGGGCAATTTTGTAGCACCTCAAGAGTCGACATAGCGGATGGCGATTGGGCCAAATCTTCCACTATGATATAATGCTGCGCCGCTCTAGCGCGGGGATTAAACGTCGACTTGTGTACTACTCCCTTTGGCGGTTTTATTGTTAATTCAGGAATGATGGGTGGTACAACTTCTGTCGAAGTTGTTGTCGAACTACTTGGTTGATCTTTATCCTTGTCGTTCTATAGCTGCGGATTCCCGTAATCTTTGTTCCTTGTCAAAATCAAAGCATCATTTTGCTGCTTCGAAATCGACAACATTAGCACTTGCGACGGGGAAGCATTTCCACTATCAACCAGATTTGTTCCTGGATTTGGAAACGGATCAGTTAACACAGTTGAGGTTTGCGAACTTTTAAAGAATCTTTTAAGCTCAGCTTTGTATGGTCAATGTGCTGTCCAATGATCCTCATCGCATATATGACACCCTGAAGGGGGTTTCCTATTTCCAGGAGGGTTTGAAGAAGGTTTTTCAGGAGATGATTCCTCCTGTTTCTTCTTCTTCCCTTTGCCTTGTTTCTTCTTGCTTCCTGGTTGTTTGATTTCTTTGCCCTTATCTGCTGATACGGCATTTACTTCCGAAGCAAGAATTTCGTCTTTTGAATTTTGATCTGAAATCTTACGGGCTTTCTTGGACATAGCCTTTGTCGATTTCGCGTTTGTAGTGCCAATCACACCATCGCCGGCGTGAGAGTCATTGTTTGATTTAGGAGGAGGAGGAATTGAGAATTCCGGTCTAGGAGCATCAGGTATTTTGTCGTAGAGCGTGCCAGATTGAGTATAGACCAAGTCTAGATATTGCGCACGAGCGATGACTTGCTCTTCCGTTACGACTCCCCCCTTTGCCACATCTTCCGTTATGGCAGGAAGTAACGACTTGATAAACCATTCAGCTAATAGCTGATCGGTAACGTACATTTTTACCATCCTACGACGACGTCGCCACTCATGTATATGATCAGATATGTGAGTGGCCGTTGTCTGTTTGAAGTTGGTTAGGATTTCCGTTCCCGTTTCATACCTTATCGGTAATTGAAAATGAGTTAAGAAAGTCGTGGCTAAGGTACTGAAGTTGTCGAATGAAGCTCTAGGTAATTCAATATACCATTTTGCCGCTGGACCCGTTGACGTCCTTTGAAAAAGGCGAAGCCTTATCGAATCATCATTTAGGGTGTTTGATGAACACCATAGATGAAATGTCATCACGTGATTCGATGGATCTTCACCTAGATTTCCATTAAATTTAGGAATATCTGATGGAAGTTTATAAGGGATCGTTGGCCACCAAGGGGCGTAAGCAATTGGATCATTTGTTAACCGGTGTAAATCAGGTAACTCTAAAGTTGCCACGAATGGTAACTGTTGATTCAGGTTAGGTGAAGCATACCCAGGATATGATGGAATTGCCTAAGCAGTTGGCCTTTGCATACCAGCATAATGTAGTTGATGCTGGTACGACTGATACGGTTGGTGGACATGACCATTGTAAAGTGGTTGATTTTAACCATTTTGAATGTATGACTGTCCACTATTCGCAAAGATCTGTTGCTCAGAACCTTGGTATACTTGTTGGAATTGTGGTTGTTGGTATTGCACCAGCCACGGTTGTGAAGCCATGTTCTGTTGCGCTATACTAACCGTTGGACCAAGGTGCGGGGTAATTGTACCCGTTTGGACCTGCGTCGCCCCACCAGTCGGAGATTGTGGTTGAGTCACAGGGTCAAGGGGTTGTTGCATTACAACCTGAGAAATCTGAGGTTGACATACAACAGGCAGCGTTTGAACTTGTGACACTGTCACAATAACTGGTGTAGTCGGGATGTTCGACATAGGTACACATTGTTGCATAGAATACACAACTCTTGGTTGTTGGGGTAGTATAGGTATCCAACCACTTGATGTAACTCCAGTATAACCTGAATACTGTTGTGAACTCCCATATGGATATCCTCCCGGAGGGGGTAATGAAAAGGCATACTGCCCCCCATACGGTGGTAATCCGGAACTCAAGGGGATTGTCTGCCCTTGGGGACTGGATTGCCCAAATTGACCTCCAAATGGATCAATTTGGCAAGTCTCAACATAAGAGTTTCCGGATATTATTCTGAAGGAACAAACAGGAACGGACCATACTGTCGAAATAGCCCCTGGATGGACTCCTTCTAGCGGTTGTGAGCTAGTCGGGACAGATGGTACGCCGGCAAACATTGTCAGAGTGACGGCAAGGAGTTCTGTTGTTGCTGTGTCAGTCGACACAGTCCTAGATGTTGACGGTTGTTCAGAAATTTTGAGTCTATCCAAAAGATTACCTAACGATTCTACAGGAACTTCCACTGGTGGTAGACTAACTTCTGATGTCGAAGGAAATAGAGTGACCCCGACTCCAAAATGTGTTGGAGTACTTGCTTGCGGATCTTCTACAATTTCCTCTATCGCAATCAAACCAGGTGGAAGGGGAAGACCGTCAGGTCCGTAAAATATTTCTGGTGCCGAAGAAGGGGTTGAATCGACAGCGACAGATGTTTGAGGAGCAAGACTCTCCGAACCGGTTGCAGATGGAACTGGTTCAGTAACACAAGTGTTTGCTCTCAGACTAGGATCAGTATCATTGTCCCTCTATGGCTGTTGAACTACTTCTATAGAGGCAGGGTTTCCAGAAATGTTTGGAGTAACCGGAATCTCGGATGTTGCTGGAACACTTGTTCTAAATTTAATAGGAGATTTCGAACCGGTTAAACGAGTTCACTTTGTCCGTACTATTTTCGATTCCGGAGACAAAGACGGTTGACTCGTAAGCCTTTGCGAACGATGGGGTTTCAATTGACTTTCTTCCACGATTGCGGATTACTCGATCAACTAAAATACAAAAGGGGAAATGTGTTTCCGAATTAAATGAATTTTAGACGCTTTAGACACAACTTGCTTTTTCAATTTTAAAGAGTCGAGAAAAAGCAAAAGATGACTCTAGTCTCCTTCAATTTTTAATGAGCCTGAAGTGACAAGTGCTCAGATGGACCTTTTCCGTTAAGGAGTCTGAAAAGGAACGAAAGGGACTGCTCTGGAGTTCTAGGTAGAGGGTGTGCCAAACCAATCGCAAAACCGCAGAATACTTTTTAAGGTACGGGCGGTCAATCTTCCCGAATGCTGTGTTCAGTGCATTGCGATCAGTAGGGTGGCCGACACGGCTTCCTATGGATAAAGGTTTTATGCCTATAGGGGTCTCCCAATATATACTCGACGGTACGTGGGAGCACAATCCGTACTGGCACTTTTCATCTCTCAGGAGGAATCACCCAACCATCAGTGAGGCCGACAGTAACCAGGTTTTACGACGCCGGAACACGTCTCTAGCCTAGACCTCTATGTTGTGCGTTAAGTTACAAAGCATTGTTAAGTTCATTCAATTTATTTTAGGTTGATATTTCTTAGAATTTTCCTTTTTGGATCACCACGAGATGTAGATACAATTCCTAAATGCAGTCTAAAGATGATAAGCAAGCTTTTATCTCTTTTCAACAATGAAAATCCTAGCTACAAGGGGAAAAGAAAGACACAATCTTTTCTCAAAGAGTATAGAGCACACTGTAAATGCACTTTTCCTAAATCAAACCATACAAACTATCATTATGCAAATGCACAAATGCATGTATTTGTTTTCACTTTCTTAATATTGATGCCTAAAAAGAAAGCTGTTGTACAAATTTGAATTCGATTTCAAGTGAAAACACAAACAAGTTTCTTTTTGAAATCAAAAAGACGATTATGACACTTTATGATTTTGAAGTAAACACTTGTTTCGACACTAGAAATTCACAAATTCAAACTAAAAGACAAAAGTAAAAGCGCAATCAACTGTCAACAGCAAACAAATTTACTCCTAAGATCAAAACGACACTTATGACAGGTCTAGATCTAAGGGCGACAGTATGACTAGTTTACTTTTGTAATGGGAAACTGCAAATGATGTAACAAATACACAAAAACAAATACAGTTTCTTTTATACAACTGAGGTGGAATTAAGGCAGAGAAAAGGGGTTTTCAGATAGGTACACACACTGATAACAGGTTGCAAAAAACATAGATAAAACTGAACACAAGGATGCAAAGAACCACAGCTGCACAGGGCAAAGGCTGATCAGCGCAGTTGTTGCACAGAGAAACTGAATTGCAACGCAGGTAGCCCTCTCGGGACCTGCGTTGAAATGCAGAGTCTCTTCACAGAGCCTGCGCTGAAGCAGAAACGAGAATTGTCTCCGGGTTCTGGGTCACGGTTTGCAGTTTGATCTGAGGTTTTTGGTCGGATAAAAGCTATCAGTAAGGTACAATTAGAAGGATGATTTAAAGGAGGACTAAGAGCTATCACAAAGGGCAGTTAGAGCATTTGTGGATCAGCTTGTTCAGATCATAAACAGGCCCAATGAGTGGACTAGAGTGGCAGATCTCTACTTTGCATTTGTAAATGGCAAATGCAGTTCGATTCGCCACTCCTAAGTTTATGAGAAGAACAACAATAGAAACACAAATAAACTAACTAGATACGATCCCCAGTGGAGTCACCAATTTGTTGTTGGGAAAAGTATCTATTCAGAACGCCCCTATCCCACTCTAAGATGTGATAGTGCCTTAGCAACAAACAAGGAAAAATACTTGAATATTCTTCTTTACGAAATGTAAATGAAGAGGAAGGATGTAACTAACCTGTGTCTTTCGCTAGTTTGTTGATCCAATCGCTCCTCTCTTCAATAGCTCCCAGCTCCCTGCTCCCTTACCAGCCTAGCTTCACCGAATTCCTGCAAGATCATAAGAGAGAGAAACTACATGAAGATATAGATATACATTCATAAAAAGCTCAGGATCAGATTAAGCTAAACATGCAAATATAACAAAACATCATTGATACACAGCATGTAGGAGAAACTCAAATAATTTTATTGATATGATAAGAAAGTCCAAGAGGAGATACAACCAAGTGAGTCCCGATCCAGCATCTACCTCCCAGCAAAGGAATCCCTTCCTCTCCTCCAACAAAGCATAAATCACCCAATGTACTAATCTCAATCTCAAACCAATAGCAATTCTCTGCAAAGTACAAAATTCCAGCCTCCTGGATCTCTGGGATGAGGGATCCATATATAGATGTAAGCAGAGAGGATGAGTCAGCTTATGTTTTGACTTGTGGCTTCTCTCTGTCAGTTCTTGCTTCCACTTGGAGACTGAGAGCCTCTTACTCATCACTTGGTTGAATTCAGTGAGGCAAGTGTCATTGGAGAAGATTCTGGAAGCTTCCATGGTCTTTCCACCTCGTTGAATGACCCTGCCACTTGTCATTTCCCGCTCAACGCACCTGGGTAGTGCATTCAAGTGCGTTGCAACGCACCTAGCCAGTGTATTTGGGTGCTTTGCAACGCAGGCAGCTAGTGGAGCTTCTGAATTGATCCTGATTTGACTAGTTCTGAGTGGTTTTTGGTGGAGAACTTCTGGGAGAAGCTGTCATTGGTTGACCTTGTTCCTTTAGGAGCTGTAACAACATCTTTAGGGACTTTGGATCCCTTGGATTATGGACATTTCATGCTTATAGCTGTAAGGCACAAAAATGTCTATAACATTGGTCTCCTCGTTTGCACAACCCGGTGTTGTCAACCTCTGATGATCATGTTGAAAACACACCGTCAACTAGTGAAAGTGAAGCCCCAGGACAAAAAAGAAAATATAGATTTCCTTGTAAAATGTGCGAAGGCGATCATGCCGTCCACCGTTGTCCCTTCTTAGATGAAGCTAAAAGAGTTTTGGACGATCGTCCAGTTTCACCGTTACGACTTCCTCTTGGATATAAAAAACTCTTGCCGAGTCCGTCACTAGTTGAAAATCTGGTTGGCCCGCTCAGGTGGTCGGCCGAAGCATCTATCATTGAAGATAAACCATCTGAACCCATACCAGACGAAAGTCAAAAGGTCGAGGCGGCAGTTGACCCGGTCTTGCCTTCAGAGGTTCCATCTTCAGATGATACAGTCACTGAAGAGAACAAGGATGACACCGTCCAAATTCTTTTCATAAGCACAGACTCCAACGAACATGGGGGCAATTTACCCGTTCCTTTACCGCAGGAAGGAAGTTCGTCAGAGTCGTACCTGGCCGTCTATTCGGTCCCACCTCCAAGCAACCTAGTTGTCTCCTTCGACTGGAATCAACTAGGCAGACCCTGTTTACCAGCTAGTGTACCATTCCGAATCATTGTTCAAATATATAGAATGGTTATGGCTGGTACCATCATAGATGAGGGGGCTTCTGTGAGTATCCTTTCCTCAACTGCATGGAAAGCGCTTGGTTCATCATCGCTTTTGCCTGAGATGAGAAATCTAACAGGATTTGATAAAGGAACCAGTTGACCGTTAGGGATCCTTCCTGATGTGCCCATAACATTGAGAGGGAAAACCACTCACATGAACGTAATGGTAGTTTAAGTACCCCTGGATTACAATCTACTCCTTGGACGAGACTATATTTATTGCATGGGAGCAATTGTCTCCTCACTCTTTAGAGTAATGTGTTTTCCGCACGAAGGAAGAGTGGTCAAGCTCGTGGACCAACTTTCATTTCCCGAATCATACAGAGCAAATAGTCATATACCATCCCTGAATGGTCTTTTCACGCAAGAAATGTCTCAATCTCCAGTCTGTCCTCCCGATGAGCGCGAGTGATTCAGGGGAAATGACTGAAACCCAGGGGGCATGCACCCTGGTCTGCTTCGGCAGGAAAACTTCGGGTATAGGGTAGGTTTCCGCGAGAGAATATGACCTCCGTACTCCCGTCCGTGATTGGAAGGGGGAGTTGGACTGGAACAAGATTCTCTTGTCAAAGTTATGTGAGTTGGCGGGCATCACTGCTCACCTTTGTTTATCTCGGTAGACATCGCCGGAGAAGTGTTTTGTTTGCATTGTGAATAGAACAATCTTTGGGTAACCTGTAAGAGGTAGGCCTCTCTCGGTAAAACAAATGTTTTAACGGACTAAAGAAGGGGTAACCTTGAAACTCTGTTTTATACCTGGGGGCATGCAAACCTTTTGGAGTGCAAGCGAAGAGCGACTATTTATTTTTTAAATTTTTAGGACCTCTAACCCTTTAAACTCGTAGGATTGGTCGTCTCCTAACTTGCATAAAGAAAGGATGTGGGGCAAAACTCTAAAAGTTTTCGTTTCATATGAGACATTCTTATCACACCACTGGATTAATCGAGCAGTTTTAGCACATAGTTCAAGCTCGTTAAAAAATAAACATAAGACATGATCAAATGTTTCCCCCTGCGTTTAAGCTCGTTAAAAAATGAACTATTCCCCGGTAAATAACCATCATGAATGTAGTACTTCAGCCGTTAAAGCCTTGGTCGTGTTTGCACCGTCACCTTCACTTTTTCATTGGCCGATCATTCACCTCCATTTGATTGTTTACCCATTTTGAGGAACAGCTACGAAGAGTGATTTCACTAGCCATCCTTGTGACACTGTCGTGATTGGAAAATTCCAAACCTTACCTGGAATCAGCTGCTACCCGTTTTATCACTCATTCCTCAAAAGACGAGTCTCCTTTAAACTCTTTTCAACTGACTCGTAAAATATGAAAAGATTGCCGAGCCATTGGCCTCTCCAGCTCGTTAAAGGGACACGAAGTGCTATCCCTCCTCTAGATTTTAATCTTTTTGGACCTGAGGGATTATTACACAAAAAGATCGAGCGCTTGTTTTGTTTGGCTCGTTAAAAGTATCGAAAATTCATCCCTTCTGTATTGTTTTATACTTTTTTGGAATTAAGGGATTAGATGATGAAAAAGGAATTTTGGAGTTACCTTTACGTTCCTTTTCAGACTCTCTAAAATTGAAAAGGACTGAGTTATCTTTGTCGTTAAACTCGTTAAAAATATTAATAGCGACAAACTTGTCTATAGACGAGAACGAGTTTCACTATCGCTAGGCTCGTTAAAACATAGCGATGGGTTTGCCCGAAGGGAAAATTATAGAACAAGCATATGTTATCCTCCTCAAGCTTGACAAAAATAAAGAGGTACTGGTCAGCAATGACTGGGGAAAATTGGGAAGAAAACTCAAAGAAACTTTGTTGGTAGCAAGTCGCTCTTGAACATGACACTTCCACTCCGTGTCCGAGTCGGGTTGGGTTGTTTCATTCACCGGTCACATCACCATGGTCACGCCATACCATCCACATTTGGGGTTAATGCTACCAATCCATCACATCAGTGTCGCCGATATGTTCAAGAGAAGTCATTCAGTGAATTCACCTGTGTCTCACCCACTACCATACATTATACTCCATTCTTTCATGACCGCCACCTTGAACCTTATATCACCAGATCGTTTTCACCTCCATTAAAATCATTTGCTCCGTTCCGTGTGATTGATGTGGGATTCATTAAGGCCCTCCTATGACAGATCACTTCTTGTCGACATCAGCTCATTATCCGAGAAGTTGATCTAGGAACACCCCATTCAGTACTTTGAAGCTTGCATGCCTCAATGGCAAGTTTCTCACTTCCGGCGACAGGTTTACATCAATGGCCTTCGACCGAAATATTTTGCGGGGTGTTCGACGCCAAGTCCTTTATTCAGACCACGTGAATTGTACTGCAGTACCTTGAGGGTCATTATCATTATCGGTGATTCCTCTCGCGCTTGTTAACAGTTTACATCATTGACTGGTAATCAAGCGATGTCTTTCCATGTTCGACTTCAGAACATTTCTCACATGGATCAACTTGTACTTCGAGTGAAGATCGGACGAGATTGAAGACCCCGGATCTAGTCTCATCCATCCGGGCTACGATATATATTCAGGGAAATAAAGACATTAAATGTACATCATTGCCGCACAGATATTCATCCACTCAAAAGGATGATGGCTCTATCAGAATCATCAGTCTGCACTCAGACGATTGTCTATCCTAATGTACATGAAAATGAATTTATAAAGCTGAGCATGGGAATGCCTGCCTCAGCTAGATCATGAAATATTATGAAGATAATGTATTGTATTGTATCTTATTACAGGTCTCCTCCCAGCATTGAAAGAACTTCGGATCCTCAGAATAAAGCATTTCACCTGACACCAAAAGGTTAACGGCCTCATACTTTAGGGGAAACTGTTATAGACATTTTTTTGCCGTACAACCCCAAGCATGAAATGTCCATAAACCAAGGGCTCCTAAGTCCCTAAAAGTGTTGTTCTAACCCCTAAAGGAACAAGGTCAATAGATTACAGCTTCTCCCAGAAGTTCTCCATGAGAAACTACTCAGAATTGGTCAAAACAGGATCATTGCAGCTGCTCCACTGGCTAAGTGCATTGCATTTCACCTAAATACACTGTGAGGGTGCGTTGCATTTCAAAAGTCCCTTCTTTGGGGTGCGATGGGCGAGAAATGACAAATGGCAGTGTCATTCAGCGAGGTGGAGAGGCAATGGAAGCTTCCAGAATCTTCTCCTGTGACACTTGCCTCACTGAATTCGGCCAAGGATGAGTAAGAGGCCCTCAGTCTCCAAGTGGAAGCAAGAACTGTCAGAGAGAAGACACTAATCAAATCACAAGCTGACTCATCCCCCTTACAGATATCTATATATGGATCCCTCATCCCAGAGATCCGGAGGCTGGAATTTTGCATATTGTAAGGAATTGTTGTTGGTTTCTAGAGACAAACATCAGATTGTTGGGTGATCTAAGCTTTGTTTGAGGTGAAGAGGGGCTTCTTTGCTGGGAGGTTGATGTTGGGTCGGAACAACTCGTTGTAACTCCTCCTGGATCTTTTCTTGTTTATCAATAAAAGCTATTTGAGTTTTTCTCCATGCTTTTGTATCATTGATGCTTGTTACATTTGTATGGTCAATTTACATCTGATCCTAGATTGTTTATGATTATAGATCCATGTCTTTGTATAGTTCTATGCTTCTGTGATCTTACAGGTACTTTGTGAAGCTGGGCATGCAAGGGAACAGGTAGCTGAGGACTATCAAAGAAGAGAGGGATCGAATCGAAGGATTAGCGCAAGACAGAGGTTGGTCTTTCTGTTCCTCTCTATCTATAATTCATAAAGGAAAAACAAAAGTAGTTTTTCTCTGTTTGTTTCTAAGGTAGCTGTCACACCTTAGTGGGATAGAGCAGTTCTAAATAGACACTTTTCCCTGTAACAAGCAGTAGGAGGGTGCAAATCTGAAGGTTGAAACAGACTTCTGTAGCTTAGATCCAGCCAGAGGATACTTGCAAAAGAAAAATAGCCACACATCAGACAACAAAAAGCATATAGCAGAAGGGATACAGGCATGCAGCAATTGAATATGAGCTTGCAGCAGCAAAAGAACCAAGCAACACGCACATTTCGACTTACAGGTAAGTGTCTAAACCAGTTCTTCTATTTGCATCTGTATGATTCAAAACTTCATGAATGAATGAAATGGTTGGATTAAGCTAGAAAGGTGGCCTGTTAACTCGACACCCTCAGCTGTTTTGATTGCACTCATCCGGAGATCACCCCGCACACGTGTATAGTCAACTCACGTGAAATTTAAAAAACAGGTAGTGGCAAATGTTTTGAACTCCAGCGCAACTGATGTCAAGTGATTAACAGGTAGAGAACATACAGTTCATAATAACACTGTTGTGGGGACCAACGGTCTACATGGAGCCAACGTGCACTTGGCCAGCTCACCCTCCATCAATGAAAGTCTCCATAAATAGCGAATCGAACTCATCTTTGAAATACTCTCACCACTGTTGTTTCCATTTTATCATTGTCCTCGCAGCTGAAACAAGCTCTATACCACCTCCATAGAAGCGAACCAGTCGTTCTCTACCATTTTTCAAAACCCTCCTGCTTATTGACATTCTACAGGAAGCTGTAACAATTCTACAGGAGCAGGAACAGCGTCTACAGGAAGGTTTCTACAGCAAAGGCAGAGAACAGCTCTGCAGAAAGAAAACCTGGGATTTTCGTCGAAATTCAAGCTCAAAATGAGGTAGGCTCAGGAAAACTTCTCTGCACGTGATTTTTTTGAGTAAGGTAATTAAACATGGCATTAGAATGAAAAAAGAGAGTGAAAATCTACCTGCACATTGAAAAAATTGAAAGTTTGCCTGCATATTTCCCTGAGTCTACAGAGTTTCTTTTTTTCTTTGCATCTGAAAATCTCCTCATCCTTTTTCAAATTCTCTTGTAAGGGAGATACATGCAATAGTAGAGGCCAGCCTGTGTGTGTGAAAAAAATGAATTTTCATATCTACCTACTTGCTGAGAAAAGAACCCATGTCCTTTTCCTCTGTTCTGTCAAAAAATTGATTCTTTTCAAAAACTGAGAAGTAGATTCAGGTTGGAAACAGTTTGAAGAGAGGAAAAATTTCAAAGTTCTATTGTGAAAAAAACATGAAAAATTCCAGGAGCAGTAACAGGTTCTACAGGAGCACCTACAGCCAGTTCTATAGGAGGGGCAGTGAGTTTTTTTTTATAGAAGAAAACACGGGTTTTTGTAAAATTTCTGGCTTCAGGAGGTAGGTTCCAGGCATACCCACCTTGATTATGAATATGTGGAAGGAATGATATCATTTTAAGGAAGGATTAAACCTAAAAGAGAAGAGTAATCACATTCAAAAATTTTGCCTGTTTCTTAAAAAAAGAAGAAAACAAACAGTTTTATCTGTTGCATGTTTCTACAAAAAAAGTGATGCAATTTTAGGGAAGAATTAAACCTGAAGAAGGGAGAAATTGCATTAAAAAATTTATGCCTATTTCTTAGAAAAAAAAAACACAGTCTTCCCCTGTTTTCTTGTTTTCTTCAAAATTCTTGTCTCCATCCCTACATTTGGTGTTCAGAAGGGGTATAAGCACAATGGCAGAAGGATTCATAGACTCCAGCATTAAGTTTAAGGCAGGGAGTCCAAATCAGCTAGCTCACCATGGGTTAATTAAAATTTTAGTGGAAGAAGCCCTCCATACATTCACACTCCCTATAGCATGGGAAGTCTTCAAAAACATGACAGCAGAAGGTGACATAAAAGCCCTCACCTATGATATCAGTCCTTCTGACAGTGAGGAAGAAGAGTAGAATAAGAGGAGCAGTGGAAGGACATGGACAAGAAGGCAGAATTTTATGGCACACATGAGTAGAACACATCAGAAGCTTGGGATGATAGGGAGGCCACTAGGGCCATCAAAGATGAAGAGATAGATTAGTTGCTCAGAGGATGAGCAACACCTTCAGTAGGGGGGTGATGATAAGCCCCAGAAATGGGTAATTATATGGGCTCATTTTACCTCTTAATTCAACTTAATCCACCATTCTCATTAGTTTATTGCATGTTTTTGATCATATTTATGCTAATAGAGTGAATTGGGTTAGTCATTATGCCAAAAAGTCTAATGTGTGCTTTATGCAGAGTTTTGCTCAATTTTGAGACAAAATCAAAGGTTTAATGAGCATTTGGCAGCCAAATTCGTGGAAGAATAAGGGAGAGGATTTGTAGGAGGGTGTCCCCTTCATTTATTAGCCCTTACCTTGAATTCTCCATCAAAAACTTGGAGCACAAAGCCAAGGGGCAGCCAAGCAAGTCAAGTAGGACTGTTGTTATCTTCAATTCCAGGAAGTTGAGTTGCTTGATTTTAGGAGGATTGTTGGAGGTCCCCATTCGTATAAATAAGAAGGCTTAGGGCCTCAGTTCAGTTAGTCAGATTTTAGTTAGATGTTAGTCATTTGTTAGTCTATTTTCGCACTTTAGTGCAGCCCTGTATCAGCACATTTTTGAGCTTCTTCTTGTAGACAGTCTTTGGGATGTAACTATTATTTTTTTATCAATGGAGATGAAACTAGCTTTGCACCAACTCTGATCTTTCTTAGGAGGTGGTAGCTCTTGGGGTTGGGCCCAACCCAAGTGCCCAGTACCTCCTTTGTGTACTTTTATGTGTTTTTCTTGCATTCATAGAATAATTTCTGTTGTTTAGGTTAAAATCTTGCTTCATTACTTAGGTTGTTTTTTATTATTAAGATAGTTTTTCATGCTTCAGGTTGATTTGATAGTTTGGTAATAGGGAAGATCCATGAAAACGCTACCAAGCAGTCCTTGATATTATTTCTCCCTCCTTGGGATCATGAATTGAGACCAAGGTACACTTGTTGCCACAAAAACACTGTTTTTGCCTTCCAATGCAATTGCTAGTGTTAGATTTTGAGTTGGAATAGTTGATATCAGTTGTGTTTTCATGTTTAGATCTGTTCTTGCTCAGTTTCCATAGCTCTCTTCCATGATTTTCTATCTATAAACTTTTGTTCATCATATTTCTGGTTTCTAAGGGCAGATTAGGTCAAAATGGATAGATCTCTGTTTTTCTTAGTCTTTGTTTGGATCAGTTTTGGAAAATAGTGTGCAGAGCACCTATAATACAGTCCTACCTACCATTCCTCCATCATACAACCTACTCTAGTCCCTCACTCAAGATTATTTCCTTCATTCGTCACACTTTCCCAACTTGCCCTAATTTCTACATTTTTGTGCAACATTGCTTTCCTCATCCTTGAACAAGTCCAACCATATTCATCACTCCTTAGCTTCATTTACCAGGTCCTACACCTCTTAAAATCCTTATCCATCTTTCATTTCCACTTCCCCACTGTTTTTCCACCATCAATCCTCTAAAAACCACTTTCGGCCTGTTCATGTAGAACTTCCTGTAGAATTTCCTGTAGATCCCCTGCAGCCTCCTGTAGAAGATAACGTGAGCGATTTTTCGAGATCTGAGCATAGTGGAAATCTCTAGAAGGGTGCTAGGGACCCCTTAGGTCCTCTCCACACCTTCCTAACCCCCTGCAAACACCCACTCCATTTCCTGTCACCAATAAACCTCTACACAATCAAAAGTAGTTAAAACACATGCATAATAATTCTGCATAAAATTGCTCAAAAATACAAAAAAGATGATTTTTCCATATTTCCCTTCATAAGTAGCTTAAACACATGTATTTACCTCTATAATAGTCCATGGCATCCATTTTAGTAGTTTTACATCTCTTTTCTTGGACAAGTAGGGTTAGTCGGTAAAAATAAGGTTTGCTAAGGTTTACATTTCCTTTCAGCTTTCATCTTCTTTCTGCAAGTAGACTAGCCTCTTTTGAGTTATCTTTCATCCATCACAGTTAAAAGCTTCTTCTAAGAACTCATAGAAGTTGGCTTAAGCTCCTAGCGAACTTGTGCCAGCTGATCAAGTGACAGCCTGCAGTAAGAACTAGTACTTGTGCATATAGCATCGTCACTTCCAAGTTTGTTATGAACTACCAGGTTGATAAAAGTAAAGTAGAGAGTCCCAGGAATTGCAGCATCATTGCTGTAATACTGGAGCTCACCAACTTCCTTGCCCAAAAAATAATGTATGAGTCCCATGTCCTTCATCTCAAACTCTCTTGCAAGATCCTCCTTGCAATACTTCATTAGGTGATCATTAACTATCAAAATCAAATTGTCGACATATAACACATAGATCAACTATTTACCTTCCACCACTATGTGGCACAGGTTTGCATCCGCTTCACTCTTGGTGAAGCCCAACCTGATGAAGTAGCTATCAATCCTAGTGTACCAAATAAGGGGTGCTTGCTTTAGTTCATACAATGCTCTCTTGAGCCAGAACACATGCGACTCACGGTTGAAGGTCTCAAAACCTTCAAGCTACTCTATGTCCACCTCTTCCTCAATCATTCCATTAAGGAAGGTTGTATTTACATCCATCTGATGTATCTTCCAACCCATCTATGCTAATAGCGCCAATATGGATCCGATCGATGAGTACCTTGCAACAGGAGCAAAGGTCTCATCATAGTTAATCCCTACTACCTGTGAAAATCCACAAGCCACAAACATGGCCTTATGCTTCTCCATGCTACCATATGCATCTTGCTTTACCTTATAAATCCATCGATATCTCACCACTAACTTGCCCTCCGGTCTCGAGACCACATCCCAAGCATTGTTATGAACTATGGAGTCATACTCCTCCACCATGGCATAAACCCAAACCAGCTAAGGAAGATGGCTCTGTCTCAACACATCCTATCATAAGAGGCATGTATCTAGTGTACCTCTCAGGTGACCTCCTCTTCCTGTGCTGAGATGTGGGTGCTCCCACATTCTCTTGTACATCATGCAATAACCTATCAGCCTCTCTGGTGCTCTTTCTCCCATCTCTGGAAGACTCTTCCTGAGTGGTTGCCTCCACTCTCAGATTCTCTACATGTGGCTGCTCCACACTAATCTGAGGCTCCTCAACCTTAGGAGCTAAAATCTCCTCAACCACATGTAGCTCAAGCTCCCTCTCAAGGGAAACTTGCATGGCTTTATACTCATCGAATCTAACATCCATGCGAACCATTGTCATCTTGCTGGTCGAGAAGTACACCCAATAGTTGTGAGATGTATCAATGTACCCTACAAATATCCCTAACTCTGTTGTCAGCTCAAGATTCTTCCATGCATCTTTGGTCACATGGAAATATATTGATGACCCAAAAATCCTAAAGTGACCAACATCTGGCCTCTTACCAGAATAAGCCTCCTCTGGTGTCTTCATCCCAAGAATCTGATGTGAGCTATGGTTCTTCAAATAAACCACTATGTTGCATGCCTTAGCCCACAAGTGTAGTTGTAGGCCCTCATCATGCAACATCACCCATGCTACCCCTACAATAATTCTATTCTTCCTTTCAGCTACCCCATTATGTTGTGGGTTATGTGGTACCATCGACTCCTATTTAATCCCTTCTGCCGCACAGAAGTTCTTAAACTCATTTGAGACACACTCACCACTGTTATCACACGTCAAAGCTTTAACCTTCTTTCCAGACTCTTTCTCAACCAATTCTTTAAATTCACAAAACTTTGTGAAAGTTTTATCCTTCTTCTGCATGAAAAATATCCAACACTTATGAGAAAAGTCATCAACGAATATAACACAATACTCGTGTTTAGTCGTGGATGCTGTCAAGAATTATCCACACACATATGAATGGACTCGTTCTATAATCACCTCTACTCGACTGTCTTTGTCATGAAAGAAAGCCTTGGTGTATTTTCCCAAATTATACCCCTTGCATGTATCAACTTGCTCTAGTGTATCTTTGGGAAGACCGGTAAAAATCTGTTGAATGATTTTCAAAGCCCCATGATGAAAGTGACCCAATAGCCTGTGCCACAACTCACCAATGTCTCAGCTCTGCACCATCTCTACTTTCATTCTCAAAGCAACACAATCCTCTACGTCCAACTTATAGAGATTCTTCAATCAAATCCCTGTCTTGTTTACTTGACCTGTGGCTATGTGTCAAAGGAATGCCTTTCCTTTGGATAAAATCACATCATAGCCTCTATCCTCAAGCATGGTGACTGATACTAAGTTCTTCTTCAACCTAGGCACATACATAACTTCTCTCAAGGTGAGAGGAGCACCCTTCTCCCTCTAAAAAGTAAATGTGCCCAATCTAGTGGCACTATACCTCCTGTCGTCACCAATCTCTATATGCATCTGGAGATCCTTCTCCTCTAGGTCACTGAACAACTCCTTGTCACTAGTCATGTGGAATAAAGCTCCACTTTCAAGGTACCGTACACTACCCATCATTGATGATGCCATGCATGTAATGAGAGTAAAGTCCAATTCGAATTGAGAGGCCAAAGCCTCACCTGCCGCTGCTCATGAGGACTTATTCTTATACTTCTTCAGTAGACGATTTGTAGCAAAATGTCCTAGCTCATGACAATGAAAGCACTTAACTTTTGACATGTCTTTCTTCTTTCCTCCATGACAAGAATCTGATTTGGAATGGGAAGCCTTCCCTTTCCCCTTCCTTGCCTTACCCACTAAGGCACAATTTTCCTCATCATCAGTCTTTGATGAGGAACCATCTCTAGTGTTCCTTCTGATCTCCTCCTGCATCAAATTTGACCACAGTCATTCCCAATCTGGCAGCTTCTCCCTCCCATTGATAGAGTCCTAATAGCTATTCCAAATATTGGGAAGGCCTAGAAGTGCTAGGCTCACCATATCATCCTCGGCAACTGTTATTCCAACACTTCCAAGCTCATCACGACAATGAGTGAACTTGGTAAATTATTTTGGAATGGTCTCGCCTTTCTCCATTTTGATTTTTCAAAGTTTGTCTTTTAGTGCCAACTTCCTATGGTCACTATTGTTCTAGAATATGTCTGTCAATTCTTTCCACATAGCATACGAAGTTTCCTTCCCATGGAGACTCGAGACAATGTGGTCTCAAACTCCCTCAAGGATTCTCCACCTCGCCTTTTCCACACACTTCTTCCATTCAACCAGATTTTGTGCATTAGATGCTACTGGCTTAGGAATGCCTTGATCAATGAATTATTTGAGGCCATTATCCTCCAACACAACCTCCATCCTATCTTTCCAGGTTATATAATTCGGGTTTCATTCCAAGCCATACTTGAGCCTCAAACCGTAGAAAGCCATTTATCGATCCTAAAGTATGTATTGCAAATTCGAATTTCACCTTGTTATAGATTTATTTGGGCACATCACTCCCAACATTCAGATTAGTCCTTTTAGGGCTCATCAAACCCTGATTTAGTTGTTACATGCCCTAGAGAAGTCAACTCATTGAATGCCTCCTTCTATGAAATTTTCATGGCCTGAAGTGCCTCTTTGGGACACCAGCGCAGCCCAAGCCTTGAGACAATGCACTACAGAGTAGGCAGGCCCACTGTGGTCTTTACTGCAGTGCACTTAGGCACTCTTTAGCCTGCGCTGGGCGAGATTGAGCGAAATTTGCATAGGGTTCTGGGAATATTCCTTCATTCGAGATGACTCTAGAAGGTTCCCATCTCTTATCCCCTTCTATGAGCTCGAAATTGGATAAGCTAAGGATCCATTAATCTCCTATCCTCTCATCCCTTGCTCCATGGAAACTAACTCCAAGATTGGAAATCCATTCAATACCTTCATTTATGAAAAAACCACCTCCATTTCCTATAAATTGAGCACTCATCATAGTGATCAAGGGGGCTAGAATCTGAAGTTTGTAAGGAAATTCTGTTGGTTTGAGGATTGAGTTTATGCTAAGCAATTTTATGCTATTGGAGTGTTGAGCTTTTGATGTGGCGAGGGTTGAACTGAAGCTAGAGGAGTGGCACAAAATTGAACTATATTGGGTGATATTCTTCCTTCTACATTAATAAAGGGCTTATTCCTTTTCTCATATGATTGTTCATATGTGTGATGATTATGTGTTTCAATGTCTTTGATTCCATTGTTTTATAGTCTATAGTTCATGTATGCTTTGAACGTTTCTCGTTTCTGTTTCTCTTGATGCAGGTACCTTTTGAGTGGATTTAGTTCAAGTGGGAGCGAAAGGAGCGATTCAAAAGAGATTTAGGAATTGAAAGGCAACAAGTAAGTTCCTCCATCTCATCTATCTTGTCTAAGAAAATGTTAAACTACTTTCATTCTGTTGTTCTAGGTGTAATCACCCACCTAGGGAAGATGTGTTTATTCGTAGATGAAAATTCCATGCAACAAATTGGTGACCATATTGGGGAATGACTGTCATTGGTGATGGCTTACCCTCATCATATCACACCTTAGTATACTTTTCTTAGTTTTATTGATCTTATTTCAGTCTTCTTGAAGTGTTTTTATTCAAAAATTGTGCTTGAATGTCCCTTGAATTGACTCTCTGGCACCAACGCAGTGTTTGTCTTGACACAGTGCACTGTAGAGTAGCCCCTACCTTAGAGATAGTGCATTGCAGTGCACTGTATCCCTCTCTAGCCTGCATTGCTAAAAAACCCACCTTTGGTCTGACTTTTCCAAAGTTGCTTCTCTTGTTGTTTGTTGAAAGATCAATGATGTTTGTGGTTCTGAAATCAACTTGTATTTCTCTTCCTATCCCTACTTTGGCCTTGATTGTTTAGTGTTTCTTAAATGATTTCTTTATCATTATCAATTCATTGTCAAAGTTAGCTTATAGTCGATTAATTTCTGCTAAAAATAAAGTGTCGTAAAGTCTTCATTTCTTTCGAAAATGAACTGTCGTAAGGTCTTTGTTCCTGCAAAAGATTGATTGATTGTTTGTGCATCCAGTTCCTTTTTGTTCATATAAACACTAAAGGGACTAAAAAGAAAAACTTGCATCGTGTATATTGTAATTTTTGAATGCTTGAGAGGATTAGTTAGGGAAATTGCATTAGGTGTGCTTTTTTCTCTTTGTCAAAGATCTGATTTCTCTATCCCTTACTAGCTACAATTTTCATTGTTAATTGAACGAAAGAATGTTTCTCATGTTATTTGCATTCTAGGAATTGCAAACATACATCACGTGGTGAACCTTGAAAGGAAAGTTCTTAAGAAGATCAACTTAAAAGTTATCTCATTTAACCTAATGGAGCATTGTAACTTAACACATAAAATTTAGAGGTCTAGGCTAGAGACGTGTTCTGGCATCGTTAAACATAGCAACTGTCGCTAATTATCTACGATACATTCCGAGTGTGATACCTCATTCCATGTACGTAAGTATACCGTAGCTCGTCCACGTACCTTCGGGTATATAGGGCAGTGTTATAGTACAAAAGTATAAAGGAATGCTCTCACTGTGCGGTTTCACATTAGACAGCGCTAACATGGATTGGGCCTCCACATACTTTTGGGTATATATGGGAGGACTGCATTAGATTGCTATCCATCCTTAGGTAATTGAGTCAGTTTCCTTTTACACTATGATACACCGAACATAGCATTCGGGGAGATTGTCTACACGTATGTTAAGTCCTTGGTTTACTGAGGCAGTATATTACAGTTCACAGTTACTTGGTAATCTGTTTGCCTAGATTATCCCTCTTTTGTTTTGTTATGTTATTTTGATTAAAATAAATTAATTGACCGCAGATAACATCCTCCATGCCACTCAATTGATCTTAGGTTGAGACATATGGCAACAACTTCGGATTCCACCGATCAAGGAATTCCTTTTTATGGGAATCCTAGTCCTTTTCCTCCTTTCAGAAATATTGGTGCTCCATATATGGCCACATTATCCCTTCCAGGATTTACCATTGGCTTGCCAATATGGTTTTGTTCAACCTCCTTGGTTCAAAATGCCGTGATTTCTCTGCAATCGAGTACTCCTCCACCTGGACAAAATCAACCTCTAGTTGATCCTAAAGTTGACCCTTTACCTTCTTCGTTGGTTATTTCTTCCTCCCCTTCTTCCTCTTCGCCTTGTGAAAGTATTGACACTAGTAACCAGGTGGATAAGAAGAAGAAGAAAGGGAAGAAGAAGAAGAAGAAGAAGAAGAAAATTTAGCAGGGGGGAACCAAGCAACCATTGCTTCGAATGCAAATTTTGATGAGAAACCGTCCGATAAGCCTCACAAACTTCGATATCCTTGCAAAATTTGTACGAGAGACCATATTCCTAGAAATTTTTCTAGTATTCCTCAGATCTTAGAAGAATGGTCTTCTCGTTCACATCATCCTGTGTCATCAACTTCTGGAGATCATGTTGGTGACACACCATCAACTAGTGGTAGTAAAGTTCATGGAAAGAAGGGTAAAGTTAAGTTTCCCTGTAGGTTATGCGAAGGGAATAATCCCATTCACCTTTGTCCCTATCTGGATGAAGCCCAAAAAGTTTTGGATAACTGTCCTACTTCTCCGCAGTGACTTCCATCTGGTTACTGGAGACTCTCCCTTAATCCTTCACTAGTTGATGAAGGGACTAACCCAAATCAACCATTGGTCAAACCCACTCTCTCTGAATGTGAATCACATGAGTCTATACCTAACCAATCACAGGTCGAGGGAACAATTGACCCAATTTCACCTTCATTTAATCGTGACTTTCCCGTAGAGAGTGAGTATGATACCACTCAGGTTCTTTTCGTTTCATTAGATTCCAATGAGCTTGGAGGCAACCCTAATGTTCCATCAAGACAGGAGGAAAATCCTCCCATTCTCGTAACTCAAGGGGGTAATTCTCTCGTTCTTATGGTACCCCCTCCAAGTAATCTGGTCACTTTCTTTGATTGGAATCAACTGGCAGGATGTCGTCTTCCTCCTTATGTGTCTTTCCAGATCACAGTACAGGTTTATAATATGATTGTATCTGACACTATTATAGATGAAGGTGCATCTATGAGTATCCTTTCCTCCATTTCTTGGCAAGCGCTAGGTTAACTGCCACTTGTGCATGTTACCCAAAATCTGTTGGCTTTTAACAGAGGAACCAGTCAACCATTAGGGATCCTTCCACAATTGCCTATTACTTTGGGAGGAAAAATTGTTTATCTCAATGTGATGGTAGTCCCAAGCCCTTTAGATTACAATTTACTTCTTGGGCATGACAATGTTTATGACATGGGAGTTATTGTTTCAACACTCTTAAGAGTGATGTGTTTCTCGCATGAAGGCAGAATTATCACCATTGACTAGCTTTCATTTCCCAGTCCAAATATGGCTTCAAGTCAACCATCTTCCCTAAATGGTCCTTTTGTCCCAATGGTATCTTCCCC
This sequence comes from Pinus tabuliformis, assembly GCA_031772625.1. Classification (NCBI taxonomy): domain Eukaryota; kingdom Viridiplantae; phylum Streptophyta; class Pinopsida; order Pinales; family Pinaceae; genus Pinus; species Pinus tabuliformis. The sequence continues at coordinate 432,115,365 of CM062814.1, read as the reverse complement.
GCCATGGGCCAATTATGTGGCAATCGGTTCCAAGCCTACATCAACTAACGATCAATTCTGTCATGTTGTGCATTATGTACTAGGGGCATTGGAACCAGACCTCTCTAACAGATTCCTTGCTACGTATCCCTTCCAGAGCATTATTCTTCCATCTGATGAGAACCTCTTGGAATTCATGATCTCTTATGGGTCGTGATCAAGGAATCATGAGCATAGTTCCTTGTCTTGTGTCAAGTTCGTTAAAAAATGAAACAAGGAATATGAGGATAGTTCTTTTACTATGTCAACCTCATTAAAAAATGAAATAGGTCTGAGAGCATAGTTCCTTGTCTTGTGTCAAGCTCGTTAAAAAGTGAAATAAGGAATATGAGGATAGTTATTTTATTGTGTCAACCTCATTGAAAAATGAAACAGGTCCCAGAGCATAGTTCCTTGTCTTGTGTCAAGCTCGTTGAAAAATGAAACAAGGAATCTGAGTAGAGTTCCTTGTCTTGTGTCAAGCTCATTAAAAAATGAAACAAGGTCCCCTGGAGCAAAGTTCCAATTTGAGTCTTTGATTAGATCTCATAAAATCCCAGTCGAGTCTTTTACTTGATCTCGTAAATGAACCTTCATTCCATCCACCTGATAGCCATGAGTAGTCTACTTAGGTGAATGCAAGAAGCTTGGGTGCATGCACTTAGAATCAAGTCATAATGTTGGGGGAATGTAAACCAATCCCAAGCATAGCTTTTCATTTCAAGCTTGTGTAAACATGAAACTGAATCCAAGCATAGTCTTTTGTTTCAAGCTTGTGTAAAAATGAAACTGAATCAAAGCATAGTTTTTTATTTTAAGCTTGTGTAAAACTGAAACTGAATCCAAGCATAGTTCCCTATGGTTCAAGCTTGTGTAAAAATGAACCCATCTCCATTTTAACCCTCATGATTGCCATTTTATTAGCCTCTTCCATCAAATGAGCCTTGGTTTTTCTCCTTCCATCGTCACTATCTGCTTTCCCGATCATACGCTTCCACTTGATTGTTTTACCCTTTTTGAGGAACAGTTGCAATGAGTGGTCTTATTAGCCAGTCTCTTCACATAAATCAACATGTTTTGAGAAGTTCCAACATCACTAGAACCAATTTCTATCCTAAACACCACTCGTTCCTCTAAGTGGAGTCCTCTTTAAGCTCTTTTCGGACTCTCAAAATATGAAAATATTGTTCGGCGCTTGTCCTTTTCAACTCGTAAATAGATTGGAAATGACATCTACTCAATATAATTTTAACCCTTTTTCAGACTGAGATAGATTATTTACTAAAAAGGAATACGTTGATTGAACATGGTCAATAGGTTCTCTCTTGTATTATTTTACGTTTTTTCAGACTTGAGAGACAAATTTACGAAAAATAACTCGTGGAGTTTTCTTTTTGTCCCTTTTCAAACTCTCTAAACACAAAAAAGACCGAGTTCTCATAGAGACAAACTTGTCCATCATGACAACACCGAGTTTCACCTTCGCTAGGCTCATTAAAACATCACATAGTGATGGATTCACCCGAAGGGTGGAATTATACTACAAGCATATGTTATCCTCCTCAAGCTTATTAAAAAATAAAGAGGTACTGGTCAACAATGACTGGAGAAAATAGGAAAAGGGGTAAATCACTTTATGGTAGCAAGTTGCTCTTGAACATGACACTTTCACTTCATCTCTGTGACTATTTGGGTTGGGTTATCTGCTTGATGGTTATCATACCTATGGTCTATCACATCATCCATCACTTTGGTTTTGGGTCAATACTGCCAATTCATTCAGTGTCGTTGACATGTTCAAGAGAAGTCACTCAATAAAACTCATTCTTTGCAATACTCATAAAGCTTCATTTTCATGACCGCCATTCCTGAACCTTGTGTCGTCAGTCACATTTCGTCTCCAAAATCATTACACTTGTTTCGTGTTGTTGATGTGGGATACATCAAGGCCCTCCTGTGACAAGTCACTTCTTGTCGACATCAGCACATTATCCAATAAGTTCACTTAGAAACGCCCTTTCAGTACCTTGGGGCTTGCATACATCAATGGCAATTTTCTTGCTTCCAGTGATAGGTTGAAATCATTGGCCTTCGGCTGAAAGACTTTGTATGGTGTTTGACATCAAAACATTTATTCACACCATGCATAATGTACTGTAGTACCTTGAGAATCATTATCATTATCGGTGATCTCTCTCGCGTTTGTTAACGACTTACATAATTGGCTGGTAATTAGATGGTGTCATCCCATGTTTGACTTCAGATCATATATTCACATGGTTTGACTCATACTTGAGTGAATGATTGAATGAGATAGAAGACCCCAAATCTAGTTTCATCCATCCAGGTTTCGATTTCAAGAAAGTAATAAATCATCTATATGATGGCTTTACACTGATGGTCATCCCATCATGGGTCTATATCTGTAGATGACTATCTATGTACATGTAATGAAATGTTTATATGCTGAGTATGGGTATGCCTTCCCTCAGTAATTCATGAAAAAAATTCAAAATATCATGATGTTGTGTATTGTAACCGATGCAGGTCACCGTCCACTTCATTTCCTCTCTGTCACATCGTAAAGCATATCAATCGACATTATCATTTTAGACTTCATGCTTTAGGGGGCAACTGTTACAGGTCTATTTGGGCACATCACTCCCAACATTCAGATCGGTACTTTTAGGGCTCATCAAACCCTAATTCAGTTGTTACATGCCCTTAAGAAGTCAACTCATCAAATGCCTCCTTCTATAAAAGTTTCATGGCTTGAAGCCCTCTGGAAGTGCCTCCTTGGGACACCAGCATAACCCAAGCCTTGAGACAGTGAGCTACAGAGTAGGCAAGCCCACTGTGGCTTGCATTGCAGTGCACTTAGGCCCTCTTTAGCCTGTGCTGGGTGAGATTGAGCAAAATTTGCATAGGGTTCTGGGAATATTCCTTCATTCTAGATGACTCTAGAAGGTTCTCATATCTTATCCCCTCCTATGAGCTCGAAATTGGATAAGCTAAGGATCCATTAACCTCCTATCCTCTCATCCCTTTCTCCATGGAAACTAACTCCAAGATTGGAAAGCCATTCAATACCCTTATTCATGACAAAACCACCTCCATTTCCTATAAATTGAGCACTCATCATAGTGATCAAGGGGGCTAGAATCTGAAGTTTGTAAGGAATTTCTATTGGTTTGAGTATTGATTTTATGCTAAGCATTGTTATACTGCTGGAGTGTTGACATTTTGATGTGGCGAGGGTTGAAATGAAGCTGGAGGAGTGGCATAGAATCGAACTGTATTGGGTGATATTCTTCCTTCTACATTAATAAAGAGCTTATTCCTCTTCTCATATGATTGTTCATATCTATGATGATTATGTGTTTCAATGTATTCGATTATTTTGTTTTATAGTCGATAGTTCATGTATGCTTTGATCATTTCTCATTTCTGTTTCTCTTGATGCAGGTACCTTTTGAGCAGATTTAGTTCAAGTGGGAGTGACGGGAGCGATTCAAAAGAGATTTAGGAAGCGAAAGGCAACAAGTAAGTTCCTCCATCTCATCTATCTTCTATAAGAAAAGGTTAAACTACTTTCATTCTATTGTTCTAGGTGTAGTCACCCACCTAGGGAAGATGTGTTTATCCGTAGATGCAAATTCCATGTAACACACCTGCAACCCAAAACTCAAAACTTAGAAATCTCCTCTAGTATATTGTCTTAAGCTCTGATACCATGTAGATTTTCCTATGGATTCACAGCTCATGTAAGCTACCAAAACACAAGATAAGAATCTACTATACTCTTTAAACAGTGGAAACCAGTAGATCAATGAAAACAATAATTGACAAGAGGAAGATAATCAAAGACACATAACACAATTGTTTCTTTAGGGAAAGCCAGTTCTCAAAACCCCGACTATCTATTGCATTAATAAGGAATCCGAATGATAATACAAAGCTTGTTCTCACTAGAACAATTTATGCACAGGTATGATCAACTTTGTACCTCACAAACCCACACTGACCAACACTTAACCAATTTCAGCTTCCTACTGAGCCCCTATTTCCTTGCGCAATTCCTGTGTGGATCAACCAATATTTAATTGGGAAATCTTTCTTCCATAACTGCGCAAACCAAAACTAGGTCCTTCACTGATTACATGCATGACCTATACAACTCGGATCATCATACAACTAATAGTACATTGTCCCTGCACTCTAGTCTCAGCTGGGTCTTTCTCTAAACTGACATGCATGGGTTTCTCTTGAGTGAATCTCTAGTTAGCTGGAGTAGCACCGAGGATGAACCCGTGCACCAACTCACTGCTAGACCGCTACTAGTTCCACAAACAGTTAGAACTAGTTTAACTGACCATAACTCAGTCAAACTAAGTTATTTAATTACACTCAAATAAACTCATCCCGGACCCCTAAAATTTAGAGATAACATATACATGGCTACAAAAAAGACTTCCAACTCGAAATTCCTAAGCTAATAAGTTAAATAAACTTAATTAACTATATACAAGTTGTTATGAGAATAGAATTCAATTTTAATTCATGGTTTAATTCAAGGACAAATTAAATTGGAATTTCTTGTTGCCATTTCTCAACAGTAGAGAATCCATTTCTCCATTAAAGGGGAGTATTATAGTTAATAGGAGAAATGTATTTTTCCATTGCATTCTTCTAGACAATGTTTTCTTTTTCAATTTAACTATGAGTTGTACCTACTTAGGTCTCATTATCATCTAGTTGTAATGGGTTATTATGGTTATCTATTGTTCCTATACCATTTCTATAAATATGAGACCATATTATGTGTTCAATATGCATCATATCCAATAAATTTCTCCCTGAAAGACTTTGGCTTCTTTATGGAGTTCTTCAATGTCTTATATTTTTAAACAATAATATGGAATAATTGGAAGGGTGAATTCACCATTCAATTTCAATAGGACAATGGATTTAGGGATAAGTGCTTGATGGAGACTACAAAACATATTCTGATAGTTTGAGAATGGGAGCAAGAAGTTGATTCCTTTATGAAGATTCATAATGGACATTTGGAGCTTTATGAGCACATAAAATATTTTCAAAAGATGATAGATAAGATCATCTCTAACCTTGTGTTGTAGCGGCTACAACCACCCTCCAAAATTTTTCCTTAGCCTCGTTTTGGAGCCTCCCTTCCAACCTTCACAGCAACTTTCCTTGCTTCGTCAAGTTCACAAGCTTCAGTGTCATTCTTTCACAAAGGTAGCCTATTGGTCACAACTTGATCCATTCCCCTCACAGGTTGTTCACCTGGACTTGGTCCAAATACAGGCTGAGCAACTTCCCCTTGAAAATTGCACATTTCTGGAGGGAAACCAGCCTTCCCTCTAGAAATTGCGCAATCCTCTCTGGAAACCTACTGGGCTCCAGGATTCCGCAATCCTACTTGCCAATACTCCAAGCAGGATTTGCGCAAATTTCCCCAGCAAGGCTACTAAACCCAGAATTTACACAAATCTAGGTAGTAGTCAGCTGCTCTGCCCAGAAATTGTACAAATCTCCTAGGCAGCCAACCCAACTCCCAGCTAGAAATGAGCATTTTTCTCCAGCAACCGAGCAGTCTCTTGCATGTGCAACTGAGTTGACTGGTTCCCTCCAGGACTGAGAAAAACAGACATGCATGCATGGGCTACTTCTCCCAAGGCAACATGCAAAGGAATCTCTTGTTTTAGGGATCTATGTTTAACAGTTGAAGGTTACATGCAAGGAGCAATTCCAAAACCTCCGACCAAGTGTCAGTTCCCCTAGATTCGTGGCATGCAAGTCACAACCTTGATGTTATCAAAACTCATCAATCGGATGCTACAGAGCTCATCTATCACATCAACCTTGCAGCTCTGACATCCCACATCACATATAGGAGTAGTGAGCACATTCAACTCAACTGTTTTGGGGTAAGCCCGCTTCCCATGCCTTGTGCTGCATTTCTGTCTCTTTTTGTGTTTTCTCTTGTGGGAGTATTGTTTGCCTTATTTCTTTGAACACTTGCTCTCATTTACATATATTCTAGCTTGTCCTAGCTTTGTTTCAGTTTTTGTTTCTATCTCACTATTGTCGCATGCATGAAACTATCTTGCACAGACATTCGCCCAACCAACGAACTTCCTCACCCACATGCATGTTGATCTGTTTGTTGAATCTTTCATTCATGTTTTGCATGCACTATCAATCATTTCTGCTATCACTTAGTGTCGCCATGCATGAAATTGTCTTAGTTGCTTTCAATTGCTCTCGATGAGTCGAGCCAACCTTGGCCCAAACTCTACCTTCACCAAGGTTGCATTGTGCAATCTGGGGAAGGAAGGCTCACCTTCCTCTCCATATTTGTGCATTCCTGCCTAGCACTGGCCTGTAAGACTGTTTTGTGCATTTCTGGAGGACAGTGGCTGCTTGGCCCAAGAAATTGCGCAAATTTTTCCATATGCCAACAGTCCTTCCCAGCTGGAATTGCGCAATCCCAATAGTCAGCAGCCAGACTAGACTGTGCATTACGCAGTTCCAGTAGTCAGCTAGTCTCCCAACAACCCAGACTGTGCCTTGTGTAGTCTTGGCAGTTGCTCTCCCGACCTCCCGGCCGAAATTACGCAACCTTCATGATCATGCACTCAGGTATGTTGCAAGTCAGTTCTCATGTTCATTTTGATTTTCGACTGATAGATTGCTTGCCATGAGTGTTTCCATGTCTCCAGGTATCCCAGGTGTTCATCTGCCTCTCAGCGATAAGGTACAATGGTTTCCAGGAGAGCAGAGGCAAAGACAACATTCAGAGAACACTTGGGGATGAAGTCGATCAAGTGTCCATGGACTTGCCTACCCATGAAGACATCAAGTTATTCGTAGACAAGGACATCAAGGTATGATAGCAGTAACATCATAGCGAGCAACATCATGAACAGCAACTGAAGGCAACATGCCAAATAAAATGAATGCAAGAGGAGGGTTTTTGACAACACAGAAGCGGAACAAGGTTGCAAGGTCAAGTAGGTCCATTGATGATGAAAGAAACTTTGGAGACTCTAGCTATGAAGTGATAGCGTGACATGAAGATCGCGCGAAGGCAGAAGATGGAACAAAGAAGGAGTTGCATGTGCTGAAGCAGCAACTCAGGAAGAACATGAAGCTGCACAGATAGACAAATGAGTTGCAACAAGAACAGGAACAACAGTGGGTGCAACATGCACTCACAGATGAAACTGCGCTCGTACAAGTTAAGGATCCATCCCAGCAGCTGACATAGAGCAGACATGGTGAGCAGTGTTGTTGATCGCATGCAAGGGATTCAACAGCATGCATGTCGTTGAGTGCACGCATGCAATCCAACCCATTCAACACACTCACCAAGGTGAAGACAAGAAGCAAGTCCAACTGGGGTTGAACATGTACTTCGGCAAGTTGATGTGCATGACCACCAGCACACACTTGAAGATCAGCATGGAAAATATGCATTAGTGTGTTGTCGGTTCAACCCTACCTAAGAAGACCGTGTGCATGTTAGCATACGAGTTGGATGAAGGGGCCAAACCAATGCATCGGTTGCAACAGAGGCAAGAGTTCGCTTCAGCAAGATGTCACCATGAGGTGCATGCACACCATCGTGAACGACCAAGCTTCGCATCAACTCACCACCTTCACCATCACAAGCATGTCAAAGAGTTGGTCTCATCACAGTGGACCGAGTGCCAGTGATGTCTTGCAAGGCTTTCTCAAGCCATGTTGTCTCACATGAGTACATGTGCATTGTAATGTTGAGTCATGTCAAGTGTAAGTCAAGTATCAATGGTAGGATGTAATAGTCATAGAGTAGGTGAAGAGTCATGAGGGTAATTGAACTGTCACAAAGGGGAATGTCAAGGGTCACCTCACCCTTTGCTATAAATATTCCCTCATAACTCATTGTAGATGCTTTTGGTCAACCAAGCTTCTACTAAGACTATCTTGAAGAAGGCTTGGATAGTATTGTAACACGCCTTGGCTTCTCCACTGCACGAAGCTAGTACATCTATTTGGAGGAGTAGGCGGATGTGGCTGTAATGTTCCACTGCTGGGGCTAGTAGGTTTACATGGATGTATTGTATGATTGTGACTTACACTTCTTTATATAATAAGAGCCAACACATTTACATGCATATGTTGTTATTATAGTTGGACTTCTCTGGTTACTTTAATGATATATGTTGTTTAACTTACGTACTTGTGTATGAACTGATTTGTATGCAATTATATGAATCTTTTTGTTAATGTGTTTCATATGTTGTTAATGTTGTCACCGTTCGTGTTGACTTCTCTGTTAGACATCAGACAAACCTTTCACTTGAACCTTGCTATAACAACCATCGCACTCACCTCGAACTGATACGTGAGTGTTGTACGGGTTATCTTACCTTGTATGATGTGACTGCCGCATCTGAGTGGATTGATCTGCCAGAAGTTGTGCATGTCCTTTGTGTTGTGTGTTCCTAGACAAGTTGGGACTGATCCCTTTCAACCTGGAACTCACCTTCACCTCCTTCCCCCTTCGAAGTGTTGGAACCTCTCATACTCCTTCCTTGACTCGTTGCGTCAGTCACACCCTTGCTGCTGATAGAGTTATCCTACTTTCCTATGTGCGATATCGCAATCAAGGCATTACCTTACAACCCACTGCTGGGACTCCTACACCAAACGGTCTGAGGTCTAATTGGGACTTCTTACTAGGGAGATCCCCTTAACATGTTGGCGGGTCTAGCACAATCAACACCTTGGTATTCCTTTAGAAGTTTTCTCCACTACTCTTGTGACTTTTATCTTCTTTTAGGGCCCCCTCCATCAGTGGACTTCTTTCTGTCTCAATGAGCATCACACCCTCAAGACCTAGAGCTAGAGTATGGTACCTAGACTCTTATTGCAGGAAGTCTTGTGATTGAGGAGTGTTGAGGTGTTGGTAGAGTAGAACCTCCAAAGAGTACTCTAAAAGTGACTCTTAATGGGTTATGATTCTAGTAATTTCTTTTTATTTTTCATTCTATCTTATGTAGTATAGTATTTTTACTTAAATAGTATTTAAGACAAAACACATGCAAAGTCCTAAGTGGTTAGAGTAGGTGTTATATGGAAAATCACTTCTGTGGATAAAAATGAACTCCCTATATCTACTGATATGATCTACAACATCAGAGAGCAAAAATATCTATTTTTTCCTTAGAGAGATTAGAATACGGAAAAAAGACCTATCTGGAATTTGTAGTAAGTCCTCCTCTTCTCCTTGCTTGCAAGCTCCAACTTTAGCTTCACACGCTATAAATAGAACCTACAACAATGACTAAAACAAGCAAAGGAACTACAATATCCACATAACATAAATTAATATCTCTAATAAATGAGTCAACATGGCATTGAAATACATAAGCATCAACATCACACAAGTATAGGAAACATATTGCTTTTTTGTATTAATAAATAAAGGAGAGAGTTACAACCATGTATAGAAGTTGACTTTGTTTATTTCTCCCCAAATGTCTTGTCCTTCCTTGCCATAAAGTAAACCTTAAAACTCAACCCTAATGCATAAATGGATGATGATTCCTTAAGATCAAAGCACCAACATGAGGGCACTCGTAATCTCCAAAAGCCAACCCCCACTCTATGGGAGGCAGTAAATTTATAGGGTAAAAGTGGTAGTTTAGGATTTACCAATCTTGGTTTGAGATCTACATATGAAGGGGGATAAGCTCGAAGGATAAGAGATAGGGCATCTAGAGAGGGAATTCGAGAACTTTATCCATGGTAAATGGTTAAAACCACCTTAGAAGCTTCTAGAAGGAGAAGATCCTTTTTTTTCCTGAAATTCTAGAACCATCACACCTGCAGAGTAGAGTAACATGCATTGGTCAGTGTAGATGCTCAATTATGCAACTTGCAACCATTGCACACTGACAACCATGCAGGGTGGAATGGGGCTAAAAATAGTGTTTTTGAGCTGATTGACACAGAAACTCAGACTTTTTGGAGAGGTGATGCTTAGGGCTTTGCAAAGGGATAATGAAAAGTGTTCAAGGATGTTGATTGATTCAATTTTCAAGCCTTTCGAGCAAATGTGACAAAATGACCTGTAACATTAGGAAAGATTGTAGTAACAATGCATGAGTTTTCTAGAAATGAATTGTGTATCAGAACCACAAATCTCCAATGTTTTGAGTGGGCACTCCATCCATTATGAGGGACACATAAAGTTGAAATAATGTTAGAAAAGAGTGTTGGGTTGAAATTTATAGAGTGGTGTTTTTTTCTTTATCTTTTAATCAACCCATGAGGGATTGGGGAACCAGTAGCTAGGAAAAATGTCGCATGCATGACACAAGGTCAAAACTTTTAGGCTGCCACTATAAACCCGGTCAAAACTCTTATGCTACCACTGTAACCCCTAATCCTAATTTTTTCTCACACAACTAGCAAGCACACATTGGGGCAGCAAGGTTAATCATAGGACTTGAATAGCCTTCGACATCATTAACACTGTTGTGGATCAAAATAATTAATATAAATACCTCTTGGTGCAACCACAAGTTAAACCACCACCTAAGCTTGACCCAGAACTCTACCTTAAGATGTCAAATAAATAAGAGTAATTGTTAGTTGAATAATCAGATTTACTTTTTTAATATTTGGTCACTATCATCTCTACTTCCCTTTGAATTAAAAAGTTGTTGGGTTGATCTCAATTTATAAATAATTATAACATTGTGATTTTAACCCACTTCCTTTTGTATTAAAAAGTTGTTGGGTTGATCATAGAAGCCACTTTGGGGGAATTAAAACTAAACCTTATGGGAATGGGTTGACCATAAAAATCACTTTGGGGAATCAAAATTATCCCAAAGCTCGCCCCAGCTTGTACTTAGCTTTATCATTTGATTATTTTTATTATTATCCAATTTTAAGGTCACTAACTCTTTATCATTTGATTATTATTATTATTATTATTATCCAATTTTAAGGTCACGCCAGACACCAAATTGGTGTATGAGACCCCCTTGTTTGTGGGACAAGGGACCCACCTCCTACGAAGGCATACATACTCTACCCCCTTCAGTACTAAACATCAAGATATTGAAACCACTCAATTTTCTTTATATTTTAATCAACCCATTGGGGATTAGGGAATCAGTAACTAGGAAAAATCTGAGGCTTATGCTGCCACTATAAAACCAGTCAAGCATTCATTGGGGCACCAAGGTTATTGAATAGCCTTGAGCATCATTAACACTAAGATGGATCAAAATAATTAATATAATACCTCCTGGTAGTAGTTGGTTTGGGTGAGATTTAACCCCTATTAGCTGTCAATTTCAAACATTATGGGAAAGAGTTGACCATAGAAATCACTTTAGAGGAATTAAAACTAAACTTTATAAGAAAAGGTTAACTATAAAAATCACTTAAAAAAATTAAAACTATCCCAAAACTTACCCAACTTATAATTTGATGATATATTAAAATATAATTTAATATAAATAAAATATTGTAATAATTTAATTTTTAAATCTAATAAACCAATTCTTTTTATAATAAACTAATTTTTTTTATAATCAAAATTGGTGAGTACTAAACATCAAGATATTCAAAATGGATACAGCTTCTGGGGAAATCTCTCTGTATAATAATAATAATAATAAATGGTTGGTACTAAACATCAAGATATTCATAAAATAGATACAGCTTCTCTCTGTACAATAAAAATTATTACTGTATTTTGGTCTTTAAACTAAAATTAAGTTGTTTATATATATATCATTTTAACGTTATCCAGGCGCTGTTTTCTTGGTGGTACTACTCCGTTTCAGAAGTGTTTTTTGGTCGTGTAACCAGCTAGCCTATCTGAGTAATTCTTATGTCAGATAATTATTGCACACCCTTTCCACTATGCATTTAATGCATGAAACGGATGTTGCCGGCAAGGGAGTTTTGTTAGATTGGTAGGTGGACGCTGAGAATAATGTTGAACACATGATATAATGTTTAAAGGGTTGGGCAATATATGAAATTTTATATTACTCGGTGGATGCTTACTATGCACTGGCCTTAAAAGATTGAACGCCCGCAAGTGTAAACACATATAATAGTTGCATGAACCATACGCATCAGCTTTCCATTAAAAAATATTTGTCATGTGGGTATTGTCAACATTTGACAGGAGGTAAGCGTGAAGTAATAAAAAAGTTGACATTAAGTGTTTTAATAAAAGGTTTGAAGGGAAAGAAAGGCATAATTTTATAAAAACGTGAGCGAAAGCATTGGCAATCCAATCCAGTTGGGGAGGCGGGTGGTCGTAGCCGCCATCGCGTACCTCAAATTATATTTTACTGATGCCATGCTTTTGCTTTAATTAAAAAAACAATAAACCACCATTTTAATATTATCTGAAGAATAATCTTAACAACCATTTTGATACTATCTAAACCCACATTTATTTATTAGATTTGTATAGCCGAACAATAATTTTAATAACCATTTTAATATCTATAATTAGTTATAATCGAGATTTGTTTATTAACCAAAGATACGGAGACATTAACATCGCTACTGCTATTATTATAAAATAAAACCCTAATGTCAAGTATAAATTTATACATTTCTTAATTGCTGGCCGATCTGATATCGCTTTCAAATGCTGCTACTGTTCAAAGTTTTTTACGTTGAATACCCTATTAATTACTGGCCTTTATATCGCTAGCTAATTCAAAAATGTTATTCAAAGTTAACTCGTTGAATACTTACCTCCGGCGAAATCTACGTCAAACATTCAATGCAAAGCTGTCCAATCTGAGATTATGTATATCTGATATTTAAAATTATATTCTGTAATGATCATGTGACAGACAAGTGTATGTACAAGATGACTTAACTTGCATGTAGTTAAGACAAAAATGAGAACTGATAATTAGGGTATAAAAGTTCAACGCTTTTGTCGAGCAACCATAATGGCAGATGAAACCCTGGAAATTCGGTAAATACATTTCAGTTAGAGATATATATGGGAGTGTAAGAATTTTGAATGTGCGAAAATTTTAGTTGAATGGTAAAAAAAAAAGTATAAAAGGTTAAATTATGAATTTAATAATTTGAATAACTTTTTCCAGTCAAATAGATACTTGGAAAATTTTAACATTTTATTTATTCTAATTCTGATTATTAATGTTGATGGAAGTTGTATATCACCAGAGTTTTAAAGTTGTTAAATCCAATTTACATAAAATGTATATATAAAATGTTTGAATGAAATATAGGTTTAGTATCAATTTAGTAAAAATTAATTTGTAAAATTGATATTTTTTTTAATGAATTTGTTAATATGAAATATATGTTTAAACTAGGGATTTAAACCATTTAATATTTTTAAGAGATTTGTTAGGTTTATCTTTGCCACAACTTTAAAAAGTCACGAGTTAAATTTTATTTAATTCACTAATTTTTTTAATATAAATAAATATATAAAGTACTAATTATAGAAGAAATAAATAAATTATTTTAATGTTTATCAGGCTAAAGATAGTCTCTCCGACATATTGTTTTTTCATCTCTGCGATATATTGTTTTTTCATCTGCTTGATATATTTGATCATTTTTCTGTGAAGTAACATCTACATAATTTTCCCTGTTGTCTTTGAAGGCCTCACATTCTAAAATGAAATGCTTTTCTGTTTCCACCTTTCTGAATAACAAAAAATTCATACTATTTCCTCCCACACTTCTTTTGACCTTTTGGAGCACCTGCAATGGAGTTGATGAGAATTAGTCCTTAACCAATACTAATTTTGGCTCTCCAAGAGATATTGGCCTCTATGTATGCTTTTGGTTGATGATTATGAGTAGGATTGAACACTTCAATATAGTACTTTGAGTTGATGAGAATTAGTCCTTGACCAATACTAATTTTGGCTCTCCAAGAGATATTGGCCTCTATGTATGCTTTTGGTTGATGACTATGAGTAGGATTGAACACTTCAATATAGTACTTTTTCTGTCTTCCTAGCTCCTTATCCCAAGTACGCTTCCATCACAAAAGCTTTTATCTCTTTGTTGTTTATGGGACACGAGTTCAAGCAAATATGCCATTTACTAAACCATTTGTTATTTTGCTGCATCCAAGTTTTTTTTATGTTGCAAAATTTGTCATTAAAGACAACCTTAGGCCATGTACCCTCTTCCACTTACTCAATTCTTTTTTAAATACCTTATGACTCGCACCATAGAAATTGCTCCAAAAGGAGTAGCCAGCCGTTTCACTTAACAAGATAGCATAATGAACTGTACTTTTAATCTTGAATTTGTTTGTAATAAAAGCTTGTGAATTTTCTCTTTCTTCAATAGGAGTAACATGGGTTTCACTTAACAAGATAGCGTAAGGAACTGTACCATTGGCCCATAGTTCACAACCATAGAGAATCACCAAAATTACTAGAAGCCCAAAAATAGTTTGAGTGGTTTTGGAGTCCCATAACTCTCCATCTCTATACTTTATGTAGGATGTACTATTGGCCAATAGTTCACAACCATAGAGAATCACTAGAAGTCCAAAAATAGTTTGAACACCTATTTTGAAAAGCATAAAATGCTTTCCAACTCCCCAAAGTTCTTTTTTTCTACAACCATCCAAACTTAGATTTTTGTTGAAGTCAATTCGGAGATATTTGTACTCGACAACTTCTTCGAAAATATTACCTTCAAAATGAGTGATCAAAATAATCTATAATTTCACTTTTCCATTAACATCAAAACAATTATTTAATCCTTAATAATATCCTGATTTATATTATATTATTTTCTTATTTAACCATTTTAAAATAAAGATAAGTAATTAATAAAATAATTTATTATCTTATCTTCTCTATTAATATTTAGAACTTATTTTATTAATAATAGCAAAATTACTCATAATCACATTATCTTCATAAATAGCTAGAGCAAAAAACTTATTCTAGGGTTTTTACTTATTATTAATGACCATTTATCAAGATTGAGAGACCCATTCACTAATATTAAGTACTTATTTTATTGTTAATAACAAACTTACCCATAATCACATTATCATAAAGAGCCATAACATTATCTTCATAAATAGCCATAGCAAATATCTTATTCCATGATTCTTACTTATTCTTGATGGTCATTTATGAAGAAAAAGAGAATGCATCCACTAATATTAAAAACCTGTTTTATTATTAATAATAAAATTATTTTTTCTTTGGTTATTTATAAAGATAGGTGACGTCTGCAATAATATTAAAAAACTATTTTATTTTTCAAATTGAGGTTTATGTGATTCTCTTTAGCTTTGAAAAATATTTTTTGCACTAAGGCATTTCTATTAAGTAATTTAAACATATAATTATTATAGATATCTATTAGAAATAATCATGGTTTTGAAAAAAAAAATTGGTATGGGAATTTTTCAAATTAAATAACATAAACTTATAATTCTTAAAAATCTCTACTCAATCTCAAGAAAAAATGATTACAAAAAAATACCTGGGATTTTGAATCACACTCGTAGATTAATCAACTTAAACTTATAATTATTAAAAATCTCTCCTCTATTCAAAGTAAAATTGACTATAAAAAAATGTCATTTCCTTTATTAATTGAACTATACTATATAAAAATTTTGAGTTTTTAATTTTATTTTTGAAGTGGCAGATAAGCTAAATATCAAAATGGTTATAAAATCCTATATTTATGGAACAAGTGACCCTCAATTTCATTACCAAAATTGAAAAAAGTGTTCATACTCTACCATCTTTTTTATTTAAACCCTTAATTCTGGATTCTTACAGGAAAGTAGATATCATTAATGGGTTTATGATAATAAATTTTAATTATAACTATTTATAACATATTATCAATTTTAATTATAATTATTTAAAAAATATTATATAATTGATAATAGTGGGAAAATTTTAATTTTTAAAATATTTAAGAAAATATATACAGATGTGTTTTCTAGATTATTAGATTTAATTAGATAACAAAAACTTGTAATTTTAATAACTTTAATATAAAATTTGAAGAAAAATTTAGCTAAATTTAGGCATCGAACCAATTTGAAAAAAAAAAATTACATAAAAACATTTTTTTTAAATTTAAATTTATGTAACTCATTTTTCAAATATTATCATTGTGTTCCTGACCAGTTGGAAAATGCATTAGTCAATATGATGTGTTTATCATTGTGTTTCTAATTAGTGAAAGATGCTTTAGTCAATATGCCTCATAATTTGATATTATAATTTTGAATAGGATTGTGATTTCATAAGGTTTAAAATGATTTTTTAAATGTGATTTGAAAAAACTTTGTGATAGTAGAATTTTCCCGATGAAACAACTTATCATTCCTAAAAATCTCTACTTCGTTTTTAGTAAAATCGCAAAAAAAAAAAAAAAAAACAAATTTTGAGTTTTGAGTTATATTTAAATTTAATTTTAAAGCCAAATACCAAAGTGGTATATGAGATTCTCCCTTTGTGGAATAAATGAGTCACCTTTGCACAAAAATTTCACTACTAAAGTTTAAGAAGGTATATATACTCTATCATCCTTTACATTGGAACCTATAATTTCTTATTCTTATGAGAAAGTACATGTTATTAATAAATATTATGATAGCAAATTTCAATTATAACAAAAAGTTTGAAAAGAAAATTATATAATTGATAATAGTGGAAAAATTAAAAACCAAAAAAGTTTGATGAAATGTTTATAGGTGTGTTTTCTAGATAGTTAGATTTTAATTATATAGTAAAAACTTGTAATTTTAATAGATTTAATAGTAATATTTGAAAAAAAATTAGTAAAATTTAAACAAATAGATCAATTGTTTTTAAATTTATTCAATTGTGTTCTAGTGGAAAGATGTGTTAGTCAATATGATTGTGTTTATCATTGTGTTCCTCATTAGTGAAAGATGCTTTAGTACTTGTAATTTGATGATACAATTTTGGGCATAATTGTGATTTCATTTTGTTTAAAATGCAAATGTATAAAAGCATTTAGTGCTCTGAAAAACCCATGTGGCACTAGAATTTTCCCTAGAACTTACAATTCTTAAAAATATCTACTTGATTTTCAGTAAAATTGACTATAGAAAACAATTTGAAAAGAATCATTTCCTTAATTAAATTAGACTATGCTATATGAAACTTTTGAGTTTTGAATTTTAATGAGATCTTCTATTTGTGAAACAAGGGACCTACCATCCCATAACAATTTTACTACTGAATTTTAGAAGACTTACATACTCTACCATCTTTTCAATTTGAACATATTATTTTTTATTCTTACATAAAAATACATATTGTTAACAAATTTATGATAACAAATTCCAATTATAACAAATTTAAACAAAAATATTATATAATTGATAATAGTGGAAAAATTAAAAACAAAAAATGTATATAAGTGTGTTTTCTATATGGTTAAATTTAATTAAGCGATTTTAATTTAAAATTTGAAGAAAAAAATTAGCTCAATTTAGACCTAAAACCAAATTTGAAAAAAGGCAGAATTTAACCAAACACACATAAATTTATCTAATTGTGTTTCCGACTAGTGGAAAGATGTCTTAGTTAATATGATGGGTTTATCATTGTGTTCCCCATATGATGTGTTTATTGTGTTCTCCACCAGTGAAAGTGAAAGATGTGTTAGTCAAAATGCTTTAGTCATAACTTGATGATACAATTTTAGATTGTGATTTCATGTTATTTAAAATATGAATACATAAAAGGATACAGTGTTTTGAAAAACCCCTATGGCATTAGAACTTTCTGGATTAAACAATTTGAACTTATAATTCTTAAAAATCTCTATTTGATTTCTAGTAAAATTGACTATAAAAAAATAGCTTGAAAAGAGTTGTTTCCTCTATTATTAAGACTATGACATATAAAAAATTTGAGCTTTGAATTTTAATGAGATCTTCTATCTGTGGAACAACAGACTACCTTCCCGTAACAATTTCACTATTAAAATTTAAGAAAGTATACATACTCTACCATCCTTTTGACTTGAACCTATAATCTTTTATTCTTACAAGAAAATACATATTGTTAATAAATTTATGATAACAAATTTTTGAAAAATGTATTATGTAATTGATAATATTGGAAAAAGTTAAAAGAAAAAAATAGTTTAATAAAATGTATATAGGCTTGTTTTCTAAAGGTTTAAATTTGATTACACAACAAAACTTGTAATTTTAATAAATTTTATAATTAAATTTAAAGGAAATATTAGCTAAATTTAAACATAGTACTAAATTTGAAAAAAAAAATAGCAAAAGGTAAGCATATATATATATATATATATATATATATATATATATATATATTTTAAATTTACCTCATTATGGGAACGCTAGTGGAAAGATGTGTTAATCAATATGATGTGTTTATTAGTGAAAGATGAGTTAGTTAATATGTTTTAGTAGTAATTTGATGACACACTTATGGGCCAGATAGTGATTTCATGTTGTTTAAAATGTGAATGCCTAAAAGGATTTATTGCTTTGAAAAACTCCCATAGCACTACAATTTTATGCATTAAACAATTTGAACTTACAATTCTTAAAAATCTCTATTGGATTTCTAGTAAAATTAACTATAAAAAATTTTACCTCGAAAAGAACATCTATTCATTAGACTCTGCTCTATAAAAAAAATTTGAGTTTTGAATTTTAATGAGATCTTCTATTTATAAAACAAGAGACCCATCTTTCTATAGCAATTTCACTACTAAAATTTAAGAATATGTACATACTCTACCATCCTTTTGATTTGAACCTACAATCTCTGATTTTTAGATAAAATACATATTATTAACAAATTTATGATAACAAATTTCAATTATAACCAAATTTTGAAAAAAATTATTATATAATTAATGAAGTAGAAAAAAAAAAAAAAAAATTGTTTAATAAAATGTATATAGGTGTGTTTTTTAAATGGTTAAATTTAATTACACAATCTAAACTTTGTAATTTTAATAGATTTAATGGTAAAATTTGAAGAAAAAAATAGCTAACTTCAGAATAAGATATATATATATATATATATATATATATATCCTCACTATTGGAAATATGTTCCCAACTAGTGAAAAATGCATTACTCAATATGCTTTAGTTGTAATTTGATGATGCAATTTTGGGTAGGATTGTGATTTTATGTTGTTTATAATGCAAACACATAAAATGATTTAGTGCTTTGAAAAACCTTTATGGAACTAGAACTTTATGGATTAAACAATTTGAACTTACAATTCTTGAAATTGGATTAAACAATTTCTAGTAAAATTGACTATAAAAAAATACTTTGAAAAGAGTCATTTCCTCTATCAATTAGACTATGATATATAAAAATTTTGAGTTTTGAATTTTAATTAGGCCTTTTATTTGTGGAACAAGAGACATGCCTTCCCACAACAATTTCACTACTAAAATTTAAGAAGGTATACATACTCTACCATTCTTTCATAATTTGAGTCTGTAATCTTTTATTGTTTTGTGAAAATACATAAGATTAACAAATTTATGATAACAAATTTCAACTATAACAAATTTTTGAAAAATATATTATATAATTGATAATATTAGCAAAAATAAAAAACAAAAATATTTAATAAATTTTTTATAAATATCTTTTCTAGATGGTTAACTTTAATTACACAACAAAAACTTGATTTAATAATTAAAAAATACCAAAATTTAAACATAAAACTAAATTAAAAAGAAAAATTAGCAAAATTTAAACAAATACATAATTATTTCTTTTAATATATATATTTTTAAATTTATCCCCTTATGTTCTTGATTAGCGGAAAGACGCGTTAGTCCATATTCTTTAGTTTTAATTTGATGATACAATAATGAGAAGCCATAAAAGGATTTGGTGTTTTGAAAAATAACTATGGCACCAATTTTTTTTTGATTAAACAACTTCGCTTTATTATTTTTAGAAATCTTATTTCATTTGGAATAAAATTCATTGTAAAAAAGTAGTTTGAAAATAATAATTCCTTCTATTAATTAGATTATAATATATAAAAATTTTGAGTTTTGCATTTTAACGAGATTTTTTTTATAAAATAAGGTAACTACTTTCCGATAGCAATTTCACTAAATTTTTTTTAGGAAAATGTGCTACTCTAGCATCTTTTCTATTTGAACTTATAATCTCTTATTTTTACTAGAAAATATATATAGACTAATTACATCATAAAAAACTTGTAATATTAATAGAATTATTAGTAAAATTTGAAGAAAAAATTAGCTAAGTTTAGATATAGAACCAAATTTGAAATTTTTTTTATATATATATATATATATTAAATTTATCCAATTATGTTTTTGATTGGTGGAAAGATGGGCGATGTGTTAGTCAATACGCCTTAGTCTTAATTTGATGATACAATTTTGTGCAGGATTTTGATTTCATGTTGTTCAAAATGCGAACATGTAAAAGGACTTAGATTTTTTGGATTAAACAACTTCAACTTTCAATTTTTAAAAATCTCTACTCGATTTTGAGTAAAATTGATTATAAAAAAATACCTTGAAAATAGTCATTTCATCTATTAACATCAAACTTGTGATTTCAATCAATTCCTGCCAGATTTTAGAGAAATTAGACGAGAAAAACCCACAGGAAAAGCTTCCAACTCGTATAAAAATTTTGAGTTTTAAATTTTGATGATATTTGTGGAAGAAGGGACCGCCTTCCCATAGCAGTTTCACTACTATAAAAATGTGCATGCTCTAACAATTTTTGTTTTGTCTTATTCTAAGAGGTGAGGATCATTGCAAGGATTGATCATTTTCATCACTTTAAGTTTAGGGAGGCCTTGGAAATTGAAAGGAGGCCTATCAATCTGAATAGAGACGATGGTTAGAGTATTAGCACGTGTTGGATCCCTACCTTGTATTCCTAAATTTTTATAATATTTATTTATTTATTTTAATCCAATTATTAGTATTCCTTTATTTCTTATTTATTTACTTTTCAATTTTTTTTAATTCTATTATTTTATTTTTTGGATTTAAATAATAAAATTGAGTTAATTCATTATTTTGATTTATATTTTATTTATTTTGTTTATTTATTTAATTATTACTATTTTTAGTTTTATTGTTTAGAATAGTTAATTTTGACCTTATTATTTTAATTTTGTTTGTTTATTTTCTTATTAATGTTTTTTGGTTTTATTGTTTAGAACAATTAAGTTTGACTTTATTATTACTAATCTTCATTTTTATTAAAATAACAATAATAATAAATTAATTTAATTCTTTATTTACAACTAATTTCCATCTATTACTTCCTTTTAATTAAAAATAATGCTTATCAATTAATGATCTCTTTATCTGTTTAATCTAATGTCATTATTTGGTTCTCCATGTTGTCCTTAAGATGAACCACACCAGATGTACGAAATTAGTCTTAAAGTTTCTTTATGTGATTTTTACAAAAAGATTTCTCAACATTCATAATATGGATCACAACATTCATAATATGGATCACATAAATCTGAATTGAGAAAATGTATATTGTTAACAAATTTATGATAACAAATTTCATTTATAATTATTTTTTGAAAAATTAATATATAATTAATGATAGTGGAAAAAATAAATAAAAAAAGTTTAATTAAATACATATAGGTGTGTTTTTAGATGGTTAGATTTAATTACGCACTAAAATCTTCATTTTGCTCTCAACTAGTGAAAGATACCTTACTCAATTTGCTTTAGTGGTAATTTAATAATACAATTTTGGGCATGGTTGTGATTTCATATTGTTTAGAATAGGAGCACATAAAAGGATTTAGAGCTTTGAAAAATTCCTATGGCACGTTGAACTTACAATTCTTAAAAATCTCTACTTCAGTTCTAGTAAAATTTATTATAAAAAACACCTATAAATTAATTAGTCTATTAATTAGACTATGCTATATAAAAATTTCGAATTTTAATTTTTAATGAGATTGTCTATTTATGGAAGAAGGGACCAACCTTGCCATAGCAATTTCTCTACTAAAAAGGTGTACATACTCTAACAAATTTTTATTTGAACTTGTGACCTCTCATTCTTATGAGAAAAGATGTATTGTTAACAATTTTTTATTTGAACTTGTGATCTCTTATTCTTAGGAGAAAATATATATTGTTAACAAATTTATGATAACAAATTTTATTAAAATTTCTTTTTGGAAAAAATATTATATAATTAATGATAGTGGAAAAAAAAGGTTTAATTCAATGTATATAAGTGTGTTTTAGGGATGATTATATTCACTTACACAATAATGTTTTTTAATTTTAATAGTAAAGTTTGAAGAAAAATTAGCTAAATTCAGACATGTAACCAAATTTGGAAAAAATAAATAGAAGTTTAGACACAAATATATATACATATAGTTTATCCAACATATTAGTCAATATGATGTGTTTACCACTTTCTTGACTAATGAATAATGATATAGTTTAGATTAGCGCTTTAAAAAATCCTCATGACACCAGAAATTTCCGGATAAATAACTTGAAGTTACAATTCATAAAAATCTCAATTGCAAAATTTCACTAGAAAAAATATCTAGAAAATAGTTATTTCTTTTATTAATTAGACTATGCTTATACAAAAATTTTGAGTTTTATTTAAATTTATTTATGGAACAAGGGACCCGCTTTTAGCATAGCAATTTCACAAGAAGGCGTGCATACTCTACCATCCTTTCCATTTAAGCCTACAATTTCTTATTCTCATGAGAAAGTATAAATTGTTCAATAGAAAGAAATCATGTTGTTCATTAGAAATAAATTGTTCAATAGAAAGAAATCATGTTGTTCATTAGAAAGAAATTATCTAGAAAGAAGTCATTTCTTTTATTAATTAGACTATGCTATATACAAATTTTGAGTTTTGAGTTTTATTTAAAACTATTTATGGAATAAGGGAGTCAACCTTTCCATTTAAGCCTACAATTTCTTATTCCCACGAGAAAGTATATGTTGTTCACTAGAAAGAAATTATCTAGAAAAGAGCGATTTCTTTTATTAATTAGACTATGCTATATAGAAATTTTGAGTTTTGAGTTTTATTTATATCTATTTATGGAACAAGGGACCCCCTTTTCGCATGGCAATTTCACTATTAAAATTAAAATTTAAGAAGGTGTACATACTCTATTATCCTTTCCATTTAATCCTACACTTTCTTATTCTTACGAGAAAGTACATGTTGTTCACTATAAAAGAAAATTATCTAGAAAAGAGGCATTTCTTTTATTAATTATACTATGCTATATAAAAATTGAGTTTTGAGTTTTATATAAATCTATTTATAGAACAAGGGACTCGCTTTGGCATAGCAACTTCACTGTTAAAATCAAAATTTAAGAAGGTATTCATACTCTACCATCATTTCCATCTAAGCCTGCAATTTCTTATTCTCGCCAGAAAGTACAAGTTGTTCACTAGACAAAAAATTATCTAGAAAAGAGTCATTTCTTTTATTAATTAGGTTATGCTATATAAAAAAAATGAGTTTTGAGTTTTATTTAAATCTATTTATGGAACAAGGGACCCTCTTTCGCATAACAATTTCACTATTAAAATTAAAATTTAAGGTAGTGTACATACTCTATCATACTTTCTATTTAAGTATGCAATTTCTTATTCTCACAGTACATGTTGTTCACTAGGAAACAAACTATCCAGAAAAGAGCCATTTTTTATTAATTAGACTATGTTATATAAATATTTGAGTTTTGATTTTTATTTAAATCTATTTATGGAACAAGGGATCCACTTTTGTATAGCAATTTCATTATTAAAACTAAAATTTAAGAAAGTGTACATACTCTACCATCTTTTTTTTTATTTATGTAATTCCTTATTTTCAATATTCTACAAATTTTTCTATTCAAGTCTTTCTTTTTTTTTTCACGAAAAAAATATATTTTGTTGACAAATTCATAATAACAAATTTCAATTATAACAAAATTTTGAAAAATAATAGAAAAAAAAGTTTAATAAAATATATATAGGTGTGTTTTCTAGATAGTTAAATTTAATTATACTCTAAAAACTTGTAATTTTAATAGATTTAATAGTAAAATTTGGGAAAGGAATTCGCTAATTTTGACCGAGTCATAATTTCTTTTAAATTTGATAACAAAATTTGAAAAAAAAAATAGGGAAATTAAGACAAAGTCATAACTGTTTTTTTGGGTTAAATTATCCGACTCCCTTTCCGAATAGTATCATTGTGTTCCGACTGGTGAAAGAAGCGTTAGTCAATATGGTGGCGGAAAATATATAAAGAGCATAGGATGTGGCAGTGGTAATTGGGTTGTTTAGGGTTTTGAGGAGATCGGAATCGGTGCAGTACACTGGGAGGAGACCTTGGTTTTCAATGTGTAGGAGTGTAAGAGGTATGGTTAGAATTTTTCAACTCGGTTTCCTAGGATTGAATGGGTTGGTATTTGGTATAAGTCGTGTTGTGGACAGGTCGGTGTGACATCGCTATGAATAGGCAGAGGACACAAGTAGGGTGTTGTTGTCGAGACACACAGACAGACTGCGCCATGACAGGTAGTATTTAGGGAGGAGTGAGGGGGAGGGTGCAGCATTTTCAGTTTATTCTACGCTCCACCACACCACACGGGCGCATGATGATGGCCGTTTTTTGAATTTCAGGTCAAGGTCACGGTGGTGGTCCGTCATGGTGATGTGAATAACTTGTGTGAGAGAGAGAGAGTCGTGTGGGTTTTGGATTTCTGGTATAAAGCCCCTATGAACAGGTGTCGGGAAGAAAAAAAGCAGTAGAGTTGCAGTTTTCTGAGCTGAGATTTGATCTCTTTCTTTTCGCTAGGCTAGGTTAGTTTCGTGGGGGTGTCATTGTTTTGTTTCATATTTTTCAAAGAATTTGGGGGTGCTGTTGTGATGAAACTTTCCAGCTCGGTGAGAGAGTTTGATATAGATAGGACCATGTGTCTACCCCAAGTGGAAAAAGGACCTCAGTGGCTGCAAGGGAGCTGCAACATGGTAACACCTCCCAAGCCTCTGACGTTTGATCTGTTCGGGAAAGATGATGTGGTGGAACTTGAGAAAAAATATGGTAATGGCGATGCTGCAGGTAACGCCTCCTGCATTAACGCAGGTGCAGGAGGAATATCCCTGTCTGCTGAAAGCCAAAGCCAGTGCAGAAGCGAGATCGCTTTCCAGGTATTGAGCCCTTCGGAGCAACAGCAGCATGAACATGGTGGTTGGGCCATGGAGGGCATTTCCAGTTCCCAGAACGATGATGATGGCGAGAACTGTTACAGTGGCCAAGATCAGTACATTATGAAGGAGAACAACGCCATGGGAAGCGAGGAGGTATTGGAGAATTCTGCTGGCAAAGAACTGCCAGATTCTGGGCAGTCTAAGCTTTGTGCTAGAGGCCATTGGAGACCTGCTGAGGATGCTAAGCTGAAGGAGCTGGTCGCTCAGTATGGGCCTCAGAACTGGAACCTGATTGCAGAAAAACTCGAGGGCAGATCCGGTAGAAACTATTTTTATGTTTGATTGATTTTAGACTATTGTGATTCATAGGGATTTTGCTAATGTCACATCATAAGTTGCTTTCTGGTCTGCCCATTAATCAGATCATAAATTGTTGGTCCAGAACCATCTTTTATGTTTTCTAGGGGTTTGAATAAAATGCAATGTTTTAGTTTTTAAGTCTAATGTTTCTGAAAGTCTGTATCTTGTGTCTAGGAAAAAGTTGCAGGCTGCGGTGGTTTAACCAGTTGGACCCCAGAATCAACCGTAAGCCTTTCAGTGAAGAGGAAGAGGATCGGCTTCTGGCTGCTCATCGTCTCTATGGCAACAAATGGGCCATGATTGCAAGGCTCTTCCCTGGAAGAACTGATAATGCTGTCAAGAACCACTGGCATGTAATCATGGCTAGAAAACTCAGGGAACAATCCAGTGCTTACAGAAGGAGAAAACCACAAGTGTTGCAGCAGAGAAGAGAGAAAAATGAGGCCTGCATTAATGAACCCAATTCACATTACCAATTCAGTAGCATCCATGGAGGGAACACTTCTTCCATTAATTTCTTGGAACCTTCGAGAGACTTTTCTTCTTTCTCGAGCTCAGATTTCTCATTAACTTCTTCTCATACCAGGATCCCTAGCTATTACGCTATCAAGTCTGCTTCAGCCTTTGGTGGTGCAGTGCAGTCGCTCGATTACTTCTCAGGTTTAATAGTAAACTTTGGTATTTTCATTTTTTCTAATGTTCAAATGTATCAAAATCTCGATTTTTAAAATGTGTAAAACCCTCCTGGGTGTTGTCTGCAATCTCAGGTGCCAAGGGGGCTGCGAATTTACCATTCGAAAGACGGTATTTGTTGGATAAATTTCCTGTTCCTGAACAGCCGGCAAGTGACAAGGCTCCCTTTCATTTCACACCCCCCTCCATTAATGTAACAGACCCCAAGCTTGGTTATCTGGACGCCGAAAAGGCATCTTCTGCATTATCAGCAACTGATAGCTCACAAGAATGCAAGAAACCATGGATTTTCAATAAAAGTGCTCAGAACGATATCACCACAAGCCGGCCTTTTATTGACTTCCTAGGAGTGGGTGCAACCTGAAGCAGAAATGGGTTCGATGGAATTTTTCTTCTTTCTAAAGTATTTTTCAACCGGATTCTGCAAACTATTGTTCAGAAGAGAAGAAATTAATCTATGGAACAAGAAACACTGCGCGCAGAATTTTGTTGGCAGAATATATTCTGCTTTATCTGCGCGTGGTGATCATGGTACTCGTCATACAAGGAGAAAGAAGAGCCTTGAACTTTTTCTGGCATGAGCTCATGGCTCCTGGTATGTATCATGGAGTGTTACAAATTGTATATATTATTCGCGAATAATAAAGTCTAACTGAAAATCTCTCATTATGTCCCTTGACAAATGCATGAGTTCTTGTTTATAAATTTTTGGTTTCTGAGTTTATTGGATCCCATATTCCCTTTAAAGCTCGGGTATCCTTATAGATCTAGGACGATACTGTCAAAGATATTTCAGATTGAGCACAGAATATTATAACCCAATGTAATTATAAAGACACTGCTCCTCCATTAATGAAATATAGTTGGATACTTGATTCAAACACGTTTCCACGCTATTCTGTGAAGCGAAGCTGGCATTCCTTTAAATAACTCGTCTCACTCCCTTTGAGATTTTCCAGTGGGTGATTTTCTTATCATCTGTCAGTTGCCATGTCTATAGTAACTACGCTGATATTTCGATGGAAAATACATTTTATTTTATTGTTGTTAGGCTTGAAACTCTGGGTAACACTGGACTCACTTTGGCATATAGTTTACATGGTTGAATTCCTGTTAAAATTACCATACCTGGACATTTGAAGATGGTTTGTAGATAGTACAACTTTTGGGTAGAATAAAGCTTTACCCTTGTCTGGATTTCTCTCTGAGCATTAAACTCTGAAAGTACTTTTGTGAGTAATTTTCTTTGGCTGGTTGAAGTTTGCAATAGTTTGTCATGGTTCCATGACTTTTTTCGCACAGAGCTAGGAATCCTAGTCATAGAAGGCTTATAAATCCTAGATCTGTAAGTTGTGCTAGGTTGTCAGAGAAAAGCTTGATGGACAAGTCTTGGAACATTACCAAACTATTGGAAACTTCATCTAGCTAGAGCTGATTATTCCCAAAAGATTGCCATGATTCTAGTTGTGTACTTTCAGTGTTCAGTGCCCATAGATAACTTCAGACAAGGGTGTTTTGCAGTTATAAAATCAGGGCAAGATATTCTCACATCTTCATTTCATTCTAGATGTTCGACAGCTATAATTTGGAAGCTTACGGGGTTGAATGAAACGATCTAGGCTTTTGGATGTTCTACACTGCACGTCTGCTTTTTCATTATAAACTTCAGAGCTGACAAAAAGTTTGAACTGTTTCAGTTTTTGTATTGCAAGCTCCATTATTATATAGATTGTTCATGTTCTACCCTGAGTGTTCTGTTAGATCCGGCTGTTTGAGTTCTCAGTACATAAGTTAAAACTTCATTAGACTTTACTTTTACAATGTTCAAGTGCTGCTTTCATTATCGAGCTCTGAAAGTACTGGGGTTCTATGGGCATATTCCCAGTCATAGACATGGAGACGTTCTTCAGAATTCTATTTTATTATTTTAGTTGTACATCGGCAGAGTAGATACCTACATTTAATATTCCCCGAAGAAAAATGAAATGCACAACGATCCCAACCTACCAGTTTCAGAACATAATGTGAACATAACCAAGCCGTCTGAACTAAATTATTGTCAAAGTTACTGGTATACCAAACATTACTCAGAGGGGTTTTTCTTGCAACTTTACGCTGAAAAAAGTTGTTAAACAATTCCTTTTCCCTTCCCTTTGAGAAAACAATTCTTTCTCCGTACTGAAAAAAAAATCTAGAGCGAGCTAAAATAAATGTTGTACACGGGGAAGCCTGGTCAGGAGAAATCTGAGCTCTGCCTATCTCTTTGTAACCTGTCTCTTTGTAACCTGAATTGAGGCACTTTTGCCCAGAATCAATATATTATAATAGCAGTTTCTGTTAAAAAAAAAAATTAAAAGAAAAATGATTTGTACATTTATAACATGCATCACCCCTGGAAAAAAATGAAGTGTCAAGTTCATCACCCCTGGAAAAAAATGAAGTGTCAAGTTCTAAAAAAAAATTGAGTGTCAAGTTCAAACTCATTTCTGAATAATTCAGGAATGTAAAATAATCTATGATTCTTTTGTTTTTGTTGTGTTGGTTAAAATTGTTAATCCCACGTTGTCATTCAGTAGTAAACATGTGGAAATGTATATAATGAAAATGGTAATGATGAGGAGCAGAAAATAAAATAAATATAAATATGATTACTAAGAAAAATTATTATTTTTTATTCCAAAAAATTAAAAATATTTAATATTTATATACATTATTAAGTTTTTGTAAATCCCAAAGAGTAATTTAATATTTATATAGATTACTAAGTTTTTGTAAATAGCAAAGAGTAATTGGGCATCTTTGTGTTTTGTTTATCTAGATTATTTATAATCTAATATTTATATGCATTACTAAGTTTTTATAAATCCCAAAGAGTAATAGGGCATCTTTTGTGTTTTGCTTATCTGGATTATCTATAAATTTTGAATTTGGATCATTTATAATTTTGAATTTATTTTGGATGATTTCTCTAACTGTGATAATATGTAAATCACACAATTGTTTTTTGTTTTGTTTGTTTTTATTTATTTATTTTGTTTTTAATTTATTTATTTTCAAGTGATTTTCATTTTATTACCAATCAGACATCTTTTGTATTTTGCTTATCTAAACTATTTATAATTTTGAATTTCCACTGTTTATAATTTTGAATTTATTCTATAAGTAAATCTCACAATTGTTTTAGACTTTTTTTAGGTTTTTTTGCATGAGCATGCTTATTTTTTTAATGGCAATATTTTTTGTTTAAAGTATAATTTTCTTCTTTTGTAATTAATTCAACTCTATTTTAATCATCTTTTGTCCTTTATCTATGAAATTCCTCTTCTTGCATATTTGCATATTTGTAGAGAGTCTTCCAACCTTTCTTTGTTTGCTTTCATTACCATGTGTCCAACTATTTGACTTACCATGTCTAACATTTACCTCTTGTACATATGTTTTTTCATGTCAACATTTTCATTTGGGCATTCAATTCTTACCATGCTTCTCATCATTTATATTTCCTCTTGTGTATTCATCATTCTTTACATAACCAACCAAGTAGTACTCACCTTACTAAAAGAATCTTTGCGCTTGAGGAAAAACTACTTGGGTTCTTTTGATGTGACTTTGCCTTTACACAACTTTTGAAAGTCATTTGCTATTCTCATTCTATATTTCATCTTGTGCACTCACTCCAATCGTCATTCTCTACACAACTTTGACCAAACAACTTTCATGATGCTTTTGCATCAAGCTCATCTTACTGAAAATTCTTTACACTTTGAGTGAAAACTACTCTCAACTTGTTCTAATATAAATTCCCTTTATGTATTCTTTGAAAATTTGGGTTTGAAATCCATGTGTTCTCATCATTTAATTTAACTCTCTACTTTCAAAAACTATTTGTACTCTCATTATACCTATAATTTATCATTATATCAAAATGGATATTCGAAAAACTAATATCCCTCATATGCATTCATGTAGTATTCACCCTACTTCAAGGGTGGTCCCCCATTGTAAGATGAAGGAAAATCGATTGATATATCCTCCCAAGGTAGTAGGGAATGGGGTATGGAAACCCATATTTGAGCTCTTCCCTTAGTCATTTGACCAATTCTACATCTTTAAACAAATCTTCATGCATCTCATTTCAAACTAAGGCAACCATATCTTTCCTTAAATAGGGATTGTGTAACTTTATCTCTTCCATCCCTCTTCAAACTAAGTTAACCATATCTTTCCCTAACTAGGTATTGTGTAACTTTATCTCTTCCAAAGTGATATGTCAATATTCCATTATGCAATTCTCTAACCAAATTTTCATGTAGTGAACATTCAAGAATACATAACCTCTTACTTCTGAATAAGTAAAACCCTTATAGGAAGTAATATAATTCTCCATATCTATCATGTGTAACTAAATTTCCAAAATGATTTACCATTTGCCTGAAATGTCCATCTTGTGCATACAGGTATTTTATTTCATCATATACAATTAGCTCATTCTTCATTTTATTTAACAAGAATGTTCTATTGACTTAGTTACCAGAGAATCCACAATAAAAACCATTTTCTGTCAATGTTTCAAATCCCAACTGGGATCCATCATCAGGACTTCTTGAATGTTGATAGTAGAAGAGCTTAAATGAGTGCAGCTCTTCTTGCTATCTACTCAATGCATTGGCTATGCTATTTTATACTTCACTTTTTGTTAAAATCAAACACATAATTCCTAGAAACTCTAATTCATCCGATACATTTTGCATTCAACTTAGCTTCATTATTATTAAACTCCAATGCTTAATGATCAATATGCAACACAATCTCTTTTGGTACTAAACAATATTATTTCTAATGCTTTAATCACAATATAAATTTCCAAATTATATGTAGAATATCTCTTCCTTCATTCATACATTCATTAAAAATGTTGTTAATTCTATTTTATAGATTACCTCTACTTTAGTAGCTACTCCACTTGCATCACATTCTACATAAAATGTATACTTAAAATTTGGGATCACCGACTTTTATGTTTCATTATTTCTTTCCACATCTCAAAACTTCTATGTGCTCATGAATTCAACTAAAATATGTGTTTTGATGCAAACTACAAGGGTGAATAAATTCCACAAAACCTTGTATTGAGCTATCTATTAAAATTAACAATGCCATTGAAACCCCTTGCCTCATGTATATTGTGTGATGTTGTAACATTCCAATTTTTGACTTGAGGCTTTTAATTTTCAATGATAAGAAATGGTGTTCTAGACTCGTCATCCCCTTGTTTTCTTATATTGATGATTGATTGTGATAGTCCTAGACATGTACGTGTGTAACACCCTCCTCCCACATATACCCAAACAACCGTCTAGCTGGGTAACATGCGACGAGAGGCCACTACAATATGATTTGACCTCCTAAGTCACCTTAAGGAAGTGGAACTGACGAAAACACACCATACAAACATCCAACATAATCAACAGAACCCTCAGAAGACAAGTGAGCCACTCAGACAGCCTGTTCCCGGGTCCCACTATTATTTTAGGTATCTTGGGCCATAGTCGCTCTCATGCTATGGGCAAGGGAGTGACCAACAACCTAAAGCCACTCTCACAAGCTTGCCTGCCAGTGACTGTGGACCAAAATTGTCAGCGTTGTGCCAGTGACCCCGGGATTTGAGCCACTTTTTCAGGCCCAGAGCCTAGGTCACTGCCCAAAACTGATCCATCTCATCAAATCCGTAAAGTAACATAGAAATGAAAGTACTAAAGAAAATACTTTTTCAAGTCCTTGACTAGATCCCTACTAGCCATGACAGGTGTTTCGTTAAACATATCATCAACATGTAACATACAAGTGTAAACACCAAAATTAAGTGTAGGGATCTCATACTTATCTGAGGATCACTATGAAACATCGTTCCCTCATGCCATTTTCTGCATTGTCATCTATTAAGTCATAGGCACATTATCCATTCACATACAAGTAAAAACATGTTGAGAGCCATACATAATTGTTGTCATAGCATATGCATATAACAAACATAATAGCAACATAAATACAATAAACATATCAACCATCAAATCCATAAATACATCAGTACCTTTACACATGAAAATCAAGGGAATGGATTTCTCATTAATGAATGCAATGAACCAACCGGAGATGGGACTACCACGTTCCACCTGACCATAGAATGGCTGAGCCAAATCTCTCTTCAACCATTCACCCTGTGCCATATTCCAAGCATGAATGTGGGATCTCATAGAACACATAAATCAAAACTCATCCAGGGTTTCTAGAGGCCATCCACCTCAACCCATCAAACAATGATTCCACCTCACAGTTGGACATCACCGAAACCATCATCAGATCACTCTCTATCTTAGCCATCCACATGTTGAGGGTGCTAGAACTGCCAACATTAAGGGGATCTCCCTGGTATGAAGTCCCAACTAGACCTCACATCGTTTGGTGTAGGAGTCCCATTCAGTATGATGGCCCGGTTGCCATTATCTTAAAGATTTTCCTTAGCTCTTGCTTGTCAGCACATGAGAGTGGTTTTCTTTGTCTTCAAACAACGAGGTTCGTGTGCCTGGTGAGTGCTTAGTGTTACTTGTGTCAAGGTTCTTTCACTGCAAAGGGAGAGGGTGAAAGTGAGTCTCAAGTTGAAAGGGAATAGTCCCAACTCTGTTAGAGACACACAACACAACAGGACATGCGCAACATCTGGCATAGTAGTCCACACCGATGCGGCAATCACAAACACAAAATGAACATATAGCATGTACAACACCCAGTGGAATAGTCCACATGAGTGTGACGGTTGTTATAACAAATTTATAAGAATGATTATGTCGAGTGTCTAGCGGAATAGTCCACATGGGCGAGACATCATTAACAACTAATACAACACATTTCCAATAGCATATGTACTAAAACAACATAAATAATTCAACTTTATTAATACAAGTTAAAGTAACATGCATTACAAGCGTCAAAAGAATAGTCTTACAAACGAATACAATACATGTGTGAAAATGTGATGGCCTGCTATCATGCTTATGAATTAAGCGAAAGTTCCAAGATGTAGAAATTTCCACTATAGATCACTTGATAATGCAATATTCTAAAGCAAAATACTTGATCTACTTCTACAAACAAACTTGTGAAAGCTTAATCGATTTTGAGCAAGATCAAATAGAACACATATAATAGAGAAGAAGAAATCATACACATGAAACACAAAAGAATACTCTGGGAAAATCCTTAGCTAAAAACCATGATCTCTATATTATCATACAAGTCGAAATATGTCTGTATTACATAAAGCTTTAGCTCACAAGCTATCCAGCTCTGAGTACAATCCCTCAATGCTGCTCATATACTGAATAGACACAACATATGCCTTCACTCAGTCCTCCAAGCCTCCAATTTTATTGTGTAGTTTCTCCTGGGTCCTTTGGCTGCCATCTGTGTGAATTCACCTCTCACACAACTCACCAAACTCTGAAGTAACTGCGAAATCCTGAAGGAGATAATTCCTTCTTCATGGATGAGTTTCCTATATAGAAAAAATCCTCCAATTGATAGTACACTATCCCTTCCTCTGGTTTCAACTGGGTCTCTAACTGAACTAACATGCATGAGTTATTTATGAGAGAATATTCAGTTATCTGAAGTACACTAGTTACATGCATGCATGCATTAACTAACTGAATTCATAATCAGTTCTACAAACTATTGGAACTAATCTAACTGGACTTAACTCAGTTAACTGAGCTAACTAATTACAACTCAAAGTACAACTCATCCTGATCTCCTTAATTAAGGGATAGCTTCCTCAATCAAAGGGAAAACTGTTGCATGTCTTCACATAGACTTCATGTTTGATTTTATCCAACTAATTAACTCAAGATGAATTAATTAATTATTTTTCAAATAGCTGCTAAGATCAAATTCGAATTTTAATTCTCAATTTTAGTTCAGGGACTAACTAAATTTGGAATGTATCTCGAAATGCTATTTATAGCAATTCTATTTTTAGCATTTCTATTTTATCATTCCTTGTTGCTATATCCAACACTGTTACCTGAAATGCTATTTATAGAAATGCTATTTATATCATTTCTATTTTTAGCATTTCTTGTTGCCATTTTCAACACTCCCTCTCAACAAGAAAGGCATTCAACTCGAACTCGATCCTAAACCTTTGGAATGTTCTGCATGCAACACTTCTCCCTAGTGTTGTTGCTCCAACAACTCTAGAAACAAAAAAAATATCCAACCTGAATCTGAATGATGCCTCTGTCATCAAAGTCTCTAACTACTATTGCCTCTGTCGACTGAAAAACTTTGCACCACTATGCTCTTCAATATCTGACTGCTCTAGCCTCTGTCACTTTGATCTCTGACTGCATCAATCACACTGATTCCTCCTACTGCATCCGTGCTGCTACTGGTCCTATCTCCCAGCACTGCATCTGCACTGCACCTCCTCTCATCATGTTGCATCATGCTTCCCACTGCTGCACTACAACACAGTTACTGAGAAGTAAGTAACTGATCTCCCAAATGACCTCCCTGTTAAGCTAGAAACACCCTTTGGTGCTGAAGCTCCCTGTGCCGCTGACAAATGCTCCCTCTCTGACCTCTGCGATGTTGCAACAACTCCCTGCATCTCACACCATTGCAAACCTCTCTGTGCCATCCTGCACTTGTGCAACACTCCTGTTCCTCTCACATTTCTGTAGCCTGCTAGCTCTGCATTGTCTTGGGACTCCTACATTGTAGCTCTCTCTGGCGCTCCATCCGCATCCATCTCTACCCACTTAACCAGTGCTGCTACTACTCGTCGGGGCTCCCATAGAAAGGTCTAATCAAAGAGGTTGGGTACCTCAAGGATCCTACCCCTATTTCAGCCTTCTTGGGACTATCACTCCACATTGCCCCACCTCCCACCTGGAGGTATGGATGCATGTGATCCCTCTACCCACTTGGCTCGAAAATTTCCCCCACTGGAGGTCTCTTCATGAGTGGATGCCTCCACTCAGTCTCGTCTTGGCTTCTCCAGTTGTGGCTGCTCCACAACCCCCTAAAGCTACTTCACCAATTGTGGCTCCTCCACAATTGTCTGAGACTTCTTTTGGCACTACATGCTGAGAGGTAATGTACTCTCCCTATCAACCACCAAGTCTCCAGTAGTTGTCTTGCTCCTCAAGGCTTTGCATGCATCTTGAACCTCAAGAGCATACAGGTTCTTGACTCCTGAACCGATCTTCTTCACCTGTCTCGTGGTGATGTGTCTAAGGAAAACCTTTCCCTTACTGAAGACTACATCATAGCCTTTGTCTTCTAGCATCGCGATCAATACCAAGTTATTCTTCAGTCCTGGCACATACTTCACATTGTTAAGGTAATTCGAGCTCCATGCTCCCTCTGAAAAGAAACCGTGCCCACACTTGAAACACTATACTTTTCATCATTACCCATCACTATGAGTATCTGAAGGTCTTTCTCCTCCAAGGTACTGAACAAACTCTTATCGCTAGTCATGTGGAATGAGGCTCCACTGTCAAGAAACCAACCACAACCCATCATCGATGAAACCATGCATGCAATGAGGGTAAAATCCAATTCAAATTGAGAGGCCAATGCCTCACCTTCAAATCCTTCCTTGGATCCCATCTTGGATTTCTTCAATGGACAATTTGTTGCATAATGGCCCACCTCATGGATATGAAAGCATCACACTTTCGATTTTTCAATCTTCTTCCCACCATGGGAAGAACTCGATTTGGGATGAGAATCCTTCTCCTTCCCTTTCTTTTCCTTACTCGCTAAGGCACAATTTTCTTCATCCTCCTTGGATGAAGAACCATCTCTGGTGTTTCTCCTGATCTCCTCTTGCATCAGATCTGACCACAGTCATTCCCAATCTGCCAGTTTCTCTCTTCCATTTACCGAGTCTTGGTAGCTATGCTAGCTCTTAGGAAGACCGAGGAGAGTAATACTCACCATGTCATCATCGACATTCATGATCCCTACACTTCCAAGCTCATCCTTGTAGGTGGTGAGCTTGTTCAGATATGTAGAGATCGTGTTGCCCTTTTGACACTTGATTTTCCGAAGCTTTTCTTTCAGCGCTAGCTTCCTTTGATAGTTGCTTTTCTGATATAGATCCTTTAATGTTTTCCACATTGAAAACAGTGTCTACTTCCCATGGAGACTCAATACAATGTGGTCTCGAAATCCCGCCAGAAGAATCCTCCTCTCTCTAGCTCTTCCATTCTGTTAATTCTTGGGCATTAGCAGTTGTTGGCTTGGGGACTTCTTGATCAATGAAGTCCTTCAACCCGTTGTCCTCTAATACCATTCCATGCGAACCTTCCAGGCTATATAATTCGAGTTTCCATCAAGGGCATACTCGAGTCTCAAACCGTTGAACGCCATTCGTGAAATTTGAGATGTGATAAGAATTCGAATTCTATAATCAGGAACTTCAAACTTCAAACTTCTCCATTCTTTGTATATTATTCTTCACTTTGATCACCTTTTCTCTGATACCATGTAGAAATTCCCACTGTAGATCACCTGATAATGCAATATACTAAAGCAAAATACTTGATCTACTTATACAAACAAACTTGTTGAAGCTTAATCGATTTTGAGCAAGATCAAATAGAACACATATAACAGAGAAGAAGAAATCATACACATGAAACACAGAAGAATACTCTGGGGAAAGCCTCAGCTAAAAACCCCACTATCTGTATTATCATACAAGGGGAAATATGTCCAGATTACACAAATCTTTAGCTCACAAGCTATCCAGCTCTCAGTACAATCCCTTAATGCTGCTCATAGACTGAATAGACAAAACATATGCCTTCCCTCAGTCCTCAAAGCCTCCTATTTCCTTGCGCAGTTTCTCCTGGGTCCTCTAGCTGTCACCTATGTGAATTCACCTCTCACACAACTCACCAAACTCTAAAGTAACTGCGCAATCCTGAAGGAGATAATTCCTTCTGCATGGATGATTTTCATATGTAGGAAAAAAATCCTCCAACTAATAGTACACTGTCCCTTCCTCTGATCTCAACTTGTTCTTTGACTGAACAGACATGCATGAGTTATTTATGAGAGAATATTTAGTTATCTGAAGTACACTAGTTACATGAGTGCATGCATTAACTAACTGAACTCACAATCAGTTCCACAAACTATTGGAACTAATCTAACTGGACTTAACTCAGTTAACTGAGCTAACTAATTACAACTCAAAGTACAACTCATCCTGATCTCCTTAATTAAGGGATAACTTCCTCAATCAAAGGGAAAAGTGTTGCATGTCTTCACATAGACTTCATGCTTGACTTTCTCCAACTAATTAGCTTAAGATGAATTAATTAATTATTTTTCAAATAGCTGCTAAGATCAAATTCGAATTTTAATTCTCAATTTTAGTTCAGGGACTAACTAAAATTGGAATTTATCCCAAAATTCTATTTATAGCAATTTTATTTTTAGAATTTCTATTTTATCATTCCTTGTTGCTATATCCAACATTAGTACCTGAAATGTTATTTATATCATTTCTAGTTTTAGCATTTGTTGTTGCCATTTTCAACACAGGACACATCAATACACCATACATCACTAACCCCGATAGTGAGGCATTGGAGCCACTGCTTGCTCCTCAAAGAAAAGACTACAGACTCTCAAAGCTATGTGGGAGGAGCCAAGGTGAAAAAGTCCTTTGCATGTACAAATGAGGGGTATATAGCCAAGGGTGAAACTGACCCTTATGATTGTTCGAATTCCCTCATGACTGTTTAACTTACATGACTCTTGAACTTTACATGTGGGTCTCTTGGACTTCCACATTACATTACATTGATACAAAAGTATGGCCCACAGTAGTGATGTGGTCACGATGACTCATGGCATAACTCGACACGACAATGCTGATATGTTCATGCTGATGGTGGTGTCCATGTCGAGCTGCAGTGCTACTGAGTGATGAATGTGCTCTTTGTGTATCATAGGTTCACCTCTGCATGGCAAGGTGTGCCGAGTCCTCGATGGTCTTGGTGTTCTCTTGATGTTGCATGTGCATGTATCCCCTTCACTGGTAGTTGGCATGCTTCATGTGTTCATCCGTTCATGAAAAAGACTCCTAGCATGCGTTCCTTCTTCATCCCGTTCGTCATCGTGCCACGTCTCATCCATGTACCTATATCTACAATCACTCATGATGAGACGACATCAAATCTAGAAATATCCTAGTCTACGATGATGCATCATTTTTCATTTTCAAGTGCAGGTGACCAGGAGAGAGGACATGGCCCTGAAACTATGTAGAGAACATTTTAGGCTGGGATACGGGCTCTAGGGCACTGTCAAGGAAAATTACGCAGAGGTCACTGAGAGGCTGAGATGAGTAATCTGAAACAATAGTGACCATCTGCGGGATCTAGCTCGGCTGGAGGGAATCACTGCGCAAATTTTCCAGGGTGGTAATGCAGGCAACAGGGAGGACACTGGTAGTGAAAACTGCGTAGATTATCCAGGGAGGTTGGCAGCACGCTGCGAGAGCTTTCTCACAAAAACTTCATAGAACTGGGAGGATGGTTTGTAGGACATTTCTGCATAGTTTTCATGCTGAGTGGGGTGTCAGGCAGCAGGAGGACAGTCCAAGAAAATTGCGCAGTTTTCAGGAGCAGCAAGAGGTCGGCTGATAGGGGGATTGTCTGACTGAACTGCACAAATTTCGGGGACAGTGCAATGACAGACATCAAGTGTGTATCCTTCATGTCTGCATAATTTATTCAGTCAGTGGAGGTGGGCGTGCTGGTAGCTTCTGCGTAATTTTTGGAGGAGTGAAGCCCGAGGTCACTGCCTGGTCAAACTCTCTAGTTGAGGAGTGGGAAGCTTGATAGATTTTCTTGTGGGTAGTTCAGATTGAGATGGCTTGCTGAGCAACTTCTATGTTGTTCTGGGTGACAGTCAGTCGGGTTGATTCCAAGATTGCGCAGTGCAGACTTCCTAGGAAGCCACCTCAAGCTCTGTGTAACTCTGGGCAGCAGTACATGATCACTGAGGGCTGAGACTCTGCAGTGTAGCTTAGTGGAGGTCTGGTTGGTGCAGGGTGGTCTGGTTGAAAGTACTTCGGAAATATGACTAAGTGTGTGAACGAGTGAACTCGTGCATGCATGACCTTGAGAACACACACTCAACATGACTCGATGACAAGACACCTTGAACCATCACGACAACAT
Source organism: Pinus tabuliformis (assembly GCA_031772625.1). NCBI lineage: Eukaryota > Viridiplantae > Streptophyta > Pinopsida > Pinales > Pinaceae > Pinus > Pinus tabuliformis. The sequence goes on along the minus strand of CM062814.1, from coordinate 432,075,717 downwards.
ACGCTTCGTGTGACTTTCTGACGAGTGCCAACAACAAGCATGACACTTGAGATAGATTTTTGAACGACCGCGACGACACTTGTGCGACATTGCATACAACTTCATGTGCGACAGATGCTTACATAGCGAATACAACTTGTACACACGAAGACATACCTTGAACCTAGCTAGAACATGATTTCAAGCATGATATTGAGACCAACATGCTAAAAGATGTCCAGTGAACGGTCAAGTGAGGAGGGTGCAAAGACTCGACACAAGCTCATGGGATGAGCCTGAGTGTTTGCAAACATCAAGGAAAAAGCTAAGGAAGGCTCTGAAATTGGATGCAGGCCAAAATTTTGGAGGGTGTTGCAGCCACTACAACACTTGGTGACACACTGGTTGAATACGAGCTTCTCTGTTTTGGTCCATTGACAGCACAGGGCCTTAGTCTGTCAGGGAGTATTGAATTGCTGTGTGGGTTACTTCGGCTTCCACACTTACCCCATGGATAGACATGGTTCACTTTTTCCAACTCAGTCAAACACATCAACAAGTTTCAACTTGATCACAATGTTTCAAAATCGGGAAGGGTAGTTTGGCTCACGAGTTTAAAAATTTTAGAGTAAAAGTTTTCATCTCTCGTGTTGCTCCATTGGCAGCAAGCCTGGACAGTACCCCGATGGAGTCACGTAGGAACACATACATTTCTCCACTTGCAGCAAGCCTGGACAGTACCCCAATGGAGTCACGCAGGAACACATACATTTCTCCACTGGCAGCAAGCCTGGTCAGTACCCCGGTGGAGTTGCATGCTTCACTTCTCTATGCAAGAAGCCTTTCTCTTCTTTCGCCTTTGTATTTTTAAAAGAGGACTATGCATAAGCACTTATTTATTTTTTGGGCGGAAGAGGGATCTCGACTTATTGAGAGAAGAAGAGGTTGTTCCTTCAGAGAAGCATGTAAGACCTATAATATAGGTTTGCTCGTTTATATTTTCCCCTTCTCCATTTCTACTAGTTGGATGAGCTTGAACACATAGAGCAGAAGACTGAGTACATGCATGAGGTTTTCTAGTGTGGACACAAGTTCATGGCTAGACTAGATATTCCCTTACAAACAGCTAATATTTTCCATCAAGGCTTCATCGGATCAAGGTTATAACCAAGCACAGAGAAGATAGACACATGATTGGCTAAATGTTGCAGTGTCACAAGACTCTTTGGATCTCAGCCACATACTCATTCAGAAGCCAAAAATCAGTAAAGGGAAACACTTATTGGCAAAGCCAAAAATAACATGATATTAAGCAAACAAAATGAAGCGAAGCGAAAATAGTAAAGTAAAGTGAAAATACAACAAGAAAGAAAAGTGATCAAGCAAACAAACCAAACCAAGTGAGAAAAAAAACAAACTTGCAAACCAGAAAGCAAAGAAAAGCAAGAAAGAAAACATTACTCCTACTCCTATGCTAAACAGTCAGTGTTATGTGAAATGAAATTTCCAGTGAATCCACCATAAGAGTACCCGGCCTGCAACCACAAAGATATAAGTGATTAAAACGGATAAAAAAATAGTGTGCAATAGAACAAACAAAAACTTGAAAATCTTGCACACGAGAGAGAAGGTCTTTCCTATGGGCAGACAGATGTGTCACAACCACCCAACACACAAATTATCTCTTTGATGACTACTTTTTTTCAACAAACCTCGGAAGCCTCTTGCGAGTGTGTTTTCATTTGCACCAAGCTTCTTAGTGAGCACGAGGAAGGACTAAAGCTTGTTACTTACAACACGGCTTGCCAAGTAAGATTGTTCCAGCCATTCATTGATTGGATCATAAAATTTTTGATGGTTGTTTTGAAAGACTCGTGATCTTTGAAAAGATGGATTTCTGATTTGAGAGAGGGGATCATGATGGGAATATGGTACGTATAGATAGATCTAATCATTCTCGTCGGTCATGTCAAGACAGTGAGGACCTACCATAGCCATCAGCGCAGGCTGAAGTGCCTCACCTGCTTGAGAGAAGTTAGAGGATAAGGATGTTACACGGTGAAGATCATAGTGCACGAAGCAACAGTCATTAGATGTACTACTGGGAAAATGATAAAGCGCATGCCAGTTACCCAAGATAGAAGAAAGATTAGATGAGTTGGTCAAGATGCCATATTCCTAGTTTGAAATGAACAAAGAATAATTTTGAACAATCTTGTGAGCACTTTGAATGATGGTGCCAAGTTCGCTGTGAACTAGATATGATAGAACACCCACCTGTAACTGGTGAAAAATTGAGCAAACATCATGGTTATCATATGAATGTAGGAAGGATGCCAACACTATGACCGTGTGAAGCCAATTGGGGTGTGGTAAAATGAGGGGAACTTGATTCGCGTGATAGTTTGTGTGCTCGTCATCACACAGGGAGATTGCTGGTGTGATGAGCAGGCATATTTGAAGTGTAAGATTCGCAAGAAGACCAAGGAGTTGATCACGAGATAAAAAATCCGATAAGTATGATTCCAAACAAAGACAGTCTTTGAGATAGTCAACTTGACAATTCCATGATTGTGTGAGAAACGAACACTCCCAACCCGAGTTGGATGTAAGAGACATGCATGAAGATGGACACGTTGTAACAGACTCATGGATTTGGTCATGAGTGAAATTTTGAAATCTTGAAATATCACACCAAAAATAGTAAACATTTTTTACACAAGGATCCATGTCAAGTGCAACCATGTAGATAGACGGATTGTACGTGAGAAACCAGATATGATTCAGTTCGAGGGGCATACTAGAGTCACGAGGTCCTAACATAACCATCAATGGACGTTGAAGTGCCTCGACTCCCTAGCACGTCTCGAAACTTTCCAGAATTGAAAAATTGCATTTTGAGATATAAACCAGATCATGCATGGCTTGAGGATGGCTGTTGTTCTTGATTTCAAAACTACTCTTTGGATGGCAACCATCTCTGTCACAAGTTTCATCAAAATTTTCAGCTTCAACAAGTTGACTTGACGAATTGTCTTCATGCAACACATAAGATGATGACGAGTGGGAAGAGTCCTATGCATTAAGACCATTTTCATCATGGATAACCTCATTGCCTTGTATTGATTAAGGAAATAACTCATCAGATGAAGAAGAAAGAGAACAAGGAGTATCTCTGCCACATGTAGATCCACTGTGAATGGTAGGACACACCGGCAAGTGAGGCGCAAAGGAAGTTTCAATATGGATGTATTCTTTGACTAGTGCACATTCCAAATCTGAGTTAGAGCGTACATGAGAGAACAATAGATCACATGATGTGTTCGGGCATTCATCACCACATATAGAAGCATGGGAGTGATGAAATCCCAAGACTAGAGGTTGATCGAAATAATTAATTGTGCATGATGTTTCACCAAGATTAGTGGATTGAGAATCGATCAAGAATGGAAGCTCATTGTCTTTATGTGAACCATTTTGAAACATAGAAGAGGAATTAATTATGTCTTCACCTTCCTACTCCTCTACCTATGTCATGAGACTGCCTTGCACATGACCGCAATTTGAGCCAGCAACTTGAGAATCAAGAGAATGTGCATAGCTAGCTTGTGAAGTGGATTGATCAAGCAAGTCATAGCACAAGGAGTCATGGCTTGTAGATGATGGAGGATGGTAGAGATGCATATCAGACTCGATACTTAGGTTATGAATGGTGATATCCTCTTGCGGAATGGAGGAATGAGTCTTCGCCATATGCTTTCTGCGCCATTCTAGAATTTCCTCCATTGGAGCGGGAGACGGTTGAGAAGATGAGTTGGGAACATGCTACACAGATTTCTCATCTTTGTGACCATTATGAGGGGGTACCCATTACACATATTTCTCAGCTTTGCGACCATTATGAGGGGGCACCCGCTTTGAGACTAGAAAGGGAGGAGGATAAGGAACAAATGGAGTGTTGGCCTCCTCCTCTACAAACTGAGGGGCCTCATGATTCGCAAGAGTCGAGGGAGAAGGGAAATCGGGAGGTTCACTGTGTTGGGAAACATGAACTAAGCGTTTCAACTCTTGTCTCATGAAGTGAAGGTCCAAAAACCATTCAAGAATTTCATGACAGAGGTGAAGGAAGCGGGTAGCAAAGTCCTCAACTGATTCACCAGGCTTCATTCTTAAACGAGAGATTATTTCATAAACATCTTAGTGGTTACACTTATGGAAGGCTTGATGGATCTCCTCGAGGAGAGTGAGAAGGGAATGGATGAAAGCTGGTGGTAGGGTATGACACCACCGATTAGCATGACCTTCAAGGGTGGGGAAGAAAAGTACGCAAACAAGCTCTTCACTATCGATTTCATGAGATTTACAAAAATGAAGAAAAACAAAAATTTACTTAGTTACGGACGTTCTATCCTCACCATCAAACTTTTACAAGGACAAGTGATCGAGAAGCTCATCGAAGATTGATAGTTGATTAAGGGAGAAATGAGAGAAACACCCCGAGAGCATGAATTGTGTATGATCCATTTGGTAAGATATTCAAACCAGATGTAACGGGCTCAGCTTGTCATCTGGCCCTCCTTCTAGTTCCAGAAATGTTGACGTTGTTGGACCCGCCAACATTTAAGGGATATCCTTGGTATGAAGTCCCAACTAGACCTCACATTGTTTGGTGTATGAGTCCCATCTGGTATGATGGCTCGTTTTCCATTATCTTAAAGATTTTCCTTAGCTCTTGCTTGTCAGCACATGAGAGTGGTTTTATTTGTCTTCAAACAATGAGGCTCACATTCCTGGTGAGTGCTTAATGTTACTTGTGTCAAGGTTCTTTCACTATAGAGGGACAGGGTGAGAGTGAGTCTCAAGTCGAAAGGGAATAGTCCCAACTTTGTTAGAGACACACAACACAAAAGGACATGCGCAGCTTCTGATGGGGTAGTCCACACAGATGTGGTAGTCACAAACACATAGTGAACATATAGCACGTACAACACCTAGTGGAATAGTCCACACAAGTGAGATGGTCGTTATAACAAATTTATGATAATTATAATGTCCAGTGTCCAGCAGAATGGTCCACACAAGTGAGACAATGTTAACAATTGGTACAACACATTTCCAATAGTATATGTACTAAACAACTGAAATAGTTCAACTATCTTAATACAGGTTAAAGCAACATGCATTACAAGCGTCCAAAGAATAGGCTTACAAACGAATACAATACATGTGTAAAAACGTGTTGGCCTGTTATCAGGCTTTTGAATTAAGTGAAAGTTCCAAGACACATCGATACACCATACATAACTAACCTCGATAGCGGGGCGTTGGAGCCACTACTCGCTCCTCAAAGAAAATACTACATACTCTCAAGGCTATGTGGGAGGAGCCAAGGTAAAAAATCCTTTGCATGTACAAATGAGGTCTATATATAGCCAAGGGTGAAACTGACCCTTGTGACTATTCGACTTCCGTCATGACTGTTTGACTTACATGACACTTCAAATTTACATGTGGGTCTCTTGGACTTGCACGTTACATTACATTGATTACAACGGTATGGCCCACAGTAGTGATGTGGCCAAGATGACTCATGACATGAATTGACATGATAGTGCGAGTATGCTCATGCTGATGGTAGTGTCCATGTCGAGTTGCAGTGCTATCGAGTGATGAATGTGCTCTTGGTGTATCATAGCTTTACCTCTGCATGGCAAGGTGTGAAGATTCTTCGATGGTATTGGTTTTATCTTGATGTTTCACGTGCATGTATCCCCTTCGCTAGTACTTGGCATGCTTCATGTGTTCATCCATTCGCGAACAAGTCTCCTAGCATGTGATCCTTGTTCATCCCATTCATCGTCATTGTTAGCCTCCTGTTGCAACAGGTGTTCATCTTTCATGATTGACATTTTTACATGCCAAATATGTCATACTTTGCATACTGCAATGCTCCATATTTCCTAAAAGAGGCCAAAGAAGAGGCCATGAAAGTGTGCCAGTCTAAATGCCACTACTGTATTCCAATTTTGATAAATTAACCATTTTTGAAGAATTTTTGTTAAAGGGAGTCCAAACAGCCTAATCTTGGCTTCCCTAGGTTTCAATTTCTTGTTTTAGAATATAGAGAATCATTATCTGTCCAAACAGTTTAATCTTGGCAGATTTGTAGATAGGTAGAGAAACAAAGGAGCCCAACTGCTTAATCTGGGCCCTTGGAAGAAATAAGTGTAGATTTAGATAGGAGGATAGAAAAAAGAAAAAGGATAATTAGGGTCTACAAGTCCAAGTGCACCCATGCAAAAAAGAAGAAAAAATGCTAGGTAAGTAGGTTGGGTAAGTAGTTTTGTGGTTGCAGAATCAAGTTGTGTGATCCATTTCATCTTTTCAAAGTGTTATATCTATTCAGATCACAAGGTAAGGCAATTCCCCTTTGGAGGAGCTCAAGTGAGGCATGTCTAACTCCCCTTTCTTCTCATTCCCCAAATCACTTACTAAAATCCCCTGAGGACCTTGGGATCTGCCCAACCAGTCCTGTTATAACTTTATTCTTGTAACAGCACCAAGTCAAGCTTTGACTTTCTTCTTTGAAAAGAAGTCACATTTCTTGTGTAAAATCATGTCTCCACAGTCCATTCACTTTCAATGTCCAAAGTTTTAGCTCACAAACTTAGCCTCCCCCCTACACTTCACCTCATTTTCATATTAACCCGTAACTCTATTATCTAGCTCCCTATATCATTGCCCCATCCCCGTTTACTACTAAAAATTATATGAAATCCCCAAAAAATATTAAATAACCCCCCTTTTTGGCACTATAGCCATATATTTCCTAAGTCCGGGAAATAGTAGTCCATCTGGGGCTACTACTAACCCTTCCGTGGCCTAACCTAGAGTTAGTCTAACATCTGGTCACCCTAACAACCATTTCCCCTAAGCCCTAACCCCACAAAATTCATTTCCCACCCTTATCCTAAGGTCAGGCTTGTAAATATTTAACCCCGCTTGTATGCAACCCAAAAAACCCACTTTCCTAAAGTTTCCCCCCCCCCCCCCCCCGCCGGATTAAAACAATTAAATAAAAATGCTGCGGGCCCCGTATCTAACTATCCGTCGAATTATCGGCGCCGCCGACCGTCAGATCTGGCGTGCCCGAGATCTACGGTGGGCGGGCCTTTTTGTGCCCCGACATGTTGAGGGTTAACGCCTGGGAGATAGGTGCTTTTACCATTGTACTCCCGCCACGCGTCACCCTCTCGGCTGTGGCGGAGCCCCCTCCTCCGAAATCGCCTGTGCACAAAAGCGGTGCGCCTGAAACCACCTTCCCCCTTCTGTGTCAGCAATACGTCATGCTGACGTCATCATCCTGCATCAGCCTCCTGCCACCGTGTCCTTGCCACGTAGCTTCCACCGTACTACCACATCATCTCTTCCACCGTACCGCCACGTCACCCGGTTGTACTGCTGACGTCACCCTTCCACGTCACCACCGTACTGGGACCCATCGCTGACGTCATGCTGACGTCATCATCAAAAAGTGTGAAGGGTGCAAATCGCAGCCTAGAGAGCCCAGAATGAACATCTGAGGCAGTTTTTGATGCGCGATTAGCGCTATCGCTAAGGGAAATAGGCCAAAATGGAAAGCCCTTTCAAGGCTTGGCCTCCAGCAGGCCCGAAAGTTGCAAAATGACAAGAATTTCTTCGTGTAGCATTCAGAAAGGGGCAAAGTCAGTTTGTAAAGTAGCAGAGGGCCGAACAGAAGCCATGAAAGGTCAATGCAACGGTTTAAAGAGTATCAGAAGTGAGAAAAGTGCACATTCAGTGCCAAAGCATATCAAGGAAGTGGCAAAGAGTATCAGTCGAATGTTTAATAAAAAACTTTTATTCCCAATGCAGGTGAACATTGAATGACCTCCAACAAAGTCAAAGAAAATGGTGGAGCTTTAATCAAGGCTCTCCCATCATAGTTAATGCACCTTAGAACCACTCAGGAGCATGGATCAAAACCCAAAGCACAGTTATGGCTAAGTGGTCAGCACAAAGCCATAAAGACAACACATTAAATTCTTTTTTGATACAGCTGCACCCAGTGCAGCTCGAGGATATTTTCCCGCATTTATTTCAGACATGTGTTAGGTTAAAGACACTTATTACAACAGATCTAACTGAGATCTGATTTTGTAGATATTTTATCTATAAAACCACCCTAATTCACTGTTTAAAGGGGTTGGTTGGTTGTATAGCTCCAAGAGAGAGTCACTCTGCATATCTAATGTTTTACTTAATCAAAGACTGCTGAAAAGCTTGGAGGAATGACTGTGTACTGCGTATTAATGTTTTAAAGAATTGAGTGTGGAATTCTTGTGCTGCAACATGACTCAATAAGTGCTTCTTATCTCTGTTTCAATTTCATATATGTCTTTATCATACCTGTATCACCATTTAAATAGTAGAAAGAAAGGTTAGCTTAGAACTTGTTTAACTGCACTCTATGCTCAATTTCTGCTGTTTTTTATGTTTTCATCTGAATTAGTAATGAATATGAATTCCCTGTTGCTCATATTTCCCCTAATTCACTCATGTTTGACAGTTATCTAGGGATTCTTCACTGCTCCTAGATAGAGCTCATTCACCTTCCCTTTGCTAAGCTGAACGAGAGATTCTTAACTGCCTCTCATTCCTAGCCCTCATTCCATCCTTTTAGCTTGAATCATTGTGTCATGTGTAGCTAGCTTGCTCCATATTCCCTCTTGTGACCAAGAAAACGCACCAGCAGTCCTACTCCTTGACTCCATGCCCAATGGTTCTAAAACTTTCATGCTATCCCTGCCTCTTTACTTGAAAGCATCATCCTTCCCACCAAAACTCAAACAAAACCCCTTGAACTCAATAACTAGCCTAAAATCATCATCAACAAAGCTAAACCCTAAAGAGAGAGCCCTCTCTGACTGCTGGTAGGCTAGGACCTGCAATCCAAAGATTGGTTTGTGGTTACCTCGGCCGTATCCCTTAAGGAGCCAAGGGACAACCTGAGTGATAACATAATGGCGACTCCGCTGGGGAAATCCTCAGTTAAATCTCACAAATCAAGTTGGAAAGCTCCATTGGGGAAAACAATGAATTTTCCAATTGCTGCATATTCCTTAAAAATATATGTGAAGCCTGAATGTCGGCCAGGAAGCCTTTGAAACTATTCTTGCTTTGCATTTACAGGAGTAAACAAATGCTGCTTCAGTCAATCCTCATGCTAGTTTTAAGTTATAGATAGCTATTTCAAAATTTGATCAGTCCCTTGCTAATTCTAAAAAGCATTCACAGAAAATACCAAAACAAGTTCAGAATCTGGCTCCCAAAAGGAATTCACGGTATACAAGGTCAAATCCAGACCCAAACCCCCCAGCTATTTTTGAAAATCCCAATTTAATCCCAAGGAACCTCAGGAAGCTAGAGAAAAGAGAAGATTTTGTTGACTTTAGCCCTGAAATAGTTCAGCCAAGCTGTGTTCCAACCCCTGTCAAGGTTTTATTTCGTTCAACCCCCACTTCCCCTTGTTCATCATCCACCTCTCAAAGCACTCCTTCCACACCTCCATTTACTGCACATACTCCCATTACCGCTGTTGTTACAGCTGTTCCAGCTGTTCCTGTTGTTCCACTTATCCCCGTAAACATGGCTAATAGATATGCACCCCTGCAATTACCTGCTAATCCAGGGGCTATGCCTCAGGATTATCAAACTAAAATCACATATTTTGATGGAACTGGTTCTTGCACAACCCTTCAACATACAAAGAAGATGCAAGACTATTTTGAGAACTACGAGATAGATGACGATAGCATGAGAATGAAGATTTTCGTCCAAAGTTTGACAGGTGATGTTAGAACTTGGTTTAGAGCACTCACAACCAATTCCATAGTAGACCCAGAAGCCTTATACTAGTCATTTATCAACAGATGGGAGAAAAAGAAAGACCCCTTGCACATATTATCTGAATATGACACCATCAAAAGAGGCCCTCAAGAATCTATCTTGGACTATTGTGAAAGATTTAATAATGTTTATAATGCAATACCACAGAACTTAAGACCTCCACCTGATCTTGCTTTGTATAAATTCCCTGATGGTTTTGACACTGACATGGCTTATTAGTTAAGGGAAAGAGCCCCTCAAACCCTTGCAGACATGCAAAATGTTGCTGTTAGCGTAGAGGCAAATCTAACTGCCAAAAGAAACAGAGCTAGAACTGAGAGAAGAACCACCTTTAAAGAGGAACCCTCAGCCTTAGATCAAAAGCTGGATGCTATTATCAGTGGCATGCACAGGCTGGGAGATAGAGTAGAGAGTGTTGAGAGAAAATCATCATGGGAAGGACAACAACCTAATACCATAAGGAACCCAAATTTCTAGAAAACTCAGAATACAAATGCTGGTAGGTATAGCCCAGACCATGATGTAAGGCCTCCTTTTCATGAAAATTACGCTGAAGCATCTACATCTAGTGAACAGATGGAAGACACTCACATGAACTTGGTGGATTTGAAGGCTGAGAAACAAATTTTCCTAACTCAACAAGACCAAGATGAGCATGACTTTAATCGATTTCAAACTAAATCTGGTGAGTCTTTTGACTTTAAACAAGGCTATGATACTACTGTGTTTGAGGTCCAAAAACAATATAAGCTGAGGACAAGAACCATAGATGTGCTTGAAAAGGTTAAACCAAATGATACCAAGCAGCCGAAAAGGATTAAAGAAAAGGTTTCCCTCATAGAAACTGTTGGTAAAATAGTCCCTAATCCAAAGGATGTCACCATAGAGGATGTCACGGACATGCAGTCCTCTAATGATCAACCTCTGCCACCTTCTTCCTCGAAAGAAAATTTGAACAGCGTTCCAAAAAGCCCTCCTAAAACTGAAAAACCACAAGCAATTACTTCCCTTAACGCCGATAAACAAGACGAAATTGCTGATACTCTAATAGAAAAAGGGAAGCCTGCCTCTCAAAATACTAAAACCCAATCTGAAAAATCATTTGACTTAGAGGCAGAAATATGTAAACTGAAGATATCCATCCCCTTATATGAACTTGCCAAACATGATGTGTATAGGCAAAAAATTCAAATATCACTTCAAATGCCAGAGGTTAAGGATGATGTGAATGTTCTTGATGATCAACCTGAACTGCTGTTCGGTCCAGAAGTTAATGGAAAATCAACATATGGATCTGTTCTACCTTTTTATGTCAGTTTGCACATACATGACAAAGTCTTTCACAATGCTATGTTTGACTCAGGTGCCTCACACAACCTTATGCCCAAAGCTGTAATGGAAAAACTGAACCATGATGTTACAAGACCCTACAAAGACCTATTCTCCTTTGACTCAAGTCAAGTCAAGTGTTTAGGCCTCATCAAAGACTTGTGTGTCTCCTTAGTCCAATATCCCAACAAGACAATCCTCATGGATGTGGTGGTTGCTGACATTCCACCAAAGTATGGCATACTATTATCAAGATCTTGGGGAGAAAAACTCCAAGGATCCCTCCAATTAGACCTCTTTTATGCCACTATATCTGTCTTTGGCCAACCAAAGAGACTATATAGAGAAACATTGATGAAGTATGTGGTAACTAGTGAGGAAAAGCCCCAAAATTTTCCTATTCAATCAATCCATTCTGATATGGATTCTTTTATTCTATTTAATGATGAAACAAATACTCTCACTGATGACAAGCCCTTGGCTTTAGAACTGAACACACACACCGATGAAGAATTGGTTGCCCATACTGATGAAACTGTCAAAACAATCAAGGCAACCAACATACAAGAAAAACCTCCCCAAACAGAAATTTCAAATCTGCCCAATCCTAAAGTGACTGAAACTCTTGATATTAACCACCAGCAAGAAATCACATGGTATTTAGAGTTTGATTGTTAATAAGTTAGGAGTAGGGGCAGGTGTCTGGATTCACAATACACATAACAATCATGCAGAAGGTCATGCCTACAGACTAAGTTTCAAATGCACCAATAACATGGCAGAGTATGAGGCTCTCCTTTTAGGCCTTAAACTGCTCAAAGCTCTAGGAGTTGCAAAATTGTATATTCTAGGTGACTTTGATTTAATCATACAACAAATGAAAGGCAACTTTGTTACCAATGACAATAGAATGAGGGCCTATAGGACTACTGCTACTAATATACTCAATGCATTCACTGAATCCAAGCTTGCCAAGATTTCAAGAGATCATGACATTCATGCACACAGCCTAGCCACTTTTTCTAGTACATGCAAGCTTCCCTTTGAGCCAAATCACCATTTTACTGCTGAGATAAAACATAGGCCTGCTATCCCAAATAATGTTAAAGATTGGCGAGTGTTTGAAAGTGATGCCTAGATTAACAACTTCCTCAGTCTTGAGCATGAGTTTTCAAATATTAACATTGACATGGATGCTATGATGGATGAACAACAACAAATAAATGAAAATCAATAGGCTGTAACCATTGTAACAGCCAAACAAATGCTGAACCCAACTATTTTTGACAATGCAAACATACAAGAGCTGAAACAGATGCATTTGGAGGAAATAGCAGAAACAGAGGCCGTGATCATTGATCTAAAAGATAACTTTCTCCCTGCTGGCCTCACTCCATTAGAAGATATGTTTGATGCCAATGATGTTCCCAAAAAGCCAAAAATACAGCCCCTAAGCACTACTATAGAAGAACACAACATTGGGACAACAGAAAAGCCAAAAATGATCAAACTATCTCAATCTTTACCACCCGATCAAAAACCCAAATATGTTGATTTGTTCAAAGAATTCCAAGATGTATTTGCTTGGAGTTATGAGGACTTGAAGTCCTATGACACCTCAGTGATCCAACACACCATTCCTTTAAAACCAAACCAAAAGCCCTTCAAACAGAAACTTAGAAGAATCAATCCCGTACTCCTTCCTTTGATTGAAAAGGAAGTGAAAAGGATGTTTGAAGCAGGTATCATAGCACCCATCAGATTCTCTGAATGGGTATCCAATCTTGTTCCCACAAGAAAAAAGACAGGTGAGATTAGGCTATGTGTAGACCTAAGAAATTTAAACCAAGTCTCCCTAAAAGACCACTACCCCTTGCCAAAAATGGACCACATTCTACAAAGAGTAGTGGGGTCATCTAGAATATCTTTGCTAGATGGCTTTTCAGGTTTCAATCAAATATTGGTTCACCTAGATGATCAAGACAAGACAGCCTTTACCACACCGTGGGGAACATTTAAGTATGTGAAGATGCCTTTCGGACTTAAAAACGCTGGTGCTACCTTTCAAAGGGCAATGGACATTGCATTTGCCAAGGAAATACATGATTTCCTAGTTGTCTACCTTGATGACTTAACCCCTTTCTCCAAATCTGATCAAGAGCACCTCAAACACCTAAGGCAAATATTCATGACATGTAGGAAATATGGCATTTCCTTGAACCCCAAGAAGTCCCTCTTTGGCCTTGAAGAAGGCAAAATCCTTGGCCATATCATCTCAAAAGACGGTATTAGAATAGATCCGGAAAGGATCCAAGCCATCCTCCAAATCCCATATCCAAGAAACATAAAAGAGTTGCAAGCATTCCTTGGAAAAATCAACTTCCTAAGGAGATTTATTCCAAATCTAGCCGAGCTAATAAGACTGTTAAGCAACATGTTAAAAAAGGATGCTAAGGTAAAATGGTCTCTTGAGACCAAGCAAGCCTTTGAGAGTATAAAAACTGCCTTAACCCAAGCCCCTGTCCTCACCAGTCCACAATTTGACAAAGATTTCATCATATTTTCATTTGCATCTGAGCACACCATAGCTACTGTCCTTTTGCAAAAGGATGATCAGGGAGTTGAAAAGCCAATTGCATTTTTCAGCCGAGCCTTAAGAGATGCCCCTTTGAAATACCAAATCATGGAGAAGCAGGCATATGCCCTTGTTAAAGCAATCAAAGATTTCCGAGTTTACATTTTATATTCACATGTGATTGCCTATGTCCCTAATGCTGTTGTAAAAGACATATTAACCCAAGAGGGGTTAGAGGGCAAAAGAGGCAAGTGGATTGCTAACATCCTTGAGTATGACATAGAAATTAAACCAACCAAGCTCATAAAGGGACAAGGTTTAGCCAAACTGATGTCCGAAACAAACTTTCAAGCCTTAGACATCAACCAACTGGACAATGAACAGGAGTTGGCGACTCCACAGATCAGTGAAACCTTTTTGCAATCCCCATGGTATGCTGATATATGCTTTGTATTGTTAAACCTGTTTGCTCCCCCAGGATTGTCCAGGACCAAGAAAAGATTTTTAAAAATGAAGGCCTCAAAGTTTTGTGTCATAGATGGTGCATTATTTTGGAAAAATCATGAAGGTATGTTGCTTAATTGTTTAACCATGAATGAAACTAACAATTTCATGAAAGAATTCCACGCAGGGGACTGTGGAGGACATCTGTATTGGAAGTCCACTGCTGATAAAATTTTAAGGGCTGGTTTCTATTGGCCCTCTTTATTTGCAGATATAAAGAAGTTTGCTATCTCATGCCATAAATGCCAAATATTTGAGGGCAAAAGAAAGCTATTACCCTTGCCCCTTAAGCCCATCTCAACCGAGAAACCTTTTCAACAATGGGGTCTTGACTTCATTGGAGAAATCCACCCCTCTTCCTCAAGCCAACACAAGTGGATTTTAACAGCCACCGACTATTTCACTAAATGGATTGAAGCCATCCCATGCAAACAGGCCAATGACTCCATTATTATCCAATTCCTTGAGTGCAATATCCTTTCTAGATTTGGCTGCCCTGAGAAGATCATCACTGACAACGCCGCTGCTTTCAAATCCAAAAAGATGATCAGTTTTTGCCATAAATTTCACATTACCTTGGGCCACTCCACAGCCTATTACCCCCAAGGTAATGGCTTGGCTAAGTCATCTAACGAGAGCCTGATTAATATTATCAGGAAGGTCTTAGAAGAAAACAAGAAGAACTGGCATAAAAAGCTCACAAATGCCCTATGGGCAGACAGACTTTCAACAAATAAATCCATTGGGATGAGCCCTTATGAGCTGGTGTATGGCATGGAGGCCAGATTTCCATCTTCCTTGGGCACTTCTATCATCAAAATGTTACGAGAGATCCAAGCAGAACCAAATGATATTCAAAGAAGAATCAATCAGACCATTCATCTTCAGCAAACCAGAGAGCAAGTTTATAACATAGCTCAAATTTTGCAAGAGAAACTCAAAAAGATGTTTGATAAGAGAACTAAGGCTGAGGATTTCTACATTGGCGACAAAGTTATAAGGTGGGATTCATGAAGAGAAGCCAAGGGCAAACATGAAAAATTTGATTTTTTATGGAAAGGGCCATTTGTTATTTCTGCTGTTCAGGGAAATAACACATATTTCCTCAAAAATGTAGAGGGAAGCACTGTTGAAGAAGGCCCTGTTAATGGCTGAATTCTAAAACATTACCATGATCCCTTTTAAGGGGTACAATGTAGCTCTGTACATATCTCTTTGTACATTGATATTTGTATATATCAACACTTTGTTTTTTTTTTATTTTTTATATAAGCAGTCTGAGTGTTAGAGGAGCAGCAGCAAAGTTTGCTAAGACACAGCCAATGCAAGTATTCCATTTCTAAAAAGCTCTGTCTCTGCATTAATCTCAGCAAAACAACAAGAGTAACGCTGTCATATCACAACAATTCATGGTAAAAAGAAACTGTTTGCAGCTTGCAGTCTTCAGTCAAACAATATAAATAAGAGAGGAGCATTGTTTAGTTTCACATCAGCAACTATTTCTAGACCAGAAGCTAAGGGAAATACATCAGTTTTGATCCATATTTTGGATCTATTTCAAAGGCAATGCTCAAGCAACATGGTATATAATATCAAGCACGCAGAAGAAAGCAGGTAGTGCTATGTATTTCACAATATTTCAATGAAGGAGATGGCTGCTCCTATTTCAGAGTTTCACATTTTAGGCAGCCAGCACAAGGAAATTTTTTAGTCTACAGCAACAATAGAAGATCAAGGCAGTCTGACCTGCTGTTCTTGGCTTTTCACAAGGAAAATCCATCCCCAAATAGAGCCACTGTTAGCCTCCTATTGCAACAGGTGTTCATCTTTCATTATTGACATTTTTACATGCCAAATATGTCATACTTTGCATACTGCAATGCTCCATATTTCCTAAAAGAGGCCAAAGAAGAGGCCATGAAAGTGTGCCAGTCTAAATGCCACTACTGTATTCCAATTTTGATAAATTAACCATTTTTGAAGAATTTTTGTTAAGGGAAGTCCAAATAGCCTAATCTTGGCTTCCCTAGGTTTCAATTTCTTGTTTTAGAATATAGAGAATCATTATCTGTCCTAACAGTTTAATCTTGGCAGATTTGTAGATAGGTAGAGAAACAAAGGAGCCCAACTGCTTAATTTGGGCCCTTGGAAGAAATAAGTGTAGATTTAGATAGGAGGATAGAAAAAAGAAAAAGGATAATCAGGGTCTGCAAGTCCAAGTGCACCAATGCAAAAAAGAAGAAAAAATGATAGGTAAGTAAGGCTGGGTAAGTAGTTTTGTGGTTGCAGAATCAAGCTGTGTGATCCATTTCATCTTTTCAAAGTGTTATATCTATTCAAATCACAAGGTAAGGCAATTCCCCTTTGGAGGAGCTCAAGTGAGGCATGTCTAACTCCCCTTTCTTCTCATTCCCCAAATCACTCACTAACATCCCCTGAGGACCTTGGGATCTGCCCAACCAGTCCTATTATAACTTTATTTTTGTAACAGCACCAAGTCAAGCTTTGACTTTCTTCTGTGAAAAGAAGCCACATTTCTTGGGTAAAATCATGTCTCCACAGTCCATTAACTTTCAATGTCCAAAGTTTTAGCTCACAAACTTAGCCTCCCCCCTACACTTCACCTCATTTTCATATTAACCCATAACTCTATTATCTATCTCCCTATATCATTGCCCCATCCCCATTTACTACTAAAAATTATATGAAATCCCCAAAAAATATTAAATAACCCCCCTTTTTGGCACTATAGCCATATATTTCCTAAGTCCTGGAAATAGTAGTCCATCTGGGGCTACTACTAACCCTTCCGTGTCCTAACCTGGAGTTAGTCTGACATCTGGTCACCCTAACAACCATTTCCCCTAAGCCCTAACCCCACAACACTCATTTCCCGCCCTTATCCTAAGGTCAGGCTTGTAAATATTTAACCCCGCTTGTATGCAACCCAAAAAACCCACTTTCCTAAAGTTCCCCCCCCCGCCAGATTAAAACAATTAAATAAAAACGCCGCGGGCCCCGTATCTAACCATCCGCCGCGTTATCAGCGCCGCCGACCGTCAGATCTGGCGCACCCGAGATCTACGGTGGGCGGGCCTTTTTGTGCCCGACATGCCGAGGGTTAACACCCAGGAGATAGGCACTTTTCTCGTCGTATTCCCACCATGCATCACCCTCTCAGCTGTGGCGGAGCCCCCTCCTCCGAAACCGCCTGCGCACAAATCGGTGCGCTTGAAACCGTGTTCCCCCTCCTGCGTCAGCGATACGTCATGTTGATGTCATCATCCTACGTCAGCCTCCTGCCACCGTGTCCTTGCCACGTAGCTACCACCGTACTACCACGTCATCTCTTTCACCATACCGCCATGTCACCCGGTCGTACTGCCGACGTCACCTTGCCACGTCACCGCCGTACTGGGACCCATCACTGACATCATGCTAACGTCATTGTCAAAAAGCATGAAGGGCGCAAATCGCAGCCTAGAGAGCCCAGAATGAAAATCTGAGGCAGTTTTTGATGCGCGATTAGCGCCTAGCGCTAATCGCCCATCGCTAAGGGAAACAGGCCAAAATGGAAAGCCTTTTCATGGCTCGGCCTCCAACAGGCTTGAAAGTTGCAAAATGACAAGAATTTCTTCGCGCAGCATTCAGAAAGGTGTAAAGTCAGTTTGTAAAGTAGCAGAGGGCCGAACAACAGCCATGAAAGGTCGATGCAACAGTTTAAAGAGTATCAGAAGTGAGAAAAGCGCACATTCAGTGCCAAAGCATATCAAGGAAGTGGCAAAGAGTATCAGTCGAATGTTTGATAAAAAACTTTTATTCCCAATGCAGGTGAACATTGAATGACCTCCAACAAAGTCAAAGAAAATGGTGGAGCTTTAATCAAGGCTCTCCCATCACAGTTAATGCACCTCATAACCACTCAGGAGCATGGATCAAAACCCAAAGCACAGTTATGGCTAAGTGGTCAGCACAGAGCCATAAAGAGAACACATTAAATTCTTTTTTGATACAGTTGCACCCAGCGCAGCTCGAGGATATTTTCCCACATTTATTTCAGACATGTGTTAGGTTAAAGACACTTATTACAGCATATCTAACTAGGATCTGATTTTGTAGATATTTTATCTATAAAACCACCCTAATTCACTGTTGAAGGGGGTTGGTTGGTTGTATAGCTCCAAGAGAGACTCGATCTCCATATCTGATGTTTTACTTAATCAAAGACTTCTGAAAAGCTTGAGGAATGACTGTGTGCTGCGTATTAATGTTTTAAAGAATTGAGTGTGGAATCCTTGTGCTGCAACATGACTCAATAAGTGCTTCTTATCTCTGTTTCAATTTCATATATGTCTTTATCATACCTGTATCACCATCTAAATAGTAGAAACAAAGGTTAGATTAGAACTTGTTTAACTGCACTCTATGCTAAATTTATGCTGTTTCTTTATGTTTTCATCTGAATTAGTAATGAATATGAATTCCCTGTGGCTCATATTTCCCCTAATTCACTCATGTTTGACAGTTATCTAGGGATTCTTCACTGCTCCTAGATAGAGCTCATTCACCTTCCCTCTGCTAAGCTGAACGAGAGATTCTTAACTGCCTCTCATTCCTAGCCCTCATTCCATCCTTTTAGCTTGAATCATTGTTTCATGTGCAGCTAGCTTGCTCCATATTCCCTCTTGTGACCAAGAAAACGCACCAGCAGTCCTACTCCTTGACTCCATGCCCAATGGTTCTAAAACTTTCATGCTATCCCTGCCTCTTTACTTGAAAGCATCATCCTTCCCACCAAAACTCAAACAAAACCCCTTGAACTCAATAACTAGCCTAAAATCATCATCAACAAAGCTAAACCCTAAAGAGAGAGCCCTCTCTGACTGCTGGTAGGTTAGGACCTGCAGTCCAAAGATTGGTTTGTGGTTACCTCGGCTGTATCCCTTAAGGAGCCAAGGGACAACCTGAGTGATAACAGTCATGTCACGTCTCATCCATGTACTTGTATCTACAATCACTCATGACGAAACGACATCAAATATAGAAATATCATAGCCTACCATGATGCATCATCTTTCGTTTTCGGGTGTAGGTGACCAGGAGAGAGGAAAGGCTCTGAAATTTCTTAGAGCACATATCAAGTCGGGATGTAGGCTCTGAGGAACTGCCAAGAAAAATTGAGCAGAGGTCACTGGGAGGCTGAGATGAGCAGTCCAAAACAACAGTGACCATCTGCAAGATCTGGCTTGACCGGAGGGCATAACTACACAAATTTTCTAAGGAGGCAGTGTAGGTGGTAGGGAGGAGACTAGTAGTGAAAGCTACGCAGATTCTCTTAGGAGGCTAGCAATGGGTTGTAGGAGCTTGCTGGCCAAAACTGTGTAGAACTGGGAGGATGTCTTGCAGGATATGTCTGTGCAGTTTCCAGGCTGAGTGGGGTGTCGGGCAGTAGGAGGATAGTCCAAGAAAATTACGCATTGTTCAGGAGGAGAAGTAGGCCAATTGACAGGGGGACTAGCTGACAAAACTGCACAAATTTTGGGGACAGTGTGGTGACATGTAGCGAGTGCGTGTCCTTCATTTCTGTGCAATTTCTTAAGTTAGTAGAGGTGGGCATGCTGGAAACTTCTGCACATTTTTTTGGAGGAGTGTAGCCTGGGGTCACTACCCAATCAAACTCTCTTGTTGACCAATGAGAAGCTTGATATATTTTCTTGCGGGCAACGCAGATTGAGATGGCTTGCTGAGCAACTTCTGCGTTGTTCTCGGTGACAATCAATTAGGTTGATTCTAGGATTGAGCAGTGCAGATTGCCTGGGAAGCAACCTTAATCTCTCCGCAATTCTAGGCAACAATACATGATCAGTGACGGTTGACTCTACGTATAAGTAGCTCAGTAGAGGTCCGACTTGTGGAGGGTGGTCTAGTCAAGAGTACTTCAGAAATATGACTACATGTATGACGTTGCAGACACACACTCAACATCACTCAATGACAAGACAAGCGCAACACTTGAGATAGATCGTTGAATGACTGCGACGACACTTGTGTGACATTGCATACAATTTCGTGTGTGAGTGCGATAGATGCTTACATAGTGAATACAACTTGTATACACGAAGATGGACCTTGAATATAGCCAGAACATGATTGCAAGCATGACATTGTGACCAACATGCTAAAAGATGTTCGGTGAATGGTCAAGCGAGGGGGTTGCAAAGACTCGACACGAGCTCATGGGATGAGCCCGAGTGTTTGTAAACATCAAGGAAAAAACCAAGGAAGGCTCTGAAATTGGATGCAAGCCAAAATTTTGGAGGGTGTTGCAGCTGCTACAATACCATGGCTCCAACGCATTTGTCCAACCCGACTATGGGACTAGTAACTCAACCCACATCTTTTACCGGGCTCTAGATCGTTTGTCCAACCAAGGCTACACGAATAGTAATTCAACCCACTAAGGGCTCTAGAGCGTTTGTCCAACCCATGCTACGAGACTAGTAACTCAACCCAAGTTGTTCCAGGGCTCCATAGCGTTTTTCCAACCAAGGCTAGAGGACTAATAACTCAACCCAAGCTAAGGAAGCATGAGAACCAATCAAAAACACAACAAGGAAATAAGCCCACAATCACCATGGCTATCTACAAAATGGAAAGGCTAGGCAATCCACTATCAATCTTGGCCATCCTCCATGCCTAATGATAGATGACAACCAACAAACCACATGTATATGCCATGCATGCCAAAACTAGTGGAGAAACCATACGTGCAACTTGGTACCTGTAAGAAAATATGATGTAGCTATTGATGTCGATGCCTTCTTGCACTTTCCTACTCTTTAATTTGCCTTCTTTCTCCAAGAATCCAAGTATGCCACACCCTCAAAGAGTGCTCCAAGAAAACTCTAAGTGTTCAAGAATATGAGAGAGAATAATGAGAGAGAGCTCCAACCCTGAATTGACAAAAGGTTACCAGTTGATCCTCAGAAGCTTTTTTATGAATGAGGCCTCTATTTTCTGCATTTTCCATTATTCTCCTTCATTTTCCTCCTTACATGCAACCTGTGATTGTTCACCTCCTTTTTCTCCTAATTTCCATTATTTTCATAAATAAATGTGCCAAAAATACCATTTTTCCTTTCCAAAGCCTTATCCATTGCCTTTGCTAATTTCCTTAGCCATAAATAACCAAATGAACACCCCCTAGGATGTCTTTCCCAACATTCATCTTGGAATAAGTGTCCCATTCATCCACGACTATTTTCTTAACTTTAGTACATGGAATTTTCACCAAGGCTGTTACAGAACCCTCCCCCTTGGGGGACACCGTCCTTGGTGTTCAATCACACATATGCCTCAACAACTTGCTAAAAGAAGGCATACTGCTTATGGAGCTTTATAATGCAACTTGATGAAATATTTACAATGAAATATCTGCTCAAGACGTAACATCATGACAACATGACAACATACCGCCTAGTGGAGCTTTATAACACAACTCATTACGGTATTTAAAAAGATCATCCTACTGAGTGCCAACTCACATGACATCATAACATCATGATAACATAACCACAGGAGAGCATAATAACATAACACCCATACTGCATAGTGGAGCTCTATAACATAACTCGTCACGATATTTACATCCATACACGGGTGTACATATAACAACATCATCAAAATATATATACCAAAACATATGCCAAATCATATATCAAAACATATATCAAACATATTTTAACATCATATCTAAGCATATATAAAAAATAATATAGAATATACCAACCATCATAAAGCATATATCGATCACCATAAAGCATACACTAAACCGACATAAAACAAAAACTAAACCACCATGAAGCATATACCAAGCCATCATAAGAAAATACTAAACCACCTTAAAGCAACTACCAACCACCATATCAAAGTTGTTTTGCCTCAACCGAAAAACAAGGAAGGATACATGGCCTACATCTGATACGCCATCTCCCATGTAGCTTCATCAGGCCCAAAGTGCTTCCATTGCACTTTAACTTGCTATATTTCTCAATTATAGAGCATGAGCACCTTTCTCTGCAATATACACTGAAGCTCCAACTGTAATTCTCCATCTGGTTCTACCTGCAATATAGACCAGTCAATCACATGATCAACATATTTAACATACTTAAGCAATGAGAGATGGAAAACATCATGGAATTTCACTGTCGGAGGCAATGCAAGTCAATAGGCTACTAGCCCAATCCTCTCAATGATACTGAAGGGTCCACAAAACTGTGGTACCATCTTGGCACATGTGCCAATCCACAAGGAACGCTTCTTCGGTTTGATGCGCAAGCATCCTTGTTCCCCAACTTGGAATTTCTTGAACAACCTGTTCCTATCAGCATAACATTTCTACCTATCCTATGTTGCCTTAATATTTTGCTTGATCACTTGCATTTCGTGTTCCATGTCTGCCAACAGATTGTTGGCATTATGTTATCTGGTATGACTATATGTTACAGATGTTGTACTTGATGGCAACTCCAGTGGTAAGGCTCTCAGTTTGTTGAAAAATTAAGAAGGACGCAGGCAATCGGTTCAGAAAGTGCGTCCCCGCAGGTATACCATGCAGAACCCGCGTCCAGGGACGCCGGCCAGCCGTTCAGGGGGTGCGTCTACCCAGTGCACACATTTCAAGGCAGAGAAAAGCACGTGGGGGTTTCTTGTGTGGTATCTAGCCGACGGTTTTATGTTTCTATGGTGTCGGCTCGTGGTATTGTTCCATGTTTTGGGGAGGAGCTTGCCTATATAAAGCAAAGGAGTTCATTTGGATTGAGCAATTTGTCTTGGGTTGAATATCTTATTTGGTGAGATCTAGTCCAGATCTAAGAGGGCGAATCTTCTAATGGACTGTGATCTCTATGGCGCATGATCAGATCTGTAGATCTGACTGTTTGGGTTTGTCCTGAAGCCTTCATATCATTTATATCTAAAGGGTCGCAGGTTCAGTGAAGGGAAAGTGCGCCGGGACGCAGGTACTGTAAAGGGCAAGTGCGCCGAGACGCAGCACAGTAGAGAGAGACCTGCGTGGGGACGCAGGGCGATCAAGGTTCAGGTGCGTCTCTGAAGCAGAAGGACGCGGCGCGATAGTGTTTTCAGGTGCGTCTCTGTAGCGAAAGACGCGGCACGATAGTATCTTTGGGTGCGTCCCTGAAGCAACAGAACGCAGAGCAGTCAAAGGAACAGTGCGTGGGCACGCAGCGGAGCAGAAGGATATCTGCGTGTGGACGCAGAGTAGCAGAAGGTTAACGGCGTCTGGTCGCAGGCCACAGAAAGAAAAGCTGCGTCTCTGTTTTAAGATGTTCTGTTGATTGAATTTCTCTATTGATAAGGTGTTCTAGGTTAGTTCTGTTGTTGCTGATCTGATATCTGTAGTGATCTATATCTGTTATGTACTTGTTGATCATCTGATGCTTTATGAAAAGAAGTAGGGGGTTGTAGCTCCCTTCCAGGAGTAGACTGGAAAACGAGAGAGAGAGGGAGTTGTAGCTCTCTGCAGGTTGCAGCCTGCGTACTGGTAAAGGACTGCACCAGTACAAAATCATTGTAAAAGAAGTTTCTAAATTGAAAGAAGATAGAGACATATTGCAGCAGGTGGTTTTCACCCACATTGGGTTTCCACCTTACATCTTGTGTTCTTTGGTGTGACTATCTGTTTTTTCATGCTCATTATTTTATGGTACTGACATGCTAAAATAATTCAAAGATAAAATAAGGAAGATTTATTAAATTGCTAGATAATACTGATTCACCCCCCCTCTCAGTATTATTTCCAACAATTGGTATCAGAGCAGGTCCTTCAGAGAAGCTTGATCGCTTGAAGGTAGATCGTTCATCATGAGCAACTACGAGAGAGAAGCATCAATCAGGCCACCAATTTTTGATGGGACAAACTTCAACTATTGGAAGGTAAGAGTTACTGCATATCTTCAATCTCTTGGTACAGAAGTTTGGGACATTGTAGAAACAGGCTATGCTTTTCCTTCAGCTACTCCTACAGATCCAGCTGAGAAAAAGAAGTATGAAACAAATGCAAAAGCAGTCAGTACTCTATTAGGAAGTATATCCCAAACAGAATTCATGAAGGTAATGCACTTCAAATCAGCAAAAGAGATATGGGACAAAATGGTCACGAGCTATGAAGGAGATGAACAGGTAAAACAAGCTAAACTTCAAACTCTCAGGATTCAATATGAGACTCTCAAGATGTATAATGATGAAAGTGTGGCTAATTATTTTCTTCGGGTAGATGAGATTGTTAATTGTATGAAAAATTTGGGTGAAGAAATAAAAGAGGCTATAGTAGTTCAAAAGATTCTAAGATCATTATCCCCCAAGTTTGAATCTAAAGTATCTGCAATAGAAGAAAAGGAAAATCTCCGTGTTCTCACTATGTCTCAGCTACATGGAATTCTAACTGCTTATGAAATGAGAAAGGGAGGTCCATCAGACAGAAGGGAAGCTGCTTTTAAGGCATCAGGCAAAGAAGATTACTATGAAGCAAGCCATGTTCCAGAAGAAGAGGAAGAAGAATCAAATTTTGTCAGAAATCTTCAAAGGGGTTCTGGAAGGTTCAGAGGTAAGCTACCTTTCAAATGCTTTGCTTGTGGAAGAGTAGGTCATTATGCTGCAAAATGTCCTTATAAGGATAAAGGAAAGGAATCTGCTAGATGGAACAAGAAACAAAGTGCAAATAAGAAAAGCTACTACACCCATGAAGATAGTGATGGTTTATCAAACAGTGATGAAGATGAACAAGGTAATAAATATAAGTTGTTAATGGCATTTGAAGATGATGATTATGAGGATGCTGTAGATGTGAATAACCTCTATGATGAAATTACTAGACTCAAGAGATGTATAGAAGAAAAGAATGTGATCATTGATACTCTACAATTTCAAATTGATGAAAAAGAAAAACATCTTGAAAAACTAGAAGGTGAAATTGTTGGTCTCAGAAAAGAAATTGAGAAAGCAAAAGTTATTAATCTTAAGTTTGTCAAAGGATCTGAAACTTTGGATGAGATTATCAATGTGCAGCGGTCTCCTCTAAACAAGACAGGTTTGGGTTACAATGGAGAAACCTCTCAAGCATCCACCTCAAAAAGTTATCTTGATGCGGCAAGAAGAAATGAGCAGAAGAACAATGAAGATAATCAGGTAAAGCAGAGACAAAATACAAACAGAAACTATCAGGGGCAATCCATCTTAAGGGTGAACAAAAGCTACAACCAGCCACAGGTAAAATCTTCTCAGTTTGGTTCAAGAATAGATGAAAATAGAAATTACAATCAGTTGGCAGGTAGATTCAATAACTGCAGAAGCTTCTTCAATGGACAATGCTTTTCTTGCCATAATTTTGGTCACAAAGCAGCTCAATGTGTTGCATATAAAACAATCATGACTAGGGAAGCTCAAAAACAAAGAAGTATGACAGGGATGACAAAAAGGACCTATAACAACTTTTCGGTTCTTGAAAATGAAGTCGAATGTTCTATTTGCAATAACTTTGGTCATGAAGAATCTGAATGCAGGAGCAGGTTTCAGCAGAAAAAGGAGCAAGCCTCAAGCACCAAAACATGGAGAATAAAGGAACCTCAAACAGAAAGATGTGGAATAGCATTTTATGCAGAGGGACAGGAAAATCTATGGTACATTGACAGTGGATGTTCGAAGCATATGACAGGTGATAAAGAAAAACTTGAATCTTATTCTGTTCTAGAAAAAGGAAAGAAAGTCTCTTTTGGAAACGATACTCCTGCAACTATAAAAGGAAAAGGCATTGCTCAGTTAAAAGGAAAGGTCAAAGCTGGAAATGTTTTGTATGTTGATGGATTGAAGCATAATCTTCTAAGTGTCAGCCAGATGTGTGATCAAAGAACCGAGGTTATTTTCAGATCGAATGGATGTCTTGTTCGTGATCTTGATACAGGTAAAACAGTACTCAAAGGCAAAAGAACTCCAAATAATCTGTACATATTTGAAGAAGGACAACAACAATGCTATCTAAGCAAGGATGAAGAGCACTGGTTATGGCATCGAAGGTTGGGACATCTAAGCTTCTCACAAATAAGGAAAGCATGCAAATATCAGGCAGTTCGCGATCTTCCAGATATCAAAATTCCTGACAACACCATATGCAGATCATGTCAGTTTGGAAAACAAACCAGGACTAACTTTCCAGAGAAAGAAGGATCAGCTAGCATGCCTCTTGAGCTAGTACATACAGATACATGTGGTCCATTCAGGAAAAGAACACCTAGAGGAGAGGAATACTTGATATTATTTATTGACGATTTCTCCAGGTTTGTCTGGTTAGGACTTATGAAGCACAAAGATGAAGCATTCGAAAAATTCAAATCCTTCAAAGCCTTGGTTGAAAATGAATCAGGTCACAAAATTAAGTGCCTCAGATCCGACAGAGGTGGGGAATTTACTTCAAATGAATTTTTCGATTTCTGTGATGAACATGGGATAAGGAGAGAATTCTCTACAGCTAGAACTCCTCAGCAAAATGGAGTTGTTGAAAGAATGAACAGAACAATCCAACAAATGGCTCGTGCTATGCTTGATGAATCAGGAACTCCCGCAACTTTCTGGGGTGAAGCTGCACATGCTGCGGTTGTTATTCTCAACAAAACAAATGTCCGGGTGAACAGCACTCAAACTCCTCATGAGCTTTGGAGTGGCAGGACTCCTTCGGTAAAGCACTTCAAAATCTTTGGGAGCAAATGCTATATCAAGAATACTGATGAGCAGCTTGGCAAACTTGAACCTAGAGCAGATGAAGGCATTCTTCTTGGCTATTCTCCACATAGCAAAGCATACAAATGCTACAATAAAAGACTTGGCAGAATTGTTGACAGCATTGATGTAGTGGTTGATGAGAAGGGATATATTCCTAGGCAAGTACATCATGAAGATATAGAAGAAGATGAAGGCTACCCTCAAAGACAGAATAATGAAGAAGAAGAACCCCAAGGAGAACCTCAAGAAGAACCAGAGGAGCAGACAAGAATAGAAGAGAAAACTCCATCCAGATATGTTCAGAAGAATCATCCAGAATCTCAGATTGTGGGGCAGAAAGAAGCAGGTGTACAAACAAGAAGAACAGTTGCAGAAGCCTCAAGCTATTTGGCATTACTCTCCTCTACTGAACCACAAAATGTGAAAGAAGCATGCAAAGATGAATGTTGGGTGAAAGCAATGGATGAAGAACTTGAGCAAATCGAAAAGAACAACACTTGGGAGCTGGTTCCTAGACCAAAGGATAAGAATGTTATCGGAACAAAATGGGTCTTCAAAAATAAATTGAATGAAAATGGAGAAGTAATTAGAAACAAAGCTAGACTTGTTTGTAAAGGGTATGCGCAGCAAGAAGGAATAGACTTTGAAGAAACTTTTGCTCCTGTTGCAAGACTTGAGGCCATCCGAATGTTCCTTGCTCTCTCAAGTTTTCAAAACTTCAAAGTATTTCAAATGGACGTGAAATCAACCTTTCTGAATGGAGACTTGGAAGAAGAAGTGTACATTGAACAGCCAGATGGGTTCATTCTTGGAAATGATCCAAATCTTGTATGCCGATTGAAAAAGGCTCTCTATGGTCTCAAACAAGCTCCAAGGGCTTGGTACTACCGGTTGGACAAATATCTTCATCAACAAGGTTTCTCAAAAGGTTCAGCAGATAGCAATCTGTATATAAAAGTTGAAAATGACAAATTGCTAATACTTGTTGTGTATGTAGATGACATTATTTTTGGTAGCAATGAAGAAGCTATGAGTCAAAGCTTTGCCTCAGTCATGCAGAAAGAATTTGAAATGTCCTTGCTAGGAGAACTGACATATTTCCTTGGTTTGCAAATCCAACAAAAGGAAGGAGGAATCTTTTTATCTCAAACCAAGTATCTCAAGCAGATTTTGAAGAAATATGGCATGGAAGATGCAAAACCAGTATGTACACCCATGGTCACAGGATGTAGTCTCAGTGCAAATGATGAATCTGCAGCAGTACATCAACCAACCTACAGATCTATGATTGGAAGTTTACTATATTTGACAGGTACCCGACCGGACATCATGCATGCAGTTGGAATAGTTGGAAGATTTCAGGCAAATCCGAAGGAGACTCATCTTCAGGCAGTAAAGAGAATTTTCAAATATCTTCAAGGGACTCAAAATTATGGCTTATGGTATCCTAGAGATACAGATCTTACTCTTCATGCTTATACAGATGCAGATTGGGCCGGAAGCGTGGATGACAGGAAAAGCACAAGTGGTGGTGCGTTCTTTATGGGTTCCAGACTGGTATCTTGGTTCAGCAAGAAACAGAGTTCCATTGCCTTATCTACAGCTGAAGCAGAATATGTTGCTGTTGCATCTTGTTGCACCCAACTCCTTTGGATGATGCAGACTTTGCAGGATTTTCAAATCACTTGTACTCCACCAATCCCCATCTTATGTGATAATACAAGTGCAATCAGCATCTCAAAGAACCCTGTTATGCATTCAAAAACCAAGCACATACCAATCAAGTACCATTTTCTCCGGGAACAAGTGCTTGAACAGAAAGTCAAGTTGGAGTATGTTCCTTCCAAGGAACAAGTTGCTGATATTCTCACCAAACCATTGCCCAGGGACACATTTGAATACCTCAGGCAAAAGCTGGGGGTTGTTGATGCATCATCTTATTGTTGAACATCTTCTTATTGGTGGTACAAGGCTCAGGGGGAGCACATAATGCATTGTTGGCATTATGGAGAAGGAGATCTTGGAAATAGCTGCAATATGTCTCTATCTCTTTCATGGTGGATTTCTGGTTATTTGTTGCAGATCTGGAGGAGCATGAGCTAAGGGGGAGCATACCCTTTGCCCTTGATGTCAAAGGGGGAGAATGAAGCTGAAGCTTGTAAGGTTGAGGTTGCCAGGTTGAGGTTGCCATCAAGTCCAAAGGGGGAGATTGTTGGCATTATGTTATCTGGTATGACTGTATGTTACAGATGTTGTACTTGATGGCAACTCCAGTGGTAAGGCTCTCAGTTTGTTGAAAAATTAAGAAGGACGCAGGCAATCGGTTCAGAAAGTGCGTCCCCGCAGGTATACCATGCAGAACCCGCGTCCAGGGACGCCGGCCAGCCGTTCAGGGGGTGCGTCTACCCAGTGCACACATTTCAAGGCAGAGAAAAGCACGTGGGGGTTTCTTGTGTGGTATCTAGCCGACGGTTTTATGTTTCTATGGTGTCGGCTCGTGGTATTGTTCCATGTTTTGGGGAGGAGCTTGCCTATATAAAGCAAAGGAGTTCATTTGGATTGAGCAATTTGTCTTGGGTTGAATATCTTATTTGGTGAGATCTAGTCCAGATCTAAGAGGGCGAATCTTCTAATGGACTGTGATCTCTATGGCGCATGATCAGATCTGTAGATCTGACTGTTTGGGTTTGTCCTGAAGCCTTCATATCATTTATATCTAAAGGGTCGCAGGTTCAGTGAAGGGAAAGTGCGCCGGGACGCAAGTACTGTAAAGGGCAAGTGCGCCGAGACGCAGCATAGTAGAGAGAGACCTGCGTGGGGACGCAGGGCGATCAAGGTTCAGGTGCGTCTCTGAAGCAGAAGGACGCGACGCGATAGTGTTTTCAGGTGCGTCTCTGTAGCGAAAGACGCGGCGCGATAGTATCTTTGGGTGCGTCCCTGAAGCAACAGAACGCAGAGCAGTCAAAGGAACAGTGCGTGGGCACGCAGCGGAGCAGAAGGATATCTGCGTGTGGACGCAGAGTAGCAGAAGGTTAACAGCGTCTGGTCGCAGGCCACAGAAAGAAAAACTGCGTCTCTGTTTTAAGATGTTCTGTTGATTGAATTTCTCTATTGATAAGGTGTTCTGGGTTAGTTCTGTTGTTGCTGATCTGATATCTGTAGTGATCTATATCTGTTATGTACTTGTTGATCATCTGATGCTTTATGAAAAGAAGTAGGGGGTTGTAGCTCCCTTCCAGGAGTAGACTGGAAAACGAGAGAGAGAGGGAGTTGTAGCTCTCTGCAGGTTGCAGCCTGCGTACTGGTAAAGGACTGCACCAGTACAAAATCATTGTAAAAGAAGTTTCTAAATTGAAAGAAGATAGAGACATATTGCAGCAGGTGGTTTTCACCCACATTGGGTTTCCACCTTACATCTTGTGTTCTTTGGTGTGACTATCTGTTTTTTCATGCTCATTATTTTATGGTACTGACATGCTAAAATAATTCAAAGATCAAATAAGGAAGATTTATTAAATTGCTAGATAATACTGATTCACCCCCCCTCTCAGTATTATTTCCAACACAGATCTGGTCCAATCAATACCCTGCTAACCAAGTCACTCCAAATAATGGGAGTGTTACAACTCCGCCCATATAATGCTTCAAAGGGACTCATCCTCAGTGACACCTAATAACCGTTGTTGTATGCAAACTCAACCAAAGTGAGATACTCTTCCCACTTCCTCTACTGATGCATTACATACATCCTCAACATTTCCTCTAATATCTTGTTGACCCTCTCTGTCTGTCCATTTTTCTACGAATGATAATCTATGCTGAAGGCCAAATTTGTGCCCAAACCTACAAATAGCTCCTTCGAAAACTTGGAAGTGAACTTCACATCCCTGTCTGACACAATCTTCTTTGGGACACCATGTAGTCTAACCACATCTTTGATGAATGCCTGTGCCACATCACTAGCTGAGAATGTAGACTTTACGGGAATGAAGTGTGCCACCTTTGTTAACTTGTCCTCACTGACCATGATGGAATCATGATGCTTCACTATCTTTGGCAACCCTGTTATGAAGTCCATGGAAATGACCTCCCATTTCCACTCCAGAATCGCAATTGGTTGTAGCAGTCCACCTTGATGTTTGCATTCTGCCTTCACTCTTTGATAATCAAAACATCTCGCCACAAACTCTTCTACATCCCTTTTCAGATTCAACCAATATTAATACCTCTTCACTGCGATTAGTGTCTTCTAGTGACCTGGGTGAGCTGAATATGGTTTCACATGAAACTCCCTCAAGATCACCTTCTTGAGATCACTGTCATCCAATAGATATATCTTGTCTCAGAACTTGACCAATCCATATACCGTAAGAAAATAATCTAAGCCCTATGCACCTCCACCTGTACCTGTACCACTACCTATACATGTACCTATGCCATAACCTGTACTTGTACCACTACATGTACCTACACATGTGTTATCACCTATACCTCTACCTGTACTTTCACCTATACATGTACCTGTACCTGTACTCTACTACAACCTATGCACAATCTCCATATATCTAACATCCTGCTGTCCTACCCACAAGATCCTGTCCTATAAATCTGTCCCATCAAAGCTCATAGTTGTTAAGTGATTCAACTGTACCCGCCTACTAAGAGCATCTGCCGCTCTGTTCTCCTTGCCTTTGATGTACTTGATATCGAAATCAATCGTAGCCAACCATCTAGCCTATCTGGAATTTAGATTCAGCTGGTCAAGAAAATACCTCAACCCAATGTGATCACTCATAAGCACAAACCGCCTGCCAAGAAGATAGTGCCTCCACAACAACAATGCATGTATAATCGTTGCTAACTCGAGATCATGCATTGGATAGTTCTTCTCATGCTCATTTAATTTTCGAGAGTCATAACATACCACATGTCCATCCTACATAAGGATTCCACAAAGCCCTCTCTTGCAAGCATCTGTACATACTACAAACTCTTTTTCCAGATATGCAGTATGTAGTACTGGTGCATGTGTCATCGACTACTTAAGCTGCTCAAATCTAGTCTCACACTCTTCAGTCCATTCAAACTTCTTACCTTTTCTTTGAAATGATGTAATAGGATAAGAAATATACAAGAAGTTCCTAATGAACCTCCTATAATAGCCTTCCAGGCCCATGAAAGATCTCACCTCATCCACACTCTTAGGAGCTACCCACTCCATGATGGCCCTTATCTTCTTTGGATCTACTACAATACTTTCCTTGGAGACAACATGTCCCAATTAGTGTACCTCTGTCTGAAAGAAGCCGCATTTGCTGAGCTTAGCATATAACTTATACTCTCTCAAAAACCTCAACACCGCTGTCAAGTGCTCGACATGCTCTTCCTAATTTTTAGAATATATCAGTATATCATCAATGAACACAATGACAAACTTATCCAAATATGGATGCAACACACTATTCATCAAATGAAATAATGTAGATGGAGCATTTGTCAAGCCAAATGGAACAACAACAAACTCATAATGCCCATTCATGGTCCTGAACGCAATCTTGTATATGTACTTCTCTTTGATATGTACCTGATGGTATCCAGATCTCAACTCAATCTTCGAGAACACTTCCACTCCCTTCAACTAATTGAACAAGTCATCAATCCTTGAAAAAGGGTATATGTTCTTGATAGCCACTTTGTTCAACTACTTGTAATCAATGCATAATCTGAGGGTACCATCCTTCTTCCTCATAAATAAGACTGGTGTGCCTCAAGGTGATACACTTGGCCTAATGTACCCCTTTTCCAACATTTCCTTAAACTGCAACTTTAACTCAACCAACTCAATTATGCTCATCCTGTAAGGTGATTTCGATGCTAGAGATACCCTTGGCACTAACTCAATAGAAAAATATACCTCCCTATGAGGTGGAAACTCTGTGATGTCCTCAGGAAATACATCCCCGAACTGCTGTAAAAACGGGTATTTGTTTAATACATCTACATCCTTAACCTCCTTACCCTTATCACTAGAAATATGTACTACAAATAGCTTGCACCCTTTCCCACATCTATGCTTTTCTTGCATAGTTGTCACCATCCTAATTGATGTGGATTTCTTCTTACGCTGTAAGACTCTTGGTTCTCCATTGTCATAAACACATTCAATGGCCTTGTCATAGCAGCCTACCTTGGTTCTATGAAGATACAACCAATCCATGCCTAACAACATACTTTATGAACCCAATGGTAATACATTTAGATGTGCTGATGTAGGCATACCATTTAAGTCAAATGCACAAGCTCTTACCCAATTATACACTTACTTCTTTGTACTTGTAGCCAACTGCACTAGCCAATATTCTGCATGCCATTACTTACTCAAACCACACTTATCCACCAAGTCAGGACTAACATAGTTATAATTAGATCAAGGGTCAATCAAAATAGAAATAACTTGATCACAAAGCTTACCATCCATCTCAATGATAGATGCATGATACTCTGCTTGTTTTTTATCCAACACTGCATAGATACATGGAATACTGTGACCAACGTCTCCAACAATCTGTGCCTCATGCACACTTTATATATTAGGCCTACCACTCTTGTACTATGGACAAGCCCTCCTGTGATGATCTCCTCCACAAGTCCAACATTGTACGGGATCCTTATTCTACTCCTTAGATATGTGTCCCTATCCTCTATCTAATGTATTGAACCTCTTAATTGGTGCAACATTCTCCTTGTTACCCGAATCTTGTGGTCTTAATCGCTTCTTGTCCCATTTTTCTTTGTTATTTGTTTTACCTCTCCAATTTGGCTTCGTCTCATTTAGACGCTTTGATTTTTCATAACAATGCTTTGGTTTTTGGATAGCCTCCTCCAATGATCTAGGATCATTGAAATCAATCCTATCTTTGAGTGCTACCGGTAACCCACTAACAATTCTCTGAATCTTAGCCTTCTCCTCCTTGAGGTAAGGCACATACCTCAATAGTTCCAAGAACTTACTAGTGTACTCATCATCTGTCATGGATCCCATCTTTAGTTCATAGAATTCTTTTGCCCTGTCATTGAAGTATCTCTCTAACAAATACTTCTTCTTGAATAGCCACTCAAATTCACTCCAAGTTAGATCTTCCTCATTTATGTCCCTGACATTCTTCACGTCTTCCCACCAGATGTCTGCTTTACCTTTAAGACTGAAAGTAGCCACTCTAGCTTTCATGTTCTCCAACTAATCATGCAACTTGAAGAATTTCTTTATACCAAGTAGCCATGCCTCTGCATCTTGTGATCTCTTTATCTCTCCATCAAAAGTAGGCAGCTTTTCCTTAAATTCATTTTGCAAGTATCCCCTATCATTCCTCCTGTAAGGATGATACTGATGATGATCATAGTGCCTATCTGAATCAGAACTAGAATCATACCTGTGTCTATCCCTTCTCCTCTCCGGAGTGTCCAACAATCTGCCATCTCTAATTGTATCATCTCTATCTGATCAATGACCACCATGCGATCTACTACCATATTCCCCATTAGTTTTATCTTCCTACTCATGACTGATCTGTAGTGGTCCTTGTCGTTGCAAATCCGACAAGCTCTAAAGTATTACTGCATTCACCTCTGCTAACTTTTCTTGTGACTATATGATTCTGTCATTATCTGCCTTACAACTCTTTATCTCCTCCTTTAAACTTCTCAATATAAATGCCAAGTCAAAGGGGTTCCCAACATCATACTGCACTTCAGATTCGTAGGGGGAGTCTTTGTAGTCAACCATCTTGCTATCCATTTGATATTTCTTCCTTCAAGGCATAGTATGTTAGATAAACCAAATCACAATAAACCAATATAACTTAGTATAGATTGGGGAGGATACTTGTATGTAAGATTACCAAATCATCGTGATACATGTATAACATAATCATAACAACATATAGACATACGCGAGTAAATGCATCAACTTATAAACATTAATATAACTAGGATCCAATCATCAATGCGAGGCCATATCAACAATGCATGCTATGACCTCATGCATGGCAACAACCATTACTCCATCGTACACATTACCACATGCAACCAATAATATGCATAAAAAATTCCAAACCAACTACAAATATGCATAACCGGATGTAGTCAAACATAATTGATCAGTTCTTGTAATCAATCTACAAGACTTATGCATGTAATCAAAATATTAAAAAAATGTAACCTAACATACAAGGATGTAAGTAGGTACCATGAAATCAACATGTAAGAGACATATAATCCATATATAGTCAGTGACATACTCATTTCAAATACATTTCATGAAATCAATAACAAATTCTCCATGATAACCATACTAAAACCTTAATCCGACATCAATCAATTGCAATAAGTATATAAGTGTAAGAGACACACATGCAATTGACATGCATGCATGACCAACACATAGCCCATCAAGTTTGAGGGGTGAACCATTCTCTGATACCACTCTGTAACACCCTCCTCCCACATCTACCCAAGAAACTAACCAGTGAGGGTAAACATGCAATGAGAGGCCACTATGATATGATTTGACCTCCTAAGTTACCTTAAGGAAGTGAATCGATGGAAACACACCATACATACATCCAACATCATCAACAGAACCCTTAGAAGACAAGTTATCCACTCAGACAGCTTGTCCCCGGGTCCCACTGATGTTTTAGGTCTCTTGGGCCACAATCGCTCTCATGTTATGGGCAAGGGAGAAACTAGCAACCTAAAGTCACTCTCATATGCCTGCTTTCCAATGACTGTGGACTAGAATTGTCAGTGTTGTGCCAATGGCTCCAGGATTTAAGCCACTTTTTTTAGGCCCAGAGCCAAGGTCACTACACATAATTGATCCATCTCTTCAAGTCAGTAAAGTAACATAGAAATGAAAGTACTAAAGCAAATACTTGTTTAAGTTCTTCACTGGATCTCTACTAGCCATGATAGGCATTTCGTTAAACATATCATCGGCATGTAACCTACAGGTGTAAACAATAGAATTAAGTGTAGGGATCTCATACTTATCTGAGGATTGCTATGAACCATCGTTCCCTCATGCCATTTTCTGCATTATCATCTATTAGGTCATAGACACATTATCCATTCACATACAAGTAAAAAACATGATGAGAGCCATACATAGTTGTTGTCATAAAATGTGCAGATAACCAACATAATAGGAACATAAATACAATAAAAATATCAACCATCAAATCCATAAATACATAAGTAACTTTACACATGAAAATCAAGGGAATGGATTTCTCATTAATGAATGTAATGAACCAACTGGAGATGGGACTACCACATTCCACCCGACTGTAGAATGGCTGAGGAAAATATCTCTTTAGCCATTCACCCACGAGCCATATTCCAAGCATGAATTTGGGATCTCATAGAACACATCAGTCAAAACTCATCCAGGGCTTCCAGAGGCCATCCACCTCAACCCATCAAACAATGATTCCACCTCACGATCGCACATCACCAAAACCATCATCTTATCGGTCTCGATCCCAGCCATCTATGGCTCCAGAGTGTTTTTCCAACCCGGCTACAAGATTAGTAACTCAACCCACAACTTTTACCAGGCTCCAAAGCATTTTTCCAACCAAGGCTACGGGACTAGTAAGTCAACCCACCAAGGGGTCTAGAGCACTTGTCCAAGCTAGGCTACGACACTAGTAGCTCAACCCAAGCTATTCAAGGGTTCCAAAGAATTTGTCCAACCAAGGCTACGAGACTAATAACTCAACCTAAGCTAAGGAAACATGAGAACCAATCAAAAACACAGAAAGGAAATAAACCCACAATCACCATGGCTATCTAGGAAATGGCAAGGCTAGGGAATCCACTGTAATCCTAGCCATTGTCCATGCCTAATGACAAATCACAACCAACAAACCACATGAATATGCCATGCATGCTAAAACTAGTGGATAAACCATACATGCAACTTGGTACCAGCAAGAAAATATGATGTAGATGCTAATGCCAATGCCTTCTTGCACTTTCCTAGTCTTTCCTTTGCCTTCTTGCTCTGTGAATCCAAGTATGCCACACCCTCCAATAGTGCTCCAAGAAAACTCTATGTGTCTAAGAGTATGAGAGAGAGAATAATGAGAGAGAGCTCCAACACTAAATTGACAAAAAGTTATCAACTGATCCTCATAAGCCCTTTTATGAATGAGGCCTCTATTTTCTTTATTTTCCATTATTTTCCTTCATTTTCCTCCTCACATGCAACCCGTGACTGTTCACCTCTTTTTTCTCCTAGTTTCCATTATTTTCATAAATAAATGTGCCAAAAATACCATTTTTCCTTTCCAAAGCCTTAACCATTGCCTTTGCCAATTTCCTTAGCCATAGACAACCAAATGAACACCCCCTAGGATGTCTTTCCCAACATTCAGCTTGGAATAAGTGTCCCATTCATCCATGGTTATTGTTTTAAACTTTATTATATGGAATTTTCACCAAGGTTGTTACAATGTGGTTGCTTATGTTGTGATAAACATTGATATTATTGATGATGGCTATGTAAAATTGCTGATATTTGCTGATGATAAAGTGTGGTTGGTACTTGTACCAATGTTGATGATATTATATGCATTGAATGACATACATATTGATGTACTTCATTATTACGATTTTTCTTATCTATGCTTATGATGTTATATATATATATATATATATATATATATATATATATATATATATTGGTATTAGTGGAAGGACTAATCAATCATAGGTTGAGAAATTAATGTGTTGGCACCATATTTTATGGTTTTGAAGCTCTACACACAACTAGTCTTCATACTAGTTTTGCCTCACACGTTAAATTTTAGCCTTTGTGTATTCAATGTTGTGTTATGTGCCTTGTTTTAAATTTAAAGACAAACATTACATAATTACAGTTAGTGTGGTAGCTTGGGCATGTGCTGGAAGGTTTGGGTCTAGGAGGTTGTAACTGTTTGGTATCCAATTTTGATTGCTATAGAGTTGTCTACAGAGAGGTGGAAATGGAAGTAATAAGGTTTTTTAGTTGGCTCATGAATCTAATTCCTAGTTTTATTGAGTGTATGGAAGTAGAAGAGATTAGTATTTGAAGCCATTGACAATTTTATGGAGTTATAAAGAGTAGTGTATGACTTATCCTATGGAGTGAATAGAAACAACTATGTGATTGTTTCCCATTTTAATTTTTAGTGTTATTTATGTTTAATTGAAGTTCAAAATTGTTATAGGCCATTTTGTTGCACATGGTCAATAGGCCTACAAACCAAATCAATCCACATCCATGAACATGTTATCGTCATCCCTACACAAAGCCCTAAGCATGAACATTCCAAAATGTATGATTTTCTAGGTCTAACTGCACAAAATCAAGTTTTTAAGCCCCAACACACCTTTCCACTTTAGAGATCCACATTCAACGTTGGTTGCTTCCTTCTGTGCCAACACTGTTCAACAACAACTTGCTCCTTGCTCAGGGTGCGTTGATTCTAGAGGTTATGGAAAATTAAAAATATTTTCGAAGCTTCCTTTTTGAGAAGCTTCCAGGGGTTGTTTTAACCATTTACCTTGGATAAGAAGCTCAATTCATATCTGATACTAACTTGGAGACTTCACTTATTATCCCTTGATGTCAGCTTCCCCTCTTAGTGGATATCAAGCCTAGATTGGTAAATGGATAAGAATTCCTAAACTACCATTCCTCTTCTATAAATTTATTTCCATTTACAACATCAAGTTGGATTTTAGAGTCTGATCATGCCCTCATGCTGCTACCTTGAATCTAAGAGAATCATCATATTCATGCATTAAGGTGACATTGAGGTGTGCTTTGTGACAAGGAAGGAAAAGTCAACTTGGGGAGATTTTTACAAGATCAACTACCATTCTTGGTTGTAAACTATATCCTATTTCTATTACTACAAAGAGTATACTATTTTCCTATATGTGTTGTGTTACATTTACATTCATGTATTTCAATGCCTTGCTGATTCATTGAATAGAGTAAATGAATTATGCTATGTAGATGTTGTGGATCCTTGGCTTGTGTTAGTTTATGTGCAGGTTATAATTATAGCAACCAGAGCTACAATTCGAGCTAACAAGTTGGGAGGAAAGTAAATCTTGCGACGGATTCCAAGTAAGCCTCTTTCCCATTCTTCAATTTCTCTAAGGGAAACTCTATATTATTTGCTTTTAGTTGTTCTAGACTAGTCCACTAGGTCTAGGGAAGATACTTTTGTCCACAATCATAAATTATGTATAACAAATTGGCGACTCCACTGGGGAGCGTTTCTTTCCCTTAGTGGCTTCCTTGACCTTAGAACTTGTTTCACCTCTTGGACTGACCTTTGTTGCCTCACTCAGATCTTGATTGGCCCTAGGAATACCATTATCTAATATTGAATTCATTTTTTTGTGTCATAATTAGGATGAATTTGTACCAATGCTCCCCTTGGTCTCGAGAAAAAGCACTTCATCACACGTAGCCTTATCTACACCTGCCCTAGAGAGAATTGGTGCCCTTTCTACACCTGTGCTGATCCTTGTAAGACGAAAAAAATTACCTTTTGTGTCTTGCTCTATGATGTGCTTTGTTCTAGCTAGTTTTCCTTCTATTCCTGAGTGTGTCTGGGTCTTTGAAAAGCCTTAACTTTGTTTGATTTTGGTTTTAGAAGCCTTTGATAAGAATTTGTTTTGATTTTTCCTTGTTCTTGTCAGTTAGATCATCAAAAAAAATTTGCACGGTCATTGATTGCTTGAAATAATTGATATTACAATAATCATTTTTTATTATTTCTTTTATCAGTGATTTAGCAAGCATCTTAGTTCTCATTTCATTTGAAAATTAAGTGGATTGAAAAGAAAAATCTCGTCATTTTACATTTTGCATTGCATTTAGGGTTTTGTGTGTAGAATTTGAAATTGGAACAGGTACATTAGGGGAATTGACTTAAGAATTTTGTTTGTTTCATCTTATATGCTTCATTACTCTTTGTTCTCTTCCCTCCTATACATATATTTTCATTGAAAATAAATTTTCATTTTATCATGCTAGATTGCATCTCTGGGGTATTCAGGTGAAATTCGCAGTGAGCCTTGAAAATTGAAACACAATTCAAGATAACCTTTAAAATTTATTGAATCAATCTTAAGGAGAATTTGAAAGATTAACACAAACATCTAGAGGCCTAGGATAGAGATGTGTTCCATCATCTATAAACATAAGAGTTGTCAGTTTTTTCCAACGTTGAATTCTATGGTTGATATCTCGTTCCATGTAAGTAAGTTTATCAAACCGTTCTCTACGTATGTTCAAGTATATCGGATGACACTCCATGCATGAAAAGTATATGGGAACACTCTCATCGTATGGTTATGCATTAGACAACACTAACACAGACTACACTTCCACGTACCATTGAGTATATTTTGGAAGTCCACCATAGGTTGTTATCCTGCCTTAGGTAACCAAGTCAACCACATTGTACATTGTGATACACCAAACACAACATTTAGGGATATTTCTTGAATGTACGTAAAATCCTTGGTTTACCAATGTGGTATATTACAATTCATGGTGACCTGGTAATCCTTTTTCCTAGGTTACCCCTTTTTATTTTTATTTTGTGTATTTAATTTCTAAAATAAATTAATTGACCATGGAATATCATCCTCCCCATGGAACAACTCCTTAGTGTATCTTAGGTTGAGACTAATGGAAAGAGTTCCCAAGTCCACCAATCAAGGAAACCTCTTTGATGGGAATCCTAGTCCTTTTCCTGCTTTTGGAAATATTTGTGCTCCTTATATGCAAACATTGTCCCTTCTTGGATTTATCATTTCTTCACTAGTTTGGTTATTTTCAACCTCCTTGGTTCTGAATGTGCAAACTACTTCTCAACCAAGTAGTCCTCCACCTAAACAAGTTAATCCTAACGTTGACCCTTTGCCTTCTTTGCCTGTTCGATCTTCTTCCTCTTCGTCCGGTGAAAGAATCAAAGATAGTAACTAGATGGATAAGAAGAAGAAGAAAATTAAGATTAAGAAGAAGCAAAATAAGTGAAGGGACAACCAAGCAACCATTTCTACTGATGCAACTGATGTTGCTAAACCTTCAAAGCCCTGTAAAGTGAAATTCCCTTACATGCTTTGTAATGGTGATCACCTTCTAAGAGATTGTCCTGGTCTTCCACAGGTGTTAGAAGTGTGGTCCATAGGCTCAAATAAGCCTTTATCATCAACCTCTAGAGATCATGCTAGTGATAAACCATCAAATAGTGATAATAAGGTCCACAGGAAGAAGGGTAAAGTTAAGTTTCACTATAGGTTACCTGAAGGGAATCATGCTATTCACCTTTGTCCTTATATGGATGAAGCCTCAAAATTATTGGAAAAACCTACAACTTCTTAGCCCTGTCTTCCAACTGGCCATCGAAATATTTCTCCCAAATCCTCCACTAGTTGATGTAGTGATTGATCATAATATGAATCCAATCAATCCCACTCTCTCTAAATGTGAATCCCATAAGTCTGTTCCCGACCAACCATTGGTTGATAAAATGGTTGACTTGATTCACCTTCAGTCGATCGTACCTTTCTTGTAGAGAGTGAAGTTCATACCACTCAAGTTCTTCTCGTTTCTTCAAATTCTAATGAACTGGGAGGAAATCCTCTCATTCCAACGACACATGGGGAAAATCCTATTGTTCAAATGACACAAGGGAGAAATTATCCCATCCCTATGAAACATAGGGGAAATCTTCCCATTTCCACAACACAGGGGAGCAGTTATCCCATTCCCATAGCGAAAGGGGGGATTTCTCCCGTTCCCATTGTACCCATTCCAAGTAGTATGATCACTTCCTTTTATTGGAGTTGGCTGACAGGATATCATATATCTCCTTACGTGCCCTTCTAGATCATAGTACATGCTTATAATAATCCCATACCTAGCATAGTTATAAACGAAGGAGCGTATGTTAGTATTTTGTCCTCAATTACTTGGCAATCCTTTGGTTCTTTGCAACTTGTGCTTGTTACCCAGAATCTGTTGGCCTTTAACAGAGGACCTAGTAAATTGTTAGGGATCCTTCCTCATTTTCCTATTTATTTGGGAAGAAAGATTTTCTATAAATATGTGATGGTCATCTAAGGCCCTTTGGATTTTAATTTACTCCTTGGGTGTGACTATGTTTACGACATGGGAGCTCTTATTTCTTCACTCTTTCGTGTGATGTGTTTCCCGCATGAAGGAAGAATCATGACCATTGACCAAATTTAATTCGTTAGTCCTAACTTGAATCCCAATCAACAAGATCCCATAAATGGTCCTTATATGCAAGTGCTATCTCCCACACGATAGATTAATTATGTGGCAACTTGTTCCATGCCAATGTCTACTAATGATATAGTAGGTGATGTAGTGCAACATTTACTAGGGGCATTGGAATATGATATGTGCATTGGATCCTTTGATACCTCCTAGAGTATTTTTCTCCCATCTGATGAGAACCTCTTGGATTCCATGGACTTTTGGTGGCCATTATTAGGTGACAGAGAAGGGTTCTTGTTCTTGTGTCAATATCATTAAAA
Source organism: Pinus tabuliformis (assembly GCA_031772625.1). Taxonomy (NCBI): domain Eukaryota; kingdom Viridiplantae; phylum Streptophyta; class Pinopsida; order Pinales; family Pinaceae; genus Pinus; species Pinus tabuliformis. Next base: position 432,032,972 of record CM062814.1, on the reverse strand, counting down.
AATGAAACAAGGTAGCATGAGAAGAGTTATTTTCTTGTGTCAAGCTCATTAAAAGATGAAACAAATCCCCTTCCAATTTGAGTTTTTGATTAGATCTCGTAAATTCCCAGTTGAGTCTTTCCCTTGATCTCGTAAACGGATCTTCATTCCATCCACTTGTTAGTAACCAATATTCTAGGGGGGCATGTGCTTAGAATTGAGTCATTATGATGGGGGCATGTAAACTTATTTCAAGTATAGTTTTTCTCCATTTCAAGCTTGTGTAAAAAAGAAACCACTCTCAAGCATAGTTTTTCTTTGTTTCAAGCTTGTGAAAAAATGAAACCATCTTCAAGTATTCTCAAGCACAGTTTCCCATGTTTTAAGCTTGTGTAAAAATGAAACCATTATCATCCTATCCTTTATGATTGCTATTTTTATCAACTTGTTTATGCCATATGAGCCTTGGCTTTCTCTTTCCACCGTCACCATATATTTGGTTGATTATACGCTTTCACTTGGTTGTTTTACCCTTTCTTGACGAACTGTTGTGTTGAATGGTATTATTAGCCAACATCTTGACCTCTACATTTCTTGAGTAGTTCGATCATGACCAAAAAGTTTGCTACCCTTTATACCACTCGTTCCTCTAGTAGGAGTCCTCTTTTAGCTCTTTTCAAACTCCCTAAATATGAAAATATTTCCAAGCACTTGGCTTTTTGAAATCATTAAATTAAATGAAAAGATGTATACTTAGTATAAGTTTACCCTTTTCCATATTGAGATAGACTATTCATGAAAAGGGAATACCTTTGTCAAGCATGGCTAAGAGGTTCTCCCGAGTATCATTTTCTGCCTTTTTGGACTCAAGAGACAAATTTACGAAAAGGAACCTTTGGAGTTTTTTTTTGCCTCTTTTTCAAACTCTATAAAAATGAAAGAGTCAAGTTTCACCTCTGTTGGACTCATAAAAACATAAAACAACGATGGACTCATTGAACATGATGGGATCGAACCACTCCTTCTCAGGTTTTTTTAAAGATACTGATGAGCCTCATCATTAGGTAACTATATGGACCTTAATCAACCTCCTAGCTTAGTAAAATCAACTCTTCTCACTATTTATTACATATTTTGATTATATTTTGTTTAATGAGATGAGTCAAAGTGAGATATTATGCCTAGTGGACTAATGTGCATTGATTGCAGGCTTGTGAGAGAAAATCATGGAATTTTGGCTAATTAAGAGCTGAAACTCGAATGAGACAAGGAGAAGAGATTGTAGGAGGTAGATCATCCTCATTTACTCCTCCCTCATTCGAATATTCCTCCATAAATCACACTAGCTCAAAGTACAACAACCAAGTCATGAAGATCAAAAGGTAGCCGAGCAAGTGTTAGTTAAAGAGCTAGTTTATGTCAATTTTGGGAGCCGAGCCTCCCTAGATTTAAGGAAGTCGTTGGCGAATTTAGTTGTATAAATAAATAGGCCTAGAGCCTCATTAGAATTTGAATTTTTGCTGTAAAAACACTAGTCAATTTTGAGTTTAAGACTTGTGGAAGACATTGTTATGCAATTTTCTATTTTGATAATGAGAAAGAGAAATTCCTTGATCCAGCACTACGTTAAATCAGAGGGCTGAAGCTCTTGGGTTAGGTCCCAACCCTAACAGCAAATGCTCCTCTTCTTGTATTTGTATGCTTAGATTGATTTCATAGATTAATAGTTGAATTGTCTTTAGAATTATTTCATTGCAAGTAGTGTAGATTTGATTAGTTTTCTTATTAGTTTGCTTCCATTTGTGCTTTAATTCAACAGTAGTTTAGAAGAGATAAAGGAACATCAAAAATATGTCAATAGGTGCTTTTGGCCTCATTCCTTCCTTCAAGGATCATGGTTTGAGGAAAGGACTCCTATGCAGCCCCAAAAAGCCAGAATTCTACTTTCTCATGGAATTTAGGGTTTTCTGTACTTAGGACAACATCTGATCAGTTTGAAAGAGTAGGATTTAGTTATCATTTATTCCATATTTAGTATTACATTAGATATCATCAATGCTCCATCTTATTCTGCAAGTTCTCTTTATGCATGAAGTAGGCAGCTAGCTCATGAAATTCTATTTTCCTTAGATAATTGAAATTCTTCTTGTTTACATGATTTTTGGGTAAATGTCAATGTTTGATGTAGTGCCGGTGCTTCAAAAGTATAGAGAGATTTCCTAATAAAAAAGCTCATTCCAACTTCATCAATCCATGATCATTCTTTGCTTTCACTAAAACCCTCACCAATTTCATCATTTCACAAGGAAACCTCTCCAAGCTTTTTGAGTAAATCCAACCATCTCCCAATCTTGGTTTTGAGTTCTGAAGTGGTCCTAGGCATTCCCCTGACTCATTCCCTCCACCAACCACCTTCCCTCAACCTTCCAACACCTTCAACACCCATCCTTTTTCTCTCGGCTGCATCCTGTAGCAAAGGAAAAGGAGCACAAGACAAGTAAGGATGACATGGCAGAACTAGATAGGGACACATGGACTCCGGGTAGACACCATATCACTTGCCACGTAAGCAAGTGACATGTGGCATCTCATGTCAGTAGAAAAGGTTATCTCTATATTTGTTCCCCTCAAAGAGATAGCGAAGATAAGGTCCTCACCCCGAGACGGTCAGGTAGGACCAGTGAAGGAGGGGTTCCATATCCATTAGTAGGGAAGGAAGTACTACCAGTCGAAGGAGTACCAGTGGAAGTAGACTTATCCAAAGCCAAGGGTTCAGTTTCATTCTCTCCATTGATCCCAAGCCTTATCCAAGTCAAGTGAGTTTTCCGAGGAGAGCCCGCAGGAGATAGCCAAGGAAGTCTTGGTTCATGAAGATAGAACCTGGAAAAATGCCAGGAAAGAAAGTAAATCTAGGGTGTTGCTGGTCATTCTTTATATACATAATTACACTTTATCATCATATGGGATCTACACTCTCATAATGGATCGTGCCAGAATATAGTATATAGAGAATTTGAAAACATGACTATCAATACAGGGGATCCTGTAGGTTTTCAAGACATCCTGTAGAATGCATTAGGACATCCTGTAGGTTTCCTTTAGTGGCTTTTTTTGAGGCTGAATTGAGGAAAAATCATCTAGGAAGCTAGAAAAGGACCCCTACTGGTATCCCCAACCTTCTAACCATTCACCATCATCACTAAGCCACTTGCCACATCACCAAAAGAGATTAGCTTTCACACTTTCACATAAAAAAAAAATACAAAAACAAAAATTGAATAATTTTATTCATTTACATGCACAACAGTAGAATGTTTGATGCTTTGAATTTTCATTCTTAGTATAGTAGGATTGCATACATTTTAACTTAGCATTCTTTTGAAGCATAGCTTCTTAGCAGTTAGTTAGAAAATGGTGTGATTTAGCATTTGATTTCAATCTTTTTCCTTATTGCAGTAGACAATATTTTTCTTAAAGTAGATTTCTCTTTCCCTCATTGGTAATCAAGCTTCTTCTGAATCCATAGAAGTTTGGTTTGAAAAAACTTAGTGGTCTATTACCAGCTTAGCAGTGACAACGAGGAGACCCATCACATTTACTTGTGTATACAACACTGTCACCTCCAAGTTTGTATGAAGCCCGGGTTGATAAAGTAAAGTTGGTAGCCTCGAGAGTTGCAACATTCTTGCTACAATACTGGTGCTCATCACTTTTTGGCACCATTGTTGGGGAGGTGTCTGAGTATTATGTGATTACTGCTTTCTTTCTTCCATTTCTTGTCTCTGATATTCTACTATTAGCTTCATTTCTGCAAAAGAAATTTAGTTTGCTTTCTTCTCCATCCTGCATTCTTTTCTTTCCTTTCCATTCTACAAGTAATATTTCATTCAAGAAGTTAGTTTTCATTCAGTCCGCAATTTCAATTCTGAAATTATTTTCAAAGATTGAGAAAAAAAACACAAAAAAAACACTTCTTTCATGCCTCATAGGAATAGGGATAACTTATGGAAAATTTTGCCAAATACCGCCACTGCTTCAAACAACCAACCTTCCCTCTTCTTCGGTGGCTATGAATTGGAGGAACCCTTAGGTGAACAACCAGAGATATTTGAAGAGCCTACAGGGGGAGAAGAAGAAGAATAACCCATTCCAATTGACCCAATGGATGAAAATATAAATGACAGAGGAAATAGAGAAAGCGTTGAGGGTGCCTTCCTCATCAAGGAAACCAATGGGGATACCAAGATGAAGAATATAAGCCCCTCTGCCCTTCCTCATTTCCATGGCCTGACCTCAGAAGATCTAGACACTTTATTGTTTGAGTTTGCTGTCATATGCAGAACCAATGATGAGCAAAAGTTGAAACTATTCCCATCCACTCTCAAGGATGCAGCTTTTCACTGGTTCATGGGTTTACCTGGGGATAGCATCATAACTTGGGCTTAGATGTAGCAAGCCTTCAACAACAAGTATCGAGACTACTGCAGATCTAAAGACACTAAAGAGGAAATTTTTAGGATGACCTTAGGGCATGATGAATCCTTAGAGGATTATGAAGAAAGATTACAGCTTAGCTACAAAAGGGCCAGGTGCACACTTGACCCTAAGTCACTGAACCTAGTCCTGCTTAGAGGGGTAAGGGAAGATCTTCTAGATACCCTAAACCTGTTACCAAAGGGGACATCTACCAGCTACCCTATAATGATATCAAGACTATCTTTAGAAACCATTCTAGAGCAGTTAGGAAAAAGTGTAGGGGTAGTCAACCTATGGTCAGTCCATCCTCTTCTAATACATCCATCAAGGGTGAAATTGGAAACATGCTGGCAGATTTCAAGAGTGAGATGCTACAAACCCTTGCTATAGATGGAAACTATGTAGATTAAGACAAAACAGGAGGAAGCAGAGAGAGACTTAGCCATTTTTTGCCCTAGATGCACAAGGAGGCACCCTAGGAATGAATGTCCATTAAAATTGGTTGAAGACTACTTAGTCTGTGAAGAAAATGACTCCATAGACCAGTGCCCTTCGCTACTTGGACTAAAAGTTATCTATCAGGGAGCTAAAGGGGTGACTGAACAACTCTGCTACATAAATCAAAGGAGACCTCATGGGCCTCGGCCATACCAACAGGGCATGCAAGGGACATCCCATGTTGAAAATAGCAACAAGAAATGATAAAAATAGAATTGCTAAAAATAGGACTGCTATAAATAGAATTTTGGGATACATTCCAATTTTAGTTAGTCCCTAAACTAGAATTGAGAATTAAAATTCGAATTTGATCTTAGCAGTTGGTTGTAAAATAATTAATTAATTCATCTTGAGTTAATTAGTTGTAAGAAATCAAACATGAAGTCTATGTTAAGACATGCAACAGTTTCTCCATTGATTGAGGAAGTTATCCCTTGATTAAAGGAGATTAGGATGAGTTGTACTTTGAGTTGTAATTAGTTAGCTTAGTTAACTGAGTTAGGTCCAGTTAGATTAGTTCAAACAGTTTGTTGAACTGATTGTGAGTTCAGTTAGTTAATGCATGCATGCATGTAACTGCTGCACTTTATATAACTGAATATTCTCTCATAAATAACTCATGCATGTCAGTTCAGTCAGAGACCCAGTTGAGATCAGATGATGGGACAGTGTACTATCAGTTGCAGGAATATTCCATGGAGGATATCTCTTACATGCAGAAGGAATTCATTCCTTGGAGATTGCACAATTACTTTCAAGTTTGATGACTGTGTGATGAGGTCAATTCACACAGGTGGCAGCATTAGACCCCAAGAGAAACTACATAAGTAAATAGGAGGCTTGGAGGGTTGAGGGATGGCATATGTTGTGTCTATTCAGTCTGTGAGTTGTATTCTAGGATTGTACTGAGAGCAGGATAACTTGTGAGCTGATGCTTTGTGTAATCCAGACATATTTCCACTTGTATGATAATACAGAGATCAGGGTTTTTAGCTGAGGCTTTCCCCAGAGTATTCTTCTGTGTTCATGTGTGATTGCTTTCTCATTCTTAGTTATATGTGTTCTATTTGATCTTGCTCAAAATCAATTAAGCTTCCGCAAGTTTGTTGTAGAAGTAGATCTTGTATTTTGCTTTAGTATATTTCATTATTAGGTGATCTACAATGGGAAATTCTACACGGTATCAAAGCAAAGGTGATCAAAGCGAAGAACAATATACAAAGAAGGGAGAAGTTCCAAGGTTGAAGTTCCAAGGTTGAAGTTCCAAGGTTGAAGTTCCTGATTATAGAATTCGAATTCTTATCACATCTCAAATTTCACCAATGGAATTCAACGGTTTAAGGCTCGAGTATGCCCTTGATGGTAGCTTGAATTATATAGCCTAGAAGGATCGCATGGAAGTAGTATTAGAGGACAACGGTCTAAAGGACTTCATTGATCAAGAAGTCCCCAAGCTGACAACAACTAATGCTACATAATTGGCGGAATGGAAGAAATGTGTGGCTAGAGAAAGGAGAATCTTCCTGAAGGGAGTTCGAGACCATATTGTCTCAAGCCTCCATGGGAAGGAGACACCGTTTTTAATGTGGAAAACATTGAAGGATCTATATCAAAACAACAACAATCAGAGAAAGCTAGCGCTGAAAGACAAGCTTCAGAAAATCAAGTGTTAAAAGGGCGACACGATCTCTACATATCTGAACAAGCTCACCACCTGCAGGGATGAGCTTGGAAGTGTAGGGATCACAACAACTGATGATGACATGGTGAGTCTTGCTCTCCTCAGTCTTCCTAAGAGCTAGCATAGTTACCAAGGCTCAGTTAATGGAAGAGATAAACTGCCAGATTGGGAATGACTTTGGTCGGATTTGATGCAGGAGGAGATAAGAAGAAGCACCAGAGATGGATCTTCATCAAAGCAAGATGATGAAGAAAATCTAGCCTTAGCTAGTAAGGCAAGGAAAGGAAAAGGGAAGGCGTCCCATTCCAAATCTAGTTCTTCCCACGGTGGGAAGAAGTTTGACAAATCGAAAGTGCAATGCTTTCATTGTCATGAGGTGGGTCATTATGCTAGGAATTGTCCCTAGAAGAAATCCAAGAAGGGATCCTCGAAGGGATCAGATGGTGAGGCATTGGCCGCACAGTTTGATTTGGATTTCTCTCTCATTGCATGCATGGTTTCATCCATGGTGGAATGTTTTTGGTACTTGGACAGTGGAGCCTCTTTCCACATGTCTGGTGACAAGAATATTTTCAGTACCCTGGAGGATAAGGATCTCCACATGCGGATCGAGATGGGCGATGATGAAAAGTACCGTGTTTTAGGTGAAGGTACGATTATGTTTCAGAGGGAGCATGGAGCTCCTCTCACCCTGACCGATGTAAAGTATGTACCAGGTCTAAATAATAATCTTGTGTTTGTCGCTATGCTAGAAGACAAAGGCTATGATGTAGTCTTTGGTAAAGGAAAGGTATTCCTGAGGTATATCGGTACTGGATAAACCAAGAGGATTGGGATTTGAGTTAAGAATATCTGCAAGCTGGAGGTAGATGACTGCGCTACATTGAGTTCCAAAGCTGAGTTGGTGCAGAGCCAAGATGTTGGCGAGCTATGGCATAGAATATTGGCCACTTGCACCATGGGGCCTTGAAGATCATGTAGCAGATTTCTACTGGACTTCCCAAGGGAAAAATGGAACAGACGGATACATGCAAAGGTTTTACCTTGGGTAAGTATGTGTTCCTTCCATGATCGAGATAGTAGAGCTGGAGCAATCCTGGAGTGAGTTCACACAGATGTTTGTGGACCATTCTCTACAACCTCCACCACTAAACAAAGGTACTATGTTATTTTTATTGATGATTTTTCTCATAGATGTTGGATCTACTTTATGTAAAAGAAGGATTAGACCATCTTGAGGTTTTGTGAGTTTAAAGCCTTGGCAGAGAAAGAATTTGGAAAGAAAATGTTGAGCAGTGGATCCCCGTGTAACGGTTTTGGGGTAATGGTATTGTAAAGGCTCCATGAAGTGCGTGGAGCGCGAATTGTAATAAGTCAAGTTAAAGGGTTATCTGCCCAAAAATAATGTAAGGTAATGGAAAGTGAGTCAGCATTCCCATGGTCCACGGACCATGGGAATGTATAAATAGAGCAAGGCTCTAACTGTAGAGTTCAGTTCTTGGTTAAGCTAGATCTTAAGTGATATGGGTTTTTGAATGCGATCCTCGCTCTGAGTCTGTAAGTCCGAGTCTTCGGTTGTGTGTTATAAACATATTTGGGCACTGCAACCCCAATCTTATATGTCGATAAACTAGGGCTAGTTAACCCCTAAAAGCGTTGTTCCAAAGGAACTAGTAGGCTTTAACAAAGGAACCAGTCGACCATTAGGGATCCTTCCTAAGTTACTGATAACTTTGGGAAGAAAAATCGTTCACTTGAACGCGATGGTAGTCAAAGGACTGTTAGATTACAATATACTACTTGGATGTGACTATGTTTACAACATGGAAGTTAGTGTCTCAACACTCTTTCGAGTGATGTGTTTCCAGCATGAAGGCAAAATTGTCACTGTTTACCAGCGTTCATTTCTCGGTTCAAGCACAACTTCAAGAAAAACATCATCCCTAAATGGTCCTTTTGCATCAAGAGTGTCTCTTCAACCTTCATTCCATCCACCTAATTACAGTGGGTAGTCCGGTGAATGTAACGAAGCTTAAGGGGCATGCACCCTTGTCCATTTGGTGGATGAACCCAGCTGAAAAGATATGAATTTCCGTGTAAGTTAAGTGATTGGTCTGACACATCACTCACCTTTGTCTGCTTGGCAGACAAAGCCAAGGAAGTGTTTTGTCTAACCACTAACTAAAACCATCCTTCTTAATCACAGTGATTTCCATATGGTTACTGGAAACGCTCTTTTTCTTGATGCCTGGGGGCATGTAAATCTTTTTATATAAGCTAAAAACGACAAATTTCATTTTTTTAGCTTTTTAGTTTTTTAACTTCTTAGGTTAGCTGATTGGTCTGACACACCATTCACCTTTGTCTATGCCATAGACGAAGCAAAGGAGGTGTTTTATCTAGCTGCCGATGAAACCACCCTACCTAACCTCAATAGTTCCTTAGCTTTTTAGTTTTTCTAGCTTTTTTAGCTTTTTAGTTTCGTCATTCCTAGCTCACATAAAAAGAAAACCAAGCATATGTTTGTTCATTTCAATCTTGTAAAAACAATGAAACCCACAATGAGCAATGTTATTGCATGGTTCAAGCTCGTTAAAAAATAAACCTACCATTGAGCATATGTTCCCCCAGAGTTTAAGCTCGTTAAAAAATGAACCCACCTTCGGTAAATAACCTTTGTGATTGCCATAATATCAACCTTTTGAACTTTGGTTGTGTTCCTACCATAACCTCCATTCTTTTGGCCAATCATACGCTTCCACTTGATTGTTTACCTTTTTGAGGAACAACATGGTCCTATTAGCCACCCTCTTCACATCACCATGTTTTGAGAAGTTCCAAGCTTACCCAGAACGAGTTGCTACCCTAAACGCCACTCGTTCCTCAAAAACGAGTCTCATTTAAACTCTTTTCAGACTCGTTAAATATGAAAAAAATGTCAAGCAATTGGCCTCTCTAGCTCGTTAAAGTGATTGGAAGTGACATCTCTCATGTATATTTTAATCTTTTTTAGACTTGAGGGATTATCTGATCACGAAAAAGTACGAGTGCTTGTCCTTTTCGGCTCGGTAAAGTGATTGAAAAAGTCATCCCTTTTGTATTATTTTATCCTTTTTCGGACTTAAGGGATTATGCTACGAAAAAGAACTATTGGAGTTTACTTTTCGTCCCTTTTCAAAATCTCTAAAAATGAAAAGGACCAAGTTATCCTTGTTATTAAACTCGTTAAAACCAATAGCGTCAAACTTGTCCACCCAAACAAGAACAAGTTTCATTGTCGCTGAGCTTGCTAAAACATAGCGACAGGTTTGTCTGAAGGGAAAATTATAGAACAAGCATATGTTATCCTCCTCAAGCTTGAAAAAAATAAAGAGATACTGGTCAACAATGAATGGGAAAAAAGGGAAGAAAACTTGAAGAATTTTATTGGTAGCAGGTTGCTCTTGAACATGACAATTTCACTCCATCACCATGATTGAGTCGGGTTGGGTTATTCCATTCGTCGGTCATATCACCATTGGTCCTCCATACCATCCATGTTTTGGGATTAATGCTACCAATCCATCTCAGTGTCGCTGATATGTCAAAGAGAAGTCATTCAAAGAATTCACCATCTAGTTAATGCCTCATCCACTACAATACCTTCACCCTCCATTTTTCATGACCGCCATTCCTGAACCTTATGTCGTCAGATCGTTTTCACCTCTAGAAAATCATTTTCTTTGTTTCATGTCGTAGATGTGTAATACATTAAGGCCCTCCTACGACGGGTCACTTCTTGTCGACATCAGCTCATTATCCAAGAAGTTGACTTAGAAACAACCCTTTCAATACTTTGTAGCTTGCATGCCTCAATGGAAAGTTTCTCACTTCCGGTGATAGGTTGACATCAATGACCTTCGACCGAAAGATTTTGCGTGGTGTTCGACATCAGATCCTATATTCACACCACATGAATTGTATTGTAGTACCTTGAGGGTCATTATCATTATCAGTGATTCCTCTCACGTCTGTTAACAACTTACATTATTGGCTGGTAATCAGGCGATGTCTTTCCATGTTCTACTTCAGGACATCTTTTCACATGGATCAACTTGTACATCGGGTGAAGATTTAACAAGTTTGAAGACCCCAAATCTAATTTCATCAATCAGGGTTGTGATATATTCAGGAATATAAAGACATCAAATGTACATAGAAGCTACACAGATGATCATCCAAGCTAGGGATGATGACTCTACATATAAAGAATCACCAGCCTGCAACCACAGACGATTATCTGTTCTATATACCTGAAAATAATATGATGATGATGTATTTTATTGTATCTTATATAGGTAACCTTCCATTTCGAATACCTCGGATACTCATGATAAAGCATTTCACCCGACATCAAAAAATTTACGACTTCATGCTTTAGGGGGCAACTGTTATAGACATATTTGGGCACTGCAACCCCAATCTTATATGTTGATAAACCAAGGGCTCTTTAACCCCTAAAAGTTTTGTTTCATACCATAAAGGATCATGGTCAATTGATTACATCATTCCCCAGAAGTCCACCTAAAAAACCACTCAGAACTAGCCAAAACTAGACCATAGTAACTGCTCCACTGTCAGGGTGCGATGCATACTAACTTCTACACTAGTCAGGTGTGATGCATACTGAAGAGGCCTTCTATGGGGTGCGATGAGCGAGAATGGAAAAATTTACGAGACAATTTTCTAAGTGGATGCTCATGGAATCTTCTAGAAACTTCTCCCATGACACTTGCCTCTCTGAATTCGCCTAGGGATGAGTAAGAGATCCAAGAAATCTCCAAGTGGAACCAAAAACAACAAGTGGAATGACACTAATAAAAAACCCAGAGATGACTCACACCCTTGCACAAATCTATAAGTGGATCCCTCATCTAAGAGATCTGGAGGCTGGAATTCTGTAATTTGCAAGGAAGTGCTGATAGTTTGTCTTTGAGAGAGAGCATTGTATTGTTGAGTGATCTTGCTTTTCATGAGGTGAAGAGGGCTTTGATGTTGGGAGGATGATGCTAGATCAGAAAGCTGGGTTGTAATTCTCCCTTCTACTTTAATAAATATCTTTGAGTTTTCCTCCATACAATCATGTATTTGTGAATGTTGTTATTTGTAAATGCCATTGTATGTTCATTGTATTTCTGATTCTGCAATGCTTATGATATAATAGATCAAGATGCTTTGATAGTTCTTTGTTACTGTGTTTCTACAGGTACTCTCCAAGTGGGATAAGTACGGAGAGGAGTTGCAAGCTCTGTCAAGGGGGAGAGAGATCAAGCAAGGAGCTAAGTGGAAGACCTAGGTTGGTTCCTTTGCCTCTCTCTTATCTATCATACTTAGAGGAAATCGCAAATTGCTTTGATTATTTGTTTCTAAGATAGTTGCCAATCTTAGAGGGCTAGCAGATAGAAAAGACATTAGTTTTCCTGGAAACATCGTGGTAGTAGATAGAGGCTCCGCAGTTATCTGTGCAGAGGCCTAGTAGAGTCTGCAGTTGTGTGCACGGACCCCTGCAGCTGTGCGTGCAGGGAAAGAAGTGGATTATAACTGGAAAAGGCATTAATAAAGTTAAGTTGGTTTTGGAATATTGCATATATGTTTCTAAGTTTCTATTTAAGCATCTGTTTACAGTTTGTGATTGCGCACATGTCTGTTTATATTGAATGGTAAATGAAAGTATTGGGCCCACTTAATTTAATTCAAGATCTATAATACTAATAAGTGCAGTAAAGGGTAAATAACTTTCACGATCTTCAACTAAGCCACGCAAAGGTAGTTGCACTGGACAGATAGTTGTGCGGAAGTAGCACAATGCGTAGAGTAGTATCGCGAGCCTTCCAAGACTCATCAAGACATCCCAAGGGTGCGGAAACCTAGTTCCAACACCCTCCCATACTACCTCGTGTGAGACCTCAGTCCGCGCTCCGTGGGCTGTTGCTGAAAGGGCCAGTAGTTTCGGGATTTCTTTGGCTAAAGCACTTCTGAACCTGGGTCAGGCCCCAACAAGCCAACAAATGGTTCTGTTGTTGGGAAATCAACCTAGGTCTCTCGGGTGAGAGCCGAGTATCCTAACCAACTAGACTACAACGGATATGAATGGAGTCATCAACCTGAAGAAGCGGAAGATGATTTTCGAGAAAAAGTCCCTACGCGTAGTAGTGCCGCTAGATCCAGCTGAAGGAGCACGCTACACTAAACCTATGCATGAGGATGACAATGAAGATGAGCTGGACTACATTTACTAAATAACGGCGCAAGACTAGGATCGGGTGAACCTGACTGAAGATGGGAGAATCTCATGGGAGCGTGACAGTTCTTGTACCTCGAATTCAGATGAAGAAATAGAACGATGGCAGAATCGGTTGCACGAAGTGACGACACTAAATTGCAACATGATGATTAGATCACTCTGGTGCATGATGACCAAAGCAAGGGAACTTCCAACATATGATGGGGAGACAGGGATGGATGAATTCTTAGACAAATTCGAAAGGGCAATGCCAGAACAACAATGGTACGATACAATGGAATGGGTGTTGCATGCAACACCCGCACAATGGTGGAATACACACTAGAAGAATATTGGGGGCTGCCACGAATATAGAAGACGAATGCACTTATGGTTTGGAAGTTCCCAGCGTCAAACGCGAGCCAGGCAGCCAGGGCGAAGTAGTTTGTGCGCCCACTGGTGTCGATGGGTACAGCCGTGTGCTTGGAAAGCACATCCTAGGCTAAGGATCCAAAATCAAAACCCGGCGTGACAATAGAAAAAGCGACACACACTACAAGTACCCCATGTTAGAGCATTCACAAAGCTACGCGGAATCATGAATAGAGTTTACCAAGTAGGATGAACGGATTGGGACCTACGCGTACCAATGGTTCAATGGCCCTATAGGACCATAAGCACAAGCCGGAGCGTGGAAATAACTCCAACAGTGACACGAAGAGAGGAAACTAGGACTTAGAAGAATCCTCAGACCACAACTCCCGCAGTTGGGACAGGACGTGAGGATCTCGACAAAGGAATTAGGTAGTTGCAAGAAGCCATTCGATGAGGGAGCATGAGACTTCGTGAACTCGATGACAAATGGGCACAGTTGAGGAAGACAAGTGCGACATTCGACGAAGAAATCAGCAAACTGGATACCGAAGTCACGCAAGCAGGCTGCGAGAAACTAGGCATAATGGGATCAAGTCTCGTCGGCCCTACCACTGCATTAGAAAGAGTTGCGACCCTGCTGTGGAGTACTAAAAAGGTATGTTTTTAATGATCATTTTAGTGGCTTTTCAGTAGGACTTATGAATCTTTTACATCATGAATGAGGAAAACAATAGAGAATTGTGGTAGAATACGTGGAATTAGTATGCAAAGACTTATCCGCTGATAGTTGTCATTCTCCTGTGCAGGAAAGGGTAAAAACAAGGAGCTACTGTTCCAAAGAAGAAGATAAGAATAGGGTAACTGTTGTCCCTTTGACGAAGGACCGAGTGCAGACGAGGCAAAGCAAGCTGAAACAAACCGGTCCGGAAAAGGAGGAAAAGGCACCAGCTCGGCGGAAGAAAAAGAAGTGATTAGGGATTAACAGTTTTGCGAATCCCTCAAGATCTTCGATCCTGAGGGATCGCTGTTTTATTTATCTTATCACTTAGACATCTCCGTCATTACCCTTATATAAAGGGACGACACTGTTAGTCTGGGAGAGATGCTTTTATGTAACTTTTTGTTAAAGACTTAACTTTGATCATCGAGTCTCGTTGAACTTGGCTCATTGTACTTTCTATTTTATGCATTAATATAAACTTGGTGATTATCTCATCTTCGCGTTTGGATTAGCTTAAAGCGGTGTACCCTTGAGGCTAAGGGCCCGACCCCGGAGGATACTTTCTTCTATATCACTACAATTTGATTTCTGCGTGGTTTGCTTATCGTCACTAGTTGGTAATCTGATATGCTTCATAAGTTACATCACATGCTCTGCTAAGATTCGTTCATTAATGTTCTTTCCATTGATTCTGCATTATATTATCAATACTTTCAGAGTGGATGAAATCTTATTAGATTCAACTAAACAGTGTTATCCTTGTGTTATGAAGCTCCTATGCTAAGTATGTGTGTTAAGGTAATTATCTGAAAGGTGTGTTCTTTATGATTCAGGATTCATGTTGTTCCATTTTGAAACACAGTTATAATTCATGTTGATGATTGGTATTAAATCAGATTACTTCCTTAGAGTGTTACGTATGATTTTCACATGCTGTTCCATAATTGAGAGTTATTGTTGTTCCTTTAGTTGGTTGCGTGATTTGCTTGGAGAATGAAAGATTGGAGTTTTGATTACGATAAGAGCTTTTGAGTTGATAGGATAAAGTTTGATTGTTACTCGCGAGGTTTAGTTATAGTGATTGCTGTTCCATTTCAGAATTGCTGTTCCATTTTAAGAATTGTTGTTCCTTTCTAGATTTACTGTTTAATTTCCTATTTTCCATTCCATTTTTATCTGCCATTTCATTTACTCGCATTTGGTGTGAGGGACGATCTGTGGCTGTATTGAGCCTCTACATTTACTGCCTTGCTCCTAGACCCGTGATCCATGCTCTAGTTTCCTTTCCATCAGTTTCCAAAGGGATGGACTACTACTGTCAGACCCTTGACTGATATTCTGAGAGTGTGTGCTTTAGTCATTTGAAGGAACTTAGTTATAGACAATCATCAGTTTACTCTTATATTTTGTAGGACACTGTACTACTTGCATTACTCTGACAAATAGCCTTGGATTGAGTCACTCTTTGAAATAACCAAACGTTCCCGGATTGACATATTAATGTGAGGTAATTAGAGGTGAAAGAGACCCTTTTTATAGCTCTACATTTTGGCGCCGTTGCCGGGGAAAGAGTGTAGCCATTTGTTTTTTCCAGAGTAGTGTACGAACCTGCTAGGAAAGAGTTGGATTTTAAAAACGAAAGGTAAGAACCTGTGTACGGAGCATGTAAAAGCCCTGCTCCATTGTCCGCTTTCCTAACAGATTTGCTTTTGATTGAATAGAATTTAGCAGTTTATTTGAGTGCATGACTAAGCAGAAAAAACCAGAAAAGAATATCAAGCTTCCATCCAAACCTGAAAAAGCTAAGGGGTCGGTGACCCTTGGCCAAACAACTTTCATAGATGAAATCTATAAGAAAATAGAATCTCAACCATCAGTAGGTTTCAGGAAAACCATTTCTAAGCAGCCTACTAGTTCCCTTCAGGCCACAGGATCACCATTTGTAGCCTTTGCTGAGGTGCATAGTCAAAATGAAGAGCAAGACTTTCAGGAAATTGAAAATTCTACTCTAGAACTATTGCAGGAAGGGAATTTCAGTAACTTTTGTGAAGGAGAAGGAGAAACATGGGAAACAGAAGAACCAAAATCTCCCATTGGAACAGATCAGCCATTAAACAACCCAGATAAGGGGAGTGCTGCGAAAATCATTGTTGAAGGAATTCAATCTCCTCAAACATCAGCTATTCCTCTTATCCCAGATAAAGGAAGTGCCATTAAAACTATCCCTGCTAAAATCGTTCCCTCTCAACCTACGAATACCCTCCTAGATATCCCAGAAGGTTATTGGCACATATTTGATCCTATGGCTCAGAATCAGCCAAATACTCAAACCTCTACATTACAATATCCTATAGTGGATTCTGCAACAAATGCACCCATGAAAGCTATCCCTCTTCAACATATCCGAACCTTTCACAGTCTTACATCAGAAGATCCGGATGCATTTTTATTCGAATTCGATGTGTTGTGTAGGGGATATGATTACACCAACAATCCCCAAAAATTGAAATTATTCCCCTCAACATTAAAAGGGGCTGCTCTAAGATGGTTTATGGGACTAGGTGGTGGGGTCATCAACAATTGGGATCAGATGAAAGAATCCTTCTTAAAAAAATATCAGGATTATTGTAGGTCTAGAGAATTGAAAGATGAAATATTTCAAATGACAGCCAAACCAAACAAAACATTAGAGGAATATGTGGAACATTTTCAATATAATTTACAAAGATCTCCTTATGCATCACTACCTTTACCTGATAATGTGTTAAAAACTGCATTGGTAAGGGGTATGAAGGAACAGTGGATCGAAACACTAAACATTATGGGAAAAGGGGATATTTATCAAGAGAATTTTGCTAGACATTATTGATTTATGCATCAGGAGTTCGGGAGGTAGCACAAGAATAAAACTGGCAGAATATGATCAGTTTGCAAGAGACAATAAGATAGCAACAGAAGGAGTAACGCGTGTGGAGATTGGAAATTTATTAGAAAATTTTAAAACTGATATTCTAGGGACACTAACTACACAACTTGATATTATGCAGGCCAAGCAGAAGCAGATGGAGGCAGAACAGAATTTGGCAATCTTCTGCCCCCGATGCAGAAAAAAACATAGCCACAAGGAGTGTCCACTGGATACAGTCCAAACATGTGCCATCTGTACAAACGATCATCTTACGGAAAGCTGCCCCTCACTTCCTGGATTAAAGGCAGTATATAAGGAAGCAGAGGAAGAACCAAAATCAGTGTACTTGATCAACCAGCGCCGCCAGTGGCAGCAAAGACAATCTGGTATGTTTTCAGACCCAACCTCTTCTTTTCAGCCTCCACAATATAACGCTCAACAATATAATATGTGGCAAAATCAGCCCCCACCCCCATTCCCAAATTGGTCACCACCACCGTTTCCTTCTTCAAACCCATGGCTGAATCATCCAAATCAATCTAGTTGGCCGAATTTCCCTTATAATTCACCATATTGGAAAAATAGCCCATATCCTCCGCAATGGACTCCCCCTACTTCACAAGGTTCATCCTGGCAGACAAACTGGCAAAGACCGATGCAACAGCCAGTAGGAACTATTCCGCTCCCTCAACCTACTTTGCCAGCTCTACAACAAAATCCCCAGTCTAATTTGAGACCGCAACTCCCAGCCCAACCCAACCCCAATCCAAATAACAGACCGGTCCAATCTCTTCAAATCATTGAATCACCAGAAATAGGACCTGATCTGCGGGAGTGTAATGATCTTCAATTACGATCTGGACGTATTATTCAAAATGAGGGAGATAAAATAGTTCATAATGAAGATCAGTTAGTAAGAGAACATCAATTGCAACGAGAGGATGTAAATAATCAACAGTCTTATAATCAAGCAACCACATCCTCTCCCCCATTCCCAAAATGATTAGTCATACCTCGACCTTTATAGTACCCTGACTTTGACATTCTGGGGGAATTACAAAATTTGTACATAAAAATCCTGTTCCTCCAAGCCATTCAAGACATTCCTATACATGCAAAAAATATTAAAGAATTGTGCATAAAGAAACCAAGGAGGAATATAACAACTAATCCAAGAGTCCAAGTATTCGGTACTTTATCTGATCTCTTATCTGGGAAAGAAACACCCATCAAATATGAAGACCCAAGAAAT
Source organism: Pinus tabuliformis (assembly GCA_031772625.1). Taxonomy (NCBI): domain Eukaryota; kingdom Viridiplantae; phylum Streptophyta; class Pinopsida; order Pinales; family Pinaceae; genus Pinus; species Pinus tabuliformis. The sequence goes on along the minus strand of CM062814.1, from coordinate 432,014,820 downwards.
CCAATTGTAACTGTTCAAATTTACGGTCAGACCTTGTCTAATGCCTTAGTTGATCTAGGAGCTGCACTCAATATTTTAACAACCACCACCTGTCAAAAACTCAGCATTACATTTGTAGAACCTACCTCTACTTTGTTTGAATTAGCTTACCGATCTGTGATTACACCAGAAGGTACTCTACACGATGTCATGGTCTTTGTAGACTCCTGGGAATATCCGACCGATTTCTTGATAATTAATCCAAAAAACCGACTTGATGGACACCCGCTAATCCTAGGAAGGCCTTGGCTTGCCACCGCCGATGCTTACATTGGTTGTCGGCAAGGAAATATGACCATAACTAAAGGACCTGATATTAAGAATTTGGTTCTATACCCTCCAGCGTAGCCAAGTCTCACAATAATTAAAACTAACAAGTATCCTGTATCATACCTTACTGACAACATTGGAGCTCCATTGACATTGCAAGAGGCACTTGATTTTAAAGATCAAACAGAAGATGATGCCATTAATAATTTCATCAGTCAAACTGAAGCTGAATCCTGCACACAATGTCACATGATAGAAGCAACATTTGATAATGAATTAGAGGAAGATCCTATGAAAGACACACATGATCAAACAATACCTGTTACTTCTGTTGCAAATAGTAAAATTGTGGAAATTGAACCGGGAAAAACTTTAAATATAAATGCCAACCTCACATTTGAACAAGAAACTAAGCTCATCCATGTATTAAGAAAATATCAATAGGCATTTGCATGGGATTACCCTGATATGAAAGGAATCAACCCACATTTGTGTACACACCACATTTATATAGAAAAAGATGCTAGACCTGTCCGTCAACCGCAGAGAAGACTCAATCCTCATTTAAAAGATGTGGTTAAAGCGGAGCTTCAGAAACTGTTAGATGTTAATTTTATTTATCCTATTTCTGACAGTAAATGGGTCTCTCCACTTGTGGTTGTACCAAAAAAGAATGGGAAATGGAGAATTTGTGTGGATTACAGGGAACTCAATAAAGCAACACAAAAAGACCACTTTCCACTTCCATTCATAGACCAAGTGCTAGATACTTTGGCAGGGAAAAAATTCTTTTCCTTCCTGGATGGCTTCAGTGGATACAATCAGATTCAGATTGCCCCTGAAGACCAGGACAAAACAACTTTCACTTGTCCTTGGGGGACATTTGCCTACCGAGTCCTACCATTTGGCCTATGTAATGCTCCCGCCACATTCCAAAGGGCTATCCTTAGCATTTTTGCAGATTTAATAAATGATGGACTTGAAGTGTATATGGATGACTTTACACCCTATGGAGATGATTTTGATCCAGCACTAAATACCCTAGAAAAAGTCCTACAACGTTGTATAGCTACCAGGCTTTGCTTAAGTCACGAAAAATGTTACATGATGATGACTGAAGGACTTATTCTAGGACACTATATTTCAGCAGCCGACATTCAGGTAGACCCGGCCAAAATCCAAATACTTTTGCTTATTCCCACTCCTACTACTCAAACAGAGGTACGCAGCTTTCTTGGATTTTCTGGATATTATAGACGATTTATAGAACATTATTCACATATTGCTGCACCTTTATATGCACTAACTGGTAACGTTGATTTTCTTTGGACAGACAAATGTGAACGTGCTTTCAAGGATTTAAAGAAGCTTGTATCTACAGCCCCAGTCCTGCGAGGACCAAACTGGGACCTGCCATTTCAAATATCAGCTGATGCCTCAGATACAGCCATTGGCGCAGTCCTTGGGCAGGAAGAAGATAAAAAACCATATGCTATCTATTATATTAGCAAAAATTTATCCCCTGCTGAATTAAATTACACTGTTACTGAAAAGGAATTCCTAGCTGTAATACATGCTGTCAATAAATTTAGACATTATATTACAGGCTATCCTGTTATTTTGTATACGGATCATTCCACCATAAAATACTTAGCAAATAAGCCTGTCACAAATGCCAAAATAACTAGATGGTTGATTTTATTGCAGGAATTCGATATCACAATCAAGGACCGGCCTGGCAAAGAGAACCCTGTAGCCGATTTTCTTTCGAGAATGCCAAAGCCAGTTGATGCAGCAACAGTTGAAGATCAATTTCCGGACGAACATCTGTTTGCTGTTGTCGTTCGAACACCCTGGTATGCCGATGTTGCCAATTACCTTGCAGTAGGTAAACTACCAAAACACTTAACCCCTAATGAGCGAAAACAGATTGTTCAGAAGAGTACTCGATTTTCCTGGATTGGGGGCTATTTGTTTCATACAGGGGCAGACATGCATATTAGGAGATGTGTTTGAGAAGATGAAATCTTTGACATCCTAAAAGCCTGTCACGATGGACCATGTGGGGGACACTTCGCTGAGCGTAGAATGGGACACAAAGTATTACAGACAGGATATTACTGGCCCATGATTTTCAGAGATGCAAAGAAATTTGTCCAAGCCTGTGATAGCTGCCAGCGAGCAGGACGTCCTGGTCAAGCTGATGAGATGCCTCTCAAACCTCAGTTAGTCATCGAACCATTTGAGCGGTGGGCTCTTGATTTCGTTGGACCCATCAACCCCTCATCAAATCAGAGAACATATATCTTGGTGGCAACAGAATATGTCACCAAGTGGGTTGAAGCAGAAGCATTGCCAAGGGCCACAGAGGACTCTGTTATACAGTTCCTCTTCCATCTATTTGTACGTTATGGCCTTCCAAGGGAAATAATCACAGACGGAGGACCACAATTTGCTGGCCATAGATTAGCAGCAACACTTAATAATTATCATGTCTAGCACAAAATTACTACTCCATGTCACCCACAGGCAAACGGACAAGTAGAAAGCAGCAATAAGATAATAGAATTGATCCTAACGAAAACCATTGCCTCACATAGGCGTGATTGGGCTGCCCGACTACCTGAAGCACTTTGGGCCTATAGAACAACATGGAGAAGCACCACTGGTTACTCACCTTATCAATTAGTGTTTGGAAAACAACCCATTTTCCCTATAGAGTTTGAAATCCAAACATTACGAACAGCACAGGAAGTCGGCTTAGATTTAACTGAGGCACAGATTAATCGACTACAACAGATCAATGAATTGGATGAAATCAGGCTCTCCGCACTACAAAATACAACATTGATTCAACAACATCAAGCTAAATGGCATGATGCCCTCATTAAAAACAAAGTCTTCCATGAGGGAGACTGGGCCCTATTATATGACTCTCGGTTTCAGGATTTCCCTGGGAAACTCCAGACTCATTGGTTAGGACCATACGAAATCCAGAAGGTACATGACAATGGGACCATCACTTTAACTACCATTGACGGTTCTGGATATACCTTCAAAGTGAATGGCCACCGGGTTCGTCTCTATCGTAGACCACTCACTCGAGAATCCTTCTTCCAACAGCTACGCAGAGACGCTGATATGGAGATCTTAGGAGAGGAAGAGAAATATTCCTCACCCGTAATTCATTAAGGAATTCATTTCTTTTCACAATTTGTACATAATCTCTTTTTTTTCAAACTTGTTGTGCATACATAGATTTCAATTTTTCTGCCGTTCCTGAAACGAATGGCATTTGCATGTTTCTGCTATTCCTTTTCAAAAGGAACAACACATTTTGATTTTCTGCTGTCCCTTTTCAAAAGGAAAAACACTTGTTGATTTTCTGCTGTTCCTTTCAAAAGGAACAACACTTTTCGATTTTCTGTTGTTCCTTTTCAAAAGGAACAACACATTTTGATTTTCTGCTGTTCCTTTTCAAAAGGAACAACACATTTTGATTTTCTGTTGTTCCTTTTCAAAAGGAACAACACATTTTGATTTTCTGTTATTCCTTTTCAAAAGGAATAGCACATTTTGATTTTCTGCTGTTCCTTTTCAAAAGGAACAACACATTTTGATTTTCTGCTGTTCCTTTTCAAAAGGAACAACACATTTTGATTTTCTGCTGTTCCTTTTCAAAAGGAACATCACATTTTGATTTTCTGTTGTTCCTTTTCAAAAGGAACAACACATTTTGATTTTCTGCTGTTCCTTTTCAAAAGGAACAACACATTTTGATTTTCTGCTGTTCTTTTTCAAAAGGAACAGCACATTTTGATTTTTTGTTGTTCCTTTTCAAAAGGAACAACACATTTTGATTTTTTCTATTCCTTTTTCAAAAGGAACGACATTGCTGCTGTTTCTTTTCCAAAAGGAACGACATTTGCACTTTTCGAACTTATGCTCCTTTATTCATCTAGTATACTTCTTCTCTCTTTGTGACACAGCTAACCTCTTGCTGGTCCAAGTAAGGATGCTTCTTGCCCCTATTCTTTCAAAGTCTTTTAGAGACAAGTGATGCACTTATGCAATGAATCCAAAATCACAACACACTGAAATCAGGCAATTATAAATCGCTATCTTTATAAGGCTATGTATTGGTAGAGGACAAAAGGAAGGATGTACTTATCTTTTGTTATCATTGTCTTACTAATCTTGCCCTGATTGGTTATTTTTTATCATGCCATTCTTTTCTTTGATTTTGTTCAGGAATAAGAGCAAAGGGTTTATATCCTCCTATTGAGATGATAAGACTTCTTCCACCATTCCTACTCTTAAGGAGTGTTGAACCACCCTTTGTGGATATATAAGGAATAGTGCTTTATCAAAAAAGAGAAAGAAAAAGCAAATGAATTATAAAATGTCAAATGCAGGATAGGGGGTCTCATCAAGAGCCAACCTACCATGATCATGAGGATGGAAGCGAAGTGGCATTCCCACTATGGCCACCACACCAGGGATATGGTCCAAAAGGTATAGTAAAAGAAAAAACCTTGGAACAGGAGGTCTCATCACGAGCTGGCCTGCCCACTTTTCGCCCCCTCCTCGTGAATGGCATTATGGCTACCTAGTTACCAAGCCAGCATAATGGCCTACATTTTGACATCACATTCCTTAATATGCACATAAAGGATCATGGTTCCGAGGGTGAAATAAACAACTCTGCCAAGGTTATGGACACCTGTCGACAGCAGAGCACTGTTAATGGTATCGAAGTCACATTAATTACACCAATAGGTAGGATACTAACACTCTTTTGTTTCTTATATCCTAGGCACTAATCATACATTATCTCTCGACTTATATACCGCATAGAAATTTATTACACCAATCATGGCAAAGGAGGTGACAATGACCACTTGAGACTTGGCAAGTACGACAAACGTCCTATCCCTCGGCCTCGCATCATATCACAACAGCCTCTTACGTAATACGCGATCTAACTTTACGCCTCGATTTCGGCAAACCGTTGTTTTTCTAAACATGGCATATTTTCATACGTTGTTACTTTATGACTTGGTTATAGATCGGGGTGCCGCTCCTTTCTTTGACAGCTGGGGCAACCTATCGCATTGTGGGGGGGGAGGTTCACCTCATGATTCCCCAAGTTATGTGTCAGCTCACTATTCGGGAAAGATAGCATACCAGGAAATGGCACGGTTTAACAGCATGACATTTCTATTTTTTCTATACAAGTTGCTGTTCATAACTCATTTCTGTTGCATACTCTGTGTTTTTTTCCAAATCCGACGATCACTACTCTCTCTGTGTTTCAAATAGCACAAGCAGCTACTGTTCCATTGTGAATCCACAGTGAAACGATGGGAGGTAGGGCAGTTCGAAGCGAACCACAAAAGTTGACAGTCTCCATTACTGCTCGGGAGATCCTGGAAAGAGCAAGGTGGCTGACTTATCTCAGTCGCCTGAAGGAGTCCAATGAAACGGTAGCGATGGAATTTCTGCAGAACCTGTAGGAGGATCACTCCATGGTGCGGGGGAAGTGGATAGCAGTCACCGACGGTATAATTGCCGAAGTCTTGGGACTACTAGCCACCGGACCTGTATGGACATTGAAGAAGGAAAGACTCCAGAAGATCATGGAAATTTTCCAGGATGAAGGCCAGAGCTTAACAGTTAAAGGGAAGGGAGTCCCACCAGCAACGCTAGGAGAACCTTGGGCAGAATTAGCGAGAACAGTGCAAAGCTACATCACCTGCGAGGGGAGAAAAGACATGGTAAGGCCACGACACCTTAAACTCTTAGCTGTTTTAAAGAAGAAATGCTCTGTAAACGTTCCTGCACTTTTGAATTCTTTACTCCAAGATGCCGCACGAAGCCTGAAAAAGGCACAGCATGTAGAATCAGTTGTCAGCCACCATGGATTAATCCGACTAATAGTTAGTCATAGTCTCACCCAGCAGCAAAGCAGCTGGAAATAATTAATTGCAATAATTGAGGGGAGAGTGACAGCACCTTCCCCAAAATGTAAACATACTTTAAGCACACTAGAACGTCCAGAAAAACGTAGAGAATTAAGAAATAAAAAACCTGTTGCAAGCACATCCGAACGACCAGAAACCCGCCAGGAGTCAGCAAAGCGGAAGCATGACACTGAGACACCGGAACAGCCAGAGAAACACAGAAAATCAGTCCGGTTAGCCCGGATAAGAGGAAGGCTGGAAAAACTCCAGGAAAGCACTAGCCAGCTAGTGGTAATTGAGGATGAACAACCCGCATGACCAGAAATAGAAGAAGAACAAGTTGAAGGAGAAAAGGAAGGGGAGGCCGAGAAGGCTAAGCGATCCGAAGAAGAAAATGATGAAGTAGCCGAGCCCCCTAAGACAGAAGTTGAACATCCTGAGATAGAAGCCAAGAACCCTAAAATGGAAATTGAGCATCCTGAGGCAGAAGATGGACAATCCAGACAGGAGGAGGAAATGGGACAGCAGGTAGGTAGCCCACCACAGGACCCGGTGGGAGAAGAGGAATTGGCTGCAATCTTGGCCAATATGGGTGAGTATGGCCAACCTTCCACTCCACCATACCTCCGCGAAAAACCCCAGGAAGAAGATGCACCTGAAAAACTACATGCAGAAGAGGCAGAGGAAGGAAATATGCCCGTTCATGATGAAAAAGAGATAGGAGATACTGAGAGGGAACAATCTGTTCCCACGATACCAGAAGAAATTCCTGAAGAAGTGAGAATAGAAAGCAAAGCCATGGAATCAGCTAGGGTTCTTACCCCGGAACAGCCAGCACAAAATAGTGAAGAAGTACCCCAGGAGAAAGATCAAGGGACTAGTCATGGCCCAGAACGCAACAAAAAGCCTGCTGTTCCTTCTAATAAAACATTGGAAATTAGAGAATTACGAAAGGAACAATGGAGGATATTGAGAATAATAGCCCAGCTCCAACAGCAGATCAGGATTCTGAAAGCAAGGCAGAGGACAAGGAAGACCGCCAGTAAGAAAAAGATGACCATTGCAGTAAGAAACCGCAGGATAAAACGGCGGAGGACTAAAAATCGCTGTATTGATCAAAGCCCTGCCCAAAATCCAACTGTTGTTCCAATTGAAGTTGAAGGCCCAGCTGCTGTTCCAAATGAAGCCGAAGGCCCATCTGACATTTCAAATGAATCCGAAGGCCCAACTGACATTCCAAATCAAGCTGAAGGCCCAGGTGCTGTTCCAAATGAAGCTGAAAGTTCAGCTATTGTTCCAAATGAAGCTGAGGGACAGACTGCTGTTCCATTTGAAAAGGAACAACTGCCAGTCGGTATTCGTGTTAAAAAAGAAAAAGACAACAAGGAGATTCAAACAGAGGCACCACTCTCAGGGGTGATAAGGGTTCTGAACTCAAAGCAACGAAATAAGAAAGTTCAGGTAAAACTCTCGGCCTCCACTGATGCATGGAAAAGAGATCCAAAGACAAGGACCTTGCACAAAGGATTGAAAGAGGCTCAGCAAGAAATGGAGAGGCTTAGAGAGCAGACAGTCCCTCGTGAGAAGTATGAAGAACTCCAACAACAACTAAAAAATGTCAATCAATCTGAAAGCCAGGCCTTTGAAGGGTGGCAAAAGGAACAGGAGAAAGTTGCAAAGGTAACCCGTAGGTTAGATACTGTTATCAAACAGATGGATACCTTGTGTTCTTTATACAATGACGTTTTAGCATGTAGGGACCCTACCAAAAACTATGCTTTGTTTTTATTGGAACGATACTTACAATTAAAGATAAAGGTTGTTAAAGCAGGTGCCCCGATAAAAATTAATACTGTCAATGACTTTATAGATTGTTGTAAACATTATGGAGTGAAGGTCCAGAGATTGCTATGTGAATTATATTTTCATAACCTCGTGATAGATCAGGAAACTGAGTTGAACCCTGGCCCTTTTGTTGGGGACATTCAATTGCAAGCATTCATCTCATTCGGGGTCAATCAGATTAAATGGCTCAAAGCCTATAACACTTTTCAGAGACAGGAAAATGGCCTAGACTTGTGGGTAAGGGCTGAGCCTAGGGACCCAGCACAGCTATGGAGAGCACATAGAAACCTTATGAGAACTCCGGGTGTCATTGAAACATTAGGACCCATGCATGAGGCACTCATTCGCCAAAGTTTAGAATATTTTATTTCTATCAAAGACCTCGCCATTTATGCAGCCAAATTCCGGTACCGAACCTCTAATCCAAACATCCAGCTCAGGGAGCCATTTAAGTATGAGAATTTTCAGTTAGCCGCCAATCGTTTGAACCTCTATGGCGAAAGAATTTTGAGGGCAGGACCATCCTGGTTAGGATATAGATTCTGCAGTCCAATTATCTGGCATCCTGCACCCGGATATCAAGACCTATATGAGATGCCTGAGGATCAAAAAGGCCAGTTCTTTGACTACCTAGTCACTCACCATGGCTGTACACCTCCGCATGAGATTCCTTCTCCAGCCTACTCTCTCACTGCTTTGCATGTCAACTACAACGTTTTCATGAGGGCATGAAACAGGGTAAGCAGGGGGGTGTGTGGAGTACTAAAAAGGTATGTTTTTAATGATCATTTTAGTGGATTTTCAGTAGGACTTATGAATCTTTTACATCATGAATGAGGAAAACAATAGAGAATTGTGGTAGAATACGTGGAATTAGTATGCAAAGACTTATCCGCTGATAGTTGTCATTCTCCTATGCAGGAACGGGTAAAAACGAGGAGCTGCTGTTCCAAAGAAGAAGATAAGAACTGGGTAACTGCTGTCCCTTTGACGAAGGACCGAGTGCAGATGAGGCAAAGCAAGCTGAAGAAAACCGGTCCGGAAAAGGAGGAAAAGGCACCAGCTCGGTGGAAGAAAAAGAAGTGATTAGGGATTAACAGTTTTGCGAATCCCTCAGGATCTTCGATCCTGAGGGATCGCTGCTTTATTTATCTTATCTCTTAGAAATCTCCGTCGTTACCCTTATATAAAGGGACGACACTGTTAGTCTGGGAGAGATGCTTTTATGTAACTTTTTGTTAAAGACTTAACTTTGATCATCGAGTCTTGTTGAACTTGGCTCATTGTACTTTCTGTTTTATGCATTAATATAAACTTGGTGATTATCTCATCTTCGCATCTGGATTAGCTTAAAGCGGTGTACCCTTGAGGCTAAGGGCCCAGCCCCGGAGGACACTTGCTTCTGTATCACTACGATTTGATTTCTGTGTGGTTTGCTTATTGTCACTAGTTGGTAATCTGATATGCTTCATAAGTTACATCACATGCTCTGCTAAGATTCGTTCATTAATGTTCTTTCCATTGATTCTGCATTATATTATCAATACTTTCAGAGTGGATGAAATCTTATTAGATTCAATTGAACAGTGTTATCCTTGTGTTATGAAGCTCCTATGCTAAGTATGTGTGTTAAGGTAATTATCTGAAAGGTGTGTTCTTTATGATTCAGGATTCATGCTGTTCCATTTTGAAACACAGTTATAATTCCTGTTGATGATTGGTATTAAATCAGATTACTTCCTTAGAGTGTTACGTATGATTTTCACATGCTGTTCCATAATTGAGAGTTATTGCTGTTCCTTTAGTTGGTTGCATGATTTTCTTGGAGAATGAAAGATTGGAGTTTTGATTACGATAAGAGCTTTTGAGTTGATAGGATAAAGTTTGATTGTTACTTGCGAGGTTTAGTTATAGTGATTGCTGTTCCATTTCAGAATTGTTGTTCCATTTTAAGCATTGATGTTCCTTTCTAGATTTACTGTTTAATTTGCTATTTTCCGTTCCATTTTTATCTGCCGTTTCATTTAATCGCATTTGGTGTGAGGGATGATCTTGTTAGGATAATCCGACACATAGGAAATAGTTAAGTACAACTTGGTCTAGTTTAGAGTTAGGTAAAGTGTGTTTCTTTACCGTTGTACATATTGTAACTTACAATCCGATGGTCACGATATGTAGTGATCCGATGGTTCATTCTCTCCTCGGTATTACCGACACTTGATCCGTGGCTTGACACCCGATTGGTCCATGAGTTCTATTTAAAGCGCATGGAGGGTCATTGTTCGAGGAATCCGTGCATGAGAGAAGCTTATGTAAATTTTCATTCTTTGATTAATAAATTGCCTGTAGTAGCCACGTTGGCGCAGGCCGTGGACTGTTTCCCTCTTTGAGGGTTTTAACCACGTCAAAAATACTAGTGTATTGATCTGTGATCTGGTTGTGAGCGATGTCCTTTTGGTGTTCTTTCTGAGGAACTTACCCTGTAAATTCCTACAGATCTGTGGCTGTAATGAGCCTTTACATTTACTGCCTTGCTCCCAGACCCGTGATCCATGCTCTAGTTTCCTTTCCATCAATTTCCAAAGGGATGGACTACTGCTGTCGGACCCTTGACCGATATTCTGAGAGTGTGTGCTTTAGTCATTTGAAGGAATTTAGTTATAGACAAGCATCAGTTTACTCTTGTATTTTGTAGGACGCTGTACTACTTGCATTACTCTGACAAATAGCCTCGGATTGAGTCACTCTTTGAAATAACCAAACGTTCCCGGATTTACATATTAATGTGAGGTAATTAGAGGTGAAAGAGACACTTTTTATAGCTCTACACCTGCTATCATGGCTGCGAACACACCTTACTAAACAGGGGAGCGTGCGAGACAAACAAGAACGCGACACACTACTGGACGCAAGGGTATTTGAAGGGTGCCCACAACCCGGGCTAACAGGAAATTGGAAGCCTCGCACCGGGGGTGCGACCACCTGACTATCTATAGGAAGCATAGTCTTAGCACTCCAAGCAGTTGAAAGAAGGCACGGGACTATAAATGAGTCTTTAAGAGAGCTGTGCGAAAAGAAGGTTCCACACAAGGCCAGTATGTCACAGGGATCGTAGTCGCGCATAAGGGGCTGCGCTGCTGCATGGTTAGGCTGGGAGGTGACCGTTGATGTCACTGTTCATGAAAAGAGGTCTAACTTAAGGTAGAAAGGAGTGGGTGATGGGCCATTAAGATAGGAATTAAGAGCTAGATTCGGGATGATCTGTCGCCAAGAAGGTATTAATGACTCAGAAGTGGAGGGAATCAACGAATTCAAATTCAAATGTTACTATAAAATCCCTTGGGGCAGCCTCGAAGAAACACTTGGTTGTTTGAGATTTGAGCTGATACAGAGCATTGAGCACCAAGATACCTTGCCACCCATAAGTACGCGACTGAACAAATCTAGTGTAGAAACAATGATGGCTGCAAGAACCAGAGTGTGATTCGTGGAAGTAACCCCAGAGCCCCGTGTGACCCAGGAGGAGCTTGGAGAGGTGGTAGTTGCACCAGAGGTTCCAAAGTCCCCACACACATCGTGACCATAGAAAGACAAGCAGACGATGGGTCCAGTCTGGGTATCACCACAGAACCCACAATTCAGTAAATTGTCAATGGCAGAGAAGGGCAAAGCTGTCATTGTCGAAATCGAGGAGGAGGAGGAAGATTTGCAAGCCCTAATCACTCAAATTGAAGCACATGACAATGAGGCGGAAAATTCTTCCCAAGTACCTTCGGCGGTAAAGTTATCCCCCTACATGACCCCGTGGAAAGGCACATCCAAGATACCGAAGGACCTGAAGGCCACAAAGATTGTGCTCTAGACCCCGCTTCTTCCGGACGAAATAAGGTTTGACAGTCTATTGCTGGGATGGGTGCCTCATATAAATTTCGAAGACTAGGACCTCGTGGACAGCGAGAAGTTCCCACAGTTGGCCAAGGAGCAAATATTACAGCAGAAATGGTTATGTGGTGTGGAGAAGGCTGGGTTACTACATCTGCGATGGATACCCCATGTTACACAGCAATTTGTCACCGTTTGTCATTGTCCCTGTTACCCCTCACCCGCACACTGGAGGCCTCATTCCGGGACCTGTGAGAAGTGACATGACCTGAAACCACTTGCATCATATTCCTCTAAGTATGAGCTTCATTTTCCCTGAAGACATCTCCTGTAAAATACCCATGAAAACAACTCTTTTTGCATTAGCGTGGGTTCACAGTTCACTGCCCGCGCCAATGAGGGAAATCATCTAAAAAGGGCGCACCATTGGTGCTCTGTCCCAGAGTCGAACTCGTGCCAACCGAATTGAGTAAAGTTTTTAACCAACAAGCTCCCGAAGGTTCTCTTCAACCCATTCACCAACTGAATCTATGTTGAGCTAGGATGGTTTGGCTTCGAATCTCCATAGAAGGGAAAGTGGTTTGCCACCTTTCATGGAAGTTTCCAAGTGATAAAGCGAATCCCATGAATAATGTGGTTGATCCTATCTCTTTCTTCTCTATCTATAAAAGTTGCCTCTATGCCTTGAGCAAGCTAGTTACAGTAGTTCTAGTTCCAACATAGTGATAGAGAGTTTGAAGCTGCAAGAGCCTTCTTTGCACCCATAAGGCCAAATCTAAGTAAGGAGATTCTTGTCACCCAAAGAGAGAGAGGCTTGTTCCTCATCCCAACAAGCTTTGCAAGACTTGTGTAGCTGACTACCCAGCCAAAGGAGGATTTGACGTCAGAACAATGGTTGTATTCTTCTTTGTTATTTATTAATAATAGATGACTATCATTATGGTTCCACTCTCATTGTCTTATGTTTGATGTTGAGTTATATCTTTTTTGACTGATATATAATTGCATCTACTAGATTTTATGCTTGTTTTCGTGTTGTTCTTTGCATGTGCAGGTATCCCATCATGGAGATCGTAGGGATCGTGACCGGCCAAGGCAAAGGAACGAGGGCGACATCTCTTCTACGAACACTAGCGTTGGAATCCAAGTAGGTTCTCACCATCCACTTTTAATTTGCAATTTGGAACTTGCGTGGTAGCATTGTGTGATTGTTGCTAGACCCGGTTTGGGCTAGTAGGGATCGTCTCTGTCCACTGAGAGGATTTACCTTCATAACAATTTGGCGACCATACTGGGGAGGTCTTGTCTCTTTGATTTCTTGTTTAATTGCTTAGATAGCTTTCTGGGTTGGATTTCTTGCTGTTTCTTGCTCCCTGGTTTGCCTAGATACTGTTTTCAAGCCCTGGGTTGCTTGCTTTTTTTTTTGACTTAGCAAACTCGATTAGCGCACTTTTTAGCCTTACAGTCGTGCCAATTGGCGCAAGTTGCTCAAAGACAACCCGCGCCAATCCCATAAAAGTGCGCCTTGCAGCCTGACAGTTGCGCCAGGCCTGTCAACTTTTCCAGTTCGTTTGTCTTCAAGCCCTCTGAGCTTGGATTTGTATTTTGCTGCGTCTTTTTCAATTATTGGAGTGTGTTTGATCCTTGTTTGATTGGTTTTAGACCTTCATCCTTCGGCTGTTTGCCTTTTTCTATCGATTTCACATTTTAGCCCTAGGGCATCTAGTGGCTTTGTGCATCGAGCCTTCCGTAGGAGTCTTGGGTTCTTTGATCGTCCAGTCGACTTTGTGATTAATTTTTGCACTTGCTCAGTAGTTGTCAAAGCCTTTTGTTGGTATTAAAGTGCTTTGCTCCTTTTCCGCTTGGATTTCGCTTGACTTCGTTTGGGCTTAGATTACATAGCTCGTAGAGGTCTTTATGTTTTCTTCTTGGTTTGAAGGACTATCTTGGTGTTTTCGGATTCGATTGTGTGCTCATTGAGTGAAATTGATCTTTTTGCTCGGTGTTACTATCTCTCAAAATTTGTTTAGTGCACTTTGCCATTGAAAAGAAAACGAATAATCTCTTTTGTGTTGCATTAGTTAATTGAAATTAGAAGCTTTTCATTGATTAAACGATTTAAAACAAAGAAAAGTTTTGTTTGTTTGTCATTAGCTGCATTAAAGTGGTTCTTGATTGTTTGTGGTCATTTTGTTTGAAAAAACTCTCAACTCTCTCGTAGTTAGTATTCATCGAACGAAATGATATTCTTTGGCATATAGTTTGCATTTAGGGAATTGTGAGATATTACATACGGTAGGACCTGGAAATTGAAACTTAACTAAAGATCAACCATAAAATGAACTAAATGAACTTAAAAATGCATTGGAACATAACGCTCACTGATTAGAGGTCTAGGCTAGAGATGTGCTCTGGCATCGTTAAACCTAGTCACTGTTGTTTCACACTATGGTTGGGTGATTCCTCCTTTTGTGACTCGATAGTGGTCTAGCACGGACTTGAGCTCCCATGTACCATCGCGTATATAGGGGAGACCCCACTAGGTTATCATCCTTTATCCACAGGAAGCCGTGTCTGCCGCCTTACAAGCCGTAACGCACCGAACACAGCATTTGGGAAGATTGACTGCCGTACGGGAAGTCCTTGGTTTTCATATGACTGCCAAGGTGTATATGCAGTTTTACGGATTTGTTTGGTAAACCCTTTGCCTAGTCTCTCCAGAGTAGTCACTTTTGATCCTTTTCGGACTCCTTAAAAGAAAAGGCTCACTTGAGCAGTTTGTCACTTCGGGCTCACAAAACATTCGAAGGCGACTAGAGTCACCTTTTTGTCCTTTTCTCGACTCTTAAAACATGAAAAGGTCAAGTTGTGTCTATGCGTCTTAAAATTTATTTGGCCATGATTAATATTACCTGGTTAGATCTTGTGTGCATTAGTTTGAGTAGGGTCCTTTATCGTTAGATTCCCTTAGGTCCTGTTTGAAGTTTATCATCCTGGCTGAGCCATCGACTCCTGTTCCAAGCGATCAAGGGTCTCCATCTTCCATTGCTCCTGAGGTGCCGGTTGTGAGTGATACTCTTCCTGTTATCCCGAGTATCTAACCGATCAACTCTCGTGCCCCGGGCGACGAGGATTATGAAATCAATTGAAACCCCATCTTGGAGCCTGACGAGGACGATATTCCTATTACCCCCCCTGGTGTTTCGTCTCCAATGTCTACCTCTCACATGGGTGAGACATCTCCTAGAGTAAGCGAGACACCTGTGTTGTCGAATATCGACACTCCCATCCCAGCTACTTCTCCACTCCCCCCACGCTACCAGTCGTTGAGGGATAGGGTAAGTGCCAGGATCCCTGCTTCGACTATGTGGGACCCCCATATCACTCCCACCACAGGATCTTTTGTTTCACAAGTCCACACTACACCTGTCACTTCAGTTCCAACAAATCCAACTGTTTGTGTAGCACATTCAACTATGGTTGTTAGTGCCGTTACAACGTCTTCATCTTTGAACACTGGTGCTGGTCCCCCTCACGGTCAAGTGAGTAGCGGCCAGCTGGCACACACACCTAAAGTTATCCACCCTGCACAAAGTGCACCACCCTCTTTTGGTCCCGTCCCAGGAGGGGGGCCATATGATGCCTATGGACAAGCTGTTCAGGATTCGAATGCACAAGGTCCATTCTATTATTACGATTTTGCTGGTCAATACCTTCAGCTCTCTCAACCTTGCCTACTCAACCTATTGTTGAGGTTTCGGTACCATTATCCGTTACATGGAACACCACCACTTTCCATGGGGGCCAAGTAAGGCCTGCACAGCCTCAGGGACCGCCTAACCAAGGCCAGCCATCTTATGTGCAAACCCCTCAAGGGTAGCAATATTATGGCCAGTCTTACCCAGGACAACCTGGGGGCCTACAAGGACAACCCTATCAGGGACAACCTTTGGCCGCTGGTGGTCCATCTTTTACTTATCTGACCCAACCTTCTGGTTACCCGGGGCAACCTGGTATCTAGCAAGGTTACCCATCTGGACAACCAGGACAACCTTATATCCAACAAGGCCAACCTGGTATCCAGCAGGGTTATCCCTCTGGACAAGCTGGACAAACTTATATTCCACAAGGTCAACCGGCAGTCCAACAGGGGTATCCTTCTGGGCAAGGGGGGCAGCCTTACATACAGCAGGGCCAACCCATTGCTCAGCCTAGTCATCCTACTAGGCAAGCGGGTCAACCTTCTGCACAGCAAGGCCAACCCACTGCCCATCCTAGTCATCCTTCTGGACAGGCTGGCCAACCTTAAGGTCAACCGGCCGTCCAGCCCGCTCAACCATCTATTCCGCAAGGAAAACCCTCGGTTGCTCAAGGACAACTCGGTACCCAGCAAGCTCATCCTTCTGGGCAAATGGGTCCGTCCCAAACCCAACCAGGCCAACCTTCTGGCGAGATGGTCCAAGCTCAAGCTGTTCAAGGACATCCTTCTGGGCCCCAGACTCAAATTGGCTATCAAATGCAAGGTGGGCCACAACCCCAACCTTCCTACCAAGCGCAGCCTTCTTATCAGGCTCAGTATGGAGCTCAACAATCGTATGCCTACCAGCAACCCCATGGGAAAACTCAATTTACCCCTTATCAAAATTATCAACAAATGCAGGTCACTCCTTACCAGAATTATCAGCAACCGTATGTTGCACCTGCCGGTCAAGTTGCTAATCCATGGGGTGCTGGGGGGCAGTCTCAGGGTCAACTGTCTGCTTATGGACAGAATCCTTATGGACAGAATCCATATGGACAGAACCCCTATGGGCAAAATCCGTATGGGTAGAACCCTTATGGGCCAGGCCCATCCGGACAAAGTCCATGGGGGCAACCACCACCTGGTCGGAACCCTAGTACTACCTCTCTCCCACAGCCACAAATGTCCTATAATCCTCAGTTTCCTTTCTTAGCGACGTTGGAACTCCAGGATGTGTCCAAGTTGACGAATGACCCCATTCTTAATAATCCATATTGGCCACCAGTTCCAACTAAGATACCCGGTGATTGCCGAAATTTGATGGAAAAGCTGGTGAGGACCCTCAAGCCCATGTCATGACCTATCACCTTTGGTGCTCATCCAACTCATGGCTTGATGACTCCATCCAGCTCTGCCTCTTCCAAAGGACTCTCACCGGCTCCGCCGCTAACTGGTATATTGAGTTGAATTGCGGAACATTTCAAGATTTCAACTCGCTGGCTATGGCATTCCTAACTCATTTTCAGTTACCCATTCGATATGAGACAGGGACACATCTCCTTACGTCTCTCAAGCAGGACATGGCCACGGAATGGAGACGGCGTCGTCGCTTGATCGAATTTTGGATTCCTGATCAGCTCCTGACCGATTGGTTCACAACTTCCTTTGTCCCTGCAATTGCATGAGACATCGCCATGGGAGCTTGTGTAACTGAAGAGCAGGCTATCGCGCGTGCTCAGTACCTTGACTTAGTATATTCTTAGTCGGGTGCTTTATATGATTATTTTCCAGACGCCCCGAGACCTGGAACATCCAAAGCTCCGCCAAAACCATCTGTTGACGGAGTTATTGGCTCTGTAAACGCGTCTTCAAAGAAGTCATCCGCGAACCCTGGGAAGCAAAAACATAATGCTTCTAATGGAAACACTTCTCAGGGTAAATCTAATTCTGGAAGTACCTCCAAGGTTAATGCCATTCAGTCCACCACGGCAGATAAATCCTCGAAAGGGAAAAAGAAAGGGAAAGCCAAAAATAAATCTGAACAGCCCAAACAGGACTCCCCTAAACCTCCACCCGAGGAAGGAGCCAAACGAAAACCTAAGTATCCTTGTCTTATCTGTGATGAGGATCACTACACTAAAGACTACCCTAGGCGGTCCGAAGTTAGTCGGTTATTGAAAGGTGCTCCTGGGACTCCTGCTGTGCTTAAAGAACCTTTCCCTTCACAGCAAACTCAAATGGTGGCAGATCCATCGCAACCCTCTTCTTCATTCGGCTCTCAAGTCTTTATGGTTGGGACGATTCCCATCCATGTCACTACTCAAGCAAAAGAATATCCATCTCATGCCGGGAAAGAGTCGGAGGTCCCCTCGAGTGCTCCTCCGTCCAGTTCTAGTCCACTCCACATCGAAAGACCTAGCACTGAGACGACTATCTGACCCCCTCCAAAAGGTGTACTCCGGAAGTCTTCTTACAACCCTAATGCTCATGTTGCCCAGCACTACAGCATCGGTGAGGACTTAGCTCAGGCTCCGTCTGCTATGTCCACTCTAGAAGTCCTCCAGAGTTGCCCCTCCCAGAGGAAGTCCTTGCTATCGGCCATCGGTGGCATAGACCCGGCTGACTCGGATTTGATTTCGTTTGATCTCGAGGGCTATACGCCGAGACTGCATCACCAAATCGCTTTCCTTATACAGGTCATCATCAATGGTAAAACGATTTATCGTATAGTCATTGATGAAGGTGCCTCAACTTGCATCATTTCTGTTGCTTGCTGGAAAGCTATTAGGTCTCCAACATTGAGCCAGTCTCCTACGATGTTAGAAGCCTTTGATGGAAGAGGGTCTTGTCCTTACAGTATCCTCCAACACTTGCCCATCTCCTTGGAAAGGAAGACGGTAGAAGTGGAGGTTGAAGTTTTCGACACTAATCTTACCTACAACCTCCTCCTCGGACGTAGCTGGACATATGCCATGCAAGCCGTGGCCTCCTCCCTTTTCCGTGTCATTCGTTTCCCCCATCAGGGGAAGATTGTGATGGTGGACCAGCTCTCCTTCTTCGCCTCCTCTTCTGAAGGCAATGTGCCTTTCATGGAGCATACCTCCAAGGCATTCGAGAGTGTGGGAGCTGGGCTCTTTAAGGATCCCGCCCTAATGGGTGTCTTTCCACTTCCACCTCCGAATCTCGCCCCTATTAACATGATTTCTGTGCGTTCTGATCCGTGGGTCCTTCCTCCCGCCAATCAGATAGAATCCTGGGGCGATATGATGTCGTTGAGTCCTGCCGAGCTCAACTACGTCGAAATCGTTGCTGCATCGTCTCCCCCTCCCGAACCTTCTCTTCCGAGTGGTGTTCCCGACT
Organism: Pinus tabuliformis; assembly: GCA_031772625.1. Taxonomy (NCBI): domain Eukaryota; kingdom Viridiplantae; phylum Streptophyta; class Pinopsida; order Pinales; family Pinaceae; genus Pinus; species Pinus tabuliformis. The sequence continues at coordinate 431,995,719 of CM062814.1, read as the reverse complement.
CATATGTTCATTTCCCTTGGCTTGGAGATGATGCTACTTCGGATCCATTAAAGGAAATATTTCCTTCCGATGAAGCCATCATAGAGACCATGTCTCTTGAGGAGCCCCCTTGGTCAGATCATCACCACCGTTCCTCGTTTCTCCTTGCCCATCAGGAAATGATCACATGTCTCGAATGGTTTGATTCGTGTATCTCATTCCAGCCCCTTCAAGCACCTATTCAGATTTACCAAGTGTCTTCTGAGGGCAATATGGGAAACATTACGCAAACCCAACCTATCGACATCTCTGTGGAACCAGGGATTGTCGAGCATATTCATATTGGAGTCACTTGCACTCCAGAGGAAGTTCAACTTTACACCAATCTATTTCGTGAATTTCGTGATGTCTTCGCTTGGTCCTACGAAGAGATGCCCGGCATCGACCCTAGCATAGTGGTGCACGAGATACCTACGTATCCAGGTGCTAAGCCTGTTCGTCAACGCCTACGCCCTGTGCACCCCCAAAAGGCTGCAGCCATTAAAGCAGAAGTTGAAAAGCTTCTCAAGGCTGGTTTCATTTACCCCATTCCGCTCACGGATTGGGTTTCTAATATAGTCCCTGTGAACAAAAATCAAGGTACTATTTGCGTCTATGTTGACTATCGTGACATTAATCGCGCTTGTCCTAAGGATAACTTCCCCACACCTTTCATCGATCAGCTTATTGATGAATGTGCAGGAAGCGAAATCTACTCGTTTATGGATGTTTTTTCTGGATATAACCAGATCAATATTGCGCCCGCTGATCAACATAAGACAGCTTTTATCTATCCTTGGGGCACTTTTTCCTATAAGAAGCTCCCTTTCGGTTTAAAGAATGCCAGTGCCACCTTCCAACGTGCAATGTCCTATGCCTTTCATGACATTTGTCACATTGTACAGCCGTACCTGGATGACCTTCCAGCTCATTCAGTCAAGCGTCAGGACCATCCTTCCCATCTTCGCAAAATTTTTCTCCGCTGTCGACACTACCGTATCAGGCTCAATCCTCATAAATGTGTCTTCTACGTTGAATCAGGCCGACTACTCGGGTTTATCGTCTCCCGAGAGGGCATCCGTCTGGACCCCCTCAAAGTCGAAGCTATTTTGAACCTTCCTCCCCCTGCTTCTTTGCAGCAGTTGCAGAGTTTGCAGGGTAAAGCGAATTTCTTAAGACGATTCATTCCGAACTATGCCGAGGTGGCTAAGGGTTTCACACGGTTATTGAAGCGAGACACACCCTTCCATTGGGATGCTATCGCTCAGGAGTCTTTCGAGTGACTCAAGGGCCTCCTTGTCTCTGCTCCATTATTGCGACCTCCAAACTACCACCGTGATTATACTCTGTATCTAGTCGCCGCCGATACCACTATCGGCATGGTTCTAGTGCAAGATGATGATGATGGCAATGAACATGTCATATATTATCTCAGCCGCAACCTCCTGGATACGGAAACTCGATACGCTTATGTTGAGAAGTTGGCATTGGCCGTTGTTTGTGTCGTCCAATGCTTCCGGCATTATATCCTGTTGCGCACCACGACCGTGATTTCTGACTGCAACCCGATGATGTACATTTTGTCACGTCAGTTGCTGGGGGGCAAATACTCAAAATGGATCGTAATCCTCCAAGAGTTTGACTTGGAATTTACTGCTGCCAAGTCTAAGAAGTCTCTGGTCTTTGCTGAGTTACTCTGTTCTTTGCCGTCTCCTTCTACACCCTCTCTTTCAGAAGATCATATCCCGGACGAAACTATTTTTCTGATCAGCACCCTCGATCCCTGGTACGGGGATATTATCATTTATTTACAAACGTCCTCTTTCCGCCCCGCTGTATCCAAAGATTCCCGGCGGCGGATCCGCCATCAATCTCAACCTTATCGGATCATAGGGGACACCCTGTACCGTATCGACATTGACTCCATTCTCCGCCGATGTCTTACCCTTGAGGAAGCCGAGAGAGTCCTGAATGACTGCCACTCTAGCGCCTGTGGCGGCCACATGTCTGGATATGTGACAGCTCAAAAAATCCTTCGCGCTGGTTATTTCTGGCCATCCATTTTCAAGGATTGCATTCTTGCTGTTCGCTCATGTCATGCATGCCATATATACCAGCGGAAGATGCGTGCGGCACCGGCCCCGCTGCACCCTGTAGTGACCGTAGGCCCTTTTGCAAAATGGGGCATTGATTATACAACCTATAAGCCTCGCTCGGCCGGGGGGCATGGGTTTATTATCGTTGCCGTCGATTACTTTATAAAATGGGCCGAGGCGATGCCCACATTAAATGAAGACGATCATACGGCGGCGAAGTTTTTGTTCAATCATGTTATTACACGGTTCGGAGTTCCACAGGCCATCGTCACAGATCATGGAAAACATTTCCGTAATCACATGATGACCGAGCTAACAACCCAACTAGGCTTACGGCACGATAGTTCAACCCCGTACTATCCTCAGTCTAATGGCCAGGTTGAAGCCGTTAACAAGATTTTGGTTACGATGCTTCAACGTACTGTTGACATGCATAAGTCTAATTGGCACTTGAGGTTGTTTCCCGCCTTGTGGGCCTACCAGACCTCTGTGAAGGATGCCACCGATTTCACACCATTCCAATTAGTTTACGGACTGGAGGCTACCCTTCCTATAGAATGTGAAATTCCTTCGTTGAAAATAGCCGTCGAGTTGCTTCCCAACACTACTCCGGTAGAGGAACGACTTCTTTATCTAGAACGGTTAGATGAGACCCGTCGCTTAGCCTCTCTAGCCATCGAAGCTCAAAAGAAGAGGGTCAAAACTCATTTTGACCATACCATTCAGCCTCGTTCCTTTGTTGAGGGAGATCTAGTCCTGCTATACGACCAAGCAAATGACAAGCTGGGGGCAGGCAAACTCGAGCCCATGTGGCTAGGCCCTTACATTGTGAAGAGAGTGTTGCAAAAAGGGGCATACGAGCTAGTTGACTACGAAGGTAATCCTCTTGATAAGCCCCGCAATGGGCTGTACTTGAAAAAGTACTATGCATGATTCATGCACTTCGATTTGTACATGTGTGTGTGTGTGTGTGTGAGTTTTCATGTTTTCGGATTGGTGTGAAAGCGTGATTGCACCTTATTGTGTCTTTTTGCTTCTTGTGCAGATGTACGGTGCACCTTACATCTCCAACTAAATTAGGTCGTGTGGTTGGTGCGACTATTTCTAAAACAGTCGCGCCAATGGCGCGACACCTTTGGGAAAATCACCCCATTGGCGCGGACCCATGCTAGATACCCGCGCCAATGGGGCGCAACCATAAATTTTAAAACCCCCCTTGCGGAGGCTCAATTAGGGATAAAAATACATAAAAATAGTATGAAAATGGAGCTAAGGGGAGCGCCTCTTACCTGGAACTGGCGGAATCTCAAATGGTTGCACGGATTGGTGGTAATTGCTGCTCAAAGTTTGCTCCCCAAATGGACCACTACCACTATGCAAGAGGTAAAAAGTAAAAGTAATTCTATTTTCTACATTTTCACCATATTTATAGACTTTTTGACTTATAATTAGGTTTAAAGAATTGTTTTTTGAATATTTTAATATGTACTTTTGGTCGAAAATGGATTTTACGCTTGCTTTAGGTGCTATGACAGGTCCTTTTTGCAACTTCGATGGTGAAACGAGTTGTATTTTATACTTTTTCGGACTCGGTAAATACACGAAAAAGTCACTGTGGAGTCATCTTTCAGCTCTTTTCTGACTCACTAAAAATGAAAAGATCGCCGAGTTATCCCTCTTGACTCGTTAAACGTAAATAAGAGGCGGTCGTCTTTAAACCCTTTTTCGACCGTGTAAAAACGAAAAGATCGTCGGACCCTTGTCGTTTCAGGTTCGTTAATGGTTACGAAATGACGTGATGTTGATCACTTTTTTACTTTTTCAGGTCGATGTCACTATATATGAAAAGTACTCCTCGATCGTAATGGTTGGGCGGTTCTTTCGAGCATCGTTTTATACTTTTTCGGGCTCGGGAGACACAACTTTACAAAAAAGGACCCCCCTGGATTTCTCTTTTCTGTTGTCTTTTCAGACTCTCTAAACAGGAAAAGACACCGAGTTCTTCCTTTGTCAGACTCGTTAAAACTTAATGACATCGGGTTCCGTCGAAATGATGCTCACAAGCATATGCTATCCCCGTCAAGCTTGTTAAAAATAACTGGGGTACTCGCCAGAAATGGTGGGGAAAATGGACCCATAATTATTGTCGTGTCGGCAGTATGTCGCTCTTGAACATGGCACTTGTCTGCATTCGTGTCTGGGTGGGAACATCTCATCTCGTTTTTTACACTTGCCTCCGTGGGTTTGGGTTATCCTATTTGACCTCTCATCTGCTCATTGCCTTGTCACCATGACCTCTGCTCATTTTGATGTCAAATACTGCCAAGCCCACTGTCGTGCCACCGATATGTTCAAGAGAAGTTGACCTCTACAGTAGTACAACCTCCTCTGATACCTCACATAATTTTGATTCACCACAACATCCTTCCTCTGTCTCGTGTCACTGATGTGGGAAACACTATGGCCCACCTTTGATCAAGGTCACTTCCTATCGACTTCAACTCATTATCTAGGAAGTTGATCTAGAGACTCCCTTTCGGTGCCTTGGAGCCTGCATGCCTCAATGGCAGGTTCTTCATGTTCGACGAGAGGTTTTCATCATTGGCCTTCGATCGAATGATTCTACGGGTGTTCGACGCCAGCTCACTGATTCGCACGCCGTAGATTGTACCTGTAGTACCTTGAGGGCCATTGTCATTATTGGTGGTACCTCTCGCGTCTGTTAACAACTTTCATTATTGGATGGTAATCAGACGATGTTCATGCATGTTTGACTTCAACTCATGTATTCGCATGCTTGGACTTGTACTCTGTTCGGGTCGAGATGGAGCGCAAGACCCTGGATTTTGTCTGTTGGAATCCAGGTTGCGATTTGTGAATTATTATGTTCATTACATGACTCATTCACTGGATGGTTGCGACCATGCCTGAGTCTTTATATCGATCCTCACTGGATGGCTGCATCCATGCCTTGGATCTAGATGTACTCTCCTATGGATGGCTGCACCCAGACCACATATATCATGTACTTGAGATATCAGTTGTACTTCTTCACGCAGGTTCTTCGGCAGCCGTGTTTGCAGTCCCGCATGTTCTTGTAAAGCATTTCACCCCTCTCTCTCTCGGGCCTCATCCTTTAGGGGGCATCTGTTACACAGCAATTTGTCACCATTTGTCATCATCCCTGTTACCCCTCACCCGCACACTGGAGGCCTCATTCCGGGACCTGTGAGAAGTGACATGACCTGAAACCACTTGCATCATATTCCTCTAAGTATGAGCTTCATTTGCCCTGAAGACATCTCCCCATGAAAACAGCTCTTTTTACATTAGCGCAGGTTCACAGTTCACTGCCCGTGCCAATGAGGGAAATCCTCTAAAAAGGGCGCGCCATTGGCGCTCTGTCCTAGAGTCACACTCGCGCCAACCGAATTGAGTAAAGTTCTTAACCAACAAGCTCCCGAAGGTTCTCTTCAACCCATTCACCAACTGAATCTATGTTGAGCTAGGATGGTTTGGCTTCGAATCTCCATAGAAGGGAAAGTGGTTTGCCACCTTTCATGGAAGTTTCCAAGTGATAAAGCCAATCCCATGAATAATGTGGTTGATCCTATCTCTTTCTTCTCTATCTATAAAAGCTTGCCTCTATGCCTTGAGCAAGCTAGTTACAGTAGTTCTAGTTCCAGCATAGTGATAGAGAGTTTGAAGCTGCAAGAGCCTTCTTTGCACCCATAAGGCCAAATCTAAGTAAGGAGATTCTTGTCACCCAAAGAGAGAGAGGCTTGTTCCTCATCCCAACAAGCTTTGCAAGACTTGTGTAGCTGACTACCCAGCCAAAGGAGGATTTGACGTCAGAACAATGGTTGTATTCTTCTTTGTTATTTATTAATAATAGATGACTATCATTATGGTTCCACTCTCATTGTCTTATGTTTGATGTTGAGTTATATCTTTTCTGACTGATATATAATTGCATCTACTAGATTTTATGCTTGTTTTCGTGTTGTTCTTTGCATGTGCAGGTATCCCATCACGGAGATCGTAGGGATCGTGACCGGCCAAGGCAAAGGAACGAGGGCGACATCTCTTCTACGAACACTAGCGTTGGAATCCAAGTAGGTTCTCACCATCCACTTTTAATTTGCAATTAGGAACTTGCATGGTAGCATTGTGTGATTGTTGCTAGACCCGGTCTGGGCTAGTAGGGATCGTCTTTGTTCGCAGAGAGGATTTACCTCCACAACACCCCACTACCACTGCGTTCCCATCACAATTTTTTTCATCCGACAGCTACTGTGTCTATTACATGATGGGTATCTTTGGTTGGAGGAGTCGATTCCCATCATAGCCGACTTAGTTCATTGAATTTCTAAGCTGCCCATCAAAGGAAACAATCCCGCAGCTGTAGCAGGAAAGAGCAGTGACTTGGGCCTTGTAGATGCTATGAAGGCGAAATATAAGCTAGAGAAGAGGAAGTGAGGGTATGTCATAGCAAGCATCAAGGACCGTAGGGTGCACGTTTCCATGCAGCTTCTGGTCAGCAAGCTCATGAGGAAGTGCCACGCATAAGAGGTGCCAGCATCTGTAATCGCATTGGCGGAGCAGTGTGTAGAGGTGGTCTAGTTAAATTGGGCGCAGTTTCTTTGCGATGAGTTTCTGACAAATTATATGGAGGCCCAGGAGTAGGGTAAGACCTTCCACTACATGTGGTTGCTCTTATCCATCCTGTTGGTTACAGGGGAGCTGCCGGAGGATAGCCAATTCCCCACCATTGAGAAGAACCTACCTGAAGCTGTGAGGTACACCTCGCTCTGGGCGATGAAAGACGCAACGAGGGTTCGCGAGATCAAGGTGTTTTGGGTGTTCATGTAGGTGCACATCCGAACATGGATCAATCGTACGCTGCAACTGTCCGCAACAATATACAACAATTTGCAAAGTGCAACCAAATTCAAGGTGGATATGCATAATCTGTATATCCAGGCGCGAAAGGATCCAGCCCGAACATGGATGAGGCTTCCATTCATTGCAACAGACAATGCAATATTTGATGTAATGGCGACATGGTCTTCGGAGTGGTGTGCTCCAGACTTGGCAGAATTAAAAAAAATTGTAGCACAGTAGCGGAAGAAGGAAGCTAAGTTGCGCATCGCGAAGTTGGTGGAAAGGAAGCACTAGGAACAGGAAGCGGCCATGCAGTGGAAGGAGGCTGAGGCAGCAGTGACTACCCGGATGGTAGAAACCACAACTGTGCCCAATGAAGAAACTGAGGAAGGTTCGGAAATCTCCATGGAGTAGAACATACAGGAGGAGGTTGAGGCAGAAGAACGCAAAACACCATGGACCCAACTCAAGAGGCCATGCGTCCAGGAGAAGCCAATAGCACGAAAGAAGACAAAGACTACGAAGACTTCTGAGGGAGTCCTTCTTGACAGTAGCGAACCAGTTCACAATGTCACTAAGGATGCTCTAGAGGAGTTGATGACGGAGTAGAAAACTATGTTGGAGGTGCTCAGAGCGCAGTTGCATGCTTTATAGGTGCGACCCCCAGGAGGGACGACACCGCACCTTGCGGAAGGTGTAGCTGAAGTTGAACAGATGTGGCGTGCACGCACAAAAAACACTTTGGTGTTACCAGAAGGCATCGTCTTAGCAGAGGCAAAAGGTGACATGAGGAGTTGGGGGTTGAATTTGGCTGCCCTTCCCAGAGAAACCCTATACCAGCTACAGGATGGGGTAATTTCTGAGCTTCGCACCAGATAGGGCCACACTCTCCAAGTCTTGAGCGAGTAGAAGGTAAATTTAGAACATCTCAACCTGTAGTGTGATGACCTGGTTGCCAAAAACTAGGGATTAGAATAGGCAGTGGAGGAGGCCTGTAGCAGCACTCTGGATTTGGTCATGCCGGCGACACTCCCCACCGTGGAAAAGATTCACCAACTGGCAGCTGGAGTCCGTAGGACCTAGGAGGAGGCCGCGAAGGTTCAGTTGGAGCTGAACTTGTAGATCACAGAGCTGTGACTGAAGACTCGGTCCTCTACACCCCCGGAAGTCAGAGAGAAGTGCCACTATGCCATTCAATCTGGGTTGAAAGAGATAGAGCATGCTGTACAGGACTACACGGGATTGTTGGACCAGTCCCTCATCACACTCACTTCACTATAGGAGGACCCAATGCTGCAGCAGTTAGAGACAGAAGCATGGGAATTACAACAGGCCTATGACAATGTCCGAGGGACCGCGCAGACGGTCGCCCTTACTCAGCGATTGGCCAAGATGATAGAGGCCCATGCTTTGAAAGAACAGGTGGATGCCGCATGCCAAAAGGAAGCAAGGCTTAAAGCACGCATCTAGCCTTGGCTCAAGGAAGCATTCATGGTCACTGCCATGATTGAGGGGAAGTTGGCCCAGATGCAGGACACATATGTGCAAAGGAAAGAGGGTGCCTCTAACAACGATGCATTAGAGAGTCAAGCACAATTGATTCAACAGACAATAGAGGAATGTGTGGCAGACGTCCGTGAAGCACAGAAGTTGCTGGATGGAATCTGAGCAAAGATCACCACACCAGCACGGTGACTTGAGGGTGAGTCATGATGTTTGTGTTGGGGGCTTGTTGGGCAGCGGATCCTCGCGTAACGTTTTTGGGGCTTAAAGCCCACAATTTTGGGGTAATGGTATTGTAAAGGCTCCACGAAGTGCACGGAGTGCGAATTGTAATAAGTCAAGTCAAAGGGTTATCCGCCCAAAAATAATGTAAGGTAATGGAAAGTGAGTTAGCCTACCCATGGTCCACGGACCATGGGAATGTATAAATAGAGCGAGGCTCTAAGTGTAGAGGTTAGTTCTTGGTTAAGCTAGATCTTAAGTGATATGGGTTTTTGAATGCGATCTTCGCTCTGAGTCTGTAAGTCTGAGTCTTGGGTCATGGTAGTAGATAGAGGCTCCGCAGCTGTGTGCGCAGAGGCCTAGTAGAGTCTGCAACTATGTGCGCGGACCCCTGCAACTATGTGCGCAGGGCAGGAAGTGGATTGTAACTGGAAAAGGCATTAATAAAGATAAGTTGGTTTTGGAATATTGCATATCTGTTTCTAAGTTTCTATTTAAGCATTTGTTTACAGTTTATGATTGGGCGCATGTCTATTTATATTGAATGGTAAATGGAAGTATTAGGCCCACTTAATTTAATTCAAGATCCATAATACTAATAAGCACAGTAAAGGGTAAAGAAAATTTGTGATCTTCAACTAAGCCACGCGAAGGTAGTTGCACTGGACAGACAGCTGCATGGAAGTAACACAACGCATAGAGTAGGATCGTGAGCCTTCCAAGACTCATCAAGACATGCCAAGGGTGCAAAAACCTAGTTCCAACACCCTCCCATACTACCTCAGGTGAGACCTCAGTCTGTGCTCTGCAGACTGTTGCCGAAACGGCTAGTAGTTTCGGGATTTGTTTGGCTAAAACACTTCTGAACCTGGGTCAAGCCCTAACAAGCCAATAGAAAATAACGGCCTTGCATAGCAACAATGGTGGAGAGTATGTATCTGAATAGTTTAAGGACTTCTGCATTATAGAAGGAAGTAAATGGGAGTTGAAGGCACCCCATAACCCACAGCAGAATGGGGTGGCCAAAAGGAAGAACAGATTGATTGTGGGAGTAGCTCAAGCAATGTTGCATGACCAAAGCCTACCACTTCATTTGTGGGCTGAGGCATGCAATACAGCAGTATACTTGCAGAACAGAAGCCTGCACTGTATACTGGTGATGAAGACACCTATGGAGGCCTTTTCCGGGAAGCGACTAGATGTGAGTCACTTCAGGATCTTTGGAACATCGGTTTATTGCCATGTGACCAAGGATTCCTGAAAGAAGATAGATCCAAAAGCTAATTTGAGGATACTTGTGGGGTACAATGATACACCCCACGACTATCAGGTGTTCCTGCCTACCAGTCAGAGGATAGTGTTACGCAGAGATCTAAAGTTCGACGAGCAGAAAGCCATGTGAGTATCACTTAAGAGGGAGCTCAAGTTGCATGCAGAGGAGGAACTTTTAGTTCCTAAGGAGGAGGGGCCTCAGATTGATGTGGAGCAGCCACATGCAGAGGATCCGGGAGTGGAGACATCCACGCAAGCTGAGTCTTCTAGAGATGGGCAGAAACGCTCAAGGGAAGTTGACAAGTTGATGCTGGATGCATGACAGAATATGGGACAACCATCTTCTTAGTGCAAATAGAGGAGGTCACCTGAGCAGTACACTAGTTACATGGCCCTAGTTGGGGAGTGTGTAGACTCCAAACCTTCTTCATTCGAGGAGGCAGTGCAACAACCAGTCTGGGTTGTTGCTATGGTAGAGGAGTATGACTCTATCATTCGGAACAGTCTGTGGGATGTTATCCCAAGACCTTAGGACAAGTCAGTGGTGAATTCCCGATGGCTTTACAAGGTAAAGAAGGCATCTAATGGCAGTGTTGAGAAACATAAGGCAAGATTTGTTGCTCGTGGTTTCTCACAGGTCGAGGGGATCGACTACGATGAGAATTTTTCAGCTCGGATGGGTTGGAAGATCCATCAGATGGATGTGAAGACATCGTTCCTCAATGGAAAGATTGAGGAAGAGGTGTACATTAAGCAGCCGGAAGGTTTTGAGACCTTCGATCATGAGTCACATGTGTGCCAACTCAATAGGGCTTTGTATGGGTTGAAGCAAGCACCTCGTGCTTGGTACACTGGGATCAACAACTATTTCATTGGGTTGGGCTTCACCAAGAGTGAAGCAGATGCAAACCTTTACCACATAATGGTAGAAGGTAAGCCATTGATCATTGTTCTTTATGTCGATGATCTGATTTTGACAGGTGATGATCAGTTGATCAAGTCTTGCAAGGAGGACCTTGCAAGAGAGTTCGAGATGAAAGACATGGGTCTTATGCACTACTTTCTAGGCATGGAAGTGTGGCAGAAGGATGGGGAAGTGTTTGTGTCTTAAGGCAAGTATTCCAATGAGATACTCAGGCAATTGTACATGGAGAAGTGCAAGCCCATGTAAACTCCTCTAGCTGGTTACTGGAGGAAGGAGGATGCTACTTTAGGTGAGGTAGTAGCTGCTACTATTTATCGACAACTTGTGGGTTCACTGATGTATCTGGTGAACACATGACCAGACTTATGCTTTGTGGTGAACCAGCTGAGTCAAGCTATGGTTCAGCCTACCAAGCTGTTTTGGAAGGCAGTGAAGCATGTGCTGAGATACCTCAGAGGCACGTCTCAGTATGGATTTTGGTACAGACAAATAGAGGGAGTGAAGCTTCAGGGATTCACAGATGCAGATTGGGCAGGGAGTTCATTAGACCAGAAGAGCACTTCTGGAGGAATCTTCAACCTTGGTTCAGCTGCAGTTTCCTGGTACAGCAGGAAACATAGGCCAGTTGCACTTAGCTTAGCAGAGGCTGAATACATGGCTGCTAGTTAGGCAACATGTGAGGCCATTTGGATGCAGAAGATTCTAGTGGGATTGTTTGGTCAGAGGATGATCCAATTGTGATCTACTGCGATAATCAGAGTTGTATCAAACTCTCTGAGAATCCATTTTTTTATGACAGGTCCAATCACATTGATATCTGGTACCATCATCTTCGAGATTGTGTGGTGAAGAGGATCATGTTGTTGCTGTATGTTTCAACCGAGGAATAGGATGCAGATATTTTGACTAAGGCATTGTCAAAATGCAAGTTCGAGTTCCACAGAGACAGGATTGGGGTGACTGATAATCACTTTCTTGTTGAGAGGGAGTGTTGAAAATAGCAACAAGAAATGCTAAAAATAGAAGTGCTACAAATAGCACTGCTATAAATCTCATTTCGAGATACATTTGAATTTTAGTTAGTCCCTAAACTAGAATTGAGAATTAAAATTTGAATTTGATCTTAGCAGCTAGTTGTAAAATAATTAATTAATTCATCTTGAGTTAATTAGTTGTAGGAAATCAAACATGAAGTCTATGTGAAGACATGCAACAATTTCTCCATTGATTGAGGAAGTTATCCCTTGATTAAAGGAGATTAGGATGAGTTGTACTTTGATTTGTAATTAGTTAGCTCATTGACTGAGTTAAGTCTAGTTAGATTAGTTCAAACAGTTTGTTGAACTAACTGTGAGTTTATTTAGTTAATGCATGCATGCATGTAACTGCTACACTTCAGATAACTAAATATTATCTCATAAATAACTCATGCATGTCAGTTCAGTCAGATACCCAGTTGAGATCAGATGATGGGACAATGTATTATCAGTTGCAGGAATATTCCATGGAGGATATCTCTTGCATGTAGAAGGAATTCATTCCTTGGATATTGCGTAGTTACTTTTGGCTTTGATGAGTGTGTGATGAGGTAAATTCACACAGGTGGCAACATTGGACCCCAAAAGAAACTGCGCAAAGAAATGATCCAAATTAGATCCTCAAACAATTCCATGATTGTTAAGAATGAATGGCAGACTTCAAGAAATCTTATAGCTATCAAAAATAACCTCTGAATAATGGTAATTTGTAGCCAGCACAGAGCAACGAGGACATTCAGTCAAAGCGCGCTGACTGTTAGCCCATGGAGACTATGTAGGGTGCAAAAATGGTAGTTGGGAAGCTCAAACCCAGAAACAGAGGCTGTTTCTGATACATGGTTAGTGCAAAGCGCAAAGTGCTAATTGCATATCACTGGGAAAAAACCCTCGAGAAGGAAAAGCCCCGAGCCCTCGGTCACAAGGGAAACTAGAAAACCTTAGGAAAGTGCTAAAATCGACAGGTAGGACCCATGCTCAAAACCAACAGAATATCAGAGGCATTTTGGGCAGTAAGTGGGTTTGGCCAAAGACCTAGTGATTCCATACATCGAGTGATGCGTGTGTGGCAGGGAGAGAGAAAAACCGCTTACATCGCAGACTAATGATCAAGCAACTCGACCGTGCGATATAAGCGAAGACCGTAGGATCTGGGGACTCCAGATCAAACGACAGAGGTTCAACCCGATGGATGATCGGATCTGAGGGAGAAATAAGCTATGATGCATAAATATTTGAAGTCCGATTTGATCGATGAGTCGATAGAAGGATCCGTTTCGTAGGCTTCTAGGAAATAATGAAAAAAAAGACTCTTCGGGAAGAACTGACACTCAGTTTGCAAGGAGACAGGTGGCCACCTCTCTGCGAAGCATTACACAGCAACGATGATGTAGGGTAGAGGAGTCCCAACAGACAAAGGTAGGCGATCCAGAGAGTTGGGAAGACGAAGCAAATAGTCGAAGAAATGAAACGGCTTTAAAGCCACGAGTTGACAGAGACAAGACATAGAGACAGTGAGGCAGAGAAGCAGTGAAGAAGCCGAAGGCCGAGAGACACAGAAATAAGGGAAAAATTGGAGAGAACAGAGAAGCCAAGCTGACCATTAGAGTAAGGGAAACATCGAGCAGACAAAGACCAATTGAGGTCAAAATTCAGTAAGGGGAGTCTATGAACTCTAAGGACTTGGGAATTCCAAGTGCCATCCTACTGATCATCCTCTGTCAAGGGAGACTCAGGTTGAGCTCCTTATTGTAAGACTCTGCTTTGAAAACATAATAAAAAGGCCACCACTGAAAGCTAGACTAGGAGTCGTAGCCCAGGAGCAAGGATAATTTTAGGGGTGAATGTTCGTCCTTTGGCGAAATTAAGGGGTTTTAAATTTTTAGTGGGCGAATATTTTGTATCATAGTACATTTTTACAAATCTCCTCAAATAGCCCACCTTATTTTAAGGGAGAGGGTAAAAAAGGTAAATTTAGCCCTTGAAATTAGGACTTACAACCTTCCATTGGCCCATTTTCAAGAATAGGTTTTATTTAAGTGAATCCATTCGCCCATTTTCAAGAATAGGTTTTATTTAAGTGAATCCTATGTGCCAAATACCATATTTATAAAAGAGGTATGGTAAATTAATAAAAATATAAATAAATGAGAGGTATGGTAAATAAATAAAACATTTTTTATATTTACTCCATAAGTCACCTTATATACATGTAAGGGTGTAAACAAATAAAAATATAAGTAAAGTGGAGGTATGGTAAATAAATAAAACATCTTTTTATACTTACTCAAAAGGTATGGTAAATAAATAAAAATATAAATAAACTAGACGTATCGTAAATAAATAAAACCTCTTTTTATATTTAGTCCATAACCCTCGTTCTATTTATGAAGGCTCAAGAAAGAGGTTTTATTTAAGTGAATCCTATGGGCCAAATACCATATTTGTAAAAGAGGTATGGTAAATTAATAAAAATATAAATAAACGAGAGGTATGGTAAAGAAATAAAACATTTTCTTATATTTACTCCATAAGTCACCTTATATTTACGAACACTCAAAAAATGGGTTAAAGAAACAAAACATTTTCTTATATTTACTCCATAAGTCACCTTATATTTACGAACACTCAAAAAATGGGTTATATTTAGGTGAAACCTATGGCCAAAATACTATGGGACAAATACCATGGACTAGATTGTTATTAATACCATGCAAAAAACCATTATTAACCCTAATATTAGAATTAATAAAAATAAAAATGGCACATGGTATTGACCCATGGTATTCACCAAAATGGCACATGGTATTGACCCATGGTATTCACCTGGAATGTAGCCTATTTAAATGGGGGAATTAAACCAACATGTAGCCTATGCTAAGATTCACTAGGACTTTACAAAGTTTTATTATTTATTGAAAGACTCGCCAAGATCTTACAAGATTTTATAATTGAGTAAAATATTCGCCATGCCTGGTGAGAGATTCGCCAAAAAATTATATATATATATTATATTATTGATAAAATCTCCTTCCATTTTTGCTATATACCATGGAGATTCACCCATTTATTATATTTATAAATTTAGGGGGGGTTCTTAAAATTTTCCCTGCCCAGGAGGATAGGGTGAACTCCTTAATAATTTTTTTTGTGTTTCTATTTTGCTTACTGTGATCTCTTCCTGTTTAAAGTGTTTGTTTATTTTGCAATCTTATCGATTCATTGCCTAAGATAACATAGACACAAACACACCAGCACATGAGTCTGTAATAGCTTCATCAATTTCCTGAGGTCACCTAGGGGTGATTTTAGATCAAGTGGTATCAGAGGTATACGTTGTTAAGGTTAGAAAAGCTTCTGCTAGATTTAGTTGTTGAATGCTAACTAGATCAAAGCTCAAATCAGGACAAGGAGAGTTGGTTGAAACTAATCTTGAAATTGAAGAGTCTATCCTCAGAAGACAATGTCGAAGGAAGGATTTGTGGGGCTAGACCCTCAATTTATAGATAGTTTCCTGGCCATAAGGTCCATGGTAGAGGAAATGTATAAGGACTTTAGAAAACATAAATATGAAGATTCATCAGGCTCCAAACAAGATAAAGGAGAAGAAGAGTCTCTCCTCCATGACCACTCAAAAGGCAAAGGGAAAGAAGAAAACTTTCTCACAACTCCTAATAGCCCTGAACATAAAAAGAAGACATCTTTGATTAAACTAGATGTTAAATTTTATTTACCAATATATGCTGGAGAGTTGAATGCAGAAAAGCTAGACAATTGGATCAAACAAATTGATGTTTATTGCAGAGTGCAGAGTATCGATTCAGACAAGAGCAAGATTCAGCTGGCCAGCCTACGCCTTGGAGGCACTGCCTTGGTTTGGTGGGAAGGCAGGACCCAAGCTGACATGAAGAGACATGGTAAGACTCTTTATGTCTAGAGTGAATTTGTTTTTGCAATTAAAAAGCAGTTCTATCCACTCGCCTACATGCAGCAAGCCATGATGAGCTGGAAAACTCTTCGACAATTGAAAGGGAAAAGTGTACAAGGTTACACCCAAGAATTTAGGAAGAGAGCTTTGACTCTAGGAATCTCATTAGACTCCCCTGAGACTCTGTTGAAGTACATCAGTGGTCTACATAGCTACATGAGGTACACTATCCTCTTGTTTAATCCCACTAGTATAGATGAGGTATCTATTCAAGCTACACATCTAGAAGCTAGAGGAAAGAATGAGAACCCAGAAGTTGGGGGATCATCCCAACCCGTGGCAAGCAAGAATAAGGAGAAAGGAAAACAGAAATGGAAACCAAGTAAGGCCAACACTACATAGAAAAGAAAGTCTTCATGCACTCACTGTAAGAAGGATGGGTATGATGATGAGCACTGTTGGATTCTGCATCTGGAGCTGAGACCTAAGAAGTTCGCGGGCAAGAAGAAGAAGACTGCTGCAACTATTCAAAAAGATTTGGGGTCGGACTCAGGAGATGAAACAACCATTGCAGCCATGGGTATAAAAGGTAAGAATTATGAAGCATCTACTAGTAATTATGCACAATCTACTATTGATGAAGAAAATGAGAGAAAAAGACATGAGCTTTTCCATATTCGAGTTATTTCCAACCATCAAAAGATTGATAATTTGTTTGATAGTGGCTCACAAGTAAATTTAACTTCTGAAGCAATTGTAAAGAAGTTGTGATTACTGACTACACCTCACAAGAAACCATACCCATTAGGATGGTTAAGTGATAAAGAACAACTACAAGTGACTAGACAATGCAAACTTAAGTTTTATTTTTGGGTCAGCATTTGTAGATGAGGTTGAGTTAGACATAATTCCTTTGGATATATGTGGAATTGTTTTAGGAAGTCCTTACTTGTATGATCGAAAAGCTATTTTCTATAGAAATGAGAACAAGTATCTACTCGTTAAAGATGGAATCGAATACTTTGTAAGAGTTCATAAGCTCAAGAATAATTACACTCTCATAATCTCAGGGCAGATGAAACAAATAATAAATTCATGCAAATGATTTTTATTGATGGTTGTAAAGGAAAAGAAGCTTGATAAAACCAATGTATTTGAGGGCTATGATGCTAAATAGCAAGCTAATTTAGAAAAAGTTGTTTCAGAGTATGATATCTTGTTTCAAGAACCTAAAGGTCTACCACCCAGAAGGGAAATAGTGCATGATATTAATTTGCAGCAAGATGATCCATTGCCTAACATTGGAATGTATAGGTTGTCTACTTTACAAAATGCAGGAATCAAGAAACAGGTGCAGGAGTTGCTCGAGAAGGGGTTCATCAGACCTAGCACATCACCATGTGGATCTCCAATTTTTTTGGTGAGAAAGAAAGATGGCTCGTAGAGAATGTGCATTGATTACCAAGCACTGAATAAGATAAAAATCAAAAATCGTTATCCTATTCCTCGCATAGATGATCTATTAGATCAATCAAAAGAAGTTGTTTATTTCTACAAGTTAGACTTGCATAGTGGATACCATCAGGTCAGAGTTGCAGAACAAGATGCATGGAATACTGCTTTCAAAAACAAAGCAGCGATTGTATGAGTGGCTGCTTATGCCTTTTGGATTAGCCAATGCTCCTGCTACTTTCATGAGAATAATGAATGATGTACTCAGACCTTTTCTTGATGATTTTGTTATTGTATATCTGGATGACATTCTGATATTTAGCAAAACATGGGAAGAACATTTAAAGCATGTTAAGAATACACTAGATGTTTTGAAAAGAGAAAAACTTTATGTTAAACTGTCAAAATGTGAATTTGGAAAAACATCTTTGAATTATTTGGGACATATTGTAGGGGGTGGTGAACTGAAGATAGATCCCTCTAAGGTGGAAGCCATTGTAAATTGGCCTAAACCCAAATCTGCTATAGAAGTTAGGAGCTTCATAGGAGCAACACAATATTGGAGAAAATTCATTTCTAACTTTTCCTTAATTGCAGCTCCCTTACATGCTTTAACAGGGTTGAAGAAGGTGTTTTAGTGGGGAGGCAAACAGCACAAAGCGTTCGACACCTTGAAAGAAAAGATTATTACAGCACGAGTACTAGCATTGCCAGATCTTCAAAGACCATTTGAGATCCAAATGGATGCCAGCGACTATGCCATGGGAGCAGTGTTGATACAGCATGGTAAGCCCATATGTTATCATTCTAAGACATTTAATTCTGCAGTAGTTAACTATCCCACATATGATAAAGAATTGTATGCATTAGTACAAAGTGTGAAAAGGTGGAAACATTACTTAATTTGCAAAGAAACAGCTATACATACTAATCATCAACCACTTCAATATCTACACTCCCAAACTAAGTTGCAGCAATCAAGACACTATAGATGGATGGGTTTTCTACAACAGTTTCATTTAGTCATTAGATATAAAAAGGGCATACATAATAAAGTTGTAGATATGTTATCTAGACCCATTATAAATGCATCTACTATACTTAAGCATAATTCTGTGTTACATGAGAGCTACATTGAACAATATGCTCAAGATATAGACTTTAAAGATGTATATGCAACTTTAAGTCAAGGAAAATGAGTAGAAGAATTGGATTATCATATTAAGGACCAACTCCTATATCATTGTGGGAAGCTATGCATTCCAAAAATTGAAAGAGTAAAGATAATTCGAGAAGCACACACTTCTCTAATATCAGGTCACTTTGGGGTAAGTAAAACAGTTGCACAACTGCAAAGATTTTGTTATTGGCCAAAAATGAATGAGACAGTTTCTAGATATGTAAGAGGGTGTACTATGTGTGCTAAAAGCAAGCCCAACAATAGAAACTAGGCTTGCACACTCCATTGCCAGTTCCTTCTCATCCTTGGGAAAGTGTTTCCATGGAATTTTTTGGACAACTACCTAAATCTAGGAAAGTTCATGATTATCTGTATGTTGTTGTGGATACATTCAGAAAAATGTGTATTTTGATACCTTGCAATAAATAGATTACATATAAACAAACTGCAAAACTGTTCTTTCAACATGCATGGGTTCATTTTGGATTACCCACTTCCATTATATCTGATCGAGACACCCAATTTGTGGGAAAGTTTTGGTCATGTCTCTGGGAACTGATGGACACCAAACTGAAGAAAAGCACAACTTTCCATCCACAAACCGATGGCTAGACAGAAGTAGTCAACAGGACAGTGATCCAGTTGCTAAGGGGATATTGCAACAAGCATCCCAAGCTTTGGGATGAACATTTGTGTTATGTGCAACATTCTTACAACCGAGCCAAACATTCTTTCACACAGAGATCTCCTTTTGAGACCTGTTTTGGTTTCACACCAAGGTCTCCCTTGGATTTTGTCTTTGGTAAGGACACAATAGTTGAGGGACACAACGATGTGCACAAGGCAACTAGGTTCAGTAAACAAATCTAAGAGATCCATCAGGCAGTACAATAACAGCTGGAAAGGAGCCAGTCCAAATACAAGGCAAGGCATGACAAGCATCAGATGGAGCATAGTTTCCAAGTTGGTGATCAAGTTTGGCTATATATCAGCAAAGATAGGATGCAAGGTGAAGGCAAAACGTTGAAACCAATAAGGTATGGACCTTTCAGGATCCTTGAGAAAATTGGTGAGAATGCTTTTTGCCTTGATTTGCCAGCTTATATGCACATCTACTCAGTCATCAATGCAGACAGCTTGAGACTATTTGAACCTTCGTTAATTGAAGATCTTGAAGAACAGAGTCAATTTCCTTCTATTGATGACCTGCTACCTAAATATCTTAATGAATTGCAGGAAGACACAATTCTAGACAGGAAGGTGAGAATGACGTGCAGGGGAGATGTTGAGTACCTCAGAATTGGGCTCAAGGGTTCAAAGCCAAGCAATGAAAAATGGATCGAGATTGGACAGGTGAGAAAGTTGTATCCTCACTTAGTCGATGCTTGAAAACCAACTTTTGGTGGTCCAAAGTCTTTTTTAGTGGGAAGGTCGTGATCCGAATTGGATCCTCAAACAATTCCATGATTGTTAAGAATGAATGGTAGACTTCAAGAAATTTTATAGCTATCCAAAATAACATTTGAATAATGGTAATTTGCAGCCAGCACGGAGCAACGAGGACCTTCAATCAAAGCGCGCTGACAGTTGGCCCATGGAGACTATGCATGGCGCAAAAATGGCAGTTGGGATGCTCAAACCCAGAAACAGAGGCTGTTTCTGATACGCGATTAGCACAAAGCAAAACCCCTCGAGAAGGAAAAACCTCAAGACCTCGGTCACAAGGGAAACCAGAAAACCATGGGAAAGCGCTAAAACCGATAGGCGGGACCCATGCTCAACACCAGCAGAATATCAGAGGCATTTTGGGTGGTAAGTGGGTTGGCCGAAGATCCGGCGATTCCATACACCGAGTGACGCATGTTTGGCGGGGAGAGAGAAAAACGGCTTACATCGCGGACTAACGATCGAGCAACTCAACCGCATGATATAAGCGAAGACCATAGGATCTGCAGGCTCCAGATTAAACATCGGAGGTTCAACCCGATGGATGACTGGACTTGAGGGAGAAATAAGCTACGGCCCATAAAGATTTGAAGTCCAATTTGACTGATGAGTCGATAGAAGGATTTGTTTCGTAGGCATCTGGGAAATAATAGAAAAAACAACCGTTCAGGAAGAACTTACCCTCAGTTTGCAAGGAGACAGGTGGCCACCTCTCTGCGAAGTGTTACGCCGCAACGATGATGCATGGCTAAGGATTCCCAATAGATAGAGGTAGGTGATCCAGAGAGCCGGGAAGACGAAGCGAAGAGTTGAAGAAATGAACCAGCTTTAAAGCCACGAGCTGACAGAGATAGGACATAGAGACAGTGAGACAGAGAAGTAGTGAAGAAGCAGGACGCCGGGAGACACAGAAAGAAGGGAAAAATTGCAGAGAACAGAGAAGCCAAGCTGACCATCAGAGTAAGGGCAACATTGAGTAGATAGAGACAAATTGAGGTCCAAATTCAGTAAGGGGAGTCTATGAAATCTAAAGACTTGGGAATTCCAAGTGCCATCCTACTGATCATCCTTTGTCAAGTGAGACTCAAATTGAGCTCCTTATTGTAAGACTCTGCTTCGAAAACATAATAAAAAGGCCACCACGAAATTTGGACCAGGAGACGTAGCCCAGAAGGATTGGGTGAACTCCTTATTAAATTTTGTTGCGTTTCTGTTTTACTTACTATGATCTCTCACTGTTTCAAGTGTCTATTTATTTTGCAATCTTATCGATCCATTGCTTAAGATAACATAGACACACACACCAACACATGAGTCTGTAATACCTTCATTAATTTCCTGAGGTCACCTAGGGGTGATTTTAGATCAAGTGGTATCAGAGCTATAGGTTGTTAAGGTTAGACAAGCTTGTGCCGGATTTAGCTGTTGAATGCTAACTAGATCAAAGCTCAAATCAAGAGAAGGAGAGTTGGTTGAAACTAATCCTGAAATTGGAAGAGTCTATCTTAGAAGACAATGCTGGAGGAAGGTTCTGTGGGGCCAGACCCTCAATTTATAGATATTTTCTTGGACATAAGGTCCATGGCAGAGGAAATGTATAAGGAATTTAGAAAACATAAATATGAAGATTCATCAGGCTCCAAACAAGATAAAAGAGAAGAAGAGTCTCTCCTCCATGACCACTCAAAAGGCAAAGGGAAAGAAGAAAACTTTCCCACACCTCCTAATAGCCCTGAACATAAAAAGAAGACATCCTTGATTAAACTAGATGTTAAATTTGATTTACCAATATATGATGGAGAGTTGAATGCAGAAAATTTGGATAGTTGGATCAGACAAATTGATTTTTATTGCAGAGTGCAGAGTATTGATTCAAACAAGAGCAAGATTCAGCTGGCCAACCTATGCCTTAGAGGCACTGACTTGGTTTGGTGGGAAGGTAGGACCCAAGATGGCATGAAGAGACATGGTAAGACTCTTTCTATCTGGAGTGAATTTGTTTCTACAATCAAAACATAGTTCTATCCACTGGCCTACATGCAGCAAGCCATGATGAGCTGGCAAACTCTTCGACAATTGAAAGGGAAAAGTGTACAAGTTTACACCCAAGAATTTAGGAAGAGAGCTTTGATTCTAGGAATCTCATTAGACTCACGTGAGACTCTGTTTAAGTACATCAGTGGTCTACATATCTACATGAGGCACACTATCCTCATGTTTAATCCCACTAGTATAGATGAGGTATCTGTTCAAGATATGCATCTAGAAGCTAGAGGAAAGAATGGGAACCCAGAAGTTGGGGGATCATCCCAACCCACAGAAAGCAAGAATAAGGAGAAAAGAAAACAGAAATGGAAAGCAGGGAAGGCCAACACTGCACAGAAAAACAAGTCTTCATGCACTCACTGTAAGAAGGATGGGCATGATGATGAGCACTGTTGGATTTTGCATCTGGAGCTGAGACCTAAGAAGTTCAAGGGGAAGAAGAAGAAGGCTGCTGTAGCTATTCAGAAAGATTTGGTGTCGGACTCAGGAGATGAAACAACCATTGCAGACACAAGTATAAAAGGTAAGAATTCTTAAGCATCTAGTAGTAATTATGCACAATCTAGTATTGATGAGGAAAATGAGAGAAAAAGACATGAGATTTTCGATATTCGAGTTATTTCCAAACATCAAAAGATTGATACTTTGTTTGATAGTGGCTCACAAGTAAATTTAATTTCTGAAGAAATTGTGAAGAAGTTGGGATTACTGACTACACCTCACAAGAAACCATACCCATTAGGATGGTTAAGTGATAAAGCACAACTACAAGTAACTAGACAATGCAAACTTAAGTTTTCTTTTGGGTCAACATTTGTAGATGAGGTTGGTTTAGACATAATTCCTTTGGATATATGTGGAATTGTTTTAGGACATCCTTACTTGTATGATGGAAAAGCTATTTTCTATAGAGCTAAGAACAAGTATTTACTCGTTAAAGATGATATCGAATACTTTGTAAGAGCTCATAATTTCAAGAATAATTACACTCTCATAAACTCAGGGTAGATGAAACGAATTATAAATTCTTGCACACAATTTTTACTGATGGTTGTAAAGCAAAAGAAACCTGATAAAACCAATGTATTTGAGTGCTATGATGATGCTAAACAACAAGCTGATTTAGAAAAATTTGTTTCAGAGTATGATATCTTGTTTCAAGAACCTAAAGGTTTGCCGCCCAAAAAGGAAATAGTGCATGATATTAATTTGCAGCAAGATGCTCCATTGCCTAACATTGGAATGTACAGGTTGTCCACTTTAGAGAATGCAGAAATCAAGAAGAAGGTGCAAGAGTTGCTCGAGAAGGGGTTCATCAGACCTAGCACATCACCATGTGGATCTCCAATCGTTTTGGTGAGAAAGAAAGATGGCTCATGGAGAATGTACATTGGTTACCGAGCACTGAATAAGATAAAAATAAAAAATCGTTATCCCCTTCCTCGTATAGATGATCTATTAGATGAATTGAAAGAAGCTGCTTATTTTTCCAAGTTAGACTTGCATAGTGGATATCATCAGGTCAAAGTTGCAGAACATGATGCATGGAAGACTTCTTTCAAAACAAAGCAAGGATTGTATGAGTGGCTGGTTATGCCTTTTGGCTTAACTAATGCTCCTGCTACTTTCATGAGAATAATGAATGATGTACTCAGACCTTTTCTTGATGATTTTGTTATTGTATATCTGGATGACATTCTGATATTTAGAAAAACATGGGAAGAAAATTTAAAGCATGTTAAGCAGACACTAGATGTTTTGAAAAGAGAAAAACTTTATGCTAAACTCTCAAAATGTGAATTTGGAAAAATATCTTTGAATTATTTGGGACATATAGTAGGGGGTGGTGAACTGAAGATAGATCCCTCTAAGGTGGCAGTCATTGTAAACTGGCCTAAACCCAAATCTGCTACAGAAGTTAGGAGCTTCTTAGGAGCAGCACAATATTGGAGAAAGTTCATTTCTAACTTTTCCTTAATTGTAGCGCCCTTACATGCTTTAAGAGGGTTGAACAAGGCGTTTCAGTGGGGAGGAAAACAAAAAAAGCCTTCAACACCTTGAAAGAAAATATTAGTACAACAAGAGTACTAGCACTGCCATATCTTCAAAGACCGTTTGAGATGGAAATGGATGCCAGTGACTGTGTGTTATAGACATTTTTGTGCCTTACAGCTCCAAGCATGAAATGTCCATAAACCAAGGGCTCCTAAGTCCCTAAAAGTGTTATTGTAACCCCTAAAGGAACAAGGTCAACAAATTACAGCTTCTCCCAGAAGTTCTCCACCAGAAACTTCTCAGAATAAGTCAAAACAGGTTCATTTCAGCTGCTCCACTGGCTAGGTGCGTTGCATTGCACCTAAATACACTGGCTAAGTGTGTTGCAATGCACCTAAATGCACTATGAGGGTGCGTTGGGAAAGAAATGACAAAATGGCAGTGTCATTCCGCAAGGTGGAGAGACAATGGAAGATTCCAAAATCTTCTCCTATGACACTTGCCTCACTGAGTTCGACCAAGGATGAGTAAGAGGCCTTTAGTCTCCAAGTGGAAGCAAGAATTGACAGAGAGAAGACACTAATCAAATCACAAGCTGACTCATCCTCCTTACACATATCTATATATGGATCCCTCATCCCAGAGATCCAGAGGCTGGAATTTTGCACATTGTAAGGAATTGCTGTTGGTTTTGAGACAAACATCAGAGTATTGGGTGATCTATGCTTTGTTGGAGGTGAAGAGGGGCTTCTTTGTTGGGAGGTTGATGCTGGGTCAGGAATCATCGGTTGTAACTCCTCCTGGATCTTTTCTTGTTTATCAATAAAAACTATTTGAGTTTTTCCTCCATGCTTTTGTATCATTGATGCTTGTTACATTTGTATGGTTACCTTAAATCTGATCCTAAGTTGTTTATGAATATAGATCCATGTCTTTGTATAGTGTTCTTCTTCTGTGATCTTACAGGTACTTGGTGAAGCTGGGCAAGTAAGGGAGCAGGTAGCTGGAAGCTGTCAAAGAAGAGAGAGATTGGATCAAAGGATTAGCGCAAGACACAGGTTGGTTCTTCCTATTCCTCTCTATCTATAGTTCATAAAGGAAATATAAAAGTAGTTTTTCTCTGTTTGTTTCTAAGGTAGCTGTCACACCTTAGTGGGATAGAGCAGTTCTAAATAGACACTTTTCCTGGTAACACTGTGCCATGGGAGCAATGTTGATACAGCACGGTAAACCTATATGTCATGATTCTGAGACATTTAATTCTGTAGTAGTTAACTATCCCACATATGATAAAGAATTGTATGCATTAGTACAAAGTGTGAAAAAGTGGAAACATTACTTAATGGGCAAAGAAACAGTTATACATACTGATCATCAACCACTTCAATATCTACACTCCCAAACTAAGTTGCAGCAATCAAGACACTATAGATGGATGGGTTTTCTACAACAACTTCATTTAGTCATCAGATATAAAAAGGGCATACACAATAAAGTTGCAGATATGTTATCTAGACCCATTATAAATTCATCTACTATACTTAAACATAATTCTGTGTTACATGAGAGCTACATTGAACAATATGCTCAAGATATAGACTTTAAAGATGTATATGCAACTTTAAGTCAAGGAAAACAAGTAGAAGATTTGGATTATCATCTTAAGGACCAACTCTTATGTCATTTTGGGAAGCTATGCATTCCAAAAACTAAAAGAGTAAAGATAATTAGAGAAGCACACACTTCTCTAATATTAGGTCACTTTGGGGTAAGTAAAACAGTTGCACAGTTGCAAAGATTTTGTTATTGGAAAAAATGAGCGAGACAGTTTCTAGATATGTAAGAGGGTGTACTATGTGTGCTAAAAGAAAGCCCAACAATAGAAAACTAGGCTTGTACACTCCATTGCCAGTTCCTTCTCTTCCTTGGGAACGTGTTTCCATGGAATTTGTTGGAGGACTACCTAAATCTAGGAAAGGTCATGATTATCTGTATGTTGTCGTGGATAGGTTTATAAAAATGTGTATTTCGATACCTTGTAATGAACAAATTACAGCTGAACAAATTGCAAAACTGTTCTTTCGACATGTATGGGTTCATTTTGGATTACCCACTTCCATTATATCTGATCGAGACACCCGATTTGTTGGAAAGTTTTGGTCAAGTCTATGGGAACTAATGGACACCAAACTGAAGAAACGCACTGCTTTCCATCCACAAACTGATGGCCAGATAGAAGTAGTCAATAGGAGAGTGATCCAGTTGCTCAGGGGATATTGCAGCAAGCATCCGAAGCTTTGGGATGAACATTTGTGTTATGTGTAGCATGCTTACAACCGAGCCAAACATTCTTCCACACAAAAATATCCTTTTGAGACCTATTTTGGTTTCATACGAAGGTCTCCCTTGGATTTTCTCTTTGGTAAGGACACAACAGTTGAGGGACACAACAATGTGGACAAGGAAACTAGGTTCATTGAACAAATCCAAGAGATCCATTAGGCAATACAGGAACAGCTGGAAAAGAGCTAGGCCAAATACAAGGCAAGGCATGACAAGCATTGGATGGAACATAGTTTCCAAGTTGGTGATCAAGTGTGGCTATCAGCAAGGATAGGATGCAAGGTGAAGGCAAAAAGCTGAAACCAATAAGGTATGGACCTTTCAGGATCCTTGAGAAAATTGGTGAGAATTCTTTTCGCCTTGATTTTCTAGCTTATATGCATATCTGCTCAGTCGTCAATGGAGACAACTTGAGACTATTTGAACCTTCGTTAATTGAAGATCCTGAGGAATAGAGTCAATTTCCTTCTATTGATGACCTGCTACATGAATATCTTAATGAATTGCAGGAAGACACAGTTCTGGACAGGAAGGTGAGAATGACGTGTAGGGGAGATTTTGAGTACCTCAAAATTGGGCTCAGGGGTTCAAAGCCAAGCAGTGCAAAATGGATAGAGATTGGACATGTGAGAAAGTTGTATCCTCACTTAGTCGATGCTTGAAAACCAACTTTTGGTGGTCCAAAACCTTTTTTAGTGGGAAGGTCATGATCCGAATTGGATCCTCAAACAATTCCATGATTGTTAAGAATGAATGGTAGACTTCAAGAAATATTATAGCTATCAGAAATAACCTCTGAATAATGGTAATTTATAGCCAGCACGGAGCAACAAGGACCTTCGGTCAAAGCGCGCTGACCGTTAGCTGAGGGAGACTGTGCATGGCGCAAAAATGGCAGTTGGGAAGCTCAAACCTAGAAACGAAGGTTGTTTTTGATATTCAAAGTGCTAATCGCGTATCGCTGGGTGAAACCCCTCGAGAAGGAAAAGCCCCAAGTCCTCGGTCATAAGGGAAACCAGAAAACAGTGGGAAAGTTCTAAAACCGATAGGCGGGACCCGTGCTTAAAACCAGAAGAATATCGGAGGCATTTCGGGCGGTAAGTGGGTTTGGCCGAAGACCCAGCGATTCCATACACCGAGTGGCATGTGTTCGATGGGGAGAGAGAAAAACCACTTACATCACGGACTAACGATTGAGCAACTCAACCGCGTGATATAAGTAAAGACCATAGAATGTGGGAGCTCCAGATCAAATGGCGGAGGTTCAACTAGATGGATGATCGGACCCGAGGGAGAAACACGCTACGGTGCATAAATATTTGAAGTCCGATTTGACCGATGAGTCGACAAAAGGATCCGTTTCGCAGGCTTCTAGGAAATAATGGAAAAAACGACTATTCAGGAAGAACTAACACTCAGTTCGCAAGGAGACATGTGGCCACCTCTTTGTGAAGCATTACGCAGCAATGATGATGCAAGGTAGAGGAGTCTCAGCGGATAGAGGCAGGCGATCGAAAGATCCAGGAAGACAAAGTGAACAATCGAAGAAATGAACCGGCTTTAAAGCCACGAGCTAACAAAGACAAGACAGAGAGAGAGACACAGAAAGAATGGAAAAATTGCAGAGAACAGAGAAGCTGAGCTGTCCATCAGAGTAAGCGCAACATCAAGCAGACATAGACCAATTGAGGTCGAAATTCAGTAAGGGGAGTCTGTGAACTCTGAGGACTTGGGAATTCCAAGTGCCATCCTACTAGTCATCCTCTATCAAGTGAGACTCAGATTGAGCTCCTTATTGTAAGACTCTACTTTGAAAACATAATAAAAATGCCACCATTGAAAGATAGACCAAGAGACGTAGCCCTAGAGGATTGGGTGAACTCCTTATTAAATTTTGTTGTGTTTTCGTTTTGCTTACTGTGATCTCTTACTGTTTCAAGTGTCTGTTTATTTTGCAATCTTATCGATCCGTTGCCTAAGATAACATAGACACACACACCAGCACATGAGTCTGTAATACCTTCATTAATTTCCTGAGGTCACCTAGGGGTGATTTTAGATCAAGTGGTATCAGAGCTATAGGTTGTTAAGGTTAGACAAGCTTGTGCTAGATTTAGATATTGAATGCTAACTAGATCAAAGCTCAAATCAGGAGAAGGAGAGTTTGTCGAAACTAATCCATAAATTGGAAGAATCTATCCTAAGAAGACAATGTCAGAGGAAGGTTCTGTGGGGCGAGAACCTCAATTTATAGATAGTTTCCTAGCCATAAAGTCCATGGTAGAGGAAATGTATAAGGACTTTAAAAACATAAAGATGAAGATTCATCAGGCTCCAAACAAGATAAAGGGTAAGAAGAGTCTCTCCTCCACGACCACTCAAAAGGCTAAGGGAAAGAAGAAAACTTTCTCACACCTCCTAATAGCCCTGAACATAAAAGGAAGACATCTTTGATTAAACTAGACGTTAAATTTGATTTACCAATATATGATGGATAATTGAATGCAGATAAGCTGGAAAATTGGATCAGACAAATTGATGTTTATTGCAGAGTGCAGAGTATTGATTCGGACAAGAGCAAGATTCAGCTGGCCAGCCTACACCTTGGAGTCACTACCTTGGTTTGGTGGGAAGGCAGGACCCAAGCTGACATGAAGAGACATGGTAAGACTCTTTCTATCTGGAGTGAATTTCTTTCTGCAATCAAAAAGTAGTTCTATCCACTGGCCTACATGCATCAAGCCATGGTGAGCTGGCAAAGTCTTCGACAATTGAAAGGGCAAAGTGTACAAGGTTACACCCAAGAATTTAGGAAGAGAGCTTTGATTCTGGGAATCTCATTAGACTCACTTGAGACTTTGTTGAAGTACATTGGTGGTCTACACAACTACATGAGGCACACTATCCTCATGTTTAATCCCACTAGTATAGATGAGGTATATGTTCAAGCTACGAATCTAGAAGCTAGAGGAAAGAATGGGAAGCCAGAAGTTGGGGGATGATCTCAACCCACGACAAGCAAGAATAAGGAGAAAGGAAAACAAAATTGGAAAGTGGGGAGGCCAACACTGCACAAAAAAGCAAGTCTTCATGCACTCACTGTAAGAAGGATGGACATGGTGATGAGCACTATTGGATTCTGCATCTAGAGCTGAGACCTAAGAAGTTCGAGGGCAAGAAGAAGAAGAATGCTGCAGCTATTTAGAAAGATTTGGGGTCGAACTCAGGAGATGAAACAACTATTGTAGCCATAGGTATAAAAGGTAAGAATTCTAAAGCATCTACTAGTAATTCTACACAATCTACTATTGATGAAGAAAATGAGAGAAAAATACACGAGCTTTTCCATATTCGAGTTATTTCCAAAGATCAAAAGATTGATACTTTGTTTGATAGTGGCTCACAAGTAAATTTAATTTCTGAAGCAATTGTAAAGAAGTTGGGATTACTGACTACACCTCACAAGAAACCATACCCATTAGTATGGTTAAGTGATAAAGCACAACTACAAGTGACTAGACAATGCAAACTTAAGTTTTCTTTTGGGTTAGAATTTGTAGATGAGGTTGAGTTAGACATAATTCCTTTGGATATATGCGGAATTGTTTTAGGAAGTCCTTACTTGTATGACCAAAAAGCTATTTCTATAGAGTTGAGAACAAGTATCTACTCGTTAAAGATGGAATCAAATACTTTTGTTAGAGCTCATAAGCTCAAGAATAATTAAACTCTCATAAACTTAGGGCCGATGAAACGAATTATAAATTCACGCAAACAATTTTTACTGATGGTTGTAAAGGAAAAGAAACTTGATAAAACCAATGTATTTGAGGGCTTTGAAGCTAAACAACAAGCTGATTTAGAAAAAGTTGTTTCAAAGTATGATATCTTGTTTCAAGAAACTAAAGGTCTGCCACCCAAAAAGGAAATAGTGCATGATATTAATTTGTAGTGAGATGCTCCATTGCCTAACATTGGAATGTACAGGTTGTCCACTTTAGAGAATGCAGAAATCAAGAAGCAGGTGCAGGAGTTGCTTGAGAAGGGGTTCATCAGAGCTAGCACATCACCATGTGGATCTCCAATCATTTTGGTGAGAAAGAACGATGGCTCATGGAGAATGTGCATTGATTACTGAGCACTGAATAAGATAACAATGAAAAATCGTTATCCCCTTCCTCGCATAGATGATCTATTAGATCAATTGAGAGAAGCTCCTTATTTTTCTAAGTTAGACTTGCATAGTGGATATCATCAGGTCAGAGTTGCAGAACAAGATGCATGGAATATTTCTTTCAAAACAAAGCAGGGATTGTATGAGTGGCTGGTTATGCCTTTTGGCTTAACTAATGCTCCTGCTACTTTCATGAGAATAATGAATGATGTACTCAGACCTTTTCTTGATGATTTTGTTATTGTATATCTGGATGACATTCTGATATTTAGCAAAACATGGGAAGAACGTTTAAAGCATGTTAAGCAGACACTAGATGTTTTGAAAAGAGAAAAACTTTGCGTTAAACTCTCAAAATGTGAATTTGGCAAAAAATCTTTGAATTATTTGGGACATATAGTAGGGGGTGGTGAATTGAAAATAAATCCCTCTAAGGTGGCAGTGATTGTAAATTGGCCTAAACCCAAATCTACTACAGAATTTAGGAGCTTCTTAGGAGCAGCACAATATTGGAGAAGTTTCATTTCTAACTTTTCCTTAATTGCAGCTCCCTTACATGCTTTAACAGGGTTGAAGAAGGTGTTTCAGTGGGGAGGCAAACAGGTTAAAGCCTTCGACACCTTGAAAGAAAAGATTAGTACAACACCAGTACTAGCATTGCCAGATGTTCAAATACCGTTTGAGATCCAAATGGACGCTAGTGACTGTGCCATGGAAGCAGTGTTGATACATCATGGTAAGCCCATATGTTATTATTCTGAGACATTTAATTCTGCAGTAGTTAACTATCCCACATATGATAAAGAATTGTATGCATTAGTACAGAGTGTGAAAAAGTGGAAACATTACTTAATGGGCAAACAAACAGTTATACATATTGATCATCAACCACTTCAATATCTACACTCCCAAACTAAGTTGCAGCAATCAAGACACTATAGATGGATGGGTTTTCTACAATAACTTCATTTAGTCATTAGATATAAAAAGGGTATACACAATAAAGTTGCAGATATGTTATCTAGACCCATTATAAATGCATCTGCAATACTTAAGCATAATTTTGTGTTACATGAGAGCTACATTGGACAATATGCTCAAGATATAGACTTTAAAGGTGTATATGCAACTTTAAGTCAATGAAAATGAGTAGAAGAATTGGATTATCATATTAAGGACCAACTCCTATATCATTGTGGGAAGCTATGCATTCCACAAACTGAAAGAGTAAAGATTATTCGAGAAGCACACACTTCACTAATATTAGGTCACTTTGGGGTAAGTAAAACAATTGCACAGCTGCAGAGATTTTGTGATTGGCCAAAAATTAATGAGACAGTTTCTAGATATGTAAAAGGGTGTACTATGTCTGCTAAAAGAAAGCCCAACAATAGAAAACTAGGCTTGTACACTCCATTGCATGTTCCTTCTCATCCTTGGGAAAGTGTTTCCATGGACTTTGTTGGAGGACTGCTTAAATCCAGGAAAGGTCATGATTATCTATATGTTGTTGTGGATAGGTTCAGAAAAATGTGTATTTTGATACCTTGTAATAAACAGATTTACAGCTGAGCAAACTGCAAAAATTTTCTTTCAACATGTATGGGTTCATTTTGGATTACCCACTTCCATTATATCTGATCGAGACACCCGATTTGTGGGAAAGTTTTGGTCAAGTCTATGGGAACTGATGGACACCAAACTGAAGAAAAGCACAACTTTCCATCCACAAACCGATGGCCAGACAGAAGTAGTCAACAGGACAATGATCCAGTTGCTCAGGGGATATTGCAGAAAGCATCCCAAGCTTTGGGATGAACATTTGTGTTATGTGCAGCATGCTTACAACTGAGCCAAACATTCTTCCACACAGAGATCTCCTTTTGAGACCTGTTTTGGTTTCACACCAAGGTCTCCCTTGGATTTTGTCTTTGGTAAGGACACAATAGTTGAGGGACACAACGATGTGGACAAGGAAAATAGGTTCATTGAACAAATACAAGAGATCCATCAGGTAGGAACAACTGGAAAAGAGCCAGGCCAAATACAAGGCAAGGCATGACAAGCATCAGATGGAGCATAGTTTCCAAGTTGGTGATCAAGTATTGCTGTATATCAGCAAGGACAGGATGCAAGGTGAAGGAAAAAATTTGAAACCAATAAGGTATGGAACTTTCAGGATCCTTAAGAAAATTGGTGAGAATGCTTTTCGCTTTGATTTGCCAGATTATATGCACATATACTCAGTCGTCAATGCAGACAACTTGAGACTATTTGAATCTTCATTAATTGAAGATCCTGAAGAACAACGTCAATTGCCTTCTATTGATGACCTGCTACCTGAATATCTTAATGAATTGCAAGAGGACATAGTTTTGGATAGGAAGGTGAGAACGACGCGCAGGGAGATGTTGAGTACCTCAGAATTGGGCTTAGGGGTTCAAAGCCAAGCAGTGAAAAATGGATAGAGATTGGACAGGTGAGAAAGTTGTATCCTCACTTAGTCAATGCTTGAAAACCAACTTTTGGTGTTCCAAAAGCTTTTTCAGTGGGAAGGCCGTGATTCGAATTGGATCCTCAAACAATTCCATGATTGTTAAGAATGAATGGCAGACTTCAAGAAATCTTATAGCTATCAAAAATCACCTCTGAATAATGGTAATTTGCAGCCAACATGGAGCAACGAGGACCTCTAGTCAAAGCATGCTAACTGTTGGCCCATGGAGATTGTGCATGGCGCAAAAATGGTAGTTGGGAAGCTCAAACCCAGAAATGGAGGCTGTTTCTGATACACAAAGCACTAATAATGTATCGTTGGGAAAAACCCCTTAAGAAGGAAAAGCCTCGAGCCCTTGGTCACAAGAGAAACTAGAAAACCGTGGGAAAGCCCTAAAACCGATAAGCGGGACATGCGCTCAAAACTGGCAGAATATCGGAGGCATTTCCGGCGGTAAGTGGGTTTGGCGGAAGACCCAGCGATTCCATACACCGAGTGATGCCTGTCTAGCGGGGAGAGAGAAAAACCACTTACATCGCAGACTAATGATCGAGAAACTCAACCATGCAATATAAGCAAAGACCATAGGATCTGGGGGCTCCAGATCAAATGGTGGAGGTTCAACCCGATGGATGACCAGAACCGAGGGAGAAATAAGCTACAACGCATAAAGATTTGAAGTCTGGTTTGACCGATGAGTCGACAAAAGGATCCGTTTCACAGGAATCTGGGAAATAATGGAAAAAATGACCATTTAGGAAGAACTGACACTCAGTTCGCAAGGAGACTGGTAGCCACCTCTCTGTGAAGCGTTATGCAACAATGATGATGTAGGGCAGAGGAGTCCCAGCGGACAAAGGCAGGCGATCTAGAGAGCTAGGAAGACGAAGTGAAAAATCGAAGAAATGAACCGGCTTTAAAGCCACGAGATGACAGAGACAGGATAGAGAGACAGTGAGGTAGAGAAGCAATGAAGAAGTCGAAGGCCGAGAGACACAGAAGCAAGGGCAAAATTGGAGAGAACAGAGAAGCCGAGCTAACGATTAGAGTAAAGGCAGCGTCGAGTAGACAAAGATCAAATGAGGTGGAAATTTAGTAAGGGGAGTCTGTGAACTCTAATGATTTGGGAATTCCAAGTGCCATCCTACTAATCATCCTCTGTCAAGTGAACTTAGACTGAGCTCCTTATTGTAAGACTCTACTTTGAAAACATAATGAAAAGGCCACCACTGAAAGCTGGACCAGGAGATGTAGCCCTAGAGGATTGGTTGAAAACCTTATTAAATTTTATTGTGTTTCTGTTTTGCTTACTGTGATATCTTACTGTTTCAAGTGTCTGTTTATTTTGCAATGTTATCGATCCGTTGCCTAAGATAACATAGACACACACACCGACACATGAGTCTGTAATACCTTCATTAATTCCTAGGGGTGATTTCAGATCAAGTGCTATCAGAGTTATAGGTTGTTAAGGTTAGACAAGCTTGTGCTAGATTTAGCTATTGAATGCTAACTAGATCAAAGCTCAAATCAGGAGAAGGAGAGTTGGTCGAAACTAATCCTGAAATTGGAAGAATCTATCCTCAGAAGAAAATGTCGGAGGAAGGTTCTATGGGGTGAGACCCTCAATTTATAGATAGTTTCCTGGCCATAAGGTCCATGGTAGAGGAAATGTATAAGGACTTTCGAAAACATAAAGATGAAGATTCATCAGGCTCCAAACAAGATAAAAGAGAAGAAGAGTCTCTCCTCCATGACCACTCAAAAGGCAAAGGGAAAGAAGAAAACTTTCTCACACCTCCTAATAGCCCTGAACATAAAAATAACACATTTTAATTAAACTAGGTGTTAAATTTGATTTACCAATATATGATGGAGAGTTGAATGCAGAAAAGCTGGACAATTGGATTAGACAAATTGATGTTTATTGCAGAGTTTAGAGTATCTATTCATACAAGAGCAAGATTCAACTGGCCAGCCTACGCCTTAGAGGCACTGCCTTGGTTTGGTGGGAAGGTAAGACCCAAGCTGACATGAAGAGACATGGTAAGACTCTTTATGTCTGGAGTGAATTTGTTTCTGCAATCAAAAATCAGTTCTATCCACTGGCCTACATGCAGCAAGCCATGATGAGCTGGCAAACTCTTCGACAATTGAAAGGGAAAAGCGTACAATGTTACACCCAAGAATTTAGGAAGAGATCTTTGATTCTAGGAATCTCATTAGACTCACCTGAGGCTCTGTTGAAGTACATCGGTGGTCTACACAGCTACATGAGGTAGACTATCCTCATTTTTAATCCCACTAGTATAGATGAGGTATCTGTTCAAGCTATGCATCTAGAAGCCAGAGGAAAGAATGGGAACCCAGAAGTTGGGGGATCATCGCAACCCATGGCAAGCAAGAATAAGGAGGAAAGAAAACAGAAATGGAAAGTAGGGAAGGTAAACACTGGACAGAAAAGCAAGTCTTCATGCACTCACTGTAAGAAGGATGGGCATGATGATGAGCACTGTTGGATTCTGCATCGGAGTTGAGACCTAAGAAGTTCAAGGGCAAGAAGAAGAAAACAACTACAACTATTCAGAAAGATTTGGGATCAGAGTCAGGAGATGAAACAACCATTGCAGCCACAGGGATAAAAGGTAAGAATTCTAAAGCATCTCCTAGTAATTCTGCACAATCTACTATTGATGATGAAAATGAGAGAAAAAGACATGAGCTTTTCCATATTTGAGTTATTTCCAACCATCAGAAGATTGATACTTTGTTTGATAGTGGTTCACAAGTAAATTTAATTTCTAAAGCAATTGTAAAGAAGTTGGGATTACTGACTACACCTCACAAGAAACCATACCCATTAGGATGGTTAAGTGATAAAGCACAACTACAAGTGATTATACAATGAAAAATTAAGTTTTGTTTTGGGTCAGCATTTGTAGATGAGGTTGAGTTAGACATAATTCCTTTGGATATATGTGGAATTGTTTTAGGACATCCTTACTAGTATGGTTGAAAAGCTATTTTGTATAGAGCTGAGAACAAGTATCTACTCGTTAAATATGGAATTGAATACTTTGTAAGAGCTCATAAGCTCAAGAATAATTACACTCTCATAAACTCAGGGTAGATGAAATGACTTATAAATTCTTGCAAATTTTTTTTACTGATGGTTGTAAAGGAAAAGAAACCTGATAAAACCAATGTATTTGAGGGTTGTGATGCTAAACAACAAGCTGATTTATAAAAAGGTGTTTCAGAGTATGATATCTTGTTTCAAGAACCTAAATGTCTACCACCCAAAAAGGAAATAGTGCATGATATTAATTTGCAGCAAGATGCTCCATTGCCTAACATTGGAATGTACAGGTTGTCCTCTTTAGAGAATGCAGAAATCAAGAAGTCGGTGTAGGAGTTGCTTGAGAAGGGGTTCATTAGACCTAGCACATCACCAGGTGGATCTCCAATTGTTTGGTGAGAAACAAAGATGGCTCGTGGAGAATGTGCATTGATTACCAAGCACTAAATAAGATAACAATAAAAAATCATTATCCCCTTCCTTGCATAGATGATCTATTAGATCACTTGAAAGAAGCTGTTTATTTTTCCAAGTTAGACTTGCATAGTGGATATCATCAGGTTATAGTTGCAGAACAAGATGCATGGAAGACTGGTTTCAAAACAAAGCAAGGATTGTATGAATGGCTGGTTATGCCTTTTGGCTTAACTAATGCTCCTACTACTTTCATGAGAATAATAAATGATGTACTCAGACCTTTTCTTGATGATTTTTTTATTGTATATTTGGATGACATTCTGATATTTAGAAAAACATGGGAAGCACATTTAAAGCATGTTAAGCAGACACTAGATGTTTGAAAAGAGAAAAACTTTATGTGAAACTCTCAAAATGTGAATTTGGCAAAACATCTTTGAATTATTTGGGACATATAGCAGGGGGTGGTGAACTAAAGATTGATCCCTCTAAGGTGGCGGTCATTGTAAACTAGCCTAAACCCAAATCTGCTACAGAAGTTAGGAGCTTCTTAGGAGTAGCACAATATTGGAGAAAGTTCATTTCTAACTTTTCCTTAGTTGCAGCTCCCTTACATGCTTTAACAGTGTTGAAGAAGGTGTTTCAGTGGGGAGGAAAATAGAAGAAAGCCTTCGACACCTTGAAAGAAAAGAATAGTACAACACCAGTACTAGCACTGCCAGATCTTCAAAGACCGTTTGAGATCCAAATGGATGCCAGTGACTATGTCATGGGAGTAGTGTTGATACAACACATTAAACCCATATGTTATCATTCTAAGACATTTAATTCTACAGGGGTTAACTATCCCACATATGATAAAGAATTGTATGCATTAGTAAAGAGTGTGAAAAAGTGGAAACATTACTTAATGGGCAAAGAAACAGTTATACATACTGATCATCAACCACTTCAATATCTACACTCCCAAACTAAGTTGCAGCAATCAAGACACTATAGATGGATGGGTTTTCTACAACAGTTTCATTTAGTCATCAGATATAAAAAGGGCATACACAATAAAGTTATAGATATGTTATCTAGACCCATTATAAATGCATCTACTATACTTAAGCATAATTCTGTGTTACATGAGAGCTACATTGAACAATATGCTCAGAAATAGACTTTAAAGATGTATATGCAACTTTAAGTCAAGGCAAATGAGTAGAAGAATTGGATTATAATATTAAGGACTGACTCCTATATCATTGTGGGAAGCTATGCATTCCACAAACTGAAAGAGTAAAGATAATTTGAGAAGCACACACTTCTCTAATATCAGGTCACTTTGGGGCAAGTAAAACAGTTGAACAGCTGCAAAGATTTTGTTATTGGAAAAAAATGAATGAGACAGTTTCTAGATATGTAAGAGGGTGTACTATGTGTGCTAAAAGCAAGCCCAGCAATAGAAAACTAGGCTTGTACACTCCATTTCCAGTTCCTTCTCATCCTTGGAAAGTGTTTCCATGGACTTTGTTGGAGGACTACCTAAATCTAGGAAAGGCCATGATTATCTATATGTTGTTGTGGATAGGTTCAGTAAAATGTGTATTTTGATACCTTGTAATAAACAAATTACAATTGAACAAACTACAAATTTGTTCTTTCAACCTGTATGGGTTCATTTTGGATTATCCACTTCCATTATATCTGACCGAGACACCCGATTTGTGGGAAAGTTTTGGTCAAGTCTCTGGGAACTGATGGACACCAAACTAAAGAAAAGCATAGCTTTCCATCCACAAACTGATGGCCAGACAGAAGTAGTCAACAGGACAGTGATCCAGTTTCTCAGGGGATATTGTAGTAAGCATCCCAAGCTTTAGGATGAACATTTGTATTATGTGCCGCATGCTTACAACAGAGCCAAACATTCTTCCACATAGAGATCTCCTTTTGAGACATGTTTTGGTTTCACACCAAGGTCTCCCTTGGATTTTGTCTTTGGTAAGGACACAATAGTTGAGGGACACAACGATGTGGACAAGGCAACTAGGTTCATTGAACAAATATAAGAGATCCATCAGGAAGTATAGGAACAACTGGAAAAGAGCCAGGCCAAATACAAGGCAAGGCATGACAAGCATCGGATGGAGCATAGTTTCCAAGTTGGTGATCAAGTCTGGCTATATATCAGCAAGGACAGGATGCAAGGTGAAGGTAAAAAGCTGAAACCAATAAGGTATGGACCTTTCAGGATCCTTGAGAAAATTGGTGAGAATGATTTTCACCTTGATTTGCTAGCTTATATGCACATCTACTCTGTCATCAATGCAGATATCTTGAGACTATTTGAACCTTTGTTAATTGAAGATCCTGAAGAACAGAGTCAATTGCCTTCTATTGATGACCTGCTACCTAAATATCTTAATGAATTGTAGGAAGACACAGTGCTGGATAGGAAGGTGAGAACGATGCGTAGGGGAGATGTTGAGTACCTCAGAATTGGGCTCAGGGGTTCAAAACCAAGTAGTGCAAAATGGATAGAGATTGGACAGGTGAAAAAGTTGTATCCTCACTTAATCGATGCTTGAAAACCAACTTTTGGTGGTCCAAAAGCTTTTTCAGTGGGAAGGTCGTGATCCGAATTGGATCCTCAAAAAATTCCATGATTCTTAGGAATGAATGGCAGACTTCAAGAAATCTTATAGCTTTCAGAAATAACCTCTTAATAATGATAATTTACAGTGAACACGAAGCAACGAGGACCTTCGGTCAAAGTGCACTGACAGTTGGCCCATGGAGACTGTGCATGGTGAAAAAATGGTAGTTGGGAAGCTCAAACCCAGAAACGGAGGCTGTTTCTAATACGCGATTAGCGCAAAGCAAAACCCCTCAAGAAGGAAAAGCTCCGAGTCCTCGGTCACAAGGGAAGCCAAAAAATCGTGGGAAAGCACTAAAACCGACAGGCGAGACCCACACTCAAAACCGGTGGAATATGGGAGGTATTTCAGGCGGTAAGTGTTTTTGGCTGAATACCCAACGATTCCATACACCGAGTGACACATGTCCAGTGGGGAGAGAGAAAAACCGCTTACATCGCGGACTAATGATCAAGCAACTCAACCGCGCAATATAAGAGAAGACCATAGGCTCTCGGGGCTCCAGATCAAACGGCGGAGGTTCAACCCGATGGGTGACTAGACTAGAGGGTGAAATAAGCTACGGTGCATAAATATTTGAAGTCCGATTTGACTGATGAGTTGATAGAAGGATCCGTTTCGCAGGCATCTGGGAAATAATGGAAAAAATGACCGTTCAGGAAGAACTGACACTCAGTTCGCAAGGAGATAGGTGGCCACCTCTCTGCGAAGTGTTACTCAATAATGATGATGCAGGCCAGAGGAGTCCCAACGGACAGAGGCATAAGCGTTTAAGTCCTAGCACACCTTTCTCCTTTAGATACTTTTGTTTAGTGCTAGTTTCTTCCTTCTGCACCAGCGCTGGCCAAAAACAACTCGCTCCTTACTAGGGGTGTGTTGATTCTATAAATTTGGGAAAATTAAAAAGATTTCCGAAGCTTCCTCTTCTTGTTGATGGTGCT
The DNA here is from genome assembly GCA_031772625.1 of Pinus tabuliformis. Lineage (NCBI taxonomy): Eukaryota > Viridiplantae > Streptophyta > Pinopsida > Pinales > Pinaceae > Pinus > Pinus tabuliformis. The sequence continues at coordinate 431,955,622 of CM062814.1, read as the reverse complement.
GGACCCACCAACATGTCAAGGTGATATCCCTGGTAAGAACTCCCAATTAGACCTTAGACAATTTGGTGTAAGAGTCCCAGCAGTGGGTCGTAAGGTAATGCCTTGACCGCGGTGTCACAAAGAGGCAAGTAGAATAACTCTGTCAGCAGCAAGGGTGTGACTGATGTAGTGAGTTAGAGAAAGTGTATGAGAGGTTCCAACACTTTGAAGGGGGAAGGAGGAGAAGGTGAGTTCCAGGTTGAAAGGGATCAGTCCCAACTCGGCTAGGAAAACACAACACAAAAGAGATGCACAACTTCCAGCGGAGCAGTCCACTCGAATGTAGAAGTGACATCATACAAGGTAAGATAACACGTACAACACTCATGGATTAGTCTGAGACGAGCGTTACAGTTGTTATAGAAAGGTTCAAGTGAAAGGTATGTCTGATGTCCGGCAGAGAAGTCGACATGGATAGTGACAACATTAAGAACATATGCAACACATTAACAACAAGATTCATATAATTTCATGTGAATAAATTCATACAAAAGTACGTAAGTTAAGCAACACATATCATTGAAGCAACCAGAGTTGTCCAACTACAATAACAACATATGCATGGAAATGTGCTAGCTCTTATTATATAAATAAGTGTAAGTCACAATCATACATTACATCCATGTAAACCTGATAGCCGTAATAGTGGAATGTTACAACCACATCTGCCTGGTCATCTAAAGATATGTACCAGCTCCGTGCAGTGGAGAAGCCAAGGCGTGTTACAATACTATCCAAGCCTTCTTCAAAATATTCTTAGTAGAAGCTTGGCTGACCAAAATCCTGTACAATGAGTTGTGAGGGACTACTTATAACAAAGGGTGGGGTGACCCTTGACATTCCCCTTTGTGACAGTTCAACTACCCCCATGAATCTTCACTTACGCTATGACTATTACATCCAACCATTGACACTTGACTTGCACTTGACATGACTCAACATTACAATGCACATGTACTCATGTGAGACATCATGGCTTGAGCAAGCTTTGCAAGACATCACTAACACTCAGTTCATTGTGATGAGACCAACTCTTTGACATGCTTGTGATAGTGAAGGTGGTGAGCTGATGCCAAGCTTGGTCGTCCATGATGGTGTGCATGCACCTCATGGTGACATCTTGTGGAAGCTAACTCTTGCATCCATTGCAACCGGTGCATTGGTTCGACCCCTTTCATCCAACTCATCTACTAACATGCACATGGTCTTCTTGGGTATGATTGAATAGGAAACACACTGATGCATAGTGTCCATGTTGCTCTTTAAGTGTGTACTAGTGGCCATGAACATCAACTTGCCGAAGTACATGTTTAGCTCCAGTTGGACTTGCTTCTTGTCTTCGCCTTGGTGAGTGTGTTGAATGGGTTGGATTGCATGTGTGCACTCAACGACATGCATGCTGCTGGATCCCTTGCATGCAATAAACAAAATTTCTCACCATGTTTGATATGTGTCAACTACTAGGATGGATCCTTAACTTGTACTACCGCAGTTTCATCCGCGAGTGCATGTTGCACCCACTACTTTTCCAGTTCCTGCTGCAATTCATTGGACTGTCTGTGCAACTTCATGTTCTTCCTGATTTGCTGCTTCAGCACATGCAACTCCTTCTTTGTTCCATCTTCTACCTTCACGCAATCTTCATGTCACGCTGTCACTTCATAGCTTGAGTCTCCAAAGTTTCTTTCATTATCAGTGAATCTGTTTGATCTTGCAACTTTTCTCCGCCTCTATGTTGTCAACAACCTTCCTATTGCATTCACTACGTTCGTTGCATTTGGTATGTTGCCTTCAACTATTGTTCATGATGTTGCTCGTTGTGATGCTATTTCTTGATTTCCTTGTCCATGAACAACTTGATGTCTTCATGAGTAGGTAATCCCATGGACACTTGATCGACTGCATCCTCCAGCGTGCTTTGAACAATGTCTTCATCTCTACTCTCTTGGAAACCATTGTACCTATACTGCTGAGAGGAAGATTAACACCTATGATACTTGGAGACATGGAAACACTAATAGAAAGAAATCTGTCAACCAAAAACCAAAATGAACATGAGAACTGACTTGCATCATACTTGGGTGAATGATCATGAAGGTTGCGCAATTTCGGCTAGGAGGTCGGGAGACCGACTGCCAAGAATGCACAAGGCACAGTCTGGGCTGCTGGGAGACTAACTAACTATTGGAACTGCACAATGCACAGTCCAATCTGGCTACTGACTGTTGGGATTGCACAATGCACAATGCCAGCTGGGAAGGATTGCTGGCCCAGGGACAGATTTGCGCAATTTCTTGGGTCAAGCATCCACTGTGCTCCAGAAATGTGAAAAATAGTCCTGGAGTCCAGTGCTAGGCAGAAATGCACAAATCTAGAGGGGAAGGTGAGTCTTCCTTTCCCAGATTGTGCAATGCAGCCTTGGTGAAGGCAAAGCCCTGGCCAAGGTTGGTTTGACTCGCTGACAACCAACTGAAATCAAGTAAGTCAATGAATGCATGATGACACAAAGTGATAACAGAAGTGATTAAAAGTGCATGAAAAACATGAATGAAATATTTAACAAACATATCAACATGCATGTGGGTGAGGCAGTTCGTTGGTTGGGCGAACGTCCATACAAAATAATTTCATGCATGCAACAACAGTGAGATAGCAATGAAAACTGAAACAGAGCTAGAACAAGCTAGTAAACATGTAAACGACAGCAAGCGTTCAAAGAAATCAAGCAAATAGTACTCATACAAGAGAAAACCCAAAAAGTGACAGAAATGCAACACAAGTCATGTGAAGCAGGCTTACCCCAAAACAACTGAGTTGAATGTGCTGACTACTCCTAGATGTGATGTGGGATGTTAGAGCTGCAAGGTGATGTGAAAAATGAGCTCTATAGTGTCCGGTTGATGATTTTTGATAACGTCGAGTCTGTGATGTGCATGCCACAAATCTAGGGGAAGCGACACTTGGGGGGAGGTTTCTGAATTTCTCCATGCATATAACCTCCAACTACTAAACACAGATCCCTAAAACAAGGGATGCCTTTACATGTTGCCTTGGGAGATGCAGCCTATGCATGAAATTCTACTTTTTTTGGTCCTAGAGGAAACTAGTGAACTTAGTTGCACATGCAACCAACTGCTCGACTGTTGGAGAAAAATGCTCATTTCTGGCTGGGAGTTGGGCTGGCTACCCAGGAGATTTTGCAATTTCTAGACAGAGTAGTTGACCACTGCCCATATTTGCGCAAATCCTGGGATGAAAAACATGCTGCTGGGAGTGTTGTCTGATAGGATTGCGCAATCCTGGAGTCCAACATGCTGTCAGAGAGGATTGTGCAATTTCTAGAGGGAAGGCTGGTTTCCCTCCAGAAATGCGCAATTTTCAAGGGGAAGCTACTCAGCCTGTAGCTAGACCAAGTTAGGGTGAGCTGCCTATGAAGGGAAGAGAGCAAACTATGATTGATAGGTTGCCTTTGAGCAAGAAAGATACTGAAGCTTGAGGACTTGATGAAGCAAGGCAAGCTACTATGAAGGTTGGTAGGGAGGCTCCAAAACAAGTTAAGGAAAAATTTTGGAGGGTGGTTGTAGCCACTACAACACTTCCATAAGCTTCCAAGGGTTGTTTTAACCATTTACCTTGAATAAGAAGCTGGAGTCCTATCTGATCCTACCTTGTAGACTTCACCTCTTATCCCTTGAGCTGATCTTACCCTCTTAAGTCGATCTCAAGCCTATATTGGTAAATGGATAAGAATTCCTAACCTACCATTACTCTCCTATAAATTTACTTCCATCTACAAAATCAAGGTTGGCTTTTGGAGACTGACCATGCCCTCATGATGCTACCTTGAATCTAAGAGAGTCATCATCTTCGTGCATTAGGATGTCATTGAGGTGTGCTTTGTGACAAGGAAGGAAAAGTTGACTTGTGGATATATCTACAAGATCAGCTACTATTCTTAGTTGTAAAATCTCTCCTATTTATATTAATACAAGGAGTATATTATTTTCCTATGTGTTTTGTTACATTTACATTCATGTATTTCGATGCCTCACTGATTCATTGAATAGAGTAATTTAATTATGCTACGTAGATGTTGTGGATCCTTGGCTTGTGTTTGTTATATGTGCAGGTTCTAATTATAGCAATCATATCTACGATTGGAGCTAACAATTCGGGAAGAAGGTAAAGCTTGCGACAGATTCCAAGTAAGCCTCTTTCCCATTCTTCAATTTCTCTAAGGGTAACTCTATATTCTTTGCTTTCTATTGTTCTAGACCAGTCCACTAGGTCTAGGGAAGATACTTTTGTCTACAATAGTGAACGTATACCATTACATATTTTTTTCTTCTTATTTAAATATTTCTTTGTAATGTTCATTAGAGTCTTGGATGATACCTTAATCTTGTTAAAATATTCAAAATTCCAAAGAAAGTTGACTTTATTTTTGGATCTGATTTAGAACCTAGGGTCTCAATTTATTGTCACCAATTGGTTCCATTTTCAAGGTAGAATGGAATTAGTGTAGATGAAATCATGTATATGTCATCAAATTTTTTATGGCGGGAGATAAAAGACTAGATAACTGAGAGAGAATAAAATACATGCAATAGAAACTTGAAGCCCACTACATATAGACCTAGTATATTTATGGGGAGATGAGTATTTTTATTTCGATGGGAATGAGATAATTTGATGTTGGATTTCATTTTTAGTTGTTTGAATGGATAAATAAATAGGATGAAACTAATCCTCTATGACACACTCAAGAATTGGTGGTTAGCACCAAGTGACAACTATCTTATTAAACATCATAGAAAATAAGTGGACTAAGGCAACTGATTTTTGGCTTAATAGATTCAAAAAAGGATATATTGTAAATTTTTTTATTGAATAAAACAATTATTTTTGTGCCTGTTGGGCATGGAATCCCCCCCAAAGAATGTTTTGGGGCTCAAAATCCCATGTTTTGACTGAATGATGTTGTAAAGCCCCGCGAATTGCAGGTACGGAAGTATGTTAGAGTCATAGGGTTGTCTGCCCTAGTTTGTAATGTAATGTCAGCCTACCCATGGTCTGTGGACCATGGGATTGTATAAATAGAGCGAGGCTCTAAGTGTAAGAGAGAGTGAAGTATGAGATAGAAAATTAGAAGCATAGAGAAAGTGTCTAAGTGTTTCTTGGGTCGTAGAGTAGGAGAAGGCTCTGCAACTGAGTGCATAGAGGCATTGTCGTCCACAGCTGAGTGCGCAGTGTTGGCATTATGATGCATGTGTTGTAATTGATGGCAAACAAATCATAGAAGATCAATTCACTTATATATATCTAGATGAATCTACGGAAGAGATATCAGATGACAATTATCAGTATGACAAGTCCAAAGGGGGAGATTGTTGGCATTATGAGACAAGTGTTGTCCTTGATGGCAAATCACACAAATGATAAATTATAGTGCAGCAAATTTATTTGATAAATTATAGTGCAACAAAGTTTCCTTCATGTAGAGAAACGTTCACGCACTTTTATGCAGGGAAAAGTTTATTCCATGTAGAGAAAAGTTCACGCACTTTTATGCAGAGAAAAGTTTATTCCATGTAGAGAAAAGTTCACGTACTTTTATGCAGAGAAAAGATTCCATGTAGAGAAAAGTTCACGCACTTTTATGCAGAGAAAAGTTTATTCCATGTAGATAAAAGTTCACGCACTTTTATGCAGAGAAAATTTTATTTCATGTAGAGAAAAGTTCACGCACTTTTATGCAGAGAAGAGTTTATTTCATGTAGAGAAATGTTGACGCACTTTTATGTAGAGAAAAGTTTATTTCATGTAGAGAAAAGTTTACGCACTTTCATGCAGAGAAAAGTTCACGCACTTTCATGATTGGTTCATGGTATTAGTCCGACAGTTTTTGATCCTATGGTTTTGGTTCGTGGTATTGCATCCAAAAGTGTTGATCTCACGCACTTTCATGATTGGTTCATGGTATTAGTCTGACAGTTTTTGATCTTATGGTTTTGGTCCATGGTATTGCATCCAAAAGTGTTGATCTCACACACTTTCATGGTTGGTTCATGGTATTAGTCCGACAGTTTTTGATCCTATGGTTTTGATCCGTGGTATTGCATCCAAAAGTGTTGATCCCAAGTATTGGGTCCGTGGTATTGTGTTATTATGGTTTTGACCCGTGGTATTGTGAAAGGCCTAAGACTATAAAAGAGGAAGGAGATCATTTGGCAAAGCATCATCTGAATCATTGAATATCTGATAAAGTGCTAGATCTAGAATACTGTGATTGGGTTATGGTGCAGATCTGGATCTGAGCTAAAGAGGGATCTCACCGGTTGATGGAGAACAATATCTAAGGATAGATCGGGATCAAATGGTTTGAAATGAACCATCTCTATATATTTGATTATGCTTATTCTAGATCTATATATTGAAAAATGATCTGAACTGGGTATAACTTAAGTTTGAAATCGCTGCAAGTCATGTTTGAATATTTATAGATCTGTATGTGGGTTGGCTTTGGTGTAAACGCATATATATGCAGGTTTGGTTCATTGTAGTAGCATATACAATTTGAGCTATGATATTTGAAGTCACAGGTGGTTCTGGTTGTTGATGGGTTCTGATGACAGTTTAAAGGTGTCAGTATTCTGCATATCCTGTTTGGTTGATTGTGTTTAGCTTCAGTATTGATGGATGAGAACTAATATTGGATCAGGATCATAATGACTCATATTTATGTGATCTGATGGACTAGATCTGGGTGCTAACACATATATTATCCTTGTATATTGTTGTTGGGAAAAGTGTCTACTCAGAATGCCCCTATCCCACTAAGGTGTGACAGTGCCTTAGCAACAAACAAGGAAAACTACTTTCGTATTCTTCTTTATGAAATGTAAATGAAGAGGAATATGATGAACTAACCTATATCTTGCGCTAGTCCATTGATCAAATCACTCTCCTCTTTGACGGCTTCCAGCTACCTGCTCCCTTACTTGCCCAGCTTCACCAAGTTCCTGCAAGATCACAGAAGAGGAAAACTACACAAAGACATAGATTTACATTCATAAATAGCTTAGGATAAGATATAAGCTAAACATGCAAATATAACAAAACATCATTGATACACAAGCATGTAGGAGAAAATCAAATAGTTTTATTGATATAACAAGAAGATCTAGGAGGAGATACAACCAAGTGAGTCCCGATCCAACATCTACCTCCCAGCAAAGGAATCCCTTCTTCACCTCCAACAAAGCATAAATCACCCAATGCACTAATCTCAATCTCAAAACCAACAGCAATTCTCTGCAAAGTACAAAATTCCAGCCCCTGGATCTCTGGGATGAGGGATCCATATATAGATGTATGCAAGGAGGATGAGTCAGCTTATGATTTGACTTGTGGCTTCTCTCTGTCAGTTCTTGCTTCCACTTGGAGACTGAGAGCCTCTTACTCATCCTTGGTCGAACTCAGTGAGGCAAGTGTCATTGGGGAAGATTTTGGAAGCTTCCATTGTCTGTCCACCTCACGGAATGACACTGCCATTTGTCATTTCCCGCTAAGCGCACCCTGGTAGTGCATTTAGGTGCGTTGCAACGCACCTAGCTAGTGTATTGGGGTGCTATGCAACGCAGGTAGCTAGTGGAGCAACTGAAATGATCCTGATTTGACTGATTCTGAGTAGTTTCTGGTGGAGAACTTCTGGGAGAAGCTGTCATTGGTTGACCTTGTTCCTTTAGGGGCAGGAACAAAACTTTTAGGGACTTTAGGATCCCTTGGTTTATGGACATTTCATGCTTAGAGCTATAAGGCACAAAAATGTCTATAACAGTTGCCCCCTAAAGTATGAGGCCGTTTATCGGGTGAAATGCTTTATTAGGAGGATCCGAAGTTCTTTGAATGCTGGGAGGAGACCTGTAATAAGATACAATACAATACATTATCTTCATACTATTTTCATGATCTAGCTGAGGCGGGCATTCCCATGCTCAGCTTTATAAATTCATTTTTATGTACATAGGACAGACAATCGTCTGATGGTAGACTGATGATTCTGATGAAGTCATCATCCTTTTGGTAGGATGATTATCTGTGCTGCAATGCTGTACATGTCAATGTTTTTATTTTTCCTGAATATATATCGCAGCCCGGATGGATGAAACTAGATCCGGGGTCTTCAATCTCGTCCGATCTTCGCTCGAAGTACAAGTCGATCCATGTGAGAAATGTTTTGAAGTCGAACATGGAAAGACATCACTTGATTACCAGTCGATGATGTAAACTGTTAACAAGCGCGAGAGGAATCACCGATAAGGATGATGACCCTCAAGGTACTGCAGTACAATTCACGTGGTGTGAATAAAGGACTTGGCGTCGAACACCACACAAAATCTTTCGGTCGAAGGTCATTGATGTATACCTGTCGCCGGAAGTGAGAAACTTGCCATTGAGGCATGCAAGCTTCAAAGTACTGAATGGGGTGTTCCTAGATCAACTTCTCGGATAATGAGCTGATGTCGACAAGAAGCGATCTGTCAAAGGAGGGCCTTGATGAATCCCACATCAATGACACGAAACAGAGCAAATGATTTTGATGGAGGTGAAAACGATATGATGATATATGGTTCAGGATGGCGGTCATGAAGGAATGAAGTATAATGTATGGTAGTGGATGGAACACGGGTGACTTCTCTGGATGACTTCTCTTGAACATGTCGGCGACACTTATGTGATGGATTGGTAGCATTTACAAAGTTAGCTGACAGCCAGGGAAGTTGTAGGCTCGACCAACCAATAGTGTGGACTCCGGAATTAGTGTGTAGACTAGAAGCATCAGAAGATAAGATCGCGCGAGCTATGGACCATTGGCTTGATCGAATAATAGGGGGATTTATCACTGAGTTTGTGGTAGACACAACTGTGAGCTACAATGAGGAAGAATGACACTTTCTCAAAGGACCGTGAGGTAAGTATATTAAATCTTTGAATACTTGGATTAAGATGTTATTGTGTGAAAAAAGGGTCATGCAAATACATTAATGTTTGGGACTACCCGCAGTGGAAATATCTACAAAAGTAGCGGAGAATTACAAAACAGTCCCTTAATTTCACCATCGTGAGAGAGCAAGGAAGAGTTCGCTAAGGTCTCTCCGAGAAGTGCAGTCAGTTTGATAAGGCAACAAATTTTACAGTTACCACCTCCACCCACACCTCCACCCGCTTCACCTCCCTCACCTCCATCTCCACCCACCCCACCTCCACTGCCTCCACAGTGCAATATGGTGAGCGCGATCAAACTACCAGTATTCAACGGGGTAGGGAATTAAGATCCAGACCAATTCTGGTTTGTTGTAAGAGAAATATGGGAAGCACAAGGTGTCACGGATGACAATATTAAGAAGGTTACATTGGTAAGCGTGTTGCAGGATCCCACATTAACATGGTATATCAAGCACTCTAACGACCACCCAAACACAGGGATAGAAGAGGTCCAGAATGCGCTAAATATGGAATTTAGCAAGCCAAAGTCAGAAACACAATCAATCATCAGGTTTAAATAGTCACAGTGCTCTGGGTGAGCCTCAGATCTGGATCAACGGTTGAAGAGTATGATCCGCGAGGCGAATATGATGTTGACAGATGGACAACATTGCACATGGTTTGTAGCATCTCTGACATCGCACTTGAGGACGGCGCTGTCACAACAACGGTGTCACAATAGAAACTTTTCACCCAGGCCGAAGCGTTGGAAATGGCAATGAGATTACATGAGACCCCAATACAAGACCCTGGGTTGGGAGTTCAGCAAATCCACGCGCAACTACAGAACTTGTGTTTTGAAATGCAAAGTTTCAAGCAGGATAGGACACCGTAGCCAAAAGTGCGTGAAGAAGTATGGTGCATAAAATGCAAAGGCCAGGGCCATGACAAGGATCACTGTCCAGTGTTCGCGAACAACTTGATAGGAGGAGGGCCAATGCTGTTGAGATCGGAAGCATAGGCAGGGCCGAGCGTGGCACCTGCTTTATGGTGTGCGATTTGTCAGATAGGAGGGAAACACATGATGGATAATTTTCATTTGTTGTAGAAGTATACACCGAGACCCCAGCAATTGTTTTGTAATTTCTGCAGGTCGGTAGGCCATGATGAGCACACTTGCCATAGTTACGAGCTAATGATGGATCAGACCCCTGCCTATAGGATGTAGACCAAAACGTGAGCCCTTGACCCAGATGCAGCGATGGCGCACGCTGGATTTCAGGGTCGAGGTTGAGGACGAGGTGGAATGGGACAAGGAAGGGGTCGCGGACAATTAATTTGTTATAATTGTAGAGGACCAGGGCACTATGCCCATGATTGTACCAAACCGACGAGGATATGCTGTTCATATTGTCCTCATTTTGATCATGAAACAATAGGCTGTCCTACATTGATCACAAGGATGCATGAAAAGGGGGTATTCCAGCCTCCCCTGACTCAGAATATACAAATAATGAGATCTGAGCCATGCGAAGAGGACCTGAATGTAAACATGATGCTCAGAAGTGGTACGGCCATGGGAGAGGATATGGGGAAGCAGCCAGAGGAAAGTATGTGGGTTTGCAAGGCTCCTGCAAAGGAACCCGAGTTTGACTTAGAATGTGCAAAGGAGACATTCATGGAAGCTAAGAAGAGCACCACGGAGGCCTCCCCTTCAGGTAGTAAGGATCAACCAGAGCCAGGAATGGATCCCTCAATGCTCACTACCTTTCTGGAGACATGCATGAAACTTCTGTGTGACAACAAGGCAGTTAAAGGACTACAAGAACTGATCACCTGGTGCATGGGGTCAGGGGAACTGCGCGTAGTCCAGAAATTGGGGAAGCATGCATTGTGCACTGGAATGGAAATGATGTTGATTGCACAAATTGGTGAGTATGAAATGGATTAGGTAATCCTAGATCTGGGTTCGGATGTGAATGTATTACCAAAGAAAACATGGGAATGAATGGGCAGGCCCATGTTACAATGGTCCCCTATTCAGTTATGAATTGCAAACCAATAGAAGATTTTTCCCATGGGGAGGTTGTAAGGGGTAATTGTTGATATTGAAGGCGCGAGTGCATAAGTGGATTTTCAATTAATAGAGATTATTGATGATATAAATCCCTATCCCGCACTGTTAGCAATAGACTGGGCCACTGATATGAATAGAGTGATCAACCTAAAGAAGCACAAAATGATCTTTGAGAAAAATTCATTACGCGTAGTAGTCCCATTGGACCTAGCCGAAGGAGCGCGCTACATTGAACCAGTGCACAACGATGATAGCAACGATGATCTTGATTTTATTTACAAGATAATTGCGTGAGACCAGGATTGGGTGAATCCAACTGCCGATGGAAGGATCTCATGGGAGCATGAAAGCTCATGCACTTCGGATTCAGACGAAGAAGTAGAGCGATGGTAGAATTGGTTGCACAAAGTGACGACGTTGAATTGCAACATGATGGTTAGATCACTATGTTGCATGGCAAACAGAGGCAAGAGAGTTATCGACATATGATGGATTGATAGCGATGGATGAATTCCTGACAAAATTTGAAAGTGTTGTACCAGAACAACATCGGTTCGATGCATTGAAGAGGGAATTGCGCACAACACCTGCACGATGGTGGGGTACACATCAAGGAACTTTTGAGGACTGGCGTGGATGTAGAAGGATGATGTGCCTACGGTTTGGAAGCCCCTAGCTTCGAACAAGATTCGGTCAGCAAGGACAGAGCAACTTGCACGCCCACCTGTCTCAATGGGTACAGACATGTGCTGTGTAACCGACACAAGAAAACCCCAAACTCAGGATCGAAACCGGAATAGGACACAGCGATAGGAAAGGTGACACGCATCACAAACTTTCCATGTGGAAGCATTCAATAAGGTATGCGGAGTCTTGACCAGGGTTCACCAGGCAAGACGAACTGATTGGGACCTGTGCGTGCCAACAGTTCGATGGGCCTATAGGGCCATGCGAAAAAACCTTAGTGTGGAGATGATTTCGAAGTTGAGGAGTAGAGTTGAGACCATAATTTTGAAGGAAAGGAATCCTCACGCAATAGCTCCCACAGTTGGGATAGTACGCGAGGACTAGGACAAAGGAATTATGTAGCTATGTGAGGGTGAACATATGCAAATTCATGAAGCCATTCGGTGAGGGAAACTTAAACTTCACAAACTCGAAGAAGATTGGGTACGACTAAGGAAGAAAAGCATTTTAATGGATGTGAATATCAAAAAACTAGAAAACAAAATCACACAAGCATGTCCCGTCAAAAAACTAAGAATGACAAGACAAGATACAAACAACTATACTACTGCATTAGAAGATTGTCACCAAGAATTTGTGACTCTGCTACCATGGCTGCGACTGCACCTTACCAAACAAAGAAACTAGGGGAGCGCACCACATAAGGAAGAATGCACGGCACTGACTGTCTCGAGGGTAATTGAGGAGTGCCCACAGACTAGGATGGAAGGGGAATTTAAGTCTTGCACAGGTGGTGTGACCACCTGACTAGCTATAGGTAGCACAGTCTCAACACTCCAAGTAGTTGAAAGAGAGCATGGGACTCTAAAAGAGTTTGTGAGGGAGCTACATGATATGAAGGTTGCACGTAGGATCGACATGTCACAAGGGTCATGCCCACATAGAGGGGGCTGTGCTACTGTACGAGTAGGCTGGGAAGTGACCTTTGGTGTCACTGTTCATGACAAGATGTCCAATTTAAGATAAAGAGGAGCGGGTGGTGGGCAATTAAGACATGAAATCAGAACTAGATTTGGGATGATCTGCCGCCAAGAATACATTAATGACTCAGAAATGGGGGGAATGGTCAAATTCAAATTCGAAAGACGCTATAAAACTACCAAGGCTGGCCACGAGACAACACTTGTTTGTTTGAGATTTGAGCTGTTACAAAGGGCACAAAGTGTTGAGCGCCAAGTGGTGTTTGAGCCTCCAAAGTCATGAACAACTACAGACAACTCGAACAAGATGAAAACTACCAGGAGAGGTGTGGTATTTGTAGAGAGTACCGCCAAGGAAGCCGTGCAGAGCCCTATGGTGCAGGTGGGCGATGCACTGGAAATTCTGAAATCACCCTGGATGCTGAGGCCCAAGACAGATACACAGGCAGTGGGACCAGTCCACATGTCCCCGCGAAATCCGCGGTTTGGTAAACTTTCTATGGAAGACAAGGGCAAGACTGTTAACCTTGAGACAGATGATGAGGAGGAGGACCTCCAGGCTTTCGTAGAGGAGATAGAGGCGGATGAAGAAATGGAAGAAGGCATCCAGCCGATGGGCACTGCAACAAAACTTCCCAAGCATGTCACTCCGTAGAAAGGGAAAGCAAAAGTACCCAAGGATTTGGATGCCGCTAAGAGAGCACTCCAAACCTCGCTCCTCCCAGATGGAATTCTGTTTGAAGGCTTGGTCTTGGATCCACACTTTCACCGGGCACCGATCACGATCTTTCTCATCAGGCAACTACTTTTCCTAGTGCAGGATGGGTACTTGTGGCTAGAGGAACCTATTCCCATCACGACGGAGCTTATTCATAGGATTTATCAGCTTTCCTGTAAGGGAAGGGACCTCATGGAAATAGCTGGAAAAAGTGGAGATTTGGCGCTCGCAAAGGCCATGAAGAAGAAATACAAGTTGGAAAAGAAGAAGAAAGGCTACGTAATTAGTAGCATTCAAGACAAAGGGGTGCGCATAACCACCCAACTACTGGCTGGGAAGGTGATGAGAAAATGCCGCGGCAAAAAGGTACTAGCACCGGTCGTCGCGCTGGCTGAACAATGCGCGGAGGGGGTCCAATTGAACTGGGCCGAATTCCTTTGATAAAAATTTCTAACCAACTACAAAGAAGCTCAGGAACAGGGCAATACCTTCCACTATGCGTGGTTGCTCTTGTCTATCTTATTGGTGACCGGCCAGAGGTGGAAAAATATGCATTGATTTGGGATACGAAGGATGCCACGAGGATCCGCAAAACTAAGATCTTCTGGGTACTCATGGAGGCGAGCGTCCGAATGTGGATCAACAGAAGGCCGCGCCTATCCCCCACAGTGTACAACAGTCTCCAGAGCTTTGCAGACTTCAAGGCAGATATGCACAATGTGTATATTAAGGTGCGTAAGGATCTAGTGTAGAACTGGACCAAAATTCCTTTCATTGCGATCGATGATGCCATTTTCATCGTGCTCAACTCATGGCCTCCCAAGTGGCATGCCCTGGATATGGCGGTGCATGATAAGATAGTGGTACAAAAACCGAAGGATTGCACCAAGCTACTGGCTCAGCAGAAGCGCAATGAGCGGTTGGCCGTGGAGGTAAGGGCTGTCCGCGAGGCAGCGAAGGTAACCACAGAGCAGACCAAGGCCACTGAAAAAGCAACAACAACATAGGCAATAGAGGCCACCACGACGCGAGAGGAAGGATGCCTGGACTTGACCACAGGATCAGGAATAGAGGACACAACAGAAGGTGCGGAACCAAGGATGACATCCACATAACTGAAATGGTTGCACAGTACAGAACGAGCAAACCCACGTAAGAAGACCAAGGCTTCCAAACTGGATAGTGAATCTATTACACTAACAGAGGGTGAACTCTATGACATCGGTGACATAGTTCGTGAGGTCACTAGGGAAGTGCTCCAGGAAGTGATGAAGGAGTAGAAAAATGTGTTGGGGGCCCTCAGGGCACAACACAAATGCAGCAACTTCAGGTGTGGTCCCCACAGGAGGGAATCATAGTCGCCCATGGTGCCGCAGGTACATCGGCAATGGAGTAGTTGCTGCTGACTAAAGTGGCTAACACTATCATGCTGTCGGAAGGAGCACTAACAACAAAAAACACAGAGGACAGAGCCACGGTGGGCCGGATCAAGGGACTTGGCCTAAACTTGGTTGCCCTTCCACGGGATACATTATACCAGCTATAGGATGGAGAGACAGCAAAAATCTGTGCTAGGGAAGGACACCCAGTACAAATGCTCAGCGAACAGTGAATCAACATCGAGCAGCTTAGTCTACAATGCGATGAAGTTCTGGCGCAGAATCAACAGCTGGAGAAAATGGTAGAGGAAGCATGTCGCCGCACTCTAGAGCTAGAAATTGTGACAGATCTACCAGTAGGAGTGCGAATTCACAAATTGGGCAGTGGATTCCACGAGGAAAATGAGGAAGCAATGAGGATACAGTTGGACCTCAACCTTTAGATTGCTGAACTATGATTAAAGTCACAGTCATCCATGCCCTCAGAAGTTAGGGAATAGTATGCTGGCGCTATCCAAAAAGGGCTGGAGGAAATAGGATAGGCAATGCAGAATTGTACTACTATGTTGGAAGAATCCTTCATGGTCCTCACTTCCTTATAGGAGGACCCCACCATACAACACCTAGAAATAGAAGCACGGGAGCTTCAAGTGCAGTATGGCTGTGTGCACAGAATGGCACAGACAGTTGTCCTGACCCAATGGCTAGCAAAGCTACATCATGTGAAGGTGTTGAAGGAACAGGTGGATGCCGTGTGACAGAAAGAGGTAGTACTTAAAGTGCCCGTCCAACCTTGGATCGATGAGGTCTTCCTCATCATTGCTGATATCGAAGGAAAGCTCACACGAATGAAGGTGATGCATGCCTTACGATAAGAATTTTCCCCTGACAACGAGCATTCGGCCGAAAGAGTAGAGCAGATCCAATAAACGATAGAATAGTGCACTGCGGACCTTCGCGCAGCACAGGTACAGTTGGAGGGGCTCCGTGCCAAAATCACCTCACCAACAAAGTGACTCGGGATGCATCACGATGATTGTGTTGGGGGCCTGTTGGGTATGGGATCCCCCACAACATGTTTTTGGGGCTCAAAGCCCAAGTTTTGGTCAAAGATGTTGTAAGACTCCACGAATTGCAGGTGTAGAGCGTGAAGTCTAGGATGAGTCATAGGGTTGTCTGCCCTAAAATATTATAATTTAATTTAGAGTTGTGTCAGCCTACCCATGGTCTATGGACCATGGGAGTGTATAAATAGAGTGAGGCTCTAAGTGTAAAGATAGCTAAGGAATAATAGATAGAATAGTGAAGGCATGGTTCAGGGTTAGAGTTGGATCTAAAGTGTACTGGGATATAGTAGTAGGAAGAGGCTTTGTAGCTAAGTGCGCGGACCCCTGTAGCTGAGTGCGCAGGATGGAGTTAGGTCTTAAATTGGGATTGAAAGTTAATAAAGAGAAGATTACTCTATGCACCTATTCTTGAATCCGTATTTTGATGTTATGCATTACTTTTACTTTGTTTATTTATTGCACGAAATTGATAGACACTTGTATGAATGCTTATATATAAAAATAATCTAAGTAATCTGCTAACAGAGCCTAATTAAGGAATACTTGGGTAAATATAACGGGTCGTGCTACAGCTAGAACTACGCGAAGACAATATCGCAGGGCATGGGGTTCTCGTTGGTGCGCGTAGCGCAGTAAGTGCAAAGGTTAGACCGTGTACCAATCACCTCTTATTAGACATCCCCAAGGTGCAGAAACCTGGTTCTAGCACACTCCCATACTACTTCGGGTGAGACCTCAGTCCGCGCTCTGTGGACTATTGCCGAAAGGGCCAATAGTACCGGGAGTTGCTTGGCTAAATCACTTCTGAACCTGGGTTAGGCTCGACTAAGCCAACACCCTACAGCTAAGTGCACAGGGTGGAATAGAGTCTATAACCAAAGAAGAGAATAATAAAGAGAAATTTTATCCAAATTCTATGTATCTATTCTTGAGTCATTACATGTTTGATATAAATTTCAATTATACTATTTATTTACTGCGCGCACTTGTTTGAATGATTTATATTGCTAATTATAACTTAATGCATGCAAGTAGGCTAATTTAATCAACTAATAGTGGAATACTAGTAAGGACTTGGGTAATAATAGCATTTGGCCCCCGAAAAGTGCTGCGCAAAGGCAACATCTCAGGCTGTGAGGTACGGGTAAGTGCGCCTAGTGACGTGCGCGCAGAGTCAAACTGCAGAAAACTTGAACTCATCAGGAATCTCCAGGGTGCGGAAACCTGGTTTTAGCACCCTCCCATACTACTTTGGGTGAGACCTCAGTTCGCGCTCTGTGGAATATTACCGAAAGGGCCAGTAGTACTAGGATTTGTTTGGCTAAATCACCTATGAACCTGGGTGAACCTCAACAAGCCAACAAATGGTTCCATTGATAGGACTGGGATCTACATAAGAGATGTCTACTGTCGTGTCACTGGAATCTGAACAGGAAAGAAATTGAAGAGTGGTTGGACAGAAATATTCACAATTCTGCGGCGCAAGGAAATAGGAATCCATAAGTATCGAAGGAATAGTGCTTAGAGCGCTACTTATATATGGAAATCCACAAAATTTTCTTTGCATCCTTCCCCTCTAAGTTGTATGAGTGGATCACGAAGCTAGCAGAAAATTAGGGAAGGTGTAGGCTTGACAAACCGATTGTGTGGACTCCATAGTTGGTGTGTAGACTAGAATCATCGGAAGATAAGATTGCGCGCAATGTGGACCATTGGCCTGATCGAATTGTAGGATGGTTTATCACTGAGTTTGCGGTAGATACTTCAGTCAACTGCAGCGAGGCTGAATGACGCTTCCTCAAAGGACCGCGAGGTAAGTACGTTAAATCTTTGAACACTTAGATTAAAATGCTACTATGTGAAAAGAAGGTGATGTGACTAAATTGATGTTTAGGGCTACACGAAGTGGGAGGATCTATAGAAATCTTGATTTTGCCTCAGCGTGAAAGCAAGGAAGAGCTCGCAAAAGTTTCACCAAGAAGTGTGATCAGTTTGATAAGGCAACGAATTCCACGCATACCACCTCCACCTAGACCATCTTCACCCCCATCTCCACCCACACCACCTCCGCCGCCACCACAATTCAATATGGCGAGCGCAATAAAGTTACCGGTGTTCAAAGCAGTAGGGAACGAAGATCCAGACCAATTTTGGTTTGTGGTAAAGGTTGTATGGGAAGTGCGAGAAGTAACAGATGACAACATAAAGAAGGAAACACTGGCAAGCATGTTGCAGGATCATGCACTAACATGGTACATTAATCACTCTAATGACAATCCAAATGCGAGGATCATGGATATCCAAGCTGAGCTGAACAGGGAATTTAGCAGGCCAAAATTGGAGACACAGTCGATTATCAGGTTTAACGAAATCATGATGCTTCCAGGCGAGACCCCCTGGGAGCTAGATCAGAGACTGAAGGGTATGATTCACGAAGCCAACATGACCTTGACAGATGGGCAACACCGTGCATGGTTTGTAGCATCACTAACGCCGCATATAAGGACCGCGCCGTCGCAGCAGAAGTTATCCACCCATGCCAGAACTTTGGAGATTGCAATGAGACTGCACGAGACCCCAATACAAGATCCTAGCCTGGGAGTCCAACAAATCCACGCGCAACTGAAAAATTTGTGTCTAGAAATGAAGAGTTTGAAACAGGACAGGACAAATCACCAAGAAGCGCGTGAGGTGGTATGGTGCATAAAATGCAAGGGCCATGGGCATGACAAGGACCATTGTCCTGTCTTCGTGAACTACCTAGTGGGAGGAGGGCCAATGCTATTGAGATCAGAGGCACAAGCAGGACCAAGCGTAACACCTGCATTATGGTACGCGATTTGTCAGATAAGAGGGAAACATGCTACAGATAATTACCACCTATTATAGAAGAATACGCAGACGTCCCAGAAATTGTTCTGTAATTTCTGTAGGTCAGTAGGACATGATGAGCGCACCTATAGAAGTTATGAATTGATGATGGATCAGACTCCTACCTACAGAGTTTAGAATGAAACATATACCCTTGATCAAAATATAGGGATGGCACACACTGGATTTCAAGGGTGCGGACGAGGTCGAGGTGGAATGGGACCAGGAAGGGGTCGTGGACAGTTGATTTGTTACAATTGCAGAGGGCCAGGGCATTATGCCCGAGATTGTACAAATTGACGAGAGCATCCTGTTTATATTGTACCCATTTTGATCATGAGACATTGGACTGCCCCACACTGATAGCGAGGTTGCATGATAAAGGAACACTCCAACCTCCATCGACTTAGAACTTGAAAATGATGAGGTCTGAGCTGCACGAGGAGGACCTGAATGTAAACATCGTGCTCCGAAGCAATATCACGACAGGAGATGACAAGGGAAAGCAACTAGAAGAGAGTGCTTGGGTTCGCAAGGCTCCAACAAAGGAACCAGAGTTTGATTTGGAGTGCGTGAAGGAAACATTCATGGAAGCTAAGAAGAGCTTCAAGGAGGCCTCCACTTTAGGTAGTAAAGACAAACTAGAACCAAAGATGGACCCATCAATGCTTACTACCTTTCTGGAGACATGCATGAAGTTGCTGCATGACAGCAAGGCTGTGAAGGGACTGCAGGAACTCATCACTAGGTGCGTTGGGTCAGGAGAACCGCGCGTAGTCCGGAAACTCGGGAAGCACACAATGTGAAGAAGAAGGGAGATGAGATTGATTGCGCAAATTGGGGAATAGGAAATGGATGAAGTGATTCTGGATTTAGGATCGGATATGAACGTACTACGAAAGAAGACATGGGAGTACATGGGTAGGCCTGCATTGCAATGGCCTCCTATTCAATTGCGAATGGAAAACCAGCAGAAGATACTATCGATGGGAAGATTGCAGGGAATAACGGTAGATATCGAAGGTGTGAGCACAGTTGCAGATTTCGAAGTGATAGAGATTGTTGATGAATGCAATCCCTATCTTGTGGTACTGGGAATAGATTTTGCCATTGATATGAATGGAGTGATAAATCTAAATAAGTGCAAGATGATCTTTGAGAAAACGTCACTACGCGTAGTGGTACCTTTAGACCTTGTGGAAGGATAGCGCTACACAGAGCCAGTGCACGACGATGATCTTGACTATATCTACAAGATAACCGCTTGGGAATAGGATTGGGTGAATCCAACAGTGGATGATAGGATTTCGTGGGAGCGAGAAAACTCCTGCACCTCAGATTCGGATGAGGAAATAGAACAATGGCAGAACCGGTTACACGACGTAACCATGCTCAATTGAAACATGATGGTAAGATCACTACATTGTGTGATAATATAGGTAAGGGATCTACCTATGTATGATGGGTTGACAGTGGTGGATGAATTCCTGAACAAATTTGAAAGATAAGTGCCGGGAAAATACGTTTTGACACTCTGAAATGGGCACTGCACGCTATGCCCGCAAGATGGTAGGGTACGCATCAAAGAAGTTTTGAGAATTGGTTCGACTGCAGAAGAATGATGCTTATATAGTTTGGAAAGCCTTAGCTGTGGATGGAAGCCAGGTATGATGGATGAAACAACCTGTGCGCCCATCTCTCCAGATGGGTACAGGCGTTTAGTACGCAACCCGCACGAATGCACACCGTCCTCATGATCGGAACTAGGACCAATAAGTAGGAGTGGGCAAGAAGAGGACGTGAATGATGAAGCATGATAAGACCAAGCACGCCAAAGATTATACGTGGGGAAGCCTTTGACAAGGTGTGGGAAGTGCTGAACACGGTCCACCATGTGAGATGCACTAACTAGGACCTGCACGTACCAGCAATTCTATGGGCTTATAGGACCATGTGCAAAACACTGACCGCGCGAGCACTTCCGAAGTTGAAGTATGAAGCAGGGGCTGTAATCCCTATGGAGCATGTGAAGCCTAGTCCATGCATAGCAACACCCGTAGATACGACATTCTGTGAAGCCTAGAATGAAGGAATCACACAGCCACAAGAAACAAAACACATTATAATTGAGGAAGAAATCCGACGGGGAAACTTTAGACTCCGCGAAGTTGAAAGAGAAAGGGTACAATTAAGGAAGAAAAGCGCTATGATGGACGCGGAAGTCAAAAAGCTGGAAGACAAAATACAAGAAGCGTTTCTCATCGAAAAACCTAGGATGGTAAGACAAGGTGCGTATGATCATACTAACAAGTTTGAGCACTATCGTCATGAATTGGTTAGTGTGCTACCTTGGCTTGGACCGCATATCGCCAAACGTAGTGACCACGGTAGCACGTTGCAAGTAGTAAAGTGTGCGAGGCTGACCAAAACAATGGAAGGTGGGGATTCTTCGCGAACCATGATGGAGGACGGGATGGAGCCCCACACGGGTGGTGTGACCACTTGACTAGTGACGGGAAGGATAGTCTTAGCACTCCAGGTGTTATAGACATTTTTGTGCCTTACAGCATTGAGAATGAAATGTCCATAATCCAAGGGATCCAAAGTCCCTAAAAGATGTTGTTACAACTCCTAAAGGAACAAGGTCAACCAATGACAGCTTCTCCCAGAAGTTCTCCACCAAAAACCACTCAGAAACAGTCAATTCAGGATCAATTCAGAGGCTCCACTAGTTGCCTGTGTTGAAATGCAGAGGCTACACTAGCTAGGTGCACTGCAATGCAGGTGGAAGCACTACCAGGGTGCGTTGAGCGGGAAATGACAAATGGCAAACTCATTCAACGAGGTGGAAAGACCCTGGAAGCTTCCAGAATCTTCTCCAATGACACTTGCCTCAATGAATTCGACTAGTGATGAGTAAGAGGCTCTCAACCTCCAAGTGGAAGCAAGAACTGATAGAGAGAAGCCACAAGTCAAAACATAAGCTGACTCATCCTCTCTGCTTACATCTATATATGGATCTCTCACCCAGAGGTTCAGGAGGCTGGAATTTTGTACTTTGCAGAGAATTGCTGTTGGTTTGAGATTGAGATTAGTACAATGGGTGATTTATGCTTTGTTGGAGGAGAGGAAGGGATTCCTTTGCTGGGAGGTAGATGCTGGATCGGAACTCACTTGGTTGTATCTCCTCTTGGACTTTCTTATTCTGTCAATAAACTATTTGAGTTTCCCCTACATGCTGTGTACCAATGATGTTTTGTTATGCTTACATGTTTAGCTTAATCTGACCTTGAGCTTTTTATGAATGTATATCTATATCTTCGTGTAGTTTCTCTCTTTTGTGATCTTGCAGGAATTCGGTGAAGCTAGGCCGGTGAAGGAGCAAGGAGTTGAGAGCCACTGAAGAGAGGAGTGATTGGATCAACAAACTAGCGGAAGACACAAGTTAGTTACATCCTTTCTCCTCATTTACATTTAATAAGAAGAATACTCAATTAGTTTACCTTGTTTGTTGCTAAGGCACTATCACACCTTAGAGTGGGATAGGGGCATTCCGAATTGGATACTTTTCCCAACAACACCAGGTAGTTGAAAGTGTGCGCAGGACTATAAACTATTCTGCCCGAGAGCTGCGCGGTATTGGGGATGTGCGTAGAAGCAAAGCATCATAGGGTCTGCGACCATGCACGAAGGGCTACGTTGCCATGTGGGCTGGTTGGAAAGTGACTGTTGAAGTCACTATTTACAATGGGATTCTTGACATTAGGCCAAATGGAGTGGGTAGTGGGCATTTAAGACGTGATTTATGGGCAATATTTGGGAAAATTTGACACTAAGAAAGCATTAATGGACCGAAATTGGGGGGAACAGTCAAATTCAAATTCAAAAGGCGCTATAAAACACAAAGGGTTGCCCAGCAGACAACATTTGGTCAATTGAGAATTGAGCGATTGCGTAGAGCACTGAGCTTTGAGAGCCGAGCATAATTGAGCCCTTAAGTTTGCGAGTAACAGAATATAGTCTAGATATGATGATAACAACTAAGGATGGTTTGGGAATTGAAGAGGTAACCAGCGGTAAGGCTGCGCAGACCCCAATGGTGGAGGATGTTCCAGAAGGCGTCGGGGTTATGGCAGAAATCCCCAAATCACCGCGAACATCGAGACCCAAGAAAGATAAACAAGAAATGGCCCCCGTACGTGTGTCCCCGAGGAACCCACTACGTAGCAAGCTATCAACGTGTTATTCTCCTATACCAATACGTGTCATATTTCATGATTGACTGGTAAAATTCCGAATATGATCATCCTTTCCCTGCTCCAAAGGTTTCCATATTTTGAAAAATTCAAAAAAGCTTAAAAAATGTAAAGAGGGTATGCCCTAAAAGAAATATCAACGGGCAAAAAGAATGAAATGGTCAAGAGAAAAAAGAAAAGAAATGAACCCCAAATAAAGAAGACCTGGAAAGTGTGCTAGCCCAAAATGCCACTACTATTCTATTTTTGCAAAGAATCTCATTGTGTGCAATTGGTTGACTCTTGCCACAGTTTATGGATGGCCAAACAACTTAATCTTGGCCAGTTCATGTTTAAATTTCCTATTTTAGAGATAGAGAATAAAATCTATTCAAACAGTTCAATCTTGACAGATAAGTAGTTAGGTAGAGAAGAAAAGGTGCTCAACGGCTAAATCTGAGACCTTGGAAGAAATAAGGGTAGACTTAGATAGGATTGCAATCGAAAGAAAAGAAAAGAGTAAGGGTTTGCTAGTCCAAGTGCACCCATGGAAGAAGAAGAAAAATGTTAGGCATAATAGGCTAGGTAGGTGGTTTTGGTGTTGCAGAAGCATGCTTATGATTAATCTTTGTTTCTCAAGAGATTCATCACATTTGATATCATAAGTACAATGGCAATGGTTTTGCTATAAGTCAAGTGATGCATGTCTAACTTCCCTTCACACTTTTCCCAAAATTAATTACTAACCTCCCCCCAAGGATATTGAGATCTTCTCAATACTCTTAAATCACTCCATTTCATGAAAAAACCCGAGGAAAATAGCATTCCTGCTTAATGCAAAGAAACTAAATTTCCTGTGTAAAAATCCTCTTGTTCCCTCAGCCTAAGTTATTCAACTTTATAGCTTGGCACCCTTTTCATAAACCCATATTAACTACTAACATTATTACTTAAAAACCCTTACAAATTCCCCTTTCCGTATTAATATATCTTTATAACAAAAACCCTATGTATAATAATCCCGCCCCTGGTTAACCTATAACCATATCATTATATTATCATGAATTAATGGTTCAGCTTGGAACCTTATAATAGCCCTTCGTGCACAAATATGGGATTGATTAACCTTTGGTTAATTAATAACCAAAACTGCAGTATCACAAACCAATGGTAAATCACCCCGATTCGTCATAAAACTTTAAATATTCAATGGGCCCCGCGCTGTAGCCCTCTACCACCTCCAGCGAGTGCCAACTATTAGATTCGAGCCCACTGATTCGACGGCTCACGATCATATCGTGAGGCCCTTCCCCTCCGATGATTACTACCCAGGGAGCCGGCAGTATTATTGTCATACCGGGGACACGCGGTGCCCTCTCGGCTTGCTCGCGACCCCTCCGCACGAAACCACCCTAGCGCATAAACGGTGTGGGTCAATACCACTTACCACCCTCCCACTGACCCCATCTGCTTACGTCACCTCCACGTCATCACCACATCACCCTTCCGTACCCTCCGCTATGCGACAAACTATCCCGTCATGCTGACGTCATCCAACCAAAAGCGCCAAAAAGCTCGCGAAGCCAATTTTTGTTAAAAAACCAGTAAAAAATGTCATTTTCATTCATTTGTTTCCCAAGACTGTTGCATGCAAATTACGTCCAGCAGTTGCAGGAGCTACAGTTCGCCACCCGACGAGAGATTGAGTGAGACAGAGCAGGCATTGGAGAAAGCATTACAAGAAAAGCAGGGAGAGTCGACCTCCCAGCCACCTCAAGTAACTCCAACAGCCACAACTACCCCTCCCACAGTTATAACAGCAGTGCCTCCCACTGTCCTAGCATCAACAGCAAAAATTACCACAGCAACATCAACAGCACCAGGCAGCAGTACAGCTATGATCACAGTGCAGTTAATCAAAGCCATGGAGGAGTTGAAACACCAAGTATCTGAATTAAAGCAAGTCAAAGAAAAACTGGCAAATATTGAGCAATGCTATGATAAATCTAAAATGAATGTGGCAGAGAAAACAAGAGAAGTCAAAGCATTGGAAAACAAGGTAAGAGCCTTGGAAAAAGATCTCTCTCTGCATAAGCCTCTCACATAAATCAGAGGAATTTTGTGGACCAACATCATTCAATCACTTAGTGGTGTATGGAGGTCTATTCAGACCATTTATGAATAGATTGATTTGATAAAAGTGGCCCAAGTAGAAGTTCAGAAAACGAGAGCCATATTGGGGCAAATGCCTGAGCAAGCTAACAGGCTAATCCATTTTTTGAATACCAAGACCAGTGAAGAATTGGAAGCACTGGAAATTAGAGAGAGAACAAGTACCATTTTGGACATCAAGAGAGTTCTAACCATGATAACTCTAATGCAAAACTTGGATAGAAGATGCCAGGACATGCAGGTGGAAATTGATTCTTTCACACACAAGTTTACAGTCCTGAATCAAAAAGGTTTGCCAAGTCCTATGGGAAATAATGAGCCTCTGATGAAGCACAAGGACTATATACACAAATTAAATACATTTTCTGTCAATCAAGCTAGTGCATCTTCAAGTACTTCAACAGAAAAAGCACTTCCATCTGGCCAGTCCATGTATGACAACCTCGAAAATCTTCTTTACATAGAGCATGAGGTGAAGCATTTGTTCAACATACCACCTAATTTCTTCAGGTACACAGAGACTAATGAGACTTTAAGGAAGCTGTAGAGACATCAAATACTAGGGCCAGAATGGTGGCAAAGCATGCTAGAGATCCTGTAGACTTATCATTGGTCAAATCAAAATTGTGCACCATTTGTTATAAATGAGCAGAATAGAAATAAATCACAGTCCTGCAAATCAAAGCGTATCACATCAGCATTAAAGGAAGTCTAGCCAAAGCAAAAAGATCAGCGCAGAGGATCCATAGGAAACAGCTGGGAACCAACTTGCAGCACCTACCTCCAGTACTTCTCATAAGGCAGATCAACCAGCACAACACGAATTTATTGCATCTATTTATTGTCTTCCTGTTCTCGAGACTGTCTGTCTCTATCTATGTAAAAGAAACATTAATTGTCAGCAGATATTTATTTCTATCAAATATTTTGCATAATATCCTGACATTTTTGTATAAATTCCCCCCTAGACGAAGTATTTGGGGTTGGTTGTTGGTGGATGTTCATAGCTGTGTCTGTAATACTGAACAATTTTTGGAATAAAAAGCTGTTGGAACCATTTTGTCTTGCTCACTAGATGAAGGATTGATGCTAAGGACCATGTTGCAGAATTCTTGAATCATTTCATGGATCAATAAGTCTCTTCTAACTTGTGTTTTACAGTTTCTGTGTTTATTATATAATCTATGTTTCACGATCTAAATAATAGAGAAAAAGAATAACTCATAATTTGCTCGTTTGCACTCTGCATTCAATCTCTGTTATTATTAATGTTTTCTTCATAATTAGCATAAACAGTGAATTCTTAATTGCTCCTGTTTCCCCTAGTTCTTTCATCTTGAATAATCACTGAGGAATTCTTAATTGCTCCTTGGCAGTGATCATCCATTTTCCCTCTGTCAACATGATGAAGGATTCTTAATTGCCCTTCACCCTTGACTCCATTCCATCTGATTCCAGCTTATAAATTGTTCCATATTTGAGTACCTTGCTCTGTGATAAGTCCTCTGATAAGAAACTTAACCTAGGAAGCATCCTTCTTGACTCCATCATGCCCAATGGATTGAAATGTTTGAGTTTTACCTCACTGTTCTATTGAATCCCCATCCTTCCAACCAAACTTGAAACAAACCTTTACACTTCATAACTAGCCTAATACACCTTAAAACAAAGCTAAATCATAAAGAGAGAGCCTCTCTAGATGCAAATTGGCCAGAATATGTATCTAAAAGATTGGTCTATGGTTACCTCGGTCGTATTCCCTTTCTTACAACTTTTGGGAACAACCTGAGTGAAAACATCATTCGCGACTCCACTGGGGACCTGAATAATTATTTGTTATTGCTGTTTATTTTTAAAGCTACAGATGGAGCCTGAAGTTAGCTTGGTAGCCTTTGAAACTGCCTTTTCTATGCAATTGCAGGAGTAAATAAAAGCTGATTTAGTCCATCTCTAGTCTAGTTTATACTTGGAATAAATATCTCAAATATTTGATCAGTTCCCTGTTTCAATAGATCTTTAGGAAAATTCAAAACTCCCATATTTAAAAAAAAAATTCCTAGGAAGATACTGTCTAAAGTTGTATCCTTCAAATATTTCAAGAAAAACCAAAAATATATTCAGAAGCTGGCTCCAAAGAAGAAAATCCATTACACTAGATCAAATCCAGATCCAAATCCCTCACCTGTGTTTCAAAATCCTAATCTAATTCCTAAGCACCTTAGAAGCCAGCAGAACCTCACCCAATCTGAGCTTACTCCTACAAAAGCATCAGTCCTTTCTACCATTACTATTGCTTCTCCTAGTTCACCATTAGCACTTCAAACCATCTTCTCTACTCCCCCATCCACAACACATATTTCAACTAGTACCCCTATTCTCCCAGCTATTACATTTATCTCTACAAATATGGCAAACCAACATGTTCCCCTGCAATTACCTGTAAATCTAGGGGCTATGCCTCAAGATTATCAAAGAAAAATCACCTATTTTGATGGTACTGGCACTTACATAGCTCAACAACACACCAAGAAAATGATGGATTATTTTGAGAACTATGAGATTGATGATGATGATGTAAGAATGAAAGTATTTGTCCAAAGCTTAACTGGAGATGTCAAAGCCTAGTTTAGAGCACTCCCTGCAAATACTATCAATGATCCTGAAGCTCTTTATCAGACCTTCTTAAACAGATGGAAAAAGAAAAAATATCCCCTCCACATTTTATCAGAGTATGAAAACTTAAAGAGAGGTCCAAAAGAAACTGTTCAAGATTACTGCACCAGATTTAACAATGTTTACAATGCTATTCCTCAGAATCTTAGACCTCCACCGGACTTGGCCTTAATCAAATTTCCTGATGGATTTGACTCAAACATGGCATACCAGCTTAGGGAAAGAGCTCCTCGAAGCCTAGAAGACATGCAAAGTATAGCTATTAGTGTTGAGGCCAACCTGATTTCTAAACGAGCTCGGGCTAGAGCTGAAAGAAGAATACCCATCAAAGAAGAACCTTTTTCATTTGAGCAGAAATTAGATGCTATCATTAAAGGGATGGACAAACTTGGTGATAGAGTAGAAACAATTGAGAGAAAGTCACCTTGGGATGGTCAACTAAGAAATGCTGGAAGAAACCCAAATTTCAGAAAAAATCAGAATCCCAATACTGGAAAGGCTGGCCCTGACCAAAACATTAGACCTCCATTCCAAGAAAACTATGCTGAAGCTTCAACTTCCAGTGAACCAACAGAAGACACTCAAATTAACTTAATGGGGCTTAGTAGTGAACAACAAATTTTCTTAACCCAAGAAGACCAAGAGGCTCACACTCTTAATCAGTTTCAAATCCAATCAGGTGAGTCATTTGATTTTAGGGAGGGATATGACACAACCATCTATGAAGTTCACAAGAAGCAGGAGAATAGATGTCCCTGATGACAATAAATAGAACTAAACAATCTGGTAGAGCTAAAGACAAGAACCCTCCTGTGCAAACTCCTCCTAAAACAGTTCATAACCCAAACAATCCTATAGTTGAAGATATATCAGATGATCATCAACCTAAAAAACAGTCTTCAGATCCCATTTCTTCCAAGGAAATTGCGGGAGAACCTACAGAAATTGACGTACAAGTAACCTCAGCCCATAACAAAGCTCCTGATAAAGGAAAAGGCATTGAAAAAACAACTGAAAAAGAAAAATTGACTGCCCAAAATGAAAAAACTCAAACAGAAAAACCTTTTCATCTTGAGACCGAAATAGGCAAGCTAAAGATAGAAATTCCATTGTCAGAATTGGCTAAGCATGATGTCTATAGAGAACAAATCAACATATCACTTCAAATTTCAGAAAACAGAGATGCAGTAAATGTCCTTGATGACCAACCAGAATTAATTTTTGGTCCTGAAGTAAACGGTAAATCAGTAGATGGAGGGGTTCCTCCTTTCTATGCTAGTCTAAATATTCATGACAAAATACTGCACAATGCAATTTTTCATTCTGGAGCTTCCCATAATCTAATGCCCAAATCTGTGATGGAAAAGTTGGACCTAGATATCACCAGGCCATACAAAGACTTGTTCTCTTTTGATTCAAGCTAGGTTAGATGTCTGGGATTAATCAAAGATTTATGTGTATCACTAGTTCAATACCCTGCCAAGACAATTTTAATGGATGTAGTGGTAGCTGATATCCCACCAAAGTATGGCATGTTACTGTCCAGATCTTGGGGTGCAAAGCTCCAGGGATCTTTACAGTTGGACATGTCCTATGCCACCATTTCAGTATTTGCCCAGCCAAAGAGATTGTACCGTGAAACTTTGATGAAATACATGGTGAGCAGCCAAGAGAAACCCCATGATTTTCCCATTTATTCCATCCATTCTGATATGGACTCCTTCATCCTATATAATGCTGAGATTTACCCTCCAACTGATGACATGGTTTTAGAACTTGAACAAGAAGAGATCATAAACGAAAAACCTATTGTTCAAACCCAAGAAATTTCACAAATAATTGTTATATTAGACAAACAAGGGAAACCACATTAAAATGAAGATCCAAATCTCTCTAGTAAGCAAATTTCTAAGACCCCTGACACTAGCTATAATCACGAAATCCTTTGGTACCTAGAGTTTGATGGATCAATCAATAAACTAGGAGCAGGAGCAAGAATTTGGATACATTATATGGAAAATGATCATGCTGAAGGATATGCATACAGGTTGAATTTTAGATGTACTAATAACATGGCTGAATATGAAGCCCTCTTGATAGGACTTAAACTGATCAAAAGTCTAGGGGCAGTTAGGGTATCGATTTTGGGAGACTCTGATTTAGTTATTCAAGAAATGAAAGGAAACTTCCTCAAAAATGATCTCAGACTAAGGTCTTATAGAGGAGCAGCAATTGAAATACTCAATACCTTTCTAGAAACAAAGCTTGCCAAAATTCCAAGGAAGCACAATTTGCATGCTCAGAGTTTGGTAACATTTGCCAACACTTGTAAACTCCCATTTGAGCCTAATCATCATTTTACAGCTGAAATTAAACACAGGCCAACTGTACCAGACACTGTAAAAAACTGGCAAGTGTTTGACAATGACACTCAGATTAATAATTTCCTAACCTTGAAAGAAGAAATTTCCAGCACCAATATAGACACAGGCACCGTTTGTGAAGTTCATCAAATAGAGAAAATTCAAACGCACATCTCAACTGAAGCAACAACTCAAATACTACATCCAACGAAATTTACCAACAAAGAGTTGCAAGAGCTCAAGGAAGTAGACATTGATGAAACTGTTGGAGGAGAATCTGAAGTTATTGATTTAAAGGACAATTACTTACCCACAGGCTTGACTCCTCTGGAAGACATTTTTGATTCTAACGATATCCCAAGGAAACCCAAAATGAAACCATTAAACGCAAACATTGAAGACTGTAACATAGGGACTGAACAAAATCCCAAAATGATAAAATTGTCCAAAGCATTGCCTCCTGACAAAAATCTTAAATATATTGAACTGTTAAAAAGAATTCCAGGACGTTTTTGCATGGAGCTATGAAGATCTAAAATCCTATGATACTTCTGTGATTCAGCATACAATACCCCTTAAAGGAAATCAAAAACCTTTCAAGGAAAAACTCAGAAGGGTCAACCCTGTAATCATCCCTCTAATTGAAAAGGAAGTCAAAAGAATGTATGAAGCTGGGATAATTGCACCCATTATATTTTCAGAATGGGTCTCCAATTTAGTGCCCACTAGGAAGAAAATAGGAGAGATTAGACTGTGTGTTGATTTGAGGAATCTAAACAAAGTCTCTTTAAAAGACCACTACCCCTTACCTAAGATGGACCTCATTTTACAAAGGGTAGTAGGTGCCTCTAGAATTTCACTACTAGATGGTTTTCAGGCTTCAACCAGATTTTAGTTCACCCTGATGATCAAGAAAAATTTGCTTTTACAACTCCATGGGGAACTTTCAAGTATGTGAAAATACCATTTGGACTCAAGAATGCAGGGAAACCTTCCAACGTGCAATGGAAATAGCTTTTGCTAAAGAAATTCATGATTTCTTGGTCATATACCTATATGATCTTACTGTATTTTCTGAATCAGATCAACAACACCTAGATCATCTCAGACAAGTATTTGTAACGTGCAGAAAATATGGTATATCACTAAATCCAAAGAAGTCATTATTTGGCCTAGAAGAGGGAAAACTGCTAGGTCACATAATCTCAAAATATGGCATCAAAATTGATCCTGACTGAATTCAAGCCATTTTTCAAATTCCACATCCCAAAAATGTCAAAGAACTCCAAGCTTTCCTAGGGAATTTTTTTTTTTTTAAGAAGATTCATACCCAACTTGGTTGAACTAATGAGACTGTTAAATAATATGCTGAAGAAAGATTCCAAGGTCAAATGGACATTAGAAGCAAAACAAGAATTTGAAGAAATCAAGATATCTTTAACCAAAACACCAATCCTCACAAGCCCAAAATTTGATAGAGACTTCATTATATTTTCATTCGCATCTGAACACACTATTGCTGCTGTTTTGCTATAGAAAGATGATCAAGGATGTGAAAAACCCATAGCCTTCTTTAGCAAAGCACTAAGGGATGCACCTCTGAAATACCCAATCATGGAAAAACAGGCTTATGCACTTGTGAAATCCATCAAAGATTTCAGAGTCTATGTACTATACTCTCATATAATAGCTTATGTGCCAAGCACTGTTGTCGAAGATATCCTGACCCAAGAGGGGATTGAAGGCAAAAGAGGTAAATGGATTGCTACTATATTAGAATATGACATTGAAATAAAACCTACAAAGCTTATAAAAGGACAGGGATTGGCTAAACTCATGACTGAAACTAATTGCCAAGCCCTAGATATTAATGAACTGGATAACGAACAGGAGATGGCGACTCCACAGATTAGCTAGGCCTTCCTAGAATCACCTTGGTATGCTGATATATGTTATGTATTGTTAAACCCGCAGGCTCCTCCAGGGTTATCCAGAACAAAGAAAAGGTTTATAAAAATGAAATCTTTAAAAGTTTTATATTTTAGATGGTGCTCTCTTTTGGAAAAATCATGAAGGTGTTCTATTAAATTGTCTGATAAAAGATGAAATTGACAAAGTGCTCAAAGAATTTCATGCAGGGGACTGTAGTGGACATTTGTACTGGAAATCAACTGTTGATAAAATCCTAAGAGCTGGATTTTACTAGCCCACTTTGTTTGCTGATGTCAAAAAGTTTTTTACTTCTTGCCATAAATGTCAAATCTTTGAAGGAAAGAGGAAACTGCTACCTCTACCCCTTAGAACAATTTCCACTGAAAGACCATTTCAGCAATGGGGTTTAGATTTCGTTGAGGAAATTCACCCTCCCTCCTCTAGCCAGCATAAGTGGATTTTGACTGCCACAGATTATTTCACCAAGTGGATAGAGGCCATCCCTTGTAGACAAGACAATGATTCAATGATCATGCAATTCTTAGAAACCAACATCCTGTCTAGATTTTGCTGTCCTGAAAAGATTATAACAGACAATGCTGCTGCTTTTAAATCCAAGAGAATGATCAACTTTTGTCACAAATACCACATTACCTTAGGCCACTCCACAGCCTATTACCCTCAAGGTAATGGTCTAGCTGAGTCATCCAATAAAAGCCTAATGAATATCATTAAGAAACTATTGGAAGAAAACAAGAAAAATTGGCATAAGAAGCTCATAAATGCATTATGGGTAGAGAGGTTAACTACTAAGAGATCCATTGGGACTAGTCCCTATGAGCTTGTATATGGTATGGAGGTTGTTTTTCCTTCATCCTTGGGAATACCTGTAATGAAATTGTTGCAAGAAGTCCAAGTACAACCCAATGACATTCAGAGAAGAATAAATCAAACTATACATTTGCAGCAGACTAGAGAAGAGGTGTATCAAAGATCTCAAGTACTGCAAGAAAAGCTTAAGAAGATATTTGACAAGAGGACTAAGGCAGAGGATTTTTTCATAGGAGAAAAAGTACTGAAATGGGATTCCACAAGAGAAGACAAAGGAAAACATGGGAAGTTTTACTTCCTATGGAAGGGACCTTTTGTTATTCATCCCTCACAAAGAAACAATACCTACTTTTTGAAAATCCTGGATGGTACAGAAGCAGAAGATGGACTAGTTAATGGTTGGATGTTGAATAATTATTTTGATCTAGTTTGTTGATATGTTAGGACTCTAACTTGTACATAACGATGCTTAGTTTCTGCAGTTTATTACAACAATAAAAATGGGAAGGAATATGTAGGAAATTTTGAGAAACAATCAAGGAACTTTACCACCTTTTTGTGTTACCTTTTTTGGTTTAAACAAAAGTTGAAGAAGAAGACTTGGGAGCTGAAAATATGAGAAAAAACATTCAAACAAAGTATCCAAAACAAAAGTACAAATGTTTGGATCAGCTCATAAAGAGATGTGTATATTTTACAAGGTCCTATGTATAGTTTGTTTACAGCAAAGGAAGATTTCAGAATGCAGCAAGAATTGAACATAAGGCCATCTGACCTGCTGTTCTTGAATTTTCACCAGGAAAAGCCATCCCCAAGTGGAGCCAGTGTTATGCTCATATACTAATAGGTGTCATATCTCACAATTGACTGGTAAAATCCCAAATATGATCATCCTTTCCCTGCTTCAAAGGTTTCCATATTTTGAAAAATTCAGGAAAGCTTAAAAAATGTAAAGAGGGTATGCCCTAAAAGAAAGATTAAAGGGAAAAAAGAATGAAATGGTCAAGAGAAAAAAGAAAAGAAATGAACCCCAAATAAAGAAGACCAGGAAAGTGTGCTAGTCCAAAATGCCACTATTATTCTATTTTTGCAAAGAATCTCATTGTGTGCAATTGGTTGACTCTTGCCACAGTTGATGGATGGCCAAACAGCTTAATCTTGGCCAGTTCATGTTTAAATTTCATGTTTTAGAGATAGAGAATAAAATCTGTTCAAATAGTTCAATCTTGACAGATAAGTAGTTAGGTAGAGAAGCAAAGGTGCTCAACAGCTAAATCTGAGCCCTTGGAAGAAATAAGGGCAGACTTAGATAGGATTGCAGTCAAAAGAAAAGAAAAGTGTAAGGGTTTGCTAGTCCAAGTGCACCCATGGAAGAAGAAGAAAAATGTTAGGTATAATAGGCTGGGTAGGTAGTTTTGGTGTTGCAGAAGCATGCTTATGATTAATCTTTGTTTTTCAAGAGGTTCATCTCTTTTGATATCATAAGTACAATGGCAATGGTTTGGTTACAAGTCAAGTGATGCATGTATAACTTCCCTTCACACTTTTCCCAAAATTAATTACTAACCTCCCCTCAAGGATATTGAGATCTGCTCAATACTCTTAAATCACTCCATTCATGAAAAAACCTGAGGAAAATAGCATTCCTACTTAATGCAAAGAAACCACATTTCTTGTGTAAAAATTCTCTTGTTCCCTCAGCCTAAGTTATTCAACTTTATATCTTGGTGCCCCTTTCATAAACCCATATTAACTACTAACATTATTACTTAAAAACCCTTACAAATTCCCCTTCCCGTATTAATATATCTTTATAACAAAAAACCCCCTATGTATAATAATCCTGCCCCTAGTTAACCTATAACCATATCATTATATTATCGGGAATTAATGGTTTAGCTTGGAACCTTATAATAACCCCTCGTGCGCAAATATGGGATTGATTAACCTTTGGTTAATTAATAACCAAACCCGCAGTATCACAAACCAATGGTAAATCACCCCGATTCATCATAAAACTTTAAATATTCAATGGGCCCCGCGTCGTAGCGCTCCGCCACCTCCAGCGAGTGCCAACTATTAGATCTGGGCCCACTGATCGGACGACGCATGATCATATCGTGAGGCCCTTCCCCTCTAATGATTACCGCCTGGGGAGCCAGCGGTATTATTGCCGTACCCGGGACACGTGGCACCCTCCACATGAAACCACCCTAGCACATAAGCGGTGCGGGCCAATACCACTTACCGCCCTCCCGCTGACCCCGTTCACTTACGTCACCTCCACGTCATCGCCATGTCACCCTTTTGTACCCTCCGATACGCGACAAACTATCCCGTCATGCTGATGTCATCCGACCAAAAGCGCCAAAAAGCCCGCGAAGCCAATTTTTGTTAAAAAACCCGTAAAAAACGTCATTTTCGTTCATTTTCATTCGTTTGTTTCCCAAGATTGTTGCATGCAAATTACATCCAACAGCTGCAGGAGCTAAAATCCGCCACCCGACAAGCAAAGACTAGCATCCCGCTGCTCAACTTGTCAAACAACTTGCCAATTACTTTCGTGTGCTTCCAAAACATAGGTATTTACCCTGTTCCACCTCCCAAACCTGTGTTTTTGGTTTTCCTCTGCAAAATTGTACCTGTAAGAGCCAAATTCAAGCCAAAACAGTCCATAATTGCCATACCATCCCATTTAGAACTGTTTTTTTGTCCTTTTTTCCACACAAATTCAACCTCCAGTTCAAAAACACAGAAAATTGAACAATGGAAGCCCTTGTGGCCCTCAATGTCGTGCCTCTCAATGCACCTCATATAGACCAACATCATTTACCCTTGGCCAACAGAGATTTCCAAATAAAAGACCCAATTGGTTGCCAAAATCATCTTCATACTTTCTGCCTAATCAGAAACAGTCATTTGAACAACTCTGATATCTATGGAATATGGGAATCCAATCTCCCCAGGTATTACCTTCCCTCAGTCAATGTGTTCCCAGATATTGTTCGCCACTGCTGTGCTAATTATGACCCTGTCAGTAAAGCAATTATCACTCCATCACAAACTATCCTTTTCTACATAATTGCTAAGTCTACCAATGAAATGCTACACTTCCATCTAGTTCAACCTCTTGCTCCTCTCTCCATGGGATTTTTACTTGAGCAAGGCTCTCAACTGTCCAGTGCAGAAATAGCCCGGATTGCTAAGATATTCATGAAACCAGAATGCCAGCCCCAAGGCCCACCTCCTTATTTATATGTCTCATTCAATGAGACTAGAATAATTCTTCTTGACATGATATCAGTGATCTTGGGATTCAGGTCTAGTGAATTTGTGGATGAGATGGTCCTGGTTCTGTTATCCACCTTTACTTCGGGACAACCCCCTGCTATCAAATATGATTATGCCTCTTTCATTGCTAACAAAATCCATATTCAATTTATGAATTTGGAAAGAGGAGTGTTTAAATGCACAACTTTCATATACCATCTTCTGTTGTATTATCACCCAGACATGTTTATATTTCCCGTCAGGAAATTGGATTCCAAAGGAGAAAGGAGGTCTGTGATCTTTTGGACCTCTATCTTCCACATAATTGTTGAATCCCCTTATGCCTACTGTGACTTCATTGACCTGTTTATACATCCAGCCTCCACTCTATTGATAGGAGCTCCTTCTCCTAATCTCTCTGGTGACATAAGGAAGATTCTACAGCTCTCCAAGAACTACAGAATAGGTGACTGGTATTTCTACCAGGATCACACTGAAATCAGGATATATGGTTCTGAGCTGTGCCCTTATAAGCTACCCAAATATGTGCCTATGAGACTGTTTTCTTTGGAATATTTCAGGCAACTTATTAATGCATATTTGACTCACTTTTGCAATGTGAAGAAAAAAGCTCAGCTGAGGATAAGAAACCAATTAGGCCCCTTTATCATTAACAAAAGGGAAGAATGGGAGGATGTTGATAAAATATTAGGGGAAGACCTTAAATTGAAGAAAAGCTTCTGGTGGGTACCATATGACCCAAATGGCTTTATAAGTGAAATAAAAGTAAAAAACCAGCTGTCAACTTACACACATCATAGGATCCCGAAAGTAGAACAATATGCTAATCAGGATGAGTGGATAGAGGGTACATTAGTTGAAGATCTTACTCAGCAAGAAAAAATGGAACAAGCCATGAAAGATTTAAAAAAGAGTCAAGACCCTTGACCTAGACTTTTTTGGATAGGTATCTTTCAAGCTGCCTCAGCAAACGGGAGTGGGTGCATCTTCTGCTAGGACTTCACAACAACCTATACAAGGGGCCAGCACACCAGTTTCAGGTTCTTCAAAGGGAAAGGAAGTGGTAGGCATAGAGCAGCAAGAAATGACTGATCAACAGGAGCAAATTCCTCCAGTACATACCAAAGCAGCAGAGATTCCAGCACTACAGACTCCTCTAAATGAGGAGAAAGGCAAGAAAAGGGATAGAGAGGAGACCACACCCATCAGTGGACCTACTGAACAGCCAGGTGCTAAAAGGAAAAGACTCAATCCTTTATCTAAAGAGGAAATCATTGAAGAGACAATAGAAAGCCTAAGAGGTGAGAGGGCAACCAGCCCACAGACCTCCCCAGTGATAGATACATCAACCAACTCACACAGGCAGGAGCTAGAAAGGCAGCATAGTGTGGAAGTTTCATCCACAAGGCCACCAAGCAAGCAGACCTCTGATGTCAAAAGAACATTTACAGAGATAAAGGCTAGAAATGATCCATTGAGGCTGCAAATTTATGACCAATATCTCAAGATGCCCCCCACAAAATAGCAAAGATTAATGTCAGCATATGACATTAAAGAAGGAAAAATGATCATGAGCTATTTCAAGGCCAAGGTGCAGTAAACACAATCGACAACTGATTATATCGAGACAAATCTGGAGGTCTTGGCCAAAGACATTCATCCAATAGACCAGATTGAGCTGCAAAAACAGACTGGAGAGATGGTGTATTCCACACTAACTAACAAAGCAATGTTGGCTCATAAATTGCAAAACTCATTGGAGAACACCTCTGCTCAACTAGATTTAGAGAAAGCTTCTTCTCTAGGAAAAGACAACAGGATCAAATCCTTGGAGGATATTATCATTGAACTGGGACATGATCCAAAAGATGCCCAAGGCATAAAAGCATTAATGAGGAAGAAGGAATAGGACATTGCTGCCCTCAGAAAATAGCTCAAAATGCCTCCTTCTATGCATCCATAGATAGCAGATGTTGTACAACAGAAGTCTGAAGAGGACATGATGGACCTGCTCACAAGGTTGAACAAGAGATTGAGTGAGACAGAGCAGGCATTAGAGAAATCATTACAAGAAAAGCAGGGAGAGTTGACCTCCCAGCCACCTCAAGTAACTCCAACAGCCACAACTGCCCCTCCCACAGTTATAACAGTAGTGCCTCCCACTGTCCCAGCATCAACAGTAGAAATTACCACAGCAACAGCAACAGCACCAGGCAGCAGTACAACTATGACCATAGAGCAGTTAATCAAAGCCATGGAGGAGTTGAAACTCCAAGTGTCTGAATTGAAGCAAGTCAAAGAAAAACTGGCAAAGATTGAGCAAAGCTATGATAAATCTAAAATGAATGTGGCAGAGAAAAAAAGAGAAGTCAAAGCATTGGAAAACAAGGTAAGAGCCTTGGAAAAAGATCTCTCTCTGCATAAGCCTCTGGCAGAAATCAGAGGAATTTTGTGGACCAACATCATTCAATCACTTAGTGGTGTATGGAGGTCTATTAAGACCATTTATGAATAGATTGATTTGATAAAAGTGGCTCAAGTAGAATTTCAGAAAACAAGAGCCATATTGGGGCAAATGCCTGAGCAAGCTAACAAGCTAATCCATTTTTTGAATACCAAGATCAGTGAAGAACTGGAAGCACTGGACATTAGAGACAAAATAGGTACCATTTTGGACATCAAGAGAGTTCTAACCATGAGAATTCTAATGCAAAACTTGGACAGAAGATGCCAGGACATGCAGGTGGAAATTGATTCTTTCACAGACAAGTTTACAGTCCTGAATAAAAAAGGCTTGCCAAGTCCTGTGGGAAATAATGAGCGTTTGATGAAGCACAAGGACTATATATACAAATTAAATACATTTTCTGTCAATCAAGCTAGTGCATATTCAAGTACTTCAACAGAAAAAGCACTTCCATCTGGTTAGTCTCTGTATGACAGCGTGGAAAATCTTTTTTACATAGAGCATGAGGTGAAGCATCTGTTCACCACCCCACCTAATTTCTTCAGGTGCACAGAGACTGATGAGACTTTAAGGGAGCTACATAGACATCAAATACTAGGTCCAGAATGGTGGCAAAGCATGCTATAGATCCTGTAGACTTATCATTGGTCAAATCAAAATTGTGCACCATCTGTTATAAATGTGCAGAACAGAAATAAATCATGGTCCTGCAAATCAAAGCGTATCATGTCAACATTAAAGGAAGTCCAGCCAAAGCAAAAATATCAGTGTAGAGGATCTATAGGAAACATCTGGGAGCCAACTTGCAGCACCTACCTCCAGTACTTCTCATAAAGGCGGATCAACCAACACAACAAAAATTTATTACATTTATTTATTGTCTTCATGTTCTCGAGATTGTCTGTCTCTATCTATGTAAAAGAAACATTAATTGTCAGCAAATATTTATTTCTATCAGATATTTTGCATAATATCTTGACATTTTTGTATAAATACCCCCCTAGACGAAGTATTTGGGGTTGGTTGGTGGTGGATGTTCATAGCTGTGACTGTAATACTAAACAATTTTTGGAATAAAAGGCTGTTGGAACCATTTTGTCTTGCTCATTGGATGAAGGATAGATGCTATGGACCATGTTGCAGAATTCTTGAATCATTTCATGGATCAATAAGTCTCTTCTAACTTGTGTTTTATAGTTTCTGTGTTTATTATATCATCTATGTTTCATGATCTAAATAACAGAGAAAAAGAATAACTCAGAATTTGCTCATTTGCACTTTGCGTTCAATCTCTGTTATTATTAATGTTTTCTTCAGAATTAGCATAAACAGTGAATTCTTAATTGCTCCTGTTTCCCCTGGTTCTTTAATCTTGAATATTCGCT
Source organism: Pinus tabuliformis (assembly GCA_031772625.1). Lineage (NCBI taxonomy): Eukaryota > Viridiplantae > Streptophyta > Pinopsida > Pinales > Pinaceae > Pinus > Pinus tabuliformis. The sequence goes on along the minus strand of CM062814.1, from coordinate 431,915,467 downwards.
GAGGAATTGTTAATTGCTCCTTGGCAGTGATCATCCATTTTCCCTCTATCAACATGATGAAGGATTCTTAATTTCCCTTCACCCTTGACTCCATTCCATCTGATTCCAGCTTATAAATTGTTCCATATTTGAGTACCTTGCTCTATGATAAATCCTCTGATAAGAAACTTAACCTAGGAAGCCATCCTTCTTGAATCCATCATGCCCAATGGACTGAAATGTTTTAGTTTTACCTCACTGTTCTATTGAATCCCCATCCTTCCAACCAAACTCGAAACAAACCTTTACAGTTCATAACTAGCCTAATATACCTTAAAACAAAGCTAAATCATAAAGAGAGAGCCCTCTCTGGATTTAGATTGGCTAGAATCTGTATCTAAAATATTGGTCTATGGTTACCTCGGCCGTATTCCCTTTCTTACAACTTTTGGGAACAACCTGAGTGAAAACAGAATGGAAAGAAAAGGGAAAATTGTCACGATCGACACAGATGAGGAAGAAGAAGATTCGCAGGCCCTGACCATCACAGCAAAAGAAGACAAAGATATGGAGGAGGATATTCCACCTACATGCTCTGCAACAAAAATGCCCACATATGTCCCTCCATGGAAAGGGAAGACCAAAGTGCCGAAGGACCTAGACGAAACCATGAGTTCCCCTGACCATCACAGCAAAAGAAGACAAAGATATGGAGGAGGATATTCAACATACATGCTCTGCAAAAAAACTACCCACATATGTCCCTCCACAGAAAGGGAAGACCAAAGTACCGAAGGACGTAGACGAAACCATGAGTTCACTCCAGACCTAGCTCCTCCCAGACGACATAGTGTTTGAAGGCATGCACCTGGGCCACGTGCCAATCATGAAGTTTGAAGATTGGGACCTCACTGACCGCGAGAAGTGCCCTCACCTAGATACCGGGAACCTCATGAAGCAAAACACTGAGGGGGTGGTGACAAGGTTAGAGCCACGAAAGTGGCTGCGCAATGTGGAAAAGGCCGGGTTGCTGCACTTACTATGGGTACCACATTTCCACCATGCGCCCATCACCATTTTCGTCAACCAGAAGCTACTCTTCCTAGTGCATGATGGGTATCTATGGCTGGAGGAGCCTATCTCCATCACGACAGACCTAATCCACCACATTTCTCGACTCCCCTGCAAAGGATAGGACCCCACAACCATAGCCAAAGGAAAGGGTAGTGATTTGGCCCTTGCAGAAGCCATGAAGACAAAATACAAGCTGGAGAAGAAGAAGAGGGGCTACGCCATCTCCAACATCAAGGACAAAGGGTTACGCATAGAAACACAAATCCTAGCTGATAAAGTTATGAGGAAGTGCTGCATTGATGAGGTATTGGCACTGGTGGTCGGATTGGCCAAGAAGTGTGCGAAGGGGGTCTAGTTCAACTGGTCCGAATTCCTTTGCGAGGAATTTTTGAAGAACTGTCGTGAGGCCCAGGAGCAGGGTAGAACCTTCCACTACGCGTGGTTTTTATTATCCATAATGCTCATAGCGGGGGAATTGTTGGAGGATAGTCAATTTCCCAGCATTGACATAGAATTACCAGAGGCCACGAAGTACGCTTCGCTCTGGGCCACAAAGGATGTGAAACGGATACATGACACCAAAATCTTCTGGGTGCTCATGGAGATGAGCATCTGGATGTGGATCAATCGGAGGTTGCACCTGTCGCCCATGGTGTACAACAGTTTGCAGAGTTTTGCAGACTTTAAAGCTGATATGCACAACATTTTTATCAGGGCATGTAAGGATCTGGCGAAGCAGTGGACGAAGCTACCTTTTGTAGCCATTGACGATGCCATTTTTACTATCTTGGAGACATGGCCTACGAAATGGCATGCCCTAGATTTGGCAGAACTTGAGAAGGTGGTAGAGCAGAAGAATGACGATGCCAAGCTGTGCATCACACAATTGGCCAAGAAAATACGGAAGGAAACAACAAAATATAAGGAAAGGGAAGCACAGGAAGTGACACAGAAATCCACCGAATAGAAAAAGGCTGCAGAAGTAGTAGCAGCAGCATAGGCGGCAGAAGAAGCAATAACAAGGGCGGATGAGGAATAAGCAATGTCCTCATAGGGGTAGGAGGAAAAGGAAGCAGAAACAGTAGAAGGGAGTGCGGACCCAGGGACCGCGTCCACACAGCTGAAGCACCCACACATGGCAGAGAGAGAAGGACCGATGAAGAAGGTAAAGGCCTCGAAGTTGGCCATTGACACGATCACCCTAACCGAGGGGGATCTCCATGACATCGGCAAGATAGTGCATAATGTCACCAGTGAGGCTCTTTAGGATTTTATGCAGGAGCACCAGACTATGTTGGGGGCCCTTAGGGCACAGCTACAGGAGTTACAAGTGCGTCCCCCTCAGGTGGGTACCTTTCCACCCACCTTGCAGAAAGATCCTCGGCAACTGAGCAGATGTTGCACGCATGGATGGAAAAATAAATAGTGTTGTCGGAAGAGGCCCTAGTAGTAGCAAATGAGACCGATAGATTTGCGGTTAACATGATCAAAGGCCTTGGCCTTAATTTGGCTACCCTTTTGTGAGAGACACTATATCTTCTACAGGATGGGATAATAACAAAGCTACACAATAGGGAGAGCTGCACGATCCAAGTTCTCAGCAAACAAAATATAAACATGGAACAACTCAGTCTGCAGTGTGACGAATTGGTGTCACAGAACCAACAGTTGGTGCAAGTGGTAGACAACGCTTTCCGACGTGTCCCGGATCTGACCATTCCAGCAGACCTATCAGTAGAGGTGCAGATCCACAGGTTGGCAACCAGAGTCAGTGAAGTTAGAGAGGAAACGACAAAAGTTCAACTGGAGTTGAATCTTCAGATCACCGAGCTATAGTTAAAGGCGCAACCTTCCACTCCCCTGCAGATCTGAGAATAATGTGCTAGCGCTGTAGTAGCAGGATTGGAAGAAATTGGAAGTGCAGTGAAAGACTGTACCACTTTGTTGGAGCAAGCACTTGAGGTCCTCAAAACTCTGCAGGAGGACCTCAACATCCAGCGCCTGGAGATAGAGGCACGAGAACTCCAACAGCAATATGACAGTGTCCAAGGAACTGTGCAAACATTCGTCCTCACTTAGCCGCTTGCGAGGATGTAGCAAGCTAAGGGACTGAAGGAGTAGGTGGACACGGTGTGACATAAGGAGGCAGTTCTCAAAGCACGGGTCCAACCGTGGATCGACGAGGCTTTCACTATCAGAGCAAACATCAAAGGAAAGCTCACGCACATATAGGGGATGCACATGTTAATGTAGAGAAGCGCCCTAGACACAGAGGTCTCAAAACAAAGGATGCAACAGATTCAGCAAGCAGCGGTGCAGTGCGCTGCCGACATCAACACAGTTCGAGGACAGTTGGAGGAACTCCATGCCAATATTGCCACGCCGATAGAGTGACTTGAGGGCGAGTCACAATGTTTGTTTTGGGTGCTTGTTGGGCATGGAATCCCCCCCGAAGCATGTTTTGGGGCTCAAAGCCCATGTTTTGATCGAATGATGTTGTAAAGGCCTACGAATTGCGGGCACGGAAGTATGTTAGAGTCATAGGGTTTTCCGCCCTAGTTTGTAATGTAACGTTGGCCTACCCATGGTCTTAAGACCATGGGATTGTATAAATAGAGCGAGGCTCTAAGTTTAAGAGAGAGCGAAGTATGAGATAGAAATGTAGAAGCACAGAGCAAGTGTCTAAGTGTGTCTTAGGTCATAGAGTAGGAGAAGGGTCTGCAGATGAGTGCGCAAAGGCCTAGTTGTCCATAGCTGAGTGTGTGGAGCCCTGCAACTGAGTGCGTAGGGTGGAGTAGAGTCTATAATCGAAGAAAAGAATAATAAAGAGAATTTATATCCAAATTCTGTGTATCTGTTCTTGAGTCATTACATGTTTGATATAAATTGCAATTATATTATCTATTTACTGTGCGCACTTGTATGAATGATTTATATTACTAAGTATAACTTAATGCATGCAAGTAGGCTAAGTTAATCAACTAACAATGGAATACTAGTAAGGACTTGGGTAATAACAATGTTCGTCCCCCGAGAAGGTCTACGCGAAGGGAGAATCTCAGGTAGCGAGGTACTGGTAAGTGCGCATAGCGACATGCGCATAGAGTCAAACCATGGACCACTTGAACTCATCAGACATCTTTAGGGTGTAGAAACCTGCTTCTAGCACCCTCCCATACTACTTAGGGTGAGACCTCAATCCGTGCTCTGCGAACTGTTGCCGAAAGGGCCAGTAGTACTAGGATTTGTTTGGCTAAATCACCTCTGAACCTGGGTCAGGACCCAACAAGCCAACAATGCTTCTAAGGAATATTTTGAATTCGAAAATTGGAATACCATTGGATGAAATACCACCATGGATCAAGAATATTTTTGTTGAAACATCTTCTCCATGGATATAGATAATATCTACATAGCAATATAATTCCTTGCATTGTTGGGTAGGGCAAGAAAGATGGGAGATGAGATGTTATTTTTTAAAGGAAAATGAATCTAGATGAGTAGAAGGAAAGAGTAGAGATATATGAAAAAAGGATTGTGCTATGCAAGGTATTTTTGCAAAATTAGTTTGATAGTTCAAAGAAAAGGAGAGAAAACACAATGGGAATAATACTAGTGTAGGAGAAAGTAGAAGGAAGCACAAGAAGAGTGTGTTGTTACATAGATTGTACCATAGGTGCATGATGTTATTTTTTGTAGCTCAGATAGGTGTTCTAGTCTCGAGAGGTGAGACTAGAGTACAGAGGAGTTAATTATCTTCAAGCCCATGCAATTTTTCCTAATTTTCACCTAGGAGAAATATCTTAAGTCAAATAGTGATTTTTAAAATATTTCCTAATCTAACTTAGGAAAAGTGAATAATTAATTGGGATAAGGTCGATTTTCCTCTAGAAGCTTGTATAAAGTTTCCAATATGAGCTTAGCGATCGATTAGATCATATGAACTTATAATCATGGCCATTTATTCGTGAATGAGATATTATAAAGGAGATCGATGGGAAACTTTCGAGATCATATAGATATTCAAGTGGGTGATTTTTAGAAGAGACTAGAAGGTTTCAATAGTAGTGTTTGAGGAAATATTTTTTGGAGATTCTTGTTATAAGTATTTTCTGCAGGAGGGTAAGATTTTCCCAGTGAGGCCATGAGTTTCAGTAGGAGGTTGAATTTCTCGTTGTATTTGTAGGAGGAGACCAAGATTATTTGTTGGAAGGAAATGCAAGTCTTCCATGAGGCAAATTGAGTTTTCCAATGACAGTGTGAGATCACCATAAGCCAATGCAAATTTTCTGGAGGCCATTTGAGTCCTCCAAAAGGAAGATCGAGTTTTTTATAATCCAGTGTGAATTTCCAGAAAGAGGTAGTGCAAATTGCAAAAATGGGAAGCATTCGGGTTTTCCAAAATAACATAAGTAAATAATTTTTTTTTGAAGCTTTTTCTAGTGAGAGGAAAGCAATTTTATTTCTAAATAGTAATGTATTTACTAGAGATAATAATAAAAGCCATTAGATCTAAAAACTAATATTCCCCACATTGGGGTTTTTACAAGGACATTTTTCCCAAAAATACTGGTGTAAATTATGTGATTGGTTTCTCGCATATTTTCCTACATTTTTAGTTTTTGATTAGTGTTGTTTATGTTGTTATTCATTTCTTCAAGTAAATTAATTAATTTTCCATAAATAAGTAACAAGAAATAATTAATTGGTTAATAACACCATCTAGGTTACTACAATTTTACCTGGTATCAAAGTAGTGAAGTTCTTACGTTATTTCGATATGAGCATAAGGGTTTTGTAGGAGAAATCAAAGGTTTCACATAGATTATTTTTCTCTAGATATATTTAGATTTATTGGGGTTTATTGTTTGAGGGTTTCAGAAATGGCTCCACCTAGATTAAGAGATCAAGGCAAACTTGATGATGCATCAAACTTTGGTGCCTATAAATCCATAATCTTATTATTGCTAGAGGAAAATGGATTGAAGGAATATGCTATGATAATTGTAACCATACTAAGAGATTCGATATAGTTAGTAGTTTATTGGAAGGAGGATGCCAAATCTAGGAGCATAATCCAAGATTGGGTTAAATATCACATTGTTACTGTAGGTTTTAAGCATGTACATAAATTACCTAAAAACAAATTCTTAAAGACAAAAAATAAAAAATGGCGAGAGCATAAAACATAAAACATATATACACAGATATTTTCCCTTGGATCCCAAAACTGGGACTGCCAATTTGATTTTTCATTATATTTCTTTCAATGTTAAAATACATATATATACATTTCGAAGCATCCATAAAACCCAATCCATTAATCCTAGATTAGAACATAACCATAGTTCCCTTGATTAGATCTAACAAATACCATGGGCAGAAAACCATCATGGCCAAAACCATGTGCAAAATCCATGCACAAAACCATAGGTAGGTCCACCCACCTAATATAGGGTCCAAAAAAAATTCCTCGGGCTGCTTCCTTGGACCCCATAGAGGGGGCATATCAACCCCCTCAAATGCCTCGACAGGGGGGTTGTTGTTCCCCCTGTGACCTGTTGAAAATGCAACAAGATGATGGAGCTTAGTGAAAAGAAGTCTCCTTCACTAAGTGTGCCCGCAGGCTATTTTTGGCGCAAAGTCCATTTTTAGACTATGTCTATTTTTAGACATATGGATCATGGTCTATGAGTTGCAGGATGCTATTTGTGATGATTGGTCATGTTGGTAAAAATAGATGGACTTCTATTTTTAGACATATGGGCGGAGTCTATTTCTAGACTGCCGGGCTAAAAATAGAACAGTCGAATATTATTAGCTCTTAATAATATTTGGACTATAAACATTTTCTTATCCTCTTGGAGCACTTCAGTTCGAGCTACGGATGTGGCACATGCAACTGCCAGAAGGAAATACGCTTTTCTTATGGGTGAGTTGAGCTATTGCATGATGGACTTCAGTTAGAACTCAAGTGATTGAGAAGAGTTTGCATTCCTATCAGGACTCTGTCAATGGTCAGGAGAAATTGCCAGGATGGGAGAGACATTGGTCGGATCTTGTGCAAGAGGAGATCAGGCGGAATACCAGGGACAGATCTTCATCAAAGTCATCTGATGAAGAAAATTGCGCTTTGGCTACCAAAGCAAACAAGGGGAAGGAGAAGGGTTCTCTTTCCGAATCCAGTTCTTCCAATGATGGGAACAAGGTTGAAAAATCGAAAGTGCGATGCTTTCGTTGTCATGAGGTGGGCCATTATGCTGCAAATTGTCCACGGAGGAAATCCAAGAAGGGATCCGGGGAAGGATCTGAAGGTGAGGCACTTACTTCATAGTTTGAGTTGGATTTCATACTCTTTGCATGCATGGTTTCATCCATGGTTGAAAGTGGTTGGTTTCTTGACAGTGGAGCTTCTTTCCACATGACCAGTGACAAGAGTTCGTTCAGTACTTTGGAGGAGAAAGATCTCCAGATACTCATAGCGATGGGTAATGATGAGAAGTATAGTGTCTCAGGTGTAGGCAAGGTTGTTTTTCAAAGGGAGCATGGAGCTCACCTTACCTTGACTGATGTCAAGTATGTACCAGGACTGAAGAGAAACTTGGTGTCGATGCGATGCTGGAAGACAAAGGCTATGATGTAGTCTTCAGTAAGGGAAAGGTTTTCCTTAGACACATCATCACTAGACAGGTGAAGCAGATTGGTTCACGGGTCAAGAACCTGTATGCTCTTGAGGTTCAAGATGCATGCAAAGCCTTGAGCAGCGAGGCAACTGATGGAGACTTGGTGGTTGAGAGGGAGCGTATATTACCTCTCAACATAAAGAGCCAGAAGAAGTCTCAGACGATTGTGGAGGAGCCACGATTGGTGCAACAGCTTCAGGAGGTTGTGGAGTAGCCACAACAAGGGAAGCTGAGAGGAGATCGAGTAGAGACATCTACTCATGCAAAGACCTCTAGTAGGGGGAAACTTCGAGCCAGTTGGGCTGAGGGATCACATACAGCCATACCTCCAGGTAGGAGGTGGGGCGATATAGAGTGATCGTACCAAGGAGGAGGTGCAGGATCCTTTAGGTACCCAACCTCTTGGATGAGACCTTGCTATGGGAGCCTCAATGTGGAGTAGCAGGAACTGACTGATTAGGTAGAGATAGATGCAGATGGAGTGGCAAAGAAAGCGACATTGTAGGGAATCCCAAGACAACGCATAGCTAGCAGGTTGCAGCAATGTGAGAGGCACAAGTATTTTGCACAGTGCTAGGTGGCACAGAGAAGTGTGCAATGGTGCGAGATGCATGGATATGTTCCAGTAGCGCAGATGTCAGAGAGGGAGCACTTGTCAGTAGTAGGTAGAGCTTCAGTGTCAGAGTATGTTCCTAGCCCAACATAGTGGTCTATTGGGAGTGTTTTTTTGTTGTTTTTGTTCCAAGAGTTGTTGGAGCAAGTGGACAAGGAAAATGTGTTGCATGCAGAACATTCCAGAGTTGCAGGATAGGGGTTGTAGATAATCCATATCTTGTTGAGAGGGAGTGTTGAAAATGCAACAAGATGAGGGATCTTAGTGAAAAGAAGTCGCCTTCACTAAGTGTGCCTGCAGGCTATTTTTGGTGCAAAGTCTATTTTTAGACTATGTCTATTTTTAGACATATGGATCATGGTCTATGAGTTGCAGGATGCTATTTGTGGATGATTGGTCATGTTGGTAAAAATAGATGGACTTCTATTTTTATATTTCCAGGCTAAAAATAGAACAATCGAATATTATTAGCTCTTAATAATATTTGGACTATAAACATTATCTTATCCTCTTGGAGCACTTCAGGTCGAGCTATGGATGTGGCACATGAAACTGCCAGAAGGAAATATGATTTTCTAATGGGTTAGTTGAGCTATTGCATAATGGACTTCAGTTAGAACTCAAGTGATTGAGTTTGGTGGAGTTGATTGAGGAGTTGATGGAGTTGTGTTGAGTTTGACTTAGTTGAACTAGTTGTATTTAGTATAACTGCAGAATACACTAGTGATGAGTGATGTGAATTAATTATTAATTATTTCACTAATTATTAACTCATAAATCAACAAAAGAATACATCAGTTAACTCAGTGCATGGACAGTTCAGTGGAGACAGGTGTTAGAGGTGGAGACTACTATCAGTTGTGACTATAGCTGTGCATGAGATTTGCACAATCAATGATGGAGATTTCCAATGAGGATTGCATAGTACAGCAAAAGGGAAAACGAGCTTGGATCAGATCAATTCCCACTTTGGATTGCACAATTGAGGCAGATAGACAATAAAGGAGATTTGAACCTGTGACTTGATTCAGATCTGAGCTAGTTTGTGTGTAGCAGGTGGAGATAGTACTGAGTACTTGTGAGGAGTATTGTACTATGTATTGTTACATGTTCTCTATCATTATAATATACAGATAGTTGGGGGTTTTCAGCTGTATTCTTTCCCCAGTACATACTGTGTTAATGTGCACATGCGATTGATGTTTCATTGTTCTTAATTCCGCAAAATTGATGATCAACGTAGAGGAGGTTATGTATTATGCAAGCATTCCGCAAATAGTGTATAATTAGGAAAATCTCTGTGAATAAGTGTTATATTATTCAAAATTTCTACATTACCCCCTTGCTGCGGCTGTTACACTAAAAAATGTCACCATGACTATCTGCAGTTAGTATGGCTCCATCCACTGTCATACTATCCTCCTTGGCAAGTCTCATGCCTCTGCTTTCCATGTCAAACTTCAAAAAAGAGAGAAAAGTCATTTAAAAGTCAATTATCTCTGGTACGCAGTTTCTCTTAGCCTCACCTACGGGTACGCAACCTAAGTTCACAATACCTGTGTACTTGTACACTCTGTATGTAAAGGGATGGGTGCGTACTCCTGTAAAGGTCAAAAGGCGCAAGTTTCACTCCAAAAAAGTTACTTGTGGTCATTTCTAGAGTCTTCTAGAAGTATGTTTGACGTGTATGAAGTGCCTCCAGATGGTTCATGTACCCCTACCAAAGAGGAACTTATCCCATCAATAAGGGAGCTATCCCATCCAAAGAGGGACTTATCCCATTGATGGTGGACCTGAATAACTTCCTCTAGAGCACTATAAATACAGGCATTGGGCCAAAGGGAGGAGAGGTTAAAAAGCTGAACATTCCTAAGGGTAGATGCTGCTGGAATTAGGACTTCCTTGTAGAAGCTTGTGAGGAGAGATTACCATCTTTACTTGTTTCCATTGGGAGGTGGGTGAGCTGATCAGAGTAAGGGAGAACTCTTGTGGACCCTGGGAGGAGCTTGCACAACACCAAGGCTTAGGTTGTAATGGTTCCTTTTGTTACCTTTTAATACAAATTAGTCCATTCTTCTCAACAATTTGTTATTAATGAGTTGTTTCATATACTCCTTGGTCTATATGTTAAATATGTTTTATTTTATGTGATATTCAGGTGCTATTTAATCGTTTGATTGTTGGTGAATGCAGGTTTCGAAGTGAAGGAGGAGCTCATCCGGATCAACGGAGCTGGACTACTACAACAACGTTGGAATACAGGTAGGATCTAAACACTTGATTTCTCATATTGTAAAAGCATATTTAGGGAAGGATTGCTCTTATTTGTCTTGTTTGTCATTAGAGAGTCTTAGGCTTTCTAGGAAGGTCGGTTGTGTCCGCACTAACGACTCTTTCTGCGTGACAAAATGGCGACTCCGCTGGGGACTCCATTAATGTGTTTGAGTTCTTTTTGATTTGATATTTTGGTCTCAGAAAAATTGCTTGTTTTCTGATTTTTGGTTGTTTAGCTGTGTATTTGGGTGGGTTAGCTTAGAGTCAATTTAGTTTTTTATTTTTCTTAGCTTTGCCAGCAGTACGTAGTCTCTGGGTTTAACACAGTGCGTACTTCTACGCACTGCGTCTTTGCGCACAGTGCGTACCCGCGCTTGTGTGAACAGATGACCTACGTACCCCTGTCAATTTTGAGAAAATTTTAATTTTTGCTTTTTGCTCTTTAGATTTTTCTTTTACTTTGTTTTTACTGCCCAGATCCATCAGTTTACTGTCAAAGATCTTCACCTGAACTTGTCCCGTTAGTGTCGAGGGTTTTGGTGGAATTCATAGGGATTTTGCCTTAGGGTTTGATTTTTAACTGGTCCTGTAGTGACTTTGGCGTTAGGGGTTGTCAAACTTTGGATCTCCCTGGTTTTGATCAGTCCTCTTAGGAGTCGGGCTTGTCATAGAAGTCACCCTAGTGAGAGACCTACCTTTGTGTCTTCTCTTTGCGAATCTCGAAAAGTTTGTTTGTTAAAGCCTTGAATTCCATTCTTGAGAAAAAAGAACAAAAAGATTTCGATTTTGTTTTTTGGTTAGTTTATGATTCTGCATGAATTGATCCTTAGTTGCATTTTGACTAAGTAAAACATCCGGGAATCATCCTTGTAGGCTTTTGTCCTCATTATTTTTACTTTTAGGTAAATTTGCTTTTGATTTGCTTTTGAATGAATTTGATTTGATTGTCTTAGATTTGTTAAATTCGATTTGATAAAATAGTTTTACATGCTTTATTAACATAGAAAAAACACAAAAATTATTTTGGAAAAAGTTTTCTTTGGTAGCATTTGTAGACTTTTGGGAGAAAAAGGAAATTTCGTAGAGTAATTAGTGGTCATGAGTTGTGTGTTTTGAAAAGATAAAGAGAATTGTTTCTTTGATTGTCTTTACTAAGAAAGTTGTTTTCTATAAAATTTGCATTTTCCAACTCTCTTAGTTAGGAGATTCATTGAAAAAGAAAAGTAGTGTAAATCATCTTAGGTGCATCTTTATAGTGGTTGCGAGTCAAGTCTACACACCACTAGTTTCATCTCCATCACCTTTTGTCTTTAAGAAAAACCATAAAATTAACACTTAAAGTAAAATCAACATAGTAAATTTTATTTACTAGGGCTCTGAAACACCAATTTAGATCAGGCTAGTGTCTTGGAGTAGGAGAGTAATTAACTCTCCAAGACAACAAAACCAAACAAGTAGCTTATCTTGTGATAGAATAAATCCAATTGTCTCATTTGTACTCTGGGAAAGCTCCTCTTAAAGGAGAAGCACGAGCTCGTGTCCGAACCAGTGAGGGGATCAATCCTCCCTCGTTGGGAACGACGCCAGACATGCACGTATTACAAAAGGTAAACCTCGAATTAACCATTGTCGAGGAGCCAGGGGTCACTTGTCGGTAAACCTTGGATTATTGTCAAGGAACCGGCAAGGGGATTGAGCTTGATACTCTGCCCTTGCGTGCTGTCGGAGTGTAGACTGTTCCCCCAGGTGCATTTGTTGCGATTGGTAACCTTAGTGACCATTATCTTTAGGATTCTACCGAGGTGACGGTGGAGGGAAGATCCCACTGTACCTGGAGCAGACGTCGGCTAGACTCACTTGGATTTTCCGGGGGGTTCACTTCACTCGAGATGGTTAAAGTGGAGGAACTTGTGCCGGTCTATTCATTAAGCAGGTTGCCGGGGTAACTGTTCCACCCGCCACTTCTGTACTGAATCCAGCGATGTTGGGTTTCATCTCCAACTAGTGTTTTCGGTCTGGAAGGCTACTGTTTGTGTTTGGTTTGACGCCCTAGATTCTTTAGGCGTATGATTCAAATTTGTTTGGTTCTTTAGAGACTTTAGGTGGTTTGTTTTGAGATTTTACTTTGTTTGCGTGTGTAGTAGTTAAAAGTTTTTAACTGTGGCGGAATTACCGAGACAGTCCCGTAGACTTCGGGGCAAGTCTCCTGAGGTTGTTTCTGTGGCCAAATTGTTGAGAATATCCCGTAGACTTCAGGGTGAATCTCCTCAAGAGGTCCCAAGTCATTACGAAGGTTTAAAGGTCCTTGTAACTCCTCCTAGCGGCAGTAGAGTAGGTTCACCAGAAGAAGGAGAGTCTTCGTTGGTAGTCCATCAAGATTACCAAAGTCTAGAAACAGGTTATAATCCTAAAGCAGTTGAAGTTTTTGAGCTTGCTGGCAGTTTTTCATCTACTAGTGATATAGGCGAAGAACCTGAAATATCTGAACCTGTTACTCCAACTTCTAGTGTACCAGATTCACCTAGGGTAGAAAGAGTCATCACCGAAAACCTTCCTACTGGTTTGATAGCTATTGAAGAACTTGCTCCAGAGGAAGAATTAGGCGTATCTACCCTTGAAGGTCAACCTACTATTGATCTAAGGGAGCGTGAATCTATCTTTTACAGTCCTCCTAGAAGTACTACTTGGTACCTTTCATTAACCAATTATTTAGACAACTCAGGGGTAGGTTTTTCTCCACCTCGTACTCCTTTTCCACCTGGAGGTATTTATACTCCTGTGAATATGTCTGGTCAGTCGTCCGTGTTCACTCAATCTCCTGAATCTTTCTTACACGGCGGTCCTTCTGTTCCCACCGGGTATCAATCACTTTCTGGTACCTTTGCGGGGGCATCTCCTCAACCCATTGATCATGGGTTATTAGCTGGAAACAATGGTAATAAACCGTTGGGTGTAGGGGACATTTACATGATGTCAGGTTCAGTTCCCGTTTCTCAACCTCAAGGTGGTCAATTACCGCCTGGGGGGCAGCCTCAATTAACGCCTGGGGGGCAACCTCAAGGTACAAAAATTGTGTCTGGGGGGCAGCTTCAAGGTCAGTATGTACCCATGGTACAATACATGCCTCAAGGTCAACCCCAGCCTCAATATGTACCCCAGGGTCAACCTCAGTATCAATATTTACCTCAAGGGTATCAACCCCAAGGGTATCAACCTCAAGGCTATCAACCTCAAGGGTATCAACCTCAAGGTCAAGGTCAACCCCAGTATCAGTATTTACCCCAAGGTTATCAACCTCAAGGTCAATACTCGAGTCAAAGTTATCAACCACCTCAAGGTCAGTCATATGTTCAAGGTATGGGAACTATGCCTTTCAGTTATCAATCCTATCCTCAATCTGGTTATGGATCTCAGTATCCTCAACCTGTTACGGGTCAATACCCCGGAATGATAGTGTGGGATCCATCACAAGGTCAACACGTGTTGCAGCCAAGTATACAGTTGGTACCTCAAACTGGACAACCCGTAGTTTCTGGTCCACCCCAGCAACCGCAACCTGTCCAGTCAAATGTTCAAACTTTTGTAACTTCGGTAGTTACTCATCCGCCAATTGCACCTAGTACTCCATCTCAAACGGCTGCTGCAACTACCGCAACATCTACCGCACTTACTTCTGGAGTATCGACAGCTCCGGTTTCTACTGTCTCTGCAACCACTCCTCAGACATCTTTACCGTTGTCCGGATCTACGATTCAAACCACGGTCCAGATGCCTGTAGGGCAGCCTGGTTTAAGTACTGTTGTAACAAATCAACCTCAATTTACCCACCAACAGTACCAGGGACAGTACCAATTCGGTCCTGCTGTCCAACAACCGGTTTACCAGTATCAACCGTATCCTGGGTACACTTATCAACAACCTCAACAACCCCAGTATGGTCCGGTTAATCCTGGTTTTCCAGGAGGATATAATATCCCTAATGTGATTCCTGTTCCTAGTTATCCTGGATATCCTCCTCCTCGGACTGGTCTTGTAACCCAGAGTTTTAGAGATCCTAACCGGCAGTTACCGTTTATCGCAACTTTGGATTTACCAGACTTGACGCGCCTAACGAACGATCCAATTCAATATCTTCCGTTCTGGCCGCCAATGCCAAATAAGTTGCCCAGTGATATACCCAAGTTCGAAGGTAAGTCTGGAGAGGATCCGTCCAATCACGTGATGACTTACCACCTCTGGTGTGCTTCCAATTCTATCTCGGATGATTCGATCCGCTTACGTCTTTTCCAGCGTACGCTCATTGGTCTCGCGGCCAAGTGGTACATTGAGTTACCATGGGCCTCTTTTTACAATTTTAGCCAGTTAGCTACCTCGTTCCTAACTCATTTTCAGTTGCCGGTCAGATATGATAACGGCACGGAGCTATTAACTTCATTAAAACAGTCGACCTCCACTTATATTTCTGATCATATTCATGAATGGAGACGTCGAAGACGCTTAGTGAAAGTTTTTATCCCGGACCAAATCTTAGCTGAATGGTTTGTAAAATCATTATTACCGAAGATTACTGAAGATGTAGCTAAGGCCGGAGTAGTTACTGAGGAGCAAGTCATTGCTCAAGCCCAGTACCTTGACTTAGTTTACACCTAGTCGGGTACGTTGCACGAGAAGATCCCAGATCTTCCTAAGTCGAATCAAATTGCTACTGGTCCTTCGGGGTCTCATGCTGCTGATGGCATGATTGGTACGGTGAATACTAAAAGTAAGAAGAAATCCTCAAAGAATTCTTCTCCAATAATAACCTTACCGGACTCCCCGACAGGAGAATCTTCTCCTGAAATTACTGCCGATATTCATGCTGTAGAGTCATCTACGACTAAATCAAAAAAAGGTGGTAAGAAGAAAGGCAAGAAGAAGGATAAAGCAGACAAGGCTCCAAAGGAGAAAAAAGAGAAGTCGGAATCTAACGACGAAAAGCGCAAACCTCGCTATCCTTGTTTAATTTGTGAAGAAGATCATTTCGCAAGAGATTGCCCTCATCGGGCAGAGGTTGTGAAAATCGTTAAAGGTTCCCCAACTCCTGCTGTTTTGAAAGATCCATTTCCAAAGCAGGAGAGTAAAAGGATAGGTTCTTCCTCGAGTGCCAGTGAAGAACCCATATTGATGATGTCTCATGTACGGATTGCGACTCGATCGCAAGATTATGGTAGTAAGAATCCTGTTGATGGCAAAGAAGCAGAATCTTCTCATTCTAATCCATCAACCTCAGCTCCCGGTTCCGATCCACTACAGATCGAGAAACCTAACCCGGACTTGATAATTAAACCGCCCGCCAAGGGTATACTTCGAAAGTCTACTTTCAATCCACATGCGAGAGCAGCTCAGAATTATAACATTGTTGAGGATTTAGCTGTTTCACCCTTAGCAATGTCGGCTTTGGAGGTGCTGAAATCATGCCCAGCACAACGAAAATTACTCTTGTCGGCTATAGGAGCTGTTGATGTTCAGGACCCGAACCTGATAATCTTTGATCTAGAAAATAGTACACTGCGTCTCCCTCATCAAATGGCTTTCCAGATTCCAGTGATAGTAAAAAACAGGCCTATTCATCGGACTGTAATTGATGAAGGAGCTTCTACGTGTATTATGTCGATTCAGTGTTGGAGATCGCTTGGTTCTCCTTCACTGAACCAATCCCCGACGATTCTTAAGGCCTTTGATGGCCGTGGGTTCCATCCGTTTGGCATTCTACAGGATTTGCCTATAGGGGTTGAAGGAAAAACCGTTAGTCTGGATGTGGAGGTGGTTGATGCCCCTCTAGACTACAACCTTCTTTTGGGTCGCAGTTGGTCTTACGCTATGATAGCGGTTGTGTCATCGGTCTTCAGAGTTATAAAGTTCCCACATAATGGTAAGATCGTGACGATAGACCAGCTGGCTTACTTTTCATCTGACCCAGCCTCTTCAGAGAGTATCCAGCATGTCGGTAAAATGACTATCCCTTACAGGGATGTTGGTGTAGGATTGGTTAAAGATTCCGGTTTACTGGGAACTTTTCCCTTTCCTTCGATCAATGCAGACCCTTCATTCGCATCCATTCATATGATTACTTCAGACACTATTATTTACGATGATCCTTGGATTGTCCCATCTGAATCTGAAATAGACTCCTTCGGTAATGCAATGCCTTTGAGTCCATATGAAATTGCTTATGAGGCCGTGCAGTCTTTTTCTGACTCTAGTTCAACCCAATTCGACCAAATGAATGCGGTCCGTGAGGAATCATTTTTCATGTCAACCTCGGAACGGATAACATTTCCCGAAGTTGTGTCGTCTGACGAACAACTTCGCGAAATCCTAAGTGTAGACGATCTACCATGGGAAGATCTTCATCATAGATCTTCGTTTTTACCTGAGGGTGATGACTTTGAAAATGATTTTTCATCAATTTTTACAGCTGAATATGTCAAGGACGCTCAGAATCCCATGAAACATCCTGATTTAGAGTTGAATTTGGGAAACATTTCCCAAACTATTGCCATCGACATTTCAGTCAAAACCAGAGTCATTGAAAACATTCATATAGGTGCCTCGTGTACAGCTAACGAAATTCAAACATACAAGGTCTTATTTCAAGAATTCCGCGACGTGTTTGCCTGGTCCTATGAGGAAATGCCAGGAATTGATCCCTCCATTGTTGTTCATGAAATCAAGACCTACCCGGACGCTAAACCCGTTCGGCAACGTCTGCGTCAGATACACCTTAGGAAAGCGGCTGCGATTAAAGCAGAAGTCGAGAAACTGTTGAAAGCATGTTTCATTTATCCGATCCCGTTAACGGATTGGGTATCGAATATTGTTCCGGTTAACAAGAAACAAGGAACAATAAGAATATGTATCGACTATAGGGATATAAATCGTGATTGTCCAAAAGACAACTATCCTACACCCTATATCGATAAAATAATTGATGATTGTGCCGGCAGTGAAATATTTTCCTTTATGGACGGTTTTTCCGGTTACAACCAAATCAATATTCTACCTGCCGATCAACCAAAAACGGCTTTCATTTGTCCTTGGGGGACATTTTCTTACTGCAAATTACCTTTTGGACTTAAGAATGCCGGAGCCACTTTCCAACGGGCAATGTCTTACGCGTTTCACGACATCAAGCACATTGTGCAACCGTATCTCGATGATTTGCCTGCTCATTCTTTACATCGAGCTGATCACCTTGTCCATTTACGCGCTATTTTTATGAGGTGTCGGCATTATCGAATTTGGTTGAACCCACACAAATGTGTATTCTGCATAGAAGTGGGACGATTGCAAGGATTTGTCGTTTCAAAAGCCGGTATCCGCGTCGATCCCTCGAAGGTCAAAGCCATCATCAAATTGCCTCCTCCTTCGAGTTTGCGCCAACTCCAAAGTTTGCAGGGGAAAGCAAACTTTTTACGTCGATTCATTCCTAACTACGCCGAGGTTACAAAGGGTTTCACTCAGTTGTTGAAACAAAACGCTCAATTTTCTTGGGATGAGATAGATCAGAAATCTTTTGATGCACTTAAGCACGCGTTGACCCATGCACCGTTGCTGCATCCTCCCAACTACAACCAGGATTACTTTTTGTACCTCGCCGCCTCCCACTCCACCATTGGAATGGTCTTAGTTCAGGAAGATGAATTCGAAATGGAACATGTAATATATTATCTTAGTAGGACGTTAAATCCCACTTGTTATCACAAAACCAGTACTAGGGACTGCAACCAAGCAAGGTCTCATGTAACTGTTTCAGACCATACTTTAGATTAGGAATTAGCCTTCCTAATCAGAGAGGGCTCTCTCATGACTCTTGACAAAATCCTTCAAACACTAGAGGGCTAACTCTTGACACATTTATAAAAATATAGCTGGCTGGACATACATCAAATTGGTCTTCATTGGGCTATGGAGTCTCTCACAGTTAATAAACCAAATCACAGTCATCTCATGGAAGCCAAGGCTCTTTGCATCATCAGATGTTCAAACATAATTTACCTAAATCAAAGCCTGCTGAACATACAGGAAGTCAGAGCATTAAAAAATGAATTCTGAGTGATGTTCTAACATGCTTCACCAAAACCCACAGCTTGTCAAGCACACAGGAAGTCAGAGCATATAATATGAATTCTGAGGGATTGTGCCATAACAAGGCTGTAAAAAGAACATTAAGAAACTAAACCACCATCACATTTGAACAAAAAGATGCATTGAGAATCTTGGGAAGAAAAAACCCTGTTTGCCATTACTGTAACAGTCTTTTCATAAGCTCTAAAAAACTCTGTTTTTGTATATACAGTCCAACCCTTTTTACATTCTAATCTGATCCCTATATAGGCAAGCAAACTAAAACACCTCGAGCTTCCTCCTCCAGCATGAGGGGAGCCTCGAAGGTGGCTATTAACTACTCCTACATGCTTTTAACTACTGCATTAATTACAAACATGCTGAACTAAAATTACACACAATCCTAATCCAACTAAAATACTAATTTCATTCTCCTCGCAGACTTGATGCTTTCTTGGATGCTGGACAGCTGTATGATTTTCATTATGGCTAAGATATGTTAAGGGAGCATTCACCGAGCAAGCTGGTCTCGGATGCTAGCTGTAAGACAACTTATTAATTGATAAAATTAATCACCCTATATCCACGGTCCCCTGTCTTCCATTCCTCTTCATCATTTAAAGACCACACTCCGAGTTCTTTGAACCTTCAATTAACAACGCATAACCACCATATGCTATATGATCTGGATACTTTAAGGACCAACAGGTGTATCAACCGAACATTCTGGTAACTCCACCAATACCCTAGTAGCTCGGTCATAAATTGCCTTTGAGAAAACTTTATGAAAATAAACAAAATATTTTATTTTCCCTTCAAGACCTACACCTGTCACTGTTTAAGTTGTTATGAAACCCATGTATGATCTCCCTGCCTGAGTTTGAGACCTTCTTTTACCATTAACTGACCTCATCATCAAAATTCATTGTTTTTCCACAAAACAGCATTCTACAGCAGTTTCGTAGCGCGCTACGAAACTGCTGTAGATGTCAAAACAGAACCTATATATCTTTGAAGCGTTTTCTGCTTAAATTTATGATCTCTTCAGACATTTGTACAGCTATTAGGAACCTAAATAGTTTTAAGAAGATGAAGCTTGCTTCTATCATTACATATCACAGCCAACTTGATTAGCATCAAACCAATAAAAAGCTTCATAAATCCCAACTGGAACATAAAGTCACTGGAGTATTCCTTGCTGTCTTCAAATCTCCAAATGAGGTGGTCTTTTTCGAAGTACAGATCTTAAAGTTGGAAGAATTCAACACTTGGACATTAAGCTCCTTAGGATTATCAAACCAAACTATCTCACCCTTTGCAATTTGACTGGGTCTACATATATCAACTTCGGCTTGTCTGTCAGAATCAGCTGCATCTTTTTGTTGTAAAGTTTCCGAATTTTCTTAACCAATGAAACCATCACAATGAACTCCCCTGGATCTAGAAATTTCTCCCATTTAGAGTCAAAAGCATCGATAGTATAAAATTTAGCCTTGTGCTCCTTATTCTCTACTGCCACTGATGATGAGGCCAACTCTTTCTCTTTGGGAGGTGCTTCATCATTAGTAGAACCATATCCAGCATGTGAAAGAAACCACCCAGCATCTTCAGCTTCATCTTCCTTGTCAACAGTTAATGGTGGGGCTAACTTTGGAGCCAGCATACCCCTAACATTATCCCAGTCAACTCTCTTGAAGAAAGGATGACTCTTGAGAGAAGCATACCCTTCAGGGCCAGAAGCCAATCTTTTAGATGGGTCCATATCCAGCAAACAATCAATAAGGTGCCATGCTTCATAAGAAAAATATTCAGGAAATTTGAAACCTTTATCCATGATCCTTTGGAATGTGAGCCACTCACTGCCATCTTTAAAAGGTGATATGTCAGACAGCATCTGATACAAAGTGCAACTCAGTGCCCATAGATCGTTTCCAGTTTGTTTGAGTTTTCCATCCTCATACCATTTAGCGCAGCTAAGGCCTTCGACTTACTGTATACAAAATAGCCCTTTCCAACTCTAAAAATCATCTTCACCTGAAACTGTAATATGAATTTAAATAAAAAGAATCATAACTGGCGCAGAAAGGAAAACATTTAAAGAGTATATTCCGGTCACCACTATTTGGCAAAGTGCTCCAGTTTCTCTGATATAAATTGCACAGCCTCTGACTATTCGTGCAGCACCATGGCATTCAACTGCTGGATGTATGAATTCTCCCAGCAACAAGGTATTGTAAGTAACAGAGGAAATATAGTTCTTCATGGGCAAACTTATATTCTGCTTCTTGAGACTCTGTTTTTTTTTTAGGCCATGAAGAACTTGGTTAATTTAATTCTCAAATTTCAGAGCTGTGATATGAACCGGTGAATTAAGTAAAGCCGAGGATCCATCTGTTTCTTCTGGAAGCAACCTAGATCTTCTCTGTAATATATTATGAACAAATGAACTCCCTTTCTGAGAAAACACATCAGATAAAGTATTTACTGCTTGGAAGATATCATGAGGTTAGGCACGAGTTGCAAACGAACCGCCAGATGGAGATTCACTGATTTTGTTGTCTGCTACTTGAATTCTCCGCCATCCAATTGTCTCGATTCTGTAGGCTCCGGAGAAATAAATTGTAGGCCCGTTCTTATGCGCCCCTTAACATCATTCACGGTCATGAGGATTCGATTTAGCATGATACCGAGGACGTGGACGTATATAGATCAGCCAAAAGGCTAAATCCAACTCCTTCAGCGCCATCTGTATTATGATTCACGTCGGTGCCAAACCAATGACCTAAAATTTCGTTCTTGTTTAAAAGTGCATGATGTCCACATTAAATTACATTTAACTTTTATCCTAAGATTGCTCAGATAGTTTACGAGGATAGAACGGAAGTCTTGAACGAAAAGAACCCTGTTCGGATGGCGCAGGTGTATATAGTAACATTTTCATACCTTTCGAAGAACTTTTAACCTTGCTACTTGGTCTGCCAATGACAATTCACCACGAACCAATCCCATCAACGAGAAAAGATCAATGCTCTCGATGTTTACTAAATCTCCATTTATTTCTATCAGGGATTTTCCTGAAGGCACCATGCGCTAACTGGTAATAATTTCATCTTTGATTAACTGATTAAGCTTCATCCGAGACAAAACGAAACCAAATTTGGAAAATTTTGGTTTATTTCTCGCACAGAATGCAATGGACCAGAAACCAGAACAATCCTCTGAGCTGTTTGATGTCCTAGATCTTTCAGTTCCCATATATCTTTTTCTGTGCAGCAGTGACTTTACAAAGTGTAAGGTATCCATTGGAAAAAGACCGAGCACAATATATAGGAAAAACATTTAACCTTGGGTACCATATTTTGCAGTGAAACAGAAACAAGGAATTCAAGAGTTCCAAGGCTTTGTCTTTTAAGAAAAGTAGCGCATCTTTGGAAACATCTTCCAATGCAACGACAAAACGGTCAAACCTCTGCTTTAGACAATCTTCCTTAGAGGTCACTTATGACCGAAAAATCAATCATCCTCAGATTGAAAAGCCGAAGTATCCTTATCTTTATCCTTGAACAAGGTGTGAATATGAACTTTATCATAAATATTTCTCAAATCTTTCAATCCATTGTGGCGCCCTGTTTTGTGAAAGAAGTTACAGATTGTGAAAAGACAATCCCAAATATCAAACACTCTATGTTTTATGGAATTTAATAGATTCTTTGTCTGGAGGATTCAACACAAAATCTCCTGCAGGTCTCCCACATTAGCATGTACATCTTTCACAATCACCCATGAACCAGACTTCAAAGATAACTCCCTTAATGTACTTGATGCCAAACCCACAATAGCTGCATCATCATAGGGTGCCTCCTTGGACACACTGTCACTGCCCTCATCAACATCCCTGGAGGGAAGCAAAACTCTATACAATAGGCATGCTAGGATTTAGACCTTCGCTGAAAACTTGAACCAATTCCCAATTTCGTAGCACGCTACGAAACCACGCAAACAGGTAGCGCTACGAAACTGCTAAACAGAATCCAGGCGCTGCGAAAACACCCGGTCTTTAAGCTAGACTAAAAAAATTTTGACAATAGCATTTTCAGTGATAACACCACTGAGCTAAAATATTCGCATGTGGAGAAATTGGCCCTGGCAGCTGTGCAGGCTGTCCAGCGTTTTCGTCATTACATTCTTCTCCGTAAAACTACAGTGATTTCAAATTGTAACCCTATGATCTATATTTTGACAAAACAATTGCTAGGGGGCAAGTACTCCAAATGGATTGTTATCCTGCAGGAGTTCGATTTGGAGTTTGAGAAGTCCAAGTCTAAGAAATCCTTAGTTTTTGCAGAATTGATGTGTGACTTCCCGCGTGCTGACACGGAAACTGTGGCAGAGGAACCCATTGCGGACGAATCTCTGTTTCTTATCAGCACTTTAGATCCGTGGTATGGGGATATAATCGTCTATCTCCAAACCCAATCCTTTCGGCCCGAAGCTTCAAAGTCGGAACGCCGGAAAATTCGATTCCAGTCCCAACAATACAGAATTATTGGAGATGCTCTTTATCGTCGTGGGGTGGACTTGGTTTTTCGTCATTGCTTAACTCATGAAGAGGCAGAAAGGGTTTTGAATGACTGTCATTCTGGAGCATGTGGCGGTCATATGTCTGGGTATGCCATAGTTCAAAAGGTGTTGCGTGCTGGCTATTTCTGGCCGTCCATGTTTAAAGATTGTATCATTGCGGTCCGAAAATGCCACAACTGCCAAGTGTTTGATCGCAAGATGCGCGCACCACCTGCTCCTCTCCACCCTATAATTGCCGTTGGTCCTTTTGCTAAATGGGGTATCGATTTTATTACTTGTAACCCTCACTCGGCCGGGGGGCATGCGTATATCATCCTTGCGGTTGATTATTTTACTAAATGGGCCGAGGCGATGCCTACATTCGAGGCAAGCGGCAAAACAGCAGCGATTTTCGTATTCAATCATATTATTGCTAGGTTTGGTGTCCCACAAGCGATAATCACTGACCATGGGCGCCATTTTCGAAACATTATGATGACAGAACTTACAATCTAGCTTGGTTTACGCCATGATAGTTCTACTCCTTATTATCCTCAAGCAAACGGTTTGGTTGAATCCATCAACAAAGTTCTAGTTATCATGATCCGACGAATCATTGGTATTAATCGGTCGAATTGGCACAGCATGTTATTCTCAGCGCTTTGGGCGTATCGAACCTCAGTAAAAACATCAATAGGGTTCATTCCTTTCCAACTAGTTTATGGTTTGGAAGCAGTGTTGCCCATTGAATGCGAAATCCCATCACTTCAAATGGCTGTCGAATTACTCCCAGCTACTTCCGAAGAGGAGAAGCGTCTGTTATACTTAGCTAAATTAGATGAGACTCGATGTGATGCTGCTTTGGCAATCGAGACTCACGCAAAAAGGATGAAAGATCAGTATGATCGTAACGTGACCCCTCGTAATTTTTCGGAAGGAGACTTAGTGCTATTATATGATCAAGCTAACGATAAATTAGGTGCTGGAAAATTCGTTCCCATGTGGCATGGGCCCTACATTGTCAAGCGAAAGCTGGCAAAAGGGGCCTATGAGCTGGTAGATTTTGATGGGGACTCTTTGGGTAAGCCCAGAAATGGACTTTACCTAAAGAGGTATTATGCTTAAATGGTGGGTATGGAGATTTTAGTTAGGTTAATTTTCTTTTTAGCTGGTATGTTTGCTTAGTTTAGGCTGTGTGCTTAGTTTAAAGAGTGTGTTTTTGTCGTTATTCTGGCTTATCTTGGTTTTACTCTTGATATTGCAGATGTCGACGCCTCTCCAAACGTACATTGGATTTGCTGATGGTGCTTGTCGTAGTACACGGAATATCTCTTCCGCAGCTTGGGTTATCTATTCGCCCTCTGACGAGTTAGTTTCTATGCATGGGGTGAGCCTCGGTCAAACAACAAACAACATTGCAGAATACAGTGCAGTGATTGAATTATTATCTGAATCTATTTCATTTGGATTCGGAGTTTGATAGTGAGGTTAGATTCTGAACTCGTTGTATTACAACTTAATAGAGTCTATGCCATTAGAAATCCAGTGTTATTAAGATTGTTTTTGAGGGTGCGTCTCTTGGAACGTGAATTTGATTACATCGAATATCAGCATATTCCAAGGTCTTTAAATACATTAGCAGATGCAATGGCGTCTCTAATGTTAAATAGACATTGGTAACAATCATAAATGTAAATTTATAAACATTTCATCACACATGTTTAACAAAATAAGCTGGTAATAATGATATATATATAGATAGGAGTGTGTCAAAAATATACATCGTCTTCGATCATAGGTTGAAAAACACCTTATGATCGGCAAAAATGATAAGTACAAAAAACCAAAAATGTCATATGTGTCTACAAAAGTGACTAGCCAATCACTGGTGGTGCTCTCTATACGAGACCACTGCCCGCGCTACCCTACACAGGAACCTCCTAAAAGGTCCTGGGACTGCGACCACGTAGCGCTGAAGTCGGATAGGAATGTCATCTATAGTGGTCTCTGGTATATCCGCCGTCAGACGCTCTAGATCCTGTTACAGCTCGGCTAAGGTCTCTGCGGCCGCATCCTGTGGGGCTAGCGCTGGTACAGCTGGTACTCTCCTCTCAAAAGCCCGGAGGTTGGTTGGACGCCGTGGACCTACATCTGCATTTTGAAAATTTGTGCTGTCAGTTTTGAGGCGATATATAAAAAACAAAAAGATACATAATTTAAAAACTTGTGAAGAATGAAATACCTCTGTCGTCCCATTGTTCTCCTTGTGAAAGAACCATGTCCAGATCATTGCGAAAATCCATTCTGGCGTACGGAAAATCCTGAATCGCAAAGACCTGGCCCTCCAGCCAGTGAAAGTAACCATCAGGAAATCGAACAACTGCTGCTCCCTCATCAGGATGCCGGGCCATTACTGCGACCCATCTCGTCAACTTAGGCTCCCGAGGAGCCCCAACTGGAACTGTAAGATGCTGGGGGATCAGCATTGGAACTCTCTCTAGGGCAAAGCTCACAACTAAAGGCCCATATCCAAAGGTCTTCAGTTGTCCTCTCTTTGCCCTGGTTAGTTGGCCCTTCATATTGGCCAACACAGCATCGCACCAGTTGAAAATGGTGCCTTGGAAGCAGTCTATAGCCATCCGCATTTGGGATCCAGTGGCCATGTGAAAAGCGGCAGCGCCGCAGAGTCTGGTAACTATAAAGGCAATTACCATAAGTTCAGGTTGGGATATATATTTGATTTCTATCCCCTTCTCCTGGTTTTGATTGCTGCACCACTCTAGCCGGAGACTAGCAAGGGATTGGCCACCCGGCCTAGTCCCGAA
The DNA here is from genome assembly GCA_031772625.1 of Pinus tabuliformis. Lineage (NCBI taxonomy): Eukaryota > Viridiplantae > Streptophyta > Pinopsida > Pinales > Pinaceae > Pinus > Pinus tabuliformis. The sequence goes on along the minus strand of CM062814.1, from coordinate 431,889,353 downwards.
TAGAGAGAGTTGCTCGCCGCTGTTAGGCAAGCCAGTGAGAAAGTATATGTCGGAGGACTCTATCTCGAGCTGGTTTTCTCCGATGTAAAAAGATTGATCCTGAATATTCCACCTTTCAACCAGCCACTCTAAGAATGGCACCTGGGCCCTCATGCCAGGTATGGCCCAGTACTTGTAGAGTCCGCATGCCTTTAACGCATCAATAGAAGGTTGATGACCTATTGCGGCCAAATCAACATCTTCGTGCTCTCTTTCACGCCAATCCAGCATGGTGAGTGACCTACACACCAAAAAACAATAGTTAGAATTCATTAAATAAAATTTGGTTGGTTAAAATTGGAGTTTGGGGTTTAAAAAACCGCGTTTCACGGGGTACGCACCCCGCGTTCAGAACACAGAGCGGCGGTACGCAGCTGGTCTGAAGGCGGGCTGCGTACCCCGACCTTTTTCCCATATACAAAAAAGTCGGGGTACGCAGGTCGCCCATGGGGCACCTGCGTCCCCCGAGAAACGCATTTTAAAACCCTAAACCCCCCAAAAAATCAAACTAAAACTTGAAATGAAATTCTAAACGGATGAAATTGAAGAGGAGGATGTTGTGAAATACCTGAAAGAGACGGCGCTCGATTCTGACGGTTGGATTCACCGCAGAGTCCACGGGAAGTTTTCTTGTCAAAAGCCCTTTTCTCAACCTCAACAGTAAAATGGTAAAAATGACATGGTAAAAGTCTTTTTATAGGTTTTTTGGATGAATGAATGCTAAGTTTGTTTATTTTTCACCATGAAAGGACATTTTTCAATGTATTTTTACCCATCTTAAACAGGTATGAGTAATGTGTCGTTTTTGTGCAGGACAAAAGGACTTTAGAGTAAAATCATCATTTTTCACGAACCAAAACATCAGAGTCATCTTTTAAGCTCTTTTCTGACTCCTAAAATATGAAAAGATTGCCGAGCGTTTCTTTTACACTCGTTAAAACGGAATTAAAAGACAGTTCCCTTATAGCCCTTTTCTGACTGTAAAAACAGGAAAATATTGCCGGGTTTTTGTCGTTTCAAACTCGATACGGAAATAAAACGATGTGTCCTTGATCGCTTTTTACTTTTCAGGTCAGAGACACTAATCATGAAAGTACTCCTTGGTCGTAAGAACAAGTGGTTCTCTCAGGTATTATTTTATACTTTTTCGGGCTTGGGAGACACAAATTTACGAAAAAGTTCACCCTGGAGTCTTCTTTAGTTTTTTCAGACTCTCTAAAAATGAAAAACGCCGATTTTCTCCTATACTGGACTCGTTAAAATTTCACAGTAAAGGACTTGTTCGATTACAAACAGGAACGGACCACTCCTTCTTAGGGTCCGAATCTAAACTAAGTTGGAATCATCCGAAGGATGAGCTTATAATCAAGCATATGTTATCCTCCTCAAGCTTGTAAAAAATAAAGAGGTACTTGCCAGAAATGGTGGGGGAAAAGAGAGAAGAATGAACCAATTTGTCATCCTTTGTTACAGAAGAACCTTATCACCGCTCTTGAACACGACACTTTTCATTCACCTGGGTTGGGAAATCCTTTGCCTTAAAAGTTGATCAAACCACTTTGAAAGTCTTCAACTGTTTCCGGGTATTAACTTTGGGTCAATCGTCACCAAACCATCTGTCGTGTCATTATGTGTTCAAGAGGTCTCTGCAAATAAACCATTCATATGCAAAATACTTGTCATCCATTTGACCATCCCTGAGTCAGTCCTTACAGCAACATTTCTTCAACTTGAACAATGATTTCGTGTTGTGGGCTTGCCTGCAACGAGTCGCTTTCTATCGACATCAGCACATTATCTAGAAAGATGACTTAGAAATCGTCAGTACCTTGAAGTCTGCATGCATCAATGGCAGGTTTCTCGCCTTTGATGACAGTTTACATCATTGAATTTCGATCGAAGGATTCCGTGACGTGTTCGACATCAACTCATTCATTCACATTTCATGGATTGTACTGGGTACTTTGAGAACCATTGACATCACTGGTGGTCTCTCTCACACTTGTTAACAGTTTACATCATTGACTGGTAATCAAGTGGTTTCTACCATGCTCGACATCAACTCATTTATTCGCATGGATAGAATCGTACCAATACGGGAAGTAGAAATGAAGACCCTGGATCTAGTTTCCACCATCCAGGCTGCGAGGAGTTTTGTATTCATTATACAGTAGACTAATCATAAACAGATGGCTGCGTCCATGCTGTGTCTACAAAAGTCTATGATTGTCATGTACTGCAAAATCATTCTTGTATCAGAGCAGTAGTTAGATTGTTAGTTAAAGTTTTCGATCTGAGTATGGGAATGCCTACCTCAGCGATGATATCATCTTATATATGTATTTTGTGTTGAATATTTGCAGGTTCTGATCGGGTCCTCCGCAAGATACTCCTTGAAATGATAAAGTACTTCACCCTTCCTAGATCATAAAAACCCTAATCTACTACAGGCTTCGCACTTTAGGGGGCAATCTGTTACACTAAAAAATGTCACCATGACTATCTACAGTTAGTATGGCTCCATCCACTGTCATACTATCCTCCTTGGCAAGTCTCATGCCTCTGCTTTCCATGTCAAACTTCAAAAAAGAGAGAAAAGTCATTTAAAAGTCAATTATCTCTGGTACTCAGTTTCTCTTAGCCTCACCTGCGGGTACGCAACCCAAGTTCACAATACCTGCGTACTTGTACGCTCTGTATGTAAAGGGATGGGTGCGTACTCCTGTAAAGGTCAAAAGGCGCAAGTTTCACTCTAAAAATGTTACTTGTGGTCATTTTTAGAGTCTTCTAAAAGTATGTTTGACGTGTATGAAGCGCCTCCAGATGGTTCATGTACCCCTACCAAAGAGGAACTTATCTCATCAATAAGGGAGCTATCCCATCCAAAGAGGGACTTATCCCATTGATGGTGGACCTGAATAACTTCCTCTAGAGCACTATAAATACAAGCATTGGGCCAAAGGGAGGAGAGGTTAAAAAGCTGAACATTCCTAAGGGTAGATGCTGCTGGAATTAGGACTTCCTTGTAGAAGCTTGTGAGGAGAGATTACCATCTTTACTTGTTTCCATTGGGAGGTGGGTGAGCTGATCAGAGTAAGGGAGAACTCTTGTGGACCCTGGGAGGAGCTTGCACAACACCAAGGCTCAGGTTGTAATGGTTCCTTTTGTTACCTTTTAATACAAATTAGTCCATTCTTCTCAACAATTTGTTATTAATGAGTTGTTTCATATACTCCTTGGTCTATATGTTAAATATGTTTTATTTTATGTGATATTCAGGTGCTATTTAATCGTTTGATTGTTGGTGAATGCAGGTTTCGAAGTGAAGGAGGAGCTCATCCGGATCAACGGAGCTGGACTACTACAACAGCGTTGGAATACAGGTAGGATCTAAACACTTGATTTATCATATTGTAAAAGCATATTTAGGGAAGGATTGCTCTTATTTGTCTTGTTTGTCATTAGAGAGTCTTAGGCTTTCTAGGAAGGTCGGTTGTGTCCGCACTAACGACTCTTTCCGCGTGACAGTGGCGGACACAACGAAGAGGTTTCTAGCTGCACCCCTCTAACCCCCCAACATCACGCGTGGGAATCGTCATTGAAAGAATATAATACACACCCAACATTCTCTCACTTCTTGTTTTCTTTTTCACACATGGGGTCACAAGAGAGCTTAGTCATTTGGCCACCCCTGCAATGCCCATTGTTTCTCTACACCAAGAGAACTACTGAGTGCTCGCAGACTTTGTCAATGCATCTGAAGTATTCTTCAAAGTGTCCACCTTTACCGCAAACACCTTTTTATCCTCAACCATATCCATCAAAAAGTGATATTCAACATCAATGTGATTTGTATTTGAATGACAAGCCAGGTTCTTTGCTAAGAAAATTGCACTTTGGCTATCACAGTATATCCTATAGCTCATTGTACCCACCCCATACTTGAACACAATCTATGTAACCAAACTACTTCCTTGCTTGCATGAGTGGATGCCATGTATCCCACCTCTGTAGTTGAAAGTGCAACTGCATATTGTCTCTTGATCATCCAACTGATTGCACCTCCAAATAGATTAAACACATATCCACTTGTAGATCATATTTGATCCAGATCTCTAGCCCAGTCTGCGTCAACAAAGCCACGAATGTCCAAAACTATGTCCAACCTTGGTCTTCCTTGGTAGCACATACCATAATCACTAGTGCCATGCACATACCTGAAAACCCACTTCACTATTGTCCAATACTTCGTCTATTGTTTTGACATAAAACTGCTCAGTAGTCCTAATGTATGTGCAATGTCTGGTCTAGTTCAGACAATTGCATACATCAGGCTACCAACTGCACTTGCATATGTAAGATGGGGCATGTCCTCTTCCTCTTCTTGTGCCTTGGGACACTGTTTAGCAGATAACTTTACACGTATAGGAATAGGAACCTTCACCGTTCTACTATCATGCATATTAAACCTCTGTAGTAGTGTCTCCACATACTTTCTATGGTTTAACCATAGCTTCCTCTTTTCCCTATCTTGTTTAATTTCCACGCCCAAAATATAGTTTGCAGCACCAAGATATTTCATGTCGAATCTAGAGGAGAATTGAATCTTCAATTCCTTGATAATTTCTTTGTCATTTCCAACGAACAACATATCATCCACATATAAGACTAGATAAATAAGACATTCACTAAATAATTTAAAATACACACAATGATCCAATTTTCTTTTGGTGAAGCCAAGTCCCTGTATAAATGTATCAAATTTCTGACACCATATCCTTGGTGACTTTTTAACCCATACAATGAGTTTTTTAAACCTTCACCGCAAAGCCTTCAGGTTTCTTCATGTAGATCTCTTCTTCCAGATCCCCGTGAAGAATTGTTCTCTTCACATCCATCTATTCTACCTCACAATCAAAAGCAGTATCAATAGATAAAAGTAATATAATAGAAGCTACCTTAGCAAGAGGAGAAAAAATATCATCAAATCGATTCTCGGTACATGGGAATAACCTTTTTCTACCAACCGAGATTTATATTTATCCACCTTGCCTTCTGCAGTCATCTTCTTCTTAAACACCCATTTGCTTCCAATGGGTTTCCTTCCAGCCGACAACTCCCCCTGATCCCAAGCCTCATTTTTGTGCAAAGATGCCATTTAATCAATCATACCATACCATTACCATGAAGTATTCAAAGTCACTTCTCTCCAATATGTCCAAGCCTTTAATGCCATAGCATGGTATTTTCTCCACAGACCACAAGGTTTCTTCTCCACTTTCAGGAACAATAGAACTGTTGCACCCATCAATAAAAGTGATACCAAGAAGCTTTTATAGAGTTCCAATCCAAATTCCCTGCATCAATACTAGTGCTCTGTGAACCATCTTGCAGGTATCTTTCTCGAACACTTTTTTTACACCTACATCATCCATATTGCTTACAAAAATAAAATTTTTGGCCAATCCAGGAATATGTAGAACACCCAAAAGTTTTCTAATCCTTCCACCTTTCAACTTTAGCTTGAATTTTCTCCGTCTGATGATTCTAGCCTTCTTGTCATCCCCTAAGAAGACATCACCACCATCATATTTCTCATACTCATAGAACCACTCCTTATGGGGAGTGAAGTGAAAGGACGCACCTGAGTCAAACAACAATGCCTCATGATATACATGTGCACTTGAAGAAAAAGCCAAGTACACGTCCCCACCTTCATCTGAGGTGGTTTTTTCCTCTTTAGAAGGAGCATCATCAGATCCCTTTCCTTTCTCAAGATCTTTAGATCTAAATTCCTTTTTGAAGTTCCCTTCCTTTTTAGATTTCCAGCACACCTTTACAGGTTTTCCTGTAGATTTAGATCTCTCTCTTGATTTAGATCTCCCACTTGGTGACTTATTTTTGTTTATGTTTTGGGACCTTCCTCATATAGAAAAGGAATCTCCATTCTTTCCCTCCATATCTTTCCGTCTCATTTCCTCTAAAAACAAGGATGAGACTATTTCATTAAACTTCAAGGTTGTTGTATTGCTACATTATGAAATTTTCATCTCCGGACAAATTCCCTAGAAGAATCTCCCCTGGAAGTTCCCAAATGAGGATGGTCCTTAAAAAATCTAGCGTTACATGTATTCCAGAATGTTAGGGTGATATGTAGAGGGCATAAAAACTTTTATCATCAGGACATACTTTTGAAGGAGGAAAATAATGGAAAATGTTTCCATCCCGACTTCTATTTCCCTAGAATTTTCACAAGAATGCACCAAATGAAAGTGCTAGGGTATGAGATTGACAGTTAATAGGGAATTGAAGTGCTATAATTGATGGAAAAGAATCTTTGTCCCGAAGTCCATTTCCCCTGAGATTCCAAAAGTGTAACCTTTTACGTTCAGTTGAAAAGTTCTGGGGTGTAAGATTAAGTCCCATGGTTATGCGAGTGGGCACATAGTTTTCAACAAGGTTCTTTAGTGTTATAAAGGAGGTTAACAACAAGGTGTGACAATTGACAGAAGGGAATCTGCATCCTAACTTCTATCTCCCCGATAGTTTTGAAAGGTGGCATGTTACAAAATTTTCAGGGTTTGGGGTTTAAGAGTGTTGTTCATATGCCACAGTTCTGTGGTGCCACCGAATAAAGAGATTTATGAAGGAAAGGGATGTGTGAAAGTTATGGAGTTTGAGATTTTGGTTATGCTATGGACACAAAGTGCTATTGCAAAGGAGATTTTCCAAAGGTAAAGGGCTGTGAGCATGGAGTGGGCTTACACTTTAAAATAAATGTAAGAGGTACATAATTATTACCCATGCTCCTATATGGTATTATCATTCCACAATCATGATTAATGGGCATAGGTTGTATAGTCAGACTTGCATTGTTATATTATAAGTTTTTGAATCTGGTGGTTTTGTATTATATCCTTGTGGCTAATCCCACTTCACTTTAATCAAGTTCTAAAAAGGGAATCATTTCCCTTAATTGGGTGAAATAAGAGCCCCTTTTCCAGTGACTGGGCATAGTGAATTTTGGTTAGCATCAGTCACGTTTTAGAAAAAAACCACACCAAGTTAGATTCAACTTCAGAAAAAGGATATGTCATTGGTTACATCGAAACATCCGGGGTATATATGATATAAATTATAGGTAGCAGGAATATTATTGAGATATGGGATGTAAATTTCCAAGAGAAACCCTTTAGGATATCTCACGAGTTGCTAATAATTGATCAGATTCAGCTAGTAGAAGCTCCAAGGGATAAACATGGATCTTAGGCTGAGGGAAATAATACAAGTATAGTGACTAGTACATGTGTAGGTATAGGGGCATAAGATAGTTCACAATAGGTGGAGAAACATCAATAGGATGAGGATATTGAAGCTCCACCCACCACTAGTGGGAGAAGGAACAAAGATGTGCTTCAAACATTGAGAGATACACCAAAGTTTGCTAGAGATCCTAGATTGAGAACTAGGAACAAGAGACCGTTAGAGAGATATTTAGGGTGTAATGTGTTGATGAGTGAGCTCATTGATAGTGAGCCTTCCAACTGTCAGGAGGCTGAAAAACACCAGGTGTGGCTGGATGCAATGGTGGAGGAGTACAACTCCATCACGTAGAACAATTTTTGGGAGGTGGTGCCTAGATAGTTGGAAAAGGTTGTGATTGGATCCTATTGGATCTACAAGATCAAGCACACTATAGATGGAAGTGTAGAAAAGATGAAGGCAAGGTTCATGGCTAATTGATTCACTCAGAAGGAGGGACTATATTATTAGTAGATGTTCACTTTAGTGGCAAGGTTTACTTCTACCAGGGACATTATCTCACTTGTAAGACAAATGGGATGGTAGATCCATTATATGGATGTCAATACAAATTTTCTGAATGTGTGATAGAAGAGGAGGTGTACATCGAACAACCAAAGGGATTTGAGATGCATGGGAGGGATACCCATGTATGCAGATTGGAGAGAGAACTATACATACTCAAGAAAGCTCCCACAACATGGTATGGTCATACTGGAAGTTACTTGCGGTAGATGGTCTTTGTGAAGAGTGAGGCAGACTTGAGTATCTACTATTTGATGGTAGAAGGTGAGCCTATCATTCTCATGTTATATGTGGATGATATGTTTTTGACTAGGTCATCAATGCTTATAGAGGATTGCAAGAGGGACTTGGAAGTAGATTTTGAGATGAAGGAATTGGGTTTTATGCATTATTTTCTAGGGCTAGAGGTAAGGGAGACAAATTGGGAGATCTTCCTTGATTAAGGGAGATATGTTATGGAGATAATGAAGAAATTTAGGATGTTATACTGTAGACCCATGTCTACACCTGTGATTACCAATTGGAATAATATTGATGCATCTAAGTAGGAAGTAGTGGACCCCACCTTATATAGACAACTTGTTGACTCTCTCATGTATCTGGTCAACACAATACTATACATTTGGTTTGTGGTCAACACTCCGAATTAGGGGACATTTGAGGTCTAAAATGTGCCTCTTAAGAAAAATGTACAACAAAAACCAACTTTATAAGAACCAATAGGAATAAAGATGATGATGTCAACCATGGGTGATGATTCACCATTTTTGGGGTAAAAAGTAAAAATATTAAAAAATAATAAAATAATGAAGCTACCTTTTCGACTTGTATTTTCAACATATCTCCCTAAGGTTTTACTCAAATTTCTAGCTGGAGTACTCATTAGATTCAAAATTTAATTCCTCATCCAAAGTGTACCCATGTTGCATACTTTCAATGGACCCTTCTACACGAAAAATGAGAAATACATGAAAAAATGTGATTGCAATAACGTTTTTAATGTATTTCTCATGTTTCGTGTAGAAGTGTCCATCGAAAGTATGCAACATGGATACTCCTTGGATGAGGAATCAAATTGTGCATCCAACGAGTGTTTCCACTCGAAAGTTGAGTAAACCCATAGGGAGATAAGTTGAAAATACAAGTTGAAAAAATAGTTTTTCTTTCTTCCCTCTAAAATTTGATGATGTAATCTAATCTTATTTTATTGTTTCCACTATTATTTTATAATTTCCATAGGAGGCCCATTTTAGAACTCAAAACTCCCCTAATATTAGTCAGTTCATGGTGGAACCATAGAGGGTGCATTGGACAACAACGAAGCATGTGATGAAATATTAAGGTGGTATAGTCGAGTATGGGATGCGCTATACTTGAGGTGATGATGTTAGGTTGATGGGATATAAAATGTAGACTAGACATGTAGTGTAGCGGACTAGAAAAACACTTCAGGATGTTGCTTCAACATTGGATCAAGGGTTGTATCTTGGTACAACATGATTCATAAATTGGTTGCATTACTTTCTACAGAAGCATAATACATGGTAAGGAGCATGGATACATGTGAGGCTATATGAATTTGGAAGCTTCTAGTGGCACTGCTTGGTCACAACATGGAGATGACCAATATCTACTATGATAATTAGAATTGCATCAATCCATATGAGAATATAGTGTTTCATGGTAGGTCGAAGCACATCAAAATTAGATAAAATTTCATCATATATTGTGTAAAACATGGATCAATTAGACTACAATATGTTCCCACAGATCACCAGGTTGCAAATATTTTGTCGAAGGCCTTGGGAAAATAAAAGTTTGTTTTCTTTAGGTATAAGTTGGGTATAATGGAGAAAACCTTCCTCACTAATAGGGAGTGTTATTTTTTGTATTGTAGATATGCGTTCTAGTCTCGACAGGTGTCATTGAGGCTAGCGCAATAGAGGAGTTAATTTATCTAAGCCCATGTAATTTTTCCTAAGGTTCACGTATGAAAAATATGAAGTAATTAAGTCAAATAATGACTTTAAAAAATATTTCCTAATTCTAACTTAGGAAACGTGAATAATTTATTGGGATAAGGTCGATTTTCCTCTAGAAGATTATAGAAAGTCTCTAAGATGATCTTAGCCATCGATTAGATCAAGTGAACTTATACTCATGTCCATTCATTCCTGAATGAGATATTATGAAGTAGATCGATGGGAAGCATTGGAGATCATACATATACTTAAGTAGGTGATTTTTAGAAGACACCAGAGGGTTTCAACAATAGTGAATGAGGAAATATTTTCTAAATATTATTTCTATTAGTATTTTTTGTAGGAGGCCAAGTTTTTTCTAGTGAGGCCATGAGTTTCAGAAGGAGGTAAAATTTCTCAATGTATTCATAGGAGGAGGCTGAGATTATTTACCGAAAGGCGTCGTGAGACTTCTGGAAGGAAGATCAGGTTTTTTGATGCCAGTGCGAGTTCACCAAAAGGAAGTGAAAATTTGTTGGAGTCCATTTCAATATTCCAGATGGAAGATTGAGTTTTAGAATCCATTTCAAATTTCCAGAAAGAGCTAGTGCGAATTGTAGAAAAGGGAAGCGTTGGGGTTTTCCATATTAGCAGAAGTAAAGAAATATTTTTCTAGAGCTTTGCCAGTGAGAGGAAAGAAATTGTATTTCTCAATATCATTTTATTTGTTGAAGATGATAATAAAATCCCTCAGATCTGAAAATTATTTTTCCCCACATTAGTGTTTTTCCAAGGATGCTTTGTCCAAAAATACTAGTGTAAAATGTGTGATTGGGTTCTTGCATATTTTCTTGCATTTTCAGTTTGTGATTAGTTTTGTTTATGTTTTTATTCGTTACTTCCAATAAAATAATTAATTTTCCATAAATAAGTGATAGGAAATAATTAACTGGTTAATAACCCCTTATGGGTTACCAAAATTTCACACATGAAAGGAAAGAGAGCTTTTTGTAAGGGTGTATAACACAAGAAGTGGCATCAAAACTATGCTGAGATAGATGATGGTAGAGTTAGAATAGGTGAGGATGGATTCTAATGGTTGGTGGGAAAAAATTGCAAGGATATGAATGAATATGAAAGCAATGTTTTGGACAATGAAAATGGTCTGAGTGATGTTGGAAGGAATTATGAGAGAGTTAGAACAACACATTAGTTATAGAGTTCATGTATATGAAATTATAAAATCCTTCCAGTTCCAACAAAGAAGGATTTGAATAAATAAATCTATAGAATCCACCTTTTGAACCACCCCTACACACAATTCGCACTTTATCAAAAGAAAGAGAAATCTCACTAGAGATAGAATTTATGGATATCATTCAATAGATAATGAAAGGATAAGTAGAAAATAAAGGAGATAAAGTGGTAAGCAACTGGAATTTTTTGTTGGTAGGAACATCAAGTGATTTAGCTATCAAGCTTAGTATGTTGCATGGAATTGGGAGGGATGACATAGAACATCATTTTTTCACTTGCAAAGCTATTTGGATAGTGAACAAAATAATCAATGAAATAATAAAGATGGAGTGAATATGCTCAGTGGTTGACAATATATATATATATATATATATATATATATATATATATATATATATATAGATGTTCTATTAATAACTTGAATGACGATGATTACAATGGCGGAAGGCCCTAGATTAAATATAGCCCAAGAGGCATTACATGAGGGGGCATGATCCTTGATCATGCCCCTTAGTTTAGAAATTAAATTAAATAAATTTATACATAACATTTCCTTCCTCTCAAAAGAATGCTTTGTCTTGAAAGCATAGGTAACGAAGGATGTTTCTATGAATTAATCAAGTATTCTTTGATTACTCGTGATCACAACTTATTTTCCCTGATGGTGATGACTCCTTTTGGTTCTAAAATGGTATTCCCTTTGTCATCTAATGTCAGAAGTGTTGTCTGTGTCGCTTGGTGTTTTCCAAGTTCCTTTTTAAGGAAAGATACATGGAAGATGTTGTGAACATGACTCTTATCAAGAAGGCTTAAGTTTTACGCTACTTGGATGATATTTTTGTTAATATGCTACGGTCCATAGAACTTTGGTGCCTTATATTTTAAGGAGAATTTCTTATAAGGCTAAAGTTTAACAATTACCCATTCCCCAACTTCAAATTATCTTTATGTTTTGTTTTGGCGAGATTGTTGCTTCATACAATTTCTTGCAATATTTTTACTTTCCTTTAGTGCTTGTAAGACATTTTGGGTTTCTTCTAAATGATATTTAAATGCTAGAAGTTTTGTCTTGATAATGGAAAGTTCCTTCCATTTAGGACGTTTATAATTGTACAAATCTTGAAATGGATTCATTTTTTCTGAAGTGTGGTAAGTGGAATTGTACCACCATTCAACGAGGTGTAGCCATTGAGCCCACTTTTTTGTTTTGTTTATTTCATAACAACACAGGTAAGATTCAAAAAATTGATTGATAATTTCTATTTCACTGTTTATTTGAGGATGGTATGCTGAACTCATTTTGAGGTAGGTTCCTATAAGTTTGAAAAATTCCTTCCATAAATTGCTTTTGAATTTGGTGCCTCTATCACTAACAATGACTTTGTGAAACCCATGCAGTTTGTAAACATTCTTGCAAAATATATTAGCGATTTTTTTTCCAAGTCTGATTTCTTCTTTCTTATGATGTGTGTATACTTGGTGAGTTTGTTGACTACTACAAGAATTTTTTATTTGCCATCAGACACAGGAAATCCTTCGATAAAGTCCATCGATATTTCTTCCCACTTTTGGTTTGGAATATTTAAGGGATGGAGTAGAACGAGTGTGATAATGTTCTCATTCTCATTTATCTGGCATTTATGGCACTATGATACATATCTTTAAATTTCATTATTCATTCCTTTCCAGAAAAATTATTGGTGTGCATTAGTAGGTTTTAAAGAAACATACATGTCCCGTTGACAGTGAATCATGGGACTACTTGAGAACTTTGGATTTAAATTTGGAATTTGAGATTAGGTAAATTATTCCCTTGTACCACAAAATATCGTATTTCCATTCAAATTTTGAATTCTAAGGAGGATTATTGATTATAACACATGTTTCTAGATCTTTTGTATACTCATTTTGAATTTCATTAAGCCATTCTGGAACTACAACCGAAATTACAAGTATGGATGACTCTTCATATTTCCTGGACAAAGCATCCACTACTACATTTTCTTTCCCTTTATTATGTAGTTTATCCATTTCGATGGCGATAATTTTTTCAATCCATTTTTGTTGTTCTGTAAAAAGTGTTTTCTGTTGGAGGAAGTGTTGAAGACTATTATAGTATATTTGTGTTAAGAAATTACTTCCCAAAAGATATTTCCTCCACTTGGCTAATGCATGCATAATTGAAAGCATTTCCTTATTGTATGCATACTTGAGACATTCTCTCTTGTTGAGCTTCCTTCTTTTAAACTCAGTTGGATGACCATCCTAAATCAATATTGCTCCTATTCCAAAACTTGAAGCATCACATTCAATTATAAATGGCTTTGAAAAGTTTAGAGTTGCTAATACAAGTGTATTGGACATAATTTCTTTTAAGTCTTCAAAACACTTGTCTTTCTTATCATCCCATTGAAATGAGTTCTTTTTCAAAAGGTTTGTTAGGGGTGCGAATATATGAGCATAGTTTCGAATACCTTCGATATTATCTAGTCAACCTTAAGAATCATCTCAATTTGGAGATTTTCACTGGTCCGGTCCATTATTTTATAATTTTGATCATATTAGGATCTAATTTTACTCCTTCCTTGGATATTATGTGTCTGAGGTACTCTACTTATTTCTTCTTGAAGGTGCATTTGGACATATTTTCATAAATATTATGTTCTTATAATATAATGAAGAATTTCTCCAAATGTTGTAGATGCTCCTTCCACGTTTTACTATAGATTAGAATGTCATCAAAGAACATTAGCATAAATTTCAATAGATATGGACAAAATACCTTATTCATGGTAGCTTAGAAGTTTGTTGGAGCATTATTTAACCCAAAAGGCATTGCCTTAAACTCGTAATGACCTTCATGTGTTCAAAAAGTTGTCTTTGCTATGCCCTCTAACCTTAAATGATTTGGTAGTATCCATATCTCAAGTCCAATTTATAAAAGTACCTAGCTCTATGAAGTTCATCTAGCATTTCATCTATAAAAGGGATAAAAAAATTGTTCTTAATCATTATCTTATTCAACCCTTGGTAATCTACACATAGTCTAAATGATCCATCCTTCTTTCGGACTAGAACCATTGGAGAAATGTAAGGGCTTCTACTTTTTGTGATGATTACATACTTCAAAAAATACTAGACTAATATTTAAATTTCAGTTTTTTTATGATGTGGATATCTATATGGCTTGATGTCGACATTTTTTGATCTCGCAATTTCTCTTTCAGGAGGCATCTTCATAGAAAGATATTGGAACACCATTTTTGTGTATTTGAATCAATTCTTGAATTTCAGGTGGTTCTTCACTAACCAATTTTGAAGTCAACATTTCCATTTGATGACACTGCACTACATATGCTGGTGCTCCTTTTTGGATCAATTTCATCATATGGTATGATGATACAATTTTATTTTGAGGGGGTTGAAATCCATAAAACATATATTTCTACCCCTCCCATCTAAACTTTACAAATTTCTTTTAATGGTTGGTAGAGTAAATGCCTAAGGTTTGTAGCCATTTGATACCTAGGACCACATCCACTCCTCCTCGTGGTATAGTGTAGAATGGAGATTCTATATTGTAGTCCTAAATATGTCTATTGACCTTATGGCAGTTCCCTACTTTTTCAATTTTCTTCCTATTTGCTACCATGAACTTCATATTAGGCATTTGATATGTGAAGATGTTAAGCCTTTTAGCAATGTTTGAATCCAAAAAATTGTGAGTTCTCCCTGTATACATTAGAAACATTACATTTCTCTTTTTGATATGTCATTTTAACTTTAGAGTCCAGGGCTGGGATAGTCTTGTCATGGCTGATAATGATACTTACATAATAATTTCACTCTCTGATTTTGGGGAGAATTATGGAAAATATTCAATTTATTCTATGTTTGATTCTACACTATCTGAATCATTGGTTTCTTCACATGTATACAGGTTCTTGGTTTTTTTCCTTTAACACATTTATGTTTAGAATCCCATTTTTCACCACAACATTTGCACTTAACCTATTTTACTCTTTGCATTTCCAAGTCAATTTTTCCTCATTCACATAATTGTGTTCGAACATACCTTGTATTATCCACATTAGATGTCTTGGGAAATGTTCATCTCAAATATACTCTTCCAACTTTTGGAAGTTGTATTATTTCGAGCTTCTTTTAGTGGATTTTTCTTCATGTCTTGCTTCTTCTATCGAGGTGATGTTGTGAAGCTTAAGCTCATCATAGAGATGTGGTTTAATTCCTGTGATTCATAATTGAATAAGACAAGTCTCTAATAACCTAGGTACTCGCCTAGCTAGAGTTTGTCATTGTCTAGTATATTCATCCACATCTCCTTTTTGTTGTAGGTGGTGAGTGTTGAGAATAAATCTTCTTCGTTGATGCCTTGGAACCTCTTAAAGAATGTATTTTTTAATTTCCTCCAATTGATAGCACGTGTCATTTTCTTCCACTACATATACAAATTATATGCTTTGCCTTCCATTTGCATGGATGTATTCCTAATCTTTTCGTCATCATTGTCAATATCATAAATCTTAAAATATTCTTTTGCTTTATTGAACCATGCAACAATGTATTTATGGTTACCATCAAATTTGGAAATATCAAGTTTTTCTCTTCGTTGATATGTAGCAATTGTTGGGGTGAAGAAGTGGTATTGATTCGAGAGCTGCATATTTGGGTATTGATTTGCAATCTGCATATTTTGAAAATTCGTGTTACTATTTTGTGGAATGGGCATGTAATATGCTTTTGGAGATTTATGATGTGATTTTTCTAAATTTGATGTATTTGAAGAATCTTGGTTTTGAGTAGCTTCATTATTCTGGGGTATTTGATCAATTGTATTTTCAACTTTTGACAAATAAGATTTAGAGCCACCATTGATTCATTACAATTTCGATCAACCTTAATTGTAAGGGATGAATGTTCTATTTTAAATTCATTATGATTTTGATGAAGCTAACTATTTATAATTTTGTTGTGCCCTAGAGCTCTTTAATTTCTTCAGCATGTCCAGTGACCTTATTCTCAAGATCTATCAATTTATTATTAAAATCATTGATTGTCATTGATGAAGACATTGATATAATATGTGGTGGTGTATAATATTTATCTAGTTTAATATTCTTCCGTAACTTGACCATATATATATATATATATATATATATTATATATATATATATATATATATATATATATATATATATATATGATATATATAACTATATAATTAATTAAAAATCTACAGCATAAAACTATTAATACTTTAACTAAAAGCGTGTCTTTAATAAACTACAGACATAGAATCAAAAGTGAACGATGGCGATGAGGTCAATGAGAGAGGTGCAATGGTCAGAAAGAGACAAACAAAATGGAAACAAGACGACGAAGTATAGAGTGACTGTGACGATTGGGTACAAGAATAACATAGAAAATAGTGGTTGGGGCTATCGCACTAATAGGGAAACGATGCGGTGGTGGTAGGTTGTGGATGGTTGGTAGGTAAACAGAGCAAGGGTTTGCAATGAAACATGAACGAATTGTGGCTTGTAAGGTTGGCGGTTTTGTGGCAGCACAATATAGATGGACAAAATAACAGACTGAAGATGACCAACAACACTAAAAAACTATAACGATTCTAGAGGACTGAGATGGTTCTGATACCGGATGGAGTGAATATGCTTAGTGATTGAATATATATATATGTATATCTATTATATAAATATATATATATATATATATATATATATATATATATATATATATATATATATATATATATAAATTAATAATTTGAATGATGATGATTACAATTGTGGAAGGCATCGTCTTAAATACATCCCAGGGGGCATGATCCTTAATTGTGCCCCTTAGTTTAGAGATTAAATTAAATAAATTTATACATAACAAAAGATCATGTAGTTGGTGACTACTTTTAGAGATTGAGCTCTTTAATGGTACATGGAGTACAAAGCTAATACACTTGCAACATAAATAAAGATATTTGTTGAAATAAGGTAGGAATTTATCAAATAATTTTAGAAGATAGAACTACATCAATGGTGTATGGTATACCTTAAGGAGATAAGAAGGAAGGTTGGAGATTCAATATAGGACTACAATTATAGGTTTAAAGATGTGCTAGGTAGGTTACCCTACTATACGCCACATGCTCTATACTTACTATAACAACATAGAGCATAAGATAAAAGAGTGTCTTGACTCGATCAAAAAGTGGGAAGAGAACAAGGTATATGTGGTGACAACAAAATTGTCTAGAGAAAGTGGATGCACTTTACAAGTGCATGTGGTAATGCATTGTGGAACAAGAACTGGTGTGAATATAGAGGAAATGTTGATAGGAAATATAAATAAATTTGTGCCATCCTTGTTGAATTTTGATGTAACTAGGGAAGTAATTTTTTGTTCAACGTGATGGAAACAATTCAACATGCACATTTGTATGATAAGGAGTCAAAAACTAGCAAAATTCCATAGGATGATTCTAGTAGCTAGATAATTGAATCTTTAAGATGTTGCATAAAATTATTAATTAATCAAAATTTAGCTCAAATGTCAACAAATATTTTAATGAACGTGTTGGTGATTTTGGATGATGATAAACCCATTTTAGAGTTATGTCTTAATCACAATGTAATATGAGTTAAGAATAAGAGAAAAAGAACATGAAGGATGTTCAAAATGAAAATGGAGATAGGATATTACGAGATGGAGGATTTCATGCTAGATCTTGGACCTAACATTTAAATTATTTCCAAGAAATATTGGGAATTAACAGGGATACCAAAGGAGGCTTAGTAACCTAGTTAGTTGAGGTTCACAAATTAATAACATTTTTCCCATTAGAAGAGTAGAGGACTTGGATATTGATATGGATGGGGTAAGGAATGTCACTAATTTTTAATTTATTGAATTTATGGATGAACAATACCCCAACCCAATCTTTATGGGTACAAATTGGTCATTTGAAAATGACATTATTTTGAGCTTGAAGCATAATATGATGTCCTTTGAGCAAGGGGATGTTATGGCTCTAAGAGGGGGCCATATTGGGTCAAATTATATGGGATGGCCCCAAGCCGAGGGGGGGGGAATATATGGGGTTGAATGCAAATGTAATGTGTAAACATATAAGTAGTAGGGCCAAGCTATTGATGATGATTCGTAAAATACCATGGATATTCCACTGGATAGTTTGTCACAACAAATCTGATAAAATTATACTTAAATATGAAATCTACGCTATGAGAATTTATCTCTATAGATTTCTAGATTTGTAACTTACTATTTGTTGCATATGCATAAAAATTATAATTATGCATAAAATAGAGAGCAATGAAATAAAAAATCACAAATCACAATTGACACAAGTTATATCCTGGGAAACCCTTTCACGAGAAAACTCAACTGTAAGGCGAGAAACTCTACTTTATTTCCATGAATAGAAAATGGTTGTGAACACAATGAATTAAGGCCTATGGGCTATGGGATACTATATTGCACAAATACTCTCTCTGTCCTCTCTTCCTACCCTTCTTGGCTTCTTTGCTCATGTAAGGAACAAAGTTATCTTGAAAGAATGGAACCTCTTTCCCCCCTAATGTCCCGGTTATAACACAACCCGATAACCTAATATTGGTTAAGTTTGTGTCCTTCGACACTTAACTAGAGTTAGAATATGGACCCTTCAAGAGTCTTCTTCAACATGATCACAAGCCCATTTTCCATGAATAATTGGGTTGACATGGCATCCTCTCAAATTATGGTGGTCAAAAATAAAGGCAAAATTCCGAGTGGAATCACTTTTCCATACATACTCGAATTGAGGTGATTCTTGCACCATTGGAAAGGTCTTTACTACACTGAAGTGGAAATGTTTTTTTCCCCAAAAAACGTCGTTTGATGCCTCAAAATTCTCCTAGAATGTTTCAAATCCTAATTTGTCATACTAGGTTCCATTGGTAAAAATGGTATTGTAAGTTGATTCCTCCACATTTTCCACTCTGAAAGCATTGAGATGGATGACAAATAATATAATGACCCTATCTAGGTCAAATGAACTAGACACATGGGAAATGTGTGAATAGATAATATAGAGATCATATAGTCATTAATGTGGATATATGATTTGGATGTATGAATGTATTTAGGTATTTGAAGGAGTTTCTCCTATATTATCTACATTGGAGATCAAAATTTGCATTTCTCTTGGTTTAGTTGTGTTGTTTTACACAAAAATTGGATAATTGCGTTTCTTGAATGTATTGATTGTACTACATAACTAAAATTCCTTTGTTTACTATTATGTGTGTTTTTCTACCTCTTTATATATGTTATCCATCACATTTCATATAAAATAAAGCTTGGTTCTTTTTTCTTAGTGCTTGTATTTCAAACTTCATTGGTTGTATTGGATTAAGTGAGCAAGTTGTAGATTAGATTTTTTTTGCAAATACTCGGATGTTTTGGAGTGTTCATTGAGAGTGATAAGGTATTGAATTGTTAATAAAAAATGGAAGAAACTATAGAAATTTGATAGAAATTGCAACTGCCCAAGAAATCGAACTAAAATCAAGAGACACAAATTCCACTCTACTAATCTGCGGAATGAAAACCATAATTTAGAACAACATGCATAAACATACAACAAGAAAAACCACAAGTACACAATCATTTACAGGGGGAAACCGACTAGGAAAAACCCCTTATGCTACTTTGCATTAATTAATATGAATAGAGAAACAACTGCAATGTCTTGCTTCAACTTTGAAACATACCCTACACTACAATCCTATTCTCCTACTTCTTGAACTTCTATCGAAACACTTATCCAATTCAAGCCTCAACCAACCTCCTATTTCCTTGTGCAATCCTGGAGGAATTAGCCCATAAAAAATAAGAGAAATTCCCTATTTCCTTGCACAATAGCTTGAGGTTTTCATCACCCTGCTCAGTGAAAAAGCACTGTACCCTCAACAACATATAATTATAAATACAAATGTTCCTTTTCCATCCACTCAACTAGGAAATTCGAATTCCGTGCATGACTAGGTCTATTTTTAGCCGATCAAATAGTTAACAGAGAGATCAGTGAGTTAACAATAGTATTAACTACTCAATTGACATTTAACTAACTCAACGAATGATTAAAGCTCAATTAGTTGAGTTCAACTAACAATAACTCAACTATATTTCTAAATCTTAGCAATCACTACATGCACAACTCTACTTCTAGCCTATAAATCGAATTTACTGAGTAAAATAGTAGATAAGGCCATGTCACACAACTTAACTGCCTCCAAGTTGTCGTGTTGATGTGGAAATTCAATTTTCTCAATTTGACTAAGGCACAAGTCAAAAGTGATCCTTTTTATTGCTACAGTTTCAACACTCCCTATTAGAAATAAAAGGGCTTTACACACCCCAATCGATCTCCTATAGGAATGGACTGTAAGAATACTCCCTCTCACTGTTTTTTTTTGCTACTGCAACAATTGCAACTGAGAAGCATCCAAAATACTAAATCAACTGTGTCACTGAGTCGCAAGTATCTCTTGAGCATATGAATTCTACTAGTCTCTGCATTGTCCTCTAGGAAAATTACACTATTTTTTATTCTACCTTGTGCCTCATGCACCATTTTCAATTGTTGCTCAAGATCTAACTACATCTAGTGACATTAATCCTTCTTCTACTGAATACTGTGGGCCCCTATAGCAAGGGTAATGATCCATGAGAAGAGTATACTACAACTTCTACTGCTCTCCTATGGACCCTACCCAGATGTTTGCAACTATTGGACTAGGGATCTACATCGCCTCACCTCACTCCTAAACATATGGCTGCAATTGCTCCCTTTGAACTAGAAGGTTCCATATTGAGAGCTCTATCCTTCTCTCGCTCAACCATCACATCTATACTATGAGGAATCCCTACCTTTCTCCTCAAGGCTTCACATGCATCTTCCTCCAATTGTAGAGTTCCTCTATCCTAAATCTATTCCAAACTTATTGATTTGAGCTTCCGACCAATGCATACTCCTATCTCAATCCATTTAAAGACATTCTCCTAAATCTAAAGAAAAATTAATACAATGAAGTTGCAAATTGGAAATTTCTAAGGGACAAATTTGAAATGTTGGTTCTAATGTGATTTTAGGGCTCTCATACCATGAAGAAATTTGATATAAATTGCAACTACTCAAGAAATCAAACTGAAATTAAGAGACACAAATTCTACTCTATTAATTTGCAGAATGAAAACCACAATTTAGAATAGCATGCATAGACATGCAACAAGAAAAACCATAAGTACACAATGATTTACAGGGGAGCCCAATTGGGAAAAACCCCTTTTGCTACTTTGCATTAATTTAAATGAAAAGAGAAACAATTACAATGCCTTGCTTCAACTCTGAAGCACACTGAACACTATAATCATGTTCTCTTGCTTCCTGAATTTCTCTGGCCAACACTTATCTAATTTAAGTCTCATCTAACCTCCTATTTCCTTGCACAATCTTGGAGGAATTAGCCCCTAAAAAATAGAAGAAATTACCTATTTCCTCGTGCAATAGATTTAGGAATTGATCACTTTCTTAGTGAAAAATCATCATACACTCAACAATATAAAATTATAAATACAAATGTGCCTTTTCCATCCACTTAAATAGGAAATTCGAATTCCATGTATGAATGGGACTATTTTTAGCTGATTGACTAGCTAATTGAGAGATCAGTGAGTTAACAACATTCTTAACTACTCAACTGACCTCCAACTGACTCAACTAATGACTAGAGCTCACCTAAATGAGTTCAACTAACAATAACTCAACTGGATTGCTAAATCTTAGCAATCACTACATGCATAACTCTACTTCTAGCCTATAACTTGAATTTACTGAGTAAACTAGCAGACAAGGTCATGTCACACAAGTTAATTTCCTCCAAGTTGTCCTTCTGATGTGGGAATTCGATTTACTTATTTTAACTAAGGCACAAGTCAAAATTGAGCCTTTTTCTTGCTAAAATTTCAACATAAACCTCTCTTACCTTTCCTTACATAATTTTCATCAATTTAAAAATTGCATATGTTATATAGAATGAATTCTTTGGATTGGTTAAGCATCATTTAAAACATCACTCAAAGTTTCACTTCATTCCCTTACATAACAACAAGCACTAAACTCTAATGCTAAGTAAAATATATTTATAAAATTTTACATTTGTAACAAACTCACAATAGGCTAGGGTATAGGGCATTTGAGGAGGATTAGAAGTCAAATCTCCAAGGCCACTAAAAGTAAAACTATATATCTATATAGGGTAGAAAAACCCACTTTTCATAGATTGTTTTTCGTGACAAAAACTCATGCTGCATAGATTGATTGTTAGGAATCTCCTCTAACATTAGAGTCAAGCATAATGTCACATTGGGAGCACATGAAGATATATTACCTCTCCATTTATTTTTGGTGTTTGTTGGATTACTAGACATGATGGGATCTCTTAGGGGCATGATTTTCTTTAAACAATCCCTCATAGAGGTTTTGGGCTTGGTTTCCCTACTAATGCATCATGTCCTAACCCATTACTATTCCCCTAGTAATTAGATTACAAGGTCGTACCATCGTTTCCATACTTTAAGGAACCTAGTATTTCCATCCTTTTCACCACCCTTTGGTTGAAATAGGAACATTACCATAGCTTACATCAGTTCAAGGGATGAGATACACCTCTCATAACCCAAGAAAGAAAACCTTTACTACTCAATTTCTCTAGATTACGTGTAGAGTAGGGATGCATCCCTTGATGAAGCCGTCACCATCACTCTATGTCCTCAATAAGGGATTGATGAAAGGTTGACCTTCTAGAAAATTGGTTTCGAAGAAGATCAATTCAAATCAGTATGAAATGAATTAACAAGGGTCCAATAACTGGTGCTTACTAGCTAACTTGTCTTGTCCTTAGGTTTATAGATGCATCTTATTATCTCCTTGAGAATCATACATAAGTGTGGGCTTAAGGGGTCTTGAACTAGGTTCGGAGTTAGTTTCACCAACCAACAAAACCCTATACTGCTGGTCCTTTCAGCAACAACCTGCGTAGCACAGGTTGCAATCTCACCCAAAGCAGTATCGGGGGATGCAAGAACCAAGTTTCTGCATCTAGGGATGATGTGATGAGTTTCTATAGACCAGATCTTCCTTCGCATAGATCTAATCCTCCAGTATATCTTAAACCTTGGAACCGGCCTTAAAGACCTTCAATTCCTTGAGAAATCATCCAATAGTGTTACTCAGACCCTAACATAATATGTCTACTACTTTCGCGCAATTGAACAGGTTTTCTAGGGCTTCTGAGATCTAGATCTTCCATCGTGCAAAACTATCTTCCTTATCTAAAACTACTCAGTTTAGATCTAGAACTTCGTGTACATCATTCAATCATCTTATTAAGCATAAACATATTCAATTAACCCAATTCACGCAGATAAGACACATTAATTCAAGAAAAGAGTATGAAGAGTGAGATAAACAAATAAACAGATAAATCGTGGATGCAAGTATTACCAACCTAAAATTAGTCTTTATTAATCAGAACATTCCAGTACAGACTTCAACTACCCTGTGCACTCAGCTGCAGAACCTTTCCTTTGCTACTGACAGGAATATACCTTCCTATCTATTAACCCCTTCCAATATCATTCATTTATTCATTCATCTCTCTATTCTTATCTACAAAAGTTATCTCTAAGATTCACTATGAATCAGCTATTTATAGCCTTTCTAATACAATACCATGGCCCTAGGCTCATGGGTGAGTCTTCAAAACCAATCAAAACAAGGGGCTATGACCCCTTTGAATCCTATCTATCTACGCACTTTGCATCCACATTTCGTGGAGACTTTACATATTTTACAAAAATTTTACAAAAAATGACTAAATTAATTCAATTCTACCCCTAGGGACCCATTCCCAATAGGCCGCCAATACAAACATCGTGGCTCTCCCTTGAGTCACTCGGTTGGTTGTTCCACTCTCTGGCAGAGATCATTTAATTCCTTGTTAAAAGTTTGAAGCTCCATGATACTCTGTTCTGCTGCTTGTTGTACCTCATGGACCAATTTCTCTATAGTTGGCCCCTCCACTGCAAGTTACGTAGTTCGCTGGGTTTGCTGCATGGCCTTTAGCTTTCATGAATATTCTATGAAAGTTGGATGACTTCCTCTTTCCAAGGCTGAAGCCAGTCTCTTAGTAGGGACTTATTTTCCTGTAACTCCTAGATCTACATCTGAATCACCTTGCCTTCTTGTAAGCAAGCGAAGTGTTGGACTGGTGCCAACGTCCATGCAGCCGTACTGATTTCATCATATTTTTGTTGTGCTTCCCTGATATCTGTGTTCAAATGTTGCAACTTAGGGTCCTCCTAAAATCTATCCCATAGGCCCATTGCTTGATTGAATAGGTGGTCATACCCTTAGACTATGACATATAGTTGACCTAGAGATTATTTTATAGCTGCACCTCATTGTTCCCGAACTTTTGGCGGTGTAGTTGGTCGAAGCTTGAGCTGGAGTTCAACTATATTCATCTAAAACTCAAAAGTGACTCACCCAAGCTCATATTTGGCATCGTGCACCATAATAGCTAACTTCTTGACTTTCGTTTTGGCCTGTGAGTCATCTGGGATATGCAGTTCTGGAACTGTTTGACAAGCTTGTTCAATTACTGACTCTAGGTTTGTGCTCCATGCTTGCATTTCCTCTTTCTCCTTTAGTGCCTGTGTCTTCTCCTTGTACATCTATGCATTTTTGACTTTACACTCACTGAGGACCACAAGGACGTGTTGCTCCCTGATCTGCAATTCATTTGAGACCCCCTAATGCAATGCATGGAAGTCCTGGAGCAACATCCTGACCACATTGATTCCAATAGCCATGATATTTTCTAGAGTACTACGGTCTTCCTAGATCCTTCTGGTAAAGGAATGATCCTTAGGTCCATCATCCATTCCACTTCTGGAACACTCACGCTCACTTGAGTCAAGCTCATTTCACCACGCTGTCTTGCCCAATGCTCGCCTAGTTACCACCAGCCTAGATCTACAACTCGTGTAGATCCTTATGGACACTCCCCATTGTCTGCATGTACTACTACTCAAAGTGTGACCATAGCTCAGATGTGTTATTGCTAATCTCATCTAAATCGCCCTTTGTGAGAACAATAGGGTCCACCTACGATTATCTATCTAATTTTTGCTTCTTTCACAGAATGGTTGCTATCTCTTTGGTGCACTTCTAGAATTTAAAGGGGGTGTACACCTCCTCACCCCCATTGCCTCCCTCCATAGATATATCCTACTCATTAGTTCGTTGCGAAGCTGATTGGTTTCTTGCTTCAGTATCTCATTTTTCCTTCTCAGCTTGTTCTTTAGCGGCGTGCTCCTTCGCAACTCACTTTCCTCCACAACTAACTTAGCAGTAGCTTCTTGTTTCTTCAGTTGGGTAGTCATCTCCGGAATGACTACCTGTTCTTTTTATTTCTTCTTTTTCACAGAAGAGGTCTGCACATAGGAGCTTTCTCCTTTTCTTTTCTCGACATCCAACCAGGTAGGCTCACGTCATTCTGATGGCCATCCACCCACAACCTCCTATAAATCTGTTTCGGTCACTAAGTGTGGGAACTTGTGCCATACCTCTCGAGGGTCTCTCCTCGCGCGGATCAAGACATTGTGAAATTCCACTTGAAATGCTGCGAAGGCCCTTAACTATTCGAATAAGGTGGGAGATAACCTTGGCATCTGGTTTACAACCATGCAAATGTACACATCCATGAATACCCAAAATACCTTGGATTTTGTACTCCTTTCCTCATCTTTTATCTGCCACAACGAAGTGAACTTCGTTGCCTCTGGGAGGGCCTCATTCAGTGTAGGGAACTGGCTGTCCTCTAGAAGCCTCCATGCCACCAAAAATATTAATAATAAGAGCCAAGCATAGTGGAACAGATGACTCTTCTCTTGCGCCTTGCAACAATTAGCCAAGAATTCTCAACAGAGGTATTGGGCCCAGTTATATTGGACCCCGTTCGCAAACTGCGCTACTAACTAAATGACTAGCATGGGTACTTCATCCATGTGACACTTCCGCATTATCTTTCCTGTGAGGATCTGCATGGAAAAATGTACCACCTAGTCTGTTATGGAGCAGATAGAATATCCACACTTTCCCTTTACCACCCCGAAATCAGTCTTTATGCGGTCTCTGAATTGTTTTTCCTAGGATTTTCCCACAAACTCCTTTGCCCGGTCCACACCTTTATATGGTAGCTTAGTAATTTGATGGATTAACATATCCATGATGGGGATAGGCTCGCCTAGCCATAAACACCCGCCATGAATTAGCGTCAAAAACTGGCACACACACGCCATTTTGATATTGGAGCGGTGAAAATGAGGTACGAATAGCCTGGGTAAAAGCCCCACCAACTGAACTCCTCTGATACATTTCACTGGTTCCAACTTCATGAACCCTGTATATTCATAGTATATGTGGTACATATACTAATTTGTCACTAAATGTGGTAATTTCTCCTAGTCAGCGAGGTCCCAGTCTTCCATCTTTAACGCTGGTATGCATGCTGAGGGAGTACCCTCGAATGGAACTTCAGCTGGGAGTAGTGGCGCAACGATTGAAATTTTGCTGGAATCAGGGTCTTTGGTCACCTTCTTTTGTCCTCTTCATGGAGGCACATATTATAGATGTATAGTGATTGGTTTCGCGTCCTCGACATCCAACTCCTCAATTACCTAGTGGAGTTCCTCTTCATCTAAATCTAGGGGGACAAAAGGTTGCTTCTACTTGTCCATTTGTCCCTTCTACAGCACCTCCTGTGGAAGCTTTCTGGGTGAGTGGTGCACTAGTTCTACGATCAACCTCTTTTTCTTTTGCTTAGAAGCAGACTGCTTTTGCCTAGGCGACCTTGGCGCCATAGGTACTGCTGGTGTAGTTTCTATGCCCACATCTTTTGGAGCTGGGGCCTTAGACAATGTAGCCTTAAAACTCATAGGCTCATATATCCTCTACAAAGAAAATTGACACACTGTATCATAATAGTGAGCTAGCCCTGGGTGTTGGAACAAAACCTCCCAATTTTCTTGATGCATGAAAGAAATTCTTAGGCGACAAAGTGTTTCTTTGCAGACCAATAGGATATATTTATAGCAATTTTCAGATTCAAATCCAACCGTTCCCTCCATAACTTTGTCATAAATGCACCTTTGGCGGTAGATTTTCAAGGACTTTTTCCTTAATTTCTGCCTACCTGCTCCTATTAATATCATTTTCTCAGTCCAATAATCTACAGTGATTCCAATATCTATTTTTGGGCTAGGCTGCATGACACTTGCCTTCATGGCACAACTTCATCTGGTGCACCCTCGTTAATCTTCTCACAGCTTGCTTGCTGCCATGTCCTCCTAATCGGGCAGTGTAGTTTATAGTCTCTCACTCCCTTTCAACTACGTGGAGCTCTAGGGCTGTCCTACATTCATATAGTCATTGAGAAGGGGTAGGATCCCCCATATATAGCTTCAGCCGACTCCCATTCACTTTTCTTGAAAAAGGTTCACCTTTCAACTCTGAGAGCTAAACTGCACCACCCTCTGTAATTTACTTGAAAATATATGGTCGTCACAAATGCATCTAGAATTTACCTGGAAATTTGGTGTACTTGCTATCATATAAAAACACTATATCATTTATCTTGAAAGTGTGAAGCTTGATATGGCGATCATGCCATGCCTTTTCGCGTTCCTTATGCACTTGTTCATAGAATCTGACCAGAAATTGGTCCTCTTCAACTCCATTAGTTGTGTGAGCCATTCTTCCAAGGCCTCGTGATCCACCATTTTTGTCAAAGCTACTATGCGTAGACTAGGTACAATGTACTCCATAGGCATCATTGCTTCAATGCCATAGACCAATCTAAACAATATTTTCCCTATCATATTTTTATAGGTTGTCCTATAGGCCCATAGTACTACAAGTATGCGCACATCCCAATCATTTCCCTATGTGTTACATACCTTTGTCAATGCATTCTCGAAAATTTTGTTAAAAGCTTCATTTGTCCCCTTTGCCCACCGGTGATATGGTGTGTTCTTCTGACGGTAGACCTGAAATTCACCTGTCATTGCGCTAATTGTTTCATTCAGAAAGTGTGTTCCCCTATCGCTCATTAATACTTTCGGGCATCCAAACCACATCAAGACATATTCAAATAAGAACTTTCTCCAATAGTTTTTGTATAATCCTTCACTAGTTGTGCTTCCGCTCATCTGGTTAAATATTATGTTCCAGTGATAATGTAGAGAGTGCCCATTTTCTTTCTAGGTGGTTGAATTTTCCCAATAAAAT
The DNA here is from genome assembly GCA_031772625.1 of Pinus tabuliformis. Classification (NCBI taxonomy): domain Eukaryota; kingdom Viridiplantae; phylum Streptophyta; class Pinopsida; order Pinales; family Pinaceae; genus Pinus; species Pinus tabuliformis. The sequence goes on along the minus strand of CM062814.1, from coordinate 431,860,817 downwards.
CAATTTCCCATTTCTAAAATGCCTGTAAAGATACATGAGGAATTAGCGTTAGTTCGTCCCTCCACGAAAGTCCGCCAGTCCTTTGACATGCATCGCACGCCTTACAATATGCTTTGGAATCCTTATGCAATGTTGGCCACCATAATCCTGTGTGCAAAATCTTCTGCGCATTCTTTTCCTGCATAATGACCTCCTGCGGATACCCCATGAGCTTCAACAGGAATACTATCATGCTCAAATTCTAGCACATATCTCCACAATATTTTGTCTTCCACCATTTTGTACAAATGTCCTGCAATGACCGAAAACTTTGTTGTGCGAACAACTAGTTCTTTCTTTTGTTGCATTGTATATCCTTCAGGAGCCATCCCTATAGTTAAGAATTGAATAATGTCATTAAAATGGTAATTTGCTATATGTATCATAATAATCTATGTTTCCAACAACCCTTCCTCCAAATTACTGGGTTCTTCGTCTGTTTCAATCCTCGACAGGTGGTGTGGATCATCATTCAACTGACAAGGCTTCACAATAACTTCAAAATCATATTCCTGAAATAATAAAAACCACCTGCAAATGTTCCCTCCCAACATAAGCTTGTTGACTAGGTACTTTAAGGAAGAATGATCTGTATACATCTTGAAATGACCCATTGACAGATAATGCCTGAATTTTTGCAGTGCGTAAACCATGGCCAACCCCTTGCGCTTTGTCGTTGAATAATTTTTTTCATCCTTTGATAAATTCCTACTTGCAAATACTATAGGATGGTTTAGTTGACCTTCACCTGTGTCATGTGTTAGTACTACACCTAGCGCAATGTAAGAAGCATCCACATGTAGGTGAAACTCCTTCTTCCAATTGGGAAATACCAGGATGGGCACAATCACCATCTTTTCTTTCAACACATCTAAGCTTTGTTGACATTCCTCATCCCAACATAAAGTTGCATCATTCTTTAGTAGTTTTTCCATGGGCATGGTAATTTGAGCATAGGATTTAATGAATTTTCTATAGTATCCAGTGTGTCCTAGTGTCGCGCGCAGCTGCTTGACATTCCTAGGGGCCTCTAAGTTCATAATTACAATGATTTTTGCAGGGTCCACCATCAATCCTTGCTTACACACAACATGACCCAGCAATATCCTAAAAGGAATACAAAATATACATTTTTTCAATTTCAGCGCAATCTGCTATCTTTGACATGTATCCAACATAAGGCACAGACTTGCTACATGGCATTTTACCAATACAAACATGGTCCAGTCATCAAAGTATACTTCCAGAAACTTATGAATGAATTATTTGAACACTGCTATCACTACATGGGAAAATATTACAAGTGCATTCTTTAAACCAAAAGGCATAATAGTGTACTGAAAGCAACCCCACTCTGTTGCAAAGGTGGTCTTGCTTTGATCCTCTGGCGCGATCTTAATTTGGTGATAAGCAAAAAACCCATCAGGAAAGGAATAGGCCTCCTTCCCTCTGACATTATCTAACACTTCATCTGTAAATGACGTTGGAAATGTATCATGGACACATGCATCATTCAACTTCCACAAATATATGTAAATCCTTATTTCACCCTTTTGTTTCTTTTCTTGGACTACCAATCAGACTCTTCAACACGTTCTATAATTCCAACATCCATCATTTTATCTAGCTCTTGGTGAAACTTCTCCTTATACTTAGGATTAAGGTGATAAGGCCTCTGTTTGATAGGCTTCACATTCAGCTTCAATGTGATCCGCATAACACCCAAATCGCCAAGTATGCCCTTTAAATTTGAAAACTTAGTGGGGAAGAGATCCTGGTACTCGCAAAGTAATTCAACAACTTTTTCTACTGTATCATCATCCCAATAGTCTCCAATCTTCATGAACTTCAGTTCTTCCTCAATTCCAATGTTTACCTGTCTTGTTTTCAAAGGTGCAAGGATGTCTGCGTTCTCTATTGGTGATCTCTCTATTCTGTGATGCCCTTTTGTTTCTGGAATATTGATATTCCTCGAATCTTCATCCTATCCTTCAGGGGTCATATTATAGCATTTCAATGTGTGATGCAGATAGGTGCTCCAATCAGTTTGGGCCCATTTCATAGGTTCCTCTGGTGTTCTGAAGATAAACACTTTAATGTCTTGAAGTGCTTTGTCGATGCTTTCAAACCCATCCTCGAAGTTGAAAGTCAATAAGAAATCTTCTTTCAATACATCCCATTCTGTAGTGTCGTGGTGGAGCTCTATTTCTAGATACCAGTTCATGGGGATGGTATCCAAGGTATGGAAAAATATATGTACCCATTCCGGCTATGGTTCCATCCCCCACACCTTAGTCCACTTCTCCAGGTGATCACATGGATCATCCTTCCCACTATACTTCTCAGTCATTCTTGTATTAGCATGCCCAAATCATAGCTTCATCATTCACTTGCAATCCCTCCATCCGACAAAACTTTCCTTATGCATTCCCCACCAACAGGCATGTGTAGCACACAATGCCGACTCCAATGGTTAAAAATAGTGGTCTTCAGGGACTTCACGCTCAAATTCGTCTAAAAACATATCTACATTAGTCATACCATCATAATAAGGTAGGTTTCTTTCCTCCGACGAAACACGCACAGTGACTTCGTCATCATATTGCATCGCAATGTAGATACTTCACGTAAGCGGTTTTCCAATGATCTGATTCCTCATCAGAGTCAGAAGTGCATGAACTCTCCCGGTCCCATGCTATCCATCCATCCGCGGTTGGATTGATCCAATCCTGATCTCACATTACTATCTTATATATTTGATCTAGCTCGTCATCACTTTCTACATAATCATAGGCGTGTTCAATATAGCATGCTCCTTCCACAGGATCCAGTGGAATTACAACCCTAAGGGACTTATTTTTGAAGGTCATTTTCCTCTTCTTCAAATTAATGGCCCCATTCATATCAATAGCCAAGTTGATTCCCAGGAGCGCGGGGTAGGTATTACTATCATCAACAATTTCTATAACTTCGAAGTCCGCTAATGTACTCACACCTTCAATATCAACTGTAACTCCATACAATCGGCCCATGGGGATGCTTTTTTGCTCATACACCATTCGGAGCTAAATCGGATACCACTACATCGCAGGCCTCCCCATATTTTCCCATGTCTGTTTCGGAAAAACATTCACATCGTACCTTAGATCTAGAATCACCTGGTCCATTTCATAATTGACTATCTATGCTGTTAGCTGCATCTCCCATCATGTTCGTGCCTTATGCTTACCAATCTTTCCTACTATGAGTTGCTCCATAGGAGTCTTTTCCTTCAACAAATTTTTGTGGCGCAACAAATTCATACAAGTTTTCATGAAAGTATCTAGTATGGAAGGATCTACTTCCTGCGATGCATTAGTCTCCAATGTTTTTTCATGACTTCTTGAGGTGGAGGCCTCAGCGAAGTACTTATTTTCTTCCAAGAACATCTCTTTAGCATGGTTCAAATCAAAATTGACTTCTTTCTCAGCATCCTTTCATACCCATCCCTCTTCCTCACGTTGCTTACCTTTATCTGCACCAGTCATTATACCAATTCTTAATACAATGTTTATGTTTGAATCCTCTTCATGGGGCCAATCCCTCATCATTTGTAATTTTTGTTTAGGATGCTGAGGTTGCATTTTCTGTTATACAGGAAAATTACCTCCTCATCAACTCAGAGTTGAAGAGTAGGATGACTGAAGGATTGACCAAATTCATAGGCCCATTTTCCAAGCTAACGATGTCTAGGAACTAGCAACCTACTTTATAAAGCTTCCTAGAAAGGCTAAGGGTGCGTTAGTGCCTAGGGCAACTCTATTTGTTACCTAGGGAAGGGTGTTAGTAAACGTAATTGAGCTTCTATGGGTCAAAGGAATGAGTTGACTGAGAAATATCCCAAGATTCTCTCCTATTTCAGCTGACAAAAGCAGGGTAACATCAGAACTTGACTTGTTTGGAGAATTGCTAATTCCTAATGGAGTCTACAAATGGGAAAGAGAACAAAGGCATGGAAACATCACTGCTTTTGCCTAATGGAACTCATGAAGGATTTGGCAAAACTTATCATCTCATGCTATATATGAAAGGCTAGGGCCATTGTGGAGGGGGTCAAAACATTTGAAAGAATTTCCTATTTGAATGTCGAGCATAGTCTCTCACTAAGGCATAGAAAGAGGTTAATAAGGGGGAGAGAGAGGAGCTGGAGGAGTAAGGGAAGGCTGATACAACCTATGGTTGTAATCACTCTTTTCTACATCAATATAGAACGACAATTGTGTTCTCCACTCCATGATGTTGGTAGTGTAATTTGTTTACATATTTATGCAATGTCGTTATTATGAGTGGCTTAGATATATGCAACTAGATATATTTATATGTTAATGCATTGTTTGTCAAAGTTATATGCTATGATATTATGCTTGTATTATCTATGTGCAGGTTTTTATCTGGAGCTAGCTTAAGGGTCTTCCACTTGGCTAGATTGCGCTCTCTAGCAACACCACACTGTGAGGTAATAAGTCCTTCCTGCTTTGATTATCATTTGTTTAACATAGATATGCAAGCATCTTTGTGACAACTGTAGCTAATCTGACTGTCTGCCAAGGATATCAGGAATATCCTTGAGGGTTTCTACATCACAAAAAATCCGTGCATTAATCCCTATAGTAGAATTGGCAACTCCACTGGGGACTACAATTAGTTTCCATTTTCTCCCAAATTTCCTATATCTCTCTTTCTTCTAAGCCTTCCTATACTTCTTAATCTCCTTTCTGACCACTCAGGACTATACAACACTCTTCTCTCAGTGCTCAGCCCTAGATCTGATCCCCATGGCATTATTTTTGAGTCTTTTTCCTGACTAACGTTGTCTGATACTGTAAATAGTGCTTTATAAATCACTTTGTCCTCACACATAGTGCGTTAGTACATCAAGTAACTCTCTGTACCCACTATTACAGGGTGTTATCTAGCCATTTCTCGATAAAAAGACTGCTTTGTTACCTCATGGGTTAGGAAATCTGCTTGTATACTGATCAAGGATCTGTAGCTGTGCTTGTTTGATTGATTTGTCTCCTGAACAATTTTTTATTTATTTTTATGAAAATAACTTTACTTCTTAAAGTTTTTGTTTTCATAAAAGAAAAAATACAAAATTTTCACTGTTTTGAGCTTAGTTGGTTAGATTTGCATTATTTGGTTTCAAAAGTTGTTAGTGAGCATTGTTAGTGTTAGAGCCTAAATCTGCCTTAGGTTGAAAGAAGGCAAAATTCAGGGTAACCACAAACCACGCTCAGTCTGGTAGCTAGCCCTACCAGAACAAGAGAGGGCTCTCTCCGGGTCACGCCCAATGAAGAAATAAACAATATGGTCTGAGATGACTCACAATGAATATTGATTTTAGGCTAGTAAATAGATATGGAAAAAGGAGATTTTTGAATCACTGAACTTTCTGGGCTGTGTAGGACCAAAGCACCGCATGAGCTGGGAAATTAAATCAAAGACACACAATAGTTTATGAGGCAAGATAGGCTGGAAGTTTAGCAATCAAATTTTAAATAATATGGAGTGGGAAAGCCTATTTGAGGGGAGGGCTGAAAAGGGCATATGTGATGAATCCTTTTCAGACAGAAGAAGAAAACACAGAGGATGAATACTTTCCAAGGTAGAGCAACAAATTTGGATTATACCTTTCCTACTTAAAAAAAATTCAACTGGAAATGAATATGAATGAACTGCATAACATTACAAGTTACATATGAAACAGAGAAAGAAACACATTGCTAAAACTCACGCCACGGGAATATCATAAATCAGAGCTGCATCATTTTTCATTAATCTCCTGGCCAAGCTGTACAATGAATATGCTAGGTTTTTCTCTACGCTATTCCCAGAAACTCCAACCCCTTACAAATGACTTTCATTAGCATAAATAAGCTTTGATACGAGAAAGTGGATCGACCCAACATTGAGGGATTGTTTAACAATTACAAGTGGAAATGAAAAGCCAACCATCAGTAATGGGAGCAGCGTTACATTTCATTTCTCTGATGACCAATAATAAAAAAAACAAAAATGGAGCGTAGATATTCTGGGGTGACTGTTTTCCTTCCTTTTGACCGTTTGAATAACAACTATCAGTTTAATAACATGGCTTCTAAATAAGATGCACCTTCAATGAAGTGAAAACATATATTGTCACTGAGCGTGCCCACCTTGCAATTTCCGTTTAACTCACCCATGCACCAATATTCACTTTCAACTGTCTTCGCTTCTGAACCATAGTACCATAGCAAAAAATTATTGAACAGGCTTTGACAAACTTACTTGGAGCAAATCGCACTGAAACAAATTGAATTCTTGCAGAGCGGAAGTGATTTTGGCCTTTGGATCTCTGTGCGCCGCGCCCAAAAGATGTATGTGTCGCACCACTTTGGAGGGGGTTTTGAGGTTCTTTCTGAAGTCCAAATTGAGCCCAAGTGTGCTTTTTGGAAATCCCTACTTGTCTACTTTCCGACCCAAGTGAAATTTTTCAATTTGGATGTCATTTGCCCCTCCAAAACTGCAATCTTCCAAGACTGCTTCCTGTGTGTCAAAATAGGGGCAGAGAGGTCATTTTTTGGGTGTTTTTGACCTCCTTAGGACTCAAAACTTGCCCAAAATTCTTGGCCATGCACCAGCAGTCATAATTTTCCATGGAAAATCCAAAAATGTAAACTTTTTTTCATTTGGATCTCCCTAGTGAAAGCGCGCGCCAGGTGGCACGGCGCACAGGGAGAAAAAACCTGTTTTTTGTGCAAAAATTTGAAAATTTGAAAATGTGCTCAAAATTTCTTGAAATTTGGGTTGTACCTTCTCTATCACATGTGATGCTGGAGCAAAGAAGCCACGACCAAGATTCGGAGCCGATCTTTCTCTTTTTGCCTCTTTTGTCTTTTTGTCACCTTCCTTAATTTCTCCTTTAGGCTCCTAATCCTTGCTTTGGAGCTCATGTTTTGGGCCATGTAATGGTGAGTCATGCGCCTCAGCGTTGTTTTTTCCCTATTAGCCTTCTCCAATAGTTGCTTCAAGTGAACATTCACTTTCTCTAAAACATACTCCCGATCCTCATCTCTTTGCTCCATAGGTCTACCTTGTGCTGCCATGATGTGTTGCCGGTTTTCCTTGATTAGTTGCAACTCTATCTCAGCTTGCCGATCCTCAAGTTGTTTTTTCCTCTACTCCAGATATTTCATATTCAATTTGGCTCTCTCCAAGTCAAGGGATAAGGCTTCAATCTCTGTTTTCTTCTCTTGGATGATCTCTTTAAGTTGTGCACTTTGCGGACCCGTATCAGTATCATCATCATGAAGGAGAACGAAGTCAGTCTCTCGTTCACCTAATGGCCCCTCATCAAGCATTGGCTCCTCACCTCTGTCCTATACCTGTAGCATTGATGTCGGAAGCGAGGCCCCTTCCACCCTGGGTGGAGATAACACTCGCTTTGCTACTGCAAACAAATGTCTAGCGCCCCTCTGATATGTGATGAATACCGGCACACTAGTGGTCTCATGGTGCTCATACTGATGAGAAGGTCCCCTTGTCTCAAATCTAGTCTCTGCAGGTCCCTGTGAAGCTCAGAAGAAGTCACGAGAGATGAAATCATCCCAAGTGATACCCTGTAAATCAAGCTGATGCACCACCAAAATCTTGATGAGAGAAAAATGACAAATGCTGTTGAATTGCTGCTCAGGGGTCTTGTGTTGCACAAGGGCGGTCATCCTCTCTATCTTTCGGCATATGAAATATGGGAAGTTCATCATGCATAGCTAGGTGAAATGCATGAGAAACTTGATGTGATAAGCATATAACTGGGAGAAATGGCCTTCACAACTGAAATACTTCATAATTAACTTCATTAGAGGGGCATATTCATATTTAAGATATCGGAAGGGAAATACCCTCTTAAGCTGCCTCAAGAAACTAGGTTTAACATATGGCTCATAATGTTGTCGGTCAACTTTTTGTCTCTTGTTCCATGGCTCTCCAATATTAGGCATGTCGGTAGCTAATGAGATAGAGTCTAGTGTAAGTGTGAAAGTAACCCCTGCCAAAGTAACTTGAGCACCATGTAAATGTAGAACAAATAGGCAAGCCAACTCATAGTGGAATTGAACATTTGCAATCTTTTCACAAAACTCGTAGCATGACTGAAACTGAAAACAAGAGACGACAAAAGGGCAGGCCTACAATTATGTGAGGGTAGTCGGTTCTACTCTAACATGTCTGCCACTTTTGTGAGGCCTACGGGGTGCACGTTCTTCCGTGGGTGAGTCACTATGAGTTTCCACATCATAGTTGGATGAATGATCAGATGACATGATTGGTGCTATGAAAACTGCTTGGAGAAATGAATGCTGGTCGCAAGACTGTGTTGGACTGCTGTTGTGATATGTTTGAAATCTGTCACCAAGGGAGAAATGTAACAAGGGACTGTTAGGGAGGGAAAATATGAAGGGATTAGGAGTATTAGGATAGATTTTATTTAGGGCAGTGTAGGAGGGTTTGGGAACTTTGCATAGGGTAGGTTTTTGGGGTTTTACATTAGGCAATGGGTGAAAGGGAATTGGGGATAAGGGTGTAGTAAGTTTAGGAGATAGGGGGCAATGAAATTCAAAGGGATATGGTATAAGGAAAAAAGGAAGGAAGGACAAAGGGATAGATGGGATGGAAGGGGAACCTTGGTAACAAAAATGATGAATTTGCAACCCTTAACAACAATTGACATAAGGATTTTTAGAGGTAGGGTTTGGAAATTTTGTTTCAATATTTGTAACCATAAACCACCATCACACAAGACACAAAAATGCATGAACCACCGAGATGTCGACCCTACCTGGCACGTCCAAGAAATTCAAATGTGAGTTGGAGGAATTTCGGGCGTTTTTTGTGTGTTAGATTGTATGTGTAGCGCCACCCTTTCTATGCATCGCGTGCTACTGATGCGCCGCACCCATTAAAACTTGCACTGGGGGATTGCGCCCAATGCACCGCGCTAGCTCAGTGCACCGCGCCACCTACTGTATGCGCCGCGCCTGTCAAGACACCTCCAACCTCACCCAAAACGCGTGCTGGCTCACCCAATTCCTTTGAAATGCTTCTCTCCGACCTTGGCTTTTAAAATGACCTTGATCCTTATGAGAAAATCTATATAAAGACATGGAGTCATGGTTTTGATTTTTGTTTCTTCAAAACCCACTTTTGCAATGTTTTGTTTTGGCACTTTTTCCACAATTTAATACAACTCTGTATTTCACATTCCCTTTTTGGATTTTTGACTAAAATGATGAAATGTTTGGAAATTTTTTGCAGGGGCAGCTGACATGGCATTTGGCAAAGGATGACCAGAACCCGCTTTTGAAGTACTTCATGTTGGAGAAATTTACATATTTATCATAAACATTAATTTGACGATTTCCTCTTCAAAACAGAGTTTTGAAGAGGAATCATCCTTGAGCATTATGGATGATGAAAATCTGGAGATGAAACTTGTTGAACCTCCCTCTAGCTTGCTGGCATTATTGGGAACTTTTAAAATACAACTTATGAAACCCTAGACCTATGACTGACATGATTCTTTTCCTCATCAAAAAAAACCAAATATTGACTGTCATTTAATGAACTTTGATGAACAGAGCTGAGCTAGCAGGTACAAAGCATGAGGGGTAATGACTGACAAGACCCTTCTGTCAGATTTTGGCATGCCCCTAGTGGAATGCAACTGAGTGAATGGATCGAGACACCTAAAAATGAAATGCAGAAAGAGTTTTGATCTCCGATGGAGGACTGAGAAGACCGACTCTAACATTGGCTCCAATGGGGATGGTAGCTCCTTGGAGGTGCCAAGAACGGCAGATCTCTGGAGGAACTAGATAGTGCCTTCGTCCATTGGGCTATGGAGTCATTATTTTGACAAACAACACGAAACTCTCGACTCATTTATTAACATGAAACTTGACCCAAACTAACTCAAATTTGAACTTAAAATGACTCAAAGACTTACTAGACAAACTCAAACTAAAATTGAAATAAAATGGTATTTACAGTGAGAATGGAAGCAGCATAACCAACTCATAAATGGTATCGCTTGAGCAGCCGACCATTGATCGGCCCTCCTGGGAAATCTTCCCCATTCATTTCCTTCAGAAGAAAGGCATTCTGACCCTGATATGCTGCAATCTTAAAAGGACCCTTCCAGAGATTCTCTAATTTACCGTGCTTACCCTTTTCCTCATTCCTTGCATCCCATTTCAGCATCACATCATCCAACTGAAACTTTTCCGCCTTTGTTTTTCTGTCATAAATTTTCTTAATCTTCTCTTGCAACTTGGATGTATTTTGGAAAACTTCTTCTCTAGTCTGCTGCAAATGAATCATTTGATTCAATCTTCTCTGCATAGGATCGTCTTCACTGCCGGCTTCCTGCAGAAGTTTGACTACCGGGGCCGTGAGAGAGGTAGGAAACAATGTATCAACTCTGTACACAAGCTCAAAGGGGGACATACCAATGGATTTCTTCTTACTGACCCGATCTGCCCAAAGTGCATTGACCAACTTCTTATTCCAGCTCTTCTTGTTGATTTCCAGCATCTTCTTAATGATGTTGAATAAATATTTGTTAGAAGACTCCGCCAACCCATTGCCTTGCGGATGATAGGCAGTTGAGTGACCCAAAATGATGTGATATTTATGAAAAAACTCTACCATCCTTTTTGATTTGAAAGTTGCTGCGTTATTAGTGATTAACTTATGCAGGCAACCAAAGCGAGACAAGATTTTATTTTCAAGGAATGAAATAATTACTGCATCTGTAGCTTGTCTAGTGGGAATTGCTTCGATCCATTTCGTGAAGTAATATGTTGCCGTGAGAATCCACCGATTCTGACCAGAAGAAGCGGGATGAATTTCACCAATGAAATCCAACCCCCATTGCTGGAAAGGGGCACTCACCTCAATGGGCTTAAGTGGCAAAGGCTGTAATTTCTGCCTTCCTTCAAAAATCTGACATTTATGATAACTCTTGACAACCTTATATACATCAGCAAACAATGTCGCCCAATAGTATCCCACTCTCAGAACTTTATTTGCTTTTGTTTTCCAAAAAAGGTGACCACCACAATCTCCTTCACGTAAATCCTCCATGACCTATTTTGCTTCTTCTTCCACCAAACAATTCAATAGAATGCCACCGGGATCTTTCCAATAAAGTGCAGAATTTAGAATGCAAAACTTGGCAGCCTTTAATTTGAGAGTTCTAGCTTTGTTTCTAGTCATGCCGGGTGGTGGTGACAAATTTTGAAGCACATATATGATATCTGAATACCATGGATAAAAAGAAAAAATTTCAGATACCTGAATTGATGAACCTTCCTCATTCTCATCGGACATAGCAGCGATCAGATTTATGTCTAAGGCGTGCAAGTTTGTTTCGGCCATTAACTTTGCCAATCCCTGTCCTTTTACAAGCTTTGTGGGCTTTGTTTCCACATCATACTCCAACAAAGTTGCAATCCACTTGCCTCGTCTTCCTTCCGGATTTGTCTACACTAAAACATCTTTGACAACAGCGTTAGGAACATAAGCCAAAATATGAGAATGCAGAATGTATACCTGAAAGTCTTTCAATGCTTTTACAAGTGCGAGGGCTTGCTTCTCAATGATGTTGTACTTTAAGGCTGCATCTCTTATAGCTCAGCTGAAAAAGCAATTGGTCTTTCGTGATCACCTCTTTTCTGCATCAACACAGCTTCCATAGTATGTTCCGAAGCGAATGAAAACAATATAAAATCCTGAGTGTATTCCGGGCTGATTAGAACTAGGGCTGAAGAAAGAGCCAATTTGACTAAATTGAATGATCTTATAGCCTCTTCCATCCACTTCACCTGGCTGTCCTTCTTAGGCATGTTTGTAATATCTCTTAGGTGTTCAGCAAGATTAGGTACAAAGCGGCGTAAAAAAATCATTTTACCATTGAAATATTGAATCTCCTTCTTATTCCGGGGCAGATTGATTTGCTGAATAGCTCGTACATGTGCGGGATCAATGCGAATGCCATATTTTGAGATAATGTGCCCAAGTAGTTTGCCCTCCTCCATGGCAAACAGGCTCTTTTTCGGCTTCAGCGATAGACCATATTTTATGCACTTTTTAAAGAAAGTTTTCAGATGATACATGTGTTCTTCATCAGATTTGGAAAACACCATCAGATCATCAAGGTATACAACCAAAAAGACATCCTTCTCATTTGCAAAAGCCAAGTCCATTTCCCGCTGAAATGTGGCACCCGCGTTCTTCAAACCAAAAGGCATTTTAGCGTAATGAAAAGTTCCCCAAGGAGTGGTGAACACTGTCTTGTCTCGATCATCTTCATGGATAGAAATTTGGTTATATCTGGAATAACCATCGAGTAGTGACATACGAGATGCTCCAACTACTCACTGAAGTATATGATCCATTTTGGGTAGGGGATAGTTATCTTTCAATGAAACTTTATTGAGATTCCTAAAATCAATGCATAAGTGAATCTCACCTATCTTCTTCTGTATGGGCACCAAATTAGAGATCCAGTCTGAAAATATGATGGGAACAATGATTCCTGATTTGTACAACCTGTTTATCTCCTTTTCAATTGATGGAATCAGTTTTGGATTTAGCCTTCTCAACTTCTGTCTGAAAGGTTTCTGATTAGGCTTAATGGGTATAGTGTGCTAAATTATATTGGTATCATATGTCTTCAAGTCAGAATAGTCCCAAGCAAACACATCAGCAAATGAAGATAGAAAACTGATATATTTGGCTTTTATCTTTTGTGGCAATGCTTTAGACAGTTTTACCATTTTAGGATTAGTAGCTGTTCCGATATTGACCTCTTCAACACCCTTCTCTGTTGGCTGCAATGTTGGTTTGTGGGCTACGTCATCTTGATCAAAGAGTTCTTCTAAAGGTATCAAGCCTTTAGGAATAATGTTATCCTTTAGCTGCAACACGTCCATTTGATTGATCTGCACCTCATCTTTACCATCATCATTTTCTACATCAATTGAGGTCTCTTTGAACTTACCTTTGTTTTGCAGAAAATCATCAATCTCCTCATCATCTTGGAAAACTTGCCAATATCTCTGATTGTCGGGGACAGTCGGACGATGCTTGACATGGATTTCGAATTTATTACTGGAGTTCATTGGAATCTTTAAACTACTGGTTGCCTTAGCTAGAGCATCAACAATGCTATTTTTAACATGAGGTACACATGTCAAGGTATATTCCGAAAATAATTTCAGGATGTCTAGAACTGCATTCCGGTAAGCCCACATCTGAGGATGCTTTGCTTGATATTCGCCTCTGACCTGCTTAATCACCAATTCAGAGTCACCATATACTGCAATCCTCTTAACATTCAGCTTCCTTAGAATTTTTAGGCCAGCAATCAGAGCTTCATACTCAGCCTCATTGTATGAACAATCAAAAGCTAATTTGTAAGAGCATACCCACACATTACTAGGCACCTTGTTCGGGGCGGAGAAAGGACTGTGTACCCAAATACCAATTCCAGCACCATCATTTCCCACTGCACCGTCAAGATCCATGGTCCACAAACCTTCTTCCTCTTCTTCCAAGTGCTGAAATTTTGATGGCTCTATTTTTCCTGCTTGCTGTTCATTACCTTCAGCTGATTTCTCAACGACGTTTTTCTGTTCTCATCCTTCTTCCTTCAAAACTTCTCTAAAATTTTTTGCTATTTCTGGAATACTTTCTGCTTCTACTAACTAACTATCAATATCATTAAAACTATCTGAATACAAAACAAAAGACTCTCGATTTGTATACATAATTAATCTGATGATTAATTGGTTTCTCCTTGCTTGTAATCATGTATTTCACTTTTTGTTCTCGATACAGTTTCCTCATTTGGCCAAACACAGGAATCGTTGCATAGGAAAAATCTAGTTGTAGTGTCCCTTTCAATTTTGCTGCCCAAGACCTGGAAAGAAGCATGCCGAACTTGGGAGGAATATCCACTACAACATAATCCATCAAAACATTTTTCATTGAGATTTGATCCAGACTCACAACCAAGTCTTTGATGAGCCGGATACATCTTACTCTACTGGAATCAAATGAATAGAGATCATGGTGTTTCTGGGTGACGTCAAAACCCAGCTTATCCATGACAGCCTTTGGCATGAGATTGTGAGAAGCTCCGGAATCAAACATGGCATTATGTAACACAAAATCATGCAATCTTAAACTGATATAAAAAGGTGGCACATAACTATCTGGAGACTCACCATTCAATGCTGGCCCAAAAATCATTTCGGGTTGATCATCTTCGACGTTCACCATATCAGACATTGGATCACAATTCAAAATTTTAGAAACTTGTCCTCTGTAACTGCTGTTCCTCATTATTTTAGTCAAGGGAATGGATACCTTCAATTTAGAAATCTCATTCTCTAAACTAAAAGCGGAAGTCCTTTCTACCTCTTTGATTGGGACTTCTTTATTTTCCTTTTCTCTCGATACATTTTGCAGATTTGATTTTTGTGCTGATGGTGATTTGTTGCTATCAGGATCAAGTGCCTCTTTGCCTTTGTTTTGTGTAACTGATGAATCATTCTTTGATGCTGAAACTTCCTTCCTCTTCTGAGTTGGGTTAACTGGCACATCTCTATTTCTAAGTGAATATTGCCACTGCTGAGCAGACAGAGCATTCATATAGCCTCTTTGATACTCATCTGATTCTTCTTCCAAAACTGTGTCACTTGCTAGAATGAAATCTGCGTCTTTGTGTGCAGATAAACTTTCTACATACTCCTCCTCTTCAGTAATGTAAATAGGAAAATCATCAGGAGTAAAGAAGTGGTTCTCTTCCCCTATTACCTTCCCTTCCTCATCAGACTCCGGTCCATGCACAAAATTTTGCTGTAGAGGTGGCTGTACTGGCTGTTGTGCTGTTTGATCTTGGGCTCGCTGATCTCTCTGCCTTATTCTATATTGTGGCTGCTGCTGGCCACGGAAGTTAGGATTTCTAACTTGTGGCTCAGGTTTGTCGAGTTTCACCCTTTCAAGAATCTACTCTACCTTCCTGAGTAATTGATCCATTGAGGAAGACTCTTCCTTTACTGTGACCTTCTTTTCTGCTTTTGCTCTAGCCCTCTTGGTCAGCAGATTTGCTTCAACGCTGACCGTGATTTTCTGCATGTCTTCCATTGTGGCTAGCTCTCTCTCTCTTAGTTGATAAGCCATGTCAGCATCAAAACCATTCATAAACTTCATCATGGCTAGTCCCACAGGTGGCCTTAGATGATCAGGAATTTCATTATAAACAGAATTGAGTCTAATGCAGTAGTCTTGGACCGACTCACCAGGGTTTCATTTGATTTGTTCATATTCAGCCAGAATTTGAAAAGGATTCTTTTTCACTTCCCGGTGGTCTAAAAATTGTCTTTGCAAGTCAGGCAAGGTAGCGATACATGCAGTTGGCAAACCTCTGAACCGTTTCCTAACTTCACCTGCAAATGTCTGTACAAAGAGTCTCATTGTCACATTCTCTGCATCGATCTCATGAAGGTCATAGAAATCTGCCATTCTGTCCACATGTTGCTGAGCGATAATGCTATTAGGAGTGCCATCAAACAAATGGATTTTGCTTTGATAATCTGCGGGCATATCATCTATAACTTGAGGCAGCACAAGAGGTGCAAAACGAGCAGCCATCACTCTTGGTGGGTTTGGTCTGGGAGGTGTTGGAGGAGTGTGTGTAGCTTGTCAGGAATTAACAACTGAAGTTTGACGCCATGTCACAATATAATCATCAATTGACCGGTTAGCCCTTTCAGTTTCTAGGTAAACAAGAAATTGCGGATTGGGGACAGTAGAGTCAATAGCCCTTTCGGATTTGGTCTCGAACAATGATATTTCAAACTGCTCATCAAAATCAAGCTCTTCGAGATACTCAAAAATGTCAGGACATGAATGGGATTTGAACACGAGAGTTATAGAGCTCTCTTGACGAAGAAGTCTTGGAATCAAATTGGGATTTTTGTAGATATGAGGAGGATCTGGATCTGGATTAGCTCTGGTATATCTTCTTGAAGCCAGCGTGCTATTTTCAAAAAAACCTTAAGGACATGAACAACTTACTCAGCCTATCAAATCCTAAACTTATCATCTGGAAGCTTAGAATTATCCGAAGCATGGGGTGTTTGTAGGTTAAGCCTTCCGTTTACGTAACGAAGAAGACTAATAAACAAAGAATTTCATTCCCCAGTGGAGTCACCACTATGTTAGAGCCTAAATCTGCCTTAGGCTGAAAGAAGGCAAAATTCAAGGTAACCACAAACCACGCTCAGTCTGGTAGCTAGCCCTACCAGAACAAGAGAGGGCTCTCTCTGGTTCACGCGTAGTGAAGAAATAAACAATATGGTCTGAGATGACTCACAATGAATATTGATTTTAGGCTAGTAAATAGATATGGAAAAAGGCGATTTTTGAATGACTTAACTTTCTGGGTTGTGTAGGACCAAAGGACCGCATGAGCTAGGAAATTAAATCAAAGACATAGAATAGTTCATGAGGCAAGATAGGCTGGAAGTTTAGCAATCAGATTTTAAATAATATGGAGTGGGAAATCATGTTTGAGGGGAGGGCTGAAAAGGGCATATGTGATGAATCCTTTTCAGACATAAGAAGAAAACACAGAGGATGAATGCTTTCCAAGGTAGAGCAATAAATTTGGATTCTACCTTTCCTACTTAAAAAAAATTCAACTAGAAATGAATATGAATGAACTGCATAAAATTACAAGTTACATATGAAATAGAGAAAGAAACATATTGCTAAAACTCATGCCATGGGAATCTCATAAATCAGAGCTGCATCATTTTTCATTAATCTCCTGGCCAAGCTGTACAATGAATATGCTGGGTTTTCTCTACGCTATTCCCAGAAACTCCAACCCCTTACAAATGACTTTCATTATAATAAATAAGCTTTGCTATGAGAAAGTGGATCGACCCAACATTGAGGGATTGTTTAATCATTACAAGCGGAAATGAAAAGCCAACCATCAGTAACGATAGCAACGTTACATTTCATTTCTCTGACGACCAATAACAAAAAAAACAAAAATGGAGCGTAGATCTTCTGGAGCGACTGTTTGCCTTCCTTTTGGCCATTTGAATAACAACTATCAGTTTAATAACATGGTTTTTAAATAAGATGCGTCTTCAATGAAGTGAAAACATATATTGTTACTGAGTGGGCCCACCTTGCAATTTCCGTTTAACTCACCCATGCACCAATATTCACTTTCAATTGTCATCGCTTCTAAACCACAATACCATAGCCAAAAATTGTTGAACAGGATTTGACAAACTTACTTGGAGCAAATCACACTGAAACAAATTGAATTCTTGCAGAGCGGAAGTGATTTTGGCCTTTGGATCTCTGTGCGCCGCGCCAAAAGATGTATGCATTGCGCCACTTTGGAGGTGGTTTTGAGGCACTTCCTAAAGTCCAAATTGAGCCCAAGTGTGATTTGTGGAAATCCCTGCCTGTCTACTTTCCGACCCAAGTGAACTTTTTCAATTTGGATGTCATTTGCCCCTCCAAAACTGCAATCTCCCAAGACTGCTTCCCGTGTGTCAAAATAGGGGCAGAGAGGTCATTTTTTGGGTGTTTTTGACCTTCTGAGGACTCAAAACTTGCCCAAACTTGTTGGCCATGCACCAGAAGTTGTAATATTCCATGGAAAATCCAAAAATGTAAACTTTTTGTCATTTGGAGCTCCCTAGCGAAAGCGCGCGCCACCAAAAATTTCAAAATTTCAAAATGTGCTCCAAATTTCTTGAAATTTGGGCTGTACCTTCTCTATCACATTTCATGCTCGACCAAAGAAGCCTTGGACAAGATTCAAAGCCGATCTTGCTCTTTTTGCCTCTTTTTTCTTTTTTTCACCTTCCTCAATTTCGCCTTTAGGCTCCTGATCCTTGCTTTGGAGCTCATGTTTCGAGCCATGTAATGGTGAGTCATGCGCCTTAGCGTTGCTTTTTCCCTATTAGCCTTCTCCAATAGATGCTCCAAGTGAACGTTCACTTTCTCTAAAACATACTTCCAATCCTCATCTCTTTGCTCCATAGGTCTACCTTGTGCTGCCATGATGTGTTGCCGGTTTTCCTTGGTCAGTTGCAACTCTATCTCAGTTTGCCGATCCTCAAGTTGTTTGTTCCTCTGCTCCAGATATTTCATATTCCATTTGGCTCTCTCCAAGTCAAGGGATAAGGCTTGAATCTCTGTTTGCTGCTCCTGGATGATCTCTTTAAGATGTGCACTTTGCGGACCCGTATCATTATCATCATCATGAAGGAGAACGAAGTCGGTCTCTCGTTCACCTGATGGCCCCTCATCATGCATTGGCTCCTCACCTCTGTCCTACAACTGTAACATTGATGTCGGAAGCGAGGCCGCTTCCACCCCGCGTGGAGATAACACTCGCTTTGCTGCTACAAACAAATGTCTAGCGCCCCTCTGATATGTGATGAATACCGGCACACTAGCAGTCTCATGGTGCTCATACTGATGAGAAGGTCCCCTTGTCTCAAATCTAGTCTCTGCAGGTCCTTGTGAAGCTTGGAAGAAGTCACGAGAGATGAAATCATCCCAAGTGATACCCTGTAAATCAAGTTGATGCACCACCAAAATCTTGATGAGAGAAAAATGACAAATGCTGTTGAACTGCTACTCAAGGGTCTTGTGTTGCACAAGGGCGGTCATCCTCTCTATGTTTCGGCATATGAAATATGGGATGTTCATCATGCGTACCCGAGTGAAATGTATGAGCAACCTGATGTGATAAGCATATAACTAGGAGAAACGGCCTTTACAACTGAAATACTTCATAATTGACTTCATTAGAGGGGCATATTCATCTTTAAGATATCGGAAGGGAAATACGCTCTTAAGCTGCCTCAAGAAACTAGGTTTAACATACGGCTCATAATGCTGTCGGTCAACTTTTTGTCTCTTTTTCCATGGCTCTCAAATATTAGGCATGCCAGTAGCTAATGAGATAGAGTCTGGTGTAAGTGTGAAAGTAACCCCTGCCAAAGTAACTTGAGCACCATGTAAATGTAGAACAAATAGGCGAGCCAAATCATGGTGGAATTGAACATTTGCAACCTTTTCACAAAACTCGTAGCATGACTAAAACTGAAAACAAGAGACGGCAAAAGGGCAGGCCTACAATTCTGTGAGGGTAGTAGGTTCTTCTCTAACATGTCTACCACTTTTGTGAGGCCTCCGGGGTGCACGTTCTTTCGTGGGTGAGTCACTATGAGTTTCCACCTCATAGTCGGATGAATGATCAGATGACATGATTGGTGCTATGAAAACTGCTTGGAGAAATGAATGCTGGTCGCAAGACTGTGTCGGACTGCTGTTGTGATATGTTTGAAATCTGTCACCAAGGGACCAATTTAACAAGGGACTATTAGGGAGGGAAAATATGAAGGGATTAGGAGTATTAGGATAGATTTTATTTAGGGCAGTGTAGGAGGGTTTGGGAACTTTGCATAGGGTAGGGTTTTGGGGTTTTACATTGGGCAATTGGTGAAAGGGAATTGGGGATAAGGGTGTAGTAAGTTTAGGAGATAGGGGGAAATGAAATTCAAAGGGATATGGTATACGGAAAAAAGGAGGGAAAGACAGAGGGACATATGGGATGGGAGGGGAATCTTGGTAACAAAAATGATGAATTTGCAACCCTTAACAGCAATTGACATAAGGATTTTTAGAGGTAGGGTTTGGAAATTTTGTTTCAATATTTGTAACAATAAACCACCATCACACAAGACACAAAAATGCATGAACCACTGAGATGTCGACCCTACCTGGCACGTCCAAGAAATTCAATGCTGAGTTGGAGGAATTTCGGGCATTTTTTATGTGTTAGACTGTATGTGCCGTGCCACCCTTTCTATGCGCTGCGCACTACCAGTGCGTCGCGCCTATTAAAATTTGCACTGGGGGATTGCGCCCAATGTGCCGCACCTGTCAAGTCACCTGCAACCTGTCAGGCGGAAAGAGTCGATTGTGCGGACACAACCAACCTCCCTAGGAGCCTAAGACTCTCTAGTGACAAACAAGACAAACAAGAGCAATCCTTCTCTAAACATGCATTTACTATACGGGAAATCAAGTGTTTAGATCCTACCTGTAATCCAACGCTGTTGTAGCAGTCCAGCTCCGCTGATCCGGATGAGCTCCTCCTTCACTTTGAAACCTGCATACACTAACAATCAAACGATTAAATAGCACTTGATAATCTCATAGAATAAAACATATTTAACACATAGACCAAGGAGTACATGAAACAACTCATAAATAACAAGTTATTGAGAAGAATGGACTCATTTGCATTAATAGGTAACAAAAGGAACAAATACAACCTGAGCCTTGGTGTTGTGCAAGTCCCTCCCAGGGTCCATCAAGAGTTCTCCTTTACTTTGACAAAGGTCACCCACTTCCAAATAGAACAAGCAAAGATGGCAATCTCTCCTCACAAGCTTCTAAATGGGAGTCCTAATTCCTGTAGCATTTACCCTTAGAAATGTATAGCTTTCAACCTCTTCTCCTTCTGGCCCAATGCTATATTTATAGTGCTCAAGAGGAAGTTAATCAGGTCCACCATCAATGGGATAATCCCCTCTTTGGATGGGATAGCTCCCTATTGATGGGATAAGTTCCTCTTTGGTAGGAGTGCATGAACCATCTGGAGGCGCTCAATACACGTCGAACAACCTTCTAGAATGCTCTAGAAATGACCACAAGTGACTTTTTAAAGATGAAACTTGCGCATTTTAACCTTTACAGGGGGACGCACCTGCCCCTTTACATACAGAGCGTCCAAAGACGCAGCTTTTGTGAACATTGGGTGCGTACCCGCAAGTAAGGTTGAGAGAACCTGCGTCCCCAGAGATAAATACATTTAGAAAGACTTTCTCTCTTTTTTGGAGTTTGACATGGAGAGCAGAGGCATAAGACTTGCCTAAGAGGGTAGCATGACTGTTGATAGAGCCATCCTAACTGTAAATAGTCATGGTGACATTTTTTAGTGTAACAGATTGCCCCCTAAAGTGCGAAGCCTGAAATAGATTAGGGTTTTGTATTATCTAGGAAGGGTGAAGTGCTTTATCATTTCAAGGATTATCTCGTGGAGAGCCTGGTCAGAACCTGCAATTTTCAACACAAAATACATGTATAAGATTATATCATCACTGAGGTAGGCATTCCCATACTCAGATTAAAACTTTAACTAACAGACTAACTACTCTGATACAGGAATGATCTTGCAGTACATCATAATCATAGACTTTTGTAGACATAGTATGGGCGCAGCCATCTGTTTATGATTAGTCTACTTAGATAATAAATACAAAACTCCTCGCAGCCTGGATGGTGGAAACTAGATCCAGGGTCTTCATTTCTACTTCCCGAATTGGTACGATTCTAGCCATGCGAATAAATGAGTTGATGTCGAACATGGTAGAAACCACTTGATTACCAGTCGATGATATAAACTGTTAACAAGCGTGAGAGAGACCACTAGTAATGTCAATGGTTCTCAAAGTACCCAGTACAATCCATGAGATGTGAATGAATGAGTTGATGTCGAACATTTCACGGAATCTTTCGATCGAAAGTCAATGATGTAAACTGACGTCAAAGGCGAGAAACCTGCCATTGATGCATGCAGACTTCAAGGTACTGACAATTTCTAATTCATCTCTCTAGATAATGTGTTGATGTCGATAGAAAGCGACTCGTTACAGGCAAGCCCACAACACGAAATCATTGTTTAAGTTGAAGAAATGTTGCTGTAAGGACTGACTCAGGGATGGTCAAATGGATGACAAGTATTTTGCAGATGAAAGTTTTGCTTGCAAACCTCTTGAACACATAACGACACAATAGATGGCTTGGTGATAAACGACTCAAAGTTAATCCTCGGAGCACGGCTGAAGACTTTCAAAGTGGTTTGATCAACTGTGAGGTAAAGGATTTCCCAACCCAGGTGAATGAAAAGTGTCGTGTTCAAGAGTGGTAATAAAGTTTCTTCTGAGACAAAAAGGTAACAAATAGGCTCATTCTTCTCTCTTTTCCCCCACCATTTCTGGCAAGTACCTCTTTATTTTTAACAAGCTTGAGGAGGATAACATATGCTTGATTATAAGCTCATCCTTCGGATGAGTCCAACCTAGTTTTGATTCGAACCCTAGGAAGGAGTGGTTCGTTCCTGTTTGTAATTGAACAGGTCCTTTACTGTGAAATGTTTAACGAGCCCAGTATAGGAGAAACTCGGCGTTTTTCAATTTTAGAGAGTCTGAAAAACTTAAGAAGACTCCAAGTTGAACTTTTTCGTAGATTTGTGTCCCTCAAGCCCGAAAAAGTATAAAATAATACCTGGGGGAACCGCTTGATCTTGCGACCAAGGAGTACTTTCATAATTAGTGTCACTGACCTGAAAAGTAAAAAGCGATCAAGGACACGTCGTTTTATTTCTGTATCGAGTTTGAAACGACAAAAACCCGGCAATCTTTTCCTGATTCTACGGTCAGAAAAGAGCTATAAGGGGACCGTCTTTTAATTCCGTTTTAACGAGTGTAAAAGAAACGCTCGGCAATCTTTTCATTTTTTAGGAGTCAGAAAAGGGCTTAAAAGATGACTCTGATATTTTGGTTCGTGAAAAATGACAATTTTCCCTCTAAGTTCCTTTGTCCTGCAAAAAACAACACATTACTCATACCTGTTTAAGATAGGCAAAAATACATCGAAAAACATCCTTCCATGGTGAAAAATGAACAAATTCATCCAAAAAACCTATAAAAAGACTTTTTACCATGTCATTTTTACCATTTTACTGTTGAGGTTGAAAAAAGGGCTTTTGGCAAGAAACTTCCCGTGGTCGCTGCGGAAAATCCGACTGTCAGAATCGAACGCCGTCTCTTCCAGGTATTTTACAACATCCTACTCTTCAATTTCATCCGATTAAAATTGTATTTTAGGTTTTAGTTTTGTTTTTTGGGGGGTTTAGGTTTCAAAATGTGCTCTGCGGTGGACGCAGGTGCCCTTCGGGTGACCTGCGTCCCCCGACTTTTTCCTATACAGGAAAATGGTCGGGGGACGCAGCCCACCTTCAGGCCAGCTGCGTCCCGACGCCATGTGTTCTAAACGCGGGGTGCGTCCTCCGTGGAATGCGGAATTTGAAACCCCAATCCTCACAAATAATCATTCAAATTTCCCCAAATTAATTTTAATCATTGTTTCTTGGTGTGTAGGGCACTCACCATGTTGGATTGGAGAGAAAGAGAGCACGAGGACGTTGATTTAGCTGCAATTGAACATCAACCTTCCATTGATGCCCTAAAAGCATGCTGGCTATATAAATACTGGGCCATACCTAGCATGAGGGCTCAGGTAAGATTCTTAGAATGGCTGGTTGAGAGATGGAACGTTCAAGAGCAATACTTTTACATAGGAGGGCACCAGCTCGAGATAGAGCCCTCTGATGTATACTTTCTCACTGGCTTGCCAAATAGAGGCGAGCAACTCAATCTAGCCGGGACTAGGCCGGGTGGCCAATCCCTTGCTAGTCTCCAGGCAGATTGGTGCACACCCAATGCACACCATGCGAAAGGCGTGGAAATCAAACACATCTCTCTGCGTGAACTCAAAGTTATAGCTTTCACGGTTACCAGAATTTGCGGCGCAGCCGCTTTACATATTGCTTCCGGGTCCCAAATGCGGATGGCAATTGACTGTTACCAAGGCACCATTTTCAACTGGTGTGATGCTGTGTCGGCTAATATGAAGAGCCAACTAACTAAGGCAAAGAACAGACGACTGAAAACTTTTGGATATGGGCCTTTAGTCGTGAGCTTTGCCTTAGAGAGAGTTCCGATGCTGATCCCTCAGCAACTCACTGTTGATATCTTGGGTCCTCGAGAGCCAAAGCTGGTATGATGGGTTGCGGTGATGGCCCAGCATCCTGACGAGGGCGCGGCGGTTGTTCGATTCACTGATAGTTATTTTCACTGGTTAGACCAGGTTTTTCGATCCAGGACTTTCCGTATGCCGGAGTAGATTTTCGAGGTGATCCGGACACGGTTCTTCCACAGGGAGAACAATGGGATGACAAAGGTACTTTATTTTTCACAAATTTTCAAATTATGTATTTTTTTGTTTTTTATATATATCGTCTCAAAACTGACAGTAAAAATTTTCAAAATGCAGATGTTGGTCCACAGCGCCCAGCCAACCTCCGGCCTTTTGAGAGGAGACATCCAGTTGCATCGGTACCGGTCCCACAGGACGCGGCTGCAGAGACACTAGCTGAGTTGGAGCATGATCTAGAGCGTCTCACGGCGGATATGCCTGAGACTACCATGGATGATATTCCTATCAGACTTCAGCGCTATGTAGTCGCTGTCCCTGGACCGTTTAGGAGATTTTTGCGTAAGGTAGCCCGTGCAGTGGTGTCGTATAGGGAGCACCACCAGTGATTGGCTAGTCACTTTGTAGACACATGTGACATTTTTGACTTTTTGTACTTTATCATTTTTGTTGATCATAAGGTGTTTTTCAACCTATGATCGAAGACGATGTATATTTTTTGACACACACTCCTATCTATATATATATCACTATTACCGGCTTATCTTGTTTAACATATGTGATGAAATGTTTTTAAATTTACTTGCATGATTTATCGTAAATGTCTGTCCAACACTCGAGAAGCAATTGCATCTGCTAATGTATTTAAAGACCTTGGAATATGCTGATATTCAATGTAATCAAATTCACGTTCCAAGAGACGCACTCTCAAAAACAACCTTAATAACACAGGATTTCTAATGGCATAAACTCTATTAAGCTGTAATACAACAAGTTCAGAATCTAACCTCACTATCAAACGTCGAATTCCGAATGAAATAGATTCGGATAATAATTCAACCACTGCACTGTATTCTGCAATGTTGTTCGTTGTTTGACCGAGGCTTACCCCATGCATAGAAACTAACTCGTCAGAGGGTGAATAGATAACCCAAGCTGCGGAAGAGATATTCCGTGTACTACGACAAGCACCATCAGCAAATCCAATGTATGTTTGGAGAGGAGTCGACATCTGCAATATCAAGAGTAAAACCAAGATAAGCCAGAATAACGACGAAAAACACACTCGCTAAGCTAAGCACACTGACTAACTAACAAACATACTAGCTAGAAAGAAAACCTAACCTAAAAATTCTCCATACCCACCATTTAAGCATAATACCTCTTTAGGTAAAGTCCATTTCTGGGTTTACCCAAAGAGTCCCCATCAAAATCTACCAGCTCATAAGCCCCTTTTGCTAGCTTTCGCTTTACAATATAGGGTCCATGCCACATAGGAACGAATTTTCCAGCACCTAGCTTATCGTTAGCTTGATCATATAATAGCACTAGGTCTCCCTCCGAAAAACTTCGAGGGGTCACATTTCTATCATACTGAGCTTTCATTCGCTTCGCGTGAGTCTCGATTGCTAATGCAGCGTCACGTCGAGTCTCATCTAATTTAGCTAAGTACAATAAACGTTTCTCCTCTTCGGAAGTAGCTGGGAGTAATTCGACAGCCATTTGAAGTGATGGGATTTCGCATTCAATGGGTAACATAGCTTCCAAGCCATAAACTCGCTGGAAAGGAGTGAACCCTGTTGAAGTTTTCACTGAGGTTCGGTATGCCCATAGCGCTGAAAATAACATGTTGTGCCAATTCGACCGATGAATACCAATGGTTCGTCGGATCATGATAACCAGAACTTTGTTGATAGACTCAACCAAACCATTGGCTTGCAGATAATAAGGAGTAGAGCTATCGTGGCGCAAACCAAGCTGGCTTGTAAGCTCAGTCATCATGATGTTTCGAAAATGGCTCCCATGGTCAGTAATGATTGCTTGTGGGACACCAAACCTAGTTATAATATGATTGAATACGAAAACTGCAGCTGTTTTGCCGCTTGCATCGAATGTAGGCATCGCCTCGGCCCATTTAGTGAAATAATCAACCGCGAGGATGATATACGCATTCCCCCCGGCCGAGTGAGGGTTACAAGTAATAAAGTCGATACCCCATTTGGCGAATGGACCAACGGCAATTATAGGGTGGAGAGGAGCAGGTGGTGTGTGCATCTTTCGATCAAACACTTGGCAGTTGTGGCACTTCCGGACTGCAATGATACAATCCTTAAACATAGATGGCCAGAAGTAACCAGCGCGCAACACCTTCTGAGCTGTGGCATACCCAGACATATGACTGCCACATGCTCCAGAGTGACAATCATTCAAAACCCTCTCAGCCTCTTCGTGAGTTAAACAACGTCGAAAAACTAAGTCTGCCCCCCGCGATAAAGTGTATCTCCAATAATTTTGTATTGCTGGGATTGAAACCGAATTTTTCGACGTTCCGCCTTTGAAACTTCAGGCCGAAAGGTTTGGGTTTGGAGATAGATGATTATATCCCTGTACCACGGATCTAAAGTACTGATAAGAAACAAAGATTCATCCGCAATGGACTCCTCTGCCACAGTCTCTGTGTCAGCACGCGGGAAATCACACATCAATTCCGCAAAAACTAAGGATTTCTTAGACTTGGACTTCTCGAACTCCAAGTCGAACTCTTGCAGGATAACGATCCATTTAGAGTACTTGCCCCCTAGCAGTTGTTTTGTCAAAATGTAAATCATAGGGTTGCAATCCGAAATAACTGTAGTTTTACGGAGAAGAATGTAGTGACGAAAACGCTGGACAGCTTGAACGGCTGCCAAGGCCAATTTCTCCACATGCGAATATTTTAGCTCAGTGGGATTTAAGGTCCTACTGAGATAATATATCACATGTTCCACTCCGAATTCATCTTCTTGAACTAACACCATTCCAATGGTGGAATGCGAAGCTGCGAGGTATAAGAAGTAGTCCTGGTTGTAGTTGGGAGGATGCAACAACGGTGCATGGGTCAACGCGTGTTTAAGTGCATCAAAAGATTGTTGGGCAATCTCGTCCCAAAAGAATTGAGCGTTCTGTTTCAACAACCGCGTAAAACCTTTAGTGACCTCGGCGTTTGGGATGAATCGGCGTAAAAAGTTCACTTTCCCTTGCAAACTTTGGAGTTGGCGCAAACTCGAAGGAGGAGGCAATTTGATGATAGCTTCGACTTTCGAGGGATCGACGCCAATGCCGGCTTTTGAAACAACAAATCCCAGCAATCGACTTGTTTCTATACAGAAAACACATTTGTGGGGATTCAACCGAATTCGATAATGCCTACACCTCATAAAGATTGCTCGTAAGTGGACAAGGTGATCAGCTCGATGGAATGAATGAGCAGGCAAATCATCGAGATACGGTTGCACAATGTGCTTGATATCATGAAATGCGTAAGACATTGCCCCTTGAAAAGTGGCCCCAACATTCTTAAGCCCAAAAGGTAATTTGCAATAAGCAAATGTCCCCCATGGACAAATGAATGCCGTTTTTGGTTGGTCGGCAGGTAGAATATTGATTTGATTATAGCCCGAAAAACCATCCATGAAGGAAAACATTTCACTTCCGGCACAATCATCAATAATTTGATCGATATAAGGCGTAGGATAGTTGTCTTTTGGACAAGCTCGATTGATATCCCTATAGTCGATACAGATTCTTATTGTTCCTTGTTTCTTGTTGACCGGAACAATATTCGATACCCAATCCGTTAACGGGATCGGATAAATGAAACCTGCTTTCAACAGCTTTTCAACTTCTGCTTTAATGGCAGCCGCTTTTCGAGGGTGAATCTGACGCAACCGTTGCCGGATGGGTTTAGCATCCGGGTAGGTCTTTATTTCATGAACAACAATGGTAGGATCGATTCCCGGCATTTTCTCGTAAGACCAGGCAAACACATCGCGGAATTCTTGGAATAGGGCCTTGTAAGTGTGGATTTCATCTTCTGTACATGCGGCACCTATATGAATGTTCTCCTCAATTCCGGGCTTCACTGAAATATCAATGGGAATAGTACGAGAAATATTCCCTAAATTCAACTCTGAATCAGAATGTTTCGTTGGATCCTGAGCGTCCTTGACATATTCAGCGGTAAAGATAGATGAAAAATCATTTTCAAATGCATCATCCTTAGGTAAAAACGAAGATCTGTGATGGAGATCTTCCCATGGTAGATCGTCTACACTTAGGATTTCGCGAAGTTGTTCGTCAGATGACATGACTTCGGGAAACGCTATCCGTTCTAAGGTTGAGGTGAAAAGTGATTCTTCACTGACCACATTCATTTGGTCGATCTCGGTTTAACGAGAGTCGGTAAAAGACATGACAGCTTCATAAGCAATTTCATATGGACTCAAAGGCATAGCATCACCGAATGAGTCTATCTCAGAGTCAGATGGGACAATCCAAGGATCATCATATAAATAATGTTTTCTGATGTAATCATATGAATTGTTGCAAATGAAGGTTCTACGTGAGTGGAGGGAGAGCAAAAGTTCCAAGTAAACCGGAATCCTTAACTAAACCTACACCAACGTCCCTATAAGGGATTTTCGTCTTACCGACATGCTGGATACTCTCTGAAGAGGCTGGGTCGGATGAAAAGTATGTCAGCTGATCAATAGTCACGATCTTACCATTATGTGGAAACTTAATTACTCTGAAGACCGATGAAACGACCGCCGTCATAGCATATGACCAACTTCGACCCAAAAGAAGGTTGTAGTCTAGAGGGGCATCAACCACTTCCACATCCAGACTAACGGTTTTACCTTCTACCCCTATAGGCAATTCCTGTAGAATACCAAACGGACGGAACCCACGGCCATCAAAAGCCTTAAGGATGGTGGGGGATTGGTTCAACGAAGGAGAACCAAGGGATCTCCAACATTGAATCGACATAATACACGTAGAAGCTCCCTCATCAATCACAATCCTATGAATAGGCCTGTTTTTGACTATCACTGGATTTGGAAAGCCATTTGATGGGGAAGACGCGGTGTACTATTTTCTAGATCGAAGATTATTAGATTCAGGTCCTGAACATCAGCAGCTCCGATAGCCGACAAAAGTAATTTTCGTTGTGCTGGGCATGATTGCAGCACTTCTAACGCCGACATTGCTGAGGGTGAAACAACTAAGTCCTCAACAATGTTGTAATTCTGGGCTGCTCTCGCATATGGATTGAAAGCAGACCTTCGAAGTACACCCTTGGCGGGCGGTTTAATTACTAAGTCCGGGTTAGGTTTCTCGATCTGTAGTGGATCGGAACCAGGAGCTGAGGTTGATGGGTTAGAGTGAGAAGATTCTGCTTCCTTACCATCAACAGGATTCTTACTACCATAATCTTGCGATCGAGTCGCAATCCTCACATGAGACATCATCAAAATGGGTTCTTCACTGGCATTCGAGGAAGAACCTATCATCTTATTCTCCTGCTCCGGAAATGGATTTTTTAACACAGCAGGAGTGGGAGAACCTTTGACTATTTTCACAACCTCGGCCCGATGAGGGCAATCTCTCGTAAAATGATCCTCTTCACAAATAAGACAAGGATATCGAGGTTTGCGCTTTTCGTCATTGGTTTCCGACTTTTCTGTTTTCTCCTTCGGAGCCTTGTCTGCTTTAGCCTTCTTCTTTCCTTTCTTCTTTCCGCTGTTTTTTGATTTGGCCGTAGATGACTCTACAGCGTGAATATCGGCGGTAAGTTCAGGAGAAGACTCTCCTGTCGGGGAATCAGGCAAAGTGATAATAGGAGTAGTGGAAGCCTTGGAAGACTTCTTCTTGCTCTTTGTATTCACGATACCAATCATACCGTCAGCGGCATGAGATCCCGAAGGAGCAGCAACGATTTGATTCGACTTTGGAAGATCCAGAATCTTCTCGTGTAACGTACCCGACTGAGTGTAAACTAAGTCAAGGTATTGCGCCTGAGCAATGACTTGCTCCTCAGTGACTACTCCGGCCTTAGCTACATCTTCAGTAATCTTCGGTAATAATGATTTAACAAACCATTCAGCTAAGATTTGGTCTGGGATAAAAACTTTCACTAGCCTTCTTCGACGTCTCCACTCATGAATGTGATCAGAAATATACGTGGACGTTGATTGTTTTAGTGAAGTTAATAACTCCGTGTCGTTATCGTATCTGACCGGCAACTGAAAGTGAGTTAAGAACGAGGTAGCTAACTGGCTAAAATTGTAAAAAGAGGCCCGTGGTAACTCAATGTACCACTTGGCTGCGAGACCAATGAGAGTACGCTGGAAAAGACGTAAGCGGATCGAATCATCCGAGATAGAATTTGAAGCACACCAAAGGTGGTAAGTCATCACGTGATTGGACGGATCCTCTCCAGACTTACCTTCGAACTTGGGTATATCGCTGGGCAACTTATTTGGCATTGGCGGCCAGAACGGAAGATATTGAATTGGATCGTTCGTTAGGCGCGTCAAGTCTGGTAAATCCAAAGTTGCGATAAACGGTAACTGTCGGTTAGGATCTCTAAAACTCTGGGTCACAATACCAGCCCCAGGAGGAGGATATCCAGGATAACTAGGAACAGGAGTTGCATTTGGGATATTATATCCTCCTGGAAAACCAGTATTAACCGGACCGTACTGGGGTTGTTGAGGTTGTTGATAAGTGTACCCAGGATACGGTTGATACTGGTAAACCGGTTGTTGGACAGCTTGCCCAGGTTGGTACTGTCCCTGGTATGGTTGGTGAACAAATTGAGGTTGAGTAGTGACAACCGTACTTATACCAGGCTGACCTGCAGGCATCTGGACCGTGGTTTGAATCGTAGATCCAGACAATGGTAAAGATGTCTGAGGAGTGGTTACAGAGACAGTAGAAACCGGAGCCGTCGATACTCCAGAAGTAAGTATGGTAGATGTGGCAAGTTGCAGCAGCCGTTTTGAGATGGAGTACTAGGTGCAATTGGCGGCTGAGTAACTACCGAAGTTACAGAAGTTTGAACATTTGACTGGACAGGTTGCGGTTGCTGGGGGGACCAGAAACTACGGGTTGTCCAGCTTGAGGTACCAACTGTATACTTGGCTGCAACACCTGTTGACCCTGTGACGGATCCCACACTAACATTCCAGGGTATTGACCCGTAATAGGTTGAGGATACTGAGATCCATAACCGGATTGAGGATGGGATTGATAATTGTAAGGTAGTTCCCATATTTTGACCATATGATTGACCTTGAGGTGGTTGATAACCTTGACCTGA
Organism: Pinus tabuliformis; assembly: GCA_031772625.1. NCBI lineage: Eukaryota > Viridiplantae > Streptophyta > Pinopsida > Pinales > Pinaceae > Pinus > Pinus tabuliformis. The sequence goes on along the minus strand of CM062814.1, from coordinate 431,829,442 downwards.
GTATTGACCTTGAGGTTGATAACCTTGAGGTAAATACGGATACTGGGGTTGACCTTGATCTTGAGGTTGGTACCCTTGAGGTTGATACCCTTGGGGTTGATACCCTGGGGTTGCCATCCTTGAGGTTGCCATCCTTGAGGTTGATATTGATACTGAGGTTGACCCTGGGGTACATATTGAGGCTGGGGTTGACCTTGAGGTATGTATTGCACCATAGGCGCGTACTGACCTTGAGGTTGCCCCCCATACACAAATGATGTACCTTGAGGTTGCCCCCCAGGCGTTAACTGAGGCTGCCCCCCAGGCGGTAATTGGCCACCTTGAGGTTGGGAAACGGGAACTGAACTTGACATCATGTAAATGTCTCCTACACCCAATGGTATATTACCACTGTTTCCAACTAATAACCCATGATCAACGGGTTGAGGAGATGCCCCCGCAAAGGTACCAGAAAGACATTGATACCCAGTGGGAACAGAAGGACCGCCATGTAAGAAAGATTCATGACTTTGAGTAAACACGGACGACGGACCAGCCATATTGACAGGAGTATGAATACCTCCAGGTGGAAAAGGAGTACGAGGTGTAGAAAAACCTACCCCAAAGTTGTCTAAATAATTGGTTAACGAAAGGTACCAAGTAGTACTTCTAGGAGGACTGTAAAAGATAGATTCACGCTCCCTTAGATCAATAGTAAGTTGATCTTCAAGATTAGAGATGCCTATTTCTTCCTCTGGAGCAAGTTCTTCAATAGCAATCAAACCAGTAGGAAGATTTTCGGTGATAATTCTTTCTATTCTCGGTGAATCAGGAACACTAGAAGTCGGAGTAACAGGTTCAGATATTTCTGGTTCTTCGCCTGTATCACTAGCAGACGAAAAACTACCAACAAGCTCAGAAACTGTAACAGCTTCGGGATTATAACCTGTCTCTAAGCCTTGGTAATCTGAATGGACTACCAAGGAAGATTTTCCTTCTTCAGGTGAACCTACTCTACTGCCACTAGGAGGAGTTACAAGGACCTTTAAACCTTCTAGATTACCCGGGTCGTCTCGAGGAGGTGATCCCCTAAGCCTACGGGATCTTCTCAACAATTCGGCCACAGAAACAACTTCAGGAGACTGGCCCCGAAGTCTACGGGACTGTCTCGGTAATTCCGCCACAGCTAAAAACTTTTTACTACTACACACGAAAACAAAATAAAAATTCAAATCAAACCACCTAAAGTCTCTAAAGAACCAAACAAATTTGAATCACACGCCTAAAGAATCTAGGGCGTCAAACCAAGCACAAACAATAACCTTCCAGACCGAAAGCGCTAGTTGGTGATGAAGCCCAACATCGCTGGATTCAGTACAGAAGTGGCGGGTGGAACAGTTACCTCGGCAACCTGCTTAATGAATAGACTGGACCAAGTTCCTCCACTTTAACCGTCTCAAGTGAAGTGAACCCCCCAGAAAATCCAAGTGAGTCTAGCCGACGTCTGCTCCAGGTATAGTGGGACCTTCCCTCCACCGTCACCTCGGTAGAATCCTAAAGATAATGGTCACTAAGGTTACCAACCGTAACAAATGCACCTGGGGGAACAGTCTAAACTCCGACAGCACGCAAGGTCAGAGTAGCAAGCTCAATCCCCTTGCCGGCTCCTTGACAATAATCCAAGGTTTACCGACAAGTAACCCCTGGCTCCTCGACAATGGTTAATCTGAGGTTTACCGTTTGTAATACGTGCGTGTCTGGCATCGTTCCCAACGAGGGGGGATTGATCCCCTCACTGGTTCGGACACGAGCTCATGCTTCTCCTTTAAGAGGAGCTTTCCCAGAGTACAAATGAGACAATTGGATTTATTCTATCACAAGATAAGCTACTTGTTTGGTTTTGTGGTCTTGGAGAGTTAATTACTCACCTACTCCAAGACACTAGCCTGATCTAAATTGGTGTTTCAGAGCCCTAGTAAATAAAAGTTACTACGTCGATTTTACTTTAAGCGTTAATTTTATGGTTTTTCTTAAAGACAAAAGGTAGCTGAAGTGAAACCAATGGTGTGTAGACTCGACTCAAACCACTACAAAGATGCACCTAAGATGATTTATGCTACTTTCCTTTTTCAATGAAATTCTTAACTAAGAGAGTTGAGAGATGCAAATTTTATAGAAAACCACTTCCTTAGAAAAGACAATCAAAGAAACAATTCTCTTTATCTTTTCAAGCATACAAACATGACCACTCCTTACGTGCACGAAAAAACTCTTTTTCTTTCAAAACTTTTCAAAGCTACTTGAAACAAAACTTTTCAAAGGAGATGTTTTTGTATTTTCTCTTTTAATTAAGCATATAAACCTATCTTAACAAAAAACAATCTCAAAAGCTATAAAATCTATGAAAACTTGAGTCACAAGCAAATCAAAAAGGGAAATTACTCTAAGCAAACCTAACAAGGTAAAAGCTCACAAAGATGATTCTAGGTTGTTTTACTTGACCAAAATCAAATCAAGGACCAGCTAATGCGGAATCAAAAGACTAGTCAAAACAAAACTCAAATCTTTTTGTTCTTTTTGTAAAATGGAATTCAAGACTTAAACAACAAGCACTTCGAAATTTGCCCAAAGAGACAACTCAATGGTAAGTTGCTCTCACAAGTAGACTTTATGACAGGTCTGACTTCTTAGAATGCTGACAAAACCAGAGAGATCTAAGGCTTGACAACTTCTACCGCCAAAGTCACTACAAGACCTACTCAAAAATCAAACCCTAGGGCTTAAACTTCCATGAAATCCACTAAAACACTCAATGCTATCGAAACAAGTTCAGGTGAAGATCTTTGACAAGGGACTAATGAATCTGGGCAGTAAAAACTAAGAAAAAACAAAATCTAAGAGCAAAAATGCAAAAAATTGAATTTTCTCAAATTTTAGCAGGGGACGCAGGCGACCCGTTAGAACAGGTGCGGGCCCGCTCTGTGCACACAGCGACAGTGCGTCCAGGGACGCACTGTGCAACACTCAGAGGGTGCGTCCTACTGAAAAACTCAAGAAAAACCAAAATGAATCTAATCCTAAGCTAACCCACCCAAAGACAAAGTCACAGAGCCAAAACCAGAAAAATAAACCAATTTTCTCAGAGCAAAGTTCACACAAAGGAAAAGACTTTTCACATCAATGGAGTCCCCAGTATGGTCGCCAATTTGTCAGGCGGAAAGAGTCGATTTTGCGGACACAACCAACCTCCCTAGGAGCCTAAGACTCTCTAGTGACAAACAAGACAAACAAGAGCAATCCTTCTCTAAACATGCATTTACTATACGGGAAATCAAGTGTTTAGATCCTACCTGTAATCCAACGCTGTTGTAGCAGTCCAGCTCCGCTGATCCGGATGAGCTCCTCCTTCACTTTGAAACCTGCATACACTAACAATCAAACGATTAAATAGCACTTGATAATCTCATAGAATAAAACATATTTAACACATAGACCAAGGAGTACATGAAACAACTCATAAATAACAAGTTATTGAGAAGAATGGACTCATTTGCATTAATAGGTAACAAAAGGAACAAATACAACCTGAGCCTTGGTTTTGTGCAAGTCCCTCCCAGGGTCCATCAAGAGTTCTCCTTTACTTTGACAAAGGTCACCCACTTCCAAATAGAACAAGCAAAGATGGCAATCTCTCCTCACAAGCTTCTAAATGGGAGTCCTAATTCCTGCAGCATTTACCCTTAGAAATGTATAGCTTTCAACCTCTTCTCCTTCTGGCCCAATGGCTGTATTTATAGTGCTCAAGAGGAAGTTAATCAGGTCCACCATCAATGGGATAATCCCCTCTTTGGATGGGATAGCTCCCTTATTGATGGGATAAGTTCCTCTTTGGTAGGAGTGCATGAACCATCTGGAGGCGCTCAATACACGTCGAACAACCTTCTAGAATGCTCTAGAAATGACCACAAGCGACTTTTTAAAGATGAAACTTGCGCATTTTAACCTTTACAGGGGGACGCACCTGCCCCTTTACATACAGAGCGTCCAAAGACGCAGCTTTTGTGAACATTGGGTGCGTACCCGCAAGTAAGGTTGAGAGAACATGCGTCCCCAGAGATAAATACATTTAGAAAGACTTTCTCTCTTTTTTGGAGTTTGACATGGAGAGCAGAGGCATAAGACTTGCCTAAGAGGGTAGCATGACTGTTGATAGAGCCATCCTAACTGTAAATAGTCATGGTGACATTTTTTAGTGTAACACAACCCTACCCAAAACGCGCACTAGCTCACCCAATTCCTTTGAAGTGCTTCTCTCTGACCTTGGCTTTTAAAATGACCTTGATCCTTATGAGAAAATCTATATAAAGACATGGAGTCATGGTTTTGATTTTTGTTTCTTCGAAACCCACTTTGCAATGTTTTGTTTTGGCACTTTTTCCACAATTTAATACAACTCTATATTTCACATTCCCTTTTTGGATTTTTGACTAAGATGATGAAATTTTTGGCAATTTTTTGCAGGGGCAGCTGACATGGCATTTGGCAAAGGATGACTAGAACCCGCTTTTGAAGTACTTCATGTTGGAGAACTTTACATATTTATCATAAACATTAATTTGATGATTTCCTCTTCAAAACAAAGTTTTGAAGACGAATCATCCTTGAGCATTATGGATGATGAAAATCTGGAGATGAAACTTGTTGAACCTCCCTTTGGCCTGCTGGCATTATTGGGAACTTTGAAAATACGACTTATGAAACCCTAGACCTATGACTAACATGATTTTTTTCCTCATGAAAAAAAACCAAATATTGACTGTCATTTAATGAACTTTGATGAACAGAGCTGAGCCAGCAGGTACAAAGCATGAGGGGTAATGACTAACAAGACCCTTCCGTCAGATTTTGGCATGCCCCTAGCGGAATGCAACTGAGTGAATGGAGCGAGACACCTAAAAATGAAATGCAGAAAGGGTTTTGATCTCCGATGGAGGACTGACAAGACCGACTCTAACAGTTAGTTCTGTCGGTTCACTAGTGTTTTACTGAACAAGATGCATGGTATATATAATGATGTATGAATGACTCTCCCTTTGGAGAAGCAACTTCTTCATCGAAAGTGAAATTTACGAGCATTGTTTTTGCATGATTTGAGTCAGAGTCCCATATAAATTCATACATCAACACCCATACCGAAGACTCTAACAAAGTACATTTAAAATCTACCTAATAAAATCAATCAGTAACTCTTTGTAGAGTAAACACACATTAGTTTAGGCTAGGATCTTTGGTTAGGAAGATGTGAGTCAACTACCCAAGATCATACACTGAAACTAGTGTCATTAATGAGAGAAATCCTTCTGCACTCATACTATTTAGGACCACTCCAGTAAAAGAGGAGCTAAATACAAGACAACATCAAACTGTAAATGAAGGTATCCCACCTTCGCTTACATATCCTTTGGGTAATTTGTGTATCAAGGATCCCTTCGGGGATATCAAAGCTGAGTCAGGGACTCAGGTATCTTTCCCACACATCGTATTGTCTATGACTATGTCCCCCTCGGTAGTGTCTATGATCTGAGGTAACCATAATGACCATACATTTAGGGGCAAATACAAGGTGACTGGGGTAGGCTGCCTTAGTACCTAACACAGACAAACCTACTCTATCTTCGGTTTTTGGTAGGGTGCTCGTCTTCACGAGAGTACTTGGCCCTTTAATCTGAGGTTTGAGCGAACCTCAAGAGCAATCATAACTATACATTTGGTCAACTCTCTCTTTTATCCATTCTAATATTGGGTTTCATTTGCAACAAACTGTGGTTATTAGACAGGGTCATACCCTATTCTTGTTGATTGATTTCTTTATTGTATTTTTTATTTTAAGTTCCAGATTGTTATCACTGAGACTTTAATAAATATCACTGTAAAATTTATTGATAAAATTTATCGGTCACTGTGGCTACATCTGGCCCTCATCGTCAATCTAGACGATTGTTAGGTCTTCCCCCACTCATTGTGGAGGATCCGCCAAGCCCCAGTGAACCCGATTACCCATCTTTGGGCAATTAGTCTCTAAGATCTAACACTGAATCAGTTTGGACATCCCATGGTTCAAGCTTACCGGAAGATTTCTTTACTGAAGGTTTCATTCCTCCATACAATGCTCTGATCACGAATCTGTTGACCAATCTTGATTCCAATTGCATTTGTACCTCGTATGTCTTCTGTTGGACATACACCACCCATCCCATCGATGACTAATGGGTCATGGGCTTTTGTGGACACTTTTTATCCATCACCACCTCCCTAGTCGACAGTCAGTATGATGCCCCTGACGGAAAACCTTGCTATCCCACCTATCCCAGGTTCAAACCCCATCATGACACCCAATGCAACTGGAACCCAGACATGCCAGTTTCCACCCCTTTTTTGTTAGCTCCCAGACCTTCGAAAAGTGCTACATATAGTGCTCCTTATAACTTTGCATATAGCACAGTTAGCAAGGGTCCCATCAATAACCCCTTTGGTTGGAATCCATTGTTTAGTTCCAACCCCCAGGTTCAGATGCCTAGGGTAAATTTTGTCAATATGCACATACCAGTCGAGAACATTACAGTTTCCCCTTCATTTATAGGACAACAGGGATAGTCATTGATCCACATGAACCCTCCATATGTGGGTCAAGGACCTATAGTTAATTACGTGGCAAGTGGGATCCCTCAACAAGGTCCCACTCAATCCATATGGGCACCCCACTCTCAACCTCAAATGAGTCAAGGAGGCATTCCTTATCCTGGGGGCACTTACAACCCCCAGTCTAAAAATCCATATGGACAACCACAGTACATGACTGTACCCCAAGGAAATTATTATTCCACACATCCTATGTATAATATTGGGAACAACAGAATGGGAGGACAACAAGGATCCTCAAGTCATATGTCATCGCCTTGGTTCGATTCGGGGGCATTAAACACCTTGCCTTTTTTGGCATTGCTTGATATCCCTGACTTGTACAAACTCACCAATGACCCCACCTATCACAACTTACTTTGGCATCCAATCTTGCAAAAAATTCCCATAGACATCCCGAAGTTTGAAGGGAAACAAGGGGAGGATCCAAGTAGGAACATCACCACCTATTATTTATGGTGCGTTTCTAACTCCATGGTGGATGATAGTATCCGGCTACATATCTTTCCCCACACCCTTACTGGCAATGCAACCAAGTGGTACATTGAGTTACCACGCATGTTAGTCAATACCTTTGGTGCTTTAGCGATGGAATTCTTAAAGCACTTTCAGCTACCCATCCGCTATGAAACTGGGATGGAACTCCTTAATTCATTACGTCAGGACACCGCCACCCACATCTCTAATCATATCCATGAATGGAGATGTAGGTGAAGGCTAGTCAAAGCTCCCCTCCCAGACTATCTATTAGCAGATTGGTTATGAAAATCACTTCTCCCTCAAATCGCTAAACATGTCACTTTTCATAGTGCGGTCATGGAAGACTAATCCATTCATCGTGCCCATCACATAGATTTGATTTATTCACAATATGGCACATTATACGACATCATTCCCAATGCCCCTAGAAACTCCAATGCTCCCACTACTGAAAAACCCAGTGCGGACGCCGATGGTATTATCGGTGCTACCTTCGAGGCTACTGTAGAACAACTTAGTGTTGTGGGGAAAAATGCCTATGCAGGACAATCCTATCCACCTAAGGTGTGACAGTGCCTTAGCAACAAATAGAGACAGCTATTCTAGTATTCTTCCTTTATGAATTAAGAATGAAGAGATAGATAGATGGACTAACTGATGTCTTCCGTTTGTCCCTCGATCTGGCTTCTCTTCTCTTGGAGAGTTCCCAGCTACTTGCCTTCTCACTCGCCCAGCTTCAAGAGGTTTCTGCAAGATCACAAGAAGAGAACACTACACAAGACATGGATTCATATTCATAACTAGCTCAGGATTAGAAATAAACTAAACATACTAATGCATTCATACATCAAAAATACATCAGCATATAGGAGAAACCAAGATAGCTTTATTGATGAATAACAAGGTTCAGGAAGAGATACAACCCAGAGGGCTCCAATCCAACATCTCCTTCCCAGCAAATGGAATTCCTATCTTCACCCCCTTCAAAGCATTAAGCACCCAATGATTCCAATCTCAAACCAACAACAATTCTTTGCAATAACAAAATTCCAGCCTCTAGATCTCATGGAGGAGAGATCCATATATAGATGTTTGGAGAGAGGATGAGTCAGCCTGAGATCTGACTAGTGTCCTCTCCCTCTGTCAGTTCTTGAGTCCACTTAGAGGTTCTTGCTTCCACTTGGAGATTTGGAACCTCTTACTCATCACCAGTCGAATTCCCTGAGGCAAGTGTCATTTTGGAAGCTTCCTTGGTTTTGACACCTTGAGAAATGAGTCTGCCACATGTCCATTCTCGTTCAGCGCAGGTAGCCAGTGTTCCATTTGACATTTAATGTAGGTAGCCAGTGTTGGCTTTGACATTCAGCGCAAACAGCTAGTGTAGCCACTGAAATGATCCTTAATTGACTTGTTTTTGAGCAGTTTCTGGTGGAGAACTTCTGTGAATTGCTGTGGTTTGTTAGCCTTGTTCCTCTAGGGGTAGGAACAACATGTTTAGGGACTTTGGATCCCTTAGATTATGGACATTTCATGCTTAATGTTGTAAGGCACAAAAATGTCTATAACAGTTGCCCCCTAAAGTATGAGGCTGTTTATCGGGCGAAATGCTTTATCAGGGGGATCCGAAGTTCATCCAATGCTGAGAGGAGACCTGTAATAAGATACAATACAATACGTTATTTTTCATACTGCTTTCATGATCTAGCTGAGGCGGGCATTCCCATGCTCAGCTTCATAAATTCATTTTTCTGTACATAGAACAGACAATCGTCTGATGGTAGACTGATAATTTTGATGAGATTATCATCCTTTGAGTAGGATGATTATCTGCTGCAATGATGTACATTTCAATGTCTTTATCTTTCCTGAATATATATCACAGCCCGGATGGATGAAACTAGATCCGGGGTCTTCAAACTCGTTCAATCTTCACTCTAAGTACAAGTCGATCCATGTGAGAAATGTTCTGAAGTCGAACATGGAAAGACATCGCTTGATTACCGGTCAATGATGTAAACCGTTAACAAGCACGAGAGGAATCACCGATAATGATAATGACCCTCAAGGTACTGCAGTATAATTCACGTGGTGTGAATAAAGGACTTGGTGTCGAACACCACGCAAAATCTTTCGGTCGAAGGTCATTAATGTATACCTGTCGCCGGAAGTGAGAAACTTGCCATTGAGGCATGCAAGCTTCAAAGTACTGGAGGGGTTATTCCTAGATCAACTTCTTGGATAATGAGATGATGTCGACAAGAAGCGATCCGTCAAAGGAGGGCCTTGATGAATCCCACATCAGTGACACGGAACGGAGCTAATGATTTTAATGGAGGTGAAAACGATCTGTGACATATGATTCAGGGTGGCGGTCATGAAAGGATGAAGGATAATGTATGGCAGTGGATGGGACACGGTTGACTTTTCTGAACGACTTCTCTTGAACATATGGCGACACTGTTACGATGGATCGGTAGCATTACCCCAAATATGGATGGTATGGCGAGACCATGGATGTGATCGGTGAATGAAACAACCCAACTCGATTGTGGTACGGAGGAAAAGTGTCATGTTCAAGAGCGACTTGCTACCATCAAAGTTTTCTTAAGTTTCTCCCAATTTTTCCCCAGTCATTGCTGACCAGTACCTCTTTATTTTTGTCAAGCTTGAGGAGGATAACATATGCTTGTTCTATAACCTGCCCTTCGGGCAAGCCCATCGCTATGTTTTAACGGGCCTAGCGATAGTGAAACTCGTTCTCGTCTAAAGACAAGTTTGTCGCTATTTAATGATTTTAACGAGTCTAACAACAAGGATAACTCGGTCCTTTTCATTTTTAGAGAGTCTGAAAAGGTACATAAAGTTAACTCCAAAAGTCTTTTTTCGTCATCTAATCCCTTAAGTCCGAAAAAGTATAAAACAATACAGAAGGGATGAGTTTTCGATAGTTTTAATGAGCCGAATAAAACAAGCGCTCGATCTTTTTGTGCAATAATCCCTCAGGTCCAAAAAGATTAAAATCTAGAGGAGGGATAGCTCTTCATGTCCCTTTAACGAGCTGGAAGGCCAAGGACTCGGCAGTCTTTTCATATTTTACGAGTCAGTTGAAAAGAGCTTAAAGAAGACTCGTCTTTTGAGGAACGAGTGATAAACAGGGTTAGCAGCTGATTCCAGGTACAGGTTGGAATTTTCCAATCACGGCAGTGTCACAAGGATGGCTAGGTGAAATCACTCTTCGCAGCTGTTCCTCAAAATGGGTAAACAATCATATGGAGGTGAACGATCGGCCAATGGAAAAGTGGAGGTGACGGTGCAAACACGACCAAGGCTTTAATGGCTGATGATATTACATTCATTGTGGTTATTTACCGGGATAGTTCATTTTTTAATGAGCTTAAACACGGGTGGAAACATTTGCTCGATCTTATGTTTATTTTTTAACGAGCATGAACTATACGATAAAACTGCTCGGATCTCGCATTTATTTTTTAACGAGCATGAACTGTGTGCTAAAACTGGTCGATTACCCAGTCATATGATGAGTGTCTCATCAAGATTCTATTTTTTATGGAGCTTCATCTCACTAAGCTTTGCTCCGCATCCTTTCTTTATGCAAGTTAGGAAACGGCTAACCCAAAAAATAGATAAATAACCGCTCTTTGCTTGCACTCCAAAAGGTTTGCATGCCCCCAGGTATAAAGTATGATTTCAAGGTTACCTCTACTTCTTTTCCTTCAAAACAATTGTTTTAAAGAGAGAGGCTTACCTCTTTCAGGTTACCCAAAGATTGTCTCGTTAATCTTTCAAACAAAACACTTCCTCAGCAATGTCTACTGAAATAGACAAAGGTGAACAACGATGCCCGCCAACTCACATAACTTTGACAAAAGAATCTTATTCTAGAACAACCCCTCTTCCTCTACGGACGGGGTACGGACTAGTCATATTCTCCCGTGGAAACCTACCCTATATCCAAAGTTTTCCTGCCGAAGCAGACCAGGATGCATGCCCCCTGGGTTCCATTCATATCCTCCCGGATTACTCGCGCTCATCAGGAGGACAGACCGTGGGTTGAGACACTTCTTGCGTGAATGACCATTTAGGGATGGTACATGACTATTTGCGATGCGTGATCCAGGAAACGAAAGTTGGTCCATGAGCTTGACCATTCTTCCTTCATGCGGAAAACACATTACTCTAAAGAGTGAGGAGACTATAGCTCCCATGCAATATATATAGTCTCGTCGAAGGAGTAGGTTATAATCCAAGGGTCCTTGAACGACCATCACGTTCATTTGAACGGTCTTCCCTTTCAATGTTATTGGCACATTGGGGAGGATCCCTAAAGGTCGACTGGTTCCTTTATCAAAGCCTGATAGATTTCTCATTTCAGGCAAAAGCGCTGGTGAACCAAGCGCTTTCCAAGCAATAGAGGAAAGGATACTCACAGATGCCCCCTCATCAATGCTAGTGCCAGCCATTACCATTCTGTATATTTGAACGATAATTCTAAATGGTATGCTTGCTGGCAACCGGGGTCTGCCTAGTTGGTTCCAGTCAAAGGACACAACCAGGTTGCTTGGTGGTGGGACCGAATAGACGGCCAGATATCGCTCTGACGAACTTCCTTCCTGCGATAAAGGAATGGGGGCATTGCCCCCTTGTTCATCAGAGTCAGTGTTGATGAAGAGAATTTGGACGGTGTCGTCTTTATTCTCCTCTGTGATGGTATCATTCGAAGATAGAGCCTCTAAAGGCAAAACCAGGTCAACTGCCGCCTCAACCTTTTGACTTTCGTCAGGCATGGATCCAGATGGTTCATCTTCAATGATAGGTGCTTCGGCTGACCATCTGGGCGGGCCAGCTGGGTTCTCAACTAGTGAAGGACTTAGCAGGAGTTTTTGATATCCAGGAGGAAGTTGCACTGGTAAAACCGGGCGATCTTCGAAAACTCTTTTAGCCTCGTCTAAGAAGGGACAATGGTGGATGGCATGGTCGCCTTCACACAGTTTGCAGGGAAATCTAGCTTTCCCTCTCTGTCCTGTGGCTTCACTTTCACTAGTTGACGGTAAGCAGTCAACATGGCTATCAGAGGTTGATGCTACCGAATTGTGCAAACGGGGAGACCAGTCCCTTAGTATCCGAGGGATGCAGGGACAATCTCTGTGGAAATGGTCTCCCTTTCATATGACACATGGCGATTTAGGCCTGGTCAGTGCTGTGTGTGGATTTTTGTCAGACGACACTTGTTTGCCCCCAGTCGCCTTTGGCTCCTTCTTCTTCTTCTCTTTCTTCTTCTTTTCCTTCTTCTCCTTAGGAACTTGGTTTTTTGTTTTACCAGTTCCGTCAAGCGAAGACGAAGGAGGAGAGGAAGAATTAGATGAAGTAGAAGGCTGGTGGGCGACTCTGGTCTGGTCTAACTGTTGACTCGATTGTTCAGGAATGGTGGTGTTCTGAACGACATTGGTTGAAAAGAGCCAGACTGGCAGGCCAATTGTCAGTCCTGGAAGCGACAATGTGGCCATATGAGGCGCACCAACATCTCCCCAAGAGGAGAAGGGACTAGGATTTCCACCAAGGGGAATTCCTTGGTTGGTGTGCTCCATTTTTTCAACCTAAAGATCAACGCAGGAATAAAGGGTGATTGTTCCATTTAAAATAAATTTTTAACGACGCTTAGACACAACTTGCTTTTTTAGTTTTAAAGAGTCGAGAAAAAGCTAAAGATGACTCTAGTCTCCTTCGATGTTTTAACGAGCCCGAAGTGAAAAATGCTCGGATGGACTTTTTCTGTTATAGAGTCTGAAAAAGGCCAAAAGGAACTGCTCTAGAGTTCTAGGCAGAGGGTGTGCCAAAATTTTCGCAAAACCGCAGAATACTTTTTAGGGTACGGGCGGTCGATCTTCCTGAATGTTGTGTTCAGTGCATTGCGATCAGTAGGGCGGCCGACACGGCTTCCTAAGGATAAAGGTTTTATGCCTATAGGGGTCTCCCAATATATACGCGACGGTACATGGGAGCACAATCCGTACTGGCGCTATCATCCTTCAGGAGGAATCACCCACCATCCATGAGATCGACAGTCACCAGGCTTAACGAGGCCGGAACACGTCTCTAGCCTAGACCTCTATGTTGTGTGTTATGTTGCAAAGCGTTGTTAAGTTCATTCAATTTATTTTAGGTTGATATTTTTAGAAGTTTGCCTTTCAAGGTTCACCACGAGATGTATGATACAATTCCTAAATGCAGTCTAAAGATGATAAGCAAGCTTTATATCTTTTCAACTTTGAAAATCCTAGCTACTAAGGGAAAAGAAAGACACCATCTTTTCTCAAAGAGCAATCAACACACTCTAATGCACTTTTCCTAAATCAATCATGCAAACTATCAAGATGCAAATGCACAATGCAGGTGTTTGTTTTCCGCTTTCTTAGTATTGATGCCTACAAAGAAAGCTTTTTGTACAACTTTGAATTTGCTTTTAAATGACCAATACAAACAAGTTTATTTTTTCGAAATCAGAGAGGGTAGAAGAGATTACAACACTTTAACGATTTTCGAAATGAAGACTTGTTTTGACACTTAAAAGAGACAAACTCAAACCAATAAGCAAAAGCAAATGTATAATCAATCTGCAAACAGCCAATGAACTCTCTTCTAAGATCACAATCAACAGATCTGAATCAAGGGCTACAGGATGACTATTTGACTCATGCAAAGGAAAACTGTAAGTGATGCCACAAACACATAAAAACACTCACAGTCTTTTTGTACAAAAGGAGGCGGAATCTAAGTAGAGAAAAGGAGTTATCAGACTGGTACCTATGCTGGTTACAGGCTGCAAAAATCAGAGATCAAAACAAGGCAAAACAGAGCAGAGAACCCCAGCTGCACAAGGGCAAACTGGTTCAGCGCAACCTCAACACAGGGGTTTTGACATTCAGTGCAGGTAACCTTCACGGGACCTGCGTTGAAATGCAGAATCCCTTCACTGGGTCTGCGCTGAAGGAGAAACTCTCGTTTCCCTCAGGTTCTGGGTCACAGATTGCTATTTAATTCATTGTTTTAGGCCAAATAAAAGCAACAAGCAAGGTGCAATCAAAGGGATGCTTTGAAGGGCTACTAAGATCTATCACAAGGATCATCAAATCATTTGTGAGTCCATTGTTCAGATTATAGATAAGTCCAGTGATTGGATCAAAGCAGCAACTCTCTACTTTGCATCAGAGAATAGCAGATGCAGTTCGATTGTTGTTGTCAAGTCTATGAAACAAACAATGATAGAAACACAAATAAAATGACTAAATAGATCTCCCCAGTGGAGTCGCCAATTTGTTGTGGGGAAAAATGCCTATGTAGGACGATCCTATCCACCTAAGGTGTGACAGTGCCTTAGCAACAAACAGAGACAGCTATTCTATTATTCTTCCTTTATGAATTAAGAATGAAGAGATAGATAGATGGACTAACCGATGTCTTCCGTTTGTCCCTCGATCCGGCTTCTCTTCTCTTGGAGAGTTCCCAACTACTTGCCTTCTCGCTTGCCCAGCTTCAAGAGCTTTCTGCAAGATCACAAGAAGAGAACACTACACAGGACATGGATTCATATTCATAACTAGTTTAGGATTAGAAATAAACTAAACATACTAATGCATTCATACATAAAAAATACATCAGCATATAGGAGAAACCAAGATAGCTTTATTGATGAATAACAAGGTTCAGGAAGAGATACAACCCAGAGGGCTCCAATCCAGCATCTCCTTCCCAGCAAATGGAATTCCTATCTTCACCCCCTTCAAAGCATTAAGCACCCAATGATTCCAATCTCAAACCAACAGCAATTCTTTGCAATAACAAAATTCCAGCCTCTAGATCTCATGGAGGAGAAATCCATATATAGATGTTTGGAGAGAGGATGAGTCAGCTTGAGATCTGACTAGTGTCCTCTCCCTCTGTCAGTTCTTGAGTCCACTTGGAGTTTCTTTCTTCCACTTGGAGATTTGAAACCTCTTACTCATCACCAGTCGAATTCCCTGAGGCAAGTGTCATTTTGGAAGCTTCCTGGGTTTTGACACCTTGAGAAATGAGTCTGCCACATGTCCATTCTCGTTCAGCGCAGGTAGCCAGTGTTCCATTTGACATTCAATGTAGGTAGCCAGTGTTGGCTTTGACATTCAGCGCAAACATCTAGTGTAGCCACTGAAATGATCCTGAATTGACTTGTTTTTGAGCAGTTTCTGGTGGAGAACTTCTGTGAATTGCTGTGGTTTGTTAGCCTTGTTCCTCTAGGGGTAGCAACAACATGTTTAGGGACTTTGGATCCCTTAGATTATGGACATTTCATGCTTAATGCTGTAAGGCACAAAAATGTCTATAACACTTAGCGGTCACATTGCCCAGTTGTAAGTTGACCCCTCTACCAAATTGACTGCTCTTCCTACCGTTGTGATAAAATCTGTGCAGTCTACACAAAAACCTGATGGTAAGAACAAGAAGAATAAGAAAAAGATAGCTCCTTCTGAAGATCAGTTAACCAAGTAGTACAACCCAAAGCAGAAGGTTGTTGCGTCCTCTGACGATGGAAAGGAAAACTAGTGAAATTCCCTTGCAATATCTATGCGGAAGACCACATGACATATCGTTGTTCGCGTCTCTAAGGATGCACATATTTCATTGCTAAAAAGGACATCGGCAGGATCCCTATAGTCCTAAACAATCCTTTCCCTGCTCAGCAGTAGCAGCACCTTATTGGAAACCAACCCCAACCCCCACAAGGGGGAAATGATGGTTCGCATCATCCTTCAGCTGGTGAAGGACCATCTACCGTTTACACCTTTGAAATGATAGATATACAAAAAAGATCCAAAAATTATGAAGCTCCAGTCACTAACGCTGAGGAAGCCTCCTCGAGTCAAAACCCACCGTCACCTCATGATATTCATATCGAAAGGCTGGTTGCTGATCTTGTGATTCGCCCCCTAAAAGGGCCACTTCGTCACATAATGCATAATACATCTGCACGTGCTGCCTAGAACTGTAGTATTGTAGAAGATTTGGCGCAAGCACCGTTAGCTATGTCAACACTCGAAGTATTACAAACCTATCCAGCACAAAGGAAAGATTTTCTTTCGAAAATTGGTGGGGTCTACCCTCAGAATTCCATGCTTGTAATTTTTGGCATGGACAAATGTAAACCTCCCCTTTCACCCCAACTTGCATTTTAGGTGCAAATATTTTTGAAAGGGTGAGGCGTACATAGAACTGTCATTGGTGAAGGTGCTTCAACCTACGTCATACCAGCTTCATGTTGGCTCTCTTTTGGTTCTCCAACCCTATCCCCGCCATCGAATTCCATTAAAGCTTTCAACAGCCATACTTTCATCCCAAAAGGTTACCTAGCTAGCTACCCCATCACTTTGAGTGGGAAAACAATAACGGTGGACATCAAAGTCGTAGATAGAAAACTCAACTATAATCTATTGTTGGGTCACAATTGGACTTACGCCATGACCACCATTTTGTCTACTTTCTTTCACATCATTCTATTTCCATTGGATGGAAGGATAGTCATAGTGGACTAGCTATCCTTTTACACCCCAGATTATTCCTCATTACCCAGTGGATTTGTACCCTTAGTGGGTGGTGTACCTGAATCTTACATTAGTGACGGTACCGGTTTATTGAAGGGCTCTTCCCTGATGGGTTGTTTTCCCCTCCATTCGCCCATAGTTCCATAGACAGTCTCTATGGTTTCGTCCATTCCTCATGAAATAATCAATCCTTGGATCCTCCTAGCCCCTTCAAACACTGACACTTACGGAGAACAAATGCCACTGTCACTAGTGGAATTGGCCTACTAAGCCACTCAATCTGCATCTAAATCTCCAGTCACTTTGGTCATGGCCAATGGTACCTCCTCCCCTCCCATAAATGCTCCTTCTAACGATCTCTTCAATCAAGTCCTAGCTTCAGATGAAGCTATTTGAGAGATCATGTGTTTTGAAGATCGACCTTAGGAGGACTCTCACCATCATGTCTCAATATTTGATTCAGACACGATGCCCATTCAAATCCTATCTTATGATGCACTTGAAATCGTTCCCTTGCCTTATACGACTATCCAAACTTTGGATTTGGAAGGGAACATGGGAAATCTGTCAAAGGCATTTCTCATCGATATTTTTGTCAAGACAGGCATCGTGGAAAACATCCAAATTGGAGCCAACTACAATCTTGAGGAAATTGTAAGCTTCACCTACCCTTTGAAGATTTCCACAAATTTTTCCCTTGGTCTTATAGGAAATGCATGGCATAAACCCTTCTATTGTCAAACATGAGATCAAGAAGTATCGAACATTCTTTTTATGGTATTCTTATTGCTCATTAATTCAAAAAAACCTTGATTCTCCTTCTTCAAGCTCGTTAAATTACCACGAAGAAGATCAGACATTCTTTTTATGGTATTTTTCTTGCTCGTTAATTCAAAAAAATCTCAAGTCTCCTTCTTCAGGCTTGTTAAACTACCACAAAGAAGATTGAGCATTCTTTTTATGGTATTTTTGTTGCTCATTAATCTGAAAAACCATGAGTCTTCTTCTTTGGGCTCACTAAACTACCACGAAGAAGATCTAGCATTCTTTTAATGGTATTTTTCTTGCTCGTTAATCTAAAAAACCTCTAGTCTACTTCTTTGGGCTCGTTAAACTACTACAAAGAAGATATGAGTGTGTTCTTTTATATGATCTTTTCTCTCTCTTTCACTGAAAATCCCCAAGTTTTTCGTCATCAGTCTTGTTAAACTCCTATGACGACGGTCTGAGAAACTCTTTTTCTCTCTTTTTCTAGCTCACTAAACTGAAAAAGATAGACTGAGCATTCTTTTTAGGAACTTTTTCTCGCTCATAAAATTGAAAAAACCCCGAGTTACTTCCTCAGGCTCATTAAAAACTTATGAAGAAGCTTCGAGCATTCTTTTTAGGAACTTTTCTCGCTCGTTAAATCGAAAAAACCCTGAGTTTTTGTCATCGGGCTCGTTAAACTTCTACGACGACGATATGAGCGCTTTCTTTTTTGGGACTCTTTCTTGCTCTTAAATTGAAAAATCCCTGAGTTTTTCCCTTCTTTGGGCTCGTTAAATCTACGAAGAAGGAATGAGTAGTTCTTTTACCTCTTTTTCCTTACTCACTAAACTAAAAAAGATACCTCGAGTTTTCTTCATTTGACTTGTTAAAATTTGATGAAGATCTATTGAGTTTTTCGTCGCATGACTCATTAAAAATTCACAACGAATATCGAGTTTAGTCCGTCTCCTCGTACTCGTAACAAAATGAGGAAAACATATATTGAGTGTAGGTTTATCTCTTTATCTAGACTCAGTAGATTAATGTTGGGAACAGGTCCCCTGGGGTCAATGTTGGGGTTAAAAGCCCAAGTTTTGGGGCAGAGAGCCCAAATTTTGTAGGAAAGAATGTAAATTCTCCACATTTTGAGGGCCACAGAGCATGAATATGTAAAGAGTTACTAAGGGTTTTCTGCCCTTCTTTTGTATAAGTCATACTAGCTTTAGAGATCTACCCATGGTCTGCGGACCATGGGATTGTTTAAAAGGGGAGTCTTAGAAGTGCCTAAGGAAGTTCACTGGTCAATAAGAGTTTAGTAGTGGATAAGTTGGAGTCAATGTTGGGTCTGTGAAGCTAAGAGTGAAGAGTCTTAGTGTAGGAAGAGTCTCTGCAGCTAAGTGCGCGGAACCCTTCAGCTGTGTGTGCAGGGTAGTCAAATTCTGTACTGGAGTTTTGAATCAATAATAAGGAGGATTATTCTGGAATTACCTATGTATTTTACTTCTATTAATTGCATGCAATTATGTTATGTTGAACACCGGGTTTATGTTTGATTGTTATTCTGATGCGCGAATCTATATATCTCCCTGTGTTATATGACCACAAGTAGAGATATACGTTTATGCGAAGATAATCATAAATGCATTTTAAAGTTGGCCAACACTTAAGATAATTTGGGTAATTATACAGTAGAGGTGCGTAAGTGCTTTAAATACCTGTTAAGGTTGTGCGAACGAATGTCATAGACCTTCATGAAGGTTCAGAGAATGAATAAGGAGAATGTATCGATAAGCCCTAAAAGGATTATCGACCTGCGCGAGGAAAGAGTTGAAGGTATAAAACCAACATCACAACCATCTCAGGGTGTGAAAACTTGGTTCCTACATTGCTCTAGGATAAAATTCATGGTGTATGGAGAATGAAGATACCCTCAAAGGTCTTCCTAGTACCTTTGGCAGACTATAATATTATCTGCAACCGTCAAAAAGGTACATGAATGTTCATAAACAATAACTAACTATCAAAGTAGGACAAATAGATTAACTCAAGCCTCCGTGTAGATTTGCTGGAGAGCACAATGCAGCTGGGCGGAAGTCCCCTGAGCCGGCTCCAGATCAAGTCCCACACATTGAAGAGACAAGCATAATCACATCATACAACTCTGATAACTAATAAATGAATACATAAAACAACATCTATTTACATATAACTAAGCTACTCATGCTAAAAGGTATTGGACAAACAAGTTAATGAATGATAGTACCAACACCATGGAGTAGACAGTACAACTGCTATCTTATATTAATGTTGGAAGAGTGATTACAACCATCTATTGCATTAGTCTTCCCTTACCCCTCCAGCTTCTCTCTCTCTCTCCCTTCTTACCAACTTCTTCTGATTTGAGACAATGCTCAACAATCAAGTATGCTATCCTTTCAAATGATCTGACTTCCATCACCATAGCCCTATCTTTTCTTATGTAGAAATTGAGTTAGGGTTTCCAAGTTCCTCCATGAGTTCCTTAGGGTAAAAGCAATGAATTTGCCATGCTTTTAATCTCTTTCCCATTTGCCTCCTTCATTAGTATTAGAAATCCCCCAAATAGGTCAAACTTGAGATGTTTCCTTGCTTTTATTGAGTAGATCTATGAGCAAATATCTAGATATTTATGAGTCAAATCGCTCCTTTCACCCTTATAACTTCAATAGGGTTCACTAACGTTGTTCCCAAACTAGCAACTAGAGTTAGTTGGGTCACTAACGCACCCTTAGGTTTGCAGAGAAGCTATATAAAGCAGGTTGTCAGTGCATAGCCAACATTAGTGTGGAAACAAGGCATGTGATCTTGGTATTTGCTTCAGCTGTCATGTCTTTCCCCTCCGAGCTGATGAGGAGGTCAATTTGCTGTATAAAAGATGCCCCCTAAAGTGTGAGATCAGAGGCTGCGATGATGGCCGAAATACTTTACTTAACTATAATTTTCCTTCTTAGACAAAAAGAGAGAGAGTATCATAGCTTCGAGTAGTACAGGAAACCTGATACAACACACACACACACACACACACACACACAGATATATATATATATATATATATATATATATATATATATATATATATATATACTACTAAAATCAGGTCCTGAGTTGGGCATTCCCATGCTCAGTAGCTATGTCAGAGTGATTTTCTCCAAAGAGATATGACGATGCTAGCCGCTGATAAGCACAATGCGGATTCGGTGTCATAATAGGATCATTCTGATGAGCTGTCTCCAAAAAAAAATATACACAACTTGGGAGAGGAAACAAGGCTAATTGATGCAAGCCTCTACCTAAGGTCTTGATTTCCGCTTGACTGAACAACATAGATCGATACATGTGAATATTTGTGTTGATGCCAAACATGCACGAAATCATCCGATTACCAGTCAATAATGGAGACCATTAACAGACGCGAGGAAGGCCACCAATAATGGTGATGGCCTCCAAGATGCACAGTATAATCTAACAAGTGTGAAAGATATTTTTATCGTCGAACACCTATAGAATCACTTAACCAGGAGCCAATAATGAGAATCCCTGATTAAACACAAGTCAACCTGCCACTAATGTCTGCAAGTACAAAGGCAATGAATGTGTTTCTGGGTTGTCTTCCTAGATAAAGTGTTTAAGTCGATAGGAAGATACCTGTCGAAAGGTAGGCAATAATGTGTCCTACATCAATCGACACGAAACGGGACAAGAATGATTTTGTTTTTTTTTTAGGAATCTTTGAGCATTTGGTCTAAACAATAGAGGGCATGATGAAAGGATATGCTTGATGGGTTGATGGAGAAAACAAAAGGTTAGCCCTTGAACAATAGAAGGCACGACAATGGTTTTAACCATGCAACAATAGACTCATGAACACCAAAGAGTCTTAGGATACAAAGATGCAAGAACATCAGGGTATTTAGGCTAAACTCATAGGATGGTAGGATTCATATTGAGAGGCCGTCACAAGGAAGGTTTATCTGAGGGAGTGTCGTGTTCAAGGGAACAACTGCTGCCAAACCATGCTTTCTCATACTGAATGCAGCTATATTGTCTACTTTCCCCATCTGATTAGTTTAGTGAGTCCAGACGGGTAAACTTGTCCATCTTTTCATATTTTAAGAGTCTAAAAAGGACCATGAAAAGAGCGACTCTATGCCCTATCTGATTAGTTTAATGAGTCCAGACAAGCAAACTCGTTGATGTTTTCATGTTTTGAGAGTTTGAAAAGGATCATAAAAAGAGCAACTCTATATCTTGTTTGTGTAATTTAAAGAGTCCAAACTAGACAACTCGGTGGTCTTTTCATATTTAGAGAGTCTGAAAAGATCGTAAAGAATGACTCCATGGTGGTCCCTTTGTCATAGTTGTTAACCGGGTGCGACAAAAGGTTAATAGTATACCCGGATCGGTTACTTTTCCGTGAGTTAATCTATTGAATCCGGATAAAGAGAAACCTATGTTCAATAGATGTCGACCTCATTTTGTTACGAGTACAAGGAGACGGGCTAAACTCGTTTCTCGTCATGAATTTTTAACGAGTCATGCAATGACTAACTCAATACCTTCATCAAATTTTAACGAGTCAAAATGAAGAAAACTCAAAGTACCTTTTTTAGTTTATTGAGCAAGGAAAAAGAGGTAAAAGAACTGTTCATTCCTGCTTCGTAGATTTTAACGAGCCCGAAGAAGGGGAAAAACTCAGGGATTTTTTGATTTAAGAGCGAGAACTAGTCCCAAAAAAGCAAGTGCTCTTGTTGCTGCCGTAGATTTTTAATCAGCTCGGGGACAAAAACTCGGGATTTTTTAGTTTAACGAGAGAGAAAAGTACATAAAAGAATGCTCGGGTCATCTTTATAAATGTTTTAACGAGCCTAAAGAAAAAACTCAGGAATTTTTTTAGTTTTATGAGCGAGAAAAAAGTGCTTAAAGAGAATGCTCTAATGGTCTTTTTCAATTTAATGAGCTAGAAAAAGAGTGAAAAAGAGTTGCTCAGACCGTCGTCGTATGTGTTTTAATGAGCCCAACGATGACAAACTCGAGGATTTTTCAGTTTTTTGAGAGCGAGAAAATATCCCATAAAATAAAAGTGCTCTTTGAGAATTGCATGTAGCTTTTACTGCTTTTCATTCTTGACGATACTTTCATCAAAAGCGGAAAAAGTATAAAAAGCAACAATTCCTATCCATATGTGTTCATGTATGATAAAAAATCATGGGGAATGGACTACTTTCTCTTTAATGATTTAAAAAATCATGTCTCCAAAAATAAATATAAGGAAGTGTTTTGAGCTTTCACATTCACCATTTTCACTATTTGAGATTTGTGAGAGCATTTTGGAGCTAAAGAGGAGCAAATTTTCTACAGACCATTGCAAGAGATCTGGGTGACCATTTGATGTGCCGTCAGTCCTAGGTAGAGGTTGAAACCTTTTTCTATGCATTTCTTAACCTTTCTTGACAGTTTTAGGGGTGGATTTTTTCATATCTGAGGTGCCCTAAAGCAGTGTTTGTGCACTAACACCCTCCAGCTGTCCTACAGGGAGTGTTAAACGCTCTATATGACCTACAGGAGGGCATTAATCCTCCCTGTGTACCATTGGGGGAGCGTTAAATCTGAAGGGCACAATTTAAAACCTCATGCAAGGATTCTTGAAGCTATTTTCCCCAATTTGACTGTTTTTAGGGTTATTTTGCACAGGTTTCAGGCCATAATGACTAGTCTATGGAGAGAACAGCCCCATGATAGCTAGGAATTACTGATGCGAAACAATGTAGCATGCATACTTGCATTGCACCACTATGGTTTACTGAAGTATGCAAAGTTGGAGCTGATGAAAGGGTAGGAGGATTTATTGAGATGGATTATCCAGCACTGGGATGAACACGAGCAAGTGTTCAGGATTGCAGATCAAGAGCTGGTTATTGACCGTGATGACATATACTTTTTAACTGGTCTATCATGTCGTGGGGCACAAGAAAACCTCACCTGGGGTAGGCTAGATCCACGATCTACCCTAGAGCTGCTGCAATCCTATTGCATCCCTGAGAGTGGACTAGTCAGCAACAAAGTCCCCATAGAGAGGATGAGGTCCAGGTCTATGAGGGAAATTTTATGGTTGATTGTGTAGTTGGCAGGGTCAAAGGGTCCCCATGTTGTGACAAAGGCCCAAGTTTTGCTTGCAGTTAATTGTTTCTAGCCACAGATGTTCAAATGGTGTGAAGCAGTGCTTTACCAGTTCAAGGTAGAGTTAACAACATGCAAGACTCGTACCCAACACAGTTTGGGTTATGGTACTCTCATAGTTTTATTCATTCTTGAGAGGGTACCTGTTATGCACCCAAGGATGAACCTAGGTCCCGTTGATCTGAGGGAGCTGAGGCAAGGGTGATGGTCATCACTTGATCCTCACACAGGAGGAGGACCAATCTGGCATTTCTTCGAGAAATATTTTTTCCAGTGGCTTAGTGGCCAAATTGTGATGATTGATGACTATGCTTATGAGGGCATGGACTTTACTAGTGACCTTGACTTGATGCTACCACCCAGGACCATCTGGGGTCCTCAAGGTGAGAATGATTTTTGAAAGGACTTCAAGTATTTTTAGCTTTTTAATTTTTATGTAATGTTTTTATAAGCGAAATAAGTACTGACATGAAGCTTTATGCTTAACAGAGATGTGGTGCTGTTACAATCTGTAGGCGAATCCTGCCATATGTGACGAGGAGGCCAACTACCTGCTGGGGGGTGATGTCAACAGTCTTCAGGAGGTTCTGAGGAACCTGGAGGGCTTGAGCATGGGTGTCCGTCCCTTTCCTATGAGGGAGATTCCCGCTCATATGCAGCGGCACACAGTCCATGTACTTGAGCGGTTTTTGGTTCCTCTTTGGAGGATAGCTAGAGCGGTTTTAGCATTTCAGGAGCAATAGGCTCTTTCTAGCAAGCGTTTTGGCATAGCCAATGGGTGTTTGTAGCTAGGCTTAGTAGCCATTTTGTACTTAAAACATCCAAGTTTTGGAATATTTGATGTAAAAGACTGGATTTTTCTCTATATATATACAGACATTTTGGTATTTTGATGGTGTAAATTCTTTTGTAAAATTAACTCAGTAAATTTTTACTTTTCATGCATGCTTTTATAGTGAATGAGATAGATGCCAACCTAATACATAGTTAGCTAATGTATCAACAATCACATTAAATTCTCTAGGAATGTGTTCATATGTGATTATTTCAAATTGACGTTCCAGGAGTCGTACCCTTAAATAATGACGTAACAAGGTTGGATTATGAATGTGATAATGATTTGTCAATTGATAACAACTATTTGGGAGTCTAACCTAACCACCAGATTGGAGATGTCCCTTCATGACACTTTTGTGAGAAGTGAAATTACGTACATGTACTCGGCAATATTGTTGATGGTGGTACCAAGAAAGACTCCTCCGGAACAAAATAGTTCCGACTCAAGTGTGTAGATGACCTAAGCAGATGATGCAATGTGCCGTGTGTGACAACTGGCACCATCCACGTATCCTATGTATGCTAAGGGTAATGAAGACATCTACATTGCGGGAAGAATGTATGAGACAAGTACTCCAATAAATATCAAAACAATCCAATCACACCAAAAAGGGAAGCAAAACTTATGAGTACATAAAATTACAAAGCACATTCCTAGTGCAATATTAGGCATAATACTTTTTCAGATAGAGCCCATTTCTAGGCTCCGCGAGCCTAACTCCTTCGTAGTTATGTAGTTCATATGCCCATTTTGAGAGGACTTTCTTGATGACATAGGGACCTAGCCATAAGGGTTGAAGTGTTCCTGCCCCCAAGAGGTCATGTTTTTTATCATAGAGCAAAACAACATCTCCCTCTTGGTAAGAACGAGGCTTGACCTTTTTGTCGTATTGGGTTTTTACTCGGTTCTTGTGAGTCTCAAGTGCCAATTCGGCATCTCGACGGGTTTCATCCAGTTGATTAAGGTATAGTAAGCATTCTTCTTTCTTTGGCAGTAGTGTCGGGCAAGAGTTCAACGACTATTTGCAAGGAAGGGATCTCACACTTGATGGGTAAAACTGCTTCCAGGCCATAAGCAAGTTGAAAAGGTGTAAATCCCATGGCTGTTTTTACTAAAGTTCGGTATGCCCATAGCCTTGAATATAACATTCAGTTCCAATTGGTTTTATGATTTCCTACCAACCTACAGATCATCATTTTTAAAATGCCATTGACAGCTTCTACTTGACCATTAGTTTGCGGGTAGTAGGAGGATGATTGATCCTAACGAGAACCAAGAAGAAACATTAAATCAAACATCATATGGTTCTGGAAATGAGATCCATGGTCTGTAACGATCATGTGGGGTACACCAAAATGACAGATAACCTGATTGAATAGGAATAGTGACGCGGTTTCTCCGTTGGCTCTGTAGGTGGGAAGGGCTTCGGCCCATTTAATGAAATAGTCCATAGCTACTATGAAATAGTTGTTTCCAGCAGAGGAAATGGGATTGCAAGTTACGAAGTCTATCCCCCATTTGGCAAAGTTGCCAATGGAGATCATCAGGTGCAGCAGGGTTGGAGGAGCGCGCATTTTCTTCGTGAATACTTGACAAGGATGGCATTGCCGGATGGCCTTAACACAATCTTTGAATAAGGTCGGTCAGTAATAGCTTGCGCGCAAGATTTTCTGTGCAATAGATATGCCAGAAAGATGACCGCTACATGACCCAACATGGCAGTCATTTAAAATGTGCTTCACCTCTTCATGAGTGAGGCAACGCCAAAGAACTGTATCTGCACCATGACAATATAATGTATCGTTATTCATTAGATAATGTTGTGCTTGGTGGCGGATGCAACGACGGTCACCTGTTGATAGTTCAGGGTGGAACCATTGTGGTTGGAGGTAGACAAGAATGTCACTGTACCAAGGGTTAGTGGTGTCGATAAGATAGGTAGCCTCATCCGGGAGAGGATCATAGGCTATCTTGTTCGGATCGACGATGGGAAGGTTAGAAAAAAGTTCGGCGAAGACTAAGGAGTTCTTCGCCTTGGCAGCTGTGAAAACCAGATCAAATTTTTGGAGGATCACGATCCATTTTGAATATTTTCCTCCAATTACTTTATGAGACAAAATATGTCTTGTGGGATTCTCCAAGGTGATGACAGTAGTCTGTCATAGTAGTATGTAGTGTCGGAATCGGTTGGTAGCATAGACGACTGCCAACGACAGCTTTTCCACATGTGAATATTTGAGTTCAGGCCCAACCAAGCCTTTGGACAGATAATAGATCACATGTTCACTCCGGTCATCATGAGTTTGAACCAAGACCATTCCAAGAGAGGATGGAGAGGTTGCCAGGTATAGAAGAAAGTCACAGCTATAGTCAGGAGCATTAAGGAGTGGGGCTGATATAAGTGCATTTTTCAAGGCATCAAATGATCGTTGAGCTTGATCATCCCACAGATACGATACTCCCTTCTTAAGTAGGCGCATGAAACCTCTCGTTAATTTGGCATAATTTACGATGAATTGTCGTAAAAAGTTTAGTTTCCCTTGCAAATGTTGGAGCTGTAGAACGAATTGTGGTTCAGGCAATTGAGTAATTGCCTTTACCTTATCAGGATCAACCCTAATCTCGTACTTGGAGATAATGAATCCAAGTAAGCATCCAGACTCGACAAAGAAAATGCATTTATGCGGATTCAGGCAGATGTTGTAAAACCGACACCTTAGAAAGATTTCTCTTAAATGGTTTAGGTACTATGTTCGTTGCTTGGAATGGGCTAGAAGGTCATCCAAGTAAGCTTGAACGATATGCCTGATATCGTGAAATGTGTAGTTCATGGCTCTTTCAAAAGTTGCTCCAACATTCTTTAAACCAAATGGGAGTTTTCAATAGGAAAATATGCCCCATGGGCAGACGAAGGTGGTTTTATGCTGGTCTTTGGGTTTTATAGCAATCTGGTTGTAACCTGAGAATCCATCCATGAATGAAAATGATTCACAACTAGTGTAGTCATCGATGATTTGATTGTTGAACGGTGTCGGATAATTATCCTTTGGACATGTGGCATTCAAGTCTCGATAGTTGACACATACGTGAATGTTTCCTTATTTTTTATCGATAAGAACTAGATTGGAAACACATTCCATTAAAGGAACAGGATAGACGAAACCAACATGTAACAATTTTTCGGCTTCGTTTTTTATGGCTGCCATTTTGTGGGGATGGACCAATTGAAGTCTTTGACAGACAGGTTTTGCATTGTCGTAAAGCTTGATCTCATGCTTGACAATAGATGGATCTATGCTGGGCATTTCCTCATAAGACCAGGCAAATACATAGCGAAATTCCTTAAAAAGGTAGGTGAAGCTTGCAATTTCCTTAGGATTGCAATCTGCTCCAATATTGAAGTTTTCCACGATACTTGTCTTAATAGAAATATCGATGAGAAATGTCTTGGAAATATTGCCCATGTTTCCTTCCGCCTCCAAAGTTTGGATAGTTGTATAGGGTGAGGAAATGATTTTGGTATGTCGGGGGACAGGATTTGAAGAGGCATCATGTTCAAATAAGATATTGAAACACGATGGTGCGAATCCTCCCAAGGTCGCTCTTCTAAACTCATGATTTCTCGAATAGCTTTGTCCGTAGGTAGGACTTGATTGAGTGGATCGAAAGAAGGAGCGTTTATGGGAGGGGCACTGGTACCTTTGGCCGTAATCGAAGTGACCGGAGATGCGGATGTAGATTGAATGGCTTGGTAGGCCAATTTAGCTGGTGACAGTGGTATTTGTTCTCCGTATGTGTCAATGTATAAAGGAGCCGGTAGGATCCATGAATCGGTCCATTCATGAGGAATATATGAAAGCATGTTAACCGTCTATGAAACCTTGGGCGACTAAAGAGGGAAACAACCCATGAGAGAAGAAGCCTTCAGTAGACTGGTACCCATACTGACGTAAGAGTCAGGTACACCACCTACTAGGGATACAGAGCTGCTTGGTAATAGGGAGTAATTAGGGGTGTAGAAAGACAGTTGATCTACTGTAACTACCTTTCCATCCAATGGAAATTGGATGATGCGAAAGACAGTAGATATGATGGCCGTCATGTCATATGTCCAACTGCGACCCAACAAGGGATGATAGTCAAGTTTTTTATCTATGACTTCTATGTCCTTTACTGTTTTCCCATACAAAGTAATGGGGTAGCTAGCTAGGTAACCTTTTGGGATGAAAGTGTGGCTATTGAAAGCTTTAAGGGAATTTGATGACAGGGATAGGGTTGGAGAACCTAGAGTGAGCCAACATGAAGCTGACATGATGCAGGTAGAAGCACCTTCGTCGATGACAGTTCTGTGTATACCTTTACCTTTCGAAAATTTTTTCACTTGAAATGCAAGTTGGTGGGAAAGGGGAGGTTTACACTTTTCCATGTTGAAAACTGCAAGCATGGAATCCTGTGGGTTGATACCACCAATAGTTGAAAGCAAAGTTGTGCTGGGCATGTTTGTAATACTTTGAGCGCTGACATAGCTGATGGTGCTTGCACCAAGTCTTCTACAATGTTGTAGTTTAGGGTGGCATGTGCAGATGTATTGCGCGTTGTGCGTCAAAGTGCCCCTTTGGGGGGGCGAATTACAAGGTCAACAACTAGCCATTCAATATGCAAATCATTGGGCAGCAGTGGGTTTTGACTTGAGGAAGGCTCCTCTACATGAGCAACAGGAGGTCCATAGATTTTGCTCTTGTTTGTAAATATACTATTTCAAAGGTGTAAATGATAGAAGATCCTTCACCCGCTAAAGGATGTTACAAACCACCGTTGGCCCCTTGCGGGGGTTCGGGTTGGTTTGCAATAAGGTTTTTCTTCTGTTGAGCGAGGAAAGGATTATTAAGGACAACGAGGGTCCTATGAGTATCCTTTTTAGTAATGTATTTTATGCATTCCAGAAGATGCGGGCAACGATAGGTCATGTGGTCTTCAACACAGATTTTGCAAGGGAATTTGGTGGGTTTATCCTTTCCATCTTTAAGAGGTGCAATGGCCTTCTATTTTGGGTTTTGCTACTTTGTTGACTGCTCCTCAGAAGGAATAGTCTTTTTCTTATTCTTCATGTTCTTACCATCAAGTTTTTGCATAGACTGCACATAGTTTATTGCGGTGGTAGGAAGAGCAGTCAATTTGGTAGAGCGGTCCACTAACATCTGGGAAATGTGACCATTGAGTTGTTTTACAGCAGCCCTAGAGGTTGCGCCGATAATCCCATCGACGTGTGCTTTGGGGTGTTGAGTAGCAGAGACATTGGAGTTATGAGGGGCATTGGGGATTACGTCGTAAAGAGTGCCAGACTGTGAATATATAAGATCTAAGATCTGGGCATGACGTATGGATTGGTCTTCTATGACCACATGACCTAAAGCAACATCTTTAGCGATTTGCAAGAGTAGGGACTTGCAAAACCAGTCTGCTAAGAGATAGTCTGGGAGGGGAGCTTTAACTAACCTCTACCTACATCTCCATTCATGTATATGATCAGAGATGTGGGTGGCAGTATCCTGACATAGTGAAGTGAGGAGCTCTGTCCTAGTCTCATAGCGGATGGGTAGCTAGAAGTGCATTAGGAATTCCATCACTAGAGTGTCAAAGGTATTTACTGACACACGTGGTAACTCTATGTACCACTTAGCTGCGTTTCTAGTGAGGATGTGGGGAAAAATACGTAACTAGACACTATCATCCACCATGGAGTTGGAAACACACCAAAGATGATAGGTGGTGATGTGAGTGCTCGAATTCTCCCCTTATTTCCCTTTGAACTTGGGGATGTCTGTTGGTATCTTATGCGGGATCGGTGGCCAAAGTAAGTTGTGGTAGATGGGGTCATTTGTAAGTTTGTTCAAGTCAACGATATCCAACATTGCTAAGAAAGGCAAAGTGTGTCGCGCCCCTGACTTAGACCAAGGCGATGACGTATGACTTGAGGAACCTTGTGGTCCTCCCATCGTTTGAGTCCCAATATTATATATAGGCTATGTGGTATAGTATTTGCCTTGGGGTATGGAATTGTAGTGTGGATTTCCATGGGGAATCGGATGTTCGGATATAGAATTTCCCCTAGGATAAGCAGTGCCCCCTTGACTTATTTGAATTTGTGAGTAGGGTGCCCCCATGGATTGGTTGGGACCTCCTTGAGGATTCCCGCCCACCACAGAACTAACCATATGTCCTTGATTGACATAAGTAACGCTCATGTCAATCAATGACTAACCATGCATGCCTGAGAATGGAGGGGGAACTGTTACGGTCCTGATTGGTATGTGCATATTGGGAATGCCCCCAGATACTTGAATCTGTGGGATTGAACTGTACAATGGCTGCTGACAATATTTTTGGTGGACAGGAACCACGCTAATAGTGCTATATTGGGTCATATAAGGAGCACTGTATGTAGCACTTGTCGAAGGTATATAGTTTGACACTAAAGTGGTGGAACCTGGCATCGACTGGGTTCCACTCGTGGAGGGTGTCATGCAAGTGGTTGTACCCAGGAAAAATTGGATTTTGGGGTTCACAATCAACGGTGTGGTGGGGACTATCACCTGGGGAAGTGGTGGAGGACCGAAAGTTTCCACAAAGTTCCATGACTCATTAGTTGTCG
Source organism: Pinus tabuliformis (assembly GCA_031772625.1). Lineage (NCBI taxonomy): Eukaryota > Viridiplantae > Streptophyta > Pinopsida > Pinales > Pinaceae > Pinus > Pinus tabuliformis. Next base: position 431,798,235 of record CM062814.1, on the reverse strand, counting down.
ACGAGATGGATGGAAATGTTCCTTCTAAAGAGACAGGGAGTACAGGTGCCACGAGAACCAAGAGTGGGTCCAACGGATTCATGAGTAGAGGGTTAAAGAGAGGGAGAAATCCTTCGATAAAGAAATCCTCTAGCAAACTTGAATCATTGGTTGTCCAAATAAATTCCATGTGAGATCGAGGAGAGTGATTTCCCGAAGATGGGGAAACCGATTCATTGGAGCTCGGCAGATCTTCCATAATGAGTGGAGGAAGTCCTAACAATCATCTAGATTGACGACGAGGGTCGGAAGTAGCCTCGCTGACCATTAATTATTATCAATAAGTTTTATCATGATATTTGTTAAAGTCTCAATGATAACACATAGGTACCTAAAAACTATAAAAAATACATTAAGCTGATCAATCAGCAAACAGAGGGAAATCACCCTATCTAATAAGCATCGATCACTAGAGATGAAACCTAGTATCACAATGAATAATAGAGAGGGCTGGCCAAATATACAGTTAGTGTTACTCCAAAGCTTCACCCAAACCTCAGATTGAGGGGCCAAGTACTCTCGTGAAGACGAGCACCCTCCTAAAAATTGAAGATAGAGTAGGTCCATCCGTGTCAGGTACCAGCGCAGTTCGCCCAAGTCACCTTATGTATGTCCCTAAAAGCTTGGCCACTAAGGATATCTCAGATCATAGACACTACCAGGGGGGACATCGTCGCAGACAGTATGCTATGTGGGTAGGATACTTGAGTCCTCGACTCAGCTCCGAAATCCCTGAAGGGATCCCCAATACATAGAATACCTAAAGGATTTGCAAGCGAAGGCGGGCTACCTTCACTTACACTCCGATGTTGTCTCATATTTAGCTCCACTTTTATTGGAGTGGTCTTGGTAGTATGAGTGCAGAAGGAATTTTCACTCTTTTAATGACACTAGTTTTGGTTTTCGATCTTGGGCAGTTTACTCACACTACCTATCCCAAGATCATAACCTAAACTAATGTTTGTTTGCTCAATAAAGAGTTATTAATTGATTTTAGGTAAATTTTATTTGTACTTCTTTATTGTCTTCGGTAGGGGAGTTAACGTATGAAATATGATGGGACTCTGACTCAAAAAATCATGCATAAGACAATGCTTTTAAAAATATATTCAATTCGATGAAAACAAGTTGTTTTCTACAGGTGAGAGTCTTTCACATATTCATATTTGTTCCATGCATCTTAGTCATTATAACACATGCATAACCAACAGAAATATTTCCAATGCTTTCCTAACAACTACTTGAAACCAAAATAAAGCAGCTTTTAACCAGCTAAACAGAAGAATGAATAAAAAATGTTTTTAAGAAATAAAAAAAAAACTTATTTCCTAAAAAAAATTCCTTTCAGGACACCTATCTTGCTTACAAAATGTAGTAGTAGATCCTCTTTTAGTCCATGAGCAGGTTTCCTATCCCCTTGGGTTTGCAGACATAGCTGGAAATCAAGATTTTGGGAGACTAATCCTCTTAAGCAGTGGCCATAGAGAGTTACTGGGTCCACTAATGCTCTGTGTGTGTAGACACAGTGCTTTATAAAGCATTGGGTAGTCTGCTAATCTGTGTTAGTGTGGGAAAACAATTCAAAACAGGGCTTCTTGAATCAGATTCGATGATGAATATATGTAGGCAGGATGCAACAAGGTTTTTGTGGGTTAGAAAGGGAATGCAAAAGTATAGGGAGGTCTTAGAAGGAGGAGGAAATTGAGAACTGTCTGGGTAAACTGGGAACTAGATGTATAGTCCCCAGTAGAGTCACCAAGTCTGTTGTAGGATAAAATGCACGGTGTATGGAGAATGGAGATACCCTCAAAGGTCTTCCTGGGGCCTTTGGCAGACTGTAAGATTATCTGCAACCGTCACAAAGTTACATGCATATTCATAAACAATAACTAACTATAAAAGTAGGATAAATATATTACCTCAAGCCTCCATGTAGATTTGCTGGAGAGCACAATGCAGCTAGGTGGAAGTCCCCTGATCCGGCTCCAGATCAAGTCCCGCACATAGAAGTGACAAGCATAATCACAACATATAACTCTAATAACTAATACATGAATACGTAAAAGAAAATGTATTTACATACAACTATGCTACTCACACTAAAAGGTATTGGGCAAACAAGTTAATGAATGATAGTACCAACACCACGGAGTAGACAGTACAATTGTCGTTCTATATTAATTTTGGAAGAGTGATTACAACCATCTGTTGCATCAACCTTTCCTTACCCCTCCAGCTTCTCTCTCTCTCTCTCTCTCCCTTCTTACCAACTTCTTTTGATTTGAGACAATGCTCAACAATCAAGTATGCTATCCTTTCAAATGGTCTGACTTCCATCACCATAGCCCTAGCTTTTCTTATGTAGCAGTTGAGTTAGGGTTTCCATGTTCCTCCATGAGTTCCTTAGGGTAAAAGAAATGAAGTTGCCATGCTTTTCAGCTCTTTCCCATTTGCCTCCTTCATTTGGATTAGAAATCCCCCAAATAGGTCGAACTTGAGATGCTTCCTTGCTTTTCCTGAGTAGATCTAGGAGAAAATATCTAGATATTTATGAGTCAATTCGCTCCTTTGACCCTTACAACCTCATTAGGGTTCACTAACGCTGTTCCCGAACTAGAAACTAGAGTTATTTGGGTCACTAATCCACCCTTAGGCTTGTAGAGAAGCTTTATAAAGTAGGTTGTCAGTGCATAGCCAATGTTAGTGTGAAATAAGGCATGTGATCTTGGTCTTTGCTTCAACTATCATGTCTTTCCCCTCTGAGTTGATGAGGAGGTAAATTTGATGTATAACATGCATCCCCCCATAATACTTTAGGTGAGACTTCAGTTCGTACTCCATGGATTGATGCCGAAAGGGCTAGTAGTGTATGGATTTGCTTGGCTAATTAATGCCAATCTTGGGTCAGAGCCCATCAAGCCACCAAATGGTTCCGTTGTCGAGACCAGGATCTGCATAACGAGATGTGTGATGTTTGCATCATTGGAATCCAACTAAGAAGTATATTGAAGACTCGTTGGATAGAAAAATCCACAAATTCGAGGTGCAAGAAAACATGAATCCCCAATTGGTGAAAGAACAGTGGTTGGACAGATATATGTACACAGAGATACATGAAATCCTCTTATGTTCCTTCTCGGTTGAATTATACCAGTGGATCGTGAAGTTGGTAGATGGAAAAGGGAGGTGGAGGCTTGAAGGTTTGACTGTCTCGACCCCATAGTTAGCAGGGAAATTGGAAGCCTCTGAAGATAAGATCACGTGCACTGTTGATCATTAGATCGACCATATCATAGGAGGGTTTGTGACAGAGTTCACGATCGATACTTCATTCAGTTACAATGAAGCAGAGCGCCACTTCTTCAAAGGGCTGCGAGGTAAGTATCTGAAGTCGCTAAATGCTTGGATTAATTCTCTTGTGATTAAAGCAGGCTATGCAGTTACCTCGATGTTTGAGGCTACACAAAGTGGAAGGAATTTTAGGGATGGAGGAAGAAAAGGCCCTGAATATAGAACACTAATTGAGCCTCCACTGAGTGACGATGAGGGAGAAGCACAGGCTTATCCACATAGTGCTATTTAGTTGATAAAGCAAGGGTTCCGGCAAATACCTCATCCACCCACACCACCTCCATCTTCACCCCCACCGCTTACACCCTCACCCATACCACTACCACCTCCACCACCATTCAACATGGAAAAATCTGTAATGCTACCTGTGTTCAAAGGCGTGGAAAATGAAGATCTGGACCAATTTTGATTCATCGTTGTTACAGGGAAAAGTGTCTATTTAGAACTGCTCTATCCCACTAAGGTGTGACAGCTGCCTTAGAAACAAACAGAGAAAAGATACTTTTGTTTTTCCTTTATGAATTATAGATAGAGAGGAACAGAAAGACCAACCTCTGTCTTATGATAATCTCTTGATTCGATCCTTCTCTTCTTCGATAGTCTTCAGCTACCTACTCCCTTGCACGCCCAGCTTCACAAAGTACCTATAATATCACAGAAGCATAGCACTATACAAAGACATGGATCTATAATCATAAACAATCTAGGATCAGATGTAAATTGACCATACAAATGTAACAAACATCAATGATACAAAAGCATGGAGGAAAACTCAAATAGAGGACCTACAAATTTAAAAAAATTAATAGTCGCTCTTCGCTTGCACACCAAAAGGCTTGCATGCCCCCAGGTATAAAACAGAGTTTCAAGGTTACCCCTTCTTTAGTCCATTAAAACATTTGTTTTACTGAGAGAGGCCTACCTCTTACAGGTTACCAAAGATTGTTCCATTTACAGCGTAAACAAAACACTTCTTCGGCGATGTCTACCGAAATAGACAAAGGTGAGTGAAGGAGGCTACTCCACTCACATAACTTTGACAAGGGAATCTTGTTCTAGAATAACCCCCTCTTCCAATCACGGACGGGGGTACAGACTAGTCATATTCTCTCGCGGAAAACTACCCTATACCCGAAGTTTTCCTGCCGAAGCAGATCAGGGTGGATGCCCCCTGGGTTTCAGTCATGTCCCCCCGAATCACTCGCGCTCATCGGGAGGACGAACTGGAGATTGAGACATTTCTTGCGTGAAAAGACCATTCAGGGATGGTATATGACTATTTGCTCTGTATGATCCGGGAAATGAAAGCTGGTCTACGAGCTTGACCACTCTTCCTTCGTGCGGAAAACACATTACTCTAAAGAGTGAGGAGACAATTGCTCCCATGCAATAAATATAGTCTCATCCAAGGAGTAGATTGTAATCCAGGGGTCCTTGGACTACCATTACGTTCATGTGAACAGTTTTCCCTCTCAATGTTATGGGCACATCGGGAAGGATCCCTAATAGTCGACTGGTTCCTTTATCAAATTCTGTTAGATTTCTCATCTCAGGAAAAAGCGATGGCGAACCAAGCGCTTTCCAAGCAGTTGAGGAAAGGATACTCACAGAAGCCCCTTCATCTATGATGGTACCAGCTGTTATCACTTAAGAATTCTAATTCCCAAACTACTCACATTAGTTTGATGGTAAAGATTCGGTGCTAGTCTAGGTTTGAGTTTTTGTTTGCCTTAGAGTTTGAGTCGAAGAAAGTCCAGTGTCCAAGGGAAGTTTAAATGACTTATTACAGGTTATTGACTTTGAGCAGTCTCTACCAGTTCAAATTGAGTTGATACAGTCAGAACAAGAAAGCACCAAGAAAACCAAGGCCTCAAAAAGGCTTAAATTTGATGAGCCAGATGAAGAGTTTGTTTTTAAACCTAGAAGACCTATGACAAGGAGATTCCAGCAAGTACAGGAAGCACTGCCAAGAACAGAGGAAACAGGGGAAGGGACACAACGTTGGCAAAAGGAAAACACAGGCAAAATAGTCAATACATCTAAAGAAGATAATATAGCAGACCTGAAGAGCCAATTAGAATCAGCCAAGCATGAGATTGCCAAATTGAAGAAAGCTGCTAGAAGACATGCAGTCATACAAGCAAACTATTATAACACCTGGATAGTACCAGCAATCAAAGAAGCAAAGTACATCAGAATGATCAATATGCAACTGAGAGCTGGGAATAAGGTTATGAAGAAACAAATTGAAGACTTAAAGATACAGTTGAGCCAGCAAAAAGAATCTCCATAAAGAAATCTCACTTCAAGTAAGGTTATGTTTCAAAGTTTTGATGGTTTTGCTTGGTATAATCTTTATTGAAGAATCAAACATTCCCATTCAGTTTTGAAAGGTCTTGGAGCTGTTGAAAGAATGCTTAAATAGTAAAAGGCTCAAAATGGCAAAATTTTGGGTGAAACTATGTTTTTTTTGGAATAACACAGCAGTTTCGTAGCGCGCTACGAAACTGCTGTAGCTGCACATTATGCTTTCATGGACCAATGTTGAAAGACAAAGGAAAATATTTTTGAAGGAGAATCTCTACAAAGGATCATGTACAAAGTGTCAACATTCAGCAAGAGCAAAACAAGTAGAAGAATGATATTTTCTTAACTTCAAACTTTATCAGTCAACTTATCAGTCAAACTGTCTTCTTGTTTTTACCAGTCAACTTCTAGAAGAAGTTTTGAGCAGTTGAAAACCCATCTCTGAAAAGTGAAAGAGGTTTTAATTCCTAAGATATGGAAGTACAAAAACCTCTTCCACTTTATTCAAATCAATTATGATCTTGTAGAAATGAAAGACTAAACTTGCGCTACGAAACTGCTGTAGGTGCAGTTTTTCAAAAAATCAAAATTTCCTGTTTTACACATCGTCTTCAAGGATCGATTATGGGAAGCTGGAGTAGTATTTAAAAAAAAAAAAAGAGGTTTTTTTTCAGCATGGATTGGTTCAAAAAAGCCTCCTTCAGTTTTTCCAAATACATGTTTTACGAGAAGTTATGAGCTCTGTCCCAAGACCTATTTTTCAGCCAGAACAGAGCAAGGGACAGTCTCCTAGTTTCTAGGAACACCAAAAGGATGAGTCATCAAGGGCCAGCTGGAAGGTTATGGGCTTCATCAAATTCGACTTCATGGATTTTTATGTGTCAAAATGAGTGTTTAATGCTTATATAAGGTTGTTGTAATCATGATAAGGAGATACACTCCTAGTTGTATTAGGTCTCTAGGACTGCTAGTTAGGTGTCATTTGCATTTAATAGTTAGTTTTGAGTGTCATTAGGTGTCAGGTCAGGTAGAATTCGAATTTTCCTCATCCTAGAAGAGGAATCTAAGTTGTGTAAAGAGCTCTATATATAGCAGAAGAGCTGATGTACAAAGGGTTGGAAAACTTTATAACAATGCTTGTATTTGGCTTATGTAAGACTCATTGTCAGTAATATAATTTTGACTTTACTTCTCAGGATTCATGAAGGATTTCTTATGTTCAGAATATGTGATGTTGTCCTTTTCTTAATTCTTATAGTGGTATATATGTATAATCACTCAGAATTCACTGAATGTGCTCTGATTTCCTGTATACATTTATAAACTGTGTGGTCCCATATGAGTTGATGTTCTGAATGTCTTAATGCTGAATGCCCTGACTTCTATGTAAGGTTAAGTTCACTGTTATATTGAGGTGTTGTTGAATCCATAATCCCAATGGATAGTTGTTTAATGTGTTTCCAGCATTCATATTTTTCACAGTTGTTCTATAAGAGTTAGCCATCTTATCTTTAATCAAAATCATTAATCCATCAAGAGAGAGCCCTCTCAGGTTGAGGAGGCTAGGCCTCAGCCTAAAGTAGGTTTGAAATAGTTACTTAGAGTCAACCTGACCAGCAGCCTATCAGGGTCTGATTTTGAGATAACACCAGCCATAACCATTCTATATATTTGAACAATGATTCGGAATGATATACTAGCCGGTAAACAGGGTTTGCCTAGTTGATTCCAGTCGAAGGAGACAACTAGGTTGCTTGGAGGTGGGATTGAATAAACAGTCGTGTACGACTCTGACGAACTTCCTTCCTGCGGTAAAGGAACGGGTAAATTGCCCCCATGTTTTTTTGAGTCTGTGCTTATGAAAATAATTTGGACGGTGTCATCCTTGTTCTCTTCAGTGATTGTATCATCTGAAGATGGAACCTCTGAAGGAAAGACTGGGTCAACTGCCGCCTCGACCTTTTGACTTTCATTTGGTATGGATTCAGATGGTTTATCTTCAATGATAGATGCTTCGGCCGACCACCTGAGCAGGCCAGCCAGATTTTCAACTAGTGACGGACTCGGCAAGAGTTTTTTATATCCAGGAGGAAGTCGTAACGGTGAAACCGGACGATCATCCAAAACTCTTTTAGCTTCATCTAAGAAGGGACAACGGTGGACGGCATGATCGCCTTCGCACAGTTTACAAGGAAATCTATATTTTCCTTTTTGTCCTGGGGCTTCACTTTCACTAGTTGACGGTGTGTTTTCAACATGATCATTAGAGGTTGACGACACCGGGTTGTGCAAACGAGGAGACCAGTCCCTTAAGATCCGAGGGATGCAAGGACAATCTCTGTGATAGTGGTCTCCTTTGCAAATGACACATGGCGATTTAGGCCTGGTCAGTGCAGTGTGGGTTTTCGCTAAACGACACTCATTTGCCCCCATTCACTTTTGGCTCCTTCTTCTTCTTCTCTTTCTTCTTCTTTTCCTTCTTCTCCTTAGGTACTTGACTTTTGGCTTTACCAGCCCCATCAAGCGAAGAGGAAGGAGGAGAGGAAGAATTAGAGGAAGTAGAAGGTTGGTGGGTAACTATGGACTCGTCTAATTGTTGATTCCATTGTTCAGGAATTGTGGTGTTCTGAATGCCAGAGGTTGAGAAGAGCCATACAGGCAAACCAATTATCAATCCTGGAAGCGACAATGTGGCCATATGGGGTGCACCAACATCTCCCCAAGAGGAGAAGGGACTAGGATTTCCTCCAAGGGGAATTCCTTGGTTGGTGGATTCCATTTTCTCAACCCAAGATCAACGTAGGAAAGGGTAATGAATATTCTGTTTAAAATAAATTTTAGACGCTTTGACACAACTTGTTTTTTCAGTTTTTAAGAGTCGAGAAAAAACAAAAGATGACTCTAGTCTCCTTCGATTTTTAATGAGCCTGAAGTGACAAGTGCTCAGATGGACCTTTTCTGTTAAAGAGTCTGAAAAGGAATGAAAGGGACTGCTCTGGAAATCTAGGTAGAGGGATTACCAAACCAATCGCAAAACTGCAGAATACTTTTTACGGTATGGCAGTCAATCTTCCCGAATGCTGTGTTCAGTACATTGCGATCGATAGGGCGGCAGACACGGCTTCCTATGGATAAAGGATTAAGCCTATTGGGGTCTCCCAAAATATACTCGACGGTACGTGGGAGCACAAGTCCATACTGGCACTTATCGTCTCAAAGTGGAGGAATCACCCAACCATCAGTGAGAACAAAAGTTACCAGGCTTTACGACGCCGGAATACGTCTCTAGCCTAGACTTCTAAATGTTGTGCGTTAAGTTCCAAAGCGTTGTTAGATTCATTGAATTTATTTTAAGTTGATCTTGTTTATGAATTTTGCCTTTCGGGTTCACCATGAGATGTAGATGTAATTCCTAAAATGCAATCTAAGATGATAAACAAACTTTTTATCTCCTTTATGCAATGAAAATCCTAGCTACTAGGGAAAAGAAAGACAAAATCTTTTCACAAAGAGCAAAGAGCACACTCTAAATGCACTTTCCTAAATCAAGCCAATCAGACTGTCTATATGCAAATGCACATGCATGTATTTGTTTTCGACTTTCTTAGTATATGAATGCTAAAAAGAAAGTTGATGCACAAATCTGAATTTCTTTTCAAGCGACAAATATCAACAAGCTTCTTTTCGAAATCAAAAAATGGAGACGATTACAACACCTTACAATTTTGAAATGAATAATTGTTCTTGACACTAGAAAATTACAAATTCAGACCAAAAGCAATAGTAACAAGAGAATCGACCATCAACAGCAATTAAACTTTTTCCTACGATTGAAATCGACACTTGCGACAGTTTCAAATCAAAGGGCGACAGTACGATTACGCTACTTTTGCAAAGGAGAACTGTAAATGACTCAAAAAACACACAAAAACATCTAGAGTTCTTTTGTACAAAGGAGGCGGAATAACAGTAAGGAAAAGGGGTTTCAAACGGACATATACTGATCACAGGCAGCAAAATTCAAGAATAGAACTGGAAAGAATGAACCACGGAAGCCACAACTGCACAGAGCTAGTCTGATCAGCGCACCTGTAACACAGAGAATCTAAAATGCAGCGCAGGTTGTCCACTCAGGAAGTGCGCTGAAATTCAGAATCTCTGAACAGTACCTGCGCTGGGCCAGAAATGAGACTCTGTTCAGATTCCGGGTCACAGTTTGCAGTTCAGTTCTTGGGTTTTGGCCGAGCAAAAAGCAATCAGTAATGCAAAAATCAGGGGTAGATCTAAGGAGGATCTAAGAGCTATCACAAGGGAAATCAGATAGTTTGTGAATCAGTTGTTTAAACCATAAATAGATCCAGTAGATGGATTGAAGTAGCAGTTGTCTACTTTTCATTTGTTATGGCAAATGCAGTTCGAATTCTACTTGTAAGTTTATGAAACAAACAACAAAGAATGATAAACAAACAAACTAATTAGTTCCCCGATATGGTCGCCATTTTGTTACAGGGAAAAGTGTCTTTTTAGAACTGCTCTATCCCACTAAGGTGTGACAACTGCCTTAGAAACAAACAGAGAAAAGCTACTTTTGTTTTTCCTTTATGAATTATAGATAGAGAGGAACATAAAGACCAACCTCTGTCTTGCGCTAATCTCTTGATTCGATCCTTCTCTTCTTCGATAGTCTTCGGCTACCTGCTCCCTTGCACGCCCAGCTTCACAAAGTACCTGTAAGATCACAGAAGCATAACACTATACGAAGACATGGATCTATAATCATAAACAATCTAGGATCAGATGTAAATTGACCATACAAATGTAACAAACATCAATGATACAAAAGCATGGAGGAAAACTCAAATAGCTTTTATTGATAAACAAGAAAAGAGCCAGGACGAGTTACAACCAGTTGTTCTGACCCAGCATCAACCTCCCAGCAAAGAAGCCCCTCTTCACCTCAAACAAAGCTTAGATCACCCAACAATCCGATGTTTGTCTCAAGAAACCAACAACAATTCCTTACAATATGCAAAATTCCAGCCTCTGGATCACTGGGATGAGGGATCCATATATATATATCTGTAAGGGGGATGAGTCAGCTTGTGATTTGATTAGTGTCTTCTCTCTGATATTTCTTGCTTCCACTTGGAGACTGATGGCCTCTTACTCATCCTTGGTCGAATTCAATGAGGCAAGTGTCACAGGAGAAGATTCTGGAAGCTTCCATTGCCTCTCCACCTCGCGGAATGACACTGCCATTTGTCATTTCTCACCCATCGCACCACACAAAAGGAACTTTTGAAATGCAATGCACCCTCACAATGTATTTGGGTGAGATGCAATGCACTTAGCCAGTGGAGCAGCTGTAATGATCCTATTTTGACCAATTCTGAGCAGTTTCTCATGGAGAACTTCTGGGAGAAGCTGTAATTTGTTGACCTTGTTCCTTTAGGGGTTAGAACAACACTTTTAGGGACTTAGGAGCCCTTGGTTTATGGACATTTCATGCTTGGGGTTGTAGGGACCAAAAATGTCTATAACAATCGTGAAGGCTGTATGGGAAGTTCAGGGTATCACAGATGATCAAATGAAGAAAGTGATGTTGGTTAGTGCTTTGCAGGATCACACACTAACTTGGTACATTAAGTACTGCACTGATAATACGACCTCCACATTGGTTGATATAGAGCACTTCCCCACTTAGCGACATATCAACTCATGCACCACATCTTCTATAAAGACTCTCGTGTGACCATGCTAGAGGCAAGAAAATAGGTAAAAGGGGTGGATAATGCTAGTCTGTTAAACATGTTGTGGGTATCGTATTACCACCACATGCCCATAACCATGATAATGATAAAGCAGTTGTCGTGCTTGGTGCACGATGGGTGGCTATGGTTAGAGGAGCCAATAGTGATCACTGACATACTAATCCATAGGATCACTCAGCTGCTAAATGCAGGAGAAAATCTAGCCATGGAATTTGGCAGAAATACAAGTGAGTGTGACATCGCAATAAAGGATAAATGTAAGCTTGCTAAGAAGCCGTGTGGCTACTCCATCACTAGCATAACCATCCCCATGGTCAAGGTAGTCGCTCAAATCCTGGTAGGAAAGATTATGAGGAAGTGTCGCATAGATAAAGTGTCGGTACCAGTAGTGCATTAGCAACCTAGTGCACGGAGGGAGTATAGTTCAATTTGGTGCCCTAACTCTGTAGCGAGATCCTCGTGAATTGTAGAGAGGCACAGGATCAAAGCAAAACGTTTCACTATGCATGGATACTGCTGTCCATAGTGTTGGTCACGTGCGAGTTACCAGAGGATAGTCAGTTTCCTCTAGTCGCGCAGGACCTACTGGAAGAAGTGAAGTTCGCTTCACTCTAGGCTACGAAGGACCCCTAGAGGGTCAAGGAAAACAAGGTCTTTTGGATCTTGATGGAGATGAGTATCCACATGGCCATCAACAACAAGCCGGAATTGTTGCCGATAGTTTTTGATCAGCTGACAGAGTATGTGGAGTTCAAAGAGGACTTCCACCATGTCTCCATGTGCACCTGGAAGGATCCTAAACAAAATTGGTATGACCTTCCATACCTGGACACAGACGATGTGATCACATCGGTCCTTGGCCGTTGGCCGTAGATTTTCACACTACTTCGGACTTGACAGCTAGGTCTAACAAGTCTGCAGTGAAGCGAAAAAAGGAAGAGGCCAGGTTGAAGATAGAAAAATTGGATGAGAAAATGACGAAGGAGGCCAAGGATAAAACCAAGGCAGAGCACGCTGCTACAAAGAAAATAGCAAGACAGGAAGAAGACGAGGAGTGCGGATCTGACAGGAGTCAGAATTCGCCTTCCCCAGAGACAGAGGAGGAAGAAAAACGATTAGAGTAGGGAGGAGCGGACACAGGGACTACTTCGTTCTGGATTAAGCGCAATAGGGAATAGGAGAAAGTAGGGTCACGAGAGAAGTCCAAGGACAACAAGACTTCCCTCGACCCAATCACCTTGAATGAAGGTGATATGAATGACATTGTTGATGTGGTAAGGGATGCAACCACGAAATTGCTGTACTAGCTCGAGCAGCAATAGAAATAGGCCTTGAGCACCATTCAGACTAGTATACGCAAGCTACAGATGTAGGTGTCATAGGTACAAAGCAGTGTGGGATAGAGTAGCGTGATGTCAACTAGTTTGGCACCTAGCACCTTAGAAGCAGCAGGGATGGTGCGCACATTGTATCCCTGGGAAATAGCGCTGCCAGATAGAGCGCTGACTATAGAAGAAGAAGCTAACAAGGCCACTGTCAGTGCCCTCAAGGTGGTTGCAATCAATTTGGCCACACTTCCAAGTGAAGCCCTTCACACTTTGCTGGATGGTGTGATCACAGAACTTAGGGCCTATGAATAGTGCACGTTACATGTTATCAGTGAGTAGAGGGTGAACAAAGCTTAGATGGTTGCATAGAAGAACTCCGCTATTGATCTATTTAATGCCATCAAGGAAAAAAATGAGTCCACAACCAAGGTAGTGGTCGAGGCATGTAGGCCTGTCCCAGAACTAGACATTCCCGAAGATGAGCAAGTGGATGTGAGAATTCAGAAGCTTGTTGCAGGAGTGTGCGAAGTGAGAACAAAGTTGGCAAAGGTTCAGTTTGTACTGAACCTTAAGATTGTAGAACTTGAGTTGAAGGCCCAATATTCAACTTCGGCAGAGGTCAGACAGCAGCATGAGGCAGCTATTACGGACGTCGTTGTAGCAATAGATAGCATAGTAAAGGATTTCACTGCAGCAGTCGCTCGAAGTAATCAACATCTTATAGGAGGATCCTAATGTGCAGAGGTTGGAAACAGAGGCGCGGGAGCTACAATAGCAATATGATGAGGTTAAATTGATGATGTGCACAGTCACCTGGTGAGCCCCAGTATTGCAACAATAATGCTGCAAATCCTGAGACTCCCTTCTTTAATTTTATCAACCCGATAGTTCGTAACAAACTTGGAAGCGACAGTGCTGTATGCACAAGTACTAGCTTTTGCCGCAACTGTCACTTGGTCAGCTGGCACAAGTCTGCTAGGGGATTAAGCCAACTTCTATGAGCTCTCAGAAGAAGCTTTTTAACTGATGGATGAAAGCTAACTCAAAGGAAGCTAATCTACTTGCGGAAAGAAACTGAAAGCCAAAAAGTAATGCAAACCCTAGAAAACCCTACTTCTACCAGCTAGTCCTACTGATGCAAAGGAGAGAATGCAAACTACTTGAAGAGATGCCATTACTTCTCTGAAGGTAAAATACATGTGTCTAGACTACCTCTATCTGAAGAAAACATCTTTTTGTATTTTTGAATAAGTCGTCAGTTTCATCATGCATATGCTTTCACTGTTCTTTGACTGTCAAGGGATGGATCAAGGAGGGGAAATGCTTGGAAGAGGTCAGGAAGGTTCAGAGAGGGTCTAAGGAGTCTCTAACACCCTTCCAAAGAGTTTCACAAAGTTTGGCTATCAAGAAACCTCATTTGTGAGCTTCTACAGGAAATCTGCAGGACTTCTACAAGATGTTCAGGACTTTCTACATGATGTTCAAAAATTTCTACAGGATGTTTAAAAATTGGATTTTGGAGGATGGGTAAGTGATGGAAGATGCATGAATGGATATGGAGGTGGGATAGGGGTCTGAAGTGGCCCAGGGACTGGTGGATGGAGTGGTGAGATGGGGTAGATGGCTAAATTGGCTCAAAGAAGGCTGAAACAATGATTGCACAAAAAGGTAGGGTTACGTGGGCAAGAGGACAGATGTGAGACGAGGAACCTAGCTAGGAGATGGAGTAGATGGCTCTGATGAAGCTTAGGTGGATGAAAGAGTGGTAGAGATGCTCTGCACCGTATACATTCAACTGAATCAACAAAATCTTTCAAGTAATCAAAGTCCTAGCTAATCTAATCTAACTAACACTAAAGTGAATGAACATCAGCTTTATTTGAAAGAGAACCATGCATATCAAATATGCAATGAAACATTTCAGTGATCTGAACACCTAACCAACTTCTGCAAATGAAAACAGTACACTAAGGATTGCATGGTAAAGCAACTAGTGTTTTTTTTGGCAGCAAGGTCTCCTTTGTCCCAGCTCATGATCCCACTAAGGGAGAGGTGAGATCAGAGGTCCTTGATGGCCTTTTTCTGAAGATCTTCCCTGTTAAGAACCTATAAAATCAATCTAAACATGAAAAGCTATTTTAATCATCAAAAACAACCTAAATAACAAAACAAAATTTAAATCTAAATAGCAGATTTTATTCTAAGAATGCAACAAAGACACAAGAAAGTAAACAAAGGAGGTACTGGGCACTTGAGATGGGCCCAACCCCAAGAACTACAGCCTCATAAGAGAGATTTAGAGCTGGTACAAAGCTGGATTCATCTTTATTGAGCAAGAAATAATAGTTACATCAAAAACTGTCCACAAAGGAAAGCTTGAAAATGTGTTGAAATGCAAAGCTAATCTACTGACTAAAATAGAACTACAAACTAGCTAACTTCTACCTACAAAGTGACTAACTACTGGCTAACCAAAATGAGGCCCTAAGCCTTCTTACTTACACAAATTGAGGACCCCAACAACCCTACTAAACTTTAGGAACTCGGCTGCTAAAACTTGTAGTTAACAACACTTTTACTGGCACTTGCTCGGCTGCCCTTGTGATAATTGATTTGGTGGCCATTGAACTCCGAGCTGATGGTGGAGAATTCGAGGTAAGGGCCCATAAATGAGGGGGACACCTTCCTAAAAATCCTCTCCCTTGTTCTCCCACGAATTTGGCTGCCAAGTGCTCATTAAAACCTTTGATTTTGTCTCCAAATTGACGAAAAAGACTACACAAAGCACACATTAGACTTGTTGGCATAATGACTAACCCAATTCACTCTATTAGCATAAATATAATAAAAAACATGCAATAAACTAATGAGAATGATGGATTAAGTCAAATTAGGAGGTTGAATGAGCCCATATAATTATCCATTTTTGGGGCTCATCATCACCCGCTACTGAAAGTGTTGCTCATCCTCTGAGCAACTGATCTATCTCCTCATCTTTGATGGCCCTGGTGGCCTCCCTATCATGCCAAGCTTCTGAAGTGATGTCCTCTTCTCGGTCATGAAACCATGCTTTTCTCTCTACTTCTTCCCACTGCCTGTGCTCCTTTTCCTAGAGAATTCTCAGCTTCCTGTAGAACTGTCTCAACATCCTGTAGAGAGGCCTTTGTGTCCAACATTTCCATTCTTTCTCTCCAGGTGGATGTCTTCAAGCTTCCCCATTCATAGGTGATGGATGCCCTGGAGGGAGACCTCTCCTTTTGTGTAGCTGAGGTGTCTACAATTGTGATTGGCTCTTTTGACTGTGGTTGGGGTCTGCCAGTTCTTATCTCCATGCTCCTTCTTTCCTTAAAATATAGTGGAAGCTCCCTCTTTCAATTCCCCTTCTACTTGGAGGATGTTCTTAGGGTGGCCAGTACAGCTGCTGCCTCCCTAGCTAAAATCTTGGCCAATTTCTCCTTCTGCTGCCCTTTCCCCAGACTTCCTGTAGAAAGTCCTGTAGTGGCTATTTTCTGGCTTCCTGTAGAAGCAGTTTTCTGGCTTCCTGTAGAAATAGTCTGCTGGCTTCCTGTAGAACCAGTTTTCCCTGATTTGGCTTGCTTGGCTGGGGGTGCCTTCTCTTTGACTTGTGCTGTGGTTGCCTTGGGTGTGCCCTCACCTGCTTGGACTTTTTCAGTCCCCTCTGCTCTACTCTGCAATCGTTTCCCTTGGTGTTTGTGCTGTTGTTTCTTCCTCTGTTTTAGGCTCAACAATCTGCCCATTTCCCCTTTTTCTTTCTGTTCTTTCTGTGCTTGAATGTTCTGTGTTCCTTCACCATTGGTTTTCTCACCTTCTTCAATGTGTTCTCCCATTATGAATCCTCATGGCATGGTGGGAGTGCTCTTTTTATGTTTTAATCAGAAAAGGAAATGCTCAGGAAAACAACGGTCAATCACTAAAATAGAGGACAACTGAATTTGGTGTTTTCTGAACCCAGGGAGGAGTTTCTCTTGTGTTCCTCACAATACCAGATAGCAATAATTCCCTTGTTTCTGTCACCCAGAATTCGACTGTCGGTTTATTGAAAGGACAATGTTGTTTTTGCAGAACTGAGCATAAGGGCACAAATTCTCTTCTCAACACACAGATACATATGTAAATTCAGGTTTCCATGCACACAGGGTGGCCTCTACTGCAGCATATATCTTCTTTACTTTTAAAGATGATGAGGAGATTTCAGAGTGCAGAGAAAGAACTTGGGCAAATACAGTGGAATATGCAGGCAATCTTTCATATTTTGTTGAATACACAGGTAGACTGTTACTCTCATTTTTTCAATTTAATGCCGTGTTCAATTCACCATTTTACACCAACAAATCATGCACAACGAAGTTTCCCCGATCCTACCTCATTTGGAGCTTGAACTTCACTGAAAATCCCAGGTTTTCTTTCTGCATGGCTGTTTTCTATGTTTCCTATAGAAGACTTCCTGTAGAAACGCCTGTAGAGCGCCCCTGCGCCTCTGAGCGAGCCTGATACGCAGCAGAATTTCGAAGACAGGTAGAGAAACTGGTGGAGGATGACTAGTTAATAATTTTGTGCAAAATTCAGTTGAGGATGTGGCAAGTGCAAATGAACAACAGTTTGTGAGTTTCAGCCGAGCGTTCTTTAATTGCTGCGTGACTTGTGGTGAAGGAGTGAGGTGGCCAGGTGTACGTGGCCACATGCAGACTGCAGTGCTATGATGAACTATATGTTCTCTTCTTGTTAATCAGTTGCACTAGAGTTTAAATGACCAACACTACCTGCGTTTTTTAATTTCACACGAGTTGTCTAACACGTACGCTACATGATCCCTGGCTGATTGCTAGAGAATTTCACAGGGAACTATCGGCTTAATCCCACCACTTCATTCGTTATGCACTTTCGGATCATATTGATGCAAATAGAGGAGCTAGTTTAGACACATACCTGCAAGTCGAATGGTTGCTGTGAGGTGTTGTGGCCTTTCATTTGCTGCATGCACTGGTTTCTGTGGTTGCATGATGGCTTGGTGGCTGATTCATGGCTATTTTTTCTTGTGCAGGTATCCTCTGGCAGGATCCATGCTGTAGGAGCTGGCTTCAAGTTCAAATCTGCACCCTCAAGCTGTTGCTGCTGAATTTTCACAGGACCGAAACTTGTTTTTGCCATTGCTCCCGAACAATAGACCGGATCGATCTGAAACTTGCTGAGCATATTCCTATCATCATTATGCATCTCCCATAGGAAAATTGTGATCAATGGATGCACAGATTGCGAGAAAAATGGAAAATGGATGAAGAATACACAGATCAATTTCTCATAAACCATGCATCGGAATCGGCTGAAACTGCTTGGGTAGGTTACTATCATCCATGTGCGTCTCCCCATGAAACATGTTTTGAAACAAATGCATGGATATGGAGAAAATGCAAAAATGGCTGAAGGTGATGGAGGATGATTTCTTGGAGACCGTGCACCGGAATTGGTTGAGATTCCTCGGGCATGTTGCGATTGTCCTTATACAACCCCCCCGTAACAATTTTGCAAATGGATGTATGGTTTTCAAGCTAGGGAAAAAACAAATTCTGTTCTATGTATTTTTTCTTCAAAGCATTCTACAAGTTTTTGCATGGAAAGAAAAACTGAGCTTGGGCTGTGATGCCAGCATGGAGATGATGGACGAGGAGTTTGAAGATTGTAGGTGGACTTCTGACCCCTTAAGGAAGCTCTCATGTTTACCAAAATACCTTTTTCAAATCCATTTCTAGCTTCCTGTAGAAATCCTGTAATTTCTACAGGTACTTCCTGTAGAACACACAGTTTTGAGGAAAGAAGCACAATGAGATGGAAAAAATGATGGAGAAGGGTGAGGAATGGAAACATGGATGCTTTCAGGCCTCATGAACAGATTCTCGGCCTTCAGGTCATCTTCAGAGATCAATTTTGGCTCGTTTGTAGGGTTCCTATAGAAGACATAGAACTTCTTGTAGAAGACACAAAAGTTCCTGTAGAAGGCACAAAAATTCCTTTGTCTTTGTTTTGAGCGATCCTCGTGACCTGTAATGTCCTTCTTGGAACCTGCAATTATTCAATGGAAATTAGCTTTATTTTTCTTTTCTTTTTCTCTTTTTTTTTTTGAAAACAACTAGGGTGCCTCATGGAGGTTTTCACCCTAATTGCCTGCCCTGGGCGCCTCCAAGGGAGGTTTTCACCTAGGGATCTTATTCTCTTTTTATTTCCTCTTCTTTCCAACCCATTGACTGCCTCATGGAGGTTTTCGATTAGTGAGCCAATCTGAGGTGCCTCCGAGGAGGTTTTCACCTTAGATTTTTATTTTTCTCTTATTTTCATTTTTTCTTTTTCTTTTTTCTTTTTTTTTTCCTACCCTACCCTACTTGAAAAACAAAATTCGTTTAAGGTATAAGAATACTTCCAATGGAGCCATGTGCACATCGAGATTAGAGATAAAATGATGTGGTGGCTTGAAATGCATGGTTTGGCAGCTATCTAGATCTCAGAGACCAAATGATTTGACTTTGAAGGGATCAAACATAACTGAGGAAGAGAGTACTGCTGTAACTTAGTGACTGTCTGGAACCATGTCTCAATATAGCTTTGATATCCTTGGTCCTTTTTCTGATCTGGATCATTCTCCATATCTTCTTCTATCATGACCTTCACATCTTCCTCTTTTTGTTGACTTTTCTCTTGACTACATGGAGGGTTTGATGGTAACCATGAGGGAGCTTTCTCGATCTCTGATTCTGATCTCTTCTCTTCATCAAGAGTAGCCCATGGTTCTTTGATCCTTTCTTTTGAATCTTCTTTTGCCTTTGGTCCTTCAATGTTGTCAATATAATCTCTATTTTGCAATACTCTTCCTGAGCTATGGTGAAGATCATCGAGCTCAAGAGGAGTCATTTGGACATGTTGTGCCTCAACATTGTAGTTAGATTGAGCTACTCCATTGTATTGTTTTGGGAATGGTGGTATGGGTAGCTGAGTGGGGATGTATATTTGAGATGGATGTGGATGGGGTTGTGGTTGGGAAGGTGGTGGAGGCAAAGGAGCGGGATGCGAGTTGTACTGGGGCCTCCACCCCTGATGAGGTGCATTCCACTGAGGCTGTGGCTGGGCATAAGAGTGAAAAAAATGAGCAACTAGTTGGGCATAATATGGATCTATGAAGGAACAAGGAGGAGGTGTGAACCAGGAAGGATGAGCAGGGGGACCCCAAGAAGGCATGAAAGTGGCTTGATAGGGGTCATAATAGGTCTCGGATGTCCCTTGCAGTTCCTGCTAGTAAGATCTAGGTCCATGTGGCCTCCTTTGGTTCATATAATAGAGTGATTTAGTGGCTCCTTTGGTTCTTTGATATGTAGCTTTAAGTCTAGGCAAGGAAGGGAACTAATTCATAGGATGGTATTCCTCACAGACAAAACATACTTCTAGGGAGTGCATTGGACATTCGTCCCTAGGATGCTTTCTAGTGCACCTAGGAAAAAAGATGTCCAAAGCCCTCTTGGCTTCCTCTTGCTTCCTTTGGATCCGAAAGGTATCCAGTTGCATGGCAAGAAACTGTCTTACCTCGCTCTTGAAATCTTCCATCTGATTTTCAAATTCATTTTTGGATAAGGTACTGCTCCCAAAATTTTTTCTTGTAGTCATTCGCTCCAGAGGAATGGTTTCTTCTTCTTCTTCCCTTGAGGTTCTTCAGATATGTCTTACTGTCCACCTAAGGGTTCTTTAATCACAACCATCGAAGAAGAGAGAAGGTTGGTTGTGTGAAGCAATGGGGGTGTTGTGCAATCATTTTTCTGAATTATCTCTACTCCTACAAGGCATGAAAGGAAATATTTTTGGTTGACTTTTGCTTCTTCTTTTTTTCCTTCTTGTACTACAAAACTAAAATAGATTGAACTGAAACTAACTATCTTGCTGAAATGAAAATGCAGAATTGAAATGAAAGCAGGAAAGGACTAATCTATTTTTCTCAAATGAAATTGCAGGAATGAAATGCTAGTCTACGCTTGCAGAATTGAAATTGCGGAATTGAAATGCTAATCTATGAAAGCAGGAAATGTCTAATCTACTTTTGCGGAAATGAAATTGCAGAATGGAAATGAAATAAACTACTTAGCAGAAGGTTGTAGTAGAAAATAGAAGAAAAGCAGCAATCACCAATACTCTGACGCTTCCCCGGCAATGGCACCAAAAAGAGTGGTGAGCCCCAGTATTGCAGCAATAATGCTGCAACTCCTGAGACTCCCTTCTTTAATTTTATCAACCCGGTAGTTCGTAACAAACTCAGAAGTGACGGTGCTGTATGCACAAGTACTAGCTCTTGCACAACTGTCACTTGGTCAGCTGGCACAAGTCCACTAAGGGCTTAAGCCAACTTCTATGAGCTCTTAGAAGAAGCTTTTTAACTAATGGATGAAATCTAACTCAAAGGAAGCTAATCTACTTGCGGAAAGAAACTGAAAGCCAAAAAGTAATGCAAACCCTAGCAAACCCTAATTCTACCAGCTAGTCCTACTGATGCAAAGGAGAAAATGCAAACTACTGGAAGAGATGCCATTACTTCTATGAAGGTAAAATACATGTGTCTAGACTACCTCTATTTGAAGAAAACATCTTTTTGTATTTTTGAATAAGTCGTCAGTTTCATCATGCATATGCTTTCACTGTTCTTTGACTGTGCAGGGGTGGATCAAGGAGGAGAAATGCTTGGAAGAGGTCGGGAAGGTTCAGAGAGGGTCTAAGGAGTCTCTAACACCCTTCCAGAGAGTTTCACAAAGTTTGGCTATCAAGAAACCTCATTTGTGAGCTTCTACAGGAAGTCTACAGGGGTTCTACAGGATGTTCAAGAATTTCTACAGGATGTTCAGAAATTTCTACAGGATGTTTAAAAATTGGATTTTGGAGGATGGGTGAGTGAGGGAAGATGCATGAATGGATATGGAGGTGGGATAGGGGTCTGAAGTGGCCCAAGGACTGG
Organism: Pinus tabuliformis; assembly: GCA_031772625.1. NCBI lineage: Eukaryota > Viridiplantae > Streptophyta > Pinopsida > Pinales > Pinaceae > Pinus > Pinus tabuliformis. Next base: position 431,776,438 of record CM062814.1, on the reverse strand, counting down.
TGGATGGAGTGGTGAGATGGGGTACATGGCTAAATTGGCTCCAAGAAGGCTGAAACAATGATTGCACAAAAAGGTATGGTTACGTGGGCAAGAGGACAGATGTGAGACAAGGAACCTAGCTAGGAGATGGAGCAGATGGCTCTGATGAAGATTAGGTGGATGAAATAGTGGTAGAGATTCTGTGCACCGTATACATTCAACTGAATCAACAAAATCTTGCAAGTAATCAAAGTCCTATATAATCTAATATAACTAACACTAAAGTGAATGAACAACAACTTTATTTGAAAGAGAACCATGTATATCAACTATGCAATGAAACATTTCAGAGATCTGAACGCCTAACCAACTTCTGCAAATGAAAACAATACACTAAGGATTGCATGGTAAAGTAACTAGTGTTTTTGTTGGCAGCAAGGTCTCCTTTTTCCCAGCTCATGATCCCACTAAGGGAGAGGTGAGATCAGAGGTCCTTGATGGCCTTTTTCTGAAGATATTCCCTGTTAAGAACCTATCAAATCAATTTGAACATGAAAAGCTATTTTAATCATCAAAAACAACCTAAATAAAAAAACAAGATTTAAATCTAAATAGTAGGTTTTATTCTAAGAATGCAGCAAAGACACAAGAAAGTAAACAAAGGAGGTACTGGGCACTTGAGATGGGCCCAACCCCAAGATCTACAGCCTCCTAAGAGAGATTTAGATCTGGTGCAAAGCTGGATTCATCTTTATTGAGCAAGAAATAATAGTTACATCAAAAACTGTCCACAAGGGAAAGCTTGAAAATGTGCTGAAATGCAAAGCTAATCTATTGACTAAAATCGAACTACAAACTAGCTAACTTCTACCTACAAAGTGACTAACTGCTAGCTAACCAAAACGAGGCCCTAAGCCTTATTATTTATATAAATTGAGGACCCCAATAACCCTCCTAAACTTTAGGAACTCTGCTGCCAAAACTTGTAGTTAACATCACTTTTACTAACACTTGCTCGGCTGCCCTTGTGATGATTGATTTGGTGGCCCTTGAACTTCGAGCTGATGGTGGAGAATTTGAGGTAAGGGCCCATAAATGAAGGGGACACCTTCCTACAAATCCTCTCCCATGTTCTCCCATGAATTTGGCTGCCAAGTGCTCATTAAAACCTTTGATTTTGTCTCCAAATTGACCAAAAAGACTACACAAAGCTCACATTAGACTTGTTGGCATAATGACTAACCCAATTCACTCTATTAGCATAAATATAATAAAAAACATGCAATAAACTAATGAGAATGGTGGATTAAGTCGAATTAGGAGGTTGAATGAGCCCATATAATTATCCATTTTTAGGGCTCATCATCACCATTACCCAAAGGCTAGCGAAGCTAGAGGAAGCAAAGGCGTTGAAAGAGGAGGTGGATGCAACACAACATAGGGAAGCATTATTGAAGGCTCCATTGAAGCCTTGGCTAGATGAAGCATATGTGCTCATGACCACCATTGAAGGAAAACTGGCTATTCTACAGGAAATGCAACAGAAGGTACAAGTAGATGGCACAGGGCCAATGACGGAGCAACTGGTCGAGTAGGTGAAGCAGGTGACAACACAGTGCACCGCCAAAGTTTCAGTGGTACAAATGGAGTTGGGAGATCTTCACGACAATATCTCCTCTCCAACAAAGTGGCTCAAGGGCGAGTCACCAGATTTGTGTTGGGGGCTTGTTGGGAACAGGTCCCCTAGGGTCAATGTTGGGGTTAAAAGCTCAAGTTTTGGGGTAGAAAGCCCAAATTTTCTAGAAAATAATGTAAAGTCTCCACATTTTGTGGCCACGGAGTGCGAATATGTAAAAAGTTACTAAGTTTTTCTGTCCTTCTTTTGTATAAGTCATGTCAGTTTTAGAGATCTACCCATGGTCTGCGAACCATGGGATTGTATAAAATGGAGTCTTAGCAGAGTCTAAGGAAATTCAGTAGTCAATAAGAGTTTAATAGTGGATACATTGGAGTTATTTTTGGGTCTGTGAAGCTAAGAGTGAAGCGTGTTAGTGTAGGAAGAGCCTCTATAGCTAAGTGCGCAGAGGCCTAGGGTAGAAGTCTGCAACTAAGTGCACAAACCCGTGCATCTGTGTGTGTAGGGTAGTCAGCGTCTGTACTGGAGATTTGAGTCAATAATAAGGAGGAGCGTTCTGGAATTACCTGTGTATTTTACTTTTTTTAATTTCATGCGATTATGTTATGTTGCACACAAGGTTTATGTTTTAATGTTATTCTAATTCGCAAATCGATATATTTCCCTGTGTTATATGACCGCAAGTAGAGATATGAATTTACGTGAAGATAATCATAAATGCATGTTAAAGCTGGCCAACACTTAACATAATTCAGGTAATTATACAATAGAGGCGTGTAAGTGTCTAAACCACCTGTTAAAGTTGTGCGGAGGATTGTTGTAAACCTACACAGAGGTTTAGAGGTTGAATAAAGAGAATATATCGATAAGCCCTAGAAGGCTTATCAACCTACACGAGGAAAGAGTTGAAGGTATAAAACCGACATCACAAGCATCTCAGGGTGTCAAAACTTGGTTCCTGCATCCCCCATACTGCTTTGGGTGAGACTTCAGCCCGTGGTCCGCAGATTGATGCCGAAAGGGCCAGTAGTGTAGGGATTTTCTTGGCTAATTAATGTTGAACCTGGGTTAGGGCCCATCAAGCCAATAATTAACTTACAAAAAAGGAACCTTTTCGGGTATACTATTAAACCTTTGTCGCACCTGGTAAAAAACTATGATAAAGGGACCACCCTGGAGTCATTATTTACGATCTTTTCAGACTCTCGAAATATGAAAAGACCACCAAGTTGTCCCATCTGGACTCATTAAATTAAACAGATGAGGAATGGAGTCACTCTTTACAATATTTTCAGACTCTTGAAACATGAAAACACCAATGAGTTTTCCTGTCTGAACTCATTAAACTAATCAGATACGGGATAGAGTTTCTCTTTACAATCTTTTTAGACTCTTAAAACATGGAAAGACCAATGAGTTTACCCGTATGGACTCACTAAATTAATTAGATGGGGAAAGTGGACAATACAATTGCTTTGTGTCGGTATTTTGAAAAGAGTTTTTTGGCAGCAGCCGCTCCCTTGAACATGGCACTCCCTCAGATAAACCTTCATTGTGACGACCTCTCAATATGAACCTTACCATCCTATGTGTTTAGCCTATATACCCCAATGTTATTGCATCTCTGTATCCTAACACTCTTTGGTGTTCATGAGTCTAGTGCTGCATGGTTAAAACCGTTGTTTTGTGCCTTCTATTGTTTAAGGAAAACCCTTTACATTCTGTTTCCTCCATCAAACCATCAAGCATATTCTTCCAGCATTTCCTCTATGATTTTGACCCAATGCTCAAAAGATTCTTCAAAAAACAATCATTCTTGTCCCTTTCGTGTTGATTGATGTAGGACACATTATTTCCTACCTCTCGACAGGTCTCTTCCTATCGACTTCAACACTCTATCTAGGAAACAAACCCAGAAACACTTCAACGCCTTGGAACTTACAGACATCAATGGTAGGTTACGTTGTGTTTGGTTAGGGGTTTTCATTATTGGCTCCTAGTTAAATGATTCTATGAGTGTTCGATGACAAAAACATTTTTCACACTAGCTAGATTGTACTGGGCATCTTGGAGACCATCACCATTATCAATGGTCATCCTCACGTATGTTAATAGTCTCCATTATTAATTGGTAATCAGATGATTTCGTACATGTTCGACCTCAACGCCTTTATTCACATGTATTGAACTATGCTGTTACAGTGAAATGGAAATCAAGACCTTGGGTAGAGGCTTACATGAATCATCCTTGTTTCCTCTCTCAAGTTACGTTTATTGTTATTTGGAGACCACTCAACATAATGATCTTATTATGACACAGTTCCGCATTGTGCTTATCAGCATCCACGATCGTCATAACTCTTGGTTGAGAAATCACTTTGAAATGGCTACTGAGTGTGGGAATGCCCGACTTAGGACATGATTTTATATTTTTGATATATGTGTTGTATCAGGTTTCTCATATTCCCGAAGCTCTAATCCTCTCTCTCTTTTTTTCCAAATAAAAGGACAATTATATATAAAGTATTTCGGCCATCGTCACTACCTCTGATCTCCCACTTTAGGGGGCATCTGTTATACAGGAAAATGACCTCCTCATCAAATCATAGGGGAAGTGCAAGATGGATGGAGGAATGACCAAGTTCACGTGCCCATTTTCCAAGCTAACGCTATCTAGGAACTAGCAACCTGCTTTATCAAGCTTCCTAGCAAGGCTAAGGGTGTGTTAGATCCTAGGGTAACTCTACTTATTACCTCGGGAATGGCGTTAGTAAACCTAATTGAGCTTCTATGGGTCAAAGGAATGAGTTGACCAAGAAATATCCCAAGATTCCCTCATATGTCAGCTCACAGAAGCAGGGAAACATCAGAACTCAACCTGTTTGGAGGAATTAATAATTCTTAAAAGAGTCTACAAACTGGAAAGAGCACAAAGGCATGGAAACATCACTGCTTTTTCCTAATGGAACTCATGAAGGATTTGGCAAGGTTTATCCTCTCATGCTATATATGAAAGGCTAGGGACATTGTGGAAGGGGTCAAAACATTTAAAAGGATTGCCTATTTGATTGTCAAGCATAGTCTCTGACTAAGGTATAGAAAGAGGTTAAGGAGGGAGAGAGAGAGAGGAGCTGGAGGAGTAAGGGAAGTGTGATGCAGGAAAGTGTTCCCTCTGCGGAAAGAGGCAACCCCTCTAGCCCTAGAGTGGGTCTAGTCACAAACAAGGACAGATCAATAATAGCTTTCCTTAAACAGTCATAGTTGGAGGCCTACCTCAACTGGTGGTCGATGGAGTTCTGTTGCACTGCTCCAACTTCTGCCTCCTTCTCCTCAATGAGTGACCAACCTGAAAAAATGCAAAGGAAATACAACAAAGCACGTAATAGGAAAACAACAATGATCTATTTACTCACAAAGTCAAGAAGTCATGAGCTATCAAGTAAATTACATACAAGACATAGAAAAACATCATTGATTGTATTAATAATGAAATAAGAGCAAGCTTACAACCAAAGTCTTGACGTCGCAAGCCTTCTCAGAGGGATCCAGCTAGCATGTTCCTCAAGCATTCACTCTTTGAAGATGGATCTCCCAACATACAAGTCTCTCTCTCTCACTCACAAGTTTTACATAAAATCAAGGGCACTTCGCAACCTTCCACAAGCTATCGACAATCCCACACTTGTCACACTCACACCAGCTATCTAGCAAACTCACAAACACTAACAGCACTGCTCAATCCAAGAATTTACCAACTAGCCAACTATCCAACTAGCAGAGCATGGCAATGGTGAGAGGTTAAATAGGAGAAGGAGTCTCCATGAAAGGTGGAAGAGAGAGCTTATTGTCACACCGAATAAGTCGATCTTGCAGACAAGATAGACCTTCCTAGAATCTAAAGAAGACCTAATGACAAGCAAACCAACCAGACACTATCTTTCTCTAAATATGCTTTTATAAACAATGGCAAACAAGTGTTTTTAGGGCCTACCTTAGGTCCAATGCAAGTTTGTGGATGCCATCGCTCCTTTGATCCAAATGAGCTCCTTTGTCGTGAATCCGCAAACACAAACAAGGCAAACAAATTAAATAGCACCTGAAAGGCCAATATCATAAAACATATTTAACATGAAAGTCAAGGAGTCCATGAAACAAATAACATAAGATACTTGTTGAGAAAAATGAGTTTGATTGTATTAATTCAAAAGAAGAAGAACTTTACAACCTTTGCCTTGACGATGTACAAGCTCCTCCCAGGGTCCAGCAAGAAGTCTCCTCTACTATGACAAGTTTCACTCACTCCCCAATGAAGCCAAAAAGGTATGTGATCTCTCCTCTTAAGCTCAACTAGGAAGTCTTGATTTCACCAGCATTTAGCCTCAAAAATGTTCAGCTTCTAACCTCCTCAGCAACCAGCCCAATGCCTGTATTTATAGTGCAATGGAGGGAGGTTACTAAGTCCTCCTTCAAAGGGATAAAGCCCTCCTTCAAAGGGATAGCTCCTCTCATCAAGGGATTAGTTGCTTCTCTTTTGGGATGCATGAACCACCTCAGAGAGAACAATCCACGTAAAAATTCCTTCTAGAATCCTCTAGAATTAACCCAAAGTGAGTTTTTTAAGATAAAACTTGCGCCTTTTGACTTTCACAGGGGTCTGCACCCACACTATTAGGGACAGAGCGGGCAAGTCCGTAGTTTTTGTAAATAGAAGCTACGGGACCGCAGGTGACAGTGAGAGAAAGTGCGGAACCAGAGTTACATTGATTTTTAATGTCTTTCTCTCATTTCCAAAGCTTGACTTGAAGAGCTGAGGTCTGAGACTTGCTTAGGAGGATAGTACAAGTGATGACAGACCCATACTGACTGCAAATAATCATGGTGACGATATTTTTGTGTAACAGATTGCCCCTAAAGTGCGAAGTCTGTAGTAGATGAGGATTTCATTGATTATTTAGGAAGAGTGAAGTACTTTATCATTTCGAGGATCATCTTGTGGAGAGCCCGGTTGGAACCTGTAAAAACATTCAACGCAAAATATATATATGAGATCATATCATTGTTGAGGTAGGCATTCCCATACTCAGATCAAAACTGACTAGAAAAACTAACTACTGCTCTGATATAGGAATGATCTTGTAAAACATCACAAGTATAGAATCAGGTGGACACAGTATGGACACATCCATCTGTTTATGAATAGTCCATTATATAATGAATACAAAATTCCTCGCAGCCTGGATTGTGGAAACTAGATCCAGGGTCTTCATTTCAACTTCCTGAAACATTACGATTCTATCCATGCGAATGAATGTGTTGATGTCGAACATGGTAGAAACCACTTGATTACCAGTCAATGATGTAAACTGTTAACAAGTGTGAGAGAAACCACCAGTGATGTCAATGGCTCTCAAAGTACCCAATACAATCCATGAGATGTGAATAAATGTGTTGATTTCGAACATGTCACGGAATCCTTTGATCGAAAGTCATGGATGTAAACTGTCATCAAAGGTGAGAAACCTGCCATTGAGGCATGCAGATCTCAAGGTACTGACGATTTCTAGATCATCTTTCTAGATAATGAGCTGATGTTGATAGAAAGCGATCCGTCATAGGCAAGCCCACAACACGAAATCATAGATCAAGTTGAAGAAATTTAGTTGCAAGGACTGACTCAGGGATGGTCAAGATGGATGACAGATATTTTGCAGATGAATGGCTTATTGGCAGTGACCTCTTGAACACATAACGACACGACAGATGGTTTGGTGACAATTGACCCAAAGTTAATACCCAGAAACCGGCTGAAGACTTTCAATGTCGTTTGATCAACTGTTAGGCAAAGGATTTCCCAACCCAGGTGAATAAAAGTGTCGTGTTCAAGAGTGGTTACGAAGTATGACAAACATGCTCATTTTTCTCTCTTTTCCCCCACCATTTCTGGCAAGTACCTCTTTATTTTTGACAAGCTTGAGGAGGATAACATTTGCTTGATTATAAGCTCATCCTTCGGATGAGTCCAAATTAGTTTAAATTCGAACCCTAAGAAGGAGTGGTTTGTTCCTGTTTGTAATTGAACAGGTCCTTTACTGTGAAATTTTAACAAGTCCAGTATAGGAGAAACTCGGCGTTTTTCAATTTTAGAGAGTCTGAAAAAACTTAAGAAGACTCCAGGGTTGACCTTTTTCGTGAATTTGTGTCTCCCAAGCCTGAAAAAGTATAATATAATACTTGAGAGAACCGCTTGATCTTTTACGACCAAGGAGTACTTTTCATCATTAGTGCCCTTGATCCGAAAAAGTAAAAAAGCGATCAATGACACGTTGTTTTATAACCAATATTGAATTTGAAACGACAAAAATCTGGCAATCTTTTCATGTTTTTACGGTCGGAAAAGAGTTGTAAGTGGACTGTCTTTTAATTCCATTTTAACGAGTTTAAAAGAAGAACTCGACAATCTTTTCATGTTTCAGGAGTCAGAAAAGAGCTTAAAGGTGACTCTAAATGTTTTTTCGTCGAAAATGATAGATTTCGCCTGAATAATCTGTTATCCTGCACAAAAGCACAAACATTACTCATACCTGTTTGAAATGGATAAAAATGTCGCAAAAATACCTTTTCAAAGTGAAACATAAACAAATTTGCAATTTATTTACTCAAAAAACTTATAAAAAGGGCCTTCGTCAATTCATTTTTACCGTTTGAGTTTGGGTGAGAAAATAGTGCTTTTGTTCAGAAAACTTCCGGTGAAGATTGCGGAAAATCCAACCGTCGAAATCGAACGCCGTCTTCTCTAGGTAATCCACATCATCCTACTCTTCATTTTTAACCGTTTCATTTTTTGTTTTAGTCATTTATTTCATTTTTGGGAGGGTTTTTAGGCATAAACCCACGCGCGGGGGCCCGTAGGTTTACCACTGCTGGCCTACGGACCCCGACTTTTTCTCCATTGGGAAAAAGCTCGGGGTCCGCACCTTCCATGTAGACAAAGTGCGATCCCACGCACTGTGTCTACCCTGGAGGGTGCGGTCCCCGTCGCAAGGGTTTTTAACCCAAAAATTCTCAAAAATGGACCAATCAAAATAATTTATAGCAATTTAATTTATCCTTCTGCTTGATGCAGAGAGTACATCATGCTAGATTGGCATGAATGAGAGCATGAGGACGTGGATGCTGCCGCATGGAATCATCAGCCTTCACTTGATGCTTTGAGGGCATGTGGCTTGTACAAATTCTGGGCCATTCCTGGCATGAGGGCTCAGGTGGATTTCTTACAGTGGTTGGTTGACAGATGGAGCGTACAGGACCAGTGCTTCTTCATTGGCGGCCACCAGCTCGAAATTGAGCCGACGGACATATATTTCTTGACTGGTTTGCCTAAGAGAGGTGAAGACTTGACTCTGTTTGGGGCTAGGGCAGGTGGCCAGTCTGTCGATAGCCTCAGGCTAGAGTACTGCAACAGCCAGGCTAGAGACAAAGGGATAGACATAAAGACCATATCCCGTCCTGAACTCATGGTGATTGCATTCACTGTCACCAGACTTTGCGGGGCTGCCGCATTACATATTGCCACCGGATCCCAGATGCGTATGGCAGTTGATTGCTTTTGAGACACCATCTTCAACTGGTGCGATGATGTGTTGGCCAATGTGAGAGGCCAACTGACCAGGGCCAAGAACGGACGGCTAAAGACCTTTGGTTATGGGGCTTTGGTTGTGAGTTTTGGCCTGGAGAGGGTTCCTATGCCGATCCCCCAGCACCTTACTTTTGGAGCTGGGCTTCCTCGAGAGCCCAAACTGATGCGATGGGTCGCAGTTATGGCCCGTCACCCAGACGAAAGGACAGAGGTTGCTCGATTCAAACCCGAGTATTTCCAATGGCTGGAAAACCAAGTCTTTTCCATTCGAGACTTCCCTTATGCTGGGATGGATTTTCATGGTGACCCAGACATGGTTCTTCCACCAGGAGAGCAGTGGGATGATTCAGGTAAAATAATTTTCAACATTTTTCCTATTTTAATTTTTTTATTTTTCCATCGTCTCAAAACTGATAGCAAAAGTTTCAAATGCAGATGTGCGTCCATAGCAACCAGCCGCTCTCCAGCCTTATGAGAGGAAGCAACCAGTTGCACCCGCGCCAGCCCCACAAGACGAATCAGCAGAGGTTTTGGCCGAGTTGGAGGGTCATCTCGAGCGCTTGACAGGAGATATTCCGGAGACCACTATAGATGACATTCCTCATCGACTTTAGCACTATGTGATTGGGGTCCCGGGACATTTTAGGAGGTTCCTTTGCAAGGTGGCCCATGCAGTGGTTTCTTATAGAGATCATCACCAGTGATAGGATGATCGCCTATTGTGGGCACATGTGACATTTTTGTTTTTTGTACTTATCATTTTTGCCAATCATAAGGTGTTTTTTAACCTATGATCGAGGACGATGTATTTTTTGACACACTCCTATATATATCATTATTACCGGCTTATCTTGTAAATCATGTTATGGAATGGTTTTAAATTTATATGTATGATTATTGCAAATGTCTATTTAACATTCGAGAAGCAATTTCATCTGCTAATGTATTTAAAGATCTTGGAATATACTGATATTCAATATAATCAAATTCACGTTCCAAGAGATGCACTCTCAAAAATAATCTTAATAACACTGGATTTCTAATGGCATACACTCTATTAAGCTGTAATACAATGAGTTCAGAATCTAAACTCACTATCAAACTCTGAATCCCAAATGAAATAGATTCAGATAATAACTCAATCACTGCACTATACTCGGCAATGTTGTTCGTTGTTTAACCGAGGCTTACCCCATGCATAGATACTAACTCGTCAGAGGGCGAATAGATAACCCAAGCTGTGGAAGAGATGTTTCGTGTATTACGACAAGCACCATCATAGAAACCAATATATGTTTGGAGAGGCATCAACATCTGCAATATCAAGAGTAAAACCAAGATGAGCAGGAATAATGATGAAAAAACACTCTCTAAGCTAAGCACACTGTCTAAACTAAAACACACCAGCTAGAAAGAAAACCTATTCTAACTAAAAATCTCCATACCCATCCTTTAAGCATAATACCTCTTCAAGTAAAGACCATTTCTGGATTTACCCAAGGAGTCCCCGTCAAAGTCTGCCAATTCATAGGCCCCTTTGGCTAGCTTTTGCTTGACAACATAGGGACCATGCCACATAGGAACAAATTTTCCAGCGCCTAATTTATCATTAGCTTGATCGTAAACTAAGACTAGATCTCCTTTCGAAAATTTTTGAGGGGTCACATTTCGATCATACTGAGCTTTCATGCGTTTTGCGTGAGTCTCGATCACCAATGCAGCATCACGTCGATTCTCATCTACTTGAGCCAAGTATAACAAACGCTTTTCCTCTTTGGAAGTGGCTGGAAGTAACTCGATGGCCATTTGCAGTGACGATATTTCGCATTCAATAGGTAACACAGCTTCCAAACCATAGACTAGTTGGAAAGGAGTGAACCCTGTTGATGTTTTTACTGAAGTTCGGTACGCCCAAAGCGCTAAAAATAACATGTTGTGCCAATTCAACCGACGAATCCCAATGATTCGTTAGATCATGATAACTAAAACTTTGTTGATGGATGCAACCAGACCATTCGCTTGTGGATAATAAGGGGTTGAACTATCGTGACGTAAACCAAGCTGGCCTGTAAGTTTTGTCATCATAACATTTCGAAAATGGTGCCCATGATCAGTGATTATCGCTTGTGGGACAGCAAACCTAGAAATTATATGATTGAACATGAAAATTGCAGCTATCTTGCCGTCTGCCTCAAATGTAGGCATCGCCTCGGCCCACTTGGTAAAATAATCTACCGCAAGGATGATATACGCATGGCCCCCGGCCGAGTGAGGGTTACATGTAATAAAATCGATACCCCATTTGGCAAAAGGACCAACGGCAATTATAGGGTGGAGAGGAGCAGGTGGAGCATGCATCTTACAATCAAAAATTTGGCAGTTGTGGCATTTTCGGACCGCCATAATACAATCTTTAAATAAAGACGGCCAGAAGTATCCAGCGCGCAATATCTTTTGGGTTGTGGCAAACCCAGAGATATGACCGCCACACGCTCCAGAGTGACAGTCATTTAGAACCCTTTCATCTTCCTCGTGAGTTAAGCAACGTCGAAAAACAGAGTCTGCCCCACAGTGATAAAGAGTATCTCAAATAATCCTGAATTGTTGGGACTGGAATCGAATTTTTCGACATTCTGACCTTGGAATTTCTGGCCGAAAGGATTGGGTCTGGAGATAAATGATGATATCCCTATACCACGGATCTAAAGTGCTGATTAGAAACAAGGATTCGTCCGCAATGGGCTCCTCCACCACAGTTTCCGTGTCAGCACGCGGGAAGTCACACATTAACTCCGCAAAAACTAAAGATTTCTTAGACTTAGACTTCTCAAATTCCAAGTCGAACTCCTGCAGGATAACAATCCATTGAGAGTACTTTCCCCCTAGCAATTTCTTGGTCAAAATGTAGATCATAGGGTTGCAATCCGAAATTACTGTAGTTTTACGTAGTAAAATGTAGTGACAAAAACATTGGACAACTTGAACAGCTGCCAATGGCAATTTCTCCACATGTGAGTATTTTAGCTCAATTGGATTTAAAGTTCGACTAAGGTAATATATCACATGTTCAGTTCTGAATTCATCTTCCTGAACTAAGACCATTCCAATTGTGGAATGAGAGTCGGCGAGATACAAGAAGTAATCCTGGTTGTAGTTGGGAGGATGCAACAACGGTGCATGGGTCAACGCATGTTTGAGTGCATCAAAAGATTTCTGAGCTATCTCATCCCAATAGAATGGAGTATTTTGCTTCAACAACCGGGTAAAACCCTTTGTAACCTCGGCGTAGTTAGGAATGAATCGTCGTAAAAAGTTTGCTTTCCCTTGCAAACATTGGAGTTGGCGAAGACTCGAAGGAGGAGGCAATTTGATGATAGCTTCGACCTTCGAGGGATCGACGCGAATGCTGGCTTTCGAAACTACAAACCCCAGCAATCGACCCGTTTCTATACAGAAGACACAGTTGTGTGGGTTCAACCGAATCTGATAATGCCTACACCTCATAAGGATTGCTCGTAAATGGACGAGGTGATCAGCTCGATGTAATGAATGAGCAGGCAAATCATCAAGATACGGTTGCACAATGTGCTTGATGTCATGAAACGCATAAGACATCGCCCTTTGAAAAGTTGCTCCGGCATTCTTAAGCCCAAAAGGTAACTTGCAATAAGAAAATGTCCCCCATGAACAAATGAAAGCCATTTTTGGTTGATCAGTACGTAGAATATTTATTTGATTGTATCCGGAAAAACCATCCATGAAGGAGAATATTTCGCTGCCGGCACAATCATCAATGATTTGATTGATATAGGGAGCTGGGTAATTGTCCTTTGGACAGGCTCGATTAATGTCCCTATAGTCGATGCATATTCTTATTATTCCCTGTTTTTTGTTAACCGGAACAATATTCGATACCCAATCCGTTAACGAGATCAGATAAATGAAACCTGCTTTCAGTAGTTTCTCAACTTCTGCTTTAATTGCAGCAGCTTTTCGTGGGTGAATCTGACGCAAACGTTTCCTGACGGGTTTAGCGTCCGGGTAAGTCTTGATCTCATGAACAACAATCGCGAGATCAATTCCTGGCATTTCCTCATAGGACCAGGCAAACATGTCGCGGAATTCTTGAAATAGGGCCTTATATAGCTGAATTTCGTCATCTGTACACAAGGCACCTATATGAATGTTCTCAACAATTCCGAGCTTAACCGAAATGTCAACAGGAATAGTTCGAGAGATGTTTCCTAAATTTAACTCTGAATCGGGATGTTTCATTGGATTCTGAGGTTCCTTGACATATTCAGCCGTAAAAATTGATGAGAAATCATTTTCAAAACGATCATCCTCGGGTAAAAACGAAGATCTATGATGGAGATCTTCCCATGGTAAATCATCTACACATAGGATTTCACGAATTTGCTCATCAGGGTGAAAAAGTTCAGAAAACGTGATTAAATCTGAGCTTGATGTGAAAAGTGATTCCTCACGGACCACATTCATGAAGTCATTTTCGGTTGAAGATGGGTCGGCAAACGACTACACGGCTTCATAAGCAATTTCATATGGACTCAAAGGCATGGCATTACCAAATGAGTCTATCTCAGATTCAGAAGGAACGATCCAAGGATCATCATAAACAATGGTGTCTGATGTAATCATATGAATGGCTGCAAATGAAGACGATGCATTGATCGAAGGAAAAGGAAAAGTTCCCAGTAAACCGGCATCTTTAACTAGTCCTACTCCAACATCCTTATATGGGATAGTCGTTTTACCGACATGCTGAATACTCTGAGAAGAGGTTGGGTCAGATGAAAAGTAAGCCATCTGGTCTATTGTTATGATCTTTCCATTATGTGGGAACTTTATTACTCGAGAGACCGATGAAACGACCGCTGTCATAGCATAAGACCAACTTCGACCCAAGAGAAGGTTGTAATCTAGAGGGGCATCAACCACCTCCACATCTAGATTAACGGTTTTTCCTTCAACCACTATAGGCAAATCTTGTAGAATGCCAAAAGGATGAAACCCACGGCCATCAAAGGCCTTTAGAATCGTCAGGGATTGGTTTAGCGAAGGAGAACCAAGCGATCTCCAACATTGTATTGACATAATACACGTTGAGGCTCCCTCATCAATTACAGTCCGATGAATAGGCCTGTTTTTTACTATGACTGGAATCTGGAAAGCCATTTGATGAGACAAACACGATGTACTATTTTCTAGATTGAAAATTATTAGGTTCGAGTCCTGAACATCAACAGCTCCCATAGCCGACAAAAGTAATTTACATTGTGTTGGACATGATTGCAGCACTTCCAAAGCCGACATTATTGAGGGTGAAATAGCTAAATCCTCAACAATGTTATAATTCTAAGCCGCTCTCGCATGTGGATTGAAAGATGACTTTCGAAGTATACCCTTGGTGGGCAGTTTGATTACCAAGTCTGGATTAGGTTTCTCGATCTGTAGTAGATTGGAACCGGGAGCTGAGGTTGATGGATTAGAATGAGAAGATTTTGCTTCTTTACCATCAACAGGATTTTTACTACCATAATCTTGCGATCGAGTCGCAATCCTAACATGGGACATCATCAGTATGGGTTCTTCATTGGCACTTGAGGACGAACCTATCATCTTACTGTCTTGAGCTGGAAAAGGATCCTTCAAAACCACAGGAGTTTGGGAAACTTTGACAATCTTCGCAACCTCTGCACGATGAGGGCAGTCTCTTATAAAATTTTCATCGTCACAAATGAGACAAGGATAACGAGGTTTGTGCTTTTCATCATTGGATTCCACCTTTTCAGGTTTCTCCTTTGAAATTTTTTCCGTTTTATTCTTCTTCTTTCCCTTCTTCTTCCCACCAGATTTTGATTTGGCTGTAGATGACTCTACAATGTGAATATCGGCGGAAATCTCTGCAGAAGAATCTCCTGTTGGGGAATCAGGCAAGGTTATGATAGGAGAAGAATTCTTGGAAGACTTCTTCTTACTTTTAGTGTTAACCGTACCAATCATACCATCGGTGGCATGAGATCCCGAAGGAGCTGCAGCATTTTGATTTTGCTTGGGAAGATCAGGGATTTTCTCGTGTAACGTACCTGACTGAGTATAGACCAAGTCAAGGTACTGTTCTTGAGCAAGTACTTGCTCCTTAGTAACAACTCCGGCTTTAGCAACATCTTCAGTGATCTTAGGCAACAAATATTTTACAAACCACTCGGCCAAGATCTGATCCGGAATAAACACCTTCACTAAACTCCGTGGACGTCTCCACTCATGAATATGATCTGAAATATAAGTAGACATCGATTGTTTTAACGAAGTTAACAATTCCGTGCCATTGTCATATCGGACTAGCAACTGAAAATGAGTTAAAAACGAGGTAGCTAACTGACTAAAATTAAAAAAGTGCCTCGCGGTAACTCAATGTACCACTTGGTCGCGAGACCAATTAGAGTGCGCTGGAAAAGTCTAAGATGGATTGAATCATCTAAAATGGAGTTAGATGCACACCAGAGGTGGTAAGTCATCACATGGTTCGACGGGTCCTCTCCTGATTTACCTTCGAACTTGGGAATGTCACTGGGCAACTTATTCGGATTGGTAGCCAAAACAGAAGATAATTAATGGGATCGTTCATTAGGCGCGACAAGTCAGGCAAGTCCAAAGTTGCGATAAACAGTAACTGCCGATTAGGATCCCTAAAACTCTAGGTCATGGGACCAGCCCTAGGAGGAGGATATTTAGGATAACTAGGAATAGGAATTGCGTTTGGGATATTGTATCCTCCTGGAAAACCAGGATTAACCCGACCATACTGGGGTTGTTGAGGTTGTTGATAAGTGTACCCAGGATATGGTTGATACTAATAGACTAGCTGCTGCATAGCAGGACCGAATTGGTACTGTCCCTGGTACGGTTGATAAGTTAATTGTGGTTGACTTGTGACAACTGTACTTGAACCAGGTTGTCCTACAAGCATCTGAACCGAAGTTTGAATCATAGATCCAGACAGTGGTAAAGATGTCTGAGGAGTAGATACAGGAACAGTAGAAACCGGAGCTGTCGATACTCCAGAAGTAGGTGGGGTAGATTGAACAGATGTTGCAGCAGTTGTAGTAGTCGTTTGAGGCGGAGTACGAGGTGTACTAGGCCCAGGCTGAGAAACTACTAAAGGTACAGAAGTTTGAATGTTAGACTGGACTGGTTGCTGGGGTGAACCAGAAACTAAGGGTTGTCCAATTTGAGATGACAACTGTACATTTGGCTGCAACACCTATTGGGTTTGTGATGGATCCCACACTATATTCATTCCGGGGTACTGACCCATAACGGGTTGAGAATACTGAGGACCATAACCGGGTTGAGGGTAGGATTGATAATTGAAAGGTACATTTCCCATCCTTGAACATACGTTTGACCAGAGGGTGGTTGGAAACCTTGGTTCGAGTACTGACCTTGGGGTTGATACCCTTGAGGCACGTACTGATACTGGGGTTGACCTTGAGGTATAAATTGATACTGGGGTTGACCTTGGGGTACATATTGAGTCTGGGGTTTACCTTGAGGAACATACTATCCTGTAGGTATGTACTGTCCTTGAGGTTGCCCCCTAGGTGAGAATTGAGGCTGCCTCCCAGGCGGTAACTGGCCACCTTGAGGTTGAGGATTGGAATAGAACCTGACATCATGAGAATGTCTTCTACGCTCAATGGCTTAGTACCATTGCTTCCAGTTAATAACCCTTGCTCAATGGGTTGAGAAGATGCTCCCGAAAAAATACCAGAAAGGGACTGATACCCGGAGGGAACAGAAGGACCACCGTACAAAAAGGATTCAGGCGATTGAGTAAACATGGATGACTGTCCTGGCAAATTTACGGGAGTATAATAACCTCTAGGTGTTGGGTGATAAGGAGCGCGATGTGGTGAAAAACTTAACCCTGAGTTTTCTAAGAAATTATTCAAAGAAAGATACCAAGAACTACTCCTAGGTGGACTGTAAAAAATTGATTCTCGCTCCCTTAGCTCAATAATAGGTTGATTTTCAGGGATAGGGATGCCTACTTCTTCTTCCAGAGCAAGTTCTTCAATAGCAATAAGTCCAGAAGGAAGATCTTGGGTGATTACTCTTTCTACCCTAGGTGAACCAGGACCACTAGAAGCTAGAGAAACAAACCCCGATGTCGAAGTAGTAGCAAATTCACTTTCAGGCTCGGATATTTCAGGTTCCTCACCTATATCACTAGTAGATGAAAAACTACTAGTAACTTCAGAAATAGACACTGCCTGTGGATTATAATCTGCCACTAACGGTTAAAAATCAGGATGTACTATCAAAGAAGATTCTCCTTCTTCAGGTGACCCAACTCTACTGTCTCTAGGAGTTACGAGGACTTTCAAGCCTTCAAGCTGGCTCGATACTTCCTCAGTAACTCAGCCACATTTACAAACTCAGGAGATTGGCCCCGAAGTCTACGAGACTACCTTGGTAATTCAGCCACAGTTAAAAACTTTTAACTACTTCACACGTGAACAAAGTAAAATCTCAATGAAAAGCACCTAAAGTCGCTAAAGAACCAAACAAATTTGAATCACATGCCTAAATAATCTAGGAGATCAAACACACACAAACAATAACTTTCCATACTGAAAACACTAGTTGGTGATTAAATCCAACGTCGCAGAGTTCAATACAGAAATGGCAGTTGGAACAGTTACCCTGGCAACCTGCTTAATGAATAGACTGGCACAAGTTCCTCCACTTAACCGTCTCGAGTGAAGAGAACCCCCCAGAAAATCCAAGTGAGTCTAGCCGACATCTGCTCCAGGTACAGTGGGATCTTCCCACCACTGTCACCTCATGAAGAGTCCTAAAGGATATGGCCACTAAGGTTACCAACTGAAACAAATATACCTGGGGGAACAGTCTACGATCCGATACGCACGCAAGGGCAGAGTAGCAAGCTCAATCCCCTTGAAGTCTCCTTGACATAATCCAAGGTTTACCAACAAGTGATCCCAGGCTCCTCGACAATGGTTAATCTGAGGCTTACCGTTTTTAATACGTGAATATCTGGCGTCGTTCCCAATGAGGAAGGATTGATTCCCACACTAGTTCGGACACGATCTCGTGCTTCTCCTTTAAGAGGAGCTTTCCCAGAGCATAAATGCAACAATTGGATTTCTTCCCTACCACAAGATACAACTACTTGTTTTTTTTTATTGTCTTGGAGAGTTAATTACTCTCCTACTCCAAGACACTAGCCTAAGCTAAGTTGGTGTATTAGAGCCCTAGAAATAAAAATATTACTAGATGAATTTTACTTTAAGCGTTATTTTTATTGGTTTTTGTTTAAGTCAAAAGGTGCGGAGATGAAACTCGTGGTATGAAGACTCGACTCAAAATCACTAAAAATGCACCTAAGATGATTTAAACAATCTTTTTCTCTTCGATGAACTTCTAAACTAAGAAAGAGTTTGAGAATGCAAATACTTTATAAACACAAATCTTTCTCAATCAAAAAAATTAAAAGAAGAGCATTTGTCCTTTTCCAATGCACTCAAAACGAGACAACTAGTTATTTCACAAAAATTTCCCTTTTCGTTTCAAAGCACTCAAACACTACAAAAAAAAAACTTTTTCCAAAAGAGATTTTTATATTTTTTATAAAACACTCAAAACTATGAAAATGACTAACTTTGATATCTATAAATTATAAAAACCTATTTGAAGTCAAAGCCTACTAGATGTCTTTTTTAAGGATTTTTTACTTAGCTAGATGTAAGCTAAGGACTAATTTATGCAGAATCACAAATAAGTCAAGAAAAACCAATTTTGCTTTCTTTTTGAAAATGAAAATCCAAACTTTAAGCACAAGCTTTTCGAAGTTTTGTAAAGAGAAAACTCAAAGCGGATTCCTCAACAAGGGTAGATTTCATAAATGGTCAGACTCATAAGAAGGCTGGTAGAAACTAAGGTGATCTGAAGTCCCTACAGCTTCTAAGCTCAGAGCCACTACAGAACCAAAATGAAAAACAAGCCCAACAAGCGAAACTCCTAGGAATTTCACCTAAAACCGTAACACTAACGAAATCAACCTAAGGAAAGCTTCTGACAAGTTATATGCAGGTCTGGGCAGTGGATAACAATTTCTAAACAAAAAACTAAGCTGACTAACAGAGGAAATCTTAGGTTTTTCAAAATTTTGACAGGGTCTGCAGGCCCACAGTTGACACAGGTGCGGTCCTGCTCTGTGATAAAAGCCAAGCTGTGGGTAGGTACGCACTGTGTCAAACGGCTACGGTACGGTCCTCTCCCAAAGCTATGAAAAACAAAAAATAGCCCTGGATCTACAAACTCTACCCAATTTTACACACAACAAGCCAAAAACAGAAACAAAAACACAGTTTCTTAGGTCAAAGTAAAAACAAGGAAAACAATCAAGTCCCCAGTGGAGTCGCCATTTTGTTGCACGGAATAAGTCGATCTTGCGGACAAGATAGACCTTCCTAGAATCTAAAGAAGACCTAATGACAAGAAAACCAACCAGACACTATCTTTCTCTAAATATGCTTTTATAAACAATGGCAAACAACTGTTTTTAGGGCCTACCTTAGGTCCAACGCAAGTTTGTGGATGCCCTCGCTCCTTTGATCCAAATGAGCTCCTTTGTCACGAATCTGCAAACACAAACAAGGCAAACAAATTAAATAGCACCTGAAAAGCCAATATCATAAAACATATTTAACATGAAAGTCAAGGAGTCCATGAAACAAATAACATAAGATACTTGTTGAGAAAAATGAGTTTGATTGTATTAATTCAAAAGAAGAAGAACTTTACAACCTTTGCCTTGACGCTATACAAGCTCCTCCCAGGGTCCAGCAAGAAGTCTCCTCTACTTTGACAAGTTTCACACACTCCCCAATGAAGCCAAAAAGGTATGTGATCTCTCCTCTTAAGCTCAACTAGGAAGTCTTGATTTCACCAGCATTTAGCCTCAAAAATGTTCAGCTTCTAACCTCCTCAGCAACCAGCCCAATGCCTGTATTTATAGTGCAATGGAGGGAGGTTACTAAGTCCTCCTTCAAAGGGATAAAGCCCTCCTTCAAAGGGATAGCTCCTCTCATCAAGGGATTAGCTGCTTCTCTTTTGGGATGCATGAACCACCTCAGAGCGAACAATCCACGTCAAAATTCCTTCTAGAATCCTCTAGAATTAACCCAAAGTGAGTTTTTTAAGATAAAACTTGCGCCTTTTTACTTTCACAGGGGTCCGCACCCACACCGTTAGGGACAGAGCGGGCAAGTCCGTAGTTTTTGTAAACAGAAGGTGCGGGACCGCAGGTGACAGTGAGAGAAAGTGTGGAACCAGAGTTACATTGATTTTTAATGTCTTTCTCTCATTTCCAAAGCTTGACTTGAAGAGCTGAGGTCTGAGACTTGCTTAGGAGGATAGTACAAGTGATGATAGACCCATACTGACTGCAAATAATCATGGTGACGATATTTTTGTGTAACACTTATCCCCAATGAAGGTAGCACAATTGATGGAATTGCTATGCTAGAGAAGGAAGGGCGACACAACCTATGCCAACAACCAGGTCTGGAGAGATCCAGAAGGCCGACTGTTGGAATGAATTTTCCCAATCTTGATCATGACGAGTGTATAACAGATCCTTAGCGCTGACATCGCTAGTGAGAAATGTAGCCAGTCAAATCATCGCTAAAGAAAATAAGTCTCCTCGTGCTGGAGCATGGAATTGGTCCATCATGAGAATCAGATGTACTTCCGTGCTAGAAGCGTAGCCGGACTATTTACAAGCACTTTTTATCGCGTATATTAAGCCCAGAGTCGCGATGAGGCAGAAAAACTTAGGAAAAGTGGGTCACTTGGTAGCACAAGAGAGCATTTGTCCAATATGAGCATGTTTGACTTGGACACATGACACAGTAGAAGGACTGAGGTGAAGGCAATGACAAATTACTGTGTAACAGATGCCCCCTAAAGTATGAAACCCGAGAGAATGCTTTATGAAATTGACTGAGCGAGAACACCATTTGGAAGAACCTGCATGCAAGTACAACTGATATATCTGATAACGAAGTACATGTAGTCTAGGCATGGGCATAACCATCCAAAAGACATATGAACTAGGTCTGTGGTATGGACGTAGCCATCCAGCCAATAAGACCATGATAATAATAAAGGTATGGTCAAAGCCATCCATGAAGACTCAAGTATGGTCGTAGCCATCCATCAACGAGTCATGTAATCACGAACCAATCCACGCAGCCCGAACATGTGTAATCTGAGTTCGGGGTCTTGAACCCAACTGATCATTGTACAAATTCTAGCATGCGAATAGATGTGTTGAGGTCGAGCATGATAGAAAATTTCTTGATTACCGGTCAATGATGAAAACCGTTAACAAGCGCGAGAGAAACCAGCAATAATGCTAATGGTTCTCATGGTACTATCTAGCACAATCCACAAAGTGTGAAGAAGGAGCTGAAGTCGAACACTCATGGAATCACCCAATCGATGACCAATGATGAAAGTCGACCATTAGGCACGAAGAACTTGCCATTGAGGCATGCAAGCTCTAAGGTACCAAAGGGGATCTCTAGATCAATCTCTTGGATAATGAGCTGATGTCGACAAGAGATGACCCATCACAGGAGGGCCATAATGTTTCCCTCGTAAATGACACAAGATAAGGAACAAGAGATAGATGGTGAAACAGAGTATCAGAGGAGGAGGCAAGGATGTAAACTATAGAAGGATTATACTCTTGAACATGTTGATGACACGACTCCTGAGCGTGGCAGCATTCAGGTACCAAGGGACCAGAGGCTTGATGGAGACAGCATGAATCATATGGAATGAAGCTAAATGGAAACCCAAACTCGTGGAAGGCCAAATGACGATGTATGGATGTCCCATCCCGATAAGAAGCAAAAGTGTCGATGTTCAAGAGTGACTAGCTGCCAATGATGATTTCCAAATTTTCCCCCAACATTGTTGGCGAGTACCCTAATTATTTTTGAAAACAAGTTTGAAGGGGATAGCATATGCTTGTAATATAAGTTCAACAGCTGGTCGAATCCAACCTAATAATCGTTTAACGAGCCCTAGGGAGGAGAAGCTCGGTCTCGTCATGATGACGAGTCTAATGTCATCAGGGTTTAACGTGTCCGACATAGGTACAACTCAGAGTCTTTTTCATGTTTAGAGAGTTTGAAAAAGACACGGAAAAGAAAACTCCAGGGAGGTCCTTTTTCGTAGATTTGTGTCTCTCGAGCCCAAAAAAGTATCAAATGATACTCGAAAGAATTTTTCAACCATTATGATCAAGGATTAATTTTCATGACTAGTGACCTCGACCCGAAAAAGTAGAAAAATGATCGAAATCACGTTGTTTCGTAACCAATAACGAACCTGAAACGACAAAGGCCCGACAATCTTTTCATGTTTACACGGTCGATAAAGAGCCTAAAGGTGACCACCTCTTGTTCCTTTTAACGATTCAAGAGGAATGACTCAGCTATCTTTTCATCTTTTAAGTGGGAAAAGAGTGTTAAAGAAGACTTTACGGATCAAGTGTATACGAAGCATGAGATAACTCCACTACCTATAGCTCTGCACAAAACAACCGTAAACCCATTCAACATAAAATGATCAATATATGTGGAAACATAGCTAAAAAACCAAAACTTTAACTAACCATGTGATAAAAATGAGGAAAAACCAACATTTTAAAATATAATTTTTTAATTTTCAAAAATTACTATAAAAAGGGGGGTAATCCATTTATTTTTACCATTGGCACTGTTTATTTCACCTTGGAGTGTTTTGGACCACCAACCTGAGAAAAGTTGGCGAGCTGATTTCGGCCTCATTCGTCCACAGTTCATCCTGAAATTTCTACCAGGTAAATAGACTTCTTCCTGTGCTTCATTTCAGTATCTTTTTAATGCATTTTAGCATTATACATGTAAGTTTAGACAGATTTTTGAGTCGGAGTCCACCGCTCAGTCATCGTGGGTATGTTGCTCTGGTCCGTGATGACTGAGTATGATTTACACATAACATTTTCCAATCATCGCGAGAATGTGATGTATTCTCGTGATGACTGCGAGAAAAATGAATTGTCGACTTCGCGACATAGTAACTGTTTTAAAAACAGTCACGATGACGATGCAAAATTATTTTTTTGTGCAAATTATGCACTGAAATTTGTAAACGAAGTTCTAATTCATTTTTTCTCATCATGCAGGACATCATGGTGTTTTTTTGGCAAGAACGAACGCACGATGATAATGATGTGGAAGCTTTTTCTAATGTTGGGTACCGAAATGATTTATGTGCATGCGGGTTGCTAAAATTCTTCCTCACTCCGCACCTTCGAGCCCAACCTGATTTGTTAGAGCTACTGATTCATGCTTGGAATTTGACAGATGGAAAATTCATGATCTGAGGCTGAGAGATTGAGTTTGATGCCACAGATGTATATTTCCTGACCGGGTTGTCCCATCGCAGTGAGAGGCCAATTCTAGAGGGGCAGCGACCCGGTGGCGAACCTCTAGAGATGCTGATGGTGCGAGTGTTCCCATGGGCACACAAAACGAGAAGCAGGAAGGTGGAAATCTTCACTTTGGAAGACGTGGTTCTTCATGCAATGCTATTTATGGTGACGAGGGCAGTGGGCTCCCAAACCCAACACAAGGCATCGAAAACCAATATCCGGTTGGCTCTTGAATGTCTCAATCCAACCATGTTCAACTGGGCGGAAACAATGACGACCAATATGAAGAGACAACTTCTGTTGTCGAGGAGAGACGAAACAGTTTGGCTACGGGTCCATCTTCGTCCCACTCAGGCTGGAGTAGGTGCCGACGCTGCAGATGCAGGACATGGACTTGGATTTGCCCAGACCATAAGAGACCGGGATCACACAGTGGGCACACGGTATGCCACGAGGAGGTGGCGGACAACCAGTGTTGTGGGGGACACTATTCTGGGAGTGGCTGGATCGCCAAACAATCTTCGTCGAGGATTGGCCATATGCTGGCATGGACTTTCACAGAGACCCTGACATGCAGCAGCCCGCTGGCAAGCAGTGGGACAATGGTGGTAAGACATTTGATCACATTATTTTTACATTTTATTTTTATGATGCTTTTTATATTTTTTCATGTATATGTCCTAATGACGTACTCTATGGTATTCGTAGATGTGGGACTAGTGAGACCTGTAGGGCTAGCTCCAGAGGGACGGAGGGATCCACTGGGCATCGGAGCACTGGCCTTGGCTCCCCCAGCTAGTGATCTGGTGGAGACAGTGGCCCAAAATCTTGAGGGCCTGATGGCGGGGATGCCTGATTACATGGGGGTCGAGGAGATCCCCATAGAGTTCCAGATACATATAGTAGGAGTGATACCTAGGGTGCACGGCCTATTTAGGTGAGTGTCATAAGCGTTGGTGTGCTATAGGGAGCATAACCCATTGCAGTAGATGCCTAGGTTTTATTTCCTGCGGATGTTTTGAGAGACATGTGTCTCGGATGTACGGAGAACACAGACTCTATTTGGACATATACACTTATTTTTTGAGCACCTTGATGCACCGCACGAGATATATATATATACATATTCCTATGGTTCATTACTATGTTTTGAATGCTTCTTTATGTTGTTTTGATTACATTTTATGCAAATTTCTGTCTAATACATGGTTTGCTAATGCATCAGTTTACGTGTTTAATCTTCGTGGAATGTGATGATATGTGATAAAATCAAAATTCCTTTCTAACAATTTAACACATAAATATAACCTTAAAATCCAATGGTCTTTGACAGAATAACGCCCATTAAGTTGGTGGATGACAAGCTGAGAATCCATATTCACAACCAATGTACAAATACTGTGATGATATGTGATAAAATCAAAATTCCTTTCTAACAATTTAACACATAAATATAACCTTAAAATCCAATGGTCTCTGACGGAATAATGCCCATTAAGTTGGTGGATGACAAGCTGAGAATCCATATTCACAACCAATGTACAAATACCGAGATTGATAGCCTCGGTGAGTAACTCAATAACATCAATATATTCAGCGACATTGTTTGTGGTACAACCCAGAAAAACACCTTGAAGGTCTACTAACTCACCGTGAGGATCGTAGATCATCCATGCCACAGAAGAAAGATTGCGAGTACTGTGGCAGGAACCATCAACGAAACAAACGTAAGGTGTACTGGACATCTGCACAAGAAGCAAAAAACACAATAAGTGGCAATTATGCCTACACACCAAGCCAAACATGAAAACATACACATAACACACCCGTTGAAAGCACATGTATGTACAAATCAGAGTGCATGGAGTTGACGCATAATATTTTTTCATGTAAAGCCCATTTCAGGGCTTTTCTAGATGGTTCCCTTCATAATCATTCAGCTCATAGGCCCCTTTTTGCAAAACTCGCTTTACAATATAAGCCCTGTGCCACATGGGTTTGAATTTTCCTGCCCCCAGCTTATCATTTGCTTGATCATAAAGCAGGACTAAATCTCCTTCAATGAAGGAATGAGGATGGACAGCATGATCGAAGTGAGTTTTCACTCTCTTCTTCTGTGCTTCAATAACCAGAGAGGCTAGTCGATGAGTCTCATCCAACTGCCCTAGGTAGAGAAGACGTTCTTCTACCAGAGTAGTGTTGGGTAGTAATTTGACGACTAATTTCAAAGAAGGGATCTCACACTCAATTGGAAGGGTAGCCTCGAGCCCGTAAACCAATTAGAATGGGGTGAACCCGGTGGCATCCTTCATAGAAGTTCGATAGGCCCATAAGGCAGAGAACAACATCAAGTGCCAGTTGGACTTGTGCATGCCAATGGTGCGTTGAAGCATCGTAACTAAAACCTTGTTTATGGCTTCTACTTGGCCATTGGCCTGAGGATAGTATGGTGTCAAGCTATCATGCCACAAGCCTAGTTGGGTTGTTAACTTAGTCATCATATGATTACAGAAATGCTTGCTGTGATCAGTGACAATAGCCCGAGGGACTCCGAAACGTGAGATAACATGATTAAATAAAAATTGTGCCACTGTGTGACCGCCTTCAGATAGTGTAGGCATCGCCTCGGCCCATTTTTTGAAATAATCAATGACAACGATGATATACCCATGCCCCCCGGCCGAGCGAGCGTTATAGGTCATATAATCAATGCCCCATTTGGCAAAAGGGCTGACAGTAACAACAAGGTGCAATGGAGCAGGAGGCGCGCGCATCTTCCGTTGGTAGATTTGGCACTCATGACATTAGCGGACGGTAAGAATGCAATCCTTGAAGATGGAGGGCCAAAAGTAACCAGCACGAAGGATCTTCTGAGCAGTATCATACCTGGACTTGTGACCACCACAGGCACTAGAATGGCAGTCACTTAGAACTCGTTCGGCTTCCTCAAACGTTAAGCATCGGTGGAGAATGGAGTCGGCGCCGAGACGGTACAGGGTGTCCCCAATTATACGATAGGGCTGAGAATGATGGCGAATTCGTTTCCGAGCATCCTTGGACAAATTGGGGTGAAAAGAGGACGCCTGAAGATAGACAATGATATCCCTGTACCAAGGATCGAGGGTACTAATTAAGAATAGAGTTTCATCTGGAATATGGTCCTCTAACCGAGAGGGCGCAGTAACAGATGGCAGAGAGCAAAGCAACTCAGCAAAGACGAGAGATTTCTTAGACTTGGCAGTGGTGAACTCCAATTCAAACTCTTCGAGGATGGCAATCCACTTTGAGTACTTGCCCCCCAGTAACTGACGTGACAGGATGTACGTCATTGGGTTGCAATCAGAAACCACCATCATGGTGCGCAATAAAATATAGTGGCGGAAATGTTGGACGGCACAAACGACAGCGAATGCCAACTTCTCGACATAGGCATATCAAGTTTTTGTATTGAGTAGATTGCGGCTGAGATACTAAACGACATGCTCAGTGTCATCATCATCATCTTGAACTAGAACCATGCCAATAGTGGTATCGGCAGTGGCTAAATATAGAGTGTAGTCACGATGATAATCAGGAGGACGCAACAACAGAGCGGAAACAAGGAGAACCTTGAGGTGCTCGAATGACTCTTGTGCAACGACATCCCAAAGAAAAGGGGTATCCCACTTTAGTAACTGCGTATAGTCTTTGGCCACTTCGGCATAGTTCAGAATGAATTGTCGTAAAAAATTCACTTTACCCTAAAAACTCTGCATTTGTTGCAAAGAAGTAGGGGGAGGGAGATTCAGGATGTCTTCGAATTTAAGGGGATCCAAACGGATACCCTCTCGAGAGATGATGAACCCAAGAAGTTTGCCTGACTCAACGTAGAAGACACACTTATGAGGATTAAGCCGGATATGATAGTGTTGATAGCGGAGAAAAATTTCACGAAGGTGAGCTAGATGGTCCTGGCGCTTTGCTAAATGAGCTAGTAGATCATCCAGGTAAGGCTGCACAATGTGTCAAATATCATGGAATGCATAAGACATTGTGCGTTGAAAGGTGGCACCGACATTGTTTAAACCAAAAGGGAGCTTTTTATAGGTGAAAGTGCCCCACGGACAGATAAAGGCGCTCTTGTGTTGATCTGCAGGTGCAATATTAACCTGGTTATAACTAGAAAATCCGTCCATGAATGAATACATATCACTCCCGACACACTCATCAATGAGCTGGTCAATGAAGGGTGTAGGGTAGTTATCTTTGGGACAAGCCCGATTAATATCATGATAATCAACACATACCCTGATAGTGCCCTACTTTTTAGTCACAGGGATAATATTAGAGACCCAATCTATGAGTGGGATGGGGTAAATAAAACTAGCCTTAAGAATCTTTTCAGCTTCCACTTTAATAGCTGCAGCCTTTCGGGGGTGCACGGGGTGTAAACGCTGCCGAACAGGGTTAGCACCTAGATATGTAGGTATCTCATGCACCACGACGCTAGGATCGATGTTGGGCATCTCTTCGTAAGACCAAGCAAACACATCATGGAATTCATGAAAAGGATTAGTATAGAGCTGAATCTCCTCCAGAGTACAAGTTACTCCAACATGGATGTGCTCGACAATCCTTGGTTTAACAAAGATGTCGATTGGCTGAGTTTGCATGATGTTTCCCATGTTCCCTTCAGAAGACACTTGATGAACTTGAATGGGTGTCTAAAGGGGTTGGGATGGGAGACAAGGAGCAAACCACTCGAGATAGGTAAGCATTTCCTGGTGGGCAGGGAGAAACAAGGAACGATGATGATGATCAGACCAAGGGGGTTCCTTGAAAGACATGGTCTCAATAATCACTTCATTAGAAGGAAAAAATTCCTTTAAAGGGTCTGAAGAAGCTCCATCTCCAAGCCAAGGGGAATGAGTGTATGAGTTGAGATCTCTGCTCAAAGGAGCAGGTTCAGAGGGTGTAGCCGATGCAAAAAAAATTTTGACATAGTTGAGCTTGGTAGGACTCAACGACATCTCATCGCCCCAGGATTCTATCTGATCGGTGGGGGGAAGGACCCAAGGATCAAAGCGAATAGAAATCATATTAATAGGAGCGATGTTGGGAGGCGGGAGTGAAAAAACACCCATAAGGGCAGGATCTTTACAGAGTCCAGCTCCCACACTCTCACATGGAACGGAGGTATGCTCCACAAAAGGCACGTTGCCATCGGAAGAGGAGGAGGCAAAGGAAGACAACTAGTCTACTGTGACGATCTTCCCATGATGAGAGAAATGAATGACATGAAATAGAGATGAAGCCACGGCTCGCATGGCATAAGTCTAGCTTTGTCCCAAAAGGAGGTTGTAAGTTAGATTGGCATCAACGACTTCAACCTCCACTTTGACCATCTTCACTTCCAAAGTAATAGGCAAGCGTTAGAGTATACCATAAGGGCGAGACTCTCTCCCATCAAAGGCTTCCAAGGTCGTAGGAGACTGGCTCAGAGTCAGAGAACCAATAGCCTTCCAACAAGAAATAAACATTATGCAAGTAGAAGCGCCTTCATCATGATGGTATGATGAATCGTTTTAGAATTGATGATGACTTGGATAAGGAAGGAAATTTGGTGAGGCAGTCTTGGTAGATGATTGTCAAGGTCAAAAGTGATCAAATCCAAGTCGGCCGGGTCAATGCCACTGATAGCTGATAGCAAGGACTTCCTCTGAGAGGGGCAGCTCTGAAGAACTTCTAAAGTGGACATAGCTGACGGAACCTGGGCTAAGTCCTCAACAATTCTATAGTGCTGAGCAGCATGAGCATTAGGGTTGTAAGAAGACTTCCAGACTACACCTTTAGGAGGGGGTCGAATGGTCGTTTCAGTTCTAGGTCTCTCGATATGGAGGGGACCAGAACTGGACGGAGGAGCGCTAGAGGGGACCTCAGGCTCTTTCTCGACAGGCGATGGATACTCTTTTTCCTGAGTACTAATGTGGACAGGAATCATCCCAACGATAAACACCTAAGAACCGAAGGGAGAAGAGGATTGGGATGGATCAGCCACCATTTGCATTTTCTGCGAGGGAAAAGGCTCTTTGAGCACGACAAGAGTCTCGGGGGCACCTTTCAACAAATGACTAACTTCAGACTGCCTCAGGCAGTCTTTAGTATAGTGATCCTCATCACAGATAAAGCAAGGATACTTAGGCTTGCATTTGGTACCTTCCTCGGGTGGAGGTTTAGGGGAATACTACTTTGGTTGATCAGCTTTATTCTTTCCTTTTCCCTTCTTCTTTCCTTTCGATGCCTTATCCACCGTGGTGGACTGGACGATGTTAACCTTGGAAGTATTACCAAAATTGGATACAGCTTGAGAATTATTTTCATTCGAAGCATTCGACTTTTGCTTCCCAGGGTTCGCGGAAGATTTCTTAGAGGACGGATTAACAAAACCAATGACGCCATCAACAGATGGCATTGGCGGGGCTTTGGAACTTCCGAGCCTCGGGGCATCAGGCAAATAATCATATAGTGTACTAGATTGGGAGTAAACCAATTCAAGGTAATGAGCACGCGCAATAGCCTGCTCTTCAGTTACACATGCCCCCATAGCAATGTCCCGCACTATCAGACCGAAAAATGAGGTCGTGAACTAATCGGTCAGAAGCTGATCGGGAATCCAAAACTTGATCAACTGGCAACACCGCCTCCATTCATGGATATGATCAGAGATATGCGTAGCCCTTGTTTGTTTTAAGGATGTGAGGAGATGTGTGCTCGTCTTGTATCGAATCAGCAACTGAAAATGAGTTAAAAATGCCATAGCCAACGAGTTAAAGTCCTGAAAAGATCCATGAGCTAACTCAATATACCATTTAGCAGCAGAGCCAGTGAGGGTCCGTTGAAAAAGGCAGAGCCGGATTGAATCATCAAGCCACGAATTTGACGAACACCATAGATGATAAGTCATGACGTGGGCTTGGGGATCTTCTCCAGCTTTACCGTCAAACTTGGGACAATCACCGGGAATCTTAGTTGGAATCAGTGGCTAATACGGATTATGAAGAATAGGATCATTTATCAGTTTGGACACATCTGGTAACTCCAACGTTGCTAAAAAGGGTAATTGAGGGTTAAAGGACATCTGAGGCCACAGGTAGGAGGTAGCACCAGAGTTCCAGCCAGCTGCTTATTGCCCCCATTGATTTTGTTCAGACAGTTTCGGCCCAGAAGGGTTCTATCTGTAGGGATTTTGTCCATAGGGGTTGTAGCTGTAACTGGATGGTTGACCCTGGATCTACCCCCTAACATTCCATTGATTACCAACTTGGTCTGCAGGAGCAACATACGGTTGGTGGTAATTCTGGTAAGGACTCACCTACAGTTGTTGATAATTTTGGTACGGGGAAAATTGGGTTCGCCCTTTGGATTACTGGAAACCATAAGGCGGTTGGGCTCCAAACTGGGCCTAGGAGCCAGGCTGCGTCTGATAAGTAGGTTGAGATTGGGATCCAACTTGCATTTGAGAACTGGATTGGGTCTGGAGCCCAGACTGGCGCTGAAAACCAGGTGGAGCTTGAGAAGCAACGATCATTTGAGTGCCCGGTTGAGCAGGCCCAGATAGATGTCCTTAAGAGAACTGAGGTTGAGCCATCTGGCCAGAAGGTTGACCTAGTTGAGATTGAGGTTGACCCATTTGCCCATAAGGTTGAGTTTGCTGGGTATTGGATTGTCCTTGCACAACTGAGGGCTGTCCTGATTGACCGGATGGCTGAGCAGACTGGATAGTTGGTTGGCCTAGTTGGATTTGAGGCTGACCAATTTGTCCAGATGGTTGACTAGACTAGACAGTGGGTTGGCCTTACTGAATGTAAGGCTGACTGACTTGCCCAGAAGGGTAGCCTTGCTGAACACCAGGTTGGCCTTGTTGTATGTAAGGTTGTCCCGGATTACCATAAGGTTACCCGAAATAAGTAAAAGATGAACCGCCAGAGGCTGAAGGTTGTCCCTGGAAGGGTTGTCCTTGTGGGCCTCCAGGTTTCCCTGGATAAGGTTTTCCGTAATACTTCTATCGATGGGAGGGTTGTGTGTAAGATGACTGACCTTGATAGGGTGGTCCTTGAAAATTGGTAAGGGGTACTTGGCCACCATGATAAGAGGTAGTACCCCAAGCAACGGACAACGGAACCGTGACCTCAACCATGGGCTGAGATGGCAAAGGTCCAGGGTCATAAATATGAGCTCCTCGAGAATCATAATAATGAAACGGATCTTGGGGATCCAGATTCTGAAGAGCTTGTAAATATTGATCGTACACCCCCCTGCTGGAATGGAACTAGAAGAAGGTGGGGCACTTAGTGTAGGATCAACAACTCTGGATGTAGATGCCGATGGGCCACTTTTTGCAGATCCAAATGAAGGTCCAAAAACAGTGGTCACAACTGAGGATGCAGTGACAGCACTAACAACAGGGGCTGAGGAATCCACACAAACAGTTGGAATAGTCGAGACTGAGGTGACAGACACATTGTGAATTTGAGGGGTAAAAGGCTCCGAAGTCAGAGTGACGATATGAGACCACATGGAACTCATAAGGGGAGTCCTAGAACCCATAACATCCCTCAAAGCCTTATAGCATAAAGGCAGCATGACACCGAGAGGGGTGACACGAAATGGTGAAGTTTCCGTTGGGATAGGAATTTCACCGCTCGTCACAACAGATTCTTCACTTGTGATGGGGGATGTGTCATCCATGTCAGAAGAAGACATTGGGACCGAAACACTAGGAGGAGTACCGAGAATATCTTCTTCAGAAGGCTCTCAAAGAGGGTTCCAATGAATATCATAAGACTCATCTTCTGGAGTGCGAGAGTTAATCGGTTGGATACTCGGAATAACAGGGAGAGTATCACCAACAACTGTTATCTCAAGAGAAACAGAAGAGGGAGAACCTTGGTCACTTGGAACGAGAGATAGGATCGGTGATTCCACCAGGATGATTTGATTCAAAAATCCTAGGAAAACTAATGAGAAAGAACGGTACACAAGCTAAAACCCAAACAAGATCTAACAAGGTAAATATGAACGCGGTCGAATAAATTTTAAGGCACATGAACAAAACTTGACCTTTTCATCTTTAAAGAGTCGAGAAAAGGACAAAAAGATGACTCTATTTTCCCTCGAATATTTAGTGAGCCTGAAGTTACAAGTGCTCAAATGGAACTTTTCTTTTAGGGAGTCTGAAAAGGAACGAAAGTGACTACTCTGGAGAACTAGGCAAAAGGTTTACCAAAAAACCTGTAAAACTGCATATACACCTTGGCATTCATATGACAACCAAGGAATTTCCCTATGGTAGTCAATCTTCTAGAATGCTGTGTTCGATGCATTACGGTTTTCAAGGCGGAAGACATGACTTCCTAAGGAGAAAGGATGATAACCTAGTGGGGTCTCCCAACATATACTCGATGGTACATGGGAGCACAATCCGTACTAGACCACTATTGAGTCAATCACCCAACCTTGAGTGAAAACAAAAGTGACTAGGTTTAACGACGCCGAAGCATGTCTCTAGCCTAGACCTCTAAATAGTGTGTGTTATGTTCTAATGCATTGTTAGGTTTATTCAGTTCATTTTAGAGTTGATCTTGAATTATGTTTCAGTTTCAGGCCTTTACAACAAATCCTAGGATGCAACTAGAATGAGTGAAATATCCTTTTACTTCAATGAACACCTACCTACGGGAGGGTAGAGAGATCATTCCCAAACCAAGAAAACCAAGATAAATAAAGAGAGTCACTCAGTGCATACAGACATCAATTCCTTAACTCCACGGATACTACTAATGATAGATTTAATCATTCACTTTCCAATATGCAAACTTGAAATGAAAATTTACTTTCACTTTCGTATACTAAATGAATGCAATCTTTTTGATTTTGATGTCTTTATATCTAGAAGAAACAACTAAGCAAACAAAAAAGTGTGGAAAAAACTCAGTTGATCCAAACAATCGTGATCTGTGTTCGATATTGAAAAGAAATCGAATCAATACCAAAGATTGGTTCAATAACAGTCACTAAATAATCAATAAAAAACAAGCAATGGGGAAGGCTCAATCAAACCAACAAGAAAGTTGCAAATGAACCTTGAGCAAACCAGCAACCAAGCCAACTGATTCAAGAAACTTGAAATAATGAACTAGGTCACACAGGTGAAAATGAAAGATTCATTCAACAAAGCTAACGAAAGAGTGCCTTAACCATAAACAGTGAAAAACAAGCTACTGAGCAAGTGAAAAAAGCAAGGGACCGGCAGGACTGATGGACTTAGGAAGCAGAATTGAAAAAATCAATTCTACAGGAATCAGCGCGGGTAATGCACAAGCAACTAGCACTGATAAAGAACTAACTATAGCAACAGAGCGATGTCATCACGGAAGTACATGACTTTTCTGCGATGGATGGATTTTCAGAGTCATCGCGATTGTGTGATGTTATTAAGCAATGCACAGGATCTTATAAAAGGGTGAGCGCGATGACAGTGCGACTGTTAAATTTTTATCTGCGATGATGTTCAAATAATGACAGGTAAACAAAAACTCCCAAACCAGGACCAGTCAATCCTTCAATCAAATAGAGGTACTTCCCAGATCAAGCCAAGAAACTCAAAAGACTGATAGTTAATCCCCAAACTTCAGGAGAGACCAAATCAAAATCAAAACAAGAGCAAACAAGAGAAGAACATAGGACAGACTCCCCAGCAGAGTCACCAATTTGTGATGCAAGAAAGTGTTCCCTCTATGGATAGAGGCAACCCCTCTAGCCCTAGAGTGGGTCTAGTCACAAACAAGGACAGATCAACAATAGCTTTCCTTAAACAGTCATAGTTGGAGGCCTACCTCAACCGGAAAACAACAATGATCTATTTACTCACAAATTCAAGAAGTCATGATCTATCAAGTAAATTACATACAAGACATAGGAAAACATCATTGATTGTATTAATAATGAAATAATAGCAAGCTTACAACCAAAGTCTTAGCATCACAAGCCTTCTCAGAGCGATCTAGCCAGCATGTTCCTCAAGCATTCACTCTTTGAAGATGGATCTCCCAACATACAAACCTTTCTCTCTCTCACTCACAAGTTTTACATAAAATCAAGGGCACTTCACAACCTTCCACAAGCTATCAACAATCCCACACTTGTCACACTCACACCAGCTATCTAGCAAACTCACAAACACTAACAGCACTGGTCAATCCAAGAATTTACCAACTAGCCAACTATCCAACTAGCAGAGCATAGCAATGGTGAGAGTTTAAATAGGAGAAGGAGTCTCCATGAAAGGTGGAAGAGGGAGCTTATCCCCAAGGAAGGTAGCACAATTGATGGAATTTCCATGCCAGAGAAGGAAGGGCGACACAACCTATGTCAACAACTAGGTCTGGAGACATCCAGAAGGCCGACTGTTGGAACGAATTCGCCCAATCTGGATCATCACGAGTGTATAACAGATCCTTAGCACTGACATCGCTAGTGAGCAATGTAGCCAGCCAGATCATCACTAAAGAAAATAAGTCTCCTCGCCCTGGAGCATGAAATCGGTCCATCGAGGGAATCAAATGTACTTCCGCACTAGAAGTGCAACCGGACTATTTACAAGCATTGTTCATCGCGTATATTAAGCCTAGAGTCGCGATGAGGTAGAAAAACTTAGGAAAAGTGGGTCACTTGGCAGCACAAGAGAGCATTTGTCCAATATGAGCATGTTTGACTTGGACACATGACACAGTAGAAGGACTGGGGTGAAGGCAGTGACAAATTACTGTGTAACAGGAAGGTTGATACAACCGATGGTTGTAAACAATATTTTCTATATCAATATAGAACTGCAATTGTGTTGTCCACTCCAGGATGTTGATAGTGTAATTTGTTTACATATTTATGCAATGTCATTATTATGAGTGGCTTAGATATATGCAACTAGATATCTTTATATGTTAATGCATTGTTTCTCAAAGTTATATGCTGTGATATTACGCTTGTCTTATCTATATGCAGGTTTTGATCCAGAGCTAGCTCAGGGGTCTTCCACCTAGCTACATTGTGCTCTCCAGAAACACCACACCGAGACTTGAGGTAATAATTCATTCTTCCTCCTTTGATTCTCATTTGTTTAACATAGATATGCATGCATATTTGTGAGAGTGGCAGTTAATCTGATTTTCTGCCAAGGATCCCGACAAGATCCTTGAGGATTTCTACATCACCAAACACCCATGCATTAATCCATATAACATTTTCTTCTCTTGCATTTTAGATAGTAGCATTGAGCAGTATTCTATGGCATGGTCGAATTTTCTATAATATTGACATGAAGGGTGTGTAGGATTCGAGAAATCTCGCATGAAGTTCCCCTACTATCCGCAGTTGCAGCAGATAACCTCACCAAGACCTCTACCAGGTTGTCCTCCTCATCCTACTCCTGCACCTTGATCTGGGGGATGCGTTTCTTCTTACATATGGTAAGTAGGGGTTCCTTCCATCATTAGCTCATAACTTCGAAAATGGCGCTCATCATGGCCCACTAATTTATAGAAATTAAAAAATAACTGTTGGGGTGTCTCAACGAATTTATGAAGTGGTAGTTATCCATCGCATGTTTTCCAGTGACTTGACAAATGGTGCACCATAGCGCAACTCCCGTGCTCGGCTCGACTGAGGATTCTAGCTTTAGGGGGGTTGGCCCCCCTCCTATAAGATAATTCACGTATAATGGGCAATGATCTTTATCGTACCTGTGGCTCTTGCACTTCAAGCACTAAACCTCTGCGTGCACTTCTCACTTAGTCTCCTTCTCTTTCTTTAGACTATGGAATTCTAGGTGCAGGCTCTCTAATTGCGAGTGGATCTGTTGTACCTCTAGGTTTGTATCCTGAATAGGTGATGCATGAGGCCTCATCACAATCTCTAAGGCTTCTGATTGCATTGCTATCTTCTGCTGTGACAAAGGTATTCTTAAGTGCAGAAAAAAACGATGCTATAAACTAGTCATGATGCTAGGTATCTAAGATTTACATGTTATCTTGCCCGATCTAGCACTTCAACCTCTGATCAAAGTCCCAAGGTGTCTCATTGACTCTCATTTGGATCTCCTTAAATTCGATTACCGATTGTACCTCATATTTAGGCTTACTAAATTCTTTGTTCAAAGTTGTCTGAGTCTTTGCGAACGATGCCCGAGGATTATCAGTTCAATACTTAATGTACTAGGTTAGTGCGTGATCCTGCAAGGCGGTAACCAACTGTGCCTTCTTTATATTATCATCTATGATTTATTTTGATGTCCATACAACGTTTTTGACAAACCAAAATTGCTCTAGATATTCACTTCCTATTCCTTTGAGGATCAACATATTTGTTGCATTTTCCATGATGAATGGTGGAGGTCGAGGTCGAGGTGTAGGTGAAGGTGTATATGGTGGCAGTGGAGGTGGAGGTAGAGTAGATGGATGAGATATCCTCAGAATACCCTGAGTGATCAACTGAACAATCCTCTGCGGTGTGGTTAGCATTACCCCTTTGTCGTCACTTGAAGGAGGTTCAATTAATGGACTATACTTTAGACCTGATTTGTTACTTCTAAAGAATCTACCACTTCGCGTAGCTCCAAACATTAAGGTAATGACATTACCCACTTTTCACACAATAGAATTTTAATCAAATTATTCAATGGCATCAAGTACTTACCTCGCGGTCCTTTGAAGAATCTTCACTCTGCTTTGCTATAGCTAACTAATGTGTCAACTACAAATTCGGTAACAAATGCTAAAAGGATTCGATCAAGTCAATGATCAACAGTTTGTGTGATCTTGTTTTTAGAGGCCTCTAGTCATCGCACCAATTTTGGAGTCCACACTATTGGACTATCAAGCTTCCACCTCCCTTGATCGTCTGCTAGTTTTTCTAACCACTCATATATTTTGCATGGAAAAGTGAAAAAGAAAATTTCATGTATCTTTGCATACAAATATCTATTCAACCAATCATCCTTTGACAAGCGTGGATTCCTATTTTCTTGAGCCGCAAACTCGTGAATCTTCCGATCTAACCAATTTTCAATTTCTTTCTTAATCGAATTCCATTGATGTGACATTACACATCTCTTAAGAAGATCTCAGTCCTAGCAACGGAACCATTTGTTGGCTTAAGGGGTCCCGACCTAGGTTTGGAGTTAGTTGTGCCAACCAACAAAACCCTACACTGCTAGCCATTTCAGCAACAACCTACATAATTCAAGTTGCAGTCTCACCTGACGTAGTATTGGGGGATGCAAGAACCAAGTTTTTGCATCTAGAGATGATGTGATGAGTTTCTATAGCCCATATCTGACTTCGCATAGATCTAATCCTTCGATATATATTAAACCATAGAATTGGCCTTAGAGACATTCAATTCCTCACAAAGCCCTCCAATAATGTTATTCATACCCTTACAGAATATGTCTATTAATTTTGTGCAATTAAGCAGGTTTTCTAGGGCTTCTGGGATGTAGATCTGCAGTCACGTAGACCTATCTTCCTTAACCAAAACTACTCAGTTTAGATATAGAACTTCACGTACATCATTCAATCATCTTACTAAGCACAAACATATTCAATTAACCTAATTCGCACAGATAAGGCACATTAATTCAAGGAAACAGTATTTAGAGTGAGATAAACAGATAAATCACAGATGCAAGTATTTCCAACCCAAAATCAGCCTTAATTAACCAGAACGTTCAAGTATAGACTTCAACTACCCTGCACACTCAATGGCAAGGGTCCACACACTCAGATGTGGACTCTTCCATGTCTCCGCGCACTCAGTTGCAGAGCCTTTCCTTCACTACTGACAGGAACAGACCTTCCTATCTATTAAGCCCTTATAATATCATTCATTCATTCATCTCTCTATTATTATCTATCAAAAGTAATATGTAATAATCACTATGAATCAACTATTTCTAGCCTTTTTAAGACAATACCATGGCCCGGCTCATGGGTGAGTCTTCAAAACCGACCAAAACAAGGGGCTAAGACCCCTTTGACTCTTATCTATCTGTGTGCTCTACATCCACATTTTGCAGACTTTACATCTTTTACAAAATTCTTTACAAAAAATGACTAAATTAATTCAATTCTATCTCTGGGGACCCCTTCCCAATAATAAGGATACCACTCAATGGGAGAGATAGAGAGAGCACATAGTAATTTCATGCTAGTGAAATTTCCTAGGGAGAACCTTTTTACATAGCTATGGTGATGCGATCATATCTTGGAATCCAAGGAGGATAAGGGACCAAGAAAATAAAAAAAGTAACCTCCTACATCTAAGGTAATGTTAATATAAGTGACTCCATTTCTTTAACGTGAACTTCTTAAATATTTCCCTAGTTTTTGTTTGATTTGAATTTACTGGGAAGATTCTTATTAGACTTAGTTATTACTCTATTGGATCTATGTTTGGAAGGAAATATTTTGGTTCTTTTGGGATGGTGTGTTCAGGATACAAGTGAAACTAGTGGAAGTGAGATCTCTAAGAGCTAGGGTGAGGCTATTTGTAACTTAACTAATTATAGCTTGCATCAAAAGTGAACGATAAAAGGTATGCATGTATCCTTCCATTTCCTTTCATAATGCAAATAAAGTTTAGATTGTAGATATGAAAATGTCTTGTGAATGTGTTGTACTGTTCAACACCCCCCCATTGATTATATAATAGTTAGTATTGTATTGATAAATGGGGACCCTTCAATTTTTTTTCAAAAAACTTAGAAAATAAGAGCTTTCCTTTAAATCCATTCGGAATAAAACCTTAGATGGACTTAAGATATTAAGCCAAGTAACTTTATGACTAAGCGTTCTCGCTTTATCGCAAATCACATGATCCCAAAGTATCAAAGGTTATTCATGAGTCAGAGTCTATGAAACGCGATAAAAGAAACCCGTTAGAAGACCGAAGGTAGCGTTAAACTATTTTATAAACCTTAAGGCTTAGAGTATTCTTTATAATATAAAGTAATTATCGCATCGCGGCTTTCACAAAGGTGAAAATGTTTAAACCATAAAAACTAAGAATTGCAATATGGTCTAGACCTGACAAAATAATAAAAATTGTTATAACTTGAATCAAGTCCAACCTATCGTGAATATTTGTTTCAATGGAATAATCATCTGTTTATGGAAAAGTGCTCGAAAAAGTTAAAAGCACACCACTCATCGCAAATCGCAAAAATATCAAAGCAACTTTGAATTGGTCTATTCCACATAAGCCAACATCACCGATTTGCGATATTGCGATAAATCCATTTATCACAATCACTTGATCGGTATCACACTTAAAACATGGAAATTTGAAATATCATTTACAACTTGCGATGCGATGGTTTGATGAGGCATAAAGAAAATCACACGTAGGCCTTAATGAGTAATTAATAAGGTTTAACCGCATTTACTCTTTTCACGGATCGAGAAGATTGATATCTCTTTTACACGTCTTGAAATAAAAGCTTCATCTTTACGTTATTTCAGAGTTTACTATGTTATCTTGTTTCCGCTTTCATTGTCGCTCTGCATTTCATTCTATTTTGTCCATTGCCAAAATTTCAGGAAATTTCCAAAGAAAATAGCGCTTAGGAAAATTTCTAAGAAAGAAAAAAAGATTGCAGAGGCTACTGCGTCTGAAGATTCAAACATGCCTCCACTGTTCTCTGATACTACATGAAACAAGGATGGTAGAAATACCTCATGGGAAGCAATGTACAATTTATTGGAGGAATAAAACCCAGGGGTGCTAGTGACTAAAGCAACAATAGATGTCAAGGTGTCATCTGAGGCTTATTATTTTGAAGCATCATGTTATTTCTTGCATAGAATAGCTACAAGGCCTAAAATATTTCCATACACTGATATGGTAAGATGGATCATAAAAAATGTGGACATTTCAGACAGAACATTAAGGAATTCCAAGCACGAAGTCATGGGGTCATTTACTCCAGATAATCTACGTCAAATGTACCATATGTTAGAACCACATAATTTATATGACAAAACCTTCATTGAGCATTTCGTGAAAGAAAATGAAGACCCGATGGACAACATGCAGAATTGGAGGTCTGGCTCCAACAAGTTCAAGTGGGAGAAAACTGGTATGTACCCAATTGCACCTCTGTCAGCCCCACATAATTTTGCAGCCGCAATGTTGTGTAGACTATTTGGAAAGGCATATAGTACCAAGTTTTCTATTGAATGGGTTCCATTAATTGATGCGGCTGTTAATTCTATCATTATGAACTGGAGCAATATTTTATCAGATAATTTGGCTATGTCCATTAGAGAATACAGACAGAACAAAATTATCACCTCTCGGGTTATCCCTCCTTTTTATATGAGTGCATATGTGATGGATGCTATATGTTTCTGTTCAAATTTTCCAAACATGGGTTGGAAATGGACTCTATAGGACCCTACTCCTATCCATGTTTATCATAAGGTTTTGTGGGAATCACAGTTTAACTCCCACTTTTACAAAATCTATCATGGCGTTATGTTACCAATTCACCAAACTATTTTTGATAAGAAAGCCCCTAGGCTATCAGAGGAAGCTAAAATAGACATCTTGTCGATGGCAAGATGGTTTGGCGAAGAGTTATTTACTTATGTTAGAGTTTTTGGGAGTATCACAGCTCCTCATGTTCTTCCATTATATGTTCCTAATAAGTTATTGGAAAGAGAAATTGA
Organism: Pinus tabuliformis; assembly: GCA_031772625.1. Lineage (NCBI taxonomy): Eukaryota > Viridiplantae > Streptophyta > Pinopsida > Pinales > Pinaceae > Pinus > Pinus tabuliformis. The sequence continues at coordinate 431,734,886 of CM062814.1, read as the reverse complement.
TTATCAAAAAGTGGGGGATGGTATTACCAAAACCCCCAAAGAAATGAAGAAATCTATCTATCCTACCTTCCTGGTGCAATGTGGTGCTTTTGCATTACATGATTTTGGGCATGCGGCAAAGGAGATACAAAATATTGTTGGGCATGGAATCTCCCCACAACATGTTTTGGGTCTCAAAGCCCAAGTTTTGGTGAAATGTATTGTAAGACTCTACGAATTATGGGCGTAGAGCGCAAAGTATAGGATGAGTCATAGGGTTGTCTGCCCTAAGTATTGTAAAGTAATGTAATGTCATGTCGGCCTACCCATGGTCCGCGGACCATGGGATTGTATAAATAGAGCAAGGCTTTAAGTTGTAAAGAGAGCGAATTGGAGAGATAGATGAATACACATGGTTCAAGCATAGAGTAAGAGTCTAAGTGTATTGGGTCGTAGTAGTAGGAAGAGGCTCTGTAGCTGAGTGTGCAAAGGCCTAGTAGAGTCCGCAGCTGAGTGCGCAGGGCAATGTCGAGTCTGTAATCTTAATCGAAGAATAATAAAGAGAAGTTGATTCCAATTTCTATGTATCTGCTTGTGTATTTCCTTCTTTACAATTAAATTGTTTTGTTTATCGCGCGCACTGATATGATTACTGGATATGCCATTAATTATCACTAGTCTTACACAAATAAGTGGAGTAATCTGGTAATAACAGATTAAATAGCAAGAAACTTGGGTATAATATGGGTCATGCCCCAAGTAGGGCTGCGTGGAATTAGCATCATAGGTTACGAGGGACTCACAGGTGCACATAGAGACATGCACGCAGGGTCAAATAGTGGACCTCCAAAAGATCATCAAATGTCCCTAGGGTGTGGAAACCTAGTTCTAGCACTGTCCCATACTACTCCGAGTGAGACCTCAGTCTGCGCACCATGGGCTATTGCCGAAAGGGCCAGTAGTACCAGGATTTGCTTGGCTAAATCACCTTTGAACCTAGGTGAGGCCCATACAAGTCAAAAAATGGTTCTATTGTTGGGACCAGGATCTGCATAAGGGATGTCTGATGTAGTGCCACTGGTTCCAACAAAGAAATAAATTGAAGAGTGGTTGGATAAGAAGATTCACGAGTTCACGGCGCAAGAAAACAGAAATCCGCGAGTGACTAATGAACAATGGTTGGAGCACTACTTGTATACATAAATCCACGAAATTTTCTTTGCATCCTTTCCTTCTGAGTTGTATGAGTGGATCACGAAGCTAGAAGATAGTCAGGAAAGGTGTATGCTCGACAAACCAATCGTGTGGACTCCAGAATTAGTGTGCAAAATAGAAGCGTTAGGAGATAAGATCGCACGAGTTGTGGACCATTGGCTCGACCGAATTATAGGAGGATTTATCACTGAGTTTGTGGTAGATATGACTGTTAGCTACAGTGAGGCGAGCAACGTTTCCTCAAGGGACCACGAGGTAAGTATATTAAATCTTTGAACACTTGGATTAAGATGCTATTGTGTGAAAAGTGGGTTATGCAAATAAATTAATCTTTGGGACTACACGTAGTGGGAAGATCTACAGAAGCGGAAGTAGTGAAGAATTGGAAACCAGTCCCTTAATTTTCCCCTTGTGGGAAAGCGAGGAAGAGCTCGCAAAAGTTTCTCTAAGAAGCATGGTTAGTCTGATAAGGTAGCGCATTCCATGTTTCCCACCTCCACCCACACTGCCACCCATCTCAGCCTCCTTACCTCCATCTCCACCCACCCCACCTCCGCCACCACCACAGTTCAGTATGCGAGTGCGATCAAACTACCGGTATTCAAAGGAGTAGGGAATGAAGATCCGAACCAATTTTTGTTCGTGGTAAGAGCAGTATGGGAAGCACAAGGCATCACGGATGATAATATCAGGAAGGCTACGTTAGTAAGCGTGTTTCAAGATTGCGCATTAACATGGTACATCAAGCATTCTAATGACCATCCAAACACAGGAATCGCATAGATCCAAGCCGTGCTGAACAGGGAATTTAGCAGGCCAAGGTTAGAAACACAATCAATCATCGGGTTTAAGGAGATCACAATGCTCTAGGGCGAGACCCCCCTGGGATCTAGACTAAAGGCTGAAGGGTATGATTCATGAAGCCAACATGACGTTGACGGATGGACAACGCCACGCATGGTTTGTAGCATCACTAACACCGTACTTAAGGATGAGGCTGTCACAGAAAAAAAATTCCACCCAAGCCGAAGCTTTAGAAATGGTGATGAGATTGCATGAGACCCCCTATACAAGTCCCTGGCATGGGAGTCCAACAAATCCACGTGCAATTGCAAAATCTGTTTCTGGAAATGCAAAGTTTGAAAGAGGACAAGACACTTCGGCCGGAGGCACGTGAGGAGTATCGTGCATAAAATGAAAAGGACAGGGGCATGACAAGGACCATTGTCAAATGTTCACAAACTACTTGGTAGGAGGAGGGCCGATGCCATTAAGACCTAAAGCACAGACAGGACTGAGCGCGGCGCCTGCATTATGGTGCATGATCTGTCAGATAGGAGGACGCACTATGAATAATTGTCATCTATTGCAGAAGTATACGCATACGTCCCAACAATTGTTTTGCAAATTCTGTAGGTCAGTAGGCCATGATGAGTGCACCTGCAGAAGCTATGAACTAATGATGGATTAGATCCCTGCTTACAGGGTGCAGACCAAAACACGAGCCCTTGACCCAAATGTAGGAATGGCATGCGCTAGATTTCAGGGGGCACGGTCGACGTGGAATGGGACCAAGAAGGGGTCGTGGATAGTTAATTTGTTATAATTGTGAAGGGCCAGGGCACTATGCTCGCGATTGTACAAACCCAATGAGGACATCATGTTTGTACCGTACTCAGTTTGATCATGGGGCAGAAGACTACCCTACACTGATAGTGAGACTACGCAAAAAAGGGGTACTTCAGCCCCCTTCAACTCGTAATTTGTAGATGATGAGGTCTGAACCACACGAAGAAGATCCAAATGTAAACATGATGCTCAGGAGTGGTGTGACCACTAGTGATGATAAAGGGAAGTATCCAAAAGAAAATGTGTGGGTTCACAAGGCTCCTTGTTATAGAAATTTTTGTGCCTTGCAGCTCCAAGCATGAAATGTCCATAAACCAAGGTCTCCTAAGTCCCTAAAAGTGTTGTTCTAACCCCTAAAGGAACAAGGTCAACAAATTACAGCTTCTCCCAGAAGTTCTCCACCAGAAACTGCTCAGAATAAGTCAAAACAGGATCATTTTAGCTGCTCCACTGGCTAGCTGCGTTGCATAGCACCTAAACACACTAGCTGGGTGCATTGCAACGCACCTAAATGCACTATGAGGGTGCGTTGAGCGGGAAATGACAAATGGCAGTGCCATTCCGCGAGGTGGAAAGACAATGGAAGCTTCCAGAATATTCTCCTATGACACTTGCCTCGCTGAATTCGACCAAGGATGAGTAAGAGGCCTTCAGTCTCCAAGTGGAAGCAAGAACTGACAGAGAGAAGCCACTAATCAAATCACAAGCTGACTCATCCTCCTTGCATACATCTATATATGGATCCCTCATCCCAGAGATCCAGAGGCTGGAATTTTGCACATTGTAAGGAATTGTTGTTGGTTTTCAGACAAAGATCAGAGTATTGGGCGATTTATGCTTTGTTGGAGGTGAAGAGGGGCTTCTTTGCTGGGAGGTTGATGCTGGATCAGGAATCATCGGTTGTAACTCCTCCTGGATCTTCTTGTATATCAATAAAAACTATTTGAGTTTCTCCTCCATGCTTTTGTATCATTGATGCTTGTTACATTTGTATGGTTAACTTAAATCTGATCCTAAGTTATTTATGAATATAAATCCATGTCTTTGTATAGTTTTCTTCTTCTGTGATCTTACAGGTACTTGGTGAAGCTGGGCAAGTAAGGGAGCAGGTAGCTGGAAGCTATCAAAGAGGAGAGAGATTGGATCAAAGGACTAGCGCAAGACACAGGTTGGTTTTTCCTATTCCTCTTTATTTATAGTTCATAAAGGAAATACAAAAGTAGTTTTCTCTGTTTGTTTCTAAGGCAGCTGTTACACCTTAGTGGGATAGAGCAGTTCTAAATAGAAACTTTTCCCGGTAACACTCCTACAAAGGAACCCAATTTTTATTTAGAACACGTGAAGGAGACATTCATGGAAGCTAAGAAGAGCTTCATGGAGGCCTCCACTTCAGGTAGTAAGGATTAGTTAGAACCAGAAATTGATCCTTCAATGCTAACTACCTTTCTGGAGACATGCATGAAACTGCTAAGTGACAGCAAGGCAATAAAGGGGCTATAGGAACTTATCACTATGTGCATGGGGTCAGGAGAACCGTGTGTGGTCCAGAAACTCGGAAAGCATGCATTGCGCATAGGAAGGGAAATGAGGTTGACTGCGCAAATCGGCGAATATGAAATGGAATAGGTAATCTTGGATCTTGGATCAGATGCGAATGTACTACCCGTGCTACAGTGGTCTCCTTTTCAGTTATGAATGGCGAACCAACAGAGGATCTTGCCCATGGGAAGATTACAACGGGTAACAGTAGATATTGAAGGTGCGAGCGCACAGGCGGATTTTGAAGTGATAGATATTGTCGATGATAGTAATCCCTATCCGATGCTACTAGGAATATACTGGGCCACCGATATGAACGAATTCATAAATCTGAATAAGCGCAAAATGATCTTCGAGAAAACGTCACTACGCGCAATAGTACCGCTAGATCCAGCCGAAGGAGCATGATACATTGAACCAGTGCACGACGATGATAGTGATGACGACCTTGATTGTATTTATAGGATAACTGCATGAGAAGAGGATTGGGTGAAACCGACTACATATGGACGGATTTCGTGGGAGCATGAAAGATCCTGCACCTCAGATTCAGATGAAGAGATAGAACAATGGTAGAATCGGCTGCACAAAGTAATAACACTTAATTGCAACATGATGGTTAGATCACTGCACTGCGTGACAATAGAAGCAAGGGATCTACTGACATATGACGGGTTGACAGTGGTGGATGAATTCCTGAGCAAATTTGAAATCACAGTACCAGAACAACGTGCGGTTTGAAGCGATAAAGTGGGCACTGCGCGCGACGCTCACACGATGGTGGGGATGCATCAAGGAAATTTGTAGGACTAGCGTAGATGCAGAGGAATGATGTGCCTACGATTGGGAAACAGCAGATACAACTAGTAGACAAATATGATGGACGAGATGATCCATGCACACACCTCGCGAAATGGACCAAGGTCTACGGGGAAGAGCCACAACCTGAATGGGTACATTTATTCTATCACAGTACCAGAACAACGTGCGGTTTGATGCGATAAAGTGGGCACTGCGCGCGATGCTCACACGATGGTGGGGATGCATCAAGGAAATTTTTAGGACTAGCGTAGATGCAGAGGAATGATGTGCCTACGATTGGGAAACAGCAGATACAACTAGTAGGCAAATATGATGGACGAGATGATCCATGCACACACCTCGCGAAATGGACCAAGGTCTATGGGGAAGAGCCACAACCTGAATGGGTACATTTATTCTATCACACCCTAGATGTCATACCTATGAATTGGTATACTGAGATCGAGCTTTGCCATGGAACAAGTGAATGGGATGTCTTACGCGAGGGATTTCTATTAACCTTCATGTTTGAATATTGTTGGTCAGATACTATTGACGATGCGCTACAGGTAGTAAAAGTAGCTATATTCAAAATACCCCAGGAGACAATGGAAGTACTTCAGCTAGAAAAGGCAACACAGTTGAGCTGTGTACTAGAGTGTTATAATGTAAATGTTGAGGAGGATGATGAGGACCCATGAAACATTAGCATTTCATAAACAGAAGGCTGTCGTGAGATTCACAGACCATCAGTTGAAGACCCCGACATCACCGTGCCACTAAAGACGAATCAAGTCAACATTGGAAAAAAGGCAGAGATGAAGTACACAATGCTTGGGGACTATTGGGACAATGCCATAGTGGATAAGGTCACTGAGTTACTCCACGAATACCAAGACTTGTTCCCGACCAAAATTACGGACTTAAAAGGGATCATTGGCGATTTAGGGATGATGAAGATCACCCTGAAACCCGATGCGAAGCCAGTTAAGTAGCAGCCTTACCACTTGAATCCAAAGTATAAAGAAAAGGTCCATGACGAATTAGACAAAATGCTTGTAGTCGGAATTATTGAACCAGTGGAAGAATCTGACTGGGTGAGTCCTATGGTAGTACAGGAGAAAAAATAGAAGGGTGAAATAAGAATATGCATAGACCTTAGGAAGTTGAACGATGCCTATGTACACGATCCATTCCCAACACCATTCACACATGAAGTACCGGAGAATGTTGGCGGCCAAGAAGTATACTCGTTCACGGAAGGGTTCTCAGGGTACCATCAAATCAATATCACACCGAAAGATAGGAGCAAAATGACCTTTGCAACAGAATGGGGCTGCTTTAGATACACCATTATGTCGTTTGGACTGAAGAACACGCCAGCTATATTTTCGCGCATCATGGTGGCTACACTCAAAGAATACATCCACAAGTTCTTGGAGGTTTATCTGGATGATTGGACTATCTTTGGATTAGTTAAGCACCATGTAGCTAGCTTACGCTTGATGATGGATACTTGTCGCCGACACTAGATTGCACTGAACCTTAAGAAGTGCACATTCCTTGTTCCCTTTGGAAACCTGCTAGGATATGTGGTCTGCAAACAAGGACTGATGGTGGACCTTGCAAACATTGTCGTTATCCTAAATTTGGAAGCATCCTGAAGTGTTAAACAACTACATGCTACCTTGGGACACATTGGATACTATAGGAAGTTCATCAAAAGTTATGCCCAAATAACCGCACTGATGGAAAAGCTATTGAAAAAAGATGTTACATATTGCTGGAATGATGATTGCATGAAGAGTTTGGATGTCTTGAAGGGGAAACTGGCCTCCGCTCCAATCCCGGTCTTCCCAAAATGGGATGTGGAATTTCATGTACATGTTGATGTGTCGTGTATCGCATTGGGAGCCATACTCACATAGGAGGGCGTGGAGGGTGTGGATCACCCGATCGCGTTTTCGAGTGGGAGATTGTCCAAAGTAGAAAATAACTACTCTACCACTGAGCACGAGGGGTTGGAAATGCTGTAAGTGCTCCAAAAATACCGACACTATTTACTTAGGGGACATTTCAAGACATATACCGACAATTCCGCGTTGAAATACCTCGTTAATAAGCCTGTGTTTGGGGGGCGCATATGTAGATGGCTCTTACTATTTCAAGAATATGATTTTGAGGTCATAGTCAAGCCAGGATGCCTAAACGCAGGGCCGGATCACTTGTCACGAATTGAGACAGGCGAGGAACCCATGAATTTGGAGGAGGGACTACCTGATGCACAACTCTTTACAGTGCACATCGCGGATGGACACTTCAAAGATATAATCCATTTTCTAACAACATGGATTGTGCCAAAGGAATACTCAGTCCAATAGAAGAAGGAATTGGTGGTGCGTGTGGTAGACTTTCCAGTCATCGCGGGGCACCTCTACAATATGGGCAACGATGAGATATTGCGAAGATATGTACTTGAATTTGAACGAGGTTAGATCCTCACGGAAGCACATGGGGGCACTGTAGGAGGACACTATGCAGGATGTGTGACCGCATAGAAGATTCTTCGCGTAGGGTTATGGTGGTCAACCCTGCACCAGGATTCAAAAGCACACTATAAGGCTTGCGATATATGTCAAAGGACTGGAAAACTATCACAAAGGGATGAGATGCCACTAAATCCCAAATGACACTGCAGCCATTTGAGAAATGGGAAATCGACTTTGTGGGCTTGATCAAACCTTAGGGAAAGACAGGTGTGCACTACATCATCACCGTGATGGAGTACCTAACACAATGGGTGGAAGTGCAACCAGTCAAGGACTGCACGACCACTATTGTTGCGAAGTTTTTATTAGAAAACTTGTTGACATGATTTGGCTATCCAAAAATCTTAATGAGCGATCGTTGAAAACATTTCCTGAATGAAACCATCAGTGCGCTCAGAGAAGAGTTCCAGGTGTATCATCAGAAAAGTACACTGTACCACCCACAAGCCAATGATATAATAGAGGCATTCAACAAAATACTAGAGACTACGTTGACCAAAGTATGTAATGCGCAATGAAATGACTGGGACCTATACGTACCTACCGTCTTATCGGCATACAGGACAATGTGCAAGAAATTGATGGGACATACACCTTTCCAGTTAGTCTATGGCACAGAAGCTGTTATGCTGATGGAATACATCGTACCTAGTCTGCGAATAGCAGTGCTCATTGGCATGGCGGACCGCGAAGCTCGGGAAGAAAGGCTCACACAATTAGAAGAACTCGAGGAAGAATGGTTTCTGGTTGGATTTCATTAGCAGGTACAAAACCAGCGAGAAAATGCCTATTACGACCACCATATCAAGTTGCACACCTTCAAGGTAAACGACTTAGTCTTGCTGTATGACAGTAAGTTTGAAAAATTTCCGAGCAAATTTAGAATGCACTAGGTGGGACCATATGTGGATAAGGAGGTCATAGACAGAGGTGCAGTCCAGCTAGTCAAACTAAATGGAGAACCCTTCCCAGGAAAAGTATACGACAAATGCTTGAAACCATACATGGGTGGGCCGACTCTCTGACTAACTGGACGAAGTCCAGTCTTTGCGACTTGAGGAGCCGGACAAGGGCGCGAGACTATAAAAACATGCAACAGATGCCAGTACCAAGGTAAGGACACAATCTAGACACAGGTGATTCAGAAGCAAGAATGCAACAGGTATAGCAGGTAGCGAATCAGTGCACTGCTGACTTTTAGGCTGTCGGGACCAGTTGGAGGGACTCCACACCATGAGCACCGCACCAACAGAGTGACTTGAGATGAGTCATGATGATTGTGTTGGGGGCTTGTTGGGCATGGAATCCCCCCACAGCATGTTTGGGGCTCAAATCCCAAGTTTTAGTCAAATGTATTGTAAGACTCTGTGAATTACGGGTGCGAAGCGTGAAGTATAGGATGAGTCATAGGGTTGTCTGCCCTAAGTATTGTAAAGTAATGTAATGTCATGTCAGCCTACCCATGGTCCACAGACCATGGGATTGTATAAATAGAGCGAGGCTCTAAGTTGTAAAGAGAGCGAATTGGAGAGATAGATGAATACGCATGGTTCAAGCATAGAGTAAGAGTCTAAGTGTATTGGGTCATAGTAGTAGGAAGAGGCTCTGCAGCTGAGTGTGCAGAGGCCTAGTAGAGTCTGCAGTTGAGTGTGCAAACCCCTGCAGCTGAGTGCGCAGGGCGGTGTCAAGTCTGTAATCTTGATCAAAGAATAATAAAGAGAAGTTGATTCCAATTTTTGTGTATCTACTTGTGTATTGCCTTCTTTACAATTATACTATTTTGTTTATCACGCACACTGATATGATTGCTGGATATGCCATTAATTATCACTAGCCTTACACAAATAAGTGGATTAATCGAGAAATAATAGATTAAATAGCAAGGAACTTGGGTATAATACGGGTCGCGCCCCAAGTAGTGTTGCGCAAAAGCAACATCATCGGTTGCGAGGGACTAACAGGAGCGCGTAGCGACGTGCGTGCAGGTTCAAACCGAGGACCTCCAGAAGCTCATTAGACATCCCCAGGGTGTGGAAACCTGGTTCTAGCACCCTCCCATACTACTTCAGGTGAGACCTCAGTCATCGCTCCGCGGACTATTGCCGAAAGGGCCAGTAGTATTGGAATTTTCTTCGCTAAATCACCTTTGAACATGGGTCAGGCCCATACAAGCAAACAAATGTCACATCCCTGAATTTGGATACTGTGCCAGGTAGATAGTACGACCCTAAGAAGGTCACCCAGAACTTCACTGCTATGGTTAAAATTAGACAATTTACTCATGAGAATGATTATTTAGATGATCTCTTCGAGTCAACTGAAATATTTTCATAGGTATTACATTTGGCATCCATAAAACTGAGCCCAACAGACATCAACCGCTTCCATATATACAATAACAAAAGGTTAACAACAGTCCCTTTGGACCTATTACTGATTGAAGAAACAAGTGAATGAAGAGAACCCACTCCCAGTGTAAGCCTGGAAGAAGGTTCCGAGCATAATTATGATAGGGAATCTCAAGGGAAATTGGTTCAAAGTTCAGAACATTCTAAACACCAATATCAAGATATGGAAGAAAGCCTAAAGAAAAAGCCTGAGGTGGGCACCGAGAAAAGTGTTGAAGAAACAACCAAAAAGGCCTCGAATGAGGAACACATGGAGACTGAATCCACAAAATTTCATGCAAAAAAGATCAAATTCATTGATCTGGATCAAGAATGGGAGAAATTTAACAAAAAGCTCCAAGTACAACAAACAAAGATGAGTCTTGAAGGAACGTTTGGATTTTAGACTCCTCAATAGACTCAACAGGTCATAAGCACAGAGACAACAATACAAGGGGTTACAACTACTGAAGATATTGAAATCATCCTAGGCTACCAAACTTCAGAGATTGTTCTAAAAATTGAGGAAATAGCCCCACTAGATATATTCTAAAGCCCAACACATAAGGATGTAGTGAAGAGGCAAAGAAATAAAAGGAAATTGGATACATAAGCAACAACAATTCCTGAAAATGAATCGATGAAGGTAGTATGGAAAGACACCCCCATTGATCCAAAGGAAACTTTTACTAATCTATCACAATTTTCAAGTGCTTATGCAACTACGACAATTGATAAGGTAACTGAAGTTCGGCTTTTTGTCAAAGAAAAAGAAGAAAGAATTTAGATATTGGAACAACAACTTGACCTAGAGAGACAAAGCACTAGCAAACAAGAAGAGACACAAATGGAAAAACTACATAAATATTATGAACAAATGAGATTACAACATCAAGCAGACATTGCAGAAAAGGATTCACAGATTATTCAAATGCATACTATAATATATAAACTAAGAGACAACCCTCAAATAGAGGAATTTATTAAAGAAACACTTGAACTAAACTCTTTGTTATCACAACAACAAGAAGTATTCTACCAGAAAATCTTGTTGGAAATAATACTGAGAGGGGGGGTGAATCAGTACTATCAAGTCAAATATTCCTTTTACAAAATCAAATGATATACACTACTTCAGTTAATTAAAACCGCATATATACGCAACTATGCAGAAGAAAACCCATGTATATAATGCAAACTTTTTAATTTACTTTATCTTTCTGATGTTGATTGTTAATCTATGATTCAGAAGCAAACAACCAGTAACTAGAACCAGTAAAACAGAGCAGAAAGACAATCGCACACAAGAACATAAGATATAAGGTGGAAACCCAATGTGGGTGAAAACCACCTGCTGCAATTTGTCTCTATCTTCTCTTTAATTAGAAACTTCTTTTTACAATTGTACTGGTGCAGTCCTTTACCAGTACGTAGGCTGCAACCTGCGGAGAGCTACAACCCTCTCTCATTTTCCAACTTCTCCTGGAAGGGAGCTACAACCCCCTTAGCTCTTGCACTAGCCAAGATACTAGTACGTAGGTGCTGACCTACAGAAGGCTACAACCTTCTCTTTCTTTTAGGGACCATGTTTCATAAATTTTCAGACTGGATCCACAAATAACATCAATCAAACATCAAGAATTTCTGCATTAACCAATCACCTTCTCACCATTCAAAAACTGAAACAGAATAAACACTTCTCTGACAACTGTACCCAAATCACAGTAAGAGTAACCACACACCAAATCTGAACCCAGAACGCTACAGCAATAGACAGAAGCAACAAGATCACAACTCAAAATATATACGCTATTTTAATAGCCTGAAACCTGCGTGTATACGCTTCTGAATATGAAACAACTTTCGTATACGCTGTTTTCCTTCACTGAACCTACGTATATACGCGCCTTAGCTGAACTGAACCTACGTACAGATCTACAAAAGATAATTCACTCTTTCAAATATTCAGGCACTGATTAACCCAGATTATCAGATTTATAGATCACGCATGCACCATATATAACAGATCAAAATCATGCAAAGATATTATCATTCAAGCCAAGAGATTATGACCCATCAATAGAACTTATCCTTCTTTGCGCTAAGGTTCCTCCTTCATTCAGATCTAGATCAGCTCCACAACGCTAATCACCAATATTTCAGATCTCACACTTTTTTCAGATATTCAATAATAATTCAGATGATGATTTGCCACATGATCTCCTTCCTCTTTTATAGTTTTAGGCCTTCCACAATACCACGGACCCAATACTTGGGATCAACACGTTTAACGAGGTACCATGGTCCAAAACCATAGGTTCAAATACCAAGGACTAACTACCACGGACCAAAGGTAAGTTCTCCAACATATACGCGCTTTTCCTTGCATGAAAGTGCACGTATATGCATACGCGCCTTTGAAACGTATAACCCATGTGTATATGTGCCTTCGTCTAGATGAACCTACGTATATGAATTTTCCTTCATTCTGAAAGCCTAAACTGAGATCTGTTACCAAAGAGAGTTGCCATCAAGGACAACACCTGTGCCATAGCTCCAATCCTGTGCCCTAATGCCAACAAATCTCATTGATCAATCCATATTGTGAAATAAGTGATGCGTTAACCAATAAAGTGGTTGATAAGAGATTAGAATATGAAGATGTCAATAAGAGAATTTCATAGTTTATTTCTTGGCAGGAATATGAAGAAGGTAGAAAATCCGATCTTCCAAATATTGAGTCATCCCACAAGGATATTCTATTCATAGATTTGGACATACAGTTGAATCAAACAGAAAGGGCAGTGGCTAGAGCAGCTAGCACAAAAAATAATATAACTAAAGCTATGATTGAAAACATTCATAGTGCCAATCTCATAAAATAATGAAAGCCAAAAATTCTCCCGAGCTTCAAACAGTTAGAGAAACAGTGGAAAGAGACTGCCAAAATGAAAGAAAAGGTAATCAAAAAACTGTCCAAGCTTGAATCAGAAACTTACTGGCAGTTTCTAGTGAAACCGCACATTCAATGGATGACTCTGTGCTGTCTAAAAAATTCCACTCAAAAGATGGTGCCACCACTCTTCGATGTTGTATTTATGGGGCAATTAAGATCTAGAATCGGCCAGCCACCCCAGATGAAGCCAATGATAGATATTTACAAACTGAAGGACTGAATGGATGATTAGAACCATTCAAGTTGCAGAATCTCGTCATCATTTTCATTTCTATTTTAGTTTTTATTTTACTTATTCTAAGGAAGGTTGTTTGAAACCTCCTCATATTTTTATGTAATAATCTATTTTTGATACATATTTTGTATTATTTAAACCTCTCTCATGCATTTAGAGAGAGGTCTAGAATTTTATCAAGAAATCTTTGTAAAGGCTTACGCTTCTATACTTTTGTGACTGTCTTCATGAAATAATTGGAACAAGGTGTTGATTTTCTTAGAAATTGAAGCATACTCTACTGAATTTGCACCTTGCACTCTTAGAGTATATTTAGTTGAAAGGAAGCAGAGAAATATTGTTGTCTTCATGAGTAGAACCTCTCATATCTAGTACTTCTATATTTATGGTTGAGTTTTGTTTATGAATTAAAAGTAATATTTTCTTATATTGTATTATGTATGAAATCCGAGCTAAAGTTTTACATCATCGCAGTTTTGTAAATTGTTTTAGCTTAATTCCTTATTAAGTACATGAGCAATTGATATATGTGATATAGTTTTCACAATTATTTTGCCTAACTATTTAGTCAAAATAATTATCATTAATGATTTCATCTCTTATAGCAATTGAATGATATTTATTACCTGTTTCTCTAAGATATCTTTGTAGATCGCATAATTTAAGTTATTCCTCGGGTATATATTAAGATAAATATTAGAATAGATAGCTACATGTGTTTGTTATTTAATTAGATCATTTTAGTTAAGTAATTTCCCATTATACCTTATTTCAAACCACAATCACCATCCTATCAATTCTTTCTGGGAAACTAGTCCCATTATCCCCAGTCGGAGCCACCATATCAAACGAAAAAGGAGTTGCTTCCAAGGTCCAAACTGGGTGGTTATCCGCCATGTTGTTGGAACGAAATTATGCAGCTTGAACATTTTGGCGCTATAAGGAGGGCCATGACTGTGAATGGCAAAGAGGACTGATCATAAATTAAAAATCCATCCTCAGAGTCATTCCTCCTCGATATCTCCTCTAACTTCTAGATCCCCATCTAGAATTACAATCCTAAGATCATGTTCTGGCGGCTATGACCACCCTCCAAATTGTTTCCTTAACTTCATTTTGGAGGCTCCTTACTAACCATCCTCAGAAGCATGTCTTGCACTATCAAGCACGTCAACTTCAACTGTTTCATAGAGTCTTCTCAGCCTGTGCATGCAAGTTTGTTCACCCCCTTCATAGGATTCTTTTCGAACATGGTGTCAGTTGCTGGTTGAGCAACTCCTTAAGGGAATTACACAATTATGGAGGGGAACCAACCTTCCCTCCAGAAATTGCACAAGCCCAGATGGACACCCAGCTAGGCTCCAAAATTGCGCAATTCCTATTGACAGTCTTCCTCTCAAAAATTGCATAATTCATCCCAGGATAGCTGCTCAGCCTAGAAATTGTGCAATTCTGGGTAGCAGTCACCTGTTGTTGCTCCCAGAAATTGTGCAATCCCTTTGGGATACTTAGCCCAATAGCTAGCAAAAATTGCGCAAATCCAGCGAGGCAGCTGCTCAGCTCAGAAATTGCGAGATGCTGTCAAATCAGCCTTCTTGAGAAAATTGCGAGGTCTGACCCAGGACATCTACTCAGCTAAGAAATTACGTAATATTGGGAGATAGTCACCTATTCCTCTTAGAAATTGTGAAATCCCTCTAGGATAACCATCTCTGCTCATCCCATAAACTGTGCATATTTCCATCCTAGGCCCGTAGACCAATGCATGTGCCTTCAGGTTGACCATTCCCTCCGAGACAGAGCAAGAATGACTTGCATGCATGGATTGCTTCTCCCAAGGAAGCATGAAAAAGGCATCCCTTGATTCAGGGATCTATTTTTAGTAGCTGGAGGTTACATGCAAGGATCATTTCATAAACCTCCTGCCAAGTGTTGCTTTTCCTAGATTTGTGGCATGCATGTCACAACCTTGGATTTATCAAAGCTCATCAACCAGACATTGTAGAGCTCATTCGTCACATCGATCTTGTAGCTTTAACACCCCACATTGCATCTAGGAGTCGTCGACACATTCAGCTTAGCTTTGTCGGGGTAAGCTTGCTTCTCATGTCTTACGTTGCGTTTTAGTGACTTTTTGTGTTTCGCTTTGTGTGAGTTATGTCTTCTTGATTTCAGTGAGAATTTACTGTCGTTTTGATGTATGTTAGCTTGTAGAAGCATCGTTTCAGTTTTCGTTCCCATCTCACTATTGTTGCATGCATGACATTGTTTTTGCATGGACGGTTACCGTTGCAGCGACTTGCTTCACACACATGCATGCTTTCTCATTTTCTCAATCCTTCACTTTTTGTTTGCATGTCTGAGCATTCACTCTTGTTTGCACTCATCTCACCATGTATTCATACTTCTCATGTTTTCAGTAGCCCGACGGCCTGTCTAGGCTGCCTTGGCCTAGACCGTGCCTTGCCGGACTAGCACCGTGCATTTCTGGAAGCAAAGGCTTTGCCTTCCCTTAAGAAATTGAACAAGCATGGCCCAACACTAACCTCTAGGCTGGCATTGCGCAAATCTTGGAGGCAGTGTCCTCCTAGCCCCAGAAACTGCACAATGCAGTTCGCTGGTTGCATGTCACTACTGACTAAAATTGCACATTGCGTAGTTTCAGTCCTCAGCAGGCCAGACTGGATTGTGCATTGCATAGTTCCAATAGTCAGTCAACCTCCTAACAACCTAGACTGTGCCTTACATAGTTTTGGCAGTCAGTCTCCTAACCTCTCGGTGAAAATTACTCAACCTTGATGATAAGTCACACAGGTGTGTTTCATGTCAATCCTTCAGGTTGTTTTGGTTTTTGACTAACACATTTCTTGTCATGAGTGTTGTTATGTCTCTGAGTATCACAAGTGTTCATCTTCTTCTCAGCAACACATATACAATGGCTTCCAGGAGAGGAGAGTCAAAGTCACCGTTTAGAGCACACTTCGGGATGTAGTCAATCAAGTTTCTATGAACTTTCCTACCCATGAAGACATCAAGTCTTTTATGGACAAGGATATCAAGATGAATAACAACAACATCACAACAAGTAGTACCAATAGCAACAGCAGAAGGTAGCACACCTGCATGCGTTGAGTGCAAGAGGAAGGTTGTTGACAACATAGAGGCAAAGCAAAGATGCAAGTTCAATGTAGATCCCCTCATGATGAAAGCATATTTGGAGATTGAGGGTATGAGGTGACGGTGAGACAAGATGATTGCAAGAAGGTAGAGAGAGAAATAGAGAAGGAGTTGCATGTGCTAAAGCAGCAACTGGAGCAAGAACATGAGCTGCACATGTAAGAGAATGAGTTACATCATGAACAAGTACAACATGGGGCACAACATGCACAAACGGATGAAATTGTGCTCATACAAGTTATAGATCCATCCTAGTATAGGTTTTAACCTCGTACAGAAATTAATTGCATACGAATTTTAGGAACAGAAAATAAACAATGGGAGAGCATAACACATAAAACACATATACACAGAGATTTCCCCTGGATCCCAAAAATGGGACTACCATCTTGATTTTTCATTATATTCCTTTCAAAGTTACAATACATATATATACATGCTGAAGCATCTAATACCATGGACCGAAAGCCATCGTGCCCAAAACCATGTGTGAAAACCATGCACAAAACCATAGGTAGGTTCGCCCACCTAATATAGGGTCCCAAAAAAATTTCCTTGGGGCACTGCTCTGGACCCCGTAGAGGGGGGCTATGTGCCCCCCTCAAACCCCATGGATAGTGGGGCATGTCGCCCCCCTGTGACCCCCCCACTTCACAATCGGTGCAATGAAGGGGGGGCTCCACCCCCCATCTAACCCCCTAATTAACTAGGATAGCTAGTCATGGAAAGAATATAACACAACCCAAAATTCTCCCACTTGTTGTTTTCTTTCCACAGGGGGCCACAAGAGAGCTTAGTCATTTATCCAGCCCTGCAACACCCATTGTTTCTCTACACCAAGAGAACTTCTCAGATCTCATATATTTTGTTAATGCATCTGCAGTATTCTTCAAAGTGTCCACCTTTACCAACAATGCCTTTTTGTCTTCTGTCATATCCCTCACAAAGTGATACTGAATGTCAATGCTCTTTGTCTTTGAATGGTAGGCAGGGTTCTTTGCCAAGAAAATTGCACTTTGGATATCATAGTTTATCCTTATAGCTCCCTGTACTAACCCCATTCTTGAACACAATCTTTTCAACTAAACTGCTTCCTTGCTTGCATGAGTGGCTGGCATGTATTCTACATCTGTAGTTGATAGTGCCACTACAGATTGTTTCTTACTCATCCAACTGAATGCACCTCCAAATAGGTTAAACACATACCCACTTGTAGATCTTCTTTGATCCAGATCTCCAGCCTAGTCTGCATTAAAAAAGCCATGGATATCCAAAACTCTGTCCTATCCTAGTCTTCCTTGGTAGCATAAACCATAATCACTAGTGCCACGCAAATACCAGAAAACCCACTTCACTTTTGTCTAGTGCTCCTTCCCTGGTTTTGACATAAACCTGCTCAATACTCCCACTACATGTGCAATGTCTGGTCTAGTACAGACCATCGCATACATCAAGCTACTAACTGCACTCGCATATGGAACATGGGACATGTCATCTTCCTCTTCTTGTGTCTTGGGACACTGTTCAGCAGATAACTTTACACCTACAGAAATAGGAACCTTCACTGGTTTACTATCCTGCATATTAAACCTCTATACTATTGTCTTGACATACTTCCTTTGGTTTAACCAGAGCTTTCTCTTTGCCTAATCTCTCTTAATTTCCATGCCCAAAATATAGTTTGCAGCACCAAGATCTTTCATGTCAAATTTGGAGGACAATTGGGTCTTCAAATCCTAGATAATTTCTTTATCATTTACAACCAAAAACATATCATCCACATACAAGACCATATAAATAACACAGTCACCAATTAATTTAAAATACACAGAGTGATCTAGTTTTCTTCTAGTGAAGCCAAGACCCCATATAAATGTATCAAATTTCTGATACGACATCCTTGGTGACTGTTTTAGCCCATACAGAGACTTCTTTAACTTGCATACCAATTCTTTCTTACCCTTCACTGCAAAGCCTTCAGGTTGCTTCATGTAGATCTCCTCTTCTAGATCCCCGTGAAGAAATGTTGTCTTCACATCCATCTGGTCTACCTCAAAACCAAAAGCAGAAACAACAGATAAAAGTAATCTAATAGAAGCTACCTTGGCAACAAAAGAAAAAATATCACCAAAATCAATTCCTGGCATCTGGGAATAACATTTTTCTACCAACCGAGGTTTTTATTTCTCCACCTTTCCTTCTGCATTTGTCTTCTTCTTGAACACCCATTTGTTGCCAATGGGTTTCCTTCTAGCCAGAAAATCCACCATATCCCATGCCTCATTTTTGTGCAAAGATGCCATTTCATCAACCATGCCCTCTTTCCAGAGTTTTCCATCCTCTGAATCTACTGCTTCCTTCACAGTTCTAGGATCATCATCAGTAATAGATAAAGAAAAATTTGAACAGAAAGCAGATGGACTATACCTTTCTAGCTACCTTATTTCTCGAACTGATCTTCTCACAACCAGAGTTTGTGGCTCTTCATCTTCTGATTTCTCTTCTATTGTAGAGTCTGATTCTTCCTCCTTTAGCTCAAACTCTATCTTCTTAGGTTCCTTTGATGGCACTTCATGTTTAATGACATCTTTCAGCTCTTCGAAAACCACATCTCGGTTGTACACAACCTTCCTTGTTACTGGGTTCCAAAGCTTATAACCCTTTAAACCATCCTTATACCCAATAAAGATGCACTTTTCAAATTTACTATCCAACTTTTTTCTTTTTTTCCTTTGGAACATGTACATATGAATCACATCCAAATACCCTCAGATGTGAAAGAGAGGGTTTCTTACTAGTCCATACCTCTTGTGGAGTCTTATCCTCCAGCGCTGATGAAGGTGATCCATTGACCAGGTAACATGCTGTCTCCACCGCCTCTATCCAGAACTTCCTGTCCTAACCTGGCACCACTGAGCATGCTTCTTCCCCTTTCCATCAACATATTGTTCATTCTTTCTGCAACTCCATTTTTCTTAGGTGTGTATGGAGTAGTATTCTGCTGTGCTATACCACACTTCTTACAGAATTCTTCAAATTCCTTATTGCAAAATTCTCCACCATTATCTGTCCTCAACACCTTTATCTTCTTCTCTATCTGGTTTTCCACCAAAGCATTAAATTATTTAAACCTGTCAAAGACTTTATATTTCTTCTTGAGGAAATATATCCATGTATTCCTTGAGAAGTTATCTATAAATGATACATAGTACATAGACTTACCCAGTGATGGAACATTCACAGGTCCAAACACATCACTGTGCACAAGCTCTAATATATGTTATACCCTCTTACCACCAGAGGGGAAACTCGCTCGATTCTGATTCCCATATACAAAATTTTCACATAAATCAAAATCCAGAGAGACATTACTCATACCTTCTACCATACCTTTACCATGAAGTATTCGAAAGCCCTTCTCTCCAATATGTCCAAGCATTTGATGCCATATCATGGTCTTTTCTCCAGAGACCACTAGATTTTTTGCTCCACTTTCAGGAACCACAGAACTGTTGCACCCATCAATAACATTGCTACCTTGCATACTGTATAGAATTCAATCCGAACTCCCCGCATTAATACCAGTTCTCCTCGAACCATCTTGTAGGTATCTTTCTTGAACACTATTTTTACACCTACATCATCGAGCTTGCTTACATAAATCAGAATTTTAGCTAATGCAGGACTATGCAGAACACCTGGAAGTGTTCTAATCCTTCCACCTTGAAACTTTAACTTTACTTTTCCACGACCAATAATTCTAGCCTTCCTGTCATCCCTTAAGAATACATCACCACCATCATATTTTTCATACTCGCAGAACCACTCCCTATGGGGAGTGAAGGAAAAGGATGCACCTATGTTAATCAACCATGCCCCATGATCTACATGTGTACTTGAAGAAGAAAAGTACACAATTTCACCTCTGCAGAAGGAGAATCATCAGATCCCTTTCCTTTGTCATGAGCTTTAGATTTACAGTCCCTTTTGAAGTGCCCTTCCTTTCCGCATTTCCAGCACACCACTTTTACAGGTTTTCCTGGAGATTTAGATCTCCCACTCGATGACTTATTTTTGTTTCTGCTCTGGAACTGTCCTCGTACAGACAAGGCATCACCATTCTGGCTCTCCATATTTTTTTGTCTCATCTCCTTCGTCAACAACGATGAGACTATTTCATCAAACTGTAAGGCAATTGCATTGCTACCTATTGCAATAACCAGACTATCCCATGAATGTGGTAGAGAACACAACAAATTGATGCACTTATCTTCATCTAAAATTTTAATATCAACAGGCAATAACTAACTTACCACAGAATTAAATGCATTCAGATGCTCTATCACTGAGTCTCCATCTTTCATCCTCAGGTTATACATATTTTTTGTAGGAACAGTTTATTCACCAGAGACTTAGATTGGTACAAAGTCCCTAACTTGACACAAAAATCCTTCACGGTAGCTTCCCCTGATACATTCAATAATACTAAATCTAAGACACACAATCATATTGTGCTCTTTTCCTTCCAATCCAACTTCTTCCATTCTTCATCAGACACTCATGTTGGTTTAGTACCTAGATCTACTGTGATCCACTAATATTTATCCACCAACAAATTCTCCATTTTGAGTTTCACAACTCAAAACTCCAACCATTAAATTTCTCGATCTCTATCTTTCCATTGCTCGCCATCTTCTTTCCCCACCAGAATCGATGCTGCAGATCTCCCACTGAAAAGGGTCTACCACAGGCTCGAGTGAAACCCCTCAACAACAAAGGCATCCCCTTGAATCCAAAACAACTCTGATACCAAATGTAGATTTTAACCCCGTACAAAAATTACACATACAAATTCTAAGAACATAAAATAAACAATACGAGAGCATAACACATAAAACACATATACATAGATATTTCCCCTCTATCCCAAAACCGGGCCTACCAACTTGATTTTTCATTATGTTACTTTCAATTTTATAATACATATATATACATGCTAAAGCATCCAATACCATGGACCGAAAACCATCGTGCCCAAAACCATGTGCGAAAACCATGCGCAAAACCATAGGTAGGTTTTCCCACCTAATATAGGGTCCCAAAAAAATTTCCCCGGGGCGGTGCCTGAACCTCATAGAGGGGGTTACTCTCCCCCACAAACCCCCTGGACAGGGGGGTTGCTTCACACCCTATGGCCCCCCCACTGCACAATCGGTGCAACAAAGGGAATATAACACAACCCAACACTTAGCAACTAGCACAAAGTAGACAAGGTGAGTAGTGTTGTTTATCACATACAAGGGAATTGAGTAGCGTGCATGTCATTATGCGCATGCATGTGATCCCACCCATTTGGCACATTCATGAAGGTGAAGACAAGAAGAAAGTCTGACTAGAGGTGAACGTATATTTTGACAAGTTGATGTGCACAGCCACCCACACATGCTTGGAAATCAGCGTAGACACTATGCATCAACATGTTGCTGGTTCGATTGCATCCACGATGACCATGCACATTCTATCAGACGAGTTGGATGGAGGAGCCATATTAGTGTACCTAGATGCAATGGAGGCAAGAGTTTACTTCAGCAAGATGTCACCATTGAGCGCATGAACACCATCATGGATGACCAAGATTGGCATCAGCTCAACAACTTCACCGTCGCAAGGATTTCAAAGAGTTGGTCTCACCACAACGGTCCGAGTGCAAATGATGTCTTGCATAGTTTTCTCAAGCCATTTTGTCTCACATGGGCACATGTGCATTGGAATGTAATGACTTGTCAAGGGGAAGTTCAAGTTTTGATAGTTGAATGTAACAATCATAGAGTAGTTGAAGAGTCATGAGGATAGATGAATGGTCATAGAGGGGAATGTCAAGGGTCACCCCACCCTTTGCTATAAATAGTCCCTCATAACTCATTATAGAGACTTTTGGTCAGCAAAGCTTCCAATAGGAGTATTTTAGAGAAATCTTGGACGGTATTGTAACAAGCCTTGGCTTCTACACTGCGCACAGCTAGTATATCTCTTTAGAGGAGTAGGTGGCAATGACTGTAACATTTCACTGTCAGAACTAGTGGTTGGTCATGGATGTATTGTATGACTGGAACTTATACATCTTAATATAACAGATCCAACACGTTTCATGCATATGTCGTATTGTATTTCACCTATCTTGTTTAATCTAAATGCTATATGTATATGTTTGCTTACGCAAGCATGCGTAGATATTTTGTGTGTATGTATGTATGAATCTTACTGGAACATGCTGTTAGTTTAACCATCACTTTGGATTGCTAGCTAACTTTCCTTCCATGTTGTGGTGCATCTTTGCTCATGTGTTCCCTTCTTAACTCAGTGCTATCATAGGTTTCCAAGGGGTGCACTCATCTCACACTCTGCGTGTTACAACCACTCATACACCTTCCTTGAATTGTCACATATGTCATTCCCTTGCTACCAATAGGGACATCTTACTTGCCTCTGTGTGAAACCGCGGTTAAGGTGATACTGTACGACCCACTACTGGGACTCCTACACAAAACAATTTGAGGTCTAATTAGGACTTCTTACCGGGGAGATCCCCTGACATGTTGGTGGATCTAGCACTGTCAATAGATTAGAAGTTGAGAAAAACTCTCCAAAATATCCTAGTGAATCTCAGAGAATACCTTCTCCATATTACAACCTTGAATCCCTAGACGTTTAGTCTTTGATAGAGAAGTTAGAGAAAATCTCTATTTCAGCTAAAAATCCTGCAAGATCTCAGTCATCTGTAGGAAGTTTTTCCTCTGTTCTACAACCAAGATGAATTTTGACTCGTTCTCAAAGTGAGAAGACTGGAATTCCTCCTTTTGAATTTCCCATTCCTTCTTTCTGAAACAAAACCAAGAAATATGAATCGCAGAAATCCACTAGAGAGGTTTTATCCAATTCTCCACCTCAAACTCCTTCATTCCCTCTAGTGATTCCAACATCTTCCATTCCAACTAATGGTGTTACTTATTCTAGCCCAAACACCCAATCTACCTCTTCTTCAACTCAAAATCCATCCATATCCTCATCCACTCAAACCCCTTCTATCATCTCATCCACTCAAAGTCCAATGGCAGGACAATGACCACCACCATGAGTAAGACCATGGAATAATCCCAATGCTATAGAGATGGGAACTCCTCTTCACCCTCTTCCTAAGCATCTTGAAAGATGATTGCCCAAATTTAATCCTGATGATGAACTACCAGCTGAGGAACATCTCCATAACTATATGTTTGCCATCAATTTAAATGAAGTTAGGGAAGAAGACTGTGTAGTCATATTATTTCCATATACTCTTACAGGATTTGTAGGATCTTGGTACTTTTCATTGCCCCCTCGCTCCATAACTAGCTGGCATATGTTCAAAGAAAAATTCCTAGCTAAGTTTGGAGATGATAGAACCACTCCATCACTCATTAATGAATTTTCCAATCTAAAGGCTAAGACAGGAGAAAAGAAGCAATGTTTCAACTCTAGATTCAACAAACTACTCAATAAAATTTCAACTACTTCAGCCCCTGGTGCTGGTGTTCAAATTGAGTGGTACATATCTTCTGTTCCTTCCAATATAGCCATTTTTGTAGATAGAGAAAATTTGGCCACATTAGATGAAAACATGAAGGAAGCCCTGTCTTTACAGAAACACATAATTACTCTTGAAAATAAAACCTCTCAGGAAGACAGAAAATATAAGAAAGTTACTTTCAAAGATGAATCTAAAAAGAAAGCCCCAAAAGATCCTTTTGATCTTGAAGCCCTTCAAAAAGTACTGAAAACCATGTCTAATGAAATGGTTTAAATGAAGAAACAACTTGCTAAATCCTCTTCTACAAAAAAACATTTCAGATCTTTTAGGAGGAATTAGTCTTCTAGTTCTTAGCCACCAAATACCATATCTAACACTGAGTCTAACTTAGAAGAAGAGGAAGAAGAAACCACAATGACCGATGAAGAAACTGAAGAAGAAGAAGTAGTCGAACTAAATGGGATGTGGGACTTTATCCTTTCAAACAAAGAAGAACAAGAAGCTTTTCCCATTAGCACCAGAAGCAAAGGGCCTACTGATACAACTCAGTCAAATCAAAAGCAAAAAACTCCAACTCCTACTGCTAAGGAAAAATAAATTAGCAAAAAGTCTTCTCCTAAGGCTTCACAACCAAATCCATCTTCATCAAATCTTCCATCTACATCAAAGACCCTGGTAGTTATTGATACCATGGAGTATAACATTGTGGAAGACATGAAGAAAACTAGGGCCAATATTTCGCTACATGAACTTAGAAAACTGAAGCAACAACATAAAATACTACTTAGAGAACTAAATGCAGTTCCTACTTCTCCCCTACCTGCTACTGTTGTATCTCAAGCTGCTAAAGGCATGGGTAAACCCCCCACTTCTTCAAACAAAGTCGACCCTACAGATGTCATCCTAATCGGTGACAGATCTAATTCACACACGCCTCCTTTCCTCTTAACCTATGAAATTTTCAATAGGAACCTTCATAATTGTTTGATTGACTCAAGAGCCTCTTCTAATATAATGTTGAAAACAGTCTGTGCTAAGTTAAACATCACTCCTCAAAAGTTTGTTGTTCACATAGTACAAATTGATAGAACCAAAGTAGAGGTCTTAGGGGAATTAAATTCAGTTAACATTCGACTTTCCTCAAATCCAAAGTCTGTGAAATAATTGATATATTGGTTGCTGATATTCCTGAAATCTACGGTCTAATTCTAAGTAGAGGCTAGTCTACGAAACTCCATGGATATTTTGCTACAGACTGGTCTCACATGTGGCTACCCTACAATGGAATGCCAAATCAAATTCAATTTAATTGAGAGAAACACCTGAAACATACAATCACTGATTTTGAAGGTGATAATGAGCCAGTAGCATTCAATAATAAAATTATTGAGAATTATTTGGCTGAGTCATTTTTAGGGAACTTTAAAGCACAAGAGTCTCCCTTTCTTGATATTGTTGTCATCTCACAGATTGAAAATTTCTCCCAGACAGATGCTTCCAAGTGAAAAATTTTTGTAAATAAACCCTTAGTGAACACTTTATTTTGGGCGTTATACTTTGATGGTTCCAAATCTAATAATGTTGCAAGAGATGGTTGCATTTTAATCAGACCAGAAGGAGAAAATACCATGTTATCTTACAAATTAGATTTCAAATGTACAAATAATACTGCAGAATACGAGACATTGGTTCAAGTATTATACAAAGCAATTGGCCTCAACAACAAATATCTAAAGGTTTTTGGAGACTCAGAAATTGTCATTAAATATGTAAGAAATACTATCCACTGCCTTTCTTGACATATTAAACATTATCAATCAGTAGTCTAGGATCTTACATCACATTTTGTGGCATTTAATATTTCTCATGTACCTAGACTGCAAAATGGCAGTGTCGATTTGTTAGCTAATGTTGCATCAAAACTCATACCATCTAAGGATTTTAGTCCTGATAGATTTTCCATTGAATTAGTTTTTAGACCATCCATTCCTGACAATGTCATTAATTGGTAAGTCTTCAATGATGATTACGATATTGTAAATTTTCTAAAATCGGAGGGGTCATACGATGTTCAAATCATAGATGAGAATGAGCACGACATTTAGTTAAAGAAGAACGTTGATGAAAATCAAATAACCAAATATATAGTCAAATTAGAAGATCTTTATGATCTCAGATATATATTTAAGAAGGTAACTAATGCCAAAATCTAAATATCAACCCTGAGATTTGAATTAGAGAACCTTGGAACTGATGACAAGCCTTAGAACATTAATCTAGGAATCGATCTATACTCTAATGAAAGATCATTATTCATTCGCTTGTTAAAGACATACAAAGGTATATTTACCCGGGATTATTGTGATCTCAAAACTTATGATACCTTTGTCATACAACACATCATTCCTATGATCTCTAATGATAAACCAGTGCAACAAAAGCTAAGGAAAATTCACCCAAACCTCGAACGTCAAATCAAATCAGAGTTGAATAAACTCAAGGCTAAAATCATATTTCCTATTATGCATTCGAAATGGGTGTCCAATATAGTTCCTACTAGCAAAAAGAATGGAGATACTTGTATATGTATAGATTTTATAAATTTAAACAAAATATGTTAGAAAGACAACTTTCCACTACCAACCATGGAATAAGAGTTGTAATCAGTAGCTAGTTTTGAGCTCATGTCATTTCTTGATGGATTTTTGGGATATAACCAAATCTTGGACCATCCAAATGATAGATTGAAAACCACATTCAGAACTAGATGGGGAACATATGCTTATCAAAAAATGCCTTTTGGTTTGATTAATGTAGGTGCCAGATTTCAAAGAGTATGGATATAGTCTTTAAAGGAATCATTAACAAATCAATTGTTATTTACCTGGGTGATATCACTATATATTCCAAGAAGAGAAGCAACCATTTAAACGACCTTCAGCAGATCTTTGAATGATGTAAAAAATATGGGATGTCACTCAATCCAAAGAAGTCTTATTTTTCCTTAAGTGAAGGTAAGCTTTTAGGATTTGTCATATCAAAAAAGGGTATTTATATAGATCTAGAAAGGATTAAGGAAATTGAGAAAATCTCCTTACCCCATAATAAGAAATCAATTCAGTCTTTCCTTGGTCAAATATATTTGTAAAAATATTTGTCCCTGACTTTCCACAAATAGTTTTACCTTTACAGTCTATGATTAAGAAAAATTCAATTTTCAAGTGGGTCAGAATGAAAGAGAAGCATTTTATTTAATCAAACAAGCTATTATCAACACTCCCTCCCTGACAACTCCCAATTTTTCCAATCATTTTGTTTTATACACATTTGCATCAGAAACATCATATGTTTCCATTTTGACATAGCTTAATGATCAATAGATAGAAGAACTAATCTCGTTTTTTAGTTCAAATCTACAAGGTGCCGAATTAAATTACTCCACTGTGGAAAAACATGCCTTTGCTATTTTTAAGTCAATAAATAATTTTAGACCATTTCTCCTTAAACGGACACCAAAAGCGTAGTTCCATTCTCAACAGTAAGTCAATTACTAGTGCAAAGGGAAGTAGGAGAAAAAAATGTTAGGGGTCAAGGTTTTTGTAGAATGTTAGCTGGAGCATCCAACTTACCAATAGAAGAAGATTCAAGTGATGATATACAAATATTAGAGGTAAGCCTCAACGATAATGAATCTCAATATGCAGATCTCATATTTTATTTAAAAAATGGATATGCCCCTATGCAGCTCAGTTAGAAAATAAAAAGAGCTTTGATATTGAAAGAAAACCAATATGAAATCATCAATGATGTTTTGTTGAGGAAAAATATGACTCCGTTTTTCTAAAGTGCCTTGAAAAATCCGAGGCAAAAAAGGTTTTGTAGGAGCTCCATGATGGACTAGCTAGTGGAAATTTTGGAGGAGACACAATAACACATAAAATCGTGCATGCTGGATATTACTGACCAACCTTGCTCAAGGACACACGCGAATACGTAAGGAAGTGAAAAACCTGTCAAACTACTATTGGATGTTGAGAAATGGAAACAAAAAATTCCAGTTTAATTTGTCCTTTAATTAAACTATGAATTAAAATAGAATTCTTTTCTCATAGCAATTTGAAAATAATTAATTAAGTTTAATTAACTTAATTAATTTTGGAAATTTGAATTGGAAGTATTTTAGAAGACATGTATATGTTCTCCCTAACTTATAGGAGTTAAGGATGAGTTATGAATGATTTGTAGTTAGTTAACTCAGTTTATTGAGTTAAGTCTAGTTAAATTAGTTCCAATCAGTTTTAGGAACTAATAGTGAGTAAACTGTCAGTTCAGACACTATTGACCTAATTAGTGCTACTCTAGTTAACTGAATATTCCAACATCAAAAACTCATGCATGTTGATTCTGAGAAAGACCCAGTTGAGACTAGAGTGCAGGGAAAATGTACTATTTGTTTTAGATTTTTTTCTGAGTTGCACTGATATTGCATGCATTGAGGAATTTATCCTTGATGGATTACGCTATTTTTAGAGGCTTTATTTACCTTTAAATACAAGCTATCCTTCATAGGAATTAAACATTGGAATAGAGACTTAGATAGCTTGTGAATTGGTGAAGATTTGGACTTGAGCTTGTTTATGAGTTGGAGATTGAATTTTCTAAGTTGGGATTGTTCTAGAAAGAACAAGCATTATTATTTTATCTTGATTTTCCAGATTAATACAAAATAGATAGTGGGGTTTTGAGCTGTGGATTTCCCCAGATATTTATTGTGTTATGTGCCTTTGATTCTCTTCCTCTATTGATTATAGGAATTAAACATTGGAATAGAGACTTGGATAGCTTGTGAATTGGTGAAGATTTGGCCTTGAGCTTGCTTATGAGTTGGAGATTGAATTTTCTAAGTTGGGATTGTTCTAGAAAGAACAAGCATTATTATTTCATCTTGATTTTCCAGATTAATACAAAATAGATAGTGGGGTTTTGAGCTGTGGATTTCCCCAGATATTTATTGTGTTATGTGCCTTTGATTCTCTTCCTCTATTGATTATTGTTTGTTGGATGCTTTTGGGCTTCCACTATAAAGAGTAGAAGTATATTCTTGTCTCTTTCTTTAGAAAGTTGCATTAGCTTGTGAATCTACAGGATTTTCTACATGGCATCAAAGAAAGATTTCTTTTTGGGCCGAGAGTTTGCAAAGAAGTTCTGAGAATTTTTGTACAAAATTTTCAGAAACAAAATGCAGATTTGTATTCCTTGGGAAAATATACCCAAATTCAAAAAAACAAATCAGCTGAATCGGAGTTCGGATGAGGGAGATATCGCTGATTTAAAATCAGCTCTCTAGAGGAGATTTCAAAAGTTTTAGTTTCCAGGTTACAGGTGAAAGTCAAATTTGCATAAATACTTCAAGATCGGTAAATGGCGCTCCATGGGTTGAGGCTTGAGTATGCCTTGGAAGGCAGCTCGAATTGTATATCCTGGAGGGACAAGATGGAGGCTATGTTAGAAGATAATAGCTTGAAGGAATTCATTGGTCAAGAAGTCCCCAAGCCAATAGTTATGGATGCACAAAACTTGGCCGAATGGAAGAAGTGTGTGGCGAAGGCAAGGTGGATAATCCTTGAGGGAGTTCAAGACCACATTGTCTCGAGTCTCCATGGCAAGGAAACTCCTCATGCTATGTGGAAAACATTGATGGACTTGTATCAAAATAGAAATGATCAAAGTAATTTGGCACTGAAGGATAAACTTTGTAAAATCAAGATGGAGAAAGGTGAGACGATTCCAAAGTACTTGACCAAGTTCAATCAATGTCAGGATGAACTTGGAAGTATTGGAATCATAGTTTCTGAGGAGGATATGGTGAGCCTTGCTCTTCTTGGAGTCCCAAAGAGTTGGCATAGTTGTGAGGACTTTGTCAATGGTCGGGAGAAGCTGCCAGATTGGGAACGACTATGGTCAGATTTGATGAAAGATGAGATCAGGAGGAATACCAGGGATGGCTCTTCATCAAATAATGATAATGAAGAGAATTGTGCCTTAGCGATTAAGGCAAGGAAGGGGAAAGGTAAAATTTCTCATTCCAAATCAGATTCATATCATGGAGGTAAGGAGAAGGACATGACGAAAGTTAAATGACTTCATTGTCACAAGATGGGTCACTTTGCTACAAATTGTCCATTGAAGAAGTCTAAGGAGAAGTCCTCAAGAGGAGAGGTGGGTGAGGCTTTGGCCTCCCAATTTGAATTGGAATTTTCCCTCATTTCATGTATGGTGTCTTCAATGATGGGAAGTGTCTGGTACTTAGAGAGTGGAGCTTCTTTCCACGTGAATGGCGACAAAGAGTTATTTAGCAAACTGGAGGAGAAAGATCTCAAGATACATATCGAGATGGGCGATGACAGTAAGTATAGTGTTACTAGTGTGGGCATTATTACTTTTTAGAGGGCGCATGCGACTCCACTCACCTTGAAGAATGTTATGCATGTACCCAGACTAACGAAGAACTTGGTATCCATTGCCATGCTTGAGGATAGAGGCTATGATGTGATCTTTTTGAAAGGAAAGGCGTTCCTTCGACACAGCCATGGGTGAAGTAAACAAGATAGGGATTCGAGTTCAGAATCTCTATAAGATAGAGGTAGAGGATTGTGTTTCTTTGAGTTCAAAAGTGGAAAATATGTTGAGCCGAGACGTCAGCGAGTTGTGGCACAGGCAATTGGGCCACTTGCATCATGGGGTTTTGAAGATATTGTAGAAAATCTCTACCGATCTTTCGAAAGGTACACTTGAGAAAGTTGATACATGAAAAGGTTGTAATTTGGGAAAATACACCAAGTCTTCCTTTGGAGATAGAGACATGTTGGGCATGGGATCCCCCGCAGTAGGTTTTGGGGCTTAAAGCCCAAGTTTTGGTCAAAGATGGTGTAGAACTCCACGAAGTACAGGTGTGGAGCGTGAATTGTATAATCGAGTCATATGGTTGTCCACCCTAAAAATTGTAATTTAATGTAAAGTTGGGTCAGCCTACCCTTGGTCCACGGACCATGGGATTGTATAAATAGAGCGATGCTCTAAGTGTTAAGATGTTAAGATAGTTTTTTAGGGAAGGATAGATATAATAACAAAGGCATGGTAAGAGCATAGAGTGAAAGTTGAAGTGTACTCAGTTGCAGTAGTAGCCAGAGGCTCTGCAACTGAGTGCGCAAAGGCTTAGTGGACCCCTGCAGCTGAGTGCGCAGGGTGGATTCAGGTCTGTACTTGGGATTGAAAGCTAATAAAGAGAAGTTTATTCTATGCATCTATTCTTGAATCTGTATTTTGATGTTATGCATTACTTTTACTCTGTTATTTACTGCGCACAATTGATAAATACGTGTATGGATGCTTATATGTGAATTTCATCTAAGTAATCAACTAACGAAGACTAATTAAGCAAGGCTTGGGTAAATAACATGGGTCGTACTGCGGCTAGAACTGCGCGAAGTTAGTGTCATAGGACACAGGGTACCCGCAGGTGCGCATAGCACAGTAAGTGTGAAGGTTGGACCGCATATCAATCACCACATATTAGACATCCCTAGGGTGCAGTAACCTAGTTCTAGCACCCTCCCATACTACTTCGGGTGAGACCTCAGTCCGCGCTCCACAGACTATTGCCGAAAGGTCTAGTAGTACGGGGATTTGCTTGGCTAAATCCCTTGTGAACATGGGTCAGGCCCAATTAAGCCAACAAGATAGTCGAGTAGAGTCTATTATGGAGAAAGACCATTCAGATGTGTGTGGACCATTCTCGACAGTATCCACCACCAAACATAGGTATTGTGCTATATTTGTAGATGACTATTATCATAAATTCTTGATATTTTTCATGCATAGAAAGGATCAAACATTTAAAAAGTTTTGTGAATTAAAAGAATTGGCCAAGAAAGATTCAAGCAAGAAGGTTAAATATCTACGGAGTGATAACAATGGAGAATATGTCTCCAATGAGTTTAATAACTTCTGTGCAGTGGAAGGTATTAAATTAGAGTTGACGACACCTCATAAACCTCAACAGAATGGGGTTTTCGAGAGGAAGAACAAGAGAATAGTAGGGGAGGAAAGGGTGATGTTGCATGATCAGGGCCTACCACTACACTTATGGGCTGAGGCATGCAACACAACAATTTATGTTCAGAACCGTAGCCCACATCGGATACTTGAGAGTAAAACACCAGAGGAAGCTTATTCTGGTAAGAGGCCAGATTTTGGTCACTTCAGGATTTTTGGGTGATCATTTTATTTCCATGTAACCAAATATGCATGAAAGAAGATTGATCCAACAACAAATTTGGGAGATTTGTGGGGTACACTGATACTCCCCACAACTATCAGGTGTGCATGAAAACCAGTCAAATGACAGTGGTTCGCAGGGATGTCAAGTTTGACAAGGAAAAGGCCATGTGAGTATCCCTTGAGAGGGAGCTTGAGCTACATGTGGATGAGGATATTTTAGCTCCTAAGGTTGAGGGGCCTCAGATTGATGTGGAGAAGCCACACGCAGAGGTTCAGAGAGTGGAGACATCCACTCAGGCAGAGCCTTCCAAGGACGAAAGAAAGCGCACTAGAGAGGCTGATAGATTGTTGGATGATGCACAGGAGAATGTGGGAGCACCCTATTCTCAGCACAGATAGAGGAGGTCACCAGAGAGTTACACTGGATACATGGCACTTACAGGTGAATGTGTTGTGATAAAGCCATCTTCCTTTCAGGAAGCAGTGCAACAACTAGTTTGGGTTGATGCGATGGTGGAGGAGTATGAATCCATAGTTTGAAACAATGTTTAGGATGTGGTCCCGATATTGGAGGACAAGTTAGTTGTGAGCTCTTGTTGGATTTACAATGTAAAGCAAGCTGCATATGGTAGTGTTGAGAAGTATAAGGCCATATTTGTGGCCCGTGCCTTTTCACAAGTAGAGGGGATTGACTATGATGAGACCTTTTCTCCTATTGCAAGGTACTCATCTATCATATCTATTTTAGCACTATCTACACAGATGGGTTGGAGTATCCATCAGATGGATTTGAAGACTACCTTCCTCCATGGCATGATCGAGGAGGAGGTGTACATAAAGCAACCCAAAGGTTTTGAAACCTTGTACCAGGGTCGCATGTGTGCGAACTAAAGAGAGCGTTGTATGGGATGAAGCAAGCACCCCATGCTTGGTACACCAGGATAGATAGCTAATTCACTAGGCTGGGCTTCACGAAGATTGAAGCAGATTCGAACCTATATCACATAGTGGTGGAAGGTAATATTTTAATCATTTTACTTTATGTATATGATCTCATACTGACAGGTGATGAGAAGCTCATCAAATCTTGCAAGGAGGACCTTCCAAAAGAGTTTGATATGAAGGACATGGGGCTCATGCATTACTTTCTTGGCATGGAGGTATGGCAGGGAGATGGAGACTTTTTTGTTTCTCAAGGAAAGTATGCCAATGAGATACTCAAGAGATTTTGCATGGAGAGCAGTAAACCCATGGAGACTCATCTAGCTGGTAACTGGAGGAAGGAGGATGGTAATTCAGGAGAAATAGTGTAAGCTACTATTTCTAGGCAGCTTGTGGGTTCACTCATGTATTTGGTAAACACACAACCAGATATGTGTTATGCAGTTAACCAGCTTAGTCAAGTGATGGTTAGGCCTACCAGGCTATATTGGAAGGAGACAAAGAATGTATTGAGATACCTCAGAGGCACTACTCAATTTGGGTTGTGGTACAAATAGACATAGGGAGTGAAGCTTCAAGGATTCACCAATGCAGATTGGGTGGGGAGTCCATATGATATGAAGAGCACATCAAGAGGGATCTTTAGTATTGGGTCAACGACAATTTCTTGGTACAACAGGAAACAAAGATCGATTGCACTCAGTTCAGTAGAGGCAGAGTACATGGCTGCAAGTCAAGCAGCATGTGAGGCTATCTGGATGAGGAAGATCCTGATTGATTTGTTTGGTCAGAAGATGGATTCGACAGTGATTTATTATGATAACCAGAGTTGTATCAAACCCTCTGAAAATCCAGTTTTTCATGATCGGTCCAAGCATATAAATATCTGGTATCATCATCTCAGGGATTGTGTATTGAGGCGATCATGTTGTTAGATTACATTCCCACAGAGGAGAAAGATGCTGACATCTTGACAAAGACATTGCCAAGATGTAAATTTGAGTTTCACAGAGATAGGATCAGGGTAGTGGATAATCCCTTTCTTGTTGAGATAGAGTGTTGAGAAATGGCAACAAGAAATTCCAGTTTAATTTGTTCTTGAATTAAACTGTGAATTAAAATAGAATTGTTTTCTCATAGCAATTTGCAAATAATTATTTAAGTTTAATTAACTAAATTAATTTAGGAAATTTGAATTGGAAGTCTTTTAGAAGACATGTATATTTTCTCCCTAACTTATAGGAGTTAGGGATTAGTTATGAATGAGTTGTAATTAGTTAACTTAGTTTATTGAGTTAAGTCCAGTTAAATTAGTTCCAATTAGTTTCAGGAACTAATAATGAGTAAATAATCAATTGGGACACTAGTGACCTAATTAGTACTACTCTAGTTAACTGAAGATTCCACGATCAGAAAATCATGCATGTTGATTTTGAGAAAGACACAGTTGAGACTAGAGTGCAAGGATAATGTACTATTTGTTTTAGATTTTTCTAATTTGCATAATAGTGCAAGAATTCAGGAACTGGTCCTTGAAGGATTGCGCTATTTTTAGAGGATTTATTTCTCTTTAAATACAAGCTATCCTTCATAGGAATTACACATTGGAATAGAGACTTGGAGAGCTTGTGAATTGGCTAAGATTTGTCCTTGAGCTTTCTTATGAGTTGGAGATTGAATTTGGTGAGTGCTAAGATTGTTATAGAGAGAAGAAGCATTGTAATTTCATCTTGATTTTCCAGATTAATACAAAACAGATAGTGGGGTTTTTTTTGGGTTGTGTTATATTCTTTCCACAGCTAGCCCATGTAGTTAACCAGGGGGTTAGAAGGGAGGCGGATTCTCCCCCACTTCATTGCTCCGATTGCATAGCGGGGGGTCACAGGGGGTTTGAGGGGTGTAGGTAACCCCACTCTATGGGGTTCGGGGCAGCGCCCCAGAAAATTTTGTTTTTGGACCCTATATTAGGTTTGGCGGACCTACCTATGGTTTTCTGCATGACTTTTCGCACATGGTTTTGGACGTGATGGTTTTTGGTCCATGGTTTTGGACGTGATGGTTTTTGGTCCATGGTATTGGATGCTTCGGCATGTATAAATATGTATTGTAACATTGAAAGGAACATAATGAAAAATCAAGCTGGTAGTCCCGATTTTGGGATCCAGGGGAAAATCTCTGTGTATATGTGTTTTATGTGTTGTGCTCTCGCATTGTTTATTTTCTGTGTTTAAGAATTCATATGTTGGTAATTTCTATACGGGGTTAAAACCTACATTTGGTATCAGAGCTATTTTGACTTCAAGGGTATGCCTTTGTTGCTGAGGGGTTTCGCTCGAGCCTGTGGTAGACCTTGTTTAGTGGAAGATCTACGATATCGATTCTAGTGGTGAAAGAAGATGGCGAGCAATGGAAAGATAGAGATCGAGAAATTTAATGGTCAAAGTTTTGAGTTGTGGAAACTCAGGATGGAGGATCTGTTGGTGGATAAAGATCAATGGATTGTGATAGATCTAGGTACTAAACCAACGGGAGTGTCCGATGAAGAATGGAAGAAGTTGGATCGGAAGGCAAAGAGCACAATATGATTGTGTGTCTCAGATTTAGAATTGTTGAATGTATCATGGGAAGCTACGATGAAGGCTTTGTGGGACAAGTTAGGGACTTTGTACCAATCTAAGTCTCTAGTGAATAAACTGTTCCTACGAAAAAAGTTGTATAACCTGAGGACGAAAGATGGAGACTCAGTGACAGATCATCTGAACACATTTAATACTGTGGTAAGTCAGTTATTATCTGTTGATATTAAAATTTCATATGAAGATAAGTGGATTAGTTTGTTGTGTTCTCTACCAGATTTGTGGGATAGTATGGTTATTGCAATAGGTAGCAATGCAACTGCCTTGCAGTTTGGTGAAATAGTCTCATCCTTGCTGACGGAGGAGATGAGATGGAAAAATATGGATAGACAGAATGGTGATTCCTTGTCTGTACGAGGATGGTCCCAGAATAGAAACAAAAATAAGTCATTGAGTGGGAGATCTAAATCTAGATGGAGATCTAATCTCCAGGAAAACCTGTAAAGGTGGTTCGTTGGAAATGCAGAAAGGAAGGGCACTACAAAAGGGACTATAAATCTAAATCTCCTGACAAAGGAAAGGGATTTGATGATGCTCCTTCTGCAGAGGTGAAAGCCACCTTAGATGAAGGTGAGTATGTGTACTTGGCTTTTTCAAGTACACATGTAGATCATGAGGCATGGTTGATTGACTCAGGTGCATCCTTTCACTTCACTCCCCATAGAGAGTGGTTCTACGAGTATGAGAAATATGATGGTGGTGATGTCTTCTTGGGGGATGAAGGCTAGAATCATTGGTCATGGAAAATTAAAGTTGAAGTTGCAAGGTGGAAGGGTTAGATTCTTCTCGGTGTTCTACATATTCTTGCATTGGCCAAAATCAGATTTCCATAATCAAATTGGATGATGTAGGTGTAAAAATAGTGTTCGAGAAGGATACCTGCAAAATGGTTTGGGGAGTACTGGTATTGATGCGGGGAGTTCGGATTGGAACTTTGTACAAGCTGCAAGGTAGCACTGTTATTGATGGGTGCAATAGTTCTGTGGTTCCTGAAAGTGGAGCAGAAAATCTAGTGGTCTTTGGAGAGAAGAGCATGATGTGGCATCAAAGGCTTGGACATATTGGAAAGAAGGGCCTTCAAATACTTCATGGTAAAAGTATGGTAGAAGGTATGAGTAATAGCTCTCTGGATTTTGATTTATATGAAAATTGTGTATATGCGAAGAAGAATCGGTTGACTTTCCCCTCTGGTGGTAAGAGGGCAAAATAGATATTAGAACTTGTGCAGAGTGATGTGTTTGGACCTGTGAAGGTTCCATCACTGGGTAAGTCTATTTACTATGTATCATTTATAGATGACTTCTCAAGGAATACATGGATATATTTCCTTAAGAAGAAATTTGAAGTCTTTGATAGGTTTAAATAATTTAAGGCTCTAGTGGAAAACCAGACAGAGAAGAAGATAAAGGTGTTGAGGATAGATAACTGCGGAGAGTTTTGCAGTAAGGAATTTGAAGAATTATGTTAGAAGTGTGGTATAGCTCGGCAGAAAACTACTCCATACACACCTGAGCAAAATGGAGTTGCAGAAACAATGAATAAGATGTTGATGGAAAGGGCAAGAAGCATGCTCAATGGTGCCGGGTTAGGATTGGAATTCTGGGCAGAGGCGGTGGAGACAGCATGTTACCTAGTCAACAGATCATGTTCATCAGCGTTGGAGGATAAGACACCACAAGAGGTATGGACTAGTAACAAACCCTCTCTTTCACATCTGAGGGTATTTGGATGTGATGCATATGTACATGTTCCACAGGAGAAACGAACCAAGTTGGATAGTAAATCTGAAAAGTGCATCTTTATTGGGTATAAGGATGGTTTAAAGGGTTATAAGCTTTAGAACCCAGTAACAAGGAAGGTTGTGTACAACCGAGATGTGGTGTTCAGAGAGGTAAAAGATGTTATTAAACATGAAGTCCAACCAAAGGAACCCGAGAAGATAGATCTTGAGCTTAAGGAGGAAGAATTAGACTCTACAACAGAGGAGGAATCAGAAGATGAAGAGCCACAAACTTCGGGTGTGAGAAGATCAGTTTGAGAAAGAAGGCAGCCAGAAAGGTATAGTCTATCTGCTTTCTATTTAAATTTTGCTTTATCTATTACTAACGATGATCCAAGAAATGTGAAGGAAGCATTAGATTCAGAGGATGGAAAACTCTGGAAAGAGGTCATGGTTGATGAAATGGCATCTTTACACAAAAATGACGGTTGGGATCTGGTGGAGTTGCCGGCTGGAAGGAAACCCATTGGCAGAAAATGGGTGTTCAAGAAGAAGACAAATGCAGAAGGAAAGGTGGAGAAATGCAAAGCTCGGTTGGTAGAAAAAGGTTATTCCCAGGTGCTGGGAATTGATTTTGGTGATATTTTTTTCTCCTGTTTCCAAGGTAACTTCTATTAGATTACTTTTATCTGTTGCTGCTTCTTTCGATTTTGAGGTAGAACAGATGGATGTGAAGACATCATTTCTTCATGGGGATCTGGAAGAGGAGATCTACATGAAGCAACCTAAAGGCTTTGTAGTGAAGGGTAAGAAAGAACTGCTATGCAAGCTAAAGAAGTCTCTGTATGGGTTAAAACAGTCACCAAGGATGTGGTATCAAAAATTTGATACATTTATAAGGGGACTTGGCTTCACCAGAAGCAAAGCAGATCACTGTGTGTATTTTAATTTAATTGGTGATCGTGTTATTTATCTGGTCTTGTATGTGGATGATATGTTGCTGGTTGGAAATGACAAAGAAATTATCCAAGATTTGAAGACCCATTTGTCCTCCAAATTCGACATGAAAGATCTTGGTGCTGCAAACTATATTTTGGGCATGGAAATTAAAAGAGATTGGGTAAAGAGGAAGCTCTGGTTAAACCAGAGGAAGTATGTCGAGACAATACTGCAAAGGTTTAATATGCAGGATAGTAAACCGGTGAAGGTTCCTATTCCTGTAGGTGTGAATTTATCTGCTAAACAGTGTACCAAGACACAAGAAGAGGAAGAGGACATGTCCCATGTTCCATAAGCAAGTGTAGTTGGTAGCCTGATGCATGCAATGGTCTGTACTAGACCATACATTGCACATGTAGTGGGAGTATTGAGTAGGTTTATGTCAAAACTAGGGAAGGCGAACTGGACAACAGTGAAGCGAGTTTTCAAGTATTTGTGTGGCACTAATGATTATGGTTTGTGCTACCAAGGAAGACCAAGATTGGATAGAGTGTTGGATATTCATGGCTTTGTTGATGCAGACTACGCTGGAGATTTGGATTAGAGAAGATATAAAAGTGGGTATGTGTTTAACCTATTTGGAGGTGTAGTCAGTTGGATGAGTAAGAAACAATCTATAATGGCACTATTAACTACAGAGGCAGAATACATGGCAGCCACTCATGCAAGCAAGGAAGTAGTTTGGTTGCAGAGATTGTGTTCAAGTATGGGGTTAGTACAAAGAGCTATAAGGATAGACTATGATAGCCAAAGTGAAATTTTTTTGGCAAAGAACCCTGCATATCATTCAAAGACAAAGCACATTGGTGTTCAGTATCACTTTCTGAGGAATATGATAGAAGACAAAAAGGTGTTGTTGGTAAAGGTGGACACTTTGAAGAATACTGCAGATGCATTGACAAAATTAGTGAGCTCTGAGAAGTTGTCCTGGTGTAGAGAAACAATGTGCGTTGCAGGGCTAGATAAATGACTAAGCTCTCTTATGGCCCCCTGTGGAAAGAAAACAACAAGTGGGAGAATGTTGGGTTGTTTTATACGCTTTCCAAGACTAGCCCATGTGGTTAACCGTGGTGTTAGAAGGGGGGTAGAGCCCCCCCACTTCATTCCATCGATTGCGTAGTGGGGGGGGGGGGGGTCACAAGGGGTTTGAGGGGCGCAGGTAACCCCACTCTATAGGCTCCAGGGCAGCGCCCCAGAAAATTTTGTTTTTGGACCCTATATTAGGTTGGGCAAACCTACCTATGGTTTTGTGCGTGATTTTTCGCAAATGGTTTTGGACGTGATGGTTTTCGGTCCATGATTTCGGGCATGATGGTTTTTGGTCCATGGCTTCGGACGTGATGGTTTTCTGTCCATGGTATTGGATGCTTCAGCATGTATAAATATGTATTGTAACATTGAAAGAAACATAATGAAAAATCAAGCTAGTAGTCTCGGTTTTGGGATCTAGGGGAAAATCTTTGTGTATATGTGTTTTATGTGTTATGCTCTTGCATTGTTTATTTTCTGAGTTTAAGAATTCGTATGCAGGTAATTTTTGTACGGGATTAAAACTTACAGTTTTGAGTTGTGTCTTTCCCCAGATATTTATTGTGTTATGTGCCTTTGATTCTATTCCTCTATTGATTATTGTTTGCTCGATGTTTATGGGCTTCCATTGTAAAGAGTAGAAGTATATTCTTGTCTATTGCGTTATCAAATCGCATTAGCTTGTGAATCTACAAAATTTTCTACACTAGAAGACAAAGGAAACCTACATTGCCATTA
Organism: Pinus tabuliformis; assembly: GCA_031772625.1. NCBI lineage: Eukaryota > Viridiplantae > Streptophyta > Pinopsida > Pinales > Pinaceae > Pinus > Pinus tabuliformis. The sequence continues at coordinate 431,694,508 of CM062814.1, read as the reverse complement.
CAACCAGTCAACATTGAACAACTATTTAAGCAATGAGGACTGGACATACTAGGTCAGATTGTTCCTCACTCTTCAAGACAACATAGATACATCCTTACAGAAACTGATTACATTACTAAATGGGTGGAAGAACTTCCACTAAAGGTAACCAATTATGAGAACATTATAAAGTTTATTAATCAATTTATCATTACGATATTTGACCTACTGACTGCCCTAATGTTTGACAATGCATCTTACTTCACAGACAACACTATGACATAATTCACTCTCAAAAGATGTTTCAAAATTAAGTATTCTGCTAACTATTATCCTCAAAGAAATGGTTTAGAAGAATCAACCAATAAAAGCCTCATTAGGATCATTAAATGAAATATTGATCAAAGTCAAAGAAACGAGCATAAATCTCTAACATTTTTTCTATGGGAAGATCAAATAATACCAAAGGCCTCAATAGGCACTTCTCCATTTAATCTGGTCTATGGGAAAGATGTTAGGGTCCCACCCTAACCCCCTTATTTATGTAATGGGATCACGTCATAGTCAAGATTCAATAAAACCCATATTAATAATTGTAAGTGGTTAATCCGCAATTAATGACGGAACCACAGTTAGTTGCAAATGGGTCGTAGTATTAGATAGATGGTATTAATAAAACCCACGGTATTGGTTCGTGGTATTGCATGTATGAGTCATATATAAAGGATAGAGACTCCTTGCGAGGAGCATCGTGTCTTATTTTGTAATCGAGCTCTACTCTATTGGAGGTTGCCCCCTCGAAGAGGCAAGTGAACATTACTCTCTAAATAATAAAATCATTGCTATTCTATGTTCTAGGTATCTTTTCTTCACATATTCTGTATTTGGGTATCATTTTGCAGGTTAAGAGCATAACAAGTGGTATCAGATCACTTTCCAGGGCCAGTGGGATCTCCATTTCTTAGCAAAAAAAAATTTGGCTAGAGACGCGTTCCGGTGTCTTTAAACCACGGGATCTGTCATTGAGCGCATAAACCTGTGGATTTGGGGAGGCATGCACGTAGGAAATACAAGAGGTGGTCACGTCTGTTGGACTCCCTTGTAACCCCTGTGGGTACCCCTTTGAGTAGTAGCGCTTAGACAGAACCGCGCACAGACTATCTTCCATGTACCCTCTGGGTATATCGGAAGCCCCCTAGGCTCCCTTGAAACCTCACCATAGATAAACCGTTGACCGTCTTGCGGCTATAGTACACCGAGAATAGCACTCAGAGAGATTACTTGCCCGTACAATAGGGTAGTCAGGTTGTACGGCTAAGGGTACGGTCGATCCTCCTTAGTTAGAGCCCTGAAACATTGGGCCGAGTACTACTGCCAGACCCTTATGTATATTGCGATCTATAGCACCTGACACTCCTCAAGACCATAGTTCCCTTTTCTATCGGGGGATCACACATCATCTCTTCCAAATCCGCTTGGGCAAAGGGGTGCAGCAGCAGCAGACATCAGTCCCGTAGTCTAGAGTTCGCAGATCAGCCATTCCGATCTATTAGATCCATCAGATCCGCAGAAGCAGTCTGTTCCGCCGCCCAGAGCTATCAGATCCGCCATTGAGATCTCTCAGATCCACCAGATCGGAGTCGTTGTGAAGGGTTCCTATACCAGGGTATAATTTTCGCAGGACTTTTGGCCGCATTGACATTTTGAGGATTTGGCGACTGCAGTATTGATCTTTCGGGGTGCTTATTGGTGATCTAGCCCATCATAATCATGACGACGAGCTGAGCACGGTGGTACCATTCACTTCTCAGTGGAAATTTTTTTTTAGGTGGTCCCAATTTTAAAAAAATCAGGTTGGTGTATGGTAGAAACTAGAGCTCAAGCGATGGCCAATGAAAGGATGGACAAACTTGAAGAATCAGTGAAAACCCTCCACATTCAGCTTAGCAGACTATGTAGCATGGTCAAGAAAATAATCCCGAAGGGAAAGGAGCAAGCCCACGAGGAGGAGTATAATGGAAATGGTCACGATGAGGATGAGTCTAGCCACTCTCCTCATGTCTGGCACACCCACCAACAACCCAGTCAGTGACCTCTCAAATTGGATATGCATAAATTTGACGGTTCTCACCCATCAGCATGGATAGCACAAATGGAGTAGTATTTCAAACTGAATCACATCTTAGATGATGAGACTCAGCTTATGTTGGGGAGCATGTACTTGGACAATGAAAGGTGGCAATGGTGGGAATGGCATCAACATTGCACTTGACCTTTTAGGACTTGGACCAAATTCACCAAAGCTCTTCAAGACCGCTTTGACCAGGAATCATCTTTTTTGGGTCGTCTTACTAAGCTCTGACAGACTGGTAGAGTGGATGAATATATTACATCTTTTGAAGCCTTAGCCTTCCGCACTTGGGGTCTCTCAGATGTGTTCTACACGGAATGTTTTATCAGCGGTCTTAAAGAAGCCATCAAAGCTCAAGTCCTACTGCACCACCCTCCCACATGGACGGAGGCTTGCAAGGTAGCTCGTAACGTGGAACGTGCATTAGAAACCCAATACAGTCGCCCAAATTTCTCCGCTAAAAGTCGCCCCCCATAGGCTCACAACATGACTCAAACAATTAAGGTCCAAAAGGTGTCCCCTGCGGAAATGGCCGACAGAAGAAAGCAAGGACTATGTTACTACTGTGATGAAAAATACTCCCCAGGTCATAAATGCAAGGAGCCCAATTTTTTTCAAATTGATGCCACTGACTACAGCTCAACAGAGGAAGATCCACCACTTGAGGAACATGAGCTGCTAGAAGAAGACAACCAAAAGGACAATGTCTCTGACGAACCAGTTATTTCATTGCATGCTTTGGCAGGGATTTCTTCCCCTCAAACTCTCAAAATCAGAGGTTTTATTAAACATCGCCTAGTAGTAGTCTTGATTGATAGTGGAAGTACACATAATTTCATCCATCAAAAAGTCACAGAAGCAGTGCATTGTTTTGTACGAGCAGTTTCTAACTTCCAAGTTCAAATTGCGGATGGAGGCACAATGAAATGTGAAGGCCATTATGAATTTCTGGTCATGCCATTTGGTCTTTGTAATGCCCCCTCTACTTTTCAGAACCTTATGAACCACATTCTCAAACCATATCTCAGGAAATTTGTCCTTGTCTTCTTTGATGACATCCACATCTATAGTTGTACTTGGGCCGCACATCTTCAGTATGTAGATCTACTCTTGCAACTGCTCCGCAAGCATAAATTATTTGTCAAGATGTCCAAGTGTTCATTTGGCATGGCAGAAGTAGAGTATTTGGGCCACATTGTGGGGCGTGATGGTGTCAAGGTGGACCCCAAAAAGATCCAGGCAATGCAGGAATGGCCTCAACCTAAGACCTTGAAGAGCTTGAGAGGATTTTTGGGTCTCACAGGCTATTATCATAAATTTCTCTGCAACTATGGTCGCATAGCGAAGCCCCTCACCCAACTCCTAAAGAAAAATTCATTCTTCTGGAATGAGGAAGCACAACAGGCCTTTACAGCTCTAAAAAATGCCATGTGTTCCACTCCAGTCTTAGCACTACCTGACTTCACCAAATCTTTTGTCATTGAATGTGATGCTTCGGGTACAGGTATTGGGGCGGTCTTAATGCAGGAAGGGCGACCGTTGGCCTTCACAAGCCAACAACTAAGTGGGAGGAATCTGGGCCAATCTACCTACGAGAAGTAAATGATGGCCATCTTACATGCAGTCGAGACCTGGCGACCTTACTTATTGGAGCGACGTTTCCAAATCCGCACAGATCATCATAGTCTTAAATATTTTTTGGAGCAATGCCTATCCTCCCCACAAAAAAATAAATGGCTTGCCAAAATGCTGGGATATGATTATGAGATCATTTACAAGAAAGGGAAAGACAATAGTGTAGGAGATGCATTATCTCGCCAATTTGAGGAGGAAAGTACGCTGCTAGCAATTTCCCTCCCCATTCCAGAATGGATTGAAGAGGCTCGCAGGGAATGGTTTTCACACCCCGTGCTCTCCCAACTCATTTCTCAATTGCAGGTAGATCCAAATTCCACCAAGGGCTACTTGTGGCAGGATGATATTCTTCGCTACAGGACCGAGTCGTAATATCACCAACATCCACCCTCAAAAGTCGCATTTTGGTAGAATTGCACTCATCTCCCATTGCAGGACATTTGGGCTTTCAGAAGACGTATGCTCGCACCAGAAGATCATTTTTTTGGACAGGCATGAAAAAGGACATCCTTACTTTCGTAGCAGAATGCGATGTCTATCAACGCCACAAAATGGAAACCATCAACACACCAGGCACATTACAACCATTGCCCATTCCAGCATCAATTTCGATGGAGGTTTCTATGGATTTCATTACAGATCTTCCAAAGTCAGGGAACAAGTCAGTCATCATGGTGGTTGTGGACCGACTATCAAAGTATGCTTATTTCTGCGCCCTACCCCACCCGTTTACACCAACTTTTGTCGCTCAATCTTTCATGGATCAGATCTTCAAATTGCATGGCATGCCCACTTCTATTGTGTCCGACCACGACCCGATCTTCACCAGTAATTTTTGGCAGGAACTCTTCAGGATACAAGGCACTCAACTAAAACTCAATACTTCCTATCATCCGCAAACAGATGGTCAAACCGAAGTCGTCAACAAATGTCTAGAAACCTACCTTATGTGTTTCACTTCAGAAAAGCAACACCTTTGGGTACAGTGGTTACCTCTGGCTAAATGGTGGTATAACACCAACTATCATGCCACCACCAAAATGACTCCCTATGAAGCAGTATATGGTCAACTCCCGCCTTCACCTACTTCGTATCTCAAGGGGTGCTCAAAAGTACAAGCAGTGGATCAACTCCTACAACACCGCGCAACCATGCTGGCCCATCTTTGAGAGAATCTTCATCAAGCTCAGAACCGCATGAAGCAACAAGTAGACCAGCATCGCTCTGAGCGCCAATTTCAAGAAGGGGATCAGGTCTTTTTACGGCTACAACCATATAAGCAAACATCACTCAAAGACAAGGGGTGTCAGAAACTATCTCCCAAATTCTACGTACCATATGAAGTACTTCAACGCATTGGAGAAGTGGCTTACAAGTTGGCCTTGCCACCTACTGCAAAAATCCATCTAGTTTTCCATGTCTCATGCCTCAAGAAAGTGATTGGGAACAATTGCAGAATTCAGACCAGTCTACCTGAATTGGATGAAGAAGGGTCCATCTGGCTTCAACCTAAACAGGTCCTAGACACACGAGACAAGCAACTGCGCGGCCGCATGATTAAGGAAGTCCTCGTCAAATGGAAAGACACCTCTCCAGAAGATGCAACTTGGGAACCAGCCACTATTCTTCAGTAGTTTCCGCAGCTTTAGCCTTGAGGACAAGGCTAGTCTTAAGGGGGAGGGCATGTTAGGGTCCCACCCTAACCCCCTTATTTATGTAATGGGATCACGTCATAGTTAAGAGTCAATAAAACCCATATTAATAATTGTAAGTGGTTAATCCGCAATTAATGACGGAATCACAGTTAGTTGCAAATGGGCCGTAGTATTAGATAGATGGTATTAATAAAACCCACGGTATTGGTCCGTGGTATTGCATGTATGAGTCATATATAAAGGATAGAGACTCCTTGCGAGGAGCATCATGTCTTATTTTGTAATCGAGCTCTACTCTATTGGAGGTTGCCCCCTCGAAGAGGCAAGTGAACATTACTCTCTGAATAATAAAATCATTGCTATTTTGTGTTCTGGGTATCTTTTCTTCGCATATTCTATATTTGGGTATCATTTTGCAGGTTAAGAGCATAACAAAAGAAGTTGTTCTTCCTACAAATATAGCTATTCCCTCTCTATCCCTAGTTCAATTTATTAAAGAAACTCCTTATTCTTCTTTGCAATTAAGACAATAAAAAATCCTCAAACTCGAAGAAGAAAGAGAGAAATCCAAAATCATACATGCCCATCATCAACAGTTAGTTAAATCTTCCTTTGATGCAATTTCTGTTAGCCCAAAATCATTTCAACTTGGAGACCTTGTTGGAAATAATACTAAGAGGGGGGCTGAGTCAGTATTTTCAGTTCAATAATTTTTCATTTCCCAAACATATTTATATACGCTACTTCTGTGAAGTGAACTTGTTTGTACAACCTACTGTGATTAGAAAAACCAATGTATACCCAAAGAACTTATGATTTAGTCAATTTATCATGTGGTGAACCTTAATCAGTGCATCAGTAACTTGTTAAACAATGCAGTAAAAACATAATAAACCATCACACATAAGCAACACACATGAACACTAAGATTTAAGGTGGAAACCTAATGCAGGAGAAAAACCACCTGTTGTTGTTATCTCTGTCTTCTTTTAATATTAAGAAAATATGTTTACAATCTTGTACTGGTGAAAACTCATACTAGTACGCAGGCACCCACCTGCAGAAGGCTACAACCTTCTCTAGTTTTCCAGCTTCTACTGGAAGGGAGCTACAACCCCCCATCTCTTGTACTATCCAATGTGTTTATTAGTACGTAGGCGTTGATGTACAAAAGACTATGACCTTCTCTCTTCCTCCCGGAACCACATTACATAGATTTTTAGACTAGACGCTATGGGTACACAACAATACAAATGAAGTCCTCATTTTATCAAAGTCAAACTGCATCAATCAACAATCAGTTAATCTGAACAATTAGAGCATTGTCACCAGAACACTGTGCTGAACCCAGAAACCTACATCATCATTTAGAACCAGCTGTAACCTCAAAAATCATGTGTCATAATGTATATGCTACTTTACTGAACCCAACCTGCGCATATACACTACTTCCTTTAACCAAACCTGCATATACCCTCAAAACTACTGAAATATAAAACTTTTGAATCATGTGTGTACCAACCAACAATATATTGAACATATACTATCAATTTACAGAGCTTTAGATAGACAGTAGCAAATATAAGCCTTCTAACTTAAAAAATCAATCAATCAGACACCAAACTCCTTATGAATTCGATTTTAAATTTAGATCTAAGGAGACTTCATTGATAGACAATAGTTAAACAATAGAACTGATCGGATAGATCAGTCAGAAATGAAGAATAGTCTTTTATTTTGTATACACTACTTGGAAGAGTATAACCTGCATATATACACACTTTTACCGAGACGAACCATCATGTAGATATGCAAGTATTAACTCATAACTTCGCTGCTATTCCAGACATTAGATAAACACATATCATGACATTTACAGAATAAAGCAGGTGTACACAATCAGATCTAGCCCAAACAATATTAGATCATTCAATGATAAGTCATTTCAGGTCTCATGATCCTGATCCAACATTGAATTTAAGTTGCACATAATATTTCAAATGGAATCACAAAAACACCCCCTGCAACATAAAATATACTGTAGATAGAAGTATTCTTGAGAAAACCCTTTTACTTGCAAACCCTGGCCTTATGATCTTCTCCTCCTTATATAGTTTTAGGCCTTTCTCAATACCGTGGATCAAAACCACTTAGGACCCGTGGTATTCTTGGACAGGATCAAATAATCATTACTCCGCCAAATATTGTGGGCTAATACCATGGTATTGACCCCTAGTATTGTTTACTCTTGAATTTCCTTGATTTTCCAACATATACACACATTTCTTCTTGTGAGAGTGCGTGTATACATATATGGTTTTTTTGTTCTGTGAACCAGTGTGTATACATTGTTCTGACTAAGTGGACCAACGTACACATCTTAAACTACTTTACACCATCCTTTTCCTTCAACTTCTTTATTCTGATTAGTAGACCTTAGTTCCATCTACCTGCTCTTCTGTACCAATGCCAAGTTACATCTGAATAGACCTGTTACACTGTGAGTTGCCTTTCATCAAAATTGAACTGACCTATGAGTGAGTTGCCATGAACGACAACACTTGTATCATAATTCCAACAATCTCCCCCTTTGTATTTGGTGGCAACCATGATGGTGTTGATTACTGCAAGCTATAGAAACTATTAGAGAACATGTAACACCAACACCAAAATACTCTCCCCCTTTGACATCAAGGGAAAAGGGCAGACCAACCTACTATCCCTTTTTGATATACATTATGATGTCCATGCTCCCCCTGAGTACATGCAGAGCCTGCAGAGATATGTTTCAAAAGAATAAAATAACTCGAGGACTCAACTAAGTGAGTATGAACTTCCTAAGACCAATGACTCATACATACATGAATCACCCAACCATGTGGGGATACACCACATGTTTATACATGATAGAAATACAACAATTATTACATCATCCATCCCAGGAATAGTGGTGAAACAAATTACGTCATATGTCCAATAGGACTCATTCAATTATAGACTATGACAAAAGGAGTCATATCATCCCCTAGATCTTTACATGACTTGTGCAACAAATGATATAAATATCTGAAACCATAGATGATCTTAGCAACCTGTTGTGACCACCAACAACCCCCCTACTTCTTTTAGTATTAGAAATAACACTAAAGAAGTGGGGACCCTTAGTAAAAAATCCAAAAAGATTTTATAATTTTTTTTTGTATTATACTCCTCAAAAATACATCACACGGAGAAGAGTGAAGCATTTCTTTATGAGCACATTAAAACAACTACTAAGAAGCGGCGCTAAATTCATCACATCGCATACATTAAGAAGCGCCCATAAATGAGAATCTTAAGAAATCTCCAATGGCCGATATGCGACATCGCATATCGCAACGTCGCATAAACAGCACACGAATAACTTGACAAATTGCTGCGATCTGCGATCTGTGATCTGCGATAAATGCGATCTGCGATATATGCGATCTGCGATCTTTCAAGCCATAGAAATTACCCATCGCAAATTTTCCTTGGCTCAGCATTCAAGAAAATATGTCCCTAAACCAAAAATTGGGCGCACGGCTTAAAGAAAATTAATGAATGTACGCCAAGGTATTCATGAAGGACAGTTTTGTGTTTTTCAAAGGGTCAGTTCACTGTGGCTGTCATGATTTTACACATTCATAGAACTTGAAGCTTTCATGCCAAAATTTATTATCATTACTTTTTCCTTTGCGTGAACTGCAGGAAACATCTAAGGAAAAAGGGAAAAGCGCCAATGCTTGGAGAACAGAGAAGAGATGCCCTCATAAACGGATATCGCATGCAACAGAAATGCAGATTTCAGAGTGTTACTGAACAGATGCTGATATCAATAGGCGATTCGACACTCAAGGTCAAAAACTCACAAAAGTAGCATGTTTGCAAAATTTTGAAGCTCATGCCCTGTAAAGGAAAAAGCGCTAAAGGCGGAAAACGCACCAGAAAGGACCGGATCAAAGAACGGAGGCAGTTTTTGATGCGCGATTAGCGCCTAGCGTTAATCGCGCATTGCTAAGAAAATTGTTCAGAAAGCAAAGTCCCTAACTTGCTTAGTCATCCACGAGTCCGGAAGCTGAGATATCAAAAGCAGAGGCAGTTTAAGAAGAATCTGGGTTGTTACCAAGCATACACGCAGTAAATTCGCCCAACCAGAAGATGATTCTCAAAAATATCTTCTAGTTTACTAAAAAGAGGTGCTAGCGCTTGCCATTTCTATTTTCGTAGCTCAAACAAAAGCAGAAGACGACCAGCCGACTCTTCCCAGGAAAATGTTGCATGCTCACAGCACTAAGGAGCAAATGCAGAAATAGTTAGAAATTAGATTCAATTTTTAGAAATAAGTTTGCTTAGATAAAGGGTGGTCATTTTAAACTGTATCCGAAATTTATGTAATTAAGTTATTTAGTTAGCAGTATTTAAACCCTTCTCATGCATTTGGAGAAGGGTCCGGAAATTTGTCAAAAACTTGTCCTCAGAACATGCACTTCTACACCCTCAGAGGAGGTTTTGATGAATGAATGGATCAAGGTTTATTAATTTTTGCATTTGATATCTGCTACTGATGTTGCACTTCTGTACTCTTGGTAGATATCAGAACAAGGAGAGATAAATCATTATTACTTGAAGCTTATGAGTAGGACTAGTCATAAATGGTATTTTTATCTCTTGGCTATTTCTGCTTATATTCTTAAAGTGATATACAGTTTTTAGTTGTTTATATGTTATTGCATGAATGTGTGAGTTACCATTTGGCACTTTTGTATGGTAGAGTCATTTATTTATGTTTGATATATGAATAACTTATTATGCGATATGCTGTTCACAACTGTTTTGCCTAACTTTTTATGCAAAGAGGTTCATCTTAATTGATTTCCATTCTTATGATAGCTGAATGATCTTTATTACCAATTATTGTTTGAAATCTCTTTAGATCGCATAATAGAAGAAACACACCCCGGGTTAGCATAGATTAGATGTGCTGTTTTCATTAGATTACAATAGCATAGAATTAGATTAAAGTAGCTTAGATTAGAACTCTTAGATCGACATCATCCAACTTTGCACACACACACACACCCTTAGATTGGGAAACTGGTCCCATTATCCCCAGTCGGACCCGCTATACCAAACGGATAAGGAGCTGCCAACCAAGGTCCGGACCGGGTGGGTATCCCCCTTGTTGTCGACCCGATTTTCGGGGCTTCAACATATTTGGCGCTAGAAGGAGGGCCTGAACTATGAATGGCACTTAAATCAAAATCTAAATACCATTCTGAGAGTAAATCGCCCTTATCATCTCCCCCGACTTCTCTAGTATATTTAAATCCAGAGTCAAAAGTCGCTCGAGTATCAATAGTTGCTACACACCCTGATATTTCAGACCAATTTACCATTAAACCTCCTGGAGTCGAATCTCTGATTCACAAACTTCAGGGATTTTCCATTTCCCCTTAGAGGTCTGATAAATCTCAAAGCAGTGTGACTTCGTAGTACAATCCTGCTCATCCCCTAACCAGATTGAAAAGTGAAAAATTTGGCATCCAGCAAACTGAGTTGCCTCTTCCCACCAGGAAAAGAGCGAGGAAATCACCACAAGAGTCTAACAGTGAGACTCTTTCCTCTACATCGCCCATTTCAACTACCTCACTGCAAAGTCAACCAACCGCACCTCCATTCCAAACCATCATCCATCCGTCTACCACAATCCCCCTTCTATCATCCACGATCATAGTATCCTCATCTTCCCAACCACAGAGATCATCTCCTACATTTTTCTCTACTAGCAGCTCAACAATGGCCCAATCTCCATGGAACAACCCCGGCGCAGTCCTGATGCCTGCACCCTTGAGCCCAATACCGGCCCATCCTGAGAAATGGCTGCCTAAATTCAATCCAGAGGCAGGCATGCTAGCAGAAGAACACATAAACAATTTCATGCGTTCTATCAATCTCAACGGAGTTACTAATGAAGATGTTGTTGTTCGGATTTTTCCCTACACACTGCAAGGAACAGTCGGGTCATGGTATTTTTCATTACCTTCTGGGTCTATCACAAGTTGGGTTATCTTCCATAATCAATTCCTTATCAAGTTTGGTGATGACAGATCAACAACAACATTAATCAATGACCTATCCAATCTTAAGGCCCAAGCTAAAGAACCTATCAAAGATTTCGATTTACGGTTCAATAAAATTCTCAACAAAATTCCTACTGCTTCCCAACCCAGCGAAGAAGTACGATGTGAATGGTATATTACTGCTTTACCATCAAACATAGCAATCTTCGTGGATAAAGCAAATAAAACAACTTTAGTTGAAAACATGACAGAGGCGATAGAAGTAGAGAAACGCGTAACAGCCCTGGAAAAGAGATCCGCGATAGAGGAACAAAAGTCTAAAAAAGTCACCTTCAAGGAAGACTCCAAGAAGAAACAAACAAAAGACCCTTTCGATTTGGAAGGATTGCAGAAAGTATTAAAGACTATGTCTAATGAGATGATTGGCATAAAAAAACAAGTAGCAGAAACTTCTTTAAAAAAGCCCTACAGAACTTTTAAAAGAGGTCCTTCAACGGATGCAAAACCACCCAATGCCATCTCCAATGCTGAAACTGAGGAAGAGGAAGAAGAAGAAAGTGCCACTGAAGGGAAAACCGATGATGAAGAAGTTGTGGAATTACAAGGAATGTGGGATTTCATCCTCCCACAAGAAGAGGATCAAGAAGTATTTCCGGTTAGCACACGAAGCAAAAATCAGCTTGATCCTCCCCAAACTACCCCTAAGCAGAAGGGTGCAAGCCCTACAACAAAAGATAAAGTCACAACAAAGAAAACAACAACTAAAGCAACTCAATCTAGCCCAGTCCGAGCAGATTAAACAACTCCATCAAAAATGCTGATAGTGTCAGATGAAATGGAGTACAATATTGTAGATGACATGAAAAATACTAGGGCTAATATTACCCTTTATGAATTGAGCAAATTGAAGCATCAACAGAAGATAATGATGAAAGAATTACATGTTGTGCCTATTGTACCTTTGCCTGCCGCTGTACTCTCTCAAGCTTCCCATAACATGGGAAGACCTCCAACTAACGCGATCAATAAGATTGATCCAAATGATATCGCCTTAATTGGAGGAAGATCAAGATCTCACACTCCCCCGTTTCTTCTCACTTATGAGATTTTCAACAAAAATGTGCACAATTGTTTGGTAGATTCAGGTGCTTCTTCGAATATTTTACCCAGATCAATATGTGCTAAGCTAAATGTTCAACCACAAAAATCAGTAGTGCGTATAGTTCAGCTTGATCGATCTCAAGTCAAAGTGATTGGTGAAATTAATCAAGTAACCATAAGCTTGTCATCTAACCCGAAGGTATGTCAGGTTATTGACATTCTAGTGGCCGATATCCCAGAATTCTATGGATTAATTCTTAGTAGGGATTGGTCTGAGAAACTCCATGGATACTTTGCAACCGACTGGTCGCACATGTGGTTACCCTAGTGTTAGCGTTTGAAATTTCACCTCAGGCTGAGAAAGGTAAACCTCAAGGCAACATCAAACCATTTAGCCTCGTAGCTAGCCCTACGGGGCAGGAGAAGGCTCTCTCCGGTCTATCTCGGTGAAGTCTTCAATAAATGAGATGACCAATAAGGTAACACTGATATTAGGCTAGTAAACTGATCAAAGAGTTTGATTTGGGGTTTTTTGGGTTTTTGGTGGCAAATTGAGGAGAGGGCAATTTTGGGTGCGGGGATTGGACACAGTTTCTACTGGGGGTTCTTTGGGGCGAGGTACGAGACCGTATTGATGCCTTTGATTGAGGTGAGTGGATGGAAAAGACCGGTGAGGAGCTAAGGAGAGCAAATAATACTTTGAATTCTCCTTAAACAATAGAAAACATAGAAATTAAACAAATTTAAAAGCAGAGCATGGCAAGCATGAATTCTTACCTTAACACTTCATTTGTTTAATGTGCAGCAGTAAAGGAAAGGAAATGATTCACATAAACACACTTACAAGAACATTGAGAAACACACCATCAACACATGACTCCACAAGAATCCCAAAGAGGACTGCAAAACCCTGGTCTTCCTTAGCCAAAAATTGCAGAGATACAGTGAAATAATACAATGATAGCTTCTCCCTCAAGAGTCCAACCATGAAAATGAGCAAGAAAGTACATAATATAGATGATCTAACCTATTTCCCTGCCTCCATGGGTCAAGCTCACTATCCTAGGAGCTGTTTCAACCACTTCTAAACTAAGCACTACAAACTAGGCAGTCAAAACAACTTGCCTCTATAAACTTGGAAACCAATTCATTCATTTAATATTTACCCTTTTCATGAATGAATCTTCTAGAAATGTTACATAAGAGTAAAAGTGTCTAAAAAGTACCATAATTACATCAAATATAATCATCTTCCACAACAAAAATTCAAACTGGGTCAAAACTTCGTTTTCTGGGCTGTACAATGCAATCTGGCAAAAACTGCCTGACGGGTCGCGCGCCCCTGCCTGACGGGTCGCGCGCCTTTGGAGCCATGTTTGAGGCACTTTCAGGTGTCTAAATTGAGAAAAAGTTGGCTTGTAGGAAAGGTTTGTGAGTCTACTTTCCAACCCAACTGGAAGTTTTGAATTTGGAGGTCATTTTCCCTGTCAAAGCTTAATTCTCCCAAGACTGGTTTCTGCAACTCAAAAAAGGGCCAGAAAGTCATTTTTTGGTAGTTTTTTGACCTTTTGGGGGACCAAAACTGCACAAAATCTCAAGTCCAGCCATGGGCATATGTAACTTTGCATGACAAATCTAGAAATGCTGAGTTTTCGCCAAAAGGAGTTGCCATGATGAAGGGTCGCGCGGGGGGTGAGACCCGTTAATGGGAAAAACCTGCAAATTGCACAAAAAATTCACAAATGACAAAATTTTCTCCAAATTTCTTGAAATTTGGGCTGGGAGTCCCCAATCAAGTACCATGCTTATTCAAAGAGGCTTTGGCCAAAATTTGGAGTGGATCGGGCGTTTTCCTTCGTTTTTGTGCTTTGGCCAACCGTCCTTGGAGCACCTTCGTTCTCGCCGGTATTTTTGACATTTATTTAAAACCATGACACCTGTGAAAAAAGTGAAGGAGGTTTTTCTTCCTTGGCATGTTTTGGACAAAAACCTCTCTCATTTTTCCAAAATTCATCTTTTATTGCTCTGGAACATCATTTGAGTGCGACTTGTCCCGATGTGTGAAACAAGGAATTTTGTCGAAATGGAGCGAAATGAAGGGGATAGGGGGCTTCTAAATTCTTGGGGAAATTTTTGGGAGTGGGGAGGGATGTTAGGAAGCAGGGGAAAGTGGAATCGTGGAGATCAAGTGAGGGGAAGGGGTCCAAAAGGGCAAAACACAGGCCCAACCTAGAAAATTGCCAAGTTGTAGCTAGAAACTGGGGTTTGTGCAAAAATGAGGAATTCGGGGGATCTAAGGGATGGGAAGAATTTTATAGGGTATTTTAAGGATAGGGGAAGGTGTATGAACATCTGGATACAAGTTTTGCCGGTGATTTGGCCGCCCAAGAGAAATTACCTCCAAAACCCTAGGAGAGGGAAATGACCCTACCTAGGCACAACTGAAGCATGAATAAGCTATAGAATGACCCTATGGAACTTGACATGATGATGAAAACCCTATGAATGATGATAGACTCAGCTAAATGGTGACATGAATTGGCATTTTGACAACTTTAAGCCCAAAAGCACAATGGAGACTTTTACTTGCAAATGAAGACCTTTAAAAATACAATCATGATCTTCTTGAACTGTAGCAAGCAATAATTTTTCATGATGGAGGGCCTACCTTGCAAAATTTGGCAATTTGTTGCTCCTTGGTGAGTTTTCAGGTGGTTTTACAAAGAGGGCACTGACGGGTCGCGCGCCTCTGACGGGTCGCGCCCGTTATAATTTTGCACTAGCGGAGGGTGCCTGACGGGTCGCGCGCCTCTGACGGGTCGCGCACCTGGTCTGACGTGTCGCGCGCCTGTCAAGCTCACAAATTTCACTCAAACTGTTTTGTAATCAGTTTCTCTATCACTTGGATGCATAATGAGGCTTGATAGAGGGAGATTAGGGCTTTTATAGCCTTGTTTGAATTAATTTCATGTCACAACCCACATGGTTTCCTTTTATCCTGAAATTGGTTGATTTGATGCTTTTCTTTGATAATTTTTGCAGGAAGATCATCTGAGGGATCTTGGCAAGGGGACCAGGGTTGCATACTGTCCGCTGAAGTCTTTTGAAATTTCATCACTTTTTACAAAAATTTAAAAAAATGACCTTGGCTTTAAAAACAAAGTTTTTAAATCCAAGGTAAAGATTAACTGTACAAGATTGAAATTTGCGAAGAAACACCTTTAAAATCATCCCTCTGGCTTGCTGAGCACTTATTGACCTTCAAAGACATGACCTTGTAAACAAACTTGACCAAAACCCTAGACCTAGGAATTTGACCTCAAGCCAAGACAAGACAAGCTTGAAAGTGACTAAGGACTGAAATAACTTGATTCAGCTGCCAAGAGGGGGACAAAGACACCAGCTCCTCCATCAGGGTTATGGCATGCCTAATGGGATGCAAAGAATGACACTGATGAGACACCTATTCATGCAAATGCAAAGAGCTTTGATCGCTGATGGAGGGCTACTAGACCGACTCTAACATTGGCTCCAATGGGGATGGTAGCTCCTTGGAGGTGCCAAGAACCGCAGACCTCTGGGAGAGCAGACCAGTGCCTTTCAATCATTGGGCAATGGAGTCAAAAACTCAAACTAAAATGCATGACTGAAAAATGATGACTTGACAACACAAATTGACTCTCACTCAACTAAAAACTAACTCAATACTTAAACACAACCGACAAACTAGAAATGATGCTCAAAGGGGAGCTTATTCATCAAAACCTACCCTAACAGTTTCATTCATCACCTGATCAAGTGAAATGAAACAACCAATGCAACCAAGTAAGTATCCCGTCTGTTGGTTGAATTCTCCACAAGTTCTCGCTGATGAATAACAAGAGAGAACTGCTGAAAGGCAACTCCCATGACAACTTGGAAACAAATCCGTTGAATGATATGGATTCACTATCCACCTCCAAAAACACTGCATAAGGATCTTGAAATTCAAGCACACTGGAACTTAGCTCATCCAATGGATTACTTCTCGTTTCCTCATACCATGAATGCAAACTTTGATCTGAGCCTTGTGACGAGACCTCTGCTGAAAATAAGAAAGAAACTGGCTGCCGGATCAAATTCATATCAGCACATGTTTCAAGCTCACATGTAGACAATGGAGATAGATTTTGACTGCAAACCTCATCCAAAACATCAGCTATTGGATCATGAAAAAATTGAAAAGACTGTTGCAACCCATTTTCTATTGGTTCCAATGTGATTACATGATTGCCTACATGCTGCTCATTCTTCACTGAAGATGGACTATGCAAATTTCCCTTCAAAAACTGAAATGATTCAAAACAGAAAGGTAGGGAACCTTCTTGTATCATTTGATCAAATATGTCAGCTTCCATGCTTTCATCTGCAACTTGACAACCAATGGCATTTGGGGGCTGCAAATCTGAATATGTAAAGTCTTGAACAAAATTTTCATTGCTCTCAAGATGATTCAAATCAAGACTTGTCGACATTTGATTTCTGATTGCATGGTAGTTATCTCTGATGAACTGAAACGAATCAAAACAAAAAGGCAAAGATCCTTCACTTACTTCAAATTTGTTGCACTTTCCTCATCAATGTCATAGCTGATATGCATCGTTTGATCATTGTACTCGAGCTGCTGAAAATGAACTTCTTCCTCCCACAAACTAGCTATTGATTTGTCTACAAGATTAGCTTTTGTTTGGAGAACATAATCATCATCATACTGATCATACTGAGGCAAATCATCACTATAAAACATATCATCAAGCATGCAGGTCATATCAACAGATTTCTCTTCGCCAAGGTGATCTACAAAACAATCATTATCAGATCTATGACAACTAGGATAAGAAACAAAATGTTTTGGATCAACAACTTGTTCTTCTTCAATCAGCGAGCCATGAGCTTGAACATCATAATCATTCCTTGCGGTGATCTTGTCCATCATCTTTTCCACTGTACTCACCAAAATGTCAAGCTTCACCTCTAGAGATGTTGATTCGGCCGGATCTATGTTTTTCATCTCTTCTTCCTTCAACCTTGCCCGTCGGATCAGCAGATGCGCCTCTACATTTACTGCACTGTTCTGCATCTCATGAAGCGTTGCAATATCCCTTTCTCTCAGCTGAAACTCCATCTCCGGATCAAAGGCACCCGGATAGTGCAAGAGAGCAGATTTAGGAGTAGGCCTTATATCAACTGGCATCGAATAATAAACTTGGTTAAATCTGGCTGAAAATTGTTGTACTGTCTCCCCTGGTAGTCTTTTCAGCTGGTTATACTCTTCTATAATCAAGAAAAGGTTCTGCCCGATCATCCACCTGTCGAGAAAAACTTTGACAAACTGCTGGAAATCTGAAATGCTTGCATCAGGCAGGGTTTTGAACCAACTCTTCACTTTGGCTTGCAAATAAAGAGCAAAAAGCCTTATACTGACATCTTCTTCATCAACTTCAAAAAGATCTAGAAAATTCTCAAAATTCTGCACATGTTGCTCAGCGTTGACATCCTTACATTCACCATCAAACCTCGGCAAGTATAGATCATAGTTTTTGGGGAAAGGATGGAGAACAGAGGGTAAAACAAGAGGTTTATACCGATCTGGAATTTTACAAGGGGTAGGGGTATGTACAGCAGGTATAGGTTCATCACAAAATTCGGAAAAAGGATCTTGACCAAGCTCAAAGGCATGCAAATCTTTGGCATTCACACTTTTCAAAGGGAAAAAATCAACTACAGGCCGAGGGTCTCTTCTCAAATACAAAATACTTTGCAAAGCCTTCTTGACATTCTTGGGAAAAGAGAAGAAATAATTTATGACAAAGAACAAAATGTCTTGGATGAAATTCCAACTTGAATACCTGGTCTGTCCATGTTGTCCTTTCATGTTTTTGCTGGTCGGGATCATCCTCCAGTGGAGTCTTTGGATCTGATCTCAAAAATGATTTAGAGTTGCCAAGTGAATGATTTCAGCTTTGTCAGTGTCTGATCGTTGTCCACTATCAACAATCAGATCTGAACCTGATACATGTACTGGGGTAAAATGCAATCGAAGTGCTGTATTCACAAGCTCACGGAGATTGACTGAAGCAGCGTTTATCTACTTCTGCTAATGCAAAGAAAAAGCGTTTCGAAGGCTACCTGGCATAACTTCAGGCTCCGTCTAAGACTTATGAAACGAACACATCAATCCATAAACAAGTTTTTTCTCCCCAGTATGGTCGCCAGTATGTTAGCGCTTGAAATTTCACCTCAGGCTGAGAAAGGTAAACCTCAAGGCAACATCAAACCATTTAGCCTCGTAGCTAGCCCTACGGGGAAGGAGAAGGCTCTCTCCGGTCTATCTCGGTGAAATATTCAATAAATGAGATGACCAATAAGGTAACACTGATATTAGGCTAGTAAACTGATCAAAGAGTTTGATTTGGGGTTTTTTGGGTTTTTGGTGGCAAATTGAGGAGAGGGCAATTTTGGGTGCGGGGATTGGACACAGTTTCTGTAGGGGGTTCTTTGGGGCGAGGTAGGAGACCGTATTGATGCCTTTGATTGAGGTGAGTGGATGGAAAAGACCGGTGAGGAGCTAAGGAGAGAAAATAATACTTTGAATTCTCCTTAAACAGTAGAAAACATAGAAATTAAACAAATTTAAAAGCAGAGCATGAATTCTTACTTTAACACTTCATTTGTTTAATGTGCAGCAGTAAAGGAAAGGAAATGATTCACATAAACACACTTACAAGAACATTGAGAAAAACACCATCAACACATGAGTCCACAAGAATCCCAAAGAGGACTGCAAAACCCTGGTCTTCCTTAGCCAAAAATTGCAGAGATACAGTGAAATAATACAATGATAGCTTCTCCCTCAAGAGTCCAACCATGAAAATGAGCAAGAAAGTACATAATATAGATGATCTAACCTCTTTCCCTGCCTCCATGGGTCGAGCTCACTATCCTAGGAGCTGTTTCAACCACTTCTAAACTAAGCACTACAAACTAGGCAGTCAAAACAACTTGCCTCTATAAACTTGGAAACCAATTCATTCATTTAATATTTACCCTTTTCATGAATGAATCTTCTAGAAATGTTACATAAGAGTAAAAGTGTCTAAAAAGTACCATAATTACATCAAAGATAATCATCTTCCACCCCAAAAAGTCAAACTGGGTCAAAACTGCGTTTTCTGGGCTGTACAATGCAATCTGGCAAAAACTGCCTGACGGGTCGTGCGCCTTTGGAGCGATGTTTGAGGCACTTGCAGGTGTCCAAATTGCGCAAAAGTGGGCTTGTTGGAACGGTCTGTGAGTCTACTTTCCAACCCAACTAGAATTTTTGAATTTGGAGGTCATTTGCCCTGTCAAAACTTAAGACTGGTTTTTGCAACTCAAAAAAGGGCCAGAAAGTCATTTTTTGGTAGTTTTTTGACCTTTTGGGGACCAAAACTGCACAAAATCTCAAGTCCATCCATGGGCATATGTAACTTTGCATGAAAAATCTAGAAATACTGATTTTTCACCAAAAGGAGTTGCCATGATGAAGGGTCGCGCGGGGGGTGAGACCCGTTAATGGGAAAAACCTGCAAATTGCACAAAAAATTCACAAATGACAAAATTTTCTCCAAATTTCATGAAATTTGGGCTGGGAGTCCCCAATCAAGTACCATGCTCAGTCAAAGAGGCTTTGGCCAAAATTTGGAGTGGATCGGGCGTTTTCCTTCGTTTTTGTGCTTTGGCCAACCGTCCTTGGAGCACCTTCGTTCTTGCCGGTATTTTTGACATTTCTTTAAAACCATGACACCTGTGCAAAACGTGAAGGAGGTTTTTCTTCCTTGGCATGTGTTGGACAAAAACCTCTCTCATTGTTTCAAAATTCATCTTTTATTGCTCTGGAACATCATTTGAGTGCGACTTGTCCCGATGTGTGAAACAAGGAATTTTGTCGAAATGGAGCGAAATGAAGGGGATAGGGGGCTTCTAAATTCTTGGGGAAATTTTTGGGAGTGGGGAGGGATGTTAGGAAGAAGGGGAAAGTGGAATCGTGGAGATCAAGTGAGGGGAAGGGGTCCAAAAGGGCAAAACACAGGCCCAACCTAGAAAATTGCCAGGTTGTAGCTAGAAACTAGGGTTTGTGCAAAAATGAGGAGTTTGGGGGATCTAAGGGATGGGAAGCATTTGATAGGGTATTTTAAGGATAGGGGAAGGTGTATGAACATCTGGATACAAGTTTTTCCGGTGATTTGGCCGCCCAAGAGAAATTACCTCCAAAACCCTAGTTGAGGGAAATGACCCTACCTAGGCACAACTGAAGCATGAATAAGCTGTAGAATGACCCTATGGAACTTGACATGATGATGAAAACCCTATGAATGATGATAGACTCAGCTAAATGGTGACATGAATTGGCATTTTGACAACTTTAAGCCCAAAAGCACAATGGAGACTTTTACTTGCAAATGAAGACCTTTAAAAATACAATCATGATCTTCTTGAACTGTAGCAAGCAATAATTTTTCATGATGGAGGACCTACCTTGCAAAATTTGGCAATTTGTGGCTCCTTGGTGAATTTTCAGGCGGTTTTACAAAGAGGGCGCTGACGGGTCGCGCGCCTCTGACGGGTCGCGCGCCTATCAAGCTCACAAATTTCACTCAAACTGTCTTGCAATCAGTTGCTCTATCACTTGGATGCATAATGAGGCTTGATAGAGGGAGATTAGGGCTTTTATAGCCTTGTTTGAATTAATTTCATGTCACAACCCACATGGTTTCCTTTTATCCTGAAATTGGTTGATTTGATGCTTTTCTTTGATAATTTTTGCAGGAAGATCATCTGAGGGATCTTGGCAAGGGGACCAGGGTTGCGTACTGTCCGCTGAAGTCTTTTGAAATTTCATCACTTTTTACAAAAATTTAAAAAAATGACCTTGGCTTTAAAAACAGAGTTTTTAAATCCAAGGTAAAGATTAACTGTACAAGATTGAAATTTGCGAAGAAACACCTTTTAAATCATCCCTCTGGCTTGCTGAGCACTTATTGACCTTCAAAGACATGACCTTGTAAACAAACTTGACCAAAACCCTAGACCTAGGAATTTGACCTCAAGCCAAGACAAGACAAGCTTGAAATTGACTAAGGACTGAAATAACTTGATTCAGCTGCCAAGAGGGGGACAAAGACACCAGCTCCTCCATCAGGGTTATGGCATGCCTAATGGGATGCAAAGAATGACACTGATGAGACACCTATTCATGTAAATGCAAAGATCTTTGATCGCTGATGGAGGGCTACTAGACCGTCTCTAACACCTACAACGGTAAACCGAATCAGATAAAGGTTGAACGAGAGTTACACCAAAAGTACATAGTAACGGAATTAGAGGGAGAAAATGAAGCAGTATTGTATAACAGCAGTATCATAGGCAATTACTCGGTAGATTCTTTTCTCGGTAATTTCAATGCTCACCCATCACCTTACTTAGAAAATTCAATTTTGTCCCAAGTCGAAAATTTTTCCCAAACTGATAGTTCAAAGTGTGTTAATTTTGTAGATGAACCTGTAAATACATCTTTCTTTTGGAAATTATATTTCGATGGATCTAAATCTAACGAAGGACAAGGAGCAGGATGCGTTCTGATTAGTCCAAAAGGAAACAAGACCATGCTTACATGCAGACTCGAATTCAATTGCACAAACAATACAGCAGAATATGAGGCCTTGGTACAAGGCCTATACAAAGCAATCGGGTTAAAAGTCAAGTATCTTCAGGTCTTTGGAGACTCTGAGATTATCGTCAAATAGGTACGTAACACTATACATTACCTATCAGGTCATTTAAAACACTATCAATCTTTAGTACAAGATCTGACTGAGCATTTCATAGCATTTAATATCTCTTCAATCCCAAGACTCCAAAACGCAAGCGCAAACCTTTTGGCTAACGTAGCCTCTAGGCTTATTCCCTCCGAAGATTTTAGTCCAGATAGATTCTCAATAGAATTAATCTTTAGACCATCCATCCCTGAAAACATTACAAATTGGAGAGTATTCAATGAGGATCTTGATATTGTAAATTTCCTAACTTCTGAAGGATCCTACTCCAATCAGATAATTAACGAAGACCATCACGATCGACAAACACAACAAAATAGCACTGATAATGCTATACCTAAATCGGTGGTTAAGTTAGAAGACTTGTACGATTTGAAAAATCGGTTTAAAAGGTCTACCAATTCAAAGCTCTACAGTTCAACTCTGAACTACGAATTAGTAAACCTAGGAACCGATGATAAACCACAAAACATTAATCTAGGCATAGGCTTGGCCCCTAAAGAAAAACTAGCATATATTCGTCTTTTGAGACAATATAAAAATGTTTTTGCTTGGAATTATGATGAGCTGAAGACGTACGACACTTCTATCATTCAACACACTATTCCTATGATTGACAACGAAAAACCTGTCCAACAGAAACTAAGAAAGATCCACACCAATTTAGAAAATCAGATAAAAACTGAGCTAAATAAGTTATTAAAAGCCATAATAATTTTCCCCGTCAGACATTCCAAATGGGTCTCCAATATGGTACCCGTTACAAAGAAAAATGGAGATATTAGAATCTGTATCAATTTTTGGAATCTTAACAAAGCCTGTCAAAAAGACAATTTTCCTCTTCCACCTATGGAACAGATATTACATGCAGTAGCAGGCTCATAACTGATGTCTTTCTTGGACAGATTTTCAGGATATAATCAAGTGCTGGTGCATCCCAATGATCAGTTGAAAACCACATTCAGAACTAAATGGGGCACATACGCATATCGGAAGATGCCATTTGGTTTGATTAATGCCGGTGCTACATTTCAAAGAGCCATGGACATCACATTTAAGGGTCTAGTCAACAAATCTGTAGTGATTTATTTGGATGATATAACAGTGTATTCCAAGAAGCGAAGCGACCATCTCAGAGATTTAAAACAAATTTTTCAACGATGTTTAAGGTATGGGATTTCACTTAACCCAAAGAAATATTTTTTCGCATTAAGTGAAGGAAAACTTCTAGGATTCATAGTGTCAAAATCCAGCATTCACATTGATCCTGACAGAATCAAAGAAATCTCTGAAATATCCCTACCTCATAATAAAAAAGCCATGCAATCTTTCCTTGGTCAAATCAATTTTGTAAAGAGATTTGTACCAGATTTTTCACGAATTGTGTCTCCTTTGCAAACCATGATTAAAAAGAATTCAATTTTCAAATGGGGTCAAGATGAACATGAAGCATTCAACCTGATCAAACAAGCTATTATTAATGCTCCATCTTTAGCAACCCCGAATTTTTCAGAATATTTTGTTTTATACGCATTTGCCTCAGAGAGATCATATGCTGCGATTCTAACCCAAGCAAATCAAGAAAAAACAGAACCCCCAATTGCATTTTTTAGCTCAAATTTACAAGGTGTTGAACTCAATTATTCAGACGTAGAGAAACAGACCTATGCTGTTTTCAAAGCGGTCAAATATTTCAGGCCTTTCTTACTCAAAACCCATATTCAGATCATAGTACCGTTTCCAGTGGTAAGAAATCTTCTAGTACAGAAGGATATGGGCGAGAAAAGAGCAAATTGGATCACTGCTTTACAGGAGTACGATCTTGAGATCAAACCAGCAAACATTGTAAGAGGTCAAGGCTTCTGCAAGATGTTGGCTAGAGCATCGCAAATCCCTGAAATTTCATCAGAAGAGGTACAAATGTATGAGGTAAGCCTAAACGATGTAGAATCATTGTATGCTGATATCATTTATTATCTTAAGAACGGGTATGCTCCATCACACCTGGATCACACTAAGAAAAGAGCTCTGAGATTGAAAGCTAAACAATATCAGCTCATAAATGATATTCTTTTTAGAAAGAATCATGATTCTGTTCTTCTTAGATGTCTTGAAAAAACTGAAGCCGAAAAAGTTTTGCAAGAACTCCACGATGGACCAGCAGCCGGACACTATGCTGGAGACGCTACTGCACATAAAATTTTACGTGCAGGATATTACTGGCCTATGGTGTTCAAAGATTCACACAGTTACGTGAGGAAATGTCAAGTCTGCCAAACAACTGCTGGAAGACAAAAGAAGCCGTCCCTTCCACTACAACTGGTAAACATCGAGCAACCATTCAGCCAGTGGGGCTTGGACATAATAGATGAGATCGTTCCTCACTCTTCTAAGCAGCATAGATACATCCTCATGGCAACAGATTATTTTACTAAATGGGTAGAGGCAGTTCCTCTCAAGATAGCTAATTCTGAAAATATTATCGAATTCATAGATCAATTTATAATCACTAGGTTTGGATTGCCAACGGCTTTAATGTTTGATAATGCATCATACTTTTCTGGAAATGCAATGACTGAGTTT
Source organism: Pinus tabuliformis (assembly GCA_031772625.1). Taxonomy (NCBI): domain Eukaryota; kingdom Viridiplantae; phylum Streptophyta; class Pinopsida; order Pinales; family Pinaceae; genus Pinus; species Pinus tabuliformis. The sequence goes on along the minus strand of CM062814.1, from coordinate 431,669,469 downwards.
GCACTTAAAAGAGGATTCAAACTAAAATATTCAACCAATTACTATCCGCAAGGTAATGGGTTAGCTGAGTCAACAAATAAAAACCTGATCAGGATTATTAAAAGAACAGTTGACCAGAACCAAAAGAATTGGCATAAAGCTTTGATAAATGCTTTATGGGCAGATAGAATAACAAAAAAAGCTTCGATCGGCACTTCCCCCTTTAATTTAGTTTATGGGAAAGAAACAGTTCTTCCAACTCACTTAGTCATTCCCTCTGTGTCTTTAATACAATACATTGATGAAGTACCTACTTCCTCCATACAACTAAGACAACTGGAAATAATCAAATTAGAAGAACAACGAGAACAAGCTAAAAGAATCCATGCTCATCATCAAGTGCTAATAAAATCCTCTTTTGATTCAAACAAAATGACTAGAAAAAATTTTCAGATGGGAGATTTAGTTTTAAAATGGGATAAGGCTCATGAAGAAAAGGGCAAACATACAAAATTTCAAAAGATGTGGCTTGGTCCTTTTAAGATTGTTGAAGTCATAGGTCCATCAACGTTTGTCTTACAGGATCTAGCAGGTAGAACGGATTCTTTTCCTGTTAATGGTCAAATCCTTAAAATATATTTTCCATAGGAGATTATTCTTCTATTTTGTAGAGTAGTTTTGTCTTTTCCTTTTTCCCTTTTCATAATAAAACCGGTTGTTAATGGTTACTATCGGTATTCGCGAAAAGACACCAATTCTCTTTTAGATTTTGAACTTTTCACTTGTATAAATAGACAATATTTGAAAATCTGATCTTTATTATTGACAGATACAGTTAAAAACTTTAGCCTAGATATGATATTAGTTTCAACTTCAAAAAAGTTTGATGAAAGCAACCTTTAGCGAAGGAATTGTTTTATATCAGCACAATGAAAGGTATCAATAACAAAATAAAGATTCTCTGTAAAACTGTTGTTTTAAAACTCTATTATTGTCGTCCAGAGCTTTCTTAAGGAAAACAATGATATCCTCCCTGTTAATGAAAATCGCAGCATTCAGAGGGACAATCCAAGAAACACTATATCTCAAAGAATAAGAGGTCTCATCACGAGCCGGCTTATCATGATCACAAATATTATAACTTTGCTGACTTTGCCAAACACTGTCCATCAAAGCAGGGCAATCACTCAAGATTATTGAAATCAAAAGACAAGGGGTCTCATCACGAGCCAGCTTGTTCAGCAAAAGTGTAAATCAAGTGAATGACTGTGTCATAATTTGGCTACCAAACCAAGACATTGTTCTTTAAGAATAAAAAAGGAAAAAGTGTCAAAATGGATTTTTCTTTGAGGGTTGTAGATAACCTTAAACAGGATAAAGGATCATTGCTGGGTAATAGGTAACCCTGTCGAGGCTATGGACGCCTGCTGGTAGCAGAGGCTCTACCTACGGCAAATGAGCATATTTTAAGGCTAGCACATAGAGAAGACTTTATTTTATCTTTACATAACCAAGTGATGGCTAATGTAGATACAAGGACAAGCCTGAGGAAGCAAACAATTAGAAAAGAAATAAGTTGAAACAAAATATCATTGATAGAATGAGGCATAATGTACTCTATCTGTCCATAACAAAGTTTAGATTTACAACAATTTTTCTATTTTGGAAGTTTAAAGAATTCAATAGAAAAGTAGAGATAACTGGTTCTTCCAAGTGAATCGCCATTGTTTTGACCACCAACAACCCCCCTACTTCTTTTAGTATTAGCAATAACACTAAAGAAGTGGGGACCCTTAGTAAAAAATCCAAAAAGATTTTATAAAAAAAAATTGTATTATACTCCTCAAAAATACATCACACGGAGAAGAGTGAAGCATTTCTTTATGAGCACATTAAAACAACTGCTAAGAAGCGATGCTAAATTCATCACATTGCATACATTAAGAAGCGCCCATAAATGAGAATCTTAAGAAATCTCCAATGGCCGATATGTGACATCGCATATCGCAACATCACATAAACAGCACACGAATAACTTGACAAATTGTTGCGATCTACGATCTGCAATATATGCGATCTGCGATAAATGATCTGCGATATATGTGATCTGCGATCTTGCGAGTCACAGAAATTACCCATCGCAAATTTTCCTCGGCTCAGCATTCAAGAAAAGTTGTCCCTAAACCAAAAATTGGGCGCACGCCTTAAAGAAAATTAATGAATGTACGCCAAGGTATTCATGAAGGACAGTTTTGTGTTTTTCGAAGGGTCAGTTCACTGTGGGTGTCATGATTTTACACATTCATAGAACTTGAAGCTTTCATGTCAAAATTTATTATCATTACTTTTTCCTTTGCGTGAACTGCAGGAAACATCTAAGGAAAAAGGGAAAAGCGCCAATGCTCGGAGAACAGAGAAGAGATGCCCTCATAAACGGATACCGCATGCAACAGAAACGCAGATTTCAGAGTGTTACTGAACAGATGCTGATATCAATAGGCGATTCGACACTCAAGGTCAAAAACTCACAAAAGCAGCATGTTTGCAAAATTCTGAAGCTCATGCCCGGTAAAGGAAAAAGCGCTAAAGGCGGAAAACGCACCAGAAAGGCCCGAATCAAAGAACGGAGGCACTAGGCGCTAATCACGCATCGCTAAGAAAATTGTTAAGAAAGCAAAGTCCCTAACTTGCTTAGTCATCCACGAGTCTGGAAGCCGAGATAGCAAAAGTAGAGGCAGTTTAAGAAGAATCTGGGTTGTTACCAAGCATACACGCAGTAAATTCGCCCAACGAGAAGATGATTCTCAAAAATATCTTCTAGTTTACTAAAAAGAGGTGCCAGTGCTTGCCATTTCTATTTTGTAGCTCAAACAAAAGCAGAAGATGACCAGCTGACTCTTCCCAGGCAAATGTTGCATGCTCACAGCACTAAGGAGCAAATGAAGAAATAGTTAGAAATTAGATTCAATTTTTAGAAATAAGTTTGCTTAGATAAAGGGCGGTCATTTTAAACCATATCCAAAATTTATGTAATTAAGTTATTTAGTTAGCAGTATTTAAACCCTTCTCATGCATTTGGAGAAGGGTCAGGAAATTTGTCAAAAACTTTTCCTCAGAACATGCACTTCTGCACCCTCAGAGGAGGTTTTGATGAATGAATGGATCAAGGTTTATTAATTTTTGCATTTGATATCTGCTACTGATGTTGCACTTCTGTACTTTTGGTAGATATCAGAACAAGGAGAGATAAATCATTATTACTTGAAGCTTATGAGTAGGACCAGTCATAAATGGTACTTTTATCTCTTGGCTATTTCTGCTTATATTCTTAAAGTGGTATACAGTTTTTAGTTGTTTATATGTTATTGCATGAATGTGTGAGTTACCATTTGGCACTTTTGTACGGTGGAGTCATTTCTTTATGTTTGATATATGAATAACTTATTATGCGATATGCTGTTCACAACTGTTTTGCCTAACCTTTTATGCAAAGTGGTTCATCTTAATTGATTTCCATTCTTATGATAGCTGAATGATCTTTATTACCAATTATTGTTTGAAATCTCTTTAGATCGCATAATAGAAGAAACACACCTCGGGTTAGCATAGATTAGATTTGCTGTTTTCATTAGATTACAATAGCATAGAATTAGATTAAAGTAGCTTAGATTAGAACTATTAGATCGGCATCATCCAACTTTGCACACACACACACACCCTTAGATTGGGAAACTGGTCCCATTATCCTTAGTCGGACCCGCTATACCAAACAGATAAGGAGCTGCCAACAAAGGTTCGGACCGGGTGGGTATCCCCCTTGTTGTAGACTCGATTTTCGGGGCTTCAAGACAACCATAATGCCAACAATGCAAAATGCGTGCGAAGACTAATGCTCTCCCTGAACCTATGCTACATGTGCATAGTCAACAAGTCATTCATCAAAGCATCTTTGTCAGTTAGATAAAAATCAATAAACAAATCATATCGTCAAACTCTAATCATCAATGTCAGACATAGCAGCCATATCAGAGTCTGACCCACTATTTTTTTGTTAGAAAAACATATACACTACTTCAGTAAAAAAAACCCACTTGTATACACGACTATACTTCATGAAACCCGCATATAATAACCTTGCTCTAAAAAATGGATTTAACAGCAGGATGATGCAGCAACTACTCCTAGCTTTTTTCTGACATATTCAAAAGTTTCTCTGGGATGCAGTTTGGTGAATATATCAGCAACCTGCTCTTTGGGGGTAACATACTCAAACTTAACCTTTTATTCAAGAACTTGTTCTCATACAAAATGGCACTTAATGGGTAAGTGCTTGGCCTTGGAGTGCATGACAGTATTTTTCGAAATACTGATGGAACTTGTATTATCACATAGAATGGAAATGGGTGGAGTACATGTGATTTGAATATCTTGCAATTTTTGCATCATCCAAATTAGTTGTGTGCAGTAAGATGCAACAACCACATATTCTACTTCAATGGTAGATAAGGCAATCAAACTTTGTTTCTTGCTGAATGAAGACACTAGCCGTGAACCCATATAGAATGCACCTCCACTAGTGCTCTTTCGATCATCGACATTTGCTGCCCAATCTGCATCTATATATGCATGAAGAGTAAGATCTATATCTTTAGGATACCATAATCCAAAGTCCTGAGTTCCTTGAAGATATATGATTTTTTTTTAACTTCTTGAAGATGTGATTCCTTTGGATTTGCTTGGAACCTTCCAACAATTCCTACTGCATGCATGATATTAGGTCTGGTACCTGTTAGATAGAGCAGACTTCTAATCATAGATCTATGTGTTGGCTAGTTTACTGCTAGTGATTCATCGTTAGAATTGATACTGTATCCTATTACCATTGGAGTACATACTGGTTTAGAATCTTCCATTTCGTACTTCTTCAAGATCTGCTTGAGATATTTTGTTTGTGAAAGGAAAATACCATATTTTGTTTGTTGTACTTGTAGACCAAGAAAATAAGTAAGTTCACCAAGTAAGGACATTTCAAATTCTTGTTGCATTACTGAAGCAAAATTTTGACTCATGGATTCTTCATTGCTACCAAAGATGATATCATCAACATAAACAACAATAATTAGCAGTTTATCATTTTCAATATTTGTGTATAAATTTCTATTTGCAAAACCTTTTGTGAAACCTTGTTGTTGTAGATATTTGTCAAGGTGGTAATACCAAGCCCTTGGAGCCTATTTCAGACCATAGAGAGCCTTTTTGAGCTTGCATATGAGTTTTGCATCATTTCCAAGAATGAATCCTTCTGGTTGTTCAATATAAACTTCTTCTTCTAGATCTCCATTAAGAAAAATTGATTTTATATCCATTTGATATACTTTGAATTTTTAAAAACTAGAAAGAAGAAGAAACATCCTTATGGTTTCAAGTTTGGCAATAGGTGCAAATGTTTCTTCAAAATCTATACCTTCTTGTTGGGCATACCCTTTACAAACAAGTCTTGCCTTATTTCTAATAACTTCTCCATTTTCATTCAGCTTATTCTTAAATATCCGTTTTGTTCCTATAACATTTTTATCATGAGGTCTAGGAACTAATTCCCAAGTATCATTATCTTCAATTTGGTCAAGTTCTTCATCCATGGCCTTGACCCAACATTCATCTTTGTAGGCTTCATTTACATTCTGAGGTTCTGTGGAGGATAGTAATGCTAGATAACTTGAGGTCCCTGTAAGAGTTCTTCTTGTCTGTACTCCAGACCCTTTTTCTCCTAGAATTTGAGATTCTGGATGATTCCTATGAACCTATCTGGATGGAGTCTGTTCCCTGTCTATTGTATCTTCTGGTGCTGCATTGATTTCTTCTTCTATATCATTTTGATTTGATGTGGGAAAGCATTCCCCATCTTTCTCATTGTCATAATCCTATGTTGATTTCATTTGTTCCAGATTTTTGCATGCTTCATCAATTACAACATCAATGCTTTCAACAATTTTCCAAAGTCTTTTATTATAACATTTGAATCATTTACTTCTGGATGAATAACCAAGAAGAATTCCTTCATCTGCACTACGTTCAAACTTACCAAGATTTTCATCAGTCCTTTTGATGAAACATTTTCTTCCAAAAACTCTAAAGTGTTTTTACAACAGGAGGCTTACCATACCAAAGTTCATATGGAGTTTGATTGCTATTTACCCGAACATTCGCCTTGTTGAGAATAGTCATGTTAGAAAATGCAGCTTCACCCCAAAAGGTTGCAGGAGTTCCAGCTTCTCCCCAAAATGTTGTAGGAGTTCCAGATTCCATGTTGTTCATGAAAGTCAAAGAATTCATCTGATATGAATTCTCCCCCTAGATCAAATCTGAGACATTTGATTTTTCGATCTGATTCATTTTCAACTAAATCTTTGAAGGCTTTAAACTTTTCAAATGATTCATATTTATGCTTTAGTAGACCTATCCAACACATCCTGGCAAAATCATCAATAAATAAAATAAATTATTCTCCTCCACGAGGTGACTTTTTCCTTGTTGGTCCACATAAATTAGTATGCATGAGTTCAAGAGGCTTACTTGCTGATCCTTCTTTTTCACTGAAGTGAACTCTGGTTTGCTTACTGACTTGACATGGTTTGCATATGGTATTTTCTAGGATGCTGATATCTGGAAGATCACGAACTTCCTTGAGCCTGCATGCTTTTCTTATCTGAGAAAATCTTAGATGTCCCAATCTTCTGTGCCATAGTGATTTTTCATTTGTTTTTCTTATATAGCATTTTTGTTGTCCTCCTTTGAGTATGTGTTGGGTAGTGAAGGCCCCGCGTAACGGTCTTGGGACCCAAAGTCCACAATTTTGGGAAAAAGTATGGTCAAGACTCTACGAAGTGTGCGGAGCGCGAATTGTAATGAGTCAAGTCAAAGGGTTGTTCACAAAAAAATAATGTAAAATAATAGGAAGTGAGTCAGCGCACCCATGGCCCGCGGACCATGGGAATGTATAAATAGAGCAAGGCTCTATGAATAGAAGTCAATTTTTTAGTTAAGTCTTTGCCTTGGATTTGGGTATTATGGTTGTGTGAAAAAAATATTTTATGTGTCTGTAAGTCCGAGTCAAGGGGGTTGGTAAAGAGATAGAGGCTCTGCAGCTGTGTGTGTAGACCCCTGCAGCTGAGTGCGCAGGGCAGATCTGGTTGTATTGAGGAGAAGATCATTAAAGATAAGAATTTCTAAATCATTGTATGTTTCTTGCGGATTTGTTTATTGCTTATATTCTAAATTTATGCATCATATGTTATAATTGCGCACCTGAGGTTTTAAGTTTAAATGTTTGCTTAAAGACTGTAATAAAAAGCTCAGATCTGTAATAATTTGGTTAATAAGAAAGTGCATCTGCACGGATCTACGTGAAAGCCTGAGTGGCGCGAGGCCACAGAATGGTGTGCAACCCATCCAGACCACATCAAGACATTCTAAGGGTGTAGAAACTTGGTTCCAGCACCCTCCCTTGCTACCTCGGGTGAGACCTCAGTCTGCACTCTACGGGTTGTTGCTGAAAGGGCCAGTAATTGTGGGATTTTTTTGGCTAATAACTCTTCCGAACCTGGGTCATGGCCCAATAAGCCAACAAATGGTTTCGTTGCCACGACCAGGATCTGCCTAAGGGATGTCTGATGTCAGAACACTAGAGCCCTACAATGAAAGAGCTTGAAGAGTGGTTGGATCAAAAGCTTCATGAGTTTGTGGTTTAGGAAAACAGAAATCCACGGATATCAAAAGAAAGGTGGTTGGATCGTTACATATAAATAGAGATCCACGAGATCTTCTTTGTGTCATTCTCGACAGAGTTGTATGAGTAGATCACAAGGTTAGCTGACAGCGTGGGAAGGTACAGACTAGATTAGCCCATTGTGTGGACACCAGAATTAGTGCGTAGGCTAGAAGCATCTGAAGACAAAATCGCACACGTAGTAGATCATTGGTTGGATTGGATATTAGGAGGGTTTATCACTGAGTTCACGATAGACACAACTGTGAGTTATAGTGAAGAAGAAAGGTGCTTTCTCTAAGGACCGTGGGGTAAGTATATAAAATCATTGAATACTTGGATTAAAATGTTGTTATGAGAAAAAAGGATTATGCGCATTCATTAATGTTCGGTGTAACGCGGAGCGAAAGAGGCTACTGAGGAACCAAAGGATTAGAGAACAATCCTCTGATTTCTATTTTGTGAGAGAGCAAGGAGGATCTCGCGGGGTTCTCTTCAAGAAGTGCAGTCAGGTTGATTAAGTAGCACATTCCACTGATACCACCACCATCCATGCCATCACCTACTTCACCTACATCAAATCCATCTTCATTGACCCCTCCTCCGCCACCACTGAAGGTTGGGATGACGAGTCCAGTCAAGTTGCCGGTATTCAAGGGTGTACCAAATGAGGAACCAGGTCAGTTCTGGCTTGTGGTAAAGGATGTATGGGAAGCCCAAGGCATAATGGATGATAATATAAAAAAGGCTACCCTAGTTAGTGCGCTATAGGACCATGCGTTGACGTGGTATATAAAGAACTCAAATGTGGGATTAACTGCAATCCAAGATGCATTGAACAAAGAATTTGGTCAGCCAAAATCAGAGACGCAGTCGGTCATTGGGTTCAAGGAGATCACAATGTTACCTGGTGAAACCCCATGGGATCTGGATCAGAGATTGAAAAGAACAATCCGTGAGGCTAACATGACATTGATGGATGCGTAGCACTACGCGTGGTTTGTGGAGTCTTTGACACCACATCTAAGGACGGTGCCACAGCAAAAGATCTCAACCTAGGTCGAAGCATTAGAGACCGCAATGAGGTTGCACGAATCCCTAATACAGGATCTAGGGTTGGGATTTTAGCAAATCCACGTGCAAATACAAAACCTATGTCTAGAGATGCGAAGTTTGAAACAAGGACAGGCGTCGCAGTCAGAAGTGCGCAAAGAGGTGTGGTGTATCAAATGTAAGGGCTAGGGTCATGATAAGGATCATTGTCCACTCTTCACGAACTACATACTAGCAGGGGGACCAATACCATCACGACCAGAGGTACAAGTAGGGCCAAGCACGGCGCCTGCACTCTGGTGTGTGATCTGTCAGGTAGGAGGAAAGCATGCCATGGACAACTATCATCTATTGCAGAACCTGAGGCACCCCCCCCCCAAGTAGTTATTTTGCAACTTTTGTAGGACGATGGGCCATGATGAAAGAAATTGTCGAAGTTATGAGTTGTTGATGGATCGAACACGTGCGTACCAGATGTAGACAGAGGCGCCTGGGTAGGATCCCGTCGTAGCAATAGCGTGGGGCAGATTCCAAGGACACAAACTGGGGCGAGAGGGAATGGGACCCAGACGCGGACGGGGACAATTAATCTGCTATAATTGTGGAGGATTGGGGCACTACGCACGTGATTGCATGAACCCAACCAGAGCCTGTTTCCTGTACTGTTACCAATTTGACCACAAAGAAATTAATTGCCCCACGCTGATTGCTCAGATGCGGGAAAAAGGGGTGCTTCTGGTTACTCCCGCTCAGAATGTCCAAATGATGAAGGCTGAACCGCACGAGGAAGACCTTAACGTGAATATGATGCTCAAAAGTGGTGTGACTATGGGAGGAGATAAGGGGAAGCAACTAGAGGAGGATGCATGAGTTCATAAGGCCCCCACAAAACAACCTGAATTTGATTTGGAGCACGGAAGGAAACATTTATGGAAGCTAAGATGAGCTTCGCAGAAGCTTCTACTTCGGGTAGCAGGGATTAAACGAAGCTAGAGAGGGATGCTTCTATGCTAACTACCTTCTTAGAGACATGCATGAAGCTACTACGAGATACTAAAGCGGGGAATGGATTACAAGAGTTAATAACTAGGTGCGTAGGATCAGATGAACCTCGGATGGTCCGGAAACTAGAAAAGCATGTGTTACGCACTGGGCGAGAAATGCAATTGACTGCCTAGATTGGGGACTATGAGATGGATTAGGTCGTTTTGGACTTGGGGTCAGACGTGAATGTCCTACCCAAACAGACCTGGGAGCGCATGGGAAGGCCCACACTATAATGGTCTCCTATCCAATTACGGATGGTGAACCAAAAAAAGATCTTGCCTATGGGAAGACTGCAAGGCGTTACAGTAGACATTGATGGTTCAAGCACACAAACCGATTTTGAGGTTAGAGAAATTGTGGATGACAGTAACCCATATCCTTTATTGTTAGGGATAGACTGGGCAACAGATATGAATGGAGTCATCAACCTAAAGAAACGAAAAATGCTATTCGAAAAAAAATCTCTCCGCGTAGTGGTTCCACTGGATCCAACCGAAGGAGCGTGCTATATTGAGCCAGTGCACGATGAGGACAGTGACGATGAACTGGACTGTATCTACCAGATCACAGTGCAAGATCAGGACCGAGTGAATCTGATAGCGGACGGAAGAATCTCATGGAACCGTGATAGTTCCTACACGTCTAACTCAAATGAAGAGATTGAGCGATGGTAGAACCACTTGCATGAGGTAATGACACTAAATTGCAATAGGATGGTTATATCTCTATGACGGGTAATGACAGAGGCAAGGGAGCAGCCAGCTGGTGAGGATGCCATGAATGTAGAGGAGCTAATTGACCAATGCGAAATGAGGAATCTGAGACAAAAGCTGCAGGATGCCCCCCTGGAGGCACCATGCGTGACAATTGCTCACAAATGGAGTACATGCCCGAAGATTCAGCGAAAGTGGCGTGGATGTCAGAGGTAGGTGCGCATATGGGTTGGAGGGCCAGATGGGGTAAGCATCCATCGCTAGCATAGTCTGCAAGTGTATGTTGTGCAGATACCCAACCTACAGTCCGATTTTCCAGCGGCCTGTGACAAAGTCAGGAGGGGAACAGGGGGAAGCACGCACAGCATCCGTTCGATAAAATGACCCACTGGGAAGTTGTGGATACCACGGGTTCGATGGGCCTATACTAGAAGGGAGGTTAAGATGAAATTGTTAACAATATGGCAGGAGGGAGCTCAGAATAAGCGAGGTAGCAGCAAGCCTCACGAAATCAATGAACCATGGGCGCAGGTAAGAAAGGAAGGTGCGCTAGAGGAAATTAGCAAGATAGGGATGCCTATGGAGGATGCACAAGTCTGTAATAAGGGAATCAAGCCCGATTGGGTCTTCCACAGAACTAGAACGAGTTGTGACCCTGCTATCATGGCTGCGCCTGCACCTATGGGAGGATACACCCCACACAACAACGCATGAAGAGATAGCGGCTACAAAGGCACTTGAAAGGTGCTCGTAGCCCGGGCTAGCAGGAAAGCTGAGACATTGCACTGGGGGTGCGACCACCTAACTAGCTAGAGAAAGCACAGTCTCAATGCCCCAAGCAGTTGAAAGAAGGCGCGGGACTATAAACAAGTCTGTGAGAGGCCGGCGCGGAAAATAGGTTCTGTACAAATTCATTTGGTCAGCAATATCGCGGCTGCACCCAAAGGGCTGTGCTACCACGTGGAAAGGTCAAGAGGTGACCATTAACACCACTATTCCTGACAAGAAATTTGAGTTACAGTAGGGAGGAGTGGGTAGCGGGCCATTAAGACGGGAGTTCCGAGTTAGATATGAAAAGATCTACTGCCTAGACATTGGTACTAAATTGAAAGTGGAGGGAAGGGATCCATTCAAAATTACGTGTTCCTCTAACAACCTGTGGATGGCACTAGGATATTTGAGATTTGAACCAATGAAGACCAACAAACACTTGGCTACCAGGCACCCCATGAGTACCATGGCAAGAACCCGAGCACGGTTTGCGGAAGAACTGCATCTAACCCAGGAAGAGCCAGATGAAGTGGCCCCAGCCCCCGAGGTCCCAAAGTCCCCATGCACACCTCGACCCTGGAAAAACAAGCAAACGATGGGGCCGATCAGGGTATCACTAAGATTCAACAAAAGGTCAGCAGCCGAAAAGGGCAAAGCAATCACCATCGAACCCACCAAGGAAGACGAAGATTTGCAAGCCCTGATTGCCCAGATTGAAGCACAGGATAAGGATGAAGAAGATGCATTTCAAATACCTTAATTACCCCCCTATGTCTCTCCATAGAATGGGATGACCAAAATACCGAAGGACCTGGATGATGCAAAGAGTACACTACAGACCCCGCTTCTCCCAGATGAGATAAGGTTTAATGGTTTGCTGCTGGGCCGAATACCAAGTATCAAGTTCGAAGATTGGGATCTAGTGGACAACGACAATTTCCCCTAATTAGACACAGACAATTACTATTGTGGAAATGGTTACTAGGTGTGGAAAAGGCAGGTTTACTCAACTTGAGGTGGATACCCCGCTATCATGGCACGACCATCACCATATTTGTGATCCGACAGTTGCTCTGTCTGATACATGATGGGTATCTCTGGTTGGAAGAGCCGATTCCGATCACAGCTGATTTAGTACACTGAATTACACACCTGCTGGTTAAAGGGAATGACCCCACAGACATAGCCAGAACAAGTAGTGATGTGGGCCTTGTAGAAACAATGAAGGCTAAATATAAGCCGGAAAAAGGAAAGCGTGGGTATGTAATAGCGAGCATCAACAACCGCAGGGTGCAAATTGCCAACCAGCTACTAGCCAGTAAAATCATGAGGAAATTTCCTGCCAATGAGGTGCCGCCCTTGTTTTTGCACTTGCAGAGTAGTGTGCCGAAGGAGTTCAGTTCAACTGGGCGTAGTTCTTATGCGACGAATTTCTGATAAATTGTACGGAAGCCCAGGAGAAAGGTAAGACTTTCCAATAAGCATGCTTGCTACTATTAATCCTTTTGGTTGTAGGTGAATTGCCACAGGGTAGCCAGTTTCCCAACATTGAACGCAACCTACTTGAAATAGTGTGGTTTACCTCGCTCTGGGCTACAAAGGATGCCACGAGGGCTCGGGAGATCAAGGTGTTCTGGATATTCATGGAAGCAAGTATCTGAACATGGATCGCTTGCAAACTGCGGATGTCTGCGACAGTCTACTACAATTTCCAAAGCACGGCTGAGTTCAGATCAGACCTGCACAACCTCTATATCCAGCCGCGGAAGGATCCCAAGTGAACATGGGTCAAGCTCCCATTCATTGCCACAGACGATGCAATTTACGAAGTATTGGAGGCATGGCCTCTGAAAGGGCACGCCCCAGACAGAGCCGTATTAGAAAAGATTGCAGCACAGTAGTGAAAGAAGGAAATCCAAGAGTGACTCAATACACTAGCAGAAAGGACACATAAGGGACAAAAGGCCACTTTGCTGTAGGAGGCAACCTAGGAACTAATTTTCGAAGACACCCCGGTGGATCAAGAAATGTCCTCGGAATAGGACAACCAGAAGGAATCAGAGATACAGGAACGCACTGACTTTACAGCAACAATGACCCAAGGTAAAAGGCTGCGCAACAATGAATTGCCACAGGCACGTAAGAAGTCCAAAACAGCTAATACTTTGAAGAAATAGTTTCTGGCCACTAGCGAACTAGTATGCAATGTCGCTACCAATGCATGGGAGAAGCTAATGACAAAGCAGACAACTATGTTGGGGGAGCTCAGAGCGCAGCTGCGGGCATTATAGGTGCGACCCTCGGTAGGGATGGTACCAAACCTAGCAGATGATACCACCGCAACTGCGGAAATGGTGCTTAATCGCACAATGAACACTTTAGTGTTGCCAGTAGGTGCTGTCTTAACCGAAGTTGAGGGTGATGTGTTATGTTGGGGGCTGAGTTTGACCACTCTGCCTCGCGAAACCCTCTACCAACTACAGGATGGTGTAACCACTGAGCTGCGTGCCAGGGAAGGCTATGCACTCCAACTCTTAATGGAGCATAAGACAAGTTTGAAGCAGATCAGCCTACAACGTGATGAATTGGTCGCCCACAACCAGGAAGTGGAATAGGCCATGACAGTGGCTTGCAGCAAAATGCTAGAGGTAGTTGTCCCAGCGGAACTTCCAATAACAGACAAGATCCATTCCATGGCTGCCGGATTTTGTACGGCCCAAGAGGAGGCCGTGAAGGTTCAGTGGGAATTAAATTTGAAAATCACGGAGCTAAGATTACAGGTGCAACCACCCACACCCCCGGAAGTTCAAGAGCAGTGCTACGGCAAAATTTAAGTAGGGTTGGAAGTCATAAAGCGCGCGGTCCAAGATTGCTCGAGATTGTTGGATCAATCCCTATTTACGCTCACATCTCTATAGGACGACCCAACGCTACAGTAGGTGGAAACAGAAGTACGGGAGTTACAGAAGGCATATGACAATGTACGGGGAACTGTACAAACAGTCACCATCACACAACGACTGGCTAGAATGAGGGAGGCCGAGGCTCTCCAGACACAGGTCGACGCAGGTCAGTAGAAGGAAGCCGCGCTTAAAGAACGCATCCAGCCTTGGCTAGATGAAGAATTTACGGTCTCTTCCAACATTGAGGGAATGTTAGCACACATGTAGGCAACATCTGAATGATGGCAAGCAATGGGCTCGGATACTGATACATCGGTGGCTCGCGTAGAATGGGTAAAGCAGCTGGCGAATGATTTTGTTGCGAGGGTAAGTGACACCTAGAAGTTATTGGATGACCTCCATGCAAAGATGGCCACACCAAACGAGTGGCTCGAGAAGAGTTACGATGATTGTGTTGGGGGCCTGTTGGGTAGCAAAGGCCTCGCGTAATGGTCTTGGGACCCAAAGTCCACACTTTTGGGAAAAAGTATGGTAAAGACTCCGCAAAGTGCACGAAGCGTGAATTGTAATGAGTCAAGTCAAAGGGTTGTCTGCCCAAAAATAATTTAAATAATAGGAAGTGAGTCGACCTACCCATGGTCCACGGACCATGGGAATGTATAAATAGAGCAAGGCTCTATGGATAGAAGTCAATTTTTAGTTAAGTCTTTGTCTTGGATTTGGGTATTATAGTTGTGTGAAAATAGTATTTTTCGCATCTGTAAGTCTGAGTCAAGGGGGTTGGTAGAGAGATAGAGGCTCTGAAGCTATGTGCGTAGAGGCCTGGTAGAGTTCACAGCTATGTGTGCGGACCCCTGCAGCTGAGTGCGTAGGGAAAATCTAGTTGTATTGAGGAGAAGATCATTAAAGATAAGAATTTCTGAATCATTGTGTGTTTTCTTGTGGATCTATTTATTGATTATATTCTAAATTTATGCATCATCTATTATAATTGCGCACCTGGGCTTTTAAGTTTAAATGTTTACTTAAGTACTATAATAAAAAGCTCAGATCTATAATAATTTGGTTAATAAGAAAGTGTCTGCACGGATCTACACGAAAGCCTGAGTGGCGCGAGGCCACAGAACGGTGCACGACCCCTCCAGACCACATCAATACATCCCAAGGGTGTGGAAACTTGGTTCTAGCACCCTCCCTTGCTACCTCGAGTGAGACCTCAATCCGCGCTCCGTGGGCTATTGTCGAAAGGGCCGGTAGCTGCAGGATTTGTTTGGCTAATAACTCTTCCGAACCTGGGTCAGGGCCCAATAAACCAACAGTATGTATATGTGATTTGGAGTTCCTGTACCTTTGATCACAGCATTTCCTATATCAAGCCCATGAACCACACATCCATTTGATCGAAAAAAAACTTCATTTCCTTGATCACACATTTGAATAACACTCAATAGGTTATGTTTTAAACCATCTACATACATGAAATTTTTGGCTTTAACCTTTTCTTTCAAGAAAACAAAACCTTTACCTTTAATGACAGTTGGCGTGTCATTTCCAAATGAGACATTCTTTTTCTTTTCTAAAGCATTATAAGAATGAAGTTTCTCTTTATCACCTGTCATCTGTTTGAAGCATCTGCTGTCAATGTATCACTGATTCTCTTGTCCTTATGCATACAGATCTATGCCACATCTTTCTAATTGAGATTCCTTCTTTCTCCATAGATTGGAATTTAATGATGATTTCTCCTTTTGAAGTGTTGGCCAAAATTTTCTCCTGCATTCAAATTCTTCATGACCAAAGTTGTTACAAATCGAACATTCTATTTCATATTCAAGAGGAGAAAAGATATTATAGGAACTTTTCTTGATTCTAGCTACACTCCTTTGATTTCGTGCTTCTCTAGACATGATTGTTTTGTAAGAAACACATTGAGCAACCTTATGCCCAAAATTATGGCATGAAAAACATTTCCCATTAAAGAAGTTTCTGTGATCATATAATATTTTGGCATTGTTTACCTATTGGTTGAAGCTTCTACTGATATTAATCCTTCGAGTAAATTGAGTGTGATTTAGCTGATGAGTACTTTTAGGCCTTTACTAACGATTGACATACTGTTCACTGGTCTCTGCTGCATCAAGTGAGCTTCTAGTGGAGGCTAACGACTTCTGTGATTGAGATCATTCTTCAGTATATCCAAGACCTGTCTTCATAAGAGGAGAACACTGAGCTTTGATGATTTCAATTAAAGTTTCTGATCATTTAGCAAATCTAATATTAAGAGATTTTGTCTTCTCAAGTTCTTTTCTTAAACCCACAATTTCACATTCTAGATTTTCATTTTGTTTTTGTCTTTCAATGAGTTGATGTGTCAACGTATCTATGATCATATTATTTTCTTCTAAATAGATTTGAGTTTTGTGATTTCTTCAAGAAAGTCTTCCTCTTCTAAGCCATCCAAAAAATAATCATTGTCATAGGCCATGAGAAGTCTATAATCTTGTTCAATTTCATCTTCATCACTATTAGATAAACCATCACTATCTTCATGTGTATAGTAATTCCTTCCATTGACAACTTGTTTTCTATTTCCTTTGGAATATTCCTTTCCCTTTTCATATTTATCTTTTTGAGGACATTTGGAAGCATAATGGCTGACTCTACCACAAGCAAAGCATTTGAATGGTAGCTTACCTCTAAATCTTTCGTAACCCCGTTGAAGCTTCTTGACAAAATTTACTTCATCTTCTTCTTCTGAAATGTATCCTCGTTCATTTTGCTCTTCCTTTTCTTTTCCCTTTGTTGAAGATTTAAAATCCAATTCTCTCATATTCTATGGACCTCCTTTCCTCATTTCAAAGGCAGTTAGGATTCCATGGAGTTGAGTCACACTAATAGTTTGAAGATCCTATTTTTCTTCTATGGCAGATACTTTTGACTCAAATTTAGAAGACAAAGATCTTAAAATTTTCTCAACTAAAGTAGCTTCCTTTATCTCTTCACCTAGATTCTTCATACGATTAACAATCTCATCCATACCCAAAAAGTAACTAGCCATAATCTCATCACTATGCATCTTAAGAGTTTCATACTGAATTCTGAGAGTTTGAAGCTTAGCACGTTTTACCTGGGAGTCTCCTTCATAGCTATGAATGATTTTGTCCCGTATCTCTTTGTTTGTCTTGAGTTGCATGACTTTTACAAATTCTTATTCTAACATACTTCCAAATAATGTATTGATAGCTTTGGAATTGGTTTCATAGAACTACTTACCTGCAGAGTTAGTAGGTATTGCTGCTAGAAATTGATATCCTCCTTCCACAATTTCCCAAACATCGGCTCCAAGCGGTTGAAGATAGGCTCTGGTTCTTATTTTCCAATATACCAAGTTTCTCCCATTGAAGATTGGTGGTCTGATAGATACCATGCCTTCGTGATTATTCATCTTGAAAGATCTTCCTTCAAGCGATCAAGCTTCTTCTGAAGGACTCGCTCTGATACCAATTGTTGGAAATAATACTAAGAGGGGGGGGGGGGGGGTGAATCAGTATTTTCAGTTAAATAACTTTTCATTTCCCAAATAGATTTATATACACTACTTCTATGAAGTGAATTTGTGTGTACATGCTACTATGATTATAGAAATCAGTGTATACCTAGATAGCTTATAATTTAGAAAATTTATCATGTGTTGAACCTTAATCATTGCATCAATAACTTGTTAAACGGTGCAGTAAGAACATAATAAACCATCACACATAAGAAACACACATGAACACCAATATTTAAGGTGGAAACCCAATGTGGGAGAAAAACCACTTGCTGGTGTCGTCTTTGTCTTCTTTTAATATTAATAAAATATGTTTACAATCTTGTATTGGTGCAGACTCATAACAGTACGTAGGCACCCACCTGCTGAGGGCTACAACCTTCTCTCATTTTCCAACTTCTAATGGAAGGGAGCTACAACACCCTAGCTCTTGTACTAGCCAATGTGTTTACTAGTACATAGGCGACGATCTACAGAAGGCTACGACCTTCTCTCTTCCTCTAGGGACCACGTTTCATAAATTTTCAGATTGGATGCTCCTGGTACACAACCATACAAATGAAGGCCTCATTTCATCCAACTCAAACTGCATCAACCAACAATCAGTTAATCTGAACAATCAGATGACTATCACTAGAACACTGTGCTGAACCTAGAAACCTACATCATCATTCAGAACTAGGTGTAACCTAAAAAAGCAGGCATAAAAATTTATATGCTACTTTAGTGAACCCAACTTGCGTGTCTACGCTACTTCCTTTAACCAAACCTACGTATACCCTCAAAGCTAATGGAACATAAAACTTCTGAATCAAGTCTGTACCAACTAGCAATATAGTAAACATCTTTATCACTTGTCATGTGTTTGAAGCATTTGATATCGATGTACCATGGATTCTCTCGTCCTTATGCATACAGAGCTATGCCACATCTTTCTGATTGAAATTCCTTCTTTCTCCATATATTGGAATTTAATGATGATTTCTCTTTTTGAAGTGTTGGCCGAAATTTTCTCCTGCATTCAGATTCTTCATGACCAAAGTTGTCACAAAACAGCCGCTACAACATAAAATATATTTTAGATAGAAGTATTCCTGAGAAAACCCTTTTACTTGCAAACCCTGGCCTTATGATCTTCTCCTCCTTATATAGTTTTAGGCCTTTCTAAATACCTCGGACCAAAACCACTTAGGACCCATGTTATTCTTGGACGGGATCAAATAGTCATTACTCCACTCAATATTGTGGGATAATACCATGGTATTGACCCCTAGTATTGTTTACTCTTGGATTTCCTTGATTTTCCAATATATACACACTTTTCTTCTTGTCAGAGCGCATGCACACGTAAATGCTCTTTTTGTTTTGTGAACCAATGTTAATACGCCGTTTTTACTAAGTGGATTAGCGTACACATCTTAAAGTTCTTTACACCATCAATTTCCTTCAACTTCTTTATTCTGATTAGTAGACCTTAGTTCCATCTACTTGTTCTTCTGTACGAATACCCAATTACATCTAAATAGACCTGTTACACTGTGAGTTGCCTTTCATCAAAACTGAACTGACCTGTGAGTGAGTTGCCATCAAGGACAACACTTGTATCATAATTTCAACAATCTCCCCCTTTGGACTTGATGGAAACCATGATGGTTTTGATTACTGTAAGTTGTAGAAACTAGAGATAACATGTAACACCAACACCAAAATACTCTCCCCCTTTGACATCAAGGGAAAAGGGTGGACCAACCTACTATCCCTCTTTGATATACATTATTCTATCCATGCTCCTCCCGAGTACATGCAAAGTCTACAGAGATATGTTTCAAAAAAATAACATGACTCGAGAACTCAAATAAGTGAGTATGACCTCCCTAATACCAATGACTCATACATACATGAATCACCCAACCAAGTGGGGATACACCACATGTTTAAACATGAAAAAAATACAACAATTATTACATCATCCATCCCAGGCATAGTGGGGAAACAAATTACATCATATGTCCAATAGGACTCATTCAAATATAGATTATGATAGAAGGAGTCATATCACTCCCTAGATCTTTACATGACTTATGAAACAAATGATATAAATAACTGAAACCATAGCTGAGCTCAGCAACCATAATTCCAACAATGCAGAATGCTTGTGAAGGCTAATTCTCCCCTTGAACCAGTGATATATGTGCATAGTCAACATGTCATTCATCAAGGAATCTTTTTCAATCAGATAAAAAGCAATGAAAATAGCATATCGTCAGATTGTAATCATCAATATCAGACAGAGCGCCATGAGAGTCTGACCCACTATTTTTTTGTTAGAAAAACATATATGCTACTTCAGCCACAAAAACTCGCATGTATATGCGACTATACTTCATGAAACCTGCATATATTATAATTTTATTTCTGTCGAGAAATATTCTCATTAAATATAATAACCTTCCTCTGAAAACTGGATTTAATAGTAGGATGATGCAACAACTACTCCCAAATTTTGTCTAAGATATTCAAAAGTTTCTCTAGGATGTAGTTTGGTGAATATATCAACAATCTGTTCTTTGGAGGGAACATACTCCAACTTAACCTTTTGTTCAAGCACTTGTTCTCATAGAAAATGGCACTTAATGGGTAGTTTATTGGTATTGGAGTGCATGATAGGATTTTTCGAAATACTGATGGCACTTGTATTATCACATAGAATGGAAATGGGTGGAGTAGATGTGATTTGAATGTCTTGCAATGTTTGCATCATCCAAAGTAGTTGTGTGCAGCAATATGCAACAACCACATATTTTTCTTTAGCAGTAGATAATACAATCGAACTTTGTTTCTTGCTGAACCAAGACACTAGCCGTGAACCCATATAAATGCACCTCCACTAGTTCCCTTTTGATCATCGACATTTACTGCGCAATCTGCATCACCCTAGAAGGTTGCAATAGTTCTAGCATCACCCTAGAAGGTTCTAGGAGTTCCAGATTCCATGTTGTTCACAAAAGCCAAAGAATTCATCTAATGTGAATTCTCCCCCTCGATCAGATCTGAGACATTTTATTTTTCGATCTGATTCATTTTCAACTAACGCTTTGAAAGTTTTAAACTTTTCAAATGCTTCATCTTTATGCTTTAGTAGACCTATCCAACACATCTTAGAAAAATCATCAATAAATAAAATAAAGTATTCTTCTCCACGAGGTGATTTTTTCCTTGTTGGTCCACATAAATCAATATGGATGAGTTCAAGAGGCTTACTTGCTGATCCTTCTTTTTCATTGAAGTGAACTCTGGTTTGCTAACCGACTTGACATGGTTTACATATGGTATTTTCTGGGATGCTAATATCTCGAAGATCATGAACTGCCTTGAGCTTGCATACTTCTCTTATTTCAGAAAATATTAGATGTCCCAATCTTATGTGCCATAGACAGTTTTCATCTGTTTTGCTTAGATAACATCGTTGTTATCCCCATTTGAGTATGTATAAGTTATTTGGAGTTCTTGTACCTTTGATCACTATCTTTCCTATATCAATCTGACGAACCACACATCCACTTGATTGAAAAACAACTTCATTTCCTTGATCACACATTTGACTGACACTCAATGGGTTATTTTTTAAACCATCTACATACATGAAATTTCCGACTTTAACCTTTTCTTTGAAGAAAATAGAACCTTTACCTTTAATGACAACCGGTGTGTCATTTCCAAATGATACATTCTTTTCCTTTTCTAAAGCATTATAAGCATGACGTTTCTCTTTATCACCTGTCATGTATTTGGAGAATCCGTTGTCGATGTACCACTGATTCTCTTGTCCTTATGCATACAGAGCTATGCCTCATCTTTCTGACTGAGATTCCTTCTTTCTTTATATCTTGGAATTTAATGATGATTTCTCTTTTTGAAGTGTTAGCCGAAATTTGCTCCTGCATTCAGATTCTTCATGACCAAAGTTGTTACAAATTGAACATTCTATTTCATCTTCAAGAGGAAAAAAGTTATTATAGGAACCATTCTTGATTCTAGTTACACTCCTTTGATTTTATTCTTCTCTAGTCATGATGGTTTTGTAAGCAACACATTGAACAGCCTTATGCCCAAAGTTATGGCATGAAAAACATTTCCCATTAAAGAAGTTTCTGCAATCATAGAATCTTTTAGCATTGTTTACCTGTTGGTTGAAGCTTCTATTGATATTCATCCTTGGATTAAATTGAGTATGATTTACCTGATGAGTAATCTTAGGCCTTTACTGATGATTGACATATTTTTCACTGGTCTTTGATGCATCAAGATAGCTTCTAGTGGAGGTTGACGACTTCTGTGATTGAGATGATTCTTCAGTAAATCCAAGACCTGTCTTTATAAGAGGAGAACATTGAACTTTGATGATTTCATTTAAAGTTTCTGATCGTTTAGCAAATATAAGATTAATATATTTTGTCTTCTCAAGTTCTTTTCATAGACCCACAATTTCACATTCTAGATTTTCATTGTGTTTTTCTCTTTCAATGAGTTGATGTGTCAATGTATCTATGATCATATTGTTTTCTTCTAAACATATTTTGAGTTTTGTGATTTATTCAAGAAATTCTTTCTCTTCTAAAGTGTCAAAAAAATCATCATTGTCATAGGTCATGAGAAGTCTATAATGTTGTTCAGTTTCATCTTCATCACTATTAGATAAACCATCACTATCTTCATGCGTATAGTAACTCATATTGACAACCTGTTTTCTATTTCCTTTTGCATATTCCTTTCCCTTTTCATATTTATCTTTATAAGGACATTTGGTAGCATAATGGCCGACTCTACCACAACAAAAGCATTTGAATGGTATCTTACCTCTTAATCCTCCAGAACTTCGTTGAAGCTTCTTAACAAAATTTACCTCATCTTCTTCTAAAATGTCTCTTGGTTCATTGTGCTCTTCCTTTTCTTTTCCCTTTGCTGAAGCTTTAAAAGAGGATTCTCTCATATCTAATGGACCTCCTTTCCTCATTTCATAGGCAGTTAGGATTCAATGGAGTTGATTCACACTAATAGTTTGAAGATCCTGTTTTTCTTCTATGGCAGATACTTTTGACTCAAATTTAGAAGTCAAAGATCTCAAAATTTTCTCAACTAAAAATCACATCTATATGTAAAAAGTAGCTAGCAATACTCTCATCACTATGCATCTTAAGAGGTTCATACTGAATTCTGAGAGTTTGAAGCTTAACAGGTTTTACCTGAGAGTCTCCTTCGTATCTCTGAATGATTTTGTCTCATATCTCTTTGGTTGTCTTGAGCTACATGACATTGACAAATTTTGATTCTGACATACTTCCCAATAAATTATTGACAACTTTGGCATTGGTTTCCTATAACTTCTTACCGGCAAAGTCTGTAGGTATTGCTGCTGGAAATTGATATCCTCCTTCCACAATTTCCCAAACATCGGCTCCAAGTGATTGAAGATACGCTCTGGTTCTTATTTTCCAATATACCAAGTTGCTCCCATTGAAGATTGGTGGCTTGATAGATACCATGCCTTCGTGATTATTCATCTTGATTTATCTTCCTTCAAGTGATCAAGATTCTTCTACTCTGATACCAATTGTTGGAAATAATACTGAGAGGGGGGGTTAATCAGTAATTTTTGTGTAGTGAACTTGCATGTACACACTACTGTGATTAGAGAAGTGAACATAGACCCAGAGAACTTATGATTTAGTCAATTTATCATGCATTGAACCTTAATCAGTGCATCAGTAACTTGTTAAACAGTTCAGTAAAAACATAATAAACCATCACAAAAAAGAAACACACATGAACACCAAGATTTAAGGTGGAAACCAAATGTGGGAGAAAAACCACCTGTCGTTGTCATCTTTGTCTTCTTTTAATACTAAGAAAATATGTTTACAATATTGTACTGGTGCAAACTCATACCAGTACGCAGGCACCCACTTGCAGAAGGCTACAACCTTCTCTCATTTTCTAACTTCTACTAGAAGGGAGCTACAACCCCCTAGCTCTTGTACTAGCAAATGTGTTTACTAGTATGTAGGTGCCAGTCTACAGAAGGCTATGACCTTTTGTCTTCCTCCAAGGACCATATTTGATAAATTTTCAGACTGGATGCTCCTCGTACACAACAATACAAATGAATGCCTTGTTTCATCAAACTCAAACTGCATCAACCAACAATCAATTATTCTGAACAATTAGATCACTATCACTGGAACACTGTGCTGAACCGAAAAACCTACATCATCATTCAAAACCAGCTGTAACATCAAAATTCACGCATATAAATGTATACGCTACTTTACTGAACCCAACTTGCGTGTATACGCTACTTCCTTTAACCAAACGTGTGTATGCCCTCAAAACTATTGAAACATAAAACTTCTGAATCATGTCTGTACCAACCAGCAAATTATATACTAAACATCTACTATTAATTTACAGAGCTTTAGACTAGCAATAGGAGAGATAACCCTTCTTAATTAGGAAATCAGTCAATAAGACACAAAACTCTTTATGCATTCAATTTTACATTCATATCTAAGAAGACTTCATTGACAGAAAACAATAAACAACATAATTGATCAGATAGATCAGTCAGATCTGAAGAATAGGCTCTCTTTTTTGTATACGCTACTTGGAAGAGTGGAACCTGCATGTATACGCATTTTTACCGAGACGAACTAGCATATAGATCTGCAAGTATTAACTCATAATTTCACTTCTATTCCAAACTTCAGACAAATCCAGATCATGACATTTAAAGAATAAAACATGTGTATATAATCAGATCTAGCCCAACCAATATCAGGTCATTCAATGATAAGTCAGGTCTCATGATCCTGATCCAACCTTGAATTCAAGGTGCACATAATATTTCAGATCAAATCACAAACACAACCCCTGCAACATAAATATACTTCAAATAGAAGTATTCCTTAGAAAACACCTTGGCCTTATGATCTTCTCCTTCTTATATAGTTTTAGGCCTTTCTCAATACCTCGGACCAAAAGCACTTATGACCTGTGGTATTCTTGGACGAGATAAAATAGTCATTACTCTACTCAATATTGTGGGCTAATACCATGGTATTGACCCCTGGTATTATTTACTCTTGAATTTCCTTGATTTTCCAACACATACGTGCTTTTATTCTTGTCAAAGTGCATGTATACATATATGCTCTTTTTGTTCTATAAACTAGCGTGTATACATTGTTTTGACTAAGTGGACTAGCGTGCACATATTAAATTTCTTTACACCATCCTTTTCTTTCAACTTCTTTATTCTGATCAGTAGACCTTAGTTCCATCTACCTATTCTTCTGTTCCAATACCCTGTTACATCTGAATAGACCTGCTACACTGTGAGTTTGCTTTCATCAAAACTAAACTAACTTGTGAGTGAGTTACCATCAAGGACAACACTTGTATCATAATTCCAACATACCTTGTATTGAAGTGGGATAAAGAACATGAGGAAAAAGGTAAGCATACCAAATTCCAAAGAATGTGGCTTGGACCATTTCAGATTACAAAACAGATCAGCCCATCAACGTTTCTATTGAAAGATTTATCAGGCAAGAGAGATTCTCTTCCTGTGAATGGGCAGATTTCAAAAAAATATTTTTCATAGGAGACAACCTCTTCTATCCCCTATACACTATCGCATTTACCTTCTTTCATTTTTATGCTTTCTAGAAAAATAAATGTTGAATAAGTATTTACTTTTGGCCTCACAATAAATCTTTTGGAAATATTTTGATTTTTCACTTTTATAAGTGGAGATTGTTAAGGAAATAATTATAACATTTGAAAATTAGCTAAGTTCTATCTCTCTGATTTTTTTTTTCCACCAAAATTATTTATTCTTTGAGAAACCTCCAACTTTATAAAATAAAAAATGTTCTACTATTAGTCAAGAAAAGTATCTTTAACAAAGTAAAGTCTCTTTGTAGATAAGCATCTTCAACTCTATAATTGTCATCCAAAACTCTTAAGGAGTCAATGGTTCTCCCCATCCAGTAAAATTTTCTCTTTTTAGAGTGTAATTCTAAAATATACTAAAATTTAAAAGATAAGAGAGCCTTCTTACCATGTTCATAGGGAATAATAGACTGACATTGCTAATAATGCATACCAAAATAGGGTAATGACTTGAGATTATTTTAATCTTAAGACAAGGGGTCTCATCACGAGCTAGCTTGTTTAGTTGAATTACAACCAGTGAATGGCATTGTCACTATTTGGCCACCAAACCAAGACAATGAGTTTTAAGTAATAAAAAGAAAAATTTTGCAAAAAAATAAACTGTTTAAAAATGAAAAAGGAGAATAAGTATATGATTTTGGATTTATCTCTAAAAATTGCATTCTTATCTGGATGGGACACTAAATCATTGTTGGTTAAAAGGTAACCTTGTCAAGGCTATGGATGTCTGCTAGCAGTAGAGGCTCTACCTGTGACAAATGAGCACATTTAAAAGGTGATCTGCAAAATCCCCCTACTTTATTTTTAAACTAAGACTGATATAGACAAATGAATTTTCATTTTTAAGAGGATATCAAATGAATTGTAATTAGGTGAGTTTGTTTTTATTCAGAGAAATGTTACTTATCTTAAATTTCATGCAATTCCTATTTCCTTAATTATCTTTATTTTGAAAGTTTTAGAAATTTCAAAATTACCATAGATAATTGGTTCTTCCAGTGAATCATCAATTGTTGTACTTTTAAACACCCCCCCCCCCCATTTATTATATAATAGTTAGTATTTTATTAATAAATGGGGACCCTTCAATTTTTTTTCAAAAAAAATAGAAAATAAGAGCTTTCCTTTAAATCCATTCATAATAAAACCTTAGATGGACTTAAGATATTAAGCCGAGTCACTTTATGACTAAGAATTCTCACTTTATTTCAAATCACATGATCCCAAAGTAACAAAGGTTATTCATGAGTCAGAGTCTATGAAACGCGATAAAATAACCCCCTTAGAAGACCCATGGTAGCATTCAACTCTTTTATAAACCTAAGGCTTACAGTATTCTTTATAATATAAAGTACTTATCATGTTGCGACTTTCAAAAAGGCGCAAATGTTCAAACTGTTATCACTCCTTTGAATCTCCAAGGTTGAGGAAGAGTCCAACTGAGGTAAACATAGACCAACCTTTTGACTTAGTAGCTAGCCATACCAAGCCGGAGAGGGCTCTCTCCAAATAATCACAACCTAGAGGGCTAGATGGATTATGGTTTTATGCTAGGTATAAAGTGAAGAGGTTGTTTTGATTTGATTTTACTGGGTTATTGTTGGATGATGGTATTAGGTCAAAGAGGCTAGGTCATGGCAAATCATATATGATTGCACACATTCAAAGGTGCAAGGTAGGCAAGAGGTTTAGCACTTAAAAGGTGATTTGGTGGAATGGTTTAAGACTAATGAGGAGTTAGGAAGAGCATAGGAGATGTAATCTTCCTAAATTGAAGAAAAATGAACAAATTATGGTAACTTATCCAAAACAGAGCATGAGAAAACATGTATTCTACCTATCAACTTGAAAATTACCATATAACAGACACGAAATGGTTTATGAACTTAAAAAAAATTCATACAAATGATAACAAAGAAGAAATAATGTTAAGAATCCATACAACATGTACCCCAAAGAAATAGCTGCAACTCATCTATTAAAACTAGCCAAAATCTGATAAAATAGTGTCTCTGATCACTAGTACAATATCCAATTGAGTCCAACCTCTGAAAAGAGTGAATAAAGGGAAGATATAGACATCAAAACAACCTTCTCTCATCCTTAGGGGTTAAATCCCTGAGTTGAGGAAGAGATCCACAAAAGTTATAACTGATACCTAGAGTGTAGGGAGTTGTAAGTGACTCCTCCCTAATTACAATGAAACTGATTCATTTGACTTGATGAAGTCTATTTACCTAATGTATTTACCCCTAGGTAATAGTAAAAGACCATAATTACATTTAGAATATCAATTACATCAGTGAAAAGTTTTTTTCTAAAGATGAAAATCAAATCTAGAGAAAAACAATGAAAAATCAAGCAAATGGTCAAGTGCGTCATCTTTCTCTCAAGTGCGCCCTCACAGTGTCATGTGAGCCCTCCATCTTGCAGGCTACTTTTGATTGCCTTCCCGATCTCCAAATTGAGCCCAGGATACCTCATTGGAAATCTTGTCCTATCCAGTTTCCAAATACACCTTTAGTTTCCAAAATGGGCTTGATTTGACCATTCCAAAAGTTGATTCTCCCAAGACTGGTCTGTGCGTAGTGCCTAGGCCAAAATGAGGTAGAAAAATGATTTTTTGCTTGTTTTTTTCCATTTTTCCCTACTAGTTTTGCAAAATAAGGCTAGAAACATGGTTTTCTTAGATGTATTTATCATTATGCATCTAGTAGTGGTGTCCATTGTCTCAAAAAGTGCCCCATAAAAGTGCCTAGTGCCTAGGGCGCTGCGCATTTGACCATGCTACTAATATGAAATTGCCTAAAAAATCACAGAAAAGATAAAATTTGCAAAAATGAGCTAAGAGGCATCACAATTGGTCAAGTATTTGATGTTGGTGTGGCTAGGATTAGAGTGAAGCTTCTAAAAGTATATCAAGCTTCTTCTTCTCTTCTTGGTGAGTTAGGGCTTCAATTTTTGCCTTTGCAACCTTGAGCTTTTCACTTGCATTTCTTTCTCTGTTGGCATAATGTTTTTCCATCTTCCTCTGAATGTAATTTTTTTGATTGGCCTTGTCTTCGAGCTTCTCTAAATACTGATTGACCTTATCAAGCCAATGCTCCTGGCTCTCAGTAATCAAGATTGAAAACTGCTCATTCCATGTGAGCTCATTTTCAAGCTCAACCTCCTTTTGTTTCTCTAGTCCTAGAGCTCTTTTCAGCCCTCTAGTCCTAGGTCTCCTTTTTGTTTCTTTCTCTTCTTCAGGTTCACCATACCTATTATAGGCCTCATCAAGCAATGCCTTGGCTTTCATTGCTTCCCTTTTTTCCTTAATGATCTGAATCTCCATGACATCATGTTTGGCTTGAAACTGCTTATTTGCTTGCTCATAATATGAAATAATATATTCTAACCTCTCTAAGTTGTTCTGGAGCCTCTTGGCGAGTGCATCTTTTCCCTTGATGACAATTCTAGTGTCTTGATTGTCATCATCCTTACCTAGGTCAACCAAGTCAAAATCTCATTCTATCTCATGGAGGTCATCCTCCTCATACTAAAACTTTGTCTCTATCATCTTCCATTTGCCTTTGTGTACCTGCTTTGTTGGTGAAGAAGGAAAGGACCCTCCCACAATCTGTGGGGAAAACACCTGCCTATGGCCTCTCTGATAAGTGTGTGCTGGTGTGCCCAAATCTACCCTTTTAGGCTTGATGACCTCAACCTGCTCAATCTGCTTCGGCTCGCTGAACTCATCTCCGCTAGGTGACTCAATATGCTCATGAAATGGTGATGGCGGAGGTGATGGTGAAGGTGACTGATCTGATGATGATGGATGATCTATAGGCTGAACTGGAGGAATGGAGGTTGAAGGATGAGATGATGAAGGGACATTTTGAACATCCAAAATAGACAGATCAGTGAATATGGGATTGGATATGAAGGTACTCCATGCAATGTTCAACTCTTTGAGATGATAGAGGACTATGATTTTGATGAGGGAATGATGAAAAAGACTCTTCATTTGATGTTCATACTCCATTTTCTGGACAATATAGGCCATCTTATCAATGCTCTAGAAAATGTAGTAGGGTATGTTAAGTAGTTTTACCCTAGTGAATTGCATTAAGAGCCAGATGTGATAGGAATAAAGCCTAGAAAATCTACCTTCACATGAAAAGTATTTCATGATAATATTCATCATTGGGGCATATCTATCCAGGAGGTGAGAAAAAGGAAAATAGCTCTTTCTCTCATTTTGGTACCTTGGTTTTATGAAAGGCTCATAGTAATGTTTCTCCAACTCACCTTGTTTAAACCATTTCTCCCCAACATCTCGGATCTCAGTGGCAGCTGATATAATGGCAGTAGATAAAGTAAAATTGACACCAGCTAGAGTAACTTGGTTGTCATGGAGTTTAGATATGAAGAGTCTAGTCAACGTAACATGGTGTTGGACCTTTTTAATTTTCTCACAGAAATCATAACAGCTAAGATATTTTAAATATTTCACAACCATATGAGATACCAAGAGTTCCCCGGTATCTATTGGCTCAAATCTGAGTACTCTGCCCCCTTTGTGTGGTCTCTTCACGTTTGTTTCTTATCCCTCACTATATGGTTTGTTTTCCTCTTTTGCCATGGTGTTTTAATATCAAACCCTAGGGAGGTATGGTGTTGTTGGAATGTAGTCTTTTAGGAGTAAGGAATGGGGAAGGGAAATTGAAGGAGATGGGTTTAGGGGTTTATGTAATGTAGGAGGGGACTTGGAGTATTAATATGATGGATTAATATGAGGGAAATTGTTTACAATGTTGGGGGTTTGGGAGCCTAGGTTGTTGTAGCACCTAGGGCTTAGGGTTTTGGGATAAAGGTTATAGAGTATTGGGATAAAGGGTTTAGGGAAAGGGAATGAAAGTGTAGGGGAGTTGAAATTTGGGAATTGAGAGTTAAATGGTGGTTTTGAGGAAGATACTAGGGTTTTGATGTGAGAAAAACACCAAATCTTTAATAAACTTTCAAAACACCATAAGAGTGACTTTTAGGAGGAAGAATCATGCTATCTTTAGCTGTTACTTACTTGTTGGAGATTGAGTACAAGTTTGGTGGAGCTTTGGAGACGATTCTAGCTTTCTTGGACAAATGCGCAGCGCCACAAGGAAGTGCACCCTTTCTCTGGCAAGAGCATGGCACCTGTAGGAAGTACGCAATGCCATAAGGAAGTGCATAGCACTTGGTAAGTGTGCAGTGCCTAAAGCGAGTGCATAGCACCTGAAGGAAGTGCACAACGCCTACTCTGTTTTTTCAAATTCGCACAGAATCTTAAGAAATGCTCTCTTGGGGTTTTCTTAATTGATGGTAGGAGACAAATGAAGTTAAGTTTGGTTCTATGAAGGCTTTTATAGTTGAGTGAATTTTATTTTTCAACTTTAAAACCCACTTTCTAATGTTTCAATTCATGTTTTTAAAAACTTTTCTAACTACCCTTTACACTCTGATTTTCTCCTTTGCAAATTTATGATGCTGGAGTTTGGCACTCTTTACATTTGAATTTGCTTGGATGAAGTTGGCACATAGAGTTTGAGTTAACACCTTATGAATAGTACTTATTACATATAATGAACATAAAATTACATAAATTAAAAAATAATATTACATCTCTACCTTTTGGAATAAAATTACAACCTGAAATAAAGCTCATACTTTAGAATGAAAATTAGAGCTTGGGAAACCATAGTTACATGTTTGAAAATCCTCTTTAAATGAAAAAGGGATATTAATTTTCTTACTCTCATACTTTTTTTCCGGCCTTATGCAGTGAAATGGTGTATTATTGAACCTTGGAAATTGAAACATAATGACCTAATGGGACCTTGAATGACTAGACTCCATGTTGACTTGACTAACATAAAGACATGATGAAATGAGCTTTTATGATTGATGTATGCTCAGTAAGACATGAAGGTGGGCAAGAAAGTATTTATTTTTTAAGGGAGAGTGAGGCTTTTTACTTGAGCTACCATCAGTGAATAAATTTTTGAATGAGGACCTAGGTGGAATGAAAAAAAATTTCAGAATGGGACCCTAATATGATATAAAAAGAGGAGTTTTGGTCACTGATGGCAGTATGCAAATACTGACTCTAACACAAACCATAAAAACTGTGAACTGTGATATGGTTAGCACCCAATGAAATAATAAAAATTGTTATAACTTGAATCAAGTCTGACCTATCGCAAATATATATTTCAATGGAATAATCATCCATTTAGGGAAAAGCACTTGAAAAAGTTAAAATCATGCCACTCATCGCAAATCAAAAAAATACCAAAGCGACTTTGAATTGGTCTATTCCACATATCCTAACATCACCGATTTGCGATATTGCGATAAAGCCATTTATCGCAATCGCTTGATCAGTATTGCACTTAAAACATGCCAATTTGAAATATCATTTACAACTTGGAACGCAAAGGTTTGATGAGGCATAAAGAAAATCACACATAGGCCTTAATGAGTAGTTAATAAGGTTTAACCGCATTTACTCTTTTCGGAGTTTACTATGTTATCATGTTTCTGCTTTCATTTCTGCTTTGTGTTTCATTATGTTTTGTCCATTGCCAAAATTTAAGGAAATTTCCAATGAAAATAGCCCGCAGGAAAATGGCTAAGAAAGGAAAGAAGATTGCAGAGGCTACATCATCTAAAATTCAGACATGCTTCCATTGTTCTTTGATACTACATGCAACAAGGATGGAGGAAATACCTCATGGGAAGAAATGTAAAATCTATTGGAGGAAGAAAACCCAAGGGTCCTGGTGACTAAAGCAACAACAGATTCCAAGGTCTTATCAAGGCTTATTATTTTGAAGCATCATGTTCTTTCCTGCATAGAATAGTTGCAAGGCCTAAAATATTTCCATACATTGATATGGTAAGATGGATCATCGACAATGTGTACATTTTAGACAAAACATTTAGGAATTCCAAGCACGAAGTCATGAGTTAATTTACTCCAGATAATCTACATCGAATGTATCATCTGCTAGAACCACAAAAGCTATACGAAAAAGCCTCCATTGAGCACTTCGTGAAAGAAAATGAAGACTAGATGGACAACACGAAGAATTGGAGGTTTGGCTCCAACAACTTCAAGTGGGAGAAAACTGGTATGTACCCAATTTCACCTCTGTCATCCCCACATAATTTTACAGCGAAAATGATGTGTAGGCTATTTGGAAAGGCAAACACTACCAAGTTTTCTATTGAATGGGTTTGATTAATTGATGCAACTGTTAATTCTATCATTATGAACTGGACCAATATTTTATTAGTTAATTTGGCTATGTCCATTAGAGAATACATACAGAACATAATTATCACCTCTCAAGTTATCCCTCCTTTTTATATGAGTGCATATGTGATGGAAGCTATATGTTTCTATTCAAATTTTCCAAACATGGGATGGAAATGGACTCTACAAGACCCTAATGTTATCTATTTTTATCATAAGGTTTTGTGGGAATCACAGTTTAACTCCCACTTTTATAAAATATGTCATGGAGTTATGTTACCAATTCACAAAACTATTTTTTATAAGAAAGCCCCCAGTATATCAGAGCAAGCTAAAGCAAACATCTTGCCAATGGGAATATGGTTTAGCGAAGAGTTATTTACTTATGTCAGAGTTTTTGGGAGTATCGCAACTCCTCATGTTCTTCCATTATATGTTCCTGATAAGTTATTGGCAAGAGAAATCACCTATCAAACAGTGGGGGATGGTATTACCAAAACCCTCAAAGAAATGAAGAAATCTATTTGGCCTACCTTCCCAGTGCAATTTGGTGCTTTTGCATTGCATGATTTTGGGCATACAACAACGGAGATACAAAATATCACATCCCTGAATCTGGATATTGTGCGAGGAAGACAATAGGACCCTAACAAGTTCACCCATAACTTCATTGCTATGGTTACAATTAGACAATTTACTCATGAGAACGATGATTTCGAGGATCTCTCTGAGTGAGCTGAAAGATTTTCGCAGGTCTTACATTTGACATCCATAAAACTGAGCCCAACAGACCTCAACCGATTCCATATATATAGGAACAAAAGGCTAACAAGGGTCCCTTTGGACCTATTATAGATTGAAGAAACAAATATATGAAGAGAACCCAATCCCAACGTAAGCCTGGAAGAAGGTTTTGAGCATAATTATGATAGCGAATCTCAAGGGAAATCGGTTCAAAGTTTAGAATATTCTGAACACCAATATCAAGATATGGAAGAAATCCCCGAGAAAAACCTTGAGGAGGACACTGAGAAAAGAGTTGAAGAAACGGCCAAAAAGACCTCAACTAAGGAACACATGGAGATTGGCTCCACACAAATCCATTCAGAAAAGACCAAAATCATTGATCTGGATTAAGAATGGGAGAAATTTAACAAAAAGCTCTAAGTACAACAAACAGAGGCAATTCTTGAAGGAACGTTTGTATTTCAGACTCCTCAATGGACTCATCGGGTCATAAGCAATGAGACAGCAATGCAAGGGGTTATAGCTACTGAACATATTGAAATCATCCCAACCTACCCAATGTCAGATATTGTTCTAAAAATTGAGGAAATACCCCCACTATATATATTCTACAACCCAACGCATAAGGCTGTAGTGAAGAGGCAAAGAAAGAAGAGGAAGTTGGATACCTCAACAACAAGAATTATTGAAAATGAATCGATGCAGGTAGTATGGAAAGACACCCCCATTGATACAATTGAAAACCTTACTAATCTATCACAATTTGCAGGTGCTTATGCAACTACGACAATTGATAAGGTAGCCAAAGTTTGAGTTTTGCTCAAAGAAAAAGAAGAAAGAATTCAGTTGTTAGAACAACAACTTGACTTGGAGAGACAAAGCACTAACAGACAAGCAAAGACATAGATGGCACATCTACATAAATATTTTGAATAGATGAGATTACAATATCTAGCAGACATCAGAGAAAAGGATTCACAAATTAATCAAATGCAGACTATAATAGATAAAGTAAAATAAAACCCTAAAGAAAGAGCAATTTATTAAAGAAACACTTGAACTAAACTCTCTGTTATCACAACAACAAGAAGTATTCTACCATAAAATCTCATTGATCAATCCATATTGTGAAATAAGTGATGCATTAACCAATCAAGTGGTTGACAAGATATTAGAATATGAATAGGTCAATAAGATAGTTTCAGAGTTTATTTCTTGGTAGGAATATGAAGAAGGTAGAAAATCCGATCTACCAAAGATAAAGGAGTCCCAAAAGGATATTCTATTCACAGATTGGGACATACAGTTGAAGCAAGTAGAAAGGGAAGTGGCTAGAGCAGCTAGCACATCAAATAATATAATTAAAGTTGTTATTGAAAACATTCATAGTGTCAATCTCATCAAAGAATGCAAGCCAAAAATTCTCCCAAACTTCAAACAATTTGAGAAATAATGGATAGAGACTGCCAAAATGAAAGAAAAGTTAACTAAAAAGCTGTCTAAGCTTGACTAGGAAACTTATTGGCATTTTCTGGTGAAACCGCGCAGTCAATGGATGACTATGTGTTGTCTAACAAATTCCACTCAAAAGATGGTGCCACCACTCTCCGATGTTGTATTTATGGAGAAATTCAGATCTAGAATCGGCCAACCACCCTAGGTGAAGCCAATGATAGATATCTGCGAACTGAAGGACTAAATGGATGATTAGAACCATTCAAGTTGCAAAAGCTCATCATCATTTTCATTTCTATTTTAGTTTTTATTTTACTTATTCTGAGGAAGGTTGTTTGAAACCTCCTTATTGTTTTGTGTGATAATCTATTTTTGATACATATTTTGTATTATTTAAACCTCTTTCATGCATTTAGAGAAAGGTCTATAATTTTATCAAAAATTCTTTGTAAAGGCTTGCTCTTCTATACTTTTGTGACTGTCTTGATGAAATAATTGAAAAAATTTCTTGATTTTCTTAGAAATTGAAGCATACTCTACTAAATTTTCACTTTTTCACCCTTAGAGTATATTTAGTTGAAAGGAAGCAGATCAATATTGTTGACTTCATGAGTAGAACCTCTCATATCTGGTACTTCTATCTTTATGGTTGAGTTTTGTTTATGAATTAGCAGTAATATTTTCTTATATTGTATTATGTATGAAATATGAGCTACAGTTTGACATTATATCACTTTTGTAAAATGTTTTAGTTGTAATTCCTTATTAAGTACATGAGCAATTGATATATGTGATATAGTTTTCACAATTATTTTTCCTAACTATTTAGTCAAAATAATTATCATTAATGATTTCATCTCTTATAGCAATTGAATGATCTTTATTACCTGTTGCTCTAAGATATCTTTGTAGATCACATGATTTAAGTTATTCCCTGGGTATATATTAAGATAAATGTTAGAATAGATAGCTGCATGTGTTTGTTGTTTAATTAGATCATTTTAGTTAAGTCATTTCCCATTATACCTTATTTCAAACCACAATCATCATCCTATCAATTCTTGCTGGGAAACTGGTCCCATTATCCCCAGTCAAAACCACCATATCAAACGGAAAAGGAGTTGCTTCCAAGGTCCAGACTAGGTGGTTATCCCCCATGTTGTTGCAATGGAATTCCGAGGCTTCAACAGAATGGTAAACCCTTATTGTTTATACAAATTTGAGGGAAATATTTGTAGAGCACTACCTCTTTTCCATAGGTAAATTTAGTTTAAACAAATATGGTAACTCCACTGGCAGATATCCTTTAGATTTTTGCTCAATTCCTACTAAATTCTTGGCTTTTCGTATTCCTTGAGCATTTTATGGTAATTTCTATGCCAATCATGCTTTTTTTAGTCAGATCAACTCTTAAATATGAAGATCTAAGCTTGATTTGTCAGGAAATATCGCTCAAAAGTGTCATCACTTTGCTACCTTCTAGGTAGAGTGATAATACTAGAACCATTGCTCATTTCTATATGCATAGAGGTGATACTATCTTCGACATTACCCTTTGTTCTTTGTGACATAGTGATAATATTTATAGGGGGATTTTTTAGCATAGATTTGAGTGTTTATTTTCCTATTATAGTTCTTATATATATTTTTGAGATTCCAAAGGGATAGATATCTCTTGGATTGGATTTCATCATCATATCTAATCAATTTCGGTGGATTTGGGTCTCCCTTTCCTTGCTTGAATTTCCTTTCTTGGTTTGGATGATTGAGTGGATGGTTTGATGATTGGTGATCCAAAAAGGATCTCAAGTGTTTGAAGCTTGATCTAGTTGTTTGGTTTATATGTGTTCATTATTTATTTACGAAAGTTTAATGAAAATCAAATGTGTTTACTATATATTGTGTTTTTTGTATTAGTGTGTTCTTTGTAGAAACATTGGATAATTTGGTTTCTTGACTGTCTTCATTGTACTATATATCTGAACTTGCTTTGCTAATTGCTATATGTGTTTTTTTCCTCTTTAGATAAGTTATTCATCATATTGCATTTAAAACAAAGATTTTTTCTTTCTTTTGAGTGTTTGAATTATCAAATTTCATTAGTTGTGTTGGATTGAAAGAGAAATTTGAAGATTAGATTTGTTTTGTAAATACTTTGACATTTTGTAGTGTTAATTGAGAAATAATAAGGTCTTAGATTTTTGATTGAAAAGGAATAATGTCTCTTACCTTTCCTTGCATAGTGTTCATTGAATTGAACCTATCTATAATATAGATTTCATTCTTTGGATTTTTTAAGCATCATCTAAAACATCACTCAAAGTTTCACTGCATATACTTTCATAACAATGAACATTAAAACAAAATTATAAATAAAATATATCTAGAATGTTTTATATTTGTAGAAGTCAAATCATATACTATGGTATAGGGCCTTGGAATAGGATTGGATAATCAACTCTCCAAGGCACTAAAACTAACACTAGAGATCATTAGAGAGTGAAAAAACTCATTGTCACATAGATAACTTGCTGGGAAGCTCCTCTAACACATGAGTTAACTACAAGGATTCATGGGGAGCATGTGTAGAGATATCCCCTCTCCTTTTTTTTCTCATGATTGTTGGATTACTACACATTTTGGATTGTCTTGGGGGCACAATTTTCTTTGAAGAATGCCTTGTAGAGGATTTAGATTTATTTTCCTTACCCACGTGTGCAATTTTGACCCATAACTATTCCCTTGGTCATTCAATTCTAGGGTGGTACTATATGTTACATTATTTAGGAAACCTCTCTAGGTTACTATGGCTAGGAAGTGCATGTAGAACTTAAGATAAATGTTACATCATTGTATCAACGTTCCTTTGGGGTGGTGGTCTTGTGAGGTTATTTGTGATGGTAAAGGTTGGTATAGGGATCTTATAATAACTATTTCTATTTCCTTCTCTAGTTAGACCTAGGCCCTTATCAACCCAAGCTAGTCTCCAGAAGGCCCCTTTACCCATTGGTTTTCCTATTGTTATTTGCTAGCTTGTATATGCGTGTAATATTTGGTATGAATGTAGTTGACCATAGGGGTGTCTTATGCTATTAATAAACATATATTTTTTGCCATGGATGAACAAAATATTTGCACCATGGATGAAAAAATATTTTTGTTCTCATCAAATTTAGAACCTCCACGAAGAAGAGAAACTTCTATCACTATAGAGATGAAATATCACTCCTTTTGAGGAGGACTTAGGCATAAAAGAGTCTAGGCAGATTTTATTTGTGTCAAAGGGGGAAGAAAAATTTATTCTCATAGTGGTATATGAAATTTTTCCAATCAATGAAAACCATCCTTTGACTTATCCTCTTGACCCTATACTAATTAGTGTGAGAGATAACTTTAAAATTCCTTCTTCACTATTTTCTCATCAGATGTCTAGTGAGAGTATATTTTCAATAATGGGAGAGATAGGGTCATATTTGTCCAATTTCTCATGAATTTCTATTACAATGTCAACGTATTACCATCAACTAGTATGATAGGAACAACTCCATCCCGTGAACTCTTTCTTTTTCTCTCTTTGGGGCATACCACTAGTTGTGCCTACAATCCATGTTACTCTACCTAGCCTTTCAACATCCCTACCCCCTACTAGATTTGTATTTGACTCGAGGTCAAGAAAAAGATCAAAATTTCAAGTGGGGTTGATTCCAAGTTAAATTATCTTTTTTGAGCTTGAGTCAATCATTTGTACAGGGTCTATAGTGGGCATCTATGCCTATTCCTAGCCATAATAGGGGAAGCAATGTTTTCAGTGGGTATAAAAATCCTTGCGGTAACATGTCATTAGGAGAAATATTGTTTCCTAGAGGCTAAAATTTCTTCATGGGGGGATAATTTCCCCTTTAGCACCATATTCCTTAACATTATTTCTACATTTAGAGCCATATAAGGTCCCATTGGCAATCATGCCTTTGGGAATTCCTTTGTCCTTAAGGGAAATAATCATTTTGCTTATACCTTTGTTTCAAGGCCACAAGACCTTGGAAATCATAACCCCTTTGGTAATCCAAAATCAACTGGAAACTATGCTATGGGAAGGTTACAATGTTCTTCTAGGTTATCATCTCTTCCTTCAGACTTGTTTGATTAAAACTAGCTTCCATTTCTAGATATGCTTCATTTGTAGGACTTAAATAAAATTAGAAATGATCCCATATGAAAAAACCCATGGTGGCCACCTATTCTTGTAGAACTACCCTTTGACATTATGAATTTCAATAAGAAGTTGGGAGAGAAACCTACAATGTATATCGCACTTACTATGGATTTCATCAAACTCTTTAGCGGATGATAATATTCTTTTGCATATATTCTAGCATACTGATCCAGACTTATGAAGGAATGAAATGAAATAAAAATATGAATAGAAACATAGATATATAACAAAAATAAAACTTCAATTCATTAATAATGGAGTTCTCAAAACTATTTACATGGATAATGGAAATAAACTAGCTCAGCGATGGCAGCTTATCTCTGAGAAGAGATGTGGAAACTACATTCCTTCTGAACTATGTTACAATGAGGCTCAAAGGCCTATTTATTATTGAGAAATAATGGAAAACCATAAACATCCAATAACCTAACTCTGGGAGATGAAGTGCCAAAAGTCTGTGGACCTCATTGGGGAAATTGGTACATCAACTTCTCAAGGTCATAACTTTGGCATATAGTCTCTGTTTGACATGTACGATACCTTGTTAGAAAGATCTATCCAAGTAATATAAATTTCCACTACAAAACCTACTACAAGAAATTGGTTTTCCCATTAAAAAAAAAAAAAGCATTGTTTACATCATCAAAACAACTCCATATGTTCAGTAACTGAAGAAATGCCAAAAATACTAAATTGTGCAAAAATTAATGAAATTGAAAAAAAATGGTGTGGGTCCAAGTGCAATAGGTGGGTGGCCACCAATATCCACCTGGATCAGTATTGCCTCCTTAGGAAGCAATTATCCCCATTGCATTGAGTGTCTTCATGAGATGGAGAAATTTTGCTGACTAGTCCTAGTGAGCCACTTGCCTTGGTGCAGAACTGGGCTAACTTTGACAACTTGATATAGTTGGATCTTATGCTGGAAAGTCTTCTTGATCTGTGTGTCCATGATATGATTAGTTTTGGCATGCTCCATGCAACCTAGGTTTATCTCTGTTGGTGTGAGATGTTATGCAATGTTTGATGTGTTTAGTAATGGTGGAAAGTATGGCTGAAGGTGGTCCACATTGAAAAAAAGGTGCATGCCAAGGAATGGGGGAATTATGAGCTTAAAATCATTGTCTCCCACAACCTTTGTGATAGTGTAAGGCCCATATCAGAGTGGTCTGAGTGTAACACTATCCTCCCACACTTACCCAAGTTGACCAGTCCACCAGGGTAAATATGTGATGAAGATTTACTATGGTATGTCTCAACCTCCTAGTTACAGTTAAGGAAGTGGAATTGGAAAACTAAAACTTTACTGACCTTCCTCAGGATCTACAAGACCCCCATGAGCTAAAAAACCACTCTAGGTGCCCAAACCCTGAGCTAACTTGCTTTTTCACTGACCTAGACTCCCAATCACTTGCATAACAAGGCAAGCTAGTGTCTGTAAGCCTCCAGTCACATGGATAACCCTACCTCCCAATGACTGCATTCTAAATTACTCAATTATGTGCATGCAACCCTGAGAGTTGAGCCAGTTTTTCAGGGTAGGATCTATACCTCTGCCCAAAACATGATAAAACTTTCCAGAATGATGAATTCCATAAGGACAAAGACATTAATGCAAAAAATAGACAAAACATTGACCTAACAAAACCTGACCATGGAAGAAATTTTGTCAAACACATTGTGAACATGTAATCTACAGGTTATAAATGCATACCTGAATACAGGGGTCTCATACTTATCTAAAAATCACCAAGAAGGTCTGATGCCATATCACAATAGCCGCAATAACATCTATTAGGTCATGCATTTGTTAACCATTCATTTACTAATCAAAACATGATGAGATCCATAACTAAATTCTATCATAAAACCATACTTATAACCAACATATAACCATAATAATAACAATGATAAAACAACCATCAGAGCCAAATTATAACAAGTAGAAATACTCATGAAATACAAGAGGAAAAGAGCTCTTATTAACATATGCAAAATCCAACCAAGTTATGGAATTCCACATACCACCCGACCATGGGTTGGGCTGAACCAAATCTTTCTTTCATTCAATCTCCCCCGTTCCATATTCCAAGAATGAATATGGGACTCACTACAAGTAAACCAAGGCTTCCTTGGGTTTTACCACAATCCTGCCAAAATTGTTCAAGGGACTCCTAGGCCCAAAAGCATCACTGATACGTCCAGGCTTTACCGCAATCCCACCATTACAGGTCAAGAAATTCATTGGCCCAAACGAAAACATACCCTACCAGGATTTACTGCAATTCTACCAAAACCAGGAAAGGGATTACTAGGCCCTAAATAAGCTTGGATGCCTCTTTATTTCTTCATCAATACCTTGATGAATTTTCCCATCTCCACCCTTAGGATTTATAACAATCCTGCCATTACCGATGAATGGATTCCTAAGCTCTTGGGAATTTTCTCGACACCACCTCACCCGGTTCGAAAACCATCTGATAATCCAAATCTAAACCAGATGAAAGAACCCCATCACACCATGGCTATCCATAAATGGCAAGGCAAAGTTGAAATCACTGTCACACCTATAAAATCCCATGCCATTGATAACGACATATTGAAATACATGCATGCATATACCATTCATGTCCAAACTAGTAAGGATATCATATATGCAATTTGAAACTTACAAGTAATCCCATTGTAGCTGCTTTATCCAACTCTTCCTTCCTTGACCCTACTTCCCTTTGCTTTCTTTTCCTTCCTTTCTCCAATGCTAGAGTCATCCAATCCTCTAAGTGTGCAAGAGTATGAGAGAATAGAGAGAGAGCTCCAAAACCGAAATGACAAAAGATTTGAATTGATCCTCAAATGCCTTTTTATCAATGAGGCCAATATTTTCTTCAATTTCCACTAATATTCCTTCAATTTCCTCCTCACATGAAACCTATGACCTTTCGCCTTCCTTTTCTCCTATTTACATTTATTTTCATAATTAAAAAACCAATTAATGCCTCTTTACCTTTTCAATGGCTTTGCCATTTCCTTAGCCATAATAAACCAATTGAACACCCACTAGGATATTTTTCCCAACATTGAGCTTGGAATACATGTCGCAAGAACTTGGTCTTATTTTTCCTTTATTAACTTCATTACATGCATTTTTAACTGGGGCTATTAAATAACCCTCCCCCATAGGGGAACACCAACCTCAATGTTCAATGACACTTATAAACCATAAAAAACATGCTTCCTATGGAGCTTTATAACATAGCTCGATAAAACATTTACATCATATCCATCTGTTGAAAACATAACCAACATATCATGAACACCATACCACTTATTGTAGCTTTATAACACACCTCGATGCAATATTTACAACATATACATATATAGACATACCCAAAACACAACATCAAAACATATATCAAAGCATATATGCTCAATAAGCGAATAGAGAAGAATACATAGCCCACACTTGATCAACCATCTCCCATGTAACTTCATTGGGCCCAAAGTGCTTCCATTGCACTTTATCTTTCTTGATTACTCGATTCCAAATCATGAGTTGTTTCCGTTGCAAAATGCACTGAGGTTCTAGCTGGAATTCTCCTTTTGGATCCACCTGCAATAAAAACCAATCAATCACATTATCAACATCCTTTACATATTCGTTAAGCATTGAAACTTGGAAATCATCATGAAATTTCATTATCAAAGGTAGTGCAAGTCTGTAGGCCATTGGTCCAATCCTTGCAAGGATCTCGAAAGGCCCACAATACCGAGGTGCCAACTTTGCACATGACCCAATCCTCAAGGAGCTATTCTTAGGCTTAATGCATGAGTACACTTATTCCCCAACTTGAAACTCCTTAAAAAACCTATGTGGTCTACATTGCTCTTTTTCTTTTCATTTCCTACCTTTAGATTCTTCTTGATTACCTACATTTCCTATTCCATATCTACTAACATGTCTAGTCCAATCAGTACCCTGTTCACTGGATCACTACAAATAATAGGATTATTACAACTCTATTGGTAAAGCCCCTCAAATAGACTTGTCTTCAAATATTCTTGATACCCATTGTTATAAGAAAACTCCACCAGTGGAAGATGCACCTCCCAAATCCTCTATTAATGCATCACATACATTCTCAACATGTCATCCAAAATATTGCTGACCCACACTATCTTTCCATCTGTCTGTGGATGGTAAGTTGTACTGAAGGCCAATTTTATACCCAAACATGGAAATAATTCCTTCCAAAACTTCAAAGTGAATTTGGAATCTTTTTCTGACAAAATCTTCTTCGAAACACCATGCAACCTCACTATATCTCTGATGAAGACCTGTGCTACTTCACTAGCAAAATAAGTAGACTTAACCACTATGAAGTGAGCTACCTTAGTCAACTTTTCAACCACAACCATGACATAATCATGTTGTTTAGATGTCCTCGACAAATCTCTAATGAAATCCATGGAAATGAACTCCTATTTCCATTCTGGAATCGTAATCAGCTGTAGTAATCCATCTAGATGCCTACACTCTTCCTTTACCTATTGACAATACAAACACATAGCCACAAATGCTGGCACTTCCTTCTTCAAGTTCAGCCAATGGTAGAACTTCTTAATTGATATCAAAGTCTTTCGTTATCCCAGGTGACCTCAATATGTATTAACATGAAATTCCCTCAAGATAATATTCTTGAGCTCACTGTTTTCTAACACATAGATCTTGTCCCTAAATTTCACCAAACCATCTATTGTGAGATGATAATCCACATTCTGTTTACCTATACCTTGCTGCTATAACATGTGCTTAGGTTTA
The DNA here is from genome assembly GCA_031772625.1 of Pinus tabuliformis. NCBI lineage: Eukaryota > Viridiplantae > Streptophyta > Pinopsida > Pinales > Pinaceae > Pinus > Pinus tabuliformis. Next base: position 431,625,444 of record CM062814.1, on the reverse strand, counting down.
TGTATCTGTCATCCTACTACCTTGTCTCAAAGATCTGATTCTGTAAATATGTCCCATATGAGCTCATAGTTGATGGGTGATTCACATGTATTCTTCTGTTAAGAGCATTTGTAACCTTGTCCTCTTTTCCCTTAATGTACCTGATCTTGATGTCAAACTCACTAATTGTAGCCAACCATCTAGCTTTCTTGGAATTCATATTTATTTGGTTAAACAAGCACTTCAGCCCACTATGATCACTCATGAATGAACCTCCTGCCAAGAAGATAACTCTGATTCAATTTCCTTAACCTGTAGCATACCACCTGTCCCTCCTACATCAGGACACCAAGTTCCCTCTTTCAAGCATTTGAACATACCACAAAATATTTATCTAGATCTGTGATCTTGAGAAATAGAGAATTCGTAAGCAACTGCTTCAACTACTCAAAAATTTCTACACATTCCTCCGTCCATTCAAATTTATGTCCTTTCCTATGCAACAATGTAATAGGATAGGAAATATGTGAAAAGTACCTGATGAACCTCCTATAGTAACCCGCTAACCCCATGAATAATTTAAAATTATCCACATTCCTAGGAGCTAACCATTCCATGATAGCTCTGATCTTTTCTAGATCCACTACAATACCTTCCTTGGAAACAACATGTCCCAAGCAATGATTTTTTTTCAAAAAGAAACTAAACTTATTAAGCTTGGCATACAACTGATTCTCTCTTAGAAATCTCAAAACTACTGCTAAGTGTTCGACATGCTCTTCCTCATTCTTAAAATATATCAATATATCATCAATGAATACAATAAGAAACTTTTCCATATAAGGAGAAACACACAATTCATCAAGCACATGAAGGTAGCTGGAGCATTAGTCAAACCAAAAGGAACCACAACAAACTTATAATTCCCATGCATCATCCAAAAAGTAGTCTTGCATATGTACTCTTCTTTGATGCATACCTGATGATATCCAAATCTCAAGTCAATCTTCGAGCAAACTGCTACTTGTTGAGTGATAAAGGGTACCTTTTTAACTCCTAATTATCTTCACATTAATTATCAATTCGGGTAAGTCTTTCTATTTCAAGAGTGTACACAGTATGTGGCAGTTACATAACTCAGAGAGTAATGCTTCTAAATTGCAGTATAGTTCTTTCAAATACAAGAGTAAATGGATGTAGCAAGTAAATTCTAATTACAGTTAAAAGAAAACTCAATCCTCTAATGAAACTAAATTATACATTCATCAAAGTAACAACAATCACCAGTCGAGAATCCGGTAGTAATAACTCATTCCTCTTTTAACTGATTTATTCTCAATCAAACACAATTCTTAATATAAGTAGTAGATGACCTCAATCTGAGAGCTTCAATAGCAGTAGTCAATTCTATTTACAGTAGATGTTCTCAAAACATAATGCTTAACTAAATAACTAGATCTGAAATAACAATAAACTAAATCAATTATATCACTACAAAATATATAAACATAACAATTCCGTTGAGATTGGAAAGTTGGAAATAGCAAAGAGATACAATTGCAAAAAGTAGAAATTCAATCAAAACATCACACTGCAAGAATCATAAATGCATGATACAAGAACAACGAGTGAATCCACCAGGGCCGGGCCCTTAGCGGCTAGTGAACACTGCTAGATTACTTCAGGAGATGCGAAATAACAACAACTATTTTATATATTAATCATTGCATAAGCGTTACAGTAAGTTTGTGCTCTACTCAACGGCGAGAGTCAGTGATAAGAGTTACAATTTCTCAACTGTAATCCCCCATTATGTTTACAATTGTTGCCTTTTATAATGGGAAAGAGGTAAAAAGATAAATAGTAAAAGCATTCCCTCGGGATCTCGTGCAATTTTCCAACTTCAGTCATTTTTCCTCCTTGCACTGATCCCTGTAATTCGTTTTGCCTTTATCTGTAATTTCCATGCTCCTTCCTTGGCTTGCTGCTATTTCATTTTTCCTTGGTTAGGGAACAACAATTTTCCCTTTTCGTATTTTTCCTGCATAAAGAAGGATAACAATTAGCCAAATTGTAATTGCAGATAATTTCCTCATTCTTACCATAATCCTTTGATATATCAACATTTTAGGATATAAAATGGATATAACTGAAGGAAAAGGATGATGAAATAAATAACATATGCATACCTTTTCCATGACTCAACATACTCCCCTGCTTACCCTTTTTCATGTCCTCATGAAAACTATGTAGTTCGTGTGCAGAGTAGTCAAGGAATAGGTGTTATCGGGAAAACTATTGTCTATGCAGAGCTGCTAGTCCCACTAAGGCTGGTAGCTACCTTAGAAACAAACAAACCAAAAACTACTTTCGTTTTCCTTTATGAGAAATAGAAAAGAGAAGAAGAAGGAGACCAACCTCTGTCTTGCACTTGGTTCCTTGCTCAATTCCTCTCTCTTCTGATAGGTCTTTGCCACTCGCTTCCTTGTCTACCCAGCTTCAAAGAGTACCTGTAGAATCAAAGCAGCATAACATTATCCAAGAACATAGATCTATTATCATAAACAATATAGGACCATATGTATATTGACCACACAAATGCATAAATATCAAATCATACAAGAATGTGGAGGAAAACTTGAATAGTTTTATTGATAATCAAGAAAGAGAAAAGAGGATTACAACCAATTGTTCTGACCCAGCATCATCCTCTCATCAAGAAAGCCCTTCTTCAGCTCATGAAAATCTTAGACCACCCAATACTATGATATTGCACGAAGAAACCAACAACACTTCCTTACAAGATACAAAATTCCAGCCTCTGGATCTCTGGGATGAGGGATCCATATATAGATGTTTGCAAGGGGAATGAGTCAGCTTTTGAGATTTGATTAGTGTCCTCTCTCTGATAGTTCTTGATTCCACTTGGAGATTGATGATCTCTTACTCATCCCTGGTCGAATGCAGAGAGGCAAGTGTCACAGGAGAAGTTTTTGGAAGATTCCATGCTCCTCCACCTTGCGGGTTGACCCTGCCATTTGTCCACTCTCGCCCATCGCACCCCATAGAAGGGCTTTTCAACATGAATCGCACCTATTGTGTGTATTCAGGTGGGATGCAACGCACTTTGACCATGGGGTAGGTGAAATCGTCCAGTTTTGACCAGTTCTGAGTAGTTTTTCATGGAGAACTTCTGGGAGATGCTGTAATCAGTTGAACTTGTTCTTTTAGGGGTTGGAACAACACCTTTAGGGACTTAGGAGCCCTTAGTTTATGGACATTTATGATTGGGGTTGTAGTGCCCAAAAATTTCTATAACAGTTTCCCCCTAAAGCATGAGGTCGTTAATCTTTTGATGTCGGGTGAAATGTTTTATCATGAGGATCCGAAGTTTTTTCAAGCTGGAAGGCAACTTGTAATAAGATACAACACAATACATTATCTTCATAATATTTTCATGATCTAGCTAAGGTGGGCATTCCCATGCTCAACTTTATAAATTCATTTTCATGTACATAGGACAGACAATCGTCTGAGTGTAAATTGATGATTCTGGTAGAGCCATCATCCCTTAGATTGGATGATTATCTGTGCAGCAATGATGTACATTTGATGTCTTTATTTTTCTGAATATATATTGCAACCTGGATGGATGAAACTAGATCCGGGGTCTTCAATCTCGTTCGATCTTCATTCAAAGTACAAGTCAATCCATGTGAGGGATGTTCTGGAGTCGAACATGGAAAGACATCGCTTGATTACCAGCCAATGATGTAAGTTGTTAATAGGCACGAGAGGAATCACCGATAATGATGATGACCCTCAAGGTACTGCAGTACAATTCACGTGGTGTGAATCAGGGACTTGGCGTCAAACACCACGCAAAATATTTCGGTCAAAGGCCATTGATGTAAACCTATCACCTGAAGTGAGAAACTTGCCATTGAGGCATGCAAGCTTCAAAATACTAAAAAGGTTGTTCGTGGACCAAATTCTTGGATAATGAGCTGACGTCGACAAGAAGCAATCCATCATAGGAGGGCCTTAGTGAATCCCACATCAATGACATGGAATGGAGCAAATGATTTTAATGGAGGTGAAAACGATCTGGTGATATAAGGTTCAGGGTGGTGGTCATGAAAGAATGGAGTGTAAATGTATTGCAGTGGGTCAAACACAGGTGAATTCTCTGCGTGACTTCTCTTGAACATATCGGCGACACTAACATGATGGATTGGTAGCATTAACCCCAAATGTGGATGGTGTGATGGAACCATGGTGATGTGACCAGTGAATGGAACAACCCAACCCTACTCGGATGCGGAGTGAAAGTGTCATGTTCAAGAGCGACTTGCTACCAACAAAGCTTCTTCAAGTTTTCTTCCCAACTTTTCCCCAGTCATTACTGACCAGTACCTATTTATTTTTGTCAAGCTTGAGGAGGATAACATATGCTTGTTCTATAATTTACCCTTCGAGCAAACCCATCGCTATGTTTTAACGAGCCTAGCGATAGTGAAACTCGTTCTTGTCTGTTATGGACAAGTTTGCTGCTATTCAGTTTTAACAATTTTAACGACAAAGATACCTCAGTCCTTTTCAATTTTAGAGAGTCTGAAAAGGGATGTAAAGGAAACTCCAAAGATAATTTTTCGTCATCTAATCCCTTAAGTCCGAAAAAGTATAAAATAATACAAAAGGGATGAATTTTCGGTAATTTTAACGAGCCGAACAAAACAAGTGCTCGATCTTTTTGTGTAATAATCCCTCAAGTCCAAAAAGATTAAAATCTAAAGGAGGGATAGCACTTCCAGTCACTTTAACGAGCTGGAGAGGCCAATGGCTCAGCAATCTTTTCATATTTTACGAGTCAGTTGAAAAGAGCTTAAAGGAGACTCATCTTTGAGGAACGAGTGATAGATTCGGGTAGCAGCTGATTCCAGGTAAGGGTTGGAATTTTCCAATCACGGCAGTGTCACAAGGATGGCTAACAGGATCACTCTTCGCAGCTGTTCCTCAAAAGGGGTAAACAATCAAGTGGAGGTGAATAATCAGCCAATACAGAGTGGAGGTGATGATGAGAACACGACCAAGGCTTCAAAGGCTGATGATAATATATTCACGATGGTTATTTACCGGAAAATGGTTCATTTTTTAATGAGCTTAAATGCTGGGGGAAACACTTGCTCATTGCTTATGTTTATTTTTTAACGAGCTTGAATTCCACATTAAAACTGCTCGATATAAGGGTCATTTCTTGATTTTAGCATTGATAACTTTGTTCCTTCAAAGGTTGTACTACCTGCTCAATTTCCTCATCAAACTAGTTAGAAATGAACAATATATGTTTGAAAAATGAGTTAAGACACTAATATTTTACTTGAATTATGTAAAAAGTAATTTTAAAAGTGCTTTTACCCCTCATTTTACCATTTCATTTGAACTTTGGTTTGTGGGAGCTTTGGAGGTGCTTTCTCCCTTGATTTTCACCAGCTGATTCCGGGAGATTCTATGGACGATTTTTGGCACTGTCTGGACCACGTAGGCGTTAAACCTGAGCTCTTTCATTTCATCCTTTCCATTTTGCATTCTGAGCATGTTTTCTGGTTTTTCTGAGACTCTAGGGTTTGAAAAACTCACCCTGGCTCCATCGCACCCTTTCTATATCGAAAGGTGCGTTGCATGTTGGCCTACTCACTGGACAGTTAGCATGCAACGCACCCAGAACACTGCTGGGGGTGCGATGGGCGCAAGGAGGAAAATTTGTGCACAGTTTTCAATGAAAATTTTTGCCTGTTTTTAACCAAATCAAGATCTAACTCTTCTCTTGTTTGTTTTCAGAGATTCATTGGAGCAAAATGCCTGTTACATGGCGAGAACGTGAGCATGAAGAAGAGGACATGCTTGCTTTACATGATCCAATTACGGTAAATGCACTGCGGAAATGTGGCCTGTTCAAGTTTTTCCGCATCTCTAGCATGAGGCAACAAATCAACTTGTTTTAGTATTTTCTCGATGCCTGGGATCCTACCAGCCAGGTGTTCTAGATTAGGGGCAAATCAATCCCCTTGACTGTCGTGGACATCTATTTTTTCACCGGCTTATCGAGGCGGGGTGCCCTTATCTCATTATCAGGTTCGGCCCGTGGGGGTGAATCTGTGAGAGATTACATTCGCAGGTATTGCAGAGAGGGATCTCAGTCGAGTAAAGACGGTAAGATCAACATCCGAGATGTCACTCACAGGCCCTTGAGGACCATTCTGTTCACTTTTGCTAGGATGGCTGGTAGTACAGATCTTCATGTGGCCAACCGATCTTATATGCAATACACCTTAGAATGCCTTGAACCAAAGGTGTTCAACTGGTGTGATGAAAGAACAATTGACCAAGGCGAAAAACAGAAGATTGAAGAACTTTGCATATGGTTCTATTTTGACCGCCTTTGCCTTGGAAAAGATCCTGTTGATGCAACCGCAGTATATTTCACTTGGTTTACCTCCACCAACTGAGCCACGGATGCAGAGATGGGTCGACCATATGTCTAGACATGCTGGTCAATCTCAGGTTTCCTTTTCTGATACCTTCTTTGAGTGGTTCGATCGTCAGGAGATGGTTTTTTCTGAGTATCCATATGCTGGTATGGATTTTCGGGGTGACCCGGATTTGGTACTGCTAGTTGGCGAGCAGTGGGGTGCCATTGGTAAATTCTTTCACCATATTTTTGTTTATCATTTATCTTTATAATGTCCTTATGCTTTATTCTGTCAAGACTAATCAAAACTCATGTGCTCATGCAGATGTTGGACCCGTTCGGCTAGTAGTACGCCTGAGAGTGCCAGCCGCCGCTCCAGTAGGAGAGGCTGTGGGAAGGGTTATCCTCCACGACCTCCATTTGTCCGAGACTCTTTCAACATTACAGGATCAGGTTGAGGGCCTCACTATCGGTATTCCAGATGTGAGGACTGACGAGCTGCCTCTGAGGGCCGACGGAGCCTGAAGTCAAGCTAGTTAGCCTTCGAACTGCATTTTCTATGCAAGTGCAAGGTAGATCAATTCTGCTTCAGTCTATCTCTTGGTTTTGTTTATGAATTAAACAATTTATTTACAAGCTCTCTAATTGCCCTTGTGGTGGCTCTAGTAACCTCTTTAGATCTACCCCTGTGATTGATTTACTGATTACCACTTACTCAGCCTAAATCCTTGAACTAAGCTGCAAACTGTGACCTGGAACCCAGCTAAAGTCTCGTCCCTGGTCCGTCGCACAGTGTCTTCTCTGAAACCTGAATGCATCACACTTCCCGAGTGTAGTAGGTGTGTTCCATTTCAGTTTCCCTGTGCACAGGTGCGCTGATCAGACCTCCTCTGCTCTTAGATTTTGGCTTCTGTGTTCATACTTTTCAGCTCTATTCAGGAGTTTTGCTGTCTGTAGTCAATACACCGTTGTTTGAAACCCCTTTCCTTGTTGTTATTCCGCCTCCGTTGTGCAAAGAACTGTAATTTTTTTTTATGTATTTTTGAGTCATTTTCAGTTCTCCTTTACAAAGAAGTAGCGTAATTGTACTGTCATTTCTTCATTTGAAAGTGTCACAAGTGTCTTTTTCAGTCATAGAAGAGAATATGATTGTTCCTGATAGTCGATTACACTGTTACTCTTGTATTTGATTTGAATTAGTAGTTTTTCAAGTGTTGAAAGAAAGTTTTCAATTCCAAATAACAAAGTGTCGTCATTGTCCTCATTTTGTTTTGAAAAGAAGCTTGTTAGTAATTGTCGCTTTGAAAAATAATTCAGATTTGCGCTTAGCTTTCTTTTTATCATTCACACATTAAGAAGGCTGAAAACAAATACATGCATGTGCATTTGCATTTAGACAATTTGTTGGTTTGATTTAGGACAGTGTATATAGTGTGTGCTCCCTGCTCTTTGTTGAAAGAAAATCATCTCTCTTTCCTTAGTAGCTAGGATTTTCATTGCAAAAAGAAGATTAAACGACTGTTTATCATCTTAGATTGAATTTTAGGAATTGTACATCTACATCATGCGGTGAACCTCAAAGGAAGATTTCTTAAGCAAGATCAACTATAAAATAAATTTAATGACTCTAAAAACGCTTTGGAACCTAACGCACAACATCTAGAATTCTAGGCTTTGAGACGATAAGTGCCAATACGGACTTGTGCTCCCATGTACCATTGAGTATATTTTGGGAGACCACATTAGGCTTAATCCTTTATCCATAGGAAGCCGTGCCTGCCGCCCTATCGATAGCAATGAACTGAACACAACATTCGGGAAGATTGACTGCCGTATCGTAAAAAGTATTCTGCAGTTTTGCGATTGGTTTGGTAATCCCTTTGTCTAGATTTCCAGAGCAGTCCCTTTCATTCCTTTTTAGACTCCTTAATGGAAAAGGTCCATCTGAGCACTTGTCACTTCAGGCTCATTAAAAATCAAAGGTGACTAGAGTCATCTTTTGTTTTTTCTTGACTCTTAAAAATTGAAAAAACAAGTTGTGTCAAAGCGTCTAAAATTTATTTTAAATGGAATAAACATCACCTTTCCTACGTTGGTCTTAGGTTGAGAAAAATGGAGTCCACCAACCAACGAGTTCCCCTTGGAGGAAATCCTAGTCCCTTCTCCTCTTGGGGAGATGTTGGTGTGCCCCATATGGCCACATTGGCTCTCCCAGGATTGAAAATCGGCTTGCCCGTATGGCTCTTCTCAACTGCTATCATTCAGAATACCGTGATTCCTAAACAATCAAGTCAGCAACTAAACGATACCAGATTTACCCCCCAACCCTCTACTTCCTCCAATTCTTCCTCTCCTTCTTCCTCTTCACTTGATGAAGCTGGTAAAGCCCAAAATCAAGTAACTGAGAAGAAGAAGGAGAAGAAGAAGAAAGAGAAGAAGAAGAAAGAGAAGAAGAAGAAGGATCCAAAGGCAAAAAGGGGCAACCAAGCATCGTCTAGCGAAATTCCACACACCGCACCGACCAGGCCTAAATCACCATGTGTCATTTGCAAAGGAGACCACTATCATCGAGATTGTCCTTGCATCACTCAGATCTTAAGGGACTGGTCTCCTCGTTTGCACAATCCGGTCTCATCAACCTCTGACGATCATTGTGAGCATACACCGTCAACTACTGAAAGTGAAGCCCCTGGACAAAAAGGAAAATATAAATTTCCTTGTAAATTGTGTGAAGGCGATCACGCCGTCCACCGTTGTCCCTTCTTAGATGAAGCTAAAAGAGTTTTAGACGACCATCCAGTTTCACTGTTACGGCTTCCTCCTGGATATAAGAAACTCTTGCCGAGTCTGTCACTAGTTGAAAATCTGGCTGACACGCCCTTGTGGTCGGCTGAAGCATCTATCATTGAAGATAAACCATTTGAATCCATACCAGATGAAAGTGAAAAGGTCAAGGTGGCAGTTGACCCGGTCTTGCCTTCAAAAGGTCCATCTTCAGATGATACAGTCATCGAGGAGAACAAGAACGACACCGTTAAAATTATCTTCGTAAGCACAGAATCCGATGAACATGAGGGCAGTCTACCCATTCCTTTACCGTAGGAAGGAAGTTCGTCAGAGTCATATCCGGCCATCTATTCGGTCCACCTCCAAGCAACCTGGTTTTTTCCTTTGACTGGAATCTACTAGGCAGACCCCGTTGACCCGCTAGTGTACCATTTCGAATCATTGCTCAAATATATAGAATGGTCATGGCCGGTACCATCATAGATGAAGGGGATTCTGTGAGTATCCTTTCCGAAACTTCTTGGAAAGCGCTTGGTTCACCATCGCTTTTGCCTAAGATGAGAAATCTAACAGGCTTTGACAAAGGAACCAGTCGACCATTAGGGATCCTTCCCGATGTGCTGATAACATTGAGAAGAAAAATCGTTCACATGAACGTAATGGTTGTCCAAGGACCCCTGGATTATAATCTACTCCTTGGATGAGACTATATTTATTGCATGGGAGCCGTCATCTCCTCACTCTTTAGAGTAATGTGTTTTCCGCACGAAGTAAGAGTGGTCAAGCTCGTAGACCAGGTTTCATTCCACAGTTCACACATATCAAATAGTCATATACCAACCCTGAATGGTCTTTTCACTCAAGGAATGTCTCATCAATCCCTAGTCCGTCCTCCTGATGAGCGCAAGTGATTCGGAGGACATGACTGAAACCCAGGGGGCATGCACCCTGGTCTGCTTCGGCAGGAAAACCTTGGGTATAGTGTAGTTTTTTGTAGAGGATATATGACTATTCTGACACACCCGTACATTTAGGAAAATGGGATTAGGCTGGAATAAGATTCCCTCATCAAAGTTATGTGAGTGGCGGCGTCTGCGCCACTCACCTTTGTCTATTTTGGTAGACATCGCCGAGGAAGTGTTTTGTCTGTGACACAGATGGAACAATCTTTGGTAACCTGGAAATTTTTCGCTATACCTGGGGGCATGCAAACCTTTTGGAATGCAAGAAAAGAGAGATCATTTATTTTTTAAATTTATAGGTCCTCTAACCCTTTAAAATCGTAGGATTGGTCGTTTCCTAACTTGCATAAAGAAAGGATGCGGAGCAAAGCTTTGTAAGGTGCAACTTTCTTAAAACTGGAATCTTAGACGAGACATCCTTATTATACGACTAGATCGAGTAGTTTTAACGCAGAATTCAAGCTCGTTAAAAAATAAACATAAGCAATGAGCAAGTGTTTCACCCAGTGTTTAAGCTCATTAAAAAATGAATCATTTTCTGGTAAACAACCATCGTGAATGTATTATCATCAGCCTTTGAAGCCTTGGTCGTGTTCTCATCATCACCTCCACTCTGTACTGGCCAATCATTCACCTCCACTTGATTGTTTACCCGTTTTGAGGAATAGCTACGAAGAGTGATCCTGTTAGCCATCCTTGTGACACTGTCGTGATTGGAAAATTCCAACCCTTACCTAGAATCAGCTGCTACCCGAATCTATCACTCGTTCCTCATAGACGAGTCTCCTTTAAGCTCTTTTCAACTGACTCATAAAATATGAAAATATTGTCGAGCCATTGGCCTCTCCAGCTCGTTAAAGTGACCGGAAGTGCTATCCCTCCTTTAGATTTTAATCTTTTTGGACCTGAGGGATTATTACACAAAAAGATCAAGCGCTTGTTTTGTTCGGTTCATTAAAATTACCGAAAATTCATCCCTTTTGTATTATTTTATACTTTTTTGGACTTAAGGGATTAGATGACGAAAAAGGATCTTTGGAGTTTCCTTTACGTCCCTTTTCAGACTCTCTAAAATTGAAAAGGACCAAGTTATCTTTGTCGTTAAACTCGTTAAAACTGAATAGCGACAAACTTATCCATAATAGACAAGAACGAGTTTCACTATCACTAGGCTCGTTAAAACATAACGATGGGTTTCCCAGAAGGGAAAATTATGGAACAAGCATATGTTATCCTCCTCAAGCTTGAAAAAAATAAAGAGGTACTGGTTAGCAATGACTAGGGAAAAATTGGGAAGAAAACTTGAAGAAGCTTTGTTGGTAGCAAGTCGCTCTTGAAGATGACACTTTCACTTCGCATCCGAGTCGGGTTGGGTTGTTCCATTCACTGGTCACATCACCATGGTTCCATCACACCATCCACATTTGGGGTTAATGCTACCAATCCATCATGTCATTGTCGCCGATATGTTCAAGAGAAGTCTCTCAGAGAATTCACCTGTGTCTCACCCACTGCAATACATTTACGCTCCATTCTTTCATGACCGATACCCTGAACCTTACATCACCAGATTATTTTCACCTCCATTAAAATCATTTGCTCCATTCCATGTCATTGATGTGGGATTCACTAAGGCCCTCCTATGACGGATCACTTCTTGTCGACGACAGCTCATTATCCAAGAAGTTGGTCTAGGAACAACATTTTCAGTACTTTGAAGCTTGCATGCCTCAATGGAAAGTTTCTCACTTCCAGCGACAGGTTTACATCAATGGCCTTCGACCGAAAGATTTTGCGTGGTGTTCGACGCCAAGTCCCTTATTCACACCACGTGAATTTTACTTTAGTACCTTGAGGGTCATCATCATTATCAGTGATTCCTCTCGCACCTGTTAACAACTTACATCATTGGCTAGTAATCAAGCGATGTCTTTCCATGTTCGACTCCAAAACATCTCTCACATGGATGGACTTGTACTTTGAGTGAAGAACGAACGAGATTGAAGACCCCGGATCTAGTTTCATCCATCTGGGCTGCAATATATATTCAGGAGAATAAAGACATCAAATGTACATCATTGCTGCACAGATAATCATCCAATCTAAGGGATGACGGCTCTACCATAATCGTTAGTCTACACTCAGACGATTGTCTGTCCTGTGTACATGAAAATGAATTTATAAAGCTGAGCATGGGAATGCCTGCCTCAGCTAGATCATAATGTATTGTGTTATTTCTTATTACAGGTCGCCTTCCAGCTTGAAAAAACTTTGGATCCTCATGATAAATCATTTCACCCGACATCAAAAGATTAACGACCTCATGCTTTAGGGGGCAACTGTTATAGACATTTTTGGGCACTGCAACTCCAATCATAAATTTACATAAACTAAGGGTTCCTAAGTCCCTAAAGGCGTTGTTCCAACCCCTAAAAGAACAAGGTCAACTGATTACAGCATCTCCCAGAAGTTCTCCATGAAAAACTACTCAGAACTGGTCAAAACTGGACCATTACACCTACCCCATGGTCAAAGTGCGTTGCATCCCACCTGAATACACACAGTAGGTGCGATGCATGTTGAAAATCCCTTCTATGGGGTGCGATGGGTGAGAGTGGACAAATGGCAGGGTCAATCCGCAAGGTGGAGGAGCATGGAATCTTCCAAAAACTTCTCCTGTGACACTTGCCTCTCTGCATTCTACCAGGGATGAGTAAGAGATCATCAATCTCCAAGTGGAATCAAGAACTATCAGAGAGAGGACACTAATCAAATCTCAAAATTTGACTCATTCCCCTTGCAAACATCTATATATGGGTCCCTCATCCAGAGATCCAGAGGCTGGAATTTTGTATCTTGTAAGGAAGTGCTATTGGTTTCTTGGTGCAATATCATAGTATTTGGTGATCTAAGCTTTTCATGAGGTGAAGAAGGGCTTTCTTGCTGAGAGGATGATCATGGGTCAGAACAATTGGTTGTAATCCTCTTTTCTCTTTCTTGATTATCAATAAAGCTATTGAAGTTTTCTCCACATTCTTGTATGATTGATGATTTATGCATTTGTGTGGTCTATACATCTGGTCCTATATTGTTTATGATAATAGATCTATGTTCTTGGGTAGTGTTATGGTGCTTTGATTCTACAGGTACTCTTTGAAGCTAGGTAGACAAGGAAGCGAGTGGCAAACACCTACTACGAGCATCTTGTCTAGCTCTAAGTGGACCTTCTCCGTATACTTTGGATTGAGATGGTAAGGTCTTTGCTTAATCAGCTTCCTGTCGAGCTTCAACGTGATCTTCATAACACCTAGGTCCCTGATTATCCCTTTTAAATCCATAAACTTGGCAGGGAACAAATCCTGGTATTCACGGAGCAATTCAGCAACATTATCCACTGTCACATCCTCCCAGTAGTCTCAAATCTTCACGAATTTTGGCTATACCTCCGTACTAATGTTTACTTGTTTTGTTTTCAGTGGCAAGGTTATTTCAGGATTTTTAATCTCCGGTCCCTCAACCTCGCAATGACCTTTTGTTTCAGGGATGTTAATCTTTCTCGGATCCTTATCTTCTTTTTCAGCGGTCACTTTATAGCATTCCAGCATGTGACTCAGCTAAGTATCACACTTAGGCTGAACTAGGTCCAAAGGATCCCACGATATCCTAAAGATTGCTGCTTTCACCTCTTGTAGCGGCTCATCAATACAATCAAACCCGTCTTCAAAACTGGATGTCATTATGAATCCTTCGTGTAGAATATCCCATTCACTTGTACCATGGAAAAGCTCTGTTTCTATGTGCCAGTTCACTAGGAGGACATCCAAGGTGTGATAGAACAAGCGCACCCATTTAGGTTGGGGCTTCTCTCCATAAGCCCGAGCCCATTTGGCCAAGTGCATGCGTGGATCATCATGCCCATCATATTTGTCTATTATTCACACCTTCGACTTCCAAAATCATGTTCTCATCATCCTTTTACATTCGTTCCAATCATCAAAGCTTCCCTTGTGCGTACCCCACAATCTTGCGAGAGTAGCGCGCAGTGCCCAGTCAAACACCTAGAATCGCTGCTTTTCTAGTACCTCCCTCACAAATGCATCCAAAAAGATATCTACATCATTTAGGCCATCATAAGTGGGCAGACTTCTTACCTCTGACAAAACACAACGTAGGGACCAGGTCATCATGTTACAGCTTAGTTTAGTTACCTCATGTAACTGATTCTGCCAACGCTCTAATTCTTCATCAGAGTCTGAGGTGTAGGAACTCTCGCGATCCCATGTAATTCATCCATCCACTGTTGGATTCACCCAATCTTGGTCTCGCATTGTTATCTTATAGATACATTCCAGATCATCATCACTCTCATAATCACAGACTGGTTCAGTATAGCACGATCCTTCAGTAGGATCTAGGGGTACTATTATGCAGAGCAATTTCTTCTCAAATATCATCTTTTGCTTCTTTAGGTTGATTACCCCGTTCATATCAGTAGCCCAATCAATTACCAGATGTGCAGGATGGGGGTTGTTGTCATCCACAATTTCTATTACCTCAAAGTCAGCCAGTGTGCTTGCGCCTTCAATATCTATAGTCACCCCTTGCAGCTGCCCCATGGGGATGATCTTCTGTTGATTTTCCATCCTTAGCTGAATCAGAGACCACTGTAGCGCGGGTCTCCCCATCCGCTCCCAAGTCTGCTTTGGTAGGACGTTCTCATCTAACCTTAGGTCCAAAATAACCTTATCCATTTCATAATCTCCTATCTTGACGGTCAGCCTCATCTCCTGTCCCTTCCTTGTTTTATGTTTACCAATCTTTCATACTACGCACAGCTCACTCGAGCTATTTCCGGTGCATTTGTTTATAAGCTCCTGTAGCTCCTTCACAACCTTGCTATCATGTAGTAACTTCATATAGGTCTCTAGGAACGTTGTAAGCATAGAAGGGTCCATCTCTTAATTAGGCTTATCCTTGTTCCATGAGGTGGAGGCTTTAGCGAAGCTCTTCTTTTCTTCCATGAATGTTTCATGTGCACGCTCCAAATTGAACTCAGCCTCCTTCCCTAGAGCTTTGCAAACCCATGTACTGTCTTCGGGCTATTTCCCCTTATCATATCCTATTGTGCTTCTACTTTCGAGAAATATATTCATGTTCAAATCCTCTTCGTGCGGCTCAAACCTCATCATCTATAGGTTCTGAGTAGGCTGAGGTGGTAGCACCCCTTTGTCACGTATCCTTGATATCAGCGTAGGACAATATTTTGTTTCATGATCAAAAAGAGTGAAATACTTGCATGAAGAACGTGTTGGGTTAGTGAAATCATGGACATAGTGTCCTCATCCTCTGTAATTGTAGCAAATCAACTATACCTGACCTCCACCAGGTCCTCCTCTGCCTCGTCCTCGTCTGCGCCCCTGAAAGCTGTCACACCATCCTCGTGGTCTAGTAAGGGGGCCCCGTTTCTGCCTAAACCTTCTAGGTGGGAGTTCTATCCATCATTAGTTCATATCTTCTGTAATTACACTCATCATGCCCTACCGACCTACAAAATTTGCAGAATAGTTGTTACGGTGTTTTTACAAACTTCTATAGCAAATGACAGTTTTCCATGGCATGTTTTCCTACTAACTGACATATAGCACACCATAATGCAAGCCCCGCACTTGGTTCTTCCTGAGCTTCTGGCCTCAAAGACATCGGTCCTCCTCTTGCAATATAGGTCGCAAATACTAGGCAATGGTATTTTTCATGCCCTTGACCCTTGCATTTCAGGCACCATACTTCTTCGCGCACCTCTAGTCAAGCTATTCTATCCTGATTCAAGCTTTGCATCTCGAGATAAATATTTTTCAACTGTGCATGGATCTGTTGAACCCCCAGATTTGGATCTTACATCAGTGTCTTATGCAATCTCATTGCAATCTCCAAGGCCTCTTCCTGAGTTTTTATCTTCTATTATGACGACACAACCCTTAAGTGTGGAGTAGCGAAGCCACAAATGATTCGCGATGTTGCCCATCTGTCAAGTCCATATTAGCTTCATGGATTTTTCACTTCAATCTTTGATCTAATTCCCAAGGTGTCTCACCTAGCTGCATCGCGATTTCTTTTAACCCCACAATAGATTGAGCTTCAGATTTAGGCCTATTGAATTCTTTTTTCAATGCATTCTGGATGTCTACCACTCTAGCATTCGTGTTATCATTAGAGTACTTGATGTACCAGGTTAGCGCACGATCTTGCAGAGCACTAACAAGTTTCACCTTCTTCATGTGATCATTTGTAATGCCCTGTGCTTCCCATACAGATTTCACAATGAACCAGAACTAGTCGGGGTCCTCATTTCCCAAGCCTTTGAACAAAGGCATCTTTATTGAATTTTCAATACTGAATTGCAGTGGATGTGGAGGTGTGATCTGTAATGGATACTAAATCAAGAAGAAAAGGTATTACAGACTCATGTGCAAGAATTCATATATTATTTAGTGTAATGGATCAAAAATATTGCGAATAACACAAACATTTAACAATTGGAAAACATAACATTTCAACACATAAACACAGCAAATAATCAAGGAGTTCACCAGACTTCCTGGCTAGATCTCTTGGTCCAAGCTTTTAGCGCTAACCTCTATATTATGTCTTCAATTATAGGTTGTTACAAGTGTGAGCTCAACACTGAGTCTCAACACAGTAATGGTATTTCACACAGATTTTACCTTGAAACTCTTGAGTCGACTGAGAGACATGACCTCCAGACCCCCTGGATGGTTCCAAAACCTCTCTAGCTCTGTTCTCCCTCACTCTGTCTGTCAACTCTGCCTTCCCCATTTTCTCTGCCTCTCTGGCTCTCTATGTTAATCGTCGTCTTTAACATCATTTCATTACCCTCCTTAAAACGTGGAAACTGTAATGATTTACCAACGAAGGGACCGACGGGCGCAAGTGGACCCGATCGGAGACCTTCCTCTGACATGAATCCCGAAATGGATGAATCAGATAGCTGTCATGCCTCCTCTTCCAACGCCCTTTAACATTTGGCACCATTTGATCTGCCTTCATCCGACGGTTCGCATCCAACCAGATCATCAAACAACCTGCTCAATCTCCACCATTTGATCCATGATCTCCAATCCAATGGCTGATAGCCATTTAGGGTGGCCCACTTGCACAGAGATTACCTGCCCAAAAAAGAGGTTTTCTCTCTCCTGCGGCATGCTACATGTCAGCTGGTGTATGGAATCAGAGGCAACCCTTCCAATACCACTTACTGCCTAAAGCCCACCCGATATACCGTTTACCATGGAACTCAAAAGGTTCGTTGTTTTATTCATAAATCCATCGGTCCGCTACCTAATGAGGTTTAGGGGTAAATAGCCTTTAACCTCTTTAATCACGTTTTCCGCTTTTAACCCTATTCCAAATTTGTTGCTTGAGTTCATGGGGATCTTCAAGCTGCTCGCTGCCTTGGCAAGAGCATCAGCAATACTATTTTGTATTCATGGCACACATGTCAAGGTGTATTCAGAAAATAGCTTCAAAATGTCCAAAACTGCATTACGATAGGCCCGCATCCTAGGATGTTTTGCTTGGTACTCACCTCTGACATGTTTTATCACCAACTCGGAGTCGCCATATACTGAAATCCTCTTTGCATTCAGCTTCCTAAGAATCTTCAAGCCAGCAATCAGAGCTTCATATTCGGCTTCATTGTTGGAACATTCGAAGGCCAACTTGTAAGAGCAAACTCTCACGCCGCTAGGTACTTTTTTTGGGGTAGAGAAAGGACTGCGTACCCAAATACCAATACCAGCTCTAGCATTCCCTACTGTTCCATCAAATCCATGGTCCATAAGCCTTCTTCTTCCTCTTGCAAGTGCTGAAAATCTTTTTGTTGTCCATTGATTGTTTGTTGTCCATCGTTTGTTTGTTGTCCACTATTTATTTGTTGTCCATTGTTTTCAACTGATTGCCCAATATTTTGTTGCTTTTCTTGTCTTTCTTTCTTCAAAATCACTTTAAAAATTTTTGTCATCTCTGGAATGTCGTCTGCTTCTACTATCTGACTATATATTTCATTTAAACTATCTGAAAATAAAACAAAAGACTCTAAATCTGTATGTACATAGTTTATAGGATGATTTATCGGTTTCTCCTTGCTTGTGATCATATACTTCATTTTTTGTTCCCGATATAATTTCCTCATTTGTCCAAACACCGGGATTGTTGCATAGGAGAAAACCAGCTGTAGTGTCCCCTTCAATTTTGCTACCCAAGACCTGGAAAGAAGCATACCAAACCTTGGAGGGATGTCTGCTACCACTACATCCATCAAAACATTTTTCATAGGAAGCTGATCCAAACTCACAACTAAGTCTCTGATGAGCCCTATGCATCTTACTCTGCTGGAGTCGAATAAATAGAGATTATGATATTGGCAGGTGATTTCCAGACCAAGCTTATCCATGATAGCCTTGGGCATGAGATTATGAGATTTATTCAGTTCATTTTAAAGTTGATCATGTATTAGGTTTCAGTTTTGAGGCCTTACCGTATGTAATCTCTCAAAATTCCCTAAATGCAAACTATATGCCAAAATATGTCATTTCATTCGATGAATGCTAGTTACGAGAGGGTTTGAGGGCTTTCACTCAAATGAAATGATCACAACACAACAAAGAACTTCCCTAATGCAGCTAATGGAAATTAACAAACTTTTCTTCGAGATCACTAATCACTAATCAAAATGAAAAGTTCTAATTCTCATTAACTAATACAAAGCAAAAGAGACATTTTCCTTTTTGATGATGGCAAAATTCACTAAACAACTTTGAGAAATGACAACAAATAAATTCTATTCAATACAAGCACATTCAGTTCCCTAAATCACAAATCAAAACTCCAAAGAACAAGAAAGATCCCAAAGACACCAATGAGCCGTGTAATCGAGGCTCAAAGTCAGATGAAGCGGAATTCAAGTGAAGACAAAGCAAGTCACCCAAATAATGCAACAAAATGATTTAAAACCACCAAACAAGTGCAAGGGAGTAATCAAAGAATCAACTGGACCACTAGAAGATCAAAACACCTGAGGAAGGCTTGACACACAAAGCCACTAGATGTCCTAGGGCTAGAAATGTGAAATCGATAGAAAAAAGCAAACACCCAAAGGGTAAAGATCAAAGCCAGTCAAATCAAACTCCAACACACTCAAGTAGTCTGAAAAAAGGTACCCAGAACAAAAACTAAGCTCAGAGGGCTCACAGCCAAGCAAACTTCAAAAGTTCCCAGGCCTGGCGCAACTATCAGGCTGAAACAAGCGCCTTTCAAGTATTGGTGTGGGTTGTCAATGTGCAAAAAGCGCCAACTGGCGTGACTGTAACACTATAAAACAGCGCCAACCGAGTTTGCTATGGAAAAATAAAAAACAAAGGAGCCAAAGCTGAATCCCCAGCGGAGTCGCCAAATTGTTGTGAAGGTAAATCCCCTCTACGGACAGAGGCGATCCCTACTACCCCAAATGGGGTCTAGCAACAATCAAACAATGCTAACACGCAGGTTCCTAATTGCAAATCGAAGATCGATGATGAGGGCCTACCTGGATTCCAACGCTAGTACTTGTAGAAGAGTCGTCGCTCCCGTTCCTTTGCTCCAGCTAGTCACAATCCCCACGATCCTCGTGAATGGACACCTGCACATGCAAAGAACGACACAAACACAAGCATAAAATCCAATAGATGCAACTATATATCAGTCAGAAAGGATATAACTCATCATCATCACAAATAATAACAATAGTGGAACCATAATGATAGTCATCTATTATTGATAAACAAATAAGAATACAACCATAGTTCTGACGTCAAATCCTCCTTTGGCTGGGTGATCAGTAGCACATGCCTTGCAAAGCTTGTTGGGAATGGGGAACAAGCGTCTCTCTCCTTGGTTACTTGGACAAGAATCTCCTCACTTTAGATTTAGCTTCATGGGAATGAAGAAGGCTTCTTGTAGCATGAGCTTAGCAATTCTCAGAATTTGAGATTCAGAATTTGGAACTTGGAGACTAACTTGTCAAAGGCAAAAGGACAAGCTTTTATAGATAGAGGAGAAGGAGTTAGGGTCATCCACAAGATTCATGGGATTGGCTTTATCACTAAGAAGCTTCCATGAGAGGTGGAGAACTACTTCCCTTCTATGGAGATTCGAAGCCCAACTGAACTAACTCAAGATGGAATCAGTTCATGAATATGTTAGGAAGAAACTTTGTAAGTTTGTTTGTTAAAAACTTTACCCAACTGGGCTGGTGCGAGTGCGACTCTGAGACAGCGCACCAGCTGGCACGCCCTCTTTGGAGGATTTCCCCCATTGGCGCGAGTGGTACACAGTGGAACCGCACTAATGGAAAAAGGGCTATTTTTATGGGTATTTTGAAGAACGTGTCTTCAGGGTATATGAAGTACATACTCAAGGGGATACAATGCAAGTGTTTTTAGGTTATGTCACTTCTCACAGGTCGCGGAATAAGTCCTGCAATTTGCGGGAGAAGGGGTAACAGGGACGGTGACAAATTATTGTGTAACATGTAGCCCACCATCTTGCGGGCATAGCGTGTAGTACCCAATCCAAGGCCTGGAAGCATTTTTTTTTCTAGCACCTCCCTTTCAAACGCATCCAAGAAGACATCGACCTCATTCAGTCCATCATAAGTAGGAAGATTTCTTACCTCTGACGACACGCAGTGCAGCGACCTGGTCATCATATTGCAATTCAGCGTAGTTACTTCATGTAACTGATTCTTCCATCATTCTATTTCTTCGTCGAAATCCGAAGTGCAGGAGCTCTCACGCTCCCATGTAATCCGCCCATCCATGGTGGGATTCAACTAGTCTTGGTCTCGTGTTGTTATCTTATAGATATAGTCCATATCATCATCTCCGTATAGCACGACCGGCTCCGTATAGCACGATCCTTGAGCAGGATCTAAGGGTATTATTATGCGTAGTGACTTCTTCTAGAAGATCATCTTTTGCTTTTTCAGATTGATTACCCCATTCATATCAGTAGCCCAGTGAATTCCCAAGAGTGCAGGGTAGGGATTGCTGTCATCAACAATCTCTATTACTTCAAAATCTGCCAGCACACTCGCTCCCTCAATATCCGTGGTTACTCCCTGCAACCACCCTAAGGGTATTATTTTCTACTGATTCGCCATCCTTAGCTGAATTGGAGACCATTGTAGCACAGGTTTCCCCATTTTCTCCCATGTCTATTTTCGCAGAACATTCACATCTGAGCCCAATTCCAGAATGACTTGATCCATTTCGTATTCTCCGATCTACGTGGTGAGTCTCATTTCTCATCCCATTCTTGTCTTATGTTTTCTGATCTTTCAGACTACATGTGGTTCATCAGGCGTGGTCCCAACACATATATTGATAAGTTCTTGTAACCATTTCATAGCCTTAATGTCATGCAGTAACTTCATACAGGTTTCCACGAAAGTTTTGAGCATGGATGGGTCCATCTCCGACTCAGGTTTATCTTTGCTTCCTGAAGTGGAGGCCTCGGCGAAGCTCTTCTTAGCTTCCATGAAGGCTTCCCGAGCATGCCCCAAATCAAACTCAGCCTCCTTCGTCGGGGCTTTTGCGAACCCATGTACTATCTTCTAGCTGTTTTCCTTTGTCATCTCCCATCACGATTCCACTTTGGAGCACTATGTTTATGTTCAAATCGTCCTCGCACAGCTCATACATCATTATATGTAGGTTCTAATTTGGGGGAGGTAGTATCACTCCTTTGTCATGTATCCTCGCTATCAGTGTAGGACAATCTTCTGTTCATGATCAAACAACGTGCAATAATTACACGACGGGTGCGTTGGATTAGTGCAATCGCAAGCATATTATCTCGGCCCTCCGCAGTTTTAGGAAATCAACTATCTGCAACCTCTACCAGGTCCTCCTCTGCTCGGCCTTGTCAGTGCCCCTGAAATCCTATCCGCACCATACCCGCATTCTGGTCAAGGGGTTGCATTTCAGCCTAAACCCTGTAGGTGGGTGTTCTATCCATCATCAATTCATAGCTCCTACAAGTACGCTCATCATGTCCCACCTACCTACAAAAGTTACAGAACAACTATTGCAGAGTTTACATATACTTATATAACAAGTGGCAATTATTCATGGCATGTTTTCCGGCTATTTGAAAGATAGCACACCACAAAGCAAGCGTCGCGCTAGGTCCTGCTTGAGCTTAGGACCTTAAAGGCATCAGTCCTCCTCTTGTAAGGTAATTTGTAAATACCAGGCAGTGGTCTTTGTCATAACCCTGACACTTGCATTTTACGCACCATACTTCTTCGTGTACCTCTGGCCGAACAATCCTATCCTATTTTAGACTTTGCATCTCAAGGCACATAGTCTTCAGCTACACATGGATCTACTGAACTCCTAGATTAGGATCTTGCATCAGAGTCTTATTTAGCTTCATGGCAATCTCCAAGGCCTCTGCCTGAGTTTTTATCTTCTGCTGCGATAGCACACTCCTTAAATGTGGTAGTAGCAAAGCTACAAACCACTCGCGATGCTATCCATCCACCAAATTCATGTTGGCTTTGCAGTTCATACATTTCAGCCTCTGATCTAGTTCCCAAGGCATCTCACCTGGTAGCATCGTGATCTCTTTGAATTCAAAAATCCATTGTGCTTCAGATTTAGGCCTACTAAATTTCCTATTTAGCGCTACTTGGATGTCTGCAACTCTCGCATTCAGGTTATCATTGGGGTACTTAATATACCAGGTCAGCGCATGATCCTACAAAGAGCTAACCAGTGTTGCTTTCTTCATATGGTCATCTGTAACACCTTGCACTTCCCATACAACCCTTACAACGAACTAGAATTGGTCCGGGCCCTCATGTCCCAAACCTTTGAACACTGGAAACTTCAATCTATTTTTCATACTAAATTGCGATGGTGGTGGAGGTGGTACGGGTGAAGTTGGATGTGATGGTGGTGAAGATGGAGGTGGTGTGGGTGGAGGTGGTATTATCAGAAATCCCTATCTTATCAATTGAATAGCACTTTGCGAAGAGACCTTTGCAATCCCTTCTTCATCTCCTCATGGATGTGAAATCAAGGGGCTATGCTCCAGACCCTTAATTCCTTCGTTTCTGTAAATTCTTCTGCTTTGCGTAGACCTGAACATCAAGGTAGCTGCATAACCCTTTTTTTGCACAAAAGCATTTTAATCCAAGTATTCAAATATTTTACGTACTTACCTCATGGTCCTTCGAAAAAGCGTCACTCTACCTCACTATAGCTGACTAAGGTTTTGACCGCGAGCTCAGTAACAAATCCTCCTATAATGAAATCGAGCGAATGATCGATGGCGCATGCGATCTTATCCTCCGATGCTTCCAACCTTCACATCAGCTCTAAGGTCCACACAATAAGACCATCAAGCTTCCACCTTCCTTGGCTATCTTCTAGCTTCACGATCGACTCGTATAACTCAGTAGGGAAGGACGCAAAAAATATTTCGTGGATCTCCATATACAGGGAACTGTGATATTTCCCAAACTATGCTAGCCATTGTTCTTTTGACAGTAACGGGTCTCTATTCTCCTGCATCACGAATCGTGAATTCTTCTGTCAAACTCGCCTTTTATTTCTTTCTTAGTTGGATTCCAGTGATACGACATCACACATCTCTCATGTAGATTCTAGTCCCGGCAATGGAACCATTTGTTGGCTTATGGGGGTCTGACCAAGGTTCAGCGTTAGTTATCCAAACAAATCTCTACACCACTAGCCCTTTCGGCATCAGCCTACGAAGCGCGGACTAAAGTCTCACCCGAAGCAGTATGGGGGGATGTTTGAACCAAGTTTCCGCACCCTTGAGATGGATGTGATGTCAGTTTATTCCAACTATACCTACCTTCACACAGGTTAATTATCCATCTATTCTACCCTTCAGTACCCTCGTGAACTATTACAATCACCTTCTACACAACCCTAACCAGGGGCTGATATGCTTTTGTGCTGCTACGGCAGGGAACTGTGATATTTCCCAAACTATGTTAAGTATCTTACTTATCTTCTTAACAGATCTTAGTTAGCTTCACATAAACAAATGTTCTTACTTGCATTCACTTAACCAATACAGTTTTACACATTCACGCATCATATAAGCATTTGAAGTGAAATTCATACCCAATATAACATATGCATAAACAGCAAATAAAGACATAGAAATTATAGAATACTTCTCTTTATTGATAATTCCAGATGATTATAGACTCGACTCACCCTACACACTTAGCT
Organism: Pinus tabuliformis; assembly: GCA_031772625.1. Classification (NCBI taxonomy): domain Eukaryota; kingdom Viridiplantae; phylum Streptophyta; class Pinopsida; order Pinales; family Pinaceae; genus Pinus; species Pinus tabuliformis. The sequence continues at coordinate 431,600,917 of CM062814.1, read as the reverse complement.
GCAGGGGTCCGCACACTCAGTTTCGGACTTCTAGGCCTATACGCACTCAGTTGCAGAGCCTCTACCTACATTATGACCCAAACCTAGACTTATACTCCAAAGATATGACTCAATTCTTCGTCATTGATTAGTTATCGATTTATGCCCTAACTACTTACAGCTTCGCTCTATTTATACAATCCCATGGTCTGTAGATATTTTACAACTGACATTACATTATCAAAATAAGGGCAGACAACCCTATGACCCTCTAACAACTATGCACTCCGTGACCACAAAATGCCGAGTCTTTACATTAGGATTACAAAAATTGGACCAAAATATGGGTTTTAAGCACCAAAAATACCCTTGGGTGATCCCGCGCCCAACAATATTTGAGCCTGAAATACCCCTAAAACTCCTTCTAGGACAACTCTTCCTCCCTTATATCGTTCACATTATTCAAATCCTCCCACTAGATATTAGCCTTTCCTTTCAAGTTGAAGGTAGCCACCTTTGCCATCATGTTCTTAGAGTAGTTGTGGACTCTAAAGAACTTCTTCATCCCAAGTAGCCATGCTTCAACATCTTCTACCTTCTTTACCTCACCATCAAATGTAGGAGGCTTGACCTTCTTGAATTCCTTTGGCATATGCTCCTTTTCCCTCCTTCTCCTATGATGATCATGTCTCCTTATTGTAGCATCAGAGTGTTTTCCATGGGTACTTGTACTTATTTCTGGCTTACTCAGTGGAGTACCTCTCCTTACTTTTCTTCATTTTTCAACTTCTGCATTTTCCTGGATCTACTTCCATCTGCTCCATAAACCCTTCATTCTTGTTTTCCTTGTCCTGATGAGCTCTACCTAACATTATAGATGGATCCCAACTCATACTATTTTTATCTCTGTAAGTTAGAGAGGCTTTGTAATATGAATATATTTACCTCAGTGTACCTCTCTTGTGCCTTGACCAACCTCTCATTATACTCTTTGTAACTCCTTATTTCAGCGTTTAAACTTCTCAAGGTGTCTATCCAATCAGGAGAACATGGCTCTTCTCTCTTCCAAACTAATTATTCCTCATGTTCATGATGATACTTTTCATTTCCATATTGCACCATCATGTTTCTCATTCCATTTCTCTTTTACTATTCTTTAGTGTCTCCTTAATGAGTGATCCAAATTGGATCCTAAAACACTCTCTAAGTTTTCATAACTCTGTAAAATTCATGCCAAAGTTCCAAAGACTTCCAAAGGTCGAGCTTGTCAGGAATACCCTTGAAACAGTTGTAATTTGTGAGCAATGTAGAGCAACAAGGACCCTTGGTCAAGTGCGCAGACCATTGGCCCATGGTAACATGCGTTGCCACAAAACAGCAAAATGGGAGGTCTTTTGGAGAAACGTGGGAGGTTTTTGATATGCGATTAGCGATCGCTAATCGTATATCACCAGGAAAACCCCTCAGAGAAGGAAAAGCCCCAAGCGACTGAAACAGAAAAGTAAAAAACCATACGAAATTCGCTGATTCCATCAGAGGCACGTCCCACACAAAAATCGGTAGGATATTGGAAGGGCTTCGAGCAGTTTCAACTGAGTCCTGCCCGATGCCACACACTGGGTGCCACATGTCCAATATAAGATAGAGAAAATAGCTCACATCAGACGAGTAAACGTCATGCAACTTACCCACCCGATATGGATGGAGATCGTAGGATCTGGAGGCTCCAGATCGACGACAAACATGTAATCCAATGGCTGATCGGATTAAACAGGGTAAACAGGACGAGTTATATAAAGTTTGACATCCGGCATGAACGATGAGTTAGCGGGGGAATCATGTTCGCAAGCAATTTGCGAGTTAAATGGAAATAACGACCATCCAAAAATTTCTAAGAGAACAGACACTCAGTTCATTATGAAACAGGTGGCCACCTCCCTGTGAATCGTTACTCAGTGATGATGATGCAAAAAAGGGGAATTCAAACGGACAAAGGCAGAAGAACCAGAACACCGAGAAGTGGAAACAAACAGTCAGAAATCAGATTGGCTTTAAAGCCACAAACTGACAGAGACAAAGCAAGCAGCTAGAAAGCAGTGAGAAAAGCAAGTAAGAAAGCTAAGAGCAGAGAACAAAGAAAGTAAGTTGAGCTGACCTGTAGAGCAAAGGCAGCATCAAGACAGAGCTAGAGAGAGTCAGAGAATCTGTGTACTCTAGAGAAGGCTTGAGAGGTTCAAGCGAACTCCTCTGTATATTCATGTCATGTATGAGTCTCAGATTGGGCTCATACTACTGTGACCAGTAGAGGTCAAGTTTCAATAAGGAGAGCCTGTGTACTCTAGTCCTGGTGATTCATATCTATTGAGTGAGACTCAAATTGAGCTCACTGTTGTAAAAACTCTTCCTTGAAAACATAATAGAGAGGCCACCACTGAAGGCTGGACCAGGAGATGTAGCCCAGGAGCATTGGGTGAACTCCTTATTAATCTTGTTGTATTTATATGTTTTCCTATTGTGTTTTCTCTAACTGCTTAAGTGTCTATGTATTTTGCAATATTATTGATCCATTGCATAAAGTAACATAGGCACATCCATGCACATGAGTCTGTAATACCTCTAATTCTTTGTCCTCGATAAATTCCAGATCAAGTGTTATCAGAGCTCTAGGTTACTAAGGCTAGACAAGCTTGTGCTGGATTTTGTTGTTGAATGCTAACTAGATCAAAGCTTAAATTAGGAGAACAAGAATTGATTGAAGCTAACCCTGAAATTGGAAGAGTCTATCCTAAGAGGAAAATGTCAGAAGAAAGTCCCTTGGAATCAAACTCCCAATTCATGGATGGTTTCATGACCATGAAAACCATGGTAGAGGAAATGTATAGAGAATTTAAGAAAGGTAGAGAAGAAGATAAATCAAACTCAAAATGAGATAAATGAGTAGAATAATCTCTCCTCCATGACCACTGTAAAGGCAAAGGGAAAGAAGAAAATCTTCCCACACCTCCTAGTAGCCCTGAAAATAAAAATAAAACATCGTTCATTAAATAGATGTTAAATTTGATTTGCCGATATATGATGGAGAGTTGAATGCAAAGAAGCTGGATAATTGGATTAGACAGATTGACGTTTATTGTAGAGTGTAGAGCATTGATTTAAACAAGAGTAAGATTCAGCTAGCCAGCCTATGCCTTGGAGGCACTGCCATGGTATGGTGGGAAGGCAAGACACAAGCTGACATGAAGAAGCATGGTAAAATTCTTTTTGTCTAGAGTGAATTTGTTTCTGCAATTAAAAAGAAATTCTATCCACTAGCCTATATGCAGCAAGCCATGATGAGCTGGCAAACTCTTTGCCAATTAAAAGGGAAAAGTGTACAAGGCTACACTCAAGAATTTAGGAAAAGAGCTTTGATTCTAGGAATTTCTTTAGACTCACCTGAAACTCTGCTGAAGTATATAGGTGGTCTACACAGCTACTTAAGGCACACTATTCTCATGTTTAATCCCACTAGCATAGATGAGATATATGTTCAGGCTACACATCTAGAGGCTAGAGGCAAGAATGTGAACCCAAAAGTTGGGGGATCATCAAAACCCACTGCAAGCAAAAGCAAGGAAAAGAGAAAACAGAAATGGAAAGAGAGGAAGACAAATACTATACAAAAGACCAAATCTTCATGCACTCATTGTAAGAAGGATGGGCATGATGATGAACACTGCTGGATCTTGCATTCAGAGCTGAGACCCAAGAAGTTCGAGGGTAAAAAGAAGAAGATTGCTACAACTATTCAAAATGATTTAGGGTCAAACTCAGGAGATGAAACAACAATCGCAACCACAGGTATAAAAGGTAAAAATTCTGAAGCATCTACTAGTAATTCTGCACAATCTACTGATAATGAAGAAAATGAGTGGAAATACATGATCTTTTTCATATTCGAGTTATTTCCAAGTATCAAAAGATTGATACTTTGTTTGATAGTGGCTCACAAGTAAGTTTAATTTCTGAAGTAATTGTAAATAAGTTGGTATTACTAACCATACCTCCTAAGAAACCATATCCAGTAGGTTGGTTATGTGATAAAGCAAAGCTACAAGTGACTAGACAATGTAAACTTAAGTTTTCTTTTGGGTCAACATTTGTAGATGAGGTTGAGTTAGATATAGTTCCTTTCGATATATGTGGAATTGTTTTAGAAAGTCCTTACTTGTATGATAGGAAAGTTATTTTCTATAGAGCTGAGAGCAAGTATCAACTCGTTAAATATGGAATCAAATATATTGTAAGAGCTCATAAACTCAAGAATAATTGTACTCTCATAAACACAGGGCAGATGAAAAGAATTGTAAACTCATGCAAACAATTTTTACTGATGGTTGTAAAGGAAAAGAAACTTGATAAAACCAATGTATTTGAAGGCTGTGATGCTAAACAGCAAGCCGATTTAAAAAAAGTTGTTTAAGAATATGATATACTATTTCAAGAACCTAAAGGTCTGCCACCCAAAAAGGAAATGGTACATGATATTAATTTGCAGCAAGATGCTCCATTGCCTAACATTGGAATGTACAGGTTATCCGCTTTAGAGAATGTAGAAATCAAGAAATAGGTACAGGAGCTACTCGAGAAAGGGTTCATCAGACCTACCACATCACCATGTGGGTCTCCAATTGTCTTGGTGAGAAAGGAAGATGGCTCACGGAGAATGTGCATTGATTACCGAGCAGTGAATAAGATAACGATCAAAAATCATTATCCCCTTCCTCACATAGATGATCTATTATATCAGTTAAAAGAAGTTGTTTATTTTTCCAAGTTGGACTTGCATAGTGGCTATCATCAGGTCAGAGTTGGAGAGCAAGATTCATGGAAGACTGATTTCAAAACAAAGTAGGGATTGTATGAGTGGTTGGTTATGCCTTTTGGCTTAACTAATGCTCCAGCTACTTTCATGAGAGTAATGAATGATGTAATCAAACATTTTTCTTGATGATTTTGTCATTGTATATTTGGATGGCATTCTTATATTCAGTAAAACATGGGAAGAGCATTTAAAGCATGTCAAGCAGACTCTAGATGTTTTGAAATGAGAAAATCTTTATGTTTAGCTCTCAAAATGTGAATTTGGCAAAACATATTTGAATTATTTGGGTCATATTGTAGGGGGTAGTGAATTGAAGATAGATCCCTCTAAGGTTGTAGTCATTGTAAACTAGCCTAGACCCAGATCTGCTACAGAAGTTACAAGCTTCTTAGGAGCAGCACAGTATTGGAGAAAGTTTATTGCTAACTTTTCCTTAATTGCATATCCCTTACATGATTTAACAGGATTGAACAAGGTGTTTCAGTAGGGAGGCAAATAGCAGAAAGCCTTCGACAACTTAAAAGAAAAGATTAGTATAACACCAGTACTAACACTACCTGATCTTCAAAGACCATTTGAGATTGAAACGGATGCTAGTGACTATGCCATGGGAGCAGTGTTGATGCAACACGGTAAACCCATATGTTATCATTCTAAGACATTTAATTCTGCAGTAGTTAACTATCCCACATATGATAAAGAATTGAATGCATTAGTATAGAGTGTGAAAAAGTGGAAACATTATTTAATGGGCAAAGAGACAATTATACATACTGATCATCAACCACTTCATATTTATACTCCCAAACCAAGTTGCAACAATCAAGACACTATAGGTGGATGGGTTTTCTACAACAGTTTCATCTAGTCATCAAATATAAAAAGGGTATACACAATAAAGTTGCAGATATGTTGTCCAAACCAATCATAAATGCATCTACTATACTTAAGCATAATTTAGTATAGCATGAAAGCTACATTGAATAGTATGCTGAGGATATAGATTTTAAGGATGTATATGCAACTTTAAGTCATGGAAAACAAGTAGAAGGATTAGATTATCATGTTATGGACCAACTCTTGTATCATTTTGGAAAGTTATGCATTCCACAAATTGAAAGAGTAAAGATAATTCAAGAAGCACACACTTCTGTAATATCAGGTCACTTTGGTGTAAGTAAAACGGTTGCACAGCTGCAAAGATTTTGGTATTGGCAAAAAATGAATGAGACAGTTTCTAGATATGTAAGAGGGTGTACCATGTGTGCTACAAGCAAGCCCAATAATAGAAAACTATTCTTGTACACTCCACTACCATTTCCTTCTCATCCTTGGGAAAGTGTTTCCATGGACTTTGTTGGGGGACTGCCTAAATCTAGGAAAGGTCATGATTATTTATGTGTTGTTGTGGATATGTTCAACAAAATTTGTATTTTAATACCTTCTAACAAATAGATTACAGCTGAACAAACTGCAAAGTTGTTCTTTCAACATGTATGGGTTCATTTTGGATTACCCACTTCCATTATATCTGATCGAGATACCCGATTTGTTAGGAAATTTTGGTCAAGTTTGTGGGAATTGATGGACACCAGACTAAAAAAGAGCACAACCTTTCATCCACAAATAGATGGCCAAACGGAAGTGGTCAATAGGACAGTGATCCCGTTGCTCAGAGGCTATTGCAGCAAGCATCCCAAGATTTGGGATGAACATTTATGTTATGTGTAGCATGTTTACAACCGAGCTAAACATTCTTCTACACAGAGATCTCCTTTTGAGACCTGTTTTGGTTTCACACCAAGGTCTCCCTTGGATTTTGTCTTTGGTAAAGACATAGCGGTTGATGGACACAGTGATGTGGACAAGGCAGCCAAGTTCATCAAACAAATCCAAGATATTCACGAGGAAGTACAGGAACAGCTGGAAAAGAGCCAAGCAAAGTACAAGGTAAGGCATGATAAGCATCAGATGGAGCATAGTTTCCAAGTTGGTGATCAAGTCTGGCTCTATATCAGCAAAGACAGAATGCAAGGTGAAGGTAAGAAGTTGAAGCCAATAAGGTATGGACCTTTCAAGATACTTAAGAAAATTGGTGAGAATGATTTGCGCCTTGATTTACCAGCTTACATGCACATCTACTCAGTTGTTAATGTAGATAGCTTGAGACTATTTGAACCTTCATTGATTAAAGATCCCGAAGAGCATAGTCAATTTCCTTCTATCGATGATCTATTGCTTGAATATCTTAATGAATTGCAGGAAGATACAGTTCTAGATAGGAAGGTGAGAACCACGCATAGAGGGGATGTTGAGTACCTCAGGATTGGACTCAAAGGTTCAAAACCAAGCAGTGCGAAATGGATAGAAATTGGGCAAGCGAGGAATTTATACCCTCACTTGATTGATGCTTAAAAACCAACTTTTGGTGGTCCAAAAGCTTTTTCAGTGGGAAGGTCGTGATCCGAATTGGATCCTAAAACACTCTCTAAGTTTTCATAACTCTGTAAAATTCATGCCAAAGTTCCAAAGACTTACAAAGGTCGAGCTTATCAGGAATACCCTCGGAACAATTGTAATTTGTAAGCAGTGCGGAGCAATGAGGACCCTCGGTCAAGCACGCAGACTATTGGCCCATGGTAACCTGTGCTACCATGAAATAGCAAAACGGGAGGCCTTTTGGAGAAACGGGGGAGGTTTCTAATATACAATTAGCGACAAGAACCCCATATCGCTAATTGCATATCGCCAAGCAAACCCCTCAGAGAAGGAAAAGCCCCAAGCGACTGGAACCAAAAAGTCAAAAACCATACGGAATTCACCGATTCTGTCAAAGGCATGTCCCACACAAAAATCAGCAAGATATCAAAAGGGCTTCGAGCGGTAAGTGATTTCAACTGAGTCCTGCCCGATGCCACACACTGGGTGCCATGTGTCTGGCGGAAGAGAGAGAAAACCGCTCACATCAGATGGGTAAACGTCATGCAACTTACCTGCCCGATATGGACTGAGACCGTAGGATCTGGAGGCTCCAGATCAATAGTGGGCATGTAATCTGATGGATGACCGAATTCAAAGGGGTAAGCAAGCCGAGTTATATAAAGTTTGAAGTCCAACATGAATGATGAGTTAGTAGGGAAATCATGTTTGCGGGCAATCTGGGAGTTAAACAGAAATAACGACCATTCAAACATTTCCAGGAAAACTGACACTAGGTTCGTTATGAAACAGGTGGTCACCTCCTTGTGAAGTGTTACTCAATGATGATGACGCAAAATAGGGGAATTCAAATAGACAGAGGCAGAAGAACTAGAACATTGGGAAGCGGAAATGAACAGTCAGAAAGCAGGTTGGCTTTAAAGCCACAAACTGACAGAGACAAATCAAGAAGCTAGAAATAAGTGAGAAAAGCGAGTAAGAAAACTAAGAGTAGAGAACAGAGAAAGTAAGTTGATCTGACCTGCAGAGCAAAGGCAGCATCGAGACAGAGGCAGAGAGAGTCAGAGATTCTATGTACTCTAGAGAAGGCTTGAGAGGTTCAAGCGAACTCCTCTGTATATGCCTGTCATGTATGAGTCTTAGATTGGGCTCATACTACTGTGACCAGTAGAGGTCAAGTTTTAGTAAGGAGAGATTGTGTACTCCAGATCTACTGATTCATATCTGTTGAGTGAGACTCAAATTGAGCTCACTGTTGTAAAAACTTTGTTTTGGAAACATAATAGAGATGCCACCACTGAAGGCTGGACCAAGAGACGTAGCCCAGGAGCATTGGGTGAAATCCTTATTAATCTTGTTGTATTTACATGTTTTCCTATTGTGTTTTCTGTAACTACTTCAGTGTCTATATATTTCACAATCTTATCGATCCGTTGCATAAAATAGCATACGCACATCCATGCACATGAGTCTATAATGCCTTTAATTCTTTGTCCTGGATAAATTTCAGATCAATGAGCTATCATACACACCATAACTGTTAAATTAAAGAAAACATAGATGTTTTGTATAAATCATCACCTTGGCTTGTTATTGTGAGTCTGCCAATGTAATCCTAGCTAGAACTATTCTCCTCAAGTTAGCACATACATAAAAACAAAATCATGTCAAAATAAGTATTAACATACTATATTCATATATCACAAGTAAATATATAAATTAATAGATATCCTCAATCGCCATGACAACCATCCTTCATAATCAGTTCTAACACCTATCGTAATATTATAGAGCCCTATCTTATTTTCAAAGGTCCAATGTTGAACCTTTAGCTCTAATACTATTCTGTAAAAACCCCCAACATTCATCCCCTAGGCCACACTAAGGGTAGAAGAAGGTGTTACTATTATCGACATGACCTTCAATGTCATGTCGTGGAAATGGGATCTTAAAAGTTTTTCATTTTTCAAACTCCTATAAACTTAAAACAAACTTCGTTACTGCATTCAACTCATCGAGAGCATTCCAATGATATAATTTTTTTCAAAAAATGGAATTCAAATCACAAAATATGTCCATTTGAATCAGGTCATTTAACCCTTTCCATGTCTGTGTTGTGCTGCCATATGGCATGCACATGGACCCCACATAGTGCCCACATGGAAAAACTTGACCCTTCAGGGGAGGTCTACCCCATTAAGCCCATTCATCTGGTAGTGCCACATCACGCTCCAGTGGCCCCTATCAGTTCATCCCTTAGGTTTGTGAGCTAATACTCTACATTATAACCTAAACTCATTCATGGCCCCTTGATTAATTATATATGTATATATAATATAATGCTTCCTCCCACTTAGATTATCACTGACCCTCATCTTGCAGAGGGAACGGTGGTTGAGATCAAATGAGGACCCCCCCTCCCCTTGTGACATCATGGGGTGGGGGGGAGGGGGGGTGTCCTCAGTGGTGATTCCATGCCTAGTTCTACACTCTCATATCAACAACGAATGTTCACCCAAATCCGATCACTATAGGGGGGGGGGGAGGGTCTAGCCCCGCAAGGAATAGAGTGGGTGGTCCCTCAGTCATAGTTCTACTCTTTAATGAACCATTCCACCAACAAAAATGATTACCACTTTGTTGGCTTGATGGGACTTGACCCAGGTTCAAAGTTAATTAGCCAAACAAATCCCTACACTACTGGCCCTTTTGGCATCAGCCCATGGAGCGTAGACCGAAGTCTCATCCGAAGTAGTATGGGGGGATGCTGGAACCAAGTTTCCGCACCCTGAGATGATTGTAATGTTGTTTGATTTCTTCTATCCCTACCTTTGCGTAGGTGGCTTCGCTTTAGGGCTTGCAAGTCAAACCCTCTATTCGGCCTTCAATACCTTCATGAAAGTATATGATCGACCTTCGCGTAGCCCTCACCTCTGTCTCAAGTACTTTCATGCTGTTATGGCAGTGTGCCATGTACATTCCTCAATTATTCTAAGTGATTTTCTTATCTCGTCAAATACTTAAAGTTAACACCGTGTAAGCAGATATTTGTAATTGCGTTCAATTATTCAATGTAATAGCATTCAATCGTGTACCATATAAGCATAATAAAGGAAATTCATACATAAAATATCTAAACACATCAACCAAACAAAGACACAAAAATTCCAGAATAACTCCTTTTATTAATATCTTCCAAGTGTTACAAACTTTGTCCATCCTGCGCACACAGCAATAGGGGTCTGCGCACTCAGCTGTAGAATTATACCCTAGGCCTTTGTGCACTTAGCTGCAGAGCCTCTATCTACACTACGACCCAAGACTTAGACTTCTTCTCCAAAGCTATCACTCTATTATATGATCTGCAATTCTATTACTCCCTAAAATACTTAGAGCTTAGCTCTTTTTATACAATCCCATGGTCCACGGACCATGGGTAGATATCTTAAAGCTAATTTTACTTTACAAAACTAAGGGTGGACTAGAGTTTTTGACACATACACCTTCACGCTCCATGACCACAAAATGTGGATTCTTTTAGAATTATATTACAAAAATTGACTTAAACATGGGATTTTAGCCCCAACACTGCCCTTGGGAGATCCCGCTCCCAACAGGCCCCCAACACAAACATCGTGACTCGCCCTCGAGTCACTTGGTAGGCTCGGAGATCTTTGCGTGAAGCCCATCCAACTCGAACCGGGTGACCGCAGCCTTAGCTGTGCACTAAGCTGCTCTCTGCTTCGCATCTTCAATTGTCTTCTTTGTTACTGCTCCTGCATTGACAGCCTGAAGCTTTTGCTGCGTCGCTTGCAGAGTCGCAAGCTTTCCTTCAATGTTTCCTATGACTGTGTAAGCTTCCTCCAGCCAAGACTTTAGTTTTGCCTTCAGAACTATTTCCTTATGCAACACTATGTCCACATGTTCCTTCAGCTGCTTGGCTTCCCGTAGTTTGGCTAACCTTTGTGTTAGCACGATGATTTGCACTGTGCCCTTAACTTCATCATAGAACTATTGGAGTTCGTATGCTTCTGTCTCTAGCCTCTAGATGTTTGGTTCCTCATGCAAGTTGGTCAGGACCTCAAAAAATTGCTCGAATAGTTGTGTGCGGTCTGCTACTACACTTTCCACCGCCACGACTACTTCTATGAAAGTGGCCACCCGTTGTTCCGTTACCTCTGGCAACTTTGAAGGCTGGGCCATCAACTAGGGCTCTGTAATTTGTAGGTTCAATTCCAACTGAATCCGTACTAGCTCCATCCGAGTGTGGCACACCCCTGTGGCCAATTTGTAGATGCGGACCTCGACTGGCTCCTCCTTTGGGATGGCCAACTCTAGGACCATCCTGCATGCCTCCTCCACAACCTGCATGATCTTCTTGCTCTAGTTTGTTGCCTCGGCCTCAGCGATGATGCCAACATTTCTCTTTAGGGCCATATGTTTGTTGTTTATCCTTTATTCCTTGATCAACTAGAGGGTGCGGTGCTCACGGGCCCTCAACACTGCAATTACTCCATCCTACAATAGGTGGAGTGATTCACATGGAAGCACTGCTAGGTTCAGTCCAGCTCCTTTCAAGGCAGTGACAGTGGACTTGTCTACCTCATTTTTCATGATTAGTGCTACATCTCGTAGCACTAGTGCACTAGAAGCTTTCATGTGCAAAATTTCAATGACCTCCAATGTGTCGATAGCCAAGATGGTAGACACCATACCATCTTGCAACACGTGGGTCTACAACTCCTGCAACCCGGTCTAGATGGCCCCTAGTATGATCTGCTGCTACTTTTCAAATTGTTGCAGGGCCTCCGCAGTGACATCTCTGACTGTGTCACCAATGTCATATAAGTCGCCCTCCGTCAATGTGATAGGGTCCAGCAAGGTCTTGGTCACCTTGGATTTCTTTCTGGACCCTCCTTTCTCCAACTCTCTTGGGCACTTAATGCAGGCAGACGTCACCTGAGGTTCCGCGCCGTGTTGCTTTGTGTCCTCCTCTTCGGTGTAAGATTAAGGCGACCGTGTGCCTTTTTCAAAGCCCCACTCTGTGCCACCTGTCTGTTTCCTACCTGTTCTACCTGGGCCTTCTCAGCGGCCTCCTTTGACCTCTTTTCGACCAATTGTACCATCTTCAACTTGGCCTCTTCCTTCCTCTTTTGTGAGGTGGAATTGCTTCCACACACCCCCAAGTTCGTGGCAGTGCACCACTCTGCCAGCCATTTATCAAGCACCACATCGATGGTATCATCTATGGCCAACTACAGTAAATCTTACCACTTCTGCATAGGGTCGTTTTGCGCCTTGATTTATATTCGATTGAAATTAGCTTTAAACACGCCATAGCTCTACAAGTAAGAATATACCATGGGAAACAATCATGGCTTGCGATTGATGGCCATCCTAATATTCATTTCCATCAAGATCTAGAAGATCTTGTTGTCCTGAACTCGCTCTGCATCCTTGGTCGCCCACAGTGAAGTGTACTTCGCTACTTTAGTAAGATCTGGCATGACAGATGGGAACTAGCTCTCCTCTAGTAGCTCCCACGCTACTACCACGATCGATAGCAAAAGCCACACGTAGTCAAAGGTCTTGCTTTTCTCTTGCGCTTCGCGACAGTTCACTAGGAACTTTCTGTGAAGGTAGTCCGATGAGTTAAACTGGACTCCTTCCACACACTGTTTTGCAAGTGCGACGACAGGCGCCAGCACCTCATCGGCATGACACTTCTGCATCACCTTCCCTTCAAGGATCTGCATTGTCACCTTCATAGCGGGGTCGCATATGCTAGATATAATGTACCCGCGTGGCTTATTCACGAGCTTGAATTTCTCCTTCATTGACTCTGCAAGCGCCTACTCGCCACCATTATCACCAAAGAGGATTGCTGGATTTTCACCTATATATGGCAGGCATGTTATTTGGTGGATTAACGTATATGTGATGGGTATCAGCTCCTTCAGCCATAGACACCCATCATGCACCAAGCACAACAGCTGCTTCATGACCAAAAATGTCACTGGGATGCGGTTATAGTGCAGTACCAAGAGCAGGTTTAACAATCTTGCCTTCTCTACACCCTTGAGCCACCCCTGTAGCTCCACTGCGGTCATTCTCATATTTGTGTCTATGATGCGGTGCATCAATTGCTCCGTCGCTAGGTGTGGTAACTTCTCATGGTTCACCATTCCCAGTCTTCAAGATTCAGTATGGGCACTCAGGCCAAGCGCGGACCGTCAAAAGTAATTTCATCCAGAAGTAGAGGGGTTTCCAGGGGAGTCTTACTCTCATCAATGTCCTTTGGGACCTTGGACTTAGGCTTGCATGAAGGGACATACTCCGGCAACCATGTAATGGGGTCTGCACCCTGGGTTTCAACCTCCTCTACCTCCACTCCCACATCCTCATCATCCATCGGGATGTCTTCAATATCCCCCTCCTCTGCTTCTAGGTTTGTAGCCTTGTCTTTCTCCTATGCAATGGGATTTTGTGGGTTTCACCTTGGTGAGGCGCGCACCAGTATGGAAGGTTGTTTGCCCTTCTTTTCCTTCACGGTTTCCTTGGTCGGGATTGGCTTCAGTCTCAGCGTTCTCGGGGATTTAGGGACCTCTTCCAATACTTCAACCACTTTTGAGGCAGCTACCTCTGGAGAACCTACTTCAACCTCCATATTGATTTCCTGCACACTCACCGCGACTGCCACTTCTTCGGTGTTCATAGATTTTGTGCGTGTCGATATGATGCTATTCACTAGTTCCTGTGTCTCCTTTGACAATTGTTCAAATACTGGACTCACTACCAAATCTTGAAAGAATTCACAGTTCATGTGCACCTGAGAGCACAACAACTCAATTCTGAAAATGTCAAGTGTTTTTCACTGGACAACCACTTGTAATTTATAGGGAATTTTGAATTGAAATTTGACAGTTCCCCCCAAAATCAGTTCATTAATGCTGGATTGGCGGCATATTTTCAAGGATCTAAGCCATAATTTTCTTATTAAATGTCAGCCTCCCACTCCATTTGGCCTCACTTTTGCGTATTTTCATGAGCAGTGACCGTAACGGTCACTTTCTAAGTAACCTGCATGATTTCTCCCTGCATAGCATAGCTCCCTCCACGTTGTCACTGACCCAGTGACACTTCCTTTCTTCGCAACATATTCCAATCGCATAGCTCCCCAACCCCGGAAATGTATTTTATACTCCCACAGCTCCTTTTAGCTGCCTGGAGCACTAAGACTATGCTACCTTCACTTAGTCATATGGGCAGACCATAGGTGTATGGCTTCAAGCGACTTCCATTCACCCTTCCGGGGAAGGGCTCTCCATTTAATTTGACTAGTTGTACTACTCCTCTATTAGTAATCTCCTTAATAACATAAGGCCCTAACCAATGCATCCTGAAATTCCCTAGAATTTTATCAAACTTACTATCATATAGCAAAACTAGGTCATTTACCTTAAATGAACGCAACTTAATGTGTTGATCATGCCATGCCTTTTCACGTTGCTTCTAGCCCTGCTGGTGAAATCTTGCTAAAAATCTTTCTTCCTCCAATTCATATAGCTTTTTCGAGCCTCTCCTCTAGGGCTCCATGATCCGTCATACCTGTGAGTGCTGCTATGCGCAGGCTAGGCACAATATACTCCATAGGCATTACCGCTTCCACACCATAGACAAGCCTAAAAGGGGCTTGTCTAGCCATCTTCTTGCATGTTGTTCGATAAGCCCACAGTACTGCATTGAGCATTGAAAACCTTGGTCAGCATGTTTTCGAGCACTTTGTTGAACACTTCCACCGTCCCGTTAGCCTGTGGGTGATAAGGCATACTCTTCTGGTGGTATATTTGAAATTCCTACATCAGCGCGCCAATCATCTCATTCAGGAAGTGTGTACCATGATCACTCATCAAGATCTTCGAACAACCAAATTGCATCACTACATGCTCAAGTAGGAACTTCATCGCAGTGATAATATACCTTGCTCCTATCTTTCCTTGTGGCTAAATGGGTCCTACAAAATCTATCACCCACTTTTCAAAGGGTTGTAATGTCATTTGTGGATTCAAAGGCATATCATCCCTTCGCAATGGTATGCCAGTCCTTTGACACACATCACATGCCTTGCAATATGCTTTTGAGTCCTGATGAAGGGTTGGCCAACACAACCCTGTGCATAGAATCTTCTGTCGGGTTGCTCTCCTTGCATAATGTCCTCCCACAACACCCCCATGAGCATCCACGAGGATGCTACTTTTTTCAAACACAAGTACATACCATTGCAATATCTCATCAGTCCCCATATTGTATAGATTCCCAACAATGACAGAGAAATCTGCCACACGCACCACTAATTCCCTCCTCTTGCTGGACAATGTATTTTTTTGCCATAGTTCATGTTGTTAGGAAGTGTATTATATCCTCAAAATGACCATCCGCGGTGTGCACTACAAATAGTTGCATGTCAAGTAATCCTTCTTCCAAGTTAGTAGGTTCCTCCCCTGTTTTGATGTGTGACAGCCGGTCTAGTCCCACGTTCAGTCATCCAGGATTCACAACCACTTTAAAATCATACTCTTGGAACAATAAGAGCCACCTGTACATTCTCTCCCCAAACACAGGCTTATTGACCAGGTACTTTAGTGCAGATTTATCCGTATACATCTTAAAATGGCCTCCCAGCAAGTAGTGCCTATACTTCTGGAGCGCATACACCATAGTTAGTCCTTCGCGCTCGGTGGTGAAATAATTCTTCTCTGGTTTAGATAATCTTTGGTTTGTGAAAATGATAGGATGATCCAAGCCTTCTCCTCCAACCTGTGTCAGTACTACTCCAAGTGCTATACATGATGCATCAACATGCACATGAAACTCTTTCTTCCAGTCTGGGAAGACTAGAATCGGCGCGGTAACCATCTTTTCCTTCAATATATCCAAGCTCTTCTTGCAATCATCATTCTAGCAGAATGTGACATCCTTCTTCAAAAAATTCTTCATAGTTGCGGTGATCTCGACATAGCTCTTGATAAAACTTCTGTAATATCCCGTATGTCCCAAGGTAGAGTGCAGCTATTTCACACTTCTCGGCGCTTCCAAGTTTAGTATCACCATGATCTTCGTAGGGTGTACCATCAATCCCTGTCTGCAAACCACATGCCCCAACAAGTTTCCAAAAGGAACACAAAACAAGCACTTCTTGAGATTGAGCACGATCTAGTATCTTTGACAGGTATCTAGCATTAGGGGCAAGCTTTCTACATGGTGCTTAACCAGCCAAAATATAGTTTAGTCATCAAAATATACCTCCAGGAACTTATGAATAAATTCCTTGAATGTCGCAACAACCACAGACGATAAGATCGCAGGCACATTCTTCTATCCGAATATCATTACATTGTACTGAAAACAACCCCACTCAGTCATGAAGGTTGTCTTGCTCCTAGTTCTATGTGGATGTTCTCCTTATATTTTGGATTGAGACGGTAAGGCCTTCGCTTAACTGGATTTGCGTCAGGTTTCAACATGATCTCCATCATTCCTAGGTCCCCGATTATCCCTTTTAGATCCGTAAACTTGGTAGGGAATAAGTCTTGATATTCGCGAAGCAATTTAGTGACCTTATCCACTATTGTCTCATCCCATTAGTCTCCAATATTCACGAATTTGGGTTTTGCCTCCGTACCAATGTTCACTTGTTTCGTTTTTAATGGCGCGGTTATATCAAGGTTCTCAATCTATGGTCCCTGAACCTCGTGGTGACCTTCTGATTTCAAAATGTTAATCTTTTGCGGATCATTGTCCTCTTCTTCAGCATTCGCACTATAATATTCTAGCGCGTGACTTAGCTGAGTAGCCCTTTTAGGCTAAATCATGTCTAAAGGATCCTGTGGTATCCTAAATATTGTTGCTTTCACCTCTTGTAGTGCTTCATCAATACTATCAAAATCGTCCTAAAAACTGAACGTCATCATGAATCCCTCGCGTAGGATATCCCATTCGCTTGTCCCATGGCAGAGCTTTGTTTCTACATACCAATTCATGGGGAGAACATCCAGGGCATGACCCAACAAGTGCACCCACTTAGGTTGGGGCTTTTCTCCATAAGCATGGGTTGATTTGGATAGATGCGCACGTGGATCAACCTACCCATCATACTTGTCTGTCAGTAACATCTTAGGTTTCCCAAACCATGTTCTCATCATCCTCCTACATTCGCGCCAATCATCAAAGCTTCCTTTATGTGTACCCCACCATCTTACAGGCACAGCGCACAGTGCCCAGTCTAACGCTTGGAAGCTTTACTTTTCTGGTACCTCCCTTTCAAACGCATCCAAAAATATATCTACCTCATTCAGACCATCATAAGTAGGCATATTTCTTACCTCCAACGACACATAGCACAGTGATCGGGTCATCATGTTGCAATTCAGCATAGTTACTTCATGTAACCAATTCTGCTAGCGTTCCATTTCTTCATCGGAGTCTGAAGTTCAGGAACTCTCACGATCCCATGTAATCTGTCTATCCATGGTGGGATTCACCCAATCTTTGTCTTGAGCTATTATCTTATAGATATAGTCTAGATCATCATCACTTTCGTAATCACAGACTGGTTCCGTATAGCGCGATCCTTCAGCAGGATCGAGGGGTACTATTACGCGCAGTGATTTCTTCTCAAAGATCATCTTTTGCTTCTTCAGATTGATTACCCCATTCATATCAGTAGCCCAGTCAATTCCCAGGAGCGTAAGATAGGGATTTTTATCATCCACTATCTCTATTACTTCAAAATCAGCCAGCGCGCTCACTCCCTCAATATCCATGGTCACCCCCTGCAACCGCCCCATGGGGATGATATTTTGTTTATTCGCCATCCTTAGCTAAATCAGAGACCATTGTAGCGCAGGTCTCCCCATTTACTCCCAAGTCTGCTTTGGTAGGACATTCGCATCTAACCCCAGGTCCAAAATAACCTGATCCATTTCATACTCTCCTATCTGTGCGGTCAGTCTCATCTCCCATCCCATCCTTGTTTTATGCTTTCCAATCTTTCGTACTATGTGTGGCTCACCTAGCGTGGTCCCAATGCATCTATTGATGAGCTCTTGTAACCCTTTCACATCCTTAATATCATGCAGTAACTTCATACAAGTCTTAAGAAAAGTTGTGAGCATAGAGGGGTCCATCTCCTGCTCAAGTTTATCCTTGCTTCCTGAGGTGGAGGCCTCAGCAAAGCTCTTCTTAGCTTCCATGAAGGTTTCACGTGCACACTCCAAATCAAACTAAGCCTCCTTTTTCGGAGCTTTGTGAACCCATGTACTATCTTCTGGCTATTTCCCCTTGTCACCTCCTATCGCGATTCTACTCCTGAGCACTATATTTACGTTTGGATCTTCCTAGCGCAACTTAGACCTCATCATCTACAGGTTCTAAGTCATCGGGGGTAGCATCACACCTTTGTCACATATCCTTGCTATCAGTGTAGGACAGTACTCCGTTTCATGATCAAATAGAGTGAAATACTTGCACGATGGATGGGTTGGGTTAGTGCAATCACAGGCATAGTGTCATGGTCCTCGACAATTGTAGCAAATCAACTTCCCCTGACCTCTGCCAGGTCCTCTCCCACCTCAGCCTCATCCACACCTGTGAAAGCCTGTCCACACCATCCCCATGCTCTAGTCAGGGGGGCGCATTTCTACCTTAACCCTATAGGTGGGAGTTCTATTCATCATTAGTTCATAGCTTCTGAAATTACACTCACCATGCCCTTCTGACCTACAGAAGTTGTAGAAAAATTGTTGTTGTGTCTGCAAAAACTTCTGCAACAAATGAAAGTTATCCGTGGCATTTTTTCCTACTACCTAACATATAGCGCACCATAATGAAGGCCCCGTGCTTGGTCCTACCTGAGCTTTCGACCTTAAAGGCATCGGTCCTCCTCCTGCAATATAGTTTGCAAAGACTAGGCAGTGGTCTTTATCATGACCCTGACTCTTACATTTCAAGCACCATACCTCCTCGCACACCTCTCATCGAGCCGTCCTATCCTAATTTAGAATTTGTGTCTCAAGGCACAGATTCTTCAACTGCACATGGATCTGTTGAACTCCTAGATTTGGATCTTGCATCGGATTTTCATGTAATCTCATGGCAATCTCCAAGGCCTCTGCTTGAGTGGTTATCTTTTGCTGCGACAACGAACTCCCTAAGTGTGGTAGTAGTGAAGCCACAAACCACTCGTGATGTTGTCCATCTGTCAAATTCATGTTGGCTTCACAGATTGTACATTTTAGCCTCTGATCTAATTCCCAAGGCATCTCGCCTGGTTTCATTACGATTTCTTTGAATCCCACAATCGACTATGCCTCAGATTTAGGCCTACTAAATTCTCTATTCAGTTTTTCCTCGATGTCTGCCACTCCAACATTTGGGTTATCATTAGAGTAATTAATATACCAGGTTAGCACGCAATCTTGTATAGCACTAACCAATGCCGCCTTCTTTATATGATCATCTGTAACACCATGAGCTTCCCATACATCCCTCACAACGAACCAGAATTGGTCTGGGTCCTTGTTTCCCAAGCCTTTGAACAAAGGAATCTTCGTTGTACTTTCCATACTAAACTACGGTGGATGTGGAGGTGGTACGGGTGAAGTTGGAGGTGAGGGGGGTGAAGTCGAAGGTGGTGTGGGTAGAGGTGGTATTCACGGGAATCCTTGTATTATTAACCGAATAACACTTTCTAGAGAAACCTTCACTATCCCTTCTTCGTCACCTCGTGGAGGTGAAATCAAGGGACTATACTTTGGACCCTTTTTTCCTTCGTTCCTATAAGTTTTTCTACCTTGCGTATCCTCGAACATCAAGGTAGCTGCATAACCCATTTTTCTCACAATAGCATTTTAATCCAAGTATTCAAAGATTTTACGTACTTACCTCGCGATCCTTTGAAAAAGCGTCGCTCTGCCTCATTGTAGCTGACTGAGGTTTTGACCATGAATTTAGTCACAAATCCTCCTATGATGCAATCGAGCCAATGATCAACATCACGGGCAATCTTATCCTCCAATGCTTCCAACCTTCGCACTAGCTCCGAGGTCCACACAATAGGACCGATAAGTTTCCACCTTCCTTGGCTATCTGCTAGCTTTACGATCCACTCGTATAGCTCAATAGGGAAGGAGTAGAAAAATATATTGTGGATCTCTGTATACAGGTACCTGTCTAACCATTGTTCCTTTGTCAATCACAGGTTTTTGTTCTCCTGTGCTGCGAATTCATGGATCTTTCTATCCAACCAGTCTCCAATCTCCTTCTTAGTTGGGTTCCAGTGATACGACATCACACATGTCTTATGCAGATTTCGATCCCAGCAATGGAACCATTTGTTGGCTTGAGGGGGCCTAACCCAGGTTCAGTGTTAATTAGCCAAACAAATCCCTACACTACTGGCCCTTTCGGCATCAATCCGTATAGCGTAGACCGAAGTCTCACCCAAAGTAGTATGGGGTGATGCTGGGACCAAGTTTCCGCACCTTAAGATGGTTGTGATGTTGTTTGATTTCTGCTGTCCCTGCCTTTGTGCAGGTGGCTTCACTCTAGGGCTTCGAAGACAAACCCTCTATTCCAGCCTTCAATACCTTCACGAAAGTATACGATCAACCTTTGCGCAGCCCTCACCTGTGGCTCAGGTACTTTTGCGCTGTTATGGCAGCGTGCCGTGTAGATTCCTCAATTATTCTAAGTGATTTGCTTATCTTGTCAAATACTTAAAGTTAACACCACATAAGTAGATATTTGTAATTGCGTTCAATTATTCAATGTAATCACATTCATTCCCGCATCATATAAGCATAATAAAGGAAATTCGTACATAAAGTATCCAAACACATCAACAAAACAAAGACACAGAAATTGCATAATAACTCCTTTTATTAATATCTTCCGAGTGTTACAGACTCTGTCCACCATGTACACACAGCTACAGGGGTCTGCGCACTCATCTGCGGACTTCTACCCTAGGCCTCTATGCACTCAAGTGCAAAGCCTCTATCTATGCTACGACCCAAGACTTAGACTTCTTCTCTAGAGATATCACTCTATTAAATGATCTTTCATTCTATTCCTGCCTAAAATACTTAGATCTTAGCTCTTTTTATACAATCAGCTGACTTTACTATACAAAACTAAGGGTGGACTACCGTTTTTGACACATACACCTTCACGCTCCGTGACCACAAAATGCGGAGTTCTTTAGAATTATATTACAAAAATTGACTTAAACATGGGCTTTTAGCCCCAAAACTACCCTTGGTGGATCCCACTCCAAACACACTTTGTGCCAACTGAGATATCCATCTCGAGACATAAATCTTGCCCCTTTTCTCACTGCCACCCTGTCGGAATCACCAAGATGATGTCAACATTAAGATGATGTCATGATGATGTCATCCTATCCACATGGCCTCCTCTATGAGTGCCACATGTGACTTATTTTTAGGCCATGGCCCCACCGAAAGGCCATATTAAACTACCACATGTCATATAACCATGGTGAATGGCAACCTAGGAACATGTCATCACACCATGTGGCCTCGTTCCAACCAAGGTATCAATGCCTTACAAAAAAATTATTTCCTATTATAAAATATTTTTTGTGTTTTATGTGTTCATGGTTTATCAACCTCAGGCCCGAGATGAGTTTGTTGTTGCTTGATGGACTTTCCCTCCATCTCGGCCCTCATCTCTTTACCGAATTAGATTGCACACACAATCAAACCACTGAGCTTTGAATGCGAGAAATATTTTCGTCTCCTACTAGTACAACATTTCTCTCTCGACACATAAAGTGGCCCATATCTCATGTGTGTTTATTTGGTGAGTGTGATTCAAAACTTAACTATTCCACTTCCCTCTATATTTTTTTAATGTATAATAAGGCCTATCCCTCCTGAGCTTTAGTTCCCACATACTATGAATTACACACACACACACACACACATACATATATAGCCTACGACTTAGAGTTAACAAGGTTTTCCTTATTAATATTTGATGTCTACATGTTGGGACTTATATATATGATATATATAGCCGGTGACATACCGTTGAAAAGGTTGTTCCTCCTAAGCTTGTGTTTGATATAAACGCCATCTCTCTGAGCTTAATGGCACTCAGTCTGGCCTGTATATATATGTAACAATATATCTCTTAATCTTAATAATTATACATAAAGGCTTGATGCTCCATTCAATGCAATAATTTAGTGGATAATAAAGATTTACCCATCTCTTTTATACTTAGGAAATTTATGTTGATTTTAGGCTTAGATTACATAGAGATTCACATATCACTCAACACTAGAAATTCACGAGAGATTCAATATCATAAGGAAAATATAGGAATAAACCATTCATTATAAATTACATAGGAAATCATATTCCTCAACATTAACATAAGCATTTAATTAGCACAATAGACATACACATAATATTCAAATGCACAAGTCATCAGTGAGCACTTATGTTATAAAGAAGTTCCGAAATTGAGATTGGGACTTCAAATATGGAATTATTTATACAAATAATCACCCCTAATATAGATCCAGAGCTTGATGAGGATTTATTTTAATAGACTATTAAATTCTTCTAGTTGAAATAGGGAATCCAAATACTATACCATCTCCACCCACTAGCTATTCAGGGAATCCATAGGTTGCTCCACCTCCACCCTTCACTTAGTACAAGGAATCTAGAGGCTATACCATCTCCACCCTTAAAAACATGTGGAATCTAGACGCTATGCCACCTTCAAACTTAAACAATTCCCTTAGTGACTCAGTTATCGGGAAAACTAGTGTCTATGCAGAGCTGCTAGTCCCACTAAGGCTGGTAGCTACCTTAGAAACAAACAAACTAAAAACTACTTTATTTTTCCTTTATGAGAAATAGATAAGAGAAGAATAAGGAGACCAACCTCTGTCTTGCGCTTGGTTCCTTGCTTGATTCCTCTCTCTTCTGGTAGGTCTTTGCCACTCACTTCCTTGTCTACCAAGCTTCAAAGAGTACCTGTAGAATCAAAGCAGCATAACACTATCCAAGAACATAGATCTATTATCATAAACAATATACGACTAGATGTATATTGACCACACAAATGGATAAATCATCAATCATACAAGAATGTGGAGGAAAACTTGAATAGCTTTATTGATAATCAAGAAAGAGCAAAGAGGATTACAACCAATTGTTCTGACCCAGCATCATCCTCTCAGCAAGAAATCCCTTCTTCACCTCATGAAAAGCTTAGATCACCCAACACTATGATATTGCACCAAGAAACCAACAGCACTTCCTTACAAGATACAAAATTCCAGCCTCTAGATCTCTGGGATGAGGGATCCATGTATAGATGTTTGCAAGGGGAATGAGTCAGCTTTTGAGATTTGATTAGTGTCCTCTCTCTGATAGTTCTTGATTCCACTTGGAGATTGATGATCTCTTACTCATCCCTGGTCAAATGCAAAGAGGCAAGTGTCACAGGAGAAGATTCTGGAAGATTCCATGCTTCTCCACCTTGCGTATTGACCCTGCCATTTGTCCACTCTCGCCCATCACACCCCATAGAAGGGATTTTCAACATGCATTTCACCTACTGTGTGTATTCAGGTGCGATGAAACGCACTTTGACCATGGGGCAGGTGAAATGGTCCAGTTTTGACTAGTTCTGAGTAGTTTTTCATGGAGAACTTCTGGGAGATGCTGTAATCAGTTGACCTTGTTCTTTTACGGGTTGGAACAACACCTTTAGGGACTTAGGAGCCCTTAGTTTATGGAAATTTATGATTGGGGTTGCAGTGCCCAAAAATGCCTATGACAGTTGCCTAGGATCCGAAGTTTTTTCAAGCTGGAAGGCAACCTGTAATAAGATACAACACAATACATTATCTTCATAATATTTTCATGATCTAGCTGAGGCGAGAATTCCCATGCTCAGCTTTATAAATTCATTTTCATGTACATAGGACAGACAATCGTCTGAGTGTAGACTGATGATTCTGGTAGAGCCATCATCCCTTAGATTGGATGATTATCTGTGCAGCAATGATGTACATTTGATGTCTTCATTTTCTTGAATATATATCACAGCACGGATGGATGAAACTAGATCCAGGGTCTTCAATCTCGTTCGATCTTCACTCAAAGTACAAGTCAATCCATGTGAGAGATGTTCTGGAGTCGAACATGGAAAGACATCACCTGATTACCAACCAATGATGTAAGTCGTTAACAGGTGCGAGAGGAATCACCGATAATGATGATGACCCTCAAGGTACTACCGTACAATTCACGTGGTGTGAATAAGGGACTTGGTGTCAAACACCATGTAAAATCTTTTGGTCGAAGGCCATTGATGTAAACCTGTCGTCGGAAGTGAGAAACTTACCATTGAGGCATGCAAGCTTCAAAGTACTGAAAGGGTTGTTCCTAGACCAACTTCTTGGATAATGAGCTGATGTCGACAAGAAGCGATCCGTCATAGGAGGGCCTTAGTGAATCCCACATCAATGACACGGAATGAAGTAAATGATTTTAATGGAGGTGAAAACGATTTGGTGATATAAGGTTCAAGGTGGCGGTCATGAAAGAATGGAGCGTAAATGTATTGCAGTGGGGGAGACAAAGCTTAATTCTCTGAACAACTCCCTTGAACATATCGGCGTCACTGACATGATGGATTGGTAGCATTAACCCCAAATGTGGATGGTGTGATGGAACCATGGTGATGTGACCAGTGAATGGAACAACCCAACCCAACTCGGATGCGGAGTGAAAGTGTCATGTTCAAGAGCGACTTGCTACCAACAAAGTTTCTTCAAGTTTTGTTCCCAATTTTTCCCCAGTCATTGCTGACCAATACCTCTTTATTTTTGTCAATCTTGAGGAGGATAACATATGCTTGTTCTATAATTTTCCCTTCGGGCAAACCCATCGCTATGTTTTAATGAGCCTAGGGATAGTGAAACTCGTTCTTGTCTATTATGGACAAGTTTGTCGCTATTCAATTTTAAAGAGTTTAACGACAAAGATAACTCGGTCCTTTTCAATTTTAGAGATTCTAAAAAGAGACGTAAAGGAAACTCCAAAAATCCTTTTTCATCATCTAATCCCTTAAGTCCGAAAAAGTATAAAATAATACAAAAGGGATGAATTTTCGGTAATTTTAACGAGCCGAACAAAACAAGTTCTCGATCTTTTTGTGTAATAATCCCTCAGGTCCAAAAAGATTAAAATCTAAAGGAGGGATAGCACTTCTGGTCCCTTTAATGAGCTGGAGAGGCCAATGGCTCGGCAATCTTTTCATATTTTATGAGTCAGTTGAAAAGAGCTTAAAGGAGACTCGTTTTTTGAGGAATGAGTGATAGATTCGGGTAGCAGCTGATTCCAGGTAAGGTTTGGAATTTTCCAATCACAGCAGTGTCACAAGGATGGCTAACAGGATCACTCTTCACAGTTGTTCCTCAAAAGGGTAAACGATCAAGTGGAGGTGAATGATCGACCAATACAGAGTGGAGGTGATGATGAGAACACGACCAAGGCTTCAAAGGCTGAAGTAATACATTCACGATGGTTATTTAACGGAAATTGGTTCATTTTTTAATGAGCTTAAGCGCTGGGGGAAACACTTGCTCATTGCTTATGTTTATTTTTTAACGAGCTTGAATTCCGTGTTAAAATTGCTCGATCCAGTCGTATAATAAGGATGTCTCATCTAAGATGCCATTTTTAAGAAGCTTGCACCTTACAAAGCTTTGCTCCGCATACTTTCTTTATGCAAGTTAGGAAACGACCAATGCTACAAGTTTAAAGGGTTAGAGGACCTACAAATTTAAAAAATAAATGGTCGGTCTTCGCTTGCATGCCAAAAGGTTTGCATGCCCCCAGGTATAGCGAAAAATTTCCAGGTTAGCAAAGATTGTTCCATCTATGTCACAGAAAAAACACTTCCTCGGCGATGTCTACCGAAATAGACAAAGGTGAGTGGCGCAGACACCTCCACTCACATAACTTTGATGAGGGAATCTTATTCCATCCTAATCCCATTTTCCTAAATGGATGGGTCTGTCAGACTAGTCATATATCCTCCTCGGAAACCTACACTATACCCAAGGTTTTCCTGCCGAAGCAGGCCAGGGTGCATGCCCCTTGGGTTTTAGTCATGTCCTTCGAATCACTCGCGCTCATCAGGAGGATGAACTGGGGATTGATGAGACATTCCTTGCGTGAAAAGACCATTCAGGGTTGGTATATGACTATTTGCTATGTGTGAACCAGGGAATGAAAGCTGGTCTACGAGCTTGACCACTCTTCCTTTCGTGTGGAAAACACATTACTCTAAAGAGTGAGGAGACGACGGCTCCCATGCAATAAATATAGTCTCGTCCAAGGAGTAGATTATAATCCAAGGGTCCCTAGACTACCATTACGTTCATCTGAACGGTTTTCCTTCTCAATGTTATCGGCAAATCGGGAAGTATCCCCAATGGTCAACTTGTTCATTTGTCAAAGCCTGTTAGATTTCTCATCTCAAGCAAAAGCGATGGCGAACCAAGCGCTTTCCAAGCAGTTGAGGACAGGATACTCATAGAAGCCCCTTCATCTATGATGGTACCGGCCATGACCATTCTCTATATTTGAGCAATGATTCAAAATGGTACACTGGCCGGTAAACGGGGTCTGCCTAGTAGATTCCAGTCAAAGGAAACAACTAGGTTGCTTGGAGGTGGGACCGAATAGACGGCCGGATATGACTCTGATGAACTTCCTTCCTATGGTAAAGGAATGGGTAGACTTCCCCCATGTTCATCGGAGTCTGTGCTTACGAAGAGAATTTGAACAGTGTCGTTCTTGTTCTCTTCGGTGACTGTATCATTTGAAGATTGATCCTCTAAAGGCACGACTGGGTCAACTGCCGCCTCGACCTTTTGACTTTCGTCTGGTGTGGATTCAGATGGTTTATCTTCAATGATAGACACTTCAGCCGACCACAAGTGCGTGTCAGCTGGATTTTCAACTAGTGAAGGGCTCGGCAAGAGTTTCTTATATCCAGGAGGAAGTCGTAACGGTGAAACCGAACGGTCGTCCAAAACTCTTTTAGCTTCATCTAAGAAAGGACAACGGTGGACGGTGTGATCGCCTTCACACAATTTACAAGGAAATTTATATTTTCTTTTTTGTCCAGGGGCTTCACTTTCACTAGTTGATGGTGTATGCTCAACATGGTCGTCAAAGGTCGATGACACCGGATTGTGCAAACAAGGAGACCAGTCCCTTAAGATTCAGGGGATGCAAGGACAATCTCGATGATAGTGGTCTCCTTTGCAAATGACACATGGTGATTTAGGCCTGGTCGGTGCAGTGTGTGGATTTTCGCTAGACGATGCTTGGTTGCCCCTTTTCGCCTTTGGCTCCTTCTTCTTCTTCTGTTTCTTCTTCTTCTCCTTCTTTTTCTCAGTTACTTGATTTTGGGCTTTACCAGCTTCATCAAGCGAAGAGGAAGGAGGAAAGGAAGAATTGGAAGAAGTAGAGGGTTGGGGGGTAACTCTGGTATCGTTTAGTTGCTGACTTGATTGTTCAGGAATCATGGTGTTCTGAACGACAGAAGTTGAGAAAAGCCATATGGACAAGCTGATTGTCAATCCTGGAAGAGACAATGTGGCCATATGGGGTGCACCAACATCGCCCCAAGAGGACAAGGGACTAGGATTTCCTCCAAGGGGAACTCCTTGGTTGGTGGACTCAATTTCTCTCAACCTAAGACCAACGTGACGATTATACCATTTAAAATAAATTTTAGACGCTTTGACACATCTTGTTTTTTCAATTTTTAAGAGTCGAGAAAAAACAAAAGATGACTCTAGTCGCCTTCGATTTTTAATGAGCCTGAAGTGACAAGTTCTCAGATGGACCTTTTCCGTTAAGGAGTCTGAAAAGGAATGAAAGGGACTACTCTAGAAATCTAGACAGAGGGATTACCAAACCAATTGCAAAACTGTAGAATACTTTTTACGGTACAGCAGTCAATCTTCTCGAATGTTGTGTTCAGTGCATTGCGATCAATAGGGCGGCAGACACGACTTCCTATGGATAAAGGATAAAACCTATTGTGGTCTCCCAAAATATACTTGACGGTACGTGGGAGCACAAGTCCGTACTGGCACTTATCGTCTCAAAGTGGAGGAATCACCCAACCAATAGTGAAAACAACATTTACCAGGCTTTACGATGCCAGAATACATCTCTAACCTAGACTTCTAGATGTTGTGCGTTAGGTTCCAAAGCATTTTTAGATTCATTAAATTTATTTTATAGTTGATATTGCTTAAGAAATTTTCCTTTCAAGTTCACCGCATGTAGATGTACAATTCCTAAAATGCAATCTAAGATGATAAACAGTCGTTTAATCTTCTTTTTGCAATGAAAATCCTAGCTACTAAGGAAGGAGAGATGTTTCTCTTTCAACAAAGAGCAGAGAGTACACACTATATGCACTATCCTAAATCAAACCAAGTGGTAATCAGTAAATCAATCATAGGGGTAGATCTAAATATGTTACTAGAGCCACCACGAGGGCAATTAGAGAGCTTGTAAATCAATCGTTTAATTCATAAACAAAACCCGGAGATAGACTGAAGCAGCGTTGATCTACTTTGCACTTGCATAGAAAATGCAGTTCGAAGGCTAGCTAGCTTGACTTCAGACTCCGTCTGTAAGTTTGTAAAGTAAACAAATGTAGATAAACAAACAATCTATTCGCTCCCCAGCGAAGTCGCCATTTTGTTATCGGGAAAACTAGTGTCTATGCAGAGCTGCTAGTCCCACTAAGGCTGGTAGCTACTTTAGAAACAAAAAAACTAAAAACTACTTTCATTTTCCTTTATGAGAAATAGATAAGAGAAGAATAAGGAGACCAACCTCTGTCTTGTGCTTGGTTCCTTACTCGATTCCTCTCTCTTCTGGTAGGTCTTTGCCACTCGCTTCCTTGTCTACCCAGCTTCAAAGAGTACCTGTAGAATCAAAGCAGCATAACACTATCCAAGAACATAGATCTATTATCATAAACAATATAGGACCAGATGTATATTGACCACACAAATTCATAAATCATCAATCGTACAAGAATGTGGAGGAAAACTTGAATAGCTTTATTGATAATCAAGAAAGAGCAAAGAGGATTACAACCAATTGTTCTGACCCAGCATCATCCTCTCAGCAAGAAAGCCCTTCTTCACCTCATGAAAAGCTTAGATCACCCAACACTATGATATTGCACCAAGAAACCAACAGCACTTCCTTACAAGATACAAAATTCCAGCCTCTAGATCTCTGGGATGAGGGATCCATATATAGATGTTTGCAAGGGGAATGAGTCAGCTTTTGAGATTTGATTAGTGTCCTCTCTCTGATAGTTCTTGATTCCACTTGGAGATTGATCATCTCCTACTCATCCCTGGTTGAATGTAGAGAGGCAAGTGTCACAGGGGAAGTTTCTAGAAGATTCCATGCTTCTCCACCTTGCGGATTGACCCTGCCATTTGTCCACTCTTGCCCATCACACCCCATAGAAGGGATTTTAAACATGCATCACACCTACTGTGTGTATTTAGGTGGGATGCAACGCACTTTGACCATGTGGCAGGTGAAATGGTTCAGTTTTTACCAGTTCTGAGTAGTTTTTCATGGAGAACTTCTGGGAGATGCCGTAATCAGTTTACCTTGTTCTTTTAGGGGTTGGAACAACACCTTTAGGGACTTAGGAGCCCTTAGTTTATGGACATTTATGATTGGGGTTGCAGTGCCCAAAAATGTCTATAACAGACTCCACCCTGAGCTGGGAGGCTAGAGCTCACTAAAAAGAACTAGGCATAATACCTTGAGTGGATCTACCCTATATGGGGAATCCAGAGGTCACTGAATTAATTTCTCAACCTGCAACCAAGAAAATAAGGTTCCAATACACTTCACAACTAGGAATACAAATAAATAGGGTGTTTACCCAAGCTAGGGAATCTATAGAGATTTTTTCCTTCACCTGAGAGAAGCCTAGACCAATTTTCTATTGCTCATAACTAAAAAGGATTTCTCATTTCATCTTGTCTATTTCTCTTCAGTCTTCTGCTACTCAGCCACCACTTCAACGCACTGAGTGATTTATGTTCCCATTTTGTCCATGATCCTCCCCACACATATGTTTCTCTTACACCACCTCCAAGGGATAATCCATCTTCTCTTAGGTTCTATGCATTCTCTACTATGTACATGAGAGTTCTTCTCTATCCCATCGTGACTACCTTTTTTCCTCCTTTGTATGCGTTCTCCCCTCTTTTTTTCTCTATTCAACACCTTTCGATTTCTCCCGCGTTGTCTCAAATATGTGTGGGAAATATCCCCCATAGTCCTCGATCATGCTTGTCATTTTTCACACTTTCTAATGGGTTGGCTGGAATTTCCTTCCCTCCAATGGAAAGCCTCATGCCATGTAATTTGTTGGTTCCCCATAACTTGCCAACCATCCATTTTTCGATCATTTTTTTCACAAGTTATCTTAGATGATCATGTCAGTCACATATGACTCATATCTTCCAATTTTCCCAAGCACATATTTCCCAAAATCTTTGAACCTATGTCCCATATATCAACCTATTATTAATTAGAACAAAATTATTATAATATTTACAATAGGGGGGGGATTAACCAAGGGTTGTCACAGCATGCTTACCCTACTAATTGCATGCTACATTTTATTTAATTAACTCTATAAGATATAACTGATTTCATGGAGTTTAATGGTGGAAGCCTAAAATCTGATTTAAAGGGAAAACATGTCATCTTATATTTTTTGATATAACGTTTCTTCTAGGAAGTTCCAGAGGTTAAAAGTTGGACCATAGTGGTGGGAAATCTAGTTAATCAGCTGGTTCAATTTTGAAATCTTTGTTCACTATATTTTCAGATATGTGGTTTGAAAAGTCTGAGCTTCCTATAGGCTTCTTCAAATATGGCATCTTGGAATTTTCAGTATAAATTTTCTTCGAGGAGGTTCTAGGGGTTGAAACTTGGACCATAATGAGGAGAA
Organism: Pinus tabuliformis; assembly: GCA_031772625.1. Classification (NCBI taxonomy): domain Eukaryota; kingdom Viridiplantae; phylum Streptophyta; class Pinopsida; order Pinales; family Pinaceae; genus Pinus; species Pinus tabuliformis. The sequence continues at coordinate 431,569,494 of CM062814.1, read as the reverse complement.
ACACCTATGATAATTTGGTTCAATTTTAAGATCTTGACTCGCTATATTTTCAAAGTTATGCTATATGATATTCAACCTTCTCGAATGCTCCTGAAATAAGGTTTTGGAATTTTCTCTATAAATTTTCTTCTAGGTGATTTTAGAGGATAAAAATTGGATAATAATTAGGGTAAATATTGAGGAAAGTGTGGCAGAGACTTCAAATATTGATTCGCTATATTTTTGGAGTCATGCTCTAAGAAATTTGAGCTTTCTAAATACTCATGAAATAAGGTTCATTTGAAATTTTCACTGTAACTTTTCTTCTAGGTTTCGTAAGAGGCCGAAACTTGGATCATACTTACGAGAATCCCCAAGTAAAGTCTAGTAGATATTTTAGATCTTGGTTTGCTATATTTTCAGAGATATGCTATGAGGAATTTAGGTATCTTGAATGCTCCTAAAATCAGACCTGAAAATAGGTTAGCTTGGTATTCTTTCCATAACTTTCTTTCTGATGGTTTCCACACTGCTAAACGTGGAGGAGGCAAAGAAAATGTATCAATGTACCTATTGTATAAATTTCATATTTTTTTCCAATAAAAGTTCTGAGATATACTCTATGGAATATTGGGGTTTAAGAGAAAGAAATAGTGCACACACATTGTTTGTTTGATGAAATGCTAAAAACAAATGTGGTTTTTTGGTGGTGACTAGACAATATGTGGGAACTTTTTTATAAAATTCTTAAGAGGAAATGTGATTTAACATAGCCCTAATTAAGGATTAGGGAGTCAGGTGTTCTACAAAGTGGTATCAGAGCTAATTTTTAAACTTGTGAAAAAGAAAAAAAATATTGATACCCCATATCCTTAATTGAGAACTAAGGAATAAAGGTATGTTGCAAAGTAATATCATAGCTAAGGTTCAACATTAAAATTGGATGGGTTCGAGTATATGAAAGAATTTATGTTTTAAATAATAATTGTGCATGCATGTGTACTTATGTGAAATTATTTTGTTGTATGTATGAATACACTGATGTTACTTAAGGTTGACTGCGGTTTGATGTATCAAGATAAACATGTAGGATGGTATAGGTCTAGGAACACATTAAGTAAAGGTAATAAACATGTTTAGTTGTTATTTTTATAATGATTCTAATAGTTCTATGTTATTTCAGCAAATAAGAAGACCTTCTTTAAATGAAAAGAAAGAGAAGGATGACCAACAGAAAGACAAAGTTCAATACTAAAATGATCTCCTATGAGGAAATTGGGAGAGAAGAGGGAACATATACCAACCTTGTTAAGATAATGGACAATTTTTAAGGAAGACCTTTAGAGTTGCAAATAAGATAATGAAAGACTCATTAGAGAACAAGAAGAGAAGAAAAAGATAAATGTAATATTGCTACAAATATTGTCATTCATGTAAGGGATAGTGCAACATAGACCAATCAATGGAGATATAGAGGGTAAGACAATGAATTTTATGAATCAAGAATGAGACAACTCAGCTTGAATGACTATGATAATTATTTCACCACATTGTTGGAATATGCACAATTTCTTGAAGAGGAAGAAATGAAAATAAAATATTTTCTCAATGGATTACAAAGACCCTTTTAGGATCAGATAAATTATGAGGAGCCCAAGATGCTAGATGACATCATTCAAAAGGAAAATCATTGTTATAAGTAGTTACAAATTGAGGTAAAACCCGATAATGTCTAGAAGAAGGAAATGCTATTCAAATGTTTGGGTCAGGGAGGAGAACACATGCTCCATGAATACCCTTGCCAACAACAAAAGAATGTTAAGCCATTTAAACTCTAGAAACCTATGAAATTAACCAATAATACATAAAGAAGGAAATAAAATAAGAAGACTTTGAAATGTCGGGGGTGAGAAAAGGAACGCCCACTTCATTATTTCCCTTTTGAGTAACATGAGGGAAAGGAAATGTTCGATGTACAAGAGTAGAACTATATGAAGAAAGCATACATAAGTGCATTAGAGGCTGGTAAAATGGTGTGAAATCAACAAGAAGAATCCCCAACAATGGTAGTAGAGCTTTCCAAGAGTTCATTAGTGCTTGGAGAAATAAAGAAGACTAAGTCACCCACCTTTGGTGGTGAGGTGAAGAGAAATGAAGGAGCGTTGCCAAAAGAGCTATAATATAATCAAGAACTCAATGAAAGGTCAACTAAAGAAGTATATGATTTAATAACTAATGATGCATAGCTAATCTTGGCTTGAGGGGGCCTGACCCAAGTTCAAAGTTAATTAGCCAAACAAATCCCTACACTACTAGCCCTTTGGGCATCAGCCCGCAGAGTGTGGATTGAAGTCTCACCCGAAGCAGTACGGGGGGATGCTGGAACTAAGTTTCTACACGCTTGAGATGTCTGTGTCAATTTAGTCCAACTATGCCTACCTTCACGCAGGTCACTTAATGCACTATCTTGACCTTAAATACCTTCATGATCTGTTATAATATCCTTTTGCGCAACCCTAAATAGGGGCTGAGATGCTTTCGCGCTGCTATTGCAGTGTCCTGTGCTATTTGCACAAATTACACCACGTATCTTACTTATCTTGTTAAAGATCTTAGTTAACTTCGCGTAAATAGATATTCTATCTTGCAATCACTTATTCAACACGTTCATACATATTCATGAATCATATAAGCATTAAAAGTGTAATGTATATTCAATGTAACAGATGCATCAAACAAGAAATAAATACGCAGAATGGATATGAAACTTCTCTTTATTAATTCCCCAACTGTTACAGACTCGACTCGCCCTATGAACTCAGCTGGAGGGGTTCACGCACTCAGCCGCGGACTACTAGGCCTCTGCGCACTCAGTTGCAGAGCCTTCTCCTACTCTACGACTCAACATTAGACTTTACACTTCAGATACGACTCAATCCTTTGTCCTTATCATTATTATTCCCTAATCTATTGATTTCTTAGAGCCTCACTCTATTTATACAATTCCATGGTCCGCGGACCATGGGTAGATCTCTACAGTCGACATAACATTACAAAATAAAGGGCAGACAACCCTATGACTATTTTACAAACTACAGGCTCCGCGTCCACAAAATGTGGAATCCTTACATCGGGGTTACAACTTTTGACCAAAACCTGGACTCTATGCCCCAAAACTTCCCTTGGGGGATCTAGTGCCCAACAGGCCCCCAACACAAACATTGTAACTCACGCTCGAGTCACTCTGTCGGTGCAGAGATATTTGCGTGAAGACCTCCCAACTTTTCCTGGATCGCTGTAAGATCAGCAGCGCATTGAGCAGCTGCCTATTGCGCTTCCTCGACGCACTATTAAGAAACCGTTGTAGCTAAACTGCCTCCTTGAACCTATTCCTGTGTTCCTTGCATCTGTGTGAGCTTTGCTTCAATCGAGGCTATAATGATATATGCCTCATCAATCCATGACTGTAAGCGTTCCTTCAAAACTGTTTCCTTACGTTGAGCAGCATGCACCTGCTCCTTGAGCGCTTTCACCTACTACATCTGCGTGAGCCTCTGTGTAAGGGAAACCATCTACACAGTCCCTTTTACTTCATCATATTTCTATTGTAGCTCGCACGCCTTTGTTTCTAGGTGTTGTATGTTTGAGTCCCCATGCAGAGTGGTGAGAATCTCAAATGACTCCTCAAACAGCTTTGTGTTGTCTTTCATTGCAGTGTTAACCTCCACTATTGTTGTTGTAATCGCGCTGGAACACTATTCCTTAACCTTTGGAAAAGTTGAAGTCTACGCCTTCAATTGTATTTCGGCTATTTGAAGGTTCAACTCTAGCTGAACCTTAGCCATCTCTTCCTTTGCCTCACACACCCCTGCCGCTAGTTTCTGAATGCGTGCCTCCACTGGTTCCTCTGCTTGGATGGCCAGCTCTAGGACCATCTGGCAGGATTCCTTGACCACCTGTAGAAGTTGTCTGTTCTACGCCACTACCTCATCACGCTGCAGGCTCAACTGTTCAATGTTGATGCATTTCTCACTCATGACCTCGACCGTGCGACCCTCCCTGTCTCGAAATTCTATAGTAACTATGTCCTGCAAAACATAGAGCATCTCCTGAGGGAGCGTAGCCATATTTAGGCTGATTCCCTTCAACCTGCTAACCATAGGCCTCTCGACCTCATTTTCTGTCACAAGTGCTCCATCTGGCAGCATTATAGTGTTGGTCATTCTGGTGCGCAACATTTCCTCATCCCCAGACGTACCTACTATGAGGCTGGTTGACAAAGTGCCAGCATATGGAGTGTCCACCTACAACTCCTGTATTTGTGCCCAGAGGGCCCCCAACACCATCTCGTTTTCCTCCACAAACTATTGGAGGGCCTCCGCGATGACATCCCTCACCATCTCCCCAATGTCATGTAGGTCCCCTTCAGTGAGGGTGATTGGGTCGAAAGAAGTTTTCGAAGCCTTTGACTTCTTCCGCGGCCCTACATGCTCTCTTGGGCGTTGTCGTTTCAGCTATGTGGACGTTGTCTGTGGGTCCATGTCACCTTTCTCTATATCTGTTTCCTATTTAGGTGAAGGCAACTTCTGGCCTTTGCACTCCTCCTCTGCTGCCTTCTACTACTCTCCTGCCACCTTTGAAGCATCACGTGCCTCCAGGGCCTTGGTTGTTGCTCCTTCGTTCCTTCACTTCTCTGCCAACTGCACCATCCACAGTTTTGCCTCATCCTTTTTCCTCTGCACAGCGGACCTCTCTAGTTCCACCACGGACCTGGTTGGAGCATGCCACTATGACAGCCATGACTCAAGGATAAAAAATATGACATCATCCATCACTAGATAAGGGAGCTCATGCCAAGCCTTTGTGGGGTCCTTCCTCGCCCTTATGTACACATGGTGGAAATCTGCCTTGAACTCCATGAATCTCTGTAGACTGTTATAGACTGTGGGAAATAACCGTGTCTTGCGATTAATCCCCATTCTGATGTTCATCTCCATGAGCACCTAGAATATCTTGGTGTCCCTGATTCTCTGTGCATATCTAGTTGACACCTAATCTTCATGATTGGGAATTTTATGTAAATAAATAAATTGGGAAGGTGAACAATCACTCCCTATTGTATATAACAATGGGTTACCTATGGAATAATACACCAATCATTTTTTCTGCCTTTGGAGAGTTACTGCCTGGCCTGACATGGTATCAGAGCCAATTCTAAAAATAGTTGTAACTCCCTTCATCTCTGTCACTGCCTCTAACCTGAAATGCTCTGCCTCCATTGCATTGCATTCACCTGATTACTCTGTCCTGAGCACTGCTCTGTCCTGAGCGCTACTCTGCCTCCAGCTATCAATTGAGAACTACGTTGAGCATCCACCGTGAGTGCTGGTTTTTGAAGCATTGAAAGAACTATGCGTAACTCCTATGTGTTGGTGCAAAAATTCTCCAATACCGAGCAACTTGTTTTGAACCCTTGACCGAGTTGCGAATTCTCTCAGACATGGAGGTTCCACCAAGAATGAGTTCCAAAACGGAGATTTGGAATGGTGAATGCGCAGTGGTATCATCGTTCTAAATGTGCAGTGCATTAAAGCTGGTATCTGCTATTTTATTCAATTCTCTGAACTCCTTGAAAGACAAAAGGCTCCTTTGAAAAGCTAAAGTCATATTAACGCGCTGTTGAATTAAAGCTGAAGTCGCATTTTTGTTTATGTTTTGAACGCGCTGTAACTGTGGCATGAATGTTGTATATGCCTTGTTTATGTTTTGAACGTGCTGTAACTATGGCTTGAATGTTGTATATGCCTTGGACGCTGTTTGAATAAGCTTGACATTTGAATATGCCTTGGACGTTGTTTGTATATGCCTTGGACACTGTTTGAATAAGTCGGTTCAGCCATAGGATTTATGGTGTATACAACGGTGTTTGTATAAGCCTGACATTTGAATATGCCTTGGACGTTGTTTGAATAAGTCGGTTCAGCCATTGGATTTATAGTGTGTACAACGGTGATTCTATCATGGGCATTGACATTTTCCATAGGCGGTGAATAGCTCTTTGGTTCTAGTTGGAAACATCTGGCTATTTATAATATAGCTGATAACATTGACCTTCTTGGTGGATCATGAATTTATCTGATGTAAGTAGCATTGAGGCTTTGATATGATCCCGTAGTGCCCTTTTTTTAGCTTTTGTTTATGATTGGGTTTTGTATATTACAAATGTGGTACTATTAAGGATTTAAACACATCATATTATATTGTAAGCAGAAAGGGAGGTTGTCTCATGAATGGATCATGATGGCATTAAAATAGCCTGTACATATGGAATATGGTGGATATATTATATGAGGATCCTTGGAGGGATTTGAAGAAACAGTACATAAAAGTATTTGAATTTTTTTTTTCCTTTTGAGTACAATTTCACTGTATATCAGCAGAAGTATTTTTTTCTATCAGCAGAAGTTTTTTTTTTACAGAATGCATTCAATCATCTCTATGGTAGGAATAGTTCTCACTGGCAAGGAGAACTACCCTGAATGGTCCCGGATGATAAAACACACCCTCGTCTTCAATGAGTTGTGGAAGGGAGTGTGTGTCGGAGAAGGAGACAATGACCCAGTGAAGCCTACATCAGACAAAGAGCTCGTCATTTGGGAAAACAAGAACAACAAAGCCTATGAATTAATCAGAGCGTATGTAAATGAAGAAGTAAGTCGCCATATTTCATCATATTCAACTGCCTTTGAAGCTTTACAAAAGCTGAAAGAACTCTATGACTCACATTCTGCACTTGAAGTTGTTCAGCTCATGATTAAACTCTTCACTCTTGAACTGAAAAATAATGATCCTCTTGCTCTTGCATCTAAAGTAAAATCCATATTGCATGATATCAAATCCACTAAGGTTGAGCTGGATATCCCTCTTATTACTTTTCTCAAGGCACTCTATCCTACTTACTCCAATTATCTTGAGTCTTTACAAGAAAATGGAAATCTTAAAGATATAACCTTTGACTCTCTTGTGAAAAAGTTTGTTTAAAGAGAGAAAGCCTTTGGAAAGAAGACAGTCCCTGAATCTTCTGAGGAGACTGTGTGCCTTGCTCATAAAGAAAAGCATCCTGCTCAAGACTCTACAAGAGGAAGAGGTGGACGAAGAGGAAGAGGAAGATATTTCAGAGGCAGGGGGGGCAGACATTCTCAAGGAGAAAAGGCAGATCTGCATTGCATTCACTGCAAACAAAATGGATCACATGATGCTTCTACATGCAAGCGACCTGGGACAAAATTGAGCAGAAAAGAAACTAGTAGAAAGGTAAAACTGATGATACAGACAAAGGTAAAGCACCTGAATCCGCTCACTATATTGAGGCACAATGTAACATTGGAGTAAATGAATATTTGTTTAATGCTTCACTTGCTTCTTCGAAAATTGATTGGTTGCTTGATTCAGGAGCAACCTGTCATATGACTCATAGGAAATATTTTTTTGAAGATTTCACTGACAATGTTGATGGAGCAGTATACTTTGTAGATCAGTCAAAAATCAAGCCATCAGGGCTTGGCACAATCAGGCTTAAACTGTGTGGTCTTCCAGACTTTCTTCTGGATCATGTTCTATATCTCCCACAGCTCAAGAGAAACTTGTTGTCCTTTGGTTCACATCCGCCAGCAAGTTCACTCCATTCATATGTTTGATGGCAAGCTTGAGGTAAGAAAAGCATCTGACCACTCACTTGTCATGAGGGGAATAGAAGAAGAAAGACTTCTCAAACTGCAAGGAACCTCTGCTCATGCACAACATTTCTCATATATTTCTCATCATGAAGAAGGTACACTTCCATCAAGTTTATTATGGCATGCTAGATTTGGACATTTAAACTATGACAGTCTCCGCTTATTGAAGAAAAATTGTGTTGCTGGTTTGCCTACAATTCCTAGGAAACATAAGCAATGTAATGCTTGCATTCTAGGAAAGCATAGCAAACAGTGTTTTCATGATTCACATTCAAGAGCACATAGGAAGCCTGAACTCATTCATTCAGATTTATGTGGTCCAATGCCTGTTCCTTCTGCAAATGGAAATAAATATATCATGACATTTATTGATGATTACACCAGAATGTGTTGGGTTTATTTATTGAAGAACAAATCTGATGCCTTTCAAACATTCAAGAATTTTCATAAATGGATTGAAAATGATGCACAATCTCATATTGGGTCTATTCGCATTGATAATGGAAAAGAATATATATCAAATGAATTTGAAAACTATTTTCGCCAACATGGGATCAAACATCAAACAACTGTGCCTTATAATCCCCAACAGAATGGTGTAGCTGAAAGAATGAATAGAACAATCTTGAATATGGTGTGATCCATGCTTTTCTTCAAAAATGTAAAGATAATGTTTTGGGCTGATGTTGTTCTATGTGATGCATATATAAAGAATAGATGTCCATCTAATGCTATAGGAAACAAGACTCCTTATGAATTGTGGTATGGACATGTTCCTTCGGTAAAACATCTTAGGATCTTTGGTTCCACCTGTTATGCTTTGATACCAAAGGTACATAGAAACAAACTTGGTGCTATAAGTCGTAAGTGTATCTTCCTGGGGTATTCAAACACCTCCAAAGCATACCGTCTCTATGATGAAGTAAATAAAAAGTTTGTTGTACCTAGAGATGTAATTTTTCTTGAATCATCCAAATCTGACAATGTTGTTGAGCAGCAACTTGATCTCTTGGATAGATTCGCAAAAACGAAATCATTTCAAGAATTTGATAATCAGATTCCACATCTTGAATGGGGGATTCCTATACTAGATCAACATGTGGAATCTTCTTCTGAAGAACAATCTCCCCTGCATGAAACTCCAACAACGGATGATGATTTAAGTGATTTAATTGATAGAATTGGGAGACTCAATCTTGATTCAGTCCCAACTCAATCAACAGAGCAGCCTGGACCATCTCAGAAAGGTCCCCCAAAGTGGCTGACAAAGACACTTGAAAGTGTTCATCCTGATGAAATTGGAAAAACAAAAACCAGAAATTCAAACCGACAAAATGGAGGTGATGTAGATGACTCTAATTCACCTGTTGATATGGATGTTACTTATGATTGTGAATTGAACTTGTCTACAGATTTTGAACCAACTTCCTTCAAAGAAGTTGCTTCTCATGATGAATGGAAAGAAGCGATGCAAAAGGAGTATGATGCTCTCATAAAGAATGGCACTTGGAAGTTGGTTGATCCTCCATTTGGAACCAAACCAATTGGCTGCAAGTGGGTCTACAAGAACAAGTACAAAGCTAATGGCTCACTTGAAAAACACAAATCTAGGCTTGTGGTAAAAGGTTTTGCACAGAAGGAAGGGGTCGATTATGAGGAAACTTTTTCCCCCCACAGCAAAATGGGCCACCATCCGGACACTCTTTGCACTAGCAGCTCAGAACGGTTGGAAAGTCCATCAAATGGATGTAAAAATTGCCTTCTTGAATGGAGATCTAAAAGAGAATGTTTTTATGTCCCAGCCTGAAGGATTTGCTATGAAAGTACATGAACATAAAGTATGCAAACTTGTGAAATCCTTTTATGGCCTCAAACAAGCACCGCGAGCCTGGTATGAAAAAATAACTGAGCATCTTCTGAAACTCAACTTCAATCATTTTGATCTTGATGATGCAACTTTATTTGTCAAGAAAGTTGGCAAAACAGTTGTGTATCTTGTGGTATATGTAGATGATCTTTTAATGACAGGGAACAATGAAAGCTACCTTGCATCCATAAAGAAGGAATTGGGGAAAAGTTTTGAAATGACTAATTTGGGCTATGTTCATTACTATCTTGGCATTGAAGTAACCCAACATCCAAAATCCATATTTATTTCTCAAAAGAAATACATTGGAGATTTTTTAAATAGATTTGGCATGACAAAGTGCAATCCTCTTTCTACTCCAATGGAACAAAACTTAAAGGTCACATCTATTGAAGGAAAGGAATTTGAGGATGCAACGAAGTATAGACAGCTTGTAGGAAGTCTCATCTACCTCACTATTACCAGACCAGACATTTCATTTACTGTTGGAATCCTCTCCAGGTTCATGCAAAAACCTTGTGAGGGACATTGGTCTACTGCAAAAAGAGTTCTAAGGTACTTGAAGGGAACTCAAGACCTTGGAATCAAGTATACACAGGTGGACGACTTCAGCTTGATTGGATACTCTGATTCAGACTTCGATGGAGACAAAGAAACTGGGGTATCTACCTCAGGATATGCTATGAGTCTTGGATCAGGAGCTGTCTCCTGGAGATCACGCAAACAATCAATTCCAGCAGATTCCACAACAGAAGCAGAATACGTGGCAGCAGCTGAAGCAACGAAAGAAATTGTGTGGCTCAGGAAAATTCTTGAAGATTTGCAGGTAAAATAAGTACAATCAACTCCACTCATGATTGATAACACCTCTGCAATAAAACTGGCCAAGAACCCAAAGTTCCATGATCAAAAAAAGCATATCAATACTAAATATCATCTGATTCGACATCATGTTGAGGCCAAAACAATCCATCTTCGTCATTGTTCCACAAATGAGAAAATTGCAGACATCTTCACCAGAGCACTTGGAAAGGAAAAGCTTGAACGATTCAGAATGATGCTTGGAATCACCAAAATCCCTTCAGATTAAGGGGGGCAATGTTGACACCTAATCTTCATGATTGGGAATTTTATGTAAATAAATAAATTGGGAAGGTGAACAGTCATCGAGAGATGAACTGAACAATCACTCCCTATTGTATATAACAATGGGTTACCTGTGGAATAATACACCAATCAGTTTTTCTGCCTTTGGAGAGTTACTGCCTGGCCTGACATTGCCCATAGAAAAGCTTACTTCGCTACCTCTGTAAGGTCCTGCACAATCGTTCGGAACTGGATGTCCTCGGGAAATTCCCATGCCACCAGCATGATGGACAACAACAACCATGCATAATGAAAAGTATTCCCCTGCTCATGTGCCTCATGGCAGTTCTCAAGGAACTCTCTTCACAAGTAGTCCACCCAGTTAAATTGGACCCCTTCTAAGCATTACGCGTCAAATGCAACCACCAGCGTGGGCACCTCATCTGTGCGGCACTTCCGCATAACCTTTCCAGCCAATATTTGCATTGTGACTTTGACCACAGCGTTTTTTATGCTGGAAATCCCGTATCATCTCTTCTTATTCTCCAACTTGAACTTCTTCTTCATGGCTTCCACAATTGCCAAATCATCACTTTTACCCTCCGAGATGTTCGTTGGGTCCTCCCCTTCGCAAGGGAGTTGGGTAATTAAGTGGTTTGTGATGGGGATGGGCTCCTCTAGCCACAAGCACCCATCACGTACCAAGTAGAGCAGCTGCCTGATCACAAAAATAGTCACTAGGGTAGGATGGTAATGTGGAACCCAGAGCAGGTTTAACAGTCCTACCTTTTTTACACCTCCCAGCCACTTACGCGGCTCCATCTCTATGACTCCCATCGATGCATCTTTCTTCTAGCACATCAGATGCGCAGTTGCCAAATGAGGGAACTTCTCATGGTCCGCGAGATCCCAGTGTTCGAATTTTAGTATAGGCACTCACCCAAAGTGTACTCCTTAAAAAATTATGTCATCAAGGAGTAGTAGAGTCTATAGAGAGCATTTTCTCTCATCTATGTCTTTGGGCACCTTTTATTTTCCCTTCCGTGGAGGAACATATGTGGGCAGCCTGGTCAGAGGGTCTGCACCCTGGGTTTCCACCTCCATTTCTACATCCTCCTCCTCCTCTACCAGGATTTCTTGAAATTCTTCCTCCTCATCGGCCTCCAAATTGATCACCTTCCCCTTTACTTCCATGGTAATCCTAGTCCTTAACAGATTCCTAGGGGACACGCACACCGGTACCATAAGCTGCTTGTCTTTCTTAGGTCTCGGCGTGCACGGTAATTTAGGGATTTCTAAAACTATCCCGCACTTTCTGGGGCTTCTCCTACCGTCATGGCCTGCGCAACCTCCTCAACGATCATTGCTCTGATATCCATGGATTCCTCAAGCGCAGCCATAGTGCTATTCCATAATTCTCTCAATGGTTCGGGTAACTTCTCAAACAACGAATTCACCTTCAATAGATCGAACAAGTTTGGGTTCATGAATGTCTGGGTGCGCAACAGCTTAGTTCTCAAATTGCCAAGTGTTGTTTGCTAGATAGCCCTTTGCAATTTATAGCACCTTTTGAATTTGAATTTGATCGTTCCCCCCACATTCGGTCCATTAATGCTCACTTGGTGGCAGATTTTCAAGAATCTAACCCATAAAGTTCGCCTTAAATGCCTATCGCCTACTCCATTTTGTCTCAAACCCAGCATCACATCGTGAATAGTGACTATAATGGTCACTTTCTAGCTGACCCATGCGGCAGTGCAACTACCCTCGCGCTGTCGCAGACCCAGTGACACTTCGCTACTCCACGCAGACCTGACATCACGCAGCTCCTGGGCAGAGTAGTTTATAGTCCCGTGCCTCCTTTCAGCTACTTGGAATGCCAAGACTGTGCTTCTGTCGGCTAGTCAAATGGCCAGGCCACCTGTGTACACCTTCAAAATGACTACCATTGAATTTTCCTTGGAAGAGTTCTCCATTTAACTTTACCAACTGCACTGAACCACCATCTGTGATCTCCTTAATAACATATGGGCCCATATAATGCATTCTGAGCTTCCCTAGGAATTTATTGAACTTACTATCATACAATAACACCAAATAATTTGCCTTGACGGTGCACAAATTAATACACCGATCGTGCCAAGCCTTTTTGTGTTGCTTTTGGACCTACTGGTGAAATCCAGCCAAAAATAGTTCTTCTTCGAGCTCCTCCAACTAAGAGAGCCCCTCCTCGAGGGCTCTGCGATCCATCATACCTGAGCGATGCTATGCAGAGATTAGGCATGATGTATTCCATAGGAATTATAGCTTCCACTCCATAGACAAGCCTAAAAGGTGTTTTTCCCATCAACTTCTTGCATGTCATCCTATAAGCTCATAATATTGTGGGTACGTGCAAGTCCCAATCACTTCATTGCGCATTGTATACCTTGTTCAGCGCATTGCATACCTTATTGAATGCTTCCACATGGATAACCTTCTGCACGATTTTTATTCTTGCGTAATGTCTCCCCAACATTAAGAGCCATTTGCACATTTGTCTCCCCAACACATGTTTATTCATCATATCTTTCAGTGTTGAGTTCATGTCCATCTACGTAGGTTGATTTCCATATGCCTGCGTCCACCTAGCCAGACTCACGTGCAGATCATCCCATCCATTGTATTTATCTGTCAATCGCACCCTAGGCTTCCCAAATTGTGTGCGCATCATTCTCCTACATTTGCGCCAGTCGTCAAAGATCCCTTTGTGCATACCCCACCACCTCACAGGCGTAGTCCACAGTACCCAATCCAAGGCCTGGAAGTGTTACGTACCTACCTTTCAAATTTATTCAAGAAGGTGTCTACCTCACTGAGAACATCATAAGTAGGCAGGTCTCTTACTTCTGTTGATATGCAGTGCAGCGACCTTGTCATCATATTACAATTTAGTGTAGTTACCTCATGTAACTGATTCTGCGATCGCTCTATCTCCTCATCTAAATCTGAAGTATAGGAGCTTTGGCGCTGCCATGCAATCCACCCATCCATGGTGGGATTCACCCAGTCCTGGTTTCATGCTGTTATCTTATAGATGCAGTCCAAATCATCATCACTTTCATATTCATGCATGTTATAGACATTTTTGTGCCTTGCATCACTGAGCATGAAATGTCAATAATCAAGGGATCCAAAGTCCCTAAACATGTTGTTCCTACCCCTAGAGGAACAAGGCCAAGTAACCGCAGCACTTAACAAAAGTTCTCCACCTGAAAACACTCAAAAACAAGGCAATTCTGGATCATGTCAACTGCTCCACTGAGCATCTGCACTGAATGTCAACTGCTCCACTGTCTACCTACATTGAATGTCAACTGCAAAGAAGGCTACCTGCGCTGAGCGAGTTTGGACATGTGGCAAAGTCATTCCTCAAGGTGTCAATGCCCAGGAAGCTTCCAAAATGACACTTGGATCAGGGAATTCGACTGGTGATGAGTAAGAGGTTCCAAATCTCCAAGTGGAAGCAAGAACCTCCAAGTGGACTCAAGAACTCAAGTGGGAGAGGACACTAGTCAGCTTCATACCAGCCTCAAACTGACTCATCCTTTCTCCAAAACTCCTATATATAGATCTCTCTCATGAGGTCTAAAGGAGGCTGGAATTTGGTATTTGCAAAGAATTGTTGTTGGTTTGTGGCTAGAAATATTGGGTGTGTTATGCTTTGAAAGGAGCTGAAGAAGGAATTCCATTCTGTTGGGAAGGAGATGCTGGGTTGGAGCCCTATGGGTTGTATCTCTTCCTGAACCCTGTTACTTTCAATAAAGCTATCTTGATTCTTTCCTATATGCTGGTGTATTTTGTATGATTGCATTAGTATATTTGATTTACTTCTAATCCTGAATCATTTATGAATATGTATATTTGCCTTTGTATTGTGTTCTTCTCTTGTTGCAAGTAGCTGTTCTCTTGTCACAGGTAGCTGTTCTCTTGTGATCTCGTGGGATTCAAGTAGCTGTTCTCTTGATCAAGCGAGGAAGCAAGTAGCTGTGGACACACAAAGAGAAGAGGATTTAGTTCGAGGGACAACCGAAAGACAACAGTAAGTCTGCCGATCTCCTCTCTTTCATATTTCATAAAGGAAGAAATCATGATAGTTGTATTCGTTTGTTGCTAATGCGCTGTCACACCTTAGGTGGATAGGATCGTCCTAAATAGGCATTTTTCCCCACAACAAATTGGCGACTCCATTGGGGAGGAACTTGTTTATTCATTTCATTTGTGTTTCCGTCATTTGTTTACTTCATAGACTTGACAGCAACTCTTGAACTGCATCTTTCCCGGATGCAAAGTAAAAGTTGCTGCTTTGATCCAGTATGTTGGACTTGTCTATGATCTAAACTAGATTCACAAATGATTTGATTGATCCTTGTGATAGTATTTAGTACCCTATCAAAGCATCCCTCTGTTTATACCTTGCTTGTGTTTCTGATTTGGCCTGAAACAGTTGATTTTTGAGCATTTTGTGACCCAGAAACCAAGGGAAACGAGAGTTTCTCTCTTCAGCGCAGGCACTGTGAAGGCAGTCTGCATTTCAACGCAGGTCCCGAAGGGGCTACCTGCGCTGAATATCAAACTGACAGTGTTGGACCTGCGCTGAACCAGTGTGGCCTTGTGCAGCTAGGGTTCTTTGTCCTCTTTTGCCCTGTTTTGATCTCTGTTTTTGCAGCCTTTAACCAAGTATAGGTGCTGGTCTGATAACCCTTTTCTTTGCCTGAATTCCGCCCCAATTTTTGTACAAAAAGATTGTGAATGTTTTTATGTGTTTGTGGCGTCATTTACAGTCTTCCTTTGCATGAGTAAAGTAGTCTTTCTGTAGCCTTTGATTCAGATCTGATTGAGAGTGATCTTAGAAGAGATTTCATTGGTTGTTTGTTCAGAATGATTATAGTTTTACTTCTGCTTATTGGTTTGAATTTGTTCTTTTCAAAGTATCAAAACGAGTCTTTATTTCGAAAATCGCAAAGTGATTGTAATCTCTTCTACCCTTGTTGATTTCGAAGAAAGTGAACTTGTTGATTTTGATCATTGTAAAAGCGAATTCAAAGTTGTGCAAAAAGCTTTCTTTGTAGGCATTTATACTAAGAAAGTGAAAACAAAGACCTGCATTGTGCATTTTTCATTTAATAAGTTTGCATGTTGGATTTAGGGAAAGTGTATTAGAGTGTGATGATTGCTCTTTGAGAAAAGATAGTTGCTCTCTTTTCCCTTAGTAGCTAGGATTTTCAAAGTTGAAAGATTGTAAAGCTTGCTTATCATCTTAGACTGCATTTAGGAAGTTGTATCATACATCTCGTGGTGAACCTTGAAAGGCAAACTTTAAAAAGATCAACCTAAAATAAACTGAATGAACATAACAACGCTTTGTAACATAACGCACAACATAGAGGTCTAGGCTAGAGACGTGTTCCGGCGTCGTTAAACATAGTGACTGTCGATCTCGAAGAAGGTGGGTGATTCCTCCTGAGAGTCGGTGGCGCTAATACGGATTGTGCTCCCACGTAACGTCATGTATATATTGGGAGACCCCTATAGGCATATATCTTTTATCCTTAGGAAGCCGTGTCGGCCGCCCTGCTGATCGCAATGCAGTGAACACAGCATTCACGAAGATCGACCACCTGTACCGTAAAACGTATTCTGTGGTTTTGCGAGAAGTTTGGCACACCCTCTGCCTAGATCTCCAGAGCAGTTTCTTTTGGCCTTTTTCAGACTCTATAACAGAAAAAGTCCATCCGAGCATTTGTCACTTCAGGCTCGTTAAAACATCGAAGGAGACTAGAGTCATCTTTAGCTTTTTCTCGACTCTTTAAAACTGAAAAAGCAAGTTGTGTCTAAAGCGTCGTTAACAATTTATTTTAAACGGAACAATCACCCTTTAATCCTGCGTTGATCTTTAGGTTGAAAAGATGGAGCACACCAACCAAGGAGTTCCCTTGGGTGGAAATCCTAGTCCCTTCTCCTCTTGGGGAGATGTTGGTGCGCCCCACATGGCCACATTGTCGCTTCCAGGACTGACAATTGGCCTACCAGTTTGGCTCTTTTCGACCAATGTCGTTCAAAATACCACCACTCCTGAACAGTCGAGTCAACAGTTAGATCAGACAAGAGTTGCTTCCTAGCCTTCCACTTCATCTTCCTCCCCTCCTTCCTCTTCGCTTGACGGAACTGGTCGATCAAAAAATCGGGTTCCTAAGGAGAAGGAGAAGAAGAAGAAAGAAAAGAAGAAGAAGGAGCCTAAGGCGATTGGGGGCAAACGGATGTCATCTAACAAAAATCCACACACCGCACTTGTAAGGCCTAAATCGCCATGCATCATATGCAGGGGAGACCACTTCCATAGAGATTGTCCCTGTATCCCACGGATACTAAGAGACTGGTCCCCCCGTTTGCACAATTCGGGAGCATCAACCTCTGATAGCCATGTCGACTGCTCACCGTCAACTAGTGGGAGTGAAGCTCCAGGACAGAATGGGAAAGTTAAATTTCCCTGCAGACTATGTGAAGGCGATCACGCCATCCACCATTGTCCCTTCTTAGACGAGGCAAAAAGAGTTCTGGAAGATCACCCGATTTTACGAGCGAATCTTCCTCCTGGATATCAAAGACTCCTGCCAAGTCCCTCACTAGTTGAGAATCTGGCTGAGCCACTTAGATGGTCAGCCGAAACACCTGTCATTGAAGAAGAACCGTCTGGATCCATGCCTGACGAAAGTCAAAAGGTCTATACGGCAGTTGACCCAGTTTTGCCTTCAGAGGCTCCACCTTCGAATGACACCATCACAGAGGAGAATACAGACGACACCGTCCAGGTTCTCTTCATCAGCACTGACTCTGATGATCAAGGGGGAAATGCCACCATTCCTTTGTCGCAGGAAGGAACTTAATCAGAGCGCTATCCGGCTGTATATTCGGTCCCACCACCAAGCAACCTGGTTGTGTCCTTTGATTGGAACCAACTAGGCAGACCCCGGTTGCCAGCCAGTGTGCCATTCAGAATTATTTGTCAAATATACAGAATGGTAATGGCTGGCACTATCATTGATGAGAGGGCATCTGTGAGTATCCTTTCCTCTATTTCTTGGAGAGCGCTTGGTTCACCAGCACTCTTACCTGAGATGAGAAATCTATCAGGTTTTGATAAAGGAACCAGTCAACCTTTAGGGATCCTCCCCAATGTGCCTGTAACATTGAAAGGGAAGACCGTTCAAATGAACGTGATGGTCGTTCAAGGACCCTTGGATTATAACCTACTCCTTGGACGAGACTATATATATTGCATGGGAGCTGTAGTCTCCTCACTCTTTAGAGTAATGTGTTTTCCGCATGAAGGAAGAATGGTCAAGCTCGTGGACCAACTTTCGTTTCCCGGATCACACATCGCAAATAGTCATGTGCCATCCCCAAATGGTCTATTCATGCAAGAAGTGTCTCAACCCACCGTCCGTCCTCCTGATGAGCGTGAGTAATCTGGGAGGATATGACTGGAACCCAGGGGGCATGCATCCTGGCCTGCTTCGGCAGGGAAACTTTGGGTATAAGGTAGGTTTCCGCGGGAGAATATGACTAGTCCGTACCCCGTCCGTGGTTGGAAGAGGGGTTGTTCTAGAATAAGATTCTCTTGTCAAAGTTATGTGAGAGGGCGGGGGTCGTCACTCACCTTTGTTTATTTCGGTAGACATTGCCGAGGAAGTGTTTTGTTTGAAAGAGTAACGAGACAATCTTTGGGTAACCTGAAAGAGGTAAGCCTCTCCCGGTGAAATGAAAGTTTCGATGGAATTGAAGTAGAGGTAACCTTGAAACTCTGTTTTATACCTGGGGGCATGCAAACCTTTTGGAGTGCAAGCAAAGAGCGGTTATTTATTTGTTTTTTGGGTTAGTCGTTTCCTAACTTGCATAAAGAAAGGAGAGTGAGCATAGCTTTGGTAAGGCGCAAGCTCTATAAAAAATGGGATCTTTCATGAGACACTCTTATCTTATGACTGGGTAATTCGAGCAGTTTTAGCATAAAGTTCATGCTCGTTAAAAAATAAACGCAAGATCCGGGCATTTTTAACGCGGTCTTCATGCTCGTTAAAAAATAAATATAAGCAGTGAGCAATGTTTCCTCCAGAGTTTAAGCTCATTTTTAACTAAAAAATGAACCTATCCCGGTAAATAACCGCTGTGATCGTAAATTTATCAGCCATAAAAGCCTTGGTCGTGTTTGCACCTGCCACCTCCACTTTCATTTGGCTGATCGTTCACCTCCATATGATTGTTTACCCATTTTGAGGAATAGCTGCGAAGAGTGATTTCACCTAGCCATCCTTGTGACACTGTCGTGATTGGAAAATTCTAACCTGTACCTGGAATCAGTTGCTATCCCTGTTTATCACTCGTTCCTCAAAAGACGAGTCTTCTTTAAGCTCGTTTCAACTGACTCGTAAAATATGAAAAGATTGCCAAGTTTTGGCCTTCCAGCTCGTTAAAAGGACAGGAAGAGCTATCCCTCCTCTAGATTTTAATCTTTTTGGACCTGAGGGATTATTGCACAAAAAGATCGAGCGCTTGTTTTGTTCGGCTCGTTAAAGATATCGAAAACTCATCCCTTTTGTATTGTTTTATACTTTTTCAGACTTAAGGGATTAGATGACGAAAAAGGAATTTTGGAGTTAACTTTACGTACCTTTTCAGACTCTCTAAAAATGAAAAGGACCGAGTTATCCTTGTCGTTAGACTCGTTAAAATGATTAAATAGCGACAAACTTGTCTTTAGAAGAGAACGAGTTTCACTATCGCTAAGCTCGTTAAAACATAGCGATGGGCTTGCCCGAAGGGCAGGTTATAGAACAAGCATATGTTATCCTCCTCAAGCTTGACAAAAATAAAGAGGTACTGGTCAGCAATGACTGGGGAAAAATTGGGAAAAATCAAGAAAACTTTGATGGTAGCAGGTCGCTCTTGAACATGACACTTTTCCTCCGTATCACATTCGGGTTGGGTTGTTTCATTCACCGGTCACATCACCATGGTCTTGCCATACCATCCATATTTGGGGTAATGCTACCGATCCATCGTATCAGTGTCGCCATATGTTCAATAGAAGTCGTTCAGAAAGAGTCAACCGGGTCCCATCCACTGCCATACATTATCCTTCATCCATTCATGACCGCCACCCTGAATCATATGTCACAGATTGTTTTCACCTCCATTAAAATCATTAGCTCCGTTCCGTGTCACTCATGTGGGATTCATTAAGGCCCTCCTTTGACAGATCTCTCCTTGTCGACATGAGCTCATTATCCAAGGAGTTGATCTAGGAACAACCCCTTCAGTACTTTGAAGCTTGCATGCCTCAATGGCAAGTTTCTCACTTCCGACGATAGGTTTACATCAATGACCTTCGACCAGAAAATTTTGCGTGGTGTTCGACGCCAAGTCCTTTTTCACACCGCGTAAATTGTACTGCAGTACCTTGAGGGTCATTATCATTATCGGTGATTCCTCTCGCGCTTGTTAACGGTTTACATCATTGACCGGTAATCAAGCGATGTCTTTCCATGTTCGACTTCAGCGCAATTCTCACATGGATCGACTTGTACTTAGAGTGAAGATCGAACGAGTTTGAAGACCCCGGGTCTAGTTTCATCCATCCGGGCTGCAATATATATTTGAAAAATAAAGACATTTGACATGTACATCATTGCAGCAGATGATCATCCTACTCAAAGGATGATAATTTCACCAAAATTATCAGTCTACCATCAGACGATCGTCTGTTCTATGTACAAAAATGAATTTATAAAGCTGAGCATGGGAATGCCCGCCTCAGCTAGATCATGAAAGCAGTATGAATCATAATGTATTGTATTGTATTTTATTACAAGTCTCCTCCCAGTAGATGGATGAACTTCGGACCCTCCTGGATAAAGCATTTCACCCGATAAACGGCCTCATACTTTAGGGGGCAACTGTTATAGACATTTTTGTGTCTTGCATCACTGAGCATGAAATGTCAATAATCAAGGGATCCAAAGTCCCTAAACATGTTGTTCCTACCCCTAGAGGAACAAGGCCAAGTAACCACAGCACTTAACAAAAGTTCTCCACCTGAAAACACTCAAAAACAAGGCAATTCTAGATCATGTCAACTGCTCCACTGAGCATCTGCGCTGAATGTCAACTGCTCCACTGTCTACCTACGTTGAATGTCAACTGCAAAGAAGGCTACCTGCGCTGAGCGAGTTTGGACATGTGGCAGAGTCATTCCTCAAGGTGTCAATGCCCAGGAAGCTTCCAAAATGGCACTTGGATCAGGGAATTCGACTGGTGATGAGTAAGAGGTTCCAAATCTCCAAGTGGAAGCAAGAACCTCCAAGTGGACTCAAGAACTCAAGTGGGAGAGGACACTATTCAGCTTCATACCAGCCTCAAGCTGACTCATCCTTTCTCCAAAACTCCTATATATAGATCTCTCTCATGAGGTCTAAAGGAGGCTGGAATTTGATATTTGCAAAGAATTGTTGTTGGTTTGTGGCTAGAAATATTGGGTGTGTTATGCTTTGAAAGGAGCTGAAGAAGGAATTTCATTCTGTTGGGAAGGAGATGCTGGGTTGGAGCCCTATGGGTTGTATCTCTTCCTGAACCCTGTTACTTTCAATAAAGCTATCTTGATTCTTTCCTATATGCTGGTGTATTTTGTATGATTGCATTAGTATATTTGAGTTACTTCTAATCCTGAATCATTTATGAATATGTATATTTGCCTTTGTATTGTGTTCTTCTCTTGTTGCAAGTAGCTGTTCTCTTGTCACAGGTAGCTGTTCTCTTGTGATCTCGTGGGATTCAAGTAGCTGTTCTCTTGATCAAGCGAGGAAGAAAGTAGCTGTGGACACACAAAGAGAAGAGGATTTAGTTCGAGGGACAACCGAAATACAACGGTAAGTCTGCCGATCTCCTCTCTTTCATATTTCATAAAGGAAGAAATCATGATAGCTGTATTCGTTTGTTGCTAAGGCGCTGTCACACCTTAGGTGGATAGGATCGTCCTAAATAGGCATTTTTCCCCACAACAATGCATTGGCTCTGCATAGCATGATCCTTCAACAGGGTCTAGGGGTATAACTACGCATAGTGACTTCTTTTCAAAAATTGTTTTCCACTTTTTCAGATTAATCACCCCGTTCATGTCAGTGCCCCAATCAATTCCCAAGAGCGTGGGGTAGGGATTGTTGTCATCAATAATCTCTATCACTTCAAAGTCTTCTATCGCGCTCGCTCACTCAATGTCCATGGTTATTCCCTACAATCGCCCCATGGGTATTATTTTCTATTGGTTCACCATTCACAGTTGAATTATAGACCACTACAGCATAGGTTGCCCCATTCGCTCCCATGTCTATTTTGGCATAACATTCGCATTCAATCCTAAATCCAATATGACTTGATCCATCTCATATTCTTTGATCTACGCAATTAGTCTCATTTCTCTTCCTGTTCTTGTCTTGTGTTTTCTGATCTTCCTCACTACGTGCGGTTCCCCTGGGGTAGTCCCAGCACATCTGTTAAGGAGTTCTTGTAACCCTTTTACAGATTTATTGTCGCGCAGTAACTTCATACATGTTTCCAAGAATGTTGTGAGCATGGATGGGTCCATCTTCGGCTTCGGTCTATCTTTGCTTCCTGAAGTGGAGGCATCAATGGAGCTCTTCTTAGCTTTCATGAAGATTTCCCGAGTGTGCTCCAAATCAATATCTGCTTCTTTCGCCAGAGCTTTGTGAACCCAAGTACTATCTTCTGGTTGTTTTCCTTTTTCATCTCTCGTTGTGATTCCACTTCAGAGCACAATGTGTACATTCATATCTTCCTCACGTGGCTCAGGCCTCATCATCTACAGGTTTTGAGTCGGAGGAGGTGGTAGTGCTCCTTTGTCACGTATCCTAGCTATCAGTGTACGAAAATATTCTATCTCATGATCAAACAAGTTGCAATATAAACATGATTGGTGCGTTGGAATCATGCAATCGTGGGCATAATGTCCTGACCCTCCACAATTATAGCATATAAACTGTCTGCGACCTCTTCCAAGTCCTCCTCTGCCTCGGCCTCATCCGCACTCGTGAAATCATGTTCACGCCATTCTTGCATTCTGGTCAAGGGGCCACATTTCGAGCTGAACTCTATAGGTGGGAGTTCTATCCATCATTAACTCATAGCTTCTACAAGTCTACTCATCGTCTCCCACTAACCTATAAAAGTTGCAAAACAACTGTTGTGAATTTTGCATATACTTCTATAACAAGTGAAATTGTCCGTGGCATGTTTTCCTTCTATTTGATGGATCGTACACCATAAAGCAGGTGCCACACTAGGTCCTTCTTGTGCTTCGGGTCTTAAGGGCATCGGTCCTCCTCCTGCAAGGTAATTTGCGAAAACTAGGCAGTGGTCCTTATCATGACCTTGACCCTTGCATTTTATGCACCACACCTCTTCGCGAACTTCTAGTCAAGCTGTCTTGTCCTATTTCAGACTTTGCATCTCAAGGCATAAATTCTTCAGCTGCACATGGATCTGTTGAACTTCCAAGTTAGGTTCCTACATCGAGGTCTTATGCAGCCTCATTGCGATATCTAAGGCCTCTGCCTCAATCATTAATTTTTGTTGTGATGGCACACTCCTCAGATGGGGTGTTGGCGAAGTTAAAAACCACTCATGATGTTTTCCATCCGTCAGATTCATATTAGCCTCACGAATCATACATTTCAGCCTCTAATCCAGCTCCCGAGGAGTCTCACCTAGTAGCATCGTGATCTCTTCGAATCCAACGATCGACTATCCTTAAAACTTTGGCCTACTAAATTCTCTGTTTAACATTGCTTGGATATCTGCGATTCCCGCATTTGGATTATCATTAGAGTGCTTAATATACCAGGTCAGTGCGTGGTACTGTAGGGTGCCAACTAGTGTCACTTTCTTTATATTGTCATCTGTAACTCTTTGCATTTCCCATACAGCCCTTACCACTAACTATATTTGGTCCAGATCCTCATTTCCCAAACCCTTGAACACAGGCAACTTCACTGTTCTTGCCATATTGAATTGTGGTGGTGGTGGAGGTGGTATGAGTGAAGATGGAGGTGATGGTGGCGAAGCTGGTGGCGGAGTGGGTGGAGGTGGTATTTGCATAATTCTTTGCCTTATCATATGGATCACACTTCGTGGTGAGACCTTCACGAGCTCTTCCTCATCCCCTCTTGGAGGTGAAATCAATCAGCTAGTTTTGGGTCTCTTACTTCCTTCGTTCCTATAAGCTTTCCACTTCGTGTAGCCCCAAACATCAAGGTAACTACATAACCCTCTTTTCGCACAATAGCATTTTAATCCAAGTATTCAAAGACTTTACATACTTACCTCATAGTCATTTTATCAAAAATTGCTCTACCTCGCTATAGCTAACTGAGGTGTCAACCGCGTACTCAATAATGAATCCTCCAATAATACTATCGAGCCAATGATCAATGGTGCACGTGATATTATCCTCCGATGCCTCTAACTTTTGCACTAGCTCTGGGGTTCACAAAATAGAACCATCAAGTTTCCACCTTCATTGGCTATCTGCTAGCTTCGCAATCCACTCGTATAGCTCAGTAGGGAAGGACGCGAAGAAGATTTCGTGGATCTCTGTGTACATGTAGCAGTCTAACCACTCTTCTTTTATCAGTCATGGATTCTTATTCCCCTGTGTTGTGAACTCGTGAATTCTTCCGTCCAACCAGCCTTCAATTTCCTTCTTAGTTGGATTCCAATGATACGACATTAGACATCTCTATGCATATTCCAGTCCTAGCAATGGAACCATTTGTTGGCTTGAGGGGGTCTTACCCAGGTTTGGAGTTAATTAGCCAAACAAAACCCTACACTACTAGCCCTTTCGGCATCAGCCCGCGGAGTGTGAACTGAAGTCTCACCTTAAGCTGTATGGGGGGATGTTAGAACCAAGTTTCTGCACCCTTGATATGTTTGAGGTGTACATTTAGTCCAACTGTGCCTACCTTCATGCAGGTCACTTCGCGCATTGCCTTAACCTTCAATACCTTCACGATCTGTTATAATCACCTTTCACGTAACCCTAACCAGGGGCTGAGATGCTTTCACATTACTATGGTAGCGTCCTGCACTATTTCCACAAATTACATCATGTATCTTACTTATCTTCTTAAAGATCTTAGTTAACTTCATGTAAATAAATATTCTATCTTGCATTCACTTATTCGACACATTCATACATATTCGCACATCCTATAAGAATTAAAAGTGCAATGTATATTCAAGGTAATAGATGCATAAAATAGGAAATAAATACGCAGAATGGATATGAAACTTCTCTTTATTAATGCTCCAACTGTTATAGACTTGACTCGCCATGCGCACTCAGCTGCAGGGGTCCATGCATTCAGCTGCAGACTACTAGACCTCTGCACGCTTACTTACAGAGCCTTCTCCTACTCTACAACCCAACACTAGACTTTACACTTCAAATATGACTCAATCATTAATCCTTATCATTATTATTCCCTGATCTTTTGATTTCTTAGAGCCTCTCTCTATTTATACAATCCCATGGTCCGCGAACCATGGGTAGATCTCTACAGTTGACATTACACTACATAATTGAGGGCAGACAACCCTGTGACTCTTTTACAAACTACGCGCCCACAAAATGTGGAGTCTTTACATTTGGGTTACAATTTTTTACCAAAATCTGGGCTCTAAGCCCCAAAACTTCCCTTGGGGGATCCCATGCCCAACAGGCCCCCAACACAAACATTGTGACTCACCTTTGAGTCACCCTTTCAATGTGAAACTCTTTGCTCGAAGACCTCCCAACTCTGCTTGGATCGCTGCAAGATCGGAAATGCACTAAGTGGCTGCCTGCTACACTTACTGGACACACTCTTCAGAGACCGTTGTAGTTGAACTGCCTTCCTGAACCTGTTCCTGTGTTCCTTGCATCTGCATGAGCTTTGCTTCAATAGAGGTTGTAATGATATGCACCTCATCAATCAACAGGTGTAAGCGCACCTTCAAAACTATTTCCTTATGTTGAGCAGCATCGACCTGCTCCTTGAGCCCTTTCTCCAGCTGCATCTGTGTGAACCTCTGTGTAAGGGAAACCATCTGCGTGGTCCCTTTTACTTCATCATATTTCTAATGTAGCTCGTGCGCCTCTATTTCTAGGTGTTGTATGTTCGGGTCCTCCTGCAGAGTGTTGAGAACCTCCAACAGCTTTGTGCAGTCTTTCACTACAATGTTGATCTCCGCTATTGTTGTTGTAATCTCACTGGCGCACTATTCCTTAACCTCTGGTAGATTTGAAGGTTTCGCCTTCAATTGTAGTTCTCCTATCTAAAGGTTTAGCTCCAGCTAAACCTTAGCCATCTCTTCCTTTGCCTCACGCACCCATGCTGCTAGTTTCCGGATGCGCACCTCGCTGCTTTCTCTCCTTGAATGGCCGGCTCCGGGACCATCTGGCAAGATTCTGCGACCACCTGTAGAAGTTGTATGTTTTGTGCCACTACCATGTCGTGCTGCAGGCTCAACTGTTCAATGTTGATGCACTACTCACTCATGACCTAGAGCACACGACCCTCCCTAGCTTGTAGTTCTCTAGTAACTCTGTCCTGCAAAACATAGAGTGTCTCCCAAGGGAGTGTAGCCATATTTAGCCCAATTCCCTTCAACCTGCTAACCATAGGCCTGTCTGCCTCATTTTCTATCATGAGTGCTCCATCTAGCTGCACTATAGTGTTGGTCATTCTAGCAAACAACATTTCCTCAACCGCAGACATGCCTACTGTGAGGCTGGTTGACAGAGTGCTAGCTTGTGGAGTGCTCACCTGCAACTCCTGTATCTATGCTCGAAGACCCCCAACACCATCTGGTTTTCCTCTGTAAATTGCTTGAGGGCCTCCACAGTGACCTCCCTCACCATCTCCCCAATGTCATGTAGGTCCCCCTCAGTGAGGGTGATTGGGTTGAAAGAAGTTTTTGAAGCCTTCAACTTCTTCCGCGGCCCTACCTGCTCTCTTGGGCACTGTTGTTACAACTGTGTGGATGCTCTCTATGGGTCCATTCCACCTTGCTCTATATCTATTTCATGTTCAAGTGAAGGTGACTTTTGGCCTTTGTGCTCCTCCTCTGCTGCCTTCTACTGCTCTTCTGCCACCTTCACGACATCGCGTGCCTCCTGGGCCTTGGTTGTTGCTGCTTCGTTCATTCGCTTCTCTACCAACTGCGCCATCTGCAATTTTTCCTCATTCTTTTTCCTTTGTGCAGCAAACTTCTCTACTTCCATTGTGGAACTGGCTAGAGTGCACCGCTCCAGTGGCCACAATTCAAGGACAATGAATATGGCATCGTTCGTCGCTAGATAAGGGAGCTCGTGCCAAGTCTTCACAAGGTCCTTCCTCACCTTGATGTAATCCCCACTCTGATGTTTATCTCCATGAGCACCCAGAATATTTTGTTGTCCCTGATTCTCTGCACATCTCTAGTTGCCCACAAAGAAGCGTACTTCACTACCTCTAGAAGGTCCTATGCAATCATCGGGAACTGGCTGTCCTCGGGCAATTCCCATGCCACCAGCATGATGGACAACTGCAACCATGCATAATGAAAAGTCTTCCCCTGCTCCTGTGCCTCGTGGCAGTTTTCAAGGAACTCTCTACACAAGTATTCCACCTAGTTAAACTGGACCCCTTCTATGCATTGCGTGGTAAGTGCAACCACCAGTGCGAGCACCTCATCCGCGTGGAACTTTTGCATAACCTTTCCGGCCAATATCTGTGTCATGACTTTGACCGCTGCGTTGTTGATGTTGGAAATCGCATATCCTCTCTTCTTCTTCTCCAGCTTGAACTTCTTCTTCATGCCCTCCCCAATGGACAAATCATCACTTTTACCCTCTGAGATGTTCTTTAGGTCCTCCCCTTTGCAAGGAAGCTAGGTAATTAAGTGGTCCGTGATGGGGATGGGCTCCTCCAGCCATAAGCACCCATCATGCACTAGGCCGCCCAGCTGCTTGATGAAAAAAATAGTCACTGGTGCATGATGGTAATGCAGAATACAGAGAAGGTTTAACAGTCATGCCTCTTCTACACCTAGATGGAGCTAGTTCGACTCCTTGAAAATATTTCAATTGAGAATGCATGTTGATGGTAGCCAAGTAAGTAGGGACAACAATAGGTGAAGCTAAACATTCAAAGGAATCAAGTAAGAATTATTTTTAGTTGAATTTAATATATTTTTATTATGCAATTTAATGCATATATTGCGTGGATTTTGTTGTGTCCTTCATTTTTTTGGATAGTTTTGGTGAGAATATAGTTATAAAAAATAGGTAGCGGAAGTTGAAAAGAGCATGATCAATTTGGCCAGAATTTAGAACTATAGAATAAGAAGCCACAAACAAAGGACCAGCTGGTTATTTTGGAATTTGCTTATGTCCGCAAAAGAAGATTGAGCTATTACAGTTTAAAGAATCAAGAAAATGTGGGCCAAGCAAGCATGAGATGAATGGATCTCATCAAAGTAGTTATAACTTACTCCATAAAGTGATCAAGGGTTAAACTGATGAGATCAATGGGTCTAAATATATATATATATCTATATATATATTTATATATATATATATATATATATATATATATATTCAAAGCAAGCTACGTAAGGAGGAGAGATAGTAGAGAAGGGCTAAAATGCTTCCAAAATTTAGTCTCAATCTGCAATTCCCATTCTTTTATGTTTGAATGTATTGATCTGATGAGATCCAATATAATGGCTTTCATCTTCTTGATATACATCTATTGGAGATTGTATTATGAGATTTTTCTCCTAGATGATATAATAAAGAGATATGTTGCAGGGAATTTCTTGTGTAGTGCATGTGAATGTCCCCATTTAACATTTTTATTTTATGAATGTTGCACAACATATGAAAGCTTTGTTTGTGTCATGAATGAATGAATGGGATATCCATATGTTAATTCTATCAATGTCTATCTGAAAACCCTCAGTGCTTCCTAAAGTCTCGCCACACCTCAGATGAGACCTTTTGCCCCTTACGAAATATTGAATATGTTGACGGTAAGTTGTACTACATCGAAAACCTTTTGTGGAACACGAAGACAAAACCCTGGGTTTTTGTAACAATTTTTCACCAACGGATGCCGAAGAAAGGGTATGGTTAAGGTAGAAAATCTTCATCACATAAATATTTATTAAAATATTAGTAATGTGTGCATGGATTGAGTTTTCATGTTGAATATAAATTAAATGAATGAGTAATACAATCATGAGATACAATGTATTCAATAAGACATTGAGAAATTGCATGGAAATGTGGGAGGTATAAAATAAATGTATAACTACATTATGTTCATGAGTCCATGAGTATTAGCCTAGTAGTTTCTAAGCTTAAGACAAGAAATTCCATCACATAATGTTGAGTTTGTTCATAAGGGACATGAAGTTGAAGGATTGGTTTTTCCTAGTTAATGTGAGAATTGTATGGAACTATTGTATTAACAATGTTGGAAATCCAACAACCAAGGGGTATCCCTGATGTGAAGTACAAATTAGACCTCACACCATTTGGAGTAGGAGCCCCATCTATAATATCGACCCAGTTTCCATGTATTCTTAAAGGTATGCCTTGACTCTAGCTGTCAGCAAGAGCGAGGGATGTAAATGTTCCTTCGAAGATAAAGGGGGGTGTGCCTGGTGAGTGTTCGATCATATGTGTGTCCAAGTTCTTTCATTGTGAAGGGGAGGAAAAGTGAGCCTCTAAGAGAGAGGTAGTAGTACTACCCTAGTAGAGACACACATAAACAAGAAGGATCCTTACAACATTAAGCAAAATAGTGCACAAAGATGTGACAGTTCATTCAACCAATGTAATTACGAGGATCTTTCTAATATCCAGAGGAATATTCCATGAGGAAGTCACAACTATAATAGAAATTACAACACATTCTCAATATGATAGGTACTAAAATAACCGAAATAGTTCAACTACTTTACCATATATGAAAACAAACAAGAATCTCAAACATTCACAAAATAGTCTTACAAATATCCAAAATCCATGCATGAAGGATGTGTTGGCCCATAAGGCTTCTTATTTTAAGTAAGACTTCTAGGACACATTTATACAATGAACATCACTATCTCCAATAGTGGAGCACTAGAGCCACTCCTTTCTCCTCAAAAGAACTGATTTGTCTCTCTAATGCCTTGCGGGAGGAGCCAAGGTAAAAATGTCATTTTCTCATACAATGAGGGTGTATATATAACCAAAAGGCGATGCTTCACCTTCATTGTGACTCTTTGACTACCGACATGACAATTTGACTTCCTATGACTTTTCAACCTTACATGACTCTTCATATTCTGAATGTGTGCTTTGGACTTCCACTTTACAATACATTTCGAATAGGTTTTTACATAGTCCACAATAATGATGTGGCATATGATGATTGTGAAACAACATGACAAGACACTGATGACATAAATACATGATGATGTGATAATGACAAGTTGTATTTCTTGCTACTTATTTCTTTGTGTCTTCTTGAAAAGATGGTACATGTTCTTCTTCTTCCTCCTCCTTATTACTTGAAGATAAGGAGTCTTCCATGTGATCTTGATCTTGATCTTCTGTTAGATTTTTGATGCTCCTTCGTCTTCTCACCTAATGACCATCTTATTTCTTTAGCTCAATATGTGTCTTCTAGCATGTCCTCCTTCTCCATCTCTTTCTTCATCATCTTGCCATAGCATGATAGAGTACCTATGTCTATAATCCACTAATGACAAGACGATATCAGTTTGGTAAACCCCTAATCTAATATCTTGCATATTGCTCCACTAACTGAGCTGGAACCATCTGACATGGTAGGAAAAAGGCTCAGTAACGATGAAATTTCACAACTCAGGTAGTTAGGGGTGAGTTTGAGCCTTGAGACTTCATGGTGCACATTTCAAGTTGACCTAAGGAAGAAATATGCGTAGTTTGGGAGCTCAAGTTGACATGCTGAGGGGATGGGCATTGGATCAACTTATTGCACAGTTCTCGAGGAAATATGAACCCAATGATTGTGCAATTTCACATTTAAAGATCTCAAGCTAAGGCTTGAGTCTTAATACTATTCAATGCACAGTTCAGGTAGGATTGGGGATAAAAACTATGCAGTTTATTGACTTAGCGAGCTTAGCTGCAGTGTTTTGCACTGCTTGGGAAAACCACGTAGCTCTGGGGGGTAGGCGACATTGGGCCATTCAATATTTTCACAGTTAAGGAGCTTAAGGATGAGCTTGAGGCTAGAGACTATGCAATTCTTAGTTAAGGCTAGGTTGGGAGGATGAATTGTGCAATTCTAGGAGGCAAGGTCAGGCTTGAGCACTAAAACTATGTAGTGAAGCAATCATAGCAAGTAGGAGCTACACATTGTGCATTGTCAAGGGACAAGGATGCATCTTGAGGGTTATAATTTCATAGTGCACAGTTGAGGAAGACCGGATGAGGCTACCTTGTTGTAGAATTTCTAAAAACTGGCTAAGGGTGGGACCGAGGAGACTAACGTGAAAACTGACACGACTTGATTATGATCACACACTTGAAAAACTTTGATGAAAAAACAACATAAATCATCTGGAACATGATAATAAACATATTTCGCTCAATACGACAACTTTGCGACGAATTTACGACAAGTGTGACACTAAAGGTACACTTTACGACAACCGAGAAAACACCTGTGCGCCAATGCTAAAAGCTTTGGGAATGAGTGTGACTAATATTTACATGGTTATACCAACTCACTCACACAAATATAACCCCTTGAAACCACCAAAACAAGCATATGTTCATTGTAGGACAATCAACATACGAAAAGATGCCAATTGATAAAGTGTGAACGACTCTTGCAATATGTGGACAACAGTGAAAGTAATGCATGCCACAAGGAAGATAACATGAAAATGACACTAGTTAGAGTAGAGGCAAGTGAAAATTATATTTGAAAACATTAAAATGACACGTGCAAAAAAAAAGTATGAGAAAGCGAAAATTTGCAAAACTCAGTGAAATGGAAGTATGAATGCAGCTAGAATGTAAGAAACTATTGTTGCTAGTGCACACTGGTTGTTGACATGGATTGGACATCACACAGGCATAATATTGAAGGAAAGTGTTATGCTTGTCAAAGCTTGCATAAAAGGCTGTGCTCATGAAATTGTTGCTGACTGAGCATGTGTGAGCAAGTGACTTCAACACTTTCGATTCAAGCATAGAGCACAAAAGTATCAACCGAGCAAAAAGTAACTATGGAATGATGGATCACAAGATCCATAGTTGGCTCCAAAATTCGAGTGTACTCAAATTTTTTGAGGGAATTTGTCGCAACGACAACGTATTAATATATTGAAGAAATTTTGTCCTTAATATCTAGTGGTTTATGACAAAGGGAATCAGCCTTCAATGTGTAAATATTACTAGAATTGTTGCGATGCATCTATTAATTACTATGATATGATTCGGTCATGACACTCATATTATGAATGATGGTGCTACATATGCTTCATGCATTGAGTGCATGCACTCTTGTATGGAACAATGAATTACATGATTGAATGTCATGAAATGAAATAACTTTTAATACTCTTAAGGAATTTTTGAATAGTGAAATGAGTGGCCTGAATCCCTCATCCTACAAAAGAAAGTGAAAACTAATTACTCATGAATTTAGAGATGTATATTAGTGGAGAACGTGGTTATGTAACTCTTAGGTTTGACCCTTTGGCTCTGGAAATTTTTTTTGACTGCATTATGAAATGTTTATAATAATTGTGATGAAAATACATGATGTAATGATAGCTTCATTTCAATCTATCTAATATCAATTGGAAGTTATAGAATTACCATGTGTGTAATAATTCTGAGATCACTCTAGAGGATGTTGTACATTTTGAAATGAAAATATTTTATAAATGAACACTAATGACTAATTATTTAATTCAAAGTTCATATTATAGGTAGAGTGCTAGAATGGGGTGTGAGATATAATCCACTGTGACATATAAAAATATCACCACTTACAAAGGAGCCCAACTTGATAACTAAAACTCTCAGGTTTATGAGATTTGGCTTTTGAATGAAGCAAATTTGGGAAATTAAAATTTTTTTTATGAAAATTTTGAGTATATATCATGGGAACATAATGTTGTGATATATGTGAAATGGTCAAGCAAATATCCCAAGAACAACGCCAATGTGGTGATATGGCATCCTTGTGACACACTTCAATTATCGCATGGGAGAAAGTCATAAACGACACCTTGACTATAAGGCTCCATGGGAATCGTAGCATAATTTATGTTAAAGTGTGCCAGAAGGGAACTTAGTTATAAGAATATAACAATCTCCTCAATAATTCCACATAGGAATCCCCTAGGAAAGGTAGATCACCTAAGGAAGGGGGTTCCCTAGGTTTGGAAGTATGAGTAACTAATGGGAGAAGAAATTTGTCACACACTCACTAGGATGTGGGTATAAGAGGGTCTGTCCATTGTAGGCAGTGAGATAAACTTGTTACCTATGGAGGAAAAGGAGGAAAAGAATAACCATATAGATAAGTATTTGTTAAAATCCTTATCTATTATAAATTTAACTTTTTTTGGGAAAAATCCAAGTTTTCTATAGAAGGATTATTGGCTAAGTAATAAAATGAATTGTGAAACATATGTGATGTTGATTTTTTGGTGTAGGTCCTAAATGGAACACTACTAGAAGTAACAAAGTTGATATACAAGAGAAAAGAGGTATTTTGTGCCTAAGGCTACAAGCAATTGCACAATGGATTTCACATATAAAATTTATGAGTTCAGTCTGCAATATTGAATGCTAGTAATATATTTTATTGTAGGAAAAGTTAGACTTACAAAAGGAAGCTATATAAGGTATATAGGTAGCCAAACTGTTAGGCACCTATACTACTAGTGTAACCCCTTATTTTTATTAGTACAACCCCCTTATTATATTGTTGTGCCCATGTAGTCCCCATAGTTTTATTATTGTGCCCTTACATTATTATTGTTATGTCAGCTCTGACTATATTATGACCCCTTAGACTCCTATATATAGAAAGGAGGTTGTGTCATTTGTATCATCCAAGAATTGTTCGTTTGTGTAATGTAAAGGAGGTTTCCCCCTTGAAGAGGCTTGTTTCTAAGGCGTTTATCTATCTTTTCTATCTTTTTGTGAGCTGGTTTCATAACATTTGGTATCAGAGCTTTGGATTATAGGGTTTCGCTACTCCAAATAGCTCATCGTGGAATTTTCACCATAACTTGTTTTCTGCGACATTTCAGGAGCGAAAAAAAAAAAAAACCCATTTGAAATGAACTCGCGCTAAACCTCCCAGCCGAATTTCAGAGCTTGTCTCGCTATATTGTCGGAGAGGTGATCTGAGGAAGTTAGAGTTTTTTCAAGCTCCATAATTTCAACTAAAACAAGACATCGTGGTATTTTCGCTATAATTGTTTCACTACGAAGTTTCAAAAGCTAAACCAAAAACCCATTTGAGAAGAAATCAGTCTGAATCTCGGCTCCAAAATTCAAACCCTGTCTCACTATATTTTCAGATATATAGTCTGAGGCAATTAGGGTTTTTGCAGACCCCCGAATTACATTTCAAACATGTCACATTGGGAAAATCGTCATAACTGTCTCTCTGAGCATCATATTGAAATTTCATAAGGATTGTAGTTTCTTGTGTATATTTTCCAGATCCAAAGGTCAAGATAGTGACACGTGGCACTTCATACAAGTTTGCTCTTCTGAAAAGGTATATAATCAGGTCATCTTGGGAGATTGCACATAACTCTTCCTTGGAGAATCCAAGTTTGATCAGACTAGTGGCTTTGGAAAGAGGACACAGAGGGCTACTTCAGATCACAGTTGTAGAACTGGAAGAGCTGGAATTACAAAGTTATAGTCGTTTCAATATTGATCTCCTAAAATCAAGAAGAGGGCATATGACGAAGTTTGATGGCAAGGATCCGGTAAATTGGATGCTACAGATGGAGCAATATTTTGATCTACATGAGGTGCAACTGTTACAAAAGGTACATATTGCATCTGCATATTTAAAACTAGATCAATTTTTATGGTATAAAGGGCTTTGTTCTCGTAAACCACTTGTTACGTGGTCAATTTTCATGGAGGAAATGATAGCACATTATGAGGCTACAAAGCGAAACACCTTCTTTAACCAATTGATAAATCTCAAACAAAAGTGTTCAATGGCAGAGCACATTGAGAACTTTCAAAAATTGAATATAATGGTAAATGATATTCCAGAGAAGCAAAGGATTGATGTCTTCATAGGTACTTTAAAGGATAACATTCAACATGAGGTTCGTCGTTGGGAACCTGATTCATTGGAGAAGACATTCAGGTGGGCAAGAAAAATTGAAAGCGAAATTATGGAAACAAGGAATCCCACCACTCACGACTATAACTATGGAAGTGTTTCTTCTCCTAGCCTTCCACAACCTACAATATTTACACCACAACAATTAGAAGAAAAAGGAGAAAAAGGGCTTTGTTACAATTGTGATAGAAAATGCACTAAAGGTCATAAGTGTGCTGAGAAGAAATTATTTTACATAGAGTATGAAGAGGAGGAAGAAAAGGATCAAGAAACATCAAAAGAAGAGGATATACGCTAGGACCCAACCCCAAAGAAAGAAGAAATGAATCTGACCATATCTTATAAAGCATTGGCAAGAATTACCACTCCTCAAACTCTCAAGATAGAAGGAAATATCAATAAGAAAAAGGTTCAAGAAGTGAAAGATCACATCAAGAAATAAGAAATGAATCCAACCATATCTTGTAATGAATTGGCCGGAATTACCACTCCTCAAACTATGAATATAGAAGGACATATCAAGAAGAAAAATGTTCAAGAAGTGAAAGATCACTTTGAGCATCAAGAAATGAATCTGACTATATCTTGTAAAGCATTGGAAGAAATTACCACTCCTCAAACTCTCAAGATAGAAGGACATATCAAGAAGAAAAAGGTTCAAGCAGTGAAAGATCACATCGAGCATCAACAACAAGTTCTCCAACTTTTAAAGGATAACGCCACTTTGGTGCAGAATCAAATGAAACAATAGGTAGATCAACATCGCAATGAAAAACGTTTTGATGTAGGTGA
Organism: Pinus tabuliformis; assembly: GCA_031772625.1. Taxonomy (NCBI): domain Eukaryota; kingdom Viridiplantae; phylum Streptophyta; class Pinopsida; order Pinales; family Pinaceae; genus Pinus; species Pinus tabuliformis. Next base: position 431,533,522 of record CM062814.1, on the reverse strand, counting down.
TTGGGTATTTTTACAGCTACATCTCAAGCAAGCTATTTATGAGAAGGCAATGTTGGCAATATTACATGCACTTAAGAAATGGCGACCTTACCCAATGGGAAGACACTTCAAGGTAAAAATGGATCATGATAGTCTTAAATACTTTTTATAACAAATATTATCTTTAGAAGAACGGAAAAAATGGGTCACAAATATGTTGGTTTATGAATTTGACATCATATACAAAAAAGGGAAGAAAATTTTTGTTGCAGATGCACTCTCAAGAAATGATGAGGATGTTGAAGCATTGTTTTGTGTTATTTCTATTATCCAACCAAATTGGATAAACAAAGCAAGGGATGAATGGAAGAAGGACAAAGAAGTGTGGACACTCATTCAAAAGTTGCAGAATATCCCAATTCAAACAATATTGCCAAAACTTGAAGAGGAAGGAAAAATCATATTGGAACCTGGAGCAGTCACAGAAACAAGAGCCGACATCTACGAAATCGATCAATTTCAGAGTATATCATCAAGTGGAAGAACTTACCTACTGAAGATTCCACATGGGAGGACAAGAATTTTATACAGAAGCATCAATAACTACTCAAGCATTGAGGACAAAACGTTTTGAAGGAGAGGGTCATGTTAGGCCCCTATACTACTAGTGTAACCCCTTATTGTTATTAGTAAAACCCCCTTATTATATTGTTGTGCAACCTTAGTCCTTGGTGCAACACTGTTGGATAACCCAATGTAGCAAAGAAAAAGACCCCTCTGCCAGCTCCTAGATTATCACCTACACATAAACAAGATGGAGAGTAATCCTACAACATATAAAATCTGTTAATTAACATATTAATACATAAATATATGAAACAAAATGAATCTACTATACTTATAAGTTATGGTATTGAATAAACATGTAAATAAACACTACATCAACACCATAAAGTAGACAACACAAAAACATATCTATATTATTAGACTAAAGAAGAATGATTACAACCATCTTGGCTGGATCAAGCTTCCTCTAGTCCTCAAGCTCTTTTCTCTCTCTCTCTATCAACCTGTTGGTAGCATAACAAATATATCTCATACAAAGTTTCAACAACCATTTGACAACCATTCAACCTCCATCACAATGACCAAGCCTCCAATATATAGATGGTGAGAGGCTCATCGTTTCCAATTCTCTCATGAGTTCCATTGAGGTAAAACCTAGGATGTTTACCCCATTTATTTCTCTTTCCCTTTCCATGAGACTCTGTTAGTAATATCAATATCCTTAGTTATGTCGGAAGTATATGTTTCCTACATTTTAGGCTGGCATTTGAGTGAAAAGCAGAGTGTCAGTCAATCAACTCGCATTTTTACCTCCAGAATATCACAAATATTGGGTAACACTGCCCTTTAGGAAAAAAAAATGAGTTAACCTAGGGAATAACGCCATTGGCTGATTCATGGAGAGTGTTATAACTCTTCATGCATGTTTCTAGGGTGTGCTACCCTGGAAAATAGTCTTATGAATTAGGTCATGTCTTTAACCAAACTGTTTTTCTCCTTTGAGCTAATGAGGTCATTTTCCTATATAATAGATGTCCCCTAAAGTATGAGGTCAGAGACAATGATGATGACTGAAACAATTTATAAATAGTGTTTGGGAAAAGATAGAGAGGATTAGGGCTTTAGGATAGCGGGAAACCTGAAACAAACCACATATGTCAAAAATATAAAATCATGTCCTGAGTTAGGCATTCCCATGCTCAGTAGCTATGTCAGAGTGATTTCTCAAAAGAGGTATGACAATCATGTACATGGATAAGCACAATGTGGAACTGTGTCATAATATGATCATCCTGACGAGATGTCTCCAAAAATAATATACATAGCTTGGGGGGAGAAACAAGGATGAGTGATGTAAGCCTCTACCAAAGGTCTTGGTCGTCACTTTATCTAAACAACATATTTCTTTACATGTTAATAAAGGAGTTGATGTCGAACATGTGAGAAATCGTCTGATTACCAGTAAATAATGAAAATTGTTAATAGACGCGAGGATGGCCACTGATAAGGATGATGGTCTCCAAGATTCACAGTAGAATCTAATGAGTGTGAAGAATGATGTTGTCATCGAACACTTGTAGAATCATTCAACTAGGAGGATGAAAAACCATAATCAAGCACAGGGAAACCTACGACTAATGATGACATGCTCGAGGGTACTGATATGTTTCTATATATGCTTCGTAGATATAGTGTTGAAGTCGATAGGGAGAGACTTATTGAAAGGTAGGTAATAAGGTGTCCTACATCAGTCAACATGAAATGGGACAAGAATGATTTATTTTTGGAGATAAATTTTGAGCAATGTTGGGATGGGTCCTATTGTAGCGGCTACAACCACCCTCCAAAATTTTTCCTTATCTTCGTTTTGGAGCCTCCCTACCAACCTTTCACAACAACATGTCTCGCTTCATCAAGTACACAAGCTTCAGTGTTTTTCTTGCCGAAAGGAAACCTGTCTATCAGAGCTTGATGCATTCCCCTCACAACTTGTTTCTCTGGACTTGGTACAACTGTAGGATGTAAAAATTCTTCAAGAAATTGTACAATTATGGAGGCCAACCAACCATCCCTCCAGAAATTGTGAAATCCAGTCTGGCAGCCTGCTCAGCTCCAGAATTTCACAATTCTGCCAGTCAGGCTTCGTTCAAAAAATTACACAATTCTACCAGTCAGGCTTCGTTCAAAAAATTGCGCAATTCTTTCCAACAGGGCTACTTAGCCCAGGAATTGTGTAATCTTGGGTAGCAGTCAGTTGCTCTGTCTAGAAATTGCACAAATCTCCTGGATAGTCAACCCAACTCCTTTCCATAAATGAGCATTTTCTCCCAGCAGTTGAGTAGCCTCTTGCATGCGTAGTTGGGTTGACCAATTCCACCCAGGACCAAGGAAACTTTACTTGCATGCATGGCTTGACTTTTCCCGGAATAGAAAAAGGCAACATGCAAAAAGCATCCCTAGATTTTAGGGAGCTATTTTTAGTAGCTGGAGGTTACATGCAAAGATCATTTTAGAATACTTCCTCCAAGTGTCACTTTTTCCTAGATTTGTGGCATGTGCGTCGTGAGGTCCAAACTTATTTGTTCGACGCATCATATCTCATTCGTTCACATCAATCTTGGAGCTATGACATCCCAAAACACATCCAGGACTCTTCGACACATCTAGCTCAGCTATTCATGGGTAAGTGGTCTCAACTTGTATTTTTTAGCATTTTTTTTGCTTTTTGTGTCTTTGCTTGTGTGAGTGTTTTTTGCTTGATTTATTTGAAATCTTGTTGTCGTTTACATGCATACTAGATTGTACTAGCACCGTTTCAGTTTTTGTTGCTATCTCACTACTGTCGCATGCAAAACTATTTTGCACGAACGGTCACCAATTTGGTGACCCGCTTCACCCACATGCATGTTGTTCCATTTTCTGAATCTTTCATTCACTGTTTGCATGCCTGATCATTTACCTATGATCAAATTCAGTATCGATATGCATTCACTTTCACATTTTCATTTAGTTGTCCATTGGCGGGTCTGGGTAGCCTTGACCTGGACTCTGCCTCACCAAGACAGCATTGCGCAATCCTGAGAGGGAGGGCTCTACCTTCCCCTCCAGAAATGCGCATTTTTGCCCAGTAGTTGTTCCCCAATCCTACTTTGCACAATTATGAGGGATAGTGGCTATTGGCCAAGAAAATTGCGCAATGCAGTCACTGAGCTTGCAACCATTGCCAATTGAAATTTCCCATTGCACAATTCCAACAGCCAACCTGGATTGTGCATTTCATAACTCCAGTAGCCATTAATGCCTCCCAGATAGCCCAGACTTCCTTTTGTGTAGCTTTGGAAACCAGTCAGTTAGCCTCCCAAAAACAATTGCACAATCTTTGCCTATCAATCCCCAAGTATGTGTTATTTCATTCCTCCAATTTTCTTTGGTTTTCGCTAATATATTTCTTGCCATGCATGTTGCTTTGTCTCTATATCTCAAAGGTGTTCGTCCGCCTCTTGATATTTCAAGACCAATGGCCTCTAAGAGAGGAGGATCAAAGGACACTGGTGGAAGTGGAACTGGAGAAGCGGTTGAGTGCGTGTCTGCAACTCTATCGATCTATGAAGATACCAAGTTGATTCTAGACAAGGACATGAAGCTCAAATGACAAGAGGTCAATGATGCATTTACAACACATCTGTGGAAGACCTCGAATACCACCAAGTATATGTGAACATTCACAAGTCCAGCTTGTACCGGATTGCATGAAAATACCTCATGTTGCCATGCACGGACATGATACACTAGATCATATCGCACACTAACACCGAGACGATGAACTTGAATAGTGTCAGTTGGATGAAGATTGTAACCTTCAGGGCCGAGGATTATGATGAGATGTATCAGATGTCAGAGCCCATGACTATCATCGAGACTCCCTCAAGCTTACCCAACAATAATGCCAACTCCAGAGACATTCTGAAGAACTGGTTAAAGGAGTTGGCTAGATTCAGGATGACACCCAACGAGATCTACAAGATGAAGATATTGTGGAAATCATATCAATACTTTGTCATTTTCGCATGTCGACTGTATGGCCAAGAAAGCACAGAAAGCTTCCCATAGAGTTGGGTGAGTGCGCTGGACCAACTGGCCCAAGAGGCCAAACCTTGCAACTGGTCCAGCATTTTGGCTCATTAGCTGAAGGAATAGGTAAGAAGGGCTTGACAACCACCCAAAGGTATGCAAGTAGAAATCTACATGTCCACCTACATCTTGGATGCAGTCTGTGCCTGACAAGAGTTCCCAGGCTTGAACTGGGCATGGCCATCGGCAGAGACTACTGTGAACACTTATTGTAAGTTGTTGTTCAAATGCAGCTTCAGAGGAGTTATCACATGACTTTTCGTTCCTTTTGTCAGCCTGGTATACAAGATGATATTCGAACAGGATCCACCCTGCATGTCAATGAAAGCAATGGAGGCACTAATAGACATATCTGATTGGTATGCCTCATCGTCTGGCACCTTCATACGAATGTACAGTGCGGAGAAGCCTTCACATGTTCTACCAAAGTTTTCCTTGGATGTGCTCATCATGCAGGAAGTAGCATATCAAATCTCAGTAGGATTTATAGCTAGGCTGCAACGGAAGAAGAAGGCACCTTAGCCCACTCTTCTGCTATGCATTGGGTTATATGAGATCCGAGGTTAAAGCATGTGGATGTTGAAGTAGAGCATACAAATAAGTATACATTCGACCTCTAAAGTTACTATCCGGATGACCCACATTATCTTGTGAAAGATCACTACACGAGAGTACAGTTCAACTGGATCCACGGGGCATTTCATTGGGCAGAGGAGGACCCATGGAGATATTGCTATAGTTTCTCCTGACCCAATGAATAGGTCGGCTTTGCTATGGAGTGGTTAGTGAAGCAATGTGAAGCAACATCCCGGAGAGAACCAAAAGCAACAATAGTAGCAGAGGTGAACATACAAGTGCGTGACAAGGGCAAGAGAAAGATTTTTGATGGCATGGAGGAAGAGAAAAGATGGAAGTTCTGAGGAGATCCACTTATGGAAAAAGCAGCTATGGCTATAGTGGCTAAGAAGAATTTCGCAGCAAGTGAATCGTGCAAAGGAAGAGGGAGAAATGAAGGATGGAAGAGATGGAGAAGGAGTTGCATGCGTTGAAGGAGCAACTCCTGAAGGAACAAGAGATGTGAAAACAGGAGAGGGAAGCACAGTAGCAATAGGTACAACAGGGGGCGCAACATGTGTTGATGGATGAAACAACACCCATACATGTAGTGGAATCATAATAAAATCTAGCATTAGGCAGACATGGTGAATCACCGCAGGAGCAAGACTTCATTCATTAGATAGAGAAAGCACTTCAACAGTTGGATATGGATATGGAGCAACAGGATTTGGAACAAGACATCGACCTCATGCATCATCACCAAGAGGTCAACTTACCCACTTCACCACTTCTAGAATATGAGAAAGTCTTAAGCAATCAAGGAGGCACTAAGATCCTTGGAGATCAGCCGAAAGGAGAGATGCACAACATTTTGTTCGAAGAGTCTCAACATAGAGTCGTGTAGTCTTACAGAGTGTCAAATTTGGATGATCACACAACTCCTACACAAGTTGAGGAACGAGTGATCATGTCTGATGTGCGCAAACATCCAGCAGCCGTAGCTGATGCCACTAGAGCATATGTTGAACCCACTAGCTCAAGTGCTCTCTTTCTTATAGTTGAGAATGACCGAATGGCTAAGGAGCTATAGACGGCCAAGCAAGGAGGAGGTGTGGTGACAACGTCTACCAGAGATGAACTGAAGAATGCAATACTATATGAAGTGTTGTCAGTTCACATAGTTATGTGAGCATTATATTCCAATTTTGGTACCGTCCACAAGGTAGTCGTCCATCTCAATGGGTGGCAGTAACGATGTGTTATAAGAGCACGTATCTTAGAAAACATGCATGATGTTGTTGATTACGTGAAAACATGGACGATGAAATACAAGGGATCCCCGCTTAACTTACCTAAGATGATGAAGCCCAGAGCGGTCGATCAAAAGTCCCGTATCCGGAGTCAGATCTGGAACTATGAAGAGCTCCCGCAACTCATCACTAATATACAGCCTTCCCATGCATGTGTATTCAAGAGTTTGGATGTTATATTGTGCACACATGCGATCCCATCTATTGGGACTCTCACCCACGTGAATACAAAGGCACTGGTCTGACTAGATCTTGACTCATACTTTGATGAGTTGATGCACATTTCCACCAGCCTAGACTTTCCCATCAATGCAGACATCATGCACAAGTATGTTGTTGGTCCGGATGCATTGAAGACAATGATGTGCATGCTTTCAAATGACTTGGACAGAGGAGCCCGAGAAGTGTACCCGGATGCTATGGATGCAAGAGTCAGGTTCCAGAAAGATGTCACCTTGGAGCACAAGGACACCATCGCTGACTACCGATCTTGGCATTAGTTTGCTACTGTCAATCACAATGAAGATGTCGAAGAGTTGGTATTCCAATAGTTTTATGAGTCATAGTGATGTCTAGTAAGGTCTTCTCAAAAATTTTTGTCTCACATGGGTACATGTGCATTGTAATGTAACATCTTGTCAAGTGTAATTTCAAGTGTCGATAGTAGACGTAACAGTCATAGAGTAGATAAAGAGTCATGAGGGTATATGAATTGTTACAAATGGGAATGTCAAGGGTCATCCCACCCTTTGCTATAAATAGTCCCTCATAACTCATTGTAAAGGCTTTTGGTCAATGTTGGCTTAGTGGGTCTTGACCCAAGTTCATAGTTAGCTGTCCCAAACATATCCCTACACTACTGGCCCTTTCGGTGTCAATCCATGGACTGCGGACTGAAGTCTCACCCGAAGCAGTATTGGGGGATGTTGGAACCAAGTTTCTGCACCCAGATATGAGTGTGATGTAAATCTTACTTCCTACGGATCAATAAGCGTTTAATGATTATCAATGTAACTTCCTTTACTAGTCTCTAGACCCCCTCAAAGGTCTATGACTATCTTTCGCGGACCCTGAATTGGAGGATCCACTACTTACATGCATCAAATATTACTTATGACCCAGTAATTACTCAGATTAGCTTAAGTGTTCAATAAATTCAACATACAACAAGATAATCTTACCATAAACAGTTAATAGTAATTGCGTTCATATAACAGTATAAGTCATGTAAAGTCGTGCATCACTACATCATTATTTCATAAACCCCTTATAACATAAGGCGCATTCATATAAGCAAAAGTAAAGAGATAAACATAAGTACTTCTGCAACAATATTCTTTATTAATACTCAGTTATTCTTACAGACTCAAGACTTCCCTGCATACTTAGCTGCAGGGGTCTGCTCACTCAGCTACGAACTCTACTCTAGGCCTCTATGCACACAGCTGCAGAGCCTTTCTTCCTAATCTTCTTTGCTAGCTCTTTAGACTTCTCCCATAGACAAAACTTCATTACTTCTTCATGGCCATGCCTTAGAATCTCTAAGACACACCTATTTATACAAGCCCATGGTCCATGGACCATGGGTAGATCTTTCAAAGCCAACTCAACTTACATAAGAGAAGGGTAAAACCCTTTATGACTCTTCAATTATCTACGTGTTGCGCAACCACAACTTGTGGAAACTTTACATCTTTATACAACAAAATTTGGGCTTTTGCCCCAAAACTTGGGCTTTTTCCCCAAAATTGACCCTAGGGGACCCCATCCCAATAGGCCCCCAACACAGAGGTCATGACTCGCTCTCGAGTCACTCTACTCACACAAAGATCTTACTGTGAAGATCCCCTAGCTCCACTCATGCCACTTCTACCTCAGCCGCGCTCTACGTGGCTTCCTACTTGATCTACTCCACCAGTTGCTTTCTTTCCGGTCCTGCATCGTCCTCGTTGATTTCTGCTGGGTACTCTATAAATTTATTAAATTTCTCCTAAATATTGGTAGAGACTATGTAGGCCTGATTCAACTAAGGCCCCAATTTGGCCTTGAGGACTGCCTCTCTCTTCTACACTACTTCCACCTGTCTAAACAACTGTCTCACCTCCTATAGCTTAGCAAGGCATTGTGCGGTAGCGATAGTGCGCGTCGTCACCCTTACTTCATCATACTATTTCTGGAGTTCACAAGCTTTTGTATTCAAGGCTTGGAGGGTGGGCTCTTTATCATCAGGGAAATTAGTGTCCATTCAGAGCTGATAGTACCACTAAGACGGGTAGCTATCTTAGAAACAAACAAATTAAAGTTACTTGTGTTTTCCTTTATGAGAGATAGATGAGAGAGAAGCAGAGAATACCAACCTCAGTCTTTCACTTGGCTCCTTGCTTGTTTCCTCCCTCCTTTGACAGAGCTTCGCCACTCCTTCCTTAATTGTCCCGCTTCAAAGAACACCTGTAGAGTCAAAACAACATAATACTATCAAAGCATAGAGATCTATAACCATAAACAATATAGGATCAGATGTATATTAACCATACAAATGCATACACAAATACAAGATTCAGAGATATACAAGTATATGGAAGAAAACTCAAATAGCTTTATTGATAGAAGTAGTAGAAGAGAGGATTGCAACCCATTGGTCTAACCCAGCGCCATCCTCCCAGCATGAAAGCCCTTTTCACCTCATGAAAAAGCTTAGATCACCCAACACTATGATATTTCACAGAGAAACCAACAACACTTCCTCACAAAATACAAAATTCCAGCGTTTGGATCTCTAGGATGAGGGATCCATATATAGATATTTGCAGGTGGGTGAGTCAGCTTCTGGGATTTTGATTAGTATCATTTCTCTAATATTTCTCGGTTCTAGTTGGAGATTTCATGATCTCTTACTCATCCCTGGGCAAATTCAAAGAGGCAAGTGTCAAATGGGCAGTTTCTAGAAGATTCTCTGGGTTTCCACCTAGCCAACTGCCTCTGCCATTTGTCTGCTCTTTCTCATCGCACCCTATAGAAGGGCTTTTCACTATGCATCGCACTTTTTGCATGTGGCAGGTGAGATGCATCACACCCTTAGCACTGAGCAGTCTATATTGTCCAGTTTTGACCAGTTCTAAGTAGTTTTTCAGGGAGAACTTCTAGGAGATGATGTAATCAGCTGATCTTGTTCCTTTAGGGTATGAAACAACACTTTTAGGGGCTTAGAAGCCCTTGGTTTATGGACATATGAGATTGGGGTTGTAGTGCCCAAATATGTCTATAACAGTTGCCCCCTAAAGCATGATGTTGTAAATCTTATGATGTTGGGTGAAATGTTTTATCATGAGGATCCGAGTTTTTTCAAACTAGAAGGTGACCTATAATAAGATACAATACAATACATTATCTTCATAATATTTTCATGATCTAGCTGAGGCGGGCATTCCCATGCTCAACTTTATAAATTCATTTTCATGTACATAGGACAGACAACCGCCTGCGTGGCGACTGATGATTCTGGTAGATCCATCATCCCTTAGCCTGGATGATTATCTGTGCAGCTATGATGTACTTTTGATGTCTTTATTTTCTTGAATACATCGCAGCCTGGATGGATGAAACTAGATCCCAGGTCTTCAAACTTGTTCAATCTTTGCCTGAACCACAAGTCGATCCATGTGAAAAGATGTTCTAGTGTCGAACATGGAAAGACGTCGCCTGTTTACCAGCTAATGATGTAAGCTATTAACAGGCGTGAGATGAATCACCGATAATGATAATGACCCTCAAGGTACTATAGTACAATTCACGTGGTGTGAATACATGAGTCGATGTCGAACACCACGCAAAATCTCTCGGTCGAAGGTCATTGATGTAAACCTGTCGCCGGAAGTGAGAAACTTGCCATTGAGGCATGCAAGCTTCAAAGTACTGAAAGGGTTGTTCCTAAGTCAACTTCTTGGATAATGAGTTGATGTCAACAAGAAGTGACCCGTCATAGGATGGCCTTAATGAATACCACATCTACGACACGAAAGGGAGCAAATGATTTTGTGGAGGTGAAAACAATCTGATGATACAAGGTTCAGGGTGGCAGTCATGAAAGAATGAAGTGTGAAGGTATTGCAGCGGATGAGATGTAAGCTAGGTTGGTGAATTCTCTGAGCGACTTCTCTTGAACATATCGGTGACACTGAAATGGATTGGTAGCATTAACCCCAAAAATGGATGGTACGAAGGACCAATTGTGATACGACCGGTGAATGGAATAACCCAACCCGACTCAATCATGGTGATGGAGTGAAAGTGTCATGTTCAAGGGCGACCTACTACCAATAAAGTTTCTTCAATTTTTCTTCCCAATTTTTCCCAGTCATTTCTGACCTATAGCTCTTTATTTTTTTCAAGCTTGAGGATGATAACATATGCTTGTTCTATAATTTTCCCTTTGGGCAAACCTGTCACTATGTTTTAACGAGCCTAGCGATAGTGAAATTCATTCTTGTCTACATGGAAAAGTTTGTCGCTATTGTTTTAACAGGGCTAACAACAAAGATAACTCATTCCTTTTCAATTTTAGAGAGTCTGAAAAGAGATAGAAAGGAAACTCCAATAATCCTTTTTCATAATATAATCCCTTAAGTTTGAAAAAGTATAAAACAATACGAAAGGGATGACCTTTCGATAGTTTTAATGAGCCGAACAAGTCAAACGCTCGATCTTTTTTTGTAAAGATCCCTCAGGTCCAAAAAGATTAAAATATAGAGGAGGGATGGCACTTTCAATGACTTTAACAAGCTAGAGAGGCCAATTGCTCGGCAATATTTTCATATTTTACGAGTCATATGAAAAGAGCTTAAACGAGACTCCTTTTTTAGGAACGAGCGATATTTTCGGGTAGCAGCTGGTTCCAGGTAAGGTTTCAATCTTTTCAATCACGGCAGTGTAAAGAAGGTGGCTAACAGAATCACTCATCGCAGTTGTTCCTCAAAAGGGTAAACGATCAAATGGAGGCATATGATCGGCTAAACAAGACTAGAGGTGATGGTAAGAACATGAACAAGGTTCAAAAGCTGATAATTACACGATTTCCATGGTTATTTATCGAAGGTGGGGTTCATTTTTTAATGAGATTAAACTCTATGGGAACGTTTGCTCATTGCTAGGTTTATATTTTAACGAGCTTGAACTTTGCGTAAAACTGCTCATGGCGAGGTTTATTTTTTAACTAGCTTGAACTTTGCGTAAAACTGCTCATGATAATAGTCAGAGACGTTGCTTTCACCATTAACACTATGTTATTTTGACGATCGTGCTGCCTATTCATTTACTCTATCAAATTGTTTAGAAATGTAAATACATGCTTGAAAAATGAGTTTAAACAACAATATTTTACTTGAACTACGTGAATAGTAACATAAAAGTAGTTTTTACCTCTCATTTTTACCATTTCATTCAAATTTGGGATTTTTGGAGCTCTGGAGGTGTTTTTCCTCTTGATTTTCACCAGCTGATTCCGAGAGATTCTGTGGACTATTTTCGGTGCCATCTAGACCAGGTAGAAGCTAACCTTGAGCTCTTCAATTGCATTCTTTCCTTTTTCTGATTTTGAGCATGCTTTCCTGTTCTTCTGGGCCTCTGGGGTTTGAACAATTCATTCTTTCCCCATCACACTAGTATACATCGAAAGCTGTGATGCATATTGAGCTGGCCATTGGCCAATCAGTATGCATCCCAACTAGTACACAGCTGGGGTGTGATGGGCGCAAACAAGAAAGTTTATGCATTGTTTTTCATGGAAATTTTGCGTGTTTTTGCCTGAAGCAGGATCCTAATTCTTCTATTGTTTGTTTTTCAGAGATTTATCGGATCAAGATGGTCATCACATGGCATGAACATGAGCATGAAGAAGAGGACATGGTTTCTTCACATGATCTAGGTACAGTAACTGCATTGCAGAACTGTGGTTTGCTCAAGTTCTTCCGCATATCTAGCATGAGGCAACAAATAAACTTGTTGCAATATTTTCTCGATGCATGGGATCCTACCAACCAAGTGTTCCAGATTCAAGGTAAATTCATCCTTTTGACCGTTGAGGACATCTACTACTTGACCGGTTTATCGAGGCGTGGTGCCCCTCTCTCACTATCAGGATCTGCCCGTGGAGGTGAATCCGTGAGGGATTATATTCGCTGATTCTATAGAGATGGATCTCAGCCGAGTAGGGATGACAAGATCAGTATCCGAGATGTCATTAACTGGTCCTTGAGGACTACTTTATTTACCTTTGCTAGATTGGCTAGTAGCGCAGCTCTTCATTTGGCTAACAAGTCTTATATGCAGTATGCTTTGGAATGCCATGAACCAAAGGTATTCAACTGGTGTGACGCAGTACTTCTGGTTATAAAAGAACAACTTACCAAGGTGAAGAACAGAAGATCCAAGAATTTTGCCTATGGTTCTATTCTGACTGCTTTCGCCTTAGAGAGGATCCCACTGATGCATCCACAATACATTTCACTCGAACCGCTAGTACCGACAGAACCATAGATGCAGAGATGGGTTGATCTTATGGCTAGACATGTTGGTCAGTCGCAGACTTCATTCTCTAGTGCTTTCTTTGAGTGGTTTGACTGTCACGAGATGGTCTTTGCTGAGTATCCATATGCTGGGATAGACTTCCGGGGTGACATAGATTTGGTACTACCGGCTGGCGAGCAGTGGGGTGTCATAGGTAAAAAGATCTGAACATATCTCTGTTTCTCGTCTTTATAATGTTCTTGTGTCTTTTAAATGTTATCAAGACTAATCAAACCCATATATTTGTGCAGATATTGGACCAGTGCAACCACCAGTGCGCCCGAGGGTAGTAGCTGCCATTCTAGCATGAGAGGTTGTAGGGAGGGCTATCCTTCGCGATCTGGACGTAGCCGAGACCCTTGCAGTATTGCAGGATTAGATCGAGTGTCTCACCCTTGGTATTCAGGATGTGAGGACCGGCGAGTTACCTCTGAGATTACAGCGCCATACTATTGGTGTGCCGAGTCGATGGACTAGGCTCTTACGTATGATCGCCAAGGCGGTGACTTGCTATCACCAGCATCATTAGTCTAGGGTGCCTTTCCTACATTTTTGAGTTTTTGGGTCATGTGACCGATTTTTTCTTGGACAGAGAACATTTTGACAAACTATAAAAAATTATATATATTTTTTATTTTCAGAGCTTTATTTTGGTTAAGTTATATGATCCTGATGCAAATGTTGATTGAAATGTAAATGTTGCAAATGTCTATCTAACACATAATTTGCTAATGAATCAGTTAATGTGTTTAAGTTTCTAGAAATGTGTTGATATTGAATAGAATCAAACCGCCTTTCCAAAATCCTAACCCTTAGGAACATACGATAAATAGTTGGATTCTGAATAGAATAGATGCTAGTAAGTTGTAGGATGACAAGTTGTGAGTCTAGCCTGACAATAAGTTGATGTATGCCACGTGCGATGGCATCAGAGAGAAGTTCTATCAACGCGCTATACTCAGTGATGTTGTTCATTGACCGACCAATACATACCCCTCTGAAACTCACTAACTCGCCGCTTGGATCAAAAATGGCCCAAGCTACAGAAGATAAGTTCCGTGTACTACGACTAGCTCCATTGGCATATCCAACAAATGATTCCAATAGCTTCGACATCTGCAACAAATGAAAATGTGGATTACCTAACCAAAACGATCACTCTTGACGAAAACAAAAACGTAACAAAATCATATAAAGAGATTACTACACTTAGTCAAGCATAGTAACGCTTAAGGTACAACCCGTTTCAGGGTTGCGCCAGTGGAATTCGATCATAATCTACTAGCTCATAGGCTCCATTTGCTAACACATGTTTAACAATGTAGGGACCCATCCACAAAGATTGAAATTTACTTGCTCCCAATTTATCGGATTCCTGATCGTAAGGCAAGACCAGGTCACCTTCTGAGAAGACACGGGGTTTGACTTTTTTGTCAAATTGTGCCTTAACTCGTTTCTTATGAGCTTCGTTAGCCAAGGTGGTGTCACAACGGGTTTCATCCAATTGGATTGGTTCCAAGAAATGAGCCTCTTAATCTGAAGTTTCAGGGAGAAGGTCGACTGCAAGCTTGAGAGATGAAATCTCACACTGAATCGGTAAGACTGCTTCCAGGCCATACACCAGCTGAAAGGGTGTAAATCCAGTTGCATTTCTCACTGATGTCCTATATGCCCACAAGGTTGAGTACAGGATTAGGTGCCAACTCCGTTTGTGGAATCCAATCATCCTTTGTAGCATGCGCTTCAAGACCTTGTTGATGGCCTCAACTTGTCCGTTAGCTTGAGGATAATATGGAGTAGAACTGTCATGGGAAAGTCCTAATTTGGCAACAAATTCAACCATCATGTGATTTCGGAAATGTGATCCATGATCTATGACTATAGCTTGTGGAACACCAAATCTAGAGACTACATGATTGAAAAAGAAAAGAGAAGTTGTTTCACCGCTGTTATTTAATGTAGGCATCGCCTCAGCCCATTTCATAAAATATTCAACCGCGACTATGATATACCCATGCCCCCTGGCCAAGGTGAGGTTACATGTCATGAAATCTATGCCCCATTTGGAAAATGGCCCAATAACAACTACTGGATGCAAAGGTGTGGGTGGTATTCTGGTTTTGTGGTTGAAGATTTGACAAGCATGGCAACTTTTGACTACAGTTATGCAATTTTTAAACATTGTTGGCCAGAAGTAACCTGCTCGTAAAATCTTTTGCGTCGTGGCATAACTATATTGATGCCCCCCACACGCACCTAAATGACAATCATTCAGTACTTTTTCGGCCTGCTCATGGGTAAGTCACCTTCGCAAAACTGTATCGATACCTCGACAGTAAAGTGTATCACCGACAATCATGTAGTCTTTTGCTTGGTATTGAATACGTCATTGTTCTAAGCGAGAGGTATTAGGCCTATATGTTTGGGTTTGGATATAGATAATTATATCTACATACCACGGATCGCTCGAAAATATCAGAAACAAATATTCATCCACGATTGATGCTTTGGATGTTGAATCGTTGGACGACGATGGGAAGTTGCATGGTAACTCTGCAAAAACTAGAGATTTCTTTGATTTGGATTTTACGAATTCCAAATCAAACTCTTGCAAAATAGCTATCCATTTCGAATATTTGCCCCCGATTAACTGACATGACAATATGTAAGTCATAGGGTTGCAATCTGACAAAATGGTAGTTTTGCAAAAGAGGATATAGTGCTGAAATCTCTGTACTGCTTGAACAACTGCAAGAGCCAGCTTTTTAACATAGGAGTACTTGCTTTCTGTATCATTTAAGTTTTGACCTAAATAATAGATAGGATGTTCAATTCCATTGTCTTCTTGAACTAAAACCATTACGATGGTCGTATCTGCCACGGCTAGAATTAGGTTAAAGTCTTTTTGATAGTCAGGAGCATACATTAATGATGCTTTTATTAGGGATTCCTTTAGAACATCAAAGGAAGCTTGTGCAACCTGATCCTAGTTGAAGGGTACTTCTTTTTTCAAAAGACGCGTATAACCGTTAGCAAGTTTGGCGTAATTTGGAATGAATCTCCTCAAAAAGTTTGCTTTCCCTTAGAGTTTCTGAATCTGAAGCAAATTTGAAGGTGGAGGCATATCGATGATTGCCTAAACCTTGCATGGGTCGAGTCAAATTCTGTCCTTAGAAACAACGAAGCCAAGTAAACGACCAGAAATGACACAAAACGCACACTTGTGCGGATTGAGTCGTATCTTGTAGTATCGAAAACGTAGAAATATAGCTCTCAAATGCTGCGGATGATCAGTCCACTTTCATGAATGAGCCAAAAGATTGTCAAGATATGGTTGAACAATGTTCTTGATGTCATGTAAGGCATAATTCATAGCCCTTTGAAAGGCTACGTTCTTTAAACAAAAAGGTAATTTGCAGTACGTGAATGTTTCCCACGGGCATATAAATTCACTCTTCGACTGGTCCTGTGGGCAGATATTTATTTGATTGTACCTGGAAAATAAATCCATAAATGAAAAGATTTTGCCTCCGGCGTATTCATCAATTATCTGGTCGATGAAGGGTGTAGGGTAGTTTTCCTTTGGACAAGCTTGGTTTACATCCCTGTAATTGACACACACTCTAATCGTTCCTTGCTTTCTCATCACAGGAACAATACTCGATACCCAATCAGTTAGAGGAACTGGGTAAATGAAACCAACATGTAAAAAAAATTCAACTTCTGCCTTGATGGCAGCGGCTTTCTTTGGGTGCACTTGCCAAAGCCATTTTCTTACCGGTTTGACATCTGGATACATCTTGATTTCGTGCTCAACTATGCTTGAGTCAATGCCTGGGATTTCTTCATATGACCATGCAAAGACATCTCTGAATTCGCAAAAGAGAGCGCAATATATTTCCAGTTATGAATAAGAACAAGATTTTCCAACATGAATATTCTCTACAACAACAGGTTTGGTCAAGATATTTATGGCTATATTTTCTTCAATATTGGACAGATTTCACTCGGAATCCACCGTATTTACAATATTTGATAGAAAATAAAAAACTGAAGGATGATCAAGGTCGTTGGAATAATCTTTGTTGTAATCCAGAAGATGGGAACGATGGTGGTAATCTTCCCATGGTGCCTCTCCTATCATCATTGATTGAACAATTCCTTCGTCTGTAGAATGTACATGCGACCAAGGATATGAAGAGGTACCATATTCTTTAGACCTATCTATCCAAACACTCGATGAGCATTGATTTAGTTTTGCCTTACCAAGCCGAGAAAATTGATTGCTAAAAAATCTCTATTGGGCTTGGAGGCAATAATTGTTGATGATCCATGCTAACAAAATGTTCGGAAATCTTTTGAATGGAAGATATCATATTGCAGGTTCCTACTGTTGCCACTTCCGCTAGTTTACTCAGAGGTAGTAGGGCAAAAGTACCCATCAAGGCAGGGTCTTTTAGTAGGCCTACTCCGACATTTTGAAGTGAATGAGAGCTTCCATGGATCATTGGAATGCTTCCTGTAACTTGTAAACTGTTGGGGAGAAAGGTTTGCTGATCAACGATTGTAATTCCTCCTTGAAAAGGAAATGCAATATTTCTAAAGTAAGTTGATACAACAGCAGCTATAGCATAAATCCATGGCCTTCCCAGTAGGATATTGTAATCGAGGTTTCCATCGATAACTTCGACATCAATTTCCATTGTTTTTCCCCCCAGTTCAACTTGTAAGTTACTTAAAATCCCGTATGGGTTGTATGTTCGTCCATCGAATGATTTTAATGTCGTTGATAATCTTGACAAGGGTGGTGATCCTAAAGTTTTCCATCAACTCATTGACATAATGCAAGTAGATGCCCCCTCATCAATAATCATTCGATGAACAATTTTGTTGAGGGCTTTCACTTGAATGATGAAAGCGAGTTGAGCTGGTAACTGAGGTTCAAATCCTCTATGATTAAAGGCCACAAGATTGGAATCCACTGGGTCAATCCCACCTATTGCTGATAATATAGCCTGATTTTGGGAGGGGCAATTTTGCAGTACTTCAAGTGTCGACATAGCGGACAACGATTGGGCCAGATCCTCTACTATATTATAATTCTGTGCTACTCAGGCACGAGGATTAAATGTCGATTTGTGTACTACTCCCTTTGGCAGCTTTATCATTAGCTCAGGAACGATGGGTGGCACAACTTCGATTGAAGTTGTTGTCGAACTAATAGGTTGATATGCATCCTTGTTGTTCGACAACTATGGATTCCCGTAATCTTTATTCCTTGTTGATATCAAAGCATCGTTTTGCTATTTCGAAATGGACAACATAAGCACTTGGGATGGGGAAGCATTGTCGCTAGCAACCAGATTGGTTTCTGGGTTTGGAAACGGATTAGATACCGCTGAGGTTTTTGAGTTCTTGAAGAATTTCATAATCTCAGCTTTATGCGGATAATCTTTCATCCAATGATCCTCATCACATATGTGACATGCTCAAGGAGGATTCCTTTGCCCAGAAGGGTTTGCAGAATATTTTTTAGGAGACGAATCATCCTGTTTCTTCTTTTTACTTTTCCCTTTCTTCTTTCCCCCTTGTTGCTTGAGTTCTTTTCCTTTTTCAATTGACACGGCATTAACCTTTGAGGCAAGAAGTTCTTCATTTGCATTTTGACCAAAAACCGTACGGGCTTTCTTAGATGTAGCCTTTGTGGTTTTTGTGCTGGTAGTACCTATCACACCATCACCGGCATGAGAGTCTTTGTTTGATTTAGGAGGAGGAACGAAAAACTTTGGTCTAGGAGCATCAGGGATTTTGTCATAAAGCGTGCCAGACTGAGTGTAGATCAAGTCTAGGTATTGCGCACGAGAAATGACTTGCTCTTCAGCGACAACTCCCCCTTTAGCCACATCTTCTGTAATAGAAGGTAACAATGACTTAATAAACCATTCAGCTAATAGCTGATCAGGAACATGTGTCTTCACCATTCTACAACAATGCCACCACTCATGAATATGATCAGATATGTGAGTGGTTGTCATTTGCTTAAAATTGGTAAGAAGCTCCGTTCTTGTTTCGTACCTTATGGGTAACTGAAAATGGGTTAAAAAGGTAGTGGCAAGGGTGTTGAAGTTATCAAATGAAGCTCTAGGCAATTTGATGTACCATTTTTCTGCCGTACCAGTTAACATTCGATGAAAAAGGCGAAGCCTAATCGAATCATCATTGAGAGTGTTGGACGAACACCACAGATGAAAGGTCATCACATGATTCGACGGATCTTCCCCCGAATTTCCATTGAATTTAGGAATATTTGACGGAAGTTTATGAGGAATCGCCAGCCACCAAGGGGCGTAAGCAATTGGATCATTTGTTAGCCTATTCAGATCTGGTAATTCTAAAGTTGCAACGAAAGGAAACTGTTGATTTAGGTTTGGTGAAGCATACCCAGGATAAGATGGGATTGCTTGAGCAGTGGGTCTTTGCATACTTTCATAATGTATTTGATGCTGATAACTTTGATAAGGTTGATGGGCATAACCATTATGATATGATTGTTGATAACGGTTTTGAAAATACGGCTGCCCACTACCCGCAAAGCTTTGTTGCTCAGGTCCTCGGTAAGCTTGTTGGAATTGCGGTTGTTTATATTGCACCAACAATGGCTGTAAGACCATTTGCTATTGCCCAATACTGGATGTTTGTCCAAGAGGAGGGGTTATAGTACCCATTTGAGCCTGACTCGCTTCAGTTAAGGAGCCACTAATCGGCAGTTATGATTGTGTCATGGCGACAAGAGGCTGTTGCATTACGACCTGAGAGACTTGAGGCTGACATACAACAGGGAGCTCTTGTACTTGCGACACTGTCACAATGGCCAGTGTAGTGGGAATGTTTGACACAGGTTGATTTTGTTGCATTAAATATACAACTCTTGGCTATTGAGGCAGTATTGGCACCCAACCACTAGATGTGATTCCAGCTTGACCCGAATTCTGTTGTGAACTCTCATATGGTTGTTCTCCCAGAGGGAACAATGAAAAGGCATAATGCCCCCCATATGGCGGCAACCCAGTGTTCAAAGGGAAAATCAATCTTTGTAGACTGGACTGCCCAAATTGATACTGTTGTGAAGGATCAATTTGTTGAGACTCAACATAAGAAATTCTAGATATTATTCCAGACGAACAAACGGGAACAAACCATACTGTCAAAACAGTCCCTGGGTGGACTCCATCTAGTGGTGTAGAACAAGTTAGGATAGATGCTACACCAAAGAACATTTTTGGAGTGGTAGCAGGAGGTTCTGTTGCTGCTGATCGAATGACACAGTCCTAGATGTCAATGGTTTTTCAGACATATCGAGTCTATCCAAAAGATTTCCTAGCGGTTCTATAAGAACTTGCGATGAAGGGAGACCAACTTCTGAAGTAGAAGGATATAGGTGGATCCCAGTTCCAAAATTTAATGTGGTACTGGATGAAAGATCCTCCACAATCTCTTCTATACCAATCAGTCTAGGTGGAAGAGGCAAACTGTCAGGTCCGTAAAATATTTCCAGTGTCGGAGAAGGTATAGATTCTACAGCAATGGATGTTGGAGGGGTAACACCTTCTGACTTAGCCCTAGATGGAGCTGGTTCAGGAATAGGAGTGTTTACCATTACACTAGGATCAGTTCTAATGTCCTCTTGTAATTGCGGAACTTCTTCTGTAGAGGCAGGGATACCAAAAATAGTTGGAGTAACTGGAGTCTCTGAGGATTTTGAAACACAAGTTTCAAATAAACCAGGAGACTTTGACCCAATTAAACAAGATCACTTGACCCAAAAAGGTTTCGTTTCCAGAGTTAGAGATGATTGACTTGTTAGTCTCCATGAATGATGGGGTTTCGATTGACTTTCTTCCACGATTACGAATTACTTGATCAACTCAAAACAAAAAGGGGAAAATGTTATTCCAAACTAAATGAATTTTATGATGCTTTGACACAACTTTCTTTTTCAATTTTTAAGAGGCGAGAAAAAGCTAAAGATGACTCTCGTTGCCTTCAATTTTTAATGAGCCTGAAGTGGCAAGTGCTCAGATGGACCTTTTCTTTTAAGGAGTCTGAAAAGGAACAAAAGTGACTACTCTGGAAATCTAGACAGAGGGATTACCAAACCAATCGCAAAACTGCAGATTACTTTTTATGGTATGGCAGTCAATCATCCCGAATGTTGTGTTCAATGCATTACAATCGATAGGGTAGCAGACACGGGTTCCTAAGGATAAAGGATAAAGCCTATTGTGGTCTCCCAATATATACTCGACGGTACGTGGGATAATAAGTCCGTACTAGCACTTGTCGTATCGAGGAGGAATCACCCAACCTATGATGAAAATGATAGTTACCAAGCTTTACGACACCGGAATACGTCTCTCGCCTAGATTTCTAGATGTTGTGCGTTAGGTTCCAAAGCGTTTTTATGTTCATTGAAATTTATTTTACAGTTGATATTTTTTAAGAAGTTTGCCTTGAAGGTTCACTACGTGATGTAGATATACAATTCCTAAATATGCAATTCTAAGATGATAAACAATCGTTTACTTTATTTTTGGAATGAAAATCTTAGCTACTAAGGAAAGAGAAGTAAGATTCTTTCAACATAGAGCAGAGAGCACACACTAAGATGCACTTTCCTAAATCAATTTCCGCATGTAGTCGAAATGAAAATGCACATGCATGTATTTGTTTTTCACTTTCTTTATGTGTGAATGACAAAAAGAATGCTAAGTACAGATCTGAACTATTTTTCTTTCAAAGTGAAAATACTAAGAATTTTCTTTTTAAAAAACGAAAAGAAGATGAAGACGACACTTTGCGATTTCGAATTCAAAAAATGAAAGGAAGAGCACTTTGCGATTTTGAATTCAAAAAATGAAAGGAAGGCTAAGATGACACTTTGTGATTTTGAACTTGAAAAACGAAAGGAAGACTAAGAGTGACACTTTCAATTTCAAATTTAAAATTGCTTTCGACACTTGAAATACTATTAATTCAAATCAAATACAATGGAAAAATTGTAATCAACCATCAGAAAGAGGAAGACTCTTTTCTTTGACTAAAAAACAACACTTGCGACACTTTCAAATCAAAAGACGACAGTTCGATTAAGCTACTGTTTGGAAAGGAGAATTGTAAATGACGAAAAATACATCAAAAAAAAATTCACAATTCTTTATCAATGGAGGCTGAATAATGCAAAGGAAGGGAGTTTCAACAATGATATACTAATCACAAATAGCAAATCTACTAAATAAAGCTAAAGACAGTGAAGAGAAAACCAAAATCTGGAGACAGAAACAGTCTTACCTGATCATCGCACCTGTAACACAGGGAAACAGGGATGCATCTCACCTTCAGCACATGGGAGGTGCGATGCATCTAGGTTTCCAATGAGAGACAATGTGATGGTCCAAGGATGAGACTGAGGTTGGTTTTTGCTCACAGTTTGCAGCTTAGTTTAGGGATTTAGGCTGAGCTAATGATAGGAAGTAAACAAAAAGTACAGGGGCTGATCTAAAGAGGTTATTTGAGCTACCACCAGGGCACTTAGGATGTTTGCAAGTCAGTTGTTCAGTTCATAAACAAACTCAGAGATTGACTGAAGCAGTGTTGATCTACTTTGAAATTGTATAGCAAAAGCAGTTCAAAGGCTAGCTAGCTTAACTTCAGGCTCCGTCTGTAGTTTATAAAGCAAACAAATAGAATCAAGCAAACAAGCTATTTTCTCCCCAGCGGAGTCGCCATTTTGTTATCGGGAAAACTAGTGTCCGTACAGAGCTGCTAGTCCCACTAAGACGGGTAGCTATCTTAGAAACAAACAAATTAAAGTTACTTTTGTTTTCCTTTATGAGAGATAGAGGAGAGAGAAGCAGAGAGTACCAACCTCAGTCTTTCACTTGGATCCTTTCTTGTTTCCTCCCTCCTTTGATAGAGCTTCGCCACTACTTCCTTACTTGTCCCGCTTCAAAGAACAAATGTAGATTCAAAGCAGCATAATACTATCAAAGCATGGAGATCTATAACCATAAACAATATAGGATCAGATGTATATTAACCATACAAATGCATACACAAATACAAGATTTAGATATATACAAGTATATGGAGGAAAAATCAATTACCTCTATTGATAGAAGTACTAGAAGAGAGGATTACAACCCATTGGTCTGACTCGGCACCATCCTCCCAGCATGAAAGCCCTTTTCACCTCATGAAAAAGCTTAGAGCACCCAACACTATGATGTTTCATAGAGAAACCAACAACACTTCCTTACAAAATACAAAATTCCAGCCTCTGGATCTCTAGGATGAGGGATCCATATATAGATATTTGCAGGTGGGTGAGTTAGCTTTTGGGATTTTGATTAGTGTCATTTCTCTAATAGTTCTTGGTTCCAATTGGAGATTTCATGATCTCTTACTCATCCCTGGGCAAATTCAGAGAGGCAAGTGTCAAATGGATAGTTTCTAGAAGATTCTCTGGGTTTCCACCTAGCCAACTGCCTCTGCCATTTGTCTGCTCTTGCTCATTGCACCCTACAGAAGGGCTTTTCAGTATGCATCACACTTTTTGCATGTGGCAGGTGAGATGCATCGCACCCTTAGCACTGAGCAGTCCGTATGGTCCAGTTTTGACGAGTTCTGAGTAGTTTTTCAGGGAGAACTTCTGGGAGATGATGTAATCAGCTGACCTTGTTCCTTTAGGATATGTAACAACACTTTTATGGGCTTAGAAGCCCTTGGTTTATGGACATATGAGATTGGGTTTGTAGTGCCCAAATATGTCTATAACACTCTTCCTGTAGAGCCATGACTACTTCCATTTCTTTCTCAAACCGTGTGGTGCAGTCTATGACCGTGGCATCCACTGTCGTGACTCCATCCTTCATAGCAACTTCACTTTGTTCCCTTACCTCTTACGGAGTCGAGGGCCGTGACTTCAACTCCAACTCTGTTATCTTTAGGTTCAGCTCGAACTGAATGTGGGCCACTTCTGTCTTGGCATCGTGCACGCCTGCTGCTAGATTTTTGATCTTCACCTCCAATGGCACTTCCTCCAGTATATGTAGTTCAAGTAGTGTTCTGTAGGCTTCTGCTACAGCGGCTACAAGCTAGGCATTCTGTGTCTAAATTTTCTTTTGTGCCTCCAGTGCCTCTAATTTTTTAGTGAACATCTATTCATTGTTTACTCTGTATTAACTTATAAGGCTTAGTGTGCGCTACTCCCGTGCACGAAACTCTGCTAGAACACCCTCCTGCTACGTGTGTAGGTACTCATGTGGGAGAGCGACCAGGCTGAGGTTGATGTTATTCAAAGAACTCACTATGGCCTTATCATCGACTGCCTCCATACCCAAAGATACATCTAGTAGCGCGACTGCCCAGAGGTCCAATGATCGAAACATCTCAGCTGCCTAAGTGGTCCCGAGTGCCAAACTTGTTGATGCAACGATGCTCTACCCTGTGCCTACCTGGATTCTAGTCATCTGAATCTACAACTCGCGCATATCCTTCTGGATGGTTCTCAGTGCCTGTTGTTGTTGTTGATCAAATTTCTGCAGCTTTTTCTGCTGTGGTATTGCACACCTTATTTCCAATCTCATCGAGGTCATTGTCTGTTAAAGTGATTAGATCCAGTGATAGCTTTGTCGCCTTTGAATTATTCAATGGTCCTTCCTTTCTTTGTTCTCTATATCTTTTGACCCAGAAGGGAGTGCTCTCCTGCACCTCCTGACCACCGCCACCCTGTTTTGACTGCTCCTCCTCCTCTGTTTGGGGCAAAGGAGACATACCATTGTGGTTGGAGTTGCACTCTTCTTGTTCAGCCTACTGGTTTATGGCATGCTCTGCTTCCACACGGGCCTTCTCCTCGGCCTCTTTTCTTTGTTTCTCAACCAACTGGTGAACCTTCTGCTTAACCGCGTCCTTCTTATTCTTCTTCACAGACTTTCTAGTACCTGCAGCTAGATCTAATGGAGGGTACCACTCTATTGGCCAGCGCTTGACGAATTCCTCCATATTGTCATCTATAATGAGGTAGGGTAGGTCGAACCAATTTTGTTCCGAATCCTTCCCTGCCTAGATGTATACATGGTGGAAGTCAGCTTTGAACTCCGTGTACCCTTAAAGTTATTCAAACACGATTGGTGACAACCACAGCTTCTGATTGATGGCCATGCGAATGCTCGCCTCCATCAGAATCCAAAATACTTTGGCCTCTGTGACCCGTGCAACATCTTTTATTGCCTAGAGATATGCAAACTTTGCAGCCTCCGACAAATCCTTATCTACAGGAGGAAACCAAATGTTCTCCGACAAATTCCAAGTGACGAGCACAATGTAGAGAAACAACCATGAATAGTGGAATGTTTTACTCTCATCTTTCACCTCTCGATAGTTCGTGAGCAACTTTCTACAAAGGTAGCATGCCCAGTTGAACTGTACACCCTCCGTGCATTGGGCAGCCAAAGAAGTCACTGGCATCGGAACTTCATCCGCACGGCATTTTCTCGTAACTTTTCCTGCAAGGGTCTATGTGGCAACCTTCACCGCGGGGTCAGTGATTGAGGTTATAGAGTACCCACATGGCTTCTTCTTGAGCTTGAATTTAATCTTCATTTTCATTCCGAGGTTGCGCTCACTCATCTTTTCGCCAAAATCCTTGGCCATATTCAACCCTAAGTGCAGCAACAGTGTGATCTGATGGATCAGCATATTAGTGATGGGGATTCACGTGCTCAACCAAAAACAACCGTCATGCACCAAGGTTAGCAACTGCTTGATCAAAATCAGATTTATGTTGGAGCGGGGTAGTGGGGCACCCATAGCAGGTTCAACAGCCCCAACTAATTCACTCCGTGAATCCACTCCATCAGCTCCAGCACAATGACACCTGATTCCTTGTAGAACACCCTCTTCATGTAATTTTATGTTTCCAAGTGGGGGAACTACTCATGGTCTGCCAAATCCCAATCTTCCAACTTGAGATGGGGAATCTGTACCAAGCGCGAACCTTCAAAAGTGATGTTCTCTGGTAGCAGGGGTGTATTAAGGAGAAATTTTCCTGCATCTAGGTCCTTAGGGACCTTTACTTTCCCCTTTCACATAGGGATGTAATCCAGAAACTCGGATATTGGATCCACCCCCATAGTTTCTATGTCCTCAGTGCCCTCTTCAGCCTCAAAGTCCACCACTTTTCCCTTCTCTTTCACACTCGATTTGTCTTTCTTTTGACGTTGGGTGGCTACCTGCTTCCTTAGTGACTCACACACTGGCATGGGCTTCTTCTGCTTGTCCTTCTAAGGTTTGGGGACTTCCCTCACCAGCGTTGGCTTCAGCCTAGGTGGCTTCAGTGCCATAGGCACAGAAGCTGGAGCCTCCACGCTCACAACTTCTAGAACTACTCCCTTAGAAGGTGAAATCTCCACCAGTACTCATACTTTCCGTGGGGCTTGGTCCTAGCATCTTTTCCAGGATGAATGTTTGATTTACCTCCGATCACTTGGAAAATGTAGGACTCATGACTAAATCCTCCCAATATGAGAAACTCATCGGAAATCGACAACACAATGCAAAAACGATAAGGACGCAAAGTGTTCTTTGCTCGCCAGCCAACATAATCTATAGGAAAATTCAAATTCAAATTCGACAATTCCTCCCAAAATCCGTCCATAAATGTTGATTTGGCGACATCCTTAATTGACTTAAATTCCGCCCCCCACTCCTCTTAACCGTCTTCTGGCAGTAAAATCATGAACAATGATTGTAACGATTACTTTCAAGCTATGTTGTGTGGTCTCTCCCTCTATAGCGAAACTCTCTTCGCAATTCTTCTGGTACTGTGACATCATTCATTTTTTCATAGAGCCACTGTGGCGTAGCTTTATCAACTAGGCATTGTAGTTTATATTCCCGCGCCTCCTTGTAGTTGCTTTGAGTGCTAAGACTGTGCTACTGTCATGTAGTCATTGGTCTAGATCTCTGGTGTGTGGCTTCAATCAGCTTCCATTTACCCTTCCCAGAAATGGATCTCCATTCAATTTCGCAAGCTGAAATACTCCACCATTTGTAATCTCTTTGATAACATATGTCCCCAGCCAGTGCATCTAAAATTTTCCTAGAAACTTATCAAACTTACTGTCATATAATAAAACTAAATCAATTACCTTGAAGGTGCATAGTTTGATGTCCCAGTCATGCCAAGATTTTTCACATCCCTTCTGGACCTGTTGATGGAATCCAGCCAAAAACTATCTTCCTCGAGCTCGATTAGATGCACAAAACTTTCTTCTAAGGCTCCTAGGTCTAGCATTCCTATGAAATCCGCAATGCATAGACTAGGCACAATGTATTCCATAGGCATTACAGCTTCTACACCATAGACCAACCTAAAAGGTGTCTGACCAGTAAGATTTTTACAAGTAGTTTTCTAGGCCCATAACACTATTGATACGCATACGTCCTAATCATTCAACTACACGTTGCAAACCTTCATCAGCGCATTCTCTTATATCTTATTAAAAGACTCAACCATTTGATTGGCCTAAGGATGGTATGGCGTACTCTTCTGATGGTAAACCTGGAACTCTTCTATCAGTGTGTTGATTGTTTCATTAAGAAAATGCATACCGTGATCGCTCATCAATACCTTCAAGCAACCAAACCTGGTTAACACATATTCGAATAAAAATTTCGCTATTGTTTCCACTTTACAGTCCTTCACAAGTTGTGCCTCTGCCTATATAGTTAAATATTCAGTCGCGGTGATGATATACGGCACACGTATTTTCTTTCCAAGAGGCTGAATTGGTCCTACAAAATCAATTTCCCATTTCTCAAATGGCTGCAATGACACCTACAGATTCAAAGGCATCTCATCCCTCTACGATGGCCTGCCCATCCTCTGACATGCATCGCATGCCCTACAATATGCTTTAGAATCCTTATGCAGTGCCGGCCACCACAACCTAGCACGCAAAATCTTCTGCTTTGTTGATTTTCCCGCATAACGTTCTCCCGCAGCTTCTCCATGAGATTCAGTGAGGATATTGTTTCTTTAAAAGTCGAGGACATAGCGCCGAAGTATTTCGTTCGATCCCATCTTATACAAATAGTCTACAATAATTCAAAAGTTTGTCATGCTCACCACCAATGCTTTCTTCTATTGACTCATGTATTCCTCTGGAGCCGTCCCTATGGTCAGAAAGTGGATACTATCTGCAAAGGGATTGTCTGCTACGCGCACTGTGAAGAGCTACGCATCAGGCAGCCCTTCCTCCAAATTGGTAGGGTCATCCCCCATTTCCATGTGTGACAGATGGTCTGGCATTGCATTCAACCTTCCTCACTTCACAATCACATCGAAATCATGCTCCTGAAACAACAGAAACCATCTACATATTCCCCCCCCCAACACAGGCTTATTGAATAGGTATTTCAATGTAGAATGGTCTTTTTACATCTTGAAATGTTTGCCTAACAGGTAATTTCTAAAATTCTAGAGTGTGTACACCATAACCAATCAATTGCGCTATGTCATCGAGTAATTCTTTTCAGCCTTAGACAACTTCCTTCTTGCAAACACTATAGGGTGATACAATTCTCCCTCGCCAAACTGTGTCACCACTACTCCTAGTGTAATACATGAGGCATCTACATGCACATGGAACTCCTTCTTCCAATCCAGGAAGACTAGGATCGACGCGGTGACCATTTTCTCCTTCAGTACATCCAAGCTACACGTATGTTCTTCATCCCAATAGAATGTGGTGTCCTTCTTCAGTAGCTTTTCCATATGCGTAGTAATTTGAGCATAGCTTTTGATGCACTTTCGATAATCTCCAATATGGCCCAGCATAGCATGCAACTGTTTAACACTCCTTGGGGCTTCCAAATTGATTATTACTGCAATCTTAGTAGGGTCCACTAATCTGAAAATGGGGCCTAAAGGCATCTTGACAAACTTACAAGAACCTCTCCCACTTCCAAAGCTTATATATTCACAAGACCTTATGATTAACCAATTGCGGAATTAATAATGTCCTTGAACATAGGTGTATGCTTATGTTTAGCTTTGACTATTTATGTGCTTTAAAATTCTGTTATTTATGTTGAAATAACATGCATATAACAGCAAAATATTGCAGGAAATAACAAACACATAAGATAGCAAGTTTAATATGGAGTTCACCAAAAACTCTTGGGCTACATCTCCTTGATCTCTAGTCAACTCGACTAGGCTCTCTGCGATTATGGCATCAGTTCTTTTACAAGTTCCACACTCAACTCCACTATTTTACACAGAAACAATGGGCCTAGAAGACCATCTCATCCCTAGCTCTGAAGCTCTTGGCTTTTTGGCTTTGCGCTCTGGCTTTCGCTCTAGGCTCTAGCTTTGGCTATGGGCTCTAGCTCTGGCTCTCGGCTCTGGCTTTGTCTCTTTGCTCTAGCTTCTCTGAGCTCTCTCTCTCGGCCTCCGTGTGTAAAAATGGTTCACTAGACATCCCAGTGACCTTTAGCAACCTTCCAGCGACCTTTTACAGTTTTTCTGCCTGTCAATCGTGCTCTCTCGCTTTTCGCTCTTTCAGCTAACAACTCTCCTTCAGCAACCTTTAGCTCTCGCGAACCACCCTGTCAATTGGGCCTTCTAGATCCTTTTGAGGCATTTTCTCAGCTCTATGGCTTCTCTACTCCTTGTCCATTGAAATCCCCTCTCAGCGTTAAACAATCATTGTCAAAACGCCTTTGGGAACACGTTTCCCCTTTTACACCGAGAAATACACTAAAAACACGCAAAAACTCTTTCTATTGAACTTCAAAAATCATCGAATCAGCCCTATAATCCTTTCGGATCCGCCTTTGGTCGCTATCACCAGCCCATCGTTGATTTGGGTGATCTCTAATTCAACGGTCGATATTCATTTCGGGCGGCTTATGCACACGGAGGTTACCCGCACGAAAAGGCGGTTTTCTCTCTCCAGCGCCAAGCCCCGTGTCGTTCCAGTGTATGGGATCGGGCAAACCCGTCCAATACCACTTACTGCCTGATGCTCGCCCAAAATCCCGCTCATTACGAAACTCAAATAATATAAAGCTGCATGTATAAACCTTTCGGGTCCGTTTTATCGCTTTGGGCATATTTCCTTTGTATTTCATTTATTTAACGAAAATGTGAAAATACATAGAAAACCCCTTTTTACCAGAACTCAAAATATATATATTCGCATCCATAAACCCTTTCAGGTCCAGCTTAAGTCGAATATTGAATCACATAGTGCAATGGCCAAAACCCCAAATACAAAGGAATATATAGAAAATCCGAAAATAAAGATCTCAAAATTTATGCAATCAGGTCCATAATCCCTATCGGGTCCGGGTCCTGATCGCTAATCGCAATAACAATAGCCCGGGGGTCTGCCCTTTAGGTATCCCAATCCGCCAACACCGACATCGGCGATCACATGTCGCATTGGCCCGGGGGTCCTTCCCTTTTTGGTGTGCCAATCACCGATCCGCCAATTGCAATCACTCCATCGCATAGCCTGAGGTCCTGATATCGCATGCGGGCCTGTCTCTGATACAATAAGTCAGAGGTTGCAGTCAGGGATCCCTTCTGCCTCCGCTTTAAGTCCTTCCCTTTGGCTATTTGCGATGCGATTTCATTTATAAGGCCTTTTATGCCATTTTTAGGGGAAATGCCTCCTTTTTCAAAGGACAAAGGCAATCTTCTTTCTGCAATAACTTCTGCATCCGAGGTCTATTTTATCCCATTCAAATTGTAGTAGATTCAGAATGAAAAGATCTACGCAATGGGACTATTTCCAAGAGCATCCCTAGACTTTCATTTTCCTCTGTGAGTGTGATGTAGGTAATGTTCCCTCTACAGACAGAGGCAACCCCTCTAGCCCTAGAGTGGGTCTAGTCATAGCAAGACAAAACAACAGCTAATTTCTTTAAACAGTGATTATTGAAAGAGTCTACCTCAAACCGTTGTTCGATGGAGCTTTCATTGTCCTGCTTCAGCTATCGCTTCCTTTTCCTCAATGAGTGATTCACCTGAAACAACACAAGAGAACAACATAACACATAACAAAATACAACAATGAACTATTCACTTATAGAGTCAAGGAACCATAAGCTACCAAATATATTTTACACATGACATAGGAAATCACCATTGATTGTATTAAAATGAGCAAAAGCAAAGCTTACAACCAAGCCTTAACGTCGCAAGCTTCCTCGAAGGGTCCAGTTAGGATATTTTTTCAAGCATTCACTCTCAAAAGGTCTCCCAAAAGGCTGAGAACTATCTCTTTCACCCAAAAGCACTAGTATAAGGCTAAGGCAATCCACAACCAATTGCTATACTATCAGCAATTCATACTGCAAACTATCAATCTCACACCAAAACTAGCTAATTTGCTCAATACCAAAAAAATAGTTGATCTTAGCAATGGGGAATGCTTTTATAAGAGGAGGAGCCTCCATAAATGAGGGAGAGGGAGCTTATCTCCAAGGGAGGTTTCCAAAAAGGTGGAACCACCATCCCAGAGGAGGAAAGGCAAACTTCCTTAACCCAGCAACGAGTTCTAGAATCACTCAGAAGCATTATGTTTGAACTAATTCGCCATATTTGGGTTGTCGCGAGTCAAACATTAGGACTCAGAGATGACGTCAATGGGAAACAGATTATTCAGAGCTATCATCGCAAGAAGGATATTGAGGACTTGCGACGAGCCCTAAAAACCAACCGTCACAAAGAACAGATGTACCCTTGCAACAATGTCGCGACGTTCTAGTTCATTACAGGAAATCATCACAGGCAGAATGAGGTTTACTTGCGATGATCTTGAAACATGGGTAAAAAAGGGTCAATCTTCAGGATTAAAGAGCATTTTTTAATCTTCTTGAATGCTTGGGAAGATGTGGACACATTTTTTTCAGGTATGACATAGAGAAGATGTCACTCAGGGACTAACTTTATCTGAGATCAGGGGGATATGGGACCAGCGAAAAATTACCGTGTAACAGATGCCCCCTAAAGCATGAAGGCCAAGAGAGTGGGAGGGGTGAATTGCTTTACGAAACCACAACCGAACCGGAACACCATCGTTTTGAACCTGCAGGCGCAAGTACAACTGATATCTCTAATAGTGAAAGAAATACATGTAGTCTAAGCATGGGCACAGCCATCCAAAAGATAGATAGAATTGGTCTGTGGTATGGATGTAGCCATCCAGTCGATAAGACCATATAAAAATAGAGGTATGGTCACAGCCATCTAGAAAGACTCAGGTATAGTTGTAGCCATCCAATCAAAGAGTCATGTATGCAATCACAAACCAATCCATGCAACCCGAACTTATGTAATCTTAGTTCGGGGTCTTGAATCCCAGTCGGTCATAGTACAATTTCTAATATGTGAATATATGTGTTGAAGTCGAGCATACTAGAAAATTTCTTGATTACTGGCCAATGATGTAAACCATTAACAAACGCGAGAGAGAACACCAGTAATGACAATGGTTCTCAAGGTACTTTCAGTACAATCCACAAGGTTGGAAGAATGATCTAGATTCGAACACTTGTGGAATGACCTGATCGAAGACCAATAATGCAAGCCTATCATCGAGTGCGAAGAACTTGCAATTGAGGAATGCAAGCTGTAAGGGTGCAAACTGCAGAAGGATTAAACTCTTGATCATATCGGCGACATGACTCTGGAATGCGGCAGCATTTTGGTACCAAGGGATCGAAGTTTTGGCAGAGACGACAAGGATCAAATGGAATGAGACAAAATTACAAAACCGAGCCCCGTAAATCCAATGATGATGCGAGGATATCCCAAACCCGGCGAGAGGCAAAAGTGTCGATGTTCAAGAGTGACTAGCTGTCGTAGGTAACGAATGGAATATTTCCAAATTTTTCCCCCATAGTTGCTAGCGAGTACCCCAATTATTTTTGAAAAACAAGCTTGAAGGGGATAGCATAGGCTTGTGATATAAGTTCGTCCTTCGGACAAATCCAACCTAGTGAAAATTTAACAAGCCTTAGGGAGGAGAAGCTCAGGTCTCATCATGGCAATGAGTCCAATGTCGTTAGGGTTTAATGAGTCCGACATAGGTAAAACTCAGATCTTTTTCATGTTTAGAGATTTTGAAAAAGACACGGAAAAGAAAACTCCATGTGAGCCCTTTTACGTAAGTTTGTGTCTCTCAAGCCCAAAAAGGTAGAAAATGATACTGGAGAGAACTGTTCGACCATTTCGATCAAGGAGTATTTTTCGTAAATAGTGTTTCCAGTCCAAAAAAATAGAAAACTTACTGGAGACATGACATTTCGTAACCAAAAATGAGCTCGAAACGACAAGGGCTCGGCCATATTTTCGTTTTTAAATGGTCAGAAAAGCGCTGAAAGTGAACCCCCCATTTTATTTATTTTTTGAGTCAAAAAGGGAAAAATACTCGGAAATCTTTTCATTTTTTACAAGTCAGAAAAGAGCTTAAAGGAGACTCGTCCTGGAGGAACAAGTGGTATAAAGGGTAGCAACTAGTTCTGGCAATGGTGGAACTACTCAAAACATGTAATCATCAAGAGGCTGGCTAATAAAACCACTCATCATTGCAGTCCCTCAGGAAAGGACAAGCAACCATGTGAAAGAATACAATCAGCCAAAGAGATGGTGGTAATGGAATGAAACAACCAAGGCTCATCTAGCAGAAATTAGCAGATAAAAAAGGTAATCACGAGATGTAAATCGGGTATGGGTTCATTTTTACGCAAGCTTGAACCATGGAGAACTCTGCTTGGATTCGGTTTCATGTTTGTAGAAGCTTGAAATGAAAAACTATGCATGAATAAGTTTCGCACACCCCCACCATAATGATTCAATCGAGGTACATACCCCCCAAGCTTCATTGCATTCAACTAGGTGGATGTAATGAAGGTTCACTCTCGAGATCCAAGAAAGTCTCGAGTGGGGTTTTACGAGATCTCAATCAAAGACTCAATTGGGAAAAGGGAGTTGTTTCATGTTTTAATGAGGTTGACATAGTGAAAGAACTATCCTCAAGACATTTGTTTCATTTTTTAACGAGGTTGACACAAGATCAAGAACTCTCCTCAAGACGCCTTGATTCATTTTTTAATGAGCTTGACACAACACAAGGAACTATGCTCCATACTCCTTGTTTCATTTTTTGATGAGGTTGACATAGGAACAAACTATCCTCAGACCCTTGTGCCATTTTTTAACGAGGTTGACACAAGAAACGAACCGTCTTCAGGAAAATCCTTGTTCATGGGTCATACGAGAACATGACTCCCAAGATATCTTCACTGGAAGGAAGAAACGTGCTTTGGGAGGAATACATCTCATTGGGCACCAACAACAGATCGGGTTCCAATGCCCCCAGTACATGATGTATGAGACCATCTGCATGATCATCAACAGATGCGGAGACAGAATGAGTAGCCACATAATTGACCTATGGTAGGGAAGGTACTGCTTGCAGACAAGAGCTGGTAGGGGATGATGGCTGCACAGGAGGTACTTGGTGACCAAAGAATGACAATTGACCTATAGTCACAATTCTTCCATCATGCGGAAAACAAGCCACACGGAAAAGTGAAGAAACAAGAGCCCCTATGGCATAAATATAGTCATGGCCAAGGAGAAGACTGAAATCCAAAGCACCTTGGACGATCATCACGTCTATATAGATGGTTTTGCCTCCCAAAGTAACTAAGAACTTTGGAAGGATTCAAAAGGTTGACTAGTTCCTCCGTCGAAAGCCAACAGATTCTGAGTGACAGGCACAAGCAGTGGGGAG
Source organism: Pinus tabuliformis (assembly GCA_031772625.1). Classification (NCBI taxonomy): domain Eukaryota; kingdom Viridiplantae; phylum Streptophyta; class Pinopsida; order Pinales; family Pinaceae; genus Pinus; species Pinus tabuliformis. The sequence goes on along the minus strand of CM062814.1, from coordinate 431,498,544 downwards.
CCCAAAGCTTGCCAAGTAGTAGAAAGCATGACGCTAACAGATGCACCTTCATCCAAGAGAGTGCCAGGTACTGCCTTGTTATAGGCGTGTACTGTAATCTGGAAAGGCACATAGGATGGGAGGCAAAAAGTAGTCAAGTGACTCCAATCGAAGGAAACAACCGAACTACTTGGTGGGGGTATCGTATGATTGACCCCATGCTCTATAGGGATTGAAGAGGAACTCTCTTGATCAGCTGGCATAGGAGGGTCATTCTTTGACTCAGGAGAATCTAATGATACGAGAAGAACATGAGTAGTATGGTCAAAATGCTCTTCTGGGACAGAGTGAACAACTGGTGGTGAAACTGGGTCAACACTCTTTTCGACCAATGGTTGGTCGAAAACAGACACAACATAGCCAGGCTCGGGAAGAGCAAGATGGAAAAGAGATGAATCCAAGTCAATCTCTTTGTCAACCTGGAGAGGGTTCGAAGAGAGCCTCTGGTAACCAACTGGGAGTTGAGGTGAAGGAGTTGTAAGACTTTCCAAAATGGCGGAAGCTTTATCCATGAGTGGACAAAGGTGAAGGAGATGGTTGCCTTCACATAACCTATAGGGGAATCTAATCTTCCCTTTCTTCTTACCACTGCCAGTTGAGGGTGAAGGATCGACATGAGCATCAAAGGGAAATGAGGGATGAGCCAGATCGTGAGACCATACTTCTAAGATCCTAGGAATACCAAGACAATCATGGAGAAGATGGTCACCCTTGCTTAATTTACAAGGAAATTTAACCTTCCGCGAAGGATCAGAAGGTTTTCCGACTGGAGATGTACTAGGAGCAATAGTTGCATGGGTGGCCTCTCGCTTATCTAACTTCTTCTTCTTCGTCTTCCTCTTCTTCTTCTTAGCCTCCTGGTTACTAGATTTAGAACTTTCACCAGGCAAAGTAGGAGAGGAGGATGAAGAAACATGGGAAGAAGGCGAAGGCTCAACCCTGGGATCATCATGTCATGATTCAAATGAAGGAGATGGCAGAACAGGAGTCATGACGCTCGGGACCACTAAGCTTGAAAACAACCAAATGGGAAAACCGATGGGTAACCCAAGAAAGGACAATGTTGCCATATACGGAGCACCAACATTTCCAAAATAAGGAAAAGTACCAGGATTCCCATCTAGGGGGAGACCTTAACTGGTGGACTCTAGAAAGGTTGCCATTGGGATTGACCTTGAAAGGAACTCTAACTATAACCAGGAATATTTCGTGGGCAGTAAATTTTATGACATTGAAACGAAACTTGACCTTTTCATATTTAAAGAGACGAGAAAAAGGACAAAAGATGACTCTATTCGCCTTCGAATGTTTAATGAGCCTGAAAGGACAAGTGCTTAGATGATCCTTTTACTTTTAAGGAGTCAAAAAGGAATGAAAGTGACTGCTCTGGAGTACTAGACAAGAGGTTTACCAGACAAATCACAAAACTACATATACACCTTGGTGATCAAATGAAAGAGAAATGACCAAGGACTTTCCATACGGCAGTCAATATTCCTGAATGTTGTGTTCAGTGCATTACGATTCGTAAGGCGGCAGACTCGACTTCCTATGGATAATAGGATGATAACCTAGTGGGGTCTCCCAATATATACTCGATGGTACGAGGAGCACAAATCCGTACTAGTACCTATTGGATCACGAAAGGAGGAATCACCCAACCTTAGTGAACATAATAGTAACTAGGTTTAACGGCGTCGGAGCACGTCTCTAGCCTAGACCTTTAGATAAGTGTGTGTTAAGTTCCAATGCGTTTTTAGGTTCATTCAATAAATTTTAAGAGTTAATCTTGAATTAAGTTTCGATTTTAAGGCCCTACCGAATGTATTTCAACAATTCCTAGGATGCAACTACAATGAGTAAAACACCATTCCTTTTAATGAACAACTACCTAAATGAGGGTAAGGAGTTCATTTCCAAGCGAGCGAAAACAATAACAAGCAAGTGCAAGAACTGCAGTGCATGCAAGCAATCCAATCACTAGGAAACACAATGCATCAATGCACTTATCTCGCAACTACTAATGAAAGATTTGAACTTTGCTTTCTAATTTCTCAATCATGAAAAAATTCACTAATGCAAATGCGCTTTCACTTTTGTATGCTGTATGAATGCAATATTTTTTATTTTTGGAATTTTAATGACAAACAAGCAAGTGCAAGCCTGACTAATCCAAACAAATGTAGTCTATGTTTGATAGTGTGGAAATCAAATCAATATGAGAAACTAGTTCAATAACCAAACACTAGAGATGAATCAAAAAGAAGACAAGCAGTAGAACAACCTCAAACAAATCAATCAAAATTGTTGTGGAAAAATCTTGGACGAACTAGTAACCCAAAGAAATGACTTCTTGATGAAACCTTGAAAATTTTTAGGTCACACAGTCTGAAAACAAAAGACTCAGATAAATGAAACCAAGGAGAAAGTGTCTTAACCAATACAGTCAACACAAGTGTGATAAGAGACAAGAGACATTAGGGGGCAAGCAGTGCTGGCTAATACAGGAGGTAAGGCTATGAAAAACAACCTTACAGGAATCGTCGCAGGGGTTGAGCTAGCAACCTCAGACGAAAATCAAGTCATCGCAAGCACAAAGCTAGCAACTAAATGAGGTCATCACAAGTGTACACATGTCTTCGGTGATGGTACGATTTTAGGAATCGTCGCAGCTGTATGATAGGTTATCCATGATGTACAACTTGACCAAAGAGGACGGGCATGACTCATCGCAGCTGTTAAGCTATAAACAGTGGCGATCTCAATTAAGAGAAAAAACAAAAAAAAAAACCTGAAGGACACTAGATTTATCTCTCAGAAAGTGAGAGGGACTACTAGATTGATTCAAGTAACCCAGAACACTGATGGCTCAGCCCCAAGACCAAAAGACATTATGTAATTCAATCAAAAACAAATCAAGAGCAAAACAAGAGACAACACACAAAGGACTCCCCAACGAAGTTGCCAACTTGTGATGTAGGTTATGTTCCCTCTGCGGATAGAGGCAACCCCTCTAGCCCTGGAGTAGGTCTAGTCACAGCAAGACAAAACAATAGCTAATTTCCTTAAATAGTCATTGTTGAAAGAGCCTACCAAACCGGTGTTCAATGGAGCTTTCATTGCCCTACTTCAGCTATCATTTCCTTTTCCTCGAAGAGAAATTCACCTGAAACAACACAAGAGAACAACAGAAAACATAACAGAGTACAATAATGAACTATTCACTTACAGAGTCAAGGAACCATAAGCTATCAAATATATTTTACACATGACATAGGAAATCACCATTGATTGTATTAAAATGAGAAAAAGCAAAGCTTACAACTAAGCCTTTATGTCGCAAGCTTCCTCGAAGGGTCCAGTCAGTATATTTCTTCAAGCATTCACTCTCAAAAGGTCTCCCAAAAGGTTGACAACTCTCTCTTTCACCCAAAAGCACTAGTATAAGGCTAAGGCAATCCACAACCAATTGCTATACTATCAACAATTCACACTGCAAACTATCAATCTCACACCAAAACTAGCTAATTTTCTCAATACCAAAAAACTAGCTGATCATAGCAATGGGGAATGCTTTTATAAGAGGAGGAGCCTCCATAAATGAGGGAGAGGGAGCTTATCTCCAAGGGAGGTTTCTCAAAAGGTAGAACCACCATCCCAGAGGAGGAAAGGTGAACTTCCTTGACCCAACAACCAGTTCTAGAACCACCCAGAAGCATTTTGTTTGAACTAATTCGCCATATCTGGGTCGTCATGAGTCAAACACTAGGACTCAGAGACGACGTCACGGGGCAACAGTGTATTCAGAGCTATCATCGCAAGAAGGATATTGAGGACTTGCGACAAGCCCTAAAAACTTACTATCGCAAAGAACAGATGTACCCCTGCAACGACATCGCGACGTTCTAGTTCATTATATGAAATCGTCATAGGCATAATAAGGTTTACATGTGACAATCATGAAACATGGGTAAAAAATGGTTAATCTTCAGGATTAAAGAGAATTTGTTAATCTTCTTGAATGACTGGGAATATGTGGACACGTTTGTTTGAGGTATGACAAAGAGAAGATGTCGCTCAGGGACTGGCTTTATCCGAGATCAAAGGATATGGGGCCAGTAACAAATTACCATGTAACAGTGAGGAACACTTAGACTTAGAAGTCTATCCAAAATCCATTTTGGATCACGCCTTCCCACTAAAGAACTTTTGGTCTCCAAAAGACTGATATTCTAATCTGAACAGTAAATGAGAGTAACAGAACCCTCTTCTTTCAGCCTCCACACACTTGCCTTGCATAGTGCCTTTGAACCCAAGCCTTTGACCACTTTCCTTCCTGGATGTGCTGGTCCTCCTGGGAAGAACTGCCTTCCTGCATAACTCCTGCTGATATGGTCATAGAAGGTAGTTTGAAATTCGCTACCTTGATCATTAATCCAAGGTGGCTCAAACAAATGTGAAGTACATCTGCTTCACAAAAACTTTCATTTTTTCTTGTTTGAAAAGTTGTCAACAACAACTATTAACAACAATAGAAGAAAAGACAACAACTGGATGGACTAAACTCCTGCTTCACAAAAGAAAAATATTTCACATCTTGTGAACACCCCCATGTCTTACATCTGCATACAAATTATGGACTAGATAACAAGCCCACAAAACATGCCTTTAAAACAAATGACCCTTCAAGTCAAGCATGTAGAAAAATACCATTAGGAATCCTTTTAAAAAGATGAAACGCTTCATCATTATCTCCATCTTGGAGACCAAATAAACTTTTCTCAAGTCAATATTACATGCATGTCTAAAGCAATCATCACTCCAAGTTAATTACACATACATGTTCAAATACAAGGAAAATATCAACATCTCTGTGGTTATGCATCTCATGCTCATGCATGCATTTCATCCTTCAACTTTCACTTAAGCACAATGTACTTTCGAAGTTGAAATGAAATATAATGTTGCAGCAACAAAGTGAGCTTCCTACTCAACTTTTCCATTCACCTTCTTGGTAGAAACCTGCAACTTGCACTCCATTAACAAAGAAATGCAAATAGATGTATCAATAGACATGAAATCTTAATTGGATAAGAACTCTTGCCATTTATTGCCAATCAAACAGATGCATCAATAGACATGCAATCTTAATTGGATAAGAACTCTAGCCATTTCTTACCAATCCATTTCAAAGGTATTCCCTTTCTCTGCACATCAGCATCAACATGTGAATCATCCTGAGACACATCATTCATGGAAACTTCCTTTCCATTTCTGCCATCTTCTCTTTCCACTTTCTTCAGCTTTTGTGGAAGCATTGCTGGATTCAGAGTCCAACACTTTTCAGCAAGATGTCCTTGCTTATGGCAGTAAGTGCAACACATGTGCATCCTCTTGACAGCATGATTTTCCTTGTCCAATGGACCTTTGGCTTCTTACTTCTTTTCCTTGAAAAGATTCTTGTATGTGGCCATTCTCTTCCAACATCTAGAAACATGATGGTTATCCAAACCACAAAACGAACATGCAATTATTTTCCCATATATATGTGGAAATTTACCATGCTTTGCAAAATCAAAAGGAAGATGATTAGAACCATATTTATGCCTTTATCTTTCACCTTTATTGCCTTCATGAGGAGGTGAAGAAAATGAAGAAGTTGCTCCCTCTGGGACACCATCAATCTCTTCAAGGCTGTCAGAGTTTTCACAACTCTCTGGTTCAAGTGTGTGCTTCTAAACACCTGCATCTTGCAAATGATGTTTCAAGCCATTGCATTCCTCCTGAATGCAATCGTCACACTCTTGAGGTAGAAGACCTACAATGCAAATCCTTCTTAGAGTTGTTTCAATGGCCTTCATGCCAGATTTGGAACTTTCTCCATAAGACTCTCCATAACCAAGACCCAAATACTTAGGCCTTTCCTCAACTATTATTGGCTCAATAATACCTTGTGCATGTTTACCCAAGTCCTTTCCTTCATAGCCCATCTTGGACATTAGCTTCGAGCCTATGCCTCTAGTATGTTTTCAAAGGAACCAATATAAGAATTCTTAGAATAATTTGAAGACAAACTGCAATGGTTTACCTCTTCTTCAAGCTGATACTTGACTAAGGCTTCTTTGGCAACAAAGAGCTGTGACTCCAACTCATGCATCCTTTTCAGGTTCATATTTGCAATATGAAGTTGCCTCTCCATTTCTTGCAATTTGTCAGAAAGCATTTGCTTCTCTTCCTCCACGGAATTCAATTGCTCTCTAAGTATGTTGCTCTTCCTTCCATCCTCATACATTTCCCTCACCATATCCATCATGGTGAGCAAGTCTTACTTCATGTCTTCATCAAAGGAACTTGTGATGAAGGGGGAATTTGTGGACTCACTTGTAGAAGTTGTCATTATGAAAATGAACAAAGAACTTCAAACAAGATTAATAAAGAGCTTATTCAACAACCTTTTGCAACAAACCTCTTGTGCTTCAAGGATTGCCTTGAGGTCCTTTGGGATAGAAGAATGCCTTCAGCCCTTATTCCTTCTTGTCCTTCCTGGACTGAGCTATCAATAGCTTTCCCTTCACCTCTGCAAACTCAAACAATAGTCAGTCTGCAAACAAGCATACAATCAACCTCTGGTTGTTTAAACACCTTTCAGACAAGCAATATTTTCTCTTTCAATCAAGAATTTTGATCTGATACCACTTGCTTTGGTATAATCTGCTTTGATATTACCTTCTTGAAGGTGTGGTTAATCAATCTTAGCTCCGATAACACCTGATCTGAAAATGGGGCCTAAAGGCTTCTTTTCAAACTTACAAGAACCTCTCCCACTTCCAAAGATTATATATTCCCAAGACCTTATGATTAACCAATTCCGGAATTAATAATGTACTTGAACATAGGTGTATGCTTATGTTTAGCTTTGACTATTTATGTGCTTTAAAATTTTGTTGTTTATGCTGAAATAACATGCATATAACAGTAAAATATTGTAGCAAATAACAAACACATAAGGCAGCAAGTTTAATATGGAATTCACCCAAAACTCTTGGGCTACATCTCCGTGAGCTCTAGTCAACTCAACTAGGCTCTCTGGGATTATGGCATCAGTTTTTTTACAAGCTCCACACTCAACTCCACTGTTTTATACAGAAGAAATGGGCTTAGAACACCATCTCATCCCTGGCTCTAAAGCTCTTGGCTTTCTGGCTCTGTGCTCTCACTCTGGCTCTCGCCTTTGGCTCTAGCTCTCAGCTCTAGCTTTGGCTCTAGGCTCTGGCTCTAGCTCTGGCTCTTCGCTCTAGCTTCTTTGAGCTCTCTCTCTCGGCCTCTGCGTGCAACTATGGTTCGGTAGACCTCCTAACGACCTTTAGCAACCTTCCAGCGACCTTTTGCAGCTTTTCTGCCTGTCAATCGTGCTCTTTGGCTTTTTGCTCTTTTAGCTAACAGTTCTCCTTCATCGACCTTCAGCTCTCGCCAACCACCCTATCAATTATGCCTTATGGCTCATTTTGAGGCATTTTCCCAGCTCTGTGGCTTCTCTACTCCTTATCTGTTGAAATCCCCTCTGAGCGTTAAACAGTCATTGTCAAAACTCCTTCAGGCATGGTGGCCACCTATTTTTTAAACGGAAAGGACCACTAGTGCTGTTAAAATACCCAGGAACACGTTTCCCTATTTACACCAAGAAATACACTAAAAACAAGCAAAAACTCTTTCTATCAGACTTCAAAAATCATCGAATCCGCCTTATAATCCTTTCAGATCCGCCTTTGGTCGCTATCGCCAGCCCACCATTGATCTGGGTGATCTCTAATCCAACGGTTGATATTCATTTTGGGTAGCTTATGCGAATGGAGGTTACCTGCCCGAAAAGGCGGTTTTCTCTCTCTGGCGTCAAGCCACGTGTCAGCTAGTGTATGGCATCAGATGGAGCCCGTCCAATACCACTTACTGCCTGAGGCCCGCTCGAAATCCTACTCATTACGAAACTCAAATAATATAAAGATGCATGCATAAACCTTTCGGGTCCGTTTTATTACTCCAAACGTATTTCCTTTGTATTTCGTTTATTTAACGAAAATATGAAAATACATAGAGAAATCCTTTTTACCGAAACTCAAAATATATATATTCGCATCAATAAACCATTTCGGTTCCAGCTTAAGTTGCATATCGCATCGCATAGCGCAATGGCCAAAACCCCAAATACAAAGGAATATATAGAAAATCTGAAAATACAGATCTCAAAATTTATGCAATCGGGTCCATAATCCCTATCAGGTCTGGGTCATGATCGCTAATTGCAATCACAATGGCCCGGGGGTCTGGCCTTTGGGTATTCCGATCCGCCGACGCCAATATCGGTGATCACATGTAACATTGGCCCGAGGGTCCTTCCCTTTTGGGTGTGCCAATCGCCGATCTGCCGATCCGTCAATCACAATTGCTCCGTCGCATAACCCGGGGTGTCGATATCGCAAGCGGGCCTATCTCTGATGTGATAAGTCAGAGGTCACAGTCAGGGATCCCTTCTGCCTCCGCTTTAAGTCCTTCCCTTTGGCTATTTACGATGCAATTTCCTTTATAAGGCCTTTTATGCAATTTTTAGGGGAAATGCCTCCTTTTTCAAAGGAAAAAAGTGTTGGGTCGTTAATATGTCATTATTATTATCATTTTTGAACGCTTATTCCACCTATTTCTACCATTCTTTATCACGTCATTTATCATAATTTATCATATAATTTTATTTTATAATTATTTATGCTCTTATGGATGAACAATATTTCTTCTTTATTTTTAATAAATTGATGATTATGCATGATTTTACCAATGATTGTTTATTAATAAATTGGTTTTAACATTCCTCACCATTTTTAGCCTCCAAAGATATTTTCCAGATTGAAGATTTGATCATTAAATGTGCCAACTCATAAATTCGTTGGAATAAGAAATGATGATTTTGTATTGAACGATTCGGGCAAATGGAGAAGAATCTGGAAAATCCGAAACATGGATTTTGTTCAGAACAGATCAAATTAGTTTTGTAATAATCAGTTTTTCCAAATTCAACCCGTACTAAGATAAACAGAAGGTTCTCTGAAGATGTTTTTTCTTAGATTCGTTGTGTGGCCGTTTTCCAAATTATCTCAGCTGCAATGCCAAATTCAACCTGTTCCTATTGAATGATTGATGGAAGGATATTTCAGATATGATCTTGCTTATCAATTTTTTGAGAAAAATCCAATTTTGTAATAAAAATCATGTTGTAATCATCTCTGTTGTAATTGCTCCTTTCCCTCTCTTTATTTAAATGAAAACAGAGATCAGAGAAGGGGATTCAAGATTCAGAATTAATGATTGATTATTCATGATGGAATAGATTATGAGAGATTAAATCAGGGATTATTAGAGATAGGATAAGATAGGATAGGAGGAAAGGGGGATTGTTGCATTGCCATTGTAATTCTCGAGGCTTTTGCTGTTGTAATGATTTCACAGTTTGATGATTAATAAGTAAAATTGTTGTTATTCATTCGCTTTATCTAAAGTAGCCCAGCAACATTCGCTGGCGGCTAAGGGCCCAGCCTCTGGTGGATTAAGCTATTGCTCTATATTATATCTTTACAGTTCCAATCGTGTGATGGTTTGATTTAATTCTTATTTCTTTGAATCATATTGCTTTACAGTTTCATGTTTTTACAACATGTTGTTCTAATATTTTATGAAATTATTTTATTGCATAAGCTGTGATTGAATCGCGTGGTCATTCCTTTCCATCATAACAGAGATTATTATCCTTTTCAACTTATATTGTTATGTTGTTCATTTCAAATATAAAGTTGCACTGTTCATATTTAGACTTTGATGTTCACTACATATTGCGGTTCATTTCTATTGAAATAGCTTTGTTGTTCATTCCTACTAAATAAGCTTTGTTGTTCATTTCTTTCCTGCAAGTATTTGGTTTTGCTTTTAAGTATTATTGCAGTGAGCATGTTTATTCCATTTCTGTTAGTAGCATTATTGATTTATCATTTCCAGTTAATTGCTTTAGTGTGGATTGAAAGATCAACAACTATAAAGAACATTGGCTATAGCTATCTAAGTTCTCAGATTGGAGATCTTGCCTATGATTGATTTTCATTTGCATCAGTTTACAGGGGAGAGAGTTATCATTACTAAGTCCTTGACTGATGGTTGTTTGAGTGAATGATTTAGTTCATAACATTTCAGTTTCTTGCCATTACAATTAGATTTTATTTCAAGCATTCATTTACTTTTGCATTTTAAAGCACTATACTACAAAACATTACTATTGAGCAAGTGACTGCCTCACACTAAGTACACTCTTGAGATAAAAAATCGTCCCTGGCTTGACAATTAATGTGAAGATAATTAGGAGTTAAAAGGACACCTTTTATCGCTCAACATTTTGGCGCCATTGCTGAGGAGAGTGTAGCCATTTCTAAAGAGTAGTGTGCATCTGATGAGTTCCTGTTATGAGAGAATTGGGTATTAAAAATGGAAGGTAAGAACCTACGTACAGAGCATGTAAAAGCCCTGTTCCCCCACCCTCTTTCCAGCAAGATTGTTAAAGAGCTTAGGGTAGAAATAAATGTTTAAATTTTTGTGTGAATGCCTAAAAAAGAAATTAGAAATTTTGAAAAAAAAATCTCATGATTTCACTTAAGTGGTGATGTAAGCACCACCCATTTCACTAACCAATTGACAGGAAAATTTGAAGGAGAAGCCTCAAAGAAACACATGAAGAATATCTTCTGTTATAGTAAGAAATGGCTCACATTGAAATTTTTGAATTTCCTATCAAAGATCTAGAAGGAGTGACACAAATGTACATAATTCCCCCATCTTCTCTACCAAATTTTCATGGCTTGACAAATGAAGATCCATATACATTCTTATTTGAGTTTGAAATACTTTGTAGAGGATATGATTATTTTATTTATGATCAAAGGTTAAAAGTGTTTCCTCTTACTGTAAAAGGAGCAGCTTTTCGATGGTTCATGAGCCTAGGTGGGAACTGCATCCAAACATGGGAGGACATGAAGAACATATTCTTGAAGAAGTACCAAGACTACTGCAAATCCAATGAAGATATTTTTGATATGATACAAGGGTAAGATTAAAGATTGGAGGACTATGTGGAGCAATTTCAATATAACCTTCAAAAATCAAAGCATAAGTATTTGGAAAAAGAGATCTTAAAAACACTCTTTCTTAAAGGAATCAAAGATGAATTTTTAGAACTCTTAAATCTGATAGGAAAAGGTGATGTTTTTGAGTTGTCATATGATTATGTCTATGAATTGTGCATAAGGTATTCAAGAGGAATCTCCAAGGCTGGTAAGAATTTTAGAGACGGTTGTTCTTTCTTTTCCAAATCTGCTACAAGAACAAGAGACATAAGAGCTGAAATTAATGATTTATTTGAACATTTTAAAATTGATTTTATTAGCTCTCTAAATTCACAATTGAATGTTTTGCAGGTTCAAAAAAATCAAGAAATTGAAGAAGTGCTTTTCCCTCATTGCCAAAAGGAGCATCTCATAGATACTCACTCTTCCTTATCTAGGATGGAAGTAGCATATCAAAGAGATGAGGAAGCTACAACAAGGTCAAAACCATGGAAATCATGGCCTACAGGTATGGTTCAAAACACTTCTTCTCCATTCTCTTACTTGCATAATCCATTATGGAATACTAATGTGTTAGGGCAGCCATGTCAATCTCAATATAACCACCACCAATCTTGTCTACAAGTTTGGCATGGTTCACCTTATGATTGCATGACTACTCTCTCTCATCCTGTAGCACAAACACATTCCCTATATTCTTCACCAGCTCTTCCACAACATCTTGTTTGCCTATCAAAATCATCCACTCAACCCAATCAACTACATCATCAAAATGCTCCATTCTGTACACAATTTGCTGCTCAGCTAATTCCACACCGTCACCACAATAAACCAGTACAACATGCTTACAATGTTGAATTGCAAAATTTACCCACCGTTCCCACCCATTCTATCTCACATGCACCATTGGAGGAAAGTTATATTGAGATTCAAAATGTTTGAAATTAAAAAATTGTAGAAGTTATTGAAGAAAATGAGGTTTCTTCTAGTATGCATCAACAAGTCATTTTAAAAGCTCAAGAACTTCATGATATGATGGCTATGGAAAATAAATAAAGTAAAGGATATATTGAAGATTGGTTTCACTCCATCATTTGTTTACAACATCACTCCATACTTTAACAATTTTTGACACCATCTTTTTAAGGGAAGTTGGCTTCTCATACCCTAATATTCATTAATATGCATTTTTCAAATTTGGGTATGTGCATACATGAAGCCCTATTTCGAAAATGGTTCCATTTGAAGTACTCATATATGTAATCATATTCGTTTTTCAAATCATAATAGGTTAGTGTAGAAAATAAAATAAATAAGGGAATAAATAAATACATTTTGTTTTAATGTAAAAATAGTTGTTTTGTTGCAACACGTTGTGGAAATCAACATTGGTGATAATTTTTTTAAATCATTTGTATATGTGGATGAATTATAATGGAAATAATAATTCTACAAACACTCATTTTCATTTTTATCACAAATTTGAAAAAAATGCTTTAATATCATATTTTTTGGCTTGTGGGCCTGATGAAATTTCTGGAAACATAGTCGGTACATTCATGTTTTGAGGGACCAAAAGGGAGTATTTTTAAAACTTGTTTCTATCCTAATTATCCCTTTCTATCTAATTTCCAACCCAATTTGAATCACTCAATTTGGATTTGAAACGAAAAAGTTAGAACCAAATCATTGACAAGGTGACCAGTAGGCAGCTCAAGAACACAGATGGGACAGTCAGTTTTTGGAGGCCTAAACGATAATATTTTTTTTAAAAAAATCTATATTAAGTATCCCTTGATGTCTACTTTCCAACCCATTTTGAATAAATCAATTCGGATTTGAAACGAAAAAGTTAGAACCAAAACATTGACAAGGTGTCTAGCAGGCAGCTCAGGAACAGAGTTGGGACAGTCGGTTTTGGAGGCCTAAATAACCATATTTTTAAAACTTGTTTCTATGGTATATTCCCCTATGAATTTAGTTTACAAGGTAATTTTAATCACTCATTTTTGATACCGTATGAGGAAGTTATGATCAAAATACTGACTGTCTATCGTAAATCAGCACTCTTAAAACTCTGTCTTTCCAATTGTTCCTTAGAGTATTTTACCTATCAATTCTTCTTGTCTTTAAAAATTGTTTCTATTGGATATAAATAAATGAATATAATTTAATTTCCAATTTTAATCATTCGAATCTGACATCAAAAGAAAAATCTATGCTTAAAATATCCACTATTGTTCTAAGTGGGTTAATCGAAAATGACTCTGTTATGCAGGTTGTTCTAAGTAAAATTGACATATCATATCATTGAATGTTTAAAACATGTTTCTATTAGAGATATACCTTTGAATTAGCTCTTATCTGGCTTTGTAATCACTCAATTTGGACAAAAAACAAAGAAGTTGTGATTAAAACACTGCAGGTTAGCATGATTGGCCACTGCTCTCCCGCAAGTGACAAATAAATTTTACTTTGTTATTTTCTCCATGGATTTGTTATACAGAGTAACTAATTGTTGTTTTTTTGCATAATTCTTGAATTAGGGGAGCCCGATCACCTCTCTTTCTCCATGATTTAATGTTTTATTGCAGGTAGACACTCATTTTTTTTGCAAGTCCTAGGAGAATAAAGAAGGTCAATTTATGGACGAGTGATTGTTGAAAGAAATTTTAATGAAACAAGGGAATTTCATCCAACTCATTACCCAACGGATTCATAATAGAAGAAATGAAGAATTGATTTCCATTTGAAGATTCATGTCTTATCACTGCTGCCAAAACATTTTTCAAAGAGATCATTTTTTTAATAACATCATAGCTGTTGTAACTTAATTTATTTATTTACATACTATTTTTATATAAAATGTTGTTTCTTTTGTGATTTCTCTTATATTTTGTGTTTCAGGTGTTGCTTCCTTCAAATTATAACATATCCTTAGCATCAATGCAGTGAACAACTAATTCATTTTTTGCGTGCCTGCATTTTATGATTGTGCATTTTTGCTGTTCTTTTCCGAATGAACAACACTTATGCATTTTTGTTGTTCCTTTCCAAAGAAGCAACACTTCTGCACTTCTGCATTTTTGATGTTCCTTTCCGAAGGAACAGCACTTCTGCACTTTTGTTATTCTTTTTCGAAGGAACAACACTTCTGCATTTTTGTTGTTCCTTTCCGAAGGAACAACACTTCTGCATTTTTGTTGTTCCTTTCCGAAGGAACAGCACTTCTGCACTTTCGCATTTTTGTTGTTCCTTTCCAAAGGAACAACACTTCTGCATTTTTGTTGTTCCTTTCCGAAGGAACAACATTTTCGCATTTTTGTTGTTCCTTTCAAAGGAACAGCATTTTCGCATTTTTGTTGTTCCTTTCAAAGGAACAACACTTTCGCATTTCTATTGTTCCTTTCAAAAAAACAACATTTTCACATTTTTTGTTGTTCCTCTTAAGGAACAACACTTTTCGCATGTTTTTTTTATTGTTCCTTTTAAGGAACAACACTTTTTTTTGGTGTATTTTTTTGTTGTTCCCTACAGGGAACAACACTTTTTCACGTGCATTTTTTTGTTGTTCCCTATAGGGAACAACACCTTTTCGTGTGTATTTTTTCTTTTTGGTGTGCATTTCCTTTGCTGTTCCCTACAAGGAACAACACCTTTTTGAGTGTTTTTGTTGTTCCTTCAAAGTAACAACACTTTGAGAGTATTTTCAAGAACAACCTTTGCTTCCTCTTGTAGGATTATTCCTAGTTCATCTCAACCACATTTTAATGATTCCCTTTCATGGTATGAAGTACACTACTTTTATGAGGATAAGAATTATGGATTCTATTGAAGCGAGTTAATATCATTCACGTTATGATCCTTAATAGGACAACTTCTTGATGATAGATTATTTTCAAAAGGGATGCAATTATTTATATACTACTTTACTGCATCGTTTTCTGTTGTACATGATATTGATTGATCATCTTAATACCATGTTGGTTCCACCCTTCCTGGTTATAATCTTCTCTGTCTGTACTAAATGAGATTATGGGCATATTTTTTTCTATTGACATGTTCAACTTCTTCCACCATCCCTATCTTAAGGAGTACTGAGTCTCCCTCTTTTTATCATAAAAATGTGTAATAACAACAAAATTTTGTTTGCCAATGGAGGATAGGAGGTCTCATTATGAGCCAGCCTACCATGTTCATAAGGCTGTAAGAAAGTGACATTCCCATTATGGCCGCCACAATAGGGTTATGATTCATTAGATAGCCAAATTATCCTTGGAACAAGAGGTCTCATCACGAGTCGGCCTGATCACTTTTGCTACATCCCAGTGAATGGAAGTGTGGTTATCTAGTTACCACGCCAGCACACTGATCTGTTCTGTAGAACAGCATTAGAACTCTCCATTTCTAAATTGTCGATCCTGGCTCATACGGATTAAAAAGCAACCCTGCCGAAGCTATGGATGCCTACTGGTAGCAGAAGCTCTCCTTATGGTATTCAAGTTATATCTTATTGTCAATTATTACTATAATACCCTTTTCTTATTCTCTATTTTTATCAGAGAAGTTATTTCCTTAATTTTCCCTGTTTTGAAACTTTACGCATGAGAAATTGTTTTCCAATCAATCGCATTATTTTCAGCTAGAATACTGTCAGCAAAGCATCTTTTTGGCATATTGTTGTCCCTTTTCTTTTTCGCATATATTATCATCAATCAAAAGCATCCTATCTCTTATTCATAACTATCTTTACACACTCTGCTCTCATTATAACCATAACTCTTGTTGTCCTATCATTGATATGTGTACTCTGCCTCATTCACTATCGTATTCTTCAATCCCTTGCCTTATCATCAGCATAACACCTTTCATAGGCTTTATGGTCATGGAATCCCTTTTCCAATTGGAGGGGGAATGTATGCATTATGGGATAGCATGCGATATGATTACTGCACTCTGCCATAACTTGTTGATTTGACAAAATATTAGTATTGCATCTATACAAAAGTTTTTTCTGATTGAAACTTTTGCATGCATCTTATATGTTGCTATTCAAAACTAACACTATGGATTCAAGAACATTGTATGCAAAATAGTGATTTGTTTATAGGAGAACAACAAGTATGGGGGGGAACTCTATTCGCAGCATGACCACACTATTCCAACTAATAGAAGAGGCTCAAGCAACTCGTGAACATGCACAATTGTTCATAATGATGCGCTTGCCTGGATTCCACCTTTGCATCACTTTCAGCATCAACTCTCCCTACATCAGTTTCAACAAATGCCAGTCCATACATGTCATTCTACATTTTTTTCGGAGGTAAAATACCATAATTTTCTGATTTATTACCAATTTAGGTTTATTTCATGAAAATCCATTTTGAGCATTATTTATCATCATTCATTCCACATCTTTACCACTTCCCATTTTTCAGAGACATATCATCTTTCAGTTTTGGGGAGTGTTGCCTTCATTCCTTTCTTTCTTATCACCATGTCATTTATATTCTTTATCATCCATTGATATTCTTATTCATTCTCAACACCTCCCTTATTCCATGTTGTGTTACACCAAGCATAGAATTCAACAGATGGTAGCGACCACCTCAATTTGTTTTCTAACATTGCATGAGGGCATGCTAATTCTTCAGTTTAGAGGAGGAATTTCTATGCATGATAGATGTTTTCTACTTTCCTTCTCATTTAAGGCATACAATTTCATTTTTATACAGTGCAAAAATTGATTTCCACATATTTTTAAAACTATGAACTCAATTCTTGTGATTTTTTGACAATACAGACATATCATTAAAATACACAAACCCAGATAAATTCATGTTAAATTAGTTCATAAAATTTTGGAAATTATGCCCTGTCACCTAAAGCCATTTTGTTTATATCTCATGATCCGTGCATAGAAACGATCTGATTTTTGGATCACAGAAGCATTAATATAGTAGAAATTTACTTGCAAAATTTCAACAAAATATGGCTTGTAGTTTTTGAGAAAATAGTTAATGGAGTTTGTTGTTACCTATATCATATTTTGCTGCAACTTCATATACGTATAGTTGAATGTCAATGTACAAATTGTTACTCCTTCATCAACATTGCTAAAATTGAATATTTATTATTTGAGGAAGAATTCATTTGTTCTATCCATTTCATGAGTTGGGACGAACAATTGTTTATCGCTTGGTTAACACAGAGTCTTTGGGTTGCATGAAGACATGCAATATGTTCAGTTTTTGTTGCATGAGGACATGCAATATATTCAGTTTGGGGGTGTGTTGGGCCGTTAATATGTCATTATTATTATCACTTTTGAACGTTCATTCCACCTATTTCTACCATTCTTTATCACGTCATTTATCATAATTTATCATATAATTCTATTTTATAATTATTTATGCTCTTATGGATGAGCATTATTTCTTCTCCTTTATTTTTAATAAATTGATGACTATGAATGATTTTACCAATGATGGTTTATTAATAAATTGGTTGTCACATTACTCACCAGTTTTAGCCTCCAAAGATATTTTTCAGATTGAGGATTTGATCATTAAATGTGCCAACTCAGAAATTCGCTGGAATAAGACGTGATGATTTTGTATTGAACGATTCGGGCAAATCGAAACGAATCTGGAAAATTTGAAACATGGGTTTTGTTCAGAACGGACCAAATTAGTTTTACAATGAGTAGTTTTCCCAAATTCGACCCGTACTAAGAGAAATAGAAGGTTCTCTGAAGACGTTTTTCTCAGATTCGCTGTGTGGCCGTTTTCCAAATTATCTCAGCTGCAATGCCAAATTTGATGTGTTCTTGTTGAATGATTGATGGAAGGATATTTCAGATATGATCTTGCTTATCAGTTTGTTGAGAAAATTCTAATTTTGTAATAGAAATCATGTTGTAATTATCTCTGTTGTAATTGCTCTCAGCTCTCTCTATTTAAATGAAAACAGGAATCAGAGAAGGGGATTCAAGATTCAGAATTAATGATTGATTATTCATGATCGAATAAATTATGAAAGATTAAGTCAGGGATTATTGAGATCAGAGAAGGGGATTCAAGATTCAAAATTAATGATTGATTATTCATGATGGAATAGATTATGAGAGATTAAGTCAGGGATTATTAGAGATAGGATAGGATATGATAGGAGGAAAGGGGGATTGTTGCATTACCATTGTAATTCTCAAGGCTTTTGCTGTTGTAATGATTTCACAGTTTGATGATTAATAAGTAAAAGGGTTGTTGTTCATTCGTCTTATCTGAAGTAGCCCAGCAGCATTCGCTGGCGGCTAAGGGCCCAGCCTCTGGTGGATTAAGCTACTGCTCTGTATTATATCTTTATAGTTCCAGTCATGTGATGGTTTGATTTAATTCTTATTTCTTTAAATCGTATTGCTTTACAGTTTCATGTTTTTACAACATGTTGTTCTAATATTTTATGAAATTGTTTTATTGCATAAGCTGTGATTGAATCGTGTGGTCATTCCTTTCCTTCATAATGGAGATTATTATCCTTTTCAACTTATATTGTTATGCTGTTCATTTCAAATATAAAGCTGCGTTGTTCATATTCAGACTTTGATGTTCACTACATATTGCGGTTCATTTCTATTGAAATAGCTTTTTTTTCATTCCTAGTAAATAATCTTTGTTGTTCATTTCTTTCCTGTAAGTATTTGGTTTTGATTTTAAGTATTATTGCAGTGAGTGTATCTATTCCATTTCTATTGGCAACATTATTGATTTATCATTTCCAGTTAATTGCTTTAGTGTGGATTGAAATATCAACAACTATAAAGAACATTGGCTATAGTTGTCTAAGTTCTCAGTTTGGAGATCTTGCCTATGATTGATTTTCATTTGCATCAGTTTACAAGGGAGAGAGTTATCATTACTGAGTCCTCGATTGATGGTTGTTTGAGTGAATGATTTAGTTCAAAACTTTGAGTTTCTTGCCATTACAATTAGATTTTATTTCAAGCATTCATTTACTTTTGCATTTTAAAGCACTATACTTCAAAACATTACTCTTGATCAAGTGACTGCCTCAGACTGAGTACACTCTTGAGATAAAAAATCGTCCCTGGTTTGACAATTAATGTGAATATAATTAGGAGTTAAAAAGACAACTTTTATCGCTCAACAAAAGGCAATCTTCTTTTTGCAATAACTTCTGCATCTGAGGTCCGTTTTATCCCATTCAAATTACTGTAGATTCAGAATGAAAAGATATACGCAATGGGACTATTTCCAAGAACATCCTTAGACTTTCATTTTCCTTTGTGAGGAACACTTAGACTTAGAAGTCTATCCAAAATCCATTTTGGATCATCCACCATAAGCCCTTGCTTGCATACCACATGACCTAGCAAGATCCCAAAAGGGATGCAAAACAAGCATTTCTTTAGGTTTACCACGATTTGATACCTTTAGCATGTATCCAACATTAAGCGCAGACTATCTACATGGCGTTTAACTAGCCCAAACACTATCCGGTCATCAAAATAGACCTCTAATAATTTGTGAATGAACTCTTTGAACGTCGTGATGACCACATGTGAGAAGATCATCGACGCATTCTTAAGTCTGTAAGGGATTATTGTATACTAGAAACATCCACACTCTATCGCAAAGGTGCTCTTACTCCTATCTTCTGGCATGATATTTATCTGATGTTATCCAGAGAACCCACCTCTGAATGAATAGTCCTCCTACCCGCCAACATTATCCAGTACTTCATCTGTGAACGAAGTCGGAAAAGGATCATGAACGCAAGCATCATTGAGCTTCCTAAGATCTACGTAAATCCTTATTTCATCCTTCTTCTTCTTTTCCTAAACTACCATTGGACTCACCCAATCAAATTCCTCCACTAGTTCAATAATAACCACTGCAAGCATCTTTTCCAACTCGAAGAAGACCTTTTCCTTGTATTTGGTATTAAGGCGATATGGCTTCTACTTAACAGGTTTCACGTCTGGTTTCAACGTTATTTTCCTCACTCCAAAATTGCCTATGATACCTTTTAAGTCTGAAAATTTTGTTGGAAATAAATCTTGATATTCACGGAGAAACTCAGCTACTTTATCAACTGTAGCATCATGCCAGTAATCCCCAATCTTTGCAAACTTCAGTTCTGCTTCTATACCAATGTTTACCTACTTATTTTTCAGTGGCGCAGTGATGGTGGGGTTTGATATCTGCAGTCCCTGTACTTCGCGGTGGCCTTTTTTTCTAGGGATGTTAGTATTCCTTGGATCCTCATCCTCTCCTTTAGCAATCAGATTATAGCATTCCAGTGCATGGCACAGCTGGGTGCTCCAATCCGATTGAATCAATTCCAAGGGATCCTGCAGAATTCTGAAGATTGTTGCCTTAACCACCCGCAGCACTTCATCAAATCTCTTGAATCCGTGTTCAAAGTTGAACATCCTCACAAAACCCTCTCTTAAGATATCCCATTCAATGGTGTTGCAGTGGAGCTCTGTTTCCAAATACCAGTTCCTAGGGATGATGTCCAAAGTGTGACAAAAAATATGCACCCACTATGGCTGCAGCTCCGTTCCATAAACCTTAGTCCACTTTGCCAAATGATCGCATAGATCAGTTCTCCCATCATACTTCTCCATCAACCGTAACTTGGGGTGACCAAATTGCATCCTCATAATCTTCCTATAGTTGTTCCATTCTTTAAAACTATCTTTATGTATTCCCCACCACCATGCAGGTGTAGCGCGCAACACCAAATCTAGCGCTTGAAAGTGATGCTTCTCAGGTACTTCCCTTTCAAATGCATCCAAAAATTTATCTACATCAGTTAGACCATCATAATAAGGAAAAATTCTTGCCTCAGATGATACACAACGCAATGATTTAGTCGTCATATTACATCATAGCGTAGATACTTCGTGTAACCTATTCTGCTAGTGCTCCAATTTGACATCTAAATCTGATGTACAAGAGCTTTTGCGGTCCCACGTAATTCATCCATCAGCTATCGGATTAACCCAATCTTTGTCTCGCGTTGTTATCTTATAGATCTGGTCCAAATCATCGTCGCTTTCCTCATAGTCGTGGACCATTTCAGTATAGCGCGGTCCTTCTACAGGGTCCATTGGTACTATCACAAAAAGCATTTTCCTTTCAAACGACGTTGTCTGCTTCTTCAAATTAATGACCCCATTCATGTCGATAGCCCAATCAATTCCAAGGAGTGCGGAATATGGATTGTTGTCATCAACAATCTCTATTACTTCAAATTCAGCGAACGTGACCGCACCTTCTATATCTACAGTTATGCCATCCAATCCCTCGATAGGGATAATCTTCTGTGTATTTTCCATTCTTAATTTAATTAGAGACCACTACAGTGCAGGCCTCCCCATTTTTTCCCATGTCTCTTTAGGAAAAAAATTCGCATCCAATCCCAGATCCATAATAACTTGATCCATCTCATATTTTCCTATTTGCACGGTGAACCTCATCTTATGTCCCATTCTCGTCTTATGTCTGCCGATCTTTCTGACTGCGCAATGCCCATCATAAGCATTATCCCTACCAGTACATTTATTTATCAACTCCTGTAATCCTTTCACAACCCTGCTATCACACAACAATTTCATGCAAGTCTCCAAGAAAGTAGTAATCATGGAGGGGTCAACTTCTTCAGATATCCTATATTGACTTCCTGAGGTAGAGGCTTCAGCGAAGCTTTTCTTTTCTTCCATGAACGTTTCCTTTGTGGGCTCCAGATCAAACCTAACTTATTTTTCTGGAGCCTTGTATACCCATCCACCTTCTTCAGGTTGTTTTCCCTATCCTCACCAGTCCTCATACCACTTTGCAGCACGATATTGACATTAGGATCCTCTTCGCAAGGCTCTACCTTCATCATCTACAGGTTCTAGGTAGGTTGTTGAGGTTGCACCTTCTTGTCCTGCATTTTAGCTATCAATATAGGGCATTATTCTATCGCATGGTCAAACTGAGTACAATACCAGCATGAAGGGTGCGTCTGGCTTGTACACCCCCACGCGTAGTGTCCTGGAACTCCGAAATTATAGCAAATAACTTGCCCTCGACCTTTACCAAGTCCTCCTCCTCCTCGGCCTCGTCTACGACCCTGATATCCTCTACGCACTCCTGCAACTCCTTGATCTAGAGGCCAAGTTTCTGTTTGCACCTATTATGTGGGAATTCTATCCATCATGGATCCATAGCTACAACAGTTACACTCATCATGGCCTACCGATTTACATAATTTGCAGAATAACTGTTGCGGCGTCTATACAAATTTTTGCAATAAGTGGAAATTTTCTGTTACATGTTTTCCTATTACTTAACAAATAGCGCACCACAGCATGGTCCCTGTACTTGATCCTGTTGGGGCTTCCTACCTCAGAGGCATGGGCCCTCCTCCTACCACATAATTCTTGAAAAGAGGGCAATGATCCTTATCATACCCCTAGTTCTTACACTTGAGGCACCAAACTTCCTCGTGCACCTCTGGTCGAGCTACTTTCTCCTTTTTCAAGCTCTAAATCTCCAAGCATAGGTTCTGCAACTCAGTATGAATTTCTTGAACTCCCAACATCACATCCTAGATAGGTGTCTCATGTAATCTCATTGCGATCTCTAGCACTTCCACCTACGTTCCTATCTTTTTTTGTGATAGAGAAATCCTTAAGTGAGGCAGAAGCACGACTATAAACCAGTCGCGGTGCTGACTATCTGTGAGATTCATATTGGATTCGCAAATTCCGCACTTTAGTCTCTGAGCCAACTCCCAGGGTGTTTTACCGATCCTCATTGTGATTTCCTTGAACCCCACTACCGACTGTGTTTCACACTTAAGCCTATCGAATTCCTTGTTCAGAGAAGTCTGAGTTTCCGCTAATGGTGCCACTCAGTTATCAGTGTAGTACTTAATGTACCACGTCAACACATGATCTTGTAGAGAAGTAAACAATTGTGCTTTCTTCATATGATCATCTGTAATATTATTTATTGTCCACAGGGCCTTCGCAACAAACCAAAACTGGTCTGGGTCCTCATTTCCCAAGCCCTTGAAAACAGGAAATTTCATCGTATTCGACATATTCAATGGTGGCGGAGGTGCTGGTGATGTGGGCGAAGGTGTATGTTATGGAGGTGAAGGTGGAGGTGGTGTGGACGGATGACGTATTCGTGGAAACCTTTGCCTTATTAACTGGAGAGCGCTCTGCGGTGAAGCCTGTTCTTCTCCCTCATCATCACTCAAAGGAGGTTCGATCAATGGGCTATATTGAGGGCATGTTTCTCTATCCCTAAATAAATTTCCACTTCGCATAGCCCCAAACATCAAGGTAATGACATAACCTACTTTTCACAAAAGATAATTTTAATCCAATTATTAAAATATCTCAAATACTTACCTCGCAGCCCCTTGAAAAAGCATCGCTTTGCTTCGTTGTAACTAACCAAGGTATCGAGCGTGAATTTTTTCACGAATCCTCCTATGACTCGATCAAGCCAGTGATCGACAACGCGCATGAGCTTATTCTCAGAAGCTTCCAACCTCCGTACTAGCTCCAAGGTCCACACTATTGGACCGTCAAGCTTCCACCTTCCTTGACCTTTGCCAATTTAGTGATCCACTCGTATAGTTCAATCAATAAGGTGAAGAATAAGATCTTGTGTATCTCTATGTATAGGTATCTGTCCAACCACTATTCTTTCGTCAGGCGTGGATTTCTGTTTTCTTGCGCCACAAATTTGTGGATCTTTCTATCCATCCACTTCTCAATTTCTTTCTTTGTTGGATTCCAGTGATGCGACATCACACATCTCTTTATGGATATCCCAGTCCTTGAAACATAACCATTTGTTGGCTTAGTGGATCCTGACGCGGGTTCAAAGTTAGTTTCACCAAACAAATCCCTATGCTACTGGTCCTTTTGGCATCAATCCGCGGTCCGTGGACTGAAGTATCACCCGGAGCAGTACAGGTGGATAGTGGAACCAAGTTTTCGCACCCAAAGATGAGCGTGATGTCATTTTATGCCCTAAATATTCGTTCACACAGATCGATAATCCTTTAACACTTATCGATGTAACTACATTTAATCAGTCTCTAGACCTCCGTGAAGGTCTACGACTATCTTTCGCAGACCATGAATTGGTGGATCCACTACTTACGCACATCAAAGATTACTTATAACCCAATAATTACTCAAATCAGCTTAAGTGTTCGAACATACAACAAGATAATCTTCACGTAAACAGTAATTGTGTTCATATAACAGTATAAGTCATGTAAAGTCACACATCAATACATCATTATTTCATAAACCCATTATAACATAAGGCACATTCATATAAATAGAAGTAAAGAGATAAACACAAGTATTTCTGCAACAATCTTCTTTATTAATACTCATTTCCGCTTACAGACTAAAGACTTCCCTGCGTACTCAGTTGCAGGGGTCTACGCACTCAGCGGCGGACTCTACTCTAGGCCTCTGTGCACAAAGCTACAGAGCATTTCTTCCTACTCATCTGCGCTAACTCTTTATACTTCTCCTATAGACCAAAATTCATTACTTATTCATGACCATGCCTTAGACTCTCTAAGACACACCTATTTATACAATCCCATGGTCCGAGGACCATGGGTAGATCTTCAAAAGCCAAGTCAACTTACATAAAAGAAGGGTAAAACCTTTTATGACTCTTTATTTATCTACACTCTCCACGACCACAACTTGCGAAGACTTTACATCTTTATACAACAAAACTTGGGCTTTTTCCCCAAAATTAACCCTAGGGTACCCCATCCCAACAGTTAGCCAAGCTTCTGATAGGACTATATTAGAGAGACCTTGGATAGTATTGTAATGAGCCTTGGCTTCTCCATTGCACAGAGCTAGTACATCTCTTTAGAGGAACAGGTGGTTGTGGCTGTAACGTTTCGTTGTCAGAACTAGTGGTTGGACATCAGATGTATTGTATGACTGGAACTTACACTTCTTAATATAACAGGAGCCAACATATTTCATGCATATGTTGCATTGTATTCTATGATATCTGGTTTACTCTAAATGATATATGTATATGTTTTCTTACGCATGCATATATAGCTTTCTGTGTATGTATGGATGAACATTTTTGAAATGTGTTGTTGGTTTAACCATCACTTTTGATTGCTAGCTAACTTCCCTTCCATGTTGTGATGCATATTCTCTCATGTGTTTCCTTCTTAACTCCATGCTACCACGGTTTTCCAAAGGGCGCACTCATCTCAACCCCCATGTGTTAGAACCTCTCATGCACATTCCTTGGCTCACTGCATATGTCACACCCTTGCTACCAACAAAGTTATCTTACTTCCCTCTATGCGAAATCATGGTCAAGACATTACTATACGACCCACTGCTAGGACTCCTACACCAAACGGTCTAAGGTCTAATTGGGACTTCTTACCGGGGAGATCCCTTGACATGTTGGCTGGTCCAGCACTGTCAGCATTTCTAGTGCTAGAACGAGGGCCAGATGACAATATGTGTCCTCTCATCCTTTTTTGAACCTTTACATATCTTTCATGGATTCTTGCACTGTTCTCCCTCCGCGATCTTTTTCGAATCATGAATCTGTTACCCTCACAAGGGAGTTTTTCAATCTCTGGTCCAGTTACATGTATGATGGTGAAGAAAAAGTGGCCTGGCCTAAGTTCTTACATGACTTTATCTCCATGCTTCATGAGGAAGATGGATGTTCTGACAAACAGGCCAGTTTCCTACTTGCATACACACTTCGCGAATCTCCACATCGATGGTTGTGCAGCCTACTGGCTGATAGCGTGCACTCACTTGAGCACTTCTATGATCTCATTGAAGACACTTTCTATCATTTTGATCCAGACCATCTTGACCAAAATCTGTTACAACAACGAAAGGCTCCACATGAATCGACTATGGATTTTTGGCAACACTTCCGTGATTTCTAGTTTCAGGCTCCAAAGAGCCAGATCAAATTTTTCTATCTTTGGGACCGAAATGAGTACTATGTTAAAAATTACCTCATCCCGAGAAGAATTTTGAAATCAAGCCTCGCTCAGTATTCTTCAGTGATGGAGTTGAGCAATCACAGATGGAGGTGGTCACTGTCACAAGTGACTGCCTATCATCCCCTCATCAAACAGCTCCACTAGTGCATAGTGATGTGGGAGATCATGCTCGCACATCTGTTTAGCTGTCACATTCTCCCAACATCACTTCACTTAATTTTCGCGTAGATTTGGTTGTGAGTCTATCGAGTTGTCATATGATTTTTTTTCCAAAACCTCCATCTTTGTACTTGGCTAATCCTCCGGATGACACTCTCTTGTGTTCTTCCATTCCGGACTCTACACTTGTGAACAAGGATCAAGCCACTGACGGGGTTGGTGTTGCACAACCAACATGTAATGTCATTCATGAAGAATATAACTAGGAACTTGATCGTCAAAACTTGACTAAGGATGACTCCTTTCTGTCCGAGCCTCCTCCGTTCTTTCCTAACATATTTGGTGAACCTTCCATCCATGTTCGCATGTGTATCTTCATCCATGGATGCACCCATTATTGATCACTCGCAATACACAGCGGATGTCAATCCATCATTCGACAACGTAGAGGATAAGTTATTCATTGAAAATCCACTTGATGTTTCACTACCTTTTCCATAAACATAGAGGATGAATTTGTTTGCTTCTCATATACCCCTCTGTTTGATTCATCAAATCATGAGGATGCCTATGAAATCATTGAATTTTCCGATCGTGGCTGTCGTGATCCATTTACTCCCACATTTGATCATGATCATGATTCTATCATAATTGATTTTTCGAAGCCACCGGTTTATGATGATCTATCTGACGATGAAGTCAAAACACCAAAGGTTGTGGAGGCACTTCAACGCGAGCTGATGGTTATGTCAGGCCCTCACTCTCTTGGGATTAGTTTCATTTCTGATAAGGAAATTGTTCAATCTCCCAAGGCTCCTAATCACACATCTGTATGCATTGAAGATCAAGCTCACACACAAATCATGCTTCCTCCACTCGAACTGCATGATCCCATCGCTCATGCATTGGAGGAATCTAACATTGCAAGCACATGTGTAGGACATAAGTTGTCTTTGCTTCTTTCATTTGCTTAGATGTCATAGTCAAGAATGCGTTTTTTATTCATATCTACACACAGTGATGCACAAAATCGTGAGAAGTCCACAGACCACATGTCATGCACTTGCACTCACTTATGTCCCGTGGACACTTTTAAACATCAATTGTGTTTGTCTTCATTGTGATGTCTTTCTTTCTTGCCGATCTACACAACTGGGTTGCTTGCAGACCAAACCTTCAGCAACATGGGTCAACTAATGCGTCGCTGGCTACATTGGAAATATTGCTTCACGTGATCAGACCCATGCACTCTTAACTTAGGAGTAGGAGTAGTGTTTTCTTTCACTTGGTTTGCGTGCATGCTTGTATGCTTACTTGTTTTGTTTTGTTTGATTGTCTTCTTTGTTGTTTTCTTTTTTTTTTCCTTGAAAGAAAAATCATAATTTCATTAAGGTGAAATTACATGCTGTAGATGCCTATGGGCATATGTTGTATCGTGTCCATCAATCCACTGTCATAATTTTGAATAATTACAATAAGACCCCGAGGGGTGTACTGTGTTGGTCCGTGACCAAAAAGGAGATCAAATTGTCACCCCTGAAGGTGATGACTGTAGTATCTATAATATTTACATCAGTTCAAAATAAAAACTATATATGGACAAAAATATAAGCAAAATTTCTGAAGATTAGGGGTTGTTCCCCCTCTGTAGATCCTTGTCAATGTATGGCCTGTGGAAGTAGCGAAATGTTCCTTCTGGTGTGTGTTCTATGATCATCCACTCTCCTAGAGGACGATGCGTCGCTTCTTTCGAAAGCTTGTCTACGCTTTCATTTCGCTCCCTGTAGATGTGAGAGCAAGAAATCTGATCAAAATATGTTTTAAAAAAAAACAATTTCATCCATTATAGATCTCAGAGAGTATGCATTACAAGAAGCTGTGTTGTTAAACCAATCAATCACAATCTTTGAGTCCCCAAATATTTGTATTTTCCTACAGTGATGAAGGATGGCAAAGTAAATCAGGTGACGGAGTGATATCAGTTCAGCATGATTATTTGTACCATGGCCTAATCCCATACTAATCTGAAAAAAGTGTGTTTCTGTGAGGTGAAAGATGATGCCACCCCCACAACCATGCGGCTGAGCAACACCATCAAAATAGGCCCAAGGGGTTGATTTGTCTATCTGCTCTTGTCTAATATTCCTGGGTCTATTGTAATTTTTCTCTGATGGTAGTTCTTCAAAAGCTAAGCAGATTTTCGGAGGGACCAAGATCCAATTCACCAGCTTGTCTTAAAATATTATGAGGTTTCGCTTGAGCCAGATATGAGGTTTCACTTTGCTTTCACTTTTTTTGCTACTTCCACTTTGCTTTGTTGCTTGTTTTCTTGCTTTCTTTTTAGGTTAGTTTCACATGAAACCATGTCTGACTCTTGAGACAAGCTGGGTAAAGTACAAAAGGCCTTTTATTTCTATCACTACTTATTTATCTATCATCCTACCTCTGTATGAAAAACTTGTTATCTTTAGTCCATGATACGTCAAAGGAAAATATATAATGTTTGACGAGAACCTTACTGAAAACACAACGCCAGAACACTAACTAGTGTCACCTACCCTAGTCGGTTTTTTTTGGGTTAAGCCTTGTCATCTCAGTCAAGTACAGTAAGGTGAGGGGGAAAACCTTAACAAGTACATCAGAGGTATATAATAAATTACTTCTCTAAAGGAACAACCTCTTCTTCTCTCAATAAGTCAGGATCCCTCTTCTACCTCTTAAATGAATAAGTGTTATGCATAGTTGTGAAAATGAAAAAATGAAAAGTGAAAATGAAAGAATGAAAAATGAATAGGATGAAAGAAGAGAAAGGCTTCGTGCAGAGAGGTGATGCAAGTAACTCCGTCGGGGTACTAACCAAGCTCGCTGGCAGTGGAGTGATGCTTGTGTTCCTGTGTGACTCTACTGGGGTACTTTCCAGGCCTGTTGGCAACAGAGCAACACCAAAGATGAAACTAAGACTCTAACAACTACATTGCTTGTGCACCATTATACCCATCAACCCCAATCAAAACAACTATGTTGCCTTGGCTTGGAATATGTGTCAATCGACCAAGAGTTTGCCAGATGCTACATCTTACAATTAGGCTAGTGTGAAACCAAGATGAACTAAGAACTGAACAATACTTACAAAGGTGTTAGACTTTTTTTTCATGAACAAGGTCCATTTAGGGAGCTGGAGTTCTACCAGTGTGTCGCCAAGTGTTGTAGCAGCTACAACCACCCTCCAAATTTTTTCGTTAGCTTCGTTTTGGAGCCTCCCTACCAACCTTTCACAGCAACATCTCTTGCTTCATCAAGTACACAAGATTCAGTGTTTTTCTTGCAAAAAAGATTTTATACAGGAAAGTCAACTCCTCATCAGCTTAGAGGAGAAAGACATTATGACTGAAGGACTGACCAAGTTCACAGACCCAGTTGTCAAGCTAACTTTGTCTAAACACTAGCAACCTTCTTTATAAAGCTTCATAGCAAGGATAGGGGTGCGTTAGTGCCCAAAGTAACTCTTTCTATTACCTTGGGAAGAGCATTAGTGAACCCTAATGAGTTTCTATGGGTGAATATAATGCATTGACTGAGAAATATCACAAGATTCTCTCCTATGTCAGCTCACAAAAGTAGGGAAACATCAAAACTCGGTCTGTTTGGGGGAATTACTAATTCCTAATGGAGTATGCAAATGGGAAAGAGTACAAAGGCATGGAAACATCACTGCTTTTGCCTAATGGAACTCATGAGGGACGTGGAAACCTTATCCTCACATGCTATATATACAAGGCTAGGGCCATTGTGAAAGAGGTCGAACCATTTGAAAGGATTACCTATTTGAATATCGAGCAGAGTCTCAAACTAAGGCATCAGAAGAGGTTAAGAAGGGAGAGAGAGAGAGGAACTAGAGGAGAAAGGGAAGGTTGATACAGCTGATGGTTGTAATCATTCCTTCTACATCAGTATAGAACTGCAATTGTGTTGTCCACTCCGAGATGTTGGTAGTATAACTTGTTTATATGTTTATTCAATATCGTTAGCATGAGTGGCTTAGATATATGCAACTAGATATCCTTATATGTTCATGCATTGTTTATCAAGGTTTTATGTTGTGATATTACGCTTGTTTTTTATATGTGCAGGATTTGATATGGAGTTGGCTCAGGGGTCTTTCGCCTAGCTACATTGTGCTCTCCAACAACACCACACTAAGACTCGAGGTAATAATTCCTCCTCTCTTTGATATCCATTTGTTAAGCATAGATATGCATGCATCTTTGTGAAATTTGTAGCTAATCTAACTGTCTGCCAAGGATGTCGGGAAGATCCTTGAGGGTTTCTAAATCACCAAACACCCATGTAGAATTGGCGACTCCACTGGGGACTACACTTAGTTCCCTTTTTTCCAAGAAAGTTCCTAGATCTCTTTTTCTTCGAGGCCTTCCTGTACTTCTTCATTCCCTTTTCAACCACTCAAGACTATACAACACCCTTCTCTCAGTGCTCAGCCCTAGATATGATCCCCACAACCTATTTTTTGAGCCTTTTTCCTCACTAACATTGTCTACCAGTGTAAACAGTTATTTACAAGTCATTTCGTCCTCACAAAAAATGCATTAGTGCTGAAACTAACTCTCTATAGCCTTTAGTATAGAGCATTAGCAAACCATTTCTTGATAAACAACTTGCTCTGTGACCTCATGGGTCGGGAAATCTGCCTGTAGACTTCTCAGGGATCTGTAACTGCACTTGTTTGACTAATCTGTGTCCTAAACAATCTTTTTTTTAAGAAAATAGCTTTACTTCTTAAATTTTTTGTCTTCATTAAAGAAAAATATAAAATTTTATTGTTTTCTACTTAGCTAGTTAGATCTGCATTATTTGGTTTAAAAATTTGTTATTGAGCACTGAAGTTTTGTTAGTTATGCTAGTATTTTACTAAATAAGATGCATGGTATATATATTGATGTATGAATGACTCTCCCTTTGTAGAACCAACTTATTCATCGAAAGTGAAAATTTACAAGCATTGTTTTTGCATGATTTGAGTCAGAGCCCCGTATAACTTCATACGTCAACACCCCTATCGAAGACTCTAACGAAGTAAATTTGAAATCTACCTGTTAGCCTCCTATTGCAATAGGTTTTATATTTCACGATTGACTATTTTACAGGCCAAATATGTCATCTTGTCATCCTGCAAGGTTCCATATTTCCAAGAAGTTTCATTTTTGAAGAATCATACCATTTTTGAAGAGTTTTATAGATAAGGGAAAGCCAAACAGCTTAATCTTGGCTTCCCTAGGTTTAAATTGCTTGTTTTACAAGATAGAGGATGAATATCTGTCCAAACAGTTTAAGCTTGGCAGATCATTAGTTAGGTAGAGAAATGAAGGAGCCCAACTACTTAATCTGGGCCCTTGGAAGAGATAAGGGTTGATTTTAGATAGGAGGGTAGTTAAAAGAAAAGAAGACAATCAAGGTCTGCAAGTCTAAGTGCACCCATGCAAAAAGAAGAAAAAATGCTAGGTAAGTAGGTTGGGTAAGTAGTTTTGTGGTTGCAGAATCAAGCTATGTGATCCATTTCATGTTTTCAAGTGTTATATCTATTCAGATCACAGTTATGAGGCAGTTTTTCATTTGGAGGAGCTCAAGTGAGGCATGTCTAACTCCCCCTTCTTCTTATTCCCCAAATCATTCACTAACTTCCCTAAAGAGGTCAAGATCTGCTTGATATCTCTTAAGTTTCATCATTTGTCATATCATTGGCCTAAGTAAAGGTTTTCTTTGCTTAGGAGTACTCTTATTAACTCTATAAGTCATTTTTCCCTTTTAAGTGGCCTAATATCTCTAAACTTAGCGCTTTCTTGTCATTTTCATATTAACTTCTAACATTATTATGTAAATCCCTATCTATTTCCCCTTTCCCCTTACTAAAAAGCACTAAATAACACCCCTATGTACATACCCCCATCCCCTAGCACTATATCCCTATAACATCAGTTTGAAATGTTGAGTTCATTTGGGGCTTAGCATTAGCCTTCTGTGTCCTAACCCTGGGATCAACTTAACATTTGGTTAAGTTAATAACCTCTTTCCTCACCCCTTTACCCATAACATTTCATCATTTTTACCCTCTCGCGCTCATCGTTTAAAGTTTAGTGTTAAAATGTTTGAATAAACATTAAACACCACCAGCGCATAACCCACAAACCCAAAGTTTTTGAACCCCCCGCTCATAAATAAATCAATCTAATATTCAGTGGACCCCGCGCACAAACCTACCGTCAGCTCCGCACTTCGTCAGCCCTCCGATCCGCCCTCCCAGATCCGACAACTCTCCGTGATTTTCGGAGCCGCCCCGATGTCCAACGCTTAGCCTCCGATAGGCTAACGGTTTTCCCCACCATACAAAAGACGCCTGTCTCCACGCGATTGTATTGGAGCCCCTCTGACAGTTACCGCCCTCATACAGAAGGCGGTCCGATAAAACCACAAACCGCCTTCTGTCTCTCTGCCCCCTGACGTCAGCACCACATAAGCACTACGTGACCTCTACATCAAACCGCCACTGCTACGTGTCACTGCCACTGCATCTGCCTCCGTCCCCACTCCGCCACCGTGTCCTGTGCCACGTCACCCTGCCGTACTGCAACGTCACCCTGCCACGTCACCCTGCCGTACGGGGACCCACCGCTGACATCATGCTGACGTCATCACCGAAAAAGGCGCGAAGGGCGAAAATCGCAGCAAAGGATGCCCGAAATGAGAAACTGAGGCAGTTTTCGCATCGCTAAGAAAAAATGCTCAAAATGGAAGGCTTCTCATGGCTTAGCTACCTGCAAACCCAAAAATTCGCAGGAGGCAACAGGATTTTTTCATGTATGTTTATATTCAGTCAGCGAGCACCGATATCATTCCAGAGGCCACGAAAAACATTTGCAGAAGTTATTTTTGCCTTGAAAGGGCAAAAAGGGGGTGACTTGACAGTTTCAAGAGTATCAGAGGAAAGATAAAGCCCAGATTAAATTGAAGAGTATCAGTGAAGCGGCAAAGAGTATCAGATCGGAAATATCAAAGCAGGTGAACATTAAAGACATCCATCAAAGTCAAAGAAGCAGTAAAGGCCATTCAAAGCTCATCAGATCGGGATTAGTGCACATTAAAGCCACCTAAAAGCAGTATAACTGCCTTAGAGGTGCAGATAAAAGACAAGGTACAGTTATTGCATAAACACTGCACCAAGCCACCAGGGACACCATATTAACTCATTTTGATGTAGCTGCCTCCAGCGTAGCTCAAATAAATATCTTCTTGCATTAATTTCAGGACAATATTAGGTTAAAGAACTCATTTCCCTCAGATCTGTTTAAGATCTGCTGTAATAGATATTTTTGGATATTTTCTCTATATAAACCACCCTAATTCATTATTTAGAGGGTTGGTTGGTTGATAATCCTCTTTCGAGACTTGCGCTGTATACTTTGAGAGCTCTATAATCAAAGACTGCTGGAATGCTTTGGATGAAGAACTGATTGTTGTGTTATTTAATGGCCAAAGAGTGACTGTGGAATTCCTGTGCTACTACATGGCTCAATAAGTGTTTTCCTACCTCTGTTTACAGTTTACAAATGTTTATGCACCATTGCATTACCATCTAAATAGCAAGAAAGAAGAATAGCTTAGGTTTTGCTTAACTGCACCCTATGCTCAGTTCTTGTTATTTCTATATGTTTTCTTCAGAAATGGTTATGAATATGCATACTCAAATGATCATGTTTACCCTGTTTCTTTCACATATGATTGTTATTTAGGAATTCTTGACTGCTCCTAGACAAACTTCCATTCACCTTCCCTCTCTGTTAGCTAATGAAAGTTTCTTAGTTTCCTTTCATCCCTGACCTTCATTCCATCTTTATTCCAGCCTGATATTGTTCTATGTGTAGCTATCCTACTCTCTATTCCTCTTGTGACCAAGAAAACGCAACAGCAATCCCTAATCCATGACTCCATGCCCAATGGTTTGAACTTCTCACTCTGTGCATCCCAACTCTGCTTGAAAACATCATCCTTCCCACCAAAATCAAAACAAAACCCATGTACACCATAACTAGCCTAAAATCAATCCAAAACAAAGTTAAATCATAAAGAGAGAGCCCTCTCTAACTGCAGGTAGGCTAGGAACTACAGCCCAAAGATTGGTTTGTGGTTACCTCGGCTGTATCCCTTAAGGAGCCAAGGGAAAACCTGAGTGATAACATCATTGGCGACTCCACTGGGGACTTATTTAGAAAATTCGAAAAAACAAGTTAGAAGTTGTCTCCCAAGAAGAAAACACATAATACTAGGTCAAATCTAGACCCAAATCCACCAGTTTTTTTTGAAAATCCCAATTTAATCTCTAGAAACCTTAGCAAACAAAAACAAGAAGAGTTTGTTGATTCTAGTCCTGAAACAGTTCAGCCAAGCTGTTTTCCAACCCCTATTAAAGTTTTGTTTCGTTCAACCCCTACTTCCCCTTGTTCATCATCCACCTCTCCAAGCACCTTTTCCACACCTCCATTCACTACGCATACTACCACTACCACCACTGTTATTACAGCTCTTCCAGCTGTTCCAATCATTCCACTTATCCCTATAAATATGGCTAACAGATATTCACCTTTACAGTTACCTGCAAATCCAGGGGCTATGCCTCAGGATTATCAAACTAAAATCACATACTTTGATGCTACTGGTTCTGGCATAGCCCTGCAACATACCAAGAAAATGCAGGACTATTTTGAGAGTTATGAAATAGATGATGATAGTGTAAGAATTAAGATTTTTGTCCAAAGTTTAACAGGAGATGTAAGGCCTTGGTTTAGAGCACTTGCTGCAAATTCCATAGCCAATCCAGATGCCCTTTACCAAAAATTTATTAACAGATGGGAGAAAAAGAAGGACCCTCTGCACATATTATCCGAGTATGACACTATCAAAAGAGGCCCTCAAGAATCTGTCTTAGACTATTGTGCCAGGTTTAACAATGTTTACAATGCTATTCCACAAAACTTTAGACCTCCACCTGATCTTGCTTTATATAAATTCCCTGAGGGATTTGATTCAAACATGGCTTATCAGTTAAGGGAAAGATCCCCTCAAACCTTAGCAGACATGCAGAATGTAGCTGTTACTGTGGAGGCAAATCTGATTTCCAAGCGAAATAGAGCAAGAGCTGAGAGAGGAACCACTTTTAAAGATGAACCTTCAGCCTTTGAGCAAAAATTGGACACAATCATCAAAGGCATGGATAGCTTTTAAAATAGAATGGGAACTATTGAAAGAAAAGCCTCATGGGAAGGACAGCAAAATAATCCTATCAGAAATCCAAACTTTAGAAAAAATCAGAACCCAAACGTTGGAAGGGCAAGTCCTGACCAGGATATAAGACCTCCTTTTCATGAAAACTATGTTGAAGCATCCACATCTAATGCGCAGATAGAGGACACTCACATAAACTTGATGGGTTTGAGGAGTGAACAACAAGTATTCCTAACCCAGGAAGACCAAGATGACCAGGATACAAATCCATTTCAGACCAAGTCTGGACAGTCATTTGACTTCAAACAAGGCTATGATTCAGCTGTCTACGAAGTCCATAAACAATAGAAATTGAGAACAAGAACCATTGATGTGTCCAATCCCATCAATACAAAGGATGCCAAGCAGCCTAGGAAAGTAAAAGACAAGGCCGCTATCACAGAACTTGCTGATAAAATAGACCCAAAATTAAAAGAAGTCACCATAGAGGATGTATCTGACATGCAACCCTCTAATAACCAGCCTTTTGTATCATTTCCCTCAAAAGACAATGTAAATAGCACTCCTTAAAGCCTTCCCAAAACAGAACAATCGCAAGAAGTCACTCATAACCAAGAGAAGATCACTGAAGATACAATTGAAAAGGGAAAATCTGCCAGTCACAGTACTAAAACACAGTCAGAAAAACCTTTTGATTTAGAAGCAGAAATTGGTAAATTAAAGATATATATTCCTCTCTCTGAGCTTGCCAAACATGATGTGTACAAACAGCAAATCAAAAGATCACTACAAATGCCAGAGAACAGGGATGATGTTAATGTCTTAGATAATCAACCTGAATTACTTTTTAGTCCTGAAGTCAATGGTAAATCAGGACATGGAGCTTTTCTATCCTTTTATGTCAGTTTGCACATTCATGATAAAGTGTTGCACAATGCTATGTTTGATTCAGGTGCTTCACACAATCTAATGCCCAAAGCTATAATGAAGAAGCTAAACCTTGATGTCACTAGACCCTACAAAGACTTATTCTCATTTGATTCTAGTCAGGTCGAGTGTTTAGGCTTAATCAAAGACCTTTGTGTGTCTTTAGTCCAATTTCCCAACAAAACGATCCTAATGGACGTGGTGGTTGCTGACATTCCACTGGCATGCTCTTATCAAGATCTTGGGGAGCAAAACTCCAAGGATCTCTCCAGATAGACCTCTCCTATGCCATTATTTCAGTCTTTGGGCAACCAAAGAGACTGTATAGAGAAACACTGATGAAGTATGTGGTAAGTAGTGAGGAAAAACCCCAAAACTTTCCCATTTACTTAGTCCATTCTGATATGGATTCCTTTATATTGTTCAATGATGACAGTTGCCCTCCCACTAATGAGAAGCCTTTGCCTTTAGAACAAGAAACATGCATCAATTAAGAGTCGGTTTCCCATACTCGTGAAAATGTTAAAACAATTAGTGCAACCAGCATACTAGAAGAACCACATGAAGCACAAAATCTAGGTCTGCCTAATCCTAAAATGAATGAAACTCTTAATACTAACCACAAGCAAGAAATCACATGGTATTTAGAGTTTGATGGTTCTGTTAATAAGCTAGGAGCAGGGGCAGGAATATGGATTCACAATACACATAACAGCCATGCAGAGGGTCATGCTTACAGACTAAACTTCAAATGTACCAATAACATGGCAGAGTATGAGGCTCTCTTTTTAGGCCTTAAACTGCTCAAAGCTCTAGGAGCTGCAAAAGTGTCCATTCTAGGTGACTCTGATTTGATCATTCAACAGATGAAAGGTAATTTTGTTACTAATGACAATAGGCTAAGAGCTTATAGGTCTGCTGCCACAGAAATACTCAATTCCCTCACTGAATCCAAGCTTGCTAAGATTTCTAGAAACCATAACATGCATGCTCGTAGTCTAGCTACTTTTGCTAGCACTTGCAAGCTGTCCTTTGAGCCCAATTACCACTTTATTGTTGAGATAAAGCACAGGCCTGCTGTCCCTAACAATATCAAAGATTGGCAAGTGTTTTAGGATGATGCTCAAATCAAAAAATTTCTTACCTTACAGCAAGAATTCTCAAGCTCAAACATTGATGAAGATGCCATGGATGACCCACAACAACAAATGAGCCAAAATGAGCAAACTATAACAGCTGAAGCAGCAAATCAAATGTTGCACCCAACCATTTTTTATGAGAAAAACATGCAAGAGCTGAAGCAAATGCATTTAGATGAAATAGCTGAAGCAGAGGCCGAAGTGATTGATTTAAAAGACAACTTTCTACCTGGTGGCCTCACTCCATTAGAAGACATATTTGATTCAAACGATGTCCCCAAAAAGCCAAAGATGCAGCCCTTAAACGCTGTTGTGGAAGACTGTAATATTGGGACAGCAAAGAAGCCCAAAATGATTAAACTATCTAAATCTTTACCTCCCGATCAAAAACCAAAGTATGTTGATTTATTTAAAGAGTTTCAAGATGTATTTGCCTGGAGTTATGAGGACCTTAAGTCCTATGACACCTCCGTTATTCAACAAACCATTCCCTTAAAGCCAAACCAAAAGCCCTTCAAACAGAAACTAAGGAGAATCAATCTTGGGCTTCTCCCTTTGATTGAGAAAGAAGTGAAAAGAATGTGTGAGGCTGGTATCATAGCACCCATTAGATTTTCAGAATGGGTATCCAATCTTGTTCCCACAGGGAAGAAAACAGGGGAGATTAGACTATGGGTGGACTTAAGAAATCTGAACCAAGTCTCCCTTAAAGATCACTACCCACTGCCAAAGATGGACCACATTCTACAGAGAGTAGTGGGGTCTTCAAGAATTTCTTTGCTAGATGGTTTTTCAGGTTTTAATCAAATACTTGTTCACCTGGATGACCAAGACAAGACAACCTTTACAACACCGTGGGGAACCTTTAAATATGTGAAAATGCCTTTTGGACTAAAGAATGCAGGTGCCACCTTTCAAAGGTCCATGGACATTGCATTTGCCAAGGAAATCCATGATTTACTAGTGGTTTACCTTGATGACCTTATTCCTTTCTCAAAATATGATCAAGAGCACCTTAAACACCTAAGGCAAGTGTTCCTAACCTGTAGGAAATATGGCCTTTCCTTAAATCCTAAGAAATATCTCTTTGGCCTAGAAGAAGGAAAATTGCTAGGCCATATCATTTCAAAATATGGGATTAGAATTGATCCTGAAAGAATTCAAGCCATCCTTCAAATCCCTTATCCAAGAAACATCAAAGAGTTGCAAGCATTCCTAGGAAAGATCAATTTCCTAAGGAGATTTATCCCAAACTTGGCCGAGCTGATACAAATGCTAAATAAAATGTTAAAGAAGGATTCCAAGGTAAAATGGACTTTAGAGGCCAAGCAAGCCTTTGAGGGCATAAAATCCGCCTTAACCCAAGCCCCAGTCCTCACAAGTCCTCAATTTGATAAAGATTTCATCATTTTTTCATTTGCATCTGAACACACCATTGTTGTTGTCCTTTTGTAGAAAGATGATCAGGGAAATGAAAAGCCAATTGCATTTTTCAGCTGAGCCCTTAGAGATGCACCCTTGAAGTACCAAATCATGGAGAAGTAAGCATATGCCCTTGTTAAAGCAATCAAAGATTTCAGAATTTACACTTTATATTCACATGTGATTGCTTATGTACCAAATGCTGTTGTAAAAGACATATTAACTCAAGAGGGCATAGAAGGTAAAAGAGGCAAATGGATCGCCAATATCCTTGAGTATGACATTGAGATAAAACCCACCAAGCTGATAAAGGGACAAGGTTTATCCAAACTGATGTCCGAAACCAATTTTCAAGCCTTAGACATTAATCAACTGGACAATGAATAGGAGTTGGCGACTCCACAGATCAGTCAAGCTTTTTTGCAATCCCCATGGTATGCTGATATATGTTTTATATTGTTAAACATGTGTGCTCCTCCAGGGTTGTCCAGAACCAAAGAAATATTTTTAAAGATGAAAGCATCAAAGTTTTGTGTCTTAGATAGTGCCCTGTTTTGGAAAAATCATGAAGGAATATTGTTGAATTGTCTAACTATGAATGAAACTAACAGTGTCATGAAAGAATTCCATGTAGGGGACTGTGGAGGGAACTTTGGAAGTCCACTGCTGATAAGATACTAAGGGTTGGTTTCTATTGGCCCTCTTTGTTTGCTGATGTGAGAAAGTTTGTTATTTCATGCCACATATGCAAAATCTTTAAAGGTAGAAGAAAGCTTCTGCCCTTACCCCTTAAGCCCATTTCAACTGAGAAGCCTTTTCAACAATGGGGTCTTGACTTCATTGGAGAAAACCATCCATCCTCTTCTGGCCAGCATAAGTGGATTCTAATAGCCACAGATTACTTTACCAAGTGGATTGAAGCCATCCCATGTAGGCAAGCCAATGACTCCACCATCATCCAATTCCTTGAAACCAACATTTTGTCCAGATTTGGCTGTCCTGAGAAGATCATTACAGATAACGTTGCTGCCTTCAAATCCAAGAAAATGATCAGTTTTTGCCACAAATTCCACATTACCTTAGGTCACTCCACAACCTATTACCCTCAAGGTAATGGCTTGGCCGAATCATCCAACAAGAGTCTGATTAACATCATTAAGAAAGTCTTGGAGGAGAACAAGAAGAACTGGCACAAAAAGCTTGTAAATGCCCTATGGGCAGACAGATTTTCAACCAAGAGATCCATTGGGATGAGATCATATGAGTTAGTCTATGGCATGGAGGCCAAGTTCCCCTCTTCTTTGGGAATCCCTGTTATCAAATTGTTGCAAGAGATTCAGGCAGAGCCAAATGATATCCAAAGAAAAATAAACCAAACCATCCATTTGCAGCAAACAAGAGAGCAAGTGTACAATAGAGCTCAGATTTTACAAGAGAAACTCAAGAAAATGTTTGACAAAAGAACCAAGGCTGAAGATTTCTACATAGGCAACAAAGTCTTAAGATGGGATTCAAGAAGAGAGGACAAAGGAAAGCATGGCAAGTTTGATTTCCTGTGGAAAGGCCCTTTTGTTATTTCTTCTATTCAAGGCAACAACACATATTTTTTGAAGAGTTTGGATGGCAGCACAGCTGAAGAAGGTTTTGTCAATGGCCGAATGCTAAAGCACTATCATGATCCCTTTTGTTGAATGCAACACAGCTCTATATACTATCTGTACATTAATATTTGTATTTTCAACACTTTTTCTTATAACAGGCCAATAAGAGGGAACAACGTAGCAAATATTGAAGGAAAGATAAAAGAAATCTCTATTTCAGATCTCTGTTTTTGAAATAATTCCAAAGAAGAGCTCAAGCAGATTTCAATATGTTTACAAGCACCCAAAAGGCAAGAAGCAGAGATGTAATTTTGTCTGCAATTCATCTCAAAAGGATACTGCATATCAGCTTATAAGAATTCAGTCAAAGGCATTGAGAAGAAGGAGAATTTCAGTGTACAGCAACAATTGAAGATCAAGGCATTCTGACCTACTGTTCTTGGCTTTTCATCCTGAAAAACCATCCCCAAGTGGAGCCATTGTTAGCCTCCTATTGCAATAGGTTTCATATTTCATGATTGACTATTCTACAGACCAAATATGTCATTTTGTCATCCTGCAAGGTTCCATATTTCCAAGAAGTTTCATTTTTGAAGAATCATACCATTTTTGAAGAGTTTTACAGATAAGGGAAAGCCAAACAACTTAATCTTGGCTTCCCTAGGTTTAAATTGTTGTTTTAGAATATAGAGAATGAATATCTGTCCAAACAATTTAAGCTTGGCAGATCAGTAGTTAGGTAGAGAAATGAAGGAACCCAACTGCTTAATCTGGGCCCTTGGAAGAGATAAGGGTTGATTTTAGATAGGAGGGCAGTTAAAAGAAAAGAAGACAATCAGGGTCTACAAGTTTAAGTGCACCCATGCAAAAAGAAGAAAAAATGCTAGGTAAGTAGGTTGGGTAAGTAGTTTTGTGGTTGCAGAATCAAGCTATGTGATCCATTTCATGTTTTCAAGTGTTATATCTATTCAGATCACAGTTATGAGGCAGTTTTTCATTTGGAGGAGCTCAAGTGAGGCATGTCTAACTCCCCCTTCTACTTATTCCTCAAATCATTCACTAATTTCCCTAAAGAGGTCAAGATATGCTTGATATCTCTTAAGTTTCATCATTTGTCATATCATTGGCCTAAGTAAAGGTTTGCTTTGCTTAGGAGTACTCTTATTAACTCTATAAGTCATTTTTCCCTTTTAAGTGGCCTAAGATCTCTAAACTTAGCAATTTCTTGTAATTTTCATATTAACTTCTAATATTATTATGTAAATCCCTATCTATTTCCCCTTTCCCCTTACTAAAAAGCACTAAATAACTCCCCTATGTACATACCCCCATCCCCTGGCACTATAGCCCTATAACATCAATTTGGGGAAATGCTGAGTTCATTTGGGGCTTAGAATTAGCCTTCCGCATCCTAACCTTGGGATCAACTTAACATTTGGTTAAGTTAATAACCTCTTTCCTCACCCCTTTACCCATAACATTTCATCATTTTTACCCTCTCGCGCTCATCGTTTAGAGTTTAGTGTTAAAATGTTTGAATAAACATTAAACACCACCAGCGCATAACCCACAAACCCAAAGTTTTTGAACCCCCCGCGCATAAATAAATCAATCTAATATTCAGTGGGCCCCATGCACAAACCTGCCGTCAGCTCCACACTTCGTCAGCCCTCCGATCCGCCCTCCCAGATCCGACGGCTCTCAGCAATTTCGAAGCCTCCCCGACGTCCGACGCTTAGCCTCCGATAGGCTAGCGGTTTTCCCCACCGTACATAAGGCGGTCTGATAAAACCACAAACCACCTTCTGTCTCTCCGCCCCCTGACGTCAGCACCACATCAGCGCTATGTCACCTCTGCGTCAACCCGCCACTGCTACGTGTCACTGCCACCGCATCTGCCTCCGTCCCTACTCCGCCACCGTGTCCTATGCCACGTCACCCTGCCATACTGCCACGTCACCCTGCCATACCGGGACCCACCGCTGACATCATGCTGATGTCATCACCGAAAAAGGCGCGAAGGGCGAAAATCACAGCAAAGGATGCCCGGAATGAGAAACTGAGGCAGTTTTTGATACGCTAAGAAAAAATGCTCAAAATGGAGGGCTTCTCATGGCTCAGCTACCTGCAAACCCAAAAATTCACAGGAGGCAACAGGATTTCTTCATGTATGTTCATATTCAGTCGGCCAGTGCCGATATCATTCCAGAGGCCACGAAAAACATTTGCGGAAGTTATTTTTGCCTTGAAACGGAAAAAAGGGGGCGACTTGACAGTTTCAAGAGTATCAGAGGAAAGATAAAGCCCAGATTAAATTGAAGAGTATCAGTGAAGCGGCAAAGAG
The DNA here is from genome assembly GCA_031772625.1 of Pinus tabuliformis. Lineage (NCBI taxonomy): Eukaryota > Viridiplantae > Streptophyta > Pinopsida > Pinales > Pinaceae > Pinus > Pinus tabuliformis. The sequence continues at coordinate 431,455,403 of CM062814.1, read as the reverse complement.
TATCAGATCAGCAATATCAAAGCAGGTGAACATTAAAGGCCTCCATCAAAGTCAAAGAAGCAGTAAAGGCCATTCAAAGCTCATCAGATCGGGATTAGTGCACATTAAAGCCACCTAAAAGCAACATAACCGCCTTAGAGGTGTAGATAAAAGACAAGGCACAGTTATTGCAGAAACACTGCACCAAGCCACGAGGGACACCATATTAACTCATTTTGATGCAGCTGCCTCTAGCGCAACTCAAATAAATATCTTCTTGCATTAATTTCAGGACAAGATTAGGTTAAAGAACTCATTTCCCTCAGATCTGTTTAAGATCTGCTGTAATAGATATTTTTGGATATTTTCTCTATATAAACCACCCTAATTCATTTTTTATAGGGTTGGTTGGTTGATAATCCGCATTCGAGACTTGCGTCGTATACTTTGAGAGCTCTATAATCAAATACTGTTGGAATGCTTTGGATGAAGAACTGACTGTTGTGTTATTTAATGGCCAAAGAGTGACTGTGGAATTCTTGTGCTACTACATGGCTCAATAAGTGTTTTCCTACCTCTGTTTATAGTTTACAAATGTTTATGCACCATTGTGTTACCATCTAAATAGCAAGAAAGAAGAATAGCTTAGGTTTTGCTTAACTGCACCCTATGCTCAGTTCTTGTTATTTCTATATGTTTTCTTCAGAAATGGTTATGAATATGCATACTTAAATGATCATGTTTACCCTGTTTCTTTCACATATGAATGTTATTTAGGAATTCTGGACTGCTCCTAGAAAAACTTTCATTCACCTTCCCTCTCTGTTAGCTAATGAAAGATTCTTAGTTTCCTTTCATCCCTGACCTTCATTCCTTCTTTATTCCAGCCTGATATTGTTCTATGTGTAGCTATCCTGCTCTCTATTCCTCTTGTGACCAAGAAAACGCAACAGCAAGCCCTAATCCATGACTCCATGCCCAATGGTTTGAACTTCTCACTCTGTGCATCCCAACTCTGCTTGAAAACATCATCCTTCCCACCAAAATCAAAACAAAACCCATGTACACCATAACTAGCCTAAAATCAACCCAAAACAAAGTTAAATCATAAAGAGAGAGCCCTCTCTGACTGCAGGTAGGCTAGGACCTACAGCCCAAAGATTGGTTTGTGGTTACCTCGGCCGTATCCCTTAAGGAGCCAAGGGACAACCTGAGTGATAACACTATAAAATCAATCAAGAACTCCTTTTAGACTAAACACACAATAGTTTAGTCTAGGATCTTGGGATAGGCAGTGTGAGTTAACTGCCCAAGATCATGCACCAAAACTAGTGTCATTAAAGAGAGAAATCCCTCTGCACTCATACTATCCAAGACCACTCCAATAAAAGCAGAGTTAAATACAAGACAACATCAAACTATAAGTGAAGGTAGCCCGCCTTAGCTTACATCTCCTTTGGGTATTCTGTGTATTGGGGATCCCTTCGGGGATATCGGAGCTAAGTCAGGGACTCAGGTATACTGTCCACACAGTGTACTATCTGCGGTTATGTCCCCCCCAGGGACGAACACAAGGTGACTGGGGCGGGCTGCCTTTAGATCCTTAGTGGCCATACTTTTAGGGATGAACACAAGGTGACTGGGGTGGGCTGCCTTGGTACCTAACATAGATGAACCTACTCTGTCTTCGGTTTTTGGGAGGTTGCTCATCTTCACAAGAGTACTTGGCCCCTTAATCTGAGGTTCGGGGCGAAGCTCAAGACTAATCATAACTATGCATTAGGCCAGCTCTCTCTGTTATTCATTGCGATACTGGGTTTCACCTCCAGTGATCGGTGCTTATCAGACAGGGTCATTTCCCTTTGCTTGTTGATTTCTTTCCTTAGTGTATTTTTTATTTTTTAAGTGCCAGATTGTTATCACAAAGACTTTAATAAACATCACTGTAAAATTTACTGATAAATTTATCAGTCACCTTGGCTACATCTGGGTCTCATCATCAATCTAGACAGTTGTTATGTCTTCCCGCACTTATTGTGGAGGATCCGCCAAGCCCCAGTGAACTGGATTCCCCGTCTTCGAGCAATCAGTCTCCGAGATCTAACATAAAATTAGTTTGGACATCCCATGATTCAAGCTTACAGGAAGATTTCTTTACTAAAGGATTCCTTCCTCCATACAATCCTCTAATCACGAATCCATTGAAACCGCTTTTGATTCCCATTGCATATGTACCTCTGTTGTCTTCCATTGGAACATTTCCACCCATCCCATCGAAGACTAATAGGTCATGGGATTTTATGGACACTTTTGGTCCACCACCACCTCCCTAATCGACAGTAAGTACCGCACCTTTGATGGTGAACCCAGCTATCCCATCTGTCCCAAGCTCAAACCCTATCGTGACACCCACCACAAGTGGAACCCAGTACATTCTGGGTTCCACCCCTTTTGTGTTAGCCACTATACCTTCAATAAGTGCTACATATAGTGCTCCTTATAACGCTCAATATAGCATGGTTAATGTTGGCTTGTATGGGCCTAACCCAGGTTCAGAGGTGATTTAGCCAAACAAATCCCGGTACTACTGGCCCTTTCGGCAACAGTCCATGGAGCGCAGACTGAGGTCTCACTCAAAGTAGTATGCGAGGGTGCTAGAACCAGGTTTCCACACCCTAGGGATGTCTGATGAGCTTCTGGCAGTCCGCGGTTTGACCGTGTGCGCACGTCACTACGCGCACCTATTTGTCCTTCGCAACCTATGAGGCAGCCTTCACGCAGCCCTACCTAGGGCATGATCCATATTATATTCAGGTTCCTTTCTATTTAATCTGTTATTACTCAATTACTTAACTAAACGATGTAATATTAATGATAATTAACAATATATCCAGTAATCAAAATAGCATAAATGTAAAGAATGCAATACCCAAGCAGATGCACAGAAACTGGAATCAAATTCTCTTTATTATTTTTTGTTCAAGATTATAGACTCGGCCCTACCCTATACAATCAGATGTAGGGGTCCGCGCACTCAGCTGTGGACTCTACTAGGCCTCTGCGCACTCAGCTGCAGAGCCTCTTCCTACTACTATGACCCAATACACTTAGACTCTTACTCTATTCTCGAACCATTCATATTCTTCTCTCCAATTCGCTATCTTTACAACTTAGAGCCTCAATCTATTTATACAATCCCATGGTCTGTAGACCATGGGTAGGCCAACATGACTTTCCATTACATTAAAATACTTTAGGGCGGACAGCCCTATGACTCAACCTATACTTCGTGCTCCGCGCCCGTAATTCGCGTAGTCTTACAATATATTTGACCAAAACTTGGGCTTTGAGCCCCAAAACATGTCGTGGGGGGATTCCATGCCTAACAGGCCGCCAACACAATCATCGTGACTCGTCCCCAAGTCACTCAGTTGGCGCAGAACTCTTCGCGTGGAGTCCCTCCAACTAGTGTTGTACTGCTAGGAGATCCGTGGTGCACTGTTCTACGATTTTCTGGACCTTCTACATGCGTTCTTCCTATGCTTCTTTATGGGGATCAAATCCACGCCTTAGCACATAAAGTCACTGCATCTGTGCGAGATTTCCCTCAATATCTATCGTAATGGTGAGAGCCTCATCAATCCATGGTTGGATGTGTGCTTTGAGGAGTGCCTCTATCTGTCTGGCGGCATCCACCTGCTCTTTCAGTGCCCTTGCTTGTTGTATCTTCATGAGCCGTTGAGTGAGGATGACTGTCTGCGCCATTCCCCTTACATTGTCGTACTGCTCCTGAAGCTCGCATGCCTTTGTTTCCAGGCATTGTATGTTGGGATCCTCCTGCAAGGATGTGAGGACTCCAAAGGCTTGGTCCAACATACCAGTACAGTCATGCACTTCTTGTCCAATTTATTCCAGTCCTGTTTGAATAGCGCTAACGCACTATACTCTAACTTCCGGAGGAGTGGAAGGTTGCATCTTTAGCCGCAACTCCGCAATATGGAGATTCAGCTCCAGCTGCACTCACATTGTTTCCTCATGCGCGGTTCGGACTCCACTTGCCAAACAGTGGATCTACATTTCTGTTGGTAAGTCTGCGGCGATGGACAACTGTGGGACCCACCGACACGCTTCATCAACTGTTTGTAGTATCTGCCATTTCTGTGACACCAGTTCGTCACGCTACAGGCTGAGCTGTTCGATGTTGATCTTTTTCTCATTCATCACCTGAATCACGCGGCCCTCCCTAGCGTGGAGCTCTGCTGTTATGCCATCCTACAGCTGGTACAGTGTGTCGCATGGAAGAGTAGCCAAATTAAGGCCAAGTCCCTTGATCCTTCCAACCATGGCTCTGTCGGTCTCATTCTCTGCTGCTAGCACCCCTTCCTGGAGCACTATGGTGCTGGCCATCTTTGCACGTAGCAGCTACTCTACTGTTGATGAGCCTGTTGCGCCGTAGGTGGCTATGGTTCCTTCCATTGGGGGCCGCACCTGTAGTTCCTGCAGCTACGCCCTTAGGGCCCCTAACATAGTCTGTTGCTCCGACATGGCTTCTTGGAGCGCTTCCTTGGTGACCTCATGAACCGTGTCACCGATGTCGTAGAGGTCGCCTTCCGTTAACGTGATCAGGTCAAAGGTCAATTTGGAGGCCTTGACCTTTTTCCATGGACCCGATCTCCTTGTGATGCGTGGCCTTTTCAGTTGGGTAGATGTTGTGCTGGGCTCCACGCCTTCTTCTGCAAGGTTTATGTCCTATGCTTCCTATCTCGTAGACAAGTCTTGGCCTTCCTCTTGCTACGTTGTTGTGGCCCCTATTGTTTGCACTATTGCTGCAACTTCGGCGGCCTTTGCCTGCTCTACAACTACCTTTGTTGCGTTGCGGACTGCCCTTACCACTGCTGCCACTTTCTCATTATGCCTCTTTTCGGCCTCATCCTTTCTCCTCTGGGTTGCTGTCCTATACAGCTCCACCAAATCCGGGACGCTGCACTCTAGAGGCCATGATTCTAACACTGAAAAAATCGCATCATCAATGGCGATGAAGGGGAGATTGGTCCACTATTGTGTCGAATCCTTTCGCGCCTTTATGTAGATGTTGTGCATGTCCACCTTGAAGTCTGCAAAGCTCTGCAGACTATTGTAAATTATGGGGGACAGGCGTCGCCTCCTATTAATACACATATAGATGCTCGCCTCCATGAGCACCCAGAAGATCTTTGTCTCATGAATCCGCTTCGTGTCCTTGGTAGTCCAGAGCAACGCAGATTTTGTGGTCTCTGGTAAGTCCCGGTCGATGCTTGGGAACTAACTGTCCTCTTGCAGTTCTCCCACTACCAGATGAATGGACAAGAGCAACCACGTGTAGTGGAAGGTCTTACCCTATTCCTAGGCTTCTTTGCAGTTGGTCAAAAATTTCTCGTAGAGGAACTCAACCTAGTTGAATTGGACCTCCTTTGTGCATTGTTCAGGCAACACAACTACCAGCGCTGGTACTTCATCGCCGCAACATTTTCTCATTACCTTCCCAACCAGGAGTTGGGTGGCTACGCGCACCCCCTTATCTTTGATGTTGTTGATTGCGTAACCCCTCTTTTTCTCGAGCTTGTATTTCTTCTTCATGGCTTCCGCGAGAGCCAAATCACCACTTTTTCCTCCTATCGTCATGGGGTCCTTTCCCTTACAGGGAAGCCGAGAAATTCGGTGGATGAGATCCACCGTGATGGGAATAGGCTCCTCCAGCCATAGGTACCCATCGTGCACCAGGCACAACAACTGCCTGATGACGAAAATAGTGATGGGCGTGCAGTGAAAGTGTGGAATCCACAGCAGATGAAGCAATCTGGCCTTCTCCACACCGCGCAGCCATTTTCATGGTTGTAATGTTGTGACTAGCCCCTTTGTGCTCTGCTTCATGAGGCTCTCCATCTCTAAGTGTGGGAAATTCTCACTGTCCGTGAGGTCCCAATCTTCAAACTTCATTATGGGCACGTGGCCCAAGTGTGAGCCCTCAAACACAATTCCATCAGGGAGGAGTGGGGTCTAGGGTGCACTCTTGGTGGCATCCAAATCCTTTGGTATCTTTGTTTTCCCTTTTCACAGAGGGACATACTTGGGAAATTTCGCTGCAGAGCACACCAGCTGGATGTCCTCTTCCATGTCCTCTACTTCCTCTAACTCATCAATGAGAGCCTGTAGGTCCTCCTCCTCGTCATCTGTCTCAATGGTGACAGCCTTGCCCTTTCCTTCCATTAAGAGCTTACTGAACTATGGATTTCGCAGGGACATGCGGACTAGTCCCGCTGCCTACTTATCTTTTTTCGACCTCAGCATCCGACGTGATTTCTGGATTTCCGACGCATCCCCAACATCTCCAGGAACATCCTGCACCATGGGGTTCTGCGTGGCTTTGTCGGTGGTTCTTTCTACAAAGCCCACACCTCTCCTAGTAGCCACCATCTTGTTTGAACGGTATGTGGTCATTCGCGAACTTCGGGGCTTGAATATCGCTCGGCGCTGGACACTCTGGGCTCTAATCAACTGCTCAAATCTCAAGTGAACAAGGGTTGTCCTGTGGCTAGCCCCTGGAGTTTTATAGCACCTTATGAATTCAAATTCGACCATTCCCCCCAATTCTGGGCCATTAATGCTTTCTTGGAGGTAGATTGTCCCAAATATTGCCCTCAATTCGTGTCTTAAATGCCCACCACCCAACTCCCTTTTACCTTAAATCAGACATCTAGTCATGAACAGCGACACCAATGGTCACTTCCCAACCTACCTGTGCGGCAGTGTAGCCGCCCGTGCGCAAGCACGAACCTTGTGAAATGTTGATTTTGCACACATCTCCCTTATCGCGTAACTCCCAAATAGAATCTTTTATAGTCCCGCGCTCTCTTTCAACTGTCTAGAGTGCTGAGACTGTGCTCCCTACGGCTAGTCAGGTGGTCGCACCACCTGTGCGAGACTTCAATTCGCGTTCCAGTATAGTTTGTGGAAACTCCTCAATTTCCCTCACGACAGTCGGCACCGTGCGTTCTACTGTATGCAGTGCTCTCCCCTGGTTACTATGTTTGGTGAGGTGCGGTCGTAGCTAGGGCAGCAGAGTCATAACTTCTCGGCGACAATCTTCTAATGCCATGGTATGATCATCTATACCTTGCCATGTCATATTTGGTTTATCAACAAGACATGCTTGTGTGATATAGTTTTCTAGCCTCTTGATCTCAGTGTCCATCAAAATGCTTTTCTTCCTCAATTGTAGCTGGTCCTTTTCGAGTTTGCAAAGTCTAAGGTTCCCTCACCAAATGGCTTCCTGAATCCTTATATGTTCGACCTCGCGTAGCTGTGTGATTTCTTCGTCCTGGTCTTTGCGCACTATCACAACTACGGGAGCCATTATGTGTGGATTCCTTTTTGTATTCTCTTCAAAAATTACGGTCTCTACTCTGTTCTGCACCTTTGGAATTGTTTCCACACTCAGGAGTTTGCACATGGTCCTATAGGTCCATCGAACCGCTGGCACGCGCAGGTCGCAATCAGTTTGTCTCGCCTAGTGAACCTTGTTCAGTACTTCGCACACCCTATCGAATGCCTCTTTGTGGATGATTGGTAACATGCGTTGCCTTTCCTACGGCTTCGGATTGTTCCAATTCTCTATTCTGGGAGTGGTGTGCACTTGTGCAATCTGTACAGCATATGTTCGTACCCATCGGAAAAGGTGGGCGCGAAAGTCGTTCCACCCTAGTTGACTGGCTCGCGTTCTGGGCTAGAGCTTCCCAAAGCGTAGGTGCATCACCCTTCTGCATTCACACCAGTCCTCAAAACTTTATTGATGCGTACCCCACCATCGTGTGGGCATTGCGCACAACACCCATTTTAGAGCATCTAATTGCTGCTGTTTTGGTACTGCGCTTTCAAATTTGCTCAGAAATTCATCCTCCGATGTTAATCCATCATATGTCAACAGCTCCCTTGCCTCTATTGTCACGCAATGCAGTGATCTAACCATCATGTTGCAATTAAGTGTTGTTACTTCGTGCAGCCGATTCTACCATCGCTCTACTTCTTCGTCTGAATTTGAAGTGCAAGAGCTTTCGCGCTCCCACGAAATTCTTCCATCTGCAGTCAAATTCACCCAATCCTATTCTCATGTAGTTATCTTGTAAATACAATCAATATTGTCATCACTATCATCGTCATGCACCAGTTCAGTGTATCGCGCTCCTTCTACTGGATCTAGTGATACTACTATGCATAGTGACTTTTTCTCAATGATCATTTTGCACTTCTTCAGATTTATGACTTCCTTCATATCGGTGGCCCAATTTATTCCTAGTAGTGCAGGATCGGAATTACTGTCATCGACAATCTCTATCACTTCAAAATCCGCCTATGCGCTCACACCTTCAATATCTACTTCTACCCCTTGCAATCTTCCCATGGGCAAAATCTTCTATTGGTTCACCATTCGTAACTAGATAGGAGGCCACTGTAGTGTGGGTCTGCCCATGTGTCCCATGTTTGTTTTGGCAGTACATTCACATCCGATCCGAGACCCAAGATTACTTGATCCATTTCATACTTGCCGATTTGTGAAGTCAACCTCATTTCCCTTCCTATGCGTAATGAATTCTTTCCAAGTTTCTGGACCACGCGTGGTTCTCCTCACCCCACACACCTAGTGATAAGTTCCTGTAGTCCTTTGACTGCCTTGCTGTCACGCAGCAGTTTCATGCATGTCTCCAAAAAGGTAGTGAGCATTGAAGGATCCATCCTTCGTTCTAGTTGATCCTTACTACCTGAAGTGGAGGCCTCCATGAAGCTCTTCTTAGCTTCCATGAATGTCTCCTTCGCACATTCTAAATCAAATTCGGGTTCCTTTTGTAGGAGTCTTGCGAAACCCATGCACTTTCTTCTGACTACTTCCCTTTATCATCACCCGTGGTCATACCTCTCCTGAGTATCATGTTTACATTTGGGTCTTCTTCACGCGGCTCGGACCTCATCATATGAAAATTCTGAGTCGGAGGGGTCTGGAGTACCCCTTTTTTCGCGGAACGTCGCTATCAGCGAAGGGCAGTCTTCTGCCTCATGATCAAACTGAGTACAATACAAACATGATGTCCTTGTCCAGTTTGTACAATCGCGGGCATAGTTCCCTCGCCCTCCACAATTTTAACAAATTAGTTGTCTGTGACCCCTTCCTGGTCCCATTCTGCCTCAACCTCGACTGCGCCCCTAAACTCCAATGTGTGCCATCCCTGCATTTGGGTCGAGGGCTAGTGTTTCGGTCAGCACCCTATAGGCAGGAGTCTGATCCATCATTAGTTCGTAGCTTCGGAAGGTGAGTTCGTCATGGCCTACCGACCTGCAGAAATTACAAAACAATTGTTGGGACATATGTGTATACTTTTGCAATAAATGACAATTATCCATAGTGTGTTTTCCTCCTATCTGACAGATCGCACACCATAATGTAGGTGCCACACTCGGTCCTACCTGTGCCTCAAGTCTTAATGGCATCGACCCTCCTCCTGCCAAGTAATTCATGAACACTGGACAATGGTCCTTGTCATGCCCTTGGTCTTTACATTTTATGCACCATACCTCCTCGCACACCTCTGGCCGAGGTGTCCTATCCTATTTCAAACTCTGCATTTCCAAACACAAATTCTGCAATTGCACATGGATTTTTTGGACTCCCAAACCAGGGTCTTATATAGGGGTCTCATGCAATCTCATCGCCATCTCCAAAGCTTTGGCCTAGGTGGAAAGTTTTCGTTGTGACAATGCCATCCTTAGGTGCGGCGTAAGTGACGCTACAAAACATGCACGGTGTTGTCCATCTATCAAATTCATATTGGCTTTGCGAATTGTACTCTTCAGCCTTTGGTCTAGATCCCAGGGGGTCTCACCCAGGAGCATCGATATCTCCTTAAACCTGATGATTGATTGTGTTTCTGACTTTGGCCTACTAAATTCCCTGTTTAGCACGGCTTGGATTTTTGTGATTCATGTGTTTGGATGGTCATTAGAATGCTTGATGTACCATGTTAATGTGCGATCCTGTAGCATGCTCACTAGCGTAGTCTTCTTAATATTGTCATCCACGATGCCTTTTGCTTCCCATACTGCTCTTACCACGAACCAGAATTGGTCTGGATCTTCATTCCCCAGTCCTTTAAATACCGGTAGTTTGATCGCACTCGCCATACTAAACTGTGGTGGTGGCGGAGGTGGGGGGGGTGGAGATGGAGGTGAGGAGGGTGAGATGGGTGGTGGTGTGGCTGGAGGTGGTATACACAGAATGTGCTACCTTATCAGACTAATTGCGCTTCTTGGAGAAACTTTCGCGAGCTCTTCCTCGCTTTCCCGCGAGGGTGAAATTAAGGGACTGGTTTCTAATTCTTCGCTACCTCCGCTTCTGTAGATCTTCCCACTTTGCGTAGCTCCAAACATTAATTTATTCGCATAACCCGCTTTTCACACAATAGCATCTTAATCCAAGTGTTCAAAGATTTAATATACTTACCTCGCGGTCCCTTGAGGAAATGTCGCTCCGCCTCACTGTAGCTAACGATCGTGTCTATTGTGAACTCAGTGATAAATCCCTATAATCCGGTCCAGCCAATGGTCCATAGCTTGCGGGATCTTATCTCCTGACGCTTCTAGTTTGTACACTAATTTCAGAGTCCACACTATTGGTTTGTCGAGCCTACACCTTCCCTGGCTATCTACTAACTTCGCAACCCACTCATATAGCTCAGAAGGAAAGGATGCAAAGTAAATTTTTGTGGATTTCCGTATACAAGTAGCGCTCCAACCACTGTTCCCTAGATACTCACAGATTTCTGTTTTCCTGTGCCGCGAACTCATGAATCTTCCTGTCTAACCACTCTTCAATTTCTTTCTTTGTTGGATTCTAGTGGCACGACATCAGACATCCCTTATGCAGATCCTGGTCCCAGCAACGGAACCATTTGTTGGCTTGTATGGGCCTGACCCAGGTTAAGAGGTGATTTAGCCAAATAAATCTCAGTACTACTAGCCCTTTCGGCAACAATCTGTGGAGCGTGGACTGAGGTCTCACCCAAAGTAGTATGGGAGGGTGCTAAAACCAAGTTTCCGCACCCTGGGGATGTTTGATGAGCTTCTGGCAGTCCGCGGTTTGGCGTTGTGCTCATGTCACTACTGGCACCTATTAGTCTTTCGCAACCTATGAGGCCGCCTTCACGTAGCCCTACCTGGGGCACAATCCGTATTATACTCAGGTTCCTTTCTATTTAATCTATTATTACTCAATTACTTAACTGATCGGTGTAAGATTAATGATAATTAATAATATATCCAGTAATCAAAACAACATAAATGTAAAGAATGCAATACCCAAGTAGATGCACAGAAACTAGAATCAACTTCTCTTTATTATTCTTTGTTCAAGATTACAGACTCAACCCCGCCCTGCGCACTCAGCTGTAGGGGTCTACGCACTCAGCTGTTGCCTCTACTAGCCCTCTGTGCACTCAGCTGCAAAGCCTCTTCCTACTACTACAACCCAATACACTTAGACTCTTACTCTATGCTCGAACCATTTGTATTCTTCTCTCTAATTCACTATCTTTACAACTTAGAGCCTTGCTCTATTTATACAATCCCATGGTCCGCAGACCATGGATAGGCCGACATGACTTTACATTACATTACAATACTTTAGAGCAGACAGCCCTATGACTCAACCTATACTTTGCGCTCCGCGCCCGCAATTCGTGGAGTCTTACAATAAATTTGACCAAAACTTGGGCTTTAAGCCCCAAACATGTTGTGGGGGGGATCCATGCCCAACAGTTAGCACAGGTCCCCTCAACCACCCATATGGTTGGCATCCATTGTTTAGTTCTAACCCCCAAGTTCAAATGTCTGGGAGCACAGTTCCCAATATGCATATACCAGCCTAGAACGTAACAGTTCCCCCTCTATTTTAGGGTCTACAGGGCCAGTCAGTGATTGAAATGAACCCTCCTTATGTCAGTCAAGGACCTATAGTTAGTTATGTGGTAAGTGGGAACCCTCAATAAGGTCCTAATCAATCTATATGAGCACCCTACTCACAACCTCAAATGAGCCAAGGGGGCACTCCTTATCCTAGGGGAACTTCCAACCCCTAGTCGAACAAACCCTATGGAAACCCACAATATAATACTGTACCCCAAGGCACTTACTATACCATGCAACCTGTGTATAATATTGGAAACAACACGATGGGAGGACCACAAGGCTCCTCAAGTCCTATGTCATCACCTTGGTCCTATTCAAGGGAATCAAACACCTTTCCTTTCTTGGAAATTATTGATATCCTTAACTTTTACAAACTCACAAATGACCCCATCTATCACAACTTACTTTGGCCAGCAAACCCGCATAAAATCCTGACAGACATCCCGAAGATCGAAGGCAAACAAGGGGAGGATCTGGGTACACACATCACCACCTATCATTTATGGTGTGTTTCTAACTCCATGGTGTATGATAGTATCCGGCTACGACTCTTTCCCCACACCCTTATTAACGATGCAACCAAGTGGTATATCGAGTTACCATGCACATCAATCAATATCTTTGGCACTTTAGCAATGGAATTCTTAAAGCACTTCCAGCTACCCATCCGCTATGAAACTGGGACAGAACTCCCCACTTCATTACATCAGTACACTGCCACCCACATCTCTAAGCATATACATGAATGGAGACATAGGCAGAGGCTAGTCAAAGCTCCCCTCCCAGACTATATATTAGTGGATTGGTTCTGCAAGTCTCTACTCCCCCAAATTGGTAAAGATGTCGCCTTAGGTGGTGCGGTCATGGAAGACCAATCCATTCGCCGTGCCCAGCAATTAGATTTGATATATTAGCAGTTTGGCACTTTATATGATGTCATTCCTAATGACCCTCGCAACTCCAATGCTCCCACTACTCAGCACCCCGGAACGCACGCCAATGGGATTATCGGCGCTACCTCCGGGGTCACTGTAACAAATCTCATCGATCACATTTCCCAGCTGTCAGTTGACCCCTGTACCAAATTGACTACTCTTCCTACCACTACGATAAACTTTGTGTAGTCTGCGAAAAAACCCGGTGGTAAAAACAAGAAGAATAAAAAAAAAGACTGCTCCTTCTGAAGAGCAGTCAACAAAGTAGTACAACCCAAATTAGAAGGTTGTTGCGCCTTCTGATGATGGAAAGGACAAACCCAGTTGTTTCCCTTGCAAAATCTATGTGGAAGACCACATGACATATCATTGCTCATACCTTCAAGAATGCACAGTTTTCATCGCTAAAAATGACACCGGCAAGACCCATGTAGTCCTAAATAATCCTTTCCATGCTCAGCAGCAGGAACACCTTGTTGCAAACCAACCCAAACCCCTGCAAGGGGGCAATGGCAGCTCACATCATGCTTCAGCTGGTGAAGGACCATCTACTGTTTGACCTTTGAAATGGTAGATCTACAAACCAGAGCCAAATCTTATGGAGCTCCAGTCGGCAATGCTAAGGAAGCCTCCTCGAGTCAAAACCCACTGTTGCCTAACGATCTTCATATCGAAAGGCCAGTTGCTGATCTTGTGATTCGACCCCCAAAAGGGGCACTTCATCACACAATGCATAATACATCTGCATGTGCTGCCCAGAACTACAATATTGTAGAATATTTGGCACAAGAAACATCAGCTATGTCGATGCTCGAAGTATTACAAACATGTCCAGCACAAAGGAAAGCTCTGTTTTCGGCAATTTGTGGTATCGACCCTCAAGATTCCATGCTTGCAATCTTTGACATGGAAAAATTTAAACCTCCCCTTTCACACCAGCCTGCATTTTAGGTGCAAATATTTTTGAAAGGGCAAGGAATACATAGAACTATCATTGATGAAGGCGCTTCAACCTACATCATGTCAGCTTCAAGTTGGCTCGCTTTGGGTTCTCCAACCCTATCCCCGTTGTCGGATTCCCTTAAAGATTTTGACGACCACACTTTAATCCCAAAGGGTTACCTAGCTAACTACCCATCACCTTGAATGGAAAAACGATAACAGTGGAAATTGAAGTTGTAGATAGAAAGCTCGACTATAATCTATTGTTGGGTCGTAGTTGGACTTACGCCATGATTTCCATTGTCTCTATTGTATTTCACATCATCCTATTTCCATTGGATGGAAAGACAGTCACAGTGGACCAGTTGTCCTTTTGTACCCGTGATTATTCCTTGTTACCTAACGACTCTGTACCCTTAGTGGGTGGTGTACCTGACTCTTACGTCAGTATCCATACCGGTCTATTGAAGGGCTCTTCCCTGATGCGTTGTTTCCCTCCTCTGCCACCCGTGGTTCCAAAGACGATCAATATGGTTTCATCCATTCCTCACGAACTGACCGATCCTTGGATCCTCTCAACCCCTTCATACATTGACACTTACAGAAAACAAATGCAGCTATCACCAGCTGAATCGGCCTACCAGGCCGTTCAATCTGCATCTGAATCTCCAGTCACTTTGGTCACAGCCAATGGTACCACCTCTCCTCCCATAAAAACTACTTCTTTCAATCTCCTCAATCAAGTCCTACCTTCAGACGAAGCTATTAGAGAGATCATGTGTTTAGAAGAGCAACCTTGGGAGGACTCTCACCATCGTGTTTTGACATCTAATTTGGACACGATGCCTCTTCAAATCCTATCATTTGACGCACCTAAAATTGTTTCCTCACCTTGTATGACTATCCAAACTTTGGACTCGGAGGGAAACATGGGAAATATTTCAAAGGCATTTCTCATCGATATTTATATCAAGACAAGCATCATAGAAAACATCCAGTTTGGAGCAGATTTCACTCCTGAAAAAATTGTAAACTTCACCTGCCTTTTTAAGGAATTCCACGATGTATTCTCTTGGTCTTATGAGGAAATGCCCGACATAGATCTATCTATTATCGAGCATGAGATCAAGATATACGACAATGCTAAACCTATTCACCAAAGGCTTTGACCAGTCTGCCCCCGCAAAATGACAGCCATCAAGACTGAGGTGGAAACATTATTACGTGTCGGTTTCATCTATCCCATTCCCTTAATGGAATGGGTTTCCAATCTAGTTCCTATCGATAAGAAACAAGGAACCATCCACATATGTGTCGACTATCAGGACTTGAACACTGCGTGTCCAAAGGATAATTATCCGACACCCTTCATCGACCAAATCATCAACGACTGTGCTGGTTGTGAATCATTCTTTTTCATGGATGGTTTCTCAGGTTATAACCAGAATTTCGTAAAACCAAAATACAAACACAAAACCGCCTTCGTTTGCCCATGGGGAATCTTTGCCTATCGAAAAATCCCATTTGGTTTAAATAATTTTAGAGCCACATTTAAAAGGGCCATGGACTATGCATTTCACGATATCAAACATATCATTCAAGCTTACTTGGATGACCTTCCAACCAATTCCAAGAAGAGAGCACAACACCTAGATCATTTAAGAGCTATCTTTCTTAGGTGTCGGTTCTATAACATACATTTGAATCCACATAAATGTGTTTTATTTTTTGAGTTTGGATGCTTACTTGGATTCATTGTCTCCAATTATGGGATTAGTGTTGATCCCAATAAAAGGCAATTACTTAATTGCCCGAACCACAATCCATTCTATAGCTCAAATATTTGCGGGGGAAAGCAAACTTCTTACGACAGTTCATTGTAAATTATGCTGAGTTGACGGAAGGCTTTATGCGCCTACTTAAGAAGGGAGTGTCATATCTATGGGATGATCAAGCTCAACGATCATTTTGATGCCTTAAAAAAGGTGCTTATATTAGACCCACTCCTTAGCACTCCCAACTATGGGCATGACTTTATTCTATACCGGGAAGCCTCTCCGTCCACTCTAGGAATGGTCTTGCTTCAAATTCATGATGACCAGAGTGAGCATGTGATATACTATCTGTCAAAAGGCCTGGCTAGGCCCGAAGTCAGATATTCACATGTTGAAAAGTTGTCCTTGGCGGTTGCCTTTGTTGTCAACTGCTTCCCACATTACATACTACTGTGATAGACTACTGTCCTCACCTTGGAGAATCCCCTAAGACACATTTTGTCTTGTCAAGTCATTGGACGGAAATATTCCAAATGGATAGTGATCCTAGAATAATTTGACTTGGTTTTCACTGCTACCAAGGCGAAAAATTCCTTAGTATTCTTCAAAATTTTGTTAGATCTTCCCATTGTCGATCCTAACGAGAAAACTGACAATCCTCTTCCAGATGAAGTTGTATATCTTATCGACTCTACTGACCCTTGGTATGGTGCCATTCTTGGCTACCTCCAAGTGCAATGTTTTCGCTCTGAACTATTGTCAAGTGTTGGCTTGTAGGGGCCTGACCCAGGTTCGGAAGAGTTATTTAGCCAAACAAATCCCGCAGCTACCGGCCCTTTCGGCAATAGCCCGCAGAGCGCAAACTGAGGTCTCACCCAAGGTAGCAGGGGAGGGTGCTGGAACCAGGTTTCCACACCCTTGGGATGTCTTGATGTGGTCTGGAAGGTTCGCACACCGTTCTGTGGCTTCGCGCCACTCTGCTCCGCGTAGATCTGGACCCAGGAAAATCCTTAATTCTTATTAATGCGTTGTTATAGATTAGATCTACTTTTTATGGTCTTTAAGCAAACATTTAACAGAAATAACCAGTTCGCGCACCCAGAAAGATATAGATTTGCATAAACTCATAACATAAGCATACGCGCATAGATCAAACAGTTATATCAACCATAAATTAGCCAGATCCACAATAATTCAGATTTAACACAGAATTTCAGAATCAACTTATCTTTATTCAATTCTTCCACCAATACATCTAGATCCACCCTGTGCACTCAGCTGCAGGGGTCCACGCACACAACTGCGGACTCTACTAGGCCTCTGTGCACATAGTTGCAGAGCCTCTATCTACCTACCAACACCCTTGACTCAAACTTACAGACGCTTCAAGACTTTGTTCCTCAAAAACCCATTACATTCCAAATCCAAAAGTACATACCAAAAAATTGACATCTATCCATAGAACCTTACTCTATTTCTACATTCCCATGGTCTGTGGACCATGGGCAAGCCAACTCACTTCCTATTATTTTACATTATTTTTGGGCAGACAACCCTTTGACTTGACTCATTTACAATTCACGCTCCACACACTTCGCGAAGTCCTTACCATACCTTTCACAAAATTGTGGGCTTTGAGCCCCAAAACTGTTACGCGAGCCCTCTGCTACCCAACATCAAGTGACCGCCGTCACATCCGCTACCAAGCATGACACTATTTAGTGCTTAACGATATGTTATATCGTCATGATGTTGATACAGTTCTTCGACGTTGCCTCACTCATGAAGAGGTAGAACATGTTTTAAATGACTACCATGATGGGGCATGTGGCAGTCATCTTTCTGGCATATCTACTGCTTAGAAAATTTTGCACGTAGGCTACTACTAGCCAACCTTGCTCAAAGATTGTATGAAGGTTATCTGGTAGTGCCATCCTTGTCAAGTATTTACAAAGAAAATGTGTGCTCCTCCAGCACTACTACACCTAGTTATCTCCGCCGACCCCTTTGCCAAAATGGGGATAGACTTCGTAACTTGCAACCCCACTTCCTCTGCTGGACACAACTATATCATCATAGATGTGGAATATTTCATGAAATGGCTCGAAGCCCTTCCCACCTTCTGAGGCGATGGAGAAACTGTGGCACTATTCTTGTTTAATTAGGTCATTCGTATTTCATTGTGCCCCACATGATCGTTACAAACCATGGGTCTCATTTTCAGAATCACATGATGTCTGAGTTAACATCGTTGCTCAGTTTTCACCAGGATCAATCATCCTCCTACTACCCCCAAGCTAATGGTCAAGTAGAGGTCGTCAATGGCATCTTAAAGACCATGATCTGCAGGTTAGTAGGGAATCATAAAACCCACTGGCATCAAATGTTATATCCTGTGTTGTGGGCATACTGAACTTCAGCAAAAACCACTACAAGCTTCACATCTTTTCAACTAGCGTATGGCCTGGAAGCAATTTCACCAATCGAGTGTCAGATTCCTTCCCTACAAATATCCATTGAAATCTTGCTCGACACCAATGCCTAAGAAGAGTGTCTGCTATAACTAAATCAACTAGATGAGACTCGTCAAGATGTTGAATTAGCACTCGAAGCCCACAAGCATCGGGTCAAAGCCCAGTGCGACAAAAAGGTCAAGCCTCGTTCTTACTGAGAAGGAGATCTTGTTTTACTCTACGATAAAAAAACATGACCTCTTGGGGGCAGGAACAATTCGAACCTTATGGCTTGGTCCATATGTCATCACAAAATCCCTCTCACAAGACGAATATGAACTTCAATACTGGGAAGGAGTCCTGCTCACTGAGCCCTGAAATGGACATTATCTAAAAAAGTATTATGACTAGTACTTCACTAGCCATGTGCTTTGTAATTTTATGTATTTATAAGTTTTTCTTATTTTTGATATGACTAGATTTTTCGGTATTTATTTAAGTATTTGTCTCATAAATACTTCTCATTATGAAAATGTCTTCATTACCCTTAGCATACGTAGGATACGCGGATGGTGCTAGTCATCACACATGGCACCTTACATCAGCTGCCTGGGTCATTTACACACCTGAGTTGGAACTGTTTTGTTCCAGGGGAGTCTTTCTTGGTACTACCACCAATAATATTTCTGTGTACATGTCTGTAATTTCACTTCTCACTGAAGCATCATCAAGGGACATCTACAATCTGGTGGTCATGTTAGACTCTCAGCTTGTTGTTATGCATTTGACAAATCATTATCATGTTCGTGATCCAATCTTGTTACGTCATTATTTAAGGGTACGACTCTTGGAACATCAATTTGAGGTTATCACATATGAATATATTCCTAGAGAATTTAATACATTTGCCGATGCATTGGAAAACTATGTGTTAGATTGGCATCTATCTCATTCATTATAGATACATGTATGAAACTAAAAATTTACACAGTAAAAATTTACAAAAACATTTACATCATAAATTACCAAAATATCTATATATATATATATATATATATATATATATATATATATATATATATATATATCGAATCCAGTCTTTTACATCAGAAAATTTCTGAAAACTTGGGTGTTTTAAGTACAAAATGGATACTAAGCCTAGTTATAAACACCTCTTGGCTATAACAATCGTCTGCTAGTAGAGCCTACTACTCATGAAAAGATAACACTGCTCTAGTTATCCTTCGAAGAGGAACCAAAAACCTCTCAATCACATCGACTATGTGTCGCTGCATATGAGCGGGGATCTCCCTCATAGGAAGGGGAGGCACACCCATGCTCAAGACCTCTAGGTTCCTCAGAACCTCTTGAAGACTCTTAGCATCACCCCCCCCCCTTTAGGTAGTTGGCCTCCTTGCCTCACTTGGCGAGGCTCACCTGTAGGTCGTACCGGTGCCACATCTGTGTCAAGCAAAAAGCTTCATGTCAGTACTTGTTCACCCATAAAATCAACAAAAACATAACATAAACATTCAAAAGCTTAAAAATACTTCAAGTAATCTCAAAATCCTTCTTACCTTGAGGCCCGCAGTTTGTACCAAGCAGCCTGTCTATCAGAGCTTGATGCATTCCCCTCACAGGTTGTTTCTCTAGATCTGGTACAACTGCAGGCTGAGCAGCTCCTTCAAGAAATTGCGCAATTCTGGAGGAAAACTAGCCTTTCCTCTAGAAATTGTGCAATTGAGTCTGACAACCTCTTGGCCTCCTGAATTGCGTAATTCTTCCAGTCATGCTTCATCCAAACAATTGTGCAATTATTCCTAGCAGGGCTACTCAGCTCAGGAATTATGTAATCCTATAGCAAAGGCAACCTATCTATCAGAGCCCCCTAGGAAAGGTAGATTGTCTATTAGACGGGAATGCATCAATCTTTGATAGACAGACTTCCTTTGCTATAAGGGGCCTCAAACTGTCTCACTACTATCGCATGCATGAAACTATTATGCACGAACAGTTGCCGATTTGGTGACCCACTTCACCCACATGCATGTTGTTCCATTTTCTGAATCTTCCATTAACTGCTTGCATGCATGGTCATTTAATTCTTCTTACATTCAATATCGATATGCATTCACTTTCACATTTGCATTTAGTTGCCTGTCGGCGGGTCTGGGCAGCCTTGGCCCGGACTCTGCCTCACCAACACAGTATTGTGTAATCCTCAGAGGGAAGCCTCTACCTTCTCCTCCAGAAATGTGCATTTCTTCCCAGTAGTTTTTCCCCAGTCTTGCTTTGCATAATTCTAAGGGACAGTGGCTGCTGGACCAGAAAATTGCTCAATGCAATCGTTGAGCCTGCAGCCATTGCCAGCTGAAATTGCGCATTGTGCAATTTTAGCAGTCAGCCTGAATTATGCATTTCACAATTCCAGCAACCAGTCATGCCTTCCAGATAGCCTAGAATGATTTTTGTGTAGTTCTTCCAGCCAGTCACTCAGCCCCCCAGAAGAAATTGTGCAATCTTTTCCTATCAATCCCCATGTATGTGTTATGTCATTCCTCCAATTCGTTTTGATTTTCGTTGACAAATTTCCTGCCAAGCATTTCACTTTGTCTCCAGATCTCACAGGTGTTCGTCCACCTCTTGAAAATTCGGGATCAATGGCCTCCAAGAGAGCAGGATCAAAGGACACTAATGGAAGTGCAACTGGAGTAGTAGTTGAGCGAGTGTCTGCAAGTCTACTAGTCTATGAAGATACCAAGCTGATTCCAGACAAGGAAATCAAGCTGAAATGGAAAGAAATCAATGATGCATTTATAGGCACAATTGGGGAATACCTTAAATACCTCCAGGTATACATGAATATTCACAAGTTTGGCTTGTACCGGATTTCATGCAGATACCCCGTGTTCCCATGCACGGACATGATACACTGGATCATCTCGCACACTGAACCCGAGACGATGACCTTGAGAAATGTTAGCGGGATGAATATTGCAACCTTCAGGGCAGAGGATTATGATGAGATGTATCAGATGTCGAAGCCCGTGACTATCATGGGGACTCCCTTCAGCTTACCCAGCAACATTGCCAACTCCAAAGACATTATGAAGAACTGGGTAAAGGAGCCAGTTAGATTTAGGATGACACCTAACTAGATCTACAAGATGAAGATATTGCAGGTGTATCAATACATGGTCATTTTCGCATGTTGACTGTATGGCCAAGAAAGCACAGAAACCTTCCCACAGAGTTGGGTGATCGCACTAGACCAACTAGCCCAAGAGGGAAAACCTTGCAACTAGTCTGGTATGTTGGCTCATCAGCTAAAGGAACAGGTAACAAGGGCTCAACAACTGCCCAAAGGTATGCAAGTAGAAATCTACATGTCCGCCTACATCTTGGATGTAGTCTGTGCCCGAAAAGAGTTCTTGGGCTTGAAGTGTGCATGGTCACCGGTGGAGACTGCTGTGAACACTTATTGTAAGTTGTTGTCCAAATGAAGCTTCAGAGGAGTTATCGCATGGCTGTCCGATCATTTTGTCACCCCAGTTTACAAGATGATATTCGAACAGGATCCACCCTGCATATCGATGGTAGCAATGGAGGCATTGATAGACATATCTGATTGGTATGCCTCAGCATTCGGAACCTTCATACAAATGTACGGTGCGGAGAAGCCTCTACATGTTCTACCAAAGTTTGCCTTGGATGTGCTCCTCATGCAGGAAGTAGCATATCACATCTCGGCAGGATTGACAGCTAGGCTACACCGAAAGAAGAAGGCAGCTTGGCCTAATCTTCCACTATGCATTGGGTTATATGAGATCCGAAGTTTCAATCATAACGATGTCGAAGTAGAGAAGATGAAGAAGTATCCATTCGACCTCCGAAGTTACAATCTGTATGACCCACATTGTCTTGTGAAAGATCACTGCACAAGAGTACAGCTCAACTGGATCCACAGGGAATTTCATTAGGCAGAGGAGGACCGATGGAGATATTTCTACAATTTCTCTAGACCCAATGAATAGGTCAGCTTCACCGTGGGGTGGCTAGGGAAGCAACACGAAGTAGCATCCCGAAGAGCACTAGAATCAGCAACAACAGTAGAGGTGAACATACCAATGCACGAAAAGGGTAAGAGAAATATTGTTGATTGCATGGAGGAAGAGAAAAGTTTCAAGTTCCGAGCAGATCCACTTGTGGAAAAAATGGATATGGCTATAGTGGTTAAGAGGAAACAGCATGATAAGAGAATTGCACAGAGGCAAAGGGAGAAATGAAGGATGAAAGAGATGGAGAAGGAGTTGCATGAGTTGAAGGAGCAACTCTGGAAGGAACAAGAGCTACGTAAACAGGAGAGGAAAGCACAACAACAACAGGTACAACAGGGGGCGCAACATGTGCAGACGGATGAAACAATGCCCGTACAAGTAGTGGACTCATTAGAACAGCTAACATCAAGCAGATAGGGTGAACTATCACAGGAGAAAGACTTCGCTCGTGAGATAGAGCAAGCACTTCAACAGTTGGATATAAATATGGAGTAACAGGAGTTGGAACAAGACATCGACCTCATGCCTTATCACCAAGAGGTCGGCTTACCTGCTTCACCGCATCCAAAAGATGAGCAAGTGTCAAGCAACCAAGGAGGCACTGAGATCCTTGGAGATCAGTCGGAAGGATAGATGCACAACATCTCATTCGACGAGTTTCAACATAGGGTCATGAAGTCTCACAGATTGTTGACTCTGGATGATCATACATCTCCTGTGCAAGTTGAGGAGAAAGTGATCATCTCTGATGTGCACAAACATCCAGCAGCCTTAGCTAATGCCACTAAAGCATATGCCGAAGCCACTAGCTCAAGTGTTCGCTTTCTGATAGTTGAGAATGAACGAATGGCTAAGGAGCTAGATATGACCAAGCAAGGAGGAGAGTCGGTGACAACATCCACCAAAGCTGAACTGAAGAAGGAAATACTAGATGAAGTATTGTCCCTTGACACAGTTATGCGAGTGTTGTATTCCAAGTTTGGTACCGTGCACAAGGAAGTCATCCATCTCAACTGATGGCATTGGTAAACGTGCATGTTGTTGTTGATTACATGCAAACATGGATGATGAGATACAAGGGAGTCCCACTTCACTTTCCTAATATGATGAAACCCAGAGCAGTCAAGCTAAAGGAATGTATCCGGAGTCAGATCTGGAACTATGAAGAGCTCCAGTAGCTCATCACTACTATACAAGATTTCCATCCATGTGTATTCAAGAGTATGGATGTTGTGGTGCGCACAAATATGATCCCATCTATTGGGACTCTCACCCAGGCGAAGACAAAAGAACAGGTTCATCTAGAGCTTGACTCTAACTTTGACGAGTTGATATGCATTGCCACCAGCCCAGACTTGCCCATTAGTGCAAACATCATGCACAAGTATGTTTCTGGCCCAACCGTATTAAAGGAAATGA
This sequence comes from Pinus tabuliformis, assembly GCA_031772625.1. Taxonomy (NCBI): domain Eukaryota; kingdom Viridiplantae; phylum Streptophyta; class Pinopsida; order Pinales; family Pinaceae; genus Pinus; species Pinus tabuliformis. The sequence goes on along the minus strand of CM062814.1, from coordinate 431,431,851 downwards.
TGTGCATGACTTTAGATGAGTTGGATAGAGGAGCTCAAGCAGTGTGCCCAGATTTTATGGAGGTAAGAGTCAGGTTCCAGAAATATGTCACCTTGTAGCACAAGGACACAATCACGAACTACCGATATCAGCATCAGTTTGCTACTATCAATCACAATGAAGATGTCAAAGATTTGGTATAATTCCAACATTTGTGCGAGTCATAGTGATGTCTAGCAAGGCTTTCTCAATCCATTTTGTCTCACATGGGTACATGTGCATAGTAATGTAACATCTTGTCAAGTGTAAGTTCAAGTGTCGATAGTAGACGTAACAGTCATAGAGTAGATGAAGAGTCTTGAGGGTAGATGAACTGTCACAAAGGGGAATGTCAAGGGTCACCCCACCCTGTGCTATAAATAGCCCCTCATAACTCATTGTAAAGGCTTTTGGTCAGCCAAGCTTGCGATAAGACTATCTCAAAGAGAGCTTGGATAGTATTGTAATGGGCCTTGGCTTGTCCACTGCACAGAGCTAGTACATCGCTTTGGACGAGCAAGCAATTGTGGATGTAACATTCTGCTACCAGAACTAGTGGTTGGACATGGATGTATTGTATGAATGGAACTTACTCTTCTTAATATAACAAGAGCCAACACATTTCATGCATATGTTATATTATATGCTATGCTATCTGGTTTACTCTAAATGATATATGTATCTATTTTCTTATGCATGCATGTATAGAATTTTGTGTATGTATGTATGAACCTTTCCAAAATGTGTTGTTGGTTTAACCATCAGCTAACGTTCCTTCTGTGTTGTGATGCATCTTTGCTCATGTGTTGCCTTCTTAACTCCATGCTATCACAGGTTTCCAAGGGGCGCACTAATCTCAACCCCTGTTTGTTAGAACCTCTCATGCACCTTCCTTGGCTCACTTCATATGTCACACCCTTGCTACCAATATAGTTATCTTGCTTTCCTCTGTTAGAAATCATGGTCAAGGCATTACCTTACGACCCACTTCTGGGACTCCTACACCAAATGGTATGAGTTCTAATTGGGACTTCTTACCGGGGAGATCCCCTACAATGTTGGCAGGTCCAACACCTTCAATAGGTCCCCTGCGTCAAATTTTGTAAATTTTTATCAAAAATTGTAAAGTCTTTGCATTGTGAAGAGAAAAGCACGAGTAGCTCAGGTCGATAGGAGTCAAAGGGGATTTTAGAAATTCAAAACCCCTTAGTTTATTAAGAGTCAAGTTGTTTTGTGACCCGCCCATGGTTCACGGATCATGGTATTGTAATTAGATGCATTTTGTAACTAACTATTGGACCTAGGTTCAGAGTTAGCTGCGCTAACCAACAAAACCCTACACTATCAGCCCTTTCTATAACAACCCGTGTAGCGCAAGATGCAGTCTCACCCAAGCCAATATTAGGGGATGCCTAAACTAGGTTTCTGCTTTCGTAGGAATATGTGATGTGTTTCTGTCAAACTTAAGGCTTTATCTTGACCTTCATGAACCCTAACCCTTAAGACCTGGAAATTATAGTATTTAACAATTAGCAGATTTATGCCCTTCACCAATTACGCTAAACATGCATAACATCATATAAATAAACAGATCTACATTTTTTGAATCTAACAAGTATTTTCCCTAATTAATTGCATTAAATAGATCATAACTATAGTAAATTTAGAGATAAATAGCAATATGCACATACACATATAGTTCTTCAAAACAATCCTTTATTTATGCTACAGATCTTCAAGTACATCCTTTTCAACCCTACGCAAACAATTGCAGGCGCTTGCACACTCAGCTACGGACTTACCAAGGTCTCCACACACATAGATGCAAGAGCCTCCCCCTTTGCCCAAGTACAGAATAGACAAAAACATACTCAAATCATGCCCTTCTATTCTTCGTTATCTCCCTATGACCCTTCTATGACTCCCTTTTATATCCTTATTCATTACAATACCATGGTCCGCGAACCATGGGAAGGTCACAAAACAACTTGAGTCTTAAAAGTTAAAAAACTAAGGGGATTTGACTTTCTAAAATCTCGTTTGACTCCTATTGACCTATGCTACTCACGCTCTGCTCGTCAAAATGCAAAGACTTTACAATTTTTTACAAAACTTTACAAAATTGACCGAGGCGACCCCGTCCCAACGAGAAAAGGGTCAAATGGATGGAGGGCATGATAGAAGTATATTATCAATGGTTGATACAGAAAGTAGAGGATAGGTGGATCCCTTGAATAATAGAAGGCATGACACAAAGGTTTACCAGGCAACATAGACTCATGAACACCAAAGAGTGTTAGGATACAGGGATGTAGGAACATTGAAATATATAAAGTCTAAGATCATAGGATGGTAAGGTTCATCTCAAAGGCTAACAAAAATCTTTGCTGAGGGAGTGCCATGTTCAAGGGATAGACTTCTGCCAAAAAAATACTTCTGAATACATATATTGAGTCATTTTGTTGTCCAATTTTCCCCATCTGATTAATTTTAATGATTCCAAATGGGTAAATGTGGTGGCGTTTTCATATATAGAGAGTCTAAAAAGATATTAAAGAGAAAATACAAGGGGGTCCCTTCATCATGGTTGATAACTGGGTGTGATAAAGGTTTAATAGTATACATGACATAGTTCCTTTTCTGTATGTTAGTCTACTGAGTTCGGATAAAGTGATAAACCTATGCTCAATAGACCTTTGCCTCATTCTTTTACGAGTAAGACAGAAGAGAGTAAAGTCGATATTATTCGTCAAATTTTAATGAGCCACACGAAGAAAAACTCAATAGATCTTCATAAAATTTTAACGAGTTAGATGAATCAAACTTGATATGTCTTTTTCAGTTTAAAGAGCGAGGAAAAAGAGATAAAAGAGTTGCTCAGATCTTCTACGTATATTTTTTACGAGTCTGAAGAAGATAACATGGGGATTTTTTCATTTCAAGAGTGAGAAAAGGTCGCAAAAAATAAAGTGCTTGTATCATCTTCATAGGAGTTTTATGAGCCTGGAGACAGTAACTTGGGGATTTTTTGTTTAAAGAGCGAGAAAAGTTCCCAAAAAACAAAGTACTCATCTAGAATCAAACATGGTCAGTTCTGCATATCAACACTAAAATTTCATCAGAGCATAAGTAAAATTTGAGAATATATCAAAATGGGGCATGTTCAAAATGTAGGAAGGAGAAACTTCAATTTCGATGAAAAGCTAGAGGGATCCATACCTCCAGAATGGCTATAAGAAGTGTTAGAGGCCTTCATTTTCACTATTTCGAGTTCTGTGAGTGTTTTGGAGAGAAAAAGGAGTAGATATTTCCCGAGCGATTTCAAGCAATCCAGACTACCATTCGATGTGCTATCAGTTTGAAATTGATTTCCTAATCCTTATCTTGCACTTTACTACATTTTTTAGTCAAATTTGGGGAGAGCTTTAAGTTTTGGGACAAGCCCTAAGTGGCTTGGCTGCATAACATAGTCGTCCAAGCCTGGGGGAGCATTAAACACCATTCTCATGAAAGGGAGGGGCATTAACACACCCAATGGACTCTAGAGGGCCATGTTAGATGGGCAAGCGCAAGGCAAAACCATATTTCTTGCATTCCAAAGGTTTCTAGCTAGGAAAAGACTGATTTAACGGTGTTTTTGTGCATGATTTGAGCTAGAAAAATGAGTCTATGGAGGGTAAGAGCTCATGATTTCGAGGATCTACAAATGCTAAATTATCGGGCTATCTTAACAACATTTCAAAGACGTGAGTTATTAAGATATGCCAAGATAGACTTGATGAAGGGTCAGGAGGAACTCCTTATCTCGATTATTGAACAGTGGAATGAACATCAAGGTGTGTTCAGGATTGGGGATCATGAGCTCTTGATTGAAAGAGATGATATTTACTTCTTCATATGTTTATCATGCATAGGTGCATGAGTAAACGTGACAGGAGGGAGAGTGGATCCCAGAACCACCGTGGAATTGGTCTGGATACACTATAGATGGGGCAGTGGGCTAGTGAGCAACTGGGTTCCCATTCAATGGATCAAAACTATGCCGATGAGGATCATTATATGGATGATCATACACTTGGTAGGGTCCAAGAGCTAGCATGTAGCTTCAAAGGCTCAGTTTCTACTAGAAATAGACTGCTTACAGCCACAGGTATTCAACTAGTGTGAGGGAGTCCTCTGCCAGGTGAAAGCAAAGTTGACAACTTGTAAGACTCGGGCCCAAAGAGAGTTTGGGTATGGTACTTTGATCATTTCCTTTATCCTTGAGAGATTTCTCGGGATGAGTTCATGCATGAGTCTGGACATAGTTGGTCCTAAGGAGCCGAGACAAGAGCGATGGGATTCCCTAACACCACGTACTACAGGGGGACCGCTTAGAAACTTCTTCGAGGATGACCTCTTCGAGTGGCTTAGTGGCCAGATCCTCGTGATCGATGATTATGCATATGCAAGAATGGATTACACAGGGGATCTGGAACTGATATTACCACCTGGAACTCAGTAGGAGCCACAAGGTAAGAGAATTGATCAAAGTACCACAAAGTATTTTTAAAATTTTGAAGTTTATGTAATGTTTTTTATTATGGGTGAAAAAGTATTGACATTAAGCATTTTCTTGACACAAATGTGAAATTGGTATGTCCTACATGCATGCCCCGCCATGATAGGCAAGGTGATCAACTACTTGGGGTTGGAGCAGTAGTAGGTGCGGTAGCCACCGAAGAGGGAGATGACACACATCGTCTCCATGAGGTTTCTAGGAACCTTGAAGGGTTGAGCATGGGTGTGCCTTCTCTTCCACAGAGTGAGATACCAGTTCTTATCCAGCGACATACAGTGGGTGTGCCACCTCTTCCCATGAGCAAGATACCAGCACATATGCAGCGACACATAGTTCGTGTTCAAGAGAAGTTTTTGGTTCCTATTAGGATGTTTGCTAGAGCTATTATGAGTTATCATGAGTAACAGGCTTAGCAGTAGTGGGGTATAGCCAACGAGTGGCATAGTGAGGCTTAGCAGAGCTATTTTGTACTTAAAACACCCAAGTTTTGGGAATTTTTGATGTAGAAAGACTAAACATTATATATATATATATATATATATATATATATATATATATATATATATATAGATATATATATATATATATATACATACATACATATATTTTTTGGTGATTCATGGTGTAAATGTTTGTTGTGATTTTTTGTAAATTTTTAACTATGAAAAAATTTACATTCATATATGTAACTATAATGAATAAGAAAGATTCCAATCTAATACATAATTTCCAATGAGTTAGCTAATGTATTTAATTCTTTAGTAATGTGTCTATATGTAATAAACTCAAATTGACGTTCTAAGAGTTGTGCCCTTAAATAGTAACGTAACAAAATTGGATTGTGAATGTGATAGTGATTAGTCAATTGCATAACAACTAATTGAGAGTCTAACCTAACCACCAAATTGGAGATGTCCTGAGATGAGGCTTTTGCAATAAGTTCGATTACAAACATATACTCAGCAATATTGTTGGTTGCAGTACCAAGAAAAACTCAACCGGAACTAAGTAGTTCTAACTCAGGTGTGTAAAGGACACAAGCAGCTCATGAAATGTGCCATGTGTGACAACTGACACCATCTGCGTATCCTATGAATGGTAAAGGTGGTGAAGAAATATATGCAACGAGAGATGTGTATGAGAAAAATACACATAAAAAGCCAAAAATATCCAAACACACCAAAAGAAGCAAAACTTATAAATACACAAAATTACAAAGCAAATGCCCATTGTAACACTAGGCATAATCCTTATTCAAATAGAGCCCATTGTGGTGCTCTGAAGGTGGAATTCCATTAAAGTACTGAAGTTCATAGGCACCCTTTGAAAGGACCTTAGTAGCAATGTATGGACCGACCCATAATAGTTGAAGCGTACCTTCCCCCAAGAGGTCATGTTTTTTATTGTAAAGTAAAATGAGGTCACCCTCTTGGTAAGAACAAGGCTTGACATTTTTGTCATATTGGGCTTTGGCTCAACGTTTATGGGCTTTGAGAGCCAGTGCAACCTCTTGATGAGTCTCATCCATCTGATTGAGGGATAGAAAGTTCTCTTCTTCAACTGTGGTTCCGAGCAAGCGTTCAACAACTAATTTTAGGGAAGGAACCTGAAACTCAATAGGAAGAACTACTTCCAAGCCATAAGAAAGTTGAAATGGCGTGAATCCTGTGGCAGTTTTGACTAATGTTCAGTATGCCCAATGAGTAGGATATAACATGCGGTGTTAGTGGGTTTTATGATTGCCTACTAACCTGCGTATCATGGTTTTTAGGATGCCATTGACATCTTCCACTTGGCCATTAGCCTATGGATGGTAGGAGGAAGAATGTTCTTGCCTAAAACCTAGCAAGTATTTTAAGCCATACATAATATGGTTTTGAAAGTGGGAATCACGGTCTGTAGCAATCTCCCGGGGCATGCCAAAATGACAGATTACCTGATTGAATAGGAATAACACTGCAGTTTCTCCATCAGCTTGAAAAGTGGAAATGGCTTCCACCCATTTTGTAAAGTAGTCCACATAGATAAAAAAGAAGTTGTATCCATCATAGGAAGTGGGGTTGTAGGTGACGAATTCAATGCCCCATTTAGAAAAGGTTCCAATGGAGATGACCTGGTGCAGGGGGGTCGGGGGTGCGAACATTTTCTTAGGAAATATTTGGCAAGGATGACACTGCTAGACTGCAGTAATATAATATTTAAATAAGGTTGGCTAGTAGTATCCTACATGCAAAATTTTATGTGCAGTAGCCATGCCAAAAACATGACCTCCACATGCCCCAGCATGGCAGAAATTTAGAATGTGTTCCACCTCAACATGAGTGGCTGTTGTAGCAACTACAACCACCCTCCAAAAGTTTTCCTTAGCTTTGTTTTGGAGCCTGCCTACCAACCATCCTAGTAACGTATCTTGCATTATCAATTAAATAGGCTTCATTGGTTTTTCAGTAGCTTTCCAGCCTATGCATGTTAGTTTTCTTCACCCCCCTCATAGGCTACCACTCCAAACATAATCTAGTTCCTAGCTGAGAAGCTCCCTTAGAAAATTGAGCAATTCTAGAGGGGAACTAGCCTTCCCTCTAGAAATTTCACAAATCTGCTGGGCAGCCTGCTGGGCCCAAAAATTATGCAATGCAGTCAGACTAGCTTTCTTAGGAAAATTGTGTGATCTGGCCCAGCATTGTAGCTCAACCCAGAAATTGCACAATTCTGGGCAGATGTCACCTACTCTTCCAAGAAATTATGCAATCCCTCTAGGACAACCAGCCCATCTCCTCCTAGAAATTGCGCAAATCCATCTCTCAGTCAAGCAGGTTGTTGCATGTGCCTTCAGGTTGACCGGTTCCACCCGGGACCCAACAAAATTTATTTGCATGCATGGGCTTATTTTTCTCAAAATAAAAATAAGCAACATGCAAAAAGCATCCTTAGATTTTTGGGATCTATTTTTAGCAGCTGGAGCTTACATGCAAAGATCATTTTAGAAACTTTCCTCCAAGTGTCGCTTTTTCCTAGATTTGTGGCATGCACATCATGAGCCTCAAAATTATTTATTCGATGCTTCAGAGCTCATTATTCACATCGATATTGGAGCATTGACATCCCATAGCACATCCAAGAGTCTTCAGCACATCCAACTCAACTATTTCCGGGTAAGTCTACTTTACTTGTATTTTGCAACATTTCTGTCGCTTTTTTTGTTTTGAATTATGTGAGTGTTGTCTCCTTGATTTCTCTAAACACATGCTTTCATTTGCATGAATGTTAGCTTGTACAAGCATTGATTTATTTTTCGTTTGCATCTCATTGTTGTCGCATGCATGACATTATTTTGCATGGACAGTCGCTGATTCGGCGAATCGTTTCAAACACATGCATGTTTTTCCATTTTCTGAATATTGCATTCACTATTTGCAAGCATGATCATTCACTCCTTCTTACACTCATTTTCTCCATGCATTCGCATCTTCATATGATTTCAGTCGCCCGTCAGCGGGTCTGGGCAACCTTGGCCCCGACTCTGCCTTGCCCGAACAACATTGTGCCATTCTCAGAGGGAAGGCTCTGCCTTCCTCCCAGAAAATGTGAAAATCTGGCCATACAGTGTCCTCCAAACTTGCTTTCTGTAATTATGAGATTCAGTGTCTACTGGCTCAGAAAAGTGTGCAATGCAGTCCCTGGGCCTGCGTGACTTGCCAACTGGAATTGTGCTTTGTGAAATCTTAGCACCTAGCAGGCCAGTCTCTATTGCGCATTGCACAATTCCAACAATCAACCAACCTCTTGATAGTCCGGAATTATTTTTGTGCAATTTTGACAGTCAATCTCCCGGCCTACCAGTGAAAATTGTGCAATCCTTGCCAACAATCTCCTGGGTATGTTTCATGCCAGTCCTCAAGTTTTCTTTGGTTTTAATTGATAGATTTCTTTCCATTCATGTCGCCATGTCTCTAGATATATTAGGTGTTCATCTATCTCTCAACAATTTAGGATCGATGGCCTCCAAGAGAGAGGGTCAAAGGACACCGACAAAAGTGCAACTGGAGAAGTAGCTGAGCGAGTGTCTATGAGTTTTCTTATTTACGAAGACACCAAGCTCATCATAGACAAAGACATCAAGCTGAAATGGTAGGAGATCAATGAAATATTCTCAGGTACATTTGGGGAAGATATTGAAGAGTGCAAAGTCTATGAGAACATTCACAAGTTCGTCTTGTATCAGATTGCATGCAGGTTGCCCGCATTACCATGCACATACATGATAAGTTGGATCATCTTGCGCATTGATCCCGAGATGACGGTATTGAGCAATGTCAGTGGGAAAAATATTGCTACCTTTAGGGCACAGGATTATCAGCAGATGTACCACTTGCCAAAGCCAATGATCACCATGGAGACACCCTTCTGCATACCAAATAGCAATGCCAACTCTAGGGATATCTTGAAGAACTGGGTAAAGGAGCCAACCAAATTTAGAATGACACCCAACTAGATTTACAAGACTAAGATATCTTGGAAGGTGTATCAGTACTTGGTCATCTTTTCATGCCACTTGTATGGCAAAGAGAGCATAGAGACCTTCCCACAGAGTTGGGTGATTGCGTTGGGCCAACTGGCCAGTGAAGGAAAAGCATGCAACCGGTCTAACATGTTGGCTCACAGGCTGAAGGAACAGGTAACAGGAGCTCGGTAGCCGCCCAAAGGTCAGCAAGCATAAATCTACATGTCCACTTACATCTTGGCTAAAATCTATGCCTGTCAGCAGTTCCCGGTCTTGAAGTGGGCATGGACATCAGCGAAAACCTCTATGAACACTTATTGTAGACTGTTTTCTGAATGTAAATTCCGAGGAGTTATCACACAGTTGTCACACCATTTTTTCATCCCGGTGTACAAGATGATATTTGAGCAGGATCCACCTTGTATGTTGAGGGCGACAATGGAGGCACTGATTAACATAGCGGATTCGTATGCCTCCCCTTTTGGCACCTTCATACGGATGTAATGCGCGGAGAAGCCTCCGCATGTTTTGGTGAAGTTTTCCATGGAAAATCTCGTCATTCAAGAAGTGCCATACCATATATCGGAAGGACAGTCAGCTAGGCTGCACCGGAAGAGGAAGGCACCTTGGCCCACTCTTCCATTGCAGATCAGGTTGTATGAGATACAGAATCTTAAGAATGTGGATGCTGAGATACAATCCGTATGACCCACATTTCTTTGTGAAGGATCATTGTGCGAGAGTGCAATTTCCATGGATCCACGGGCTGTGTCATGGGGCTGAGGAAGACCCATAGAGATATTGTCACAGTGTCTCCAGGCCCAATGAACTGGTCAGCATTGTTGTGGAATGGTTGGTGAAAATGCAGAAAGAAACATCAAGGAGAGCAGCAGCAGCAGAGGTGAACATGCTGGCGCATGACAAAGGCAAGAGGAAGATTGTTGATAGCACATAGGCACAACAAAGTTGCAAGTTCATAGCAGATCCACTTGTGCTTAAATTAGCTTTGGAAATAGAGGCGAAGAGGCAACAACACGACAAGAGGACTGCGCAAAGGTAGAGAGAAAAACAGAGGATGGAGGAAACAATGAAGGAGTTGCAAGAGTTGAAGGAGCAACTCCAGAAGGAAAAGGAACTACGCAGATAGGAGAAGGAACTACAATCAGGACATATACAACAGAGGGCACTACTTGCACAAATAGATGAAACTACTCCCATATAGGTGGTAGATTCATCCGAGTAGCTGACATAAAGCATACAGGGTGAGCAGTCGTAGGAGCAGGACTTCGCTCAAGATATTGAACAAGTACTTGAACAGATGGATATGGAGGTGGAGCAGCCATAGTTAGAGAAAGACATCGAACTCATGCCTTACCACCATGAGGTTGACCCACCGGCTTCATCATATCCAAAAGCAGAGAAAGTCCTGAGTGACCAAGGAGACACTTAGATCCTTGGCGGCAATCCGAAAGAAGAGATGCACAACATATCATTCAATGAGTCGCAACATAGAGTTGTGCAATCTCGTAGAGTGTCTACTCTAGATGTCCACACATATCCTGCATAGTTTGAGGAACAAGTGATCGTATCTGATGTGTGGAAGCATCCACTAGCATTGGCTGATGCTACCAGAGCATATGACGAAGCTAGTAGCTCAAGTGTTCACTTCTTAAGAGCGTAGAATGAGCGAATGGCTAAGGAGTTACAGACGGCCAAGCAGGGAGGAGAATTGATTACATCATCCACCTTAGCAGAGTTGAAGAGGGTGATACTGGATGAAGTATCATCCCTTGAGACAGTCATGTGGCCGTTGTATTCCAAATTTGGTACCGTGCATAAGGCAATTGTCCATCTCAACAGTTAGCATTAGCGTTGTGCTAGGAGAGCACATATCTTGTCTAACTTTCATATTGTTGTCGACCACATGAAAACATGCACAGTGAGATATAAGGGAGCCCCATTACACTTGCCCAAGATGATGAATCCCAGAGTGGTTGAGTTGAAGGCATGCATCTGGAGTCAGAACCGCAATATGAAGAACTCTCGTAGCTCATCACTTGTTTGCAAGCTTCCCATGCACGGGTGTTCAGAATCATGGACGTTGTTGTGCACGCACATGCAATCCCATCTATTGGGACACTCACCGAGGCAAAGACAAAGGGACAAGTCCAACTTAATCTAGACTCGTACTTTGATGAGCTGATGTGCATAACCACCAGCGCAGACTTGGCAGTCAATGTGGACACCATGCATTAGTATGTCATTGGTCTGGCCACAGTCAATACAATCATGTGGATGTTATCAGACAAGTTGGACAGAGGAGCCAAAGTAGTGTACCCAGATGCAACAGAGGCAAGAGTTCGTTTCCAAAAATATGTCACCACAGAGTGTTGGGAATAATATTGATCTTCCTCATTGTCATATTCCTCTGTTGATTTCATTTGTTCTAAATTTCTACATGCTTCATCAATTACAACATCAATGCATTCAACATTTTTTGAAGTCTTCTATTATAACATTTGTATCCTTTACTTCTAGATGAATAACCAAGAAGAATTCCTTCATCTTCTCTGGGTTCAAACTTACCAATTTTTTTCATTAGTCCTTTTGATGAAACATTTGCTTCCAAAAACTCTAAAGTGTTTTACAATATGAGGCTTACCATACCAAAGTTCATATGGAGTTTGATTGCTATTCACCCGAACATTCACTTTGTTGAGAATAGTCACGGCAACAAATGCAGCTTCACCCGAGAAGGTTATAGGAGTTCCAGATTCATCAAGCATCGCTCGAGCCATTTGTTGAAATGTTATGTTCATTCTTTCCACCACGCCATTTTGTTGAGTTCTAGCGACAGAGAATTGCCTTTTTATTCCATGTTGTTCACAAAATTTAAAGAATTCATCTGATATGAATTCTCCCCCTCAATCAGATCTGAGACATTTGATTTTTTGATCTGATTCATTTTCAACTAAAGGTTTGAAGGCTTTAAACTTTTCAAATGCTTATATTTATGCTTTAGTAGACCTATCCAAGACATTCTGGAAAAATCATCAATAAATAAAATAAAGTATTCTTCTCCATGAGGTAACATTTTCCTTGTTGGTCCACATAAATCAGTATGGATGAGTTCAAGAGGCTTACTTGCTGATCCTTCTTTTTCACTGAAATGAACTTTGGTTTTCTTACCGACTTGACATGGTTTTCATATGGTATTTTCTAGGATGCTGATATCTGGAAGATCACAGACCACCTTGAGCCTGCATGCTTTTCTTATTTTAGAAAAGCTTAGATGCCCCAATCTTCTGTGCCATAGCCAGTTTTCATCTGTTTTGCTTAGATAGCATTGTTTTTGTCCTCCTTTGAGTATGTATAAATTGTTTGGAGTTCTTGTACCTTTGATTACGGTCTTTCCTATATCAAGCTCACAAACCACACATCTGTTTGATCGAAACACAACTTCATTTCCTTGATCACACATTTGACTGACACTCAACAAGTTATGCTTTAAACCATCCACTTACATGAAATTTCCAGCTTTAACCTTTTCTTTTAATAAAATAGAACCTTTACCTTTAATGACAGTTGGTGTGTCACTTCCAAATGAGACATTCTTTTCCTTTTCTAAAGCATTATATGAATAAAGTTTCTCTTTGTCACATGACATGTGTTTGGAGGATCCGATGTCGATGTACTACTGATTCTCTTCTCCTTCTGCATATAGATCTATGCCACATCTTTCTGATTTAGATTCCTTCTTTCTCCATATCTTGGAATTTGATGATGTTTTCTCCTTTTGAAGTGTTGGCCAAAATTTGCTCCTGCATTCAAATTCTTCATGACCAAAGTTGTTACAAATCAAACATTTTATTTCATCTACAAAAGCATAAAAGTTATTATAGGAACTTTGCTTGATTCCTGTTACACTCCTTTGATTTCGTGCTTCTCTAGTCATGATGGTTTTGTAAGAAACACATTGAGCAGCCTTATGCCCAAAGTTATGGCATGAAAAACATTGTCCATTAAAGAAGTTTCTATGATCATAGAATCTTTTGGCATTGTTTACCTGTTGGTTGAAGCTTCTACTGATATTCATCCTTGGAGTAAATTTAGCATGATTTACCTGAAGAGTACTTTTAGGCCTTTGCTGATGATTAACATACTATTCACTGATCTTTGTTGCATCAAGATAGCTTCTGGTGGTGGCTGGCGGCTTCTATGATTGAGATGATTCTTTAGTATATCCAAGACTTATCTTTATAAGAGGAGAATGTTGAACTTTAATGATTTCATTTAAAGTTTCTGATCCTTTAGCAAATCTAAGATTAAGAGATTTTGTCTTCTCCAGTTCTTTTCTTAAACCCACAATTTCACATTCTCGATTTTCATTGTGTTTTTCTCTATCAATGAGTTGATGTGTCAATGTATCTATGATCATATTCTTTTCTTCTAAACAGATTTTGAGTTTTGTGATTTCTTCAAGAAATTCTTCCTCTTCTAAGGCATCCAACAAATCATCATTGTCATAAGCCATGAGTAGTCTATAATCTTGTTCAGTTTCATCTTCATCACTATTAGATAAACCATCACTACCTTCATGAGTATAGTAACTCCTTTTATTGACAACATGTTTTCTATTGCCTTTTGCATATTCCTTTCCCTTTTCATATTTATCTCTATGAGGACATTTGGCAGCATAATGGTTGAATCTACCAAAAGAAAATCATTTGAATCGTAGCTTACCTCTGAATCTTTTGGAACCCCGTTGAAGCTTCTTGAAAAAATTTACCTCATCTTCTTTGTCTTAAATGTATCTTGGTTAATTGTGCTCTTCGTTTTCTTTTCCCTTTACTGAAGCTTTAAAAGCAGCTTCTCTCATATCCGATGGACCTCATTTCCTCATTTCAAAGGCAATTAGGATTCCATGGAGTTGAACCACGGTAATAGTTTGAAGATCCTATTTTTCTTTTGTGGCAGATACTTTTGACTCAAATTTAGAAGACAAAGATCTCAAAATTTTCTCAACTAAAGTAGCTTCCTTTATCTCTTCACCCAGATTCTTCATACAATTAACAATCTCATCTACACATAAAAAGTAACTAGCAATACTCTCATCACTATGCATCTTAAGAGTTTCATATTGAATTCTGAGAGTTTGGAGCTTAGCACGTTTTACCTGGGAGTCTCCTTCGTAGCTCTGAATGATTTTGTCCCATATCTCTTTGGTTGTCTTGAGCTACATGAATTTGATGAATTATGATTCTGGAAGACTTCCCAATAACGTATTTACTGCTTTGGCATTGGTTTCATATAACTTCTTACCTGCTGAATCTGTAGGTATTGCTACTAGAAATTGATATCCTCCTTCCACAATTTCCCAAACATCGGCTCCAAGCGACTGAAGATAGGCCCTGGTTCTTATTTTCCAATATACCAAGTTGTTCCCATTGAAGATTGGTGGTCTGATAGATCCCATGCCTTCATGATTGTTCATCATGAAAGATCTTCCTTCAAGTGATCAAGCTTCTTCTGAAGGACCTGCTCTGATACCAATTGTTGGAAATAATACTGGGGGGGTGGGTGGGGGGGGGAGGGGGTGAATCAGTATTTTTAGTTCAATAATTTTTCATTTCCCAAACATATTTATATACGCTACTTCTGTGAAGTGAACTTGCGTGTACATGCTACTGTGATTAGAGAAACTAACGTATACCCAAAGAACTTATGATTTAGTCAATTTATCATGTGTTGATCTTTAATCAATGCATCAGTAACTTGTTAAACAGTGCAATAAAAACATAATAAACCATCACACATAAGCAACACACATGAACACCAAGATTTAAGGTGGAAACCCAATGCAGGAGAAAAACCACCTGCTGTTGTCGTCTTTGTCTTCTTTTAATATTAAGAAAATCTATTTACAATCTTGTATTGCAGACTCATACCAGTACGTAGGCACCCACCTGTAGAAGGGTACAACCTTCTCCCTTTTTCCAGCTTCTACTGGAATGGAGCTACAACCCCCTAACTCTTGTACTAGCCAGTGTGTTTACTAGTACGTAAGGGTTGGCCTACAGAAGGCTACGACCTTCTCTCTTCCTCTAGGGACCACATTTCATAAATTTTCAGACTAGATGCTCCTGGTACACAACAATATAAATGAAGGCCTCGTTTCATCAAATATTCATACCGGACCTATCAAAACTTTCAAACTGCATCAACCAATAATCAGTTAATATGAACAGTTAGATCACTGTCACCAGAACACTGTGCTGAACCCAGAAACCTACATAATTATTCAGAACCAGCTACAACCTAAAAAATCATGCATCAGAATGTATACGCTACTTTAGTGAACCCAACATGCGTGTATATGCTACTTCCTTTAACAAAAACTGTGTATACCTTCAGAACTACTGAACCATAAAACTTCTTAATCAAGTCTGTACCAACCAAAAATATATTGAACATCTATTGTTAATTTACAGAGCTTTAGATAGGTAGTAGCATAGATAACCCTTCAAACTTAAACAATCAATCAATCAAACACAAAAATCCTTATGCATTCAGTTTTACTTTCAGATCTAAGAAGACTTCGTTGACAAACAACAGTAAGAAAATTGAACTGATCAGATAGATTAATCATTTCTGAAGAATAGGCTTTTCCTTTGTATACGCTAATTGGAAGAGTTGAACCTACATGTATACATGCCTTTACCAAGGCGAACCAACATATATATCTACAAATATTAACTCACAAATTTGCTGCTATTTCAGACTTCAGACAAACCCAGATCATGACATTTAAAGAATAAGACAGGTGTACGTAATTAGATCTATCCCAACCAATATCATATCATTCAATGATAAGTCATTTCAGGTCTCATGATCCTTATCCAACATTGAATTCAAGGTGCACAAAATATTTCAGATCAAATCACAACATATCCCCTACAACATAAAATATACTTCAGATAGAATTATTCATGAAAAGCCCTTTTCACTTGCATACCATGGCCTTTTGATCTTCTCGTCCTTATATAGTCTTTTTTGCCTTTCTCAATACCTCAGACCAAAACCACTTAGGACCTGTGGTATTCTTGGATGGGATCAAATATTCATCACTCCACTCAATATTGTGGGCTAATACCATGGTATTGACCCCTGCTATTCTTTACTCTTAAATTTCCTTGATTTTCCAACATGTACGTGCTTTTCCTCTTGTGAAAGTGCGTGTATACGTATACACTTCTTTTGTTCTGTGAACCAACATGTATATGTTGTTTTGACTAAGGGGACCTGCATATACATCTTAAACTACTTTACACGATCCTTTTCCTTCAACTTCTTCATTTTAATCAGTAGATATTAGTTCCATCTTCCTGTTCTTATGTTACACTGTGAGTTGCCTTTTATCAAAACTGAACTGACTTGTGAGTGAGTTGCCATCAAGGACAAGACTTGTATCATAATGCCAACAGAAGCTAATATGGAATCTAAGATGGATGGTTTAGAATCAAAACTGAAAGAAAACATTGAAGATTTGAAGAAAGACATGGAAGGTTTGAAAGGAGGTTTGGCAAAGTTGCTATACAAAATGCTACCTAATGGTGAAAAGGTAGTAGAGGAAACTCATGATGAGAAAAAAAGTAATGTTAATTGTTATCACAAAATCTAACCTTGATAGTCTGTTGATCAGGTAGACTCTGAGTAACTCTTTCAAACCAATATTTTGGTTGAGGCTTAGCCTCCTCAACCTGAGAGGGCTCTCTCACTAGGTTTCGGGTTTTTTATTAATGATTAGATGGCTAACTCTAGGAACAAAATGAACAGAATTATAACTTGTTGACTGGTTGAAACTATGATTAGTAAATATCTATTGGGCTATGGAGTCAAAATGGTCTTCAATAAAACAACATGATCAGCAAAACATGGAAGTCAAGGCACTTAGAGTTTAGGTTTATGAATAGAACAGTAACACAATGAATCAACATAGTTTACAAGCATGTGAAGGAAGTTAGAGCATTTTCCAATGAATTCTAAGTAACACAAGCTTATACCACTGCAAATAAGTAATTGAACAAAGCCATAAGAACATCAAACACATAAACTCTTTGTGAATCTTGAGTAGTCAAACTGATATCTGTATTAAGTATGAAAAACCATAGTTTCTTACAATAACACAATCTTTCCTCTACTAATGAAATTTCCAACCCCTAGGAATTCGATTTTCATGCTTAATATAAAACTTTACATCATTGGATACTATCATCCACCTTTGGAGGAATTCGAATTCCTAACTTAGACACCTATCTATTCAAAAACAAACTAATTTAATTACAACTTGACAGCTAGTTGTCCTTTAAGAGTCCTAATACAAATAGGAGTAAAACTCCTAAAACAAGCCTTCAACACCCTTATCTGAGTCTTTAATACATTCTTTAATCAACTTCCAACCCTGTCCTCGAGTTTGATGATGACCATGATGTTGTTGCAAAACCTGTTATATTATGCCTTAACTGCCCTAAAAATCAGGAGACAGAGTTCCTATTTTTTAGGCCCTTAACCCTTTGTGCTTATCTTCAAATATTTTTCTATTGGTGTATAGGTGTTAAGCATTAATGATTTGTTGAAACATTTTTTTCCACCTTTGCAAAAGGGAAACTTGAGCACGTTGATGAAAACATTACTGTGCTTATGAAAATACTCTGTTTTCGTAGCACAGCCTTCATTTACCTATGGAGTATTCCTCGAAGCTTTGCTACCTGCACCCCTGCCATCTGAGAGTTCACAAAAGAACCTATATCCATTAGAAACTTCAAAATTTGGAATTGATCCAGCATTTCCTCCACAATGCATCTATAAGAGCCAAATGATCATCTTCAGCAATTTCGTAGCGCGCTACGAAACTGCTGTCTGTGTTCTTTTTCAACACGGCCTGTAACAATCATTGGTTTGGGGGCTTTTTCCAAAATTTTGAGAAAACTGATGTATTAACCAAAAATCAAAATCACATCCCTTCCTAGATATTTTTCTTTGCAGTTGTTCTTCCTCTATATGCCAAAATCCTTTTATGTGCCAAAAACTGTTTCAATACATCTCCTTCACTGCCTTCCTTCAACACTTTGTTTCATCATTGTTGTAGACCCCTTTTCCAGAGTGGTTAGTTGTATTTCCAGCTCTTCAATTTTCCTCTTCAATCCCTTGTTTGTAGCGCTGAGCTGAGTATTAATCTTTCTCACAAATTTGGCTTCTTTGATTGCAAGAACAGTCCAGGTAAAGTATTGTTGTTCACTTCTAACTATTTCTAATTTGGGTGCTCTTTCAGCCTCCCAGACAGCCTTCATCCTTTTGAAGTTTGTCTTTTTAGCAGCATGTTCTCTTGCTCTCGCCCTTAGTTTGGCAATCTCATTGTTAGCAGCGTCTAACCTTCTTTCCATGACTTCATAACTGGCGTTTTGCATTTGAGTAGCAGGAACCGTACTTTTGTCTCCTTCAAGTCTTGAAGATGGTAATTCTAACTCTTCTTGAACAACAAAGGCTTCCTCTATTCTCTCCAATTCAATATTGGACTCCTGCATCTTCTTAGATTGCTAGGTTAAGGGTTTTCTGGGTTTGAAAACAAAAGCTGCAACCTCATCCTTAAATTCCAGTTTTTTGGAGGATTTCACCTTCTTCGACTTCCTTTGATCAACTTTTGTTACATTTGCCTACACCAAAGGGGATTCCGTAATGTCAATGGCCCTTAAGATATCACTTAAGTCACCCTTCAAGCTTGAACCTTCTCCTGAAATCATTGTTTTCCCCTTTTCCTTTGCAATCTGGCTCCTAGTAAGTCTCCTTTGAACTGGTTTGCTAGATGACTATTCTGGTGTTTCTCCTTTAAGCTCAGATATCTTTCCCTTGGCAGACTTAGGAGTTTCAAGAATGACTGTTGGACTTTTAGCTGCTGAGGTTTTGCTTGCTTTTTCCTTCACCTGCTTCCTTGGCTTTAATTTAGCAAACCTTTTTGCCCTGGTCATTGCAAACCTACTAGCTTCTGCTGATGAAGTTTCTTTGACCCCAGAGCTAGTACCTTCACCTTGTTTTTCTATTCCAAAGTCACATACAAACAAAAACGAAGACCAATCTTTTTTTACCCTTTTGAGTTCATGTAACACTATCAATTTAATTAGGCCATGATGAAACAGGGAAGTCTCACACCCTTGGGACTTTAGCTGAACTTTATCTGCCATCTTAGCTATACTTCGAAATAGGAAGTAAGGAAAATCTAGAGAAATCATACCAGTAAAATGTAAAAGAAGTTTAAAATGATATGAATAGACCTTCTGGTATCTGCCTTCACAGGTGAAATAACGTTGAATGTTGAAGAGCAGGTTGGTGTAGCTATCCTTGATGTAGTCTTTGGGAACTGCTTTGGTTAAGTCAGTTTCTGGCTTCAGGAACACCTTGCATGGTTCCATGTTGAATCTAAAGTTCTTGAACCAAGCCTCTTGTCCCCTAGGAATTTCAGTCACCAATGCTATAACCTCTGGAGAAACTTGCATATCAAGCATTCCGACCTTTGTCTTTAAACCATCAAAATGAAGTGCAAACTCCTTGGTTACTTGGGTATGCCCTCCTTGCAATTTTTTACAAAACTTCCAGCACCCTACTTTCTTGAAGGCCTCTACAACTGCTTTGTCTCTGCTTAGGACCTCAGTGTTTTCTGGCTCGGTTCTCAAACAATGGCCAGACCTGTGGTGTTTCTTTTCCTCCGTCATCTTTTCTTCTAAGTTCCTATAACAAAACCAGCTTGTTTTGAAATTCAATTGATCAGCCTCGCTTGCCGATGATGATCAACCTCGCCTGAATGATGGATGAAGAAATCCTTGGTGAATGATTCCCAAAGCTTTTTGTCAAACACAATTTTGTTTCAAGGGTTTGCATGCAAACTAAGACGATGAGACTGGCCAGCTTCTTTGAATTTTGAAATTATCATTCATAATGACCCCTAAATTCAAAATGATGAGTTTGGAGCGGTGGCATGCTCATGGACTGACTTGTAACTGACACCTAATCATGAAAATTCTAACGGGTTTTTACCGGATTGATGTTTGACAAGACTGTTTTTACAAATCCGCGCTTTCATAGCGCGCTACGAAAAGAGCAGTGTTTTCATAGCACAACACTGTTTGCACTACGGAATCGTAGTTTCAAAACTAATTTCAAAATTTTCAAATTTGCCTTGAGCTATGAGTTTCTAAACAAGGTTGTGGGACTCATGAAACATAAGAAAGGGATGTTAGACTTTATTTGGACACAAAAGAAAAACTAAACCTTTGAGACTCCTAACCTAACACCTACCCACTAAGCATAAGATGACTTGACACACTCATCTAAGACCATGCAAAAGAAAAAGTAAACTCCTGTTTTGGTGATAACATTAATCATGATTTCATAGAATCTAATGTTGGATTTAAGACTCACCATGTTCTAAAGATTGATATGAGGAAGTTTGATGGCAAGGATCCTGTAACATGGATACTACAGATGGAACAATATTTCGATCTCCATAATGTGAAAAGCACACAAAAGGTATGCAATGAAACTTTATATTTGGAACCCAATCAATTTGTATGGTATCGACGGCTTTTCTCTCATAAACAAATTGTCACTTGGTCAACTTTTATGGAGGAAATGATAGCCATTATGAGGATACAAAAAGTAACACCTTCTTTAGCCAATTGATAAATCTCAAACAAAAGGGTTCAATCGTCGAGCACATTGAGGAATTCCAAAAATTTAATATAAGGGTAAAAGATATTCCACAGGAGCATAGGATTGATCTGTTCATAGTGACTTTAAAGGATAACATCCAACATGAGGTCTGCCTTTGGGAACCTTGTTCATTGGAGAAAGCATTCAGATTGGCAAGAAAAATTGAAAGAAAAATTATGGAAACAAAGAAGCCTACAACTCACAACTATAAAGATGTAAGTGTTGCTGCCCCTAACCTTCGACAACCTACAAGGTTGACACCACAACAATTGGAAGAAAAAAGAGAAAAAGGGCTTTATTACAGTTGTGATAGAAAATACACTAAAGGTCATAAGTCTGCTGAGAAGAAATTATTTTACATAAATTGTGAAGAGGAGGAAGAAAAGGAACAGGCAACGTCAAAAGAAGAGGATATACACCATGAACCAAACCTAGAGAAAGAAGAAATGAATCTGACCATATCTTGTAATGCTTTGGCAAGAATTACCACTCCTCAAACCCTCAAGATAGAAGGATATATCAAGAAGAAAAATATAATACTGTTGATTGATTCGGGTAATACCCATAATTTAATTCATTGTAAGATGGCAAAGGAATTGAATTGCTTCCTATATCCAGCACAAGGGTGTCAAGTGATGGTTGCAAATGGAGGAACCATAAATTGCTCTGGAAAGTGCCATAATATAAAGTTATCCATGGGAGAATATATATTGAATAGTTTAATGCTTTCCATTCCAATGGATGGTGTTGATGTTGTACTATGAGTCCAATGTCTACAATCTTTGGGTATGATAGCTTTTAATTTTCAAGAACGTTTCCTGAAATTTTTTTGGGAAGGAAGGGAATTTGAATTAAGCGGTATCACAGGGAAACCAGGAAATATAAGAAGCTCTAATAGCATGACAAAGCTTCTAAATAAAGAACAACGGGGTGTAATTTCACAATTATGTTCACTAGAGGTTCCCACATCAAAATCATATATTTCTCCAGATCTCTAAAAAAAATTGGACAATCATTCCAAGATATTTGAGACTCCCAAAGGCCTCCCACATATTTGTGATCAAGATCATGCTATTCATTTGATTATAGGAAGTGTTCCTCCAAACATCAGGCCTTACAGATATCCATATGCCCCAAAGAGAAATTGAATGTATGGTTGCAGAAATGTTAGAGCCTGGTATATTTCAACCTAGTAAAATTTCTTTCTCTGCTTCAGTAGTATTGGTGCACAAGAAGGATGGATCATGGCACATGTGTCTGGATTATACGGAGCTCAACAAGCTCACTATTAAAGATAAATTTCCTATTCCCATCATTGATGAATTATTGGAAGAATTACATGGAGCAATTTACTTCACCAAGTTGGATCTTCATTCAGGATATCATCAAATCAGAATAAAGACTGAAGACATTTTGAAAACAACATTTAGAACTCATGAGGGTCATTATGATTTTTTGGTGATGCATTTTGGCCTTACCAATGCACCTTCTACATTTTAAGGTTTGATGAATTCCATTTTCAAACCCTTCCTTAGAAAATTTGTGCTAGTATTTTTTGATCATATACTAATCTACAGTAAGTCTTGGAAGGATCATGTTCAACATGTTGACAGGGTGCTCAAACTATTGGCGGAGAAACAATTATATGCAAAAGCCTCCAAATGTTTCTTTGGAATACAAGAGGTGGAATATCTAGGTCATATTGTATCTCATGAAGGTGTTAAGGTAGACCCCAGAAAAATTAAAGCCATTAAGGAATGGAAAATCCCCACATCCATAAATCATATGCGAGGATTTATCGGGTTGACAGGGTATTATTGCAATTTTGTTAACAATTATCGGAGAATAGCAGCACCTATAATAACATTATTGAAGAAAGATGCATTTTCTTGAACTCCAGAAGCAACGAAGGCCTTTGAATTTCTTAAAGAGGCAATGTGCGAAGCACCGGTCTTAGCTACACCAGAATTCACAAAAACCTTTATTGTGGAATGTGATGCCTCAGGAAATGGAATTGGTGTTGTTTTAATGCAAGAAGGAAGACCCATTGCTTTTGAAAGACGTCCAATCAAAGGAAAGTATTTACACAAAGCTATTTATGAGAAGGAAATGTTGGAAATACTACATGAACTTAAGAAATGGCGACCTTACCTAATGGGAAGACACTTCAAGGTAAAAACGGATCATGATAGTCTTAAATACTTTTGAACAAATATTATCTTCAGAAGAGAAGTAAAAATGGGTCACAAAGCTATTGGGTTATGACTTTGAAATCATCTACAAAAAATGGAAGAAAAATGTTGTTGTATATCCACTCTCAAGAAAGGATGAGGATGTGGAAGCATTTTTTTGTGCCATTTCTATTATCCAACAAGATTGGATAAATCAATAAAGGGATGAATGGAAGAATGAAGAAGAGGTGTCGGAACTCATTCAAAAGTTGCAGCAAGATCCCAGTACATCTGATACATTTAGCTAGAAAAATGATTTGTTATGGTACAAAGATCACTTATACCTCTATAAGAATTCCCAACTCAAACAAAATATTCTTCTAGAATTGCACACCTCTCCCTTAGGAGAACACTCGGGATTTTTAAAAACTTACCACAGGGTTAAGAAGGAATTTTTTTGAGATGGCCTTAAATCTGATATTCACAAGTTTGTGGCAGAATGTTTGGTTTGCCAACAAAATAAAGTTGAGACAATTAAGACCCCGGGTTTGTTACAATCTTTGTCCTTTCCAAGTCAATGTTGGGAGGAGATTTCAATGGATTTTATCACAGGTTTACCCAAGTCTGAAGGAAAGAGTGTCATCATTGTGGTAGTTGATAGACTTACCAAGTATGCACACTTTTGTGCATTATCTCATCCATCTAAATCCAGTAGAGTTGCTACTGCATTTATGGAAACAATTCAAAAGCTACATGGAAACCCAAAGATTATTGTAAGCAGCAGAGATCCCATTTTCACTGGAAATTTTTGGACAGAATTATTTTCTTTTTTGAGTTCTCATTTAGCTCATAGCTCATCTTATCATCCCCAATCTGATGGGAAAAATGAGATAGTGAATAAATGTTTGGAAGTATATCTTCATTGCTTTGTATCTGATAAACAGACACAATGGGTCAAGTGGTTGCCTCTGGCTAAATGGTGGTATAACACTTCCTTCCATACAACAGCAAAAATGACCACATTTGTGGCACTTTATGGATATAATCCACCGTCCATCACATCATATTTAAGAGAAAATTATAAGGTTCAAGCAATGGAAGATCATATCGAGCATCAACAACAAGTTCTCCAACTCTTAAACCATAACCTCACTTTGGTGCACAATAGAATGAAACAACAAGAAAATCAACATCGCATCGAAAGAATTTTTGATGTAGGTGACTCGGTATTACTACAACTACAACCATACAAAAAAATATCCCTCAAGCAAGCTAAGAAGGATAATAAATTATCACCAAAGTATTGTGGTCAGTACAAGGTGTTACAAAAGATTGGTACTATGGCATACAAATTGGAGCTTCCTGAATCTTCACGAGTTCACCTAGTTTTCCATGTGTCATGCTTAAAGAAGGTAATAGGTGACAAGCTCCCAGTTTAAACAATATTTCTAGAACTTGACAAGGAAGAAAAAACCATACTGAAACCTAAAGCAAACATAGAAACAAGGAATTGACAACTATGAAATCGATCAATTTCATAGTATCTCATCAAGTGGAAGAACTTACCCGCTGAAGATTATTTTGTATAGAAGAATCCAGAACTACTGAAGCGTTGAGGACAACACTTTTTTGAAGGAGAGGGGCATGTTAGGTCCCTATACTACTAGTGTAGCCCCTTATTGTTATTAGTGCAACCCCATTATTGTATTGTTGTGCCCATGTAGTCCCCATATTGTTATTATTGTTTCCCATAGAAGCCCACTATTGTTATTGTTGTGCCCTTAGAATATTATAGATATCTCGGCTTTGATTATATTGTGACCCCTTATACTCCTATATATAGAAAGGAGGTCTTATCATTTGTATCATCCAAGAATTGTTCATTTGTGTAATGTAAAGGAGGTTTCCCCCTTGAAGAGGTTGATTTTGAAGTCGTTGATCTATATTTTCTTCTATTTTGTGAGCTGGTTCCATAACACCTAACTCCTTAAACCCTGACCTCATTGGGGACATGCAAAGAAAAATATAGAAAGAGCATACGCTCTAATACCACTGATCTGAACTTATATAGGACCGCAACAAATTACAAATATAACCATAAATACAAAGATGCAGCAAAAATAACACTTCATTTCATTAATATTATAATACTAAAATATGCTTACAAACATAATGGAAATAAACTAGCTCAAGCGATGGTAACTTATCTTTGAGAAGAGATGTGGCAGCTACATGCCTCTGAACTATGTTACAATGAGGCCCAAGGGCCTATTTATTATTGAAAAACAAGGGAAAAACATAAACAACCAAAACCCTAACCTCCAGAGATGAAATGCCAAGGGTTTGTGGGACCTGTTGGGGTTAGTTGGGCAGCCAACTTCCTGGGGTCGTAACTTGGTCATATTATCTTCGTTTGGCGCATATGATACCTTGTTGGAAAGGTATCTCTGATTACTATAGATTTTACAGTAGGCCCTTTCCTATGGCTATAGGCCCACTACGGACCTAAAAAAAACGTTGTTTAGGGGGTCAAAACTGATCTGGAATTTCAAGACCTAAAAAACTGCTAAAAATAGTTAATGCTGAAATAAACAAGGAAACAAATGAAACTGAATGGAGGCATAGGTGGAATAGGTGGGTGGCCACCAGTATCCACCTAGATCACAAAGTTCAAATGCTCCCGGATTAACCAAAAGTAGAGCTTAACCGAGGTAAAACAATGAAAATTTTGATATTTTCTATGTTCAAAGTCCTAATTAAAACCTCTCTTGCAATGTTTTTATTATTTTTCACACCACAATTTCATTATTAATGTGATGGGAGAAAGCATTTAATGTAGCTACATCACCAATTACAAGGAATATCATACAGAGAATCATGTGGAGGCATGATCGCTAAACCAGATGCTAGTCGCGACCCCAAGGAAACTTAAGTTGTTCATCTACTGTGATATTAACCATCATATTGTTTTGGGTGGAGAAAGGGAGGTTAACATGTGGGCGAGTTGAGACCTGAATTGATATCTACAGTTGGATATGTTGTTCGATGACCATTTGATGGTTTCGAATCGAATTAGAGGTGTAATATTACATGCTCATTATGGCTTGAATTAATATTGTTCATCGAATTGATTTCATGTCAATCGTTAGATAGCATTAGGTGGGGAGAGAAGGTATTTGTGGGGTGGTTAGTTTAGCTTTTGATAATACATGAAATTTCCATCAGCACAACTTAATTGCCTAATTTTAAAGGAAATCAGAAAATTATAACATAGTGATTTTGCCTCAAAACAGCCGTTATGTGATTCTTTAATTAATTCATAATTTAAGCACTAAACCATGTTGGGAAAAATACTAAGAGGGGGAGGGTTGAATCAGTATTTTAAAAACTCACTCAAACTTTTCTTTTCTTATTCATATTTATGTACGCTATTATAATTAAGTAAACCTGTGTATGTACACAATTTTTATTCAGACAACTAGTGTATATCGAGTTAACTAACTTTTCAGTTAATTCATCATTTGTTTAACTTGAACCAGTGTATTAGTACTTCATTAGGAATTAATTAAATAGTATCCATGTGCAGCAAGAACATAATAAACCATCACACATAAGCAACACATCAACACACGTGAACACCTGTATTTTTAGGTGGAAACCCAATGTGGGAGAAAATCGTTGTCTTTGTCTTCATATTTTATTATAATGAAAAACTTATTACAATATTATATTGGCACAAACTCATACCGGCACGTAGACACCCACCTGCAGAATGCTACAACATTATCTCGTTCTCCAACACCCATTGGAAAGGAGCTCCAACCCCCTGATCTCATTTATTGACACCCACTGGAAGGGAGCTCCAACCCCTGATTAGATTTACTAGCTACCACTAGAAGGAAGATTCAAGTTCCTCACTGAAGGCTCCAGCCCTCAACACCTTTATGGACCACGTTTCATAATTTTCATACTAGATCCACCTGAACCAAAACATCAAATTTCTAGGCCACGCTTCATCAAATTTTCAAACTGGACCACTACCATCATTTAAGAAAAATATTAAATAACAAACTGAAACTAATCGTTTAATTAGATCACTAAACCAACTTAATCATCAAATTATTGAATAAACCAAGTACTGAATCTCAAACAACCAAAGTAGCTAGATCATATCAATTCATTGTATATTCTTCATCAGAATGTCAGACCACCTACTTTTCATCATAGAAACCAGATCTTGTCACTGCAAACCCTAGCCAACCTTATGTCATGATATATATGTTATTATTATGAGACATACCTATGTATATACACACTTTCTCTTTAGAAATCCCACGTATAAATATCAAAACATTGAACCCTGAAACTAAATCACTGCACTAACGAAATCAGTCACTGAAACACATACTAGCCTTGTAAAAGATCTTTGAACCAAATACAGATCATCTCATAGCAGCATCATTACTATTCAATATTTCATAACATAATGAGTTCTACCTTAACCAGCACTATCAAATACAGATAATCAAAAATACTTTATTGATAGACAACAGTAAACACAACAAGATTGATCATACATCATATACAACAAAACCCTAGCATATGTATGTGACCATTATAAGACACTTCTACGTATGTATGTGCCTTTCAAGCAGCACACCCACGTACATATCTGTCCATACTGCAGAATCAATATGCGACTACACAAAAGTCGATCCGCGTATGTACGCAATCTTTCTGAAGAAAATTTGTGTATATATTTGTAACTACTGAGTAATACCTTCGTTGCACAATAGATCATCAATCAAACCCAAATCACAGAACATATTGTAAAATACACACATCATAATATCATCATCACAAATATATCAACCTGTAAGCAGATTATTAAATGTGTAGTCATTTCATATGTATAAGATCTTATCCATGATCACATTCTTGGGTGCACATTAATTTCAGATCAAACAATTCATCAATAAACCAAAGCATACACCCTTAGAACATTGATCTCCTATTGGGAAAAATACTCCCGGGGGGGGGGGGGGGGGGGGGGGTTGAATCAGTATTTTAAAAACTAACAACAATAATTTTCTTTTCTGAAATGTATACTCGGCTTTGCTGAACCCAACGCGTGTATGTACGCGATTGTTGTAAAAGGAACTAGTGTATGCTTAGTAACCTTGGAAAATATCTAATTCTTTATCTGTTAAACTTGAACTAGAACGTAAGATATTTATCAACCATTTGATAAGCAGTGAAATGGTGCAGTAAGAACAAAATAAAGTATCACACATAAGAAACACACATGAACATTGGGATTTAAGGTGGAAACCCAATGTGGGAGAAAGCCACTGTTATTGTCGTCTCAGTCTTCAAACTTATTAATATCAAAAGCTTCTTACATTCTTGTATTGGTGCGGACTCATGCCAGTACACAGGCACCCACCTGTTGAAGACTGAAACCTTCACCCGTTCTCCAGCTCCTTCTAGAAGGGATCTCCAACCCCCTAATCTGATTAGCAACTACTATTGGCAAGAATCTTTGACTTCCTCACTGAAGGATCCAACCCTTAGCAACATCTGGGGACCACATTTCATAAATTTTCACACTGGATCCACCTACTTTAATACATCACAACTTGTAGATCAACTGAAGTAAACACCAACTTAATTCAAACAGAACAATGAGATCACTATAACCACAACACAGAACTGAACTCATAATACTGCATCAACACACAGAATCAACTGCAACCTAATCATTCATATTCCAACATGTGTATGCTACTTCACTTAATGAAACTCGCATGTATATGCGCTTTTTTGTAGAGCAACCTGCATATAGATCTGATTATTCATATGGCAACATGTATACGGTACTTCACTTAAGGAAACTTGTGTTTATACGTTCTTTTCTGTAAATCAACCTGCATATAGATCTGATCATTCATATTCCAATATGTATATGCTACTTCACTTAAGGCAACCCACATGTATATGTGTTTTTCTGTAGAGAAACCTGTGTATAGATCTCAATATACTAAAAACTTGTAATTATGAATCAGACACAGAGTTGACCAGAGTTATTCTGGAATATTATGTTGGCTTATAGTACCCTCATGCAGTTAGCAACATCAATAATATTTTCAACCAATCAACAAGTAACGAAATTCAACTTCATCATTCAATCAATTCTACTTCAAACAATATCAGTCACCCCAGATCAACATGAGGACATCATTCACAGAAAATAGAGATACAGTAGCACTGATCAGGTTGATCAATCATTTATGAATAGAAACCCTTCCATTATATACATGACTTTGAAGAGACAAACCCGCGTGTATACGAGACCTCACCGAGACCAACCTGCGTATAGATCTGCAAATTTTGACCTAAAATTGCACAACTCTTCAGAACTTCAGAAAGACCCAGGTCATAAAATTCAGAGATAAAAACTTGCATCACTACTTATATCTATTCAATACATGAGAAAATCATACAATGGAAAGTCATTTCAGGTGTCATGATCCTGATCCATCATGGTATTCATCGATGCATAATTATTTTAGATCTATGTGTCTACTATGGCCCTTACAATGCAAATATACTTCAGACTGAAGTATTCATCAAAAACCCTTTCACATGCACACTTAGCACATTGATCTTCACCTCCTTATATAGTTAGAGCCTTAGCTAATACCATGGGTGAAACCCTTGGTTAAGCCAATGGTATTCTTTGATGGGATCAATATCCATTGTCACGCTCATTGCTATGGGCCAATACCATGGTAAAGACCCATGGTATTTAAAATACCATGGTGTAGAAATTGTACGCGACTTTGCTTCACCAAACTTGCATGTGTATGTGCCTTGGCCTTGATGAAATCATGTATAGATCTTAAAATATTCACTCACGAATTTTATTCTTTGTACCTGGGTGTATATGTGACTTGGACTTGACGACCATGTATAGATCTTTAAATATTCACCTTTATCAAACTTATGATTTCTATCTATAAACCTTTGTCCTGTCATTCTAGTATTTTGTTCCATCGCTCTGTGACCTCTGAACTAACCTGTGGATTCATCTAGTTACCATATACTTATTCTGTTACAAGTGAGTTTCCATAAAGGACAACGCATGCATCATAATGCCAACAGTCTCCCCCTTTGGACTTGATGGAAACCATCTTGGTGTTGATCACCTCAACCTATAGAAACATGTTAGATACATCAAATAATTGTTATTCAAACACCAAGATATTCTCCCCCTTTGACATCAAGGACAAAGGATAGACCAAATCATCCCCTTTGGATCTGATTTGCACTATATTGTCCATGCTTTCCCTAAGCACATGCTGAATCTACAAAAAGAAAATGAAGAACATGACTCTATAACTCAATTGAATATGACCTTCCTATCACCAAGGACTCATACTGACATCAATCGCCCAACCAAGTGAGGATACATATTTGACTCAACCACCCAACCAAGTTAGAGTGCATTTTTGACACTACCACCCAACCAAGTGGGATTACATATTTGACATAACCTCAAAAGTCCATACATGATTGAATATGACAATTATTACATCATAGGTCTCCACATGACCTTTACATCAAATGACAGATATGACATTAATAATTTAGACAAAAAGATCTCAATAGTAGCATAATTCAACAACCATATTGCCAACAATGCATTATATCCTACAAGGATAATGCTCCTCGTGAACCTGTGCTACCTGTTCATTGTCAACAACTCATTCATAAAAGCATCTTCATCAATCAGATAAATATCAATGAGAAAAACATAACTCAATACCATATCAACAGATTGTACCCATCAACACCAGACCAAGAAAAATCAAATCATAGCTGTCAGTAGCATGTCAGAGGTTGATCTTGAGTTTGTCCCACTGTTTTTCTATCAGAGAAAAACATACGCGACTGTTTGCAAAGAAACTTGTGTATATACGCAACTATACTTCATGAAACCCGCGTATAGAAAGAAACCTTCTAAATTTTCACTTGTAGATTGCGCAGACTAGATTAACAGAAAAATGAGGTAGAGACAACTCCCAATTTCTGTCTGAGATATTCAAATGCTTCTCTGGGAAGAGGTTTAGTAAATATATCAGCAACTTGTTCTTTGGAGGGAACATACTCCAACTTAACCCTTTTCTCAAACACTTGTTCTTGTAGAAAGTGATACTTAATAGGAATATGCTTGGTCTTGGAGCATATAACAGGATTTTTAGAAATACTAATAGCACTTGTATTATCACAGAGGATGGATATCGATGGAGAACATTTGATTTATATATCTTGTAATGTTTGCATCATCCAGAGAAGTTGTGTGCAAAAATATGCAACAGCCACATATTCTGCTTCCGCTGTAGATAAGGCAACAAAACTTTGTTTCTCACTAAACCAAGGTACCAATTGGGGCCCCATGTAAATTGCACCTCCACTAGTGCTTTTCCAGTCATTAACATTTCCATCCCAATCTGAATCTATTTATGTATGAAGGGTAAGATTTACATCTTTAGGATACCATAGAACAAAGTCTTGGGTTCCTTGGAGATATTTGAATATTCTCTTTATTTCCTAAATGTTATAAACATATTTGGGCACTGCAACCCCAATCACATATGTCAATAAACCAAGGGCTCTCAAACCTCTAAAAGTGTTGTTTCATACCCTAAAGGATCAAGGTCAACTGATTACATCATTTCCTAGTAGTTCTCCCTAAAAAATTGCTCAGAACTAGTCAAAACTGGACCATACATACTGCTCCATGTTGAGGGTGCAATGCATCTCACCTGCTACACATAAAGGGTGCGATGCATACTGAAAATCCCTTCTGTAGGATGTGATGAGCAAGAGCAGACAAATGGCAGAAGCAGTTTGCTAGGTGGAAACTCAAAGAATCTTCTAAAAATTGCTCATATGACACTTGCCTCTCTGAATTCGCCCAGGGATGAGTAAGACATCATGAAATCTCCAAGTGGAACCAAGAACTATCAGTGAAATGACACTCATCAAAATCCCAGAAACTGACTCAATCTCTTACAAACATCTATATATGGATCCCTCATCCTAGAGATCCAGAGGTTGGAATTTTGTAATTTGTAAGGAAGCACTGTTGGTTTCTCTTTGAGACATTGTATTGTTGGGTGATCTTGCTTTTTATGAGGTGAAGAGGGCTTTCATGCTGGGAGGATGGCGATGGATCAGATAGCTTGGTTTTAATCCTCTCTTCTACTACTTCTATCAATAAAGCTATTTGAGTTTTCCTCCATATACTTGTATATCTCTTAATCTTGTATTTGTATATGCATTTGTATGGTTAATGTACATCTGATCCTATGTTGTTTATGGTTATAGATCTCTATGCTTTGATGGTATTTTGCTGCGTTGACTCTACAGGTGTTCTTTGAAGTGGGACAAGTGAGAAAGGAGTGGTGAAAGCTCTATCAAGGGAGAGAGTAAAGAAGGAGACTAGCGAAAGACTGAGGTTGGTACTCTCTGCTTCTCTCCCATCTATCTCCCATAAAGGAAAACACAAGTAACTTTGGTTTGTTTGTTTCTAAAATAGCTACCCATCTTAGTGGGACTAGCAGCTCTGAGTGGACACTAGTTTTCCCAATAAAAAAATGGCGACTCCACTGGGGAGAGAATAGTTTGTTTTTTTGTTACTGTTGTTTGCTTTATAAACTACAGACAGAGCCTGAAGTTAAGCCATCTAGCCTTCGAACTGCTTTTGCTATGCAACTGAAAAGTAGATCAACGCTGCTTCAGTCAATCTCTGGGTTGGTTTATGAACTGAACATCTAACTTGCAAACATCCTAAGTGCCCTGGTGGTAGCTCAAATAATCTCCTTAGATCAGCCCCTATACTTTGTATTTACTGTCTATCATTAGCTCAGCCTAAATCCTTGAACTTAGCTGCAAACTATGAGTGAAAACCAAGCTCAGTCTTGTCCCTGGACCATCGCACTGTCTCTCATTGGAAATCTGGATGCATCGCACCTCCCATTTGTTTCAGGTGAGATGCATCCCTATTTCCCTATGTTACAGGTGTGATGATTGAGTGAGATTGTTTCTGCCTCTAGATTTTGGTTTTTTCTTCATTGTTTTTAGCTCTATTCAGTAATTTTGTTGTCTATGATCAGTATATCACTATTGAAACTCTCTTCCTTTGCATTATTTAGCCTCCATTGATAAATAATTGTGAATGCCTTTTATGTATTTTTCATCATTTACAATTCTCCTTTGCAAATAGTAGCTTAATCGAACGGTCGTCTTTTGATTTGAAAGTGTTGCAACTGTCATTTTCAATCGAGAAAAAGAGTGTTGTAAACTCTTCCTCTTTTAGATAGTTGATTACACTTTTTCCATTGTATTTGATTTTAATTATCAGTATTTCAAGTGTCGAAAACAGTTTTCAGTTTGAAATCGCAAAGTGTCGTCTTAGTCTTCCTTTCATTTTGAAAAGATAAAATTGTTGGTACTGTCGCTTTGAAAGAAAAATAGTTCAAATCTATGCTTAGCATTCTTTTTGTCATTCACACATTAAGAAAGCGGAAAACAAATACATGCATGTGCATTTTCATTTAGACTGCATGAGGAAATTGATTTAGGAAAAGTGCATCTAGTGTGTGCTCTCTGCTTTATGTTGAAAGCTTTTTATTTCTCTTTCCTTAGTAGCTAGGATTTTCATTTTTAAAAGAAAGTAAACGAGTTTTTGTCATCTTAGACCGCATATTTAGGAATTGCATATCTATATCACACGGTGAACCTTAAAGGAAAACTTCTTAAGAAAGATCAATTGTAAAATAAACCTCAATGAACATAAAAATGCTTTGGAACCTAACGCACAACATTTAGAAGTCTAGGCTAGAGACATATTCCAGCGTCGTAAAGCCTGGTAACTATCGTTTTCATTGTAGGTTGGGTGATTCCTCCTCTTTGATACGACAAATGCCAGTATGGACTTGCGCTCCCACGTACCGTCGAGTATATATTGGGAGACCACAATAGGCTATATCCTTTATCCTTAGGAAGCCATTTCTGCCGCCCTATCAATCGCAATGCACTGGACACAGCATTCGGGAAGATTGACTTCCGTACCTTAAAAAGTATTCTACAGTTTTGCGGTTGGTTTGGTAATCCCTCTGTCTAGATTTCTAGAGTATTCACTTCGTTCCTTTTCATACTCCTTAAAAGAAAAGGTCCATCTGAGCACTTGTCACTTTAGCTTTTTCTCAACTCTTAAAAAATTGAAAAATCAAGTTGTGTCAAAGCGTCATAAAATTTATTTTAATCGGAATAACATCACTATTCCCTCCTTTGTCTTAGGTTGAGAAAATGGATTCCACCAATCAAGGATTTCCTCTTGGGGGCAATCCTAGTCCTTTCTCTTCTTGGGGAGATGTTGGTGCTCCGCACATGGCTACATTGTCCCTTCCACGACTCACAAATGGCCTGCCAGTATGGCTTTTCTCGACCTCTTTTGTTCAAAACACTGAAATTCCTAAACAATCAAATAAACAACCAGATGATACTGAAGTTGTTCCCCCACCTTCTACATCGTTTGTTTCTCCCTCTCCTTCTTCCTCTTCACTTGGTGAAACTAGTAACACTAAAACCCAAGTAACTGAGAAGAAGAAGAAAGGGAAGGAGAAGAAGAAGAAGAAGCCAACGGCGAAATGCGGCAACCATGCATCATCTGGAAAAATTCCACACACTACACCTTCCAAACCTAAATCTCCATGTGTCATTTGCAAGGGAGACCACTATAATCGATATTGTCCCTGCATCCCACGAATCCTGAGGGACTGGTCTCCCCGCTTGCACAATCCGGTGTCTTCGACCTCTGACGATCATGTTGAGAGCACACCATCAACTAGTGAAAAAGAAGTCAATGGACAGAAAGGAAAATATAAATTTCCTTGTAGACTGTGTGAAGGCAACCATGCCCTACTATTGTCCTTATCTAGACGAAGCTAATAGAGTCTTGGATAATCGTCCTCCTTCACCGCAATGACTTCCTCCTAGATACAAGAAACTCTTGCTAAGTCCATCACTAGTTGAAAATCTGACTGACACACCTTTTTTGCCGGTCAAAGCACCTATCATTGAAGATAAACCCTCTGAGTCCACACCGGACCAAAGTCAACAAGTTGAGACGGCAGTCGACCCAGTCTTGTCTCAGAAGGTCCACCTTCAGATGATACAATCCCCAAAGAGAATGAGAACGACACTGTTCAAATTCTTTTTGTTAACACAGAGTAAGATGAACATGGGGGCAATCTACCCATTCCTTTACCACAAGAAGGAAGTTCGTCAAAGATTCATCCAGTCGTTTATTCGATCCCTCCTCCAAGCAATCTAGTCGTTTCCTTCGATTGGAATCTACTAGGGAGACCCCGCCTACCATCTAATGTACCATTCTGAATCATAGCACAAGCTTACAGAATGATCATGGTTGGTACTATCATATATAAAGGGGCTTCTGTGAGTATCCTTTCCTCAACTGCTTGGAAAGCGCTTGGTTCACCATCGCTT
Organism: Pinus tabuliformis; assembly: GCA_031772625.1. Lineage (NCBI taxonomy): Eukaryota > Viridiplantae > Streptophyta > Pinopsida > Pinales > Pinaceae > Pinus > Pinus tabuliformis. The sequence continues at coordinate 431,396,261 of CM062814.1, read as the reverse complement.
CTGCCTGAGATTCGAAATCTTTCAGGCTTCAACAAAGGAACCAGTCGACTGTTAGCGATCCTTCCAAATTTGCCTATAACTTTGAGAAGGAAAACCGTTCATCTAAACGTGATGGTAGTCCAAGGGCCGCTAGATTACAATCTACTCCTTAGGCGTGACTACATTTACAGCATAGGAGCTATTGTTTCCTCACTCTTTTGAGTGATGTGTTTTCCGCATGAAGGTAGAATGCTCCAACTAGTTGACCAGCTTTCATTCCCTAGTTCAAACATAGCTACTAGTCAAATGCCATCCCTAAATGGTATTTTTGCACAAGGAATGTCTCATCAACCTCCAGTCTGTCCACTCGATGAGTGTGAGTGATTCGGTGAATGTGACTAAACCCAGGAGGCATGCGCCCTGGTCTGCTTCGGCAAGAAAACCCCAGACATAAGATAGGTTTCCATGTAGGATATATGACCAATCTGACCCCCTATCCGTTTAGGAAAATGGGGTTAGACTGGAAAAGGATTCCTCCGTCAAAGGTTATGTGATTGGAAATTCCCACCATTCACCTTTGTCTATTTCGGACAGAGCCAAGGAAGTGTTTTGTCTGCAAATGTGGACGAAACAATCTTGCTAATGCAAGAACTTCCGTATGGTAACCTGGAAACTTTACTCTTCTTTATACCTGGGGGCATGCAAACCTTTTGTACACAAGTGAAAAGAGACCTTTTATTTTCTTAGTTTGTAGGCTTATTTTCTTAGTTTGTAGGCTCTCAACCCTTTAACCTCATAGGTTGGTCATTCCTAGCTTGCATACAAAAGGCTCTAGAGCAAAGTTTCGCATGGGGCAAGCTCCCTAAAAAATGAACCTACCAATGAGAGACATCCTTATTATACGACTGGCACGAGCAGGTTAATGCAAAGTTCAAGCTCATTAAAAAATAAACCTAGCAATGAGCATATGTTCCCCCAGAGTTCAAGCTCATTAAAAAATGAACCCACCTTCAGTAAATAACCATTGCGATCACATAACTATCAACTTTTGAACCTTGGTCGTGTTCTTACCATCACCTCCACTCTTTTTTAGCTGATCATACGCCTCCATTTGATTGTTTACCCTTTGAAGGAATAGTTGTGAGGAGTGATTCCATTAGCCACCTTCCTTACACTGCCGTGATTGAAAAGTTCCAAACCTTACCTGGAACCAGTTGCTATACAAAAACATTACTCGTTCCTCAAAAAACAAGTCTCCTTTAAGCTCTTTTCATCTGACTCATAAAATATGAAAAGATTGCCGAGCAATTGGCCTCTCCAGCTCGTTAAAGTGATTGGAAGTGCCATCCCTCCTCTATATTTTAATCTTTTTGGACCTAAGGGATCATTACACAAAAAGATCGAGCATTTGTCTTGTTCGGCTCATTAAAACTATCAAAAAGTCATCCCTTTCGTATTATTTATACTTTTTCGGACTTAAGGGATTATATTACAAAAAAGGACTACTGGAGTTTCCTTTTTGTCTCTTTTCCGACTCTCTAAAATTGAAAAGGACGGAGTTATCGTTTTCGTTAAATGCATTAAAACAATAGCGACAAACTTGTCCATGTAGACAAGAGCGAGTTTCACTATCACTAGGCTCGTTAAAACATAGCGACAGGTTTTCCCGAAGGGAAAATTATAGAACAAGCATATGTTATCCTCCTCAAGCTTGACAAAAATAAAGAGGTACTGGTCAACAATGACTGGGGAAAAAGGGAAGAAAACTTGAATAACTTCATTGGTAGAAAGTCGCTCTTAAACATGACACTTTCACTCCATCACCATGATTGAGTCGAGTTGGGTTATTTTGTTCACCGGTCATATCACCATTGGTCCTCCATACCATCTATTTTTGGGGTTAACAATACCAATCCATTTCAGTGTCGCCGATATGTTCAAGAGAAGTCGCTCAGAGAATTCACCAACCCGTTAACGCCTCATCCGCTACAATACCTTCACGCTCCATTTTTTCATGACCACCACCCTAAACCTTGTATCATCAGGCCGTTTTCACCTCCACAAAATCATTTGCTCCGTTCTGTGTCATAGATGTGGGATTCATTAAGGCCCTCCTACAACGGGTCACTTCTTGTCGACATCAGCTCATTATCTAATAAGTTGACTTAGGAACAACCCTTTCAGTACTTTGAAGCTTGAATGCCTCAATGGCAAGTTTCTCACTTCCCGTGACAGGTTTACATCAATGGCCTTCGACTGAAAGATTTTGCGTGTTGTTCAACGTCAAGTCCCATATTCACACCACATGAATTGTACTGCAGTACCTTGAGGGTCATTATCATTATCGATGATTCCTCTCGCACCTGTTAACAACTTACATCATTGGCTGGTAATCAGGCAATGTCTTTCCATGTTTGACCTCAGAACATCTTTTCACATTTATCAACTTGTATTTCGGGTGTAAATTGAACGAGTTTGAAGACCCCGGATCTAGTTTCATCCATCTGGGCTGCGATATGTTTAAGAAAATAAAGACATCAAATGTACATCATAGCTGCATAGATAATCATCCAAGCTAGGGGATGATGGCTCTACCAGAATCATCAGTCTGCCACACAGACGATTGTCTGTCTTATGTACATGAAAATTAATTTATAAAGCTGAGCATGGGAATTCTTGCCTCAGATAGATCATGAAAATATTATGAAGATAATGTATTGTATTGTATCTTATTACAGGTCACCTTCCAATTCGAAAAACCTCGGATCCTCATGATAAAGCATTTCACCCGACATCAGAAGATTTAGGACCTCATGCTTTAGGGGGCAACTATTATAAACATATTTGGGCACTGCAACCCCAATCACATATGTCAATAAACCAAGGTCTCTCAAACCCCTGAAAGTGTTGTTTCATACCCTAAAGGATCAAGGTCAACTGATTACATCATTTCCCAGAAGTTCTCCCTAAAAAACTGCTCAAAACTTGTCAGAACTGGACCATACAGACTACTCCATACTGAGGTTGTCATGCATCTCACCTGCTACACACAAAGGGTGCGACGCATACTGAAAATCCCTTATTTAGGATGCGATGAGCGAGAGCAGACAAATGGCAGAAGCAGTTTGCTAGGTGTAAACTCAAAGAATCTTCTAGAAATTGCTCATATAACACTTGCCTCTCTGAATTCGCCCAGGGATGAGTAAGAGATCATGAAATATATAAGTGGAACCAAGAGCTATCAGTGAAATGACACTAATCAAAATCCCAGAAGCTGACTCATTCTCCTGCAAACATCTATATATGGATCCCTCATCCTAGAGATCCAGAGGTTGCAATTTTGTAATTTGTAAGGAAGTGTTGTTGGTTTCTCTTTGAGACATTGTATTGTTGGGTGATCTTGCTTTTTATGAGGTGAAGAGGGCTTTCATGCTGGGAGGATGGTGTTGGATCAGACAGTTTGGTTGTAATCCTCTCTTTTACTACTTCTATCAATAAAGCTATTTGAGTTTTCCTCCATATACTTGTATATCTCTGAATCTTGTATTTGTATATGCATTTGTATGGTTAATGTACATCTGATCCTATGTTGTTTATTGTTATAGATCTCTATGCTTTGATGGTATTTTGCTGCCTTGACTCTACAAGTGTTCTTTGAAGCGACAAGTGAGAAAGTGGCGAAAGCTCTATCAAGGGAGAGAGGAAACAAGTAAGGAGACTAGCGAAAGACTGAGGTTGGTACTCTCTGCTTCTCTCTCATCTATATCCCATAAAGGAAAACACAAGTAACTTTGGTTTGTTTGTTTCTAAGATAGCTACCCGTCTTAGTGGGACTAGCAGCTCTGAGTGGACACTAGTTTTCCTGATAACACTGAAGATGTGACTCCTTTGGATTGGCTTGGAAACATCCAACAATCCCAACTACATACATGATACCTGGTCTGGTACCTGTTAGATAAAGTAGACTTCCAATCATAGACCTATGCTCTGGTTGACATATTATGGGAGAATCGTCATTAGAACTGAGGCTACATCTTGTCATCATGGGAGTACATACAGGTTTGCAATCTTCCATCCCATACTTCTTAAGAATCTGCTTGAGATATTTTGTTTGTGAGAGAAAGATGTCATATTTTTCTTGTTCCACTTGTAGACCAAGAAAATAGGTTAGTTCCCCAAGTAAAGACATTTCAAATTCTTGTTTCATAACAGAACCAAAGTTTTGACTCATAGATTCTTCATTATTGCCAAATATGATATCATCAACATAAACAACAATAATTAGCATTTTATCCTCCTCAATTTTTGTGTACAAGTTGTTTTATGTGGATCCTTTTGTGAATCCTTGTTGTTGAATATATTCGTTAAGATGATAATGCCATGTCCACAGAGCTTGTTTTAGCCCATATAAATTCTTTTTGAGTTTGCATACAAGGTTTTCATCATTACCCAAAATGAATCCTTCTGTTTGTTCAATATATACTTCTTCTTCTAGATCTCCATTAAGCAAAGTTGATTTTATATCCATTTGATAAATTTTGAAATTTTGAAAACTTGAAAGTGAAAGAAACATTTCTATGGCTTCAAGTCTAGCTATTGGTGCAAATGTTTCTTCAAAGTCTATACCTTATTGTTGAGCATAACACTTACAAACAAGTCTAGCTTTGTTCCTAATGACCTATCCATTTTCATTCACCTTATTTTTGAATATCCATTTTGTCCCAATAACATTTTTATCATGAAGCCCTGGAACCAATTCCCAAGTATCATTCATTTCAATTTGATCAAGTTCTTCTTTCACGAATTTAACCCAACATTCATCTTTACTAGCTTGCTTTACATTTTTTGGTTCGGTGGTGGATAATAAAGCTAGATAACTAGAATATCCTACAAGGGTTCTTCTTGTTTGTACCTTAGATTCCTTTTCTACTAGAATTTGAGTTTCTGGATGATTCTTTTGAACATACCTGAATGAAGCCTTTTCTTTGTATGATGTGTCTTCTTCTGCTACTTCATTAGTTTCTTCTTCTATATCATTTCAATTTGATGTGGGAAAGAATTCATCACCATCATCCTCTTTTGTTGATGTTACCTTTTTGGGATCTGTGCATGCTTCATCAATCACAACATCAATGCATTTAACAATTTTCTGAAGTCTCTTATTGTAACATTTGTATCATTTGCTTCTAGATGAGTAACCAAGAAGTATTCCTTCATCTGCTCTAGCTTCAAACTTACCAAGTTTTTCATCATTATTTTTTATGAAACATTTTCTTCCAAAAACTCTAAAATTCTTTACAGTGGGAGGCTTACCATACCAAAGTTCATATGGAGTTTTATCACTATTCACACAAACATGAGCCTTGTTGAGAATATTTACTGCAGTATGTGCAGCTTCACCCCAGAAGGTGTTGGAATTCTTGGACTCATCAAGAATAGCACAAGCCATTTGTTGAACATTTCTATTCATTCTTTCTACCACGCCATTTTGGTGAGGAGTTTTAGCTACAACAAATTGTATTTTTATCCCATGTTGTTCAGAGAAATAAAAGAATTCATCTTATATGTATTCTCCTCCTCGATTAGATCTGAGAAATTTAATTTTTATGTCTAATTCATTTTATGTTGAAATGTGGCAACAAGAATATTCCAATTTAATTTGTCCTTGAATTAAATTGTGAATTAAAATCGAATTTAGTCTTAACAGCTACTTGGAAATAATTAATTAAGTTACTTTGACTTAATTAGTTCGAGAAATTCAAGTTAGAAGTCTTTCTAAAGTCATGCAAGAGTTACCCTTAAATTAAGGAGATAAGTATTAAATTAAGGAGATAAGATTGAGTTATATTTGAGTTGTAATTAGTTAACTCAATTTATTGAGTTAAGTCCAGTTAAATTAGTTCCAAACTATTTGAGGAACTAATGGTGAGTTAACAGTCAGTTGATGCATGCATGCACTCAACTAGTGTACTCCAGTTAACTGAAGATTCCCTCTTCAAAAACTCATGCATGTATATTCTGAGAAAGACCTAGTTAAGTTAAATGTCAAGGACAATGTACTGTCAGTTGCATGTGTTTACTTATAAAGAAAACTCATGCATGCAGAAGGAATTATTCCTTGAGGATTGTGCAGTTTTGACAGTGTGTGAGAGCATTGTTCCACTTGGTGAGGTGAGAATCATCCACTAGGAACAGCGCAAGGAAATAGGAGCTTGGAGGGTAGAGGAGAAGGCTTGTGAGAAGCCAAGTTTTCCTGTGAGCATATGTGAGGATTGTATTGAGAGATGGATAGTTGTGAGATCTAAGGCTTTGTATAATTCCTATGTATTTCCACCTTGTATGATAATACAGATAGTGGGGTTTTTAGCTGAGGCTTTCCCCAAAGTATTTTCATGTGTATTGTGCATAGATTCTTCTTCTCTTGGTTATATTATTCAGCTCGATCTTTAAGCTTCCGCAAATTGATAGTAGAAGTAAGTTATAGTATTCTTCTTTGATTTATATTGGATTATCGGGTTAACCTACATAGCATATTTTCTACATGGTATCGGAGCCAAGTTTATCGGAGCTGTGAACAGTATATTGAGAAGAGAATTCGAAGTTTGAAGTTCGGGGTTGCAGGTGCAAATCGAATTCATATCATACTTCAAATTGAGATGGGACATTATGTGACTAATTTCCCATCGAAGAAGTCCAAGAAGGGGTCCTCGGAAAGATCGGAAGGTGAGGCATTAGCCTCTCAGTTTAAAATGCACTTTACCCTCATCGCATGCATGGTGTCATCGAAGATGGGTTGTGTCTGGTATATTGACAATGGAGCCTCATCCACATGACCAGTGATAAAAGTTTATTCAATGCCTTGGAGGAGAAAGACCTCAAGATGCGCATAGAGATGGGTGATGACAGAAGGTATAGTGTTTCAGGAGTGGGCATGGTTGCTTTTCAGAGGGAGCATGGAGCTCCTCTCACCTTGACAGATGTGATGTATGTGCCTGGACTGAAGAAGAACTTGCTATTAGTCACGATGTTGGAGGAAAAAGACTACGATGTTGTCTTCAGTAAAGGAAAGGTGTTCCTAAGACACATAGCCACGGGTCAGACCAAGAGGATAGGGATTCGGGTGAAGAATCTCTATAAACTAGAGGTAGATGATTGTGCAGCATTGAGTACAAAAGCAGAATTGGTGCAAAGCCAAGACATTGGCGAGTTGTGGCACAGGCGGTTGGGCCATTTGCATCATGGGGCTTTGAAGATAATGCAACAGATATCTACAGGACTTCCCAAATGTAGCAAGTTGACACATGCAAAGGTTGTACCTTGGGAAAGTACACCAAGTCTTCCTTTCATGATCGATAAAGTTGAACAAAGGCTATCTTAGAGCAATTTCATACTTATGTGTGTGGACCATTCTCGATGGCATCCACTACGAAGCAAAGGTATTTTGTTATTTTCATTGATGACTATTCTCGTAAATGATGGATTTATTTCATGCAGAAGAAGGACCAAACCTTCACAAAGTTTTGTGAGTTCAAAGCTTTAGTCGAGAAAGAGTCAGGGAAGAAGATCAAGGCCTTGAGAAGTGACAATGGTGGAGAATATGTCTCTCAAGAGTTTAAGGACTTATGTGCAGTGGAAGGAATTAAACGAGAGTTGACGGCACCTCATAACCCACAGCAGAATGGGGTGGCCGAGAGGAAGAACATAACTATTGTAGGGGTAGCACAAGCAATGCTGCATGACCAAGGCCTACCACTTCACTTGTGGGCTAAGGTATGCAACACAGCGGTCTATTTTCAAAATAGAAGCTCGCATCACATACTTGGGATGAAGACACCAAAGGAAGCTTTCTCTAGTAAGAGACCAGATGTAGGTCACTTCAGGATCTTTGGCTCATCGGTATATTTCCATGTGACAAAGGATGCATGGAAGAAGCTTGAGCCGATAGCAAAGTTGGGGATACTAGTGGGGTACACTGATACACCTCACAACTATCAGGTGTACTTGCCTACCAGTCGGAGGACAATGGTTCGCAGAGATCTCAAGTTTGATGAGCAGAAGTCCATGCAAGTTTCCCTTGAGAGGGAGCTCCAACTACAGGCTGTGGAGGAACTATTGGTTCCTAAGGAGGAGGAGCCTCAGACTGATGTAGAGCAGCTGCATGCAGAGGATCCAAGAGTGGAGGCATCCATTCAAGCAGAGTCTTTCAAAGATGGACGGAAGGACACAAGAGAAGCTGATAGATTGTTGAAGGATGTAAGAGAGAATGTGGGAGCACCATCTTCTCGGCACAGACAGAGGAGGTCATCTGAGAGGTACACTGGATACATGGCCCTTGCTGGGGAATGTCTTGAGACCGATCCATCTTCCTTTGATGAAGTAGTGTAGCATCCAATTTGGGTTGATGCTATGGTGGAGGAGTATGACTCCCTAGTTCATAACAGTGTTTGGGACGTGGTTCCGAGATCGAAGAATAAGTCAGTTGTGAGTTCCCATTGGCTTTACAAGGTAAAGCAAGCTGCTGAGGATGGGAGGATCATGTTGCTGCAATATATTTCAACAGAGAAGCAAGATGCTAACATTTTTACGAAGGCATTGTCAAAGTCTAAATTTGAGTCCATAGAGATAGGATCGGGGTGGCAGATAATCCCTTTCTTGTTGAGAGGGAGTGTTGAAATGTGGTAACAAGAATATTCTAATTTAATTTGTCCTTGAATTAAATTGTGAATTAAAATCGAATTTAGTCTTAACAGCTACTTGGAAATGATTAATTAAGTTATTTTGACTTAATTAGTTTGAGAAATTCAAGTTAGAAGTCTTTCTGAAGTCATGCAAGAGTTATCTCTTAAATTAAGGAGATAAGTCTTAAATTAAGGAGATAAGATTGAGTTATATTTGAGTTGTAATTAGTTAACTCAGTTTACTGAGTTAAGTCCAGTTAAATTAGTTCCAAACTGATTTAGGAACTAATGGTGAGTTAACAGTCAGTTGATGCATGCATGCACTCAACTAGTGTACTCCAGTTAACTGAAGGTTCCCTCATCAGAAACTCATGCATGTCTATTCTGAGAAAGACCCAGTTTAGTTAAATGTCAAGGACAGTGTACTATCAGTTTCATGTGTTTTCTTATAAAGAAAACGCATGCATGCAGAAGGAATTATTCCTTGAGGATTGTGCAGTTCTGACAGTGTGTGAGAGCAGTGTTCCACTTGGTGAGGTGAGAATCATCCACTAGGAACAACGCAAGGAAATACGAGCTTGGAGGGCAGAGGAGAAGGCTTGTGAGAAGCCAAGTTTTCCTGTGAGCATCTGTGAGGATTGTACTGAGAGCTGGCTAGTTGTGAGAGCTAAGGCTTTGTATAATTCCTATGTATTTCCACCTTGTATGATAATACAGATAATGGGGTTTTTAGCTAAGGCTTTCCCCAAAGTATTTTCATTTGCATTGTGCATTGATTCTTCTTCTTCTGGTTATATTGTTCCTCTCAATCTTTAAGCTTCCACAAATTAATAGTAGAAGTAGGTTATAGTATTCTACTTTGATTTATATTGCATTATCGGGTTAACCTACATAGCAGATTTTCTACATTTTAAACTAATTCTTTTAATACTTTAAATTTATCAAATGATTCATCTTTGTGTTTCAATAAACCGATCCAACACATTCTAGAAAAGTCATCAATGAATAAGGTATAGTATTGTTCTCCACGAGATGAATTTTTCCTTACTGGTCCACACAAATCAGTATGTATAAGTTCAAGAGGCTTACTTGCTAGTCCTTCTTTGGGATTGAATTGAACTCTGGTTTGCTTACCGAATTGACATGACATACATGCGGTACTTTCTGGTATGGTGATGTTGGGTAGATCACAAACAACTTTGAGCCTACTTAATTTTCTTCTTTGAGAGAAGCTTAGATGTCCCAACCTTATGTGTCATAACCAATTTTCCTCTGCCTTAGCTAGGTAACATTTTTCTTGGCCACCTTTCAATATATACAGATTGCTCGGGGTTCTTATTCCTTTTATTATGGTATTTCCTGTTTCAAGCTAACAAACCACATATTCTTTTGATTAGAATACCACTTCATTTCCTTGCTCACACATTTGGCTAACACTCAACAAGTTATCCTTCAATCCATCAACATACATAACATTTTGTCTTTAACCTTTTCTTTTAGAAAAACGGAACCTTTACCCTTAATGGTAGCACGTGAGTCATTTCCAAAAGTGACATTCTTTTCTTTCTCTAAACCATTGTATAAAATAAGTTTATCTTTATCACCTGTCATGTGTTTTGAGCATACACTATCAATGTACCATTTATTTTCTTGTCCTTCTGCAACCAATGCTATGCCACAAATTTCATATTGTAATTCCTTCCTTTTCCATACCTTAGAATTTGTTGATATTTTCTTATTTTGAGATGTTTCCTGTAATTTTGTCTTGCATTCAGATTCTTCATGTCCAAAGTTATTGAAAAATGAGAATTCAATTTCATCATTAAGAGGTGATTATTATAAGTGTTCTTCTTGACTTCTATCTCATTCCTTTGTTTTCTTACTTCTCTAGATCATGATGGTTTTGTATGCAACACATTGAGTATCCTTATGACCAAAATTATGACATGAGAAACATTGTCCATTAAAGAATAATTTGTTGTGATCATAGAATCTTTTGGTGTTGTTTACCTTTTGACTAGTGCTTCTGTTTTTGTTCATTCTTGGATTAGAGTGAACATGATTTACCTTTGGAATGTCTTTATTCTTTTGTTGAGGATTGAATCTTTGCTAACTGGTTTTTGCTACATTTAGATAGCTTCCGTGGTGGTTGAAGACTTTTATGTTTGAGATGTTTCTCCAGTGTATCCAAGAGTTGTCTTCATAAGAGGAGAGTGTTGTACCTTGATAATTTCATCTAAGGTTTCAGATCCTTTAGCAAATCTAAGATTCAAAGTTTTTATTTTCTCAAGTTCCTTTCTTAGACTTACTACTTCACATTATAACTTCTCATTATGCTTTTCATTTTCTATGAGTTGATGCTTCAATGTATCTATGGATACTTTGTTTTCTTCGAAGAAAATTTTGAGTTGAGTAATTTCTTCAAAGAAATATTTTTCCTCTAAAGCATCCATAAATTTATCATTAGACTCATTATTATTTTTCTCAAAATCCATGATTAATTTAAGATCTTGATCAAATTCTCCTTCTTCACTATTTGGCAAGCCATCACTATCTTCATGAGTATAATAACTTATTCTATTGTCAAACTGTCTCCTATTACCTTTTGCAGTATCCTTCCCTTTGTCATGTTTGTCTTTATGAGGACATTTAGCAGCATAATGACCAACTCTACCACAAGAAAAACATTTGAAGGGAAGCTTACCTCTGAACCTTTTGGTGTCGAGTTGAAGCTTCTTTACAAAGTTCACCTCATCTTCTTCTAATATATATCCTGATTCCTTGTGTTCTTCCTTTTCTTTTCCTTTTGCAGATGCTTTAAATGCAGCTTCTCTGACTTTTGAGGGACCTCCTTTCCTCATTTCAAAAGCATTCAAGATCTCATGAAGTTGAACAACAGTAAGAGTCTGCAGATCCTACTTCTCTTCAATGGCACACACTTTTTACTCAAATTTAGGCGTTAGGGATCTTAACATTTTCTCTACTAAAGCAGTGTCCTTTATTTCTTCACCCAGATTTTTCATGCGATTTACAATATCATCTACACATAGAAAGAAACTAGCAATACTTTCATCATTATGCATTCTGAGAGTTTCATATTAAATTCTGAGAGTTTGGAGTTTAGCACTTTTTATCTTGATATCGCCTTTATAGCTTTGAATGATTTTGTCCCATATTTCATTTGTTGTGTTTAACTACATCACTTTGAAAAATTATGATTCTGTTAGACTTCCCAATAATAAATTGACAGCTTTGGCATTGGTTTCATACTTCTTCTTTTCTGTTGCATCTGTGGGAACTGCGGCTGGATATTGGTAACCTCCTTCCAAAAGTTCCCAAACATCTGCTCGAAGGGACTGAAGAGAGGATCTGGTTCTTGTCTTCCAATATATTAAATTATTTCCATTGAAGAGTGGTGTTCTGATAGATGTCGTTCCGTCTTGATTTCTCATCTTGGGAGATCTTCCTTCAAGCGATCAGGCTTCTTCTGAAGGACCAACTCTGATACCAATTGTTGGGAAAACTACTAAGGGGGGGGTTGAATCAGTATTTTAAAAACTCATAATAATAATTTTATTTTCTAAAATGTATACGCGAATTTACTAAACCCAACTCGCATATGTACGCGATTGTTGTAAAAGAAACTAGTGTATGCTTAGTAAACTTGGAAAACAAATAATTCTTTATTTGTTAAACTTGAACCAGAATGTAAGAGATTTATCATGCATCTGATAAGAACTAAATAGATGCAGTAAGAACATAATAAAGTATCACACCTAAGAAACACACATGAACACTATGATTTAACATGGAAATCCAATGCGGTAGAAAACCATTGTCGTTGTCGTCTCAGTCGTCTTCAAACTTATTAATATCAAAAACTTCTTACATTCTTGTATTGGTGTAGACTCATGCCAGTACGTAGGCACCCACCTGCTGAAAGCTACAACCTTCACTCATTCTCTAGCTCCTACTGGAAGGGAGCTCCAACCCCCTGATCTGATTACTAGCTACTACTGGCAGGAAGCTTCGACTTCCTCACTGAAATCTCCGACCCTCAGCAACATCTGTGGACCAAGTTTCATAAATTTTCACACTGGATCCACCTGCATTAATACATCACAACTTGTAGATCAATTGAAGCAAACACCAACTTTATTCAAATAGAACAGTGAGATCATTGTAACCAGAACACAAAACTGAACGCAAAATACTGCATCAACACAGAATCAACTACAACCCCTATCATTCATATGCCAACATGTATACACTACTTCACTTAAGGCAACCCACGTGCATACGCGTTGTTCTGTAGAGCAACCTGTGTACAGATATGATCATTCATATTCCAACATGTATACACTACTTCACTTAAGGCAACCTACGTGTATACATGATTTTCTGTAGAGAAACCTACGTATAGATCTGATCATTCATATCCCAACATGTATATGCTACTTCACTCAAGGAAAACCACATGTATACGTATTTTTTTGTAGAGAAACCTGCGTACATATCTCAATTTACTAAAAACTTGTAATTCTGAATCAGACACAGAGTTGACCAAAGTTATTCTAAAAAATTCTATTAGCTTATTGAACCCTCATGCAGTTAGTAGCATCAATAATCTTTTCAACAAATCAACATGTAACCAAATTCAACTTCATCATTTAATTAGTTCTACTTCAAACATTATCACTCAACCCAGATCAACATGAGGACATCATTGATAGATAACAGAGATATAAAAGCACTGATAAGGTAAATCAATCATTTATGAACAGAAACCCATCCTTTATATACGTGACTTTCAAGAGATAAACCCACATGTATACGCGACTTCACCGAGACCAACCTGTGTATAGATCAGCAAATTTTGACCTACAATTGTGCAACTATTCAGAACTCCAGAAAGACCTAGATAATAATATTCAGATATAAAAACATGTGTCACTTCTTAGATCTAGTCAATCCATGAGAAAATCATATAATGGAAAGTCATTTTAGGTGTCATGATCTTGATCCATCATTGTATTCATCGATGCATAATTATTTTATATCTATGTGTCAACTATGGCCCTTATAATGCAAATATAATTCAGATTGAATTATTCATCAAAAACCCTTTCATATGCACACTTAGCACTTTGATCTTCACCTCCTTATATAGTTATTGCCTTAACCAATACCATGGGTGAAACGCTTAGTTATGCCAATGGTATTCTTTGACGGGATCAATATCCATTATCGCCCTCATTACTATCGGCCAATACCATGGTAAAGACCCCTGGTATTTATAATACTATGGTGCAAAAATTGTACGCGACTTTGCTTCACCAAACCTGTGTGTATATGTGACTTGGCCTTGACAAACTCGCGTATAGATCTTCAAATATTCATCCACGACTTTTCTTCTTTGTACCTACATGTATACACGACTCGGCCTTAACAAACCCGCATATAGATCTTCAAATATTCACCTTTATCAAACTTCTGATTCTGATCTGTGAACCTTTGTCCCATCATTTTGTTCTGTTCCATCACTCTGTAACCTCTGAACTAACATGTGGATTCATCTAGTTACCATATACTTGTTCTATTACAAGTGAGTTTCCATCAAGGACAACAGATGCATCATAATGCCAACATCTCCATCTCCTTATATAGCATAGGCCTTAGCCAATACCTTAGGCCAATTTCGTAGTTATGTCGATGGTATTCTTTGATGGGATCAAATATATGTTGTCGCGCTCATTACTATGGGCCAATACCATGGTAAAGTCCCTTGGTATTGAGAATACTATGTTGCAGAAACTATACACAACTTTTCTTCACCATACATGCTTATGTACACAGCTTCTTTTCACATAACCTACATATACTTCTTCAAACTTCATATTTATCATTCCTCGCTCTCTGAACTGATATTCCTTTGTCCAATATTATTGTCACATCTATATTGGCCTAAATACTCATCCTGCTACCATCATGTTGGCATCTTTATTAAGTAGGTTTCCATCAAGGACAACACATTTTTCATAATGCCAACAAACCATGGAAGTTAAAATTTCATGCCATGGGAAAAATTGAATCCCTTAACTAGATCTATTTCAAAGGAACAATGCATTAAGCTTTAAGACTTCAAACAAACATAGGTGAAGCACCATTTTAGCTACAACACCCTCATTCACCATCAACTTATATGGATCTCTAAATCTCTTACATTGTTGGAAATAAGATCTTAGTTAATTGAATTCATATACATTGATAAAAATATCTCCTTCCATTGTTGATCACCTTATTGAAGAAGTCCAATAGTCTCTTGGATCCTATAATTTCTTAAAGTAGCATAGTATCCCTTAAACCCAACAATGAAGATGAGATAAATGAATAAAACATTTAAGTAAATAAGTAATGTGACAATCATTTTTATTCGAAAAAATTGATTGGGAAAAAGAGTCAATATTGTTAGGTTAATAGTGGTGGTTTGGATTATCTATTATTGATGATCCATGGTATTACATAATAAATATATTTTTAACTGGGGGTTGTGCATTGTGTACCACAAAAAATAATTGTAATGTTTTGTGAACTACAATTATTCACAAAGGGCCAAATGAAATGCATGAATGACCCTCTTGTATATGACATGGTATGTTGACATCAAATTATTGGTTCAATATGGAGAAGCAAACACCATATCCAACATAAATGAAACCAAGCCAGATAGAATATTGGTTGTGATGAAGCAATATGATGAGAGTGCATAATGTGACTAAGTGTGAGGAACTGACGGGACAACAATAAATAAATAAAATTTCTTTAGAAATGGAAATTTGTAAAGTATGTGTAAATGGGCACTCTTGTGAAAATTGGTTAGTACTAGCATGAAGTCTTGACATAGACTTAGGTGATAGAGAGAGGAGCATGTGGATTTTCAATAATCAATTTTAAAAGACAGATTGTTAAATAAACTTGACTTTGTAAAGAATCCATATTGTTAGCTCTTAATGAACGTTTCAATAAATATTAATGACCCATAATTTTAAATCTTCATTATTACATAGTTAAAGCATATATATTAATGACCCATAATTTTAAATCTTCATTATTACATAGTTAAAGCATATATATATATATATTAAAGGTGAGTGGAAAATTCATTTCAGTAAAACAAAAATATAAACCATAACGTATTATTAACTAGTTTCTCTTCCATTAAAATGGTTAAAGTAAATCAAATATATGGTTACTATGTAATATAATTACTTTTAATTATTCTCTTATCACATCACTTTAATCATTAACAATTTTAAACTTTTGCATGTTGGAGACACCTTATCCCATAACCTTTTCATAGTTGTCTTCTTTTCTTTCATTTTTTTCAATTGTTTGGCATCTTTTAATAGCCCCAATTGGAAGCCCATAGAATCAAAGAAAAGAAGACTATTAAAAGATTCGATAAGAAAATTTTGGTTGACATATTACCAAAGCAATCAATATTTAATATGAGTTTGTTAGATGAGTCATGGTATGATTTAAATACATTTTTGTTAATAGCCGCCTTTACTATAACTATGTCACTATCTCCTTGGACCTACCCATTATCCTAATGTTCTCACCCATCAATAATTATAAATGTTTTGGAAATAGTGTATCTCTCATTTGGTAGATTCTTTAAATTTCATCGGAATATTAACACAATAATGAATTTCATCATTATCAAACAAGACATTAATATGTTGACAAATTTTATATTTTTCCAAAATATTAAAGAGGAAATAATGCCAAAAGTATAAAGCATTCCCTTTTGCAGACATTATTTGCATTAGGTGTTGTTTACCAATGTGGTGCCATGAGGATGATGTTGGTTCCTCGACAAGGAGTAACCTAGTAAAAGAAATTGTAAAATGTGCCTTCTCAAGTCTCTACATTTAGTCATTAATTGTGTGTGTTTTTTGCCAGTGTGATGCCTTGCACTCATTAGTTGTGTGTTTCTTTTACTCATATGATGCCACAAGGACGAGGCTGATGCCACAACAAGGACCCTCATAAAAGCAATTTAGGTTTTTCTCATAAATAAATGAAGTGTTATAAGTTTAGCGCTAATGGAAGGACTATATGTGATAAAAATAATATTAATAATTAATTAAAAACACATTCTATTTTAATTTGATATAATGCTTCTTGTCTTTTATGCTAGTCTTATTACGTAGATTAGTTTGTATATTTTCATTACAAACTAGAAACTTATTCAAAAGTTTGTATATAGTTTTTTTTAAGAAAACAATTATGGATTTTCTATTAAATCAACCTAGTTTGAAGGCCATAATCTTTTGGCAAAAAAAAATTCACTACATTTATAAGATTTAAAAATAGACCGAGTCTTTATCCCTCTTTCTACATGCAACAATTCTAAGCTGGATTTTCTTATATAGCCTCCAAAAATCTCCTAATATTGTTATATTTTTACATAACATAATTTACACTAGGAATTGAAGTTAGCCTACAGGGTTCACCCCAGAAGAAAAATCATCCACGTTTCCATGATTTTTAGGCCCTTACTAGGGAGGAACAGAAACCGAGCCTCCATTCACCATATCAAATACCACCACCTGTGGATTTGGAGTCAAATCTTGCTGTAGCATGAGTTCTTCAACCTCTTCATTATTTATTGCATTTTCCACCTCCTCTAACGAAATGTCCAAATTTCCTACCCTAAAATTCAACATATCAATTGCCACCTGCAACCTTTTTAGCTTGGTCTCCATCAAACTAAGTTTTTTGGTTCAGCAAGAACGAAGTGAGCACAAGACTCAGTCAATATCATTTAACCTTGCCTATAAATCAAATCCATGGTAAACTCCACAAAGATTGTCAATTGGGCCAATTTATAGGAGACTTCCTCATTCTCATTGTTGGGTTGATTCTCCATTGAGAAATTCACGCTATGAGCATTCTCTCCTGAAATACGAACTAAGAACCATGCTTGCATTCCTGTATTAGTGAAACGATCCATCCACTTCTTATAAACACACAGACCTTCCTTCCCTTGATTATAAATTTTTGCATCACTTTCATTGCAACATTGATGAAAGTGTGTTTGTTGTGCCATGGATGAGGAGATGTCAATTTTGTGCGTCCTTTATAATTTAATAAAGGGGGGATTCATTTGAATATATGTGCTCACACATTTACAAATATTAATTTATATTAATGATTTTTTTCACTACAGATTTAATGGAAGCCAAGTCTCCCAAGGCAGATATTTAGGGGATATGAAGAGTACAATTGTATTTAATTTCTTTGAATTCTCCATTTAAAAACAAGTACTATACATTAAATTGATGCATAGGTTTCAATTTTATATATATGTATGTATGTATTATATTTCATTTTTATACCCAACAATTCTTAATTAAACCACATAAAAATAGTTTAATCAATGGTTTCAACCAATCAAAAAATTAGAGTTTTCCAATTTCAAATATTTTAAAAACAATTTTACTTTTTATAAAATTAACTTTAATATAATAATTCTAGATAATTTTAGAAGAAATTATAAAAAAAAAAAAAAAGGGTAGGCACGAACTGGAGGGGTAATATTTTTCCTTGACGAAAAATCGGAGATTAAATTTACATAGGGTCTATGGATTTCAACCAATAACCAAGTTGAATCCTTAGACCTATAGAAGGGATTAGAACTAGAAATAACAATGAAAATTTGACATCTAACCATGCTTGGAGATTCAATGTTAATTATTCAACAAGTGTGCAAAATCAAAAAGGATCCTTCATCAATACAGTCTCCCATGCTCCATGGAATAAATCTACAAATTCTCAATTTTGAGGCCATCGAATTTTTCCACATCAAAAGACATCTTAACTTTTTTACAAACTTACTAGCAAATTGTGGAGTCAGTGTTGAATAAGGGGTGATAAAACAGAATGGTTTGAGTTGGGTAATTCAATATATCCCATGAATAAACAAACTCTAATGTCATTCCTAGGGTATTTAAATCTAATACAGAGCATTAAAGGTTTAAAGATTTGGATGGAAACTTGATGACAAATTTTCAGACCTCAAATCGGAATACGATACTCCTAATTTTGATTTGGTAGTCTACAATCAATCTTGATTGATGGGTTCGTGTGCTTGCATTAAGGGATCACTTGTCCAACACTTGCGTTACAGACAAGTGGAAGCAGATATTCAACCCTTTTAAATATGAAGGGATGTGGATAGTTGTTAATCGTATTCTCAGAATCTTGCTACCTCATATTAAGATTTTAGATTTAATGGAGTTGGCATTTTGTTGCAGAAGAAATAATCCACGAAGGGAATGTTTGATGTGGATAATTTACAGGGATAATGGAATCCTTGAAGTTGATGTGCATTGCAAGCATTTAGCAGGGCCAGGATTGCAAGGTTATAAAAATGACTTACACATCATTGTCTCCTCAGGAAATTAGATCTAGGATTTCATACATTTTGAAATAAAACACAATCATTGTGTTGGTTTACGAATGGAACTTCCATCGTGAGCATAAAATGATGTTTACGCTCGGTCTTGGATCTTATGATGGAAACATGGAATTTATCCTTTCTCTTCTCTCTAAAAAAGGGGAAATGGGAAAGTTCAAAGACCAAGCTCATTTTCCCATGTTCCATAAAAAAATTGATCTCTTACAGACCAAGATGGAACGACTATAGGTTTCTTTCAACTATTTGATTCTTAAGATGGACAAATTGATCCCTCAAAGTGAAGCATCATTTTCTGAAGAGAGTAAAGACCTTCTTGTAGAGATTGAGGTGCCTGAGCTCAAGATTCCAAATCAACATGCAATGAGAATTGAAGAATTGTGTGTGGAATTGGCCTCCATTATACTCCTTCCAAGATAGGAAGAAACTAAAAATGTTGGCATTATATTTCTATTGTTGTTGTGACAAACACCCTACAAAATTTTGCTTACACTTGAATTTTAGGGCCTACTAAGGATCTTTCAATCTGGTGTTCAATGGTCACTTCGTGGTCATATAATTTTTGGTAAAGTATCGAATCCAGGTCACTTTCTTATGCATGCTTAGTTTTGAAGAAATTACAAGCACACATCTTTCTATGCAAGCTTAGACAGACATTGCACAACTCTTGAAGGTACAGCTTGCGCAATCACTAGCGACAATGATTGTGCAATACATAAGCACAATGTACTACAAAATATTTATATAAAGTTAGTGTGGACTCTTCATAGATAGTCTTCCTCACTTCAATTGCAATTATACTTCTGTTTCGGTGAGTTTTCTCAATTGTCACTCTGATAAACCTTTATTTTTGCAAGTGTCGCTTTCATATTCAGAACCGTCATTTTTTCTTTCATTCACTCTAATAAGTTTCATTTTCATGTTACCTTTTACTTTTCATGTGTCTCTTTCACTATATTTAAGCCTTTGCAAGTATCGTTTGCACTTATCACCTACTTTCGCAAGTGTCGTCAGTCGGCGTGGGAAGTGTTGCACGTTGTAAAATTAGAGTTACGGTTCATTTTAGGAGGAAAATTTGGTACCAATGGGTCCTAACTATCATGTAGACATGTATTAGACTCATTCCCAAATTTTTATGCACTGTCATACTAGTGTCGTCACTATCATCGCAAAGTGTATCCTAAGTGTTGCACTTGGAGGAGTATGTTATTTTGTTGTTGCAATAAAGGGATCATGTTGTTCCTAAGTGCTGAGTGTTCCATGTTGTGTCATTGATGATTTTTAGTGTTTTATCATGTTTAATTCCTACCTCGGTTTCATCTTTCCCTCACCGGTCCCACACTTAACCAAATTCTGGAAAGTTTTATGCCCAACCAACTTGAGCTCAATCTACCCTCCTTGAACTGTGAATTGCGTAGTGGAAATTCTCAAGCATGCCCCCTTGCCTCCTAGAAATGTGAAATCAACAATTCTTGCCTCCAAGGAATATGCATTATGCAGACATAGTGCTCAATCCTGGCCTCTTGACCTCCACAATATTGAAAAATGCAACAAGAAATTTCAATTTGATTTTCCCATGATTAAATTGAGAAAATTCAAATTTCCACATCAACAGACAACTTGGATGATGTTAACTTGTGTGACATGGCTTGTGTCACCCATTTTTCTCATTAAATTCAAGTTCGAGGAGTTAGATTTCAATTATGCATGTGTGATTGCTAATTTGTAGCAATCAAAGTCAATTATCTCAAGTTGTTTTCAGTTAAACTAGTTCCAACTTTTGGAGGAACTAGTGGAAGCTCAGTTAAGAAGTGGGACTTCAGTCAAACTTAGTGATCATATATTTAACTGATCAATCAACTCAAAATATAGTGTATGCATAGAATTCAAGTTACCCAGTTGAGGTGGAGATTCCAAGGCAGTGTAACACAAACTATTGTATACTAGTCTTGAGTGTACATTTGTTGCATGCAGTCAGATGATCAGCCTAAGGGAATTGCGCAATTCAATTTAGGGAATTCCTAAATAATAGGGCCTAATTTCTCAAGGAATGGTGCAAGGAAATAGGAGCTCAAGCCAAGGGAAAATTTGACTAGGTTTGTGTCAGAGGCCTTTAATAAGAAGAGAGATAGGTTGTGCACTTGCAGGGTGAGCTCAGTTGCGAAAATCAATTGTAATACATCTATATTTAATTTTATTAATGAAATAGGAATTGGGGTATTTATCATATTTATTTCCCCAGATAAAAATATTTTTTTCATGTGTGTTATTTCGTCTTGCATGTCTGACATTTTTGTTCTAAATTATGAAATAATGTCCATAGAGTAGTAGTGTAGATATGTGTCTTGTGATTTTGATTAAAATTTCATGAGAAGTTTCAAATCTACAACATAATTTCTACATGGTATTAGATATGTATTTACATTAGATAGAAGGAAACTCGAAGTTGTATCTCAGAGGTTTGAATTTGAATATCAGTGTAGAAGGATTTCTTCAAAGTTGAGAAGATGGCCTTCAATGGACTAAGGCTAGAGTATGCCTTGGAAGGCACCTCTAATTTTGTTGCATGGAAGGACCAAATGGAGGCAGTATTTGATGAAAATGGGTTGCTAGAATAAATCAAGACAGATGTTGCAAAACCACAAGCATCTAATGCTCAAAACCTTGCTCAGTGGAAGAAAGATGTAGCCAAGGCAAGGAGAATCATCTTGGAGGGAGTACAAGATCATATTGTCTCGAATCTCCATGGAAAATAAACTTTGTTCGTGATGTGGAAAGCACTAAAAAATTGTTCGAGAATAGTAGTGACCACATGAAGCTGTCGCTCAAGGATAAACTTCAAAGTATCAAGATGCATAAGAATGAGACACTTATGTAGTATCTGAGCAAGTTTACACAGTGTCGTGATGAACTTGGTCAGGTCAGTGTTAATTTCCCTGAAGAAGACTTTGTAACCTTATCCCTTCTGGGCCTTCCCAAGAGTTGGCATAGCTATCAAGATTTGGTGAATGGGAGGGACAAAATTACCAAATTGGGATCGTTTATGGCCCTATTTGGTATAGGAGGAAATAAGGTGGAATACGAGAGATGGGAGTTCATCCAAGGGTGAGGATGAAGAAAATTTTTCATTCACTGGAAAGGAAAATAAGGGAAAAGGGAAGAAACTCAATCCAAACTAGAATCCATTCAAGGGGGAAAGAAGACAGATATGTCAAAAATTAAATGCTTCCATTCCTATGAATTCGGGCACTATGCCACAAAGCATCCACACAAGAAGGCAAGCAAGAAGACCTTAGGAGGAGCAACAAGTGAAGCTTTGAATTGATAGTTCGACCTTCAATTTACCCTCATTGCATTCATAGCCAACACAGTGATGAGGAGTGTGTGGTACATGGAATCAGGTGCATTATTCCACATGACGGGAAACAAAGATTTTTTCAGTGACCTAGAAGAAAATATTTACAGATGCACATTGATATGGGGGACAACGTAAGGTATAACGTGACCGATATTGGTACAGTCACCTTTCATAGGGAGTCGAGCTCCCCCCTCAGGCTCAAGGATGTCATGTTCGTTCTAGGCCTAAAGAAAAATCTTGTCTCTGTTGAAATTTTTGAAGACAGTGGTTATGATGTGATCTTCAGCAAAGGAAAGGAATTCCTGAGACAGATAGCCATGGGACAGGTGAAGCAGATCAGGGTTCATGTGAAGAACATGTACAAGCTAGATGTGGAGGATTGTGTTGTATTGAGCAAAAAGAAGAAGAAGGTGTAGAGCCATGATGTTCGTGAACTTTGGCATAGAATACTTGGCCATTTGCATCATGGTGCTTTGAAGATCATGTAGCAGATAATCACAAGCCTCCATGAAGGAGCACTTGAGCATCATGATGTATGTAAAAGATGTACTTTGGGGAAGTACACAAAATCCAAATTCCATGATCGGGACAACAAAGCACATGCATTCCTTGAAAGGATCCACTCTGATGTCTATGTACCTTTCTCAATAGCCTCCACTTCCAGACACAAATATTTTGTAATTTTTATTGATGATTTCTCACAGAAGTGTTGGATCTTCTTCACATCGAAGAAGGATGAGACATTCTCCAAGTTCGTAGAATTCAAGGCACTAGTTGAGAAAGAAACATTAAAGAAGGTGAAGGCTCTCAGGAGCAATAATGGAGGTGAGTACATGTTGAATGAATTTAAAAATTTCTATGCAAAAGAAGGCATTCGACAAGAGTTGATAGCACCCCACAACCCACAACATAATGGGGTGGTTGAGAGGAAGAATCATAGCATAGTGGGAGAAACGAGGGTGATGTTGCATGACAAGGGCCCACCTATGCATTTATGGGTTGAAGCATGCAACACAACAGCCTAATTTCATAACCGAGGTCCTCATCATATTCTTGACATGATTACACTAGAGGAGGCTTTCTTAGGGAGAAATGTGGATGTGTCGCACTTCAATATTTTTGGAGCCTTTGTGTACTGCCATGTCTCCAAAAAGACAAGGAAGAAGCTATAGCCAACAATAGAATTGGGGGTATTTGTGGGTTACACAGAAACTCCCCACAACTACCGTGCATACTTTCCATCCCTTAGAATGACAGTTGTGCGAAGGGATGTAAAATTTGATGAAGACAAATCCATGTGATTCTCTCTTCAGAGAGAATTTTAGATCCCAGTAGAAGAGGATATTTTAGCTCCAAAGGATGAACCTCAAGAAGTTGTGGATAAATCACAAGTTGAGGAGCAAAGAGTAGAAACATCCACTCAAGTATAACCATCTAGAGAAGGTAGAAAAAGGACCAAGGAAGTTGAGAGACTTATGCAGGATGCGAGGGAAAATGTGGGTGCTCCTTCAAATCAATGTAGGCAAAGAAGGTCACCAGATCAAAACATTGGCTACATGGCTCTAATGATTGATCTTGTAGATACTAATCCATCCTCTTTCGAGGAACTAGTAGAGAAACTAGTATGGGTTGATATAATGGTGGATGAATATGAATCCATTATAAAAAAATAATGTTTTGGAAGTGGTCCCAAGACCAGCAGATAAATCAATTATGGGTTCGAGATTGATCTTCAAGGTAAAGCATGCAGCATACGGAAGCATAGAAAAGTACAATGCCATATTTATGGCCAAGGGGTACTCTCAAGTTGGGGGGATTAGCCATGAGGATAACTTTTCTCTTGTAGCAAAGTACTCATCCATCAAATCAATTCTTTCTCTGGCTACACAGATGGGGTGGAATATCCACCAGATGGATGTGAAAACAACATTCCTCAATGGATTTATTAAGGAAGAGGTGTATATCAAGCAACCATAAGGCTTTCAGACTTTTGATCGGGAGTCTGATGTGTGCAGACTCAGGTGATCATTGTACGATCTCAAGAAAGCACCTCGCCTTTGTATAACAAGATCGATAGCTACCTCACTGGTTTGGGCTTCACCAAAAGTGAAGCACATGCAAACCTTTATCATATCTTGGTAGAAAGTGAATTGTTGATTATTGTCTTATATGTTGATGACTTGATTTTAACTGGTCATGAGTTGTTGATCATATATTGTAAGGAGGGCCTTGCAAGAGAGTTTAAAATGAAGGCCATGGGTCTCATGAACTACTTCCTCAGATTTGAAGTATGGCAAGGTGATGGGGAAGTTATTGTCTCTCAAGGAAACTATGCCAACAGATACTTCAGAGATTCCACGTGGATAGTTGCAAACCCATGGAGACACCTTTAGCAACCAACTGGATGAAGGAGGATGCCACTTCAGGTGAGGAAGTGGATACTACTATTTATCAGCAGTTGGTGGGTTCACTAATGTATGTTGTGAAGACACGACCAGATATGTGCTATGTATTCAATCAACTGAGCCAAGCTATGGTTAGGCCAACCAAATTATTTTGGAGGGAAGATAAGCATGTTCTATGGCACCTCAAAGGCATTACCCAATTTGGACTGTGGTACAAACGGATAAAGGGAGTGAAGCTGCAGATGCAGATTGGGTGGGGATTCCATCAAACCGAAATAGTACATCAAGTGGAATTTTTAGTGTTGGGTCCACAATTGTTTCTTGGTACAACAAGAAGCAAAAATATATGGCACTCAGCTCGTTAAAATCATAATACATGGCTGCTAGACAAGCAACATGTGAGGCAATCTGGATGAGAAATATACATGTTGGATTGTTAGGTCAAATGATGGATCCAAATATGATCTACTGTGATAATCATAGTTGCATCAAGCTCTCTAAAAATCTTGTTTCTCATGATCGATCCAAGCATATAGATATCTGGTATGACCATTTATGGGACTGTGGTAGAGGCGGATAATGTTGTTGCCGTACATTCTAACAGAGTAACAAGATGCTAATATTTTAACAAAGGCCTTTCAAACAGGAATTTTGAGTTCCACAGATGTAGGATAGTGGTGGTTGATAATCCCTTTCTTGCTGAGAGGGAGTGTTGAAAAATGAAACAGGAAATTCTCAATTTGATTTTGCCTTGATTAAATTGAGAAAATTTATATTTCCAGATCAGCAGACAACTTGGATGATGTTAACTTATGTGACATGGCTTGTGTCACCATGTTTACTCAGTAAATTTGAGTTGGAGGAGTTAGAGTTTAGTTCTTCATGTGTGATTGCTAATTTGTAGCAGTCAAGATCAGTTATCTCAAGTTGTTTTTAGTTAAACTAGTTCCAACTTTTGGAGGAACTAGTGGAAGGTCAGTTAAGTAGTGGCACTTCAGTCAAACTCAATGATCATCTAGTTAACTGATTAATCATCCCAAAATAGCTAGTCCATGCAAATAATTTGAGTTACCCAGTTGAGGTGGAGATTCCAAGGCAGTGTAACATCAATTGTAGACTAGTCTTAAGTGTACAGGTGTTGCATGTAGTCAGATGATTAGCCTAAAGGAATTGGGAAATTCAATTGAAGGAATTTCCTAAATAATAAGGGCTAATTCCTCAAGAAATATCGCAAGGAAATAGTAGCTCAAGATGACGGAAAATTTGACTAAGTATGGTTCAAAGGCCTTCAGTGAGTAGAGAGACGGGTTGTGCACTTGTAGGGTGAGCTCAGTTGAGAAAACTAGTTGTAATACATCTCTATTTCATTTGATTAATGCAACAGGCATTATGGTTTTTAGCATATTTCTTTCCCTAAATAAAAATACTTGTTGCATGTGAGTTATTCCTTCTTTCATGTATTTTTTTTTTGTTCTAAATTGTGAAATAATGTCTTCACAGTAGTAGTGTAGATCTGTGTCTTATGATTTTGATTAAAACTTCATGAGCAATTGCAAATGTACAACTTAATTTCTACACACAACTGCATAATCAAGCCTCTCTTCCAATCCCTTGTTGTGCATTGCGTAGCCTCGGTCATCAAGTTTCCTCCCTAAGCCCTTGACCTACACAACTTTGTAATCCACTGACCAATCTCCCTCCAGAATTGTGCATTGTGCAGTCTTAAGGCTCAAGATTTCCTCGTTGAGCTCCTCAACTAAGCAGTCGTCTTTCCCATGCCTCCCAAACTACATATTCTGCAGTCTCAAGCTTCATTCCATCACTCCTGACCCCTAGAATTGTGCACTACACAATCCTTGAATCTTCCTCCCTGTCCAGTACCTAGTTCCATCTCAATCATCAGTTTTCATGTGCAATTTAGACTACAAGGTTTTCACACTGATGTCATCTTGTTGTGAGTTTATTTTACTTTCAAGTATTAAATCTTGACATGACATGATGATACTCAGGAATGATGATAAAGAGACTGTGCTAGAAGACACTTAGGACTTTGTGAAGACAAGATGATCATTGAAGAAGAAGAAGAAGGAACACCATATTGCGACAGAAGTTGGAAGATCAAGACCACATGAAATGATATGAAAATGGAGGAGAAATTATCCTCTCAAAAATTTACCATCCTCTGACGCTTTGTAAGTAAACAAACTGGGTCTTTAAATATAAACAAGTTTCACAACCTCTTCACTGATGGTGAGTTTGGTTTTCAAATGAACTTTTAAGAGTAACACATTCACATGTAACTTGTTAGGGTCCTATAATTTATAGGATCTCAAGGTGATTGATTATTTTTCAGAAATTTCATATTTGCCTTTTATCCTAAGTTTCAAGCAAATATTAAAAGGCACAAAGGGATAATGCAAATTCATCAAATTTTTATCCAAATTATTATCTTAAAGCATTATTAAAGAGGTGCATATGGACAAAAATATGTTTTCGTTTATGGTTAAAAGGGGTCGCAGTCAAACACCTCGAGATTCTCTGCTCTTTGAGATCGACGACACCCATTTGTTTTCGGCCCCTACTCTCAATCCTACCTTTATTGGTGGGGGGCTGGGGGGGGAGGGGGGGGGCTGTCCAAAAAAGTAGTATTTCCTATCGGGCTCCATCACCACGTGGCCTCCTCTCAGCATTTTGCAACCCCCCAGCCTATACCATCTACCGCTCCCTACCCCCTCCGAAACCATTTCCCCCTCACTTCTTTAGGTTTGTCCCTACCCGACACCTCCACCACTCCTATTCTTCCACCTAATCACCTTCTCACCAACCATGTACCTCCATGTCATTTCCCGCCTCCACGTCATATGTTTGTTTCATGGCCAAGTAAAGTTATGTTTTTTCCCTATACAATACAATACATTCAAGCATGGTTTACAGACAACTGAAAACGCATTTTGAGAAAATGAAAGAGGTTTTTGTTGCTAACATCCTATTGTACAAA
Organism: Pinus tabuliformis; assembly: GCA_031772625.1. Classification (NCBI taxonomy): domain Eukaryota; kingdom Viridiplantae; phylum Streptophyta; class Pinopsida; order Pinales; family Pinaceae; genus Pinus; species Pinus tabuliformis. The sequence continues at coordinate 431,368,360 of CM062814.1, read as the reverse complement.
AACCTCTCTTAGTTTTATAACATATATAATGGTTTCAGAGATTCGGATGAATCTTTATAGGTATATTTTCCTGAAATTTCATGTTTTCAGCCAGTGTTTTCAAATGCGGTTTTTGTTGGAATATAATCCTAACATCTACATTTATTTTTTATCCTAAGTATCCTTGACTTAGCCACATGCACTAAAAATCATGTTCACACTTGGTTTTTGGTAAACTAGCTAGGTGGACCAACTTTCCCTTGTTTTTTGCCTTTAAAGGCTTAAAATTATGGAAATATTGGTCCAACCACTCTCCTAAACCATTTAAACATCTAAGTGCATGTTCACACCTAACCACACCTCATCCACTTGAGTTATTTGAGGATTGGCACCCCACATGAAGATTCCCCCTTAAATCAAGGGATTTGATCCCCCGCACCATTTTAGCATGTTTTAAAGTTGCCTTCGTTGGGAAATGCACCCCTCCTCATGCTTTCCTTGTGGCTGATAGTTGGCATAGGTTGTCTTGAGTCACTGTTGCTATTTTAGGCCTCTCTTTAGCTTTTCTTAGCCTTTTCTAGTTTTTTACTAGTTTTTTCCTAGTTTTCTAGATTCGGCAATTTCTATATAACCACCTCCCTTTGGGATTAGAGGTTTGGTTGCTCATGTATTAATATTGTTAATTAATTTAATACATTGATTTTATGGAGAAAATTCTTTCTCTCCTCTCTTGAATATCATCAAATTACTTGTGTTTAATTTAACTAGAATTCTAGATCTATCGGAGTTTCTGCAGGAATTCTATAGTTTCCGAGGAGGTGAAAATGAATTTTCAAAAAATGAAAGAGGTTTTCATGGTAAAAATCATCATTTACAAAAACCTCTCTCATTTGTTTAACATATATTATGGTTTGGGATATACAAAGGTTTTACATGACCCTATTTTTCATAATTTCGGGAGGAAAAAACTCAAAGACAGTTAGTGACTTGGATGCCACCTCATCAAATAAGAGTTGCTATCAAATTCGAATTGCTCTTCTTTGTCGCCAGAAACCCAGAAAGATAGTGCCAAGTAGATTCATTAATTTTTAAAGTCCTATATTTTAGTTATATTTTTGTAATACATTTTGAGATATTTGTAAACAAATCTTGATATTTTTTCAAGATATTTTAGTTTATAATTTGTATAAATACTTCACTATTTGAAGTATTAAGCGTTGATTTCTGAATGTAATTTCCTCTGCATATTGTAATTTTTCAAAGCGCTGGAGCATCAATAATACAGGGACCTTTTCACAGGATTGTGGTGTACCAAATGGTGATGTGTTTCTTCTGTTTGTTTGTTTAAACATTGTTTTTCTCTCTCTATTATTCTAAATATCTCAATTACTTAACAGAAACTATGATGAATAGGATTTTTTATTTAGAGCACCATATTATGGATGTTAGTAATTTTCATGTTTTCTTTTGAAGTCAAATTAAGTAATTCTTCATTTCTCCTTAATTGCTACTAAACCTTACACTTTATTTCTTCCACAATCCATTTAATTTATGAAAAGATCCAAATAGTACAACTTTATTTCTTCCACAATCCATTTAATTTATGAAAAGATCCAAATAGTACAACCTATCTTGCACTGTTAAACTCCTCTAAAATTTGATGCCAAATCCAATTAAATCTTCAGACTCAATAGCCCAATGGAATATTATAAAACTTAAATCAACCAAACCTTTCAAACAAAACAATCAGTACATTCATAACTAGCCTAAAATTCACATAAAACAAAGCTAAATTTTATAGAGAGATCCCTCTCTGAAGCTAGCAAGGCTAGATCCCAGCTTCTAAAGTGGTTTTGGTGTTGTCCTATGTGTTTACTCCCTTAACCTCAAAAATACAGAACGACAACATAGTGGCGACCATACTGGGGACTCTAAACATTTCAGGTTCCTAAGAAAAGCATATCAAGTTCCAGATTTGATTACTGATGGTAGACGATGATTGGACACAAGAAGGTTGTATCATTCACCTGGTGACTCCATGTTTCAAGAATCTGGAGCTCAAAGTTTGCATGGTGACTCCCTTATCAAAGAATCCATAATTGTAAAGCACTTATGGTGACTCCATTCCATTGTTGATTGTTTTTAAAGTGAGTTCAAGAATACAATGCAAGTATGCTCCTATGGACAGATCAAGAATTCCAAGTTTTCCAAATCTCATGCCTAGCAATGATTGGTTAACTTATCTTCCATTGTTTAAAGATCAAAAAGGAGATGATGCTGCTATACATTTATTGAGGTTTCATATGCACATTCGTAAGCTTAAAGTCAAATTTCATGAAGATTGTCTTATGAAAATTTGTATGGAAACTTTGGAGGAAAAGGCTAGATCTTGGTATGAAAATTTGCCTGTTGTTAGTATATGTTCAGTAAAGCATTTTCATATTGTTTTTTGTGAGGAATATACAGAGAGGATTATCCATATTTGTTGCTAATTCAAAACTGATGTGATCATTTTGAAATTTTTATTCAATATCTGGAAGATTACTATGATCATGATCAGTTCACAAACGATGAAATACTAGAGGCTTTAGATGGAAATCCTTTTCAACATTATGAACAAAAAGTAGAAGTCTTGCTTGAATTTTCTTCCCCTTGGGAAGAAACAGATGATGTATGTTATCTATATGTTCACGAAGATTCCCCACAGGAAATAACTCTTGAAACACCACAGCAAACTGATCATCTAGAGCTTAAGGAAGAAATTCAGTAGCCTGAACCCGATCAAGAAGAGGACAGCAGTAAAAATTGGCAGGATATTTCAGATACCATTGATGAACACATCAAAACTGTGGTTGTCTCAATTTCAGAAGATAAAATTGAGGAACAAATTCCTTTTGCTAATCAACAAGTAAAGGTAATTGAGCATATTGTTGAACATTCATTTTTTGAGGTTAAGGAAGAAATTCAGTAGCCTGAACCCGATCAAGAAGAGGACAGCAGTAAAAATTGGCAGGATATTTCAGATACCATTGATGAACACATCAAAACTTTCGTTGTCTCAATTGCAGAAGATCAAATTGAGGAACAAATTCCTTTTGTTAATCAACAAGTAAAGGTAATTGAGCATATTGTTGAACATCCAATTTTTTATTTACAGTAGTCTTGTGATCTGAAAGAAGAATCGACAGATCTTAATTCTCTTGATCCACAAGAATGGTTTCAACAAGTAGTGTTTTCTTCAGTGATTAAAGAACAATCAGATTTAAATGATGAAGATCTTGTCTCCAATTCTCTTTCATGTTATATCTTGTCTCAAGTTACATCCCTTGAAGAAGATAATAAAAGTTCTCAATCATTAGTTTCTTCCTTGGATGTTAATGAAGAAAGGCAAAATATTGATGCAAGTCATATTCCTTCACTTGAAATTAATGAGTGTTTGCAACTACCTTGTAAGCTTTTGTGTGACCAAGCGAATGATAAGGATTTGCCTATTGCATATGATATTGTTGTCATATTTGAGGAGATTCAAGAGCATTCAGAACACTTGACTACAATGGATAATAACAAGGAAAAATAGTTTTCTCCCATTCTATTTGAAGAGAATCAGTTTCAACACATAAGCAAAATAACAGTTTGGAATGAGGTTTGTTTTCCTATTTTAAATCATCCTGAAGATCTTATGTTGCATGTTTTCCATGATCCTTTGGTCAGTTTATTGCAGTCATTGGTGAAGGGAGAATTTTCCAGATTCATCAATGCAACTATTAGATCCAGTGGAAAAGTTGAGTTTCCATTTTCTGAATTTATTTTTCCGCCTAAAGAAGTGGAATGCAAACTTCAGTTAAGTATCCATTTGCTTGAATGGTTGCACTCGATGTTTGTTATCACTTGATATGGAAGCCATTTTATTAGATTAGAGTAGGTAGCAGAGTGCAAATAAGCTTAGTGCCTTTAGCATTTTTGTTTTTCAAAGTATTCTTTCTAGTTTTAGTTTTAGATTGTAGTGTCGCTTTCAGTTCAGTGTATATTTTAGATTGTCTAGTCAATTTAACGTCTTAAATTTCTTGACATAAATTATCAATCTGGGTATCGTAAACTGATGAAGTGTGGTGCACCATATGTGCTTAGTTAACCTTTTTTCTTACTTCGCTGTTTTATAATTTTATCTTGTTTTGGGATTTTGTTCTTGTTGATCTCCTAAAGTGTTTAATGCAAATGGAAATCCTATTCTAAGGTCTTAAGAATACTTTGAAAGGTCAAGTATGGATGTAGATTTCAAGACAAGGTTTATGTCCCTTATGGTAACTTCCAAAACTTAACACTTCAAAAGATCTCAAAACATGTTATTGATAAAATTAACACTTGAACAGGAATGTAAATATGCAGCTACTTAAATCAAACAAAAGATGAAATACTGATCATGAAATCACTATCTCTGCTGCCCATCTAATTACAGAAATAAAATCTAAACTATTGCACTCAAACAAACCAAAAATTGCAGACTAACGAAAGTAAGATCAATTTACTTCACTTATAATTTGATAGCTCGCCAAGTAGCTTTTCCGGGTTAAGCCATGGCTCTAGAGATAATGTCAATAACATGAAGAATTGATATCTAAATTACCTACTTGCAAATGAAAGTAAAATCAAGTCACTTCACTTATAATCCGATAGCTCGCCAGGTAGCTTTTCGGGGTTAAGCCATGGCTCTAGAGATAACGTCAATATCATGAAGAACCTGATATCTAATTGCAGAGATGAAAGTAAAATCAAATCACTTCACTCATAATCCGATAGCTCGCCAAGTAGCTTTTCGGGGTTAAGTCATGGCTCTGGAGATAACGTCAAATGACATGAAGAACCTGATATCTAAATTAACTAACAACATCAAATAAATAAGACTGAAATCAAAGCATAACTAAAATTGAAAAGCTTAAGAAAAAGTTCAGCAAAGAAGCAAATCTCATGTCACTATTTGATGCAAAAACATGTAAAGAAAAACTAATCTACAATCAACCGGTTGAACACACTTACATGAATTAAAATTGCATGAATGGAAAATCTAATCTATCAAACTTGAAAGCAATCAAATGACATAATGAAATCAAAGCAAAATTACAAAATAAAATCTACTCTACCTTACATTCTAATATGCTCCATGACATCTACTTCACATATCCTTCCATGTTGAGAACATCAAAGCTTTATTCAAATTCTTCAAAATTACAAAGTACAACAAAGCTTTCCAAAGCTTTCAAAAGCCATCAAGGAAAAACTATAAACTCCAAGCTAAGCTAAGACTAACAAGCTAACAAGCTTAAGAACTAACAAATGAAGGAGAGAGATCTCCTATTTATACAAAAAGATGAGAAGTAATCTCATTAACGAGAGTCCATGAATCTCTCCCTCTACCTCTAGGGTCCTAATCAAAATAGGAACTGATAAGACACATGTCTTCTTAGAGTTTCAATACAATTAGGAGATGTGACACATATCCCCATGATCCCGTGATTCTTTCCACTCAAATTCGAATTTGGCCTTAGAGTGCCACATAAGGGTCTTCTAGAAGCCTCCTTTGACCTACACATGTCAACAATCTCAACCCACTTGTTAGGTTTAAGCATATGCACATTATTTTCTAATTTTTAACCACAAATTCACTTAAAAAGGCTTAGAATTAATAGTGTTTGGAAAAACATAAATGTGGCCCAATGATAATGAAAGTGGGATGAATGTGGTGACATAGTAGTGAAATGGAGGTGAAATGGAGGTGATATAATGGACATAATAGTGAAAGTGTAATAAAAATGAATGACATTTTCAAGACCCAACATAGATTTCAGTGTGCAGAATGGTTTTGTTATCAGTTTGAGAGTTTTTCAATAGCACATATTTTATGGCAGAACAGGTTGCAAATTTTGGGATCAGCCCAATGGATCAGACTACTATTCTACAGTGTTCTTGGCACCTCACATGGAGAGTGCCATCCCCAGCTGGAGCCACTATTAGGGTCCTACAATTTATAGGATCTCAAGGTGATTGACTATTTTTCAAAAATTCCAAAAAGGGATAATGCAAATTCATAAAAATTTTATCCAAAGTATTATCTTAAAGCATTATTAAAGAGGCACATATGGACAAAAATCTATTTTGTTGTTTATGGTTAAAAGGGGTCGTAGTCAAACACCTCTAGATTCTCCGCTCTTTCGGATCAACGACACTCATTTGTTTTCGGCCCCCCTCTCCATCCTACCTTTATTGGTGGGGAGGGGGGTCCAAAAACGTGGTATTTCCTGTTGGGCCCCATCACCACGTGGCCTCCTCTCAGCATTTCACACCCCCCTAGACTATACCACCTACTACTCCCTACCCCCTTTGAAATCGTTTCCCCCTCACTTCTTTAACACTGTCCCTACCCGACACCTCCGCCACTCCTATTATTCCACCTAATCACCTTCTCGCCAACCATGTACCTCCATGTCACCTCCCGCCTCCATGTCATATGTTTGTTTCATGGCCAAGTAAAGCTATGTTTTTTCCTATACACTACAGTACATTCAAACATGGTTTACAGACAACTGAGAACGCATTTTAAAAAACTGAAAGAGGTTTTTGTTACTAACATATAGTTGTACAAAACCTCTCTTAGTTTTATAATAGAGGTTATTCTTTCAGAGATTCAGATGAATCTTTACAGGTATGTTTTCCCAAATTTTCCTGTTTTCAGTAAGTGTTTTCAAATGCGGTTTCCAAGCATGTGGAAATGAATTTTCAAAAACTGAAATATTTTTTTGTGGCCAACACCATCATGTACAAAAACCTCTCTCGGTTTTCTAACAACTATTATGGTTTGGGATATACAAAGGTATTACAGGACCCTATTTTTCAAAATTTCGAGAGGAAAAAGCTCAAAGACAGTTAGTGACTTGGATACCACTTCATCAAATAAGAGTTGCTATCAAATTCGAATTGCTCTTCTTTGTCACCAACAATCCACAATGATAGTTCCAAGTAGATTCATTCATTTAAAGTCCTATATTTTATTTCTATTTATGTAATACAGTTTGAGATATTTGTAAACAAATCTTGATATTTTTTCAAGATATTTTAGTTTATAATTTGTATAAAGACTTCACCGTTTGAAGTATTAAGGGTTGATTTCTGAATGTAATTTCCTCTGCATATTGTAATTTTTCAAAGTCCTGGAGCATCAATAATACATGGACCTTTTCACAGGATTCATGTGGTGTAGAAAATGGTGATGTGTTTCTTCTGTTCGTTTGTTTAAACATTGTTTTTCTCTCTCAATTATTCTAAATATATCAGTTACTTAACAAAAACTATGATGAATATGATTTGTTATTTAGAGAACCCTATTTTGGTTGTTAACAAATTTCATGTTTTCTTCTAAATTCAAATAAATGAATTCTTAATTTCTCCTTAATTTCTACTAAACCTTACACTTCTGTTCTTCCACATTCCATTTAATTTATGAAAAGATCCAAATAGTACAACCTAGATTTCCTTGTGAAACTCCTCTAAAGTTGATGCCAAATCCAGCTAAATATTCAAACTCCATTTCCCAATGAAATTATAAAACTTAGATCAACCAAACGTTTCAAACAAAACAATCAGTACATTCATAACTAGCCTAAAATTCACATAAAACAAAGCTAAATTTTACAAAGAGATCCCTCTCTAAAGCTGGCAAGGCTAGATCCCAGCTTCCAAAGTGGTTTTGATGTTGTCTTATGTGTTTACTCCCTCAACCTCAAAAATACAGAATGACAACACAACTAAAAATGACAAAACATGAAGAGAAGAAACCAGCATTTGATGACGGAGCTCACCCCTCCTAGGCTACATCTCCGGGCCTACTCCAACAGCTAGACCGCTCTATTGATTTCAGTGGCAAATGAGTACATAAAAATTATTGATTGTAAAGTAGCTTGTCTCTCCTACAAAGAATTCTCACTCCAAAAATATGACTCCCTACAGTAAATCATGAAAATGTCAACATAAAAAAGGACTCACACATCAGGTCCTTGTACTACTCCTGAAATCCAAGCACAAAAACATACAACAATTCCACATTGAAGTACTAAAAATAGCTTCTCTCATGAACACATATTGAGAAAATACTAAAAATAGTTGCACTACAGAAGTAACAGTTGCTACAGATGAAATAAGAAGGTTGGAAAACCTCTTACTAGTCTCTCCCCATGCTCAAAATGCCTTCAAACTACTTCCAAAACATTGATTGTCTCTGGCACTAAAAGACTTGAACCTACAAAAATTCCTTCATTAATTGCTCAAATTAGAAAATTGAGGTTGCCAATGAGTTCTGGACACTCAAAAACCCCCATCTATGCTCTTCTCAGGCTCAAAAAGGTTAAAAATTCATCAAGTTATGCTTCTCCAAGCTAGGCTTTGCTATATGTCCTGCAGTTTCACCAAACCTACTAACTGTGTGACATTTTTTCCCTTTTCACAATTCGGCAATCGACAATTTCACCTGCAAATGCTACATTTTGTTGCCTCATGAAATTGTCCAATAAACCCTATGCGCAAAAACAAGGCCACATGGAGTGCATGGGGCCGAGGGCTAGGGCCAATGGTCTACCCCCACCGACGTTGGCTTCTTCTCCGTTGGGTTGTCATCATGTGGAGGCGACATGGCCGGGGGCCAGGGCCAACCGCCCACCCCTGTCGGGCTAGGTCCCTATCTCTTCACCATTGGTTACAAGCCAAACCATAACATCAAAGGTTGGGGTTGAATCCCTCTTCCATGTTTGTATGCCATCTCTATGAACAGGGGCTAGGGCTGGTCCATGCCCCCTCTCTACTACTACTCCTCCATCGTGGTCATATGGACAATGGACATGACCAGGGGTTGGGGCTCACTGCCCGACCCCTCTCCCCAATGTGAAAACCATGTGACTTCAAATATAACTCGGTTCCATGGTATGTTAAGAACCATGGTCATAGCCCAACGGTAAGGTGTAGAGTTTGTATGTTGACTTACTGGGGCCTGACCCAGGTTCAGAATTAATTTAGCCAAACAAATCTCAGTACTACTGGCCCTTTCGGCAACAGTCCACGGAGCGCGGACTGAGGTCTCACCCGAAGTAGTATGGGAGGGTGCTAGAACCAGGTTTCTGCACCTTGGACATGTCTGATGAGTTCAAGTTGTCCATGGTTTGACCCTGCACGCAGGTTGCTCGCGCACTTTCCCATACCTTGCAGCCTGATATGCTACCTTCGCGTAGCCCTACCCAAGGGCTGAATGTCGCGCTCTGCGTTATTGTCTGAGACCTTACTGTTATTCCAATGTTAGTTAATTATCTTAACCTACTTTCATGCTTAAGTTATACTTAACAATATAAACTGTGATGCAGGAAAGTGTTCCCTCTGCGGACAGAGGCAACCCCTCTAACCCTAGAGTGGGTCTAGTCACAAACAAGGACAAATCAACAATAGCTTTCCTTAAACAGACATAGTTGGAGGCCTAACTCAACCGGTGGTCAATGGAGTTCCGTTGTGCTGCTCCAGCTTCCGCTTCCTAATGAGTAATCAACCTGAAACAATGCAAAGGAAGTACAACAAAGCACATAACCGAAACAACAATGACCTATTTACTCACAAAGTCAAGAAGTCATGAGCTATCAAGTACATTACATACAAGACATAGGAAAACATCATTGATTGCATTAATAATGAAATAAGAGTAAGCTTACAACCAAAGTCTTGACGTCACAAGCCTTCTCAGAGGGATCCAGCCAGCATGTTCCTCAAGCATTCACTCTTTGAAGATGGATCTCCCAACATACAAGTCTCTCTCACTCACAAGTTTTACACAAGATTAAGGGCACTTCACAACCTTCCACAAGCTATCAACAATCCCACACTTGTCACACTCACACCAGCTATCTAGCAAACTCAAAACACTAACAGCACTGCTCCACTAGCCAACTATCAGCAACTATCCCCAAAAAAAACTAGCAGTGCATAGAAATGGTGAGAGTTTAAATAGGAGAAGGAGTCTCCATGAAAGGTGGAAGAGTGAGCTTATCTCAAAGGAAGGTAGCACAAATGACAGAACAGCCATGCCAGAGAAAGGAGGGCGATACAAACTATGCCAACAACCAGGTCTGGAGTCATCTGGAAGGCCGACTGTTGGAACAAATTCGCCCAATCTGGATCATCGCGGGTACATAACTGATCTATAGCACTGACATCGCTATTGAATAACGTAGCTAGTCAGGTCATCGCTAAAGATTACAAGCAACCTCACGCTGGCACATAAAATTGGACCATCATGGGAATCAGGTGTACTTCCGCGATGGCAGTGCTTCTGGACTGTTTAGGAGCGCCCTTCAGCGCGTTTATTTAGCCAACAGACGCGATGAGGCAGATAACTTAGGAAAAGTGGGTCATTTGGCAACATCAGAGAGCATTTGTCTAATATGAGCATGTTTGACTTGAACACATGACACAGTAGGAAGACTGGAGTGAAGACAGTGACAAATTACTGTGTAACATAAACCATTCATACAGTTGCGCACAATATATAAAAAATATACTTACAAATTATATCAATCATTCATTAACCGAAGAACAGATACATAGAATTATAACGAACTTCTCTTTATTAATTCCTTCCTCAGTTACAGACTCGACTTGCCCTACACACTCAGCTGCAGGGGTCTGCGCACTCAGTTGCGGACTACTAGGCCTCTGCGCACTGAGCTGCAAAGCCTTCTCCTACTCTGCGAACCAAAGATACACTTCAACTTGCGACTCAATCACTTAGACTCTTTCTTCTCTCTCTTTTTCTCTACTTAGAGCCTCACTCTATTATGCAATCCCATGGTCCGCAGACCATGGGTAGGTCTATCTAGTAGACATTACATTAAAAAATTAGGGCAGACAACCCTGTGACTTTATTATACTTTCGCACCCCGCGCCCACAATTCACGGAGCTTTACAACAAGATTCGGTCAAAACTTGGGCTTTGAGCTCCAAAACATGCCTTGGGGGGATTCCATGCCCAACACAAACATCGTGACTCGCCCTCGAGTCACTCTGTCGGCGCGGCGATCTTTGTGTGGATTCCCTCCAACTGTTCTCGAATGGCACGGAGGTCAGCAGCACACTGAGCTGCTTCTTGTTGGATCTGTTGCATACGTTGTTCCAAGACCTCTCTGTCTAGAGTGCTTCTCTGTATCAATGTGTGCATCCCCTGTATGTGCGCAAGCTTGCCTTCAATGTCTACCATGATGGTGAAGGCCTCGTCGATCCAAGGCTGGACGCGTGCTTTTAGGACTGCTTCCTTATGTCGTGCCGCATCCACCTGCTCCTTCAATGCTTTAGCCTGCTGCATCTGTGCAAGCCTCTGGGTGAGGACCACTGTCTGCGCAGTTCCTTGGACACTGTCATACTGCTGTTGGAGTTCCTGTGCCTCTGTCTCTAAGATCTAGATGTTGGGGTCCTCCTACAGAGTTGTGAGGACCTCAAGTGATTATTCCAACATGTTGGTGCAGTGTCGCACTGCACCTCCGATTTCCTCCAATCCCGTTGTGATAGTGCTAGTGCGTTGTTCTCTTATTTTTGGGGGAGTGGATGGTTGCGCCTTTAACCGCATTTCGGCAATCTGAAGATTTGACTCCAGCTGAACCTTTGTCATTTCCTCCCTGGCCTCGTGGAACCCTACCGCTAACCTGTGGATCCGCACCTTCGCTGCTATATTTGCTGGGATGGCCAGCTTCGGGATGCTTCAGTAAGCGTCATCTATCACCTACACCGTCTGTTGATTTTGTGACACCAATTCATCATGATACAAGCTTAGTTTTTCCATATTTATCTTCTACTCACTAAGGACTTGGAGCGCAGTGCTCTCCCTAGCTCACATCCTTTTAATTATCCCATCCTGCAACACACATAATGTCTCGCGCGGAAGGGCAACTAGATTAACACCGAGACCTTTCAGCGTGCTAAATGAAGGCCTGTCGGCCTCATTTGATGTCACTAGTGCCCCTTCCGACAGCACTATTGTGTTCGTCATCCGCGCACGCAACATCTGCTCTACTGCCATGGATCCGACCGCCAGGTTGGTTGAAAGGGTACCAACCTGAGGGGGGTGCACCTGTAATTCTTGCAACTACGCTTTGAGGGCCCCCAACACAATCTGGTTCTCCTGCATGAAATCTTGGAGAGCCTCATTGGTGACATCGCGCACCATCTTGCCGATGTCATGCAGATCACCCTTGGTTAGGGTGATCAGGTCAATGGACAATTTCGAGGCCTTGACCTTCTTCTGTGACCCTGCCCACTCTACTGGGTGTTGGCGCTTCAGCTGTGTTGACGCAATTCATGGTTCCATGCCTCCTTCTTCTGTTTCTGCTACCTCTGCTTCCTGCCCCTGTGAAGGCGTTGTTTGGCCCTCGCTCGCCTTCATAGCTGCTTCCCATGCTACTACTACTACTGCGGCATTTTCCTGCTCGGATTCTTTCTGTGTCGCATCCCGCGCTGCCCACACTTCTGTTGCTTCTGTTTCCTTCCTTCATTTTTCGGCCAGCTGTGTGACGCGCAGCTTGGCATCATCTTTCTTCTTTTGTGATGTCGACTTCTCGATTTCTGCAATGTCTGGGGCGTGCCATTCCAGCGGCCATGCCTCCAGGATGTTGAAAATGGTGTTGTCAGTGGCTACAAAGGGTAGCTTTGTCCACTGTTTAGTCAGGTCCTTGCACGCCCTAATATATATGTTATGCATGTCTGCCTTAAATTCTACAAAACTCTGCAAACTGTTGTAAACCGTGGGTGACAACCGCGGCTTATGGTTGATCCACATTCGGATGTTCATCTCCATGAGCACCTAGAAGATCTTGTTGTCGTGTATCCTTTTAGCATCCTTCGTGGCCCAGAGCGAAGCGTACTTCGCGGCCTCTGGTAAATCTCTATCAATTATGGGGAATTGACTGTCCTCCAACAATTTCCTAGCTACGAGCACTATGGACAACAACATCCATGCATAGTGGAATGTTTTTCCCTACTCCTGGGCTTCACAGCAATTCTCTAAAAATTTCGTGTAGAGGAATTCAGACCAGTTAAACTGGACCCCCTCCGTGCACTACTCGGCCAGTGTGACCACCGGTGCAAGTACCTCGTCTGCGCAGCACTTGCGCATAACTTTTCCTGCGAGGATTTGGGTTGCCACGCGTACTGCTTTGTCCTTGATGCTGGAGATGGCATAACCCCTCTTCTTCTTTTCCATCTTGTACTTCTTCTTCATGGCCTCTGCGATGGCCAAATCACTACCCTTTCCTTCCGATATGGCCGCGGGGTCCTCTCCTTTGTATGGAAGCCAGGAGACGTGATGAATCAAGTCCGCCGTGATGGGGATGGGCTCCTCCAGCCATAAACACCCATCATGCACCAGGCAGAGCAGCTGCCTAATGACGAAAATGGTTATTGGGGCACGGTGGAAATGCGGCACCCAGAGTAGGTTCAGCAGCCCAGCCTTTTCCACTCCACGCAACCACTTCTGCAGCTCTAATGTTGTCACCACCCCTGCAGTGTTCTGTTTCATGAGGTTTCTGGTCTCAAGGTGAGGGAACTTCTCATGGTTAGCGAGGTCCCAATCTTCGAATTTCATGCTCGGCACGCAACCCAGGTGCGTGCCTTCAAACATAATGCCATCTGGGAGGAGCGGGGTCTGGAGCAAGCTCTTGGTCTCGTCCAGGTCCTTGGGCACTTTGGCCTTCCCTTTTCACGGAGGGACGTAAGCGGGCAGTTTTTGAGTGCGTATGCTGAGTATCCACCTCCATGCCTTCATCCTCTTCTTCTATGATGGTAAGGTCCTGCAAATCTTCTTCCTCTTCGTCTTTTTCTATAGTGACATCTTTCCCCTTCTCTTCCATCGACAGTTTTTTGCGCAGCGGGTTCCGCGAGGACACACATATGGGATCCATTGCTTGTTTGTCCTTCTTTTGTCTTGGCGTGCACGGTGATTTCTGGATTTCTGCCACAATCCTGAAACCTTCTAGAACATCCCCCACAGTTAGGGCCTACGTGGCCTCCTCGACGGTCCCTTTTGTTATGTTCATAACATCCTGAGCAGTTGCCATCGTACTCATCTGAAAATATAGCACTCGCGAACTCAGGGGCTCAATCCACACTTGACTCACAACACTCAGGGCTTTTCTCAATCGCTCAATTCGCAAATGACCGAGTGTTGTTTGTTGGGCAGCGCTTTGTATTTTATAGTGCTTTTTGAATTTGAATTCGACCATTCCCCCCAAATCTGGTTCATTAATGCTTCCTTGGCGACAGATTTTTCCCATAAATCGCGTCATAAATGCCTATCACTCGCTCCATTTGGCCTCAAGTTGAGCATCCCATCGTGAACTGACCAACCCGCGTGGCAGCGCAGTCCCCCATGCACGGTCACAGACCTTGTGGCTTTTTGTTTCTGCACACAGCTCCATCCTCACACAGCGTCTGGGCATAGTAGTTTATAGTCCCGCGCTTCCTTTCAACTGCTTGTAGCGCTAAGACTATATTTCCTTCGGCTAGTCAGGTGGCCACGCCACCCATGTAGAGGTCCATCCTATCCTCCATCATGGTTCCTAGAGAATCCCCACCTTTTATCGTTACGGTCGGCATCACGCACTTCACCATTTGCAACATGCTACCCTGGTCACTATGCTTAGCCATATGCGGTCCAAGCCAAGGCATTAGACTAATCAATTCACAGTGATAGTTCTCAAACTTATTAGCATGATCATATGCACCTTGCCTTACCATCCTAGTTTTTTCGGCGAGAAAATCTTCCTTTATCTCATCCTCCAGCTTCTTGACTTTCGCGTCCACCAGAGCGCTTTTCTTTCTTAACCATACCCTTTCTTCTTCAAGTTCCTAGAGTCTAAGGTTTCCTTGTTGGATTTCGGCTTCTAAGGTTTTGTGAACCGTTGTACCTCAGTGTCGGATTAGGTTTTTCAAGTACTATAGGGTTTACAGCGTTCGTCTCATATTCCAACCTTGGTGGTGCCTACGCGATCAGGTTCTTACACGTGGTCCTATACGCCCATAGAACCGCTAGTACGCGCAGGTCCCAGTCAATCCATTTCGCATTGTGGACCCTGTTTAGTACTTCGCACACTTTTTCAAAGGCTTCCACGCAGATAAACTTTTATGCACTTGGTCTTATCACACCTCCTGGTCCCAAACGGAGGGGTTGTTCGCACCATTGTCTTGCCCACTCTTGCTTGCCGATCATGTTTCCTACCGTGCGGACGATGTGTCTTCATGCAGGTTACACACCATACGCCTGTACCCATCTAGAAAGGTGGGCGCGTGGGCCATTTCATCCGTCATACTTGGCTTTTATCTGCATCTGAGGCTTCCCAAATCGTAGGCACATCATCCTTCTGCATTCACGCCAGTCCTCAAAATTCTGCTGGTGCATACCCCACCACCTTGCGGGTGTAGTGCACAGTACCCATTTCAAAGCATTGAACTTTTGTTGTTCCGTCACTTCTTTTTCAAATTTATTCAGGAATTCCTCTACCTCACTTAACCCATCATACATAGGCAGGTCTCTTATTTCCGTTGCTATGTAGCACAGTGACCTTATCATCATGTTGCAGTTGAGCATGGTTACCTCATGTAACTGGCTTTGCCATCGTTCTATTTCCTCGTCCTAATCTGAGGTGCAGGAGCTTTCACACTCCAACGAAATCCTGCCATCCGATGTTGGATTCACCCAGTCTTGCTCCCGCGCGGTTATCTTGTAGATATAGTCTAGATCGTCGTCACTATCGTAGTTGCGCACTGGCTCTGTGTAGCGCGATCCTTCCGCAGGGTCTAAAGGTACCACTACGCGCAGTGACTTTTTCTCAAAAATCATCTTGCGCTTCTTTATATTTATCACTCCATTCATGTCAGTGGCCCAATCTATTCCCAGTAGCGCGAGATAGGGATTGTTGTCGTCAACAATCTCTATCACTTCGAAATCTGCAAGCGCGCTCACACCTTCGATATCTACCGTTATTCCCTGTAATATTCCCATAGGTAGGATCTTTTGTTGGTTCACCATTCGTAATTGAATAGGAGACCATTGCAGCGTAGGCCTGCCCATGCACTCCCATGTCTTCTTTGGCAGGACGTTCGCGTCTGATCCTAGATCCAAAATCACTTGATCCATTTCATATTCCCCAATATGCACGATCAATCTCATCTCTCTTCCTGTTCACGTTGTGTGCTTCCCGAGCTTCCGGACTACGCGCGGTTCTCCTGGCGTGGTTCTAGCACATCTAGTGATCTGAAAATGGAATGTACTTGTTTAAGGGTGCAAGGTATCCATTTCCCATAATTTCAAATGTGAGCTATACACTCCAAGTGACCTCTGAAAATGTGAAAACTTCTTATTTCTTATACAGAGATAGACTGTAGGGGCATTCACCGGGCATGTCAGCTCTAAAGAGAGGATAAGTTCTAGAGGCTACCTGGCCCTCTACAGGCTCTGCCTAAAGAAATAACGAAGTAAACACTTAGAAGTCTTTGACATACACATACTTGAAGTTTGATGTCTTGCGGAATAAGACAAATAACTTTTTGCAGTTGAATAGGTGATTATGTGTGTATGCAAGTTATGTATATTTGTTGTTTAACACTTTATATCAGTTTTGTTTAGCATATCATCTTCAGCAAATAAAGACATCAAAATGATGAAGCAGTTCACCCCTTCTGGGCTACATCTGTTGGACCAAGCCTCTCAAACTAGGCTTGTCCTCTTGTATTAAAAATGCTACAAAGGCTAATACAAGAATATGAGTGTCTCTAAAGAGATATCTGACTATAAATACAGAATCAGAAGATAGGAATTAGCTAAACATGCTCTTTCCCAAACACTAAACAGTGAAATTGTACCTTATACAGTACTTTCCCCAATTGGCCCTAGTGGCCCTTTAAACTTGAATGGAGAATTTCGAGGTGAAGATGACCTCAATTGGTTCTGAAACCTCTGCCATTAGACTCAGAAGGTCGAAAATAGTAGACATAGGCTTTTGAATCACCAAAAATGGATGAACATAGCCCCCAAATAGCTCAAGCACTGAAATGGCCCTAGTGGCCCTGAAAGCTTCCCTGAAGCTAAACAGTGAGAAGAATGCCTCAACAGGAAAAACGAGTTGTAGAAATGGATTTAGAATGCTGAAAACCTTCAGGAATGACCTTCGTTCCACATTCAATGGCTGCACAATTCCCAATGCAGCTCCCAAACTGATTTGGCCCTAGTGGCTCCTGGAACTTCCACGAAGCAAAAACACCTGCAAACGACCTCAGATGGCTGTGAAACCTATGCCAATGGCTTCAGAAGGTCGAAGAGACCCAAAATCAAAAAAAAATTCGTCCAAAAAGGACTTTCCTAGCCAAAGTTATGGCTCATTGAAGATTTCCTCCAGTTTGGCCTAGAATCACTCCAGCTAACTGTAGTGGAAGTCCAGATAGGCCCGCCAATTATGGCGGGACCGCCCAAATTTGGCGCTCCGCCAAATTTTCCGCCATCATAACTGGAACGGTTACTGTTTGTCATTGACGCATGTGACTGGGTTTAATTGAACAACAGTTTACCTCGGATTTTGTGCCGCGCTGTGGGTTAACAGGCGGTGAACTCACCGTTCAAACCACATATGTAAACACGTAATGCCATAACCGTTGTTGAGCATTGGCGGTCTCTCACGGATGGTCACATGTATGGGGGCGGGGCCCAAAGCTGGCCCCCTTTGGGCCCCGCCCAAATGAAGTTTAAACTTCATAAAAAAATTCCGCAGCTCTCTTACGAAGTCTTTCCACCGTGCTCTCAAACTTCTTGTGCTTCACGGATTGTCCTAAGGTCCTTGGGGTAAGGAAAATATCTGCTATTCCTTTTTGTCTTCTCTAAGACTTAGCTATTCAGTGGCTATCCCCAATCTTCCTTTCAAGCTATACAATCAAGCTATTGTGATCAAAACTTGCAAGACAGTCAAAATATCCTTGCACAAAAACAATCAAAAGAAAACTACACCAGAGATTGACTGAAAAGAGCGTTTATCTACTTTGCAATTGTATAACAAGAGCATTTCGAAGGCTTGAAGCAAGAATTTTTCATCATGATGAATATGGTGAGAGAAATGTATGAGGATGAAAGGGAAAGCTCTAGACTTCAAGAGCAGTTGAATTCCATGAGGGAAGAGAAGCAGTTGCTTTCTAACCAATTGCAGGAAATGGAAGGCCAACTTCATATTGCAAACATGAATCTGGAAAGGATGCATGAGTTGGAGACACAACTCCTTGTTGCCACAGAAGTCTTAGCCAAGTATCAGCATGAAGAAGAGGTAAATAATTCTAGTTTGTCTTCAAATTCTTATAAGAATGTTTATGTTGGTTCTTTTGAGAAACATACTAGAGGCATAGGGTCCAAGTTGATGTCCAAAATGGGATATGAAGGAAAAGGATTGGGTAAACATGCACAGCGTATAGTTGAGCCAATAATGGTTGAGGTAAGGCCTAATAATTTGGGTCTTGGCTATGGACAATCTTATGGAGAAAGTTCCAAAGTAGCCATGAAGGCAATTGAAACAGTTCCTAGAAGGAGTTTCATTTTAGGTTCTTTATCTCAAGGTTGTAAAGGTTGTATCCTTGAGGAATGCAAGAGTTTGAAACATGCTTTGTAGGAAGAAGGTGTGCATAAGCATGCACTTGAACAAGAAAGTGGTGAAAGCTCTAAAACCATTGAAGGGATTGATAGTGTTCCAAAGGGAGCTTCTTCTTCTTTCGATTCACCTCCTTATGAAGGTAATGAAGGTGAAAGAGAAAGGTATAAATCTGATTTCCATCACACTTCCTTTGATCATTTAAAGCATGGAAAATTTCCACATAAGCATTGGAAAATAATTGCATGTTCTTTTTGTGGTTTGGTTAACCATAGTGTTTCTAGGTGTTGGAAAAGAATGGCAACATACAAGAAAATTTTGAAGAAAAGGAGGCAAGAAGCCAAAGTTCCATTGAACAATGCAAATCATGATGTCAAGAAGATGAACATGTGTTGCACTTATTGCCATAAGCATGGACATACTGCTGAAAGGTGTTGGACTCTGAATCCAACAATGCTTCCACGAAAGTTGAAGAAATTGGAGAAAGAGTATGGCAAGAATGGGAAGGAAGTTTCCATCATTGATGTGTCAAGATGATACGCATGTTGATATCGATGTGCAGTTAAAGAAATCACCTTTGAAATGGATTGGTAAGAAATGGTTAGAATTCTTATCCAATTAAAGTTGCATGTCTTTTGATTGAATGCATTTCTTTGTTAAGGGAATGCAAGTTGCAAGATGGAAAAAGCTGAGTATGAGACTCACTCTATTTCAGCTCTTGTCACCCACATGTGTTTTTATTGGGTTGATGTACCTATTGGTCTTTGCAAAAGAAGAGTTGAAGTTACACCTGTACATAGATGTTGTAGGTGTATTTGTCGAACTGTATATAGTTCATTGTTTTTGATACATACATGTGTTTGTAAATGTATCTTGTTGACAGTCAACTAGTGTCGCTTGTGAGCACACTTTTACATTGTCGATTGTGTCACACATTGATTATCGACTTGTGTCGATTGTGGTGCACATGTTTTGTCGACTTGTGTTGGTTGTGTACACACTTGTTATGTTGATGGTTGAGTCCATTGTTCAGTATATTTCAGGACAAATTGTTGTTGATGATTTTCTTGTTGCACAAGATACCTTTGGTGTCATTTGGTGCAGGGAAAGAATTTGGTGCAAAGTTGTGCACAATTCTATGAGCTGGAAAAGCATGCAAGCAAAGAGGGCTCAAATTTCAGCATGGGTCTCTACTTCTTTTGAGAAGTTTTTGCAGCAAGTATCCCAAGAGTTTGGGATGAGCATTTGCAGTACCTTCAACATGCTACAGCCGGTAAAAGCCTTCTCATTTGGGAGGCAGCTCTTCTTCTGGAGCAGAGGTGCCATGGATGGGCATCATGATAGTTGGCAAGCCCACATGTTCAAAGGAATATTTCAACTCATATATCAGCAAGTTTCATTGCTGGTTCCTGCAATTTCAAATTTGTCTGGCGAAAGAACTTGGTCAGGATTCGACAAGTACTTGGCTTATGCAGCAAAAAGTTGCCATGATGACAATTGGCAAGGCAGGACATTTTGACATTAGTATGCTCTTTTGGCTGAACGA
Source organism: Pinus tabuliformis (assembly GCA_031772625.1). Lineage (NCBI taxonomy): Eukaryota > Viridiplantae > Streptophyta > Pinopsida > Pinales > Pinaceae > Pinus > Pinus tabuliformis. The sequence goes on along the minus strand of CM062814.1, from coordinate 431,348,143 downwards.
AAGAGGATATTTCTGTTCCTCAAGTGTTGTACAGTTCAGTTCAAAGATTCAGTAAGCTTTTGGGGACCAAAAGCCTTCTCATTTGGGAGGTGTGATCAGGAGCTCAAGACCAAGTGTCGTAAAATGCTCAAAAATGAAAGTGCTTAGAACTAGTTTGAACCTGAATGACCAGATAGAGCTTGTCTTCTTGATTCTGGTGCCGTGAACGGTTCGAAAAACGGTCTCCGTATGAGAAAGTTATGCCAAAAAGAAGAATTGCCCAATAACATTGAAATTTTGAATTTTTTCAAAAAAAAATTTAAAATAAAATATTCTTTGGAATATTTTGTTTTGGGAAACAAATGGAAAACTGCCACGTGGCAGGCCTGGAGGCAACCATGTGGCCAAAGGATGATGTCAGCATATATATGTGCATATGTTAAAATATTTTGGAGGTCCGGCGATTTGAACCCGCGACCTGCCCGGAGTTAAACCGCCAGACCTCCAAAATATTTTAACATATGCACATATATATGATAACGTCATCCCTTGGCCACGTGGTTGCCTCTGGGCCTGCCACGTGGTAGTTTTCCATTCGTTTCCCAAAATAGAATATTCCAACGAATATTTTATTTTAAATTTTTTTTGAAAAAATTCAAAATTTCAATGTTATTGGGCAATTCTTCTTTTTGGCATAACTTTCTCATACGGAGACCGTTTTTCGAACCGTTCACGGTGCCAGAATCAGGAAGACAAGCTCTATCTGGTTGTTTGGGTTCAAACCAGTTCTGAGCACTTTCATTTTTGACCATTTTACGACACTTGGTCTTGAGCTCCTGATCATCTAGTGATGAGTTCTTACAGTCCCTTCACAGCTTTGTTGTCGCATAGCAGCTTCATGCATGTCTCCAAAAATGTAGTGAGCATTGATGGGTCCATTTCCAGTTCCAGTTTGTCTTTACTTCCTGAAGTGGAGGCCTCTGCGAAGCTCTTCTTAGCTTCCATGAATGTCTCCTTAGCGTGCTCCAAATCAAATTTTGGTTCCTTTGTTGGAGCCTTGCGAACCCAGGCACTCTCTTCGGGCTGCTTTCCTTTGTCATCTCCTATCATGATACCACTTCGGAGCACGATATTTACATTTGGGTCTTCCTCGCGTGGCTCAGACCTCATCATTTGCAGGTTCTGAGTCGGGGGAGGTTGGAGTGCTCCTTTATCGCGCAACCTCGCTATTAGCATGGGACAGTCCTCTATCTCATGATCAAACTGGGTACAATATAAGCATGATGGTCTCATCGTATTTGTACAATCACGGGCATAATGCCACGGTCCTACGCAATTGTAGCATATCAGTTGTCTACGACCTCTTCCTGGGCCCATCCCACCTCGACCTCATCCATGCCCCTGAAATCTAGTGCGTGCCATCCCTGCATTTTGATCAAGGAACATGTTTCGATCTGAACTCTATAGGTAGGAGTCTGAACCATCATTAGTTCATAACTTCTACAGGTACGCTCAGCGTGGCCTACTAATATGCATAAATTATAGAACAACTAATAGGAACTCTGTGTATACTTCTGTAATAGATGGCAGTTATCTGTAGCATGCTTCCCTCCTATCTGACAAATCGCACACCATAATGCAGGCACCGCACTTGGTCCTGCTTGTGCCTCTAGTCTCAATGGCATTGGTCCTCCTCTCGCTAGGTAGTTCGCGAATACTGGACAATGGTCCTTGTCATGTCCCTAGCCTTTGCACTTTATGCACCATACCTCCTCATGCGCTTCTGGGTGAGTTGTCCTGTCTTTTTTCAAACTCTGCATCTCAAGGCACAAGCTTTTCAACTGCGCATGGATCTGTTGAACTCCCAGGTTGGGATCTTGTATCGGGGTCTCATGCAGTCTCATTGCGATCTCCAAGGCCTCAGCCTGAGTGGTTAGCTTCTGCTGTGACAACGCGTTCCTTAGATGCGGTGTTAGCGATGCTACAAACCATGCGCGGTGTTGCCCATCTGTCAAGGTCATATTGGCTTCACGAATTGTACACTTCAGTCTCTGATCCAGCTCCCAAGGGGTCTCGCCTAGAAGCATCGCGATTTCCTTAAATCCAATGATCGACTGTGTCTCTAATTTTGGCCTGCTAAATTCCTTGTTTAGTGCAGCTTGGATATCCACGATCCCTGCGTTCGGATTGTCATTGGAATGCTTAATGTACCAAGTCAGTGCGTAATCCTGCAAAGTGCTGACCAGCATTGCTTTCTTTATATTGTCATCCATGACTCCCTGCGCTTCCTATACAGCCCTTACCATGAACCAAAACTGGTATGAATCTTCATTCCCTACCCCTTTGAACACCGGCAACTTTATTGCGCTTTCCATATTGAACTATGGTGGTGGCGGAGGTGGTGTGGGCGAAGACGGAGGTGAAGATGGTGAAACTAGCAGTGGTGTAGGAGGAAGTGGTATGCGCGGAATTCGCTGCTTTATCAAACTTCTCACACTTCTTGGTGAAACTTTCGCGAGCTCTTCCTCACTTTCTCGCAGAGGTGAAATCAAGGGGCTAGTTTCTAGTTCTGCGCTACCTTTGTTTCTGTAGATCCTCCCACTCCACGTAGCCCCAAACATCAATTTATTCGCATAACTCGCTTTTCACACAGTAGCATATTAATCCAAGTGTTCAAAGATTTAACATGCTTACCTCATGGTCTTTTGAGGAAGCGTCGTTCCACCTCGCTATAGCTGACTGAAGTATCTACTGCTAACTTGGTGATAAATCCTCCTATAATCCGATTGAGCCAGTGATCCACAGTGCACGCGATCTCATCTTCCAATGCTTCCATTTTGTGCACCAACTATGGAGTCCACACAATAGGTTGGTCGAGCCTACACCTTCCCTAACTATCTGCTAGCTTCGCAATCCACTCGTACAACTCAGAGGGGAAGGATGCAAAGAAAATTTCGTGGATTTCTGTATATAAGTAGCAATCTAACCACTCTTCCTCTGATAATCTTGGATTCCTATTTTCCTGCGCCGAAAACTTATGAATCTTTTTGTCCAACCACTCTTCAATTTCTTTCTTTGTCAGATTCCAGTGATACAACATCAGACATCTCTTATGCAAATCCCGATCCCGGCAACGGAACCATTTGTTGGCTTATTGGGGCCTGACCCAGGTTCAGAGTTAATTTAGCTAAACAAATCCCGATATTACTGGCCCTTTCGGTAACATTCCGCACAGCGCGGACTGAGGTCTCACCCGAAGTAGTATGGGAGGGTGCTAGAACTAGGTTTCCGCACCCTGGACATGTCTGATGAGTTCTAGTTGTCTGCGGTTTGACCCTGTGCGTAGGTTGCTTGGCGCACTTTCCTGTACCTCGCAGTTTGATATACTGCCTTCGCGCAGCCCTACCTAGGGGCTGAATGTCGCGCTCTGTGTTATTGTCTGAGACCTTACTGGTATTCCAATGTTAGTTAATTATCTTAGCCTACTTTCATACTTAACTTATACTTAACAATATAAACCATTCATACAGGTGTGCGAAGTAAATAAACAGTATCCCTGCAAATTATGTCAATTATTCATTAACCGAAGAACAGATACACAGAATTATAACAAACTTCTCTTTATTAATTCCTTCCTCGGTTACAAACTCAACTCACCCTGCGCACTCAGCTTCAAGGGTCCGCGCAGTCAGCTGCAGACTACTAGGCCTCGACGCACTCAGTTACAGAGCCTTCTCCTACTCTATGACCCAAAGACACACTTCAACTTGCGACTCAATCACTTAGACTCTTTATTCTCTCCATTTTTCTCTACTTAGAGCCTCACTCTATTTATACAATCCAGCCGACATTACATTACAAAATTAGGGCGGACAACTCTGTGACTCTATTATACTTTCGCACCCCGCGCCTGCAATTTGCGGAGCATTACAACAAGATTCGGTCAAAACTTGGGCTTTGAGCCCCAAAAAATGTCTTGGGGGGATCCATGCCCAACATTGTACATGACAGGTCAAGGGGTCAAACCCCGCTAAGGCCTTCGAGCCTATTACCAAAATTTTTGACCAATGTGGAGGCACCACATGGTGACCTTTGATAGGGCCATGTGGCGGCCTCCTATTGGGCCACCTCAAAAACTTCAACTAATAAAATGATGCCAACACACCCTGTATGAAGCGACACATGGAAAGCTCTGATTAGACCTCCGTACGCTAAGTTGGCATGCTAACGTCATCATGACATCAACAGTACAGACTGCCCAGTCAGTAGCCCAGTCAACCCATTAGCATTTTTTTTTTTTTGGTCAAAAAATTCAGAACGTTATAACTTCTTCATATGACATTGGATTGAGGTGATTCAATCATCGTTGGAATCAAGATGATGAACACTACGACTTGACTCCAGTTTCAAGAGATTATGAGAACTTTCATTTTTTAGCCTATTTTTTATCTCCAAATCATACCTCCCCACTAGGAAGTTTTGGACCCCAAAAGTTTATCTTCACCTAGAAAATAAGTGAGGAAAAATCTCATTAACTTTCCCAATCTCAATCCTTTCTATTTTGTTTGACTTGGTGCCTTAAATCTCCAATCAAGGTACTCCACCTTGCCTCTATGTGAAGTCCTTATCTTCCTATCAAGAATTGAGCCACAATTCTTCTAAACATGTAGGAACAAAAACTTTGATGGATGGAATCTGAACATTCTCTCCAAAACCATCTTTCTTTGGCTCAAACAAACTTCACCTTGAAGTCCCTCTTTGTTGAAGATAAACTTGATCTTCCATTTGGAAATAAGAAGTAACTCAACGCTTTCCATGCATTGATTCATACTTTTCTTTAGTGTCCTTAAGATGCACTTGTAATGTGAGTTACATTGTTGCATTTATTCAATGACATACTTGGCTTTGTCCACATAATCATTGTCATCTTCTGCATAATCTTTATCAAATATTAAATTCACAAACAAGCTCCACATTGAAACACTTTTATTAGTGAATGCATGACACAACTATAGACATACTGGACGACATACAAATGCTCATCCCAAAAAGTCCTCAAATAATTGGACTCATCATCAAGCCAAAATAACAAGACATGTCAAAGAAAACACACTTGTTGCAGATAAGTGATTGTACATGACTTCACTTTATGAAGTACCCCAATGGGAATATACAATAAGTATTTACAATTTTACAAATTGTACAAAATAGTCTACCCATCCTTTTCCTATACTAGGTTTATTTGTTCTCTTTCTGCACCCGCTCTGCTTTGAAGGTTGCTTTAGGAAATACATCAGTTTCCTCTTTGCCACATGTCTCTTTCCTTGCCATGGATTGCATGACCTCTTTGTCCTTCTTGGGACGAATTTTCGGATAAAGTTTTCAACACTCTTCAATCTAGTTCCCATTCAAATTGCAATGGGTACAAAGATTCTTTCGCTTTCTCATTGTCAAGGAAGTCTTCAAACTTGAGAGAGGTTCCTCATGCTTTTTCCCAAGGATTTGATCCATCCATTTTACCATTGCCTTATGTTTCTCACAATCGGAAACACAATGGTTAGTTTCATTGAAAAATGTGCAAGGAAGCATGTCCCATAAATAATCAAAATCACCAACATTTCTAAAATCCCCATGACACTTATACTTGTCCTTTGGGTTGTGACTTTGACGATGAGGACTAGACTTTGCATGTCCTTTGAAACATTCATATATCTTTGGAGACAATTTTCCATTATCACTACCATCATGGCATGACATCACATGATGATTTCAGTGCCTCAACAAGTTTAAAGCACTCTCCAATTTTTCCATGGCCATAACCTAATCCTTCATATCATGGTTCCTTCACCTCGATAGGATTAGTGATTCCTTGGCCATTGATTCTAAGGCCTCTTCCTTCATAACCCATTCGAGTTAAAAGCTTCATACCAATACCTTTGGTATGCTTTTTAAAAGCTGCAAAAGTTGTGTTATCAACATTAGCTGAAGGAGTAGAACTAGAGATGCTAATTATCTCCTTTGATTTGTCACCCATCCTCTCTATTTCAAATGTTGATGATGAAGTAGAAGATGACTCAAGCCACCCACTTTTACCAATGAGCACATAGGGAGAATCTATCATATGTTGATAGAACTCACAAGCATCATTCTCAACATAAGGTCCCAATCCTATGTTTGGACCATGCCCACAAATTGGCTTCATCTTGGAGGGATTCTTTGCTGCTTATGGAATGGAACTCTCACCAATTTGTTCCTCTAGTACATGTTGCAATTGTAGGTGCATTTTCCTTTTCTCCTCCTCTGCAATTTCAAGCAACCTCCTCAGCTCAACATTCTCCATTCGAAGAGACAAATTAATCTCCTCCAACTCTTGGAGTCTTTCACGCTTCAACTTCTTTCCCATACTTGCAACTTGGTCAGAACCTGCTCTAATACCACCTGATCTGAAAATGGAGGAGAACTTCTCCTCTCAAAAATTGATTGTCCTCTAACACTTTGCAAGTAAACAAAATGGGTCTTTAAAGATAAACAAGTTTCACAACCTCTTCAAGATGGTGAGTTTGGTTTTCATATTAACTTTTAAGAGTAACACATTCACATGCAACTCAAAATGACAAAACATGAATAGAAGAAACCAACATTTGATGACGAGTTCACCCCTCCTGGGCTACGTCTCTGGGCCTGCTCCAACAGCTAGTCTGCTCTATTGATTTCAATGGAAAATGAGTACATAAAAATTGTTGATTGTAGAGTGGCTTGCTTCTCCTACAAAGGAACATTATCCTCCAAATAATTCTCAATCCAAAAATATGGCTCCCTACAGCAAGTCATGAAAATGTCAACATAAAAAGGAGTCACACATCAGGTCCTTGTACTCCACCTGAAATCCAAGCACAAAAACATACAACAATTCCACATTGAAGTACTTAAAATAGCTTCTCTCATGAACACATATTGAGAAAAGAATAAAAGTAGTTGCACTACAGAAATAACAGATGATGCAGATGAAATAAGAAGATTGGAAAACCTCTGACTGGGCTCTCCCCATGCTCAAAGTGCCTTCAAACTTCTTCCAAAACACTGATTGCCTCTAGCACGAAAAGACTTGAACCTGAAAAAAGTCCTTCATAAAGTGCTCAAATAAAAAAACTGAGGCTTTCAATGAGTTTAGGGCACTAAAAAAACCCCATATAGGCTCTTCTTGAGCTCAAAAAGGTTAAAAATTGAGCAAGTTATGCTTCTATGGGCTAAGCTTTGCTACTGTCCTGCAATTTGGCCAAACCTGCTAATTGTGCAACATTTTCTCCCTTTTCACAGTTTGGTGAGTGACAATTTTGCCTGCAAATGGTGCATTTTGTCACCTCATTAAATTGTCCAATAACCCTATACGCCAAAATAGGGCCACATGGAGCGCATGAGGTCGCAGGCTTGGGCCAACAGTTCGCCCTCGCTGACCTTGGCTCCTTTTCCATCACGCTATGGTCACATGGAGGTGATGTGGGCTGGGGCCAAATTCCCACCCCCATCGGGCTAGCTCTGTATCTCTTTTTCATTGGTTACATGCCGGACCATAAAACTGAGGTTTGGGGCTGAATCCCCTCCTCTCTCTGGTAGCACCTCCACCATGGTCATATGCCATCTTTGTGACCAGTGGCTGGGGTTGTTTCCCACATCCTCTCCGCTACTACTCCTCTACCATGGGCATATGGATGGTGGACATGACCATGGGTCGGGGCTCACCACCTGACCCCTCCCCCCAATGCGAAAACCATGTCACTTCAAATATAACTCGGTCCCATGGTATGTTAAGAACCGTGGTCGTAGCCCAATGGTAAGGCGCAGATTTTGTACATGGTAGGTCAAGGGGTCAAACCCCACCAAGGCCTTCGGGCCTATTACCAAAATTTTTGACCAATGTGGAGGCGCCACATGATAGCCTCCTGTTGGCCCACCTCAATAACTTCGACCAATAAAATGATGCCAACACCCCCTATACAGAGTGACACATGGCGAGCTATGATTGGCCCTCTGTAAGACAAGTTGGCATGCATCATCATTACATCAACAATATGGATTTCCCAGTCAGCAGTCTCGTCAGTCAATTTGCAAAAAAAAATATGTTGGTCAAAAACTTCAGAACGTCATAACTTCTTCATACGATGTCGAATTGAGGCGATTCAAGCATCACTGGAATCAGGACGACGAACACTATGACTTAATGCCAGTTTCAAGAGATTCTTACAACTTTCATTTTTGAGCCTATTTTTTATCTTCGGATCATGAAGACTCCATATCATTCATAGCGTTAAAGGGTGAAGATGAAGAACAAAGAAGATCTTTCATGAAGATGGAGTACTGCATAGACCTCTCATGAATATTAAATATAAAGCAGTAAGAAGAACAACTTGGAATTGCCATCTCACCATAAAGTCCATGTCATCATTGTCAAGTTATGACTTGTACCAGTACATCATAATGTCATGTATGTTCATGTGTCTTGCCACATCATTTGTGGATGTAATGATGTAGTTCTTGAAAGGAAAGAACAAAATGCAAAGTGTGGAAGTCCAAGAGACATATGTGGAATATGAAAAGTCACATAGTCATATATGGACAAAAGAGTCTTTAGGAAAAATTCAAAAGTCATATTGAAGTCCAAAGGTCACATTAGAAGTCCAAGAGACTTGAGGGTAACTCAAGAGTCATAGGGGATATGAAAGGCCATTCCTCTTGTTATAAAAGAAACCTCATAATTCAAGAAAATGGCTTTTGGAGGATTTTCCTTTGGAGAGTTAGACTTGGCTTCTCTAGTTTAGCATAGGAGAGAAGCTCATTCTTTGGAGAAATAAGAGGCGACTTAATATTCCATTATTGGAGCTAGTGGCTCACCGTTGTAACCATGTACTTGGATCTTTCACCTAATAATCAGAAACTCGATGAGCCAACACATTTTCATGCATGTACCCTGAATGTAGTTTGACTATTCTTTATATGTTTGTGGTATGTGTTTTGTTCACATGTAATAAGGAAATTGAACTATTTTGGTGGCTTTGGTACTTATCTTGTCAAATGTGTGTTGTATTTGCTTTAATTATAGTTGTGTTTATATGAACTACTTCGCTAGATAACTAACGGATCCTTTCGTGCTTTCATGTGTCTCTCTTAGGTTAGTACTATTACTTCCTTCCAGAGACTCACTCCTCTCTCTCCCCTCGTGAAAGTCTCCTTTTACACATTGCAATTGGTGTTTCACAGTGTCAACTTTCTTGTTGATTTCAAAGGTTATGTGCATACTCTCTTATGTTATTCATTGCAGTTGAGGAAAACCTTTAAGTTATGGTGGTTGGGCCGATATTCCAAATGAGACTCCTACTCCAAACGTTGTGAGGTCTAATTGAGACTTCACATCCAGGAGACCCCTTTGGTTGACGAATTTCCAACACTGTCAACAAGTTCCTCGGGCAATGGTAGAATATTAGCTTTTTTCTTAGTTTTTATCTATGTTATGTAAATATGTAGCAATATTAGGGATCTTCTGGCATATATATAAGAGTAGCTATATAAGAATAGCCAAATGTAATCAAATTGTTGGAGTTTCAAGGTTATTTTGGTTCTTTTTGAATTTATCATATGAATATTTTGTATCAGATGTAAAATATTCTGGCCTTCAAACTAGATTGATTAAATAGAAATAACCTACCCATTTCACCATAGTAGCATAGTCAAAGAAATTGCAAAACCTTTTTCCCCTCCCCAGTCAATTGCTAACGCTAATGGTTGCTACCCCACCTGTTTATTCCTTCCCTTCCTTCCTCTCCCTTACGGTCGAGCCCTCTCCTTAACAGTCGAGCGTTCGTACCTCACCCTGCCGGGGGCATCCTCATTATTTCGTATTCGTAACAGTGTTCCGTCCCGTTCATTGTTAAGTTGAAGTATTCCCATAGTTCCGTCCCGTTCATTGTTAAGTCAGCCATTTGCTAAAGCTCTTTATTTTGGAACACTATGCTCTAATTAGCGCTCTGCTCTAGCTATAGGTTTATAAGCGGATCCACCATTGTTTATTTGCCCCCGTAGGGTATCATGCTATGAATTCTCAAGGTTCAAAGTGTCTGTCCAGTTTGGGTGAATCGTAAAGAGCAGCAGTCGAAACTCCAGGGAGTTGAGTCAAGAACATAAGGGAGTTGAAAGGAATGCAGTAATGTGTAAAGTGAAACTGGTATAATGCGTATTGACCTGAATGCTCATCTCGTTTCCTATCGGGCTGTTCGAAGTGAAACCAAGTTTAGGGAAACGAAGGCGAGCGACCCCCCCCACCCGCTAATATCAAGGGGGTTTGCGTAGCCAGTAGTTTTCCCACCTGTGCTTAACTAGTATTATCTTACTTTGCTGTAGAACACATTGAGCCATATACGCACACACACACAAATGATATATATATATACGTAGATATATAAATATGACAAAATACCGTAGAAAAAGACAATAGCTACGGCGCCTGGGCGCGTTACTCTTTTGAGGTGAATGGCATAAGAAATCATAAATCATCGGGGATACTCAAATGCATCTTTATTACTAACAATCATATAGAAACGTCACGAAATGTTCAATAAGAAAAACTTCACTTAAAGTGCCCGAATGAGGATTCTGCCTCGGCCCCCTAAAAGAGGAGATTTCAATAGGCATGGCGAATGAGCGGCATCCATCCATTCAATGCCCCTCCCCGTGTGGGCCCTCCTGTTCCGGTGTGTAATGAGGATGCGCAAGCAGGCTCGACCATAAGGGAGAGGTTATTTCGGATATAGGCAACCGGTAATCGAGACCTCCTTCCTGGGACTGATGGCCTTTCGGCTATTGGCACTGACAAGCTGGCTATGATGGGTACTCGGACTAGGGACTATGCTGGACTACCGGCAATGGCAACTGGCTATCTTATCTATCGACTTCATTCAACGACTATCGACTATCAGCACCTTCGGGCATCTCAGATTGTCTATGATGACTGTCAATGAGTACTTGGCACTGACTACTTGGCACCAAGCATAGTTTTATAGCTGCACAAACCATAGCTTCTAGCTGCACTGACTGTATCCAGCCCAGTCGAGATAGCAAACCAAGCCAAGTTGAATAGTAGTGCAGCAGCCGCAGTTGATTAGCCAATCTGATTAGCAAATAGCCAAGCGTTTGAGTATCCAAGTTGAGTATCTGAGTATCCAATCCCAACCGAGTAGCCCCCAGTCTGATCAGCCCAGTCTGATAAGCCCAACCGTGCAGTCCAGCCCCCCCCCCAGGTAGGAGATTCAAATGTTCCGGTAGCGTTAAGTGAGTTAGAGGTCGAGGTAGAGTGTTGGAGGGTGGAGAACGGGTACGACAGATTATCCCTCGCTGGATGGGTAATTAGATATATTCAAGTAGAAAATCAAGCTAAGCATCGAATCAACACTGGGATAAACACCTGAATCGAGTGGGTCAAAACCTGTCAATCATAGGGAAACTATCTGAAAGGGTATAGTGCAGTTAAGATAAAATAGATTTCGTGCTCCGAAATTCTTTGTCCCCGCAAAGCGAGCAATTTGATTAGGAAAGAATGTCAAATGAGTCTGTTTTGTAGAACCGGTAACCAAGTATCCAAGCCAAGTATCCAATCCAAGTAGCCCAGTGGAGTATTATCCCATCCCAGGATCCCATGAGCTCAACCGAGTAGCCGATTCGAGCAGCTGAGTATCCCAGCCCAGCTATTTTCATTCTTTCCTATGCAGCAATGATCTCCTATTTGCAATGAATTTTTCCAGCCCAGCGCATGAGCCCAACCGAGTGTCCCATCCCCTCCCATAAGCCCAAGCCGAGCAACCCAGCCCAGCTATGACCGGCTTCCAATGAATGAATGACTATTGGTGGTAATGACTTACTACTATGACTGTTTGGCACCATCACTGGCTATTGGCGACCACTGGCTGCTGCTATTTGACCCTCTGACAAGTTCCAACCTCCTGTCAATCTGTTGCTTATGGGGCGGATGCTGTAGTAACAAAGGTTCCGTAGGTGAAAGTGAGGTCGAGGTTCGAGGTGGTTCCTTAGCGGTAAGTTTGTAGAGGCCTTCTCTCTATCGGTAGATGTGGGCTTTCTATTTGTCCGTCCGTTGGACTGCCCGCCCATATTGAATATGTGGGCTGTTGTTCTCCACCACTTATATCGAAGATGTTTTCCATCAATCAAGATCTAACTGGGAAAAAAGCGCAACCCACCTCCCTTAGTGGCACAACCTGACTAGCGTGAATGAAACCGTGTGTATAGCACATGATCGATCCTAATATGAAGCAGTTGATTCCTAATAGTAAGTTGATCCAGTCGATGAACCAGCAGCACCAGTAGCGGATCAATATGTAGCTGGAGTCATAGTGGTAATAGCAGTTTCTGACCTAGGAGCTAAGGCGGTTTATGGATATGAAAAGTGGGATGCTCATGGTGGTAATTAAGATGCTCGTGAGCGTGATCGGTATTCAGAGCCGTATGTTCCAGGAGCAGGACCAGATCGAGTAGTTGAAAAGGTTGCTAAGCGCCTAGTGGAGTTTGTAGATGTAGATAAAGCCCCAGGTGCACGCGCATTCCTGTCCGGATCGTTTGTTAGAAAGCCACTACCCTACCTTTCATCTTTGACTCTTTGGAGTGCCATAGCCCGCAGCACTTCAGTAATGAGTGTAGTGAGTGATAGAAGTTTTCCCCCTGTACTTGTTGGACTAGGGTGTGTTTTGGGGTATATAGGTGTTTTACCGGAAGCATCGCAATGTGTGGGACGTATTCAACTAATTGTATCAGGAGTGCTTGCTGTGAGTGGTGGAGTCAATGGTATACAGCGCTCCCATCTCTGTCAAGCTCTCGTCCTAGAGGCAATGGGATACAAAGTCTATGGCAACTTGAAACTCCGGAATGACCTCCCTACGTTATTGTAAGCTGTAGGCGGCGTCCAAAAACACTCTGCGTAGGTGCCATTCTATTGACGATGGATTTCTTCCCTCATCACTCCCAGCTCAGCTATTGTGTTGCTAATTTCCATGGCCAGCTGAGCTAGCTCCTCCTGTCCGATCCGGTTATGTAAGCTACGTAGGCCACATGATTCAACTAGCACCTATTCGTTCTTCTAAAGGTCGGATGTAAGTGCTTCTGCCTTTGCTTTATGAAGTGCTTATTAAAGATCATAGTCAACTGCATAATCGAAATAAAGAGAAGAATCAACGGAATCAACTGCTACTGGTGCTTCTGTAGGTTCTTATGCATCTGGCTTTGGAAAATCTGAATATGGATCTGCTGCATCTTGGTCACGATCGCTTTCAACCCTAATCAAAAGGCTCCTCTACTGGTCACATAATCTGGCCCATTCAAGTTTACCAAGTATTTGAGTTCCGCAGCATTATCTATAATGTGCCTCTCTTACCCGCCCAAAGCAAAGCGCGGTTGAATAACTTACCCCTTCAAACTCTATATTGCCTTGCCCCTAGCGGTAATGACCATAATGACATATATAATAGCAGCATTGTCGAAGATCAGGTTCTCACTTACCAAATCTTTTCTTAACCAAAGGGTGTTAACGCTCACCCCAATCCCTTGGGTGAGGGAGAGGATGCGTAAGCATGACTCGACCAACGGGAGAGGATGCGTAAGCATGACTCGACCAACGGGAGAGGATGCGTAAGCATGACTCGACCAACGGGAGAGGATGCGTAAGCATGACTCGACCAACGGGAGAGGATGCGTAAGCATGACTCGACCAACGGGAGAGGATGCGTAAGCATGACTCGACCAACGGGAGAGGATGCGTAAGCATGACTCGACTGATAAGGAGAGGAAAAACCTTTCCCGAGTGTCACGAGGGGAATGGGGGGGCGTGCAACAACCTGAAACTCCCCACACAAGCACTGCCTGCCATATCGCTTCTTCGAACCGAGCCAATATATCCGATCCTGGGAGGAGCCGTATGAGGCGGAAGCTTCACGTACGGTTCTGAAGCCGAGCCTTTCCAGCCAGCAATGGGGCTTAGGGACCGATATGATGATCGGTTTAGGTAGGGCGGCCTACTACAACCTGTAGGGATACCCGTAGTGAGACCGCGATCCACAAACGAAGCATGGGACCCACCCTTACTCGAGAACGGAGAAGGGAAACATAGCATGTCGCAAGAGCGAGGCGAGGGGGGGATGGCCCTACCTGCCCCCCGACCCGATGGTAGGAGCCTGCCCCAGGACGCCTCGCGAGCCTCCTGATGCTTTTAGAGATGAGGCCTTTCGGTCGGCGAAGCCAAGTCAATTTCGGGCCACCAAACCCTCACCATATGAATAGTGAGCGACTCCGTCCCTTCAACCGGAAAAGCGAACGTACGTTGTAACACTCCCTGCCTTCCAAAGGTGCCTAGATAGAGGACAGGCCAGACGCAACAGAGCGACCGGGAGCGGATTACCCACCTAGGGGGGAAAAGAGTCAAAGCATTTTGATCATGAAACAAAAATAATATTTTTTATTTAAAAGAAATGGCTATTGATTTGAATTTTGTATTAGAGATGTCCCTTCTTATAGATACATTATCTCAATTAGTTTTGTTGTTTTCCCAAACCTATCTATTGCAATAATTAAAAAAAAAAAAACTAATTGTCAGTCTTATGACAGTTGTTCACTGCTACTCGTCTCTATTACGATGGAAATTGCGACGGTTGCTAATGCCAACAATATAGCACATTCATCACAAAAATTCGTCATTGATTGACCTATTGATGCTAACCTTTCTATTGTTCTTCCAACACATATGCCCGTGGGTGTCGGTAGAGCAACACACAATTTCGTCTGTCTTCCAAAGACTAGTTTTGTCGAAGTAAGTATACTTTCGGCGATATAATGGCCGCAGTGATTGTCGATCGTGTGACACCATAAGGGTCCTCTTTCCATTGGTAGAGTGACGTAAAAGGTCGTTGGTTGTCCCATAGCATGTTTCATCGAAGTAACTATACTTTCGATAGTAGACTGACCACAGTGATCGTTGATCTTGCGACACCATAGGAGTCCTCTTTCCATTGGTAGAGCAACGTAAAAGGATGTTGATCATCCCATGATATGTTTCGTCGAATCAACTATACATCCATATGTAGATCGACCGTAGTGATCATCGATTGTGCAACTCCATAAGAGTCGTCTTTCCATCGGTATTCCAACAACATATTAATATTCCTTTCATCCATATTAGGGGGTGGTTAGTCCTATGAAGAATTATTATATTAGGCCAATCTGTACAAATTTTTACATATATATACATCACATATATAACAAACAAAGTTCATCACAAATGCATAACCTAAATTTCTCTACATAGAGACAAAATGCAGAGCCCAACCCAAACACTAGTAGAGTGAAAATATAGAAAGACGAGCCCAAACAACATTGAAATAAACATGGTTAGACACATTGAATTGCATGCAATAGAACAATGTTGAATTACACATACTTGCACATAATTCAAGCAATATCGAAATACAATGAAGTAGAATTTTGTGCAATATCCTACCCTAAATTAGATGAGCATAATATATTGCAAAGGCTATTACAGATATTTTATTAAGTAGTTCTCAGCAAAGCATTAATGTTATGCATGTGAATTGTAGCATTGAAATACAACATTGAGTTGGAAGTGCAAAGATGAGCCCAAATAGTAGAAAAGTAGAAGCAAAAAAAGATAAGTTGCATGATTCTCTCACATTGTCTTTCTCTTGCCACTACAATTGTCTTCAATTTCAAATGTTATTACTTATTGATACAAAGGAGATTCAGTACCATGAATCAAATGAAGGAGATCCCAACATCATTTCTTGCAAAGCAATGAACTAAATCCTCACCTGCCTCATTCATGCTCACTTATGGAATCCAAGGGCAAGATATTTGGTCATTCCCTTTGCAGGTTAAAATTTCCACATCAACAAGGTGCCATGATGGCACACACTAAGTAGTAAGCCTCCCTAACACTAGTTAAGACTAAAATTATCCTCACCATTACAGATATACTAAAACATATCCCCTTAAATGGGACATTTCCTAGTGAATATTGCTCACTTACCTTTTTAAGTTAATGAATGTCTATCATTACTATCTTTATCTACTAGTTGTTCAAACATTCTATTCTTTTTTAATTTTTTCTATCAACTATCACCAGAATTTGTTTACACTATTGTTAGTGAATGTAATTTTCCATTACTCAAAATGCATAAATAGATTAAGCACTTGGAAGATCCCTTAATTCACTTGGATTATATAATTTCAATAACTAATATTAGTTTCAATGGTTTTTCTCAATTTCCAATATTATTGAACACTAACTCTAGAAAATGTGACAAAAAGAAGTTAACAAAAATCAAATGTTTACACTATGTTCTACGGGTAGCTCTCAAACCTTCCTCTCTCACTATTTTTTGTTCTAGATGAATTGGCAATTGGGTTGAGCTCATACTCACATGCTTTTTTGTACAAGATGAATCAACAATTGGGTCGAACTCATATTCCCACCCTGCCCTCCTAGGATGACAACTCCTAGGATGACAATAGGCACTTGACAATGGGGGAATTGAATAAGTCAACATGTGGGAAGACACAGTGGTTGGCACAATAACAGAGGTTATCCCCTCCACCCCGTGTCCAATCCCACTATTAGACATCTTTAACCCCTTGTGATAAAGCTCAAGAAGATATAATAGAAAAATAAAAATGGAACCTTAGTCACTCACATAACTTTATGTATCACAAGCTTGCCAAGTTAACTATCTGACACATACATAACACACAGTGGATTTATACTCAGAGACTTAGACGAAAATAACAAAGAATGATTTCAGAGACAGACAATGGAGAAACAACAAAATTACTTAGTCAGAAACAGCGAAATAGATAAAACAATAACACTCTTGGGCCTTGGCTTGCTTTCCTTGGCCAGAGAAATTACAAATTTATAGAGACAGAAGAAGGATCTAGAATCCTACGTGAATTTGGCTTCACACTTAACAACAACAACTTCCTACCAACCTTATTTAATGCCAATGAACCTATCGATGTGCATGGTCCGGGTATATTACTCAAAACTTTTCCGGGCTACCGTTTTGGACCAATTTTGGGCAGAATCCAGCTCGAAATTTAGAAAATCGTTAAACTGCTCTTACCCATAGGATTCAAATCAGTAACCAAACAAGTACAAAATGTGACCAGTATGTATTATCCATCTCGCAGACTTATAGAAAACGCCATTCTCGCAGAGCGTTCGTAGCTCCTGCAATACCCGAAATAAGCCCTTTTCTCACCAAAAGTCCCGCCGCTGCTCTTGTCCACTTCTTAAAGTGGAGCGCAGGAATGACGTCCTCCCTCATTCCCATTGGGTGGCTGTGCGAGCGTGCGCACAGACTCGAGATTTGGAATGGGATTTCGTTCTCCTGGGCAGAGAGCCCTGCGGGCCTTTTGAGCAACTGGGTGGCTTTTACTTTCCACGAACCAGGCGAGCCTCAGTGCGAAGCACGTGTGTGGATGTCCACGAAAATCCATGTTCAAGCGGTACACAGACAAGAGGATTCGGGAATCGAGATCGACCCTACTGTGGCATCTCCATTAATGCCAGTCTACTATTTATTTTTGGCAATCCTCTGCCTGCCTGCTTTTGATCTCGCTCTGAGACATTTGATTAAAAAACTTTAGGTCTAGGGTTTTTAATTGAACAAAATCTCTGAAGCAGGATTCTATCTTGTACTAAAATTTATGAAATGATGGAACTATATAATACACACCTAAAATTTTATGTCATGGAGCAGTCTAATCCGTTTTCGCTTTTCAAAGGAATCGATTTAAAAAAAATATATTTTTAAGTCTAATCCGTTTTCGCTTTTTTCAATGGATTTAAAAAATTTTGATTTTTTTATTTGATTGTGAATTTTAATGGTTTAAAAGACATTTTAAATGTATGGAGTAAATAAATTTTAGGTGTTTCAATGGTTGTTGATTGAGTTGAATCCATTTCCATTATTAAGAAGATCATTCAAATATTTTCAATGAGAAAATAGACATCTTGTTGAAATGGTCGTTTGTTTAAAAAAGTTTCCTATAAGTAACTTAGTTTAAATAGGTATTGATTTTGCCTCAAAAATTAAGGGTTTTTTTTTTTGCACAATTTTGACTAAATCCAATGGAATTTTTTTAGAGACACAGGTTATAGTAGTCAAGTTTCAGATATTTAGGTGCTCCATGGGATTTTTGAGAGTATTGAATCCATTTCCCTCATTAAAAAACAATTCAAACACTGTCACTTTCATATTTTTTGAAAAAAAATTGTTGGATTCTATTGTTGTGGTGAAATCTTAGTTTGCTTAGACAAATCCTTTCGATTGTCTAAACATAAAACATTTCCACTGAAAAGAATACTTTTCCGGCACTATTTTGATGAAATCCAGTAGAAATTTTTGGGGATTTAGGCTAAAGTGTAAGTTCCATAATTTTAGGTGCTCCAGGGTATTGAGTCAATTTCCACCATTAAAAAAGATTCAAACACTTCTAGTATCAGTTTAAAAATAAAAAAAATACGGTTGCAACTTAGAAAAGTCATTTCAAAATAGGGTAGTTTAAACAGGGAACAATTTCCCCCATAAAAGAACAATTTTTCTAGCACGATTTTGATAAAGTTCCAATGGAAATTTTGGAAACCTAGGTTACAATTGTCAAGATTTAGAAATTTTAGGTGCTCCAAAGATTCATGCGGGTGTTGAATCCATTTCCATGATTAAAAAAATCGTCCTCCAAGCAAAATCGTTGCTAGCTTAGACAAGTCCTTTCAAACAATTTCACATGAAAAAGAATGCAAATAATAATGCCTTTCAAATTAATCACATCATTAGGATTTGGTAGACGTTTAGAACCAACTAATGTGGTTCATTCTTGGGACAAAGGGAAAATAATGGTATTTTTGGCACGATTTTGATGAAATCGCGCAGAAACTTTTGGAAATCCAGGGTACAACAGTAAGTTTCAGAACTTTAAGTGCTCCATGGGTTCTTGAGACTGTTGAACCCATTTCCGCCATTAAAAACATGATGCAAATACTCTGAATTTCAGAATTTTGAAAAAAAAGGTCTAATTCCAACAAAAAAATTGTCGTGAAGACAAAATTGTTGTTTGCTTAGACAAGTCCTTTCGAAATAGCTTAGTCTTTGGCCTAGAAAAGAATGGTTTTTCTGGCATAATTTTGATGAAATCTAGCGGAAATTTTTGGAAATCGAAATTACAACCGTTGAATTTCAGAATTTTAGATGCTCTAGGGGTTCTTGAAGGTGCTAAATCCATTTGCGCTCTTAAAAGAACTATTCAAGACACTCCCTGTTTCAAAAAAAAATTGAAAAAAAAAATTATGCTAGATTCAGACAAAAATTAAACTGTTGCAGAATTTTTAGATGCGCTAGGGGTCTTTAAAGGTGCTGAATCCATTTGCACTATTAAAAAAAACTATTCAAAACACTCCGGATTTCAAAAAAAAATTGAAAAGAAAAATTCCAGATTCCCACGAAAAAAATTGTTGTGAGGCGAAATCGTTGCTTGCTTAGACAAATGTTCTTGAGAGATTGTATCCATCGAAAAACAATTAAAGTCCTCCTGGTTTTGAATGTATCAACGCCACAGCCTCCAACGAAATAACCTCGAAATGAATACAGTCAGCCACTGTACAGCCTCCAACGAAATAACCTCGAGATGAATACAATGAGAGAGCGACAGATAATGTCCGCCATTGTTGTGAGAGGTATATATGATACCAGAGAAACGTACTCCCCTCGTATTCTTGTTCGGTCCGCGCTTCACGAGAACAGATTGCCATCATGACCGGTCGCTCTTCAGAGTTGCAGGTAGCGTTCAGGTCAATGGGTGCCTCGTGGGAGAAGGCGTTTCGTCAGGAATGACTGTGTGTTGGAAATAGTTATGCCGACAGCCTCAGGAATCGTGATAATAATTCATCGCATGCAGTGGCACCGTGACAATTTAAATATATTTGTTTCCTCCTCAAAGCGATAAATATGCGTGAACAACCCACCAATTTCCGAATCCCCACAGCCGCTCGTGTTATTCTTACTTTTCTGTTATTTGCTTTCCGGTCAAAATGACGTCATGCCACTCGTGTATGCCACCAACGTTGCGATTGCTGCAAATTCGCTGTGGTTAGTTAAATTTAATTTATTTATATGTAGCGAAACTTGATCCATGCACTGATGACATAGGGCGTGGGAACTCACCTGCATGAGTTGTGTGGGAATAAGAAGCTTGAATTTAAAATAAGACTGGTCAAAATAGATAACACCAAATTTTTTTACCAAGGAGAATGTTTCATATTTAAAAAATCTTGCTTTATTTAAAAACACTTTTATAGTATTAAAGAGTATTGAAATAATCAATCTAGTGCAATTGAGGTACATTTTGTCTAAGTTCATCTATAATTTTAATCATAAATTTTAATCTATACTTATTTATTCATATTTATTTTTATTCATATTCATATTGTTATCGTTTTGGTTTGTATTTAATTAATGTGTTTGAGTTTTCCTTTTAAAGATAATTGTGTATTTGATTTCATGATTCTTTACCTGGGTTTATTTAATTTCATGATTCTCTATCTATGGTAAGGGTTTATTTTCTAAAAATTATTATGTGATTGGTTTATTATTTTTAATAAAAATAAATAAATTACCGTGATTTGTAAGATTGTAAATTTTTCACCCAGGTCAAATATTTTTGGGTTTTAGGTCGTTTGAGTTATTTTAGAGATAAATTGTATATTTGGTTTTTAGACTCCTTATTTTTTTTGTTTTTTTTAATAAGATACTATTGGTAGATATAAGTTGGTTTACCTTTTTCCTATTTAAAAAAAACTCAATTATCATAAATAACTTAATTATTATAAATAACTTATTGGTAATTTCTAAAAGTATAAATTTTCACTCACATCAAATGCTTTAAGTCTTTGGTTGTGAATCTCTTTGCTTGCATCCAAAAAAAATATAAGTTATTAACTTATAAAAAATAACTCAAAATTTTCATAAACATAAATCATTGATATTTGTTTTATCAAAATTTAATTATTCAATATTATTTGTCTTTTCACCAAAATTTAATAATAATATATATGATGAAATTCTTAACTTTTATTATTTAAAATATATTTTTAAATAAATTAATTAATTCAATTTTTTAAATCAATTTATATAAATTTAACAATTAAATTTTAAGCATTTCAAACATTTTTAATCAAACTTTAAATAACCAAAAAAAAGCAAGTTTAAACTACGCTATTTGTTTGCACCACCTATCAATGATAATTTTCACATAACTATTATGAGAACTAGAGCAAACACGGCCAAAGAAAAAGAGTGATGGGAGTTGTTTATAATGCGATTTTTTGGAGCCGGAATTTGGTGAAAATTTTGATGTGAAATCTTGATTTGTGTTATTTAAACTAGTTTTTTAACTGTATATATGGATTCAGCACCATGAAAAACCCCTAGGGCACTTCTATTGTGCAATATTTACACATCAATTTTATGATTTCAATGAAATCCTGCTGGATTTTAAAGAAATTAGACCGAAAAAATCCACCAAAAAAACTTCCAAAAAATCACGTTAAAAACAACTCCGTTGTAAAATATTTGTATTTTTTCCTATATTAAAAAATCATAAGCAAAATAAATTTGTGTCAATGGTTCGAGACGCGTTTTATTTTCAACATTGATACAATGATGGCATTGCTTTCTTGGTATTTGTCCAGATTTAATTTGTTGTTTATTGGTGTCATGTGCATTGAACGTCGAATTGAATTGTTATTAAAGCTGTTTGTGGACGTGGAACCACGGTGGCTATGCGTAGTTTGTTTAGTACTCGTGTTTAGTGTTTTATTAGGAAGAAAATATGTTTTTAAGGAGATTGTGGACTCTTTCATGGAATATTTTTATTATGGTAGGTACGGGTTTATATTATACAAATAAGAGGGTTTTATATATTAATTTGATATTTAATATGTTTATTTGATATTTCATTAAGTTATGATTATTATGAGTATGCTGATGATTCATATGTTAGATTTATGTCGCATGATATTAATAAACATATATTAAAGGAAATTGAAGGCGAAACTATTTTTAAGATATATTTTTAGAGGACTATGGTTTGCCGTATAACATCTTAAATGACTCTTTGTGTGTATTTGTTTACATATTATTAGGTTGGTAAGTGAGGTTGTGTTGGGGCCATGTATCTGTGCATATATATGTGCTTTGGGCTTGCATGCTTATATTTACATGTTTAGAGGCCAGAGTTCCCATGTGATTAAGGTCGGAGAGGCTATATGCTAGAAGGCTAGTAAACCTAGCAATGTTATATGTAATCACATCCATGTTAATAAAATATATCATTATTGTAAATCAAATCAGATCATAAAATATATAAATCGCAACCCTTTGGAAGGTGAAGGGGGCAATGCACAAGCCAAATGGAAGGAATTTGTAAGCAAAAGTCCCCCAAGGACAAGTGAAGGTGGTTTTATCTTAATCTTCAAGATTGATTTGGATCTAATTGTACCCATTGAACCCATCCAAAAAGGAAAATATTTTTTCCCAGCAAGCACATCAAGGACTTGGTCAGTGAAGGGAAAGGGGAAAAGATCCTTCCTTGTGGCTTTGTTAAGTTCTCTGTAACCAACATAGATTATCCACTTGCCATTTTTCTTAGGAATAATAACCAAAAGAGACACCCATTCACTATCTAATATCGGACAGATGAACCCTGCATCTAATAAATTTTGCAATTGTTCCTTCACAATATCTTTTAATGCAAGAATCATTCACCTTTGAGGTTGGTGAACAAGTTTGTGAGCCTTCTTGACATATATGTGGTGAGTGCACACATAATCATATACTCCTTCCATCCCCTTGTATTCCCATGCAAATGCATGAATATGTTTTTTTAAGACAATGAGCTATTGGTCCTCCTGATCAGCTGAAAGCGAGGAGCTAATTTTCAACATTTTAGAGAGGTTAAACTCTATTATTTTATATTGTTTTGCTCAAAACTAGTAGTCAATAATTCTTCCCATAGACTATCTTGGGAACAACTAGGCTTCCCTAGGGATTGCCCTTCTTTTATCCCATTAATATTCATGGCAGCAGGATATTAGTTTTGCATAAAATTACTAATTAAATCATCTTCATCATCCTACTTGTTGCCAATGATGGTTTCTAATGTACACACAGAGTAGGATGATGAGAGGAAAGAAACCTCTTCTTCTTTTCCTTTATCCATGTAGAGAAGTCATTCTAAAGAAGAGGTTGAGCTAGGGAGTATAATACAAGCTATTTTCAAGATTACCCATTAGTGATGGTCATGTTTCCAACCCTACAATTGATATATGTATTAGCTATTGAAAATAGCAACAACAAGAAATGCTAAATATAGAAGTGCTAAAAATAGCATTTCGGGATACATTCCAATTTTAGTTAGTCCCTAGACTTAAATTGAAAATTAAAATTCGAATTTGATCTTAGCAGCTATTTGAAAAATAATTAATTAATTCATCTTGAGTTAATTAGTTGGAGAAAATCAAACTTGAAGTCTATGTGAAGACATGCAACAATTATCCCTTTGATTGAGGAAGTTATCCCTTAATTAAGGAGATCAGGATGAGTTGTAATTAGTTAGCTCAGTTAACTGAGTTAAGTCCAGTTACATTAGTTCCAACAGTTTGTGGAACTGATTGTGAGTTCGATTAGTTAATGCATGCATGCATGTAACTAGTGTACTTCAGATAACTAAATATTCTCTCATAAATAACTCATGCAAGTCAGTTTAGTCAGAGACCCAGTTGAGGTCAGAGGATGGGACAATGTACTATCAGTTGTAGGAATATTCCCTTGAGGATATCTCTTGCATGCAGAAGGAATTCATTCCTCGAGGATTGCGCAATTATTTCTGAGTTTGGTGAGTTGTGTGAGAAGTGAATTCACACAGGTGGTAGCCAGAGGACCCAGGAGAAACTACACAGGGAAATAGGAGGCTTGGAGGACTGAAGGAAGGCATATGTTGTGCCTATTCAATCTATGAGCAGCATTGAGGGATTGTACTAAGAGCTGGATAGCTTGTGAGCTAAAGCTTTGTGTAATCCAGAGATATTTTCCACTTGTATGATAATACAGATAGCGGTGTTTTTAGCTGAGGCTTTCCCCAGAGTATTCTTCTGTGTTCATGTGTGATTGATTTCTCATTCTCTGTTATATGTGTTCTATTTGATCTTGCTCAAAATCGATTACACTTCCACAAGTTTGTTTGTAGAAGTAGATCAAGTATTTTGATTTAGTATATTGCATTATCAGGTGATCTAAAGTGAGAATTTCTACATGGTATCGGAGCAAAGGTGATCAAAGCGAAGAACAATATACAAAGAAGGGAGAAGGGAGAAGTTTGAATTTCTTTATTATAGAAATTGAATTCTTATCACATCTCAAATTTCACCAATGGCATTCAACGGTTTGAGACTTGAGTAGGCCTTGGATGGCAGCTCGAATTATATAGCCTAGCAGGATCGCATGGAAGCGGTATTAGAGGACAATGGTTTGGAGGACTTCATTGATCAAGAAGTCCCCAAGCCAGTAGCAACTAATGCCCAAGAATTGGCAGAATGGAAGAAATGTGTGGCTAGAGCGAGGAGGATTCCTCTGGAGGGAGTTCGAGACCACATTGTCTCGAGTCTCCATGGGAAGGAGACACCGTTTTCAATGTGGAAAACATTGAATGATCTATATCAGAACATCAACGATCAGAGGAAGCTGGTGTTGAAAGACAAGCTTCGGAAAATCAAGTGTGAAAAGGGCGACATGATCTCTACATATCTGAACAAGCTCACCACCTGCACGGATGAGCTTGGAAGTGTAGGAATCACGATGACATGGTGAGTCTTGCTCTCCTCGGTCTTCCTAAGAGCTGGCATAGCTACCAAGACTTAGTAAATGGAAGAGAGAAACTGCCAGATTGGGAATGACTATGGTCGGATCTGATGCAAGAGGAGATCAGGAGAAGCACCAGAGATGGATCTTCATCAAAGCATGATGATGAAGAAAATCTAGCCTTAGCAAGTAAGGTGAGGAAAGGGAAGGGGAAGACTTCCCATTCCAAATCGAGTTCTTCCCATGGTGAGAAGAAGATTGACAAATCGAAAGTGCGATGCTTTCATTGTCATGAGGTGGGCCATTATGCTATGAATTGTCCACAGAAGAAATCCAAGAAGGAATCATCAAAAGGATCAGATGGTGAGGCACTGGTCTCACAGTTCGAATTGGATTTCACCCTTATCGCATGCATGGTTTCATCGATGGTGGGTTGTGTTTGGTTCCTGGACAAGGGAGCCTCATTCCACATGACCGGCGACAAGAGTTTATTCAATACCTTGGAGGAGAAGGACCTCCAGATGCACATAGAGATGGGCGATGATGGAAAGTATCGTGTTTCAGGTGAAGGTACAGTTGTGTTTCAGAGGGAGCATGGAGTTCCTCTCACCTTGACTTATGTAAATTATGTGCCTGGACTGAAGAAGAACCTGGTGTCCGTCGCAATGTTGGAAGACAAAGGCTATGATGTAGTCTTTAGTAAAGGAAAGGCATTCCTAAGACACATCGGCATTGGACAGACCAAGAGGATTGGGATTCGAGTTAAGAATCTCTACAAGCTGAACGTAGATGAATGTGCTGCATTGAGTTCCAAAGCAGAGTTGGTGCAAAGCCAAGATATTGGCGAGCTATGGCATAGAAGATTGGGCCACTTGCACCATGGGGCCTTGAAGATCATGCAACAGATTTCTACTGGACTTCCCAAGGGTAAACTAGAGCAAGTGGATACATGCAAAGGTTGTACCTTTGGTAAGTATGCAAAATATTCATTTCAGGATCGAGACAATCAAGCTGGAGCAATCCTGGAGTGAGTTCATACAGATGTGTATGGACCATTCTCGACAGCCTCCACAACTAAACAAAGGTACTACGTTATTTTCATTGATGATTTTTCTCGTAGATGTTGGATCTAATTCATGCAGAAGAAGGATCAAACCTTCTCAAGGTTTTGTGAGTTCAAAGCCTTGGTTGAGAAAGAATCTGGAAAGAAATAAGGGCCTTACGAAGTGACAATGGTGGAGAATATGTCTCTCAACAATTTAAGGACTTCTGTGCAGCAGAAGGAATTAAACGGGAGTTGACGACACCCCATAAGCCACAGCAAAATGGGGTGGCCGAAAGGAAGAACAAAACGATTGTGGGAGTAGCTCGGGCGATGCTGCATGACCAAGGCCTACCACTTCATTTGTGGGCTGAGGCATGCAATACAAAAATATACTTGCATAATAGAAGTTCGCATCGTATACTGGGAATGAAGACACCAGAGGAGGCTTTATCTGGGAAGAGACCAGATGTGAGTCACTTTAAGATCTTTAGCTCATCGGTATTTTTCCATGTGACCAAAGATGCCCGGAAGAAGCTAGAGCCAACAGCTAAGTTGGGGATACTTGTGGGGTGCACAGATACACCCCACAAATATCAGGTGTTCTTGCCTACCAGTCAGAGGACAGTGGTACGAAGAGATCTAAAGTTCAATGAGCAGAAGGGCATGCGAGTTTCCCTTGAGAGGGAGCTCAAGTTGCATGCAGAGGAGGAACTTTTGGTTCCTAAGGAGGAGGAGCCTCAGACTAATGCAGAGCAGCCGCATGCAGAGGATCCAGGAGTGGAGACATCCACTCATGCAGAGTCTTCCAGAGATTTGCGGAAACGGTTGAGGGAAGCTGACAGATTGATGATGGATGCGAGAGAGAATGTGGGACAACCATCTTCTCAGAGCAGACAGAGGAGGTCACCTGAGCGGTACACTGGTTACATGGCCCTGGTTGGGGAATGTATAGAGACCGAACCATATTCCTTCAAGGAAGCAGTGCAACAACAACTTTGGGTTGATGTTATGGTCGAGTATGACTCCATAGTTCAAAACAATGTTTGGGATGTTGTTCCAAGACAGAAGGACAAGTCAGTGGTGAGTTCTCGATGGATTTACAAGGTAAAGCAAGCAGCTGATGGGAGTGTGGAGAAACATAAGGCAAGGTTCATTGCCCGTGGTTTCTCACAGGTCGAGGGGATCGACTATGATGAGACTTTTTCTCCTGTAGCAAGGTACTCATCTATCAGATCAATGTTGGCACTATCAGCACAGATGGGTTGGAAGATCCATCAGATGGATGTGAAGACTGCATTCCTCAATGACAAGATTGAGGAAGAGGTGTACATAGAGCAGCCAGAAGGTTTTGAGACCTTTAATCATGAATCACATGTGTGTTGACTCAAGAGAGCTTTGTACAGGCGGAAGCAAGCACCTCGTGCTTGGTACACCAGGATCGACAACTATTTCACCGGGTTGGGCTTCACAAAGAGTGAAGCGGATGCGAACCTTTACCACATCATGGTAGAAGGTAAGCCATTGATCATTATTCTTTATGTTGATGATCTGATATTGACAAGTGATGATCAATTGATCAAGTCTTGCAAGGAGGACCTTGCAAGAGAGTTCGAGATGAAAGACATGGGTCTCATGCACTACTTTCTAGGCATGGAAGTGTGGCAAAAGGATGGGGAAGTGTTTGTGTCTCAAGGCAAGTATGCCAATGAGATACTCAAGAGAATCCACATGGAGAAGTGCAAGCCCATGCAAACTCCTCTAGCAGGTAACTGGAGGAAGGAGGATGCTACTTCAAGTGAGGTAGTAGTTTCTACTGTTTATCGGTAGTTTGTGGGTTCATTGATGTATTTAGTGAACACACGACCAAATTTGTGCTTTGCAGTGAACCAGTTGAGTCAAGCTATGGTTCAGCCTACCAAGTTGTTTTGGAAGGCAACGAAGCATGTGCTAAGATACCTCATAGGCACATCTCAATATGGATTATGGTATAAACAGACAGAGGGAGTGAAGCTTCAAGGTTTCACAGATGCAGATTGGGCATGGATTCCATCAGATCGGAAGAGCATTTTAGGAGGAATTTTCAACCTTGGTTCAGCTGCATTTTCTTGGTACAGTAGGAAATAGAGGTCAGTTGCACTTAGCTCAACAGAGGCTGAATACATGGTTTCCAGTTAGGCAGCATGTGAGGCCATTTGGATGCGGAAAATTCTAGTTGGATTGTTTGATCAGAGGATAGATCCAACTGTGATCTATTGCGATTATGAGAGTTGTATCAAACTCTCCGAGAATCGAGTATTTCATGACAGGTCCAAGCACATCGATATCCGGTATCATCATCTTCGAGACTATGTGGTGAAGAGGATCATGTTGTTGTAGTATGTTTCGACCGAGGAGTAGGATGTAGATATTTTGACTAAGGCATTGTCAAAATACAAATTCGAGTTCCATAGAGATAGGATCAGGGTGACAAATAATCCCTTTCTTGTTGAGAGGGAGTGTTGAAAATAGCAACAAGAAATGCTAAATATAGAAGTGCTAAAAATAGCATTGCTATAAATAGCATTTTGGGATACATTCCAATTTTAGTTAGTCCCTAAACTAAAATTGAGAATTAAAATTTGAATTTGATCTTAGCAGTTATTTGAAAAATAATTAATTAATTCATCTTGAGTTAATTAGTTGGAGAAAATCAAACATGAAATCTATGTGAAGACATGCAACAATTATCCCTTTGATTGAGGAAGTTATCCCTTAATTAAGGAGATCAGGATGAGTTGTAATTAGTTAGCTTAGTTAACTGAGTTAAGTCCAGTTAGATTAGTTCCAACAGTTTGTGGAACTGATTGTGAGTTTAGTTAGTTAATGCATGCATGCATGTAACTAGTGTACTTCAAATAACTGAATATTCTCTCATAAATAACTCATGCATGTCAGTTCATTCAGAGACCCAATTGAGATCAGAGGATGGGACAGTGTACTATCAATTGCAGGAATATTCCCTTGAGGATATCTCTTGCATGTAGAAGGAATTCATTCCTTGATGATTGTGCTGTTATTTCTGAGTTTGGTGAGTTGTGTGAGAAGTGAATTCACATAGGTGGCAACCAGAGGACCCGGGAGAAACTACGCAAGGAAATTGGAGGCTTGGAGGACTGAAGGAAAGCATATGTTGCGTCTATTCAGTCTATGAGCAGCATTGAGGGATTGTACTGAGAGCTGGATAGCTTGTGAGCTAAAGCTTTGTGTAATCCAGAGATATTTTCCACTTATATGATAATATAGATTGCGGGGTTTTTAGCTAAGGCTTTCCCTAGGGTATTCTTTTGTGTTCATGTGTGATTGATTTCTCATTCTCTGTTATATGTGTTCTATTTGATCTTTCTCAAAATCGATTAAGCGTCCACAAGTTTATTTGTAGAAGTAAATCAAGTATTTTGCTTTAGTATATTGCATTATCAGGTGATCTATAGTGAGAATTTCTACATTAGCAGTGGCTAACCATGGTCTCCTTAAGATGAGTGGATAGCCATTAAACTTGGTTTTGGGCTAGAGGAAAAGGAAGTATGTGGGATACTCCCATGAGCTAATAGATATCGTTACAACAATGATAGTTTTTTGGTGCTTTGTGGATGTATGAGCAAGTTGCGACACAATAGTGGTCTTTCTTAGAGATCCTTGGAATTTAAGTTTAAACATGATTTCCTTGGTGATGATATTGATTCCAACTCCCAAATCAATGAGATTGTTTGGAACTGCAATGTCATTTATGTGCACATCTACTACCAGGCTTCCAGGATCTAGATATTTGCGGATGATTACTCTCCCAAGCATTATATCGGCTAGTTTCCCTATGACATTGATAGTAGGGGCATCCCTTCTCTTTCTTCTGGGCCTTCTAAGAGATTCCTCTTTAATGAACATGTTATATATAGGAACATATTTGATGTCTTAGAGGAGAGGAAGTTTGACAGATTCTTCAATTCTCCCAAAAGTTTAGCTTCTTCTAGGGTGTGTGCTTTTTGTGTTGTCAACCTTTCAGGATAGGGAGGTTTATTTTGGGTGACCTGCGATACAAAATCCTCCTCTTCCTTGGGATTTTCAATTGGAAAAGGTGGATATAAATTTAGAAGGACCTTCCCTAACTTAAGGTTGATCGCCTATATTTCTATAGCATAAGTTTGGTAGGCATAGATTGGCTAATCCTACTTATTATTGGGACTTGGATTTAGTTGGGCAGGCATATAGGGCTGATTTGGAGGAATGTTATGGGGTACTTGTTGTTACTAAGGACGGGGCACCAAAGTAGGTGGTTTGGCCACCTAAGGTCTCCATCCTTATGATCGATTATCCCATTGAAAAGGCTAATTAGGCAATAGCTAGAAGGGAGGAACAACAGTTTGAGGACAATATATCCAAGGAGTGGGCATAGGTCAGGGTGAAGGATTAGGAGGGAACCATGGTTTATAGTGAGTATTATAATTAGTATTGAAAGGAGAAGGGAAGTTTGGCATTTCCTTAGAGCTCGTGGCATCATTTGCTTAACAAAGTTGAACTGTTCCATGTTTCCTTCTGCTCCTTGGTACATAGGCTTTAGAGCTAGAAAAGATTGACATTTATTAGTGGAATAGTTTTTCTCGCATAAGAAAATATAAATTTTTATTACAACTTTTTTCAAGATTTTGATTGTGCCTAGAGGAGCTTTATAGTCTAGAGAGGGATATTGTTTTGTAACATTATATTAAAAAAATAGAATGATATTTACATTAAAAATAAAAAAATGTTAATAACAAAAAACACTTTCAATATTAAACATAAATATTAATAATAAAAACCTTTCAATGTCAACCATAATTAGAATACTTCAATGCCCACCATAAATAGCATATTTTTACATTAACTTCATCTATAAAGAGAGAGAAATTAATTAATAATACAATATTTCTAATTTGCTTTCTACTTTTCCGTATGAGGTTTTTCCCATTAACTATTTATAAAATTTACACGTGACACTTAAAATAATATTGGTATTATACTCCTTCCATGCTCAACATAGAGTTTACATGTGATATTAAAAAAATATATTAATAGGAAAATATTTAGTGTTAATCATAAATAAAATATTTCAATTTCCATATAAGTAACATAATTTTATATCAACTTAATATATACATAAATAAAGAAAATGAAGAAACTTTTTTATTTTATTTTACTTTATCCAATATCAACTTTATATATATATATATATATATATATATATATATATATATATATATATATAAAATGATCATAAATAAAATATTACAATACTCACTTTATATAGTATAATTTTATATTTTGTAAAGAGAGAAAAATAATTCAAAGTAAAATTAATGTTGTCATCTAAATTAAACCCATAATAAGCATCAAAACACTTCATCATACATCTCACATTACTAAAATTTTAAAAATAATAATAAAAGTTAATTAAACAATAACTTTATTTTAAATTGTCAACCTAGTTGAGATCAAGGGATAGAGACACATATTGTGTTTTTTGCCATGGCGACTTCAAATCTTCGGAGACATGTTCTACTTGGTGAAAGTTGTGAAAAAAAATTGTATTAATATATACACCAACATAGATACATCTCAACTACTACGGATCTAACATGAGACTTCAAATCTTCGGAGACATGTTCTACTTGGTGAAAGTTGTGAAAAAAAATTGTATTAATATATACACCAACATAGATACATCTCAACTACTACGGATCTAACATGAGGCGAGAGGGATCAAATTTCTTTACGTTCAAACTTCTTTAGAGTGCAAAATACAATGTGTTATTTTTTATTATTTAAAATGTATTTTTGAATGCTAAATAGAGAATATATAGGACCAAATAAACATTTTAACCATAAAAACTTATTTTTTTCATGGTATATACATAATCTTTTTAAATGATATATAATATATACTTAATTTACTTTAAAATATTTTACATTACATGTACATCGAGACACTTTATCATACAAATGAAAATGGTTTTTTATAATTAATATATTTTTAAATATATGTTAATATTAATTCTTAATTTTTTTTTTTATATATAGATATATATATGAAGTTGATATAGACATAAATTAGTTAACATAGATCCTTACACATCTCCCTCATATTGGGTTGTAGAATGAGCCTCTGGGCTCAATTAACTATGGAGATTAACTATGAATACTACTAAGAATATTCTAGAAAATTCAGTGGAGGGTAAATATGCATGGTTCACCCAATAATTGTTTAAGCTGAAAGAGTGTCTATTTTGGAATAATCTTCTACAATTTTAATTTAACTATGAATAATTATTAAGCAGATGGTAGATATTTAACATTTGAGGAATATTTTAGAATATTCACAATAGTATACACAAATCAAAAGCTGAGATTTATCTCCAAAGTAGTTATGCCATTTTTCCCCATTCAATTAAATTGATTAATTTAAAAAAATGTCATATGAAATGAGCTATGGTTTTTTGGGCATGTGGTATTGTTAAACCATGGTATTCGCCTTGTAACAAAACTTATTTATAGATTAAGAATCTCCATGGTAATGTAGTGATAACTTATATATTAATTTTTATTTATTTATTAATAATAATAATTTAAAATTAAGTTATAATTTAGTGAGTTTTTATTGCAAAATTAAATAAAAAAATGCATCTTTCTCATAAACAATTTTAAATGTCTGGTCAATAAAAAATAACAAAAACTTAAAAGTGATATTGGGATGAGTGTAAACATCTAAATGTTGGATCGATTAATAATAAAAGGTTAAAAGTAATAAACAAAATAATAAAATTCAATTTGTTATATTTTGATTTTGTTATTAGCTCGTGAATAGGCTTGGGAAAACTTATATATATAAAGATGTGAAATTTATATAATATAAGTAGTATTATTAAGAACCAGTGTAGATTCATTTTAATAAAAGATCCAAGCTATGAGAGCAAGCAAAGTGGCTAACAATAATAGAGGAAAAATAGTACATGACTCTTTTAAGTTTTTCATTATTGTATTTCTTTGACATGATTGACTGAAAATATAGGCTTCATATTTAACAACCAATTCGGTTTTTCAACTTAGATACTTTCTTAAGCACAATACAATCAGATCAAATTTAAGAGAGAAGGGGTGGGAGAGAGAGGGTGAGAGCCTGACAGATTTGGAGGGCAGAGAGAGAGAAAGAAAGAGAAAGAGTTTGTAATGTGGGAGGGCGGGAGGGTGGGAGAGAGAGGGAGAGACAAGAATG
The DNA here is from genome assembly GCA_031772625.1 of Pinus tabuliformis. Lineage (NCBI taxonomy): Eukaryota > Viridiplantae > Streptophyta > Pinopsida > Pinales > Pinaceae > Pinus > Pinus tabuliformis. The sequence goes on along the minus strand of CM062814.1, from coordinate 431,314,863 downwards.
AAGAGAGAGAGGAGGGGAGATAGAGAAGGAGAGAGAGAGATGGAGTTAGATGAGGAGAGAGAGGGAGGAAAGAACAAAGACATAAAGAGATAGAGGTGGAGATAGAGAGGGAGAGACAAGAGAGAGATGGAGACAGAGTGAGGGAGAGAGGAAAGGAGGAAAGAGAGAGGAGAGGAGAGGAGAGAGATAGGGGGAGAAGGGGAAGAGATAGATAGAGAGACATAAAGATGGAGGGGAGAGAGAGAAGGAGAGAGAAAGGGAGATAGTGATAGAGCTGGAGGGAAGAGAGATAGAGTGATTGTTAGGTCCCTATAATACTAGCGATTCACCCATTACTATTGTCATTGTAGCCCTTATTGTTATTGTTGTGCCCCTATTGTCCCCACATTGTTATTATTGTGCCCTATAGAAGTCCACTATTATTATTTTTGTTATGTCGGCTTTGATTATATTGTGAACCCTTATACTTCTATATATAGAAAGAAGGTTTTGTCATTTGTAGCATCCAAGAATTGTTCATTTGTGTAATGTAAAGGAGGTTTCCCCCTCAAAGAGGCTCATTTTGAAGTCGTTGATCTATCTTTTCTATCTTTTTGTGAGCTGGTTTCATAACAGTGATGCGGGGGAGAGATAGAGGAAGGTGGGAGATAAAGGGAGAGAGAGGACTTGAGAGAGAGAGAGATGGAGTTGGAGGGGGAGAGAGAGGTATGGAGGAAGAAAGTGATAGAGGGAGAAATATGGAGAGAGAGGGAGTGACAAGGGGGAGAGAGAGAGAGAGAGAGAGAAGGGGAAGAGAGAGAGGCAGAGGAAGAGAGATAGATAGATAGATATGTAGAGACAATGTGTATGTTTGGGAGGTGAGATACATAGAGGGAATAAGAAAGAGACACATAGATGAAAATATAGATATTAGATAGTATTATATAACTAGCCTAGATCCATCTTAACCCCAAATCTATCAAGTGCCGATAGGATCAAATCTCTCAAGGTGTAAACCTTTCCTCAAGTTTTGAAAAAAAAAGGTTGTTTGCACCTCGAGAGATTTGATCCCTCTCGGTGCTTTATAGATTCGGGGTTAATATGGATAGGTTGGTAAATCTTAATGAATATGTACACACACACTCTCTGTAGTTTGTAATTTTTCATTGTTTAAATTATATTCTTGAATTCTATATAGAGTACATAAACTTGTAAGTACAAAACAAGTTTGTTAAATTTTAGGGAAAATTGACAAAAAAAGATAATACCAATAGTGAGACTACTTCAAACATTTTAACCATAAAGTTTTTTTTTCAATTGTTTTATATGATATATACCTAATTTATTCTTAAATAATATATAATATATACATTGTTGACATTAAAAGATTTTACATAACATATGCATTGACTATATTGTCCACATTAAAATGGTTTCTTTTGTTATTAATATATTTTTAAGTATTTGTCCCCTATGGAGGGTGCACAGAGGGAGAGACTTATTTTATTTCTGATCAAAAGGATGGGGGCGCCGATGATGATATAATTCTAGGGGATCAGGATCCTACTTCTTTGTGCAAATAGGAGTTGGTAAATAAAGATGTATCTTTGGGTATGTTGAAGTGTGTGTATGAATCAACATCTTTTGACACCCACAAGGAACTCCTTTAGTTCTCAACAATACTCTGCAAATTACTTTGGTTGATTTTCCTCCTATAGGTTGGACCAAGGTTGTGAGAAAGAGAGGAAAGAAAAGTAGCTCTAAAGACCCTCCCCAAGTCTAGTGATTATATTGAGCTTGTCAAATACATGGTAGTTTCTTCTTTTTGGTCTATGAAATCCATAGTTTGTCAATGTTCTTAGATGGACAACTACTACAACAATGCAATTCTATTTTTTTGGATAATAGAAAATATTAATTTACAAAAAAATATTTTTAAGTATATGCCAATATTAATTCTGTTTTTCCAAAGAAAATAAACCTTTATTTTCATGAGAATAGAATATACATGTTATTATCCACCAAGTTAGACCCAAAAACCAACATTACATTAGAAAGACGCACAACTTAGCTTTACCACCAAAAAAAACGCACAACTTAGCGTTGTAGCACAAATATTGAGGCATCATCATCTGTGATAAACTCACTACATAACAAAAAGGGGAAGGTAACACGCAGATTACATGCTAATCTACATAGCAAAGCAACTGATGAGGCCACCCTAACATTCACAACCAAAAAGAGAGACCTTTACATGCTAATATACATAGCTAAGTAACCGATGAGACCACCCTAACATTCACAACCAAAAAGAGAGACCTTCCACAGTTTAAGAGAGCCTTGTATAGTCCCTCTAGAAATAGATTGACTTTCCTCCCAACAATGTTATATCAATATTACATAATTTTTTTGTATATTGATTATTCATACTTTAATTTTACTTCTAATTACTTTGTGGAAATCAAAATATTTTATTTATTATTGAGAATTAGTGGAATGTTTTAACTATATTAGGTTGTAATATCAACAACAAATAGAATGATCATAGTGAGGTTGAGATTATTGAGGTTTTATAATACTTTTAATCAAAACTAACTTAAAAACCCATATTCATTTTTGTTTTTTGTTATAGCTAATATTGTTTTTCTATTTAGAAAAAAATAATTTATTTTTTAAAGGTACATGTGTTAACTCTACATTGAGCACAAAGACGGAATCACACATCACCCTCATACTGAATTCTCCGTTCGCACAATCTGTGCTTTCCATGCAATAACTAAAAATGTATATATATAGAAGAAAAAGATCTTATTCCATGGATATATACTTTCTACTTCCCAACAAAAAAATATATATATATATATATATATATATATATATATATATATACTTATACTTTCTACTTCCCAAAAAAACATATATATATATATGTATGTATGACTTGAACATACACACATATGAAACTACATAGATTTAAGTCTAGATCTATTAAACAACAAAGTGGATCAAATTTTTACATATCATTAATGTTTAATTGATAATTTGCTTTGTAAAAATAATAATCTAATTATTTATTTATTTATGCACACTCTTAGTATTATTTGTCTAAACTTTCTATCCCCGAAGATGGGTGAAGTGTTCACCCAAAAAGTGTATCACTTGTCTAAGCCTTTTGTCCCTGAAGATGGGTGAAGTATACAGTGTTCCAAAAACTCTTATCATCCAGTTTTACATTGTAAACAGAATTACATTACATTTTAGATAATTTGATCACTCTCCACTCACAAATCCAAACTTAAACTTAAGATTTTTTCTACAAAGGTTACAAATTTGCTCGGAAAATTATTTTTTACCAGTTATTTTTTTTTTAATGTGATCGTATGAGTGTTTGAATTGTTTTTTAATGATGGAAATAGAAAATTTGGTTGGAAAATTATTTTTTACTCGTTAATTTTTTTTTAATGTGATCGTATGAGTGTTTGAATTGTTTTTTATGATGGAAATAGAATCAGCACCATCAAAAACTTCCTTGGCACCCAAAATCTTGAAGTTTGACAACTATAATCAAAATTTCCCAAAATTTCTACAAAATTTGACAAAAATCATGCCAATTTCTACTAATTTTTAGACAAATTTATGGTCTTACGCTAATCTTAAACTTAATATAAATCTTAAATAAATGTTTTACTCTGTAGAAAAAAACGTTTAAATTACTTCATTGTTATCTGTAAGATTCCGTGTAGCATTCCATTTACAGGCTGGAAACTTATAACATGACAAATAAATTTATTGCAAATTTATCTTCTACCGAAAAGTTTATTGTACTTCCACCACCTTTTCACGTAATCCAATCTCTAAAGACCCAGTATATATTGCAATCAATACAACACTGTTTCGCTGACCGAACTGATTTTACTTGTTTTCCCCTGCGGCACCTTGGATTGCGCCCGGGAAGAGATTACGGACTCGATTCATCGCCACTGGCCGGTTAGTTGGCCGGGGCCCTGTAACTGCGCTGGCGTAGAGAGCACGTCACTGTCACCGACACTGACACACATTCCGTTACACTTTGCAGCTTCTGCAATACCCATTACACATATATGTACTGTCCGTGTGCGCAGACACACAGGATACGCGATCGTCCTTACTGTCGCCTCTTCATTTAATACCGTTACTATTTCAGCAGAAAACCCTACCTTTTCCACTTTCTCTTACATGTATTCTGCTCTCCTTCGCCCCACGCTGTGTAAGAACAGGTGAATGGATAGCCGACCATCATGAGTCATGACTCATGACTGCTGGCTTCACCAACCTCAGGCAGCCTGCACTGCAATGGACGCAAACCTGGAAGATGGTGATTCGTATACTGATGCTAAGCTGACAGGCTTGGAAAACGTGATAATCATTACAGCCATCATCCATTGCCTGATGTCTAAACCGTGGACGGTTTTCCGGTATATTTTGAGGGTTAATTGGTCTATAATCTAGTAGAGTTTTGCTGGAATTATATTGAACTCTTAGTGCGTGGAGCGCAGAATCAATATATAGAATTAAAAGTATATTTTAAATCAGGAGGATTAAGATTTAACCCAAAAAATTAGTCAGTGAAAATTTTTAAAATTTATAATAGTTAAATAATGGGTATTTTATAGGTGGTATTTTAAACCATTAAATTTAAGATTTTGTCAAAATAGTATTGTCTAAACATATTAAGTTTTAGAATCTTTGGTGCTATCTTTTTGGGTTAAATCTTAATTTTTATTTTTTAAAATGGATTTTTGACTATATATGGTTTCAACATCATGCAAAAACCCAATAAGATACTTAGATTGTGAAAAATTTACAAGTCAAACTTGTGATTCTAAAAAATATATACACAAATTAGACAAATTAGATTGGATAATATGTAGAAAAACCCTCTAAAACATCATATATAATAAATTTATAACCTTTCCAAAAATTATACAACAATATTTTGGTAACTTAACATCTCCATCAAAGAAATAAATGACAACTTAACACCTTCATCAAAGAAATAAATAACAAATGAAGTTTTTGAAAATGTCTGATTCAAATCATATTTACCAAATTTAGCCCTATTGCCTCCCAAATATCTGGATATTAGTTAGTTCAATTTTGTTTGTATATTAAATGAGTTATTTTTATTTATTTTTAATAAAATACACATTAAAAAAATTAATTATTTCTATGTTAAAAAGTTATAGAAATCAATAATAAAATTGCAGCTGCACAAAAATTACTAGTTCAGTATTAAAAAATTGAATAGAAAGGTAAGTTTTTTATTTTAAAATTACAAAAGCTTTAAAACACATTTCATTCATTTATGTAACTCTTTTACCCAGTTGGACCCAGTTGGATGATAAAACAAGGATCATTTTTATAGAATTTAATTAGAGGGGTTCATTTTCTATAGTGCACCATATGTTTCTTGTTAAATAAATTTCCATCAAATAGAAATAATGATTCCTGTAAAGATAGTGATTGAGATATAAATTTATTGGTACTTGGAGATTAATTATAACCTATTTTTAATATCCATTACCTCATTTTTTATATTGAACTCCAACATTGAGCTTTTGTTAATCATATTATTAAATTTTAATTTTATAAATTTTTCCAATCTGTAATACTAATAAATTTGGTGCATTTTGTTTCTCATTATTTCTTGATCATATTAACTAGAAATAATGATTAGTGTAGAGATATTGATTGAGACATAAATTTCCTGGTACATGGAAATTAATTAACACTTATTTTTTATGTCTATTATTTCATTCGTTACATTAGTCTCCAACTTTGAGCTTTTGCTACTCATATTATTAAATTTTAATTTTACATATTTTTCCAATTTGTAATACTAATAAATTTGATGCATTTTGTTCTTCATTATTATTTATCATGTTGGAGATATGTAAACATGACTATTCTTACTAGGAAAAGATTTAATGAATTTTCTTTGACATTTTCAATATAATTATCATTTATATCAATTTTTTAAAATTTTGAAAAATAAATATGTAAGTACCTGTAAGATATATATTCTTAAAAAAACATAATGATTTTTTTTGAAAATTTTCAATATAATCATAGTTTATTTCAAAATTTTAAAATTTTGAATAAAACAAAACTATATGAATTTTTGTAAGATATATATTTTCGATTTTTGGGTTTAAGGTAAATTATTTTTGATTGGCTAAGAGCTTAATTGCGCAAGATCCAGAGGTATCTGGCAGGAGTGAAATCGTGCCCCCTTACAGATCACCATTGGATTATTCAAGGTTGGGTGGTTTTCCTTGAATAAGGGTGATGAGTCAACATGCATTCCCTGATAACAACTAGAGATAATTGTCGTCACTGCTGATTCTTTGAATAATGGTGATGAGTCAACATGCATTCCGTGATAACAACTAGAGATAATTGTGGTCACTACTAATTCGATAACTAAATTAAAATAAATAGAAATAAAATTCGATAATTGTAATTCAAACTGAAATTTCAGTGTTACAATTTGAACGTCAATGTTAACAGTACAATTTGAATAATGGGTTGCCAAGATTACAAATTGAAAAATTTCCTTTACCAAAAGGAGCATTTTACCACGTCAGATGATAACGACTTTGAATATGTATTTTATGTTATAGAATCAATTAAGGGCGATGACCAACCTGTACTAATCGTCAGAAAGTGCTGGAATTTGCTGAGTATTTGGCAGGTCGAGATGGCATGCGGGATCTGCTTGTTCTTATAATACAAATAGAATTTGGTATTGCAGGGGAAAAATAATTGAGGTAGAGTCTTAGAAAAGGCTATGTGCACTGTATATCGAATATAATGATTGGTCTTTTAGAGTGAAAGAAATTTAACTCCAACAATGCTCTGTTGTGTGATGGGAATGAATAAAACAAAGCGGATTAATGATGGTCTGTTAGAAATTGAAATAATGTTTGGTTTTTTCAGGAGGGGTCACGGGATGTGGGAGGGTTGTCCGAAGCAACAGTCGCCGATTCCGAAAGTCTCGGGGACGAGGCGTTACAAGTCAGCTTGTACCAAGATTTTCGCAGACTGTCACTCAGATTTTGAGAATAAGAATCGAGCGCCCGTAATAATGATCTTTTGTTATCAATTCATGAATTGAGTTAGGGTTCTCTGACCACGCCAGACCAACAGTAAGAGTAGGACCCATCTCTTCCCAAAGGGAAAAACCGTTAAATGCTCCCATATGTAAAACACCAACAAATTGATCAGAAGACTCAGATTTGTGAACGGCTCCCTCAGAGGGAGACCGTATATGCATCAGCGGAGCTGCTTAACTCAGATTCTTCAGATTCCATTCCAGGCTCCACCTGATCATGGGGTTAGCACTGCAACTTTTGAAAATTTTCTGGATATATTTTTCGATCAAATTTGTTTAGAATTTTGTGAAAATTTATTGAACTCATAAATTTTATCGATCAATTTTAAACGATTTTCATACTTTAAATTTTTTTTGAAAACTGATTTCATTTATCTATTAAAAATAAATTTTAAACCACAACCAAAAAAAATACAACTCAACAAAATTGGAGTTGTCTTTAAAAGATTTTTTGGAAGTTTTTTCCGCGGGTTTTTCCGGTCAAAATCCGGCAGCAATTTATTGAAATCGCAAGTTTGATAGCTAATTTCTGCACAATCAAAGCTTCCCAGGGGTTTTTCAGGGTGCTGAATCCAAATATGCAGTTAAAAAACCATTTTAAATAATAAAAATCAAGATTAACCTCAATTTTTTCCGCCAAATTCCTCAGCTAAATTTCCAAAAAATCCACTAAAAACAACTCCAACAAAATTTGTTTCATTTAACAACCAAAAAAAATGCAAACACAACCAAATTTGTTTCACTAATTAGACATATCGTTAACGGGATGCACCAATCAGTTTCTTTTACATTTTGAGTTACCCTACTATAACAAATTGGAAAATTATAATATATATATATATTTTTTTTTTTTTTCTTCTAATTATTAAATATTTTTATCTTATTATAATAAAATAGAAAAATATTTTATTTTATATATATATATATATTCTAATTATTAAATATTATATATATATATATATATATTATATCTATTTTAATTATTAAATGTTTTTGATAATTATTACATGTAATTTTTTTTTTTAAATTTTGTAGAGAATTTTTGGATTTTGTTTTTTAAGCTTAATATTATTTTTTGGAATTTTCTTTGTAAGTTTGGTAGGACTACATCTTCATCATGTCCAATATATTACATAAGAGTATCTTAACAAAGCACCTGATCAAAGTGTATCAAAAACCCAATGGACTAGATTTTTTAGAATTTCAATTATCAAATTTAAAAAAAAAAATAAAACATATAATTGTCATCATATATATATATATATATATGTGGGTGGTCTTTGAAACCATTTTGATAAACATAGAAAATTATTCTTTTTTTTTATTAATTTGATGAAACACTTTGAAGAGCAAATTGGAATTTTATTATACAGTATTTTTCTGTAGAATTATAGCCTCAAAGGTTAGTTTAATTGGTTGAGTTTTTGTAGTTAAAGATCTTTTCTATTAAGAAATCAGAAGTTCAATTCTCTTGACACTTAGATGAATTTGTATTTATTTTTGTTTAATAATTTATTTAAATTATTAACATTATAATTAAATAAAAATATGTTACATGATTAATATGATTAATATTATAGTTAAAATTACAATCAGAGAAAACTTAAACTACTTAATGAAAAAATAATAAACATATATATATTTTTCCAATTAAAAATTTATTTATAATATTTAAAACTTTATTAATATTTTAGATTCTAAAAAAACTCTTACCTATACTTCATTTCCCGAAAATTATAATATAAAATTAAATAATTTCAAATTGCTCTATATCAAAATTTCATTAACTAAAACATTTCATTTTTATTTTATAATAAAATTGATTTTTTTTTAAATATACATTGAGCAAAAAGATAAATAAAAATAAATAAAAAAATATTATATAATATAACATAAGTTATTCATATTACATAGTATAGTACTAACATAAGTTCTTCATATGACATAAAGAAGTGCATATGTTTAGACATATTTTCCTAAGACACATCACAATATTAGACAGCTCCAAGATAATTGAGGGCAGTTCATTTTAGGTTTGGTGTTATCGTTGGAGTTGTAAATCAAAATGCATTTTATTTTAGTTGTTAAAAAGTTCTGGGCGAATCTTAAGATATTTCGAATTTTGGTTTAAGAATTAAGTTTATGAAAAAAGAAATTTTAAATTAATCTTTTTATTATTTAGTTTTTTTAAATAGATATAATTTTTATTAAGTTTGTGATTTTTTATTATATAAATTATATTTTTAATTATATAAATTGATTTTTTTGAGATATATGAATTGTGTAAATTATATAATAATTCTAACAAATTTTTATTAAATTTTAAACAAAAATAATTATAAAACATAAATATATAAAAAATTTCATTAAATATTTAAATATGAAATTAATAAAAAACAATTTTATCAAAATAATAGGAAATAAACATCATAAATCTTTCTACAAATATCATATTATACCTGCAACAAAGTGATTAGATGTAAGCCTTTTAAAACAGACCTCACTTTGTTACTCCATGTCTTAATCCACATCAATATGTGGTAGTCTACTTGTTATATGTTTTGAAGTTATATTTTACTCCATGTCTTAATCCACATCAATATAGGGTAGTCTACTTGTTATATGTTTTTTTTTTTTTTTTTTTTTCTTAGGGCGAAAAAAGCAAAATCATATTATATAAGATATATAAAAAGACATATTAGTACATTTGCTTGTAATTCTGTATATGACCAGTAAGGTTTGGATCATTTGAAGAGCTAATAGAAGTGGGAAGCATAATCCCAAAAAGCGGCAAGACAAATTTGCCAAGAGAAACGACAACTCAAAACACTGTCATCCAGATTCAAAAATTTACATTGTTCATAGAAATGACATAGGAGAAAAGTTCCGGAGAAGGGAAGCATTACATAGTAAAATTCACATGATACATCATCATTTTTAAACAAAATCGGAGGGATCATAAGACAAAAGAGAAGTAAACCAGTGCATTCCTGAGATTCAGCTTTAATGATATTAGGAAAATTTTCCCTTCAGAAGTTACCTTGATAAATCAAAAACCTGGAGCCGATTGAAGACCTCCTTTCACAACAAGTCTACCTGTTGGTTTTGAGCCCTGTTGATGTGATGAATTGAACTTCCTTCCATCCTTTCCCAGAAAAACCTGATCCTGTCCATCCATCTTACAAGGTGAGGCTTGAAAATATTATTTTTCCCTGATACATAATCCACCATTACTTTTGAATCTCCAAAAATTGAGACAGTCTGAATGTTTAGAAAAAAGCAAAAGGCCGAGAGCCATCGCCTCAGCTTCGCTGTTGGAGCCCATTCCCCCATTCCAATGGATGAGAAATTGATTATTTTCGTTCATTATAATATGCACTCCACAGCCACAGGAACCTTTCTGTTGTGCTCCGTCAAAATATGATCTTGGCAACATTGAGTAGTCCTGTGCATGATCTTTACAGCCTTCCTTTTTTTGCTTGTGAGGCGTTTAAGAGAGTCATAGAAAGATACAATATTGGTAAAGATTTTCAAGAATAAAACTTTTATGTCATTGAAAATAACATTGTTTTTCTATTTCCAAATGCTCCCAAGAATGATAATAATTAACTACCTCCATAATCTTTTGCTCACTTCACTAGAAACGCTTCGAGAAATATGAGGGATTCCATAACAAATCTAATCAATATATAGTAGTCTACTTGTTATATGTTTTGAGGTTATTTTTTCCTTTCTAATTTATTCGGAATCTAACCAAAAAAAATGGTTGAAATCCCTAATTTGAATTGTGAAAAAATAATTGAAAGCATAAGTTTGAATTGTAAAGTATCTGCGTACAATTTGATAAAAAAATATTAGACTAAATTTCTTCCCAAAAAAAAATTGTATAATAATTATACAACGCCATCAATATTGTTAAGGCTCTGTATATTTTCAGAGCAGGGATCAGTGACTGAGTGAGTAAGGATGGGATCGCCATCTTTGATTGGCGTGGGCCCACGAAATCACCGGATGACACTCCATATCTCGACCTCTTAACTGGAAAAGCACGGCACTGTCTCCTCTACCAGTCACCTTTTCTTCCGCATTCAATCCATCGGATTTGATGTCAGGTGAAAAATTTATATATCAGCTCGTTAGGTTTCCCCACAAATTTGCCACTTTTCTGTGAATGTTTCCCCAAAAGTAGCCAAGAAAAAATGGTGGCTCTGACATATTCTATATATTGTTCATTGAACTCGACCATTCTATCAGAAGGGGGTGTTACGGGTATGAACTCCAGGGATTTAGTAGAGGGGAAAAATTTGGGCGTACGAATGTCGATCCACAGAAGGAAGATTTCATCATCTCTGTGTACTGTCTTCGTGAAAATAAATGGAGTCTTGCGGTTACAGGCAGATGTTGAAGACAGAGCAGGGGCCTGTGTGGCAAAAACAGTCATGGCCTTCCAAGGACACACACGTTCCAGGCAAGTGAATATCAATACGGACGTGGGTTTTCAGAGAGGTTGGTAGAATGGTGGCATTGATTGGAATTTGGAAAGCGGAGTTTGCGCAGGAGGTCTCTGTTGATTGCGTTGTTGTCATAAATTTTCAGATGGCAGTGCGATGGTACGATGCGACGGTAAAGTTAAGCAACAGCGTAGTCTAACGTGTTTGTTTTTTTTTTCCCTTTTTTTCTCAAGCCGCAGCTGATTCAACTGATAGGAGAAAGGGTCAAAGACTTGGTTGGGGCTTCAACCAATTAGATTACAATGTGATGGTAAAGTTAAGTAAAGGGATTTTTTTTGGTTTTTTTTTTTTTTTCCTCAGGCCTCATGTGCAACTGATTTAACTGATAAGAAAGTTGCACTTGCTCCTCATAACACAGAGTCAAAGACTTAATAAAGGCTTCAACGAACTAGAGTAACTATAATTTAATGTGTTATTCTTCGGTCTTTTTTTGATATATCTTTTTCATTATTTTTGTTTAAATATTTTATTAGAAATAGTTGGAATGGTAAATTTAAGTTATGAAATATAATAATATATATAATTTGAATGCCTTAAAAATTTTGTATGAGACTAGATTTATTTACAATTACAATTTAAATAATAAAAAATGTAATATTTCAAAAACTTTACTCACATATTTCTATGAAAAAGGTAAAAAAAATCTAATATTTTGACTCTACTTAAAAATAAGGTAAAAGCAATTTTTACTGCTATGTCTTTGACACTGCAAAGTCAACAAACTAGAAGCACAAATTCCCACAAATTTATGATACAAGTAATTTCCCACTAACTCATGGTTAAATAAAGGATGTGGTTTTTGAATTGTCATGGATATTTTATTGTAACGGTTAGAATAGGGCTTATAATGTTATGAAGATATTAGATTATGTAAATTATTTCTTTGGATCTTAGAGTAATTCTTAGTAGCTTAGAGATTAAATTTATAAAAAAATGAAATTGAAATTAAAATAAAAGAACAAAGGAAATGAGCATTCTATTCATACAATAAATATAAAAGGTCAAGAAAATGTTTTCAGTAGTAATCACATAGGAAAAAGATTTGTCGATGAGTTTTGAACCCAGTGTGGTTCATCGTCAGGACAAGATGAACCACACTGGATGGTTCGAAACACGTCGACAAATATTTTTCCTGTTTGATTACTACCAGAAACATTTTCTTAACATTCAATATGGATCACAGAAGTCTGAATTCAGAAAAATACAAAATGTATCTCGGGGAACCCAAAATGAAAGAAAACTTAGTTAGAAGACAAGGTCTACACTTTGTTCTTAGTTCTTCAATTATGATATGCTAATACAAAGAAAGGGGCACTCACTATAGATTTTCCTATGACATTTTGGCTACTACAAAATTTACTTCCTCCTCTATTTTGATCTCAAATCCCATTCCTAGATTCTTTACTAAACTATGGGACATGTACAATGCTAAAGAATGGAACCCCTTGACCTATCAACCTAGTGTTTAAGATAATTTGATATCCATCTAGGGTTAGATCATTTGCATGCCTTAACACTCAATAAATAATAAGGTTTAGACTTTCGAGAATCTTCTTAAAAGCTCTACTGATGAAAACTTTGACTAAACTGAGAGGGGGGGTGAATCAGTTTAGTACATTCATGGACTTCAATTCTATTTCATTTAAACTTAATAATTGAACCACTAAATGAACAGATTTACATATAATGACCAGCAGATTGAATATGTGAAAAAGAAGTAATAATCAAACCAAAACCGCATCAACACATAATAACAACACATATTGACACCAAATATATGTGGAAACCCATAAAGGGAGAAAACCACGATTTTATTATTGTTGTGATGCAAAGGAAAACTCCTACTCCTTATTACATCTGATTTTCTGTAGGCTCCAACCTACAAGAGGCTGCTACCTCAATTTGTCTGCATGCTACAACCTGAAAGGAAGGTCCAACTCCCATATGTTTTTTGTTGGCTACAACCCATAGGAGGCTCCTACCTCAAAAGGCTCCAACCTGATGTTTATCAAACCACTACTTGAAAGGAGACTACAATCCCTTGATGCAAACAAGAAACAACAATGTGTTGGTTTACCTGGTCATAAATTCTACATATCTCCATCTTCATTTCTGCCTTTGCTTCCCTTCAAATCTACTTCACATTAGCTTCATATGTGCTAGGCAACTAATGCATAATACCTCAATTAGCTCTCACACATTCTCCCACTCTCTAACACCTTTCTTCTAAAAATAATATCTTTTATAAAGAAAGTTTGCTGGCTGTTTGTATCCCACATAGGAATATGAAGTGAACAAGCTTGACTCTTTTCCTTCCACTCATTCGTTCCCAAACTCTTCATATCTTAAATATTATAACACAAAAATAAATAATTCATCCAATATTAATTTCAGCCACATGTAATGATTAAATGCATCAACCTAATGCCCACATCATGTAAAATTATAGGAATAACATATGAGTATGTATTCCTCCTGATCAATAACAACATTTATCATTGAGGTATCACAACAATCTTTGCAACATTTTTTCCTTTGCCTTGGACTTGCATCACAACATCTTCATGTCAATGTCTCAACAACCTTTCTATCATGGAGTCTTCCTTGCCTTTTCGGTCATGGAGTCTTACCGTGCCTTTGTTGTCATGGAGTCTTGCCTTTGCCTTTCATCACAACAATTCAGTGCAATCAACAATTTCACATCACAATAAATTCTTCAATATAGCAATCTCTGCAACATTATCAAAACATTTCAATGTATCACAACTCGTCCTCCTTCTGCTCCTTTGCATTATTGATCTTGTTCATTAGTGTATACATTGCCTTGTTGTTTCTCCTTTACCTATTGTCGCTCCTTCATTATTCCTTGTTGCTGCTCCTTCATTGTTCCTTGTTGTTTCTCCCTTTCCTATTGCTTCTCCTTCATTGTTCCTTGTTGATGCTCCTGTTGTGATGTTGTCATCAACCATAACTTACTGCTATGTCTTGATCATAAGCATACATGCTTTCTGTTGATCCTTTAACACTCCTTGCCTTGCTGCTACTTTGTTGCTCCTTTTCATGTTGCTTCTCCTTCATTGTTCCTTGTTGCTGCTCTTATTATGTTGCTGTCATCAAGCATAACTTGCTTCTTTGTCTTGATCATAACCATACATGATTGTTGTTGATCCTTTATTACTCATTGCCTTACTGCTACTTTGTTGCTCCTTTGCCATGTTGTTGCTTCTCTGCCATCAATGACAATAATGCCATCAATCTCCTCCTTTGGCATTGATGGAAAGACACTGAGCCTCCATGTGCACATCTAACCTCTGCTTACCTCCTCCTTTGACATCAATGGCAAGGGGGTTGCTTAGGAAACTTCCCAGTTTTCTTTAATGTTAGCACAACCTACACAATTAAGATGTTGAAGAGATTGATTTGGGTTTCCTTTCACATTGATTTTGTCATCCCTCAAATCATACTTATTTTGTTTCTTACGTGGTTCTAAATCACTATAAGAATTGCTAGCCCCAAATCTCTAATCAAGGTTATGCATATTTACATACCTATTCAAACAAAAATGGGTGAGATTTCGATCCAGTGTTGTATTCTAAAGATATTTACAAGCCTGAAGCTTCATAACCTTAAAATGGGAACAAGAATTAATGATAGACTTCAAATTTATCAAATATGTATAAGACATATCTAAAAGTGTCAAGTTGAACAATCTTTGTAGGGCCAACATCCCTTATGATCCAATTGAAGTGCACGACATCAAAATCAATAACTCGATGGAAAGGCATGCAACAGTTGCATCATCCAAGTAATCATCGTTAAGTAAGCTATATAAAGAGGCATCAAGTGAGTGAAAATGTGGACAATCCATGTCTGCTTGAGATAAAACACCACATCCTTTCAACTGCATTTTTGTCATTTGAAGAACTATAATTTCAAGTTTAGCCAGATGGGCACATATTCCTAAGTTGAGTGAGAAAATCCCAACAAGAGAAAATGAGGCTCTCTCTAGGTGATCACAACCATCTAAATGGAATTTTTGCGGTCTTGGACATGCTAGTTGAAGGCTAGTCAGTCCTAGGCAACCAGTAAGAGAGAGTGTGCAATGATATGTTGTTTAAGTTCACATTTGTGAGGCTCTCAAAACTATCAAGAATAAGAGTAATGAGCATCAGACAACCACCACCATCCCTAGTGACCTCACAAATTGAGTCATTCAATGATTCACACCTTGTCAAATCAACTTCAGAAAAACAAAGGCATTGTAACATTATAGTTGTCACACACTACTGCTTCTAGAGAACCGGTTTCTCAAGCGCAGTTGATGTAGTAGAAACTAAATTAAGAATTGGGCAACTTGATATTTATAGATACCATATTGAGACTACACATTAGGGGATTTTCGAGGTCTAAAATGGGCCTCCTAAGGAAATTATAAAATAATAGTTGAAATAATAAAATAAGATTAGATTACATCATCAAATTTTAGAGAGAAAAAATACAAAACTATTTTTTCAACTCGTATTTTCAACTTATCTCCATATGGGTTTACTCAAATTTCGAGAGGAAACACTTGTTGGATGCAGACTTTGATTCATCATCCAAGGAGTACCCATGTTGCATACTTTTGATGGACCTTGCTACATGAAAAATGAGAAATACATGAAAAACGTGAATGCAATCACATTTTTTTCATGTATTTCTCATTTTTTGTGTAGTAGGGTCCATCGAAAGTATGCAACATGGGTACTCCTTGGATGAGGAATTAAATTTTGCATCCAATGAGTACTCCTGCTCAAAATTTGAGTAAAAACTTAGGGAGATAAGTTGAAAATACGAGTTGAAAAAGTAGTTTATTATTTTATTATTTTTTAATATTTGTACTTTTTTACTCCAAAACTGGTGAATCATCACCCATGGTTGACTTCATAATCTTGATTCCTATTAGTTCTTAGAAAGTTTATTTTGGTTCTACATTTTTCTTAGGAGGCCCATTTTTGACCTCAAAAATCCCCTAATGTAAGTTCAATTCAACAATCTTGTGGTAATTGACAAGGATTATGTGCTGAAGCCTTGGAATATTTAGAGTGACAAAAGTTAGCAACCATCAAAAATCAAATTGAAGTGCCTAAAGAAAAACACACTCAGATAAAGAAGCAATTGATGTGGCATTGATTTCCTCACAATTATGGAGCCTTAGATAAACAAGCCTTGGCATTCTCACGACCTCTAGAAAAATATTTGAGTAGTAGGATGTATCCAAAAAATGGAGATCTGAAAAAGGTTCAAAGTATATGACATTGAATAATCTTGAGTTGACGCAGTGATTCATGACAGATGCATATGTCTCGAGTACCACCTTTGCTCGAAACAACTTCAATGATTATCAACCAGTTCAGTATAGGACACCTGAGACACATTAGAGTAACTTGTTGCACATTAATTTGGCAATTCTCAAAATTCAGACATCTCTAGAAGTCTTTATGGACACTAGCAGCATGCCACTTCCTGCATGCTAGACCAACTTTACACAATGTTTTATGGTCCAGAAAAGAGAGGATCATTTGAATTAAATCACCAGTGGGACTCAATCGACATTAATGTGAGACCAAAAACATGGTCATTTTTAGGCATAGTCACGGAGAAGTTCATCAACTATTATCACATGCACGACTATTAGCATAGTAGTTTCCTTCCTTTTTTTTCATAAAACCCTTAATAATCATGTTCCCTTGATGGAGTATTGTTTACAACATTACACTTGCTTGCTCTAGACTTGATATGACATTCTCAAATGATGAGTAATAACCAACCTTACTTTTGGCTTGTGCTAAAGAGATCGTTTATGCTGGTGGCATTGATAATGTAGAGATATTAAATAATCAAATTTTACTTTCATCATTAGAGTCATTGATCAAGAAGAACCCATGCAGTCCATCATGTATTTGACTTCTCCATATATATAATCCTCCATGCCTCGATCGTATATTCGATGTGGATATCATAGTGATCAAACAAAAAAATCTTTTCACACCATGGAACTGATGTCACCCACCGGTCGATTCTTACGAACGACAATACCATCGCACGTTCATGTTTATGTTCTTCTTCTTTCCACCAATCTTGATGCTCTCTATTCTCATTACGTATGGAGGTTTCTCAGAACCATGGGCATGCATCAATACGTAGTCCCCGACTGATAATAGTAATGTGAATCAATGACTATGCTCATATAATATTAATTCCCTGATGAATACAAAGAAATACAATTGATTTCAGCATGAAGATGGGAAACAACAACAAAATTCTGATAATTAGAGCAATATAATAAATAAGTTTCCACGTAGCCAAAACCAGTCTTGCTCATTTTATTGATGATAATTTTCCCATCCTTTGGCAGAAATGAACTGGGGCCTCTTCATAATTAACTCCAAGGCATATATAGCATTAAATCCAAATCTCCAATGCACATGAAACATTGGTATATGATGTATGTTAATAATACATGATGTGCCAATGTAATTTACCAATGCGATAGTATTGTGCCAATGTTGTATATATAAGACAATAGAAATTCATAATGCAATAATACAGAACGCATCACCCTATCTCCATAACGCAATAAAACATAAGGTATAAAACTTGTTGTCCTGTTCAACCAGAACACATATGGAAAACAACTGCTTGGCACACAATGCATTGTGGATAGGGCCGTATTGCTTAGCTAGGCTAAATAACAACATGAAGATTATCACTTTCCATTGGCATTGTTCTTCCTATTCTATCATCATCCGCCTCAGGTTCTGAATATGATGTAATACGACACCCACGATACAAAATTTCTCTAAGCATGCCTCTACCTGCATTTGTATCTAGATCATTTCTTGGGGCAGGCTCAACTGATGTTAGTGAATGCATATTTCTTATTAGACTTCTTCCACCTCTGCCCCTCCATGCTAATAACTTTCGTATCAAAGAATTGTCAGACAACTCAATAGATGTCAACTTTGGTTTCTGTATGTATTTTTCTATATCTGAAACGTACTCATAGATTCCGGGAAAGCATCTTGCAGATGGGATCCATTTCTGAAGGTGATTACAATTCACTCTGCTCTCTCATTTAATATCTAGAAGCCATGGATCGAGTCGCACCAATGCTCCTAGAAAACAAAGAGATAAGACGTGACACAATACTATGTGATGACTTTGTTTTAACAATTAATGGAATGAAATGGTTGATGGTTTTCTATATCTGGTATCCCATGCCCATTGCCTTCTTAACGGAAGGTGTTGGATCGACCAAATTGCACCAACATTAACATGTTTCATAACATGTTCCAAATTGTACTGATGAAAACTTTGACTAAACTAAGAGGGGGGTGAATCAGTTTAGTACATTCATGGACTTCAATTCTATTTCATTTAAACTTATTAATTGAACCATTAAATGAACAGATTTACATATAATAACCAACAGATTGAATATGTGAACAACAAGTAATAATCAAACCAAAACCGCATCAACACATAATAACAACACATTTTGACATCAAATATATGTGGAAACCCATAAAGGAGAAAACCACGATTTTATTATTGTTGTGATGCAAAGGAAAACTCCTACTCCTTATTACATCTAATTTTCTGTAGGTTCTAACCTACAAGAGGCTACTACCTCAATTTTTCTGCAAGCTACAACCTGAAAGGAAGGTCCAACTCCCATATGTTTTTTGCTGGCTACAACCCACAGGAGGCTCCTACCTCAAAAGGCTCCAACTTGATGTTTATCAAACCACTACTTGAAACGAGACTACAATCCCTTGATGCAAACAAGAAACAATAATGTGTTGGTTTACCTGGTCATAAATTCTACATATCTCCATCTTCATTTCTACCTCTTCTTCCCTTCAAATCTGCTTCACATTAGCTTCATATTTGCTAGGTAACTAATGCATAATACCTCAATTAGCTCTTACACATTCTCCCACTCTCTAACATCTTCTTTCTTCTAAAAATAATATCTTTTATAAAGAAATTTTGATAGCTGTTTGTATCCCACATAGGAATATGAAGTGAACAGGATTGACTATTTTCCTTCCACTCATTCGTTCCCAAACGCTTCATATCTTGAATATTATAACACAAAAATAAATAATTCATCCAATATTAATTTCAGCCACATGTAATGATTAAATGCATCAACCTAATGCCCACATCATGTAAACTTATAGGAATAACATATGAGTATTTATTCCTCCTGTTCAATAACAACATTTATCATTGAGGTATCACAACAATCTTTGCAACATTTTTGCCTTTGCCTTGGACTTGCATCACAACATCTTCATGTCAATGTCTCAACAACCTTACTATCATGGAGTCTTCCTTGCCTTTGTGGTCATGGAGTCTTCCTTGCCTTTGTGGTCATGGAGTCTTACGTTGCCTTTATTGTCATGGAGTCTTCCTTGCCTTTGTGGTCATGGAGTCTTACGTTGCCTTTATTGTCATGGAGTCTTGCCTTTGTCTTTCATCACAATAATTCAGCGCAATGAACAATTTCACATCACAATAAATTCGTCAATATAGCAATCTCTCCAACATTATCAAAACATTTCAATGTATCACAACTCGTCCTCCTTCTTTTCCTCCTTTGCATTATTGATCTTGTTCATTAGTGTATACATTGCCTTGTTGTTTCTCCTTTACCTATTGTTGCTCCTTCATTATTCCTTGTTGCTGCTCCTTCATTGTTCCTTGTTGTTTCTCCCTTTCCTATTGCTTCTCCTTCATTGTTCCTTGTTGATGCTCCTTTTGTGATGTTGTCATTAAGCATAACTTATTGCTTTGTCTTGATCATAAGCATACATGCTTTCTGTTGATCCTTTGATACTCCTTGCCTTGCTGCTACTTTGTTGCTCCTTTTCATGTTGCTTCTCCTTCATTGTTCCTTGTTGCTGCTCCTATTGTGCTGCTATCATCAACCATAACTTGCCTCTTTGTCTTGATCATAACCATACATGATTGTTGTTGATCCTTTATTACTCCTTGCCTTACTGCTACTTTGTTGCTCCTTTGCCATGTTGTTGCTGCTTTGCCATAAATGAAAATAATGCCATCAATCTCCTCCTTTGGCATTGATGGAAAGACACCGAGCCTCCTGTGCACAACTAGCCTCTGCTTACCTCCCCCTTTGACATCAATGGCAAGGGGTTTGCTTAGGAAACTTCCCAGTTTTTTTTAATGTTAGCACAACCTACACAATTAAGATGTTGAAGAGATTGATTTGGGTTTCCTTTCACATTGATTTTGTCATCCCTTAAATCATACTTATTTTGTTTCTTACGTGGTTCTAAATCACTATAAGAATTGCTAGCCCCAAATCTCTAATCAAGGTTATGCATATTTACATAACTCTTCAAACACAAATAGGTGAGATTTCAATCCAATGTTGTATTCTCAAGATATTCACAAGCCTGAAGCTTCATAACCTTAAAATGGGAACAAGAATTAATGATAGATTTCAAATTTGTCAAATATGTATAAGACATATCTAAAAGTGTCAAGTTGAACAATCTTTGTAGGGCCAACATCCCTTATGACCCAATTGAAGTGAGTGACATCAAAATCAATAACTCGATGGAAGGGCACGCAACAGTTGCATCATCCAAGTAATCATCGTTAAGTAAGCTATAGAAAGAGGCATCAAGTGAGTGCAAATGTGGACAATCCATGTCTGCTTGAGATAAAACACCACATCCTTTCAACTGTAATGTTGTCATTTGAATAACTATAATTTCAAGTTTAGCCAGATGGGCATATATTCCTAAGTTGAGTGAGAAAATCCCAATAAGAGAAAATGAGGCCCTCTCTAGGTGATCACAACCATCTAAATGGAATTTTTGCGGTCTTGGACATGGTAGTTGAAGGCTAGTCTGTCTTAGGCAACTAATAAGAGAAAGTGTGCAATGGTATGTTGTTTAAGTTCACATTTGTGAGGCTCTCAAAACTATCAAGAATAAGAGTAATGAGCATCAGACAACCACCACCATCCCTAATGACCTCACAAATTGAGTCATTCAATGATTCACACCCTGTCAAATCAACTTCAGATAAACAAAGGCATTGTAACATTATAGTTGTCAAACTCTACTGCTTCTAGAGAACCAGTTTCTCAAGCGCAATTGATGTAGTAGAAACTAAATTAAGAATTGGACAACTTGACATTTATAGATACCATATCGGGACTACACATTAGGGGATTTTTGAGGTCTAAAATGGGCCTCCTAAGGAAATTATAAAATAATAGTTGAAATAATAAAATAAGATTAGGTTACATCATCAAATTTTAGAGGGAAAAAATTCAAAACTATTTTTTCAACTCGTATTTTCAACTTATCTCCATATGGGTTTACTCAAATTTCGAGAGGAAACACTTGTTGGATGCAGAATTTGATTCATCATCCAAGGAGTACCCATGTTGCATACTTTTGATGGACCTTGCTACATGAAAAATGAGAAATACATGAAAAACGTGAACGCAATCACATTTTTTCATGTATTTCTTATTTTTTGTGTAGTAGGGTCCATCGAAAGTTTGCAACATGGGTACTCTTTGGATGAGGAATTAAATTTTTCATCCAACGAGTAATCCTGCTCGAAATTTGAGTAAAAACTTAGGGAGATAAGTTGAAAAAGTAGTTTATTATTTTTTAATATTTGTACTTTTTTTACTCCAAAAGTGGTGAATCATCCCCCATGGTTGACGTCATAATCTTGAATCCTATTGGTTCTTAGAAAGTTTATTTTGGTTCTACATTTTTCTTAGGAGGCCCATTTTTGACCTCAAAAATCCCCTAATGTAAGTTCAATTCAACAATCTTGTGGTAATTGACAAGGATTATGTGCCAAAGCCTTGGAATATTTAGAGTGACAAAACTTAGCAACCATCAAAAATCAAATTGAAGTGCCTCAAGAAAAACACATTCAGATAAAGAAGCAATTGATGTGGAATTGATTTCCTCACAATTATGGAGCCTTAGATAAACAAGCCTCGGCATTCTCATGACCTCTAGAAAAATATTTGAGTAGTAGGATGCATCCAAAAAATGGAGATCTGAAAAAGGTTCAAAGTATATGACATTGAATAATCTAGAGATGACGCAGTGATTCATGATGGATGCATATGTCTCGAGTACCACCTCTGCCCGAAACAACTTCAATGATTATCAACTGGTTCAGTATAGGACACCTGAGACGCATTAGGGTAACTTGCTGCACATTAATTTGGCAATTCTCAAAATTCAAACATCTCCAGAAGTCTTCATGGACACTAGCAGCATGCCACTTACTGCATGCTAGACCAACTTTACACAGTGTTTTATGGTCCAGAAAAGAGAAGATCGTTTGAATTAAATCATCAGTGGGACTCAATCGACATTAATGTGAGACCAAAAACATGGTCATTTTTAGGCACAGTCACGGAGAAGTTCCTCAACTATTATCACATGCACGACTGTTAGCACCGTAGTTTCCTTCCTTTTTTTTCATAAAACCCTTCCTAATCACGTTCCCTTGATGGAGTATTGTTTACAACATTACACTTGCTTGCTCTAGACTTGATATTACATTCTCAAATGACGAGTAATAACCACCCTTACTTTTGGCTTGTGCTAAAGAGATTATTTATGCTGGTGGCATTGATAATGTAGAGATATTAAATAATCAAATTTTACTTTCATCATTAGAGTTATTGATCAAGAAGAACCCATGCAGTCCATCATGTATTTGACTTCTCCATATATATAATCCTCCATGCCTCGATCCTACAGAAAAAGTTTTTCACACCATGGAACTGATGTCGCCCACTGGTTGATTCTTACGGACGATAATACCATTGCACGTTCATATTTATGTTCTTATTCTTTCCACCAATCTTGATGCTCTCTATTATCACTACGTATGGAGGTTTCTTAGAACCATGGGCATGCATCAATACGTAGTCCCCGACTGATAATAGTAATGTGAATCAATGACTATGCTCATATAATATTAATTCCCTGACGAATACAAAGAAATACAATTGATTTCAGAATGGAGATGGGAAACAACAAAAAAGTTCTGATAATTAGAGAAATAGAATAAATAATTTGCCACGTAGCCAAAACCAGCCTTGCTCATTTTATTGATGATAATTTTCCCATCCTTTGGCAGAAATGAACTGGGGCCTCTTCGTAATTAACTCCAAGGCATATATAGCATTAACTCCAAATCTCCAATGCACATGAAACATTGGTATATGATGTATGTTAATAATACATCATGTGCCGATGTAATTTACCAATGCGATAATATTGTGCCAATGTAATTTACCAATGCGATAATATTGTGCCAATGTTGTATATATAAGATGATAGAAATTCATAATGCAATAAGGATATGTGTCAACATTTTATATATGTGATAATGCTATATATATAAAGAGGCAGTAATTCATAATGCAATAATACAAAACGCATCACCCTATCTCCATAACGCAATAAAACATAAGGTATAAAACTTGTTGTCTTGTTAAACCAGAACATGTATGGAAAACAATTTCTTGGCACACAATGCATTGTGGATAGGGCTGTATTGCTTAGCTGGGCTAAATAACAACATGAAGATTATCACTTTCCATTAGCATTATTCTTCCTATTCTATCATCATCCGCCTCAGGTTCAGAATATGATGCAATACGACACCCACGATACAAAATTTCTCTAAGCATGCCTCTACCTGCATTTGTATCTAGATCATTTCTTGGGGCAGGCTCAACTGATGTTGGTGAATGCATATTTCTTATTAGACTTCTTCCACCTCCGCCCCTCCATGGTAATAAATTTTGTACCAAAGAACTGTCAAACAACTCAGTAGATGTCAACTTTGGTTTCTGTATGTATTTTTCTATATATGGAATGTACTCATAGATTCAAGGAAAGCATCTTGCAGATGGGATCCATTTATGAAGGTGATTACAATTCACTCTGCTCTCTCATTTAATATCTAGAAACCATGGATCGAGTCGCATGAATGCTCCCAGAAAACAAAGAGATAAGACGTGACACAATACGATGTGATGACTTTGTTTTAACAATTAATGGAATGAAATGGTTGATGGTTTTCTATATCCGGTATCCCATGCCCACTGCCTTCTTAATGGAAGGTGTTGGATCGACCGAATTGCACCAACATGATATCTATTAGGGGAATTTTGAGGTCTAAAATGGGCCTCCTAAGAAAAATGTACAACCAAAATAAACTTTATAAGAACCAATAGGATTCAAGATGATGATGTCAATCATGGGGGATGATTCACCATGTTTGGAGTAAAAAAGTAAAAATATTAAAAATTAATAAAATAATAAAACTACTTTTTCAACTCGTATTTTCAACTTATCTCCCTAAGGTTTTACTCAAATTTCAAGTGCGAGTACTCATTGGATGAAAAGTTTAATTCCTCATCCAAGGAGTACCCATGTTGCATACTTTCAATGGACCCTGTTACACGAAAAATGAGAAATACATGAAAAAATGTGATTGCAATCATGTTTTTCATGTATTTCTCATTTTTTGTGTAGTGGGGTCCATCAAAATTATGCAACATGGGTACTCCTTGGATGAGGAATCAAATTATGTATCCAACAAGTGTTTTTCTCAAAATTTGAGTAAACCCTTTAGGAGATAAGTTGAAAATACGAGTTGAAAAAATATTTTGTTCCTTTTTCCCTCTCAAATTTGATGATGTAATCTAATTTTATTTTATTATTTCCACTATTATTTTATAATTTCCTTTGGAGGCCCATTGTAGACCTCAAAATTCCCCTAATGTTTCCACCACCATAAAAACTATCGAAACTCCATCTCCTTGCAATCACATTCTTGTTATCATGCCACTAATATATATTATGTGGCTATCATTATCATGCGACGGTTGTTATCATTTGTTATAGCATGGTTATCATGAAATAGTATATAATAATCGTTGAGCATATATTGCAACATAAGACAAGGCATACATTAACCATAGTATATAACCTTGGAATGCATATAATGTAGGAAAATAAAATAAGGAGATAACATCCGATAATATCGAATGTCATAATTTCATACCCAATCCATAACTATGTAGCAACGATGTGGTTGTCATAATATATCAGATATTTTCAACTGCACATGCAACAATATATGTATAATGCCCTATGTGATATATAAAATTTGTACCACCAACATATAATCTCAATAATGGATATGTAACACAAGGAAAATAATGCATGATGTGTTGCGAATAACACTGCCTGTAGAAAGGCTATTGGTAATAACTTCTTTGCACTTTAATATCGTTGCCAATAATATCTTACGTTGTCACAAATATCAATATAACCAACACTGCCATGCACGAACGACTGTCACCAATGCATTAACACTGCCAATATATATCTTCGTTGTCAATATGTTCAGGCTGCCAACAAAATATATCACTCCCCATATTAATGAATGCAAAATTATCAACACTCTCCCATGAATATAACGCTGCCCACCGCTACCCCAAGTGATCAATGCCATAAAAATACTTGTAACGACAATGTAATAAAGTTTCCATCACATTGTCACACCCAATTTATTGAGAGTCATATTATGCTAAAATATGATTGAATAAAAAAAATACCACCAGTTGGGAATAATGTCAGGCATCTTTCTCAACAATAACACACTGTCTATGCAACCGTTCCTCATTTATTGAGTTCAATGGTCCGACTACCTTAGGTTTGTGTAACGTATGCTATAACATTTATTCCTGATAGTAAAAACAACAAAAGAATAATAATAATACACCCAATTATTTTAACTCATATCTGAACATATATATGCCAGGCCAATTTCTCATAATATTTCCATGAATGCTAGAAAAACCATAATTGTGCTAGGATTGTCAGAGAAAACATAGTTTGAGATTGAGATTGAGATGGTGTAGGTTCACTTTAATTCTTGATAGTCCAATACAAGCTCTATGTTCAGAGATACCAAAAAGGATGGTGAGACAATCCATAGCTAGTTCCACATTGTTTTTCTTTTCTCTCCTCCCTTTCTTCTCTTTTCTTCTTCCCCCTTTTTTGTTTGTTTGTTTCACATTGTGTTTCCTTTCACTGTGTCAATTCACCTTGTTATTAGGTGGAGCTATGGTATGGCTTGCATACATCCCCTTACCTATCGATTGTGATTTGAAAAGAAAATCTAATTCTCATATCCATTATTTACTTTAACTTCTTAGAGTCAAATTTCATCACTACCTTGATCAAAATGTTTTAAGACATGGTTATCTATGCCTAACACATTTTTTCTCGAATCAAGAAGGTTGAGTGGATGGTCCTTGCACCAACACTGGAGATTCATGTCATATTTTATTTTATTTCATTTTATGGCATGAGATTTGATGATGAGATGTATTCACTAGCAGCAGTCTCTACTATTTTTTTGTAATGTTTTTCTTTGCATTATCTAGATTCCTCCAAATTCATCATGGATTAATAGCACCATCCTAACACTTGAAAATGACCAAAGCATTCGATTATGGAAATTTTAAGCTAGGAAGCATGTTGAAGTCTTCAAGGAATATTAACAGGGATTCTCTCCCCCTTATATGCTTCACATTTTATAATTGTTTCTTTATCACTGATTAGCTTCTTCATTGCTTCCTTGAGCATCTCCCCCTGAAATCAAGCTACGTCACCCTTTGTTCTTTATTCTTCCTCTTCCATACCTTTGATGGTTTCCTTCTTGTGTCTACATTTTCTTTTGTGTCACTGTTTGGATTTCTTTCAGTGTCCATATTTTGTCTAGAGTTCTTTAGGGTATAGTGCAACTTGCAGTCTTTTGCCTTGTGGCCAAGGTTATCACACACATAACATTTTGTATCACTAAGAAATGAAGGAAATGGTGTGCTCCTTCTTGATTTTATGTTTTTCTTTGTGTATAATTTGCATTCGAACGATTTATGTCCAAATTCATTACATAGATAAAAGTAACCATAAAAATAGTTAGAGTACCTGGTCGATGAGAGTCTACTTTGTTCTCTTACATGATGGAACTTCATTGTGTTCTGCACCTTTTGTTGACTAGTATTGAGTTCATTTCTCTTACATTCTATTGCTACATGTCTAGGTTCATGGAAATGGAAGCATGTGACATATTTCCTCCTTTGAAACCTTACATGATTTCTAACCTCATCTCCGTGACCAGGCTGCATCCTTGCAAAATGGACATTCTTTGTTTCATTATTTTGGTTTTGGTTCTGCTGCTTGTTTTTGTTAGCTTCTATACATATCATGTTGTAGTTGACGTCTTCTTCTGTGGGTAGTTTTAGGGCTACTCCATTAACCTTTATGGTTGTTTTTCCGTGTTCTTTATGAATACAACCTCCTCTTCTAACAAATTACACAACATGTTCTCTCCCTAAATCTTTTCTAGTTGAAGTAATCTCATATTCTAATCTTTCACATTGTACCTCTCTCTCCCTTACCTGAGTATTCATTATTTCTTCTATTCTCCTTGCCTCTTTAAGCCGGGTCTTTAGATTTACAATTTCTTCCTTGCACTGATGAGTTCTCTCATCACATATCTGCACAATTTTCTTCAGGTCTCTATTCTCATTCATGTCTTTCTATTTCAGGAAACGCTAAGTCAATCCTAGCTTGATGTTTATCTATCTTTTCTTCATAGAAGTCAGGTACATGCACAAATGAAAATATTTCATTTAGCTGCATACTTTTTTTTTGATTCTTATTTCTCTCTCTCTTTTCCTTTTCTACATTGTTGTTACTAATCTCTACTTCATGCATGAATTCCAACCTTTCCCAAATTTATTTTGGAAATGTAAGATCTATGACTGTCTCAAGATCCTTATTATGAAGATTGTTATACATAACAAATTTTTCCTTAGCATTCCACTGTTGTTCTTGCATAGAGGGAGAGTCTTTGCAGTGACCATCACATACAAGCTTCCATACACTAGGTCCATAAGCTATCAGTTTAGATTTTACCTTATCTCTCAATTCATGAAAGTTCGTTGCGCTCAACATAGGTACACTTTGATAGTCCATGACTCAAGTAGACCTACCTTCACTTATATAGAAGGAACTTCGCTTTGATACTAATTGATGAAAACTTTTACTAAACTAAGACGGGGGGTGAATCAATTTAGTACATTCACGGACTTCAATTCTATTTCATTTAAACTTATTAACTGAACCATTAAATGATAATATTAGCATATAAATACCAACAAATTGAATTTGTGAACAACAAGTAATAAGCAAACCAAAACTCCCCGGATGCGGGTGATGATACGTCAAGGGGGGGTGTGCCACATGCCCAGCATGTGCCGCCCCGTGTTAACCTTACGACTCCATGGTAGAACGCCGTCAAGGTATAATGGCTCAGCATCGAAGCGATGGGCATTCAATGTTAGGCAGAGGTTTTCGATGGTGGAGCAGAAGGCAGTTAATGCACGCCTGCAACGAAGGAATGGAGTACAATATCAATGGACCGGAGCGACGACGCAGGTTCATTGGCATGTCGAGGTTCGAAGGGTGCGAGAGCAGAGAAATTTCGGGTCGGTGGATGTTGAAGCCTCTTGCTGCTGCAATTCAAGCTGCTGCTGTAGGAAAGGGGTGCAATTCGAGAGATTTCTGGAACAACTGGAAGCGAGAAGTGTTAACTCTCTCGCAGGAGGAAGTCGCTCAGAATTCATCGCACCAGTGTGGGGACTGGGGCGAAATCTGCACTGTGCCTATTCTCACCTATTCTCTCAGGTATTTGAGGGTGGCAGCGAAGAAGACATGGCCAAATTACGGGAGCGACAGCCTAGCAGACGGGGACCATGGAGAGGATCTTCCTCTCGACCCCCTGCAGCAGATGAACACCATCATTGTTGTTGCTGCTATTGTCATAGGCGGGCAAGAGCCACACAACTCCCAGCCGGGCAATTCTTGGAGGTTGGTAGCTCTAGCGAGGGAGGGCCAGTGCTTCCGGCATTCGGCTCCGTGGTTTTCACTCTGGGCAGCTCAGCAGACAATGCAGGAGTCAACGCCCACATTTCAGTTCTTTTCACCAAAATCCCTGAAGGAAATGAAGCTGAAAATCCTCTGGGTATGTTGGAGAAGCCTCCAGGAGGCTCTGGTGAGGATAGCCCTGCGGTGTTGCCCACGATTGAGGCAGGCATTTCGGGGAAGGAGATTATGCAAGGCACCTCAAATCCAATGGGGCCGGCACCTCAGGGCATTGCTAAGGACAAATGGAAGGCGATGTGGGAAGGAGTCCCTGAGGGGCAGGGGTGGTGCTACATTATGGAAGACAAAAGTCTCTGTGAGGACCAGGACTCTGAAGCACGACTCAACACACGCCCTCCTCTCTCAGCCCGAATCCAGGATTAAAGCTTCTGTGGGTATGTCGGTTTCGGATATCACTATGTTTGTTGGCTGGCAGTTTATACTCATGTCTGTCTGGTTTATGTTTGTCGGGTCTATTGTCAATTTTCAACACTGTTTGGTTCTTGCCGGTTCATGGCACACAGTCAGTTTCTGTTGAAAGCCCCTGCATGGGCAGTCATGGGTCTGTTAAACGCAATGAGGCCCCTTAGCACGCTGTTACTCATGTCTTTTGGGCCTCCAACAGTGATTAGATTTTGGAGGGACTCTGTTAGTCTTGTAGGTGACTTTGGAAGTTCTGTAGGTGCTGCCCCTGCGTGGGAGCTTTTTGTTTCAAAGCTAAGCTATCCAAGGTGCAACTGCTGGCCCTGGAAAGCCTGTCTCACTGTTTGTAAAGTTTACATGTAAATATAATATAATAGTCTAGATAGTCTTTTACCGATAAAAAAAAAATAAGCAAACCAAAACATCATATTGTCAAAAAATAACAACACATATTCACACCTGATATATGTGGAAACCCATAAAGGGAGAAAACCACACTTTTATTATTGTTGTGAAGCAAAGGCAAGCTCCTGCTCCTTATTACATCTGATTTTCTATAGGCTCCAACGTACAAGAGGTTGCTACCTCAATTTGTGTGCAAGCTACAACCTGCAAGGAAGCTCCAACTCCCATATGTTTTCTGTAGGCTATAACCCATAGGAGGCTCCTACATCAACAAGCTCCAACTTGATGTTTATCAAGCCACTACTTGAAAGGAAACTGCAATCCCCTAATACAAACAAGAAACAACAGTGTGTTGGCTTACCTGGTAATGTTTTTTGCATATCTCCATCTTCATTTTTGCCTCTTCTTTCCTTCAAATCTTCTTCACATTAGCTTCATATGTTCTAGGTAAGTAATGCATAATACCTCAATCAACTCTCACACATTCTCCCACTCTCTAACATATTCTTACTTCCAAAAATAACATCCTTTATAAAGAAATTTTGTTGGCTATTTGTATCCCACATAGGAATATGAAGTGAACATGATTGACTCTTTTCCTTCCACTCATTCATTCCCAAACTCTTCATATCTTGAATATTAGAACACAAAAATAAATAATTCACCCAATATTAATTTTCAGCCACAAGTAATGATTAAACGCATCAACCTAATTCCCACATCATGTAAAATTATAGGAATAACCTATGAGAATTTATTCCTCATGATCAATAACAACGTTTATCATTGATGTATCACAACAATCTTTGCAACATCTTTTCCTTTGCCTTGGACTTGCATCACAACATCTTCATGTCATTTTCTCAACAACCTTGTTATTATGGAGTCTTGCCTTGCCTTTGTTGTCATGGAGTCTTGCCTTTTCCTTTCATCATAACAATTCAAATCAATCAACAATTCAACATCACAAAAAAATCTTCAATATAGCAATCTCTGCAACATTTCAAAACATTTCAATGTATCACAAATCCTCCTTCATCGGTTCCTTTGCATTGTTGATCTTGTTCATTAGTGTATACATTGCCTTGATGTTTCTCCTTTACTTGTTGCTAGTGCTCCTTCATTATTCTTGGTTGCTACTCCTTTTTCTTTGTTGCTCCTTCATTGTTCCTTGTTGCTTCTCCTTTGCCTGTTGCTTCTCCTTCATTGTTCCTTGTTGTTGCTCATGTTGTGTTGTTGTCATCAAGCATAACTTATTTCTTTGTCTTGATCATAACCATACATTCTTGTCATTGATACTTTGCTAATCCTTGCCTTGCTGTTACTATGTTGCTCCTTTTCCATGTTGTTGCTTCTTTGCCATGAATGACAATAATGCCATCATCTACTCAGTTTTTTGGTCCAACATGGAAGGCTCATAGAGTTTCAAATTCTCCATATTCATTATTGAGTAAATGCACATATACAAGGATAAAATGAGTTTATATGCAATATCAACCACCTTCTCTAATACTTCAGAATGGCCATATCATAGAGATTTGATATTATTATTAGTACTTTTTAGTATTTCCTTGTCCAATGGTAACAAATTTTGTCTCCCACTTTGAATGATTTATCTCTTCTATGCTAGTCATGTCAAGCCTTGTAACTCTCCTATGATATCTTTAACAACTCCTATACTTGAAAATGGTTTTGCCTAATCTTTTCAATAAACTTGTTCATTTTCAACACTTCTCCTATGATGACTACCCTCACTCCTCCTTGTCATCCATAGACAACATCCAAGGGTGAAGGTGACAAGTACCCAAAGCAAGTTTTAAATGCGGACTTACCAATAGAAGTATGGATTGATCTTTTATAAGAGTGTCAAATGTAGATCATGTTTTTGTCCTAGATCTTCACAAAATTTTGATTGTAACCCCTCAAAAGTTAACTAAAGTCGGATGGAATGTTGTAGATCTTTTCAACATAGTGTCCATTTTTTCCCTAAGTATAGGCTAAAAGGCATTGGGAAATCTGGTATCCTTATCTGAGATGATGATTGTTGTTATACCAAAGTGTACCTAATGTTATACAAAGAACATGTTTGTTGCTTGTTGTCCTTCGAGGTCTTTTTAAAAGGCACCAGAATGTGCATTTCATTAAACCTGTGAACCAGCACAAACATATAGTCATATCCTTTCCTAGTTTTTGGCAAATGACCCAAAAAATCCATGGAAATGTTTTCCAACATTCGAGTGGCTATAGTGAAGGGATGGTATAAACCTCATTTTTTTATTTTTGGGCTTGCTAGTATAATAACAAATGCATATTCTAATATACCAAGATACATGTTGCATTTTGGGCTAATACTGATGCATTTGTAAGTTGGTAACTATCTCCCCAACACAAAAATGTTTTGTAACCTTCGAGGTGTTCACCTCTTTGATAAGCTAGAATTGTTCACCTCTAGGAGCATGAAGCTTGTCTATCTTGTAGAGAACCCCATTTTAGAGATGATAGTTAGTTTTACCATCACCTTCTTCGACAAAAATCCCCCCCTATAGCTATTGAAACACCTCTCTAAAGTCAACGTTCCATTTATGCCTCTTTGTATGCATCATGGGTAAATGGATCAATGTGCATAATAATTCTCAAGTTGTGATCTTGGATGTGGATGTCCTTAAAAGAATGTTTGCCAAATTATTAGCATTTCCATTCTTCTATTTGTGATCCAGGTGAATATTGGTGGCCACTTGCCTATTCCCCCTAGAAACCCCAATCAATTTCATCTGTTTCCTTAATTGTAGCAGAATTTACTATTTTTGGCAGTTTTTCGGGTCCTGAACTTTTGGAGCCGTTCTGAGGCCCCTAACGACGTTTTTTGGCAAAATAACAATATGGTGATTGTTATTGCAATCATGTCAGAAACTGTATTCCTCGGAGAGATATTTCCAATGAGGTATCATACGCATCAAACATAGATAATATGACCAAGTTATGACCCCGGGAAGTTGGCTACCCAACTAACCCCAACGGGGTCCATAACTCTTGGTGTTACATCTCCTCGGGTTAGGGTTTTGGTTTTTTAGTGTTTTTTCTTATTGTTCAAAGATAAAAATTCCCTTGAGCCTCATTGTAACTCAGTTCAAAGGCATGTAGCCACCACATCTCTTCTCAGAGATAAGCTATCATCGCCCGATCTATCTTATTTCCATTTTATTTGTAAGCATAGTTCAATATTTTTCTATTAATGAAATGAAGTGTTTTTCCTACTGCATCTCTGTGTTTATGATTATATCTATAAGTTGTTGTGTTCCTGTTTATGTTCGTATTAGTGGTATCAAAGTGGTTTTCTCTCTCTCTGTTTTTCTTTACATGTCCCCAACGAGGTCAGGGTATAAGGAGTTAGGGCTTGATTTGGTTGAACCATTGTAGGATAAGCCTTGCAAAACCTGATGAACTCCCATGGCAAAATAAAAGAAAGACAAGGGGGCAGGATATCCTTTCAAAATGTTGCTTGAGGAAGCCCTCGAGCAACAGAGGGATGCGATGATGGATAACTTTTTCCAGATACTTCAACGACTACCCACAGGCAATGCATATTCATCCAGCAGCTACTTTGGAGGCGCCACTCCTTTTAAGGTATAAGTTAACTTTGATATTCCCATATTCGAAGGCCTAATTGATGCAGCCGCCATAGATAAATGGTTAAATCTATTGGAAGGATATTTTTTCAGTTCATGACTTTTCCATTCAGGAAAAGATTACGTTTGCACTTCTCAAAGCAACCCCACACATCAAGGACTAGTGGGAAACCTACTGTGAACAAAAGGACGAGAGTGAACCCTCAATGTTTTTAGCTGCACCCACTTGGAATTCTTTCCAAGACGCCATCAAGGAACAATATTACCCCGTCGGGAGCTATAAAGATAAATACATAAAGTGGACGATGCTACAACAAGGAAGGGACCAAGATCTACTAAAGTTTAGAGATACTTTCCATACCCTTTGCACGAAGTTGGGTATCAAGGACACTAAACGGGATTGGGTGCTCAAGTACTATGGCTGTCTACACAAGTACATCCAGGATGAGATGGAGTTCCTGGACATTTCCTCACTCGACATGATGTATCTGTACACTGTAAAAATTGAGCATAATTTTAAACAGAAGAAGCTGTACTTTGGATCTGCGAATCCAAACAAAGGAAATGGGGCTTGCAAACCATAGAAAAAGGGACCAAGCCAAGGCGGGGCTACCCATGACAACCCGCCGAAGCTGCAAGCAAAGAACAACACCACAAAGACAAAGAAGGACACTGAAAAATGGTGTGAATTCCATAAGAGCTCCACTCACAATACAAGTGAGTGTCACACCAAGCAGTCATTTGTGGTTGAGCTTAAGGTTTCCAAATCAGATGTAGGTTCCGACTCTGAATCAGAACCCGATAAGGGGACTGACAAAGGGTATAAAATCATTGATGTAGAGCCTAGTGCCACCATAGCCACCACAAAGATCTAGAAAATTGAGCTTGAAGATCCAGAGGCGGGGGAACACCTCTTCTACTCACAGATGTGGGTGAAGGGTTCTCTACTGTAGTTCATTGTCGATAGTGGGAGCCAAAAGAACCTCATTTCAGCAGAAGTAGTGGAGCAGCTAGGCCTAAAGACTATAACACATCCACAACTGTACACCATCGAGTGGCTTCACTAAGGACTAGATCGTCACGTCAGTTAGCTGTGTCGCCTTACCTACAACATCAAGCCCTTCACGGATGAGGTAATCTGTGATGTTTCTCCTCTTGAAGTTTCTAATGTATTGTTAGGACAACCATACTTTGTAGAAGCGACATGCTATATATGAGTCTAGACCTTGCTATGTGATTATTACTTTGGCTAATAAGTTGTACAAGATACCGGAAGGCAATGTAGTAATATCATTTCCGAGACCAAGAATTTTTTTTTACTTATGATTTGCCCCCAAGGCAAGAAGAAGGTTGTGGCCATGGCTTCCAGGCAGGTCTCCTCTACACAACAACAATAGATAGACAAGATCATGGAGGATATTTTTGCCTCACCTACAGGGGTACCTCTAGACTCTCAGGTCAAGCACTCCATCGATCTGACCTTGGGTGCGTCGCTGCCCAATGGATCGATATATTGACGCTCTATTCTGGAGAACGATGAGATCAAGAGGCAGATTTAGGAACTACTGCAAAAAGGGAACATTAGGCCAAGCTCATCACCCTGTGGGAGCCCGATTGTATTGGTATAGAAGAAGTATGGGGCCTGGAGGCTCTGTATTGACTAACAGGCGCTGAACAAGATCACTGTCCGGAATAGGTACCCAATCCCGTAGATTGATGACCTTTTGGACCAGCTCAAGGGGGCCAAATATTTCAGCAAGATTGACTTGAATTCAGGTTATCACTAGGTGCCTATTGAACCATCTGATGTGTGGAAGACTACCTTAAAATCTAAGGAGGGCCTTTTCGAATGGTTGGTCATGTCGTTCAGATTGACGAACGACCCTTCAACCTTCATGTGACTGATGGAGGACATCTTGTGACCCTTGACCAATGCATTATTGGTGGTGTATTTAGATGACATCTTGATCTTTAGCCAGAGTTGGGAAGAGCACCTCCACCATATTCAACAGGTCCTTCAAACCCTTCGACAACACAAGTTGTGTGCTAACTTGGAGAAATGCACCTTTGGCATGACCTAGGTTCAATATCTGGGGTACATCATTGATGAGAACGGTGTAC
This sequence comes from Pinus tabuliformis, assembly GCA_031772625.1. NCBI lineage: Eukaryota > Viridiplantae > Streptophyta > Pinopsida > Pinales > Pinaceae > Pinus > Pinus tabuliformis. Next base: position 431,278,565 of record CM062814.1, on the reverse strand, counting down.
ATGTGGACTCATTCAAGATACAAGTCATTCGGTATTGACCAGCCCTAACCACTCTGACAGAGCTCCGCAGCTTTTTGGGTCTTGCCAATTTCTACCGTAGGATCATGTTGGGGGTTTCTCATATCACTTGGCCTTTAAGTCAAGTCACCAAGGGCGGAGTGAAAGAAAAGTTAATTTGGTCAAAAACCCAAGAATGAGCTTTCTCCAAGTTGAAGAATCACCTCTATTATGCACCAGTGCTCACATTACCAGACCTACAACAACCATTTGAGATTGAGACAGATGCCTTCGACTATGGTCTTGGTGTGGTTCTTACTCAACATGGGCATCCAGTGGCTTATCACAGCGAGACAATTTCAGACACAGTCTAAAAGTACCCCACTTATGACAAAGAAATGTATTCCATTGTGCAAGCCTGCCGTCAATGGAAGTATTACATTCTGGGGAAGGAAACAATCATCCACACAGATCACCGGCCTCTACAGTTCATACAGACACAAGGGAAGTTGGCAGAATTATTTCCATCAGAAATGGTCCACCTATTTACAACAGTTCCATTTGAACATTAAGTATAAGAAGGGCAGCACCAATAATGTTGTTGATTGCCTCAGCCGACCATCGGTCATGGCTCCAATCACTGTGCTCAACTCTTGTGGGAATGAGACATCAGGGTGGCTGCATCTTTACAAGAGTGATCCAGAATTTGGCAACATATATCAAACACTCCTGGAAGGGAAGCAAGTTCCAAATTTTCACCTTTAAGATGCACTATTATGCCACTCGAGACACATATGTGTTCCTTCAAGTGAGCATGCCAAGATGATTTGAGAGGCACACTACAGTTTGGTCACTGGAAATTTTGGCGTAGAAAAAACAATGGAGGTGTTGTAGAAGTATTTTTATTGTCTAAAAATTTGGCAGGATGTTGGGAAGTACATTAGATCCTACACCGCCTGCGCCATTGCCAAACCAACCATCAAGAAGCAAGGCCTTTATACTCCACTACCTACTCCTAGTTGGGCTTAGGAATCTATCTCCATGGATTATATGTCAGGACTTCCTTCTAATAAGTACGACAACGATTGCATTTTCGTGGTCGTCGAAAGATTCTCTAAGATGGCCATCATGGTGGCTTGCAAAAAGAGTATGACAACAGAGGCCACTGCTAAGCTCTTCTTTGAGAAAGTGTGGGTACACTTTGGGATCCCACAATCCATTGCTTAGATGAGGACAACAAATTCCTGAGTGCATTTTTGTCAAGTCTCTGGTCGATGATGGATACAAAACTTACTAAGTCCACGACTTTCCATCCCCAAACTGATGACCAAACAAAGGTTTCAACAGGATGATCGTACACATTCTGTGCATGTACAACTCGAAGAATCCATGCACATGGGATGAAAGTATCCCATATGTCCAACATAGCTACAACAAAGCTCTTCACAACTCAACAGGCCACAATCTCTTTCAGGTAGGGCTGGGATTTCAGCCATTATGCCCCATTGATGTGGACATACCATTTGTAGCCACTCAGGTAGATTCAGCTCACGTGCAGTCTGAAGTTGAAAGGGATAACAACTTCATTGAGCACATTCAACACATCTGTCAATAGGTCCATGATATATTGGATAGAGCCAATGCTAAGTACAAGTAGCGCCATGATCAACATCGAGTGTCACAGAAGTTCCAGGTAGGCAACGAAGTTTGGTTTCATTTGCAGAAGGAGAGGTTTTCTGGACCACACCGCAAGCTTCTCCCACTATGATATGGGCCATACACCATCACCAAGGTTATCAGTGACAATGTCTTCGAGCTCAACATCCCATCGTTCCTTGGTCTGCAAGCAGTGTTCAATGTAGTTCACCTTCAGCCATACTTTCCACCATTGTTGGACACATCTGACATTACAGAACAAGTTACACCAATAGAACTCAACTCGGACTACATGGAACATGACACAACTGATCAGATCATGGACACATAGATCAAGAACACTCAGCAATAGAGGATACAACTATATCGAGTTATCAAAGCATGCCAACTTCTTCACCATGGACCAGGTTCAACAGAAATTTTCTCACCTCATGGAGGCTCTGCACGTAATGGGGACCATTGCTTCCTAAGGGGGGAGGAATGATCTAGGTGGATATTGGTGGCCACCCATCTCATCTACCTAGACTCCCCAGTCAGTTTCATCTATTTCCTTAATTGTAGTAGAGTTTACTATTTTTGGCAATTTTTTTGGGTCTTGAACTTTCGCAGCCATTTTGTGGCCCTAAATGGCATTTTTTTGGAAAAATATAAATTCGTTCATTGCTATGGAAATCACATTAGCAACTATAGTCCTCGTAGATATCTTTCCAACAAGGTATCATACACGTCAAAAGGAGATAATATGACCAAGTTACGACCCCGGGAAGTTGGCTACCCAACTAACCCTAACGAGGCCCATAAACCCCTCGTGTTACATCTCCTCAGGTTAGGATTTTGGTTGTTTAGGGTTTTCTCTTATTGTTCAATAATAAAAAGTCCCTTGAGCCTCATTGTAACTCAGTTCAGAGGCATGTAGCCGCCACATCTCTTCTAAGAGATAAGCTATCATTGCCCGAGCTACCTTATTTCCATTTTGTTTGTAAGCATAGTTCAGTATTTTTCCATTAATGAAATGAAGATTTTTTCCTGTTGCATCTCTATGTTTATGATTATATCTATAAGTTGTTGCATTCCTGTTTAAGTTCATATTAGTGGTATTAGAGCGGTCTGCTCTTTCTCTGTTTTTCTTTGCATGTCCCCAACGAGGTCAGGGTATAAGGGGTTAGGGCTCAATCTGGTTGAACCATTATAGTATCAACCTCACAAAACATGACGACCTCCCATGGCATAATTAAGGAAAGACGAGGGGGAGGAGATCCTTTCAAAATGTTACTCAAGGAAGCCCTCAAGCGATAGAGGGACGCGATGATGAATAACTTATCCGAGATCCTTCGACGACTACCCACAGATGATGCATCTTCATCCAACAACCACTCTGGAGGTGCCACTCCTTTTAAGGTACACGTTAAATTCAATATTCCAATATTCGAAGGTCTCATAGATGTAGATGTCATAGATAAATGGTTAAATCTATTGGAAGGATATTTTTCAGTTCATGACTTTTCCAATCAGGAAAATATTACGTTTGCATTTCTCAAGGCCGCCCCACATGTCAAGGACTAGTGGGAAAACTACTGTGAACAAAAGGACGAGAGTGAACCCTTGCTATTTTTAGTTGCACCCACTTGAAATTATTTCTGAGATGCCATCAAGGAACAGTATTACCCTGTCATGAGCTATGGAAGTAAATACATAAAGTGGACCATGCTACGACAGGGAAGGCACTAGGATGTGCTAGAGTTCACAAATATTGTCCATACCCTTCGCATAAAGCTGGGTATCAAGGATACTGAGTGGAATTTGGTGCTCAAGTACTACGGCTGTTTACACAAGTACATCTAGGATGAGACAGAGTTCCTGGACATTTCCTTGCCCAGGACAACGTATTGGTACACTGTAAAGATTGAGCAGAAGTTTAAAAAGAAGAAGTGATACTTTGGATATCCGAATCCAAAGCAAGGAAAAGGCACCCCCAAACCATAGAAAAAGGGACCAAGCCAAGGCAGGGCTACCTAGGATAGCCCGCCGAAGCCGCAAGTAAAGAACAACACCATGAAGATGAGGAAGGACACAGGAAAATAGTGTGAGTTCCATAAGAGCTCCACTCACAATACAAGTGAGTGTCGATCCAAGCAGTCACTTGTGGCTAAGCTGAAGGCTTCCGAATCAAACACAGGTTCTGACTTTGAATCAGAACTTGATAAGGGGACTGACAAAGGGAAGCAGATAATTGATGCAGAACCCAGTGCCACTATGGCCACCATAAAGATCTAGAAAATTGAGCCTGAAGATCCAGAGGAGGGGGAACGCCTCTTCCACTCATCAGATTATAGGAGGATTCATTATTGAGTTCATGGTAGATACTTTAGTCAGCTATAGCGAGCCGGAGCAACACTTTCTCAAAGGACCGTGAGGTGAGTACGTAAAGTCTCTGAATACTTGGATTAAAGTGCTATTGTGTGAAAAGAGGGCTATGCAATTACCTTGATGTCTGGAGCTACGCAAAGTGGAAAAACATACAGAAACGAAGGAAGTAAAGGACCATGGAATAGCCCTTTGATTTCACCTCCATGAGGGGATGAGGAAGAACTCACGAAGGTCTCACCGCGAAGTGCAATCCATTTGATAAGGCAAAGGATTCCGCACATACCACCCCACCCACACCACCACCAGTTTCACTGCCTTCACCTCCATCTTCACCTGTACCACATCCACCGCCACCGCGAGTCAATATGGCAAGCGTGATAAAGTTGCCTGTATTCAAGGGAGTAGGAAATGAAGATCCAGACCAATTTTGGTTCGTGATAAGAGCCATATGGGAAGCGCAGGGAGTTACAGATGAGAATATAAAGAAAATGACGCTGGTTAGCGCTCTGTAGGATCGCACGCTAACCTGGTATATTAAGCATTCTAATGACAATATGAATGCGGGAATCGTGGATATCCAAATTGAGCTAAACAGAGAATCTAGCAGGCCGAAGTCAGAAGCGCAATCGATCATTAGATTCAAAGAGAACACAATGCTACCAGGCGAGACTCCTTAGGAGCTGGATCAGAGACTGAAGTGTATGATTCACGAAGCTAATATGACTTTGACGGATGAACAACACCGCGAATGGTTTGTAGCATCTCTAACGCCACATTTGAGGAATGCGCTGTCGCAACAGAGGTTAACGACTCAGGCAGAGGCCTTGGAAATCGTGATGATGCTACATGAAACCCCGATGCAAGATCCTAACATGGGAGTTCAGCAGATCCACGTGTAGTTGAAAAGCTTATGCCTTGAGATGTAGACTCTGAAACAGGATAGGACAGCCCGACCAGAAGTGCGCGAAGAGGTACGGTGCGTAAAATGCAAGGGTCAGGGTCATGATAAGGACCATTGCACTGTGTTCACGAATTACCTCGCGGGGGGAGGACCAATGTCGTTAAGGCCAGAAGCACAAGCAGGACCTAGCGCGACACCTACTTTTTGGTGCGCGATTTGTCAAATAGGAGGAAAGCATGCTATGGACAATTGCCATTTGTTACAGAAGTACATGCAGAATTCACAACAGTTTTTCTGTAATTTTTGTAGATCGACTGGACATGATGAGTGCACTTGTAGAAGCTATGAGCTGATGATGGACAAAACTCGCACCTATAGAGTTCAGGCCGAAACGCGGCCCCTAGACCTGAATGAAGGAGTAGCACGAATTGGATTTCAGGAGCGCGGACGAGGCCGAGGTGGAGGAGGACCTAGACGAGGTCATGGAAAATTGATATGCTACAATTGCGGAGGGCCAGGACATTATGCCCGTGGTTGTACAAACCCAACGCATCCATCATGTCTGTATTATACCTTGTTTGATCATGAGATTGAAGATTGTGCTACATTGATAGCAAGGATACGCGATAAGGGAGCGCTACCACCTCCCCCGACTCAGAACCTGTAGATGATAAGGTCTGACCCGTGCGAGGAAGATCCAAATGTGAACATTGTGCTTCGAAGTGGAATCGTGATGGGGGATGATAAAGGTAAAAAACCCAAAGATAGTACTTGGGTTCACAAGGCTCCAAAGAAAGAAGCATAGTTTGATTTGGAGCGCGCTAAGGAAACCTTCATGGAAGCTAAGAAGAGCTTCGCTGATGCCTCCACTTCAGGAAACAAAGATAGACCAGAGCTGGAATTGGACCCATATATGCTTATGACAATCCTATAAACATGCATGAAGCTACCGCGCGACAGTAAGGCTGTAAAAGGATTGTAGGATATGATTAATAGATGCGATGGGACCATGCCAGGAGAACTGCACGTAGTCCAGAAGGTTGGAAAACACAAGAATAGAATAGGGAGAGAAATGAGGCTAACCGCGTAGATTGGAGAATATGAGATGGACCAAGTAATTCTGGACTTAGGATCAGATGCGAACATTCTGCCGAAGCAGACATGGGAGCGCATGGGGAGGCCTATGCTGCAATGGTCTCCTATTTAGCTGTGAATGGTGAACCAGCAAAAGATAATACCTATGGGGAGATTGCAGGGAATCACCGTGGATATTGAGGGAGTGAGCACGCTAGCAGAATTTGAAGTGATAGAGATTGTTGATGACAACAATCCCTACCCCGCACTCTTAGGAATTGATTGGGCCACTGACATGAACGGGGTGATTAATCTAAAGAAGTGCAAGATGATTTTTGAGAAGAAGTCTCTATGCATAGTTATACCCTTAGACCCTACTAAGGGATCGCACTACGCAGAGCCAGTGCGTGACTATGAAAGTGACGATAATTTGGACTACATCTACAAGATAACCGCGCGAGAGCAAGATTGGGTAAATCCCACAGTGGATGGACAAATGTCATGGGAGTGCGAAAGCTCCGGTACGTCGGATTCTAATGAGGAGATAGAGCAATGGCAGAACCGGTTACACGAGGTAACCATGTTGAATTGTAATATGATGACAAGATCACTGCGCTGCGTATTGACAAAAGTGAGGGATCTACCTACTTATGATCGATTAAGTGAGGTAGATACTTTCCTAGATAAGTTTGAAAGGGTGCTGCCGAAAAAGAAATGTTTCGAGGCCTTGAATTGGGTACTGTGCGCTATGCCCGTGAGGTGGTGGGGTACGCACAAAGGGAGCTTTGAGGACTGGTGCGAATGAAAAAGAATGATGCACACGCGGTTTGGGAAGCCTAGAGTGTGATTGACAAAAAAATGCAATGGGCAGGATAAACCGCGCGCACATCTAGCCAGGTGATGCCAACATATGGAAAACAACCTACACTGATGCACGTGAACTTCGCATTGGGAGATACGGTCAATAAGAATGTGTTGGGGGGCAATTGCGCAAATGGCTCCTCTAGTTGGAATGATAGAATGTGATGAGAACGATCGCGCAGAAGGTTATCCACACGGAAGAATTTAACGAGGTGTGCAAAGCATTGAACAAGGTATGTAGTGTGTAGCGAAGTGATTGGGACCTGTGCGTACCTGCAATATTATGGGCTTATAGGACAACATGCAAGAAAATGACGGGATATACACCTTTTTGGTTGGTCTATGGAGTGGAAGCCGTAATGCTGATGGAATATATCGTGCCTAGTCTGCGCATAGCAGTGCTAACAGGTATGACGGACTGCAGAACCTTGGAGGAAAGACTCACACAGTTGGAGGAACTCGAGGAAGAATGATTTCTAGTTGGCTTTCACCAACAGGTACAAAAGCAACGTGAAAAGGCATGACACGATCAACATATTAAGTTGTGCACCTTCAAGGTGAATGATTTGGTGTTACTATATGATAGTAAGTTTGATAAATTCCCAGGAAAATTCAGAATGCATTGGCTGGGACCGTATGTTATTAAGGAGGTCACAGACGAAGGCGCGGTGCAGTTGGTAAAGTTAAATGGAGAACCTTTCCCAGGAAGAGTGAATGGCAGTCGGTTGAAGCCATACACAGGTGGCCCAGCTATCTAAATAGCCCACCGAAGCACAGTCTTAGTGCTCCAGGTAGCTGAAACGAGGTGCGGGACTATAAACAGATGCAAGGAACGTAGGAGTAGATACAAGGAAGTAGTTCAGCTGTCTCTGAACAATGTGTCCAGGAGATACAGTAGAAAGTTGCTCAATGCACTGCCGACCTTGCAGCAGTTCGAGCAAAGTTGGGAGGTCTACGTGCAAAGATCTTTGCACCGACAAAGTGACTTGAGGGTGAGTCACGATGTTTGTGTTGGGGGCCTATTGGGCGCGGGATCTACCAAGACAATTTTGGGGCTTAAAGCCCAGATTTTGACCAAATCCGATATAAAGACTCCACATTTTGTGGGTGCAGAGCGTGAAGATTGTAAATGATTTATAGGGTTGTCCACCCTCACTTTTGTAATGCAATGTTGGCTTTAGAAATCTACCATGGTCCGCGGACCATGGGATTGTATAAATAGAGCGAGGCTCTAAGTTGTAAAGGAGAGAAAAAATTGAGAAAATAGGAGAATTGAGTCTTATCTAAGTGTCGAGTTGAGTCTTTGGGTCGTAGAGTAGGAGAAGGCTCTGTAGCTAAGTGCACAGAGGCCTAGTAGTCCACAGCTGAGTGCGCGAACCCCTGCAGCTGAGTGCACAGGGCGAGTCGAGTCTGTAACCTTTGGAGGAGTAATAAGGAGAAATTTTACATCATTTATGTATATCTTTTTCCTATTTTGTGCATTGAATGTATCAGATATAAATTGCATTTCTATTATTTATATGATGCACGAACTTATATGAATGTGTTGATAAAGTGAATATAAGATAAAGTTTCTTTTTACGCGAGATAACTAACTGTTATAAGAAGATAAGTAAGATAGGTGGTGTAACTTGGGGAAGTAGCACATATCGTTGCTAGGGTAGTGCGAAAGCACCTTAGCCCTTGATTAGGGCTGCGTGAAGGTGATTATAACAGCGCGCGAAGGCCTTGCAGGTCAGGATAGTGAACGAAGTGACCTGCACGAAGGCATTCACAGTTGGACTAAACCAACCCCTTAGACAGCTCAAGGGTGCGGAAACTTGGTTCCAGCATCCCCCCATACTGCTTTGGGTGAGATGTCAGTCTACGCTCTACAGGATGTTGCCGAAAGAGCCAGTAGTGTAGGGATTTGTTTGGCTAATTAACTCCGAACCTGGGCCAGGTCCCCTCAAGCCAACAATAGTCAATAGCGGGAGCCAAAATAACCTCATTTTAGCAGAAGTCGTGAAGTGCCTGGGCCTAAAGACTACAAAACATCCACAACCATACACTATTGGGTGGCTTCACCAAGGACAAGATCTTCACGTCAGATAGTAGTGTCACCTTCCCTACAACATTAAGCCCTTCACGGATGAGGTACTGTGTGATTTTTATCCTCTTGAAGTTTTTGATGTATTGTTAGGATAACCATACTTGTGGAAGCGACATGCTATATATGAGTCTCTACCTCACTCTGTGATTATTACTTTGGCTAATAAGTTGTACAGGATATCGGAAGTAGCCCCTCATACCGCCATCTCTTTGATCACTGCAAAGCAATGTAGTAAGATCATTTCCCATACTAGGAATTTTTTTTCCTTATGATTTTCCCCCAAGGTAAGAAGAAGGTTGTGGCCACGGCTTGCAGGTAGGGATCCTCTACACAGCAGCAACATATGGAAAAGATCGTGGAGGAGTATAGGGATATTTTCGCCTCACCCACAAGGTTACCTCTAGAATGTCAGGTCAAGCACTCCATCAATCTGACCCCGAGTGCATCGTTGCCCAATGGACCGATCTATCGACTCTCTGTTCTGGAAAACGATGAGATCAAGAGGTAGATTTAGGAACTACTGCAGAAAGGGCACATCAGGCCAAGCTCATCACCCTGTGGGAGCTCGATAGTATTGGTACAAAAGAAGGATGGGACCTAGAGGCTCTGTATTGACTATCGGGCGCTAGAAAAGATCACTGTTCGGAATAGGTACCCAATTCTGTGGATTGATGACCTTCTGGACTAGCTCAAGGGGGCGAAATATTTCAGCAAGATTGACTTGAAGTCAGGTTATCACCAAGTGTCTATCGAACCGTCCAATGTGTGGAATACTGTCTTCAAGTCCAAGGAGGGCCTTTTCAAATTGTTGGTCATGCTGTTCAGATTGACGAACATCCCTCAACCTTCATGAGACTGATGGAAGACATCTTGCAGCCCTTCACCAATGCATTCGTAGTAGTGTATTTAGATGACATCTTGATCTTCAACTAAATTTGGGAAGAGCACCTCCACCATATTCGACAAGTCCTTCAAACCCTTCGACAACACAAGTTATGTGCTAACTTAGAGAAATGCACCTTTGGCCTGACCCAGGTTCAATATCTTGGGTACATCACTGATGAGAAGGGTGTACATGTGGACCCATCCAAGATACAAGTCATTCAGGATTAGCTAGCCCCAACCACTATAACAGAGCTTCACAGCTTTTTGAGTCTTGCCAATTTCTACTGTAGGTTTATGTTGGGGTTCTCTCATATCACTTGGCCTTTAAGTCAAGTCACCAAGGGCAGAGCGAAAGAAAAGTTCTTTTGGTTGGAAACCCAACAACAAGCGTTCTCCAAATTGAAGAATCGCCTATGTTCTGCACTAGTTCTCACATTACCAGACATACAACAACCATTTGAGATTGAGACAAATGCCTCCAACTACACTATTAGTGTAGTTATTACTCAACATGGGCATCCAATGGCTTACCAAAGTGAGACACTTTCAGACACAATATGAAATTATCCCACTTACAACAAAGAAATGTATTCCATTGTGCAGGCTTGCTATCAATGGAAGCATTACATTATGGGGAAGGAAACAGTCATCCACATAGACCACCGACCTCTACAGTTCATATGAACACAAGGGAAGTTGAAGAACGATTTCCATCCAAAATGGTCCACCTACCTGCAATAGTTCCATTTGAACATTAAGTATAAGAAGGACAACACCAATAATGTCACTGACTACCTCAACCAACCACTAGTCATGGCGCTAATCACTGTGTTCAACTCCTGTGGGCACGAGACATCAGGGTGGCCGTATCTTTACAAGAGTGATCCAAAATTCGGCAAAATATACCAAACACTCCTGGTAGGGAAGCAAGTTCCAGATTTTCACTTTTAGGATGTAGTGTTATGCCACTTGGGACACATATGTGTTCCTTCAAGTGAGCGTGCCAAGATGATCTGGGAGGCGCACTACAATCGGGTTGTTCGACATTTCAGAGTAGAGAAAATAGTTGCAGTATTGTAGAAGTATTTTTATTGTCCGAAACTTTGTCAGGATGTTGGGAAGTACATTAAATCCTGCACTGCTTGCGCCATTGCCAAACCAACCATCAGGAAGCAAGGCCTGTATACTCCACTACCTACTCCTAGTCGGCCTTGGGAATCTGTCTCGATGGATAATATGTGGGGTATTCCTTCTACTAAGCATGAAAACGATTGCTTTTTGTGGTCGTCTATAGATTCTCTAAGATGGCCATCATGGTGGCCTGCAAGAAGAGTATCACAGTAGAGGAAAATGCTAAGCTCTTCTTCGAATGAGCATGGGTACACTTTGGGATCCCACAGTCGATTATCTTAGATTAGGAAAACAGATTCCTAAGTTCATTTTAGTCAAGTCTCTGGTCGATGCAGGATACAAAACTTACTAAGTCCACAACTTTCCATCCCCAAATTGATGGACAAACAGAGGTTGTCAATAGGATGATCGTACACATTCTGCACATGTACAACTCAAAGCATCCACACACATGGGATGAAAGTCTCCCCTATTTCCAACATAGCTACAACAGAGCTCTCCACAGCTCAACATACCACAAACCTTTTCAGGGAGGGATGGAATTTTAGCCATTAGGCCCCATTGATGTGGCCATACCATTTGGAGCCACTCAGGTAGATTCAGCTCACGTGCAGTTTGAAGCTGAAAGGGCTAACAACTTCATTGAACACATTAAACACATCTGCTAATAGGTCCATGATATATTGGACAAAGCCAATGATAAGTACAAGTAGTGCCATGATCAACATCAAGTGTCGCACAAGTTCCCCGTGGGTGAAAAAGTTTGGCTTCATTTGCAGAACGGGCACTTTTTTGGACCCTACCACAAGCTAAGCCCACTTCGATATGGGCCATACATCATCACCAAGGCCATCGGTGAAAATTCCTTCGAGCTTAACATACCACCATTCCTTGGTCTGCACCCAGTGTTCAATGTAGATCACCTTTAGCTATACTTTCCTCCACTGTTGGACACATCTGACATTGTAGAATAGCTCACACCAACAAAACTCAACCCAGACTGCATGGAATAGGACACAACTAATTAGATCATGGACACATAGATCAAGAAGAATCGAAAACAGAGGATATAGTTATATCGAGTTGTCAAATGTTGGGCATGGGATTCCCCGCAGCATGTTTTTGGGGCTCAAGGCCCAAGTTTTGGTCAAAGATGGTGTAAGACTATTGCACAAAATATTGTCACCATGAGATTCTGCAGTCAGTGTGAGTCTATCACCTCTCATACTTTCCTCCTATGCAAGTCTTAAACCTCAGCTCTTCATGTCAAGCCTTGAAAAATGAGAGAAAGTCCTTGAAAATCTTTAAAACTCTGGTTCCGCACTTTATCTTAGCATTACCTGCGGTCCCGCACCTACTGGTCATGTCCCCTATGGACCTGCCCTCTTTGTTTCTGTGTAATGGGTGCGGACCCCTGTAAAAGTCAAAAAGGTGCAAGTACATTCTTAAAAACTCACTTTGGGTTATTTCTAGAAGCTTCTAGAGGGAATCTTGAGGTGGCAAGTTCGCTCCTTTGAGGTTCATGCATCCCATAACTAAAGGAGCTAACCCCTTGATGTGAGGAGCTTATCCCTTTGAAGGAGGACTCTATCCCTTCATAGGTGGACCTGTAACTTCCTTCCTCTGCACTATAAAATGAGGCATTGCGCTGGTTACTAAGGAGGTGGAAAGCTGAATATTTTTGAGGGTAAATGCTGTTGGAATTTAGACTTCCTAATTGAGCTTGAGAGGAGAGATTACATACCTTTTGATCTCATTGGGAAGAGTGTGAAGCTTATCAAAGTAGAGGATATTCTTGCTTGGACCTTGGGAGGAGCTTGTACAACATCAAGGCACCAAAGGTTGTAAAGTTCTTCTTTGTTCAAAGTTAATACAATCAAGTTTATTTTTCTCAATAAGCTGTCTTCTATGGTTTATTTCATGGATTCCTTGATCACCATGATGAATATGATTTATTATATTGGCTATGCAGGTGTTATTTGATGTGTGCTTATTTGTGTTTGCAGGTTCTCAAAAGGAAACTCATTCGGACGGTCGAAGCGTGGCTGCCACAAACTAGCGTTGGACTTAAGGTAGGGTGTAAAGACACCTCTTGGTTTTTATTTATAAATCGCAATATATTTAAAGGAAGGTAGATTTTCTTGTTCTGCTTGTCACTAGATATCAGTTGATACTAGGGAGATCGGTCTTGTCTGCAAGAACAATTTATCCGACCGAAAAAATGGTGACCATACTGGGGACTTGAATTTTGGTTTTTTGCCTTTACTTTTACTTTGACTTGAGAAACTTTTTCTCTGTTTCTGGTTTTTGCTTGATGTGTGTGGGATTGGGTAGTTTTTTAGATTCTGAATTGTTTTTTGTTTTTCAAACTTTTGAAAGAGGACCACACGTTCTGTTTGTAACACAGCGCGGACATCTCTGCACTGTTGCTTTACTACACAGAGCGGTACCGCATCTGGTTATACTAGAAGCCTGCGGACCCTGTCAAATTTTTGAAAAACCTAAAATATTTTCATCCAGTTAAGCTTAGGATTTGTTTACGTTTTTTAGCCTCTGCCTAGATCTACATGTGTCTTGTCAGAAACTTCTTGTGAGTGAGTTCCATTAGCATTTGGTTTTAGGTGATTTTCTAGAAGTTTTGCGTGCCTGGTTTGAATTTCGCTTGGTCTTTGTAGTAAATCAGAGATTAGAAGCCTAAGAAACCTCAGATTACCCTGGTCTTTTTAGTCTTCTTTATGAGTCTGACCGATTTTTGAAATCTTCCCTTGGTGAGAAATAGATCTCGTTTTCTCTTTGCAAAGATTTGAAAGAACTTGCTTGAAAGTTTTGAATTTCATTTTTAAAAAAGAAAACATAACTGGGTGTTTTTGATTAATTTGTTATTCTGAATGAATTAGTCCTTAGTTTGCTGAATAACTAAGTAAAATGTCCTCAAAAAGAAATTTTCTAAGCTTTTGCTTCAATTAGGTTTTTAGAAGTTGTAGATCTCAAGTTTAGATTTTTCATAGTTTTGAGTGTTTTCTAGAAATTTTAGAATCTCTTTTGAAAGAATTTGTTTTTGTAGTTTTTGAGTGTGGAATAAGCAAAAGGATTTTTTCGTGAGCATAATTAGTAGTCTCGTTTTGAGTTTATTGGAAAAGACAATTTTTTTTTTCTTTCCATTTATATGTTAAGGAAAGATTCGTTTTTCAAGAAATTGCATTCTCAACTCTTTCTTTAGCTAGAAATTCATTGAAGAAAAAGAATTGTTTATCATCTTAGGTGCATTTTTAGTGTTTTGGAGTCGAGTCTTCACACCATAAAGTTTCATCTCCATACCTTTTGACTTAAGAAACAACCATAAAAATAACGCTTAAAGTAAAATTGATCTAACAATATTTTTATTTGTAGGGCTCTTTATCACCAACATAGCTTAGGCTAGTATCTTGGAGTAGGGAGTAATTAACTCTCCAATATAGTTAAAACAAACAAGTAGCTATATCTTGCGGTAGGAGATAATTTCCAATTGTTACATCTATGCTCTAGGAAGCTCCTCTTAAAGGAGTGAAGCACGAGATCATATCTGAACCAGTGGGTAATCAATCCTTCCTCATTGGGAAGGATAGAAGATATACACGTATTAAAAATGGTAAAACTCGAATTGACCATTGTCGAGGAGCTTGGGTCACTTGTTGGTAAACCTTGGATTATGTCAAGGATCCTTCAAGGGGATTGAGCTTTGTTACTCTGCCCTTGCGTGTGTATCGGATCACAGACTGTTCCCCCAGGTATATTTGTTTTTGTTGGTAACCATAGTGACCATAATCTATAGGATTCTTTCCTAAGGTGACGGTGGAGGGAAGATCCCACTGTACCTAGAGCAGACGTCGACTAGACTCACTTGGACTCTCTGGGGGGTTCTCTTCACTCGAGACGGTTTAGTGAAGAAACTTGTGCCAGTCTGTTCATTAAGCAGGTTGTCGGGGTAACTGTTCCAACCACCCTTTCTGTACTGAATTCTGCGACGTTGGATTTCATCACCAACTAGTGTTTTTGGTACGGAAAGTTACTGTTTGTGTGTGGTTTGAACTCCTAGATTTTTTAGGTGTGTGATTCAATTGTTTGGTTCTTTAGAGACTTTAGGTGCTTTTATTGAGATTTTTATTTGTTTGCGTGTGAAGTAATTAAAACATTTAATCGTGGCTGAATTACCGAGACAATCCCGTAGACTTCGGGGGCAACCTCCCGAGTATTCACCAAGCCAGCTTGAAGGGATACGAGCTCTTGTAACTCCTAGTGACAGTAGAGTTGGGTCACCGGAAGATAAAGAATCTTCTTTAGTTGTTCATCTGATTATCAAGTTCAAGCAACAGAGTATATTTTCGAACCAATTTCATTTTCCGAAGTTACTGGTAGTGTTTCTTCTACTAGTGAATTAGCTGAAGAACCTGAAATTTCTGAGCTTGAAACTGAACCTGCTACTACTCCAGCTTCAGGATTTGCTTCTCCAACTTCTAGTGGTCTTGGTTCACCCAGGGTAGGAAGGATCATTACCCAAAATCTTCCTTCGGGACTCATTTCTATTGAAGAACTTGTTAGTCCGGAAGAAGGTATAACTATCCCTGAAAATCAACCAACTTTAGAACTTAGGGAGCGTGAATCAATTTTCTACAGTCCACCTAGGAGGGACGCTTGGTATCTTTCATTGACCAACTTTTTAGAAAATCCGGGTCTTAGTTTTTCACCACCTTGAGTTCCTTTTCATCCAACACCTAGAGGTTATTATCCTCCTTTGAATATGTCGAGACAGTCATCCATGTTTTCCCAATCACCGGAAACATTTTTATATGGCGGTCCTTATGTTCCTTCTGGGTATCAGTCACTCACTGGTACTTTTTCAGGAGCATCTCCCCAACCCATTGAACATGGGTTATCAACTGGTAATAACGGAACTAAACCGTTGAGTGTAGATGAAATTCTTATGATGTCTGGTACTATTCCAAATCCGCAACCTCAAGGTCAACCTTCAAGGTTAGGGGTACATTCCTCAAGGTCAAACCTAGACTCAATATATACCTCAAGGTCAACCCCAGTTTCAGTACATGCCTCAAGGTTATCAACCTCAAGGTCAGTACCCAACCCAAGGTTACCAACCACCTTCTGGTCAATCATTTGTACAAGAAGCTGGAAATGTACCTTTGAATTATCAGCCCTACGCTCAACCCGGTTACGATCCTCAATATGTTCAACCTACTATGGGTCAATACCCTAGAATGAACATGGTGTGGGATCCATCTCAATCTCAACAGATCTTGTAACCTAATGTGCAACTGTCATCTCAATCAGGACAACCTTTGGTTTTTGGTTCAACCCAACAACCTGTCCAGCCTACTATTCAAACTTCTGCACCTGGTGTAGCTCATCAGTCTGGGCCTATTTTGCCTTGAACTCTCCCTCAAATGACTGCTGCAACTACTGCAGCTTCTGTTCAATCTACCCCACCTACTTCTGGAGTATCGACATCTCTGGTTTCTACTGTTCCTGCATCAACTCCTCAAGCATCTTTACCTCAGTCTGGACCTACAATCCAGACTTCGATTCAGATGCCTGTAGGACAACCTGGTCCAAGTACGGTTGTCACAAGTCAACCTCAATTTACTTATCAACCATACCAGGGACAGTATCAATTTGGTCTTGCTGTTCAGAGCCCAGTTTACCAGTATCAACCGTACCCTGGATATACTTATCAGCAACCTCAACAACCCCAGTACGGTCCGGTTAATCCTGGTTTTCCGGGAGGATATAATATCCCAAATGCAATTCCAATTCCAAGTTATCCTAGATATCCTCCTCCTGGGGCTGGTCTTATGACCCAGGGTTTTCGAGACCCTAACCATCAGTTACCATTCATTGCAACTTTGGACTTGCCTGATTTGTCGCACCTTACGAATGATCTGATTAATTATCTTCCGTTTTGGCCGCCAATGCCGAATAAGTTGCCCAGTGATATCCCAAAGTTTGAAGGTAAATCAGGAGAGGATCCGTCAAACCATGTGATGATTTATCACCTCTGGTGTGCATCTAACTCCATTATAGATGATTCAATTCATTTACGTCTTTTTCAACGCACTCTGATTGGTCTTGTGGCCAAGTGGTACATTGAGTTACCGGGAGCCTCTTTTTATAATTTTAGTCAGTTAGCCACTTCGTTCTTAACTCATTTTCAGTTTCCTGTCAGACATGACAATGGCACAGAATTATTAACTTCATTAAAACAATCAACGTCCACATATATTTCAAATCATATTCATGAATGGCGCAGTCGACGATGTTTAGTGAAAGTTTTTATTCCGGATCAAATATTAGTAGAATGGTTTGTTAAATCATTATTACCTAAAATCACTGAGGATGTAGCTAAGGTAGGAGTTGTTACTGAAGAGCAAGTAATTTCTCAAGCTCAGTACCTTGACCTCGTTTATACGCAGTCGGGTACTTTACACGAAAAATCCTCGACCTTCCGAAACAAAATCAAATAACTGCAGCTCCTTCAGGGTCTCATGCCGCTGACAGTATGATTGGTTCAGTTAACACCAAAAGTAAGAAGAAATCTTCAAAGAATTCTTCTCCTATCATAGCTTTACCAGATTCCCCGACAGGAGACTCTTTCGCTGAAATTCCTGCCGATATTCATGTCGTAGAATCATCTATGGCCAAATCAAAATCTGAAAGTAAAAAGAAGGGGAAGAGGAAAAATAAACAAAATTTGAAAGAGAAATCAGATAAAACTAAATCTACCAACGAGAAACTTAGACCTCGCTATCCTTGTCTCATTTGTGACGAAGATCATTTTACAAGAGACTGCCCTCATCGTCCTGAGGCTGCGAAAATCATCAAAGGTTCTCAAACGCCTGCTGTCTTGAAGGATCCTTTTCCTAGTCAAGATAGTAAGATGATCGGTTCTTCCTCAAATGCCTCAGAAGAACCCATAATGATGATGTCCCATGTTAGGATTGCGACACGATCGCAAGATTATGGAAGTAAAAGTCCTGTTGGTGGTAAGGAAGCAGAATCTTCTAACTCAAACCCATCAACTTCAACTCCTAGTTCTGATCCGCTACAGATCGAGAAACCTAACCTAGACTTAGTAATCAAACCCCCTGCTAAAGGTATACTTCGGAAGTAAGCTTTCAATACGCGTGCGAGAGCTGCTCAGAACTATAATATTGTTGAAGACTTAGCTATTTCCCCTTCAGCAATGTCGACTTTGGAGGTGCTGCAATCATGTCCAGCACAGCGTAAATTTCTATTGTCGGCTATAGGAGCTGTTGATATTCAGGACTCAAACCTTATAATCTTCGATTTATAAAATAGTACACCTTGCTTACCTCATCAAATGGCTTTCCAGATTCCAGTGTTAGTCAAAAATAGACCTTGCTTTAGGACTGTAATTGATGAGGGAGCTTCTACGTGTATTATGTCGATTCAGTGTTGGAGATCGCTTGGTTCTCCTAAACTCAATCAATCCATGATGATTCTAAAGGCTTTTTATGGCCATGGGTTCCATCCCTTTGGAATTCTACAGGATTTACCTATAGGGGTTGAAGGCAAAACTGTTAATCTAGATGTGGAAGTGGTTGATGCCCCTCTAGATTACAAACTTCTCTCGGGTCGTAGTTGGTCTTACACTATGACTGCTATTGTTTCATCGGTCTTTCAGCTTATAAAGTTTCCTCATAATGGAAAGATCGTAACTATAGACCAGCTAACTTACTTTTCATCCGACCCAGCCTCTTCTGAAAGTATCCAGCATGTCGGCAAAACAACTATCCCTTATAAAGATGTTGGGGTAGGATTAGTTAAAGATTCTGGTTTACTAGGAAATTTTTCTTTTCCTCCTCCTAACGTATTGCCTTCTACTGCAACCATTCATATGATTTCATCAAACACTATTGTTTTGGAGGATCCTTGGATCGTAGCTTCCGAATCTGAGGTGGATTCATTTGGTGATGCTATGCCTTTGAGTCCCTATGAAATTGCGTATTAGGCTGTATAGTCATTTTCCGATCCTGGTTCAACCGATATTGATCTAATGAATGTGGTCCATGGAGAATCACTTTCAATATCAACCTCAGATTCAACAACTTTTTCCGAGCTTGTTCATACTGATGAGCAGATTCGTGAAATTTTGTCTGTTGATGATTTACCATGGGAAGATCTTCATCATCGATATTCGTTCTTACTTGAGCTTGATCACTTTGAGAATCATTTTTCATCTATTTTTACTACTGATTATGTCAAAGAACCACAGAATCCATTGCAAAATCCTGATTCTGAGTTAAATTTGGGAAATATTTCTCGAACGGTTCCTATTGACATTTTAGTTAAACCTGGAATTGTTGAAAACATTCATATAGGCGTTTCCTGTACGGACAATGAACTCCAAACTTATAAATCCCTATTTCAAGAATTCCATGACGTGTTTGCCTGGTCATATGAAGAAATGCCAGGAATCGATCCAGTAATTGTTGTTCATGAAATCAAAACTTACCCGGATGCTAAACCTGTCCGGCAAAGTTTGCGTCAGATACATCCGCGAAAAGCTGCTTCTATTAAAGCAGAAGTTGAGAAATTACTTAAAGCAGGTTTCATTTATCCAATTCCCTTAACTGATTGGGTATCAAATATTGTTCATGTTAACAAAAAGAAAGGAACAATAAGAATATGTATCGATTATAGGGATACTAATCGAGCTTGTCCCAAAGACAATTACCCAACTCCCTATATCGATCAAATTATTGATGATTGTGCCGGCAGTGAAATTTTCTCCTTTATGGATGGTTTTTCCGGTTACAATCAAATTAACATACTCCTTGCTGATCAACCAAAAATAGCTTTCATTTGTCCATGGGGACATTTTCTTATTGCAAATTACCTTTTGGACTAAAGAACGTAGGAGAAAATTTTCAAAGAGCTATGTCTTACGCGTTTCATGACATCAAGCACATTGTGCAACCTTATCTTGATGATTTACCTACCCATTCATTACGCAGAGCCGATCATATCACTCATTTACGAGCAATCTTTATGAGATGTAGGCATTATCGAATTAGGTTGAATCCACACAAATGTGTTTTTTGTATAGAAACGGGTCGTTTACTGCGATTTGTTGTTTCAAAATTCGGCATTCGTGTTGATCCCTCGAAGGTTGAAGCTATTGTCAAATTGCCTCCTCCTTCGACTCTTCGCCAACTCCAAAGTTTGCAAGGGAAATAAAACTTTTTACGTCGATTCATTCCTAACTATGCCTAGATAACAAAGGGTTTTACCAGGTTGTTGAAACAAAATACTCCATTCTTTTGGGATGAGATAGCTGACAAATATTTTGATGCACTTAAACAAGCGTTGACCCATGCACCGTTATTGCATCCTCCCAACTACAACCAGGATTACTTCTTGTACCTCGCTGCTTCTCATTCCACCATCGGGATGGTTTTAGTTCAGGAAGATGAATTCAATAGTTAACATGTGATTTACTATCTTAGTCGAACTTTGAATCTGACTGAGTTAAAATATTCACATGTGGAGAAATTGGCCTTGGCAGCTGTTCAAGCTGTCCAAAAATTTCGTCATTACATCTTACTACGCAAAACTACTGTAATTTTTTACTATAACCCTATGATCTATATTTTGACCAAACAATTGCTAGGGGGCAAGTATTCCAAATGGATTGTTATCCTGCAGGAATTTGACTTGGAATTTGAAAAATCCAAGTCAAATAAATCTTTAGTTTTTACGGAGTTGATGTGTGACTTCCCGCGTGCTGATGTTGAAACTGTGGTGGAAGAGCCCATTGCGGACGAATCCTTGTTTCTTATCAACACTCTTGATCCATGGTATGGAGATATCATAGTTTATCTCCAAACCCAATCTTTTCGGCCTGAAATTTCATGATCTCAGTGACGGAAAATACGTTTCCAATCCCAACAATATAAATCATTGGAGATACACTCTATTGTCGTGGGGCAGACTCTATTTTCCGACGTTGTTTAACTCATGAAGAAGCTGAAAAAGTTGTAAATGACTGTCACTCTAGAGCATGTGGAGGTCATATGTCTGGGTATGCCACAACCCAAAAGATATTGCGCGCTGGCTATTTCTGGCTATCTTTGTTTAAAGATTGTATCTACGCGGTCTGAAAATGCCACAGTTGTCAAATTTTTGATTGAAATATGCGTGCTCCAACTGCTCCTCTCCACCCTATAATTGCCGTCGACCCTTTTGCAAATGGGGTATCAACTTTATTACATGTAACCCTCACTCGGCTGGGGGGCATGCGTATATCATCCTTGCGGTATATTTTTTTACCAAGTGGGTCGAGGCGATGCCTACATTTTTGGAAGACAGCAAAACTACTGCAATTTTCGTTTTCAATCATATAATTACTAGATTCGGTGTTCCTCAAGCGATTATTACTGATCATGGGAGTCATTTTCAAAACATCATGATGACCGAACTAACAGATCAACTTGGCCTGCGTCATGATAGTTCTACTCCATATTACCCACAGGCTAATGGTTTGGTTGAAGCCATCAACAAAGTTCTAGTCATTATGATCTGACGAATCATTGGTATTCATAGGTCGAATTGGCATAACATGTTATTTTTAGCTCTTTGGGCATATCGAACCTCAGTAAAAACATCAACTGGTTTCACTCCTTTTCAACTGGTTTACGGTTTGGAAGTTGTGTCACCCATTTAATGCGAAATTCCATCGTTGCAAATATCCATAGAGTTACTCCTAGCCACTTCCGAAGAGGAGAAACATTTGTTGTACTTAGATCAGCTAGATGAGAATCGACGTGATGCTGCACTAGCAATCGAAAATCATGCCAAACGAAATAAAGCTCAGTACGATCGAAATGTTACACCTCGTAATTTTTCAGAAGGAGATCTAGTCTTACTATATGATCAAGCAAACAATAAGCTAGGCACTGGAAAATTTGTACCTATGTGGCATGGTCCTTTTATTGTTAAGCAAAAGCTAGCGAAAGGGGCCTATGAATTGGTAGATTTTGACGGTGTCTCTTTGGGTAAACCCAAAAATGGTCTTTATCTGAAGAAATATTATGCTTAAATCTAGGTGTGGAGATTTTAGTTAGATTAGTTTTCTTTCTAGCTGGTGTGTTTTAGATTAGAAAAGTGTGCTTAGTTTAGAGAGTGTTTTTATCATTATTCCCGCTTATCTTGATTTTACTCTTGATATTGCAGATGTCGACGTCTATTCAAACATACATTGGTTTCGTTGATGGTGCTTGTCGTAATACACGAAACATTTCTTCTGTAGCTTGGGTTATCTATTCACCCTATGATGAGTTGGTATCTATGCATGGGGTAAGCCTCGGTAAAGCAACGAACAACATTGCAGAGTATAGTGCAGTGATTGAGTTATTATCTGAATCCATCTCATTTGGGATTCGGAGTTTGATTGTGAGGTTAGATTCTGAACTCGTTGTATTGCAACTTAATAGAGTTTATGCCATTAGAAATCCAGTGTTGTTAAGATTATTTTTGAGAGTTCGTCTCTTGGAATGTGAATTTGACTATATTGAATATCAACATATTCCAAGATATTTAAATATATTAGCAGATGAAATTTCTTCTCGAATGTTAAGTAGACATTTGCAATAATCAAACAGTAAATTTAAAAACATTCCATAACATGTTTTACAAGATAGCCAGTAATAGTGATATAGCATAGCATAGAAGTGTGTCAAATATACATCATCTTCGATCATAGGTTGAAAAACACCTTATGATCGGCAAAAATGATAGCACAAAAAAGCAAAAATGTCATATGAGTCTACAAAAGGCGATCATCCTATCACTGGTGATGATCACGATAAGAAACCACTGCTCAGTCCACCCTACAAAGGAACCTCCTGAAAGGTCCTGGGACCCCAATCACATAGCGTTGTAACCTAAGAGGAATTTCATCTATGCTAGTCTCTGGAATATCTGCTGTCAAACGCTCTAGATGGTTTTCCAACTCGGTCAGGGTCTCTGTAGATTCGTCCCGTGGGGCCGGTACTGCTGCAGCTGGGTGTCTCCTCTCATAGGGCCGGAGAGTGGCTGGTCGCCGTGGACCCACATCTGCATTTGAAACTTTTTACTATCAGTTTTGGACGATTTAAAAACAAAAAAAATTAAAACTTAGAAAATGTTGAGAATGATTTTACCTGAGTCATCCCACTGCTCTCCTGGTGGAAGAGTCATGTCTGGGTCACCACGATAATCCATCCCAGCATAAGGAAAATCCTGAATTGCGAAAAGTTGGTTCTCCAACCAACGAAAATACTCAAGAGGAAATCGAACAACCTCTGAACCCTCCTCAGGATGACGGGCCATAACTGCAACCCAACGCATCAGCTTAGGCTCTTGGGGAAGTCCAACTCCAATGGAAAGATGCTATGGGACCAACATCGAGACCCTTTCTAGACCAAAGCTCACAACTAAGAAACCATATCCAAAGTTTTTTAGTTGTCCCTTATTTGCTCTAGTTAGTTGGCCTTTTGCATTCTCCCACACAGCTTCGCACCAGTTGAAGATGGTGCCTCGATAACAATCTACCGCCATTCGCATTTGGGATCCGGTAGCTACATGCAGTGCTGCGCTTCTGTAGAGTCTGGTGACAGTAAATGCAATCACTTTGAGTTCAAGACGGGAAATAGTTTTGATATCAATCCCTTTGTCCTTTGTTTGGTCATTACAAAACTCTAGTCGGAGATTATCGACAGACTGGCCACCTAGCCTAGTCCCGAATAGAGATAATCGTTCACCTCTCTTGGGAAAAATAGTCAAGAAGTAAATGTCCTCTAGCTCCATTTCGAGCCGATGGCCACCAATAATGAAACACTGGTCCTGTATATTGCATCTGTCCACCAGCCACTGCAAAAAGTCTACTTGGGCCCTCATGCCAGGTATGGCCCAGAATTTAAATAGCCCGCATGCCCTCAATGCATCTATTGAGGGCTGATGATTAATTGCGGCAAGGTCCACATCTTCGTGCTCCCATTCCCGCCAAATGAGCATTGTGTATATCCTACATTGTAAAAAAAAAAGGCGGATTAGAACATTTTAATTCAAAGTTTTTGGGCGGAAATTGAAAAAATTGAAGTTGTAAAACCTATGTCGCGGGGTCCGCACTCTCTAGTTAGGGACAATGCGTAGGTCTGCACTCTTCCCAAGTAGTAGGTGCGGGCCCCTGGCTCTTTCCTTTGTAGGAAAAAGTCGGGGTCCGCAGGTTTCGCATGTTGCGCCTACGGACCCCCGCGAGCGGTCTTTTAAACTAATTTTTCTCTAAAAAATCAAAATGGAAGCCTAAAAACAAAATTCAAATGGTTGAAATGCAAGATTAAAGTGATGTGGATTACCTAGAGGTGACAATTTTCAATTCCAATGGACGAATTTTCCGCAATCTTCACAGGAAGCTTCTTACCCAAAAGCTCTCTTTTCTCACTCTGAAGTCAAACGGTAAAAATGAATTTACAAAAGCCCTTTTTATAAGATTTTTTGAAAAAATGAATTTTTAATTTGTTTATTTTTCACTTTAAAGAGGTAACTTTTTGATGCATTTTTATTTATTTTAAACAGGTACGAGTAATGTTTGAGTTTTTGTGCTGAATATTGGATTTTTCAGGAGAAATTGATCATTTTCAACAAAAAAGATTAGAGTCATCTTTAAGCTCTTTTCTGACTCGTAAAACATGAAAAGATTGCCGAGTTTTTCTTTTTAAGCTTGTTAAAACTAAATTAAAAAGATGGTCCACTTATAACTCTTTTCTGACCGTATAAACATGAAAAGATTGCCGGGCTTTTGTCGTTTCAAGTTCGATATTGGTTATAAAACGACGTGTCTTTGATCGCTTTTTTACTTTTTCAGATCAAAGACACTAATTATGAAAAGTACTCCTTGATCGTAATGGTCAAGTGGTTCTCTCAAGTATTATTTTATACTTTTTCGGGCTTGGGAGACACAAATTTACGAAAAAGGACAACCATGGAGTTTTCTTATGTTTTTCTTCTGACTCCCTAAAATTGAAAAAAGCCAAGTTTCTCCTATACTGGACTCGTTAAAATTTAATAGTAAAGGACCTGTTCAATTTCAAACAGGAACGAACCACTCCTTCTTAGGATTCGAATTTTAAACTATGTTGGACTCATCCGAAGGATGAGCTTATAACCAAGCAAATGTTATCCTCCTTAAGCTTCTCAAAAATAAAGAGGTACTTGCCAGAAATGGTGGGGGAAAAGAGAGAAAAATGAACCTGTTTGTTACACTTTGTGTCCTAGAAAAGCATTCAAACACTCTTGAACGCGACACTTTTTGTTCACCTGGGTTGGGAAATCCTTTGCCTAACAGTTAATCAAACCATATTGAAAGTCTTCAGCCGGTTTCTAGGTATTAGCTTTGGGTCAATTGTCACAAAACCATCTGCAGTGTAATTATGTGTTCAAGAGGTAAGTTCAAATAAACCATTCATCTGCAAAATATTTGTCATCCATCTTAACCATCCCTGAGTTAGTCCTTGCCAAATATATTTCTTCAAACTTGATCTATGATTTCGTGTTGTGGGCTTGCCTACGACAGATCGCTTTCTATCGACTTCAGCTCATTATCTAGAAAGATGATCTAGAAATCGTCAGTACCTTGGAATCTGCATGCCTCAATGGTAGAGTTCTCGCCTTCGACGACAGGTTACATCATTGACCTTTGATCAAATTATTCCGTGACATGTTCGACATCAACTCATCTATTCACATTTCATGGATTGTACTGAGTACTTTGAGAGCCATTGACATTATTGTTGGTTCTCTCACACTTGTTAACAGTTTACACCATTGACTGGTAATCAAGTGGTTTCTACCATGTTTGACTTCGACACATTCATTCACATGGATAGAATCATACTAGTTCGGGAAGCAGAAATCAAGACCCTGGATCTAGTTTCCACCATCCAGGCTGTGAGGAATTTCGTTATTCATTATACAGTGGACTATTCATAAACAGATGGCTGCGCCCATACTGTGTCTACATATGTCTATACTTGTGATGTATTACAAGATTACTCCTATACCAAAGTAGTTTAGTTAGTTTTCTAGTCAGTTTTGATCTGAGTACAGGAATGCCTACCTCAACGATGATATAATCACATTTATATATATTTTGCATTGAATGTTTTTACAGGTTCCAACCAGGCTCTCCATAGGATGATCCTTGAAATGATAAAGTACTTCACTCTTCTTAGATGACAAATACTATCCTCATCTATTACAGACTTTGCACTTTAGGGGACAATTTGTTACACAAAATATTGTCACCATGACATTCTGCAGTCAGTGTGAGTCTATCACCACTCATACTTTCCTCCTATGCAAGTCTTAAACCTCAGCTCTTCATGTCAAGCCTTGAAAAATGAGAGAAAGTCCTTGAAAATCTCTAAAACTCTGGTTCTGTACTTTCTCTTATCATTACCTGCGGTCCCGCACCTACTGGTCATATCCCCTGTGGACTTGCCTGCTCTGTTTCTATGTAATGGCTGCGGACCCTTGTAAAAGTCAAAAAGGCGCAAGTACATTCTTAAAAACTCACTTTGGGTTATTTCTATAAGCTTCTAGAGGGAATCTTGAGGTGGCAAGTTCACTCCTTTGAGGTTCATGCATCCCATAACTAAAGGAGCTAACCCCTTGATGTGAGGAGCTTATCCCTTTGAAGGAGGACTCTATCCCTTCATAGGTGGACCTGTAACTTCCTTCCTCTGCACTATAAAATGAGGCATTGGGCTGGTTACTAAGGAGGTGGAAAGCTGAATATTTTTGAGGGTAAATGATGTTGGAATTTAGACTTCCTAATTGAGCTTGAGAGGAGAGATTACATACCTTTTGATCTCATTGGGAAGAGTGTAAAGCTTGTCAAATTAGAGGAGATTCTTGCTTGGACCCTGGGAGGAGCTTGTACAACATCAAGGCACCAAAGGTTGTAAAGTTCTTCTTTGTTCAAAGTTAATACAATCAATTTTATTTTTCTCAATAAGCTATCTTCTATGGTTTATTTCATGGATTCCTTGATCACCATGATGAATATGATTTATTATATTGGCTATGCAGGTGTTATTTGATGTGTGCTTGTTTGTGTTTGCAGGTTCTC
Source organism: Pinus tabuliformis (assembly GCA_031772625.1). NCBI lineage: Eukaryota > Viridiplantae > Streptophyta > Pinopsida > Pinales > Pinaceae > Pinus > Pinus tabuliformis. Next base: position 431,251,418 of record CM062814.1, on the reverse strand, counting down.
AAAAGGAAACTCATTCGGACGGTCAAAGCGTGGCTGCCACAAACTAGCGTTGGACTTAAGGTAGGGTCTAAAGACACCTCTTGGTTTTTATTTATAAATCGCAATATATTTAGAGGAAGGTAGATTTTCTTGTTCTTCTTGTCGCTAGATATCAGTTGATACTAGGGAGATTGGTCTTGTCTGCAAGAACGATTTATCCGGCCGACAAAGACTCTGCGAATTTCATGCACAGAGCACGAAGTCTAGGATGAGTCATAGGGCTGTCCCCCCTAAAATATTGTAATCTGATGTAAAAGTTGTGTCGGCCTACCCATGGTTCGCGAACCATGGGATTGTATAAATAGAGCGAGGCTCTAAGTTGTAAAGGAAGTCGATGATGATAGAATATCGAAGGCATGGTTTGAGGTTAGAGTTAAATCTGAAGTGTACTAGGTCATAGTAGTACGAAGAGGCTCTGTAGCTGAGTGCGCAGAGACCTAGAAGAGTCCGCAACTGAGTGCGCGGACCCTTGCATCTGAGTGCACAGGGCGGAGTTGGTTCTGTACTTGGGATTGAAAGCTAATAAAGAGAAGTTTTTTTTGTGCATCTGTTCTTGAATCCATCTTTTGATGTTATGCATTACTTTTACTATGTTTATTTACTATGCGCAATTGATGAATACTTGTATGAATGATTATATATAAAAATAATCTAAGTAATCAGATAACAGAGCCTAATTAAGGAGGACTTGGGTAAATAACATGGGTTGTGTTGTGGCTAGAACTATGCGAAGACAGTATCATAGGGCATGGAGTGCTCACTGGTGCGTGTAGCGCAGTAAGTGCGAAGGTTGGATTACATACCAATCACCTCCTATCAGACATCCTCAGGGTGCGGAAACCTGGTTCTAGCACCCTCCCATACAACTTCGGGTGAGACCTTAGTCTGTGCTTCGCGGACTGTTGCTGAAAGGGCCAGTAGTACCGGGATTTGCTTAGCTAAATCACTTCTAAACTTGGGTCAGGCCCCACTAAGCCAACAAATGGTTACGTTGCCAGGACTAAGATCTGCATAAGGGATGTCTGATGTCGTGCCATTGGAACCCAACAAAGAAGGAAATTGAAGAGTGGTTGGAGAAGAAGATTAATGAGTTCGCGACATAGGAAAAAAACCTCCGCAAGTATCTAAGGAAAAGTGGTTGGAGCACTATGTGTATACAGAAATCCACAATATTTTCTTTGCATCCTTTCCTTCTGAGCTGTATGAGTGGATCGCGAAGTTAGCTGACAGCCAGGGAAGGTGTAGGCTCGACAAACCAATAGTGTGGACTCTGGAATTAGTGCGTAGACTAGAAGCATTAGAAGATAAGATCGCGCGAGTTGTGGACCATTGGCTCAACCGGATAATAGGGGGATTTATCACTGAGTTTGCAGTAGACACGACTGTGAGCTACAATGAGGCAGAACGATGCTTTCTCAAAGGACCGCGAGGTAAGTATATTAAATCTTTGAATACTTGGATTAAGATGCTATTGTGTGAAAAAAGGGTCATGCGAATACATTAATGTTTGGGTCTACATGGAGCGAAAAGATCTAGAAGAGTAGAAAAGAATTAGAAAGCAATCCTTTAATTTCACCCTCACGAGAGAGCAAGGAAGAGCTCGCTAAGGTTTCTCCGAGAAGCGTGGTCAGTTTGATAAGGCAGTGCATTCCATGGTTACCACTCCCACCCACACCGCCACCCACTTCGCTTCCCTTACCTCCATCTCCACCCACTCTACCTCCACCACCTCCAAGTTTCAGTATGGCGAGCACAATCAAACTACCAGTATTCATAGGAGTAGGGAATGAAGATCCAGAAAAATTCAAGTTCGTGGTAAGGGTAGTATGGGAAGCACAAGGTGTTACAGATGATAATATTAAGAAGGCTACATTGGTGAGCACACTGCAGGATCATGCATTAACATGGCATATCAAGCACTCTAACGACCACCCAAACGTAGGGATAGAAGAGATCCAGAACGCGCTGAACAAAAAATTTAGTAGGCCAAAGTAAGAAACATAATCAATCATCGGGTTTAAAGAAATTGCATTACTCCCGGGTGAGACTCCTTGGGATTTGGATCAATGATTGAAGAGTACGATCTGCGAAGCCAATATGACGTTGACAGATGGACAACATCGGGCATGGTTTGTAGCATCTCTGACACCGCACTCAAGGATGGCATTGTCACAATAGAAATTTTCCACCTAGGCTGAAGCATTGGAAATGGTAATGAGATTACATGAGACCTCGATGCAAGACCCTGGGTTGGGAGTTAAACAAATCCACGCGCAACTACAGAATATGTGTTTGGAGGTGCAGGGTTTGAAGAAAGATAGGGCATCGCGGCCAGAGGCGCATGAGGAAGTATGGTGCATAAAATGCAAAGGCCAGGTCCATGACAAGGATCACTGTCTAGTGTTCGCGAACTACTTAGCAGGAGGAGGGCCAATGCCATTGAGACCAGAGGCACAGGCAGGGCCGAGTGTGGCACCCGCTTTATGGTGCACGATCTATCAGATAGGAGGGAAACACACGATGGATAATTGTCATTTATTGCAGAAATATACACTTACATCCCAACAATTGTTTTGTAATTTCTGTAGGTTGGTAGGCCACGATGAGCGCACTTGCCACAGTTACGAACTAATGATGGATCAAACCCCTACTTATAGGATGAAGATTAAAATGCGAGCCCTCAATCCTGATGCAGGGATGGCGTGTGTTGGATTTCAGGGGCGAGGTCGAGGACGAGGTGGAATGGGACCAAGAAGGGGCCTCAGACAATTAATTTGTTACAATTGCGGAGGACCAGGGCACTATGCCTGTGATTGTACCAACCGGATGAGGATATCCTATTTGTATTGCGCTTAGTTTGATCATGAAACAATAGATTGTCCTATGTTGATCACAAGGATGCACAAAAAAGGGGTATTCCAACCTCCCCTGACTCAGAATATATAAGTGATGAGGTCTGAGCTGCACGAAGAGGACCCAAATGTAAACATGATGCTCAGAAGTGGTACGACCATGGGAGAGGATACAGGGAAGCAGCCAGAGGAAAGTACGTGGGTTCGCAAGGCTCCTGCAAAGGAACCCGAGTTTGACTTAGAACATGCAAAGGAGACATTCATGGAAGCTAAGAAGATCTTCATGGAGGCCTCCACTTTAGGTAGTAAGGATCAACTAGAGCCAATAATGAATCCTTCGATGCTCACTACCTTTCTGATCGCCGGTGTGCAGGGTCAGGAGAACCGTGCCTAGGTCAGAAATTGGGGAAGCATGCATTGCACACTGGAAGGGAAATGAGGTTGACTGAATAGATTGGTGAGAATGAAATGGATCAGGTAATTCTAGATCTGGGTTTGGATGCGAATGTATTACCGAAGCAGACATGGGAATGCATGGGCAGGCCTGTGTTACAATGGTCCCCTATTCAATTATGAATGACGAACTAACAAAATATTTTGTCCATGGGAAGGTTGCAAGGGGTAACAGTTGATATTGAAGGCATGAGCACGCAGGCGGATTTTGAAGTAATAGAGATTTTCGATGACAGAAATCCCTATCTCGTGCTGCTAGGAATAGACTGGGCCACCGCTATGAACAGAGTCATCAACTTGAAGAAGCACAAAATGAATTTCGAGAAAAAGTCACTACGTGTAGTAGTCCCACTTGACCCAGCCGAAAGAGCGCGCTACACTGAACTAGTGTGCGATGATGATAGCGATGATTATCTTGATTGTATTTACAAGATAACTGCATGCGACCAGGATTGGGTGAATTTGACTATGGATGGGAGGATCTCGTGGGAGCTTGAAATCTCCTGCAATTTGGATTCATACGAAGAAGTAGAGCGATGGAAGAATCGGTTGCATGACGTGACGACGCTGAATTGCAACATGATGGTTAGCTCATTGCGTTATGTGACAACAGAGCCAAGGGATGATCTGAAAATCAACTTATGAGTGATCTCAGTTAAATATCTATTAAATTAAGGTATTACAAACCCATGTGCTGGTGTGTGTCTATGTTATTTAGGTAACGGATCGATCAGATTGCAAATAAACAGACACTTGAAATGGAAAATAGCAGAGAAATACATTAAGCAAATATAAGAACACAAGAATTTAATAAGGAGTTCACCCTATCCTCCAAGGCTACATCTCCAGTCCAGCTCTCAGTGGTGGCCTTCTTTTATTGTGTCTTAAAGCAGAGAGTTACAATGAAGGAGCTCAGTATGAATCTCCTGAAACAAAATTTGCTTGGCAGGGTGGTCTTGGATGCCCCAAGCCACTAGAGTGCACTGACTCTTTTCGTTACCAGCGCTTTGACCTCTCTGGCCTTTAATGGAAGGAGCCCAGTGTGGTGCTCAGTCTTGACAGATCCTCTTAGGGATGGCTTGGATCTCTCAAGCTCTCTGGTGCTCAATGCTGCCTTTGGTTAGCTCAGCCCTCTGTCTTCTTTCTGCTTTTTGCTTCACTGTCTTTTCTTCGTTTTCTCTGTCTTCTTTCCTTTCTTCTCTTTCTCCGTCTTCTGTCTTTTTGTGTATCTTTCTTTGTTTGTTCATGGCTTTAAAGCCATTTGAGCTCATGGGTGTTCGATTCCCCTTCCACTTTCGTCAGATCGCCTGCTGCAGCTTCGCTTGGAATTCCCTGTCTCGATGTCATCATCAGGCTCACAGGGAGTGGCCACTTGTCCTCCTACAAACTGTGACAACTTTTTCCTCGTTGGTTCAATTCTTCAGTTACATTGTGGAATGCGTCCTCTGCCACCTTGGCAGTCAAATCAGACTTAAAATTCTTATAGATCTTGGTTATTCCCCTGTCAATTCCGATTTCGCCATCAGGCGCGATCTCAGCCGTTAGATCTAGGGCCTCCAGATCCGATGCCATTCGTACATTTCGTGTGGTTGACTTGCCCGACTGTTAGTGTGCAATGAGTGGCGGTTTTCTCTTTCCTCCGCTTGCCACACGTCAGGCGCTAAGTGGAATTGCTCCATTTTCACCAAATCTGCTTACCGCCCAAGGGTGCCCCTGATAAATACTACCGGTTTTTGGAGCACAGGTCCCGCCTTAGCCTTTAGCCTTTTCCTCACAGTTTTCCTGGCTCCCATCCGACCGAGCACTCAGGGCTTCTTCTTCTCGAGGGGTTTTGCCCAGCGATGCTAATTGCGCATAAAAAATTGCCTCCTTTTCCCGATCCGGGCTCCCCAGGAGCTAGTTTCGCCTCTTGCGTAGTCTCCATGGGCCTTGGTCAGCATGCTTTGACCGAGGTCCTTGTCGTTCCACACTGGCTGCCAACTGCCATTATTCAGAGGAGTTTCTGATTGCTGCTCTTAATTCTTTGAAGTCTGTCCCGATCTGATGCAGTCACGATTCTCTGATAACTCTTCATGGATCCAATTCAGATCACGACCTTCCCATTGAAACAACTTTTGGACCGCTAAAAGTTGGTTTTCAAGCATCGACTAAGTGAGGGTACTGTTTTCTCACTTGTCCAATCTCAATCCACTTTGCATTGCTCGGCTTTGAACCTTTGAGCCCTACTCTAAGGTACTGAACATCTCCTCTGCGTGTCATCCTCACCTTCCTATCCAGCACTGTGTCTTCTTGCAATCCATTAAGATATTCAGGTAGAAGGTCATCAATAGAAGGCAACTTACTTTGCTCTTCAGGATCCTCAATTAGTGAGGGTTCAAACAGTCTCAAGCAATCTGCATTTACGACTGAGTAGATGTGCATGTGAGCTGGTAGATCAAGGAAAAAATCATTCTCACCAATCTTCTCAAGTATTTTGAAAGGTCCATACCTGATAGGATTTAGCTTCTTACCTTCACCTTGCATCCTGTCCTTGCTGATATACAACCAGAACTGGTCACCAACTTGGAAACTATGCTCCATCCGATGCTTGTCATGCCTAGCCTTTTATTTGGCATGGCTCTTTTCCTGCTGTTCCTGTACTACCTAGTGGATCTCCTGGATTTGTTTAATGAACCTATTTGCCTTGTCCACATCACTGTGTCCATCAACTGTGGTATCATTACCAAAGAAAAAATCCAAAGGAGACCTTGATGTGAAACCAAAACAGGTCTCAAAAGGAGATCTCTGTGTAGAGGAATGTTTTGCTTTGTTGTAAGCATGCTGCACATAACACAAGTGTTCATCCCAAAGCTTAGGATGTTTGCTGCAATGTCCTCTAAGTAACTGGATCACTGTCTTGTTAACTACTTCTGTCTGGCCATCAGTTTGTGGATGAAAAGCTGTGCTTTTCTTTAGTTTGGTATCCATCAGTTCCCACAGACTTGACCAAAACTTCCCCACAAATCGGGTGTCTCGATCAGATACAATGGAAGTGGGTAATCCAAAGAACCCATACATGTTCAAAGAATAGTTTGCAGTTTGTTCCGCTGTAATCTGTTTATTACAAGGTATTAAAATACACATTTTTCTGAACCTATCCACAACAACATATAGATAATCATGACCTTTTCTAGATTTAGGTAGTCCTATAACAAAATCCATGGAAACACTTTCCCAAGGGTGAGAAGGAATTGGTAGGGGAGTGTACAAGCCTAGTTTTCTGTTGTTGGGATTACTTTTAGCACACTTAGTACACCCTCTTACATATCTAGAAACTGTCTCATTCATTTTTGGCCAATAACAAAATCTTTGCAGCTGTGAAACTGGTTTACTTACCCCAAAGTGACCTGATATCAGAGAAGTGTGTGCTTCTCTAATTATCCTTACTCTCTTAGTTTGTGGAATGCAGAGTTTCCCACAATGGTATAAGAGTTGGTCCTTCACATGGTAATCCAATTCTTCTACCCGTTTTCCTTGACTCAAAGTTGCATATACATCTTTAAAGTCTATATCTTGAGCATATTGTTCAATGTAACTCTCATGTAACATAGAATTATGCTTAAGTATAGTGGATGCATTTATAATGGGTCTAGATAACATGTCTGCAACTTTATTATGTATGCCCTTTTTATATCTGATGACTAAATGAAACTGTTGTAGAAAACCCATCCATCTGTAGTGTCTTGATTGCTGCAACTTAGTTTGGGAGTGTAGATATTGAAGTGGTTGATGATCAGTATGTATTACTGTCTCTTTGCCCATTAAGTAATGTTTCCACTTTTTCACACTCTGAACTAATGCATACAATTCTTTATCATATGTAGGATAGTTAACTACTGCAGGATTAAAAGTCTCAGAATGATAACATATGGGTTTATCGTGCTGTGTCAACACTGCTCCCATGGCATAGTCACTGGCATTTGTTTGGATCTCAAATGGTCTTTGTAGATTAGGCAGTGCTAGTACAGGTTCTGTACTAACCTTTTCTTTCAAGGTGTCGAAGGCTTTTTGATGTTTGCCTCCGCACTGAAACACCTTGTTCAATCCTGTTAAAGCTTGTAAAGGAGCTGCAATTGAGGAAAAGTTAGAAATGAACTTCCTTCAATATTGTGGTGCTCCTAAGAATCTTCTCACTTCTGTAATAGACTTGGCTTTAGGCCAGTTTATAATGACTGCCACTTTAGAGGGATCTATCTTCAATTCACCACCCCCTACTATATGACCCAAATAATTTAGAGATGTTTTGCCAAATTCACATTTTGAGAGTTTAACATGAAGTTTTTCTCTTTTCAAAACATCTAGTGTTTGCTTAACATGCTTTAAGTGTTCTTCCCACGTTTTACTAAAAATTAGAATGTCATCCAAATACACAATAATGAAATCATCAAGAAAAGGTCTGAGTACATCATTCATTAATCTCATGAAAGTAGTAGGAGCATTGGTTAAGCCAAAAGGCATAACTAGCCACTCATACAATCCCTGCTTTGTTTTGAAAGCAGTCTTCCATGCATCTTGTTCTGCAACTCTGACCTGATAATATCCACTGTGCAAGTCTAGCTTGGTGAAATAAACAACTTCTTTCAATTGATCCAAAAGATCATCTATGCGAGGAAGGGGATAATGATTTTTTATTGTTATCTTATTCAGTGCTCGATAGTCAATGCACATTCTCCATGAGCCATCTTTCTTTCTCACCAAAATGATTGGTGACCCACATGGTGATGTGCTAGGCCTGATGAACCCCTTCTCGAGCAACTCCTACACCTGCTTCTTGATTTCAACATTCTTTAAAGCAGACAACTTGTACATTCCAATGTTAGGCAATGGAACATCTTGCTACAAAATAATATCATGTAATATTTCCTTTTTGGGTGGCAGACCTTTAGGTTCTTGAAACAAGATATCATACTCTGAAACAACCTTTTCTAAATCAGCTTGTTGTTTAGCATTACAACACTCAAACACATTGGTTTTATCACGTTTCTTTTCCTTTACGATCATTAGTAAGAATTGTTTACATGAATTTATCATTCTTTTCATCTTCCCTGAGTTTATGAGAGTATAATTATTCTTGAGCTTATGAGCTCTTACAAATTATTCGATTCCATATTTAACAAGTAGATACTTGTTCTTAGCTCTATAGAAAATAGCCTTTCTATCATATAAGTAAGGACTTCCTAAAACAATTCCACATATATCGAAAGGAATTATGTCTAACTCCACCTCATCTACAAATGTTGATCCAAAAGAAAACTTGAGTTTACACTGTCTAGTCACTTGTAGTTGTGCTTTATCATTCAACCATCCTAATGGGTATGGTTTCTTGTGAGGTGTAGTTGCTAATCCCAATTTCTTTACAATTTCTTTAGAAATTAAATTTACTTGTGAGCCACTATTAAACAAAGTATCAATCTTTTGATATTTGGAAACAACTCGAATATGGAAAAGCTCATGTCTTTTTCTCTCATTTTCTTCATCAATAATAGATTGAGCAGAATTACTAGTAGATGCCTTAGAATTCCTACCTTTTATACGTGTGGCTGCAATAGTTGCTTCATCTCCTGAGTCTGACTCCAAATCTTTCTGAATGGCTGCAATAGCCTTCTTGTTCTTGTCCTCGAACTTCTTAGGTCTCAGCTCTGGATGCAGAATCCAACAATGCTCATCATCATGCCCATCCTTTTTAGAGTGAGTGCATGAAGCTTTGCTCTTCTGTGCAGTGTTAGCCTTCCTTACCTTCCACTTTGGCTTTCTTTTCTCCTTGCTCTTGCTTAAAGTGGGTTGGGATGGTCCCCCAACTTCTGGATTTCCATTCTTTCCTCTAGCTTCTAGATGAGTAGCTTGTACAGATACCTCATCTATACTAGTGGGATTAAACATGAGGATGGTATGCCTCATGTAGCTGTGTAGACCACCAATGTACTTCAACAGAGTTTTTGGTGAGTCTAATGAGATTCCTAGAATCAATTCTCTCTTTCTAAATTATTGAGTATACCCTTGCACACTTTGCCCTTTCAACTGCCGAAGAGTTTGCCAACTCATCATGGCTTGTTGCATGTAGGCCAATGGATAGAACTGCTTTTTGATTGTAGAAACAAATTCACTCCAGACAGAGATAGTCTTACCATGTCTCTTCATATCAGCTTGGGTTCTGCCTTCCCACCAAACCAAGGCAGTGCCTCCTAGGCATAGGCTTGCCAGCTGAATCTTGCTATTGTATGAGTTGATGTTCTGTACTCTGCAATAAACATCAATTTGTCTAATCCAATTGTCCAACTTTTTTGCATTTAATTCTCCATCATATATAGGCAAATTAAATTTAACATCTAGCTTGATCAAAGATGCTTTCTTGTTATGCACAGGGATATTAGGAGGTGTGAGGAAGCTTTCCTCTTTCCCTTTTCCTTTGGAGTGGTCATGGAAGTGAGACTCATATTCTTCTTTATCTTGTTTAGAGCCTGATGATTCTTCATCCTTATGTTTTCTAAAGTCCCTATACAGTTCTTCTACCATGGACTTTATGGCTAGGAAAAGTTCTATGAATTGAGGATCTGGCCCCACAGAACCTTCCTCTGACATTGTCTTTCGAGGATAGACTCTCCCAATTTTAGGATTAGTTCTGACCAACTCTCCTTCTCCTAATTTGAGCTTTGATCTAGTGAGCATTCAATGGCTAAACCAACACAAGCTTGTCTAACCCTAACAACCTTAAGCTCTGATACCACTTGATCTGAAAATCACCCTATGAGTTATCTCAGTTAAATATCTATTAAATGAAGGTATTACAGACTCATGTGCTGGTGTGTGTCTAGGTTATTTAGGCAACAAATCGATTAGATTGCAAATACACAGACACTTGAAATGGAAAACAGCTGAGAAATACAGTAAGCAAATATAAGAACACAAGAATTTAATAAGGAGTTCACCCTATTCTCCAGGGCTACATCTCCGGTCCAACTCTTAGCGGTGGCCTTCTTTTATTGTATCTTAAAGCAGAGAATTACAATGAAGGAGCTCAGTATGAGTCTCCTGAAATATAATTTGCTTGGCAGGGTGGTTCTTGGATGCCCCAAGCCACTAGAGTGCACAGAATCTTTTCCTTACCAGCTCTTTGACCTATCTGGTCTTTAATGGAAGGAGCCCAGTGTGGTGCTCAGTCCTGACAAATCCTCTCAGGGATGGCTTGAATCTCTCAATCTCTTTGGTGCTCGACGTTGCCTTTGGTTAGCTCGGCCCTCTGTCTTCTTTCTGCTTTTTGCTTCACTGTCTTTTTAGTTTGTTTTCTCTGTCTTCTTTCCTTTCTTCTCTTTCTCTGTCTTCTGTCTTTCCGTGTCTTCTGATTTATCTGTTCATGGCTTTAAAGCCATTCGAGCTCGTGGCTGTTCGATTCCCTTTCCACTTTTGTCAGATCACTTGCTGTAGCTTCGCTTGGAATTCCCTGTCTCGGCGTCATCATCAGGCTCATAGGGAGTGGCCACTTGTCCTCCTGCGAACTGCACCAGCTTTTTCCTCGTTGGTTCAATTCTTCAGTTACGTCATGGAATGTGTCCTTTGCCACCTTGGTAGTCAAATTGGACCTCAAATTCTTATAGATCGTGGCTTATTCCCCTGTCAATTCTGGTTTCCCCATCGGGCGAGATCTTAGCTATTAGATCTAGGGCCTCCAAATCCGATGCCATTTGCACATTTCACGCGGTTTACTTGCTCGACTGTCAGTGTGCGATGAGCAGCGGTTTTCTATCTCCTTCACTTGCCACGTGTTGAGCGCTGAGTGGAATCGCTCTGTTTTTGCCAAATCTGCTTACCGCCCAAGGGTGCCCCCGATAAATATCGGCGGTTTTTGGAGCGTAGGTCTCGCCTTAGCCTTTAGCCTTTTCCCCATGGTTTTCCCGGCTCCCATATGACCGAGCACTAGGGGCCTCTCCTTCTCGAGGGGTTTTGCCCAGCGATGCTAATCACACATCAAAAACTAAAATATTGTAGAATGTCTGTTTTGCGCTACAAAAATGCTACTATTTTCATAGCGCTTTTCCCTGTGCGCTACGAAAGCGCGGATTCGTAGAGCAGTCTCATCAAACATCAATCCGTTAATATTTAGTTAAAATTTTCATTATTAGGTGTTAGCTAGGAGTCAGTCCTTAAGCATGCTGCCATTCAAACTCATCATTTCGAATTTAGGGCTCATTATGAAAGATAATTTCAAATTCGAAAGGGTTGGCTAGTCTCATCATCTTAGCTTGCATGCAAATCCTCAAACAGAATTGTTTTCAAACAATAAGCTTTGGTAATTTTTCACCAAGGTTTTCCTCATCCACAATTCAGGGGAGGCTGACCACCATTGGCAGGTGCGGCTGATCAACTGAATTTCAAGTGAGGCCAGTTTTGTTACAGGAATTTAGAAGGAAAGATGTCAGAGGAGAAAAAATGTCACAGATCTGGTCTTTGTTTAAGAATAGAGCCTGAAAACACTGAAGTCTTAGTCAGAGAGAAATCAGTTGTAGAAGCCTTCAAGAAAGAAGGATGCTGGAAGTTTTGTAAGAAATTACAGGGAGGGCATTGGAATTTGAGGATGATGTTATAGCAATTGTTTTCAAACCCAAAAAACCCTTAACTAGGCAATCCAAGAAGATGCAAGAGTCCAATATTGAGCTGGGGAGAACAGAAGAAGCATCTGTTGTTCAAGAAGAGTTGACAGACTTTCCGTCTCCAAGACCTGAAGGTGAAAAAAAAATAGTTCCTGCCACTCAAACTGAAAAAGCCAGTTACAAGGTTATGGAAGAAAAGTTAAAAGCTGCTAATAATAAAACTTCTAGACTCAAAGTGAGAGCAAGAGGGCATGCTGCTGAAAAGACAGATTTCAAAAGGATGAAGGCTCTCTGGGAAGCTGAAAAGGTTTCCAAACCAGAAATAGTAAACAGTGAAACTTAGTACTTTACCTGGACTGTTCTTGGAATCAAATGTAGAAATTTTGAATAATATGACACATATTCACAAAGATTATCTTGATCATACAATTATAAGTGGAACATGTATAATACATAATCTCCTCTACGTTGATCATCAATTTACAGAAGCAGAAACATTCACAGGCACACATAGAAGCATCAATCAAACTCATTAACACAGTATGTATCCCGGGGAAAGCATCTCGCTAAAAACCACACACTATCTATATATTATATTGGTTGAATCATGTAACATTACAAAGTACAATGCTTATCACAAGCAATCCAGTACCATCTCTGCCTGTTACACACAATACAGCTCAGATCTGATCTCCAAATCTATTCCACTGCTTGCCTGCCTCTCCAGCTCAATACCTGCTCAAGAACTGATGAGAATGGCTTACCAAACTCGTATTTGACCTGCAAATAATCACTCACACTCTGTTGGACGTGAGCACAAGCTACAATTCTTGATATTGGCCAATTCATTGGCATACTCAATCCCTCTGATTGTGCAAATCATCATGCACAGCTATAGTCACAACTGATAGCAATCTGATACTCTAACACTTGTCCCTGCTGAACTGAACATGCACTGACATGCAACTGAGTTAACTGATGTATTCTATAGTTGCATTATGAGTTAATAACTTGTGAATTAATTAATAACTAATTCACCCAACTCATCTCTAGTCTATTGATCAGTTAAACTAAATACAACCAGTTTAACAAAGATAAACTGAACACAACTCCAACAACTGCACCTCCAGTCCACTAAACTCAACTTACTTGAGTTCTAACTGAAGTCCTGCATGCAAATATTAGTCATCCCATAGGTAACCACGTATTTCCTTCTGGGATCTGCATGTACCACATCCGTAGCTCATCCTGAAGTGCTCCAAGAGAATAAGATCAAGTTTATAGTCCAAATATTATTATGAGACAATAATATTTGACTTTTCTATTTTTGACAGCAAGTCTAAAAATAGAATTTGATCACTCACACTGTGATCACTCACACTGTGGTCACCCACACTGTGGTCACCCACACTGTGATCACTCACATTGTGATCACTCACACTGTGGTCACCCACACTGTGATCATCCCTGCTGGGATCAAAAATAGAACCTGCGCCATAATTTGCCTGTGGGCCCACTTAGTGAAGGCGACTCTTTTCACTAAGCTCCATCATCTTGTTGCAATCTCAACAAGCATTTCTTGTTGCACACTTTTCAACACTCCCTCTCAACAAGAAAGGCTTCCTCTCAAACCCGATCCTGTAACTCTGGAATGTTCTCCATGCAACACATTTGGCTGGTCCAATTGCTCTGTCATCAAAGTCTCTGACTGCTATTGCCTCTGTCGACTGAAGACTCTGCATCTCTGTGCTCTTCAGTATCTTACTGCTCTAGCCTCTGTCACTGTGATCTCTGACTGCATCTGTGCTGCTGTTAGTTCTATCTCCCAGCATTGCTTCCGCACTGCACCTCCCAACTAACCTCCCTGTTGGGCTAGAAACATCCTCTGATGCTGAAGTTCTACCTGCTGCTGACAAGTGCTCCCTCTCTGACATCTGCGCTACTGCAACATCTCCATGCATCTCGCACCATTGCACACCTCTCTGTGCCACCTAGCACTGTGCAAAACACTTGTGCCTCTCGCATTGCTGCAGCCTGCTAGCTATGCGCTGTCCTGGGATTCACTGCACTGTCGCTCTCTCTGCTGCTCCATCCACATCTGTCTCTACCCAATCAGTCAGTTCCTGCTACTACACATCTGGGGCTCCCGTAGCAAGGTCTCATCCAAGAGGTTGGGTACCTCACGGATCTTGCCCCTCCTTCTTGGGACGATCAATCCACATCACCCCATCTCCTACCTGGAGGTATGGTTGCATGCGACCCCTCAGCCCACCTGGCTCAAAGTTTCCCGCTACTGGAGGTCTCTGGATGAGTAGATGTCTCTACTCGATCTCCTCTCACCTTCCATTGTTGTGGCTGCTCCACAACCTCCTGAAGCTGCTGCACCAATCGTGGTTCCTCCATAATCGTCTGAGACTTCTTCTGGCTCTGCATGTTGAGAGGTAATATACGCTCCCTCTCAACCACCAAGTCTCCATCAATTGCCTTGCTGCTCAAGGCTTCGCATGCATCTTGAACCTCAAGAGCATACAGGTTCCTGACCCGTGAACCAATCTCATGACAATGAAAGCATTTCACCTTCGCCTTGTCAACCTTCTTCCCATCATTGGAAGAATTGGATTCGGAAAGAGAAACCTTCCCCTTCCCCTTCTTCGCCTTACTCACTAAGGCACAGTTCTCCTCATCATGCATAGATGAAGAACTGTCTCTGGTGCTCTGTCTAATCTCCTCCTGCACAAGATCAGACCAAAGTCTCTCCCATCCTGGCAGTTTCTCCCTTCCATTCACCGAGTCCTGTAGCTGTGCCGACTCTTAGGAAGGTCAAGGAGTGCTAGACTCACCATCCTCATCCTCAAAAGTTACCCCCACACTTCCCAGCTCATCCCGGAATTGGGTGAACTTCGTGAGATACTGGGGCATACTTTCTCCATTCTCACACTGAATGTTTCTAAGTTTATCTCTTGCTTTGGAATTAAATTCGAATTCCACCAGCTCAAAAAACTCAACTGCTTCCGATCTAGAATTCGTGAGAACAAAGTATTTCTTGTACAGAGATCGACTGTATGGGCATTCACCGGATATCTCACCTTCCAAAAGAAGGATGACTCCAGAGGCTACCTGGCCCGATTACAGACTCTGCCTGAAGAAATAAAATGTAAAAACTTTCTGAATAATAGATTCGATGATCAATCCTCGCTTGATATCCTGTAAAAATCTCTTCTACAAATCAAGCAGCTCCGATACCATGTAGAAATTTTGAATAATATGACACATATTCACAGAGATTATCCTGATCATACAATTATAAGCAGAACATGTATAATACATAATCTCCTCTACGTTGATCATCAATTTACAGAAGTAGAAACATTCACAGGCACACATAGAAGCATCAATCAAACTCATTAACACAGTATGTATCCCAGGTAAAGAATCTCGCTAAAAACTCCACACTATCTGTATATTATATTGATTGAATCATGTAACATTACAAAGTACAATGCTTATCACAAGCAATCCAGTACCAACTCCACCTGTTACACACAATACAGCTTAGATCTGATCTCCAAATCTATTCCATTACTTGCCTGCCTCTCCAGTTCAATACCTGCTCAAGAACTGATGAGAATGGCTTACCAAACTCATATTTGACCTGCAAATAATCACTCACACTCTGTTGGACGTGAGCACAAGCTACAATTCTTGATATTTGCCAATTCATTGGCATACTCAATCCCTCTGCTTGTGCAAATCATCATGCACAACTATAGTCACAACTGATAGCAATATGATCCTCTAACTCTTGTCCCTGCTGAACTGAACATGCAATGACATGCAACTGAGTTAACTGATGTATTCTATAGTTTCATTATGAGTTAATAACTTGTGAATTAATTAATAACTAATTCACCCAACTCATCTCTAGTCTATTGATCAGTTAGACTAAATACAATTAGTTTAACAAAGCTAAATTGAACACAACTCCATCAACTGCACCTCCAGTCCACTAAACTCAACTCACTTGAGTTCTAACTGAAGTCCTGCATGCAAATATTAGTCATCCCATAGGTAACCACGTATTTCCTTCTGGGATCTGCATGTACCACATCTGTAGCTCATCCTGAAGTGCTCCAAGTGAATAAGATCAAGTTTATAGTCCAAATATTATTATGAGACAATAATATTTGACTTTTCTATTTTTGACAGCCAGTCTAAAAATAGACTTTGATCACTCACACTGTGATCACTCACATTGTGGTCACCCACACTGTGGTCACCCACAGTGTGATCACTCACACTTTGGTCACCCACACTGTGATCATCCCTGCTGGGATCAAAAATAGAACTTGCGCCATAATTTGCCTGCGGGCCCACTTAGTGAAGGCGACTCTTTTCACTAAGATCCATCATCTTGTTGCAATCTCAACAAGCATTTCTTGTTGCACACTTTCCAACACTCCCTCTCAACAAGAAAGACTTCCTCTCAAACCCGATCCTGTAACTCTAGAATGTTCTCCATGCAAAACATTTGGCTGGTCCACTTGCTCTGTCATCAAAGTCTCTGACTGCTATTGCCTCTGTCGACTGAAGACTCTGCATCTCTGTGCTCTTCAGTATCTGACTGCTCTAACCTCTGTCAATTTGATCTCTGACTGCATTCGTGCTGCTGCTAGTTCTATCTCCCAGCATTGCATCCGCACTGCACCTCCCAACTGACCTCCGTGTTGGGCTAGAAACATCCTCTGATGCTGAAGCTCTACCTGCTGCTGACAAGTGCTCCCTCTCTGACATCTACGCTACTGCAACATCTCCATGCATCTCGCACCATTGCACACATCTCTGTGCCACCTAGCACTGTGCAAAACACTTGTGCCTCTCGCATTGCATCAGCCTGCTAGCTATGCGCTGTCCTGGGATTCCATGCACTGTCACTCTCTCTCATGCTCCATCCACATCTGTCTCTACCCAATCTGTCAATTCCTGCTACTACACATCTGGGGCTCCCGTAACAAGGTCTCATCCAAGAGGTTGGGTACCTCTAGGATCTTGCCCCTCCTCCTTGGGACGATCAATCCACATCACCCCACCTCCTACCTGGAGGTATGGCTGCATGCGATCCCTCAGCCCACCTGGCTCGAAGTTTCCCGCTACTGGAGGTCTCTGGATGAGTATATGTCTCTACTCGATCTCCTCTCAGCTTCCATTGTTGTGGTTGCTCCACAACCTCCTGAAGCTGCTGCACCAATCGTGGTTCCTCCACAATCGTCTGAGACTTCTTTTGGCTCTGCATGTTGAGAGGTAATATACGCTCCCTCTCAACCACCAAGTCTCCATCAATTGCCTCGCTGCTCAAGGTTTCACATGCATCTTGAACCTCAAGAGCATACAGGTTCCTGACCCGTGAACCAACCTCATGACAACGAAAGCATCTCACCTTCGCCTTGTCAACCTTCCCATCATTGGAAGAATTGGATTCGGAAAGAGAAACCTTCCCCTTCCCCTTCTTCGCCTTACTCGCTAAGGCACAATTCTCCTCATCATGCATAGATGAAGAACTGTCTCTGGTGCTCCATCTAATCTCCTCCTACACAAGATCCGAACAAAGTCTCTCCTATCCTGGCAGTTTCTCCCTTCCATTCACCGAGTCCTGGTAGCTGTGCCGACTCTTAGGAAGGTCAAGGAGTGCTAGACTCACCATCCTCATCCTCAAAAGTTACCCCCACACTTCCCAGCTCATCTCGGCATTGGGTGAACTTCGTGTGATACTGGGGCATACTTTCTCCATTCTCACACTAAATGTTTCTGAGTTTATCTCTTGCTTTGGAATTAAATTCGAATTCCACCAGCTCAAAAAACTCAACTGCTTTCGATCTAGAATTCGTGAGAGCAAAGTATTTCTTGTACAGAGATCGACTGTATGGGCATTCCCCGGATATCTCACCTTCCAAAATAAGGATGAATCCAGAGGCTACCTGGCCCGATTACAGACTCTGCCTGAAGAAATAAAATGTAAAAACTTTCTAAATAATAGATCCGATGATCAATCCTCGCTTGATATCCTGTAAAAATCTCTTCTACAAATCAAGCAGCTCTGATACCATGTAGAAATTTTGAATAATATGACACATATTCATAGAGATTATCTTGATCATACAATTATAAGCGGAACATGTATAATACATAATATCCTCTACGTTGATCATCAATTTACAGAAGCAGAAACATTCACAGGCACACATAGAAGCATCAATCAAACTCATTAACACAGTATGTATCCCGGGGAAAGCATCTCGCTAAAAACCACACACTATCTGTATATTATATTGATTGAATCATGTAACATTACAAAGTACAATGCTTATCACAAGAAATCCAGTACCAGCTCCACCTGTTACACACAATACAGCTTAGATCTGATCTCCAAATCTATTCCATTACTTGCCTGCCTCTCCAGCTCAATACCTGCTCAAGAACTGATGAGAATGGCTTACCAAACTCGTATTTGACCTGCAAATAATCACTCACACTCTGTTGGACGTGAGCACAAGCTACAATTCTTGATATTGGCCAATTCATTGGCATACTCAATACCTCTGATTGTGCAAATCATCATGCACAGCTATAGTCACAACTGATAGCAATCTGATCCTCTAACACTTGTCCCTGCTAAATTGAACATGCACTGACATGCAACTGAGTTAACTGATGTATTCTGTAGTTGCATTATGAGTTAATAACTTGTGAATTAATTAATAACTAATTCACCCAACTCATCTCTAGTCTATTGATCAGTTAGACTAAATACAACCAGTTTAACAAAGCTAAACTGAACACAACTCCATCAACTGCACCTCCAGTCCACTAAACTCAACTCACTTGAGTTCTAACTGAAGTCCTGCATGCAAATATTAGTCATCCCATAGGTAACCACTTATTTCCTTCTGGGATCTGCATGTACCACATCTGTAGCTCATCCTGAAGTGCTCCAAGAGAATAAGATCAAGTTTATAGTCCAAATATTATTATGAGACAATAATATTTGACTTTTCTATTTTTGACAGCCAGTCTAAAAATAGACTTTGATAACTCACACTGTGATCACTCACACTGTGGTCACCCACACTGTGGTCACCCACACTGTGATCACTCAGACTGTGATCACTCACACTGTGGTCATCCACACTGTGATCATCCCTGCTGGGATCAAAAATAGAACTTGCGCCATAATTTGCCTGCGGGCCCACTTAGTGAAGGCGACTCTTTTCACAAAGCTCCATCATCTTGTTGCAATCTCAACAAGCATTTCTTGTTGCACACTTTTCAACACTCCCTCTCAACAAGAAAGGCTTCCTCTCAAACCCGATCCTGTAACTCTGGAATGTTCTCCATGCAACACATCTGGCTGGTCCACTTGCTCTGTCATCAAAGTCTCTGACTGCTATTGCCTCTGTCGACTGAAGACTCCGCATCTCTGTGCTCTTCAGTATCTGACTGATCTAGCCTCTGTCACTTTGATCTCTGACTGCATCCGTGCTGCTGCTAGTTCTATCTCCCAGCATTGCATCCGCATTGCACCTCCCAACTGACCTCCCTGTTGGGCTAGAAACATCCTCTGATGCTGAATCTCTACCTGCTACTGACAAGTGTTCCCTCTCTGACATCTGCGCTACTGCAACATCTCCATGCATCTCGCACCATTGCACACCACTCTGTGCCACCTAGCACTGTGCAAAACACTTGTGCCTCTCGCATTGTTGCAGCCTGCTAGCTATGCGCTGTCTTGGGATTCCCTGCACTGTCGCTCTCTCTGCTGCTCCATCCACATCTGTCTCTACCCAATCTGTCAGTTCCTGCTACTACACATCTGGGGCTCCCGTAGCAAGGTCTCATCCAAGAGGTTGGGTACCTCAAGGATCTTGCCCCTCCTCCTTGGGACGATCAATCCACATCACCCCACCTCCTACCTGGAGCTATGGATGCATGCGATCCCTCAGCTCACCTGGCTCGAAGTTTCCCGCTACTGGAGGTCTCTGGATGAGTAGATGTCTCTACTCGATCGCCTCTCAGCTTCCATTGTTGTGGCTACTCCACAACCTCCTGAAGCTGCTGCACCAATCGTGGTTCCTCCACAATCGTCTGAGACTTCTTCTGGCTCTGCATGTTGAGAGGTAATATACGCTCCCTCTCAACCACCAAGTCTCCATCAATTGCCTCGCTGCTCAAGGCTTCGCATGCATCTTGAACCTCAAGAGCATACAGGTTCCTGATCCGTGAACCAATCTCATGACAAGGAAAGCATCTCACCTTCGCCTTGTCAGCCTTCTTCCATTCATTGGAAGAATTGGATTCGGAAAGAGAAACCTTCTCCTTCCCCTTCTTCGCTTTACTCGCTAAGGGACAGTTCTCCTCTTCATGCATAGATGAAGAACTGTCTTTGGTGCTCCGTCTAATCTCCTCCTGCACAAGATCCGACCAAAGTCTCTCCCATCCTGGCAGTTTCTCCCTTCCATTCACCGAGTCCTGGTAGCTGTGCCGACTCTTAGGAAGGTCAAGGAGTGCTAGACTCACCATCCTCATCCTCAACAGTTACCCCCACACTTCCCAGCTCATCCCCGCATTGGGTGAACTTCGTGAGATACTGGGGCATACTTTCTCCATTCTCACACTGAATGATTCTGAGTTTATCTCTTGCTTTGGAATTAAATTCGAATTCCACCAGCGAAAAAAACTCAACTGCTTTCGATCTAGAATTCGTGAGAACAAAGTATTTCTTGTACAAGATCGATTATATGGGCATTCACCGAATATCTCACCTTCCAAAAGAAGGATGAATCCAGAGGCTACCTGGCCCGATTACAGACTCTTCCTGAAGAAATAAAATGTAAAAGCTTTCTGAATAATAGATCTGATGATCGATCCTCGCTTGATATCCTGTAAAAATCTCTTCTACAAATCAAGTAGCTCCGATACCATGTAGAAATTTTGAATAATATGACACATATTCACAGAGATTATCCTGATCATACAATTATAAGTGGAACATGTATAATACATAATCTCCTCTACGTTGATCATCAATTTACAGAAGCAGAAACATTCACAGGCACACATACAAGCATCAATCAAACTCATTAACACAGTATGTATCCCGGGGAAAGCATCTCGCTAAAAACCCCACACTATCTGTATATTATATTGATTGAATCATGTAACATTACAAAGTACATTGCTTATCACAAGAAATCTAGTACTAGCTCCATCTGTTACACACAATACAACTTAGATCTGATCTCCAAATCTATTCCACTACTTGCCTGCCTCTCCAGCTCAATACCTGCTCAAGAACTGATGAGAATGGCTTACCAAACTCATATTTGACCTGAAAATAATCACTCACACTCTGTTGGACGTGAGAACAAGCTACAATTCTTGATATTGGCCAATTAATTGGCATACTCAATCCCTCTGATTGTGCAAATCATCATGCACAACTATAGTCACAACGGATAGCAATCTGATCCTCTAACACTTGTCCCTGCTGAACTGAACATGCAATGACATGCAACTGAGTTAACTGATGTATTCTATAGTTGCATTATGAGTTAATAACTTGTGAATTAATTAATAACTAATTCACCCAACTCATCTCTTCTCTTTTGATCAGTTAGACTAAATACAACCAGTTTAACAAAGCTAAACTGAACACAACTCCATCAACTACACCTCCAGTCCACTAAACTCAACTCACTTGAGTTCTAACGGAAGTCCTGCATGCAAATATTAGTCATCGCATAGGTAACCACGTATTTCCTTCTGGGATCTACATGTACCACATCCGTAGCTCATCCTGAAGTGCTCCAAGAGAATAAGATCAAGTTTATAGTCCAAATATTATTATGAGACAATAATATTTGACTTTTCTATTTTTCACAGCTAGTCTAAAAATAGACTTTGATCACTCACACTGTGATCACTCACACTGTGGTCACCCACACTGTGGTCACCCACAATGTGATCACTCACACTATGATCACTCACACTGTGGTCACCCACACTGTGATCATCCCTGCTGGGATCAAAAATAGAACTTGCGCCATAATTTGCCTCCGGGCCCACTTAGTGAAGGCAACTCTTTTCACTAAGATCCATCATCTTGTTGCAATGTCAACAAGCATTTCTTGTTGCACACTTTTCAACACTCCCTCTCAACAAGAAAAACTTCCTCTCAAACCCGTTCCTGTAACTCTGGAATGTTCTCCATGCAACACATCTGGCTGGTCCACTTGCTCTGTCATCAAAGTCTCTGACTTCTATTGCCTCTGTCGACTGAAGACTCCGCATCTCTATGCTCTTCAGTATCTGACTGCTCTAGCCTCTGTCACTTTGATCTCTGACTGCATCCGTGCTGCTGCTAGTTCTATCTCCCAGCATTGCATCCGCACTGCACCTCCCAACTGACCTCCCTGTTGGGCTAGAAACATCCTCTGATGCTGAAGCTCTTCCTGCTGCTGACAAGTGCTCACTCTCTGACATCTGCGCTACTGCAACATCTCCATGCATCTCGCACCATTGCACACCTCTCTGTGCCACCTAGCACTGTGCAAAACACTTGTGCCTCTCGCATTACTGTAGCCTGCTAGCTATGCGCTGTCCTGGGATTCCCTACACTATCGCTCTCTCTGCTGCTCCATCCACATCTGTCTCTACCCAATCTGTCAGTTCCTGCTACTACACATCTGGGGCTCCCGTAGCAAGGTCTCATCCAAGAGGTTGGGTACCTCAAGGATCTTGCCCCTCCTACTTGGGACAATCAATCCACATCACCCCACCTCCTACCTGGAGGTATGGCTGCATGCGATCCCTCAGCCCACCTGGCTCGAAGTTTCCCACTACTGGAGGTCTCTGGATTAGTAGATGTCTCTACTCGATCTCCTCTCAGCTTCCCTTGTTGTGGCTGCTCCACAACCTCTTGAAGCTGCTGCACCAATCGTGGTTCCTCCACAATCGTCTGAGACTTCTTCTGGCTCTGTATGTTGAGAGGTAATATACGCTCCCTCTCAACCACCAAGTCTTCATCAATTGCCTCGCTGCTCAAGGTTTCGCATGCATCTTGAACCTCAATAGCATACAGGTTCCTGACCCATGAACCAATCTCATGACAACGAAAGCATCTCACCTTCGCCTTGTCAACCTTCTTCCCATCATTGGAAGAATTGGATTCGGAAAGAGAAACCTTCCCCTTCCCCTTCTTCGCCTTACTCACTAAGGCATAGTTCTCCTCATCATGCATAGATGAAGAACTGTCTCTGGTGCTCCGTCTAATCTCCTCCTGCACAAGATTCGACCAAAGTCTCTCCCATCCTGGCAGTTTCTCCCTTCCATTCACTGAGTCCTCGTAGCTGTGCCGACTCTTAGGAAGGTCAAGGAGTGCTAGACTCACCATCCTAATCCTCAATAGTTACCCCCACACTTCCCAGCTCATCACGGCATTGGGTGAACTTTGTGAGATACTGGGGCATACTTTCTCCATGCTCACACTGAATGTTTCTGAGTTTATCTCTTTCTTTGGAATTAAATTCGAATTCCACCAGCTCAAAAAAACTCAACTGCTCCCGATCTAGAATTCGTGAGAACAAAGTATTTCTTGTACATAGATCAACTGTATGGGAATTCACAGGATATCTCACCTTGCAAAAGAAGGATGAATCCATAGGCTACCTGGCCCGATTATAGACTCTGCCTGAAGAAATAAAATGTAAAAACTTTCTGAATAATAGATCCGATGATCAATCCTCGCTTGATATCCTGTAAAAATCTCTTCTACAAATCAAGCAGCTCTGATACCATGTAGAAATTTTGAATAATATGACACATATTCACAGAGATTATCCTGATCATAAAATTATAAGCGGAACATGTATAATACATAATCTCTTCTACGTTGATCATCAATTTAGAGAAGCATAAACATTCACAGGCACACATAGAAGCATCAATCAAACTCATTAACACAGTATGTATCCCGGGGAAAGCATCTCGCTAAAAACCCCACACTATCTGTATATTATATTGATTGAATCACGTAACATTACAAAGTACAATGCTTATCACAAGAAATCCAGTACCAGCTCCACCTGTTACACACAATACAGCTTAGATCTGATCTCCAAATCTATTCCACTACTTGCCTGCCTCTCCAGCTCAATACCTGCTCAAGAACTGATGAGAATGGCTTACCAAACTCCTATTTGATCTACAAATAATCACTCACACTCTGTTGGACATGAGCACAAGCTAAAATTCTTGATATTGGCCAATTCATTAACATACTCAATCCCTCTGATTGTGCAAATCATCATGCACAGCTATAGTCACAACTGATAGCAATCTGATCCTCTAACACTTGTCCCTGCTGAACTGAACATGCACTGACATGCAACTAAGTTAGTTGATGTATTCTATAGTTGCATTATGAGTTAATAACTTGTGAATTAATTAATAACTAATTCACCCAACTCATATGTAGTCTATTGATCAGTTAGACTAAATACAACCAGTTTAACAAAGCTAAACTGAACACAACTCCATCAACTGCACCTCCAGTCCACTAAACTCAACTCACTTGAGTTCTAATTGAAGTCCTGCATGCAAATATTAGTCATTCCATAGGTAACCACGTATTTCCTTCTGGGATCTGCATGTACCACATCCGTAGCTCATCCTGAAGTGCTCCAAGAGAATAAGATCAAGTTTATAGTCCAAATATTATTATGAGACAATAATATTTGACTTTTCTATTTTTGACAACCAGTCTAAAAATAGACTTTGATCACTCACACTGTGATCACTCACACTGTGGTCAACCACACTGTGGTCACCCACACTATGATCACTCACACTGTGATCACTCACACTGTGGTCACCCACACTGTGATCATCCCTGCTAGGATCAAAAATAGAACTTGCGCCATAATTTCCCTGCGGGCCCACTTAGTGAAGGCGACTCTTTTCACTAAGCTCCATCATCTTGTTGCAATCTCAACAAGCATTTCTTGTTGCAAACTTTTCAACATCAAAGAAGCTAGATTTGTAAGGAGGATTAATGCTTAGCTGAGAGCTACAAACAGGAGATTGAAGGGACAAATTGAATACCTAGAAATACAACTAACCAAATCTGGAAAAGGGTCTAGAGCAATAATGAATCAGGGTGATGAAAAAGGGCAGTGAAGGATATATATTAAAACAGTTTTGGCACATAAGAAGAAGAAAAGCCGTGAAGAAGAACATCTTATAAGGGTAAGTGGTTTTGATTTTTGGTTGATCATATTAGTCTTCATGGAATTTTGAAAAACTCCTAAACTACAGATTTTTGAAGGTCGTGTTGAAGAAAAGAATACACAGCAGTTTCATAGTGTGCTATGAAAATGTTGAAGATGATCATTTAGCACTTATGGATGCTTTCTGGAGGTGAGGTTTGATTAGTTGCAAATTTTGAAGTTGCTGGCAGACATGGGATCACATATGCCGTTTCAGATGGCAGTGGTGTAGAAAGCAAAGTTCAAGGAATTATTTCACAAGTGATATAA
Organism: Pinus tabuliformis; assembly: GCA_031772625.1. Classification (NCBI taxonomy): domain Eukaryota; kingdom Viridiplantae; phylum Streptophyta; class Pinopsida; order Pinales; family Pinaceae; genus Pinus; species Pinus tabuliformis. The sequence continues at coordinate 431,225,864 of CM062814.1, read as the reverse complement.
AGGTTGTGCTACGAAAATGAAGTATTTTAGTAGCACAGTCATGTTTCATCCCTTCCTCCATATATTCGAGTTTCCTTTTTGAACATGTGGAAAATGATGTTTTGATGGATTATTAATGCATGCCACATGTACACCAGCAAAGCTTCTTGAAGATAAGCATAAGAGATTAAGGGCCTTAAAAGGAGGAACTTTGTCTCCTAGTTTTCAGGACAGTTAGGTCATGATTAAATAGGTTTTGTAACAGTACTTTGGACATCATCAAGCTCGAAGACATGGTGTTTCCGGGAAAACTAGTGTCCATTTAGAGCTTCTAGTCCCACTAAGATGGGTAGCTATCTTAGAAACAAACAATACAAAGTAACTTGTGTTTTCCTTTATGAGAGATGGATGAGAGAGAAGCAGAGAGTACCAATCTTAGTTTTTCGCTTGGCTCCTTGCTTGTTTCCTCTCTCATTTGATAGAGCTTTGCCACCCCTTCCGCACTTGTCCCACTTCAAAGAACACCTGTAGAGTCAAAGCAACAAAATACCATCAAAGTATAGAGATCTATAACCATAAACAATGTAGAATCAGATGTACATTAACCATACAAATGCATACACAAATACAAGATTAAAAAATATACAAGTATATGGAGGAAAACTCAAATAGCTTTATTGATAGAAGTAGTAGAAGAGAGGATTACAGCCCAGCTGTCTGATCCAGCATCATCCTCCCAACATGAAAACCCTCTTCACCTCATGAAAAGCTAGATCACCCAACAATACAATGTCTCAAAGAGAAACCAACAACACTTCCTTACAAATTACAAAATTCCAGCCTTTGGATCTCTAGTATGAGGGATCCATACATAGATGTTTACAGGGGAGTGAGTCAGCTTCTGGGATTTTGATTAGTGTCATTTCACTGATAGTTCTTGGTTCCACTTGGAGATTTCATGATCTCTTACTCATCCCTAGGCGAATTCAGAGAGGCAAGTGTCATATGAGCTGTTTCTAAAAGATTCTCTGGGTTTCCACCTAGCAAACTGCCTTTGCCATTTGTCTACTCTCGCTCATCGCACCCTACAAAAGGGATTTTCAGTATGCATCACACTCTTTGTGTGTAGCAGGTGAGATGCATCGCACCATTAGCATGGAGCAGTTTGTATGGTCCAGTTTTGACCAATTCTGAGTAGTTTTTCAAGGAGAACTTCTGGGAAATGATGTAATCAATTGACCTTGATCCTTTAGGGTATGAAACAACACTTTTAGGGGTTTGAGATCCCTTGGTTTATGGACATATGTGATTGGGGTTGTGGTGCCCAAATATGTCTATAACAGTTGCCCCCCTAAAGCATGAGGTCGTAAATCTTCTGATGTCGAGTGAAATGCTTTACCATGAGGATCCGAGGTTTTTTGAATTGGAAGGTGACCTGTAATAAGATACAATATAATACATTATATTCATAATATTTTCATGATCTAGCTGAGGTGGGCATTCCCATGCTCAACTTTATAAATTCATTTTCATGTACATAGGACAGACAATTGTCTGTGTGGCAGACTGATGATTCTGGTAGAGCCATCATCCTTTAGCTTGGATGATTATCTGTGCAGCTATGATGTACATTTGATGTCTTTATTTTCTTGAATATATTGCAGCCCGGATGGATGAAACTAGATCCGGGGTCTTCAAACTTGTTCAATCTTCGCCCGAAGTACAAGTCGATCCATGTGAAAAGATGTTCTGGTGTTGAACATGGAAAGACATCGCCTAATTACCAGCCAATGATGTAAGATGTTAACAGGCGTGAGAGGAATCACCGATAATGATAATGACCCTCAAGGTACTGCAGTACAATTCATGTGGTGTGAATACATGAGTCGATGTCAAACACCACGCAAAATCTTTCGGTCGAAGGCCATTGATGTAAACCTATCGCCGGAAGTGAGAAACTTGCCATTGAGGCACGCAAGCTTCAAAGTACTAAAAGGGTTGTTCCTAACTCAAATTCTTGGATAATGAGCTGATGTTGAGAAGAGGTGACCCATCATAGGAGGGCCTTAATGAATCCCACATCTACGACACGGAATGGAGCAAATGATTTTGTGGAGGTGAAAATGATTCGATGATACAAGGTTCAGGGTGGCGGTCATGAAAGAATGGAGCATGAAGGTATTGCAGCGGATGAGGTGTTAGCTGGGTTGGTGAATTCTCTGAGTGACTTCTCTTGAACATATCAGTGACATTGAAATGGATTGGTAGCGTTAACCCCAAAATGGATGGTACGGAGGACCAATGGTGATATGACGGGTGAATGGAATAACCCAACCCGACTCAATCATGGTGATGGAGTGAAAGTGTCATGTTCAAGAGCAACCTGCTACCAAGGAAGTTCTTCAAGTTTTATTCCCTTTTTACTCATTACTAACCAATACCTCTTTATTTTTGTCAAGCTTGAGGAGGATAACATATGCTTGTTCTATAATTTTCCCTTCGGGCAAACCTGTTGCTATGTTTTAGCAAGCCCAACGACAGTGAAACTCGCTCTTGTCCATATGGACACGTTTGTCGCTATTGTTTTAACAAGTTTAACGACAAAGATAACTCGGTCCTTTTTAGGTTTAGAGAGTCTGAAAAGAGACGAAAAGGAAACTCCAGTAGTAATTTTTCGTAGTATAATCCCTTAAGTCCGAAAAAAGTATAAAATAATATGAAAGGGATGACTTTTCCGACCACTTTAGCGAACCGAAAAAGACAAGCGCTTGATATTTTTGTGTAATGATCCCTCAGGTCCAGAAATATTAAAATATAGAGGAGGGATGGCACTTCCAATCACTTTAACGAGCTGGAGAGGCCAATTGCTCGGCAATATTTTCATATTTTACGAGTCTAAAAAGAGCTTAAAGGAGACTCGTTTTTGAGGAATGAGTGATGTTTTCGGATAGCAACTGGTTCCAGGTAAGTTTGGAACTTTTCAATCATGGCAGTGTAAATAAGGTGGCTAATAGAATCACTCGGCGCAACTGTTCCTCAAAAGGGTAAACAATCCAGTGGAGTCGCCATTTTGTTTCCAGGAAAACTTGTGTCCATTTAGAGCTTCTAGTCCCACTAAGACAGGTAGCTATCTTAGAAACAAACAATACAAAGTAACTTATGTTTTCCTTTATGAGAGATAGATGAGAGAGAAGCAGAGAGTACCAACCTTAGTCTTTCGCTTGGCTCCTTTCTTGTTTCCTCTCTCCTTTGATAGAGCTTCGCCACTCCTTTCACACTTGTCCCGCTTCAAAGAACACCTATAGAGTCAAAGCATCAACATACCATCAAAGCATAGAGATCTATAACCATAAACAATGTAGAATCAAATGTACATTAACCATACAAATGCATACACAAATACAAGATTCAGAAATATACAAGTATATGGAGGAAAAATCAAATAGCTTTATTGATATAAGTAGTAGAAGAGAGGATTACAACCCAACTGTCTGATCCAACATCATCCTCCCAGCATGAAAGCCCTCTTCACCTCATGAAAAGCTAGATCACCGAACAATACAATGTCTCAAAGAGAAACCAACAACACTTCCTTACAAATTACAAAATTCCAACCTTTGGATCTCTAGGATGAGGGATCCATATATAGATGTTTGTAGGGGACTGAGTTAGCTTCTGGGATTTTGATTAGTGTCATTTCACTGATAGTTCTTGGTTCCACTTGGAGATTTCATGATCTCTTACTCATCTCTAGGCGAATTTAGAGAGGCAAGTGTCATATGAGCAGTTTCTAGAAGATTCTCTGGGTTTCCACCTAGCAATCCGCCTCTACCATTTGTCTGCTCTCGCTCATCACACCCTACAGAAGGGATTTTTAGTATGCATCGCACCCTTTGTGTATAGAAGGTGAGATGCATTGCACCCTTAGCATGGAGTAGTCTGTATGGTCCAGTTTTGACCAGTTCTCAGTAGTTTTTCAGGGAGAACTTCTAGGAAATGATGTAACCAGTTTACCTTGATCCTTTAGGGTATGAAACAACACTTTTAGGGGTTTGAGAGCCCTTGGTTTATGGACATATGTGATTGGGGTTGCAGTGCCCAAATATGTCTATAAAACATGGGTTGGCAGCTGATTAAAGAATCTATTGAGGTCATAGATAAGGTTGTTAAAAGCATGTTTTAGGAGTTTCACTCCTATTTGTATTAGCACTCTTAAAGATAGCTAGCTGTCAAATTGTAATTAAGTAGTTTGTTTTATGAATAGATAGGTGTCAAAGTTAGGAATTCGAATTCCTCCAAAGATGGATCATAGTATCCAAGATTGTAAAACTCTATATAAAGCTTGAGAATTGAATTCCTAAGGGTTGGTAATTTCATTAGCAAAAGAAAGTTGTGTTATTGTAAGAAACTGTGGTTTTCATACTTAATACAGAGATCAGTTTGACTACTCTAGATTCACAAGGAGTTTATGTGTTTGATGTTTTTATGGTATTGTTCAATTACTTATTTGCAGTGGTATGAGTTTGTGATACTTAGAATTCACTGGAAAATGATCTAACTTTCTTCACATGCTTGTAAACTATGTTGATTCATCGTGTTACAGTTTTATTTATAAACCTAAACTCTAAGTTCCTTGACTTCCATGTTTTGTTGATCATGTTGTTTTGTTGAAGACTATTTTGACTCCATAGCCCAATAGATATTTGCTAATCTTTGATTCAACCAGTCAACCAGTTATATATTTTTCCATTTTGTTCCTATAGTTAGCCATCTAATCGTTAATCAAAAATCTTAAACCTATTGAGAGGGCCCTCTTAGGTTGAGGAGGCTAAGCCTCAACCAAAAGATTGGTTTGAAAGAGTCACTGAGAGTTTACTTGATCAGCATCCTATCAAGGTTATATTTTGTGATAACAGAACCTATTACATTGACAGAGGGTAACCTCTACGACATCGGCGACACAGTTCGCGAGGTCACCCAGGAAGTGCTCCAGGAAGCGATGACAGAGTAGTAGAATGTGTTGGGGGCCCTTAGGGCCCAGCTGCAGGAACTTTAGGTGTGACTCCCACAGGAGGGAACAGTAGCCACCTACGGTGCCGTAGGAACATCGGCAAAAGAGCTGTTGTTGTGGGCCAAAATGGCTAACACCATCGTGCTGCTTGAAGGAGCACTAACAATGAAAAGCACGGAGGATAGAGCCGTGGTGGGCCGGATCAAGGGACTTGGCCTAAAATTGGCTGCCCTTATGTGGGATACTTTATACCGGCTAGAGGATGGAGCGACAGTAGAACTCCATGCTAGGGAAGCACGCGCAGTACAGATGCTTAGTGAACAAAGAATCAACATCGAGCAGCTTAGTCTACAATGCGATGAAATGCTGGCGCAGAATCAACAACTGGAGAAAATGGTAGAGGAAGCATATCACTGCATTCCAGAGCTAGAAATTGTGGTAGATCTACCAGCAGGAGTGCGAATTCACAAATTGGCCAGTGGATTCCGCGAGGAAAAGGAGGAAGCAACAAGGATACAGCTGGGCCTCAAGCTTCAGATTGCTGAACTGTGATTAAAGGTGCAGTCATCCATGCCCTCGGAAGTTATGGAACATCGTGTTGGCACTATCCAGAAAGGGCTGGATGAAATAGGACAGGTAGTGCAGAACTGTACTACGATGTTGGAACAATCCTTCGTGGTCCTCACTTCCTTACAAGAGGACCCCACCATATAATGCCTAGAAGGAGAGGCACGGGAGCTTCAAGTACATATGATAGCTTGCATGGAATGACACAGACAGTTGTCCTGACCCAACAGCTGGAGAAGCTACAACAGGCGAAGGCGTTGAAGGAACAGGTGGATGCCGCGTGACAGAAAGAGGAAGTACTTAAAGCATGCATCCAGCCTTGGATCAATGAGGCCTTCCTCATCACTGCCGATATCGAAGGAAAGTTCGCAAAGATGTAGGTGATGCATGCCTTAAGTCAGGGATTTTCCCCTGACAGTGAGCATTCGGCCGAAAGAGTAAAGCAGATCCAGCAGATGACAGAACAGTGCGCTGCGGACCTTCGCGCAGCACAGGAACAGTTGGAGGGGCTCCATGCCAAGATTGCCACACCAGTAGAGTGACTCAGGACGAGTCACGATGATTGTGTTGGGGGTCTGTTGGGCATGGGATCCCCCGCAGCATGTTTTTGGGGCTCAAAGCCCAAGTTTTGGTCAAAGATGGTGTAAGACTCCACAAATTGCGAGCGAGGAGTGCGAAGTCTAGGATGCGTCATAGGGCTGTCCGCCCTAAAATATTGTGATTTAATGTAAAAGTTGTGGTAGACTACCCATGGTTTGCGAACCATGGGATTGTATAAATAGAGCGAGGCTCTAAGTTGTAAAGGAAGTCAATGATAGATAGAATAGCGAAGGCATGGTTCAAGGTTAGAGTTAAATCTGAAGTGTACTAGGTCATAGTAGTAGGAAGAGGCTCTACAGTTGAGTGCGCAGAGACCTAGAAGAGTCCGTAACTGAGTGCATGGGCCCCTACAACTGAGTGTGCAGGGCGGAGTCAGGTCTGTACTTGGGATTGAAGCTAATAAAGAGAATTTTATTCTATGCATCTGTTCTTGAATTTGTCTTTTGATGTCATGCATTACTTTTACTCTTTTTATTTACTGTGCGCAATTGATGAATACTTGTATGAATGATTATATATAAAAATAACCTAAGTAATCAGATAACAGAGCCTAATTAAGGAAGACTTGGGTAAATAACACGGGTCGCACTACAGCTAGAACTACGCGAAGATAGTATCACAGGGCGTGGGGTGCCCATTGGTGCGTGTGGCATAGTAAGTGTGAAGGTTGAATTACGTACCAATCACCTCCTATCTGACATCCCCAGGGTGTGGAAACCTGGTTCTAGCACCCTCCCATGCTACTTTGGGTGAGACCTCAGTCCATGCTCCACAGACTATTGTCGAAAGGGCCGGTAGTACCAGGATTTGCTTAGTTAAATCACTTTTGAACTTGGGCCAGGCCCCACTAAGCCAACATGAAACTAGGCCAAATCCTTAACCAGGGATGAGGTTCAGCAAAAATTTCTTCACCTCATGGAGGCTCTGCACACAATGGGGACCATTGCTTCCTAAGGGGGGAGGAATGATTTGGGTGGATATTGGTGGCCACCCACCTATTCCACCTAGGCCCCCCATTCAGTTTCATCTGTTTCCTTAATTGTAGCATAATTTACTATTTTTGGCAGTTTTTTGGGTCCTGAAATTTCAGAGCTTTTTTGAGGCCCTAAACGACATTTTTTTGGCAAAATAAAATTTCAATGTCTACTATGGAAATCATGACAATAGGTATAGTCCTCGGAGAGATCTTTCCAATGATGTATCATACACTTCAAACAGAGATAATATGACCAAGTTATGACCCCGGGAAGTTGGCTGCCCAACTAACCCCAACAGGGCCCATAAACTCTTGGTGTTACATCTCCTCGTGTTAGGGTTTTGGTTGTTTAGGGTTTTCTCTTATTGTTCAATAATAAAAAGGCCCTTGAGCCTCATTGTAACTCAGTTAAGAGGAATGCAGCTACCACATCTCTTCTCAGAGATAATCTATCGTCGCCCGAGCTATCTTATTTCCATTCTATTTGTAAGCATAGTTCAATATTTTTCTATTAATGAAATGAAGTGTTTTTCCTACTGTATCTCTCTATTTATGATTATATATGTAATTTTTTGCATTCTCGTTTAAGTAAATTTGATGACTATATGAAATTGTTACAAAAAACCTTTCCACTTATATGTCTAGTTTCATGTAGTTTCCTATGGGCCTACAAATACTTTAGTGGTTGGTGATCAATGCAAATAACAATTTAATTTCCCATCAACTAATGCTTCCACTTTTTAACAACTTGAACTGTGACATAGAGTTTCTTATCGTGTGTATGGTAGTTCAAAACTCCCTTGTGAAACATTTCAAAATGATAGCATACTAGCCTACCTCCTTGCATGAAAACTACCCCTGTAGCATACCTAGTTGCATTTGTCTACACTTCAAAAGGATTTTTCAAGTTAGGAAATATGAGAATTAGTGCTTGAATAATATTTAATTTAGCTCATCAAAATCTTGATGCTAGTTCAACCCCATCAACCCCATTACTCATGGAAAAGGGGATAGTCAAGTGACCATGATGAAGAATATTGTAAAAGAGTTGAGTTCTGACTCATATTGAGGGTTGAGTGTGTCAAATTTAACCCTTGATTGACTATTGGACTATGTTATAACCATACCAATAGTAGAAAAAGGGGTAAGATTATATTCTTGCACATTTTGATGCTTAGTAGAGTAGAGTAGCTTAGATTAGATAGAGAGAGGGTAAAATAAAGATGGTTTGCATTTTGTAGTAGCCCATAAGCCACAAGTCTCACTCCTTTGTATTTGCACCATTTCCACTCAAATAAAGAGAGAGAAGAGAAATCTCACATTTCAACTGGGTTTTCTCCCAAAAGGGTTTCCCAGGTCATATCTTATGCTACTGCGGTTTTGTGGGTTATTGTTATATGTTCTCTCTATTTTTTGCATTTTATATATTGCATGCATAAGAATAATGAATCTAGGAAGTATAAGGAAAACTAACCCTCATATTATATATTTTGAAATTTTTAGTGTATTTTTATTAGATCTATCGTGATGATTTGTCTAGTGGAATATTCATAATAGTTTATGGATCATATTGGCATAAGAACATGTTTCTTTGGGTATGTTGAGGGGAATTTTAGTTGCTCTAGATCATTTTAAGAAAAAATTCATAAAACCCCAACCATATCCAATGAATATGTTAATAACCTTCAATATCTAGTAGAGGAGAGCTTCACAAGGCTAGAAGAGTAGGTTGCAAATATCTACTATAATATGAACCACCTCATGAAATATTTGGAAAATAAGCTTAGAATTGGAGAAAATGAAGTTTTAAACTTAGACGTCAGATCAAAGGGAAAATTGAGTGGTCAATAAGAACCAAAGAAGGAGTCTAAGAGGGAACCCAAAAAATAACAACCCAGTTTGAGTTCCGTGAACGATTCACTATCCCTATTGAATATGGAAGTGAAGGTGACATTGAGTCATATCAAGGTGAGAATGACACTTTGAAACTAAATCACTAGTTGCAATAGTTAGATGTTTATTTTAGCATTCATTGTGTAACAACATTGGTAAAAAATCCATGTAAGAAAGTTAATAAAGTCAAAATAATAACCAAGGTCATGGGACACTTATTCCAAGATAATGTTGGGAAAAACATCCTAGTGTTGGTGTTCATTTGGTTTATAATGGATAAGGAAATTAGCAAAGGCAAAGGAAAAGGATTTGGAAAGGCATGAGACATTAATTGGCATTTTATTTATGAAAATAATGGAACTTAGGAGAAAAGGAAGGTGAAAGGTCACAAGTTTCATATGAGGAAGAAAATGAAGGAAAATAATGGAAAATGAAGAAAATATAGGCCTCATTAATAAAAAGGTTTATGAAGATTAGTTGGTACCTTTTTGTCAGTTTAGTTTTGGAGCTCTCTCTCTCTCTATTCTCTCTTTCTCACACTCTTGGTCACTTAGAGCATTCTTGGAGAACTCTAGCATTGGAGAATGAAAAGCTAAGGAAGGACAAAGAAGGCAAAGGGAAGAAAAGATCACGAAAGGAAGAGCAGGACCAAGTGACTACCATGGAATTACTTGTAGGTGTTGAATTGCAAGTGTGATATCCTTTCTAGATTTGGCATGCATGGTACATGCATGTGTGTTGTTGGTTCTCTTATTGTCATTAGCATAGGTTTTGCCAGGTGTGACAATGTTTTTTAGCCTTGCCTTTCCATTTCTAGACAGCTATGGTGTGATGGAGTTCTCTTGTTTTGGTTGAGATGGATTTCCAGATGGAATCAAAGATGAGTGGTGTGGTCTTAGGATTATTCACAAGTCCTAGGAATCCTGGGATGGGATACACAATAAAGCCTGGTTGTGAACACCTCGATTGAGCCTAGGAATTGTCAATTAGTGAATGGCAAGAGACACCGTAAAGGTAAGAGGTGAATGCCCTTAATTGGGCCTAGGAATTGCTTGACCAGTAATTGAACTGAAAAAGAAATTTTAGACTAATATTAAGGTATTACAGACTCATGTGCATGGATTTGCCTATATTACTTAGTGCAATGGATCAATAAGATTGCGAATAACATAGACAAGGAAGCAGTTAAAGAAACATAATAGACAAACACACATAACACAACAAGTTTAATATGGAGTTCACCCAAAACTCTTGGGCTATGTCTCCTGGTCTAGCCTTCAGTGGTGACCTCTCTATTATGTCTTCAAGAGCAGAGTTTTACAAAATGTGAGCTCAATTTGAGTCTCAACACAACAGATACAAAACAACAGGAGTTTGCTTGAATCCCTCAAGCCTCTCTAAGTACATAGACTCTTTCTCTCCTTCTCTGGCTCTGTTTTCTCTCTATCTCAGCACTACTTGCCTCTGTCTCCGTCATTCTATGGCTTTTAAGCCAATCGGCATTGTCTGTTTGTTTCCTCTTCTGGGCTCTCTAGCTTTCAGCCTTTGTCCGTTCAAACCCCCTCTGAGCATTAACCAATCATGGTGTAACGTCTTCAGGGATGGTGGCCACCTGTTTTGCAATGGAAGGAACCATCGGCGCTTTAGAACTCCCGAAATAGTCGTTCTCTTTTTACATAGAGAATACATAGAAAACCTGTAAAAATCTGCCTAAACACCTTTTATCGGACTTCAAATACTATCGATTCCGCACTATAATCCTTTCGGATCCGTCTTTGGGGCACTATTGCAAGTGATCATGATCCAACGATTATTATTGATTTCGGGTGGCTTATGCACCCGGAGATTACCCACCCAAAAAGGGTGGTTTTCTCTCTCTGGCGCCTAGCCACGTGGCGGCCAGTGTATGGGATTGGGTGAAACCCTACCAATACCACTTACCACCTAAGGCCCGCCCGAAATCCTGCTTGTTTTGGAACTCAAAACACATCTCGCTACGTATAAAAAGCCTTTCGGGTTCGTTATATCACCCAATTCACATTTCCTTTGTTTTTCGTTTATTTAAAGAAAAATGCCAAATACATAGAAAAATCCCTTTTCCCAGAACTCAAAATATATTAAATTTCATCAATAATTTTATCGAGTCCAACTATCACAGTCGCATTTTTTATCGGCCCCACTCCTCTGCATTGCTCCGATGTGATATTGCAATATCACAATCGCACATCGCATAGTCCCCGGGCCCTTTGGTAAGTGCTCCCTTGTATATTTCCGATGTGATATTGTAGGTTAACCTGGGTTGTCGATTTGCGCGCTTGATCGACGATCCTCGTTGACTCACGCTGATTGCGATCACAACTTCCATATGGTAGCCTCTGATAGCCACTGTTTGCCATTGCCGATTGTGATATGCCGATCGGATCTGGACCGTTAATCGACCAGATCCGACGACTCCTGTGCATCATCGTTCAAGCCTCTGATAAGCTCTATTTTTCACTATTTCTTCATGTTTTTCAGGCCCGATAATGTAATCTTCCATTTTTATAAGTTCATCCGTTTGCGATAGTTTTTGATTTTGAAGACTTAGAGGGTTTTTAGGATCCATTTTGGATCACGCCTTCCCACTGAAAAAGCTTTTGGACAACCAAAAGTTGGTTTTTAAGCATCAATCAAGTGAGGATACAACTTCCTCACTTGTCCAATCTCTATCCATCTTGAATTAATTGGTTTTGAACCTTTGAGTCCAATTCTCAGGTACTTAACATCCCCTCTATGCGTAGTTCTCACCTTCCTATCGAGAACTATGTCTTCCTGCAACTCATTGAGATATTCAGGCAACAGATCATCAATAGAAGGCAACTGAGTTTTCTCTTTAGGATCTTCAATCAATGAAGGTTCATATAGTGTCAAGTTCTCTACACTAATGACTGAATAGATATGCATATAAGCTAGCAAATCAAGGCAAAGAGCGTTTTCACCAATTTTCTCAAGTATCTTGAAAGGCCCATACCTTATTGGCTTCAGCTTCTTACCTTCACCTTGCATTTTGTCTTTGCTAATGTACAACTAGACTTGATCACCAAATTGGAAGCTATGCTCAATCTGATGCTTGTCATGCCTTGCCTTATACTTGGCCTAGCTTCTTTCAAGCTGTTCCTGCACTGCCTGGTGAATTTCTTGGATCTGTTCAATGAACTTGGTTGCTTTGTCCACATCACTGTGTCCATCAACTGTTATGTCTTTACTAAGGACAAAATCCAAGGGATACTTTGGTGTAAAACCAAAACAAGTCTCAAAAGGAGATCTCTGTGTAGAAGAGTGCTTGGCACAGTTGTAATCATGTTGCACATAACACAAATGTTCATCCCAAAGCTTGGGATGCTTGCTGCAATAGCCCTTGAGCAACTGGATCATTGTCCTATTGACCACCTCTGTTTGGCCATTTGTTTGTGGATGAAATGTTGTGCTCTTCTTCAATCTGGCGTCCATTAATTCCCACAGATTTGACCAAAACTTCCCAAAAAATCGGGAATCTCGATCAGATACAAAAGAAGTGGGTAACCAAAAATGAAACCATACATGCTGAAAGAAGAACTTTGCTGTTTGTTCAGTTGTAATCTGCTTGTTACAAGGTATTAAAATACACATCTTGCTAAACCTATCCACAATAACATATAAATAATCATGACCTTTTTTAGATTTTGGCAATCCCCCAAAAAAGTCCATGGAAACACTTTCCCAAGGACGAGAAGGAACTGGAAGTGGAGTGTACAAGCCTAATTTTCTATTACTGGGCTTGATTGTAGCACACATGGTACACCCTTTAATATACCTAGAAAATGTTTCATGCATTCTTGGCCAATAACAAAACCTTTGCAACTGTGCAACTGTTTTACTTACACCATAATGACCTGATATTAGAGAAGTATGTGCTTCTCGGATTGTGTTAACTCTTTCAGTTTGAGGAATGAATAACTTTCCAAAATGATATAAGAGTTGGTCCTTAACATGATAATCCAATTCTTCTACTTGTTTTCCATGACTTAAAGTTGCATATACATCTTTAAAATCTATATCTTGAGCGTATTGTTCAATGTAGCTTTCAAGCAATACTGAGTTATGCTTAAGTATAGTAGATGCATTTATGATCGGTCTTGATAACATATCTGCAACCTTTTTGTGTATGCCCTTTTTATATCAAATGACAAGATGAAACTGCTGTAGAAAAACCATCCACCTATAGTGTCTTGATTGCTGCAATTTAGTTTGTGAGTGTAAATATTGAAGTGGTTGATGATATGTATGTATAATTCTTTCCTTGCCCATTAGGTAATGTTTCCACTTTTTCACACTCTGTACTAATGCATACAATTCTTTATCATATGTGGGATAATTAACTACTGCAGAATTAAATGTCTCAAAATGATAGCATGTAGGTTTACCATGTTGCATCAACACTGCTCCCATGGCATAGTCATTGGTGTTGTACTAATTTTTTTATTTCAAGGTGTCAAAGATTTCTACTATTTGACTCCCCACTAAAACACCTTGTTCAATCCTGTTAAAGCATGTAAGGGAGCTGCAATCAAGGAAAAGTTAGCAATAAACTTCCTCCAATATTGTGCTGCTCCTAGGAAACTCCTAACTTCTGTAGCAGATTTGGGTTTAGGCCAGTTCACAATGACTTCAACCTTAGATGGATCTATCTTCAATTCACCACACCCTACAATATGACCCAAATAATTTAAAGATGTTTTTCCAAATTCATATTTTGATCACTTCACATAGATATTTTCTCTTTTTAAAACATTTAAAGTCTACTTTACATGCTTCAAATGTTCTTCCCATGTTTTACTGAAAACAAGAATGTCATATAAATATACAATTATAAAATTATCAATAAATGGTCAGAGTACATCATTCATAACTCTCATGAAAGTGGCAGGAGCATTGGTTAAGCCAAAAGGCATAACCAGCCATTCATACAACCCTTGCTTTGTTTCGAAAGTAGTCTTCCATGCATCTTGTTCTGCAACTCTAACCTGATGGTAGCCACTACGCAATTCTAACTTGGAAAAGTAAACTGCTTCTTTCAACTGATCTAATAGATCATCAATGCGAGGAAGAGGATAACGATTCTTGATCGTTATTTTATACAGTGCTCTGTAATCAATGCACATCCTCCACGAACCATCTTTCTTCCTCACCAACACAATTGGAGATCCGCATGGTGATGTGCTTGGTCTTATGAACCCTTTATCGAGAAGCTCTTGTACCTGCTTCTTGATCTTTGCATTCTCTAAAGCGGATAACCTGTACATTCCGATGTTAGGAAATGGAGCATCTTGATGCAAATGAATATCATGTTCTATTTCCATTTTGGGTGGTAGGCCTTTAGGTTCTTGAAATAGGATATCATATTCTAAAACAACTTTTTCTAAATTAGATTTCTGTTTAGCATCACAACCTTCAAATACATTGGTTTTATTAGGGTTCTTTTCCTTTCCAACCATTAGTAAAAATTGCTTGCATGAATTTACAATTCTTTTCATCTGCCCTGAGTTTATGAGAGCGTAGTTATTTTTGATTTTATGAGCTCTTACAATGTATTCTGTTCCATTTTTAGTGAGTTGATACTTATTTTCAGCTCTATAGAAAATGGATTTTCTATTATACAAGAACTTCCTAAAACAATACCACATATATTCAAGGGAACTATATCTAACTCAACCTCATCTACAAATGTTGACCCAATAGAAAACCTAAGTTTACATTGTCTAGTCACTTGTAGCTTTGCTTTATCACATACCCAACCTAATGGATCTAGCTTCTTGTGAGGTGTTGTTAGTAAGCCCAATTTCTTTACAATTGTTTCAGAAATCAAGTTTACTTATGAACCACTATCAAATAAAGTATCAATCTTTTGGTGCTTGGAAATAACTCTAATATGAAAAATCTCATGTCTTTTCCTCTCATTATCGTCATTATCAATAGATTGAGTAGAATTACTTGTAGATGCTTTAGAATTTTTACCTTTTATACCTGTAGCTGTGACTGTTGTTTTATCACCTGAGTCTAACCCCAAGCCTTTCTGAATAGTAGCAGCAGTCTTCTTCTTCTTACTACTGAACTTCTTTGGTTTCAGCTCCAGAGGCAAAGACTAGTAGTGTTCATCACCATGCCCCTCCTTCTTGCAGTGAGTGCATGAAGGTTTGTCTTTCTATACAACATTTGCCTTCCTCTCTTTCCATTTCAACTTCTTCTTTTCCTTGTTCTTGCTTGCAGAGGGTTTTGATGATCCCCCAATATCTGGGTTCACATTCTTGCCTCTAGCCTCTGGATGTGTAGCTTGAACTGATACATCATCTAGGCTAGTGGGGTTAAACATGAGAATGGTGTGCTTCAAATAGCTATGTAGACCACCTATATACTTCAACAAGGTTTCAGGTGAGTCTAGAGAAATGCCTAGTGTTAAAGTTCTTTTTCTAAATTCCTGGGTATAGATTTGTACACTTTGTCCCTTTAATTGGCGAAGAGTTTTCCAACTCATCATTGCTTGCTGCATATAAGCTAGTGGATAGAATTGTTTTTTAATGGCAGAAACAAATTCATTCCAGGTAGAAAGAATTTTACCATGCTTCTTCAAATCAGCTTGTGTCTTGCCTTCCCACCACACTAGTGCAGTTCCTCCAAGGTGAAGGCTAGCCAGATGAATCTTTCTCCTCTCTAAATCAATGTTCTACACCCTGTAATATACATCAATCTGTCTAATCTAGTTATCTAGCTTTTCTACATTTAGGTCTCCATCATAGATTGGCAAATCAAACTTTACATCTAATTTAATCAAAGATGTTTTCTTTTTTTTATTTTCAGGGCTAGGAGATGATGATGATGGAGGTGATGGTGGAGGAGATGATGGAGGAATATTTTCCCGTTTCCCTTTGCCCTCTGGGGCATCTAGAGAAGGTTCCTTTGCTCCCTTGTCTTGTTTGGGTGTCGAAGTGCTTTCACCTTGACTCTTCTTGAATTCTTGATACATCTCTTCTGCCATGGCTCTCATGGTCATGAAACTGTCCATGAAATGAGATTCTAATTCCAATGGGACTTGTTCTACCATTCTCCTCCTAGGATAGACTCTTCCAATTTCTGGATTAGCCTCAACAATTTCTCCTTCTCCTAGTTTGAGCTTTGACCTAGTTAGCATTCAACAATCGAGCACAAGCTTGTCTAACCTTAGCAAACCTAAAGATCTGATACCACTTGATCTGAAAATGAAATTTTAAACTGATATTAAGGTATTACAGACTCATGTGCATGGATTTGCCGATATTACTTAGTGCAATGGATCGATAAGATTGCGAATAACATAGACAAGGAAGTAGTTAAAGAAACATAATATACAAACACACATAACACAACAAGTTTAATATGGAGTTCACCCAAAACTCTTGGGCTACGTCTCTTGGTCTAGCTTTCAACGATGACCTCTCTATTATGTCTTCAAGAGCAAAGTTTTACAACATGTGAGCTCAATTTGAGTCTCAATACAACAGATACAAAACATTAGGAGTTTGCTTCAATCCCTCAAGCCTTTTTGAGTACACAGAGTCTTTCTCTCCTTCTCTGGCTTTGTTTTCTCTCTGTCTCAGCACTGTTTTCCTCTGTCTCTATCATTCTATGGCTTTTAATCCAATCGACACTGTCTATTCATTTCCTCTTCTGGGCTCTTTAGCTTCCATCCTCTGCCCATTCAAACCTCCTCTGAGTGTTAACCAATCATGGTGTAACGTCTTTAGGGATGGTGGCCACCTGTTCTGCAACAGAAGGAACCATCGACGCTTTAGAACTCCCCAAATAGTCGTTCTCTGTTTACACAGAGAATACATAGAAAACCTGTAAAAATCCACCCAAACCCCTTTTATTGGACTTCAAATACTATCGATTCCACCCTATAATCCTTTTGGATCTGTCTTTGGGGTGCTATTGCAAGTGATCATGATCCAATAGTTATTATTGATTTCGGGTGGCTTATGCGCCTAGAGATTACCCGCCCGAATAGGGTGGTTTTCCCTCCGATGCTTGGCTATGTGGCGGCTAGTTTATGGGCTCGGGTGGAGCCTGGCCAATACCACTTACCGCCTAAGGCCCGCCCAAAATCCCGCTCATTTCGGAACTGAAAACACATCTTTCTACATATAAAAACCCTTTCGGGTCCGTTATACCGCTTAATTCACATTTCCTTTGTTTTTCGTTTATTTAACAAAAAATGTGAAATACATAGAAAAAGCCCTTTTCCCAGAACTCAAAATATATTAAATTTCATCCATAATCCTATTGGGTTCGGCTATCGCAGTCGCATTTGTTATCAGCCCCGCTCCTTTGGATTGCTTTGATGTGATATTGCGATATCGAAATCGCACATTGCATAGTCCCTGGGCCCTTTGGTAAGCGCTCCCTTGTATATTGCCAATGCGATAATGCGGGTTAACCTGGGTCGTCAATCTACACGCTTGATCGATGATCCTTGTTGACTCGCACTGATCGCGATCACAACTTCCATATGGTAGCCTCTGATAGCCTTCGCTTTCCATTACTGATTGTGATATGCCAATCAGATCTAGACCGTTGATTGGACAGATCTGACGGCTCCTATGCATCATCGTTCAAACCTCCAATAAACTCTGTTTTTCACTATTTCTTCATGTTTTTTAGGCCCGATAGTGTAATCCGCCATTTTTATAAGTTCATCCTTTTGTGATAGTTTTTGATTTTGAAGACTTAGAGGGTTCTTAGTATCCATTTTGGATCAGTAATGCTAGGATATATGGTAAAGCTGAGAGGTTGAGACGGATAAATTCTTCACGGTTTAGGTGGAGAGATCTAGAGGTATACATGATTGTTTAGAGCCTAGTGGTCTGGTGGGGATTGAGGTAAAGCCTAAGGGAACCTGGATTGGTTTTGTTTATAATCCCACATTCCTGCTTGGAATATAGCATGGGGGTGATTAGCTGAAAGAAAGATTTGGTTCAGCCCAATATTGTAGGTTTTAACCCTGTACAAAAATTACCTGCACACGAATTCTTAAAAACAGAAAGTAAACAATGGCAAGAGCATAAAACATAAAACATATATTGATCCAGGTCTGGGTGTGAAGAAGGACCTTTCCAAGACCTTTTACTTTCGTGATGTGTTAAAATTTCCTTTTAAAAGAACATCAATGCATACATCTGCATGTTATAAAGAAGAGGAAAATAACAATCATCAGAACATGAAAACATAAGCGTTGATAACGAAGTTCGTCCAGGAGGGACTACGTCTCCGGGCCCTGGTGTCAAGATGGTGTAGGGCACTGCATTAAGTGCTATCAATAAAGATGATGTACATAGAGATGATGTCTCGATTATACAAGGAAGAATGCCCTCATGTAGGAGTGGCTCTAAGAGATGTTCCACAACTAGAAATCTCAATCAAAAGACTCCTATCAGTATGACACAAAAACAATGGTACGCATCCCACCAACGTGGCACAAAAGGGATGTCAAAGAAAAACACATGCATGATGACAACAAGAGTATCCCAACAACATACAACAAGGGATATCAAAACATAACATAAAGAGTTATGACAGTAAGTACATCATATGAAAGATTTCGCATAACATGAAGCAAGGCATCATGACAACAGATAATAAACAAGATCTTGCCTCAATATCAATTAAGGATCTATGCAGCATAATGTAAAAGAAGAAGTACATGAATAATTCATATACCTCACACCACAAAGGGCATATGAAGAAGTGGATGTTCATATCCTTAGCGAAACAATCCACTGTGAATGTGTTGTTCAAATTGTCAATGCGCAGGAACAACCCGCTACCAATCTGTCACGGCCTCACTACAAATGGTCATATGAAGAAGTGGGGCATCTGAAACAGAAGCTGTCACAATGTTGAACCATTGATCTCACAGCATCGCTAAAAAAGAAGACTGTTCTGGACTTCTCTGCAATGTAGCCCTTGGGCTATCTGGTGTTTAGTAGCGCTCTAGCTACATTACTGCAGCTCCATGGCTCTATCTGACCTTTTGGTTCTTTGGCTGCCTTCTTGCGCTACCTCGATCACACCTTGTGGCACTCAGGCTCTGCAACAATCTGGCTGGCAAGATTTCTAGCTTCTTTGAGTGAACGCGACATTGTCTAGCTACCTCTGGCTATCTGGTCCTCTCTTGGTGCAGCTCTCCATCAGGTGCAACTTCCTTATTGAGGTGATTTTGGCACTCAGCACAGGCTCTTGGGCTCTCTCTCTCTCCCTCTGATACGTAGGCTCTCTGTAGCACAGGCTCTCTGGCCTTTTCTTCCTCTAGCATGCAGCCTCCCGGACACTCTGCCTCCATCGTGTTTTATAACACGTTTGGGACAAGACCACATACAAATCAGAGGTATGTTGTTTAGGAATAGAATGTTGTTGAATGGAAATTTTGGCTGGTGTAACAAAACTACAATAATAGCCTTCTTCCTATTTTAAAAACAGAAATACACTAAAAAATTGATAAATCTGACCAAAACATAACAGACCGGATCTCAAATTTTATCAAATCGGGCTTATAATTCCGTCAGATCTGCGTTATATCACAAGTGGAATCGCATATCGCTTCACCCCTTGTTATCGGGATTTCCAACCTCCCGATCAGCGATTTAATCATGACCATTGATCAGTTTCCGATTTGACGGCTGAGATCGTGTCGCATATCGCTATCGCTATGTCTTGGGGTCTTTCGCCGATACTTTCGCATATGCCAACGCTGATCGCCAATTGTTCCAATCGCTGATATCGATGATCGCTAATTACATTCGCTACGCCAAGGGGTCCTGGTCCTTGGCCTTTGGGTTTCATCGACGTCGATCACCGATTGCCTGCCCCCGATCCTGATTAATTGGCGATCACTGATCGGGGGTTCCAAAGGCCGACCTTAAGTCCGCCCTTGGCATGATTCTCGATGTGATTTGCCTTATAAAGGCTTTAAGTCCATTTTTATGAAAAAACCTTCTTTTTTCAAAGGAACCAAGGCAACTCTTTTCGTGATAACTTCATCTTCCGGACTCTCATTGACAAACTGTTCACATCTCCACGATCAGGAAGACAAGATCTGCACTGTGGTCCTAGTTCGACATCATTTTGATCGCTTTGATTTTTGAGCATTTCCATGCCATGGTGTCTGAAGATCCACCTGGATCAATCCTCCCCACTGAGGAGCTTTTGGTCCTCTAAAAGCATAAAAAGTAATTTTCATCTTTCTTTGTACCCTGTCTGCATCACAAATATCTTGAAAAGGTCTCGCTTCCATCTCCTTCACCTTTTTTCTTTGGAGCTTTAAGCAACGAGTCGACACCTGCTACCTCTGCAACCTGTAGTACATTGTTTTGAAAATTACATGCTTTGAATGACATGACCAACTAAAGACCCAAATGTCCCATACTTGCCACGAGTTTATAACTCATACTTGGTGGTCAAGTTTACAATAAGATGGACGTAATACTCCAGATATGACAACAAGGCCAACCTATCATGGTTGCTTCAAAAAGTGATGGAAAACACATCATCACTGCAATGCATGATTTACATACATAAGGCCAAACACTATTGTTTCGACACGTGATGGAAACATAACATCACTTTCAGAGTATTAATATGTGACTCAAAACATGACCAAACATCATTGTTGCTGACTACGTGATGGAAACACATCATCACGTTTACATTTTAAAATGCAACAAATGATTTACAAAAGAATGACCATGAAATGACAACATGTCTAGAAACCATTTCTCACTTATCTTTGTGAATGGGTCACCTCCCTGAGGTGGTTTTGCTTGTCGAACAACTGCTTTACCTGGTTCACGGATTGACACTTTGTCTTTAAGGCACTGCTCTGGATGGAGCTTCCAGCAAGTGGCTCTCTGATGGCCATTTCTGTCACAATGGCTGTAGTATGTTTTCTTCCTCCATACATTCTTATCCTGTTTCTTTTCATGATGTTGAGAGGGATTTTCACGCCTCATGAGTGCTGCCATTATTTTCCAACACTTGGAAAAGGTATGGTTAGGTAAACCACAAAAAGTGCATGTTTTTCTATGCCTTTGTCTTCATTCATTATTAAAAACATGATCAAAATGAACATTCGAAGATAGAAAGTGGTTATAACTTCCTTTGATATCTTTGATGTCAGTATGGCGATGAGAGCTTGCCTCAGCTCTCTCCCTGCAATGGAAACTGCCATGGGATGATGGGGATGTTTTCCCATCATTCTCTTTCCTCAACAATGTCTCGGATGAATCTGACACCTTTGAGCAATCTTCTATAGTGTATCTCGAGCTTGCAAATCGATGCTCATGCACAACCTCCAAAGGTTGATTTATGCCTTGGTTGTTAGCACCAAGCTCTTTCCCCTCATGCCTTGTCTTTGTAAGGAGCCTCATATTTGTCCCTGTAATTGGGATCTCCAAATCTCCAACAGACATCATACTATTAGAAGATGAAATCGAAAGGAAATCAACATATTTTACCTTCTTTTACAATTTGGAAAGAACTGATGAGGGCTGCTCATCATTCGTTGTCGGTGGTTCGCTAACTGTCTCAACACATTCCCCAAATTCTTTCCTGACGTACCCAAGTCCTGCTCGACACGGTAATTTCTCTACTTGGATGGGGTTGATAATGCCTTGGCCATTAATGCCCAAGCCTTTTCCTTCATATCCCATTCTCTTCAGCAGTTTGGAGCCAATTCTTGTGGTGTGATCTTCAAACACAGCGAAATCATCGTTAGGAAACATACATGAAGATGGAGAACTACTTTTTACCTCACATGGGACTCGCTGCAGCTTTTCCAAGGCCTTGTGCTTTGCTTGCAGTTGTAGTAGCAAACTCTACTTCTCCTCTTTCTCTTCATGTAGATGCATCTTCAATTCATCATTCTCTATTTGAAGATTATGTCTGTCTTGCTTCAATTATTTCATGGCCTCTTCTGTGGCTTTCAACTGAAGCTGTAATCGCTCCTTTTCCTTTGTTTCTTTCTGTAGAGTTTCATACATAATTTCCACTTTCTTGGAAATGTTAAGCATGGTCTCGTACATTTATCTTTCATCCTTTGTCATTGTTCACGCTATAGTTCACATCAACGCAAAGACTTGCTCCGATACCACTTGATCCAGGTCCGGGTGTGAAGAAGGACCTTTCCAAGACCTTTTAATTTCGTGATGTGTTAAAATTTCCTTTTAAAAGAACATTAATGAATACATCTGCATGCTGTAAAGAAGAGGAACATAACAATCATCAGCACATGAAAACATAAGCGTTGATAACAGAGTTTGTCCAGGAGGGACTACGTCTCCGGGCCCTGGTATCAAGATGGTGTAGGCTGTTGCATTAAGTGTTGTCAATAAATATGATGTACACAAAGATGATGTCTCGATAATATAAGGAAGAATTCCCTCACGCAGGAGTGGCTCTAAGAGATGTTCCACAACTAGAACTCTCAATCAAAAGACTCTTATCAGTATGACACAAAAACAAGCATCGTGCACATCCCACCAACATGGCACAAAAGGAATGTCAAAGCAAAACACATGCATGATGACAACAAGAGTATCCCAACAACATACAACAAGGGATCTCAAAACATAACATAAAGAGTTATGACAGCAAGTACTTCATATGAAAGATTCCACATAACATGAAGCAAGGCATCATGACAACAGATAATAAATAAGATCCTGCCTCAATATCAATTAAGGATCTATGGAGGATAACTTAAAAGAATAAGTACATGAATAAATCATATACCTCACACCAAAAAGGGCACATGAAGAAGTGGATGTTCATATCCTTAGTGAAACAATCCACTGTGAATGCGCTGTTCACATTTTCGATGCGTAGGCACAACCCGCTACCAATCTATCATGGACTCACTACGAATGGCCATATGAAGAAGTAAGGCATCTGAAACAGAAACTGTCACAATGCGGAACCATTGATCTCACAACATCACTAAAAAGAAGACTGTTCTGGACTTCTCTGCAATGTATCTCTCGAGCTATCTGGTGTTTTGCAACACTCTGGCTACATTACTGCAACTCTGTGGCTCTGCCTAACCTTCTAGTTCTTTGGCTGCCTTCTCACACTGCCTCAATCACACTCTATGGCACTCAGGCTCTGCGGCGCTCTGGCTGGCAAGCTTTCTAGCTTCTTTGAGTGAATGCGACATTGTCTAGCTACCTCTGGTTATCTGGTCCTCTCGTGTTGCAGCTCTCCATCGGGCACAACCTCCTTATTGAGGTGATTTTGGCACTCAGCACAGGCTCTCGGGCTCTCTCTCCCCCTTTGGTATGCAGGCTCTCTATAGCACAGGCTCTCTCTGGCCTTTTCTTCCTCTGGCACGCAGCCTCCTAGACACTTTGCCTCCATCGTGTTTTATAACACGTTTGGGACAAGATTGCATACAAATTGGAGGTTTGTTGTTTAGGAATAGAATTTTGTTGAATGGAAAGTTTGGCCGGTGTAACAAAACTACAATAATAGCCTTCTTCCTATTAAAACAAAAATACACTAAAAAACTGATAAATCCGACCAAAACATAAAAGACCAGATCTGAAATTTTATCAAATTAGACTTATAATTCCGTCGGGTCCGTGTTATATCACAAGTCGGAATCGCATATTGCTTGGCCCCTTATTATTGGGATCGCCGATTTAATCGTGGCGGTTGATCGGTTTCCGATTCGATGGCTGAGATCACGTCGCATATTGCTATCGCTATGGCCTGGGGTCCTTCACCAATACATTGGCATATGCCGATGCTGATCACCGATATCAGCGATCGTTAATCGAATTCGTTATGCCCAGGGGTCCTGGTCCTCGACCTTTGCATTTCGTCGATGCCGATCGCCGATCACATAACTTAACTCTTCGACATTGCCGATTGCTTTCCCTTGATCCTGATTAATCGGAGATCACTGATCGAGGGTTCCAAAGGCTCACCTTAAGTCCACCCATGGCATGATTCCTGATGCGATTTGCCTTATAAAGGCTTTAAGTCCATTTTTATGAAAAAACTTCCTTTTTTCAAAGCAACCAAGGCAACTCTTTTCACGATAACTTCATCGTCCAGACTCAGATTGATGAATTGTTCGCACCTCCACAATCAGGAAGACGAGATCTATGCTCTGGTCCTGGTTCGACATCATTATGATCACTTTGATTTTCAAGCATTTCCATGCCATGGTGTCTGAAGATCCACCTGGATCATATATACGCCGGATTGCATACCCGATTGATTTTTCATTATATTCCTTTCAATGTTATAATACATATATATACATGTCGAAGCATCCATAAACCCCAATCCATTAATCTTGGATTAGAACATAACCGTATTTCCCTTGACTGGATCTATAAGATACCATGGGAAGAAAACCATCATTCTCAAAACCATGTGAAAAACCCATGCACAAAACCATAGGTAGGTTCGCTCACCTAATACAGGGTCCAATTTCTTTTATTTTATTTTTTTAATTAAATATATATATATATATATATATATATATATATTATTTATTATTATTATTATTATTATTATTATTATTATTTTGGGGCATTGCCCTAGACCTCGTAGAGGGGGCTACTATCCCCCACAAAACCCTCATCAGGGGGCGCTGTCGGCCCCCCTATGGCCCCCTTGTTGCACTTCGTGTAATGAAGCGGGTGTTGGTTGCCCTCCCTCTAACCCCCTGACTTCATGCGTGGGGCTAGTCATGGAAATAATATAACACACACCCAACAAATCTATGGTCAGGTGGTTCATGGAAGTCCCAAACCTGGTTGCCTTATGCAATCATTAATAAGAGCTCCTTATCCTTGGTATTTCATGTGTAAATGTATTGGTTCCTATGTGATTCTTATGGTTGTTATATCCTTTTTATTTCTGTTTGTTATATGTTGGTTATGAGTATGTTTCATGACAAACTTGATGTATAGCTTTCATCATGTTTTGACTAGAAAATGAATGTATAGTGAATATGTGACCTAGTAGATGAAAATGTAGCAATTGTGATAAGGCATCAATGCTTATTTACGAACCTCAGATAAGTATGAGACCCCTATGCTCAAATATGTTGTTATGACCTATAGATTAATAATTTGTGACATGTTTGATGAAATGCTTGTCATGGCTAGTAGCGGTAAGATCAAGTACTTGTACCAATTATTGCATTTGTAGGCTTATTCCAGTATTATTTACCATTTCTAAAGGTTTCATGAAGTTGTGGGTAGTGGCCTGAGACCTAGCCTTGAAAACATGGCTCCAAATTGGGGTCGCTGGCTCAGAACTGGCCGAAAAAGTCCATAGTCACTGCCACATGTTGCTATGGGAGAAATTGGAAGGCCTCAGTTGCATGCATGGATTTTCATGGGAGTGCTTGAGGGTCTAGATCAGTAAAATGTCAAGTTGTCTCAAGGGTTAAGCACCTGGAAGGTTTGGTTTCCTCCTAAAAATTTTGTTGCTCCTGAGGAAGCACATGGGTAGTTGAATCACATCATAGGATCCTGTCGTCACATGTTTATACTAGTGGACCAGTTAACTTGTGTAAATGTGGGAGGAGGGTGTTACAGAGTGGTATCAGAGCATGGTTCACCCCTTGGACTGGATGGGGCAGTGTGTTGGGCACAACCCAACTTGGCCTAGAGTTTGGAAAAAACTTCAGGTTTTGTGGGGTGGAGCATGCAGCGAAGTGCTGAGTGCACTGGGCAACATAGCGCAGTTTGAGGAATTAAATATACTGCTCAGTGTAAGGGCTTCGGGGTGGGTCGAAGCCCCTCCTTTTTGTAAAAGCACATGAGTTTATAAGGGATCAATGGTTTTGGGCCATAGTTTTATTTTGGGGGAACCCATGGTATTTGGACCATGGTATTTTGATGATGTAACCTTTCAATGTAAAATATATATAGGGTAAAATAATAAGAAGAGAATCATCTATCTTGAATTAGATCCAGGTCAATTTTATGGATGAATTGTTGTGATCTGTAATTTTAAAAGAGAAGGTGAGGCTCTATAGTTGAGTGCGTAGAGACTTGAGTTTGAATATGAGTGCGCAGACAGTCTGCAAATTAGTGCAGAGACCAAGATTTGTTTGTTGTTCAAAGATTCATTATATTAGCAATAATTAATTTTGGACACAACCCCACATCGAGGTGAACTAGGGTAATTTGGTTCCGTAATGTGTATATTTTCTTATTATCTATTGTAGAGTAGCAGTTATTACAATTGCATTTTATTTCAGCACAGTGATGGTTTATGGTTTTATATGGCATGTTTAAGTGATTTATCTAATGGAGTGAAGTGATTTGTAAGTACTAAGAATAAGATAACATAAATAATACCACATCTCCTATTCCTTCAAGGCTGCAAAAACCTAGTTCTACATACTACCATGGTCACTTCGGGTGAGACTGCGATCTGCTTGCAGGTCGTTGTTGAAAGGGCCAGTGGTTGAGGGTTTTGTTGGTTCACAACATAGATCGAACATGGGTTAGCCGAAACTAAGCCAAAAAATGGTTCTACTGCCAGGACCAAGATTTGTTTGAAGGATATGTGGATGTGGCACCCGTCAAAGAAGGAGATTCAAGACTGGATAACTGAAAGAGCGAGAATTTGCAGATCAAGAAAACAGAAAACCTCGTTTGATATATGAAGATTTGTTAAAAAAGTAGATTTGTACAAATCACTACGAGATTTTCTTCACTTCATTTCCCGTTGAGCTGTATGAGTGGATATCGAGGTTGACCAAAAGGAAGCACTGTTTTAAAGGTGAAGAACCTACGGTATGGACTCCTGAACTGATACACCGACTCAAGAGAACTGACAATAGGGTTTCAAGGGTTGTCGATTTATAGATGATAACATCTTGGGAGGATTCATTACTAAGTTTGGAGTAGACTCGACCATTGCCTACAACAAAGAAGAATGATGATTCTTCAAAGGATTATGAGGTAATTATTTAAAATCTTGGAAAATTTAGATTTAGATGCTTTTTGTGAAAATGGAGTTTTACAAAAGCAGCTAGATTTCAAGTTTACTTATGTTTGGAAGAAGAGAGAATAAATTTTAGCAAGAGATCAGAAAAACATAAGTGGAAAGAGATATAGAGTAGATACCAGAAAGAGATCTCATGGAAAATACCCAAAGACCTTTATAGAAACTAATTATGGTCCTCTTTTAAGTGAATCGGAAAGTGAAAGAGGAGAAATCCAACGTGATAACCCCAAAGTAGCTTCGCAATATTCACCCTTCCAGCTCGAGAGTTCGCAAAAGCTCGAACCCAGTAATAGCTAGGGTGTTTTTGGTTTCCCTCTTCAACCTCCCTTTCCCCCTCCCTCTATCCCTCCTATCCCCCATCCCCCTCCCCTTACTTCTCCCCCTCCCCTGTCCCCCCCCCAAGAAGATGTATGGCTAATGATATTAAGCTACCTGTTTTCAAAGGAACTCGATTGGAGGATTCAAAACAATTTTGGTTTTTATGTGCAGCTGTATGCACAGTGAAGCATATCAGCGATGAAAATATAAAGAAAGCGTAGCTCATTATGATGTTCCGAGATATAGCATTGGCATGGTATATGAAGTATTCAAATACTCAGAACATATTGTTTGCAGATATTAAAACAACACTAATAAGAGAGTTTAAGAAACTAGAGTCTGAGTCGTAGTGCATCATCGAGTTGAAAGAGATCAAATAGAAACCTACTGAGTTTGTTTGGGAATTTGATCAGAGATTTAAGGTGTTATTGGATCAAGTAATCTTTGACATAGCTCCACAACAACATCAAGAATGGTGTATAGTTGTGTTGCTACCACATATAAGATTTCCATTGATGCAACAAAAGATAGAAAATCAAGCCAAAGCTCTACAGATTGTGATGAAATTGGAAGCTTTGCCTATAAGAGATACTAATGTAGGTATGCAAAAGATTCAGAGGTTAGTTGGCAAACTTAACCCTATAGATCCAAGACATCAATAAAATCAAATAAGATAGAGAAGAAGTATGGTGTATGAAGTGCAGATCAGAGGGCCATTCTAAAGAACAATGCCCTATCTTCAGGAATTACATGGCTAGTGGGGCACCGAATCCCTTGAATGCAGGATCCAGCCTATGGTGTGAAATATGTAAGACTAGAGGCCAACATCATTCAGAAGATTGTTACTTGTTACATAAATATGTACAAACTTCGAGGAATCTATATTGAAAATTATGTAAATCAGTAGGACACGATGAGAATAATTGTTAGGCTTACGAACTAATGATGGAGCGTGGTGCTGACACTTATAGAATGAAAGAAGAAGAGAATGAAAATGAGTATAATGGATAACATGGTGGTCAAGGAGGTTACCAAGGAAGAGGTTGAGGTGGTGGAGCTGGTCGAGGACGTGGATAGATCATTTGCTATAACTACGGCCAACTAGGTCATTTTTCAAGTGATTGACATTATATATATATATATATATATATATATATATATATATATATATATATATATATATATATATATATATATATATATATAAAGAAAAAGAATCATTTATGGAAGAAAAGCAAGGTTTTATGGATATTGGAGCTTTAACCTCTAGTGCACAGCCAAAGCCCAATCAGAAAAGTAACTACGATGTGTCATCAACTTCGATATAGGACTGAGCTCCAATTTGTCCACCCCCCCTTTGACCCCCTGGCTTCATGTGTGGGGCTAGTCGTGGAAAGAATATAACTCACCCCCAACAAATTTATGGTCGGGTGGTTCATGGAAGTCCCAAACCTGGTTTCCTTATGCATTCATTAATAAGAGGTCCTTCTACTGGGTATTTCATGTGTAAATGTATTGTTTCATATGTGATTCTTATTGATGAGCCTCGGTATTGCAACAAGAATGCTGCAACTCCCAAGGCTACCGACTTTAATTATCAACCTGGGGTTCGTACAAACTTAAGAGGTATTGACACTATATGTGCAACATACAATGTGTCCTTTCTTTGCTGTCATAATGTAATGGAGTGTATGTACTGAATTCAAATCCTAAACTAATTGAAGAAAATGAAATGTTCGAAATGGAACCTTAACCTATTGCAAGAAAGAAAGTACAAGGAAAGAGAATGAAATCAAATGCTAAAACACACCATTTTCTAACTAACTCCTAAGAGGCTTTGATTCAAAAGAATGCTAAGTTAACATGTATGCAATCCTACTATCCTAAGCATGCATATTCAAACCATCAAACCTTCTACTGCTGTGCATGTAAATCAATAAAATAAATTTGTTTTTCTTTTTGTCTTTTTCATGTGAGAGTGTGAAAGCTAATCTCTTTTGGTGATGTGGCAGGTGGCTTGGAGATGATGGTGAATGGTTAGAAGGATTGGGAGACAAGTAGGGACCCTTTTCTAGCTTCCTAGAGGATTTTTTTCTCAGTTTGGCCTCAAAACAGGCTTTCCTACAGGATGCTACAGTGATTTCCTACAAGATCCCCCGATTTCCTACAAGATGTACAAATTTACAATAATTCATCGAATAAGGAAGAAAATAAAATCCAAATTGGATGGGACAAATTTTGGTATTAACTAGGATGTCTTAGGTTCCCATTCCAAGTGGAATCACTCAAAAATACCTCTGTTAACCCATGCAAAAAAAAAAAACATTACTAGTAAAAAATCTAGAAATTCGAGAACTAGTGAGCTAGTAAATCTGAAAAATTCCTAACCAAATCAAGTGTAAATGCAATGGGGTAATTTTTGTTATGAACTAGAATTTTTTTTTGATCTAATGCAAATGGAATCAATTCGATTGAATCTCGTTAGCATGCTCTAAAAAATAGCAGAAATTTATTGTTCTTTGCTAAAAAGGAAGTCCAACAATCTAGATTTGGGAATAATAAGACTAATACAAGAAACTCAATGACCATTATGAAATTCAAAAGCTTTTCCAAGGATGAAATAATTCTTGTGAACCTGCAAAATAACTTACATCAACCAATTAACTCAATCCTACAACAAGAAATCATTAACTCTAAATGCAGAAATAGAAAAAAATAAAAACAAGAGATGCATGTGAATAAACAATGAAAAGAAGGAAAGAAGATGATACAAAAAGGCTTTGAGGTTCCTGGGATGGCCAAGCCCAAGGAAAATCAGATACCTATGGAGGAGAACAAGATTTAGAAGCTGAACATGACACCAATCTTCATTATTTATATCAATAGAATTACATCCCTGCAAGAAAATACAATGGAGCTGCAAGAATACAAGCTCTCTCCACAATAACACTAATGAAAATCTTCCTAGGGGAAAATTCGACTTGGTACATATAAAAAATGATTAGGAATCGTTCCCCATGAATGGAGGAAGCTTTCCCCACTAAATTCCCTTGATTAGTGGATCTGTCCCCAATATTAGGAATTTGCATTAAATGGTAGGGAACACATTCCTAGATTTTTTCAATCATTCCCTAGAGGCAAATTCGACTTGGTACTTGTACAAAATGATTAAGAATCATTCCCCATGGATGGAGGAAGATTTCCCACCGAAATAACTTGATTAGTGGATCTACTCCCTTGATTGGTGGATCTGCTCTCTTGATTAGTGGACCACATTCCTAGATTTTCTCAATCATTGGAGTTCCACAATTTGTGCCATGATTCCATAATATCTTGTTGACTTATTATTTATTATCTCCTCCTTCGACTCTTCATAATATGCCCAATATTCTCATAATATTTCACAAAAATAAATAATATTAGGCACAAATATTCAATTACTCATAAACCTTCCTAATGAATATATTAAAGTTAAAAATAAATTATATAATGCAAAAAGAGAGGTTTAATGTGCTGAAGGATGGTCATAGGCTTTAATTTATGTTTTAAGTTAGAGGCATGGGCCTTAATTTATGTCTAATTTAGAGGCCCATCATACCCCCCTGCTGAAAGTGTTGCTCATCCTTTGAGCAACTTAGTGACCTCATCCATGGCCCTAGTGGCCTCTCTCTTGTGCATTAAGAATCTTGGTTGTAAGCTCTGCAAGGACAAGCCCAAAAACATATTTGTTCTAAGAAAAATAATTGTTTCTTGAGAACATTAGCTTGCTTTCTTTCCCTTATTCAAGATGAGTTCTTGAATATTTTTTTGTTTAGCAAGGTCTTCCATATCCTTATCAACCTTCTACCACATTGTTTTTCCATTTGAACACCTATAACACCTTCAAAATTCATTTAGATGAGAACTAGGACATCCTGTAGGAATTCCTGTCAAAACTACAAGAAACCATGTTAAAACTACAGGAAACCAGTTTTGAGCATAAATGATAAACTGAGGTTAGGGCATGCCCTCAACTTGACTTCCATTCATTTCTCCCATTTTTAGGCCCTGGACAAAAGCTAGAAAGATATTGGAGACCTCTTGGAACACCTCTTTTCATCACTGTAGTTTGATTTATATTTTGATGGTGAATGCCTTATTTCTTTTTATTGCCTTCTTCTTCTCCCTTTTGGCCTAGATGATTGCCTAATGGCCTTGGAGTTCTTTGTTTAGATTAGGTGTCTCTTAGGCACTGTCATTTTGGGTTTTAGCACAATTTTTCATTTCTTCCTTCTTGTAGTAGCATTCTACCTTCCTGTAGTAGTCATTCCTTTTTCCTTCAGAGTCTTCTAACTGTATGGGAGTGACGAGAAATGATGAAGAGGGATTGGATGTTGATGCTAGGCTCAAAGGCAGTGGTGTAGGTTTGTGAAAATGGAGAGGATGATCTTCTTGTTTTTTTTCTCAAGAATGTAATGGGGTTGATGAATGATGAATAGATGGTGAATATGAAGTGGATGGAGGGCTTGGAGTGCTATGGTGACTTCGCCTTTGCAAAAATTTCGTCTTTTAAACCGCTATCCTCATTCCTTGAAATCATCACCCTTCATAATTTGACTTTTCAACATTACATGAGTGAAGGAGTGAGCTGCAATCAACTAGTTGAAGGTAGCTGAGACTGCTGACCCATCCTTAGCTTATAAAACCTCATCTCTCATGCATTGACAACAAATTTCTAACTATAATATGCTCAAGAGAAGAGGTCAAGAATATTGCATACCTGTACCTA
The DNA here is from genome assembly GCA_031772625.1 of Pinus tabuliformis. Taxonomy (NCBI): domain Eukaryota; kingdom Viridiplantae; phylum Streptophyta; class Pinopsida; order Pinales; family Pinaceae; genus Pinus; species Pinus tabuliformis. The sequence goes on along the minus strand of CM062814.1, from coordinate 431,193,671 downwards.
CCTAATGGTTGTTGGAGAGACATGCATGCTGCTGCTGAGTTGATGTTGATGTGCAGGTGTTGGATGGTGATACTAATGATCCTAATGCTGCTGCTAAGCTCAGGAGGAGCTTCTTTGACCTTTGGATCTCCTTTAAAATTGCTCACTACCAATCCTGTGGGTGTTGTTCTGTATCTTGTAGGTTTATCAGACAACGACTTTTTGTCCATATCTCCCAAATGGTAGACTCGATTGAGCTGAAACTTTTTGAGCATGTTTTCATCGTCATTATGCACCTCTCCATAGAAAAATTTTGGTCAATGGATGCATGGATATCAGGAAAAACTAAAAATGGCTAAAGGTGATGGAGGTTGATTTCTTGGAAGCCATGCACTGGAATTTTCTGAAATTGCTTGGGCATGTTACCATCATCCATATGCATCCCCCTATGAAACAACTTTTTAAATGGATGCATGAATATTGAGAAAATGCAAAAATGGCTGAAGGTGATGGAGGCCAATTTCTTGGAAACCGTGCGCTGGAATTTTCTAAAACTGCTTGATCATGTTACCATCATCCATATGCATCTCCCCTGAAACATCTTGGCAAATGGATGCATGGTTTTCAAGTTATGGAAAAAACAAATTTCTGCTCTATGTATTTTTGTATCCTGTAGTTTTTTAGGATAGTAAGGAAAATGATTGGTAGAAGCTTGAGAATGATGGGTAGATGGTGAAAATAGATGAGGGTGATGGATTGGCATGGCCTTGGCCCTTTTGGAGCATTTGAGCGAAGTACGAGAAAGTCAAAATTTGACTTATTTTGACTAGGCTTGATCAATTTTCCTTTTGGTACCAACTTGTTCTTGTTGATTGCAGATGTTGGAGAGTACATGCATTTATCAAAGAGATGTATGGAGCAAGGACTTCTTTTATTTATTTTTCTCTTTTTTCTTCTATGCCTACTAGTCGCCTCAATGAGGTTTTCAACTAGTAGGTCTGCCTAGGCACCTCAAAGGAGGTTTTCACCTAGGACCTTTTCTTTTTTCTATTTTTTTCTTTTTTCCCAACCCATTGACTGTCTCATGGAGGTTTTCAATGAATGAGCCAATCTGAGGTGCCTTAAAGGAGGTTTCAACCTGAGATTTTTAAATTTTCTCTTATTTTTCATTTTTTTTTCCACCCTACTTTGCTTGCAAAACAAAATCACTTTCAAGTATAAGAATACTTCCAATGGAGCCATCTGCACATCAGGATGACAAACAAAATGATGTGGAGGCTTGAAATGTATGTTTTGACATGTACCTAGATTTTAGAGACCAAATGATTTGACTTTGAAAGGATCAAGCATAGTTGAGGAAGAGAGTGATGCTGCAACTTAGTGACTGTCTAGAACCATATTTCAATATAGTTGTGATTTCCTTGGTCCTTTTGATGATCTGGATCATTCTTCATGTCTTCTTCTACCATGATCTTCAAATCTTCCTCTTTTTGTTGATTGTTCTCTTGAATACATGGAGGATTTGATGGTAACCATGAGGGAGTTCTCTTGATCTCTGATTTTGATGTATGTTCTTCATCAATCACAACCCATAGTTCTCTAGTCTTCTTATTTGAATCTTCTTCTTTTGATGTAGTCCTTCAATGATATCAAGATTATCTCTTTTTTGCAATATTCTACCTGAGCTATGGTGAATACCATTGAGCTCAAGAGGATATGTTTGGAAGTTTTGTACCTCAGCATTGTAAGTGGTTTGAGCTACTTTAATGTGTGGGTTTGGAAATGGTGGTACAGGTAGTTGAGTGGGAATGTATATTTGAGATGGATGTGGATGGGGTTGTGGTTGTGGTGGAGGTGAATGGTAGAGATAACATGGAGTTCGGTATGGAGGATATCGAGGAAAATACTGAGGATATTGTGGATGGCTCCCATAAGTTCCTTGCCAACCTTGTTGCCAAGATTGGTTTTGGGGTTGAGATGGTCAATGTTGCCAAGGAAAAGGTGTGTTCCAATTACTTTGAGGTGGATATGCATAACCTTGAAATTGTGAATTACGCTCTTGCATCATATGAGGCTGAATAGGCTGCCATGGTCCTCTTGGAGCTACATAACATAGCTGCATTGGAAATTGACTTGCTCCATTGTCCTCTTGGTAAACTTCTTTCAACCTTGGTAATGATGGAAAATGCTTAACATCATGTGATTCTGCAACACAAATATCAACATTTTCTTTTCCTTCATCTTGCATTCTGAAAATTTCTACTTGTTTTGTTAGATTGCTAAGAATTTTTGTTTTAAAATCATCAAAAAAATTTCCAAGTTTAGCTTGACTTATCGATCTTGATGTTGATTTACCTACTCTTGATCTTCCTCTTGATATATGTTTGCATGTTTCACATTTTTCCTCAAATGATAATTGATATGCGTCACCTCTACTCATGAGATTAAGGAGATCAATCTACTCATCCCTAATTGTTCTAAGAAAGAGGGTTTTTAGTGTGTCGGATCCTAAATGACGTAGTTTTTCCCTCTTAAGATTATACATGAACCTCTCCATTAGATCCTCTAGAATCCCATCTTCTCTTTGATTCATTCTAAAGATTTATTCTTTAACATCATGATCTTTATATTTTTCTAGGAATATCTTTTGCATATCATTCCATGATCTTATTGAATTAGTCCCTAAACTCATGACCCATTTAAGAGCTCTATCCTTCAATGTTCTCGGAAACAATCTCAATTTTTGAGTTTTTAATAAGTAACCATAAGATCTACAAACAATCTCAAATTCAAAGAGAAAGGTTTCCAGATCCTTTGACCTTAGACCATGAAATTTTGGGAGAAAAGATGGAGGGATGTTCTTCATGTGCACATTACCATCAATATCTTGAATGGGAATTTCCGAGAGGATCTTCCTCATTGTCACCATATCCATCCATTTATTCTTCATTCTTTGCCATCATGTTCTTCTAGCTGCAAAAGTGAATGGTGATGTGGCTCTTACTGCACCACGTGATCAAATGGGGGGGGTGGATTGGTGTTGGAGAATTTTTTTTTTGTTTTTATGATTGAATGAAAACTATTATGCAATGCAATTTTCTACTTTTGAAATTAAATATGCCTAATGCAAATATTTTTTGTTTTTGGAAAAAGTAAAAAGAAATGAATCAACTAGGGGAAGAAAACAGTGCATACTTTGACACCTCCACGGCAACGGTGCCAAAAAGTGATGAGCCTCGGTATTGCAACAAGAATGTTGCAAGTCCCAAGGCTACCCGCTTTAATTATCAACCCGGGGTTCGTACAAACTTAAGAGGTATCGACACTATATGTGCAGCATACAATGTGTACTTCCTTTTCTGTCATAATGTAATGGAGTGTATGTAATGAATTCAAATCTTAAACTAATTGAAGAAAATGAAATGTTCGAAATGGAACCTTAACTTATTGCAAGAAAGAAAGTATAAGGAAAGAGAATGAAATCAAATGCTAAAACACACCATTTTCTAACTAACTCCTAAGAGGCTTTGTTTCAAAAGAATGCTAAGTTAACATGTATGCAATCCAACTATCCTAAGCATGCAGATTCAAACCATCAAACCTTCTACTGCTGTGCATGTAAATGATAAAATAAATTTGTTTTTCTTTTTGCCTTTTTCATGTGAGAGTGTGAAAGCTAATCTCTTTTGGTGATGTGACAGTTGGCTTGGAGATGATGGTGAGTGGTCATAAGGCTTGGGAGACAAGCAGGGACCCTTTGCTAGCTTCCTAGAGGATTTTTCCTCAATTCGGCCTCAAAACAAGCTTTCCTACAGGATGCTACAGTGATTTCCTACAAGATCCCTTGATTTCCTACAGGATGTACAGATTTACAATAATTCATCGAATGACCAAAAAAATCAAATCCAAATTGGATGGGACAAATTTTGGTATTAACTAGGATGTCTTAGGTCCCCATTCCAAGTACAATCACTCAAAAAGACCTCTGTTAACCCATGCAAAAAAAAATGAAAAACATTACTAGTCGAAAATCTAGAAATTCGAGAACTAGTGAGCTAGTAAATCTGAAAAATTCCTAACCAAATCAAGTGTAAATACAATGGGGTAGTTTTTGTTATGAAAGATAATGTTTTTGTGATCTAATGCAAGTGGAATAAACTCCATTGAAGCTCGTTAGCATGCTCTAAAAATAGAAGAAATTTATTGTTCTTTGCTAAAAAGGAGGTCCAAAAATCTATATTTGGAATAAGAAGACTAATCCAAGAAACTCAATGATTATTATGAAATTCCAAAGCCTTTCCAAGGATGAAATAATGCTTGTGATCCTTCAAAAAAACCTACATCAACCAATTAACTCAATCCTACAACAAGAAATCATTAACTCTAAATGCAGAAATAGAAAGAAATAAAAACAAGAGAGACATGTGAATAAGCAATGAAAAGAAGGAAGGAAGATGATATAAAAGGGCTCTGAGGTTCCTGGGATGGCCAAGACCAAGGAAAATCGGAGACCTATGGAGGAGAACAAGATTTAGAAGCTGAACATGACACCAATCTTCATTATTTTCATCAATATAATTACATCACTGCAAGAAAATACAATGGAGTTGCAAGAATACAAGCTCTCTCCACAATAACACTAATGAAGATCTCCCTAGAGGAAAATTCGACTTGGTGCTTATACAAAATGATTAGGAATAATTCCCCATGAATGGAGTAAGCTTTCCCCACCAAAATCCCTTGATTAGTGGATCTAGTCTCCAATACTAGGAATTTGCATTAAATGGCAGGGAACACATTCCTAGATTTTCTCAATCATTCCCTAGAGGAAAATTTGACTTGGTACTTATACAAAATGATTAAGAATCATTCCCCATGGATGAAGGAATATTTCCCCACCGAAATCCCTTGATTAGTGGATCTTCTCCCTTGACTAGTGGATCTGCTCCCTTGATTAGTGGAACATATTCCTAGATTTTCTCAATCATTGGAGTTCCACAATTTGTGCCGTAATTCCATAATATCTTGTTGACTTATTATTTATTATTGATCCTCCAGTAGTAGGGAACAAGTCCCTAAATTATCTCCTCCTCCAACTCTTCATAATCTGCCCAATATTCTCATAATATTCTACAAAAACAAATAATATTAGGCACACATATTCAATTATTCATAAACCTTCATGATGAATATATTAAAGTCAAAAATAAATTATCTAATGCAAAAAGAGAGGTTTAATGTGCTGAAGGATGGTCATAGGCTTTAATTTATGTTTTAAGTTAGAGGCATGGGCCTTAATTTATGTCTAATTTAGAGGCCCATCACTTATGGTTGTTATATCCTTGTTATTTTTGTTGGTAATATGTTGGTTATGAGTATGTTTCATGAGAGACTTGATGTATGGATCTCATCATTTTTTGATTAGAAAATGAATGTATAATGAATATGTGACCTAATAGATGACAATGGAGCTATTGGGATAAGGCATCAATGCTTCTTTGCGAACATTAGATAACTATGAGACCCCTATGCTCAAATCTGTTGTTATGACCTATAGATTAATAATTTGTGACATATTTGATGAAATGCTTGTCATGGCTAGTAGGGGCTAGATCAAGTACTTGTACCAATTATTGCATTAGTAGGCTTATTCCATTATTATTTACCATTTCTAAAGGTTTCATGAAGTTTTGGGCAGTGGCCTGAGACCTAACCTTGAATACGTAGCTAAGAATTTGAGGTCGCTGGCTCAAAACTGGCCGAAAACGTCCATAGTCACTGCTACGTGTTGCTGTTGGAGAAATTGGAAGGCCTTAGTCGCATACATGGCTTTTCATGGGAGTGGCTGAGGTTCTAGATCAACAAAATGTCAAGTTATCTCAGGGGTTAAGCATCTGGAAGGTTAGGTTGCCTCCTCAAGGGTTTGTAGCTCCCAAGGAAGGTCATATCGGTTTGGGTTTGTCAGTTCCACTTACTTAAATATACATTGGGAGTTGAATCACTTCATAGTATCCTCTTGTCACATGTTTACAGTAGTGGAATGGTTAACTTGGGTAAATGTGGGAGGAGAGTGTTACAAAGTGGTATCATAGCAATGTTCACCACTTATACTGGATGGGGTGGTGTGTTGGGCGCAATCCAACGTGGCCTAGCTTTTGGAAAAAACTCTGCATTTTGTGGGGAAGAGTGCATAGTGAAGCGTGTAGTAGAGTGCAAAGTGGACCACACAGCGGAGCACAGTTTGAGGAATTAAATACACCTCATGGTGTAGGGGCTTCGGGGTGGGTCAAAGCCCCACCTTTTTGTAAAATCATGTGAATTTGTAAGGGATCAATGGTTTTGGGGCATAGTTGTTTGTTTTGGGGGAATCCATGGTATTTCGACCATTGTATTTTCATGATGTAACCCTTTGATGTAATAGTAAATATAGGGTAAAATAATAAGAAGAGAATCATCTGTCTTAAATTACATACTGATCAATGTCATGGGTGAATTGTTGTGATCTATAATTTTAAAAGAGAAGGCGAGGCTCTGCAGCTAAGTGTGCATAGACCTGAGTTTGTAGTTGAGTGCACAGACAGCTTGCAGCTTAGTGCGCAGGCCAAGAAATGTTTGTTGTTCAAAGATTCATTATCTTAGCAACATTTTTTGTTGATGCAGCCCCACATCAGGGTGGACCATGGTAATTTAGTGTCTTAATGTGTATATTTGCTTATTTTTTGTTGTAGAGTAGCAGTTATTACAGTTGCATTTTATTTCAGCACAATGATGGTTTATGGTTCTATAGGCATGTTTAAGTGATTTATCTAATGCGATGAAGTGATTTGTAAGTATTAAGAATAAGATAATATAAATAATACCACATCTCCTAATCCTTCAAGGCTGTAGAAACCTCGTTTTGCATCCTCCCATAGTCACTTCGGGTGAGACTGCAATTTGCTTGCGGGTTGTTGCCGAAAGGGCCAATGATTGAGGGTTTTGTTGGTGCGCAACATAGATTGAACCCGGGTCAGCCCAAACAAAGCTAAAAAATGGTTCCACTACGGGACCAGGATTTTGTTGAAGGATATGTAGATGTGGCACCCGTTGAACAAGGAGATTCAAGACTGGATAGAACTAAAAGAGTGAGAATTTGCAGATCAAGAAAATAGAAACCCTCGTCTGACATCCGAAGCTTGGTTACAGAAGTATATTTTTATAGATCAATACGATATTTTCTTCACTTCATTTCCTGTTGAGTTGTATGAGTGGATATTGAGGTTGACTGAAAGGAAGAACTATTTTAAAGGTGAAGAACCTATGGTATGGACTCCTGAACTGATATAGCGACTTAAGAGCACTGACAATAGGATTTCAAGGGCTGTCGATTTCTGGATTGATAGCATCTTTGGAAGATTCTTTACTAAGTTCACAGTAGACTCGACCATGTCCTACAAATAAGGAGAATGACGATTCTTCAAAGGACTGCAAGGTAAGTATTTAAAATATCTGAAACTTTGGATAAGATGCTTCTATGTGAAAAGGGAGTTCTACAGATTCAACCATATTGCTAGTTTACTTATGTTTGGAAGAAGAGAGAATAAATATGAGTAAGAGATCAGGATATCACAAAGTGGAGAGAGAAATAGAGTAGATACCATAAAGATATCTCATGGAAAAGACTTGAATACCTTTATAGAAATTGAAAATAGTCCTCTTTTAGGTGAATTTGAAAGTTAAAGAGAAGAAAGCCACCCTGATAACCCTGAGGTAGCTTCGCAATATTCACCCTTCCAGCCTGAGACCTCGCAGAATCCAGAATCAAATAACAGCCAAGGTTTTTTTGGTTTTCCTCCTCCTCCTCCCCTTCCCCCTACCTCTACCCCTCCTATCCCCCATCCCCCTCCCCTTACTTCTGCCCTCCACCTCCAAGAAGAAGTATGACTCACGATATTAAGCTACTTGTTTTCAAAGGAACTCAATTGGAGGATCAAAACAATTTTGGCTTTTTGTTACACTAAAAAATGTCACCATGACTATTCACAGTTAGGATGGCTCTATCAACAGTCATGCTACCCTCTTAGGCAAGTCTTATGCCTCTACTTTCCATGTCAAACTCCAAAAAAGAGAGAAAGTCTTTCTAAATGTATTTATCTCTGGGGACGCAGGTTCTCTCAACCTTACCTGCGGGGATGCACCCAATGTTCACAAAAACTGCGTCTTTGGATGCTCTGTATGTAAAGGTGCAGGTGCGTCCCCCTGAAAAGGTTAAAATGCGCAAGTTTCATCTTTAAAAAGTCACTTGTGGTTATTTCTAGAGCATTCTAGAAGGTTGTTCGACGTGTATTGAGCGCCTCCAGATGGTTCATGCACTCCTACCAAAGAGGAACTTATCCCATCAATAAGGGAGCTATCCCATCCAAAGAGGGAATTATCCCATTGATGGTGGACCTGATTAACTTCCTCTTGAGCACTATAAGTACAGGCATTGGGCCAGAAGGAGGAGAGGTTGAAAGCTATACATTTCTAAGGGTAAATGCTGTAGGAATTAGGACTCCCATTTAGAAGCTTGTGAGGAGAGATTGCCATCTTTGCTTGTTCTATTTGGAAGTGGGTGAGCTTTGTCAAAGTAAAGGAGAACTCTTGATGGACCCTGGGAGGGACTTGCACAACACCAAGGATTAGGTTGTATTTGTTCCTTTTGTTACCTATTAATGCAAATGAGTCCATTCTTCTCAATAACTTGTTATTTATGAGTTGTTTCATGTACTCCTTGGTCTATGTGTTAAATATGTTTTATTCTATGAGATTATCAAGTGCTATTTAATCGTTTGATTGTTAGTGTATGCAGGTTTCAAAGTGAAGGAGGAGCTCATTCGGATCAGCGGAGCTGGACTGCTACAACAGCGTTGGATTACAGGTAGGATCTAAACACTTGATTTCCCGTATAGTAAATGCATGTTTAGAGAAGGATTTCTCTTGTTTGTCTTGTTTGTCACTAGAGAGTCTTAGGCTCCTAGGGAGGTTGGTTGTGTCCGCACAATCGACTCTTTCTGCCTGACAAATTGGCGACCATACTGGGGACTCCATTGATGTGAAAGTTTTTTCCTTTGTATGAACTTTGCTCTGAGAAAATTGCTTTATTTTTCTGGTTTTTGGCTCTGTGACTTTGTCTTTGGGTGGGTTAGCTTAGGGTTAGATTTATTTTGGTTTTTCTTGAATTTTCCAGTAGGACGCACCCTCTGAGTATTGCACAGTGCGTCCCTGGACGCACTGTCGCTGTGTGCACAGAGCGGGCCCGCACTTGTCTTAACGGGTCGCCTGCGTCCCCTGCTAAAATTTGAGAAAATTCCATTTTTTGCATTTTTTACTCTTAGATTTTGCTTTTTCTTAGTTTTTACTGCCCAGATCCATTAGTCTCTTGTCAAAGATCTTCACCTAAGCTTGTTTCGTTGGCATTCCTGCTTTAAGCTTTCATCAATTGGGTGTTTTGAGTCTCTTTTTTGAGAAATTCTTAATTTGATTTCCTTTGGTCATTACTTGGAGGTTTGTCTCAGTCTTTTCACAATTTTGCATCTTTTTTCTTTTGTTTTTGCAAAAAAAATTTCCCCCTCATTCGCCGGGGGGGGGGGGGCTAAATTGTGTATGAGTGTTAATCGCCTTTGAGTGTTTTTATGTTTTGATCTTTGGAACTCTCACCCAATTTTCTCGACTTGCACTTGATTGGTTCTTAGATTACATTAGAATCATCTTGTGTTTGAGAATTCTCTTGCATAGATCACATTTACATAATTAGAATTCTCATTTTCAGAATATGAATGAAAAATGTGCATAGATTACATTTGCATACTTTTCGATTGAATTGTGCATAGATTACAATTGCATAGTTTACATTCTGGAAAATCAATCGTAGATTTAGATCAGTTTTCTTTGATTTGAATTTACACAAAAATAAAAATAAAAAATGGTTTGGAATTGATTTGCATTAGTTTTTCTTAATGAAATTAGTGCATTAGAAAATTTGTTATATTTTCTCTTAGTGATCAATTTTTTGCATTGTTGGAAGTGAATGGAAACTCTCTCCTTACTTTAGTTAGGATTCATCGAATTGAAAGGATTACATTATCATATTCGATTGCATTCAGTTGAGTCGAGTCATAACACCATTGGTTTCATCTCCATTTACCCATTTGAGTAATAACAGCCTTAATAACACAGCGCTTAATTAAAATTCATCTAGTAATTTTTACATTTCTAGGGCTCTGATACACCAACATAGCTTAGGCTAGTGTCTTGGAGTAGGAGAGTAATTAACTCTCCAAGACAGTAAAACCAAACAGGTAGCTCATCTTGTGGTAGGATAAATCCGACTGTTTCATTTGTACTCTGGGAAAGCTCCTCTTAAAGGAGAAGCACGAGCTCGTGTCCGAACCAGTGAGGGGATCAATCCTCCCTCATTGGGAACGACGCCAGACACGCATGTATTACAAACGGTAAACCTCGGATTAACCATTGTCGAGGAGCCAGGGGTCACTTGTCGGTAAACCTTGGATTATTGTCAAGGAGCCGACAAGGGGATTGAGCTTGATACTCTGCCCTTGCGTGCTGTCGGAGTGTAGACTGTTCCCCCAGGTGGATTTGTTACGGTTGGTAACCTTAGTGACCATTATCTTTAGGATTCTACCGAGGTGACGGTGGAGGGAAGGTCCCACTGTACCTGGAGCAGACGTCGGCTAGACTCACTTGGATTTTCTGGGGGTTACACTTCACTCGAGACGGTTAAAGTGGAGGAACTTGGTCCAGTCTATTCATTAAGCAGGTTGCCGGGGTAACTGTTCCACCCGCCACTTCTGTACTGAATCCAGCGATGTTGGGCTTCATCACCAACTAGTGTTTTCGGTCCGGAAGGCTACTGTTTGTGTATGGTTTGACTCCTAGATTTGATAGCGCGTGTTAATTTGTTTGTTTTTACTTTTATAGACCATAGGTGTGAATTGTGAATTTTAATTGTTAGGTGTGAATTGTGAATTGTTAATTTTAGTTTTAAAATTGTTAATAAAATTCACTGAAGTTGAATATAATGGCAAATGTTCTGGAATTTATCAACCTAGGAACCCCTCCTAATGAGAATCCTAGTACTTTTCCTTACTTTGGAAATGTTGGTCCTCCTTATATGGCTACTTTGTCATTACCTGGATTTACAATAGGTTTACCGATATGGTTATTTTCAACTTCGTTGGCCCAAAATACTCCAATTGTTCCATCTCAACCGGATGCTTCACCTCAACAGAGTTCACCATCTCAACACCACCAACCTTCTGTTGACCCTTTACCTTCTTCGCCTAATTTTTCTTCCTCCATTTCTTCCTCTTCGCCTGGTAAAAGCCTTGATGCTAGTAACCAGGAGGCTAAGAAGAAGAAGAAAGGGAAGAAGAAGAAGAACAAGAAGAAGCAAGATAAGAAAGAAGTCAACCAACCAACCATGGCTGTAAGTGTTAGTTGTGTTGAGGAAAATTCCGACATGCACCGTAAACCCAAATACCCTTGCAGGCTTTGTAAGGGTGACCACTTCCTTGTCAATTGTCCTGGTATTCCAAAGGTCTTGGAAGTATGGTCAGAAAAATCTCATCAACTTTCTGTTGATCCATCAACCAGTGATAGTCAGGTTCTTGGGAAAAAGGGTAAAGTTAGGTTTCCTTGTAAGTTATGCAAAGGGAGTCATCAAACTCACATTTGCCCTCACATGGATGAAGCCTCAACATTGTTGGAAAACCTTACTGTTCCACAGCAAGAATTTCCAACTGGTTACCGTAAACTTTCTCCCAACCTACCGTCAACTGACGGAGTGATTGATCAAAATTCAAGTACGGTCGATCACACTCTTCCATTGGAGAGTGAAACTCATGTCACTCAGGTTGATGATCAATTAGTTGATCAAGTGGTCGATTCAATTTCACATTCGGTCGATCCCACTTTCCCTTTAGAGAGTGAACTTCATACCGCTCAGGTTCTTCTTGTTACATCAGATTCTTCTATGCCGGGGGGCATTTCACCTGTTTCTACAGAACCCCCTCCAAGCAATGAGGTCTTTTCCTTTGATTGGAATAGACTGACAGAACCTCGTCTTCCTTCCTCCATCCCTTTCCAAATCATTGTCAAGGCTGGTGGTAGGGACATACATTGTACTCAGGTAGATGAAGGTGCTTCTGTTAGTATTTTATCCTCAACTGTTTGGAAAGCTTTGGGTTCCCCTCAGCTTGCGCCTATTACGCAGAATCTGAAAGCTTTTAACAGAACCATTAGTGAACCTTTAGGTATCCTTCCTAAGTTTTCTATTACCTTGGAAGGTAAAACTATCTGTATTGATCTTATGGTAGTTCGAGGTCCCTTGGATTTCAATTTACTCCTTGGGCGAGACTATGTTTATGCAATGAAAGCTGTCGTATCGACACTCTTTCGCGTGATGTCTTTCCCTCACAATGGCAGTATTGTGACTGTAGACCAGCTTTCGTTCCCTAGTCTTGTTTCAACTACCAATAATATGACACCCCTAAATGTTCCTGATTCTAAAGTGGTATCTACCCTGCCACGGGTTAATTATGTGGCAACTGGTCCCATGTTTTCAGTTACCGATGTAGGTGAGCCTCTCACTGTTTGCTCATCTTCCTTTGATTTAGATTCGGTGATTGACATGGAAAACTCTATGGGATTACTTGAACACGATGTTCTTATCCCTATTGAGTCCCTTGACATGTGTTCCTTCCAGAGAACTATTCTTCCTTCTGATAAAGACCTCTTGGAAGCCATGATCAAGGTGTGTCCATTGACATGTCTTTCTTCCAGTTGGAAGCCATAATCAGTGTCCACGAGGATAGTTTTTTCCTGTATCAACCTCGTTAAAAAATGAAATAGGCTGCAGTGAGGAAAGTTCCTTTTACTGTGTCAACCTCGTTAAAAAATGAATCAGTGGGTGCGAGGAAAGTTCCTTTTACTGTGTCAACCTCGTTAAAAAATGAATCAGTTGGAGCGAGGACAGTTCCTTTTCCTGTGCCAACCTCGTTAAAAAATGAATCAGGTGTGAGGATAGTTTGTTCCCGTCTCAACCTCATTAAAAAATGAAACTGGATGTAGTGAGGAAAGTTCCTTTTACTGTGTCAACCTCGTTAAACAATGAAGCAGTGTGTACGAGGATAATTTTTTCCTGTATCAACCTCGTTAAAAAATGAAACAGGTTAGTATGAGGATAGTTCTTTTACTGAGTCAACCTCATTAAAAAATGAATCAGCTAGATTTTAGGATATGTAGATAGATTGTAGAAAGTAGGATTTTGAGGATAGTTCCTGTTACTGATTCAACCTCGTTAAAAAATGAATCAGGTATGAGGATAGTTCCTGTTACTGAGTCAACCTCGTTAAAAAATGAATCAGGTATGAGGATAGTTCTTTTCTTGTGTCAACCTCGTTAAAAAATGAAACAACTCCCTTTTCAAGTTAAATATTGAAAATAAACCTTCATTCCATCCACCTCATTGAATGCAATGAAGCCTGGGGGGCATGTACCTCGCTTGCATCGTTATGCTGGGGGCATGCGAACTTTTTGAGCATAGTTCCTTGTCTTGTGTCAAGCTCGTTAAAAAATGAAACAAGGGTAGGTTAAGTAGGTAGATAATAGAGAGTAGTCATGAGCATAGTTCCTTGTCTTGTGTCAAGCTCATTAAAAAATGAATCAAGGATTTTAGAGCATAGTTCCTTGTCTTGTGTCAAGCTCGTTAAAAAATGAATCAAGGTTTTTAGAGTAGAGTTTTTTGTTAGGTAGATTGTAGAGAGTAGTTACGAGCATAGTTCCTTATCTTGTGTCAAGCTCATTTTAAAAAATGAAACAAGGGTTTTGAGGATAGTTCGTTTCCTGTGTCAACCTCACTAAAAAATGAAACAACTCCCACAAGTCTTTCCAAGATCTTGGAAGTAAAGCTTCATTCCATCCACCTCATTGAATGCAATGAAGCTTGGGGGGCATGTACCTCGTTTTGCGTCATTATGCTGGGGGCATGTGAATTTATAACAAGCATAGTTTTTCATTTCAAGCTTGCGTAAACATGAAACCGAGTCCGAGCATAGTTCTTTTCCTGTGTCAAGCTCGTTAAAAAATGAAACAAATCCTCCTCTACTTGAATCGAGAGTTTGACTAGATCTCGTAAATGTTAAGTTGTATATTTAGGTTAGTTATTTCAGTGTTTTGCATAATTTTCTTACAGTTTTAGGTCAAGTTTTTCAAATGATCTCGTAACTCAACCTTCATTTCATCCAACTGGTTGAATGAAATGAAGTTGGGGGGCATGCGCTCTAGCAGTTATGCTTAGGGGGCATCAAGCACAGTTTTCTCTCTGTTTCAAGCTTGTTTAAAAATGAAACTACTTTGAAGCATAGTTTTTCTCTGTTTCAAGCTTTTGTAAAAATGAAACCTATCTCGAGTCAATTTCAGTTATTTTCAAGACTCGTTAAACTCATGAAAATACCGAGATTATTTTGCTATCTTTCATTCTCGTAAAACAAATGAAAATGCTGAGTTCTTTCCGTCTTTTCCTGCTCGTAAATTAAATTGAAAATCGGACATATGAGTACATTTTTATCATTTTTTCAAACTCATTAAAACTTACGAAAAAGTGAAAACCATGAGTACATTTTTATCCCTTTTTCGAACTCGTTAAAACTTACGAAAAAGTGAAACCTTGGAGTTCTCTTTTAAGCCCTTTTCTGACTCCTAAAAAATGAAAAGATTGCCGAGCGTTTCTTTTACACTCGTTAAAACGGAATTAAAAGACGGTCCCCTTATAGCTCTTTTCTGACCATAGAATCAGGAAAAGATTGCCGGGTTTTTGTCGTTTCAAACTCGATACGGAAATAAAACGACGTGTCCTTGATTGCTTTTTTCTTTTCAGGTCAGTGACACTAATTATGAAAGTACTCCTTGGTCGCAAGATCAAGCGGTTCCCCCAGGTATTATTTTATACTTTTTCGGGCTTGAGGGACACAAATCTACGAAAAAGTTCAACTTGGAGTCTTCTTAAGTTTTTCAGACTCTCTAAAATTGAAAAACGCCGAGTTTCTCCTATACTGGGCTCGTTAAACATTTCACAGTAAAGGACCTGTTCAATTACAAACAGGAACGAACCACTCCTTCCTAGGGTTCGAATCAAAACTAGGTTGGACTCATCCGAAGGATGAGCTTATAATCAAGCATATGTTATCCTCCTCAAGCTTGTTAAAAATAAAGAGGTACTTGCCAGAAATGGTGGGGGAAAAGAGAGAAGAATGAGCCTATTTGTTACCTTTTGTCTCAGAAGAAACTTTATTACCACTCTTGAACACGACACTTTTCATTCACCTGGGTTGGGAAATCCTTTACCTCACAGTTGATCAAACGACTTTGAAAGTCTTCAGCCAGGTTCCGGGGATTAACTTTGAGTTATTTAGCACCAAGCCATCTGTCGTGTCGTTATGTGTTCAAGAGGTCTGCAAACAAAACTTTCATCTGCAAAATACTTGTCATCCATTTGACCATCCCTGAGTCAGTCTTTACAGCAACATTTCTTCAACTTGAACAATGATTTCGTGTTGCGGGCTTGCCTGCAACGGGTCGCTTTCTATCGACATCAGCACATTATCTAGAGAGATGACTTAGAAATCGTCAGTACCTTGAAGTCTGCATGCATCAATGGCAGGTTTCTCGCCTTTGACGTCAGTTTACATCATTGACTTTCGATCAAAGGATTCCGTGAAATGTTCGACATCAACTCATTCATTCACATCTCATGGATTGTACTGGGTACTTTGAGAACCATTGACATTACTGGTGGTCTCTCTCACACTTGTTAACAGTTTACATCATCGACTGGTAATCAAGTGGTTTCTACCATGTTCGACATCAACTCATTTATTCGCATGGCCAGAATCGTACCAATTCGGGAAGTAGAAATGAAGACCCTGGATCTAGTTTCCACCATCCAGGCTGCAAGGAGTTTTGTATTCATTATCTAAGTAGACTAATCATAAACAGATGGCTGCGCCCATACTGTGTCTACAAAAGTCTATGATTATGATGTACTGCAAGATCATTCCTGTATCAGAGTAGTTAGTCTATTAGTTAAAGTTTTAATCTGAGTATGGGAATGCCTACCTCAGTGATGATATAATCTTATACATGTATTTTGTGTTGAAAATTGCAGGTTCTGACCAGGCTCTCCACGAGATAATCCTTGAAATGATAAAGCGCTTCACCCTTCCTAGATAATACAAAACCCTAATCTATTTCAGGCTTCGCACTTTAGGGGGCAATCTGTTACACTAAAAAATGTCACCATGACTATTCACAGTTAGGATGGCTCTATCAACAGTCATGCTACCCTCTTAGGCAAGTCTTATGCCTCTACTTTCCATGTCAAACTCCAAAAAAGAGAGAAAGTCTTTCTAAATGTATTTATCTCTGGGGACGCAGGTTCTCTCAACCTTACCTACGGGGACGCACCCAATGTTCACAAAAATTGCGTCTTTGGACGCTCTGTATGTAAAGGTGTAGGTGCGTCCCCCTGAAAAGGTTAAAATGCGCAAGTTTCATCTTTAAAAAGTCACTTGTGGTTATTTCTAGAGCATTCTAGAAGGTTTTTCGACGTGTATTGAGCGCCTCCAGATGGTTCATGCACTCCTACCAAAGAGGAACTTATCCCATCAATAAGGGAGCTATCCCATCCAAAGAGGGAATTATCCCATTGATGGTGGACCTGATTAACTTCCTCTTGAGCACTATAAGTACAGGCATTGGGCCAGAAGGAGGAGAGGTTGAAAGCTATACATTTCTAAGGGTAAATGCTGTAGGAATTAGGACTCCCATTTAGAAGCTTGTGAGGAGAGATTGCCATCTTTGCTTGTTCTATTTGGAAGTGGGTGAGCTTTGTCAAAGTAAAGGAGAACTCTTGATGGACCCTGGGAGGGACTTGCACAACACCAAGGCTCAGGTTGTATTTGTTCCTTTTGTTACCTATTAATGCAAATGAGTCCATTCTTCTCAATAACTTGTTATTTATGAGTTGTTTCATGTACTCCTTGGTCTATGTGTTAAATATGTTTTATTCTATGAGATTATCAAGTGCTATTTAATCGTTTGATTGTTAGTGTATGCAGGTTTCAAAGTGAAGGAGGAGCTCATCCGGATCAGCGGAGCTGGACTGCTACAACAGCGTTGGATTACAGGTAGGATCTAAACACTTGATTTCCCGTATAGTAAATGCATGTTTAGAGAAGGATTGCTCTTGTTTGTCTTGTTTGTCACTAGAGAGTCTTAGGCTCCTAGGGAGGTTGGTTGTGTCCGCACAATCGACTCTTTCCGCCTGACACTTTTATGCATATCTATATGGATAATGAAGTAGATCAACGATGAGAATATAAAGGAAGAGCAGCTCTTTATGAATTTATGAGAAAGAGCATTGGCATGTGTTACAGGAAAAGTGTCTATTTAGAACTGCTCTATCCCACTAAGGTGTGACAGCTGCCTTAGAAACAAACAGAGAAAAACTACTTTTGTATTTCCTTTATGAATTATAGACAGAGAGGAATAGAAAGAACCAACCTGTGTCTTGCGCTAATCCTTTGATCCAATTCCTCTCTTCTTTGATAGTCTCCAGCTACCTGCTCCCTTGCTTGCCCAGCTTCACAAAGTACCTGTAAGATCACAGAAGAAGAGCACTATACAAAGACAAGGATCTATATTCATAAACAACTTAGGATCAGATTTAAGTTAACCACACAAAATGTAACAAGCATCAATGATACAAAAGCGTGGAGGAAAACTCAAATAGTTTTTATTGATAAGCAAGAAAAGATCCAGGAGGAGTTACAACCAGTGGTTCCGACCTAGCATCAACCTCCCAGCAAAGAAGCCCCTCTTCACCTCAAACAAAGCATAAATCACCCAACAATCTGATGTATGTCTCTAGAAACCAACAGCAATTCCTCACAATATGCAAAATTCCAGCCTCTGGATCTCTGGGAGGAGGGATCCATATATAGATATGTGTAAGGAGGATGAGTCAGCTTGTGATTTGATTAGTGTCTCCTCTCTATCAGTTCTTGCTTCCACTTGGAGACTGAGGGTCTCTTACTCATCTTTGGCGGAATTCAGTGAGGCAAGTGTCACAGGAGAAGATTCTGGAAGCTTCCATTGCCTCTCCACCTCGCGGAATGACACTGCCATTTGTCATTTCTCGCCGATCGCACCCTACAGAAGGGAGTTTTGAAATGCAATGCACCCTCACAGTGTATTTAGGTGCAATGCAACGCACTTAGCCAGTGGAGCAGCTGAAATGATCCTGTTTTGACAAATTCTGAGCAGTTTCTGGTGGAGAACTTCTGGGAGAAGATGTAATCTGTTGACCTTGTTCCTTTAGGGGTTATAACAACACTTTTAGGGACTTAGGAGCCCTTGGTTTATGGACATTTCATGCTTGGAGTTGTAAGGCACAAAAATGTCTATAACAGTTGCCCCCTAAAGTATGAGGCCGTTAACCTTTTGGTGTCGGGTGAAATGCTTTATTATGAGGATCCGAAGTTCTTTCAATGCTAGGAGGAGACCTGTAATAAGATACAATACAATACATTATCTTCATACTATTTTCATGATCTAGCTGAGGCGGGCATTCCCATGCTCAGCTTTATAAATTCATTTTCATGTACATAGGACAGACAATCGTCTGAGTGTAGACTGATGATTCTGATAGAGCCATCATCCTTTTGGTAGGATGATTATCTGTGCTGCAATGCTGTACATTTAATGTCTTTATTTCCCTGAATATATATCGCAGCCCGAATGGATGAAACTAGATCCGGGGTCTTCAATCTCATCCGATCTTCACTCGAAGTACAAGTCGATCCATGTGAGAAATGTTCTGAAGTAGAACACGGAAAGACATCGCTTGATTACCAGTCAATGATGTAAACTGTTAACAAGCACGAGAGGAATCACCGATAATGATAATGATCCTCAAGGTACTGCAGTACAATTCACGTGGTGTGAATAAAATACTTGGCGTCGAAAACCACGCAAAATCTTTCGGTCGAAGGCCATTGATGTAAACCTGTCGCCGGAAGTGAGAAACTTGCCATTGAGGCATGCAAGCTTCAAAGTACTGAATGGGGTGTTCCTAGATCAACTTCTTGGATAATGAGCTGATGTCGACAAGAAGTGATCCGTCACAGGAGGGCCTTAACGAATCCCACATCAATGACACAGAACGGAGCAAATGATTTTGATGGAGGTGAAAACGATCTGGTGATATAAGGTTCAGGGTGGCGGTCATGAAAGAATGGAGTATAATGTATGGTAGTGGGTGAGACACAGGTGACTTCTCTGGATGACTTCTCTTGAATATATCGGCGACACTGATGTGATGGATTGGTAGCATTAACCCCAAATGTGGATGGTATGGCGTGACCATGGCGATGTGACCGGTGAATGAAACAACCCAACCCGACTCGGACACGGAGCGGAAGTGTCATGTTCAAGAGTGACTTGCTACCAACAAAGTTTCTTTGATTTTTCTTCCCAATTTTCCCCAGTCATTGCTGACCAGTACCTCTTTATTTTTGTCAAGCTTGAGGAGGATAACATATGCTTGTTCTATAATTTTCACTTCGGGCAAACCCATCGCTATGTTTTAACGAGCCTAGCGATAGTGAAACTCGTTCTCGTCTAAAGACAAGTTTGTCGCTATTAATCTTTTTAATGAGTTTAACGACAAAGATAACTCGATCCTTTTCAATTTTAGAGAGTCTGAAAAGGAACATCAAGGTAACTCCAAAATTCCTTTTTCGTCATCTAATCCCTTAGGTCCGAAAAAGTATAAAACAATACAGAAGGGATGAATTTTCGATAGCTTTAACGAGCCGAACAAAACAAGCGCTCGATCTTTTTGTGTAATAATCCCTCAGGTCCAAAAAGATTAAAATCTATAGGAGGGATAGCACTTCCTGTCCCTTTAACGAGCTGGAGAGGCCAATGGCTCGGCAATCTTTTCATATTTTACGAGTGAGTTGAAAAGAGCTTAAATGTTGGGTCCCTATAATACTAGTGATTACCCCATTACTATTGTAGTTATACCCCTTATTTATATTGTTGTGCCCCTATTACCCCCATATTGTTATTTCTGTGCCCCATAGAATCCCTCTATTGTTATTTTTGTGGCTTTATATTATTATTGTTAGGTCGGCTGGATTATATTGTGACTCCCTAGACTCCTATATATAGAAAGGAGGTTTTGTCATTTGTATCATCGAAGAATTGCTCATTTATGTAATGTAAAGGAGGTTTCCCCCTCGAAGAGGCTGAATTCTAAGGCGTTGATCTATCTTTTCTATCTTTTCTTGAGCTGGTTTCATAACATTTGGTATCAGAGCTTTGGATTCTAGGGTTTCGCTGCTCCAAATAGGTCATCGTGGCATTTTCGCTATAACTTTGTTTCTGTGACGTTTCAAAAGTCTAAAAAAAAACCATTTGAGAAGAAATCACGGTGAACCTTGGGTCCGAATTTCAGAGCTTTTCGCGCGATATTTGCGGAGATATGATCTGAGGAAATTGGCCTTTTTGCAGACTCCTGAATTACTTTCAAAACAGGTGACCTGGGGAAAATCGTCATAACTTTCTCTCTGGGGATCGGATTGAAATTTTGTAAGAAGGTACAGAAAGAGGAAGGACTATAGTTTCTTGTGTGTGTGTTTTAGATTCAAAGGTTGAAACAGTGACTCGTGGCACGTCGTACAAGTTCGCTCTACTGAACCAGTCTAAAAACAAGTCACTGTGGGAGATTTCAAATAACTCTTCCTTGGAGAATCCAATTTGGCTCAGACTTGTGGCATTGGAAATAGGACGCAGAAGGCTACTACAAGTAGCAATTTCAGAATTGGATGATCTGAAATTACAGAGATACATCATATTCAATATCAGGCTTCTATAAAGTGAAAAAAGGTGTGTAGTTTTTTTTTAAATTTTTGTGTAAGCTTGGTTTAACGGAATTCAAAGGGCATAGTAAAGCATTATTATCGGTAACTGATGCCCCGAGGAAAGAAAATGCAAACACCTAGTAAGGAACCTGAAAGCTCTAGCATGACCCATGAAGAAGAGGAAGAAATGCTACATGATCTATCAAAATTACAAGAACAAGTGCAACAAATGTCACGCTCACAAAAGCTAACAGAAGCTAAGATAAGTGGCGTGGAATCTAAGATAAATGGTGTGGAATCTAAGATAAATGGCGTGGAATCTAAGATAAAGGGAATGGAAACTAAGATGGATGATTCGAAGACAGATTTGAAGAGAGACATGGCAGATTTGAAGATAGATATGAAGACAGACATGGAAGAATTGAAGAAGTTGCTACAAGAAAGGGTCACTGATAGTAAAGGAAACTCATGATGAGAACAAAAGAAATATTTATCATGATTCCATAGACGCTAATGTTGGATCGAAGAATCACCATATTCCAAAAATCGATATGAGGAAGTTTGATGGCAAGGATCTCGCCACATGGATATTACAGATGGAGCAATTATTCGATCTCAATAATGTGCAAAACACACAAAAGGTACGTATGGCAACTGTTTATTTGGAACCAAATAATTTTGTATGGTATCAATGGCTTTGCTCTCGTAAACAATTTATCACTTGGGCAATTTTTACAGAAGAATTGATAGCACATTATGAAGATACAAAAAGCAACACTTTTTTTAGCCAATTGATAAGTCTCAAACAAAAGGGTTCAGTAATGGAGCACATTGAGGAGTTCCAAAAATTGAACATAAGGGTAAAAGATATTCCAGAGGAGCATAGGATTGATGTGTTCATAGGGTCTTTAAAGTATAATATCCAACATGATGTTCGCCTTTGGGAACCTGATTCATTAGAGAAGGCATTCAGGTTAGCAAGAAAAATGGAAAGCAAAATTATGGCAACCAGGAAGCATACCACTCACAACTATAAAGACGGAAGTGTTGTTGCCCCTAGTCTTCCACAACCTATAAGGTTGACACCACAACAATTGGAAGAAAAAAGAGCAAAAGGGCTTTGTTACAGTTGTGATAGCAAATACACAAAAGGTCATAAGTGTGCTGAGAAGAAATTATTCTACATAGATTGTGAAGAGGAAGAAGAAAAGGAGCAAGAAAGGTCAAAAGAAGAAGATATACTTCAGGAACAAAGCCTAGATGAAGAAAAAATAAATCCGACCATATCTTGTAATGCATTGGCGGGAATTACCACTCCTCAAACCATCAAGATAGAAGGACAAATCAAGAAGAAAAAGGTAATAGTGTTGATTGATTCAGGAAGCACCCACAATTTTATTCATTGTAGGGTAGCAAAAGAATTGAATTGCTTCCTATATCTAGCACCAGAGTGTCAAGTGATGATTGCAAATGGAGGAACAATAAATTTCTCTGGAAAGTGCCATAATATCAAGCTATCCATGGGAGAATATGTATTGACTAGCCCAATGCTTTCCATTCCAATGGGAGGTGCGGATGTTGTACTAGGAGTCCAATGGCTACAATCCTTGGGTACAATAGCTTTTAATTTTCAAGAACTTTTCATCAAATTTTCTACGGAAGGAAAGGAAGTTGAATTAAGGGGTATTGCAGGGAAACCAGGAAAGATAATCAGCTCTAATGGTATGACAAAGCTTCTAAAAAAGGAGCAAAGAGGTGTAATTGCACAATTATGCTCGCTAGATGTTTCCACATTGGAATCATCTATTTCTCCAGATCTCCAAAAAGTCCTGGACAATCATTCCAAGGTATTTGAGACTCCCAAGGGTCTCCCACCTATGCGTGATCATGATCATGCTATTCATCTGATTCCAGGAAGTGTTCCTCCAAACATCAGGCCGTACAGATATCCCTATGTCCAAAAAAGTGAAATTGAACGTATGGTTGCAGAAATGCTAGAGGCTGGTATAATTCAACCGAGTCAAAGTTCTTTCTCAGCTCCAGTAGTATTGGTGCACAAGAAGGATGGATCATGGCGCATGTGTCCGGATTATAGGGAGCTCAACAAGCTCACTATTAAAGATAAGTTCCCCATTCCTGTTATTGATGAATTACTGGATGAATTGCATGGATCAATTTACTTCACCAAGTTGGATCTTCGTTCGGGATATCATCAAATCAGAATGAAGATTGAAGACATTCCAAAAACGACATTTAGAACTCATGAGGGTCATTATGAATTTTTGGTCATGCCTTTTGGCCTTACCAATGCACCTTCAACATTTCAAGGTTTGATGAATTCAATTTTCAAACCATTCCTTAGAAAATTTGTGTTAGTATTTTTTGATGATATACTAATCTACAACAAGTCTTGGAAGGATCATGTTGAACATGTTGACAGGGTGCTACAACTATTGGAGGAGAAACAATTATATGCAAAAAGATCCAAATGTTTCTTTGGAGTCCAGGAGGTGGAATATTTGGGTCATATTGTATCTCATGAAGGAGTTAAGGTAGACCCTAGCAAAATTAAAGCCATTAAGGAATGGAAAATCCCCACATCCATAAAGCATCTGCGAGGATTTCTTGGGTTGACAGGGTATTATCGCAAGTTTGTTAAGAATTATGGGAGAATAGCAGCACCTCTAACAACATTATTGAAGAAAGATTCATTTTCATGGACTCCGGAAGCAACAAAGGCCTTTGAACATCTTAAAGAGGCAATGTGCCAAGCACCGGTCTTAGCTACACCGGACTTCACAAAAACCTTTATTGTGGAATGTGATGCTTCAGGAAATGGAATTGGTGCTGTTCTAATGCAAGATGAAAGACCCATTGCTTTTGAAAGTCGTCCAATCAAGGGAAAGTTTTTAAGCAAAGCTATTTATGAGAAGGAAATGTTGGCAATACTCCATGCACTTAAGAAATGGCGACCCTACCTAATGGGAAGACACTTCAAGGTAAAAACGGATCATGATAGCCTTAAATACTTTTTAGAACAAAGATTATCCTCTGAAGAGCAACAAAAGTGGGTCACAAAGATGTTGGGTTATGACTTTGAAATCATCTACAAAAAAGGGAAGCAAAATGTGGTGGCAGATGCACTCTCAAGAAAGGATGAGGATGTGGAAGCATTGTTTTGTGCCATTTCTATTATCCAACCAGATTGGATAAACGAAGCAAGGGAGGAATGGAAGAATGACGAAGAAGTGTGGGCACTTATTCGAAAGCTACAACAAGATTCCAGTACTTCTGATACATTTAGCTGGAAAAATGATTCGTTATGGTACAAAGATCGCTTATACCTCTGTAAGAATTCCCAGCTAAAACAAAAGATTCTTATGGAATTGCACACTTCTCCCTTAGGAGGGCACTCAGGATTTTTAAAAACTTACCACAGGGTTAAGAAGGAATTTTTTTGGGATGGCCTTAAATCAGATATTCAAAAGTTTGTGGCGGAATGTTTGGTTTGCCAACAAAATAAAGTTGAAACAATTAAGACACCGGGTCTATTACAACCTTTATCCATTCCAAGCCAACGTTGGGAGGAGGTTTCAATGGATTTTATCACAGGTTTACCCAAGTCTGAGGGAAAGAGTGTCATCATGGTGGTAGTTGACAGACTTACCAAGTATGCACACTTTTGTGCATTATCACATCCATTTAAAGCCAGTACAGTTTCTACTGCATTTATGGAAACAGTTCAAAAGCTACATGGAAACCCAAAGATTATTGTAAGTGACAGAGATCCCATTTTCACTAGAAATTTTTGGACAGAATTATTTTCTTGTCTTGGTACTCAGTTAGCTCATAGCTCATCTTATCATCCTCAATCTGATGGGCAAACTGAGATAGTAAACAAATGTTTGGAAGGATATCTTCGTTGCTTTGTATCTGATAAACAGACACAATGGGTCAAATGGTTGCCTCTGGCTGAATGGTGGTATAACACTTCCTTCCATACAACAACAAAAATGACCCCATTTATGGCACTTTATGGGTATCAACCACCATCCATCACATCATATTTAAGAGAAAATTCTAAGGTTCAGGCAGTGGAACATCACATCGAACATCAACAACAAGTCCTCCAACTCTTAAAGGATAACCTCGTGTTGGCACAAAATAGAATGAAACAACAGGCAGATCAACATCGCAGTGAAAGAAGTTTTGATGTAGGTGATTGGGTATTCCTACGGCTACAACCATATAAGCAAATGTCCCTAAAGCAAGCTAAGAAGGATAATAAATTATCACCAAAGTATTATGGTCCGTACAAGGTGTTGGAAAAGATTGGTACTATGGCATACAAATTGGAGCTTCCTGCAGCTTCTCGATTGCACCCAGTTTTCCATGTTTCATGTTTAAAGAAGGTTATAGGTGACAAGCTCCCAATTCAAACAATATTGCCAGAACTTGACGAGGAAGGAAAAATTATATTGGAACCGGAAGCAGTCACAGAAACAAGAACTCGACAGCTACGAAATCGATCAATTTCAGAGTATCTTATCAAGTGGAAGAACTTATCCGCTGAAGATTCCACATGGGAGGATGAGAATTTTATGCAGAAGTATCCAGAACTACTCAAGCGTTGAGGACAACAATTTTTTGAAGGAGAGGGGCATGTTGGGTCCCTATAATACTAGTGATTACCCCATTACTATTGTAGTTATACCCCTTATTTATATTGTTGTGCCCCTATTATCCCCATATTGTTATTTCTGTGCCCCATAGAATCCCTCTATTGTTATTTTTGTGGCTTTATATTATTATTGTTAGGTCGGCTGGATTATATTGTGACTCCCTAGACTCCTATATATAGAAAGGAGGTTTTGTCATTTGTATCATCGAAGAATTGTTCATTTATGTAATGTAAAGGAGGTTGCCCCCTCGAAGAGGCTGAATTCTAAGGCGTTGATCTATCTTTTCTATCTTTTCTTGACCTGGTTTCATAACATTAAAGGAGACTCGTCTTTTGAGGAATGAGTGATAAAACGGGTAGCAGCTGATTCCAGGTAAGGTTTGGAATTTTCTAATCACGGCAGTGTCACAAGGATGGCTAGTGAGATCACTCTTCGCAGCTGTTCCACAAAATGGGTAAACAATCAAATGGAGGTGAATGATCGGCCAATGAAAAGTGGAGGTGACGGTGCAAACACGAGCAAGGCTTTAACGGCTGAAGTACTACATTCACGATGATTATTTACCGGGGGATAGTTCATTTTTTAATGAGCTTAAACGCGGGTGGAAACATTTGCTCATGTCTTATGTTTATTTTTTAACGAGCTTGAACTATGTGCTAAAACTGCTCGATTAATCCAGTCTTGTGATAAGAATGTCTCATATAAAAATGACAACTTTTAGAGTTTTGCCCCACATCCTTTCTTTATGCAAGTTAGGAAACGACCAATCCTACGAGTTTAAAGGGTTAGAGGTCCTAAAAATTTTAAAAATAATTAGTCGCTCTTCGCTTGCACTCCAAAAGGTTTGCATGCTCCCAGGTATAAAATAGAGTTTCAAGGTTACCCCTACTTCTTTCCGATAAAACATTTGTTTTAGCGAGAGAGGTCTACCTCTTACAGGTTACCAAAGATAGTTCTATTTACGTCGTAAACAAAACACTTCTCTGGTGATGCCTACCGAAATAAACAAAGGTGAGCGACGATGCCCGCCAACTCACATAACTTTGACAAGAGAATCTTGTTCTAGAATAACCCCCTCTTCCAATCACGGACGGGGGTACAAACTAGTCATATTCTCTCGTGGAAACCTACCCTATACCCGAAGTTTTCCTGCCGAAGCAGACTATGGTGCATGCCCCCTGGGTTTCAGTCATGTCCCTCCGAATCACTCGCGCTCATCGGGAGGACGGATTGGAGATTGAGACATTTCTTGCGTGAAAAGACCATTCAGGGATGGTATATGACTATTTTCTATGCGTGATCCAAGAAATGAAAGCTGGTCCACGAGCTTGACCACTCTTCCTTCGTGCGGAAAACACATCACTCTAAAGAGTGATGAGACAATGGCTCTCATGCAATAAATATAGTCTCTTCCAAGGAGTAGATTGTAATCCAGGGGTCCTTGAACTACCATTACATTCATATGAACGGTTTTCCCTCTCAATGTTATGGGCACATCGGGAAGGATCCCTAACGGTTGACTGGTTCCTTTATCAAAGCCTGTCAAATTTCTCATCTCAGGAAAAAGCGGTGGCGAACCAAGCGCTTTCCAAGCAGTTGAGGAAAGGATACTCACAGAAGCCCCCTCATCTATGATGTTACCAGCCATAACCATTCTATATATTTGAACAATAATTCGGAATGGTACACTAGCTGGTAAACGGGTTCTGCCTAGTTGATTCCAGTAGAAGGAGACAACTAGGTTGCTTGGAGGTGGGACCGAATAGATGGCCGGGTACGACTATGACGAACTTCCTTCCTGCGGTAAAGGAACGGGTAAATTTCCCCCATGTTCGTTAGAGTCTGTGCTTATGAAAAGAATTTGGACGGTGTCATCCTTGTTCTCTTCAGTGATTGTATCATCTGAAGATGGAACCTCTGAAGGCAAGACCGGGTCAACTGCCGCCTCGACCTTTTGACTTTCGTCTGGTATGGATTCAGATGGTTCATCTTCAATGACAGATGCTTCGGCCGACCACCTGAGCGGGTCAGCCGGATTTTCGACTAGTGACGGACTCGGCAAGAGTTTTTTATATCCAGGAGGAAGTCGTAACGGTGAAACCGGACGATCATCCAAAACTCTTTTAGCTTCGTCTAAGAAGGGACAACGGTGAACGACATGATCGCCTTCACACAGTTTACAAGGAAATCTATATTTTCCTTTTTGTCCTGGGGCTTCACTTTCACTAGTTGACGGTGTGTTTTCAACATGATCATCAGAGGTTGACGACACCGGGTTGTGCAAATGAGGAGACCAGTCCCTTAAGATTCGAGGGATGCAGGGACAATCTCTGTGAAAATGGTCTCCTTTTCAAATGACACATGGCGATTTAGGCCTGGTCGGTGCAGTGTGTGGATTTTCGTTAGACGACACTCGTTTGCCCCCATTCGCTTTTGGCTCCTTCTTCTTCTTCTCTTTCTTCTTCTTTTCCTTCTTCTCCTTAGGAACTTGACTTTTGGCTTTACCAGCCCCATCAAGCAAAGAGGAAGGAGGAGAGGAAGAACTAGAGGAAGTAGAAGGTTGGTGGGTAACTCTGGACTCGTCTAATTGTTGATTCGATTGTTCAGGAATAGTGGTGTTCTGAACGATAGAGGTTGAGAAGAGCCATATAGTCAAACCAATCGTCAGTCCTGGAAGTGACAATGTGGCCATATGGGGTGCACCAACATCTCCCCAAGAGGAGAAGGGACTAGGATTTCCTCCAAGGGGAATTCCTTGGTTGGTGGACTCCATTCTCTCAACCCAAGATCAACGTAGGAAAGGGGTAATGAATATTCCATTTAAAATAAATTTTTAGACGCTTTGACACAACTTGTTTTTTCAGTTTTTAAGAGTCGAGAAAAAACAAAAGATGACTCTAGTCGCCTTCGATTTTTAATGAGCCTGAAGTGACAAGTGCTCAGATGGACCTTTTCCATTAAGGAGTCTGAAAAGGAACGAAAGGGACTACTCTGGAGATCTAGGTAGAGGGAGTACCAAACCAATCGCAAAACTGCAGAATACTTTTTACGGTACGGCAGTCAATCTTCCCGAATGCTGTGTTCAGTGCATTGTGATCGATAGGGCGGCAAACACGACTTCCTAAGGATAAAGGATTTAAGCCTATAGGGGTCTCCCAAAATATACTCGACGGTACGTGGGAGCACAAGTCCGTACTGGCACTTATCGTCTCAAAGTGGAGGAATCACCCAACCATTAGTGAGGACTACAGTTACCAGGCTTTACGACGCCGGAATACGTCTCTAGCCTAGACCTCTAAATGTTGTGCGTTAAGTTCCAAAGCGTTGTTAGATTCATTGAATTTATTTTAAGTTGATCTTATTTATGAAGTTTAACTTCCGGGTACACCACGAGATGTAGATGTAATTCCTAAAATGCAATCTAAAGATGATAAACAAACTTTTATCTCTTTTGTGCAATGAAAATCCTAGCTACTAAGGGAAAAGAAAGACACAATCTTTTCGCAAAGAGCAAAGAGCACACCGTAAATGCACTTTCCTAAATCAAGCCAAACAGACTGTCTATATGCAAATGCACATGCATGTATTTGTTTTTCGACTTTCTTAGTATTGATGCTAAAAAGAAAGTTGATGTACAAATCTGAATTTCTTTTCAAGCGACAAATATAAACAAGCTCTTTTTCGAAATCAAAAAACAGAGATGATTACGACACCTTATGATTTTGAAATGAACACTTGTTCTTGACACTAGAAAATCACAAATTCAGACCAAAAGCAATAGTAACAGTATAATCGACCATCAACAGCAACTAAACTTTCTCCTATGATCGAAATCGACACTTACGACAGATTCAAATCAAAGGACGACAGTACGACTATTCTACTTTTGCAAATGAAAACTGTAAATGACTCAACAAACACACAAAAACATCTACAGTTCTTTTGTACAAAGGAGGTAGAATAACATTAAGGAAAAGAGGCTTCAAACAGACATATACTGATCACAGGTAGCAAAATTCAGGGATAGAATTGGAAAGAATGAAGCACAGGAACCACAGCTGCACAGAGCTAGTCTGATCAGCGCACCTGTAACACAGAGAATCTGAAATGCAGCGCAGGTTTCCCCTTCGGGAAGTGCACTGAAATTCAGGATCTCTGAACAGTACCTGTGCTGGGCCAGAAACGAGACTATGTCCGGGTTCTGGGTCACAGTTTGCAGTTCAGTCCTTGGTTTTTGGCCGAGTAAAAAGCAATCAGTAATGCAACAATCAGGGGTAGATCTAAAGAGGATCTAAGAGCTATCACAAGGGCAATCAGATAGTCTGTGAATCAGCTGTTCAAATCATAAACAAATCCAGTGAATGGATTGAAGCAGCAATTATCTACTTTGCATTTGTTATGGCAAATGTAGTTCGAGAGCTACTTATAAGTTTATGAAACAAACAACAAAGAGTGATACACAAACAAACTAATTAGACATTCATCCCCAGTGGAGTCGCCATTTTGTTACAGGGAAAAGTGTCTATTTAGAACTGCTCTATCCCACTAAGGTGTGACAGTTGCCTTAGAAACAAACAAAGAAAAACTACTTTTGTATTTCCTTTATGAATTATAGACAGAGAGGAATAGAAAGAACCAACCTGTGTCTTGTGCTAATCCTTTGATCCAATTCCTCTCTTCTTTGATAGTCTCCAGCTACCTGCTCCCTTGCTTGCCTAGCTTCCCAAAGTACCTGTAAGATCACAGAAGAAGAGCACTATACAAAGACAAGGATCTATATTCATAAACAACTTAGGATTAGATTTAAGTTAACCACACAAAATGTAACAAGCATCAATGATAGAAAAGCGTGGAGGAAAACTCAAATAGTTTTTATTGATAAGCAAGAAAAGATCTAGGAGGAGTTACAACCAGTGGTTCCGACCCAGCATCAACCTTCCAGCAAAGAAGCCCCTCTTCACCTCAAACAAAGCATAAATCACCCAACAATCTGATGTATGTCTCTAGAAACCAACATCAATTCCTCACAATATGCAAAATTCCAGCCTCTGGATCTCTGGGATGAGGGATCCATATATAGACATGTGTAAGGAGGATGAGTCAGCTTGTGATTTGATTAGTGTCTTCTCTCTGTCAGTTCTTGCTTCCACTTGGAGACTGAGGGTCTCTTACTCAACTTTGGTCGAATTCAGTGAGGCAAGTGTCACAGGAGAAGATTCTGGAAGCTTCCATTGCCTCTCCACCTCGCGGAATGACACTACCTTTTGTCATTTCTCGCCCATCGCACCCTACAGAAGGGAGTTTTGAAATGAAACGCACCCTCACAGTGTATTTAGGTGCAATGCAACGCACTTAGCCAGTGGAGCAGCTGAAATGATCCTGTTTTGACCAATTCTGAGCAGTTTCTGGTGGAGAACTTCTGGGAGAAGCTGTAATCTGTTGACCTTGTTCCTTTAGGGGTTAGAACAACACTTTTAGGGACTTAGGAGCCCTTGGTTTATGGACATTTCATGCTTGGACTTGTAAGGCACAAAAATGTCTATAACAGCATGGCATATGAATTATTCAAATAATCAGAACAAAACATTTGCAGATATTAAAACAACACTGATAAAAGAGTTTAAGAAACCGAAGTCTGGGTCACAGTGCATCACCAAGTTGCAAGAGATCAAACATAAACCTACTAAGTTTATTTGGGAATTTATCATAGATTTAAGGTGTTATTGGATCAAGTAAGCTTCGACATAGCTCTACAGCAACATCAAGAATGGTTGATAGCTGCACTGATACTGCATATCAGATTGCCATTAACACAACAAAATATAGAAAGTCAAGCCTAATATTTACAGAATGCGATGAAATAGGAAGCTTCACATATAGGAGATACTAATGTAGATATGCAACATATTCAGATTCATCTGGTGAACCTAACACTATAGATCCAAGAAATCAAGAAAAGAAAAGAAGTTAGAGAAGAATTATGGTGTACGAAGTGAAGATTGGAGGGCCATTATAAAGAATAGTGCCCTATCTTCAGGAATTACATGGATAGTGGGGCATTGAATCCATTGAATGTAGGATCCAGCCTATGGTGCGAAATATGTAAGATTGGAGGCCAACATCATTCAGAAAAATGTTACTTGTTAAAGAAATATGTACAAACTCCGAGGAATCTATATTCCAAATTCTATAAATCAGTAGGACATGATGAGAATAATTGTTGAGCTTACAAACTAATGATGGAGTGTGGTGCTGACACTTATACAATGCAAGAAGAAGAGCACGGAGATGAGGAAAATGGACAATGCAGTGGTCAAGGAGGTTACCAAGGAAGAGGTCGAGGTGGTGGAGCTGGTCGAGGACGTAGATAAATCATTTTCTATAATTGCGGCTAGCAAGGTCATTTTGCGAGAGACTGCCAGAACCCCAAAATGACATGTAAGTATTGTAAATCCTTTGACTATGTAATTGAAGAATGTCATGTAGTTATGGCTAATATGCAAGAAAAAAGGAATCATCATCCGACACAGAATATTCAAATAATTACTACTGATAGGAGGACCCACGAACCTCGAATTAGTATTTTCACTAAAAGTGGAGTTGCGACTGGTAGTGATAATGCGAATGAAAAGAAGGAATCTAAAAGTGCATGGGTTAGAAAGAATGTTGAGAAAGTTCTTGTTTTTTATATTCAGAAAGAAAAAGAAGTATTTATGAAAGCAAAGAGAAGTTTTATGGATGCTAGAGCTTCGACCTCTAGTGCATAGCCAAATCTCGATCATAAAAGTAATTGCAATGTGTCATCTTATTCGATACAGGACGAAGCTTCGACATAGGATTGAGCTCCAACATAACACCAGAATCCAGCAAATCAAGTAGGTATATTAAATTCTTTTCTATAGAATTGTATGAAATATAAGAGATCAAAAGGTTGTAGAAGGGATTCAGGAGTTGATAAATTCCTATGCATCCAAAGAAAGACCGTGGAGTGAGATGCGCACAATCAATAGTTTGCATCGACAGAAGAGAACCAGAAGAGAGATGAGGTTTAGTGTGCATATATGCGAGTATGAGATGGATCAAATTATTCTAGATTTGGGATTTGGTGATAATCTCTTGACGAAGCATACATGGGAATTAATGGGTAAGCTGAAGCTACAATGGTCACCTATTCAGTTAAGGATGGAAAATCAACAAAAAATATTCCCTCTAAGAAGACTTCTAGGTGTCACAATGGATATTGAAACAATTCACACTACTGCTGATTTTGAAGTAATAAAGATTGTCGATGATAGTAACCCCTATCTTGAATTGCTTGGAATTGACTGGGCATTTGAAAATATGGCCATAATTAATCCAAAGAAGAGACAAATGATATTTCAAGGAGACAATATGAGAGTAATTGTTCCCTTGGATTCATCAGAAGGAGTAAGATATACAGAACCAGTCAAAGAAGAACACTGCGCAACTAACATAGACAATATCTATCAGATGACAGCGAAGGAAAAAGATTGTGTTAACCCTACTATAGAGGGAAAGTTGAGTTGGAAGTGTGATAGTTCTTGTACCTCAGGTTCAGAAGAAGAGTTGGAGGGATGGCATAATAGCCTGTATGAAGTATCCACAAGGTGTTGTGCAAGAATTACCAAATCAGTTCGGTATATGATATCTAAGGTATGTAACCTTCCTTCTTATGATGGCTTATGTGATGTAAATAATTTTTTTAATGATTATAAAGAACAAGTTCCAGAAAATCAAAGGTTTCCAGCCTTGGATATAACCCTGAAAGCTACCCCTGCTAGATGGCAGAATGAACACAAGGAGAATATAGGAGGTTGACAGGAATGTCGAAGATTGATGGGAATAAAGTTTGGACAGATAGATATAGATATGGAGATAAAATATAATGGTGAACTAATCCTAGGAAGCATATATAGCTATGCATTACAACATGGAAGGAGATTCCACAACAATAATGGGTACACAGATTGATTCATACATTGGAGACAAACCCTAAGAACTAGTACCTAGAAATAAAAGCTTCGACATGGTACCATGAACTGGGCAGACATGGTTGATGACTTCGTATTAACATTCAAATTTGAGGACAATTGCCCATACATAGATTTGACCCTTCAAACAATCAACAAGAGGATATTTGAGAATGTAACCCCATTGACATGTCAACAACCTGATTGGGCTGCGCAAATAGAAAATGCACTGGAATGTTATAACCTCACTGCAGATGAAGAAGAAGATCCTCTCAACATCAATATAGCAGAGTCAAAGGGAAACTGTGAAGTAACTCGACCTAAGCTAGAGATACTAAATATAACGAAGCCACTAAATACCAAGAAGGTAAACATAGGATCAGAAAAAGAACCGAAGTGTTCAACAATAGGAGACTACTGGGATGAAGAGATAGTCAATAAAGTTACAGAGTTATTTCATGAATCTTAAGAACTGTTTCCCACTACATTTTCAGAAATGAAGGGTATAATAGGAGAGCTAGGAGTGATGAATATTCCCCTTAACCTTGATGTGAAGCTAGTCAAACAAAGACCTTACAGGTTGAACCCGAATTATGAGGAGAACGTGAAAGTAGAGTTTGATAAAATGTTAGCAGTAGGAATTACTGAACCAGTAGAAGAATCAGAATGGGTGAGTCCTATGGTAGTGCAAGAGAAGAAGACTCAAGGATAAATTAGGATCTGTGTTGATCTAAGAAATTTGAATGATGCATGTCTACATGATCCCTTCCCTACCCCTTTCACAAATGAAGTACTATACAATGTAGGAGGCCAGGAAGCTTACTCATTCACATATGGATTCTTAGGTTATCATCATATTAGGATTGCACCTGAAGATCAACATAAGACCACATTTGCTATAGAATGGGGCTCATATCAATACACAGTAATGCCTTTTGGATTAAAAAATCCCCCTACTATACTTTTTAGGGTGGTAGTTTAAGCTTTTAAGGAATACATCCACAAGTTTTTAGAGGTATATTTTGATGATTGGACAATATTTGGATTGTTGATAAAACATATTGGAAGTTTAAGACTTATGCTCGACACATGTAGACAAAATTAGATATCTTTGAACCTAAAGAAGTGTTTATTTTTTGTACCTTTTTGCATATTGTTGGGACATATTGTCTGTAAGCAAGGAATAATGGTGGACCCTGATAAGATTGCTATCATTGTGAACTTTCCTCCACCTAAGACAGTAAGACAACTTCGCACTATGTTGGGACATACTGGCTATTGCAAGAAATTCATCAAGGGGTATGCTTAGATCATTGCACCTATGGAGAAATTGTTGAAGAAGGATGTAACTTTTCAGTGGAATGAAGAATGTTAGAAGAGCCTCAACATATTGAAAGAAAAAATGGTAGTTGCACCTATACTAGTGTTCCCTGATTGGAATAAGGAATTCCATGTTCATGTGGATGTCTCTTGTATAGATTTGGAAGTGCTACTGCCACAACTTGGTGCAGGAGAGTTTGCTCGTCTTATAGCTTTTGCAATTAGAAAGTTATCTAAAGTAGAAAATAATTACACCACTACCAAAAGGGAATGACTGGCCATGGTATATGCTTTGCAGAAGTTTAGACACTATTTACTGTGGTCACACTTTAAAATGTTTACACATCATTCTGCACTGAAGTATTTGCTTATTAAACTTGTCTTATGAGGAAATATTTGCATATGGTTACTGTTATTCCAGGAATATGACTTTGAGATCATTGTTAAACTTGGGAGATTGAATGAATGACTTGACCATCTGTCAAGATCAGAAATAGGGGAAAACCAACCAATGTAGGGGATAATCTCCTTGATGCACAATTATTTGCAATCAGAGTTGCAAATGACCATTTCATAGATATCATTCAGTTTTTTCCACAGGAATGGCTCCTTTAGAGTATATTATGTAGCAAAAGAAAGAATTAGTGGTTAAGGCAGCTGAATTTTCATTAATGGAAGGACAATTATATAAGATGGGACAAGACGAGATACTATGCAAATATTTTCCTAAACATGAAAGAAAAATGATTATAACAGAGGCTCATGGGAGCGTAGCTGGTGGACACTATGCAGGAAAAGCTACTACACTACATAAAGATGTGAAGAAGTACTATTGAGAAAGTGACGTGTTTCAAAGAACAAGGAAGCATTCTAGAAGAGATGAGATGTCATTGGTACCACAAGTTACATAAAGAGCAGGATTGTGAGAGCAAGATTTTGAGAGCAGGATTGTGGTGGCCTACACTACATAAAGATGTGAAGAAGTACTATTGAGAAAGTGACGTGTTTCAAAGAACAAGGAAGCATTCTATAAGAGATGAGATGTCATTGGTACCACAAGTTACATTGGAGGTCTTTGATAAGTGGGCCATTGATTTTGTTGGACCCATCAACCCACCTGGAAAGAGAAATGGTGCAAGGTACATAATTACAATGACTGATTACTTGACAAGATGGTCCGAAACACAAAAATTAAGGGACTACAACACAAAGACTGCTGTGAAGTTTATTTTTGAGTACATATTGTCTAGATTTATATGTCCGAAGATTTTGATGAGGGACCAAGGTTCACACTTCTTAAATAAGACTATTGAAGCATTGATTGAGGAGTTCCAAGTTTATCATCAGAAGAGTACCCCTTATCATCCTCAGGTGAATTAGATAGTAGAAGCATTTAGTAAGATTTTGGAGAATTCACTTCCTAAGGTATGTAATGTGAATAGAGATGACTAGGACCTTATAATTCCAGTAGTATTATGGGCTTATAGGACCACATGTAAAAGGTTGACATGTCAGACACCTTTCAGGTTAGTTTATGGGCAAGAAGTTGTGATTCCCATGGAATACATAATACCTAGATTGAGGATTGCAACTTTTACAGATATGGCAGACCCTGATATAATGGAGGCAAGAATGTCACAATTGCTTGCTTTTGAGGAAGATAGATTTATAGAAGGATTTAATCAAAAAGTACATAAAGCAAGAGAAAAGGCCTAGAATGACAGACATATTAAGCAGAAGAAGTTCCAGGTAGGAGACCTTGTTCTCCTTTATGACAGTATGTTTGTAAAATTTATGGGAAAATTCAAGATGCATTTGTTGGGACCATACATTATCAAGCATGTTAATAATGGAGGCACAATTCAATTAGGAAAGTTAAATGGAGATTTGATTCAAGGAAGAGTAAATGGAAGTAGGTTGAAGTTGTACAAAGATAATCCTACCCCTACAACTTCGATCTGAAGAAAGAATAAAATTATTAGTGCCACCTATAGTTGAAACTAGACTATAAAATACGCTGTAGAAACAACTTCAACATAGGAAGTTACTATGCTACAGTCTGGATTATATCGAAGTTTCATTGTAAGAAGGGTTGCTCACTACAATATTGGATGTGTAGAAGTTCTCTAGAAAAATATGACGATTAAAAAGGGAAAGTTAACGTTAAAACACATGAAAATATGCATTTATGAGGACAAATTAACTATATCTGCCGATATATATGCAATTAATGAACACAGTCTGAGCTAATGATGGGGTTATAAATTCATATTTGTTATAAAAAGCCGTGTCCTACCCAGATTTGGCACTTGGCTGAATTGAGAATTCAAATATTGCTATTGCGAAGAAGTTGCAGAAATGCTCGCATGAATATCCTGACGACTGAAGAATTTGTTCATATATTTAGTGTGAAGGGCTTAGTGATGAGCCCCAAATTTTGGTAAAAATTTGGGCTCATTTGGCCTTCTTACCTTGTTCAACCCTTCATTTTTTATCACTTATGCATCATTTCTTAGTATATTCGTGTTATTTGTAGGAAGAAGGGTAGTCATTATGCCTACGTAGCTAATACATGATGATTACAGGTTTTTTGGCATTAAATGGAGCAAAGACCACGCAAATGGAAACAAGGAGACAACAAAGGTGGCATTGCGGGTTTATAGGGAGGTTGTCCACAGCCTTGAATGACCTCCCTCATGATCTCCACCCCAACTTCGAGCTCCAACAACTATCACCACCGAGCTAGAAGGCAGCCAACAGATTCTACAGGAAAAATAGTTTACTTTCAGTTGGACAGCCAAGCTCCACTAATTAAGGAGGCCAGCTTGGCCCTCATCATGTATAAATATTAAGGCTGTAGCCTTCATGGAGACTCTTGAACTTTTTTTTATAGATTTTGGATTACGAGCTGTAGCTCTGTTTTTGCTCTTTGTAAGCCAATTTTGGCATGTTGTTAGACCCATGATTATGATATTTTAATAAAGGCAGTCAGATTTGGATTCGATTCTGAGTTCTTAGGGGAGCTATAGCTCTCAGGTTAGGGCCCAACCTGAGAGCAATAGACCTCCTTCGTTGTATTGTTACTTGTCTTTTTTTATCATTGCATTTTTTTTCCTTTACTTGCACTTGAAAAATACAGTTTGCTGAGTTGACTGTTTCGGTTTGGTTATGTAGGTTAGTTTCATGAATGCAGTTGTTTCAGTAGTTCAGAATTAGCATAGGGAGATTGAAGTTACATTGAGTTCAAAAAGGTTGAATGCATGCTCACTTTCACCTCTGTTTGGGGACCGGAAGTGTAGACCGTGCTAACTGCCAAAAACACTGTTTTAACATATGCATGCAAGTGTTGATGTAATGTTTTCGATTGAAGAATTGTCCATGCGATTTTATCTTGAGTAATGACTCTTTGGTTCAGCATCATGCACGAATTCCTTTCAACTTACATTGCTGTTCTTCGATTCCTAATAAAGCAGTTAGAATAGGTTGGTGAACTTTCGTTTACATGCAAGATAAAGGTGATTTGTTTCATTTACACTGCGCAACACCACTTCATCGTGTTCTTATCCTTTTGAACCGTGCCTAAGCCACCTACTCATCCTCTGTTTAGCTCATTTGCCTTCCAACCCTTCTACTGTCCACGTTGCTCAATCTTTTTGACCTTCCCCTACTCTACCCTTCTATCGACAAACCAGCTCTATCCTCTCTCTCTCCACCTCATCTCTCTGTCCATAGGCCATCTCAAGCTCCTCTTTCATCTTACCCATCCATCCATACAGTTCCTTCGCTCCTCCATCACCCAAAACTCCGACTGTAGGACATCCTGTAGAAGTTAGCAGACTTCCTGTAGAAATCTCGAGTTTCCTGTAGGATCCCCTGCAGACATCCTGTAGAAGCCTGCAAACATGGTTGCCAAGCACCTGAACGTTGTGGACTTCTGTGGAATGATGTGAGGGATCCCCTGGAACCTCTTAGAGCCCTCCTGACCTTTCTCAAGCCTTCCTCCCTTTGAACTACCCCTGCACAGTCAAGACCTAGTAAGAAGCACAATCACAATGACTCCACCCACTTGAGCAAAAATACAAAAACATGTTCTCTTCCATGAAAGTAGTTTAAATTCATGCATCTCATCTCACTAGAAGTAATGGCATCATTTCTAGAAGTTTTCACTCCCACCATTGCATCATAGAGATTAAACTAGTCAGATTAGGGTTTACTAGGGTTTCCATGTTTGGTTGGCTTTCAGTTCATTCTTGCAAAGTAGGTTACTTTCCTTTGAGATAGCCTTCGTTCATCATTTAGAAAGCTTCTTCTGAGAACATATAGAAGTTGGCTTGAGCCCTAGCGGACTTGTGCTAGCTGACCAAGTGACAGCTGCGACAAGAGCTAGTACTTGTGCATACAGCACCGTCGCTTCCAAGTTTGTTACGAACTACCGGGTTGATAAAATTAGAGAAGGAAGCTCCAGGAGTTGTAGCATTATTGCTACAATACTGGAGCCCACCATCTTTTTGGCGCCGTTGCCGGGGAAGCGTCAGAGTATTAGTGATTGTTGCTTTTCTTCTATTTTCCACTACAATCTTCTGCTAAGTAGTTTATTTCATTTCCATTATGCAATTTCATTTATGCAAAAGTAGATTAGCCTTTCCCGCTTTCATAGATTAACATTTCAATTCTGCAATTTCATTTCTGCAAGCATATATTAGCCTTTCAATTCTGCAAGCGTAGACTAGCATTTCCATTCCTGCAATTTCATTTGAGCAAAATAGATTAGTCCTTTCCTGCTTTCATTTCAATTCTGCATTTTTATTTCAGCAAGATAGTTAGTTGTAGATCAATCTGTTTCAGTTTTGCAGGTACCAAAGAAAAAACAAAAGCAATCAAAAAGTCTTTCCATTTCATGCCTCGTAGGAACCGAGATAAAACAGGAAAATTCCTACCCAACACCCCCACCACATCACTGAGTCACCCTTCTCTCTTCTTCGGTGACAGTGATCCAGAAGAACCTATAGGTGAACCTCCTGAGATATACAAAGATCCTATAGTAGAAGAAGAATTAGAAAACATCCCATCTGAAGCTATGGCTGACAATAGAAGAGAAGATGAGAGAATAGAGGGTGCCTTCCCCATCCGAGAGACCAATGGAGACATGAAAATGAAAAACATTAGTCCCTCCGTTCTACCTCACTTCCATGGACTGACTACTGAAGATCCTGATACCTTCCTGTTTGAGTTTGCTGTCCTTTGTAGAATCTATGACTATACTGAAGATGAGCAGAAGCTGAAACTCTTCCCTTCCACTCTTAAGGATGCAGCATTACGCTGGTTCATGGGCTTACCTGGGAATAGTATCACCACTTGGGCTCAGATGCAGCAAGCTTTCAATACCAAGTACAGGGACTACTGTAGGTCCAAGGAAACCAAGGGAGAAATCTTTCGGATGACCATGGGAAATGATGAGTCCTTAGAGGATTATGAGGAGAGGTTCCAACTTAGCTATAAGCGGGCCAGGTGCACACTTGACCCTGAATCCCTCAAGTTGGTCCTGCTCCGAGGAGTCCCTGAAGACCTTTTAGATACCCTTCACATGTTAGCTGGGGGAGACATTTACCAGTTGCCTTATGAGGACATCAAGACTGTGTTCAGAAACCACTCTAGGGCAGCCCGGAAACGAGGTAGAGGAAACCTTCTCTCAGCTGGTATTCCTTTCTCCAAACATAAGTTTGCAAATCAATTAGAAGATCTTAAGAGTGAGGTGAGACAGACCATTGCCATGCAACTGGACACATTCAGGATCCAGCAGAAGAAGGAAGAAGCTGAGAGGGCCTTGGCTATCTTCTGCCCTAGATGTACAAGGAGACACCCTAAGAACGAATGCCCATTGCATTCGGTTGAAGTGTGCTTCGTTTGTGAGGAGGACCATCCCACAAATCAATGCCCAACCTTACCTGGGTTTAAAGCTATGTAACAAGGGACAAAAGCTCCCACTGAACCTCTCTATTTCCTCAACCAAAGGAGGCCACAAGGACCTAGACCTTACCAGCAGGGGATGTCAGGGGCACCCCAAGCTTATTACAGCCCCAACCAATCGACTCCTATGCCTTCCTGGGGTCCCCTTGCTCATCCTTCCTGGTCTATGCCTCCTCCATGGTCTTATCCACCTCAGTACCCTACTCAGCCCACTACTCATTCATATCATTCACATGCCTTGCCACAGCCTCAGTGGAATGCACCTCAGTCGGGGTGGAGGCCCCAGTACAACACTCCTCGCGCCATTTTGCCTCCACCACCAGTTCAACCTCAACCATTACCTCCTGCTCCTCCAAGGCAACCTCAAATGCCTGCTCAACCGAACCCGAACCCCAACAATAGACAGGCCCAGCAGGTATACACCGGGGAAACATCATGTCCTACCTATGCTGTGGAGATCCAGGAGATCAATCTTCGATCTGGAAAGACTCTTCCGGATTGCCAACCTCCTCCCCTAGAGGACGAGGAGGACAAACAGGAAAGTGAACCAAAGGCTATTCCACCCTTTCCTGAGAGACTAACAGCCACCACACAACCCAACCCAGAGGAGGATGAGCTTCTGGGAGAGCTCAAGCAGTTGTGTGTGAAAATACCACTTCTCCAAGCCATCAAGGATGTGCCAATATACAACAAACTGGTTAAGGAAAAGTGTTTCAAACACCCAGGCAGGCGAAAGAGAGATGCTTCAACCATCAATGTCTTAGGACAACTGTCTGACCTTATGTTAGGACAAGTCATCTGCCCAAAGTACCTAGATCCTGGGAGTCCTGTAGTAGATGTCCACATCAATGGCACCATCATACCTCACACCTTGATTGATCTGGGGGCTGCCATTAATGTGATGACCAGGGATACCATGCTCAAACTCAATCTTCAGGGTTCCTTGAGGAAGACCTCGACAGTACTGCAGCTAGCAGATCGCTCCACTGTGACTCCCGAAGGGATTGTGGAGGATGTCTTGGTCTCTGTCGACTCTTGGGAATACCCTGCAGATTTCTTGGTTCTGTAACCCAAGGAAAAGCTTACTGGATATCCTCTAATTTTGGGAAGGCCTTGGTTAGCCACTGTAGATGCTTACATCAGTTTCCATGCAGGAAACATGACCATCAAAAATGGTCCTATGTCCAAGCAGCTAGTCCTATATCCTCCTGCCCAACCCTCCTTAGAGTATGACTTACCACTGTGGTTGGAGGAAGGAGAAGAGGATGAGGTGTACTCAGCACCTTTGTGCACCCTAGATACCACTAGAAGAGATCCCCCAACTGAGGATGACTTGATTGAGACTTTGATCCAGAATCCACCTTCCAGTGCACTATCCTTAGAGAAATTGGTGGAGGACGCCCAAGCCAGCACCTTAGTGGACCTTTGTACCACCAACCCTGTTACTCCTAGAGTCAAGAATGTGGAGTTCGGCCCTGAGAGAACGTTAAAGATCAGCTCCTCCCTATCTCCTTCCCAGGAAAAGGAGCTGTGTAGCCTGTTGGCCAGCCATCTAGATGCTTTTGCTTGGAGCTATAAGGAGATGAAAGGAGTCCATCCCTCGGTCTGTACCCATCACATATACATCAAAGAGGATTGTAAACCGGTTAGGCAACCTCAGAGGAGAATGAATCCAGCCCTTAAGGACATTTTCAAGGAAGAATTGTAAAAACTGTTGGATGCCGGATTCATTTACCCCATCTCAGATAGTGAATGGGTGTCCCCTCTGGTGTTGGTTCCTAAGAAAAATGGGAAGTGGAGAATCTGTGTGGACTATTGAGAACTGAACAAAGCTACCAAGAAAGACCATTTCCCTCTACCTTTCATAGATCAAGTGTTGGATGGAATGGCAGGAAAGAAGTTCTTCTCTTTCCTGGATGGGTTTAGCGGGTACAACCAAATCCAAATCAGCCCGGAAGACCAAGATAAGACCACCTTCACTTGTCCTTGGGGTACCTTTGCCTACCGAGTTCTTCCATTTGGGTTATGCAATGCTCCTGCTACCTTCCAGAGAGCTGTCTTGAGCATCTTCTCGGAGTTGGTCCATGATGCAGTGGAAATCTATATGGATGACTTCACTCCTTATGGGTCCAACTTCCAGGAAGCATTGTCCAATCTGGGAAAGGTCCTAACCAAATGCATTGAGATGAACCTGTCCCTTAGTCCTGAAAAATGTGAGTTCCTGATGACTGAAGGGACTGTGCTAGGCCATACCATTTCTTGCCA
Source organism: Pinus tabuliformis (assembly GCA_031772625.1). Lineage (NCBI taxonomy): Eukaryota > Viridiplantae > Streptophyta > Pinopsida > Pinales > Pinaceae > Pinus > Pinus tabuliformis. The sequence continues at coordinate 431,150,501 of CM062814.1, read as the reverse complement.
AGGGTTACAAGTGGATCCTAACAAAATTGCTCTCATGAAGAAGGTTCCACCTCCCCAAAAGGTAAGGGATGTCCGGAGTTTCTTAGGATTAGCAGGGTATTACCGGAGATTCATTAAAGACTTCAGCAAGCTAGCCTCACCATTGTTTGGTCTGTTGGCAAAAGATGTGGAGTTTAAATGGACTGACGATTGTCAGAGGGCTTTGAATGAATTAAAGGAAAAGTTGGTGTCAGCCCCAATCTTGAGAGGCCCAAACTGGGCCCTACCTTTCCACATCCACACTGATGCCTCAAACAAAGCCATAGGGGCAGCTTTAGGACAAGTTGAACAAAAACTTCCATATGCCATTTACTTTGTTAGCAAAAACTTGTCCAAAGCCGAGCTGAATTACACTGTAACCGAGAAAGAATTCTTGGCTGTGGTCCATGCACTGAACAAGTTCCGACATTATATTACTGGCTATCAAACCTTTGTACATACGGATCATGCTGCAATTAGATATTTAATGAATAAACCAGATGTGAATGCTCGTATTATTAGATGGTTACTTTTGTTGCAGCAGTTTGATTTGACCATTGTTGACAAACCAGGTAAAGAAAATGTTGTTGCTGACTTTTTATCTAGATTGGATTTGTCTGCAGATGAGGATGGAACAGTGGATGACCAGATGCCCGATGAACATCTGTTTGCTATTTCATTACTCTCTCCATGGTTTGCTGATATAGCAAACTACCTTGTTTCAGCACAGTTCCCTCCGCACCTATCTTCAAGAGAGAAGAGCAGAATCATCAGAAAAAGTGCCTCGTTTACTTGGATCGGGGGCAATCTGTTCAAGCTTGGCCCTGATCAGATCTTAAGGTGTTGTGTAAGGGAGGAGGAAGTCTTTGATATCCTCCTCACCTGTCATGATGGGCCTTGTGGAGGACATTTTGCAGCAAAGAGGACTGCCTTCAAAATCCTGCAGGCAGGCTACTATTGGCCCACACTTCATCAAGATGTCAGAAGATATATCAGCCAATGTGACCGATGACAAAGAATGGGGAAACCGACTCCAAGGGATGAGACGCCTCTCTAACCTCAAGTGACTCTTGAGCCATTTGAGAAGTGGGGTATGGATTTTGTGGGTCCAATCAACCCTCCTTCGAGGCAAAGGTCTTACATCATTGTGTGCACTGACTACCTGACAAAGTGGGCAGAGACTAAAGCAATCAAGGCAGCAACAGAAGAAAAGGTGGCTGAGTTCTTAAGGGAGAACATCTTCTACAAATTCGGCTACCCAAGAGAGCTGGTCACCGATCAAGGGAGCCAGTTCACATCCAACTTGATTGAAGACCTGCTAGCTCACCACAAGATCAAGCATAGGACTTCCACCCCCTATCATCCACAAGCAAATGGGCAAGTGGAAGTCACCAATATAGCATTGGAAGGGATTTTGACTAAGGTGGTGAGCAGCAGTAGGAAAGATTGGACAGATCGCCTGGTTGAGACCACATGGGCTTACAACACCACCTGGAAGACCACCACTGGCTTCACACCTTATGAGCTGGTCTATGGGAAGAAAGCTTTGCTGTCCATTGAGTTTGAATACAACACTTTGAGGATGGCAGCTCAGCTAGATCTAGATCTCAGCCATGCACAACAAGAAAGGTTATTGCAGCTGAATGGACTGGACGAGCACCGGATGTAGGCCCTCCTTCACTCAGAAGTGGTTCAACTTCAGAGAAAGGTGTGGCATGACCAACACCTCCATGACAAGCAATTCCAGCCGGGAGATTGGGCCTTGTTGTATGACTCCAGATACAAAGATTTCAAGGGGAAGCTGTTGTAGGGAAAAGTATCCGACTCGGATGACCCTATCCCACTCTAAGGGTGATAGTACCTTAGCAACAACTGTAAAATAAACTACTTAAGGTTTACTTCTTTATGAAAGCAAAAGAGAATGGAGAAATGCACTAACCGTTGCCTTGCGCTTAATGTCGAATCCAAACTCTTCTCTTTGGCTGCTTGCTCCCAGCTCCTTGCTCTTTTGCTGGCCCAGCTACAATGAGATCCTGCAAAATAACAAAGAAGGAAACTACAAGAAGCATGCAATCATAACTGGTTCAAGGATTAGTGTAAACCAAACATGCAATTATCACAATATATTATTGAAACAAGAGCACATAGAAGAACCTCAATAGCTTTTATTAATGAAGAAGTAAAGGTTCTGAGAGTATTACAACCATTGAAGGCTCCAATCCAGCAACACCTCCCAGCAGAAAGAATTTCTCCTCTTCACCTCTCTCAAACAATCACCCAATAGCTCTATAGTGAAACCAACAACATATCATTACTTTGCACCAAATTCCAGCCCCCTGAGCTCATAGGAGAGAGCTCAATATATAGATGAATTGAGAAAGGATGAGTCAGCTTGCAACTGATGTGTAGCTGCCTTGTGTCCTCTCTCTCTTCAGTTAATCTTTAGTTGATCTTCAGTTCTTGAGTCCACTTGGAGAACCTTGCTTCCACTTGGAGAAACAGAGCCTCTGACTCATCACAAGGCGAAATACCTGATCCAAGTGTCATTTTTGGAAGATTCCAGAGCAATGACTCAGTGTGCCACTTGTCCCATCTCGCTCAGCGCAGGTGGCCTTTGTCCCACTTGCTTTGCAACGCAGGTACACCATGGAGCAACTGAGTTTCAGCGCAGAAACCTAGTGGAGCACCTGCTTTGATTTCAGGATTGCTTGTTTTTGAGTATTTTCAGGTGGAGAACTGATCTGAGAGCTGTTGGTTTGCTGACCTTGTTCCTCTAGGGGTAGGAACATCATGTTTAGGGAACTTTGGATCCCTTGGATTATTGACAATTCATGTCTGTTGCTGTAAGGCACAAAATTGTCTATAACAGATGCCCCCTAAAGTATGAGGTCGTTTATCGGGTGAAATGCTTTATTGAGAGGATCCGAAGTTCATTCAATCTGCTGAGAAGTGTCCTGTAATAAGATACAATACAATACATTATTTTTCATACATTTTCATGATCTAGCTGAGGCGGGCATTCCCATGCTCAGCTTGATAAATACATTTTGGTACATAGAGCAGACGATCGTCTGATTGTAGACTGATGATTCTCTGCTGAAATTATCATCCTTTGAGAAGGATGATCATCTGCTGTAATGATGTACATATCAAATGTCTTTATGTCCTGAATATATATCGCAGCCCGGATGGATGAAACTAGATCCGGGGTCTTCAATCTCTTCCGATCTTCACTCGATGTACAAGTCGATCCATGTGAGAATTTTTTGAAGTCGAACATGGAAAGACATCGCTTGATTACCGGTCAATGATGTAAACCGTTAACAAGCGCGAGAGGAATCACCGATAAGGATGATGACCCTCAAGGTACGGCAGTACAATTCACATGGCGGGAATAAAGGACTTGGCGTCGACCACCATGCAAAATCTTCTGGTCGAAGGTCATTGATGTATACCTGTCGCCGGAAGTGAGAAACTTGCCATTGAGGCATGCAAGCTTCAAAGTACTGAAGGGGGTGTTCCTAGATCAACTCCTTGGATAATGAGCTGATGTCGACAAGGAGCGATCCGTCAAAGGAGGGCCTTAATGAATCCCACATCAGTGACACGGAACGGAGCTAGTGATTGTGATGAGGTGAAAACAAACTGTGATGTATGATTCAGGGTGGCGGTCATGAAGTGGATGAAGGATAATGTATGGCAGTGGATGGGACACGGTTGACTCTTTGCAGAACCACATCTCTTGAACATATAACGACACTGATGTGATGGATTGGTAGCATTACCCCAATTGTGGATGGTGTGGCGAGGACCATGGTTATGAGACCGGTGAATGAAACAACCCAACCCGATGTGATACGGAGGACAAAGTGTCATGTTCAAGAGTGACTTGCTACCATTAATGCTGTGAGGTTCTCCCAATTTTTCCCCAGTCATTGCTGACCAGTACCTCTTTATTTTTGTCAAGCTTGAGGAGGATAACATATGCTTGTTCTATAACCTGCCCTTCGGGCAAGCCCATCGCTATGTTTTAACGAGCCTAGCGATAGGGAAACTCGTTCTCGTCTAAAGACAAGTTTGTCGCTATTTAATCATTTTAACGAGTCTAACGACAAGGAAAACTCGGTCCTTTTCATTTTTAGAGAGTCTGAAAAGGTACGGAAAGTTAACTCCAAAAATTCCTTTTTCGTCTTCTAATCCCTTAAGTCCGAAAAAGTATAAAACCATACAGAAGGGATGAATTTTCGATTTCTTTAACGAGCCGATCAAAACAAGCGCTCGATCTTTTTGTGCAATAATCCCTCAGGTCCAAAAAGATTAAAATCTAGAGGAGGGATAGCTCTTCCGGTCCTTTTAACGAGCTGGAAGGCCAAAACTCGGCAAACTTTTCATATTTTACGAGTCAGTGAAAAGAGCTCAAAGAAGACTCGTCTTTTGAGGAACGAGTGATAAACGGGGATAGCAGCAGATTCCAGGTACAGGTTGGAATTTTCCAATCACGGCAGTGTCACAAGGATGGCTAAGTGAAATCACTCTTCGCAGCTGTTCCTCAAAATGGGTAAACACACATATGGAGATGAACGATTGGCCAAAATGAACGGATGGAGGTGATGGCATATAAACACGACCAAGGGCTTTTAATATGGCTTTCAAAGGTTACTTTTCTCAATGGTTATTTACCGGTTCATTTTTTCTGAGTGAGCTTGAACTGCTAGGGAAAGATTGCTCACAATTTATGTTTATTTTTTAACGAGCATGAACTCTACACAAAAACTGCTCGATTCTTGCGTTTATTTTTTAACGAGCATGAACATTGCTAAAACTGCTCAATTTATACCAGTCTTAATACAAGGAATGCTTTAGGTGAGGTAATCTTATTTAAGGAGTGATACCTCACTAATTACTCCAATTTGGCAGGTTTTAACTTTTGCCTTTCATCCTTTCTTTATGCAAGCTGGAAACGGCTAATCCTACGAGTTTAACGGGTTAGACCTACAGGTTTAAAGGGAGGACCTAAAAATTTAAAAAAAATAAATAGTCGTCCCGTGCTTGCACTCCAAAAGGTTTGCATGCCCCCAGGTATAAAGTATAATTTCGAGATTCTGTCCTCTTACTTATTATCCGAAAAATGGTTTTGTTTGCTGCCGCAAACTAAACTCTCTTTTCGGCGATGTCTATCATTAGGTTGCTAAGGATGGTGACTACTTGTTGCAGCAATTTCCTCTCTTTCTTTGAAGACTGCCCCTACTCTCTTTCAAAACATATTGTTTTAATGGGTGAGGCTTGACATTCAAAGATGGTGCCTACTTGCTGCCACAAGTGGATCTCCTCCTTAGGAGAGCCTACTTTTTTAGACAAAGGGAGCGATCCTTCCGCTTCACATAACTTTGACAAAAGAATTTTATCCTAGAACAACCCTCTCTTCCTTTTTCGGACGGGGTACGGACTAGTCCATTCTTCTGCGGAAATTAACTTTATACCCAAGGTTTTCTCTGCCCAAGGCAGGCCAGGGTGCATGCCCCCTGGGTCCTAGTTCTTTCTTTCCGAATTACTCGCATTCATCGGGAAGTAGAACCGGGGGTGGTGGCATTCCTTGAGTGAATAAACCGTTAAGGGATGGTATTTGACTATTTGCGATGCGTGATCCTGGAAATGAAAGTTGGTCTACGAGCTTGACCATTCTTCCTTCGTGCGGAAAACACATGACTCTGAAGAGGGAGGACACTATCGCCTCCATGCAATATATATAGTCTCGTCCAAGGAGTAAGTTATAAACCAAGGGTCCCTGGACGACCATGATGTTCATATGAACTGTCTTCCCTTTCAATGTAACTGGAACATTGGGGAGAATCCCTAACGGGTGACTGGTTCCTTTATCAAAACCTGATAGATTTCTCATCTCAGGTAAAAGCGCCGGGCAACCCAGTGCTTTCCAAGCAATAGAGGAAAGGATACTCACAGATGCCCCTTCATCAATGATAGTTCCAGCCATCACCATTCTGTAGATTTGGACTATGATTCTGAATGGGATACTGGCTGGTAACCGGGGTCTGCCTAGCTGATTCCAATCAAAGGATACGACTAGGTTGCTTGGTGGTGGGACCGAATATACGGCCGGATACGACCCTGACGATGTTCCTTCCTGCGATAAAGGAATGGGCGCATTGCCCTGATGCTCATCAGAGTCTGTGTTGATGAAAAGAATACGGACGGTGTCATCCTTATCCTCTTCAGTGAGGGTGTCATTTGAAGATGGGTCTTCAATGACGGAGTCATTGGAGGATGAAACCTCTGAAGGAAGAACCGGGTCAACTGCCGTTTCGACCTTTAGACTTTCGTCTGGTCTGGATTCAGTAGGTTCATTCTCAATGACTGACACTTCAGCCGACCACTTGAGCGGGTCAGCTGGATTTTCAACTATCGAGGGATTAGGCACGAGTTTTTGGTATCCAGGAGGAAGTCGTAACGGTGAAACCAGACGATCTTCCAAAACTCTCTTTGCCTCATCTAAGAATGGACATCGGTGGATGGCATGATCGCCTTCACACAACATACAGGGTGATCTTGGTCTCCCTCTTCGTCCTTCACTCTCGCTAGTTGACGGACTGCAATCAACATGACTACCAGAGGTTGATGCTACCGGATTGTGCAACCTTGGGGACCAGTCCCTTAGTATCCGGGGAATACAAGGACAATCACGATGGAAGTGGGTCCCTTTGCAAATGACACATGGCGATTTAGGCCCGGTCGGTGCAGTGTGTGGGTTTTTGTCAGCTGTCTTTTGCTTGCCCCCAGTCGCCTTCGCCATAGGCCCCTTCTGCTTCTTTTCTCTTTTCTTCTTTTCCTTCTTCTCCATGGGAGGCTGACTTTTGCCGGCTCTACCTTGTGAAGATGAAGGATCAGAGGAAGAATTGTAAGAAGTGGAAGGCTGGTGGGTAGTTTTAGACTGGTCTGACTGTTGATTCGACTGCTCAGGATTAGTGGCGATCTGAACTACATTAGTTGAAAAGAGCCATACAGGTAGGCCGATTGTCAATCCTGGAAGTGACAATGTGGCCATATGAGGCGCACCAACATCTCCCCAAGAGGAGAAGGGATTTGGACTTCCACCAAGGTTACTTCCTTGGTTGGTGGGCTCCATACTTTTCAACTGAAAGATCAACGCGGGAATAACAAGTGATTATGTTCCGTTTAAAATAAATTTTATTAACGACGCTTTTAGACACAAACTTGCTTTTTCATGTTTTAAGAGTCGAGAAAAAACTAAAGATGACTCTAGTCGCCTTCGATGTTTTAACGAGCCCGAAGTGACAAATGCTCGGATGGACTTTTTCAGTTATAGAGTTTGAAAAAGGCCAAAAGAAACTTCTCTGGAGTTCTAGGCAGAGGGTGTGCCAAACTTTTCGCGAAACCACAGAATACGTTTTACGGTACGGGTGGTCGATCTTCGTGAATGCTGTGTTCACTGCATCGCGATCAGTAGGGCGGCCGACACGGCTTCCTATGGATAAAGGATAATTGCCTATAGGGGTCTCCCAATATATACTCGACGGTACGTGGGAGCACAAGTCCGTATTAGTGCCACCGACTCTCAGGAGGAATCACCCACCTTCGTAGAGATCGACAGTCACTATGCTTAACGACGCCGGAACACGTCTCTACCTAGACCTCTATGTGTTTGCGTTATGTTACAAAGCGTTGTTATGTAAATTGGATTTATTTTAATGTTGATCTTGCTTAGCAGTTTGCCTTTAAGGATCACCACGAGATGTATATAACAAATTCCTGAATGCAGTCTAAGATGAGAAGCAAACTTTTCAATCTTTCAACTTTGAAAACCTTAACTACTGAGGGAAGAGAAAGGCAAATATTTTCTCACAGATCATAGAGCACACACTAAATGCAAATTTTTTCTAAATCGTCAAGCAAACAGTCAAATGCAAAATGCACAATGCATGTATTTTCTTTTCCCTTTCTTAATGTGGATGGGTTACAAAAAGAAAGTCGTTATATAACTTTGATTTCGATTTAAAGCGAAAGTAAACAAGCTTGTCCAAAATCAAAAGACACCTTAAGATTCACTTGCTTAATCACTGGAAATACATGAAATCAAACCATACTGATGAAAGTAAAAATGACTAATCAGCTATGGACAGCAAACAAGCTAACTCTTTAGACCAGCAAAATGCCTAACACAGGTTCAGATCTAAGAGGCCAAAAGCAAGACTAGTTTACTCTTCGTTATGGGAAATTGTAAATGAGTAAGAAATACAAAGAACAAGTACAATTTCGTTATATAACAGAGGCAGAATGATGGCAAGTAATATTGGTTTCAGAACAGGTGCAAGACTGGTAACTGGCAGCCAAATCAATAGTGAAAACAGGCAAGAGAAAAGGAGGAAACCCCAACAGCACTAGGCAAAATTGGGCCAACGCAGGTGCTGCACAGCCAGTCTGGCTCTCAGCGCAGGTAGCCCCTTCGGGACCTGCGTTGCAAAGCAGGTAGCCTGTGTACTACCTGCTTTGGGAAACGAGAATTGCGTTTTCACAGTTTCCGGGTCATAATTTTCTAAAAAATGCACAGTTTTTGCTCAAATCAGAAACAATCAGTCAAGCACACTCAAAGGGATGATTAGGAAGGTGAAAAGCTATCACAAAGAGCTTACAAGGATCCTTGTAGATCAGCTCTTCAAATCATGAACTTGCTCAGAAATGAGCTAGAGTAGCTGCCCTCTACTTCGCTTTTGATATAGTCAAAAGCTTTTCGATTTGGTACTCTTTTGTTTAGGAAATGAATACCAAAATACTACAAACACAATCAAACGGATACGATCCCCAGTGGAGTCGCCAGTTTGTTGTAGGGAAAAGTATCCGACTCGGATGACCCTATCCCACTCTAAGGGTGATAGTACCTTAGCAACAACTGTAAAATAAACTACTTAAGGTTTACTTCTTTATGAAAGCAAAAGAGAATGGAGAAATGCACTAACCGTTGCCTTGCGCTTAATGTCGAATCCAAACTCTTCTCTTTGGCTGCTTGCTCCCAGCTCCTTGCTCTTTTGCTGGCCCAGCTACAATGAGATCCTGCAAAATAACAAAGAAGGAAACTACAAGAAGCATGCAATCATAACTGGTTCAAGGATTAGTGTAAACCAAACATGCAATTATCACAATATATTATTGAAACAAGAGCACATAGAAGAACCTCAATAGCTTTTATTAATGAAGAAGTAAAGGTTCTGAGAGTATTACAACCATTGCAGGCTCCAATCCAGCAACACCTCCCAGCAGAAAGAATTTCTCCTCTTCACCTCTCTCATACAATCACCCAATAGCTCTATAGTGAAACCAACAACATATCATTACTTTGCACCAAATTCCAGCCCCCTGAGCTCATAGGAGAGAGCTCAATATATAGATGAATTGAGAAAGGATGAGTCAGCTTGCAACTGATGTGTAGCTGCCTTGTGTCCTCTCTCTCTTCAGTTAATCTTTAGTTGATCTTCAGTTCTTGAGTCCACTTGGAGAACCTTGCTTCCACTTGGAGAAACAGAGCCTCTGACTCATCACAAGGCGAAATACCTGATCCAAGTGTCATTTTTGGAAGATTCCAGAGCAATGACTCAGTATGCCACTTGTCCCATCTCGCTCAGCGCAGGTGGCCTTTGTCCCACTTGCTTTGCAACGCAGGTACACCATGGAGCAACTGAGTTTCAGCGCAGAAACCTAGTGGAGCACCTGCTTTGATTTCAGGATTGCTTGTTTTTGAGTATTTTCAGGTGGAGAACTGATCTGAGAGCTGTTGGTTTGCTGACCTTGTTCCTCTAGGGGTAGGAACATCATGTTTAGGGAACTTTGGATCCCTTGGATTATTGACAATTCATGTCTGTTGCTGTAAGGCACAAAATTGTCTATAACAGAAGCTGAGAACCAGATGGCTAGGACCATATGCAGTGGAAAAATGCCATGACAATGGATCTGTTCTTATTCGAACCATTGATGAGGAGGCCATCCCCATTCTTGTCAATGGGCATCGATTGAAGATCTACATGAAGCCTCTCTCAAGACAAGAGTTCATCAAAACTATGGAGAACTCAGTGTTGGTCATAGAGAAGGGTTCTACCTCTGCTTTGGGCATACCCTGAAAGATTTAAAAAAATAAAAAATAAAAAAAATAAAGATCCTTGGGTGAAAACCTTTCTGAGGCTCCCAAGGCAGGTGGTAGGGGTGAAAACCTCATTGAGGCGCCCCTATTGTCTTTCAAAAAAAAAAAAAAAAAGAGATTTGAAAAGATCCTTGAGTGAAAACCTCTCTGAGGTGCTTAAGGCAGATGGCAAGGGTGAAAACCTCATTGAGGCGCCCCTGTTATCTCTCAAAAAAAAAAGAGAAAAAAAGAAAAGAAAAAAAAACAATAAGCAAAAAGATAGGGACAACAAGTTTATAATGTGAAAATGCATGCAAGTTACAGGTGTTCCATGAAGGTGAGGAGGACTCTTAATGCAAAGCCAAATATCCTTATCATGCTGCCAGGAGACCTCACCAGCACCTCCTCCAAGAATACTCATTTCCTCCAAGGTATGTGCACAATTTCATCATGGCAGACTTTCTACAGGAAGGTGCAGACTTTCTACAGGAAGGTGCAGACTTTTCTACAGGAAACGCAACTTTTCTACAGGAAGTTCTGTATTTCTACAGGAACCTTCCTGTAGAAGTTCAGACGGGCCAGAATTCATTTTATGAAGAGATCTAACAACCAAGGGTCGGTTTGGACGCATGCAAGCTACTGTTGTCACCCTTATACATTGATGTCACCTCCTTCTACCATCCCTGTCGACATGCAATGAAGTTACCTGCACCATCAAAGCAGATCAGTAAGTTATCAAGAGAAAAGCAATTTTTGAAATAAAAAAAACGCTGAGATGTCATACCATATCCATCTCAGCCATCCATGAGCTCTATGAGCGTGATCGTGGGGCCATTGCCTTCGTCGTGCAACATGCACCCGAGGAGGAAGAAACTGTCACAAGACATCCTGCAGAAGTCCCGTAATAGTTAAGCCCGCTAGAGTGCACACCATATACAAGGAAAACGCGGGCGCATGCAGTTGAAGCATCAAATCCATCGTCAGCGACCTGTGAATACGAACCTCTGGGCCTATGCAAATCCACCAGCAGCAAATAAATCCACTCATCGTCGTCCAAAAGCCTGAACAATCGTGTTGCGGCCGCACAAGTAAGTGTCTCGACCCTTTCTTCCGACGAATTGCATGAATTTTACTTTGAAAATGTTTGCAAAGTGTGAAATGGATGGGTTGAGCGGTTGTATGGTCAATCGATTGGCCACGTCGACCAGTCAGCTGGTCGAGCTGGATGTGTGAATGGTGGCCGTGGAAAAAATGGGCAGTGGACACGTGGGAACCGTCCACTCGGGGAGAAATGAGTTCTAACGAGAATGGCGGCGGCGGATCTGCGGGGAATGATGCGGCAGTAAGTAAACTTGCAGAAGAATGATGGTGTGACGTCGCCCAACGGTCCGGTAGGGACAGCTCACCCCCGCGCCACGGATTCCGCCGATTCAAATCTAATCGGCTAGATTATCAACCTCATGCATTTATCATTCACCGTTTGTGACTCGAGTGATCATCCGGATCCCTCTGCAGTTCGATACTCTGAGTCTTTGGCCATCAGAACGCCTGTAAAGCCACAGCAAGAGCTCAGACCCACTGCAGTATCCCCCGGAAATCGCGCGCTGCTCCTACAGGAAAGCTGTTTCTACAGGAAGTCGGGTTCCTCACGTCAAAAGGTGGCGGATTAAAAAGGTAAGCCTGAAGTTTCCATGCAATTGGTTTTTGAAGGTGGTAGAATCATCGTCTACAGTCTAGTCGAAGAAAAATTGTTGCAATTGTTGTCTGCCGTGCATGAATTGTCATCCTACAGGATGTCAGTGTAACTAGCTGTGTTAAAGGTTTGTAGGGGGTAAGCTTCGTGAATTATGTGCATGACAGAGGCGTAATCCTACGCTCTGCCCCAGTAGACCGAATTTCTTCCCCACTTGCCACCTCCAGCTAACACAGCAGTTTTTTCACAATGCCGGGTGGGTTCATCAGAAGGGAGCCCACTGATTCAACAAAGTTAAGAGAAAATCCTGAGGTGGTGGAGCTCTTCACACGAGCACAATGGATATCCTTCTGTGACAAATTGCAGGGCTATGATGACGAAGTGGCAGAAGAGTTTTTGCAAGCTCTGAGGCTGAAATCTAAAACGTTGGCCACCGTTACCTTCAGGGGTCTGAGCCTCAAACTCACCCCACAATTCATCAGCTGAGTTACGGAGCTCCCAATGGGATTACCATGGGATAAAGAGGAAAGGAAATTGAGCCAACAAGCTAAGAAAGAATTCTTTCCACCAGAGGAAGAATTCTTAGAAGACAAAAATGGGGTCCGTAGAACCAGTTTACTGCCACCATGGAATGAAGTGAGCCTGCAAATTATGAAGTACATCACCTGCGAAGGCCGTTTTAGCATTGTATACGGGTATCATTTTCGGTTACTCACTAAATTACGGCACCAGATGGATCTACCTGTAGAAAACAAACTCAGTCTCCCTTACTTTCTACTACAGTCTCTGATTGAGTGTGCAACCAAGCTCAAGAAGGCATACCAGACCAGGTAGCCCACCATGGACTGATCAAACTCCTTGTGGAGGATGCGCTCCACACATACAAGGTTCCTCTCTCATGGGAAGACTTTAGAAATTTGACAAAGGACGGGGACATAAAGATGCTAACCGAAGAGCTCGGTTCTTCTAGCAATGAGGAGAAAGAGTCAGTGGCCACAGTAAAGAAAGAAAAAGGCCAAAAGACCCCGACCACAGAGCAGAAGAAAAAGCAAGAGAAGAAACAAGAGAAAAAGGATGACAAGGAGAAAGATGACACACCCATCTTGACAGAAAGAGAGAAAAGGTTGCAAGGCAGAGTGGACAAGGCTGAGAAGGTCCACATCAGCAAGAGTGCCTCGACAGCGACTGCAACCAAGTCAAAAAGTAAAACTCATGCAGCAAAGCAAACCAAGGCGGCGACACCTGTTTCTACAGGAAAGCCGAAACCGGCTTCTACAGGAAGCCCGAAAATTATTGAAAAAGGGTCTTCTACAGGAAACCCGAAAATTACTAAAACAGGGTCTTCTATAGGAAGCCCGAAATTGACTAAAACAGGGTCTTCTACAGGAAGCCCTGAAAAAGTGAAACCCAAGGAGAAGAAAGCTGATATTCGTGAAAGGGAGGCAGCAGCTGTGCTGGCCGGCCTCAGCACACCTCCTAAGCCAAAGGAGAAGAGAAAGAGGGAGACCCCTCTATACTTTAAAGCTCGAAGAAGTGTGAGGATAAAGACGGGCAAGCCACAGCCTCCGTCCAGCAGCCCGATCATCATTGAAGATGCCCCTACTTCACCCAAGGAAAGGTCCCCCTCGAGGATATCAGTCACCTATGAGAGGGGAAGCCCGAAGAAAACTACGTGGCAAGAAAGAGTAGACCAATTGACTGAAAAAGCTCGGCTACAGGATGCTGAAAATGCTCTACAGGAAACCTTAGCCAAGCTTAAAGAAACTGAGGAAATGGAAGGAGAAGCACCCTTATCACCACCAAGGGAGGGTGAAGTAGAGCCACCAAAGGAAGTGGAGAAAGAACATATACCAGAGCCCAGCCCTCAGCCAAGTCTGAGTTCATATTACAACTTTTTAGAGGCTGGCAAAATTATACCTCAGAAATTTACTGTGCCACTGTTTTTTGCATTAGAGGAAGAAAGAGTCTGTACACACACGTGGATGGAAATAGCCAAGTCAAAGGGTGTGGCGGATATAGGTCCCTTACAGGAGCAGCTCAAGGAGGCCAGAAGTGAATTTTCCATGGCCAAACACGTGGCAAATTGCCAACGTGTGTTTCTACAGGAAGAAAACCAGAAGATGAGATTGCAGCTACAGGAGCTGAGGGCAGGGACAGGTACATCCTCCAAGGACACCACAGAGGAACAGCAAGGTAAAAAGGAGCTGAACACCGGTCTTGGGGAGCCAACCACACTTCTACAGGAAGCAGAACAACAAGCACAAATTGAGGTGCAAGCTCTCAGAGAACAGCTGCAGCAGAAAGAAGCACAATTGGCCTGCATGGCCAGCTGGGCCATGGATGCTATCCAATGCAGACAGCCAGCCAAATCCTATGGCTTGTACTTGAAAGACCAATGGCTGCAATTTCAGATCAATACATTGGCACAAAGAGGTATCTCTCAGCTCCAAGACCCGCAGCAATTCACTGAAGTTTGCAGTACTAGCTCATCAGAGGATAGGGCCAAATTAGCGGAGTTCTACCTCCATAATCTGGCCCTGCCTAATGAAGTTTCATGGGATCCCAATACGGCCTTGGGAGATATGCAATTAATGGCATTTGCCTCATGGCTGAACCATGAGGACAAAAGAGCAGCAGAAGCCAAAGCAATCATGCACCGAGAGCTAAACGAGCCAATGCTCATCAGACCAGAACCAGGGGATCCAGTTGCACTAATCTCGGCACACCAACATTTGTCATCTGACCCTCAAGCTTCATTAAGTTATATGGATAAACAGGCCCAAGCCATAGCTCATTTTGAGGACATGGAGAGACTGTTAGGAGACAACACTGTCCAAGCATGCACACACAGATGGAATACATTGGCACATAGTATGAAAATCCGAGAGTATCATACCCCAACTCGGATGAGGGAAGCTCTGGTAAGGGTAGCCCTCTATAAGAAATCCATGCAAAACCTCCAGGCCAGCTAGATTGGCCTTAAACTCAGCCCACCACTGCTGCTAGGATTGATGGAAGGCAGCACAGAGACAGATGATAATGAACAATGGGAAGAGGTAGACAGAAGGGCTGGGTTTCATATCAGCAAGGAGGACACTACTACAAAGGCTTGGGATGTAAGGGTAGCAGTAAAGGCAATGAATGATGAAGAGTTGGACTAGTTGCTCAAGGATGAGCAAATATTTTAGCTGGGGGGTGATGATGAGACCCAAATTTTGGTAACAATTTGGGCTCATTTGGCCTACTTACCTTGCTCAACCCTTCATTTTTTATCACTTATGCATCATTTCTTAGTATATTCGTGTTATTTGTAGGAAGAAGGGCAGTCATTATGCCTACGTAGCTAATACATGATGATTTCAGGTTTTTTGGCATTAAATGGAGCAAAGACCACGCAAATGGAGACAAGGAGACAACCAAGGTGGCATTGCGGGTTTATAGGGAGGTTGTCCACAGCCTTGAATGACCTCCCTCGTGATCTCCACCCCAACTCCGAGCTCCAACAGCTATCACCACCGAGCTAGAAGGCAGCCAACGGATTCTACAGGAACAACAGTTTACTTTCAGTTGGACAACCAAGCTCCACTAATTGAGGAGGCCAGCTTGGCCCTCATCATGTATAAATATTAAGGCTGTAGCCTTCGTGGAGACTCTTGAACTTTTGTTATAGATTTTGGATTACGAGCTGTATCTCTATTTTTGCTCTTTGTAAGCCAATTTTGGCATGTTGTTAGACTCATGATTATGATATTTTAATAAAGGCAGTCAGATTTGGATTCGATTCTGAGTTCTTAGCGGAGCTATAGCTCTCATGTTAGGGCCCAACCTGAGAGCAATAGACCTCCTTCGTTGTATTGTTACTTGTCTTTTTTTATCATTGCATTTTTTTTCCTTTACTTGCACTTGAAAAATACAGTTTGCTGAGTTGACTGTTTCGGTTTGGTTATGTAGGTTAGTTTCATGAATGCAGTTGTTCAGTAGTTCAGAATTAGCATAGGGAGATTGAAGTTACATTGAGTTCAAAAAGGTTGAATGCATGCTCACTTTCACCTCTGTTTGGGGACCGGAAGTGTAGACCGTGCCAACTGCCAAAAACACTGTTTTAACATATGCATGCAAGTGTTGATGTAATGTTTTCGATTGAAGAATTGTCCATGCGATTTTATCTTGAGTAATGACTCTTTGGTTCAGCATCATGCACGAATTCCTTTCAACTTACATTGCTATTCTTCGATTCCTAATAAAGCAGTTAGAATAGGTTGGTGAACTTTCGTTTACATGCAAGATAAAGGTGATTTGTTTCATTTACACTGTGCAGCACCACTTCATCGTGTTCTTATCCTTCTGAACCGTGCCTAGGCCACCTACTCATCCTATGTTCAGCTCATTTGCCTTCCAACCCTTCTATTGTCCACGTTGCTCAATCTTTTTGACCTTCCCCTACTCTACCCTTCTATCGACCAACCAGCTCTATCCTCTCTCTCTCCACCTCATCTCTCTGTCCATAGGCCATCTCAAGCTCCTCTTTCATCTTACCCATCCATCCATACAGTTCCTTCGCTCCTCCATCACCCAAAACTCCGACTGTAGGACATCCTGTAGAAGTTAGCAGACTTCCTGTAGAAATCCTGAGTTTCCTGTAGGATCCCCTACAGACATCCTGTAGAAGCCTGCAAACACGGTTGCCAAGCACCTGAACGTTGTGGACTTCTGTGGAATGATGTGAGGGATCCCCTGGAACCTCTTAGAGCCCTCCTGACCTTTCTCAAGCCTTCCTCCCTTTGAACTACCCCTGCACAGTCAAGACCTAGTAAGAAGCACAATCACAATGACTCCACCCACTTGAGCAAAAATACAAAAACATGTTCTCTTCCATGAAAGTAGTTTAAATTCATGCATCTCATCTCACTAGAAGTAATGGCATCATTTCTAGAAGTTTGCACTCCCACCATTGCATCATAGAGATTAAACTAGTCAGATTAGGGTTTACTAGGGTTTCCATTTTTGGTTGGCTTTCAGTTCATTCTTGCAAAGTAGGTTACTTTCCTTTGAGATAGCCTTCGTTCATCATTTAGAAAGCTTCTTCTGAGAACATATAGAAGTTGGCTTGAGCCCTAGCGGACTTGTGCCAGCTGACCAAGTGACAGCTGCGACAAGTGCTAGTACTTGTGCATACAGCACCGTCGCTTCCAAGTTTGTTACGAACTACCGGGTTGATAAAATTAGAGAAGGAAGCTCCAGTAGTTGTAGCATTATTGCTACAATACTGGAGCCCACCACTTAGCTGGAGTCATGGAAGCAACATTTGAAGCAACGTAATCTGATATGCCCGTAGTAGCATGACCCGCAACGACATCATCATGCACACAACATAGATCCTCGCAAAATAAAATTACCAAAGAATAGATAATGGAGAAAAAATAGGATAAGGGACCTGTTGAGTAGCCTGAACAAGTGAGAGATAGTGAAGATGAAGCAGAGCAAGTGCAAATGGAAATGGATGGCGCAACATTTCAATCACCTCACCCACCGTATATTCCACCAAGAAAACTGAATGAATCACCAGTGAAAGAGTCAAAGGATGCAAAGTATGGCCCCTTCACAAATTTATTGCTGGAGTTAGTACGATTCACTGGAGAAACCCTTGGGAAGACTCCACAGATGAAGTTCATGGACTATGTGTTTGGATAGGGTCCCCTGGGGTAAATTTTGTAATATTTTTATTTTTTTTTTTTATTTGTAAAGTCTCTGCATTTTGAGGAAGTGGAGCGTGAAGGTCGTAGGAGTCAAAGGGGATTTAGGAAGGTCAAATCCCCTTAGTTTGTTAGTAATTAAGATGTTTTTTGACCTGCCCATGGTTCACGAACGAAAGTATGGTAATGAAAGAAGCTATATAAAGGAGTCATAGCGAGTCATAAGAAGTCAGTCAATAATTGAAGATCTATGTATGGGCAAGTGATCTAAGGCAGAGAAGTCTATTTTCTGTACTTAGCAAAGGGGAAGGCTCATGCAGCTGTGTGCGCAGATACCTTGGTAAGTCCACAGCTGAGTGTACGGGCCCCTGTAGGTGTGTGCTTAGGGAAGAAAGAGTCTGTAACAGAAGGGATGATGATAATAAAGATTATTTTGGAGCAATATCTGTGTATTTGTGCCTTTATGTTTACTTCTACATTTTCTATGTATTTTATTTGTTTTCTGCATTTGTCTTAAGAAACACTTAATTGATGCGTGAAAGTAGTAGATCTGTTATATTACTTGATGTTAAGAATGTTTAAATCAATCGACGTAGAATTAGAAGTTCTTATCTATAAGTTCTCTTAATTTCCACATTTCAAGGGTTAGAGTTCATGAAGGTTGGGATAAAGACCTAGAAGTAATAGAAACCCCTCACACAGACCTCTAGATGTAGAAACCTAGTTTCTTTCATAACCTGATACTGCTTCGGGTGAGATTGCAGCTTGTGCTATGTGGGTTGTTGCCGAAAGGGCCAACAATGAAGGGTTTTGTTGGTTTGCACAACTAACCCTGAACCTGGGTCCAAACCCGCTCAAGCTAATAATGGTTTTGTTGTTAGGACCAAGATTTGTCTGAGGAATGTATGATGTCAAATAAATGGTTTCCAACTAATAAGGAGATCAAGAAGTGGATAGATCAGAAGCTACACAAATTTACAGCCCAGGAAAACAAGAATATGCGCCTGTCAAACGAAGAGTGGCTTAAGATACCTATACATGGACGAACACGAAATTTTCTTCTTCTCTTTTCTGTGTGAATTAAACGAATGGTTGTCTAAATTGGCAGACAATTAGAGTACATTGAAGCTGGATAACCCTATTCTGTGGACTCCAAAACTGGTGAACCATCTAGAAGCTTCAGAAAACAACATCATGGCGGGTTGTCTATTACTGGATCGATAGTTTTCTGGGAGGATTCATTATTGAGTTCGTGATTGATATGTCTACCATAGCGAAGTCGAACACAGGTTCTTTAAGGGGCCAAGAGGTAAGTATCTGAAGTCCTTGAAGACATGGATTAAAATGTTATTGTGTGAGAAACAGGTTATGACATTGAATTAATGTTTGGGACTACGCGAAGTTGAAGACCACTAAGAAGGAGTCTAGATTCTGTTGTGGAATACATTCCTCTATTGGGATCGTCTGATAGTGACAAAGAAAGTAGTATTCTAAGAACATCGCGAGGTGCGCTGCAAACTGTATGTCAGGGTATTGTAGGAATACCACATCCATCCACTCCACCTCGTCCTCCACCTCTTCCTCACACACCTACACCTCCACCACCACCTCCACCTCCACTATTTAACAAGGCGAACGCAATGAAGATGCCCATGTTTAAGGCTCTGGGGACTTAAGACCCTGAACAGTTTTGGTTTGTAGCAGATATAGTATGGAAGTTAAAGTAGATTACAGATGATGACTTGAAGAAGGTGCAACTAGTTACAACACTACAAGATAGAGCACTGAGCTAGTATATCAAGTATTTTTTTACTCATCCAAATGTGACTCTGAAATAAATGCATGAAGTGTTAAACAATGAATTTAATAAACCTAATTCGCAAGCCCAGTCAGCGATAGATGTCAAAGAGATCCAAAAGAAGGGGAATGAGTCTACTTAGGACTTTGATCAGAGGGTGAAGTGTCTACTCTAGCAGGATAATATGCAGATCACGAATGATCAACATAGGGATTGGCATATTGCTTCAATATTACCTCATCTGAGATTTCCGCTATCACAATAGAAAATTGGGACGCAGGATGAAGCATTAGAGATTGCTATGATGTTGAAAGCTTCACCCATTCAGGATATGAATCTGGGACTGCAATAGATTCAGTCATAGTTGGCTAGCTTCCATATGGATTGCAGAGCGTAAAAAAAGGAAAAAAGTCCAAAATGAGATTTGCGCATAATTTGGTGTTTGAAATGAAAAGGCCATGGTCATGATAAGGACCATTGCCCGGTGTATCAAAATTATATTAATTTGGGAGGCCCTATCCCCTTGAAGTTAGAATATACTACTGGACCGAGCATAGGAGTAGTACCAAGGTGCGCTATTTTCCAGGTTATAGGACAGGATGCGACAGATAATTGTCATCCACTTCAAAAGTTTGTACAGATTCCCCAACAATTGTTTTTCAATTTTTGAAAATTTGTAGGTCATGATGATTACCATTGTTGAAGTTATGAGTTGATGATGGACATAACCCCATGTATACAATGAAGAAAAAAGTGCATACTCAACAGGATCAAGGCATAACGATAGCACACGGAGGGTTCCAAGGTCAAGGAAGAGGACGAGGAGAAGCAGGTCATTTTGCATGTGATTGTTAGAATCTAACACACCCTTCTTGTCAATATTGTTGACAGTTTGACCATGTCATAGAAGATTACCCAATACTTATCATGAAGATGCAAGAGAAGAAGACTCAGACCCAGAAAGCTATGCAAAACATTGAGATGATGAGATCAGAGCCTCATGAAGATGGAACCAGTGTCAATATTGTTATGTGAAGCGGTATTTCTACTCAGGAGGATAAGGGGAAACAACCAGAAGCAGATGGATGGGTAGGTAAGGCTGCTGATAAAGAAGTTGGGTTCGGTTTAGGTAAAGAAAAGGAGAATTTTATGGAGGCCAAGAAGAGCTTCACAGAAGCTTCTACATCAAGAACCTAGGGTACACACATGGAAAAGTTTGAAGGAATCAATACCGCATAAGAAACAGACCCCTAATTGTTAGCATCATTTTTAGAAACCTGCATGAATCTCCTAAGGGATAAAAGGGTAGTAGAAGAGCTATAGGAATTGATATATAACTGTATTGGCAATAATAAACCTTTTCCTGAACAACGCACAATACACAAGGTGGAAGAAAGTATGAAGAGAACGGGTCGCGAGATGAGGCTGACTACACAAATCGGAGAATCCGAGATGGACCAAGTAATCCTTGATTTGGGTCATGATGCGAGCATTTTGCCAAAACAAACTTGGGAGAGAATGGGGAGACCTACACTATAATGGTCCTTGATCCAACTAAGAATGGTGAATCAACAAAAGGTTATTCCTATGGAGCACCTATATGGGGTGACAGTGGATATTGAAGGGGCATGCGCCATAGCCAATTTTAAAGTAATTGAATTAGTTGATGATGTTAACCCATACCTAGTGTTGCTTCGCATTGATTGGCCTTTGATATGAACGCGGTCATCAACCTGAAGAAGTGCAGTATGAAAATTGAAGAGAAAGAACTAAGGGTTATTGTGCCATTCAATCAAATCGAGGGTGTGCGATATACTGAACCAGTTCGCGATTATAAGGACGACGACGATATTGAGTAGATATATAAGCTAACATTGTGGGATGAAGATTGGATAAACCCTATAATGGATGGGTGAATTATGTGGGAAAATGATAGCTCCTGTAATTCAGGTTCAGATGAGGAGCTCGAACACTAGCAAACCAGGTTTCATGAGGTATCGTCGCTGTGATGCAACAGGATTACAAAGTCACTCCGATGTATATCCAAGAAGGTATGCAACTTACCGTATTATGATGGTTTAGAAGATGTCAATTTATTTCTGGATAAATTTGAAAGGGATGTACCAGAGGAACAACAGTTCCAAGCACTAGACATCGTGCTGTGAGCTACGCTTGCTAGATGGTGGGGTACGCACAAAAACAACTTTTCCGATTGGAAGGAATATTAGTGGATGATGAGGCTACGGTTTGGGTATGCCAATACCCACATTACAAAGAAATACACAGGGAAGGATGATCCGCGTGAGCATCTCACTCGATGGACGAAAGCATGGGGAGAAGAACTGCAACTAGAATGGGTTAATATATTTTGCCACACTTTGGATACGATTCCGATGAAATGGTATCTGGAAACGGAGCTGCGAGATGGAATCACAGAATGGGATGTTTTGAAAGAAAGCTTTCTATTTTCTTTTAGCTTTGAAGATGGATTTCAGTGCATTGATGAAGCATTACAAGAGATCAAAGCTACAATATTTAGAATGCCCGAAGAACCTATTACATGGGTACAGCCAGATTGGAGTATGTAGTTGCGCCATGCGCTTAAATGCTACAATGTGACCACTGAGGAAGGTGAGGAAGATCCCAAGAACATCAATATTCTTGAGTTGGAAGGATCGCGTGAAGTCATAGGGCCTAAGGCAGAGGTTCCTGATATTGGACAACCTTTGAAGACCAAGCAGGTGAATATTCGATCAGAAACGCAACCGAAGTTTGAAAATATATGCGACTATTGGGATGAAGATACAATGGACAAAGTCATGGAGCTATTATTGGAATATCAGGACTTGTTTCCCACTAAGTTCTTTGATTTAAAAGGGATAGTAGGGGATCTGGGTGTCATGAAGATCACTTTAAAGCCAGATGTGAAGCCAGTGAAGCAATGCCCCTACCAGTTTATTCCTAAGTATAAAGAAAACATGTGCGGGGAATTAAATAATATGTTTGTAGCTGGGATTATTGAACGAGGAATCAAACTGGGTTAGTCCTATGGTGGTTCAAGAAAAGAAAATGTGGGGTGAAATTTGGATACGCGTAGAATTGAGGAAGTTGAATGATGTTTGTGTCCATGATCCATTTCCTACACCATTCACAGATGAAGTACTAGAAAATGTTGGAGGTCAGGAAGCTTATTCATTTACTAATGGGTTCTTAGGTTACCATTAGATCAAGATTGCATCAGAGGATAGAAGTAATACTACATTCACTATTCAATGAGGGCGTTTCCAGTATACAGTTATGCCTTTTGGACTTAAGAATGCCCCTGCAATATTCCCTAGGTGTTATAGACATTTTTGGGCACTTCAGCCCCAATCATATATGTCCATAAACCAAGGGCTCCTAAGTCCCTAAAAGTGTTGTTCCAACCCCTAAAAGAACAAGGTAAGCTGATTACATCATCTCCCAGAAGTTCTCCATGAAAAACTACTCAAATCTGGTCAAAGATGGACCATCTCACCTGCTCCATGGTCAAAGTGCGCTGCATCCCACATAAATGCACATGGGAGGTGCGATGCATACTGAAAATCCCTTCTATGGGGTGCGATGGGCGAGAGTGGACAAATGGCAGAGTCAATTTGCAAGGTGGAGGATCATGGAATCTTCCAGAAACTTCTCCTGTGACACTTGCCTCTCTGCATTCGCCCAGGGATGAGTAAGACATCATCAATCTCCAAGTGGAATCAAGAACTATCAGAGAGAGGACACTAATCAAATCTCAAAATTTGACTCACCTCCCTGCAATCATCTATATATGGATCCCTCATCCAGAGATCTAGAGGCTGGAATTTTGTATCTTGTAAGGAAGTGCTGTTGGTTTCTTGGTGTAGCATCATAGTGTTGGGTGATCTAAGCTTTTCATGAGGTGAAGAAGGGATTTCTTGCTGAGAGGATGACGCTGGGTTAGAACAATTGGTTGTAATCCTCTTTGCTATTCTTGATATTAATAAAGCTATTCAAGTTTTCCTCCACATTCTTGTATGATTGATGATATATGCATTTGTGTGGTCAATATATATCTGGTCCTATATTGTTTATGATAGTAGATCTCTGTTCTTGGATAGTGTTATGCTATTTTGATTCCACAGGTGCTCTTTGAAGCTGGGTAGACGAGGAAGCGAGTGGTAAAGATCTATCAAAATGGAGAGGAATCAAGCAAGGAACCAAGCGCAAGATAGAGGTTGGTCTCCTTTGTTCCCCTCTTATCTACTTCTCATAAAGGAAAACAAAAGTAGTTTTAGTTTGTTTGTTTCTAAGATAACTACCAGTCTTAGTGGGACTAGCATCTCTGCATAGACACTAGATTTCCCAATAACAAAATGGCGACTCCTCTGGGGAGCAAATAGATTGTTTGTTTGTCTATATTTTTTTGCTTTATAAACTTACAGACGGAGCCTGAAGTCAAGCCAGCTAGCCTTCGAACTGCATTTGCTATGCAAGTGCAAAGTAGATCAATGCTGCTTCAGTCTATGTTCGGGTTTTGTTTATGAACTGAACAATCGATTTAAAAACTCTCTAATTGCCCTTGTGGTGGCTAGAGTAACCTCCTTAGATCTACCCCTATGATTTATTTACTGATTATCACTTGCTCGGCCTAAATCCCTGAACTGTGCTGCAAACTGTGATCAAGAACTGGATCAAAAGTCTCGCACTGTACCATCGCATCCTCTCTTCAAGGATATCAGTATGCATTGAACTTCCCATGTGCTGTAGGTGGGATGCATACTGGAATCCCTGTGTAACAGGTGCGCTGATTAGAGAAGGCTAATTTTGCCTCCAGACTTTGGTTTTTCTTCACACTTTTCAGCTCTATTCACGAGTTTTGCTGTCTATAGTTAGTATACCTCTCCGGAAACCCCCTTCCTTGCCATTATTCTGCCTCCATTGTGTAAAGAAATGTAAATGTTTTTATGTATTGTGAGCCATTTTCAGTTCTCTTTTACAAAGAAGTAGTGTAATTGAACTGTCGTTTCTTGATTTGGAAGTGTCGTTTTCAGTCATAGAAGAGAATCCGATTGTTCTTTATAGTTGATTACACTGTTAATCTTGTATTTGATTTGAATTAGTAGTTTTTCAAGTGTCGAAAGCAAGTTTCCCATTCTAAATCGCAAAGTGTCATCATTGTCTTCATTTTGTCTTGAAAAGAAGCTTGTTAGTAATGTCGCTTTGAAAAATAATTCATATTTGCGCTTAGCTTTCTTTTTATCATTCACACATTAAGAAGGCTGAAAACAAATACATGCATGTGCATTTGCATTTAGACTGTTTGTTGGTTTGATTTAGGACAGTGCATATAGTGTGTGCTCTCTGCTCTATGTTGAAAGAATATCATCTCTCTTTCTTTAGTAGCTAGGATTTTCATTGCAAAAAGAAGATTAAACAATTGTTTATCATCTTAGATTTCATTTTAGGAATTGTATATCTACATCACGCGGTGAACCTGAAAGGAAAATTTCTTAAACAAGATCAACTGTAAAATAAATTTAATGAATCTAAAAACGCTTCGGAACCTAACGCACAACATTTAGAAGTCTAGGCTGGAGACGTATTCCGGCGTCGTAAAGCCTGGTAGCTGTTGTTTTCATTGCTGGTTGGGTGATTCCTCCACTTTGAGACGACAAGTGCCAGTACGGACTTGTGCTCCCACATACCGTCGAGTATATATTGGGAGACCACAATAAGCTATATCCTTTATCCAGAGGAAGCCGTGTCTGCCACCCTATCGATCGTAATGCACTGAACACAACATTCAGGAAGATTGACTGTCGTACCGTAAAAAGTATTCTGCAGTTTTGTGATTGGTTTGGTAATCCCTCTATCTAGATTTCCAGAGTAGTCTCTTTCGTTCCTTTTTAGACTCCTTAAAGGAAAAGGTCCATCTGAGCACTTGTCACTTCAAGCTCATTAAAAATCGAAGGCGACTAGAGTCATCTTTTGTTTTTTCTCGACTCTTAAAAATTGAAAAAACAAGTTTGTCAAAGCGTCTAAAATTTATTTAATTGGAATAAACATCACCTTTCCTACATTGGTCTTAGGTTGAGAAAAATGGAGTCCACCAACCAAGGATTTCCCCTTGGAGGAAATCCTAGTCCTTTCTCCTCTTGGGGAGATGTTGGTGCACCCCATATGGCCACATTGTCGCTTCTAGGATTGACAATCGGCCTGCCCGTATGGCTCTTCTCGACCTATGTCGTTCAGAAGACAATGATTTTTGAGCAATCAAGTAAGCAACTAGACGATACCAAAGCTACCCCCCAACCTTCTACTTCATCCGG
Organism: Pinus tabuliformis; assembly: GCA_031772625.1. Lineage (NCBI taxonomy): Eukaryota > Viridiplantae > Streptophyta > Pinopsida > Pinales > Pinaceae > Pinus > Pinus tabuliformis. The sequence goes on along the minus strand of CM062814.1, from coordinate 431,124,823 downwards.
TTCTCCCTCTCCTCCTTCCTCTTCGCTTGATGAAGCTGGTAAAGCCAAAAATCAAGTAACTAAGAAGGAGAATAAGGGGAAGGAGAAGAAAGAGAAGAAGAAGAAGGAGCCAAAGGTGAAAAGGGGCAACCAGGCATCATCTAGTGAAAATCCACACACTGCATTGTCAAAGCCTAAATATCCATGTGTCATTTGCAAAGGAGATCACTATCATCGAGATTGTCCTTGCATCCCTCGGATCTTAAGGGACTGGTCTCCTCGTTTGCACAATCTGGTGTCAACAACCTCTGATGATCATGTTGAAAGTACATCGTCAACTAGTGAGAGCAAAATGTCGGGACAGAAAAGGAAAATTAAATTCCCTTGTAAACTGTGTGAAGGCGATCATGCCGTCCATCGTTGTCCCTTCCTAGACGAGGCTAAAAGAGTTTTGGACGACCGTTCGGTTTCATCGTTACAGCTTCCTCCTGGATATAAGAAACTCTTACCAAGTCCATCACTAGTTGAAAATCCGACTGACACGCCATTGTGGTCAGTCGAAGCATCTATCATTGAAGATAAACCATCTGAATTCACACCAGACGAAAGTCAAGAGGTCAAGGTGGCAGTTGACCTGGTCTTGCCTTCAGAAGGTCCATCTTCAGATGATATAGTCACTAGAGAGAACAAGAACGACATCGTTCAAATTCTCTTCATAAACACAGAGTTCGATGATTATGGGGGCAGTCTACCCATTCCTCTACCGCAGGAAGGAAGTTCGTCAGAGTCATATCCGGCCGTCTATTCGGTCCCACCTGCAAGCAATCTAGTTGTTTCCTTCGATTGGAATATACTAGGTAGACCCTGTTTACTAACTAGTGTACCATTTCAAATCATTGCACAAATATATAGAATGGTCATGGCCGGTACCATCATAGATGAAGGGGCTTCTGTGAGAATCCTTTCCTCAACTACTTGGAAAGTGCTTGGTTCGCCGTCGCTTTTGCCTGAGATGAGAAATCTAACAGGCTTTGACAAAGGAACCAGTCGACCATTAGGGATCCTTCCCAATGTGTCGATAACATTGAGAAGGAAAACCGTTCACATGAACGTAATGGTAGTCCAAGGACCCCTAGATTATTATCTACTCCTTGGACGCGACTATATTTATTGCATGGGAGCCATTGTCTCTTCACTCTTTAGAGTAATGTGTTTTCCGCATGAAGGAAGAGTGGTCAAGCTCGTAGACCAGCTTTCATTCCCTAGCTCACACATAGAAAATAGTCAAATACCATCCCTGAATGGTCTTTTCGCACAAGGAATGTCTCATCAATCCCCAGTCCGTCCACCTGATGAGCGCGAGTGATTCGGGAGGACATGACTGAAATCCAGGGGGCATGCACCCTGGTCTGTTTCGGTAGGAAAACCTTGGGCATAGGGTAGGTTCCCGCGAAGGATATATGACTGGTTTGATATGGAATTAGATCGGAATAAGATACCTCTGTCAGAAGGTAGGCCTTTCCTGATAGAACAAATGTTTTGTTTGCAAATTGAGGGGTAACCTAGAAAAGGTAGGCCTTTCCCGATAAAACAATGTTTTGTCTGCAAATTGAGGGGTAACCTGGGAAACTCTACTTCACTATACCTGAGGGCATGCAAACCTTTTGGCATGCAAGCAAAGAGCGACCATTTATTTTTTTAAATTTGTAGGTCCTCTAAGCCTTTAAACTCGTACGGTTGGTCGTTTCCTAACTTTCATAAAGAAAGGATGTGGGGCAAAGCTATGTAAGGTGCAAGCTCCATAAAAAATGCTCTCTTAGATGATACATCCTTATCATACGACTGGATCGAGCAGTTTTTATGTGGATTTCAAGCTCGTTAAAAATTAAACATAAGCAGTGAGCAAATGTTTCCCCAGAGTTTTAGCTCATTCATTAAAAAATGAACCAATTTCCGGTAAATAACCATCGTGAATGCATTATCATCAGCCTTTGAAGCCTTGGTCGTGTTCTCATCATCACCTCCACTCTGTACTAGCCGACCATTCACCTCCATTTGATTGTTTACCCTTTTTGAGGAACAACTGCGAAGAGTGATCCTATTAGCCATCCTTGTGACACTGTCGTGATTGGAAAATTCCAAACCTTACCTGGAATTAGCTGCTACCCGAATTTATCACTCGTTCCTCGAAAAACGAGTCTCCTTTAAGCTCTTTTCATCTGACTCGTAAAATATGAAAAGATTGCCGAGTAATTGGCCTCTCTAGCTCGTTAAAGTGACTGGAAGTGTTATCCCTCCTTTAGATTTTAATCTTTTTCGACCTGAGGGATTATTACACAAAAAGATCGAGCGCTTGTTTTGTTCGGCTCGTTAAAATTACCGAAAATTCATCCCTTTTGTATTATTTTATACTTTTTCGGACTTAAGGGATTATAAGAAAAAAAAGGATTATTGGAGTTTTCTTTATGTCCCTTTCAGACTCTCTAAAATTGAAAAGGACCGAGTTATCTTTGTCGTTAACCTCGTTAAAACCAAATAGCGACAAAATTGTCCATACAGACAAGAACGAGTTTCACTATCGCTAGGCTCATTAAAACATAGCGATGGGTTTGCCCGAAGGGCAACTTATAGAACAATCATATGTTATCCTCCTCAAGCTTGAAAAAAATAAAGAGGTACTAGTCATCAATGACTAGGGAAAAATTGGGAAGAAAACTTGAAGAATCTTTATTGGTAGCAAGTCGCTCTTGAACATGACACTTTCACTCCGCATCCGAGTCGGGTTGGGTTGTTCCGTTCACTGGTCATATCACCATTGGTCCATCACACCATCCACATTTTGGGTTAACGCTACCAATCCATCATGTCAGTGTCGCCGATATGTTCAAGAGAAGTCGCTCAGAGTATTCACCTGTGTCTCATCCACTGCAATAAATTTACGCTCCATTCTTTCATGACCGCCACCCTGAACCTTATATCATCAGATCGTTTTCACCTCCATTAAAATCATTTGCTATGTTCCGTGTCATAGATGTGGGATTCATTAAGGCCCTCCTATGACGGATTTCTTCTTTTCGACATGAGTTCATTATCCAGGAAGTCGATCTAGGAGCAACCCTTTCAGTACTTTGAAGCTTGCATGCCTCAATGGCAAGTTTCTCACTTCTGGCGACAGGTTTACGTCAATGGCCTTCGATCGAAAGATTTTACGTGGTGTTCAACACCAAGTCCCTTTTTCACACCACGTGAATTGTACTGTCGTAGCTTGAGGGTCATCATCATAATCGATGATTCCTCTCGTGCCTGTTAACAACTTACATCACTGGCTGGTAATCAGGCGATGTCTTTCCATGTTCGACTCCAGAACATCTCTCACATGGATCGACTTGTACTTTGAGTGAAGATCGAATGAGATTGAAGACCCCAGATCTAATTTCATCCATCCGGATGTGATATATATTCAGGAAAATAAAGGCATCAAATGTACATCATTGTTGCACAGATAATCATCCAATCCAAGGGATGATGGCTCTACCAGAATCATCAGTTTGCACACAGACGATTGTCTGTCTTATGTACATGAAAATGAATTTATAAAGCTGAGCATGGGAATGCTCGCCTCAGCTAGATCATGAAAATATTATGAAGATAATGTGTTGTATTGTATCTTATTACAGGTCGCCTTCTAGCTCGAAAAAACTTTGGATCCTCATGATAAAGCATTTCACCCGACATCAAAAGATTAACGACCTCATGCTTTAGGGGGCAACTGTTATAGACATTTTTGGGCACTGCAACCCCAATCATATATGTCCATAAACCAAGGGCTCCTAAGTCCCTAAAAGTGTTGTTCCAACCCCTAAAAGAACAAGGTTAGCTGATTACATCATCTCCCAGAAGTTCTCCATGAAAAACTACTCAGAACTGGTCAAAGCTAGACCATCTCACCTGCTCCATGGTCAAAGTGCGCTACATCCCACCTAAATGCACACGGGAGGTGCGATGCGTACTGAAAAGCCCTTTTATGGGGTGCGATGGGTGAGAGTGGACAAATGGCAGAGTCAATTTGCAAGGTGGAGGATCATGGAATCTTCCAGAAACTTCTCTTGTGACACTTGCCTCTCTGCATTCGCCCAGGGATGAGTAAGAGATCATCAATCTCCAAGTGGAATCAAGAACTATCAAAGAGAGGACACTAATCAAATCTCAGAACCTAACTCACCTCCCTGCAATCATCTATATATGGATCCCTCATCCCAGAGATCCAGAGGCTGGAATTTTGTATCTTGTAAGGAAGTGCTGCTGGTTTCTTAGTGTAACATCATAGTGTTGGGTGATCTAAGCTTTTCATGAGGTGAAGAAGGGATTTCTTGCTGAGAGGATGACGCTAGGTCAGAAAAATTGGTTGTAATCCTCTTTGCTATTCTTGATATTAATAAAGCTATTCAAGTTTTCCTCCACATTCTTGTATGATTGATGATATATGCATTTGTGTGGTCAATATATATCTGGTCCTATATTTTTTATGATAGTAGATCTCTGTTCTTGGATAGTGTTATGCTGATTTGATTCCACATGTGCTCTTTGAAGCTGGGTAGACGAGGAAGCGAGTGGCAAAGATCTATCAGAAGGGAGAGGAATCAAGCAAGGAACCAAGCGCAAGACAAAGGTTGGTCTCCTTTGTTCCCCTCTTATCTACTTCTCATAAAGGAAGACGAAAGTAGTTTTAGTTTGTTTGTTTCTAAGATAGCTACCAGTCTTAGTGGGACTAGCAGCTCTGCATAGAGACTAGATTTCCCGATAACACTAGGGGGGTAGTCGCAACCTTCAAGGAGTTTATTAACAAGTTTTTGGAGGTCTACTTCTTTGATTGGATTGTGTTTGGGTTAGTAAAAAGACATGTTGTCAGTCTTCACCTTATGTTGGATACGTGTCGTAGGTATCATATTTCCCTTGATTTGAAGAAATGTATATTCTGCGTATACTGTTGGGCCATGTAGTTTGTAAGTAGGGGTTGATGGTCGACCCTGCCAAAGTTGCCGTTATTATTAATTTGGAGCCTCCAAATAATGTCAAACAACTGCGCGCGACATTGGGCCACACAGGGTACGACAAGAAATTTATTAAGGCATATGAGCAGATCACTGCGCCCATGGAAAGATTACTAAAAAAATGTGTGATTTTTTGCTGGGATGAGGATTGCCAAAAGAATTTATATGTTTTGAAGGAGAAAATGGTCACCACACCTATTTTAGTGTTCCCCGACTGGAAGGAGTTCTAGGTCCATGCAGATGTATCCTACATAGTACTAGGAGCTGTGGTGACCTAACCAAGCAAACGAGATATCGACCATCCATTAACATTGCTAAATTTGTCAAAGGTGGAAAATAATTACTCAACCACAGAGTGTGAAGGGTTAGCTATGGTGTATACACTATAGAAATTTAGGCACTATTTTTTGGGTGCGCACTTCAAGATGTCTACATACCATTCTTCTATGAAATACTTGGTCAATAAGCCTGAGTTGGGGGGGAAGAATTTGCAGATGGTTGCTGCTCTTCCAAGAATATGACTTTGAAGTAATTGTGAAGCCAGGGCACCTAAATGCTGGACCAGATCACCTCTAGCGAAATGAGAATGGGGACGAGCCCAAAAATATGGAGGAAGGGTTGCTTGATGCACAACTCTTTAGGGTTCATGTCGCAGATGATCATTTCACAGACATCATTTAATTCTTATCTATAGGTACAACTCCTAATGGATATTCAATGCGACAAAAGAAGGAATTGGTGGTCTGGGCTGCATATTTCTACATTATTTCTAGGCACTTATACAAAATTGGATCTCATGAAATATTGCATAGATATGTCTCGGAGTATGAACGAAAAAGTATCCTTGCTGAAGTGCATGGAGGATTTGTAGGAGGACATTATGCAGGACAAGAAACTGCACAAAAAATCCTATACGTAGGACTTTGGTGTCCGACTGTGCATAAGGACTCCAAAACATATTGTAGGGCATGTGATGTCTGTCAGAGGATGGGGAGATTTTCGTGAAGAGATGAATTTCCTTTGAATCCATAAGTGACATTGCGGGCATTTGATAAGCAGGAAATAGACTTTGTAGGACCAATACAACCACTTGGGAAAAAGAGAGGGGCCAAATATATCATTACAGTGACTGAATATTTAACAAGATCAGTTTAGGCACAACCTGTGAAGGATTTTACTGTGGCCACAACTACAAAGTTCATCTTCGAGTATATTTTTTCACGGTTTGGCTACCCTAAGATCTTGATGGGAGATAGAGGTTCACACTTCTTAAATGAAACAATTTCTTCTTTGCTTGAAGAATTCTAGATGTATCACTAGAAGAGGACACCTTATCACCCTCAAGTGAATGGTACAGTGGAATCCTTCAATAAAATTCTGGAAAGCACTTTGACGAAGATTTGCAACGCGAAGCGAAATGAATGTGATGTGCGCATACCAACGGTCCTCTGGGCGTACATAACTACTTGTGAAACATTGACAGGGAAAACACCGTCCAGAATGGTATATGGGAAAGAGGTTGTAATGCCAATGGAATACATTTTTCCAAGTTTACAGAATGAAACAGTTACATATATGGCTGATCGTAATACCATGGAGGAACGACTCGCGCAACTAGTTTATTTGGAGGAGGATCGCTTCTAGGTGGGATTTCATCAGTTGGTGCAGAAGGACCGCGAAAAGGAATGGCATGATCACCATATCAAACAACACACCTTAAAGAATGAGGATTTAGTGTTTCTATATGACAACAAGTTCACAAAGTTCTGAGGAAAATTTCAAATGCATTGGCTGGGGCCATATGTTGTTCAGGAAATTATGGATCTAGGCGCAGTTCATCTCACGAAGCTGAATGGAAAATTATTTCCAGGAAAAGTCAATGGAGGTTGATTGAAGCTATACAAGGGTGATCGCCCCCCTACGAAATGGCTATATGATTGTGGGATAGTATTAGTACTCCAGGAAGTTGCAAGGAAGTATGGGACTATAAACTACATTGCCTGAGAGTTAGAAAGGAAAAGTGAATGGGTTGTGTGACGAATCGAAGGAAGGCATAGAGGGGAGTTGCGATGAAGGATCTGTGCTAGGAGGATGGGCCCCATGTAGCTTGGCCAAAAAGTGAATGTTGGAAGCACTTTAGTTGATTGGATGGCAATTTTTCCATTGAAGGAAGCGAGGAAAAAGCATTTATGGAGCATATCTTTGGAAATTTGCTACCAAAAGTGTATAAATGATGGGAAATGGAGGGAATGATTGGATTTGAATTAAAATTGATCTATAAATATGAAATGTTGCTCCGCATTTGAACACTTCCTGAGAATTTTCCTTAAGATTTTTCACATTGCTTTGCGCTAAGAACAGTGTTGTATGTCTGATAAGGATTGGGAGAAAATTATTTCACATCCAGAATTCGCAAACTTGCCTGATTGGAACCGTAAGATAATCATTGAGAGGATGATTGAAACTCACCCTGAGATGGAGCTGACCCAACCTGTACCCACAGGGTTGCCTACTACCGCACCTAGGTTGCCAAGGCCTAAGCCATTTGCTTCCACAGTGGGAGATAAGAAGCTGAAGAAGACTCAACAAGCATCGTATGACAATCATAATAGTGTTATGAAACCAACTCACAAAAAGATAGAAAAGAGAGATCAACGCCTTAGAATTCAGCCTCTTCGAGGGGCAACCTCCTTTACATTACATAAATGAACAATTCTTGGATGATACAAATGAAAAGACCTCCTTTCTATATATAGGAGTCTAAGGGGTCATAACATAATCAGAGCCGACATAACAATAATAATGTAAGGGCACAATATTAACAATAATGGGCTTTTATGGGGCACAATAGTAACAATATGGGCACTACATGGGTAAATCAATATAATAAGTGGGTTGTACTAATAACAATAAGGGGTTACACTAGTAGTATAGGGGCCTAACATGCCTCTCTCCTTCAAAAAGCGTTGTCCTCAATGCTTGAGTAGTTCTTGATGCTTCTGTATAAAATTATTATCCTCCCATGTGGAATCTTCAGCGGGTAAGTTCTTCCACTTGATGAGATACTCTGAATTTGATCAATTTCGTAGCTGTCGGGTTCTTGTTTCTGTAACTGCTCCAGGTTCCAATATGATTTTTCCTTACTCTTCACTTTCTAGCAATATTGTTTGAATTGGGATCTTTTGCAACTTTTGAATAAGTGGCAATACTTCTTCATCCTTCTTCCATTCATCCCTTGATTTGTTTATCCAATCTAGTTGGATAATAGAAATAGCACAAAACAATGCTTCTACATCCTCATCCTTGAAGAGTCTTCCCATTCGGTAAGGTCACCATTTTTTAGGTTCATGTAGTATCACCAACATTTCGTTCTCATTAATAGCTTGCTTTAGATGTAGCAGTAAAAATACCTAATCACCTACATCAAAATATTTTTCACTACGATGTTGATATACCTGTTGTTTCATTTGATTTTGCACCGAAGTGGCATTATCCTTTAAAATTCGGAGAACTTGTTATTGATGCTCGATGTGATCTTTCATTGCTTGAACCCTTTTCTTCTTGATATGTCCTTCTATCTCTAGAGTTTGAGGAGTGGTAATTTCTTCTAATCCTTTACAAGATATGGTCGGATTCATTTCTTGATGCTCGAGGTGATCTTTCACTTCTTGAACATTTTTCTTCTTGATATGTCCTTCTATCTTGATAGTTTGAGGAGTGGTAATTTCGAGCAATGAATTACAAGATATGGTTGGATTCATTTCTTCTTTCTCGATGTGATATTTCACTTCTTGCACCTTTTTCTTCTTGATATGTCCTTTTATCTTGAGAGTTTGAGGAGTGGTAATTCTTGCCAATGCTTTACAAGATATGGTCTGATTCATTTCTTCTTTCTCTGGGGTGGGGTCTTGGCGTATGTCTTCTTCTTTTGATGTTTCTTGATCCTTTTCTTCCTCCTCTTCATATTCTATGTAAAATAATTTATTTTCAGCACACTTAAGACCTTTAGTGCATTTGCTATCACAATTGTAACAAAGCCCTTTTTCTCTTTTTTCTTCCAATTGTTGTGGTGTAACCCTTGTAGGTTGTGGAAGGCTAGGAGAAACAACACTTCCATCTTTATAGTTGTGAGGGGTATGCTTCCTGGTTTCCATAATTTTTCTTTCCACTATGTCACAAAGCCCTTTTACTCTTTCCAATTGTTGTGGTGTTGCTCTAAAGAAGGTGTTGCTCTTTGTATCCTCATAATGTGCTATCATTTCCTCCATGAAAATTGACCATGTAACAAGTTGTTTATGAGAACAAAACCCTTCATACCATAAAAATTGATCCGGTTCTAAATATGAAGATGCAATACATACCTTTTGTAATAGTGGTACACCATGTATATCAAAATATTTCTCCATCTGAAGTATCCAATTTACCGGATCCTTGCCATCAAAATTCCTCATCTTGCTTTTTCTTGATTTTAGGAGCTCGATATTGAAACGACTATAACTCTGTACTTTCGGATCTTTAAGTTCTAAAATTGCAATCTGTAGTAACCCTCTGTGTCCTCTTTCCAATGCCACCAGTCTGATCCAAATTGGATTCTCCAAGAAAGAGTTATGCACAATCTCCCAAGATGACCTGATTATAGACCTTTCCAGAAGAGTGAATTTGTATGAAGTTCCACGTGTCACTCTTTCGACCTTTGGATCTGAAAAAGATATACAAGAAACTACAGTTCGTCCTCTTTCTGTACCTTCTTACGAAATTTCAATCCGATGCTCAGAGAGAAAGTTATGACGATTTTCCCCGGGTAACCTGTTTGGAAAGTAATTCAGGATTCTGTTTGGAGCAACGAAACCCTAGAATCCAAAGCTCTGATACCAAATGTTATGAAACCAGCTCACAAAAAGATAGAAAAGAGAGATCAACGCCTTAGAATTCAACCTCTTCGACGGGGCAACCTCCTTTACATTACACAAATGAACAATTCTTGGATGATACAAATGAAAATACCTCCTTTCTATATATAGGAGTCTAAGGGGTCATAACATAATCAGAGCTAACATAACAATAATAATGTAAGGGCACAATATTAACAATAGTGGGCTTCTATGGGGCACAATAGTAACAATATGGGCACTACATGGGTACATCAATATAATAAGTGGGTTGTACTAATAACAATAAGGGGTTACACTAGTAGTATAGGGGCCTAAAAAATAGAAAAACCCAACCGAAATTGCCAGAAGGGAAAGGTGGATACGTCCAAATAACTGATGGAGCCCCTATTCCTAAATAAGGAAGAACTTGGTGGGGTTGTTGAGGAAATTGAGGCAGAAGAGGTTGAGCCGATAACTAGGTTACCACCATATATTCCACTAAGAAAATCCATGGCTAAAGTTCCCAAAGATCTGGATTCCACGAAGTTTATGGTCTCCACACCTTTTCTTCTGGAGACTATGTTGTTTGAGGGCCTCTTTGCTGGCCCATATAAAAACTTGAAAATTGAGGATTGGGACTTGGGGGACCACGAGAGTTTTCCATAATTGGTGTCGATAAAATACATAAAAAGGGTTTACTATGAAGAGTCGGACATCATGCAGTTGGAACCAATGAAATGAGTGGTTGGTGTTGGGGCCGCGGGGTTAACAACTTCAATCATTTAGTCAAGTTTTCCATGTCAAAAGGATCTTTCTCTTTAGCTTTGGCAGAAGAGGCTTCAAACTTTTTAGAAGTGTATTTGGAGTCTTTCGGATCTTCCTGATTAATAATAACCCCAATATACCTTAAGTCCTTCTCAAAAGTGATTGTTTGTGCAAAGTTAAGATCCGAAGTATCTTTCCTAGCATGCTTGACAAAAATAGAAATGCTAGTAGGCAAGGCATCAATATAATAATCCTTAGTAATAGAATCATGAGATTGTACATCCATGGGGAACTTATTGAAAATACGTGTAAATCCTTGATTAAGATCTTTAAGCTTTTCCTTCTCACCAATCTTAAGGATTATGAGTTCTTTCAATAACATGCTTGGAGTTTTATCATTGTCAAACATTTCTAAGAACAATTCTTTGAACTCCCTTCAATGGATATAATTAGGTGCCAGGATATGGTACAAAACTTATGCTTTACCTTCTATAGTATATAGAAATAATATACAGGAAACATCATCAAAAATACCTCTCACATCCTTAAATTCAAGTAAAATTCATAAATATGGTCTTCGGCCTTCCCTTTCTTATGAGGATTGTACTTTATAAACAATTTTTCTAGGTGTTTTAGTAAGCGATAATATTTTCTAGGAGAGAAAGGGGCCCTTGGGCCATCAATCCAATTGGTCATTAGCCATGTTTGAATTCTCCTCCTCCTCTTCTCTCTCATATTCTGAAGATTCTTCTCCTTCACCATTCTCATATTTGTTAATATTAGGTTGATCTTCTTCCCTCAGTTGTTCTTCGTCAAAAAAATGAAAATCCTCCCTGTCTACATCCATATTTTCCTCAATAGAAGGTGGAAGATCCCTTTATTGATGCATTCCTTCACTATGATAAACTAATTCCTCAAGGGTTGCAATAACCAAATCTTCCATTGAAGAAGCCAACACACCATGGTGGGTTGTCTCTTTCTTTGTTTACTTATGAGGAAGAAAATATGTGACAGGAAGCAATCCAATAGCTATAGAAAACTAGATAGAAATAGGTTGAAGTGTCGAGATTTGATGATAAGTGACTTCATATGTAAGCTCTGGACCTTGGTGAGATGATTATCCTTTCTCATAGATATGAGTGGGAGATGGAATCAGACAAATAATACATTCAATGGAAGGTCCTTTATGAGAATGTGGTGAATTGTTTGCCATAAAAGTGAAACCCTTCTTTTAGTGTGATAACTGTTGATGGTGTTGGATGCCCCTGATAGTAAGTGGTTCTCCCCGATATGAAGTCTGAATTAGACCTCATAACAATTGGAGTAGGCGCCCGAACTAGAAAGTATGGTAGGTTGCCATTATCTTAAATATTTCCCTTGGTTGTAATAAACAACACAAGAGAAACACATGTACTTTCAATATAAACAAATATGTTAGCCTTGTGATGTATTCAATTGTAAAGTGTATAATGGTTCTTTCATGAGACATAAAATAAAGTGAGTTTTTCAGAGAAAAGCAATAGTAATATCCTAATAAATACACGCTCATATATTTAAAATAATCATTAGTAATCTTGTGAAATATTTCACAAAGAAACCACAATCATGAGATCAAAAGACACACAATTCAAAGATGCATACTAAAGACAACAAAATAGTTCATTTTAATTAGAATGAATTAATATAAACCTATACCATAAACAATGAAAGAATAGTCTCACAATCATTCACGACATATTCATGAAAGTTGTGCCGGCTCCAAGAGCTTCAAATTATTGAGTGAAAGTTCCAAGATACACCATTACAGTGATGCAACACTTGTTTCAATGGTGGAACGTTAATAAACTACTTTCTTCTCAAAAGGCTAATTTTCTCTCCTATGTCTAGCTTGAGAAGCTGAGGTGAAAAGTTCTTTTCTTGATCTAGGGTGTATATATAAAAAATGAGTTGACTCTCTACCTCCTTTGTGACTGTTGAGCTAACCTCATTACTCTTAAGCTTCCATGTGACTTTTCGAAACTCTTATGAGACCTTTGGATTTATACATGACCTTTCACATTCTATGAGTGACCTTTGCACTTGAACACTATTTACATTTATGTTGATGCTACATGAAACACCCTCCAAATTTTTTCCTACACTTGAATTTTGGAGCCTACTGAGGATCTTTCAATTTGTCATCCCATGGTCACTTCATGGTCGGTTAATGTTTTGTAAGTTGTTTAAGTCTTCTTCTCAGATTCTAATTGTCAAATTCACTTGCTCATCCATGCTCAGTCCTTAAAGAATTCATGAATACACTTATTTTATGCATGCTTAGATATGCATTATGTAGTTCCTGAAAGTAAGGCTTGCACAATCTCTAGGAATAGTGCTTGTGCAATATTCAACATTGTGCACTAAACAACCTATCCCGACAGTCAATGCACACTCTCCATTGACAATCTCCCTCTCACTTTAAATGCAATTGTACTAATGTTCCAATGATTTTTCTCAACTTTTTTTCTTTTCTTTCTTTCACTTTAACAAGTGAATTTTTCACTTTAGCTACGCTATGGCACGAGTTTGTTTCACTTTCTTCAACGTTTGCAAGTATCATTTTCACAGTTTCTTACTATCACAAGTGTCTCTTTTAACTGTTTTCATTCTTGCATGTGTCACACTCTGTCATATCACTAGAGGTAGCTCTAGCACACTCTTTTGTATTAGTGGATTCTATATATAATAAGAATATGTGTTAGACACCCTCCTAAAACTTAGCACACTTTCTAGTTGCAGCCAACATTTGTGTTGCAACTTGTATTCTAAGTGTTGCACTGCTACATTTCAAATTTTGAACTTAGAAATAAGTGCCTCTTTGCTCTTGTTTCAATGTATGCATAATTATTTTGAGTACTCTGCATCCTCCTGGCTTGCGTTTGATGGTATACATGTGTTTGGTCTTGTTTTAGAACTTTTTTGCATTTCTTTTTCTCTCTTGTTCCATTGATCCCACACTTAGCTATTTTTAGGTTTCCCCCTATCCTCACACCTTTCTTAGTCAGTGGATGAGTGCATGTTGCATTTATAGTCAACAATGTTTCATACCTTACCCTCTGCACATGCACAATGTGCCATCATGAGGACCTCCTCCTTGACAAGCCACATGACAAGTTGTACCCATTGATTTTGTTTTGAATCTCTTATTTTAAATGGAAAATTTGCAAATCATAATTCCCAATTTTTATTTTCTAATAGATAAAATTTTAATGCCCCCTTGAAATTAATTGATGGCTTGTCTCAATTGAAGTTTTATGGTGAGGGTGAAGTAACTTTTTTAGGACACTTCTTTTGATTTATTCAGTTTCTTCTATCCATTCGTTTGGGAAATCATGTTAAGTAGCTTCATGAATCCTTCGAAAAATATGATTATCAAGATGTATATGAAGGAATCAATCAACTTAGAATGAAATATAGTGAACCTTTAGAGGACATTCTTAATCAGTTTCTTCACCTTTGATATGAGTTTCCACAAGAATATTTTGACTTAATTTTATCAGTGAAAAGTTTCATAGCTTGATTCTTCTCCTGATGAAATCATTTGAATTTGAACCCTTGGATGATTCTAGTCCTCCAACTTATGTTGATCATGAGACACCCAAAATATATGAGGAGGAACCTATTGTCCCTTTTATTCCTTTTCCTCCTCCTTCTTAGTACCAATTTGGGTCCCTTCTTGTCATGATGTTGAATTTGAGAAATATGGAAATCAAATTTTTTATCTATATTTTCCACCATCCACGTTCCATGATCTAGAACTGATTGAAAAGAACTTGTAATGTTTCATGGGTCTAGAGGTGAATACTCAACCCTTAATTTTTCAAGATGACACTAACACCCATAACTTCAATCTTGAATTTGATTTGGTTGAAAGTATGATTTCCTCTAGGGATACCCTTCAACCTCTACCATCCATCTCTCCTGATTCCTTGACCCTTAGTCTAATTGATTAACCTACTTCAGCTCTTAATGTTGTTCAACCCGTTCTTCCAAGCAGTGATCAAGAACAAGGTAGTTTATTTTCACAAGTAGAGGAGCAAAGTGTTGAAGATATGTCCTATCTTTCTTCCCTCATTCAAGATGATAATAGTGCATATGTTGATCACTGATCTTGTGATCTTGATAATATGTCAAATGATTCGAAACCCTTAATTCATGTTGATACTTTAGACAATCATCAAGTTGACATCTATGTTTCCAATAATACATCTGGTGATGAGTGCCCAAGTAAATTGGGTGATATATTTTCTTCTTCAAAGGACATAGATTTGCAAGGTATCCATATGGAATCTACTTCTAATAGTTTATAATATCCATTTATTGGTTGGGATGCTCTTTCAATTCAGAACTATCCTGAAATTCCTTTGATCCATACATCTTCTGATGACAAACTTGAAGAGGTATGTTGTTAAGTTTTTGAATCTTTTGTATAACCTATTGAGGAAAAGAAAGGTCAATCTAAATGTCACATTGGTATGCCTTTCTTTGACTATTATACTGATGACAATCATCTTATGGAGCATAACATGCATATTGATATGTTGTTCTTACAAGCTGAATCAGATTCAGTGACAATTGGTGCTTCTCCTCCTGAGTCCTTTAGTATTTCTTCACCTCTAACACACTATTCATTGTACCTATATATGTTTGATAAGTTTTTTATACAAACAATTTTTCTAAATCCTTTATATCTTTATAATTAGGTATAGGATGACATGATCCAATAATAAGATGATGAGAAGCTTGAATCCATTATTCATGATTTGTTCAACTGTAAATCTTTCATAAGCCATGAGGAATATGTTACAACTCTAAATGTTTAGGGGATTTTTCTTATTGATGTATCTAAATGCTTTGTCCATCAATAATTTGACATTCTTAATCTTGAATGTGATCAAACCAATGGAATTAATTTTTTTTTTACTGATACATCTGATGATAGTGACACATATCTACCTGTTGAGTTTTATAAACCACCCAAATTCGATGATCCATTGTCAAAAATTTCAAAGACCTATCAGGATGCCAAGCCAATTCATCTCTTGATGATGGTTATGTCAGGTTCTCGCAATCTTGTTGAGATATCCAAACTAAGTTCGATCCATATTTTCATGCATAATTATTTCCTTAACATTTATCCACTGGATGTGAGCTCATTCGTGAAGTAATTTTAGCATTTTCAAGTTAATCCTCTTAATCCTCAAGATGTTCTTTATGATCAGATAAAGGATTCTTATTTGGTTAATGCTTCTTCATGTGAATCCCTTATATAACACCTAGCATTGGAAAGCATATATTATACAGATCCATCCAATTTCAAATCCTTTCATTTTGATTATCAAGACAAATGTTATTTTTGGCTAGAGGATTCCTCTCTGCTGAACTGTTCTGAGATGGATTATCTTCTTATGTTTCTTGTTCATGTTTTTAATTGAATCATCTTTTCTGCATAATTTGTCTTCTTGAGAGCTAGAAAATTATTGATTCATTTAGTGAATCAAAAGCCTTGAGTTGATATCAATTCTTGGTTTGATTTGACACTTTATTCTAATATATTGTCTGCCTGGTATCCTAATTGGTTTCCTCAATTGACAATGTTAGTGATTGTTTTAATTCCCTAATCTTTCATATTTTTAGCTTAGTATGTAATCAAACACAAAGAAAGCCAATGGAAAATCAAGAATATTATATGTTAATTGACCAATTTGATCATAACATTTCTTTTAACAATTTTATTTCAAAGTATCATCTTCCCATCGATGAGCTTGATTTTTTTGTTTGTTGTTATGTCCTCACCATCTTGACAAGATTTTGAACAAGATTAGATCTAATTCCCCTTATAATATTCTCTTTGTGATTTGAATGCATTAATTGAAAATTCATTTTGTCATGAGTTTCAGGGTTTTCAAATTGGTTGTTCTAAATATCGTGATCCAATCGCCGAATGGTTAGAGAAATATTACTTGGAAAGCTCCATTGCAAATAATAAGTTTCAATATTTCTTAATGTTTTCAAAAACTAAAAAATTGGATGAATGTACATTCACAAGTAGCCTTCGAGGTTTGTATGATCACCATTTCAATCAACAAGGTAAATTTTGAAATTGATTCAAACCAGTTGGTATGGCACATCTTTCTGTTGATAAGCAAGATCTTCAGTTCATTGTGAAAGCTTTTCAATTTATCTTTCCTTTTTCACATTATTTCATATTGTTTTCTATTATTCATATCTTTGTGTTTGCAAGTTGGTAGTGGTTGTATTGATTACATTGGAAATTTCATTACACTTAGCCTTTACCTTCTAATTGGTTAGGATAGGAGTAGGTCTAGTTTCATTTTCCCCTTTGCATTGAATCAACTCTCTATTCCGCTCTCCATTTAGTCTCTTCTTTCCTTTTCTCACTTCCATTTTGCATCTCCTTCTAGTTTTACATTTTCCTTCTTTCTTTTGTTTTTGTTTTTCTTTATTCTACCCTTTTTTGGGACAAAAGAAAATGAGGTGAAAATTTGAAAAGGGAAATTATGATGATGAACACTGATTAGTTATTATGTTAACCTCTTCTTTTTTTTGGTTTATATATATTTAAAGTCAATGATGTCTAGAAGGAAAATACAATTTGTTCTGGACAGAAAGCCTTTGGTATAACTGTGAAGCCTATATCTTTATTAGGATCTTAATTTTGACTTAGACTTGTTTTGAATTATGTTTTGACCTATCAACTCAGTTGAGTAGAGAAGGCAAAGGAGAAAACTTTAATCGGGCATATCAGTTTCAATTATGTTTAGAATCCCTTAAGCAAGGAACAACCTCTCTTGCAAATTAAATAAGTCGAGATCCCTCTTCCATCTATACTATAAATGATTCAAACATATCTCTTAAAAATAAAATAAATGGTGAAAAGGAGAAAGGCTTCTTCCACAGAGAGGTGAAGCAAGAAACTTCGCAGGGGTATTGAACATGCCTACTGGCAGCGACGCAATGCTTGTGATTCCTTGAGGTGACTCTGCTGGGGTATTGAACATGGTTGTTGGCAACATAGAAAAACTAGGGGATGGGCTTAACCATGAATATCAAAATATTGGTATACTTACTATTCTTTTCCCTTATCGAAACAATTGAGTTGTGAATAGTCTTGTAAATTTGTTTAAAGCTGAGAAAGGGAAGGAAGAGATTATATCTTAAACCAGGATACATTTCAAAGTCAGGGTAATCTATATGGCGAATCAATACTTATTGAAATACTAAGACCTACACTTAAAGATAAAACCTAAATAGAGAAACTATGGTTCTACCAGTGTGTTGCCTAGTGTTGAAGTTATGTAGAACTCCCTCCAATTTTTTTCCTACACTTGAATTTTGGACCCTACTGAGGATCTTGAAATTTTTCATCCCATGGTCACTCCATGTTTATTTGATGTTTTGTAAAGTGTTGAAGTATTCTTCTCAGATTCTAAGTGTCAAAGTTACTTGCTCATACATGATAAGTCCTTGAAGAATTTAGGAATACACTTATTTTATTCAGGCTTAGATAGGCATTACACAGTTCCTGAAAGTAAGTCTGGCATAACCTCTAGGAATAGTGTTAGCACAATGTTCAACACTATGCACTACACAACTTATCTTGATATTCAGTTCACACTCTCCATTGAAATTCTCCCTCTGACTTTGGTTGCAATTTTACTACTGTTCTAGTGAGTTTTCTCAACTGTCGCTTTTGTGAACCTTTGTTTTCGTAAGTGTCACTTTCACTTTTGCGACTATCATTTTTTCTTTATTTTACCTTAACAAGTGTCATTTTCACTTTATCTTGGCTCTAGCATGTGTTTCTTTCACTTTCTTCAGTGTTTGCGAGTGTCATTTTCATGTTTTCTTATTGTCACAAGTGTTTCTTTTGACTATTTTCATTCCTTCATATGTCACACTCTCGTGTATCGCTAGAGGAAACTCTAGTACACTCTTCTGCATTAGAAGATTTTATATTATATAAGAACATGTGCTAGACACTCTCCTACAACTTATCCCACTTTCTAGTTGTAGTTGAAACTTGTGTCATAACTTGTATTTTAAGTGTCGCAATGCTATGTTTCAACTATCACCCTTAGAAATAAGTGTCTCTTTGTTGTCATTTCAAGGTATGCATGATTATTTAAAGTATTTTCCATCCTCTTGGCTTGTGTTTGATGGTATACATGTATTTTCTCCTATTTCGGAAGTTTTTTGCATGTCTTGTTCTCTCTTGTTCCACTAATCCCACACTTGGCCATTTCCGAACTCCCCCCATCCTCACACCTTTCTTAGTTAGTGGATGAGTTCATGTTGCATCTCTAGTTAATAATGGTGTATTCATTTCCCTCTACAAATTCACACTACACCATCTTAAGGACCTCCTCTTTCACAAGTCATTGTGCAATCTTGAATTGTTTTCTCTTAGTCTCCTTCCTACTTACCCTTGAAAACTAAGCCCAAGACTTAGTCTTGCTTACCTCCCTACAACATGTCGCATTCACAATAGGTTTAGGAGCCACACTTGTATCTCTATAGTGGGAAACTGCGAATGCCCTGAATCCTTCCTCACAAGCACTATGCATTGCATAGTTATAGTGAGAAATCATGCCACCCTCACCTCTTACACTTTCTCACTACACCAAGACTGAAATTTTCCTACCTCCTTAGCACATGATGTAGTTCTAGTGGATAGTGAAACCTCTCCTAGATCACCACTGAAGAAAATTGTGCTCTTCCTTAATCCTTCCTCTCAGTCACAGTGCATAGCACATTTTTAGTCAGCAAGCCATCAACCCTTTTCACTAAACTTCCCCACTGGATAGAATACTTGTTCATTGCTCTCTCTCCTAGCACATGGTGCAGTTCTAGTTAGTAGTGGAACCTCTCTACACCCTTGTAGAAGAAAATTGTGCTATGACTTTACTTTACCTCCCTTGGGAAACTACAATCCCTAGGCCCCTAATAACTAACTCCAACACTGAACACACATGCTTTCCTCCTTCTCTTTCCCAATCATAGTTTACATTTCTAGTGCACATTCAATTCTTGCTTACCTCCTACAACTAAGTAGTGCACCCTAGTGGACCTCTCCCTCTCAGATTTTACATAGGACTAGTAGAATCAATATCTTCCATGAGAAAAGTATAAGGTAGAATACATGTTTTCTATACTAATATCACCTTTTCGTGAGGGAACTTCATCTGCAAGAGTACCATCTCAACATGACAAGGTGATACTCAAGGAATACATCAAGAAGAGGATACAAGGAAGAACTTGTAGAGAAGAAGCACAAAGAAGAAGCATCATGAAGACATGAAGATATCTTTGACCATGATAGAGTGATGGCCTCTCATGTTGCCTTGGAAGGTTCTAGCTCTTATCCATACCCTTTGGAGGGTGAAGATGGGGAACAAGAGAAGATCCATCATGAAGAAGTTAAATTCATAGTAGCAAAGAGAAGAGTTTGGCATTTCCAAACCATCATGAATTTCCATGTCATCATTGCCAAGTCATGGCTTGCACAAGTTTCATCACAATGTCATATGTGTCAATGTGTCTTGCCACATATTTTGTGGGATGTAATGATGTAATTTTCAAAATTATGAAATTTAAATATGTGGAATTACAAGTCACATGTGGAATATGAAAATTCACATGTGGACCAAAGAGTCAATATAAGTTTAAAGGTCACTTAGGAGTCCAAGAGTCATGAGGCTAACTCAAGAGTCATAGTAAATATGAAAGTTCATTCCTCTTGTTATAAGAAAAACCTCATAACTCAAGAAAAGGGCTTTCAGAGTATTAGAATTTGGAGAACTATCATTGGCTTCTCTATCTTGGCATAGGAGAGAAGATCATTCTTTGGAGAAGCAAGAAGTGACTTAATGTTCCACTACCAGAGCTAGTGGCTCACCATTATAATTGTTTACTTGGATCTTTCACCTTATAATCAGAAGATCATTCAACCAACACACTTTCATCCATGTATCATGAATACTGTAAGACTATTCTTTAGATATTTGTGGTATATTTTAATTTCATATATACTAAAGAAATTGAACTACTTCATTGGCTTCGGTGCTAATCTTGTTGAATGTGTGTTGTATTTGCTTAAATGATCATTATGTGTATGTGAAATACACTTCTATATAATTAATGAATCCTTCCTTGCTCTTGTGTGCCTCTCTTACGATGGTACTATTAATTTCATTCTAGAGACTCACTCATATCTCCCCTCTCATGAAGTACTCCTTTTACACATGGCAATTGGTGTTTCACAGTGTCAACTTCCTTGTTGATTTCAAAAGTTATGTTCATACTCCCTTATGTTATTCATTGCAACTAAGGAAATCCTTTGAGTTATGGTGGTCAGGTCGATATTCTTGATGGGCTCCTACTCCAAATGGTATGAGGTTTAATTCAAACTTCACATTAGGAAGACCCCTTGTATGTTGGAAGTATCCAACACCATCAACAATTTTTAAAATTTTAAAAATTACATCATTACATACACAATGATGTGTAAAGATATAATGACACATATGACTCTTGAGATGACACTTAGATGAGCCATGACATGGAATTCATTGTAAAGAGCTTATGCCAATATTATCTTCTTTCCACCATATTTATATCCTCATGATAAGTTTTGCATGGACTTCATCTTACTTCTCCAGAAGGCCAAATGATATGGAGTCTTCCATGTGATCTTGGTCTTCAACCTTCTATCATGATTTAGTGTCTTCATATTTACCTCTTTAGCTTCACATGTGTCTTCTTGCATGGTCTCCTTGGCATCCTTCTTGAGCATCACCCTATCATGTCAAGATAGAGTACCTGCAAATGAAATTCACTCATGACAAGACAACATCAGTCCATAAATATCCTAGTCTAACTTCTTCATGAAATTCACTGATTATACCTGAGACTGAGTGAAAGACTAAGGAGAAGGCTTAGAGAGTTTGCAATGCGAAATTCCAGAAGGTAGTGATGGAGTTCTAGTCACTATGACTATGAAATGTGCAGTGGCTGAGGGACTGAAATATAAAACTGTGCAATTAAGGGACATCATGACACAATAAGGTAGGCCTAGTCATTGTGATTGTACAATGTGTAGTTCGGGGAAGAATGAGCCACTGTATTGCACAGTTGTGTAGGTCATGGTGGTAGTGATGCATGACCGTTAACTAATACTCTGTACTACGTAGCAAAGGAATGGCTGGGAGAGAGAATTGAATAGTTTTGAGGACCAAGAGGTAGAAACAGGGCAATGTGACTGCACAACGTATAGTCCTTGGAGGCAGTGACTGCAACATCTCACATGGTTAAAGGAGTCTCCAAAGTTTAAATATAGGCCAAAATTTGGATGGTGTTGTAATAGTGACAACACTTGGTGACACATTGGTAGAACTCCAACTTCTCTATTCTGGTCTAGGTCTAGCCTTTTAGGAAGTATTGATTCACTGTGTGGATCATTTGGGTTTCCCCACTTAACCCATTTATAGATGTAGCCTCCTCTATTCCCTTTATTAGCTAAACAAATTCAAAAATATTTCCATATCAAATTTATTTCGATCTAGGAAAATTATTATTTTGAAATGATGAGTTTTAGTTTCATATCTAGTAATGCTTTTCTTCTAGCAGGCCTGTTTAGTACCCCAGCAGAGTCACTATAGGATCAAAAGTGTTATCCGCCGAATTTACCCCCTAGGGACAATGTTCCTTAGTACACATGGATGTTTTACTTTTTACAGACCTTAGACATACTTTTTTCTAGTCTTACGCCCCAGTTGCATGGATGCAGGCCTATGAGAGCATTTTAAGCCTCCCAATCACTCCCAAGACTTCCTAATGCATGAAACTATGCCATTTTTCACTGTTGTCTATGCCTAAGAATGTGGATGTCTTATAGAGTGCCTTAGTCATTAGGAGATCAGTTTGATTTATCACTTATTAAAGCTCAAAACTTATCAGTTATAAGTATCCATGACTTATCATTGTCCTCAACATCTACATACATCCTCTTTGGACCTTTCTTCTGCTTCTTTATACTAGACCATTTGAGAGGGTGAGGCTATCTTTGAAGAGACAAACTTTTGGAGTGGTAAAGATCTTGAGTCTATGCTATTATTTTTCCAGAGAGAGAGCTTGTGATTTCCTTGCTACTTGAGTGTTTATTTTCATGGTCATTTCCTTGTTATAATGAGGAGACTCTACCGTATAGTGGAGAGGAAGCTTTGAGGTAAAGGTATAAGCTTGTTATATAATTTTTATGATTAATAGAAACACATGTTCCTTCCCTACATGCATTTGTATTCAACATGCGTTATGGTTGATTCTATGATATTTTGATCTAACGAACTTCCATGGAAGGTCACTTGTTGTCTCCATTTGTTTGTGCTTGTGTGTAGGGATCGAGATCTGGTGTGGACAAAGTATATCACTCAAGTGGAGTGTGGGAATATGCATCAGACCCAAAATCCTTCCCCAATCTACGAGGAGGCTAGGTGCATACATTATTCCTTGTAGTTTAGAACTGACTTCTTGATGCATGTTCGATCATTTTATAATGTAAAGGAGGTTGGCAGTATGGATGACACGTGGCATGCGTATTTGGCATTTTAATGGGTCATAAGGGGCCAAAACGAGGTGACATGTGTCACCACTCACAAGGTGACACATGGCAAAGTATGACATCATCTTGCAGATTGACAATCGAAGGATGAGGAAAATCGTTGTATCAAGTTTAAACCTTCGATTGAAGGTCTCTGATATAGGGACTGTCATGCAGTCATAAGGAGTCAAAGAACCAAGGGCTAAGAAGCAAGGGGCAATCACATATCGATGATCGTAACCATGGAGCAACATGTAATCGGTGTTCTATAAAGGTGCATATTGTGGAAACACCTGATATCATGGGCCCAAAGTGAGGTGGATAGGTGGCATAAGGAGGGTTGCATGATTATGTGCACTTTATGTATCAAACAAATGGTTGGGCAGAGAAGTTCTTAAAGGTTTTTTTTTTTTTTTGTGTTAAAGCCTTCACGCTAGCCCTCCCTTATCCTATTTCCATGTGGGCCAAACCACATTGCATATCACAATTGCAAGAGTTGGGAGGGTGCAACCAGAGGCAAGGATTAGATATTCCCGATCTTTGAGCTCCGATATTGCGAAAGGATCCCAGGTGCACATGTAGTATGGTCCTATGTATTATGCGTTGGGATCGGTTACAATGCAATATATTAAAGAATTTGCCCCCATCCTAGCTAAAACGATTTTAGCTCCAGAAGCATTAGGCCTCGAGTCCCAAGGTTTATACCATGCAATTTTCACCTAAGCCCTCGAGACTAAGGCATAAAGGGCCAAAGGATATCGAAAATTGTAGCTTTATGAATCCTGTTCAATTTAAAGTTCCCGAATTGCCTGATCCCTGATACACTTGTATGATTGTTTCACATGGCATGATTGGTTCTGTTGGCTTAATAAAGAATGTAAGAAGGGATGGATGAGTTAGCAGTTGTGTTTAGAATATGTTATGGCCATAATCAGTGATCGCTCCCGGTTCCTGTAAGTGAATAAATAAAACTGTTAAGACTGAAAGTGATAGGGAACCGATCGAGAGAGTATGAGACATAATTTAGCAGAAATGTGTTGGACCAGATGCCAACAAAGAGAGTGGCATGGATATATTTTTACAGGACCATCATTTCAGTTTCACTAGTTAATTTTGTTGTTGTTGTTTTTTTTTTTTTTATTACTATTGTATTATGTTTTACTTCCAAGAAAATTATCTTTCTGTTGTAATAATTGGAGGCGACAGAGCCTGCACGCTGAGGCAACTAGTCATGTAAACAACTAGAAGCTCTAGACTGAGATATTTTGTAATTTTCATGTTCTCCTTCTCCTTATAAAAGGGAGGAAGAAACACTTAGAAAAGGTTTTGAATCCTAAAGATTAACTACATGTTATTTCCGAAACTCTAGGACTTCAAGACTTGCATCTTTCAGAATATTAATGAAATGGTGGTGATTCCTATATTCGAGTACTACATTGTGTTCCCTCTCTGTTTAAATTCCATTATGTTCACATTTCCTTTTTGATTTCATGTAATTGTAGCTGCCAGAAATATTTCATATGTTCTTACAGATTCATTTGTATTGACTTGTTAATGCACATGCATGTATGTATCTTTGGGATTATATCTTTAAATAGCACTCCATGAATCATAGCACCAAATCCTCTTTCATCCATTATGTTTGTGTTTAACTCAGGTAAGTGTATAATTCTTGCAGTTTGAATCTCTATATGATGATTTATTCTGTCTCCTTATCTTCTTTCATTGCTCTGCAAAAGATGATTAAACTATAGGTCCTCAAACTACTCAACCTCCACTAGTTCATACATATATTTCTGTAAAATTTATATCTGAAAGAGTACCCAAAATACATGACTTATGTCCTTGGAAGAATGAACCAACCCATGTTGTTTATTTTATGTATTTACATATGTGTATAAAATGTATATTATGTCTCTATTTTCCTGAAAATCATATGAGACACATAAAATCTAGATGTTACTAGGCACTGGTCTTGTAAGAAATTTGAGGCTGTCCCTGGAATGGACAACATATATGATTTGGACATGAGACTTTTGTGGCCTTTGTGCACTTTCGTCACTTTTTTTTTAGTGATCTGTTTCTTATTTTGGTTATTTTTGTCACAATTGGTGATGTTGTGATTGGTTGTGTAGTTGTGATCTAGAAAAGTTATTTTAAGTGTGTTTTCATTACTTCTTATCACCCTCATCTGATCTTGTTTAGGCCTTCTTGCCTCTAGGGTCTAGTTTTGACCTTTGTTGGAGATTAGCCTTAATTGAGCCATTGTGATATAACCCTGGAAATGCTTACATTTCCTTCCTTCTTTCACTTTTGGTTTTCGATTTGATCGCTTTGAGTTTGTTTGTTTGTTTGGTTTTGTTTTCCTAGTTGTGGTGCTTTTGGAATGCTTTGCGTTCTTTATTGGGAACCTTTTTTTAGTCTCTTTTAGATTACTTTGATTTTCGTTTTTGGTTTGTTTTTGGGTTATCTATATAAAACAAAAATTGCATAATTTTCATCTAAGAGGAATTAGTGAGAGGTGCATCATAATAGGCATTGGTGTGTTGTGAAAAATCTTACCCTCTTGTAGTTAGAATTCATTGAAGTGAAAAGAAAACTTGCATATAGTTGCATCAAGGTTACTAACAAGAGTCATTCACACCATCTAAGTTTCATGTCGTATCCCATTTGTGTAAAGAACAACCACTTAAAATCAACACGTTAATAAAAATAACTAGATTTGTCTTTTATTTTTACTGGTAGTACAATAGCACTAGCTTAGGTTAGGGTCTTGGAGATAGGAGTGTGAGTGAATTGCTCCAAGACTACAAAATCAACTTATCAAATTGTGATAGGGAGTTAAATTCATTTTTAGTTATGCAATCTGGGAAGCCCTCCTCACAAAATGGTTAAGCATGAGGTAACACTTGGTCTAGGTGGGGTGACATGACCCATTTCTCTCAGTTTCGGGTGGCGTGATATAGTGGAATTTGCACGCATTAAAAACAATGTTATTATAATTTCTTATAGAATTTGGGGACCAATTGGGAAGAAAATATAAAGGGAGTGTTGGTCTTAGCTCCTTTTCAGAATTAAGTGTCTTGGCCTTGAATGTGGATTTGTCCTGTGATTATCCCCCCAGGTCATGTTATTGTTGGTGGTAACCATAGTGGCCTATCCCTTAGGGCTCATACAAAGATGGAGGGTTGGGGTCATCTTCTCTACACCTGGGAAAGATATTAGTCATACTCTCTCAGTCCTCTCGGGGGGTGTTCCAAGTTTAGTGAGGGCACTTGTACCGAGTTTGCCACTAAAAGGTATGGGAAGCAGGTCGCTTGTAAATGATGTCACATCGCTAGAATCCGACCAAAAAGGAAATTGAGAAGTGGTTGGATAGGAAGACCCATGAATTCATGGCACATGAGAATGAAAATCCGTGGTTGACAAAAGAACAATGGTTGGACATATATTTGTACATAGAAATACATGAAATTTTCTCTTGCACCGTCTTTATTAAACTATACGAGTGGATCGCTAAGCTGGCAGACAACCAAGGAAGGTGGAGGCTTGACAGTCCAATAGTGTGGACTCCAGAGCTGGTGTGGAGGTTGGAAGCATCCAAAGATAAGATCACGTGCGCCATTGATCACTGGCTTGATCGAGTCATAAGAGGATTTGTAACAGAATTCGCCATTAATACCTCAGTCAGTTACAACAAAGTAGAGTGACGCTTCTTCAAGGGATCACGGGGTAAGTATTTGAGATCCTTGAATACCTAGATTAAGATCCTCTTGCATGAAAAGAAGGTTATGCCATTGCTTTGATGTTTGGATCTACGCGAAGTGGACGAAGCTTTAGAAACCAAGAAAAATTAGGGCCTGAATATAGCCCATTGATTAGACCTCCTTAAAGTGATGACAAGGGAGTTGTACACGCCTCACTGCAGAGCGTTGTCCAATTGATAAGGAAAGGTTTTCCATGGACACAACATCCATCCACTCCACCCCCACCTTCACCTCCACAGCACACACCTTCGCCCACACAGCCACCACCACCTCTATTGTTCAACATGTCAAATACGATGAAGTTGCCAGTTATCAAGGGCCTAGGAAGTGAGGACATAGACCAATTTTGGTTTGTTAGGAAGGTTGTGTGGACAATACAAAAAATTACAGATGATAATATAAAGAAGGAGCAGTTGGTTATCGCTCTGCAGGATCGAGTGCTGACATGGTACATTAAGTACTGCAACGATAATCCATTAGCATCATTAGCAGACACTCGGGCTTCTTTGAACAAAGAATTTGGTAAGCCTAAGTCTGACTTGCAATCATTAATTGGATTCAAGAAAATCACGATGAGGGCCAGTGAAACTCCCTGGGAATTACATCAAAGATTGAAGTGCGTGTTCCGTGAAGCCTCACTCCTGCCCCACCTAAGGATTTATTTATCACAGTAGAAGATAGGGACTCAATCGAAAGCTCTAGAAATCACGATGAGATTACATGAAACACCTATTTAGGATGCATCTTTGGGAGTCCAAGAAATTCAATCACAGTTGTGGAACCTCTGCTTGGAATTGTAGAGCTTAAGAAAGGAAAAAGAGGCTAGACCATAGGTGCACGAGGAAGTTTGGTGCCTCAAGTGTAAGAGCTAGGGACATGATAAATATCACTGCCATGTCTTCACAAATTATATCACTAGGGGGGGGGGTAATGCCCCTTAGGCAGGAAGCTCCAACAGGACCAAGTGTAGGACCCGCACTATGGTGCGTTATTTGTCAAGTGGCTGGAAAACATGTAACAAATAACTTCCATTTGTTGCAAAAGTTTGTGCAGACACCACAACAATTTTTCTGCGATTTCTACAAGTTGACGGGCCATGATGAGTGCCACTACCGCAAATTGGAATTGATGATGGAGAGGACGCCTACTTATTGAATACAACTAGAAACTATGCCTCTGGATCAGGGCGTTGGGGGAGCGCTCGGAGGATATCAAGGGCGCAGATAAGACCAAGGAGGAGGAGGACCTAGTAGAGGTCGTGGACAGGTCATTTGCTATAACTATAGGACACCAGGGCACTACGCGTGGGAGTATCCAAATCAAACATGCCCGTCATGTCAATAGTGTGCTCAGTTTGACCACACAATAGAAGAATGCCTTGTGTTGATAGCTAAGATGTAGGAGAAGAAGGCACAACCTCAATAACTTACCCAGAACTTGTAGATAATGAGGGTTGAGCCCCGTGAGGAAGATTTGAATGTGAATATCGTGCTAATAAGCAGAATAACAACTGGTGATGATAAAGGAAAACGACCTAAAGAAACTGGGTGGGTCTGTAAGGCCCCAGAAAAGGAAGTTGTCTTCGATATGGAGCACATGAAGGAGACATTTATGGAGGCAAAGAAAAA
Organism: Pinus tabuliformis; assembly: GCA_031772625.1. NCBI lineage: Eukaryota > Viridiplantae > Streptophyta > Pinopsida > Pinales > Pinaceae > Pinus > Pinus tabuliformis. The sequence goes on along the minus strand of CM062814.1, from coordinate 431,096,104 downwards.
CATCGTTGAAGCATCTACTTCAGGTAGTCAGGGAAAACTACTAGGAACCAATGCACCCACAAAGATTGATCCCTCTGTACTCACCACGTTCTTGGAAACTTGTATGAAACTGTTGCGCGATAGAAAGGTTGTAAGGGGGCTACAAGAATTGATAAATATGTGCGATGGTAAGGAAAGTACTCTAGATGGACACCACATAGTCGGGAAGATTGGCAAGCATAAGGAAAGAACAGCGTGCGAGATGAGGCTCACTGTGCAAATAAGAGACTATGAGATGGACCAGGTTATTTTGGATCTGGGGTTTGATGTGAACGTTTTGCTGAAACAGACGTCAGAGAGAATGGGGAGACCTATGTTGCAGTGGTCCCTGATTCAATTGAGGATGGCTAACCTGTAGAAGATTATCCCTATGGGAGAATTACGTGGAGTCATTGTAGATATAAAAGGTGTGAGCATGCTGGTTGACTTTGAAGTGCTAGAAATTGTTGATGACAACAATACATACCTCGCGCTCCTTGGAATTGATTCAACTTTTGATATGAATGGGTTCATCAACTTGAAGAAGCGAATAATTTCATTTTAAAGGAAATCGCTCCATGTTGTAGTACGATTGGACCTTGCAAAAGGACAACGCTATACTGAATTGGTCCACGACTATGAAGAAAGAGATGATGATTTGGATCAGATTTACAAAATAATAGCGCGAGATCAAGACTTGATTAACCCAAAAGTTGATGGACAAATTTCATGGGATCGCGAAAGCTCCCGTACATCGAATTCAGATGAATAATTGGAGCATTGACAGAATCGGTTGCACGAATTATCTACACTATGCTGTAACATGATGACTAAATCATTGCGTTGTGTGTCCTCGAAGGTAAGAAATTTACCCTATTATGGTGGTTTAATTGATGTAGATTAGTTTTTAGATTCCTTTGAAAGAGAGGTACCTGAGGATCATCGCTTTCAACTGCTGGATTTGGCACCATGTGCTATGCTTGCATGATGGTGGGTTATGCACAAAGACAACTTTGATGAATGGCGCAATTACAGAAGAATGATGAGGTTGCGATTCGGTCGCCCAAAAGTTTGGCTAAATGAGAAATATGATGGGAGAAATGATCCACGCGACCATTTAGCAAAATGGACTACAGTTTATGGAGCAGAGCCTCAGCCATAATGGGTGCATTTCTCTCATACATTGGATATAATCCCTATGAATTAGTACCTGGAAACCGAGCTCTACCATGGGACCATGGAGTGGGATATATTAAGGGAAGGATTTATGATGACCTTTAGTTTTGAGGATGGGATTGAAAGCATTGATGAAGCTTTGTAGGAGGTTAAAGCATTGAACTTTAGAATACCACAGGACCCTTTCGAGTTGGTTCAGCCAGACTGGAGCACCCAACTACGCCATGCATTGGAATGCTATAATGTGACTGCTGAAAGGGAGGATGAGGATCCAAGAAATATCAATATTCTAGAGGTAGAAGGCCATTGTATAGTTGAAGGTCCATATATAGAAAATCCAGACATCATCGTGCCATTGAAGACTAGGCAAGTGAATATTGGTACTGAAATAGAGCCAAAATTTGCGAAGATCGGGGATTACTCAGATGATGCCACGATGGATAGAGTTGTTGAGTTGCTCCGCGAACATCAGGATTTGTTTCCTACAAAATTTGTGGACTTAAAAGTTATCATAGGTGACTTGGATGTGATGAAAATTAACTTAAAGCTGGGCACGAAGCCTATTAAGCAGAGGCCATATCGCCTTAATCCCAAATACAAGGAAAAGGTTTGCTTAGAGTTGGATAAGATGCTAGAAGCAGGGATCATCGAACTAGTTAAATAATTTGACTGGGTGAGCCCGATGGTATTTCAGGAAAATAAGCAGACGGGAGAAATAAGGATTTGCGTAGATCTAAGAAAGCTTAATGATGCCTGCATCCATGATCCTTTCCCAACGCTATTTATTGATGAGGTACTGGATAATGTGGGAGGGTAGGAGGCTTACTCATTCACTGATTGTTTCTCTGGATACCATCAGATTAATATCAAGCTAGAAGATAGGAGTAAGACAACCTTCACGATGAAATGGGGTTGTTTCCAGTATATTGTGATGTCGTTTGGACTCAAGAATGTGTTAGCGATATTCTCTCGCGTAGTCATCGTGATGTTCAAGGAGTTTATTCACAAATTCTTGGAGGTATATTTTGATGACTAGACAGTGTTTGGTTAGTAAAGTGCCATGTATCTAATCTACGCTTAATATTAGATATGCGCTAAAGGTATTAGATCACACTGAACCTGAAGAAGTGCTTATTCTATGTACCCTTTTCGATTTTGCTGGGTCATGTGGTGTGCAAGCAAGGAATAATGGTGGACCCTACCAATATCGTGGTGATAATCAATTTGGAGGCCCCAAGGAGTGTCAAACAGTTGTGAAAAATGCTGGGCCATACTGGGTATTATAAAAAATTCATCAAGGCTTATGCTCAGATTACTGTGCCTATGGAGAAGCTATTAAAGAAGGATGCTACATTATGTTGGGATGAAGAATGTCAACACAGTTTGGATGTATTAAAAGAAAAGATGGTCACTGAGCCGATCTTGGTCTTCCCAGACTGGAAGAATGAATTCCATGTGCATGTTGATGCCTCATGTATTGTGTTGGGAGAAGTGATGACACAGGCTAGTGAAGGAGAGATGGGTCATTCTATAGCATTTACGAGTAGAAAGTTGTCAAAGGCTGAGAAGAACTAATCAATGACAGAGCGCGAAGGATTGGCTATGGTGTATGTGCTCCAAAAGTTCAGACACTATTTGTTGGGCGGATATTTCCAGATGTACATAGATCACTCTGTCTTGAAGTACCTAGTTAATAAGCCTGTGTTGGGGGGGAAGATATGCAGATGGCTACTGCTATTTCAAGAATATGACTTTGAGGTAAATGTGAAGCTAGGTAGGTTGAATGTAGGACTTGACCATCTGTTGCAGATTGAAACAGGGGAGGAGCCTACTAATTTGGAGGAAGGGTTGCTCGATGAGCAACTCTTCACGGTGCATGTAGTGGATAACCATTTTACAGATATTATCCACTTTTTGACTATAGGGATGGCTCCAGACAAATACACTAGTCAGCAGAAGAAAGAGTTAGTAGTGAGCATGATAGATTTCTTAGTAATTGCAGGACATTTATATAAGATGGGTCTAGATGAGATACTTCGATGATATGTACCTGATTTTGAACGAAACAAGATTCTCGCTGAAGCTCATGGGGGAGCTGCGGGAGGAAATTATGTAGGAAAAGCCATAGCACAGAAGATTTTGCGTGCGGGTTTGTGGTGGCCTACATTACATAAGGATACCAAAGCATATTGTAGGGCGTGTGATGCATGTCAGAGAATGGGTAGACCATCGCATAGGGATGAGTTGCCACTGAACCCTCAGATGTCGTTACAACCATTTGAGAAATCGAAAATTGACTTTGTAGGACCGATTTAGCCCCTAGGCAAGAAAATAGGGGTGTGCTATATCATCACTGTGACAGAGTATCTGATCACATGGGCAGAGGCACAACCTATGAAGGATTTTACAAGGGCCACAACAACAAAGTTCTTGTTTGAGTACGTGTTAACCAGGTTTAGCTGCCCAAAAGTGTTGATGAGTGATTGCGATACACACTTCCCTAATGAAACGATCAGCGCGCTAACCGAAGAATTATAGGTTTATCATCAAAAGAGCACACCTTATCATCCTCAAGCTAATGGAACAGTTGTGGACTTTAACAAGATATTGGAGAACGCGCTGACATAGATATGCAACATGGAACGGAATGATTGGGACAGACACATACCAACAGTGTTATGGGCATACATGACTACTTGCAAAAAGCTAACAGGTCAGACACCTTTTCCATTGGTCTATGGCATAGATTTGTGATGGCTATGGAATATATTGTGCCTAGTCTGCACATAACAACTTTCACAGAGATGGTAGACTATAGAGTCTTGGAAGAGTGGCTCGCGCAACTGATGAATCTCGAAGAGAACAGATTCTTGGCTGGATTTCACCAGCAAGTACAGAAAGAACACGAAAAAGAATGGCACGATTGACACATCATGTTGTGCACATTTAAGGTAAATGATTTGGTTTTATTATATGATAGTAATTTTGCTAAGTTTCCAGGAAAGTTTAAGATGCGCTGGCTTGGGCCATATGTCATCAAAGAAATTACAAATGGAGGCACAGTTCAACTTGTGAAGCTGAATGGAGAACCTTTTCTGGGAAGGGTGAATGGAAGCCAATTGAAGCCATATACAAGAGATCCGACTCAATGACTATATGGCGGTAGGACAATCTTAGTGCTCCTGGCAATTGCAAGGGAGCGCTGGACTATAAACTACATTGCCCGGTTTGAGGAACTACGCGATAGGGGGGCTGCGTGAAAAAGGGAGACGTTACTGTATCAGAAGCTACGCAAAGGGAGTTTCGCTAAAAAAGGGGATACTGCACAGTGAGAAAGTGATTGGTAGAGTCACTATTCATGATTTGATAGCTAGGAGACAGTTAATAGGAGCGGGTGACCGACATTTAAGGTTAAAATATTTGAAGATCTTCCACCAAACCAAAATTAATGATCGAATTTTGGGGGGAACGGTCAGCTTTGAATTCAAAATCCCATATAAATTATGCATGCTGGTCCATCAAAGAACACTTTGTACCCTTAGGGTTTTTGAGCTATGATGTCTGTTACTTATGAGCTGCTCGTTTTTTAAGGATTTAGTCATGAGCCCTACTTTTGCAAATTTTTCAAAGTTAAATAAAAAATCAATCCTTGGAGAACATGTTGGGTCTGAGCCCTGCTGAGACTGTGAGCACTAGGGGAGACATTACATCCAAAGGAGCTGCTCAAGAAGTGGTGAGCATGGAAGCTCCAGCTCCTGTGCCTATGGCACTGAGGTCACCTAGACCGAAGCCTATGCCTGTGCGAGAAACCCGGAAGACAAAGAATGAGAAGTAGAAGAGGTTGGTGCCAGTGCGCAAGTTGCCCAGGAAACATGCCGTTGCTCAGAAGGAGAAGAAGGATAAGAAGCCTAAGAAGGTTGTGGATTTGGAATTTGAATAGGGCACGAAGGATATAGACATTGAGGGAGTGGAGCCCATCACCAAGTTACCCGAATATATCCCTCCACAAAAAGGGAAGGTGAAGGTCCCCACTGACCCAGACTCATACAAATTCCTCATTCAGATGCCCCTATTTCTAAAGAAGATAACCGTTGAAGGTCCGCACCTCGTGCAGGTTCCCCTGCTAAAAATGTAGGACTGGGACTTGCCTGACCATGAGCGGTTCCCTCACCTCGCGACAGACCATTATATGAGGTGCATGTATTACCGAGACTCAAGTGTCACTGACATGGGGACTGCTGAATGGATCTCTGGCATGGAACAATCCAGGTTGTTGAACTTGCTGTGGATGCCCCACTACCACCTCTCTAACATTAACACCACATGTATACGACAACTACTTACTCTGGTGCATGATTGGTGCTTATGGCTTGGCACGCATATACCCATCATGGATATGCTCATCCTATTAGAAAAATATTATATATGACAGAGAAATGCAAGACATATAATATGTGGAAAAACACAAACACATAAAACTAGAGAGACACAGATATGCGTGGTTCACCCAGTTTGGGCTACGTCCACCTCGAACAACCAGTGCTTCCTTTATATTATCCAACAAAATGAAGAGACACAACCTACAATAGATCCACTGTAATATCCTCTATTTTCTCTCACAGTCTCACCTCTCTATTTCTCGCTATGATAATACACATATATTCAACAGCCTCAATACAATACCCTCATACAAAGAGAGGGGTTGCCTTCTAGGGAAAAAAACCCTAAACTAAACATAAATTCTATTGTCAGATCATCCGCCTAATAAACGGCCCAGATTGACTAGAAATTACTGTACTTTTACAAGGAAATTTTACATCTATTTTTAGCTTCAGGGGCGCTACCCCCGAAAACCCCGCCGGGGGACCGCTGGCCCCTGAACCCCCGCGGGGGGACAAGTCCCCCCCGCACCCCCCTGCATGGAGGGGTGTAAAATGTTCCTGGGGTATACATCCGGCTGGAACAAAGACCTTTAAATTAGGATGATAATCATGCTCCACACCCAACACATCCACATGATTATGCACCTACTACATGAGGGGTTGAATCCGGTCAAGGAGTTTGGCAGAAAGACAAGCGAGAGAGACTTGGTGGAGAAGATGAAAAAGAAGTTTGAGCTTATCAAGAAGCTACGTGACTATTCCATCACATTCATCAATGATCTCATGGTGAATATTTCCACCCAAATACTGGCTATAAAATTTATGAGGAAGTGCCGTGCGGATGAGGTTCTGGTGCCTGTGGTGTCGTTAGTTGGAAAATGCACAGAGGGATTGCAGTTTAACTAGTCATGGTACTTATGCAGCGAATTCCTTATGAATTGTCGCTAGGCCCAAGATAAGAGCAAGACCTTCCACTACGTGTGGTTGTTGCTCTCCATTGTGCTCGTCGCATGAGATCTGCTGGAGGACATCCAATTTCCTTCATTGAAGGCAGGATTGTCAGAGGCCGCACAGTTTGCCTCCCTCTGGGCCATGAAGGATCCTGCGTGGCTCAAAGAGACAAATATTTTTTGGGTGTTGATGGAGGTAATCTTCCACATGGCCATCAACCAGCTCCCAAAGTTGTCCTCAACCTTGTATGAGTAGTTGTCTGCGTATGTTGAGTTCAAGGTAGATTTACACCGCGTCTACATTCGGGCATGGAAGGACCCACAATAGAAGTGGTTTGATTTTCTATACTTGGTCACTGATGATGCCATATAGGAAGTGATCAAGTGGTGGCTGGCAGATTGGAACATCCTGTACAACTTAGAGGTAGGCACCAACAATGGTACGGGGAGCTCAATTGAGAAAAAATGAAAGGATACAACAAAGTAGGTGGCATAGAAGTTGGCCACGCAACAGAAGAAGGAGGCCGAAGAGAAGGCTCGAATGGAAAAGGAGCACGTTGACAAGGAATAGGCTGAACAAGAACAACATGACTCCGAGCAAAGCGACAAATCACCTTCACCTGAAATTGAGGAGGAAGAGCAGTTTGCGCCGGGCGGTGGTGGTGTTGAGGGGTTGTTACACTAAAAAATGTCACCATGACTATTTACAGTTAGTATGGCTCTATCAACAGTCATGCTATCCTCTTAGGCAAGTCTTATGCCTCTGCTCTCCATGTCAGACTCCAAAAAGAGAGAAAGTCTTTATAAATGTATTTATCTCTGGGTACGCAGGTTCTCTCAACCTTACCTGCGGGTACGCACTCAATGTTCACAAAAGCTGCGTCCTTGTACGCTCTGTATGTAAAGGGGCAGGTGCGTCCCCCTGTAAAGGTCAAAATGCGCAAGTTTCATCTTTAAAAAGTTACTTGTGGTCATTTCTAGAGCATTCTAGAAGGTTGTTCGACGTGTATTGAGCGCCTCCAGATGGTTCATGTACCCCTACCAAAGAGGAACTTATCCCATCAATGAGGGAGCTATCCCATCCAAAGAGGGGATTATCCCATTGATGGTGGACCTGATTAACTTCCTCTTGAGCACTATAAATACAGGCATTGGGCCAGAAGGAGGGGAGGTTGGAAGCTATACATTTCTAAGGGTAGATGCTGCTGGAATTAGGACTCCCATTTAGAAGCTTGTGAGGAGAGATTGCCATCTTTACTTGTTCTATTTGGAAGTGGGTGAGCTTTGTCAAAGTAAAGGAGAACTCTTGATGGACCCTGGGAGGGACTTGCACAACACCAAGGCTCAGGTTGTAATTGTTCCTTTTGTTTCCTATTAATGCAAATGAGTCCATTCTTCTCAATAACTTGTTATTTATGAGTTGTTTCATGTACTCCTTGGTCTATGTGTTAAATATGTTTTATTCTATGAGATTATCAAGTGCTATTTAATCGTTTGATTGTTAGTGAATGCAGGTTTCAAAGTGAAGGAGGAGCTCATCCGGATCAGTGGAGCTGGACTGCTACAACAGCGTTGGACTACAGGTAGGATCTGAACACTTGATTTCTTATATAGTAAATGCATGTTTAGAGAAGGATTGCTCTTATTTGTCTTGTTTGTCACTAGAGAGTCTTAGGCTCCTAGGGAGGTTGGTTGTGTCCGCACAATCGACTCTTTCCGCCTGACAAATTGGCGACTCCGCTGGGGACTCCATTGATGTGAAAGTCTTTTCCTTTGTATGCAACTTTGCTCTGAGAAAAGTCATTTATTTTCTGGTTTTTGGCTCTGTGACTTTGCATTTGGGTGGGTTAGCTTAGGGTTAGATTGAATTTAATTTTTCTTGAGTTTTCTAGTAGGACGCACCCTCTGAGTATTGCACAGTGCGTCCCTGTACGCACTGTCGCTGTGTGCACAGAGCGGGCCCGCACCTGTCTTAACGGGTTGCCTGCGTCCCCTGCTAAAGTTTAAGAAAATTCCATTTTTTGCATTTTTGCTCTTAGATTTTGCTTTTTCTTAGTTTTTACTGCCCAGATCCATTAGTCTCTTGTCAAAGATCTTCACCTGAACTTGTTTCGATAGCATTGAGTGTTTTAGTGGATTTCATAGAAGTTTAAGCCCTAGGGTTTGATTTTTGAGTAGGTCTTGTAGTGACTTTGGCGGTAGAAGTTGTCAAGCCTTAGATCTCTCTGGTTTTGTCAGCATTCTTAGAAGTCAGACCTGTCATAAAGTCTACCTGTGAGAGCAACTTACCTTTGAGTGGTCTCTTTGGCAAATTTCGAAGTACTTGTTGATTAATTATTGAATTCCATTTTACAAAAAGAACAAAAAGATTTGAGTTTTGTTTTGACTGGTCTTTTGATTCTGCATTAGCTGGTCCTTGACTTGATTGTGGTCAAGTAAAACAACCTAGAATCATCTTTGTAGGTTTTTGCCTCGTTAGGTTTGCTTAGAGTAAATTTCTTTTTGATTTGCTTGTGAGTCAAGTTTTCCTAGATTTTATAATTTTTGAGATTGATTTTCGTTAAAATAGATTTATATGCTTTATTAAAAAAGAGAAAATACAAAACCACCTCCTTTGAAAAGTTTTGTTTCAAGTAGCGTTGAAGAGTTTTGAAAGAAAAAGAGTTTTTCGTGCACGTAAGGAGTGGTCATGTTTGTATGCTTGAAAAGATAAAGAGAATTGTTTCTTTGATTGTCTTTACTAAGAAAGTTGTTTTCTATAAAATTTGCATCTCTCAACTCTCTTAGTTAGGAATTTCATTGAAAGAGAAAAGTAGCGTAAATCATCTTAGGTGCATCTTTGTAGTGGTTTGAGTCGAGTCTACACACCATTGGTTTCACTTCCGCTACCTTTTGTCTTTAAGAAAAACCATAAAATTAACGCTTAAAGTAAAATCAACGTAGTAACTTTTATTTACTAGGGCTCTAAAACACCAATTTAGATCAGGCTAGTGTCTTGGAGTAGGAGAGTAATTAACTCTCCAAGACAACAAAACCAAACAAGTAGCTTATCTTGTGATAGAATAAATCCAATTGTCTCATTTGTACTCTGGGAAAGCTCCTCTTAAAGGAGAAGCACGAGCTCGTGTCCGAACCAGTGAGGGGATCGATCCCCCCTCGTTGGGAACGACGCCAGACACGCACGTATTACAAACGGTAAACCTCGGATTAACCATTGTCGAGGAGCCAGGGGTCACTTGGGGGTAAACCTTGGATTATTGTCAAGGAACCGGCAAGGGGATTGAGCTAGATACTCTGCCCTTGCGTGCTGTCGGAGTGTAGACTGTTCCCCGAGGTGCATTTGTTGCGGTTGGTAACCTTAGTGACCATTATCTTTAGGATTCTACCGAGGTGACGGTGGAGGGAAGATCCCACTGTACCTGGAGCAGACGTCGGCTAGACTCACTTGGATTTTCCGGGGGGTTCACTTCACTCGAGACGGTTAAAGTGGAGGAACTTGTGCCGGTCTATTCATTAAGCAGGTTGCCGGGGTAACTGTTCCACCCGCCACTTCTGTACTGAATCCGGCGATGTTGGGTTTCATCTCCAACTAGCGTTTTCGGTCTGGAAGGCTACTGTTTGTGCTTGGTTTGACGCCCTAGATTCTTTAGGCGTGTGATTCAAATTTGTTTGGTTCTTTAGAGACTTTAGGTGGTTTGATTTGAGATTTTACTTTGTTTTCGTGTGTAGTAGTTAAAAGTTTTTAGCTGTGGCGGAATTACCGAGACAGTCCCATAGACTTCGGGGCCAGTCTCCTGAAGTTGTTTCTGTGGCCGAATTGTTGAGAAGATCCCGTAGACTTAGGGGTGAACCTCCTCGAGACGACTCCAGTAATCTAGAAGGTTTGAAGGTCCTTGTAACTCCTCCTAGTGGCAGTAGAGTAGGTTCACCTGAAGAAGGAGAATCTTCCTTGGTAGTCCATTCAGATTACCAAGGCCTAGAGACAGGTTATAATCCCGAAGCTGTTACAGTTTCTGAGCTTGTTGGTAGTTTTTCGTCTGCTAGTGATACAGGCGAAGAGCCTGAAATATCTGAACCTGTTACTCCGACTTCTAGTGTTCCAGATTCACCAAGAGTAGAACGAGTTAACACCGAAAATCTTCCTACTGGTCTGATTGCTATCGAAGAACTTGCTCCAGAGGAAGAAATAGGCGTCTCTAACCTTGAAGATCAACTTACTATTGATCTCAGGGAGCGTGAATCTATCTTTTACAGTCCTCCTAGAAGTACTACTTGGTACCTTTCGTTAACCAATTATTTAGACAACTCAAGGGTAGGTTTTTCTACACCTCGTACTCCTTTTCCACCTGGAGGTATTTACACTCCTGTAAATATGTCTGGTCAGTCGTCCGTGTTTACTCAAACTCCTGAATCTTTCTTACACGGCGGTCCTTCTGTTCCTACTGGGTATCAATCACTTTCTGGTACCTTTGCGGGGGCATCTCCTCAACCCGTTGATCATGGGTTATTAGCTGGAAACAATGGTAATATACCATTGGGTGTAGGAGACATTTACATGATGTCAGGTTCAGTTCCCGTTTCCCAACCTCAAGGTGGCCAATTACCGCCTGGGGGGTAGCCTCAGTTAACGCCTGGGGGGCAACCTCAAGGTACACAAATCGTGTCTGGGGGGCAACCTCAAGGTCAGTATGTACCTATGGTGCAATACATGCCTCAAGGTCAACCCCAGCCTCAATATGTACCCCAGGGTCAACCTCAGTATCAATATTTACCTCAAGGATTGCAACCTCAAGGGTATCAACCCCAAGGGTATCAACCTCAAGGGTATCAACCTCAAGGTCAAGGTCAACCCCAGTACCCGTATTTACCTCAAGGTTATCAACCTCAAGGTCAATACTCAGGTCAAGGTTATCAACCACCTCAAGGTCAGTCATATGTTCAAGGTATGGGAACTGCACCTTACAATTATCAATCCTATCCTCAATCCGTTTATGGATCTCAGTATCCTCAACCTGTTACGGGTCAATACCCCGGAATGTTAGTGTGGGATCCATCACAGGGTCAACAGGTGTTGCAGCCAAGTTTACAGTTGGTACCTCAAGCTGGACAACCCGTAGTTTCTGGTCCACCCCAGCAACCGCAACCTGTCCAGTCAAATGTTCAAACTTCTGTAACTTCGGTAGTTACTCAGCCACCAATTGCACCTAGTACTCCATCTCAAACGGCTGCTGCAACTACCGCTACATCTGCTGCACTTACTTCTGGAGTATCGACAGCTCCAGTTTCTACTGTCTCTGCAACCACTCCTCAGACATCTTTACCGTTGTCTGGATCTACGATTCAAACCACGGTCCAGATGCCTACAGGTCAGCCTGGTATAAGTACGGTTGTCACTACTCAACCTCAATTTGTTCAACAACCGTACCAGGGACAGTACCAACATGGGCAAGCTGTCCAACAGCCGGTTTACCAGTATCAACCGTATCCTGGGTACACTTATCAACAACCTCAACAACCCCAGTACGGTCCGGTTAATCCTGGTTTTCCAGGAGGATATAATATCCCAAATGCGACTCCTGTTCCTAGTTATCCTGGATATCCTCCTCCTGGGACTGGTCTTGTGACCCAGAGTTTTAGAGATCCTAACCGGCAGTTACTGTTTATCGCAACTTTGGATTTACCAGACTTGACGCGCCTAACGAACGATCCAATTCAATATCTTCCGTTCTGGCCGCCAATGCCAAATAAGTTGCCCAGTGATATACCCAAGTTCGAAGCTAAGTCTGGAGAGGATCCGTCCAATCATGTGATGACTTACCACCTCTGGTGTGCTTCAAATTCGATCTCGGATGATTCGATCCGCTTACGTCTTTTCCAGCGTACACTCATTGGTCTCGCGGCCAAGTGGTACATTGAGTTACCACGGGCCTCTTTTTACAATTTCAGCCAGTTAGCTACCTCGTTCTTAACTCACTTTCAGTTGCCGGTCAGATACGATAACGGCACGAAGTTATTAACTTCACTAAAACAATCAACGTCCACGTATATTTCTGATCACATTCATGAGTGGAGACGTCGAAGAAGACTAGTGAAAGTTTTTATCCCGGACCAAATCTTAGCTGAATGGTTTGTTAAATCATTATTACCGAAGATTACTGAAGATGTAGCTAAGGCCGAAGTAGTTACTGAGGAGCAAGTCATTGCTCAGGCGCAATACCTTGACTTAGTTTATACTCAGTCGGGTACGTTACACGAGAAGATTCCAGATCTTCCAAAATCGAATCAAATCGCTGCTGCTTCTTCGGGATCTCATGCCGCTGATGGTATGATTGGTATCGTGAATACAAAGAGTAAGAAGAAGTCTTCCAAGGCTTCAACTACTCCTATAATCACTTTGCCCGATTCCCCGACAGGAGAGTCTTCTCCTGAACTTTCCGCCGATATTCACGCTGTAGAGTCATCTACGGCCAAATCAAAAAACGGTGGAAAGAAGAAAGGAAAAAAGAAGGCTAAAGCAGACAAGGCTCCGAAGGAGAAAACGGAAAAGTTGGAAACCAATGACGAAAAGCGCAAACCTCGATATCCTTGTCTTATTTGTGAAGAGGATCATTTTACGAGAGATTGCCCTCATCGGGCCGAGGTTGTGAAAATAGTCAAAGGTTCTCCCACTCCTGCTGTGTTAAAAGATCCATTTCCAAAGCAGGAAAGTAAGATGATAGGTTATTCCTCGACTGCCAGTGAAGAACCCATTTTGATGATGTCTCATGTGAGGATTGCGACTCGATCACAAGATTATGGTAGTAAGAATCCTGTTGATGGTAAGGAAGCAGAATCTTCTCACTCTAACCCATCAACCTCAGCTCCTGGTTCCGATCCACTACAGATCGAGAAACCTAACCCAGACCTAGTAATCAAACCGCCCGCCAAGGGTGTACTTCAAAGGTCTGCTTTCAATCCACATGCGAGAGCAGCCTAGAATTACAACATTGTTGAGGACTTAGCTGTTTCACCCTCAGCAATGTCGGCTTTAGAAGTGCTGCAATCATGCCCAGCACAACGAAAATTACTTTTGTCGGCTATCGGAGCTGTTGATGTTCAGGACCCGAACCTGATAATCTTCGATCTAGAAAATAGTACACCGCGTCTACCCCATCAAATGGCTTTCCAAATTCCAGTGATAGTCAAAAACAGGCCTATTCATCGGACTGTGATTGATGAGGGAGCTTCTACGTGTATTATGTCGATTCAATGTTGGAGATCGCTTGGTTCTCCTTCGTTGAACCAATCCCCGACCATCCTTAAGGCCTTCGATGGCCGTGGGTTCCGTCCGTTTGGTATTCTACAGGAATTGCCTATAGGGGTAGAAGGTAAAACCGTTAGTCTGGATGTGGAGGTGGTTGATGCCCCTCTAGACTACAACCTTCTTTTGGGTCGAAGTTGGTCATATGCTATGACAGCGGTCGTTTCATCGGTCTTCAGAGTAATAAAGTTTCCATATAACGGTAAGATCGTGACGATTGATCAACTGTCATACTTTTCATCCGACCCAGCCTCTTCAGAGAGTATCCAGCATGTCGGTAAGACAACAATCCCTTATAGGGACGTTGGCGTAGGTTTAGTTAAAGATTCCGGTTTACTGGGAACTTTTCCTTTCCCTCCAATCAACGCAGACCCTTCGATTGCATCAATTCATATGATTACATCAGAAAACATTATTTATGATGATCCTTGGATTGTCCCATCTGAATCTGAGATAGACTCATTCGGTGATGCTATGCCTTTGAGTCCATATGAAATTGCTTATGAAGCTGTCATGTCTTTTACCGACTCGCGTTCAACCGAGCTCGACCAAATGAATGTGGTCAGTGAAGAATCACTTTTCACATCAACCTTAGAATGGATAGCGTTTCCCGAAGTCGTGTCATCTGACGAGCAACTTCGCAAAATCCTAAGTGTAGACGATCTACCATGGGAAGATCTCCATCACAGATCTTCGTTTTTACCTAAGGATGATGCTTTTGAAAATGATTTTTCATCTATCTTTACCGCTGAATATGTCAAGGACGCTCAGAATCCAATGAAACATTCTGATTCAGAGTTGAATTTAGGGAATATTTCTCGCACTATTCCCATTGATATTTCAGTGAAGCCCGGAATTGAGGAAAACATTCATATAGGTGCCTCATGTACAGAAGATGAAATCCAAACTTACAAGGCCCTATTCCAAGAATTCCGCAATGTGTTTGCCTGGTCTTACGAGGAAATGCCGGGAATCGACCCTGCCATTGTTGTTCATGAAATAAAGACCTACCCGGATGCTAAACCCGTCCGGCAATGGTTGCGTCAGATTCACCCTCGGAAAGCGGCTGCGATTAAAGCAGAAGTCGAAAAGCTGTTGAAAGCAGGTTTCATTTATCCAATCCCGTTAACGGATTGGGTATCGAATATTGTTCCGGTCAACAAGAAACAGGGAACAATAAGAATCTGTATCGACTATAGGGATATAAATCGAGCTTGTCCAAAAGACAACTATCCTACGCCTTATATCGATCAAATTATTGATGATTGTGCCAGAAGCGAAATGTTTTCCTTCATGGATGGTTTCTTCAGGCTATAATCAAATCAATATTCTACCTGCCGACCCACCAAAAATGGCATTCATTTGTCCATGGGGGACGTTTGCTTATTGCAAATTACCTTTTGGACTTAAGAATGCCGGGGCCACTTTTCAACGGGCTATGTCTTACGCATTTCATGACATCAAGCACATTGTGCAACCGTACCTCGATGATTTGCCTACTCATTCTTTACATCGAGCTGATCACCTTGTCCACTTACGAGCAATCTTTATGAGGTGTAGGCATTATCGAATTCGGTTGAATCCCCACAAGTGTGTGTTCTGTATAGAGACGGGTCGATTGCTGGGATTTGTTGTTTCAAAAGCCGGCATTCGCATCGATCCCTCGAAAGTCGAAGCTATCATCAAATTGCCTCCTCCTTCGAGTTTGCGCCAACTCCAAAGTTTGCAAGGGAAAGCGAACTTTTTACGCCGATTCATTCCAAATTACGCCGAGGTCACTAAAGGTTTTACACGGTTGTTGAAACAGAACGCTCAATTCTTTTGGGATGAGATTGCCCAACAATCTTTTGATGCACTTAAACACGCGTTGACCCATGCACCGTTGTTGCATCCTCCCAACTACAACCAGGACTACTTCTTATACCTCGCAGCTTCGCATTCCACCATTGGAATGGTGTTAGTTCAAGAAGATGAATTCGGAGCGGAACATGTGATATATTATCTTAGTAGGACCTTAAATCCCACTGAGCTAAAATATTCGCATGTGGAGAAATTGGGCCTGGCAGCCGTTCAAGCTGTCCAGCGTTTTCGTCACTACATTCTTCTCCGTAAAACTACAGTTATTTCGGATTGCAACCCTATGATTTATATTTTGACAAAACAACTGCTAGGGGGCAAGTACTCTAAATGGATCGTTATCCTGCAAGAGTTCGACTTGGAGTTTGAGAAGTCCAAGTCTAAGAAATCCTTAGTTTTTGCGGAATTGATGTGTGATTTCCCGCATGCTGACACAGAAACTGTGGCAGAGGAGTCCATTGCGGACGACTCTTTGTTTCTTATCAGTACTTTAGATCCGTGGTACGGGGATATAATCATCTATCTCCAAACCCAAACCTTTCGGCCTGAAGCTTCAAAGTCGGAACGTCGAAAAATTCGGTTTCAATCCCAGCAATACAAGATTATTGGAGATACACTTTATCGCCGGGGGGCAGACTTAGTTTTTCGACGTTGCTTAACTCACGAAGAGGCTGAGAGGGTTTTAAATGATTGTCACTCTGGAGCATGTGGCGGTCATATGTCTGGGTATGCCACAGCTCAGAAGGTGTTGCGCGCTGGCTATTTCTGGCCATCTATGTTTAAAGATTGTATCATTGCAGTCCGGAAGTGCCACAACTGTCAAGTGTTTGATCGCAAGATGCGCGCACCACCTGCTCCTCTCCACCCTATAATTGCCGTTGGTCCATTCGCCAAATGGGGTATCGATTTTATTACTTGTAACCCTCACTCGGCCGGGGGGCATGCGTATATCATCCTCGCGATTGATTATTTTACTAAATGGGCCGAGGCGATGCCTACATTCGACGCAAGCGGCAAAACAGCTGCAGTTTTCGTATTCAATCATATCATAACTAGGTTTGGTGTCCCACAAGCAATCATCACTGACCATGGGAGCCATTTTCGAAACATCATGATGACCGAGCTTACAAGCCAGCTTGGTTTGCGCCACGATAGCTCTACTCCTTATTATCCGCAAGCCAACGGTTTGGTTGAGTCTATCAACAAAGTTCTGGTTATCATGATCCGACGAACCATTGGTATTCATCGGTCGAATTGGCACAACATGTTATTTTCAGCGCTATGGGCATACCGAACCTCAGTGAAAACCTCAACAGGGTTCACTCCTTTCCAGCTAGTTTATGGTTTGGAAGCCGTGTTACCCATTGAATGCGAAATCCCATCACTTCAAATGGCTGTCGAATTACTTCCAGCTACTTCCGAAGAGGAGAAGCGTTTATTATACTTAGCTAAATTAGATGAGACTCGACGTGACGCTGCATTGGCAATCGAGACTCACGCGAAGCGAATGAAAGCTCAGTATGATAGAAATGTGACCCCTCGAAGTTTTTCGGAGGGAGACCTAGTGCTATTATATGATCAAGCTAACGATAAGCTAGGTGCTGGAAAATTCGTTCCTATGTGGCATGGACCCTACATTGTAAAGCGAAAGCTAGCAAAAGGGGCTTATGAGCTGGTAGATTTTGATGGGGACTCTTTGGGTAAACCCAGAAATGGACTTTACTTAAAGAGGTATTATGCTTAAATGGTGGGTATGGAGAATTTTTAGTTAGGTTAGGTTTTCTTTCTAGCTAGTATGTTTGTTAGTTTGGTTAGTGTGCTTAGCTTAGAAGGTGTGTTTTTCGTCGTTATTCTGGCTTATCTTGGTTTTACTCTTGATATTGCAGATGTCGACGCCTCTCCAAACATACATCGGATTTGCTGATGGTGCTTGTCGTAGTACACGGAATATCTCTTCCGCAGCTTGGGTTATCTATTCGCCCTCTGACGAGTTAGTTTCTATGCATGGGGTAAGCCTCGGTCAAACAACGAACAACATTGCAGAATACAGTGCAGTGGTTGAATTACTATCCGAATCTATTTGGAATTCGACGTTTGATAGTGAGGTTAGATTCTGAACTTGTTGTATTACAGCTTAATAGAGTATATGCCATTAGAAATCCTGTGTTATTAAGGTTGTTTTTGAGAGTGCGTCTCTTGGAACGTGAATTTGATTACATTGAATATCAGCATATTCCAAGGTCTTTAAATACATTAGCAGATGCAATTGCTTCTCGAATGTTGGATAGACATTTACGATAATCATGCAAGTAAATTAAAAAACATTTCATCACATATGTTAAACAAGATAAGCCGGTAATAGTGATATATATATAGATAGGAGTGTGTCAAAAAATATACATCGTCTTCGATCATAGGTTGAAAAACACCTTATGATCGGCAAAAATGATAAAGTACAAAAAGCCAAAAATGTCATATGTGTCTACAAAAGTGACTAGCCAATCGCTGGTGGTGCTCCCTATACGACACCACTGCACGGGCTACCTTACACAAAAACCTCCTAAACGGCCCAGGGACTGCGACTACATAGCGCTGAAGTCTGATAGGAATATCATCTATGGTAGTCTCGGGTATATCCACCGTCAGACGCTCTAGATCCTGCTCCAACTCAGCTAGTGACTCTGCAGCCGCGTCCTGTGGAGCTGGTACCGGTGCAACTGGATGTCTCCTCTCAAAAGGCCGGAGGTTGGCTGGCCGCTGTGGACCAACATCTGCATTTTGAAAATTTTTACTGTCAGTTTTGAGACGATATATATAAAAACAAAAAAAATAGATAAATTTAAAACTTGTGAAAAATAAAGTACCTCTGTCGTCCCATTGTTCTCCCTGTGGAAGAACCATGTCCGGATCACCTCGAAAATCTACTCCGGCATACGGAAAGTCCTGGATCGAAAAAACCTGGTCCTCTAACCAGTGAAAATAACCATCAGGGAATCGAACAACTACCGCGCCCTCGTCAGGATGCCGGGCCATCACCGTAACCCATCGTATCAACTTTGGCTCTCGAGGACCCAAGATATCAACAGTGAGTTGCTGAGGGATCAGCATCGGAACTCTCTCTAAGGCAAAGCTCACAACTAAAGGCCCATATCCAAAGGTCTTCAGTTGTCCGTTCTTTGCCCTAGTCAGTTGGCCCTTCATATTGGCCGACACAGCATCGCACCAGTTGAAGATGGTGCCTCGGAAACAGTCAATCACCATCCGCATTTGGGACCCGGTGGCAATATGTAAAGCGGCTGCACCGCAAATTCTGGTAACCGTGAAAGCTATAACCTTGAGTTCACGCCGAGAGATGTGTTTGATTTCTACGCCTTTCGCATGCTGTTGATTGGGTATGCACCAGTCTGCCCGGAGACTAGCGAGGGATTGGCCACCCGGCCTAGTCCCGGCTAGATTGAGTTGCTCGCCCCTATTTGGCAAGCCAGTGAGAAAGTATATGTCAGAGGGCTCTATCTCGAGCTGGTGCCCTCCGATGTAAAAGCATTGCTCATGAATGTTCCATCTCTCAACCAGCCACTCCAAGAATCTCACCTGAGCCCTCATGCCAGGTATGGCCCAGTATTTATATAGTCCGCATGCTTTTAGGGCATCAATGGAAGGTTGATGATTAATTGCGGCTAAATCAACGTCCTCGTGCTCTCTTTCTCTCCAATCCAACATGGTGAGTTCCCTACACACCAAGAAATAAAGATTAGAATTAGTTTGGGAAATTTCAAATGGTTATTTTTGGGGTTTGGGGTTTCAAATTCCGCCTTTCGCGGGGGACGCACCCCGCGTTTAGGACACAGAGCGTCGGGACGCAGCTGGCCTGAAGGTGGGCTGCGTACCCCGACCTTTTTCCTGTGTAGGAAAAGGTCGGGGGACGCAGGTCACCCTTAGGGCACCTGCGTACCCCGCAGAGCGGATTTTAAAACCCAAAACCCCCCAAAAACCAAAACTAAAACCTAAAACAAAATTTTAATCGGATGAAATTGAAGAGGAGGATGTTGTGAAATACCTGGAAGAGACGACGTTCGATTCTGACGGTCGGATTCTCCGCAGCGACCACGGGAAGTTTCTTGCCAAAAGTCCTTTTTTCAACCTCAACAGTAAAATGGTAAAAATGACATGGTAAAAAGTCTTTTTATAGGTTTTTTGGATGAATGAATGCTAGGTTTGTTTATTTTTCACCATGGAAGGATATTTTTCAATGCATTTTTGCCTATCTTAAACAGGTATGAGTAATGTGTCGTTTTTGTGCAGGACGAAGGGATTTTGAGGGAAATTGTCATTTTTCACGAACCAAAATATCAGAGTCATCTTTTAAGCCCTTTTCTGACTCCTAAAATATGAAAATATTGCCGAGCGTTTCTTTTACACTCGTTAAAACGGAATTAAAAGACGGTCCCCTTATAGCTCTTTTCTGACCGTAAAATCAGGAAAAGATCGCCGGGTTTTTGTCGTTTCAAACTCGATACTGGAAATAAAACGACGTGTCCTTGATCCATTTTTACTTTTCAGGTCAGTGGCACTAATTATGAAAGTACTCCTTGGTCGCAAGATCAAGCGGTTCCCCCAAGTATTATTTTATACTTTTTCGGGCTTGAGGGACACAAATCTACGAAAAAGTTCAACTTGGAGTCTTCTTAAGTTTTTCAGACTCTCTAAAATTGAAAAACGTCGAGTTTCTCCTATACTGGACTCGTTAAAACTTCACAGTAAAGGACCTGTTCAATTACAAACAGGAACGAACCACTCCTTCCTAGGGTTCGAATCAAAACTAGGTTGGACTCATCCGAAGGATGAGCTTATAATCAAGCATATGTTATCCTCCTCAAGCTTGTTAAAAATAAAGAGGTACTTGCCAGAAATGGTGGGGGAAAAGAGAGAAGAATGAGCCTATTTATTATCTTTTGTCTCAGAAGAAACTTTATTACCACTCTTGAACACGACACTTTTCATTCACCTGGGTTGGGAAATCCTTTACCTCACAGTTGATCAAACCACTTTGAAATTCTTCAGCCGGGTTCCGGGGATTAACTTTGAGTCACTCATCACCAAGCCATCTGTCGTGTCGTTATGTGTTCAAGAGGTCTGCAAGCAAAACTTTCATCTGCAAAATACTTGTCATCCATTTGACCATCCCTGAGTCAGTCCTTACAACAACATTTCTTCAACTTGAACAATGATTTCGTGTTGTGGGCTTGCCTGCAACGGGTCGCTTTCTATCGACATCAACACATTATCTAGAGAGATGACTTAGAAATTGTCAGTACCTTGAAGTCTGCATGCATCAATGGCAGGTTTCTCGCCTTTGACGTCAGTTTACATCATTTACTCTCGATCGAAGGATTCCGTGAAATGTTCAACATCAACTCATTCATTCACATCTCATGGATTGTACTGGGTACTTTGAGAACCATTGACATTACTGGTGGTCTCTCTCACACTTGTTAACAGTTTATATCATCGACTGGTAATCAAGTGGTTTCTACCATGTTCGACATCAACTCATTTATTCGCATGGCTAGAATCGTACCAATTCGGGAAGTAGAAATGAAGACCCTGGATCTAGTTTCCACCATCCAGGCTACGAGGAGTTTTGTATTCATTATCTAAGTAGACTAATCATAAACAGATGGCTGCGCCCATACTGTGTCTACAAAAGTCTATGATTGTGATGTACTACAAGATCATTCCTGTATCAGAATAGTTAGTCTGTTAGTTAAAGTTTTGATCTGAGTATGGGAATGCCTACCTCAGTGATGATATAATCTTATACATGTATTTTGTGTTGAAAATTGCAGGTTCTGACCAGGCTCTCCACGAGATAATCCTTGAAATGATAAAGCGCTTCACCCTTCCTAGATAATACAAAACCCTAATCTATTACAGGCTTCGCACTTTAGGGGGCAATCTGTTACACTAAAAAATGTCACCATGACTATTTACAGTTAGTATGGCTCTATCAACAGTCATGCTATCCTCTTAGGCAAGTCTTATGCCTCTGCTCTCGATGTCAGACTCCAAAAAGAGAGAAAGTCTTTATAAATGTATTTATCTCTGGGTATGCAGGTTCTCTCAACCTTACCTGCGGGTACGCACTCAATGTTCACAAAAGCTGCGTCCTTGTACGCTCTGTATGTAAAGGGGCAGGTGCGTCCCCCTGTAAAGGTCAAAATGCGCAAGTTTCATCTTTAAAAAGTTACTTGTGGTCATTTCTAGAGCATTCTAGAAGGTTGTTCGACGTGTATTGAGCGCCTCCAGATGGTTCATGTACCCCTACCAAAGAGGAACTTATCCCATCAATGAGGGAGCTATCCCATCCAAAGAGGGGATTATCCCATTGATGGTGGACTTGATTAACTTCCTCTTGAGCACTATAAATACAGGCATTGGGCCAGAAGGAGGGGAGGTTGGAAGCTATACATTTCTAAGGGTAGATGCTGCTGGAATTAGGACTCCCATTTAGAAGCTTGTGAGGAGAGATTGCCATCTTTACTTGTTCTATTTGGAAGTGGGTGAGCTTTGTCAAAGTAAAGGAGAACTCTTGATGGACCCTGGGAGGGACTTGCACAACACCAAGGCTCAGGTTGTAATTGTTCCTTTTGTTTCCTATTAATGCAAATGAGTCCATTCTTCTCAATAACTTGTTATTTATGAGTTGTTTCATGTACTCCTTGGTCTATGTGTTAAATATGTTTTATTCTATGAGATTATCAAGTGCTATTTAATCGTTTGATTGTTAGTGAATGCAGGTTTCAAAGTGAAGGAGGAGCTCATCCGGATCAGTGGAGCTGGACTGCTACAACAGCGTTGGACTACAGGTAGGATCTGAACACTTGATTTCTTATATAGTAAATGCATGTTTAGAGAAGGATTGCTCTTATTTGTCTTGTTTGTCACTAGAGAGTCTTAGGCTCCTAGGGAGGTTGGTTGTGTCCGCACAATCGACTCTTTCCCCCTGACAGGGGTAAAGTACTCCATTTAGGCTAAGGAAGTGTAGAGACTAGAAGCAGTAGATGGGTTCCTGCAAAAAGACAAAGTTGGCTAAAGCGCAACAGGATCCCATCACCTTGACAGAGGGTGATCTCGATGAGATCGGTGACAAGGTGCACGACACTACAACCGAACTGTTGCAGCAATTTGAGAAACAATACATGAATTTTTTGGGAAATTTTTAGAAGGATTTACACGAACTACAGATCAAAACAAACAAAATACAGGTGGGCGCAGGACAGGTGAGTGCCACACAAATGAGCCTGGAACCAGGGATGAGTCAGGCTACAAAAATGGTAAGGTTAGTGGACCTCAGAGCAGTTGGTTTTCCAGAGGGGTCCCTGACCACAGAATTAGTCGATGACAAGATCATCCTAAGTACCCTGAAGAACATCAGCCTCAATATTGCAGTGCTCTGCAAGAAATTTCTTCATGCATTATGGACAGGAGTGACAAGGAACTGAGAGCTCGGGAGTAGCGTGCTCTCAGTTTAATAAGTGAGTATCGAGTGAAAAATGAACAAATTTTTATCGAGAAGATGTAGGCCCTAAAGGAGAGGGATACCATCTAGGCGCAAAGCTCCCAGTTGGTGGCCGCAGTTACAAAGGCGTGCCGAATAGTGCTGAAATTGCACATACCTAAGGACGCACAACCAAAGTCCAAGATTTGGAAACTAGTTGCAAGTGTTCACAATGCAATGGAAAAGGTGGAAAGAGTTCAATTTGAACTCAATATGAAAATCATGGAGCTGCAGCTCAAGTCACAGCCTTCGACTCTGCCTGAAGTCAGGGAACAATGTGGAGCCGCCATCCAGGAAGGGATCGCTACTATGATGCTGCCATCATAGACTACACAACTTTGTTTGGATAGGCAATGGAGTTAGTAATGACCATGCAGGAAGACCCCAATCTACAGGTATTGAGTATGGAGATCAGCAAGCTCCAAAAGCAGTATGATGAGTTTAGGGCAACGACGCGCTTAATCGCTACAATGTAGCACCCCTCCAAGCTACCGGAGCGGAAGCAGCTCTTTGCACAGGTGGTAGAAACTCAGAAAAAAGAGGTAGTGCTGAAGGCAAGGTTGGGTCCTCGGTTGGAAGAAGCCTACCAAGTCTCAACCAACATTCAGGAGAATCTGATGAACTTGTAGCTCACACAACAAAATATCAAGTTGGTTGGCGAAGGACCAGCTACGGAGCATCTTGTTAAACAAGTGAAGCATGCAGCTACATAGAGCATTGTTGAGGTAGCAGTTGTGCCGGTAGAGCTGGGGGATCTTAGAAGTAAGATCACCATGCCAGCCGAGTGACTCGAGGGAAATTCATGATCTTTGTGTTGTGGGCCTATTGGGATGGGGTCCACTGGGTTAGTTTTGGGCTAAGAGCCCAAGTTTTGATGTAAAGTTGATAAAAAAATATGTAAAGTACCACAAATTGTGGATGTGCAGTGCATAGGTAGATAGGAGTCAAAATGGGTTTTTACCCTCATTTATGTAAAGATTGAGTCGGTTTTGAGATCTACCCTTGGTCCACAGACCATGGGATTGTATAAATAGGTGTGTCTTAGAGAATCTAAGGCAGATCTGTGTGATTTTTATGGGCACGGCGGATGGAGTCTTAGAGAGAGCACAGAGAAATATGTCTTAGAGGAGGAGAAGGCTCTGTAGTTGAGTGCACAGAATCATAGAGTACAGTCTGTAGCTGAGTGCACAAGTTTTGAGTCTATAACCTTATACCGAATATCAATAAAGAAGATCGTTGGGGAAATTCATATTTTTCATTTGTTTCTTTCTGCTATTTATGGTTACGATATATCTTATGATGAAGGAATTTCTTTATGAATTAATGATGTATTGATGCACGAATCTATTGGATGAATCTCTTTAATTGAACACAATGAATGTTAAGTGTTTACTCCAAGGTTATAATACTTTCTGTTAAGTTTATTAAGAACTTAAGCAAGTCTCTATGGATTCCGACCTAAGATTAGCCTATGACGTGTGTAAGTAGATAACCTATCTATTAAAGGTCCACAAAAGTCAATCATAGACCTTCGCGAAGGTCTAGCAGACGATTGAAGGATATTACACTGCTAAACCCTCAGGGCTTAAAGATCTTTGCGAAGGAAGATCTAGGACACAATAGGACATCACAATGATCTCTAGGTGCGGAAACTTGGTTCCAACATCCCCCCATACTATTTTGGGTGAGAATTCAGTCTGCGCTACATGGGTTGATGTCGAAAGGGCCAGTGGTGTAGGGTTTTGTTTGGCACAACTAACTCTAAACCTGGGTTAGGACCCACTAAGCCAACACCATGTCATCATTTCCACCTCTTAGTGTGGCCATATCTGCTCCTCTATCTACACTTCTTACTTCTTCTTGGGGCATTCTGCCAGCCTCATCTATAGCACCTGCAAATTTCTCAAATTTTTCCATTCCGACACCATCTTCTATGCCAACTATAGTGCCTCATCTTAGTTAGCCAGTAGGATTAGGATTATTTTCACCCAAATTTTCTCAACCAACGATTCCTTTTCCTTAGTTAGGCATGGTTACTTCTAGAAATATGTGGGGGGGGATCATCAATTGTTCCTAATTAACCTGGGGGAAGAATTGCTTCTAACGTGTCACAAGCCTGGTATAGTTTGATCTTTGGAGGTATGCCACCCACCATCACCTTTCTTAGGGGGGCTAGTTTACCTAGGGGTAACCTCGCCGCTAATACCATCTCCCACACATGTTATCCTCCTTATGTCGTTCCTACTACATAAAGTGGTCCTTCTTTTACTCCTGGGTACAACCACATGAGCACAATGCTCTTGGGGGTCCTTTGTTCTCTGGGGTTACATACCCCGGGGTGAAACATTTATTTACTAGTTATTCTAGCCCACAACAATCTTATGCCAAGGTGAACCCTTTCCTTCACTAGCAAGTGCATCATTCTATTCCTTATATGGGGGGAATACAAAGTTGGTCAGGATATTCTCCTTTTGTTGCCTGTGCTGGACCTGCCAACATGTCAAGGGGATCTCCCTAGTAAGAAGTCCCAATTAGACCTAAGATAGGTTGGTGTAGGAGTCCCAATAGTGGGTCATAGGGTAATGCCTTGACTGTGATGTCAGACAGAGCAAGGTAAGATAACTTTGTCAGTAGCAAGGGTGTGATTGCTGCAGTGAATCAAGGAAGGTGTATGAGAGGCTCTAACACATAAGGGGGGAGATAAGGGTGAAGGTGAGTTCCAGGCTAAAAGGGATCAATCCCAACTTTTCTTGGAACACACAACACAAAAGGACATACACAGCTTCTGGCGAGCAGTCCATTCAGATGCGGTAGTCACAACATACAAGGTAAGATAACACATAACACTCACGAATCAGTCTGAATGATTGCAATGGTTGCTACAACAAGGTTCATGTGAAAGGTCTGTCTGGTGTTCGGCAGAGCAGTCGACATGGACAGGACAACATAAATATCATATACAACACATTTGCAATAAGATTCATATAACTGCATACAAATCAGTTCATACAAAAATACGTAACTTAAACAACATATGTCATTAAGGCAACCGAAGCAGTCCAACTACATTAAGAAAATATGCATGGAAATGTGCTGGCTCTTATTATATAAAGAAGTGTAAGTTCCAATCATACAATACATCTATGTAAACCTGCTAGCCTCATCAGTGAAACATTATAGTCACATCTGCCTGCTCCTATAAAGAGATGTACTAGCTCTGTGCAATGGAGAAGCCAAGGCGCGTTACAATACTGTCCAAGCTTTCTTCAAGATAGTCTTAGTAGAAGCTTGGTTGACCAAAAGCCTATACAATGAGTTATGAGGGACTATTTATAACAAAGGGTGGGGTGACCCTTGACATTCCCCTTTGTGACCATTCAACTACCCTCATGACTCTTCACCTACTCTATGACTGTTACATCGACTATTGAGACTTGACTTACACTTGACATGATTCAACATTACAATGCACATGTACCCATGTGAACAATGTATTGAAAAAACCAAACTAGACATCATTCTGACTTAGACAACTATAGAAGTCCAACTGCTCGACATCCTCATGCTAATCAACAGTAACATATTGATGGTAAGATTGGTAGTCCTTAACAGTGTTTGTGTGTTCCGATGTGACATCTGTCTAAAACTCGAACCTTGCCTCCATAACATCTAGGTACACTGCTCGGGCTCCTCTATCCAACTCGTTTGAAAGCATATGCGTCATTGTCCTCAATGTGGCCGGATCAATAACATACTTGCACATGATGTCTGCACTGATAGGCAAGTCTGGGCTGGTGGCAGTGCACATCAAGTCATCGAAGTACAAGTCAAGATCCTGTCGGACCTGCTTCTTTGTCTTCGCTTGGGTGAGAGTCCCAAGTGATGGGATCACATGAGTGTGTACGATAACATCTATGCTCTTGAATACTCGTGCATGGGAATCCTGTATGCTAGTGATGAGTTGCGGTAGGTCTTCATAGTTCTAGATCTGACTCTAGATATGTGCTTGTAGCTTGACCGCATTGGCCCTCATCATATTTGGCAAGTGAAGCGGGGCTCCTTTGTACTTCATTGTCCATGTTTGCATGTTATGAACAAAAAAATGTGTGTTCTTTAAGATGTGTGCTCTTCTCGCACATCACTACTGTCATCTGTGGAGATGGACGATTACTTGGTGCATGGTACCAAACATGGAGTACAATGCTCGAATAACTATATCAAGGGAAAATAATTCATCTAGTATTGCCTTCTTCAGTTTAGCTCAGGAAGACATTGTCACCAAGTCCCCTCCTTTCTTGGTCATCTGTAGTTCCTTCGCCATTCGATCATTCAAAGTTATGAGGAAATGAACACTTGAGCTAGTGGCTTTGACATACACTCTAGTTGCATAAGCCAAAGCAGCTGGATGCTTGTGCACATCCGTCACAATCTGTCATCCGTGGAGATGGATGACTACTTGGTGCACGGTACCAAACATGGAGTACAATGCTCGCATAACTGTATCAAGGGAAAATACTTCATCTAGTATTGCCTTCTTCAGTTTAGCTCGGGAGGACATTGTCACCAAGTCCCCTCCTTTCTTGGTCACCTGTAGTTCCTTCGCCATTCGCTCATTCAAAGCTATGAGGAAATGAACACTTGAGCTAGTGGCTTCGACATACTCTCTAGTTGCATCAGCCAAAGTAGCTGGATGCTTGTGCACATCCATCACAATCACTTTCTCTTCAACTTGCGCAGGGGATGTTTGGTCCTCCAGAGTCGGTACTCTGTGAGACTACACAACTCGGTGATGAGATCCATCAAAGGAGATGTTGTGCACCTTTGCCTCCTACTGACTACCAAGGATCTCAGTGCCTCGTTGGTCATTCGAGACTTGCTCATCATCTGGATGCATTGAAGTGGGTGAGTCCTCCTCTTTGTGGTGAGGCATGAGGTCAGTGTCCTGTTCCAACTCTTGTTGCTCCATGTCTGCATCCAATTGCTCAAGCACCTATTCTATCTCATGATAAAAGTCTTTCCCCTACAATGGTTCAACCTAATCACCTGATGCCAGCTATTTAGATGAATCAATTACTTGTATCGGAACTGCTTCATCTGTCTACACAGGATGCACCCCTGTTGTATCTATTGTTGCTACGATTCCTTCTCCTGTTGGCGCAACTCTTGTTCTTTCTGGAGTTGCTCCCTCATCTCATGCAACTCCTTCTCTACTTATTCCATTCTCTTCTTATCCCTCTGCCTTCGTGCAATGTGCTTGTCGCGCTGCTACCTTTTGCCTGAATAGCCATAGCTGCTTGTTCTACAAGTGGATGTACTCAAAACTTGCAGCTTTTGATCCTCCTCCATGTGGTCGACAATCTTCCTCTTCGATTTGTTGCGCATAGGTATACTTGGCACTATTTCCTTTGCCTGAATAGCCATAGCTGCTTGTTCTACAAGTGGATCTACTCAAAACTTGTAGCTTTGATCCTCCTCCATGTGGTCGACAATCTTCCTCTTCGCTTTGTTGCGCACAGGTATACTTGGCTCTGTTGCCTCTGCTGCTGCTGCTACTGCTGCTACTACTGGTGCTCTCCATGATGTTGCTTCATGTTGCTTGCTAACCAATCTACGATGAAGTTGACCTATTTTTTGGGTCCATAGGAATTGTAGCAATACCTCCATGAGTCTTCCTCGGCCCAATGAAATGCCCCATGGATCCAGTTAAACTGAACTCTCATGCAACAATCCTTCACAATGTAATGTGGGTCATATGGGTTGAATATTTGGAGGTCAAACAGGTACTTCTTCATTTGTTCTGCTTCGACATCTACTTTCTTGATACTCTGGGTCTCATATAACCCAATCCAAAATGGAAGAGTGGGCCAAGGTGTCTTCTTCTTCCGCTGCAGTCTAGTTTTCAATCTTGCTGAGATGTGATACACTACTTCTTGCATGACAAGTACATCCAAGGAAAAATTTGGTAGAACGTTCGGATGAAAGTGCTGGACGGTGAGGCATACCAATTTGCAATGCCTAACAACGCCTCCATTTCTTCCTTTGACATACAGGGTGGATCCTGTTCGAATATCAAACTGTACACTAGGGTGACAAAATTGTCGGACAACCATATGATTACTCCCCTGAAGTTGCATTCAGACAACAACTTGAAATATGTGTTCACAACAGTCTCCGCCGGTGACCATGCCCACTCCAAGCCTAGGAACTCATGTTGGGCACAGACTGCATCTAGGATGTAGGCGGGCATGTAAATCTCTGTATGCATACCCTCAGGTGACTGTTGAGCCTTTGTGACTTGTTCCTTCAGCTGATGAGCCAGTATGCCAAACCAGTTGCATGGTCTTCCTTCTCTAGCCAGTTGGTCCAATGCGATCACCCAACTTTGAGGAAAGGTTTCAGTGCTCGATTGGCCACTCAGTCGACATGCGAATATGACCAAGTATTGGTACGCCTTCCTCAATATATTTGTCTTGTAGATCTGGTTGGGTGTCATCCTCAAATGAGCTAGCTCCTTTACCCAATCCTTCATAATGTCTTTGGAGTTACCTATGCTGTTGGGAAAGCTGAATGGAGGACTCATGACAGTTGTGGGCTCTGACATCTGATAAACCTCATCATAATCTCGTGCCCAGAAGAATATTGCAAGCTCCGTCTCATTGACGCTGCTTAAGGTCATCGTCTTGTGGTCAGTATGAGAGACGATCCAGTGAATCATGTCTATGCATAGGAACGGGGGGTATCTGCATGCAATCGGTACAAGCCAAACTTGTGAATGTTCACATGCACCTGACGGTCTTCGAGGTCTTACCCAAAAGTTCCCGCGAATGCTTCATTAACCTCTTGCCACTTTAGTTTGATGTCCTTGTCTAGATACAACTTCGTATCTTCATAGATTGGAAGACTAGAGGGCACCTGCTCAATTGCTGCTCCAACTTCAACTCCATTAGTGTCCTCTAATCCTATTCTCTTGGAATCCATTGAGACAAATGAACACTTGAAAGATATAGAAACGAGAAGCATGCATGGAAAGAAATATGTCAGTGGAAACAAAGCAAATCCGAGGAAGGACACAGCACATGCCTGAGAAACTGATGAGCAAGATTTCACAAATTTTACTAGGAGGCTGGGTGAATGGCTGCTAGAACTATGCAAAAGGTAGTTTAGGCTGTTTGGGAGGCAGGACTAGCTGCTGGATTTGCTAAATGTGCAATCCAGTCAGGAAACTAGATGTTGGGATTGTCTAATGCACAAGTCCAGCTAGGAAGGACTACTGGCCTAGGGACAAATTTGCACAATTTCTTGGGCCAAGCAGCCACTGTCCTCCAAAAATGCACAAAATAGTCCTCGTGGCTAGTGCTGGGAAGGAATGTGCATTTCTGGAGAGGAAGGTGAGGCTTCCTTCCCCAGATTATGCAATGCAGCCTTGGTGAAAGTAGAGTTTGGGCCAAGATTGGCCTGACTCGCCGAAGTAATTGACAATGCATGCAAAACATGAATGAAAGATTCAACAAACAGATCAACATGCATATGGGTGAGGTAGTTCGTTGGTTGGGCGAACGCCTGTGCAAAACAATTTCGTGCATGCGATAGCAACGAGATAGCAATGAAAACTGAAACAAAGCTAGGAAAAGCTAGCATACATGTAAATGACAACAAGAATTCAAAGAAATCAAGCAAACAACACTCGCAGAAGCAAATACACAAAAAGATACATAAATGCTGAAAAAGGCAAGTTGAGGCCACTTACCTGTAAATGGATGAGCCAGATGTGTTGAAGAGTCCTGGATGTGTCGTGGGATGTCAGAACTCCAAGATCAATGTGAATGATGAGCTCTAATTCATTGAATAAATAAGTTTGGTCTCATGACGTGCATGCCAAAAATCTAGGAAAAAGCGACACTTGGAGGGAAACTTCTAAAACAACTTTGCATGTAACCCCCGACTG
Organism: Pinus tabuliformis; assembly: GCA_031772625.1. NCBI lineage: Eukaryota > Viridiplantae > Streptophyta > Pinopsida > Pinales > Pinaceae > Pinus > Pinus tabuliformis. The sequence goes on along the minus strand of CM062814.1, from coordinate 431,064,918 downwards.
CTAATAATAGCTCCCTAATCATGGGATGAATTTTGCATGTTGTCTCTTACTATTCTAGGAAGACAAAGTCATGCATGCATGCAAGTCAAGTTTCCTCAGTCCCAGGTGAAACTGGTCAACCAGATTGTTCATGCATGTAGTTGCTCAGCTACTTGGGAAAAATGCGCATTACTGGCTACGAGCTGGGCTGAACGCCCACGAGGATTGCACAATTTTTGGGTAGAGCATCTGGCTGCTCTATAGATTTGTGCAATCCTGGGCTGAACAACCCTGATGGGGAAATTCGCACAAATCCTGCTGGGAGTGTTGGCTGGTAGGATTGCGCAATCCTGGAGCCCAATAGGCTGTCAGAGAGGATTGCGAATTTCTAGAGGGAAGGTTGGTTACCCTCCAGAAATGTGAAATTTTCAAGGGGAAGCTACTCAGCCTACAGCTGGACCAAGTTTGGGTGAACATCCTGTGAGGGGAATGGACCAACTGGGATTGATAGGCTGCCTTTGTGCGATGAAAACACTAAAGCTTGAGTACTTGACGAAGCAAGAAAAAGTGTTGTGAAAGGTTGATAGGGAGGCTCCAAAACAGGCTAAGGAAAAATTTTGGAGGGTGGTTGTAGTTGCTACAACACCTTCCTATGATCCATTTATCCAACTCCATAATCCATTCTTAAATTCTCTTGATTTACTAGATTTTGCAAAGTTGACTAATGACCCCATTCGTCAGGCCACCCATCCCCGCTAAATTAACATTCGTTATTCCCATGTTTGAAGGGAAGCATGGGGAGAATTTATCCACCCACATTACCACCTATCACTTATAGTGTTCTTATAATTCTTTGGTGGATGATTCTATTAAAATTTTCTTGTTCCAACGTATGTTAATTGGGGTGCCACAAAGTGGTATATCGAGTTAGATACTCCATCCTATAGTGACTTCTCTCTTTATCTCAAAGTTTTTTGACACACTTCCAATTGCCTACTCGGTATGATATCGAATATTATCCCTTGTCCAATTTCAAACAAGATAATGCTACATTAATTTTTTATCACATTCATGAGTGGCGTTGTAACAAGAGGTTAGTGAGAACCAAGTTACCCAATGAAATCTTACGTAAATGGTTCATTTTCTCTCTCTGGCCTTAGATTTCCAGGGATGTGTCGATGTTTTGATTTGTTATTGAGGAGCAAGCCATTTTAGCTTCCCAACAATTGGATCTTATCTATTCACAATCGGGTATGCTATATGAAGTGTTCCCTAATACCCCTAGGCCTTCTTTTGACCCTCCTAAACATGTTCCTGACCAACATGCCGATGGTGTGATTGGGTTTGTTTCCGATTCAGTGAGCCAACTTGCTATCCAACTTGGGTAATTTATTTTTACAGCTCAAGCCCCAACAAGTGCATCTAGCTCTACTAAAGCATCCTCTCCTGAGTAGCCCACTGATGTTCTAATGGTGAAGTCCACTCAACTGAAGAACAATCAACAAACTGGTGGTAAAAAGAATAATAAGAACAATAAACAAAATAATGAAATGCTCAGGAACCCATTTAGTACCACTCATGGGAGATCACCCTAGTCAATTTTAGAGTGTTGGAGTGGGACTCTTCAAAATTTCAAGTCTTATGGGAGTTTTCCCTCAACCCATTCTACCTGACACTCGTTCTACGTCTACCACTAGTGACTGCCATATGATCTTGTCGTTTGCCTATGGACCGCAGTTTCTTGACGATCCATTGGTGGTGCCCTCTGAGTATGATATTGATCAACATGGAAAGTATATTCCTTTAAGCCCAACAAAACTTGCATATCACATTACATAGCTGGCTTCTTCATCTGATGAGTCTCGTGATGCCATTTCGGTATCGTTTGAAGATTTATTTTTTCCCTCTTAGGCTATTGACTGTCTTCCCTCTTGTGATTTTCTCAACTTCCTGTTACCATCTGATGAAGCTATTTGAGAAGTCATGCTAATTTTCAATCATCCTTGGGAAGCTCTCCATCATGATTCTTCTTTCTTTCCCCATGTAGAGGATTTGGATGTGTCTAGTAAAACCCTGGTTTCCTATAAGAATGCCAATATTTCCCCACATTTCCAATGGATTTTTTCCATTTCATTTGAAAGGAACTTATCTTATATTTCTTCTACTATTCCTATTAATATTTCCATGAAACCAGGTGTCATGGAAAATATATTGATTGGGGATGATTGCACTCCTTCGTAGATTGACACCTACACCACCCTTTTCAAAGAATTCTACGATGTTTTTGCTTGGTCTTATGATGGAATTCCTAGAATTTATCCACGAACTGCCCAACATGAGATTAAGGCTTATCCTGGATGTTGTTGGGAAAAGTATCCAATACGGAATGACCCTATCCCACTCTAAGGCTGATAGTTCCTTAGCAACAATCAAAGCAAAGCTATCTGAGATTACTTCTTTATGAGATGTAAAAGAGGGGAGAAAGGGATCCACTAACCGATGTCTTTCGCTAATGATTGATCCAATCTTCTCTCCTTGCTGCTTGCTCCCAGCTCCTTGCTCTTTCACTGGCCCAGCTATACCAAGATCCTGTAAAATGGCAAGAGAGGGAAACTACAAGAAGCATACATTCATAACTGATTCAAGGATTAGAATAAATCAAATACACAAGTATAACAACACACCATTGAGACACATGCATATAGAAGAACCTCAAATGCTTTATTAATGGAAGAAGTAAGGTTCAGGAAGTGATACAACCATAAAAGGCCCCAATCCAGCATCACCTTCCCAGCAGAAAGAAATCTCCTCTTCACCTCCTTCAAAGCAAATCACCCAATAGTTCTAAACTCAAACCAACAGCAATTCTTTACTTTCACAAGATTCCAGCCTCCCTAGACCTCATGAGAGAGATCTATATATAGGAGTTTTGGAGAAAGGATGAGTCAGCTTGAGGCTGGCCTGAAGCTGACTAGTGTCCTCTCTCACTTCAGTTATTCTTTAGTTCTTGAGTCCACTTGGAGGTTCTTGCTTCCACTTGGAGATCTAGAACCTCTTACTCATCACCAGTCGAATTCCCTGATCCAAGTGTCATTTTGGAAGCTTCCTGGGCATTGACACCTTGAGGAATGACTGTGCCACATGTCCAAACTCGCCCAGCGCAGGTAGCCTTCTTTGCAGTTGACATTCAACGCAGGTAGACAGTGGAGCAGTTGACATTCAGCGCAGATGCTCAGTGGAGCAGTTGACATGATCCAGAATTGCCTTGTTTTTGAGTGTTTTCAGGTGGAGAACTTTTATTCAGTGCTGTGGTTTGCTGACCTTGTTCCTCTAGGGGTATGCACAACATGTTTAGGGACTTTGGATCCCTTAGATTATGGACATTTCATGCTTCATGCTGTAAGGCACAAAAATGTCTATAACAGTTGCCCCCTAAAGTATGAGGTCGTTTATCGGGTGAAATGCTTTATCAGGAGGATCCGAAGTTCATTCAATCGCTGAGAGGTGACCTGTAATAAGATACAATACAATACATTATTTTTCATACTGCTTTCATGATCTAGATGAGGCGGGCATTCCCATGCTCAGCTTTATAAATTCATTTTGGTACATAGAACAGACGACCATCTGATGGTAGACTGATAATTTTGGTGAAAATTATCATCCTTTGAGTAGGATGATCATCTGCTGCAATGATGTACATGTCAAATGTCTTTATATTTCCTGAATATATATCGCAGCCCGGATGGATGAAACTAGATCCGGGGTCTCCAAACTCATTCGATCTTCACTCTAAGTACAAGTCGATCCATGTGAGAATTGCGCTGAAGTCGAACATGGAAAGACATCGCTTGATTACCGGTCAATAATGTAAACCGTTAACAAGCGCGAGAGGAATCACTGATAATGATAATGACCCTCAAGGTACTGCAGTACGATTCACGTGGTGTGAATAAAGGACTTGGCGTCGAACACCACGCAAAATCTTCTGGTCGAAGGTCATTGATGTATACCTGTCGCCGGAAGTGAGAAACTTGCCATTGAGGCATGCAAGCTTCAAAGTACTGAAGGGGTTGTTCCTAGATCAACTTCTTGGATAATGAGCTGAAGTCGACAAGAAGCGATCCGTCAAAGGAGGGCCTTAATGAATCCCACATCAGTGACACGGAACGGAGCTAATGATTTTAATGGAGGTGAAAACAATGTGTGAAATATGATTCAGGGTGGCGGTCATGAATGGATGAAGGATAATTTATGGCAGTGGATGGGACACGGTTGACTTTTTCTGAACAACATCTCTTGAACATATAACGACACTGATGCGATGGATCGGTAGCATTACCCCAAATGTGGATGGTTTGGCGAGACCATGGTGACGAGACCGGTGAATGAAACAACCCAACCCGATGTGGTACGGAGGAAAAGTGTCATGTTCAAGAGCGACTTGCTACCATTAAAGCTTTGAGGTTCTCCCAATTTTTCCCCAGTCATTTCTGACCAGTACCTCTTTATTTTTGTCAAGCTTGAGGAGGATAACATATGCTTGTTCTATAACCTGCCCTTCGGGCAAGCCCATCGCTATGTTTTAACGAGCCTAGCGATAGGGAAACTCGTTCTCGTCTAAAGACAAGTTTGTCGCTATTTAATCATTTTAACGAGTCTAACGACAAGGAAAACTCGGTCCTTTTCATTTTTAGAGAGTCTGAAAAGGTGCATAAAGTTAACTCCAAAATTCCTTTTTCGTCATCTAATCCCTTAAGTCCGAAAAAGTGTAAAACAATACAGAAGGGATGAGTTTTCGATAACTTTAACGAGCCGAATAAAACAAGCGCTCGACCTTTTTGTGCAATAATCCCTCAGGTCCAAAAAGATTAAAATCTAGAGGAGGGATAGCTCTTCCGGTCCTTTTAACGAGCTGGAAGGCCAAAACTCGGCAATCTTTTCATATTTTACGAGTCAGTTGAAAAGAGCTTAAAGAAGACTCGTCTTTTGAGGAACGAGTGATAAACAGGGATAGCAACTGATTCCAGGTACAGGTTGGAATTTTCCAATCACGGCAGTGTCACAAGGATGGCTAGGTGGAATCACTCTTCGCAGTTGTTCCTCAAAATGGGTAAACAATCATATGGAGGTGAACGATCGGCCAAATGAAAGTGGAGGTGGCAGGTGCAAACACGACCAAGGCTTTTATGGCTGATAAATTTACGATCACAGCGGTTATTTACCGGAATAGGTTCATTTTTTATTTAAAAATGAGCTTAAACTCCGGAGGAAACATTGCTCACTGCTTTTATTTATTTTTTAACGAGCATGAAGACCGCGTTAAAACTGCTCGGATCTTGCGTTTATTTTTTAACGAGCATGAACTTTATGCTAAAATTGCTCGATATACCAGTCATAAGATAAGAATGTCTCCTGAAAGATTCCATTTTTTATAGAGCTTGCGCCTTACCAAAGCTATGCTCCCTCTCATCCTTTCTTTATGCAAGTTCGGAAACGGCTAATCCTACGAGTTTAAAGGGTTAGACCTACAGGTTTAAAGGGAGGACCTAAAAATTTAAAAAAATAAATAGTCGCCCCTTGCTTGCGCTCCAAAAGGTTGCATGCCCCCAGGTATAAAACAGAGTTTCAAGGTTACCTCTACTTTTCTGCCATCAAAACTTTCGTTTCACCGGGAGAGGAACCTCTTTCAGGTTACCCAAAGATTGTCTCGTTAATCTTTCAAACAAAACACTTCCTCGGCAATGTCTACCGAAATAGACAAGGGTGAATGACTGGTGCCAAACATGTAACTTTGACAAAAGAATCCTATTCTAGAACAACCCCTCTTCCATCCACGGACGGGGTACGGACTAGTCATATTCTCTCGCGGAAATTCCATCTTATACCCAAGGTTTTCTCTGCCCAAAGCAGACCAAGATGCATGCCCCCTGGGTTCCAGTCCCATCTTTCCGAATCACTCGCACTCATCGGGAAGAAGGACTGGGGGTGGAGACATTTCTTGATTGAATAGACCATTCAGGGTTGGTATGTGACTATTTGCGATGCGTTATCCCGGAAATGAAAGTTGGTCTACGAGCTTGACCATTCTTCCTTCGTGTGGAAAACACATTACTCTAAAGAGTGATGAGACTATCGCTCCCATGCAATATATATAGTCTCGTCCAAGGAGTAGGTTATAATCCAAGGGTCCTTGAACGACCATCACGTTCATTTGAACGGTCTTCCCTTTCAATGTTACAGGCACATTGGGGAGGATCCCTAATGGTCGACTGGTTCCTTTATCGAAACCCGAGAGATTTCTTATCTCAGGCAAAAGCGCCGGGGAACCCAGTGCTTTCCAAGCAACAGAGGAAAGGATACTCACAGACGCCCCTTCATCAATGATAGTTCCAGCCATTACCATTCTGTATATTTGGACTATAATTCTGAATGGTATACTGGCTGGCAACCGGGGTCTGCCTAGTTGGTTCCAATCAAAGGACACAACCAGGTTGCTTGGTGGTGGGACCGAATACACGGCCGGATATGACCCTGACGATGTTCCTTCCTGCGATAAAGGAATGGGCGCATTGCCCTGATGCTCGTCAGAGTCTGTGTTGATGAAAAGAATCTGGATGGTGTCATCCTTGTTCTCTTTAGTGAGGGTGTCATTTGAAGATGAACCTTCAGTGACGGTGTCATTTGAAGATGAAACTTTTGAAGCGAGAACCGGGTCAACTGCCGTTTCGACCTTTGGACTTTCGTCCGGTTTGGATTCAGTAGGTTCATTTTCAATGACTGACGCTTCAGCTGACCACTTGAGCGGGCCAGCTATATTCTCAACCAACGAAGGACTTGGCACGAGTTTTTTGTATCCAGGAGGAAGTCTCAACGGTGAAACCGGACGATCTTCCAAAACTCTCTTCGCTTCGTCTAAGAAGGGACAATGGTGGATGGCGTGATCACCTTCACACAGTCTGCAGGGGGATCTTGCTCCCCCTCTTTGTCTTGAACCTTCACTTTCACTGGTTGACGGTAAGCATTCAACATGGCTATCAGAGGTTGATGCTCCCGAACTGTGCAAACGAGGGGACTAGTCCCTTAATATCCGGGGAATACAAGGACAATCTCTATGGAAGTGGTCTCCTTTACATATGACACATGGCGATTTAGGCCCGGTTTGTGCTGTGTGTGGATTTTTGTCAGATGTCTTTTGCTTGCCCCCAGTCACCTTAGGCTCCTTCTTCTTCTTCTCCTTCTTCTCCATGGGAGCTTGGCTTTTGCCGGCTCTACCTTGCGAAGATGAAGGATTGGAGGAAGAGTTATAGGAAGTAGAAGGCTGGTGGGCAGCTCTAGACTGATCTAACTATTGACTCGACTGTTCAGGAACCATGGTGTTCTGAACTACATTGGTTGAGAATAGCCATATTGGCAGGCCAATTGTCAGTCCTGGAAGCGACAATGTGGCCATGTGGGGCGCACCAACTTCTCCCCAAGAGGAGAAAGGACTAGGATTCCCATCATGGGGAATTCCTTGGTTGGTGCGTTCCATGTTCTCAACCTACAGATCAACGCAGGAATAGGAGGTGATTATGTTCCGTTTAAAATAAATTTTATAACGATGCTTTAGACACAACTTGCTTTTTCACTTTTTAAGAGTCAAGAAAAAGCTAAAGATGATTTTAGTCTCCTTCGATGTTTTAACAAGCCCGAAGTGACAAATGCTCGGATGGACTTTTTCAGTTATAGAGTTTGAAAAAGGCCAAAAGAAACTGCTCTGGAGATCTAGGTAGAGGGTGTGCCAAACTTTTCGCAAAACCACAGAATACGTTTTACGGTACGGGTGGTCGATCTTCGTGAATGTTGTGTTCACTGCATTGCGATCAGTAGGGCGGCCGACACGGCTTCCTATGGATAAAGGCTTTGTTCCTATAGGGGTCTCCCAATATATACGCGACGGTACGTGGGAGCACAAGTCCGTATTGATACTTATCGCTTCACCGTGGAGGAATCACCCAACCACTCAACGCTAAGATATCACGTTTAACGACGCCAGAACACGTCTCTAGCTTAGACCTCTATGTGTTTGCGTTATGTTTCAATGCGTTGTTATGTAAATTCAATTTATTTTAGGTTGATCTTGTTTAGCAGTTTGCCTTTATGGATCACCACGAGATGTATGGTACAACTCCTAAATGCAGTCTAAAGATGAGAAGCAAGCTTTTTCAATCTTTTCAACTTATGAAAATCTTAACTACTGAGGGAAAAGAAAGACATCATCTTTTCACACAGATCATAGAGCACACACTAATGCACTTTTTCCTAAATCAACATGCAAGCTGTCAAAATGCACATGCACAATGCAGGTATTTCTTTTCTCTTTCTTAATGTTGGTGTATTACAAAAAGAAAGCTATTGTATAACTTTGAATTCAATTTCAAGTGAAAGCAAACAAGCCTTTGTCCAAAATCAAAAGACACCTTAAGATTTACTTGTTTCAACACTAGAAATACATAAATTCAAACCATATGACGAAAGCAAAAGCTCAATCAGCTATGAACAGCAAACAAACTAACTCTTAAGATCAAAACGACACTTATCACAGGTCTAGATCTAAGAGGCCACAACAAGACTAGTTCACTTTCGTTATGGGAAACTGCAAATGATGCAAGAAATACACAAAGAACAAATACAGTTTCTTTATACAACCGAGGCAGAATAGTGGCAAAGAAAGGTGGTTTCAGATAGGTACATTGACTGACAATAGGCTGCAAAAACAGGGATGAAAACAGGGCAACAGAAAGCAGAGAATCCCAGCTGCACAAGGCCACACTGGTTCAGCGCAGGTAGAACACTGTCAGTTTGACATTCAACGCAGGTAGCCCCTTTGGGACCTGCGATGAAATGCAGAATGCCTTCACAGTGCCTGCAATGAAGAGAGAAACTCTCGTTTCTCTTGGTTTCCGGGTTACAGATTGCTCAAAAATCAACAGTTTTTGGCCAAATCAAAGCTACCAATCAAGTACACACTGAAGGATGAAAAGGAGGATGAAAAGCTATCACTAAGAGCTGTTCAGAGTCCTTGTGGATCAGCTCTTCAAATCATAAACATGCCCAGAAACTGAGCTAGAGTAGCTGCCCTCTACTTTGCATTTGAAAGATCCAAATGCAGTTCGATTCGGTACTCCCTGTGTTTAGGAAATGAATAGCAAGAAACACAAACAACCAACAAGATACGATCCCCAGTGGAGTCGTCAATTTGTTGTTGGGAAAAGTATCCAATACGGAATGACCCTATCCCACTCTAAGGGTGATAGTTCCTTAGCAACAATCAAAGCAAAGCTATTTGAGATTACTTCTTTATGAGCTGTAAAAGAGGGGAGAAAGGGATCCACTAACCGATGTCTTTTGCTAATGATTGATCCAATCTTCTCTCCTTGCTGCTTGCTCCCAGCTCCTTGCTCTTTCACTGGCCCAGCTATACCAAGATCCTGTAAAATGGCAAGAGAGGGAAACTACAAGAAGCATACATTCATAACTGATTCAAGGATTAGAATAAATCAAATACACAAGTATAACAACACACCATTGAGACACATGCATATAGAAGAACCTCAAATGCTTTATTAATGGAAGAAGTAAGGTTTAGGAAGTGATACAACCATAAAAGGCCCCAATCCAGCATCACCTTCCCAGCAGAAAGAAATCTCCTCTTCACCTCCTTCAAAGCAAATCACCCAATAGTTCTAAACTCAAACCAACATCAATTCTTTACTTTCACAAGATTCCAGCCTCCCTAGACCTCATGAGAGAGATCTATATATAGGAGTTTTGGAGAAAGGATGAGTCAGCTTGAGGCTGGCCTGAAGCTGACTAGTGTCCTCTCTCACTTCAGTTATTCTTCAGTTCTTGAGTCCACTTGGAGGTTCTTGCTTCCACTTGGAGATCTAGAACCTCTTACTCATCACCAGTCGAATTCCCTGATCCAAGTGTCATTTTGGAAGCTTCCTGGGCATTGACACCTTGAGGAATGACTGTGCCACATGTCCAAACTCGCCCAGCGCAGGTAGCCTTCTTTGCAGTTGACATTCAACGCAGGTAGACAGTGGAGCAGTTGACATTCAGCGCAGATGCTCAGTGGAGCAGTTGACATGATCCAGAATTGCCTTGTTTTTGAGTGTTTTCAGGTGGAGAACTTTTATTCAGTGCTGTGGTTTGCTGACCTTGTTCCTCTAGGGGTATGAACAACATATTTAGGGACTTTGGATCCCTTAGATTATGGACATTTCATGCTTCATGCTGTAAGGCACAAAAATGTCTATAACACTGGAGCTAATCCTATTCAGAAAAAGCTCTGTCCGGTTAACCCATGTAAGGTAATCATTATTAAATATGAATTTCAAAAGCTCCTTGATGCTTTTTTTATCTGTCCTCTACCTTTGACAGAATGGGTCTCTAATCTTATTCCAGTTCATAAGAAACGGGGAACTATTCGAGTCTATGGTTATTACCGTGAATTGAACTTGGCCTATCCAAAAATAATTATCCTACACCTTTCATTGACCAGATTTGCATGCACTGGTAATGCTATCTTTTCCTTTATGGATGGTTTTTCCAGTTATAACCAAATTGAAATTAAATCTGAAGACCAGAAAAAAAATGCCTTTATCTATCCGTTGGGTATAGTTTCCTATTGTAAACTACCCTCTGGTCTCAATAATCCTGGTGCCACTTTCGAACAGGCCATGTGTTATGTGTTTCACGATATCAAACACATTTTGAAGGTTATATTGATCACCTTACAACTCGTTCTTTGCTTCATGGGGATCATCCTCCACACCTTCGATAAATCTTTCTTTGATTTTGTTATTACAAAATTTGGGTTCATCTGCACAAATTTGTTTTTTATGTATGATCTTGATGGTTGTTAGGCTTAATTGTTTCCCAAGAATGGATCCATGTTGGTCCCTTAAAGGTTGAGGCAATTATCAATTTGCCTCCTCGTACTATCCGCCAGCTTCAATGAATTCAATGAAAAGCCAATTTTTTATGATGATTCATTTCCAATTATGCTCACATTACCCAAGGCTTCATGCACTTGTTGAATAAAGGAGTACTTTTCGTTTGGGACGACTAAGCCCAACCTTCATTTGATGATCTCAAACATGCTTTGTTGTTCGCACCTTTACTGAGCCCTCTTGACTTCAACCGAGATTTTTTGTTATATCTCACCACCTCAGAGTCTTCCTTAGGAACAGTTCTCATCCATGAAGATGACATGCATAATGAACATCCAATTTACTATGTTAGCAAAGGCCTGATTGGTCTTGAGCTTCGTTATTCCCATGTGAAGAAGTTGGCCTTCATAGCAGTTATTGTGTGCAACGATTGAGGCATTATATTTTACTGCGAAAGACTATTATCATTGCTAACTCCAACCCCATGAAAGACATCCTTAGCTATCAAATCATAGGGGTTAAATAATCCAAATGGATTGTCATCCTTCAGGAGTTTGATTTGGAGTTCACTATCGCTAAATCTAAAAAATCCTTAGCTTTTGTTGAGCTTCCTGCTAAGTTGCCTTAAAATGATGAGGAAGTTGTGGCCATAGATCCTTTATTTGACCAGTCCTTGTTCCTCAATAGTAATTTTTATCGTTGGTATGGATACATTCTTTTCTATCTCCAAACAAAAAAATTTCAGCCTAACTTATCCCATGATGACCCTCGGCATATATGCCATTAGTCTCAACATTATCTCATTATCGATGATACTCTTTACCATCATGGTGTTGACATTATTTTACACCACTTCCTTACTCATGAATAATTCAAACATGTCCTTAATGATTTCCATGTTGGGGTGTGTGGTATTCATTTATCTATACTTGCCCCCACTCAGAAAATATTGCATGGAAGGTACTTTTGGAATTCACTTTTTAAAGATTGTACCTATGTGGTCCAAAATTTCCATCCATGTCAAATATTTTCTCATAAAATGTGTGGTCATCCTACAACATTACATCCAGTAGTTACTATTAGACCTTTTGCCAGTGGGGAATTGACTTTATGCAATGTAACCCACCCTCCGCCCAAGGTCATCACCATATTATTGTTGCCATCAACTATCTTACCAAATGGGTCAAGGCTATGCCCACACACCTAAATAACGGTAACAATTTTTCTTTATTCTTCTTTAACCATGTTATTTTGAGGTTTGGTGTGGCTAAACGCATCGTGACTGGTCATGCTTCACATTTTAAAAACCAAATGATGTAGGAACTAGCTGTCAAGTTGGGGTTTCACCATGAACACTTGACACCCTATTATCCTCAAGCTAATGACCAAGTCGAAGCTATTAATGAGAATTTGAAAACCATGTTATAATGGATGTTAGGTAAACATAAATCTAATTGGAACCTTATGCTATATTCCACCTTATGGGCATATCAAACCTTAGTCAAATCTACCACGAGATTTACCCCATTCCAACTGGTGTATGGGGTAGAGTCAGTTCTCCACATCCAGTGTGAAATCTCTTCTCTTGAAATATTTGTCGAGATACTCCCTAGCACTTCAGTCGAGGAAGAACGTCTCTTACAACTTAACTATGTCAATGAAAAATTCCTTCTATCTTTGGTCAATAATGAAACTCCTAAAAAATGCGTGAAGGCCCAATACGATAAATATGTTCGGCCTCAAGTCTTTTCCCAGGGTGATATTGTTTTGGTTTATGACCCAGACCATGATAAGTTGGGGGCTGGTAAACTTGAACCTATGTGGCATGGTCCTTATATTGTTAAACGATTTATTAAGAAAGGGATCTATGAGTTAGCTAATTATGAAGGGAATCCAGTGTCAGAGCCTCACAATGGGCTCTATCTGAAATGCTACTATGCTCAGTCTCTTTGCATGGTCACTTGTATATATTGTATATAAGTGTGGGAGCGATAAGTTTATTTTTTCTTATCATTAGATTTTTTCCTAGTTTCTATGTGTAATTCATGTGTTTGGTATTTGATGCACAAATTTCAACACCGTCACTTCCTTATAGAGGCTTTGTAGATGATGAAACTTGTTACACTCAGAATATTGCTTTCACCACTTGGGTTCTCTTTTCACCCACTCATGAGCTTGTGAGTTCTGGGGGTATTTGTCTTCACCCTATCACAATCAATGTGGTCGAATATAGTGTCATTATTGAGCTCTTGACCAAGGCTACTCACCTTGGAATATGCCACCCAGTTGTTCAACTTGATTCTTGATCCAAATTGGATCCTAGAAACTCTCTAAGTTTTCATGATTGTTTCAAATTATGCTAAAAGATTCAAGTCCTAGAAAAGATTGAAGTTATCAAAAGGAATCCTCATAACAATTTCAGTTGTGGCTAGAGCAGAGCAACGAGGACCCTCGGTCAAGCGCCCAAACCGTTGGCCCATGGTAAAGCGCAATGGCACGAAACTGGAAAAAACTAGAGGATAATTCGAGAAACAGAGGTGGATTCTGATATGCAATTAGTGCTAAGCACTAATCACGTATCGCAGGGCATCCACCTTAGTGAAGGAAAGCCCCAAAGCCCCTGGACCCGAAATCACTATAAAATTCGAAAAAGAAACTGTTTCAGTTTCGTAGTGCGGGATTCCCAAAACCGGTAGGACATCGGAAGGCTTCGAGGCGGTAAGTAGTTTTGACTGAGTCCCGCTTAATGGCACACATTGAGCGACATGCATCTTGCGGATGAGTGAGAAAACCGCCCGCATCGGATGGGTAAACACCATGTGACTTGTCCACCCGATATGAAGGATGACCGTAATATCTAGGGGGCCTAGATCGACGACGGAGATACATCCTGATGGCTGACCGGATTTCACAGGTCAAAAGCAAGATGACATGGATTTGAAGTCCGACATGGATGATTGAGTTGGTAAACGACTCGTTTTCGTGGACGATGTTGAAGCAAACAAATTTAACGACCATTCGAATATGATTCAGGGAATCTGACACCCAGTTCGTTAACAAAAAGGTGGCCACCTCCCTATGAGGCGTTACTCAATGATGATGATGCAGAGCAAAGGAATTTGAATGGACAGAGGAAAGGAAACCAAAAGGCTGGGAAGTAGAAACGAGCAATCGAAGAACAAACTGGATTTAAAGCCATAAACTGATAGAAGTAGAGGGGGTAGCATACAGAGAGGCAAACAACGAAGAGACGCAGAAAGCTAATAGCAGAGAACAGAGAGTAGAAGCCGAGTTGACCTAAAGGCAACATTGAGCCAGAGAGAGCTAGAGAGAGTTAGAGAGTCTGTGTACTCCATTGAAGGCTTGAGAGGTTCAAGCAAGCTCCTCGGTATGGGCCTGTCATACTACTGTGACCCTCAGAGGTCGAGTTTTAGTAAGGAGAGTCTGTGTACTCCATTCCTACTGACTTCATTCTGTTAGTGAGACTCGAATCGAGCTCACTATTGTAAAACTTTGCTTGAAAACATAATAGGGAGGCCACCACTGAAAGGCTGGACCAGGAGACGTGGCCCAGGAGCATTGGGTGAACTCCTTATTAAACTTGTTTTTTTTACATGTTTGACTATTATGTTTTCTCTGATTTCCTCAGTGTCTATGTATTCTAGCAATTGTATCGATCTGTTGCATAAGTAACATAGGCACATCGATGCACATGAGTCTGTAATACCTTTAATTCTTTGTCCTGGATAAATTCCAGATCAAGTGGTATCAGAGCTCTCGGTTACTAAGGTTAGACAAGCTTGTGCTGGATTTTGTTGTTGAATGCTAACTAGATCAAAGCTTAAATTAGGAGAAGGAGAATTGGCTGAAACTAACCCAGAAATTGGAAGAGTCTATTCTAAGAGGAAAATGTCAGAAGAAAATCCCTTGGAACCAAACCCCTAGTTCATGGATAGTTTTATGACCCTAAAATCCATGGTGGAGGAAATGTATAGGGAATTTAAGAAACATAGAGATGAAGATTCATCAAGCTCCAAAAAAGACAGAGGAGTAGAAGAATCTCTCCTCCATGACCACTCTAAAGGCAAAGGGAAAGAAGAAAAATTTCTCACGCGTCCTAATAGCCCTGAAAATAAAAAGAAGACATTTTTGATTAAATTAGATGTTAAATTTGATTTACCAAAATATGATGGAGAGTTGAATGCAGAGAAGCTGGATAATTGGATTAGATAAATTGATGTTTATTGCAGAGTGCAGAGCATTGACTAAGAAAAGAGGAAAGATTCAGCTGGACAGCCTATGCCTTGGAGGCACTACCTTGGTATGGTGGGAAGGCAGGACACAAGCTGACATGAAGAAACATGGTAAGATTCTTTCTATCTGGAGTGAATTTGTTTCTGCAATTAAAAATTAATTCTATCCACTAGCCTACATGAAACAAGCCATGATGAGCTGGCAAACTCTTCAACAACTAAAAGGGCAAAGTGTACAAGGTTACACCCAAGAATTTAGGAAAGGAGCTTTGATTCTAGGAATTTCTTTAGACTCACCGGAGACTCTATTGAAGTATATAGGCGGTCTACACAGCTACATGAGGCACACTATCCTCATGTTTAATCCCACTAGCATAGATGAGGTATCCGTTCAGGCTACACATCTCGATGCTAGAGGTAAGAATGGGAACCCAGAAGTTGGGGGATCATTCAAACCCAATGCAAGCAAAAATATGGAGAAAAGAAAACAAAAATGGAAAGAGAGGAAGAAAAACATTGTACAGAAAAGCAAGTCTTCATGCACTCACTGTAAGAAGGATGGGCATGATGATGAACACTGCTGGATTCTACATCTGGAGCTAAAACGTAAGAATTTTGAGGGCAAGAAGAAGAATACTGCTGCAGCTATTCAAAAGGATTTGGGGTTAGACTTAGGAGATGAAGCAACAATCGCAACCATAGGTATAAAAGGAAAAAACTCTGAAGCATCTACTAGTAATTTTTCAAAATCTATTGATAATGAAGAAAATGAGAGAAAAAGACGCGAGATTTTTCATATTCGAGTTATTTCCAATCATCAAAAGATTGATACTTTGTTTGATAGTGGCTCACAAGAAAATTTAATTTCTGAAGCAATTGTAAAGAAGTTGGGATTACTAATCACACCTCACAAGAAACCATATCCATTAGGTTGGCTATGTGATAAAGCAAAGATACAAGTGACTAGACAATGTGAACTTAAGTTTTCTTTTGGGTCAACATTTGTAGATGAGGTTGAGTTAGATATAGTTCCTTTGGATATATGTGGAATTGTTTTAGGAAGTCCTTACTTGTATGATAGAAAAGCTATTTTCTATAGAGCTGAGAACAAGTATCTATTCATTAAATATGGAATCAAATATATTGTAAGAGCTCATAAGCTCAAGAATAATTATACTCTCATAAACTCAGGGTAGATGAAACGAATTGTAAATTCACGTAAACAATTTTTACTGATGGTTGTAACGGAAAAGAAACCTGATAAAACCAATGTATTTGAGGGTTGTGATGCTAAACAACAAGTTTATTTAGAAAAATTTGTTTCAGAATACAATGTATTGTTTCAAGAACCTAAAGGTCTGCCACCCAAAAAGGAAATAATGCATGATATTAATTTGTAGCAAGATGCTCCATTGCCTAGCATCGAAATGTACAGGTTGTCCGCTTTAGAGAATGCATGAATCAAGAAGCAGGTATAGGATCTGCTCGAGAAAGGGTTCATCAGACCTGGCACATCACCATGTGGGTCTCCAATTGTTTTGGTGAAGAAGAAAGATGGCTCGTGGAGAATGTGCATTGATTACCGAGCACTGAATAAGATAATGATAAAAAATTGTTATCCCCTTCCTCGCATAGATGATCTATTAGATCAGTTGAAAGAGGCTGTTTATTTTTCCAAGTTTGCATAGTGGCTATCATTAGGTCAGAGTCGCAGAACAAGATGCATGGAAGACTACATTCAAAACAAAGCAGGGATTGTATGAGTGGTTGGTTATGCCTTTTGGCTTAACTAATGCTCGTGCTACTTTCATGAGAGTAATGAATGATGTACTCAAACCTTTTCTTGATGATTTTGTTATTGTATATCTGGATGACATTCTCATATTTAGCAAAACATGGGAAGAACATTTAAAGCATGTTAAGCAGACACTGGATGTTTTGAAAAGAGAAAAACTTTATGTTAACTCTCAAAATGTGAATTTGGAAAAATATCTTTGAATTATTTGGGACATATAGTACGGGGTGGTGAATTGAAGATAGATCCCTCTAAGGTTGCAGTCATTGTAAACTGCCTAAACCCAAATCTGTTATAGAAGTTAGAAGCTTCTTAGGAGCAGCACAATATTGGAGAAAGTTTATTTCTAACTTTTCCTTAATTGGAGCTCCCTTACATGCTTTGACAAGATTGAAAAAGGTGTTTCAGTGGGGAGGCAAACAATAGAAAGCCTTCAACACCTTGAAAGAAAAGATTAGTACAACACCAGTACTAGCACTTCCCGATATTCAAAGACCATTTGAAATTGAAACAGATGCCAGTGACTATGCCATGGGAGCAGTGTTGATGCAGCACGGTAAACCCATATTTTATCATTCTGAGACATTTAATTATGCAGTAGTTAACTATCCCACATATGATAAAGAATTGTATGCATTAGTATAGAGTGTGAAAAAGTGGAAACATTACTTAATGGGCAAAGAGACAGTTATACATACTGATCATCAACCACTTCAATATCGACACTCCCAAACTAAGTTGCAGCAATCAAGACACTATAGATGGATGGGTTTTCTACAACAGTTTCATTTAATCATTAGATATAAAAAGGGCATACACAATAAATTTGCAGATATGTTATCTAGACCAATTATAAATGCATCTACTGTACTTAAGCTTAATTCAGTATTGCATGAAAGCCACATTGAACAATATGCTCAAGATATAGATTTTAAAGATGTTTATGAAACTTTAAGTCAAGGCAAACGAGTAGAAGAATTGGATTATCATATTAAGGACCAACTCTTGTATCATTGTGGGAAGCTATGCATTCCACAAACTGAAAGAGTAAAGATAATTTGAGAAGCACACACTTCTCTAATATCAGGTCACTTTGGTGTAAGTAAAACGGTTGCACCGTTGCAAAGATTTTGTTATTGGCCAAAAATGAATGAGACAGTTTCTAGATATGTAAGAGGGTGTACCATGTGTGCTAAAAGCAAGCCCAGCAATAGAAAACTAGGCTTGTACAGTCCACTGCCAATTCCTTCTCATCCTTGGGAAAGTGTTTCCATGGGCTTTGTTGGAGGACTGCCGAAATCTAGGAAAGGTCACGACTATTTATATGCTGTTGTGGATAGGTTCAACAAAATGTGTATTTTAATACCTTGTAACAAATAGATTACAGCTAAACAAACTGCAAAGTTATTCTTTCAGCATGTATGGGTTCATTTTGGATTACCCACTTACATAATATCTAATCGAGATACCCAATTTTTTGGGAAATTTTGGTCAAGTTTGTGGGAATGGATGGAAACCAGGTTGAAGAAAAGCACAACTTTTCATCCGCAAACAGATGGTAAAACAGAAGTGGTCAACAGGAAAATGATCCAGTTTCTCAGAGGCTATTGCAGCAACCATCCTAAACTTTGGGATGAACATTTATGTTATGTGCAACATGCTTACAACCGAGCTAAATAGTCTTCTACATAAAGATCTCCTTTTGAGACCTGTTTTGGTTTCACACCAAGGTCTCCCTTGGATTTTGTCTTTGGTAAAGACATAGCAGTTGATGGACATAGTGATGTGGACAAGGCAACCAAGTTCATTGAACAAATCCAAGAGATTCACCAGGCAGTACAGGAACAGTTGGAAAAGAGCCAAGCCAAGTACAAGGTAAGGCATGACAAGCATCGAATGGAGCATAGTTTCCAAGTTGATGATCAAGTCTGGCTGTATATCAACAAATACCAAATGCAAGAAGAAGGTAAGAGGTTGAAGCCAATAAGGTATGGACCTTTCAAGATACTTGAGAAAATTTGTGATAATGCTTTTCGCCTTGATGTACCAGCTTACATGCACATCTACTCAGTTGTTAATGTAGACAACTTGAGACTATTCGAACCTTCACTAATTGAAGATCCCGAAGAGCATATTTAATTGCCTTCTATTGATGATCTGTTACCTGAATATCTTAATGAGTTGCAGGAAGATACAGTTCTAGACAGGAAGGTAAGAACTAGACGCAGAGAGGATGTTGAGTACCTCAGGATCAGACTCAAAGGTTCAAAGCCAATCAATGTGAAATGGATAGAAATTGAGCAAGTGAGGAAGCAATATCCTCACTTGATTGATGCTTGAAATAAAACCAACTTTTGGTGGTCCAAAAGCTTTTTCAGTGGGAAGGTTGTCATCCGAATTCTATCCTAGAAACTCTCTAAGTTTTCACGACTATTTCAAATTATGCTAAAAGATTCAAGTCCTAGAAAAGGACAAAGCTATCGGAAGGAATCCTCATAACAATTGCAGTTGTGTCCAAAGTGGAGCAACGAGGACCCTTGGTCAAGTGCGCAAACTGTTGGCTCATGGTAAAGCGCAATGGCACAAAACTGGCAAAAACTAGAGGCTAATTCGGAAAATGGAGGTTGATTCTGATACGCGATTAGCGCTACGAGGACCCTCAGTCAAGTGCGCAGACCATTGGTCCATGGTAAAGTGCAATGGCACAAAACTAGCAAAAACTAGAGGCTAATTCAAAAAACAGAGGTGGATTCTAATACGTGATTAGCGCTAAGCACTAATCGCATATCGCAAGCCATCCCCCTCAGTGAAGGAAAGCCCCGAAGCGCCCGGACCTGAAATCGATATAAAATTCAGAAAAGTAACTGTTTCAGTTCTGTAGTGCGGGATTCCCCAAATCGGTACGATATCGAAAGGCTTTGAGGTGGTAAGTAGTATTGACTAAGTCTTGCTCGATGCCACACATCGAGTGACACATGTCTGACAGATGAGAGAGAAACCACTTGCATCGGATGGGTAAACATCGTGCGACTTGTCTACCCGATATGAAGGATGACTATAGGATTTGGGGGGACCCAAATCGATGGTGGAGATACGTCCCGATGGCTGACTGGATTTGATAGGTCAAAAGTAAGATGATAGGGATTTGAAGTCCGATGTGGATGATGAGTTGGTAAACGATTCGTGTTCGCAGACGATATTGAAGCAAACAGGTTTAATGGCCATTCGAATATGATTCAGGGAATCTGACACCCAGTTCAGTAACAAACAGGCGGCCACCTCCCTGCGAGGCATTACCGGTGATGATGACGCAGAGTAGAGGAATTCGAACGGATAGAGGAAAGAAAACCAGAAGGTCGGGAAGCTGAAATGAGCAGTCGAAGAACAGACTAGCTTTAAAGCTATAAACTAACAGAAGCATAGGGGGCAGGATACAGAGAGGCAGACAACAAAGAGACGTAGAAAGCTAATAGCAGAGAATAGAGAGTAGAAGCTGAGTTGACCTGAAGGCAACATTGAGCTAGATAGAGCTAGAGAGAGTCAGAGAGTTTGTGTACTCCATTGAAGGCTTGAGAGGTTCAAGCAAGCTCCTCGGTATAGGCCTGTCATACGACTGTGACCCTCAGAGGTCGAGTTTCAGTAAGGAGAGTCTGTGTACTCCATTCCTATTGGCTTCATTGTATTAGTGAGACTCGAATTGAGCTCATTGTTGTAAAACTCATCTTGAAAACATAATAGAGAGGCCACCATTAAAAGGCTAGACTAGGAGACGTAGCCTAGGAGAATTGGCTGAACTCCCTATTAAACTTGTTTTGTTTACATGTTTGACTGTTATGTTTTCTCTGATTGCCTTAGTGTCAATATATTCTAGAAATTTTATTGATCCGTTGCATAAGTAACATAGGCACATCCATGCACATGAGTCTGTAATACCTTTAATTCTTTGTCCTGGTTAAATTCCAGATCAACTCTCTTCTCGTAGTGTCTTAGCTCAATTGTTTCTATTTTTTTAAGGAACTCAACTCTCGTAAGATATTTTTTGAGGGTACGTCCCTTGGAATGCTTATTTGATTACATTTATTATTTTCATATTCCTCAAGCCTAGAACCAATTGGCTGATTCGTTAGCTAATTATGTATTAGATTGACATTTGTCCCATGAATAGTTTTAACCATGCACATGATACATTAAACATTCATTGTAAATAAAGCTCATTTACAAACAACAACACATAGAAGCCATTATTTTATTATATCAAAAAGTTTGGGTACTGTTGTAGTACTCAACAACCCCCCCATTTATTTTTATTTTAGTCATATGATAAATAATGGGGACCATTCTTTCATGATAATAA
This sequence comes from Pinus tabuliformis, assembly GCA_031772625.1. Taxonomy (NCBI): domain Eukaryota; kingdom Viridiplantae; phylum Streptophyta; class Pinopsida; order Pinales; family Pinaceae; genus Pinus; species Pinus tabuliformis. The sequence goes on along the minus strand of CM062814.1, from coordinate 431,043,597 downwards.
AAAACTTGAGTGTCCAATAAAGATAAGGAATTTTTAAATTCGTAATAAAAAACCTCTCGTTTAAATTTTTTTCCTATCGGAACCCAAGTATTGGAGGTCCAACCTTAAAAATATTACGATAAATCAAAACCCTGATAGGCCTTTTTGTTATTAAAATAATGCATTATCGAAAGATTAATATCAGATCATTATAATATCATAAATTTCCAAATAAAAAAGTTACGATAAAAGCATTCTCTGTTCAAACATTCCTAATAGTTAATATAATTATTAAAATGGTTTTTGTTATAAGGTGAAGTTAGGGTGGGCGCTTCCTTTTTAAATTAAATAATTTAAGAGTTGTCAACCCCACAACTGCCACTTGGCATATCGACCTTTGCAAATATCATAACTTTTAAAGTGTGCCATGCTCAAAATTCTTGATATTTGAAAACCTATGATACTCAACACTTCTGCTATCCACTACTTCTGATATCTTTATGTTCCCGATGCCTCCTACTTCTAATATCGGATATATCCGATACTAGTCCCCTCCGATACAATGAAACCTCTAATGTTCCTGTCCTTAGTCTATATCGTAATTTTTATATCAGGTTCTTCCATTTTAAATCCCCAATATACTATTGCCGATATAAAAGTTATGATGTCACTTCCCACCTCTGCCTATTATCTGTTATATGATTTATCAGGAATTTCCTATATCGTAACTTTCTTAAGTGCAACCAAGTGATTTCTCTGATATATTTCTTCTGATATGATGATGTATGCAAACCCACGTGAATTCATGTTTTTACATTTAATAACCAAAAGTAGTGAATTTATGGTTTTTGAGATTATAATCAAATTCATTCATTACAGTTTGATTTTATCATAATTTTCCCTTTAAGACAAAAATAGTTATGTAAAATTGTTCTTTGTGCTAAGTCTTTCAGGTGAAGAATTTATTGCTTAGTCTTTTGTTTCTCCTTACATGATAGTCCTGATAAGTGCAACTCAGAAGAAATGTCTAAATAAGCTAAAGAAAAGAAGAAACCCATTACTCAGCAGCAGTCGACTGCTCCGCCAACTGAAAACCCCGATACACTAGGATTGATTTCAGATACAGTTTATTCTCTAGATGTTGGTAATGCCTCTTGGTAATCTATTATAAATTATTTAAAGATGAAGGACCCAGAGTCATAGAAAGAACCATCAGAACCGAGGATTCAACACCAGTATCTGGTAGCACTTACAGTGATGTGGAAAATTCATTTTCATAGGATTGTGTCCGACCTAAGATCCTTCCTTATACATATATGATCTAATGGGTCATTCATAACTTGAGAATAACAGAAAGGAAGTTCATGACACATAAGCAAAAAATTATTTCTCATTCAACGACAATGATTTTAATGCAATGTACCATTTTCCACCTCCTTAGTGCAAATATAACAAATAGTTTGTGGAGAAATTCATAACCAACATTGATCATGCATAAAAACCCATTAGAGAATGAAGAAGAGATCCCAACAAGAATAAGCACAAGGAAAAGGGTATGTATACAGTTGACTTTCTTGCTGCTTCTTAGCGTCAAGTCGCTGCCATGATATGTAGGCTCTTTGCTTATTCCAATACAAAGAAATTCTTCAACCAATGGACACCACTAATTGATGCTACCTCAGAAGGATATGTTTTAGATTGGGAAATATACTATCTAACAACCTAGCCACCCATATTCTGAATTTTAGAAGTAAGTGTAGAGTTTCAGAAAATATAATTCCCCATTTCTACATGAGCGCTTATGTAATGGATTCCATTTGCTTCACTATGGGTTTCACCTTTATGGGATGGAAATGGATCTTATAGGACATAACCATCATTCATATATATCATGGTATCCTTTGGGATTCCAAGTATCATCCACACTTTTATAAAATCTACCATAGTGTTATGTTGCATATTTTTCAAATTATCTCTGACAAGAAGACCCCTAGGATTTCCCCAGAAGCTGAAACAGACTTACTCCGGGTTGGAAACTGGTTTGGAGAGAAGTTATTTACCTACATCCAGGTTTTTGATAGTCATGATAATCCCCATGTCTTGCATTTATATATCCCTGATAAACTTCTAACTCGTGAGATAAGATACCAGACTGTAGGCAATGGCATTTCAAAAGTCTTAAAACATTCCAATAAGAAAGTATGGCCAATTCCCCCCCCTCCTTTGTGGTATATATACTTTGGATAATTTCAAACATGCAACCATTGAGATTAATTCTATCTTAGAATTCAATTTTCCTACTATCCCTAACAGACAATATGATCCCCATCAAACTGTCAAGAAGGTTATTGCACAGTCAAGCATCAAACAATTCTTTCATGAACCAGACAAGTTTGATGACTTATTTGAAAAATATTCCACCTATTCAATGGTTACCAGACATGATGTAGAGCAGTTAAATCCATAGTAAAGGATTCAATTCACTTAATATAGGGAAGCATGTCTATCCCATTTACCTATAGATTCATTAAAGCTTACTCAAGAAAGCACGAGTCAAGATGAGGTTATAGTTGTTCATTCCACATAGGTTACTGATACACCTCAACCAAATGAGGTAGGGGCTTCTTCTTCTTCACAGACTAAAGGTCTTTTGCCAAGTTCCAAGCTTGAGAAGATATGGGAACAATACAGCCAGGTTATGAAAGAAAAGGAATCTCAAGTTTTGAAGACTCCCTCACAAGAGAAGGTCTCAGACACTTCTGAAATTTTAGAAAAGACTTTGATTACAATAAAGGCCTTTGATAAGCCTTTGGAAATTGAAGACATTGAATTTATACCAGCCTTCCCGACCTTTGAGGTTGTATTGAGGGTTGAAGAGATTCCTCCCCTTGATATATTCTACAATCTTAAACATAAGGTCGTTGTTAAAAGGCAAAGGAAGAAAAGGAAAATTGAATAGTCCCAGGCCTTAGTTCCTGGAAACACTTCTTTTGAAGTAGTATCGAAGTGTTCTGTATCCACTCATTCAGAGGAAATGGGAAAACTCACCTAGTTCATAGGAGCTTATAATTCTGCAACTATGGGCAAAGCCACTGAAATAACACATTTATTGAACGAAAAGGAGGACAAAATTATGCAGTTAGAACAGATTCTTGAGAGTGAGAAACAAAAGATTGCTAATCAATGGAAGGGACAACCTGTTGAGCTCTAGAACAGTTTCAATGCCCTGAAAGTCCAACATGACTCTGATTTTCAGGCTCGGGACACTCAGATACAGGAATTACATAATAGGATTGGACAACTCAAAGTCAATCCTAAATTAAAAGAGTTCGAAAAGGAAGTAGGATATTTAAATACTCTCCTTGCTCAACAACAAATTTTATTCTATCACAAGTTAGCCATTATTCATGATTTGTGGCACACCCCCAGTTCCATAGTGGACCAATTATCTGAACTCAGAACGTATTTCGATGATATTGAAGAAAATATTGTAGTTTTCATACCGTGGCAAGACAATGTTGATGGGAGATTACCTGATCTCCCTAGGATAGAGTCACACAAAGAAATAGTCTTCAGAGAATGGGAGATCCACCTTAAGTAAGGAGAGACAACAATATTCAATGAAATGGATATCTCTAACAACCTCATTGAAACCATCAACGATAATTTGTTTTAGGTGAATCTTATTTCAAACCTCCCTGAGGGAGCTCTACTAGATATCAAACTGTTGACCAAAACGTGGCGGGAATTATCCAAAAAGCGGGCCGAAATAGTTGAGAAACTATCTAAAATTAACTTGGAATGCCATTGTCAATTCTTATTCAAACCTCACAACCAGTTGGTAATGCTCATATGCCTATCCAACAAAACCATCCACATGTTTTCAACATTAAGGGATGCCATATTTACCAGCCAAATGTGGATTCAGCCAAAGACTCCACCTCAATTGAATCCCATGACAGATATTTACAAACTTCAGCAGTGAACAGGAGGGCAGTTCTCTTCATAGAATTAGTCAATTTGTTATAAAAAATTCTAAAAATGTCTCGTTGGTTTATTTTAAGCATTTCTTGTTAAAACCACTTCATTCTTTTACTCTACTTTTCTATATTTCTATTTCATTTTGAAACTATAAATCCCTTCCATCTGTAAGGAGAAGGGATTCTCAATTTTTGAAATAAGGATTTTGTTTGCACTATTGCAATTTAATATCCTCTTAATAGAAAGATGAACCACTGTTATTCTCTCATAAGCATAGTTGCGATATATCGGGTACTACTATCTATTTATTATTTTTTTGCTTAATCACTCATATGTGTGATTGAAATCATATATTATATGTATAAACAATGAAATATTATATGTGTAATGAATTCATCAACTAATTTAATTAAATATTTAATTCAATTAGTTATCATTGTCTATTTTAACCTCATAATAACAAGATAATCTATCTTGTCATGTTTCTTATGAAATTATTTTGAATCTCATATACAGATAATATTTCCTGCGATAGATATTTAGTTTAAGTACTCTTTGCTTTCAGTTGTAATTATATCATCACATCATACTTAAATACTTAATCCATTTTTATAATTTATTTTAAGGGAAACTATTCCCATAATTTGCAGCTGGAGTTACCATCAGAAATGGAAAAGGATTTGCTCTAAGGTCTTGACCAGGTATTTTTCCCTTAATGTTGAGGTAGGGACTTTGATCCTTGAATATTTTTGGCACTAGAAGGAGGGCCATCAGACTATGAATGGAAACAAGGTCTAAACCCAAACAAAAAAACTCATTCTAAGAGTTAGTCTCCCTCGAAGTCACCACCAACTTCAAGATCACATTCCAGATATCCTAATCGCAGCTATGAAGTTGTTTAAATAGGCACCAAATATTCTAACACACTTCCAAATTCAATTGGCCAAACTTCTACAGAAGTACCTATAGAACCCCCTGAAGTTTAGACTTTGATTCATAGATTGGAAGGAATTTCCATTTTTGGAGAAAAAATTGTTCAATCTAATTTATCAAAAGGAAGTTTTAATTCATCCTTACAATCTTCTGGTGTGTTAACTAGATCCCAAAGTGAGAAACTTGGAGTCATACCTTTGAGTTCCAATTAGCCACTCATTGGAAAAAGAAAAGTACTTTAGAGACTCAATCTTCTGCTAGTGAGATTACATCATCCTCTTCACCCATACTCCTTTTGGTGATCCCACTTCTTCCTCTACCCCTTTACCTTCCTCTTATCATCCTTTGATTCCTTCCATGCACATTCCTCAGCCACAATGAGCTTGTGCTATTATAATTAGTAGCACTATAGGAACGACCTCTTCAACTACTCAATCTCCTATAACCTCCACATCATCTACAACTTCCTCTGTTATTAATACTCCCAGAATGGAAGATAGACCATGGAATAACTCAGGAGAAGTTTATATGACTTCACCATTACATCCTCTTCCCAAACATTCAGAAATATGGCTTCCCAAATCTAATCCTGATGATGGTTTCCCTGTAGAGGAACACATTCACAATCCCATGTTAGCCATTAATCAGAATGGAGTCATAGAAGAAGACTGTGTTTGTCTACTATTTCCTTACACATTTGAAGGATCTGTAGGGTCTTGTCCTTTCTCTTTTCCTGCTGGGCTAATAACAAATTGGGATGTTTTCGAAGAACAACTTTTGTTAACATTTGGGGATGACCGAACAACTGCCACTTTGATTAATGATTTGTCAAATCTAAGAGATAACCCAAATCAAAGATTAAATATTTTATCTCTATATTAAACAAATTGTTAAACAAAATTCTAGACACTTCTAGACCTCGTACTGATGTACAGATTGAATGCTACATTTGTTCTCTACCTTCAAATATAGATATGTTCATAGATAGAGATAATAGAATAGTACTACTTGACAATATGAAAGAGGCTCTATATGTGGAAAAGAGAGTTCTAGCCCTTAACAAAAAGTCTACTGCTAAATAAAGAAAGAAAACCAAAAAAGTTACTTTAAAGGATGAATCCAAGAAAAATACTCCCAAAGATCCTTTCAACTTGGAGGGATTACAAAAGGTTTTGAAGACAATGCCTAATGAGATGGCATAAATCAAGAAATAGGTTGTTGAGTCTTCAAAGAATTCCTTTCATCCTTTCAAAACGAATCATCCATCATAATCACAACCTCCTACCAATATCACAAATGAATGAAGATGATGAAGGAGAAGAAACAACCCTATCTACAAAGAAACCACAAGAAGATGAAATAGTTGAATATCATTATTTATGGGATTTCATTATGACCACTTTAGAAAATGAAGAAGAAGAGGAAGCTCTTCCAATGAGTACTAGAAGTAAGGGACCTGCTAATACTTATCCATCAAATGAGAAGTCCCCTTCTCCTCCTATTAACGCAAAGGGCATTGTTAAAAAGACTTCTACTCCCTCTTCTGATTCTGCTCCAACTACTTCCAAACCTCCCTCATCATCTAAGACATTGATATTCTCTGATAGCATTGAATATAATATCGTGGAGGACATGAAAAGTATTAAATCCAACATTTCCCTATATGAAGTTAGCAAGTTTAAACAACAACATATTTTTTTACTCAAGAATAAAAAGCAGTCCTTGCATCTCCGTTACCTACTGTTGCTACTGAAAAAGCTTCAAAATGGAAAGGAAAGCCTCCAAATGTCCCTATAGACAAGATTGATTCTTCTGATGCTATTTTGATTATAGATAGATCAAATTCCCACACTCTTCCTTTTCTTTTGACTTTTGAAATTTTTAATAAGAATGTTCACAATTGCTTAGTAGATTTTGGTGCATCATCCAATATCATGCCTTATTCAGCTTGCCTCAAATTGAATATTTCACCTCAGAAATCTGTTGTTTAGATTTTTCAATTAGACTGGACAAAATTCAAATTTTTAGGAGAAATGAATTCTGATTTGATTATATTATCTTTAAATTCAAAATTTTGTCAAATAATCGATATCTTGGTTGTAGACATCCCCAAATTCTATGGTCTTATTTTAAGAAGGGGCTAGTTTGGGAAACTACATGGTTACTTTTCAACTGAATGGTCACATATTTGGCTTCCCTATAATGGAAAACCTAATCAAATTCATGTCGATAGGGAGAAGTGTATGAGGTATTTTGTGACTCATTTAGGTGAAGAAAATGAACCAGTAGTATTCACTAACAATATTCTTGGAAATTATCCTTTTGAATCTTTATTTGGCAATTTTATAGCACAAAACTCTCCCTTTTCAGTTGATTCTGTTTCATCTTAGATTGAATTTTTTTCTCAAACAAATTCATCTAGATGTATCAATATTGTAGAAAATCTTGTAAATAAGTGTGATAATTTTTTCTGGACTCTTTACTTTGATGGATCAAAATCTAATGATGGTGCAGGAGGTAGTTTCATCCTAGTAAACCCCGATGAAGAAAAAAATATGCTTTCTTGCATATTGGAATTTGATAGTACCAACAACATTGTCGAATATCAAGTGTTGGTACAAGGCTTACTGAAGGCCATTAGTCTTAATTTCAAATATCTTAAAGTTTTTAACTTTTTGGTGATTAAGAGATTGTCATAAAACAAGTCATAAATTTCATCCATTGTGTTTCTAATCACCTCAAACATTACCAATCTTTGATCCAAGATCTAACTTCGCATTTCACTACATTCAATATAGCTATGATCCTAAGATTACAGAATGCTAGTGTTGATCTTCTAGACAACATTGCTTCCAAGCTCATTCCACCTAAAGCTTTTAGTCTCGATATGTTTTCAACTAAATTAATTTTCATCCCTCCATTCTAGATAACATAACCAACCGGTGTGTATTTGATGATGACAATGACATCCTAAGTTTTTTAACTTTCAAAGGTTTTGTTGAAGATCCGAAAATCGGGTCTACAACAAGGGGGATACCCACCCGGTCTGGATCTTGGTTAGCAGCTCCTTTTCCATTTGGTGTAGTGGGTCCGACTGGGGATATGGGACTAGTTTCCCAATTTATGTGTGTGTGTGTGTTGAGAATTGATATTTCCTTTCTAATAACTTCTAAGTAAAATTCTTTTATTCTAAGTCTAATTTAACGACATGCAATTGTATCCTAATAAATAGAAATATCTAATTCTAAAACTACCCCGGGATTTGATCTTTCAATTATGCGATCTAAAATAGTTTCCACAGCAATTGGTAATAAAAATCATTCAATCACTATAAGAAAAGAATTCAATAAAGATGAAATATTTCGTATAAAAAGTTAGCCGAACAGTTGTGAAAAACATATCGCATAATAAGTCACTCATATATTAAGCATAAATAAATGGCTATCACCGTACAAAAGTGCCAAATGATAACTCAAGCATTTAAGAATTCATACATAAATAACTAAACATGAATACCACCATAACACATAAGCAAAATTTGTTAAGATATAAAAGTACCATTTATAACGAGTTCTACTCATGAGCTCCAGTGACAATGATTTATCTCTTCTTAATTCAACATCTACTAAGAGTACAAAAGTTAAATTTTAGTAGCAGATATTAAACACAGATATCAATAAATCTTGTTCTATTCATTCATCAAAACCTCCTCGGAGGGTGCAGAAGTGCATGTTCTGAGGACAAGTTTTTGATAAATTTTAGGACCCTTCTCTAAATGCATGAGAAGGGTTTAAATACTACTAGCTAAATCTAAAAATAGTTTATTACAAAAATATTGGAGGCAGTTTAAATGACCGTCCTCACTTCAGGCAAAAATAAAGCAAAATTAAAACTAGAACTGAATCTAAAAGTAAATCTGGCAATTAACTATCTATGTATCTAATATTTGTAGTCGCAAGCATACAACATCGGCTTAAGGAGAGTTGGCTGGTCGACCTCCGAATTTAATTGTCCTACGAAAATAGAATCGACAAGTGCTGGCACCATCTTCTTGGCAGAATTAGTGAGACATTTGAGAGTCATGCAATGACTGCGTGGTTTAACCAAGTACTTCTAGTAAGAATCCCAGTTTAACATGGTTAACCATTTGATGGACTCTGCTCTTTCTTTAGCCTTTTGTCTCCAGCTTGTCTGTAGATGTTGCACATTTGGTAGAAATCCTGGAGTGGTCTTTGATATGAGATTTGTCCTGTGCAAATTTTCATTAACACAGTCGATGATATTATTTGCCGCAGTGGTTGCTTCTTCTGCCGCTTGTTCTGTGTTCCTAATCTGTGCATCCCACTTATTAAAGAGCATTCCTTTGTGGGCTTCATTGATCATGGGTGCGCTTTCTTTTTTCCCTTCCTCTGATCCTTGCCAAACCAAATATTCAGTAACTCTTTTATCAATTAAATCGTAATCATGTCGCAAGTCCACGACTTGATTAGTAATCTTCTCGCTTATCTCGCAATATGGGCTCCACTGCGATATCCCTCGACAAAATGTTTCTTGCTGCTGTAGGAGTTGATCATTTAAGGAAATGGATTCGGTGAAAAATTTCGTAAGCTTAGGATTGTCCTTATGCATTTCTTTCATAACTTGTAACTGTTTTTCTCTTTCAGCCAAACTTTTCTGGTATCCTAGCTGCATTTGCTGAAAGTCCTACTGTAATTTTTTTAGCTTTTTCTCTGCCTCACTGTTGACGCTGGCTTGGTGTAGTTGTTGCTGTAAAATATGTATTTGATCTTCTTTTTCTTTCAATAATTGTTGTTCCTCGGATGCTTTATCAATGGTTGCATACGCATATGCTCCTGCGATTTGAGATAATTTAATGAGATTTTTCAGTAGGGTCAGTGGTAGGATATTGCCAAAGGATGTCTAATTGCTCTGCATCAGAAGAGAGTACGCTTTCCAATTTCCTTTTCCTTCTTTGTCTTCTCACTACCACCTTACGCTGTGGACTATAAAATACATCAAGAGGAGGAATTTCCTTTGTTTTGAGCATAATTTCAGAAGATGGGGTAATGGGAATGTGCTCCATTTCTGGGATATTGCTAGTTGTCCTAGTGACTATATCATCCATTGTCTGCACATTACTCTTAGGCATCTTTATACTCTGCCCCTCAGTATTGATTAGGTCATTGAATGTCTCCCATTCTTTATCCAACTCGGTTCTAACTGGTGGTGGCTGGATGATGAGAGGGGGAAGATTTTCCCGTGGAGTGGTCAAAACCTGTTGTTCTAGGCGTTCTTTGGACTGAGCAGTATCCCTTACTGACCCTTCACTTTTATTATGGTCACTCTCAGACCTCTTGGAGTTTTCTGGTGTTTCTCCCCTAGACTTGGATCTCGACCTGTCTGTGCCTGAACTTCCACTGAGACTGATACTCGGAGTCGACTCCCTTACTAGTTCCAAGCATAATTTATCCAAAGGGATATTAGCTCTCTATACATTTTGAACTCTTGAAATTCTGCTAGAGGAAATTGCATTTAGGCTGAATGCAGAACTTCTTTAAGTGTATTTTTCTGCTAAAATGCATCATCAAAAAGATCATCTTCTCTAGAAAACACTTTTATTTTGACTACAGTAGTGAAATTCTTCACGATATCATAAGGGTCGAACTGTTTTCCTGGAAATTTGAACAATTGTAGACATAGCATGTTGTTTACTTCTTTGAATGCATGACCTACATCAAATAGTGAAATGGCCCCACAAGCCACAGGAAATTGCGGCCAAATGGCCTTCTTCTTGTCCTTCAGGTCTTTACTCATTCCTCCTAACCCATAAGTCTGGTAGGCAATCTCTCGTGATAGTAGTTTATCAGGGACATACAAAGGTAGGACATGAGGGGAAGCGAGACTTCCGAATACTATGAAATAGGTAAAAAGTTCTTCTCCGAACCATCTTGCAACAGGGAGCATATCGACCTCCACTTCGGGAGAAAACCTTGGAGTGTCTTTATTATACAACATCTTGTATAGAGGCAACATGATTCCATGACAAATCTTATAAAAATATGGAATGAACTTGGAATCCCATAATTCTTTGTGATAAAAATGAATGGGTAAAGGGTCCTGAGTAGACCATTTCCAACCCATCATAGGAAACTTGGAAACATAATAGATTGCATCCATTACATAAGCAGATAGGTAGAAAGGAGGATAAATCTTCTGAGTAGTTCTTTTGGACCGATAATTTAAAATGGTTGTGGCTAAATTATCAGACAATATTTTAGCCCAATCCACAATAGTAGCATTAGTGGCAACGTCTAATAATGGTAGCCATTTAGATGAAAAATTTTTAACGTCAGGCTTTCCAAAAAGTCTACAGAGCATGGCAGCAGCAAAGCAATACGAAGAGGTGAGAGAACCAGTACTACACATACCATGCTTATCCCTTTTTAATGGTTCATCCCTTCTCAACCAGTCCTTGGTGCATTCTGCCAAATCTTCATTTTCTTTAGCGAACTTCTCCATGAACTGTTTATTATAGGTCACTTGTGGCTCTGGTAGATGATGCATGAGCCTCAAATCTTGTGTAGTGAACGAGCCAATGAGCCCTTGGCTCTGAGTCTTAAACTGTCTATTTGTTATATCATCGCTATATAATACCCATTTGACCATGTCCGTGTATGGGAGAATCTTTGGCCTTGCCACTATCCGGTGCAAGAACGAACATGCTAGTTCTGTAATTGATGCCTCAGATGACTTGCGTGAGTCTTCTGTAGCTGTAACCTCCATTACCCTTGGATTTTCTTCCTGGAGTAGACTGTGCATGCCTTCCCAAGTAGTAATGTTGGCATCTCTATTATAGGTGGTGTTTGTGTATATGGGCGTCATTTCTTTCTCTTCAGAACTCAGAGTCTTTCCTTTCTTTCCCATAATATTATGAACACTGCTATGTATACCTCTCTACTTTTTGCTCCCGCAATTTGCAAATGAGGCAAGAGTAATGATAAGAAAAAGGTGACGGGAAAGCTTTAAATTCTAAAATCATATAAAATATGTCACCTTACGTGAAATGGCTCTTCGATCAGATCAAAACCATATTTCATTAATGATTGCCAACTAACTCATTAAATTAACATTAACGCACATAACTGGGCATTGGTTTGTGGAAAATCTTTTTCGAACGACGACCCCCGCAAATCTGTGATAAGGCGATTTTGCGATTTACTTCGCAATATCGCAGATCCGTTACGTGTGGCAATAATTTACCATATGTTTTCTGCACAATGCGATTTGCGAGATGCGCCATCGCATATCGACGGTTTGAGGTATTTCGCTTTAAGTGATACTTGAAGCACGTTAAAACTGCGATGTGATGAATTTATTCAACGTGTGATTTTGCATCGCGATTTCGCAATCTTAGGATTTGGTTTGTATGAAAGCATCTATTACCTTTTTGCGATGTGATGTGACGCTTATCATAAAACTTGAGTCTTTTTGGGATTTTCGGGTATTCTCCTAGGTTTTATGATAGTAAGATTTATTCAAAAAAGAAATACAAGTCCTAATTTATTTTTTTGAATTTTATGGATAAGGGTCCCCACTTATTTAGTATTAGTAATAATACTAAATAAGAAGGGGGTTTTTTGTTGGCCACAACAATTGGCGATTCACTTGGAAGAACCAGTTATCTCTGCTTTTCTTTTTAATTTTCTAAACTTCCAAAACATAATGTTTTTTAGAGAATCAAACTTTATTATAGAAAGATAAAGTACACCATACTTTCAGCTCTTAATGATAGTTTGTTTCTTCTATGTTAACTTTGTTTATTTACTTCCTAGAGCTAGTCATTGTATTTACATCAGCCACGACTTGGTTTATAAAGATAAAAACAAATTCTTCTCTGTAAATCAGTTTTAAATATGCTCATTTGTCATAAGTAGAGCCTCTGCTACCAACAGGAGTTTATAGCCTCGACAACGTTACCTGTTACCCAGTAATGATCCTATATCCTACTTAGAGAAATATAATATTTTCAAATGGGAAATCCATATTCACACTTATTGCTTTTATTTTCTTTGTCATAGGTAGAGCCTTTGCTACCAGCAGGCATTTATAGCCTCAACAGGGTTACCTATTACCCAACAATGATCCTGTATCCTACTTAGATAAATATATGATTTTCAAAGGGAAATCCATATTCACACTTATTGCTTTTATTTTCTTTTAATCCTTAAAGAACAATGCCTTGGTTTGGTAGCCAAATTATGACAGTGCCATTCACTTGATTTATAACTTTACTGAACAAGCTTGCTCATGATGAGACCCCTTGTCTTTTGGTTACAATAATCTCGAGTCATTTCTCTATTGTGGTGTGCAGTTTTGGCAAAGTCAGCAAGCTATAATATCTATGATCATGATAAGTCGGCTCATGATGAGACCTCTTATTCTTTAAGTTAAAGTGTATCGTTGGATTATTCCTTGAAGCTCATAATTTCCTAGGTGGGGAGGAAGTCATTGCTTCCTTAAGATTAGCTCTGGACAACAATGGTAGAGTTTTTTGGAAAGAGCCTTTCTACAGAGAATCTTCATTTTTCTTTTGACTGATATAAAACAAATTCCAGCTAAAGGTCATTTTTTATCAAAATTTACAAGGTTGAAACTAGTATAATTTTCAAGCTTATAGCCCTTTGACTGTATCTTTCAATAATAATGCTCAATTTTCTAAATCAGACCTATTTATACACGTGAAAAAACAAAATTTAAAAGAAATTCTAGTCTTTTTCGTGAATTCCAAATGTAACCATTTACAACTGGTTTATTATCAAAATAAAGGAAGAGATAATTTACAAAAAATAGAAGAATGATCTCCTATGGAAAGTATTTTTTTAGGATTTGTCCATTAACAGGTAAAGATTCTCTTTTTCCTGTTAAATCCTGTAAGATAAAGGTAGATGGACCTACGATTTCTGCGATTTGGAAAGGGCCAAGCCACATTCGTTGAAACTTCATATGTTTGCCCTTTTCCTCATGAGCCTTATCCCATTTTAAAACTAGATCCCCTATCTGAAAGTCTTTTCTGGATATCATGTTTGAGTCAAAAGAAGCTTTTACTAATGCTTGGTGATGTGCATGAGTTATTTTGACCTGTTCTCTTTGCTCTTCTAGTTTAAGGATTTGTAACTGCCTTAGTTGTAAAGAAGAAGTTGGTGTTTCATCGATAAATTGAACTAAGGCCAATGAGGGAATCCCTAGATGAGTTGGAAGGGCCACTTCTTTCCCATAAACCAAATTAAAGGGAGAAGTGCCAATGGAGGATTTCTGCATTATTCAGTCTGCCCATAGAGCGTATGTTAAAGATTTGTGCCAATTCTTATGAGTTTGATCAATGGTTCACTTAATGATTTTGATTAAGTTTTTATTTACTGATTCAGCTAACTCGTTCCCTTGCGAATAATAATTGGTAGAGTATTTAAGCTTAAAACCTCTTTTGAGCGCAAATTTAGTCATAGCATTGCCAGAAAAATATGATGCATTATCAAACATTAATGTGGAGGGTAAACCAAACCCGGTGATTATGAACTGATCTATGAAATCAATGATGTGTTCGACATTAGCTGTCTTGAGAGGAACTGCTTCTACCCATTTAGTAAAATAATCAGTAGTTGTAAGGATATATCTATGCTATTTGGAAGAGTGAGGAATGATCTCACCTATTATATCCAATCCCCATTGATTAAAAGGTTGATCAATATTGATGGTTGCAAAGGAAATGATGGTTTCTTTTGTCTTCCAGCATCAGTTTGACAAACTTGACATTTCCTTACGTAGCTATACACATCTTTAAATAGTGTAGGCCAATAGTATGCCTCATGCAAGATTTTATGTGCTGTAGTATCTCTAGCATAATTTCCACCTGCTAGTCCATCATGGAGTTCCTACAACACTTTTTCAGCTTTAGCTTTCTCAAGGCATTGAAGGAGAACAGAATCATAACTCATCCTAAAAAGTACATCGCTTACGAGTTGATATTGCTTAGCCTTCAACCTTAGGGCTCTTTTCTTTGTATAATCTAACTTTGAAGGTGTTATCTCAAAATCAAGCCCTGGAAGGCTGCAGACTAGGAAGACTTCAAGTAACTGTTTAAAGCCAATCTTTTAGCTAAGGCTTAACCTCCTTAGCCTGAGAGGGCTCTCTCAAAGGATTAAAGTTTTTTTATTATGATTAATATGGCTAACTCTTCGTGCAACAAATAAGAATGAAGCTGGTGGAATTAAAATTAGCAAGCATCCATTGGGCTTATGGAGTCATATATCATTTAGCATTAACAATAGAATTGGCTTTGCAATAAAATCAAGGCATTCAGATTTCAATATAGGTAGAGTACACCAAACACAAAAAGGACAGTGTACGAGTATATGAAGGAAATTAGAACACTGCAAGTGATTTCTAAGTAATCAAATACTCATAATACTGTAGACAACATGAAAAGACAAAAAAAGGAACTCATACATTGAACTCTCTATGATTCTTGAGTAGCAGAAGCTAGTACTATATTACCAAACAAATAGAGTCTTTACATAAACTTAATAACAGAGTTTTTTTACATAAATTTCCAACCCTTATTACATTTCACTTTCTTCTATATATAGAGTTCTTCTACCTGACTGAAATTCCTCCTCAAACATGAGGGGAACTCGAAATATACTTCTAATGACACCTGTTCAACTTTTAACTGCCTATTAAATGTAACAAACTGCAACTAGACTTTCTAGAGATCTAAATCAAGTAGGAGTCTAACTCCAGATTATGATACTAATAGCCTTTATTACAATCATTCTCGTTCTTTGACATCTGGTCCCTTTTTAGTTTGGCTGTGGTGGATGTTCAAAGCTCCATGCTGGTCTTCAATGTCACATCTTCTCCATTGCCCTGAAACATAGGAAACTACCCCTGTTTATCGGTCTTTGGTTTGCCTCAAAACTTTCGAATCCAAAGAACCATGCCCTTCACCATTGATTATCCAAAATATATCAGATTGCCACGTCCTTGATGTGCTGTCAACCTTTTTCATGTGTGAAGGCAAAAGTTCTTCCAAGCTGTCTGACATATCTTGGACTGTAGTAAATGTGCTCACTTTATGACAAAAAGTTTAGAGTTTGGATTCGAATACATGTTTCCTCCACCTGTCTTGACCTTGTTGAAAGTTGATAGCTTCAGATGATCCCTTGTAGATATTCCCTTTTCAAAATTCCCGCTTGTATTTCAAAACTGATTGATTGAGATTAGATTGTGTAGCTTCAGCAGTTTCAGAGCGCGCTACGAAACTGTTGTGTTGTTCCAAAAATCACTGTTTCAACCCAAAATTTTGCTATTTTGAGCCCTTTGTTGTTTAAACATTCTTTCAACTACTCCAAGGCCTTTCAAAACTGAATGGAAATGTATAATTCTTCAAGAAATATTATACCAAGCAAAACCATCAAAATTTGAAACATAGCCTTACTTGAAGTGGGATTTTTTTTAAGGAGATTCCTTCAACTGGCTTAACTGTATCTTTAAGTCTTCAATTTGTTTCTTCATGACCTTGATCCTAGATCTGAGGTTTGTATTGACCTTTTTGATAAATTGAGCTTCCTTTATTGCAAGAACAGTCCAGCTACGGAATTGAACACTAAAATCAACCACCTCAAGAATTTGAAATGTTTGGTCCTCCCACCGAGCTTGCATTTAGTTAAAATAAGCCTCCTCAACTGCAAATTTCTTGGCAACTTTCTTCAATCTAGCAATTTCAAAGTTGTCCGATTCCAATCTTCTTTTCAAGTCTTCCACACTATCTTCTTCTTGAATGGCAACTGCTTTGCCTTTTTCCTTTCTTTCATGAGGCCGTGTCACCTCCCCTGTTTCATCTGCTCTTGGCAGTACCTCTTGTACTTGTTTAAACTTCCTCGTTATGGGTCTCTTGGGCTTAAAAACAAATTGATCAACCTGCTCATCAAACTTGAGTTTTTTCGAGGATTTGACTCTCTTATCCTTGTCTTTTCCTGACTCTATCAAATCTGCTTGAACTAGTGGAGACTCTTCAATGTCAATGGCTTGCAATAAGTCATTTAAGTCTCCCTTTGAATAGGGCTTTCTTCAATACTCACTAACTTACCTTTTTCTTTAGCCACTTGGCTCATAGTCCTTCTTCTTTGAACTCCTTCACCTATGGTTGATTCATGTGTAGTTTCTTTTACCTGAGTTTTCTCTTTAAGGGACTGTTGGGGTGTATCTTGGATAGTCAGTGTCCTGGTGGATTCTCTAACTTGTTTTCTTGCCTTTAACTTTGAAAACCTCTTGGATCTTGTTTCTGCATGATGACCAGCTATTGTTGGAAGATATTTTGCAGCTTGAGGGCTGAGACCGGTCTTGTTCTTGAAACCAGACATGAATATCAATGTGTCCCAGTCCCTACCTACCCTCTGGAGTTCATGCAGAACAATCAACTTAACCAAGCCATGGTGGAACAATGAAGTCTCACAGGCTTCTTTTCTTAGCTGCGCCTTGTTATATCTCCCTTCACAGGTAAGGTACTTCTGTATACAGGTAAGCAAATTGGCATATGACTCTTTGACATAACTTCTAGGAACAGACTTGCTTAAATCTGAGTTAATGAACTCCTGCTTTAGAAATTCTTTGCATGGGTCATATCAAATTTGAAATTCTTGAACCAACTTTTTTGCCCTCTTGGAATCTCCGTAACTATGGATATCATGTCTGGTGAGACCTGCAATTCCAGCATACCAACTTTTGAGTTTAGTCCTGTGAAATTCAGGGCAAATTCCTTAGTAACTTGTGCATGACCTCCCTGGAGATTCTTGCAAAAATTCCAGCATCCAACTTGTTTAAACACATGCTCGACTTCTCTGTTCTTCAAGGTTATGTCTAAACCTTCAGGTTCATTTCTCAAACATTTGCCTGATCTATGGTCTTTCCTTTCTGCCGACCCCTCCATGAAGGTTTGAAACACTGTCACTGCTCAAATTTCAATCTCTGCCTTGTTTGAATGGCTGCCTCGCTTGATAACAATGTATTCAAATTGAAAACTTGCAGACTTGTTCCTCATGCAACGAATACAATCATCATTAAGACTGTGGATACCTGGCTTTTCTTGGAACTTTCAATCTGTGTGTACCAATGTACCTAGTGACTGTAATAATGGAGATAAGCGGTTGGACATGATATGTGGAGTGCATAAACTGACAATGAATGATGCAACTATAACTTAACTTGATAGATTTGACAGTTGGGAAAGATTCGCTGCGGAATGCACGAATCTCTGATTTCGCAGCGCGGTCAGTGTAAATTTTGAATTGTGTGCTACGAAATCACCTAAGACGTGTCACGCTGTGAAATCACCTAAAACACATCGCGCTGCGAAATCACCTAAAGGACTTTTGTGCTGCAAAATTGCTAAAAGGATTTATGCACTGCGAAAACACTTCAAAATGGTTACATGCGCTACAAAATCACCTAAAAGGCTTTGTGGCACATAGTAATTTTTAAACCAAACTGACACATGGCTATGAGACCGGTGATGAATGAGAATGACCAGTGATGAATGAGAATGCATATTTGACTCAAGACCCCCTAAGAATCAGACTCTGAGGAAAAACAAAATCAAACTTAGACTAGCACTGGCCTTTATCATCAAACTAGTATGAGAAATTTTGCCTTAGAATTCTTAAGTGATAACAGAAGGAGCATATCAATTCTTTAGATAAAATATGATATCGGCGTACAATGATTCAATATCGTTTAGGCTTACCTCATACATTTGTACTTCTGAAGACGGTATTTCGTAAATAAGCGATGCTCCAGCCAACATTTTACAAAAGCCTTGACCTTTTATAATATTTGCTAGTTTAATTTCAATGTCATATTCTGGTAAAGCAGTAATCCAAATTTTCTCTCTTTTCACCCACATCTTTCTGTACTAAAATATTTCTTACCACTAGAAACGACACAATGATTTTTGTATGGGTTTTAAGTAAGAAGGGTTTGAAATGTTTGATCGCTTTGAAAAAAGCGTAAGCTTGCTTCTCGACGTCAGAGTAATTTAATTTGGCCCCTTGTAGATTTGAATTGAAAAAGGAAATTGGGGCTTCCGTCTTATCTTGATTTGCTTGAGTGAGTATCACAACATATGATCTATTAGAGGCAAATTTATATAAAATGAAAGGATCGGAGAAATTTGGAGTGGCTAAAGATGGGGCGTTTATAATTGATTGTTTAATCAGATTGAATGCTTCATATTCTTCTTGGCCCCATTTAAAGATTGAATTCTTTTTAATCATTGCTTGTAAGGGAGATACGATCCTTGAGAAGTCTAGAACAAATCTCTTTACAAAATTAATTTGGCAAAGGAAGGATTGCATAGCTTTCTTGTTGTGAGGCAAGGGTATTTCAGAAATCTCCTTGATTCTGTTGGGATCAATATGGATTCCAGATTTTGACACTATAAATCCAAGAAGTTTTCCTTCACTTAATGTAAAAAAGGAATTTTTTGGATTAAGTGAAATTCCGTACCTTTGGCAACGTTGGAAGATTTGTTTCAAATCTCTAAGATGATTACCTCGTTTCTTGGAATATATAGTTATATCATCCAAGTAGATTACTACTGATTTGTTTACTAATCCCTTAAATACGATGTCCATGGCCCTTTGAAATGCGGCGCCAACATTAATCACACCAAAGGGCATCTTTTGATATGCATAAGTGCCCCATTTGGTTCTGAATGTAGTCTTTAATTGATCATCAGGGTGGGCCAAAACTTGGTTGTAGCCGGAGAAACCATCCAAAAAGGACATTAATTCTGATCCTGCAACTACTTGTAATATTTTCTCCATGGGAGGCAAAGGAAAATTATCCTTTTGGCAGGCTTTGTTAAGATTTGGAAAGTTAATGCAAATTCTAATATCTCTGTTTTTCTTTATAACGGGAACCATATTGGAAACCCATTTAGAATGTCGAAAGGGAAAAATGATTTTGGCTTTCAATAATTTATTGAGCTCAAATTTAATCTGATTTTCCAAATTAGGGAGGATTTTCCTCGGCTTTTACTGGACAGGTTTTTCATCGTCTACCATTGGGATCGTATGTTGAATGATAAAAGTGTCACAAGTCTTAAGTTCATCATAGTTCTAGGCAAAGACACTTTTGTATTGTTTCAAGAGACGAACGTATGCTAATCTTTCTTCATGGGCTAGGCCAAGACCTAGATTGATATTCTTTGGCTTGGTATCAGTTCTTAGATTTACTAATTCATAGTTTAGAGTTGAACTTTGAAGTTTTGAATTGGTAGATCTTTTGAATCGGTCTTTCAAATCGTATAAGTCTTCCAATTTGACTACTGACTTTGGCATAGCATTATTAGTGCTATCTTGTTGCAATTGTTTGTCATGTTAGTCCTCATCTATAATATGATTATTGTAAGATCCCTCTGATGTGAGGAAGCTTACAATATTAGGATCATCATTAAAAATTCTCCAATTGGTAATGTTATCAGGAATTGAAGGTCTAAAAATTAATTCAATTGAGAATCTATCCGGGCTAAATTCTTCTGAGGGAATGAGCTTGGAAGCTACATTTGCCAAGAGATCAGCACTAGCATTTTGGAGTCTGGGAATTGATGAAATATTGAATGCTATAAAATGTTCAGTCAGATCTTGTACTAAAGATTGATAATGATTTAAATGACCTGATAGACAATGTATAGTATTTCGTACCTGTCTAATTACAATCTCAGAATCTCCAAAAACTTGTAGATACTTGATATCTAGTCCGATTGCTTTGTATAATCCTTGGATTAAAGCCTCATATTCTGCAGTATTATTGGTACAATCGAACTCGAGTCTACAAGTTAACATAATTTTGTTTCCCTCTGGACTAACTAATGCGCATCCTGCTCCTGCTTCATCATTAGACTTAGAATCGTCAAAAAATAACTTCCAAAATAAATATTTATTTACATGACTATTTATGAAATTAACACATTTAGAACTATTTGTTTGAGAAAATTTTTCTACTTGAGATAAAACAGAATGTTCTAAATAAGGCGAAGTATGAGCATTGAAATTTCCTAAGAAAGAATCAACATAATAGTTGCCAATTATATTGTTGCTGTATGCTACATGTGCATTTTCTCCTTCCAATTTTGTTACTATGTATTTTTTATGCCTTTCTCACTCAACCTTTATTTGATTTGGTTTGCCATTGTAAGGGAGCCACATAAGCGACCAATCGGCTGCAAAATATCCATGAATCTTTTCAGACCAATCCCTGCTAAGAATTAAGCCATAGAATTCTGGAATGTCTGCAACTAAAATATCGATAACTTGACATACCTTTGGATTAGATGACAGCCTTATGGTAACCTGATTTAGTTCTCTGATTACTTCAACCTGCGACCGGTCCAGTTGAACTATGCGCACTGCATATTTTTGGGGTTGAACGTTCAGCTTTGCACATATTGATTTAGGTAAGATATTGGATGAAGCTCCTGAATCAACTAAAAAATTATGCAAATTTTTATTGAAAACTTCATAAGTAAGAAGAAATGGCGGAGTATGAGATCTTGACCTTCCTCCAATTAGAGCGATGTCGTTAGGATCAACTTTACTAGTCACAGTATTTGGAGGTCTTCCCATCTCGTGGGAAGCTTGTGAGATTACAGTGGTAGGCACAGGTGCAACTGGTATTGCGTGTAATTCTTTCGAAAGGAGCTTTTGTTGATGTTTTAACTTGCTCAATTCATAAAAAGGAATGTTAGCCCTAGTCTTCTTCATGTCTTCTATGATATTATATTCCACCTCATCATAAACAATCAATGTTTTAGATGGAGTTGGTGAATCTATTTGGATTGGGCTCGTTTGTGTCGCTTTGGGTGACGTTTTCTTTCCTTCGACTTTATCCTTAGTCATTGAGCTTGCACTCTTTGGCTTAGGAATAGGTTGAGGACGATCGAGCTGATTTCTACTTCTAGTACTGACTGGTGATGCCTCTTGATCCTCTTCGTCTAGGAGGATAAAATACCACATTCCCTGTACTTCTACAACTTCTTCTTCATCAGTAGGCTCTTCGTTGAAAATTTCCTCTTCTTCTTCTTTTGATTCAGCATTAGTAATAGCATTGGGAGGCTTTGAATCAGTTGAAGGATTTCTTCTATAAGGCTTGTAAGGCTTTTTAGAAGAAGTCCGTGCTACTTGTTTCTTTATGTCAACCATATCGTTAGACATGGTTTTCAAAACTTTCTGCAATCCCTCTAAATCAAATGGGTCTTTGGACTATTTTTTCTTTGGATCTTATTTAAAAGTAACCTTCTTAGATTTACGTTCATCAATTGCGTTTTTCTTTTCTAAGGCTATGATACATTTCTCTACTGCTATTGCTTCCTTCATATTGTCAGCTAAAGTTGTTTTGTTAGCTCTATCAATGAAGATTGCTATGTTTGATGGTAGAGCAGATATGTACCATTCACTTCGAACTTCTTTACTAGGCTTGGAGGTGGTAGGAATTTTGTTCAAAAGTTTATTAAAATGCGAGTTAAAATCTTTGACAGGTTCTCTTGATTTAGCGCTATGGTTAGACAGGTCATTGATCAGTGTTGCAATGGACCTGTCATCACCGAACTTAGTCAAGAATTGTTCTTGGAAAATATCCCAACTAGTGATAGATCCAGATGGTAATGAGAAATACCATGATCCGACTACTCCTTGCAAAGTGTAAGGAAAGAGCCAAATGACAACGTCTTCATTAGTAACCCCATTGAGATTTATGGATAACATAAAGTTTTTTATTCATTCTTCTGCTAGCATGCCTGCTTCAGGATTAAACTTAGGCAACCATTTTTCAGGATGGGTCGGTAATTGACTCAAGGGCGCAGGCATTAAGACTGCCCCTGGGTTATTCCATGGAGTTTGGGCCATCGTTGAACTACTAACAGAGGAAAGCGTAGAAGATAATCCTTGCAGTTGGGAAGATGAGGATATTACAGTTCCAGATGATTGAGAAGGAGATGTCAAAGTTTCAGTGGTCTGGTGGACGATAATTTGAAGTGGAGGAGTGGATGGTTGACTACGCGGTGGAGAGGTTGAGATGGATAATGATGACGAAAGAGTCTCACTATCAAACCCTTTAGGTGATTTCCTTGCTCTCTTCCTTGTAAGTAGAGGTAATTCAGTTGATTCGATACCAAAATTTTCACTCTGCAATCTGGTAAGGGGATGAGAAGGGTTATATTGCAAAGTCACACTACCTTGAGATTTTTTAGATTTTTGAGGAGATATTAAAAATCACTGAAGTTTATGGATCAAAGATTCAACTTCAGGAGGTTCAATAGTAGACTTCTCTGAAATATTCAGGTTTGTGGCAGTGGTTTTTGTTCTATCGACTTCTCGCTCAAGATTTAAAGATTCTAAATGCGATGGAGAAGTCAGGGGAGATGGTGAGGGAAATTTACTCTCAGAATGGTATTTAGATTTAGATTTACTTTCCGTTCATAGTTCGGGGGCCCTCTTTCTAGCGCCAAATATGTTGAAGCCTCGAAAATCGGGTCTACAACAAGGGGGATACCCACTTGGTCTAGACCTTGGTTAGCAGCTCCTTTTCCATTTGGTATAGTGGGTCCAACTGGGGATATGGGACCAGTTTCCAAATTTATGTGTGTGTGTGTGTTGAGAATTGATATTTCCTTTCTAATAACTTCTAAGTAAAATGATTTTATTCTAAGTCTAATTTAACGACATGCAATTGTATCCTAATAAACAAAAATATCTAATTCTAAAACTACCTCGAGATTTGATCTTTCAATTATGCGATCTAAAATAGTTTCTACAACAATTGGTAATAAAGATCATTCAATCACTATAAGAAAAGAATTCAATAAAGATGAAATGTTTCGTATAAAAAGTTAGCCAAACAATTGTGAAAAACATATCGGATAATAAGTCACTCATATATTAAGCATAAATAAATGGCTATCACCGTAGAAAAGTGCCAAATGATAACTCAAGCATTTAAGCATTCATACATAAATAACTAAACATGAATATCACCATAACACATAAGCATAATTTGTTAAGAGAAAAAAGTACCATTTATAATGAGTTCTACTCATCAGCTCTAGTGATAATGATTTATCTCTTCTTAATTCAACATCTACTAAGAGTACAAAAGTGCAATTTCAGTAGATATTAAACACAGATATCAATAAATCTTGTTCCATTCATTCATCAAAACGTCCTCGGAGGGTGGAGAAGTGCATGTTCTGAGGACAAGTTTTTGATAAATTTTAGGACCCTTCTCTAAATGCATAAGGAGGGTTTAAATACTACTAACTAAATCTAAAAATAGTTTATTACAAAAATATAGGAGGCGGTTTAAATGACCATCCTCACTTCAGGAAAAAATAAAGCAAAATTAAAACTAAAACTGAATCTAAAAGTAAAACTGGCAATTAACTATCTATGTATTTGATCTTTGTAGTTGCAAGCATCTAGCATCGACTTGAGGAGAGTTGGCTGGCCAACCTCCGAATTTAACTGTCCTGCGAAAACGGAAATGACGAGTGTTGGCACCATCTTCTCGGCAGAATTATTGAGACATTTGAGAATCATGCAATGACTGTGTGGTTTAACCAAGTACTTCAAGTAAGAATCCCAGTTTAACTTGGTTAACCTTTTGATGGACTCTACTCTTTCTTGAGCCTTTTGTCTCCAGCTTGTCTGTAGATGCTGCACATTTGGTAGAAATCCCGGAGTGGTCTTTGATATGAGATTTGTCCTGTGCAAATTTTCATTAACACAGTGAATGACATTATTTTCCGTAGTGGCTGCTTCTTCTGCTGTTTGTTCTACTTTCCTGATCTATGCATCCCACTTATTAAAGAGCATTTGTTTGTGGGATTCATTGATCATGGGTGAAATTTCCTTTTTCCCTTCCTCTGATCCCTGCCAACCAAATATTCAGTGAATCTTTTATCAATTAAATCGTAATCATGTCACAAGTCCACGACTTCATTAGTAATCTTATCGCTTATCTCGCAATATGGGCTCCACTGCGATATCCCTCGGTACAATGTTTCTTGCTGTTGTAGGAGTTGATCATTTAAGGAAATGGATTCGGCGACAAATTCCGTAAGCTTAGGATTGTCCTTATGCATTTCTTGCATAACTTGTAACTGTTTTTCTCTTTCAGCCAAACGTTTTTGCTATCCTAGCTGCATTTGCTGAAAGTCCTGCTGTAATTTTTCTAGCTTTTTCTTTGCCTCGCTGTTGACGCTGGCTTGGTGTAGCTGTTGCTGCAAAATTTGTATTTGATCTTCTTTTTATTTCAATAATTGTTGTACGTCGGACGTTTTATCAATGGTTGCAGACATATATGCTCTTGCGATCTGAGATAATTTAGTGAGATTTTCAGTAGGGTCAGTGGTAGGATCTTGCCAAAGGATGTCTAGTTGCTCTGCATTAGAAGAGAGCACGCTTTCCAATTTCCTTTTCTTTCTTTGTCTTCTCACTACCGCCTTATGCTGTGGACTATAAAATTCATCAAGAGGAGGAATTTCCTCTATTTTGAGCATAATTTCAGAAGATGGGGTAATAGGAATGTGCTCCATTTCTGGGATATTGCTGGTTGTCCCAGTGACTATATCATCCACTGTCTGCACATTACTCTTAGGTGTCTTTGTGCTCTGCCCCTTAGTATTCATTAAGTCATTGAAGGTCTCCAATTATTTATCCAGCTTAGTTCTAACTAGTGGTGGTTGGATGATGAGAGGGGGAAGATTTTCCTGTGGAGTGGTCAAAACCTGTTGTTTTGGGCGTTCTTTGGACTGAGCAGTATCCCTTATTGACCCTTCACTTTTATTATGTTCATTCTCAGACCTCTTGGAGTTTTTTGGTGTTTCTCCCCCAGACTTGGATCTGGACCTGTCTGTGCCTGAGCTTCCACTGAGACTGATACTGGGAGTTGGTTCCCTTACTGGTTCCAAGCGTAATTTATCTAAAGGGATATTAGCTAACCTCCTTTCTCTGTACATTATGAACTCTTGAAATTCTGCTGGAGGAAATTGCATTTGGGCCGAAAGAAGAACTTCTTTAAGTGTATTTTTTCTGCTAAAATGCATCATCAAAAAGATCATCTTCTCTAGAAAACACTTTTATTTTGACTACAGTAGTGAAATTCTTCACGATATCATAAGGGTCGAACTGTCTTCCTAGAAATTTGAACAATTGTAGACATAGCATGTTGTTTACTTCTTTTAATGCCTGACCTACATAAAAGAGTGAAAAGGCCCCACAAGCCATAGGAAATTGTGGCTGAATGGCCTTCTTCTTGTCCTTCAACTCTTTACTCATTCCTCCTACCCCGCAAGTTTGGTAAGCAATCTCTCGTGCTAGTAGTTTATCAGGGACACACAAAGGTAGGACATGAGGGGAAGTGAGACTTCCGAATACTCTGACATTGGTAAAAGTTTCTTCTCTGAACCGTCTTGCAACTGGGAGCATACTGACCTCTGCTTCAGGAGAAAACCTTGGAGCGTCTTTATTATACAACATCTTGTATAGAGGTAGCATGATTCCATGACAAATCTTATAAAAATATGGAATGAACTTGGAATCCCATAATTCTTTGTGATAAACATGAATGGGTAAAGGGTCTTGAGTAGTCCATTTCCAACCCATCATAGGAAACTTGGAAACATAACAGATTGCATCCATTATATAAGCAAATAGGTAGAAAGGAGGATAAATCCTCTGAGTAGTTCTTTTGGACTGATAATTTAAAATGGTTGTGGCTAAATTATCAGACAATATTTTAGCCCAATCCACAATAGTAGCATTAGTGGTAGCGTCTAATAATGGTAGCCATTCAGATGAAAATTTGTTAACGTCAGGCTTTCTAAAATGTCTACAGAGCATGGCAGCAACAAAGCAATACGAAGAGGTGAGAGAACCAGTACTACACATACCATGCTTATCCCTTTTTAATGGTTCGTCCCTTCTCAACCAGTCCTTGGTGCATTCTGCAAAATCTTCATTTTATTTAGCGAACTTCTCCATGAACTGTTTATTATAGGTCACTTGTGGCTCTAGTAGATGATACATGAGCCTCAAATATTGTGTAGTGAACGAGCCAATGATCCCTTGGCTCTGAGTCTTAAACTGTCTATTTGTTATCTCAGCGCTATCTAATACGCATTTGACCATGTTCGTGTATTGGAGAATCTTGGGCCTTTCCGCTATCCGGTGCAAGAACGAACATGATAGTTTTGTAATTGACGCCTCAGATGATCCACGTGAGTTTGCTGTAGCTGTAACCTCCATTACCCTGGGATTTTCTTCCTCGAGTAGACTGTGCATGCCTTCCCAAGTAGTAATGCTGGCATCTCTGTTACAGGTGGTGTCTGTGTATAAGGGTGTCATTTCTTTGTCTTCAGAACTCGAAGCCTTTCCCTTCTTTCCCATAATATTTTGAACATTGCTATGTATACCTCTCTGCTTTTCGCTCCTGCAATTTGCAAATGAGGCAAGAGTAATGATAAGAAAAAGGTGACGAGAAAGCTTTAAATGCCGAAATCATATAAAATATATCACCTTATGTGAAATGGCTCTTCGATTAGATCAAAACCATATTTCATTAATGATTGCTAACTAACTCATTAAATTAACATTAATGCACATAACTGGGCATTGGTTTGTGGAAAAGCTTTTTCGAATGATGAGCATCACAGATCTGCGATAAGGTGATTTTGAGATTTGCTTCGCAATATCACAGATCGCAATATCGCTGATCTTTTACGTGTGGCGATCATTTACCATATGTTTTTTGCACAATGCGATTTGTGAGACGTGCCATCGCATATCGGCGGTTTGAGGTATTTCTATTTAAGTGATACTTGAAGCACGTTAAAACTGTGATGCGATGAATGTCTTCAACATGTGATTTCGCATCGCGATTTTGCAATCTTAGGATTTGGTTTGTATGAAAGCATCTATTACCTTTTTGGGATGCGATGTGACGCTTATCATAAAACTTAAGTCTTTTTGGGATTTTTGGGTATTCTCCTAGGTTTTACGATAGTAAGATTTATTCAAAAAGAAAATACAAGTCCTAATTTATTTTTTTGAATTTTATGGATAAGGGTCCCCACTTATTTAGTATTAGTAATAATACTAAATAAGAAGGGGGGTTGTTGCTAGCCACAACAGGTTCTTACACTGATCAATCATTGATGAAGATGAACATGACAAACAACAAAACAAGTCTTTTGAGGAAAATAATTTTCCTAAGACTTTAGTGAAATTAGAAGACTTGTATGATTTGAAATATATATTCAAAAATGTGACCAATTGCAAACTCCAAAGCTCTACTTTAAGATTTGTATTGATTAACTTCTTAGCTGATCATAAACCCAAAACATTAATCTAGGCCTTGGTCTTACACTAGATGAACGAACTTCTTTCATACATATATTGAAAAGATACAAGGATGTGTTTTCTTGGAATTATGATGATCTTAAAACCAATGACACATGTATCATTCAGCACATCATAACTATGCTACCAGATATAAATCCAATTAAGAAAAGACTTAGGAAGATTCACCCCAATCTTGAAGCTCAAATTAAGACCGAGCTAAATAAGCTACTCAAAGCCAAAATTATTTTACCAGTCATACATTCCAAGTGGGTTTAGAATCTTGTGTCAGCCAGGAAAAATAATGGAGACATTCAATTTTGCATAGATTTTAGGAACTTAAATAAAGCATGTGAAAAGGATAACTTTCCTCTGCCTCAATGGAACAAAATTTGTGATCTATTTAGCTTCTGAACTAATGTCTTTCCTATATGGTTTTTAAGGTTATAATCAAATCCTCATTCATCCTGAAGT
This sequence comes from Pinus tabuliformis, assembly GCA_031772625.1. NCBI lineage: Eukaryota > Viridiplantae > Streptophyta > Pinopsida > Pinales > Pinaceae > Pinus > Pinus tabuliformis. Next base: position 431,014,783 of record CM062814.1, on the reverse strand, counting down.
TAGACTGAAAACCACTTTCAAAACCAAATGGGGAACATATGCTTATAGAAATATTCCTTTTGTATTAATTAATGCTAGAGCTAAATTTTAGAGATCAATGGATATTGCCTTCAAACGTTTGATCAATAAATCAGTCGTTGTTTACTTATATGACATTAGAATTTATTCAAAAAAGATAAATAATAATCTACAAGACTTAAAACAAATCTTTAAAAGGTGCAAAAAATTTGGAATCTCCTTGAATCCTAAGAAACCATTCTTTGTCGTTAGTGAAGGTAATATTTTAGGCTTTATTGTCTCTAAGGAAGGAGTTTGGATAGACCATGATAGAATTAAGGCAATATCATAAATCCCCTTGCGTCACAATAAAAGGTCCATGCAATCTTTTCTTGGTCAGATTAATTTTATCAAACGATTTGTCCTAGAAGTTTCACTAATTGTTTTACCTTTATAGGCCTTGACTAAAAAGAAAGCAATCTATAAATGGGGACAAATGAAAGAAAGGATTGTTGGAAATAATACTGAGAGGGGGGGGGTGAATCATTATTATCAGATCAATAAAACTTTTTCAATTTCATACTCAGAAACATATACGCTACTTCAGTTAAGTGAACCAGCGTGTACACGCTACTGTGTCTAAAGCAACCAGCGTATAACCAGAAATCTTATGATTCAGTTAGTTTATCTTCAGTAAATGCATCAGGACATTATTAACCATATTAAAGGTAAACAGGTGCAGTATAACAGAACATATCATCACACAAAAGCCACACACATGAACACCATGATATAAGGTGGAAACCCAATGTGGGTGAAAACCACCTGCTGCAAGTCGTCTCTATCTTTCTTTAATAAGAAACTTCAGTTTACAATATTTTGTACAGGTGTAGCCTTATCCTAGTACGCAGGCTACAACCTTCTCTCATTTTCCAGACTCCCCTGGAAGGGAGCTCCAACCCCCTTTGCTCTTGTACTAGCTAAGATACTAGTACGTAGGTGCTGGCCTACAATCTTCTTTCCTTCAGGAACCACTTTTCATACATTTTCAGACTGGATATTCCTGAAGCACAACATTACAATCTGAAGACCACAATTCATCAATTTACATAACAGATCATACTAGCATCATCAATCTTTGAATCACTGAACCACTGAAACCCTGTCAAACACCCAGTCACCAGAACACAGAGCAGACTACAGAACTTCTGCAATAACAGTCAGACCCAACTGCAACCCCAAAAATTTAGCTTCAAAAGATATACGCTACTTCAATGAAACCAACCCGCGTATACACGCGCTTTTACCAAAGACAACCTGCGTACAGATCTAAAAATAATTTCTCATAACTTGCAGCTGTACCAGACATCAGTCATACTCAGAACATAACATTGCGTCAGTATGCAGATCTAAAAATATGCGTAATCAACCATATACCGATAGTTCATTTCAAACCATTTGATCCCGATCTATCCTTAGATCTAGTCTTCCATCAACCGGTGTGATCTCTCCTTAGCTTAGATCAAGCAACCCAGAACCTGCATACTAGATCTCTTTCTTTATCAGATATTCAAGACTTTTTCAGTGCACTTTCCTAATGATCTTCTTCTCCTTATATAGCCTTAGGCCCTTCACAATACCACGGTCCAAAACCATAGTAACACAATACCATCGACTTCAAAACTAGGGATCAACACGTCTGTCGAGATACATTGGTCAAAAACATAGGCTCAAGTACCGAGGATTAACTACCACGGACCAAAGGGAAGCTTCTCGACATGTACGCTATTTTCTGTTCATGAAACTGCGTGTATACGCGACTTCGTATATAGCGAGATTGCGTATCCGCAACTTAGTATATAGCGTACCGGCGTGTATACGCAACTTGGGCTTAATGAACCTGCGTATATGAAATTTCTCTTCATTCTTGTAGTCAGGACTGAGATCTGTCATCAAAGAGAGTTGCCATCAAGGACAACACCTGAACCGTAGTGCCACACCTGTGCCAAAATGCCAACAATCTCCCCCTTTGGACTTGATGGCAACCCCAAGATCCTTAGAATTATTCTCCCCCTTTGTCATCAAGGGCAAAGGGTTGTGCTCCCCCTGAGAACATGCTGATATCTCTGCTCTGCTGTGCTGAACATGCTCCCCCTGACTGTAGGCAAGATCTGTAAAAGATGTTCTTCAAAAAGAACCAAGACTTATACATCATAAAGGACCTTCCTATCACCAAAAGACTCAATACATACATCCATACTCCCAACCAAGAGGGGATACATCAGAAATCTACATATAACAACCAATTACATTACATCATTCATCCCAGGCATAGTGGGGAAACCAACATAGGCTGTTACATGACCTTGACATCATAAAAGAGATATCACAAAAGAGATACATGACATAGAGACGAAAGATCTAGACCAAGACTTATGAAAGTCACCAGCAGCATCTGATAATCATCTTTTAGATCAGCAACCAAGATTTCCTTCTGTGCTCCTTTTCCTGAAACCAATCAACAGTTGTGAACTAGAACCAAAAACATCTAAATGCCAACAATGCTTTATTAGACTTTAAGCTGCTCCCCCTGAAACTGTGCCTGCTGCACCCCCTGAAACTGTGCCTGAAGGACTCTGGCATACCCATCTCAGACCTTCTCCCACCAGAGTCTGCCCTTGCTGCTCAGAACTCCATATACGCGACTTCACCTGCATAAATCAGCGTATGTACGCGGATATCCCTTATACAACACGCGTACACCAACTTTTCTTTAGAACAGACAAGCTTCAACAGCAGGATGAAGCATCAACTACTCCCAGCTTTTGTCTGAGATATTGAAAAGTCTCCCTGGGTAGTGGTTTTGTGAGAATATCAGCAACTTTTTCTTTAGAAGAAACATACTCCAACTTGACCTTTTGTTGAAGCACTTGTTCCCGGAGGAAGTGATACTTGATTCGTATGTGCTTGGTCTTTGAATGCATGACTGGATTCTTTGAAATGCTGATTGCACTTGTATTATCACATAAGATAGAGACAGGTGGAGTGCAAGTGATTTGAAAATCCTGCAAGGTCTGCATCATCCAAAGAAGTTGTGTGCAACAAGATGCCGCAGCCACATATTCTGCTTCAGCTGTAGATAGAGCAATCGAACTCTGTTTCTTGCTGAACCAAGATACTAATATGGAACCCATGAAGAATGCACCACCACTTGTGCTTTTCTTGTCATCCACACTTCCGGCCCAATCTGCATCTAAGCATGAAGAGTGAGATCTGTATCTCTAGGATACCATAAGCCATAGTTTTGAGTCCCTTGAAGATACTTGAAGATTCTTTTGACTACCTGAAGATGAGTTTCCTTTGGGTTGGCTTGAAATCTTCCAACAATTCCTACTGCATGCATAATGTCTGGTCGGGTACCTGTCAAATAAAGCAAACTCCCAATCATGGATCTATAAGTTGGTTGATGAACTGTTGCTGATTCATCATTTGTATTGAGGCTGCATCCTGTAACCATGGGGGTACATACTGGCTTTGAATCTTCCATGCCATACTTCTTCAAGATCTGCTTGAGGTACTTGGTTTGAGACAAGAAAATACCTCCATTTTGTTGGATTTGCAATCCAAGAAAGTATGTCAATTCTCCAAGTAATGACATTTCAAATTCTCTCTGCATAACCAAGGCAAAGTTTTGACTCATAGCCTCTTCATTGCTGCCAAAGATAATATCATCTACATACACAACAAGTATTAGCAATTTGTTATTTTCAACTTTCATATAGAGATTGCTATCTGCTGATCCTTTTAAAAAACCTTGTTGGTGAAGATATTTGTCCAAACGATAGTACCAAGCCCTTGGAGCTTGTTTGAGACCATAGAGAGCCTTTTTCAATCTGCATACAAGGTTTGGATCATTCCCAAGAATGAAACCATCTGGCTGCTCAATATATACGTCTTCTTCTAAGTCTCCATTCAGAAAGGCTGATTTCACGTCCATTTGAAATACCTTGAAGTTTTGAAAGCTTGAGAGAGCAAGGAACATTCAGATGGCCTCAAGTCTTGCAACAGGAGCAAAGGTCTCTTCAAAATCTATTCCTTCTTGCTGCGCATACCCTTTACAAACAAGTCTGGCCTTGTTTCTAATTACTTCTCCATTTTCATTCAATTTATTTTTGAAGACCCATTTTGTCCCCATGACATTCTTATCTTTTGGTCTAGGAACCAATTCCCAAGTGTTGTTCTTTTCGATCTGCTCAAGTTCTTCATCCATTGCTTTGACCCAACATTCATCTTTGCATGCCTCTTTCACATTTTGTGGTTCAGTGGAAGAGAGTAATGCCAAATAGCTTGAAGCTTCTGCAATTGTTCTTCTTGTTTGTACTCCTGCTTCTTTCTGCCCCACAATCTGAGATTCTGGATGATTCTTCTAAACATATCTGGATGGAGTCTTCTCTTCTATTCTTGTCTGCTCCTCTGGTTCTTCTTGAGGTTCTTCTTCTTCTTGAGGTTCTTCTTCATCATTCTGTCTTTGAGGGTAGCCTTCATCTTCTTCGATGTCTTCATGATGAACTTGCCTAGGAATGTATCCCTTCTCATCAACCACAACATCAATGCTGTCAACAATTCTGCCAAGTCTTTTATTGTAGCACTTGTATGCTTTGCTATGTGGAGAATAACCAAGAAGAATGCCTTCATCTGCTCTTGGTTCAAGTTTGCCAAGTTGCTCATCAGTATTCTTAATATAACATTTGCTCCCAAAGATTTTGAAGTGCTTCACCGAAGGAGTCTTACCACACCAGAGCTCATGAGGAGTTTGAGTGCTGTTTACTCGGACATTTGTTTTGTTGAGAATAATAATCGCAACATGTGCAGCTTCACCCCAGAAAGTTGCGGGAGTACCTGACTCATCAAGCATAGCACGAGCCATTTGTTGGACTGTTCTGTTCATTCTTTCCACAACTCCATTTTGCTGAGGAGTTCTAGCTGTAGAGAATTCTCTTCTTAACCCATGTTCTTCACAGAAATCAAAAAATTCATTCGAGGTAAACTTCCCACCTCTGTCAGATCTGAGGAACTTAATTTTGTGTCCTGATTCATTTTCAGCCAAGGCTTTGAAGGATTTGAATTTTTCGAATGCTTCATCTTTGTGCTTCATAAGTCCTAACCAGACAAACCTGGAGAAATCATCAATGAATAATATCAAATATTCTTCTCCTCGAGGTTTTCTTTTTCTGAATGGACCACATGTATCTGTATGTACTAGCTCAAGAGGCATGCTAGCTGATCCTTCCTTCTCAGGAAAATTAGTTCTGGTTTGCTTTCCAAACTGACATGATTTGCATATGGTGTTGTCTAGAATTTTGATATCTGGAAGATCACGAACTGCCTGATATTTGCATGCTTTCCTTATTTGTGGAAAGCTTAGATGCCCCAACCTCCGATGCCATAGCCAGTGTTCATCATTCTTGCTCAAATAGCATTGTTGTTGTCTTTCTTCAAATATGTATAGATTATTTGGAGTCCTTCTTCCTTTGATCATTGTTTCACCTGTATCAAGATCACGAACACAACATCCATTTGATCTAAATATTACCTCTGTTCCTTGATTGCACATTTGACTGACACTCAGAAGATTATGCTTCAATCCATCAACATACAAAACATTTCTAGCTTTGACCTTCTCTTTCAACGGAGCAACGCCTTTTCCTTTTATGGCTGCAGAGATATCGTTTCCAAAAGAAACTTTCTTTCCATTTTCTAATGCGGTATATGATTCAAGTTTTTCTTTGTCCCCTGTCATATGCTTCGAACATCCGCTGTCAATGTACCATAGACTTTCTTGACCTTCTGCATAAAAGGCTATCCCACATCTTTCTGGTTGCGGTTCCTTTATTCTCCATGTTCTGACATTTGAGGTTTGTTCCTTCTGAGTTGTCTTCCAGAACCTGCTCCTGCATTCAGAGTCTTCATGACCAAAGTTATTACAAATAGAGCATTCAACTTCATTTTCAAGAACCGAAAAGTTGTTATAAGTCCTTTTCATGGTTCCAATCATACTTCTTTGCTTTTGAGCTTCTCTAGTCATGATTGTCTTGTAGGCAACACATTGAGTTGCTTTGTGACCGAAGTTATGGCACGAAAAACATTGGCCATTAAAGAAATTTCTCCGATAATAAGATCTATAATCCAACCGATTGTAGCTTCTATTGACATCCATTCTTGGGGAAAATTGGGAAGATTTTACCTGTGGCTGATTGTAGCTTCTGTTTGTCCTTAAGGCAGCTTGTCTCCGAATTTCTTGATAGTCTTTATTTGTTCTTGAGGTAAACTATCCCTGATTCACCTGATGACTTTTATTTGGTCTTTGCTCGCTCCTCCTTGCTGCATCAAGATAACTTTTAGAGGTAGAAGCTTGAGATGTTTCTCCATTATATCCCAGACCTGTCTTGATTAGAGGAGAACGCTGCACATTGATAATCTCATCCAAGGTTTCAGATCCTTTAACAAATTTAAGATTAATCGCTTTTTTTTTCTCAATCTCCTTTCTAAGACAAACAATCTCACATTCCAATTTTTCAAGATGTTTTTCCTTTTCTGCCAGTTGACATTGTAGAGAATCAATAATAGCACTTTTCTCTTCTAAGAAAACTTTGAGATTATTCATTTCTTCACAAAAGCCTTCTACATCTATAGCATCCATGTAGTCATCATCTTCAAAAGCCATTAAAAGTTTATATCTATTACCCTGTTCATCTTTGTCACTATTTGAAAGACCATCACTATCTTCATGAGTGTAATAGCTTTTCTTCTTTTCATTCTGTTTCTTGTTCCATTTAACAGGTTCCTTTCCCTTGTCATTCTTATCTTTGTGAGGACATTTGGCAGCATAATGACCTACTCTTCCACAAGCAAAGCATTTAAAAGGTAACTTACCTCTGAACCTTCCAGAACCCCTTTGAAGATTTCTGACAAAATTTGATTCTTCTTCTTCATCTTCTGGCACGTGACTTACTTCATAATAATCTTCTTTGCCTGAAGCCTTGAAAGCAGCTTCTCTTCTGTCTGATGGACCTCCTTTTCTCATTTCATAAGCAGTTAGAATTCCGTGAAGCTGAGACATAGTAAGAATTCGTAGATTTTCCTTTTCTTCTATTGCAGACACTTTAGATTCAAATTTGGGGGACAATGATCTTAGAACCTTTTCAACCACAATAGCCTCTTTTATTTCTTCACCCAAGTTTTTCATGCAATTAACAATCTCATCTACCCTAAGGAAATAGTTAGCCACACTTTCATCATTATACATTCTGAGAGTCTCATACTTAATCCTGAGAGTTTGAAGTTTAGCATGCTTTACCTGTTCATCTCCTTCATAGCTCGTGACAATTTTGTCCCATATTTCTTTTGCGGATTTATAGTGCATTACCTTCATGAATTCCGATTTGGATATACATCCTAATAGAGTACTGACTGCTTTCGCATTTGTTTCATATTTCTTTTTCTCGGCTGGATCTGTAGGAGTAGCTGAAGGAAAAGTGTAGCCTGTCTCTACGATGTCCCAAACTTCTGTACCAAGAGATTGAAGATAGGCAGTAACTCTTACCTTCCAATAATTGAAGTTTGTCCCATCAAAAACCGGTGGCCTGATTGATGCTTCTCTATCGTAGTTGCTCATGATGAACGATCTACCTTCAAGCGATCAAGCTTCTCTGAAGGACCTGCTCTGATACCAATTGTTGGAAATAATACTGAGAGGGGGGGGTGAATCAGTATTATCAGATCAATAAAAATTTTTCAATTTCATACTCAGAAACATATACGCTACTTCAGTTAAGTGAACCAGCGTGTACACGCTACTGTGTCTAAAGCAACCAGCGTATAACCAGAAATCTTATGATTCAGTTAGTTTATCTTCAGTAAATGCATCAGGACATTATTAACCATATTAAAGGTAAACAGGTGCAGTATAACAAAACAGATCATCACACAAAAGCCACACACATGAACACCATGATATAAGGTGGAAACCCAATGTGGGTGAAAACCACCTGCTGTAAGTCGTCTCTATCTTTCTTTAATAAGAAACTTCAGTTTACAATCTTTTGTACTGGTGCAGCCTTATCCCAGTACACAGGCTACAACCTGCAGAAGGCTACAACCTTCTCTCATTTTCCAGACTCCCCTGGAAGGGAGCTCCAACCCCCTTTGCTATTGTACTAGCTAAGATACTAGTACGTAGGTGCTGGCCTACAATCTTCTTTCCTTCAGGAACCACTTTTCATACATTTTCAGACTGGATATTCCTGAAGCACAACATTACAATCTGAAGACCACAATTCATCAATTTACATAACAGATCATACTAGCATCATCAATATTTGAATCATTGAACCACTGAAACCCTGTCAAACACCCAGTCACCAGAACACAGAGCAGACTACAGAACTTCTGCAATAACAGTCAGACCCAACTGCAACCCCAAAAATTTAGCTTCAAAAGATATACGCTACTTCAATGAAACCAACCCGCGTATACACACGCTTTTACCAAAGACAACCTGCGTACAGATCTAAAAATAATTTCTCATAACTTACAGCTGTACCAAACATCAGTCATACTCAGAACATAACATTGCGTCAGTATGCAGATCTAAAAATATGCGTAATCAACCATATACCGATAGTTCATTTCAAACCATTTGATCCCGATCTATCCTTAGATCTAGCCTTCCATCAACCGGTGTGATCTCTCCTTAGCTTAGATCAAGCAACCCAGAACCTGCATACTAGATCTCTTTCTTTATCAGATATTCAAGACTTTTTCAATGCACTTTCCTAATGATCTTCTTCTCCTTATATAGCCTTAGGCCCTTCACAATACCACGGTCCAAAACCATAGTAACACAATACCATCGACTTCAAAACTAGGGATCAACACGTCTGTCGAGATACCTTGGTCAAAAACATAGGCTCAAGTACCGAGGATTAACTACCACGGACCAAAGGGAAGCTTCTCGACATGTACGCTCTTTTCTGTTCATGAAACTGCGTGTATACGTGACTTCGTATATAGCGAGCCTGCGTATCCGCAACTTAGTATATAGCGTACCGGCGTGTATATGCAACTTGGGCTTAATGAACCTGCGTATATGAAATTTCTCTTCATTCTTGTAGTCAGGACTGAGATCTGTCATCAAAGAGAGTTGCCATCAAGGACAACACCTGAACCGTAGTGCCACACCTGTGCCAAAATGCCAACAAGGATTTTGAATCAATAAAGCAAGCCATCATAGATGCTTCTTCATTACCAACACCCGATTTTTCTAAGGAATTTGTTCTATACACTTTTGCTTCCAAACAATCCTATGTAGCAGTGTTAACCCTACCCAATGAATAACAAATTGAAGCTCCCATTGACTTTTTTAGTTCAAACCTACAAGGAGCTAAGCTAAAATATTATGATGTTGAAAAACAAGTTTGTAGTTTTTAAATCAATAAAACATTTTAGAACTTTTCTCCTAAAAGCACATACGAAAGTAATTGTTCGTTTACCCGCGCCAGACAATTGTTTATCCAAAAGGAATTAGGAGAGAAGAGAGCTAATTTGGTTACATCCCTACAAGAATATGACCTAGAGATAAAACCAGCTAAAATAGTAAGGGGTTAAGTTTTTTGCAAGTTAATAACTGGAGCTTTTGACACCTTAGCTGATAAAGATTCAGGTAATGACATCCAAATTTTAGAGGTACACCCTATTGACACCGAATCTCAATATGTTGATTTATTATTTTATTTAAAAAATGGTTATGCTCCAGTAGAACTCAATTACAAAAGAAAAAGAGTTTTGAGACTTCAAGCTACTTAGTATCAAATATCATGATAGTCTTAAATAATTTTTGGAACAAATATTATCTTCGGAGGAGAAACAAAAATGGGTCACAAAGATGTTGTATTATGACTTTGAAATCATCTACAAAAAAGAGAAGAAAAATTTTGTTTCAGATGCACTTTCAAGAAAGGATGACGATGTGCCATTTCTATTATCCAACCTGATTGGATAACTGAAGCAAGGGATGGATGGAAGAATGACGAAGAGGTATGGACACTCATTCAGAATTTATAGCAAGATCCCATAACATATGATACATTTATCTAGAAAAGGATTCATTATGGTACAAAGATCACTTATATATTTGTAAGAATTCCCAAATCAAACAATAGGTTATTTTGGAATTGGACACCTAAGCCTTAGGAGGGTAGTTAGGATTTTTTAAAATTATCATATGGTCAAGAAGGAATATTTTTGGGATGGCCTTGAATCTGATATTCAGAAGTCTGTGGTAGAATTTTTGGTTTTCCAACAAAATAAAGTTGAGACAATTAAGACCAGGGGTCTGTCACAACCGTTAGCCATTCCAAGTTAGCATTGGGAGCAGGTCTCAATGGATTTTATCACAGGTTTACTGAGAGTCTAAAGGAAAGAGTGTCATCATTGTGGTAGTTGATAGAATTACCAAGTATGCACACTTATGTGCATTATATCATCCTTTTAAAGCCAATATAGTTCCTATTGCATTTATGGAAACAATTCAAAATCTACATGGAAACACAAAGATTATTGTAAGTGATAGAGACCCCATTTTCACTAGAAATTTTTGGGCAAAACTATTTTCTTGTCTTGGTACTCAATTAACACATAACTCATCTTATCATCCTCAATCTGACGAGAAAATTGAGATAGTGAACAAACGTTTGGAAGGACATGTTCATTGCTTTGTATCTGATAAACAAAAACAATGGGTTAAGCGGTTACCTCTAGCTAAATGGTGGTATAACACTTCCTTCCATACTGCAACAAAAATGGCCCCATTTATGACACTTTATGGATATCATCCATTATCCATAATGTTAGAGTTATTATTTTCATACTGCCATCAGTGATCAAAACTCCTTTTATATCATATTAGGGTCCCATTCTGAATTTTTTTTCATACAACCTAGGTCCTCATGCAAAAATTTATTCACTGATGGTAGCCCAAGTTAAAAGCCTCACTCTCCCTTAAAAAATCAATATGTGTTGGGCCACTTTCATGTCTTACTCAACATACATCAATCATAAAAGCTCATTTTATCATGTTTTTGTGTCAGTCAAGTCCATATGGAGTTTGGTCATTCAAGGTCCCATTAGGTCACTAGGTTTCATTCTCCAAGGTCCAACAACAAAGCATGAGAGTGAGAAAAATAATATCCCTTTTTAATTTAATGAGGATTTGGAAACATGTAACTATGCTTGCCCAAGTTCTAATTTTCTTTCCAAGTATCAGTTCTATTTTAGATTGTAATTTTATCCCAAAAAACAGAGATGTAATATTTTTTTAATTTATGTAATTTATTGTTCATTATATGTAATAAGCTACTATTCCTAAGCTCTTAACTCAAACTCTATGTGCCAACTTCATCGAAGAAAATTCAAATGTACAGACTGCCAAAACTCCAGCATCATCAATATGCAAAGAAGAAAATCAGAGTGTAAAGGATAATGAGATAAGATTTCAAAAAGGTGAATTGAAACATTAGAAAGTGGGTTTTAAAATTAAAAGATAAAATTCACTCAAATACGATGGCTTTCTTAGCATCAAAATCAATTTCATTTACCTCCTACCATCGATTGAGCAAACCCCAAGAGAGAATTACTCACGATTCTGGGCGAATTTGGAAAAATAGAGCAGGTGCTGCACACTTCCTTAAGGTGATACGCATACCATTTAGTCATTGTGCACTTCCTTCAGGAATTGCGCATTTCCTACAAGCATTGCGCACTTGCCAATTGCTACGCACTCCCATCGGGCACTGTGCGTTTGTCTAGGAAAGCTAGAATCACATCCAGATCTCCACCAAACTTGTATGAAACCTCAAAATAAGTGCTAACAACTAAAGATAGCATGCTTCTTCCTCCTAAAGTCACACTTATGGTGTTATGAGAGTTTAGTGAAGATTTGGTGTTTTTCTCACGTTAAAACCCTAGAATCTCCCTAAAAACCACCCTTGAACTCTCAATTCTAAAAATAAACTCCCCTACACTTTCGTACACTCCCCTAAATTTTCATTCACTTTCCCTAAACCCTTTATCCCAATACTCTATAACCTTTATCCAAAAACACTAAGCCCTAGGTGCTACAACTACCTAGGCTCCCAAAACCCCCAACATTGTAAACCAGTTCCCCATCCCAAAAATATATCATATTAATACTCCCTATCCTCCTCCATTACATACATCCCTTTACCCATCTCCTTCAAATTCCCGTCCCCATTCCCTCCTCCTAAAAAACTACATTCCAACAACCTAATACCTCCCTAGGGTTTGATATTAAAACACCATGACAGAAGAGGAATACAAACCATACAGTGAGGGAGAAGAAAAAAAGGTGAGGAAACCACACAAAAGGGGAAGAATACTCAAATTTGAGCCAACAAATATGAGGGAATTCCTGGCATCTCCTATGGATGTGACATCCTTCAAATATCTCGGCTGTTATGAGTTCTGTGAGAAAATTCAAGCAGTCCAACACCATCCTATGTTGACTAGACTCTTCATATCTGAACTCCAAGACAACCAAGTTAATCTAGCTGGTGTCACTTTTACTTTATCTACTGTTGTTATATCAGTTGCCACCGGGATCCTAGATGTTGTGGAGAAATGGTTTAAAGAAGGTGAGTTGGAGAAACATTACTATGAGACTTTCATAAAAACAAGGTACCAAAATGAGAGAAAATGCTATTTTCATTTTTCTCACCTCCTGGACACATATGCCCCAATGATGAATATTATCATGAAATAATGTGACGACAAATTTTCTGGGCTTTATTCCTATCACATTCGGCTCTTAATGCATTTCACCAGGGTAAAACTACTCAATATACCCTACTACCTTTTCCAGAGCATTGATAAGATGCCCTTTATTGTCCAGAAAAGGGAATATGAACATCAAATGAAGAATCTTTTTCATCATTCCCTCATCAAAATCATAGTCCTCTAACATCTCAAAGAGCTAAACATTGCATGGAGTATCTTCATAGCCAATTCCATATTCAGTGATCCATCTATTCAAAATGTTCAAAATGTCCCTTCATCATCTCATCCTTCCACCTCCATTACTCCATCTCAGCCCATGGATCATTCATCGTCATAAGATTAGTCACCTTCACCATCACCATTTCATGAGCATATTGAGTCACCTGACAGAGATGAGATCAATGAGTTGGAGTAGATTGAGCAGGTTGAGGTCATCAAGCCTAAAGGGGTAGATTTGGGCACTTCGGCACACACTTATTAGAGAGGCAGTAGGCATGTGTTTTCTTCACAGATTGTGGGAGGGGCCTTGCCTTCTTCATCAGCAAAGTAGGTACAAAAGGGCAAGGAAAAGACGACAAAGATGAAGATTCAGCATGAGGAGGAGGACCTCCATGAGACAAAGCAGGATTGTGACTTGGTTGACCTAGGTGAGCATGATGACAATAAGGACATCAACATTATCATCAGGGAAAAGGATGCACTCATCAAGGAGCTCCAGATAAACCTAGAGAGGTCAAAATAAATCATTTCATATTATGAGCAAGAGAATGAGCAACTTCAAGCCAAACATGATGTCATGGAGATTCAACTCATCAAGTCAAAAAGGGAAGCAATGAAAGCCAATGAATTGCTTGACAAGGATAATTTTAGGGGCGAATGTTCGCCCTTTGGCGAAATTAAGGGGTTTTAAATTTTTAGTGGGCGAATATTTTGTATCATAGTACATTTTTACAAATCACCTCAAATAGCCCACCTTATTTTAAGGGAGAGGGTAAAAAAGGTAAATTTAGCCCTTGAAATTAGGACTTACAACCTTCCATTCACCCATTTTCAAGAATAGGTTTTATTTAAGTGAATCCATTCGCCCATTTTCAAGAATAGGTTTTATTTAAGTGAATCCTATGGGCCAAATACCATATTTATAAAAGAGGTATGGTAAATTAATAAAAATATAAATAAATGAGAGGTATGGTAAATAAATAAAACATTTTTTATATTTACTCCATAAGTCACCTTATATACATGTAAGGGTGTAAACAAATAAAAATATAAGTAAAGTGGATGTATGGTAAATAAATAAAACGTTTTTTATATTTACTCCATAAGTCACCTTATATACATGTAAGGGTGTAAACAAATAAAAATATAAGTAAAGTGGAGGTATGGTAAATAAATAAAACGTCTTTTTATACTTACCCAAAAGGTATGGTAAATAAATAAAAATATAAATAAACTAGACGTATCGTAAATAAATAAAACCTCTTTTTATATTTAGTCCATAACCCTCGTTCTATTTATGAAGGCTCAAGAAAGAGGTTTTATTTAAGTGAATCCTATGGGCCAAATACCATATTTGTAAAAAAGGTATGGTAAATTAATAAAAATATAAATAAACGAGAGGTATGGTAAACAAATAAAACATTTTTTTATATTTACTCCATAAGTCACCTTATATTTAAGGACACTCAAAAAATGGGTTATATTTAGGTGAAACCTATGGCCAAAATACTATGGGACAAATACCATGGACTAGATTGTTATTAATACCATGCAAAAAACCATTATTAACCCTAATATTAGAATTAATAAAAACAAAAATGGCACATGGTATTGACCCATGGTATTCACCAAAATGGCACATGGTATTGACCCATGGTATTCACCTGGAATGTAGCCTATTTAAATGGGGGAATTAAACCAGCATGTAGCCTATGCTAAGATTCACTAGGAATTTACAAAGTTTTATTATATACTGAAAGACTCGCCAAGATCTTACAAGATTTTATAATTGAGTAAAATATTCGCCACGCCTGGTGAGAGATTCGCCAAAAAATTATATATACATATTATATTATTGATAAAAATCGCCTTCCATTTTTCCTATATACCATGGAGATTTGCCCATTTATTATATTTATAAATTTAGGAGGGTTCTTAAAATTTTCCCTGTTGCTTGATGATGCCTATGATAGGTATGGTGAACCTGAAGGAGAGCAAGAAACAAGAAGTGGACATAGAACTAGAGGGCTGAAAAGAGCTCTTGAACTAGAGAAACAAAAGGAGTCTAAACTTGCAAATGAGATCACCTGGAATGAGCAATTTGACATCTTGATCAATGAGAACTGGGAGTATTGGCTTGATAAGGTCAATCAACATTTAGAGAAGTTCCTAGACAAGGCTAATCAGCAAAATGACATTCAGAGGAAGATGGAAAAACACTATGCCAACAGAGAAAGAAATGCAAGGGCAAAGCTCAAGGCTGTAAAGGCAAATATTGAAGCCCTAACATAGGAAGAAGAGAAGAAGAAGCTTGATATACTTGTAGAGGCTTCACTCCATTCCTAGCCACACCAAACATCAGCTCCTTGACCAATTTTGAAGCCTCTTCGCACATTTTTGGAAATATTGTCTTTTCTGTGTTTTTTAGGCAATTTCTTATCAGCAGCATGGTCAAACGCGCAACGCCCTAGGTGTTGCACACTTTTTGGGGGAACTTTTTGAAGAAATGGAGACCACCACTAGATGAAAAATTACTAATACATCTAACAAAACAATGCTTCCAGTCTTATTTTGCAAAACTGGTAGGTGAAAAGGGAAAAAAACAAGAAAACAATCATGTTTCTGCCTCATTTTTGGCCCAGGTGCTGTGCGTTTGACCAATCTTGGGAGAATGAAGTTTTAGAGGGACAAATTAGGTCCATTTTGGAAACTAAAGGATGATTTGGAAACCATATAGGACAAGCTTTCTAGTGAGCTATCCTAGACTCAATTTGGACACAGGGACAGTAGTCAAAACTAGCCTGCAAGATGGAGGGTGCACTTGACAAAAAGATGGCACACTTGATAATTTCCCTGATTTTTCATTGTTCTTCTCCAGATTTGATTTTCACCTATGGAAATCAACTTTTTACTGATGTAATTGATATTGTAAATGTAATTATAGTATTTTACTATTACCTAAGGGTAATTACATTAGGTAAATATACTTCATCAAGTCAAATGAATCAGTTTCAATGTAATTAAGGACGAGTCACTTTGATTTCCCTACACTCTAGCTATAAATTCGGATTTTTGTGGAACTGCTCCTCCTCTCATGCATTCGACCTCTAAGGTTGGGAGGATTTTGTTTTGATGCCTATATCTTCCCTTTCTTCACGTTTTTCAGAGGTTGGACTCAGTTGGATGTTGTACTAGTGATCATAGACACTATTGTATCATAATTTTGCCAATTTTAATAGATGAGTTGCAGTTATTTCTTTGGGATACATGTGGTATGTACGTTTAGCATTGTTTCTTCTCTATTATCATTTGTATGAAATTTTTGTAAGTTCATTAACCATTTCATGTTTATTATATGGTAATTTTCAAGTTGATAGGAAAAATACATGTTTGCTCATGCCCTGTTTTGAGAAAGTTATCATAATTTTTCCATTTTTTCTTCAGTTTAGGAAGAATACATCTCCTATGCTTGTCATAACTCCTCATCAGTCTTAAAACATCTCACCAAATCACATTTTAAGTCTTAAGCCTTCTGTCTACCTTGCCCCTTTGAATGTCTGCAATCATATCTTATTTTTCCTGACCTAGCCTCTTTGACCTAATATCCTCATCCAACAATAACCCAGTCAAATCAAATCAAAACAACCTCTACACTTTATACCTAGCCTAAAACCCTAATCCATCCAGCCCTCTTGGCTGTGATTCTTTGGAGAGATCCCTCTTTGGCTTGGTAGGTCTAGCTACCAAGTCAAAAGGTTGGTCAGTGGTTACCTCAACTAGACGTTTCCTCAGCCTTGGAGATCTGGAGGAGTGATAACATACTAGTGCCGTTGTCAGGGAACGAAATATTAATTTTCCCTAGGTGTACAACATGTTTTCATTTGAATTTTTTCCTCTGGATGATATGACTAAGTTTCGAAAAAGATAATTCTGTAATTGCAGTGTCAAGATTGTAGAGCTGGCTTCGAGGAGACAAACAAAATCAAAATCCAGAGCCTGATCCAGCTGATTCAGTCAAAGATTTTCAGAGCTTGTTCGAAAAGTGAATAAGTTTACAAATTACAAGTTCAATCAAACCTCATTCCATTGGTAATCTCTTGATCATTACATGTTTAAAATTTTCTCTTGAAGACATTGTTTTGTTGTGAAGTTTGAAGCTCTCTTTGTTCCACTCAAGTCTGAAGTCTTTTACCTCGCATAGTTTTTGACCCTGTTAAGATTCTGGCTCCGAAAAAATATACCAAGTCAAACCCTGATCCAAACCATCCTTCTCCTGTTGATGATCCTGAAAAATTGTTAAGAAAAGTTAAAATCCCTTTCCTCGAGACTGAAAGCAAAAAACTGGAAAGGACCACTTCCCTGCCAGATTAGGTACTGAGTGTTAAGGATATTCCTTTTGATATTCAATTCAAGCTATCCATATTTTGTTTGAAGTCTGATTCTTGTCTTACAGAGATAGTGTTTTATCCCATAAAGTTTCATTCATATTTACCCACCTTAAAATCTTTGTTTAATCAACCTTCTACTACATCTCAGTTTTCAAAACTTGAGCACAATATTTGGTCTAATTTTGATAAACGTCAAAGCCCGTTGATCAATTACAAATTATTGCAGAAAAAGCCTATATCCAGTATAATATTGAAAGCTTATATTTTTCCATACCCTCTATTGCACCTCCGAAAACATCCATATCCATACCTCCATCTTCTTCCCAGCTAATACAACCCACGGTAGTTTCCATACATCCTCCCTTAGTAGTCATGGTGAGATTTGTTGCCTTACAATTACTTGGTCAGTTGGAAACTTTACCTTAGACCTATGGCCAGAGACTTCCTCTTTTTGATGGAAGCCAAGGAATCATAGCAGAACAACATATTGACAAAATGGTTGATTTCATTGATTTAGAGGAGGTTGATGAAGATGATGCCAAAATGAGACTAATGGCTCAAAGCTTTTTTGGAGATGTGAAAAAATGGTTCCATGGTTTGGCAACTCGCTCCATTAATACTCCTGAGGGGCTAAATGAGTTGTTCTTAGCCAGGTGGTGGGAAAAGAAGAATCCATTACAGATCTTAGCAGAATACAATACATTGAAAAGGAATCCTAACGAGACAGTTTAGGAGTTTACTATAAGGTTCAATCAGATCTACAATTCCATTCCAGATAACATGAAACCTCCACCTGATTTGACACTTCAAAATTATCCGGATGCCTTTAATCCTAAGATGACTTATCAACTAAGGGAAAGAGATCTTGAAACTCTGGAAGAAATATAGAATAATGCTGTGAGCATGGAAGCAAACTTGATGATTAAAAAGTCTCAGTTGAAACATGAGAAACCCGATAAGAAAGTAACAATTAAAGAAGAACCCTCTTCTTCCACCGATCTTAAACTACATGCACTAATTAGAACCATGGAGAGGATGGTTGTCTGAATAATAAATTTAGATAGACAGCAAGAGCCACAAGTCAAAAACCCAAATTTCAGAAACCAACAACAACCTCAGTACCGGATAAAGAAAAGAGAGCATAAAGCTTCTAATGCATTAACATATCAGCAGCAAATTCAGATACCTTTGCAGGAGAATTATGCTCAAGGAGAATCAGAGGATGAAATAGACCCACTTGTTGATGAAAATCACTTCTTCAAAGAAGATTACCATCCTATTTTCTTGACAGAAAATGCGAAGTATGTCAAGAAGACAGAAGAACCCAAAGATGAAGATTGCATACTCGCAAATTATTATGCATTGGAAACCCAATCAGATGATTATCAACGGGGATACTTGAATGCACTCAACTCTCAGCAAAAGAAATATTCCTTGAGAAATATGGATGTCCCGATCACTCCTATTCAGAAATGGACATCACAGTAGAAGGATACCCAACATAATAAAAATCCTCAAGGTAATCAAAGCAAAGGTAAAAAGTTGGCAACAACTAACCAAAACAAAGTAAATCAACCATATACAAGCAATCCAAACAAGGGCCATGAAAATAAAAAGAAGGATCAGAAATCAAAATATTTGCTCGAGAAAAGAGACATCATCCAAAGTGAGGTAGATAAATCTAGCTCATTTAATCTAGAAACTGAAATTTCAAAGTTGAAAGTGTCAATCCCTCTTACTGAACTAGTCAAAAATGGCCATTACAAGTTTGATATAGTTAAAATGCTGAAATTTGATCCCTTGTCCAACATGGTTAATGTTGAAGATGACCAGCCTGAATTAATTTTTAGTCCAGCCATAGATGGTCAATCAAAAGATAGTGAGGTTCCTCCATCTTACCCGAGTTTAAGAATCTGCCAAAACATTCTTCATAACTCCATGCTTGACTCTGGATCCTCCCATAATTTAATTCCAAAGGCCATCATGGAAAATTTGGGTCTAGATATAACTCATGAATACCATGACTTGTATTCTTGTGATTACGGTAAGGCCCGTTGTCTTGGTCTAATCAAAGATTTGGTAGTATCCCTGGACCAAATCCCGGCAAAGAATGTCTTAATGGATGTGTGGTAGTTGATATACCACCATGGTTTGGTATGTTATTATCAAGGTCCTGGGGAGTGAAACTAAGAGCCACACTATAGTTAGACCTCTCCTATGCCACCATCTCGGTTTTCGGGAAATTGAGGAAATTGTACCGAGAAACCAAAATGAAATTCATGATAACTAGCAAGGAGAGGCCCAATAATCATCCTATAAATGTTGTACATATAGATTTAGAATCATTTATTTTATATAATGATAGGGGATTGAATAGTGTAGATAGTCAGCTCCCGGAAGTAAAAGATGTACCAGAGATTTCTGATTGTATAAGGACAATTTTAGATCAAGGAAAAGAAAATCTGCCAAGTTCATCATAACAACCATCAAACGAGGAAGAGAAAGACTTAGAACCGCCATCGGAAAAGGTAATGGAAAATTCAGAAAAACATGAAGAGAAAGTTCAGAAAGTTGACCCAAAGTAGAAACCAAATTTACAACCCTTGGAAGAGGAGCATGGTCTTTGGACCATGGACTTTGATGGTGCTCTTGGAAAATATTGGGCAGACATTGGCATTTGGATCCAAATTCCACATCATCAGCAAGGTGAGATCCCTTAGAATGTTAGATTATGTTCGTACAAGTTAGCTTTTCATTGTGCTAACAATGAGATGGAATACGAATCGTTGATCACATGTCTAAAGATCTTGAAAAGATTGGGTGCACGAAGAATTTATGTGTATGGTGATCAAAAACTTGTGATAAAGCAAGTTAAAGGTGAATATTGTTGGAATATAATCGTAACATCTACATTTATTTTTAGCCTAAGTATCCTTGACTTAGCCACATGCACTAAAAATCATGTTCACACTTGGTTTTTGGTAAACTAGCCCGGTGGACCAACTTTGCCTTGTTTTTTGCCTTTAAAGGCTTAATATTATGGAAATATTGGTCCAACCATTGTCCTAAACCATTTAGACATCTAAGTGCATGTTCACACCTAACCACACCTCATCCACTTGAGTTATTTGAGGATTAGAGCCGCACATGAAGATTCCCCCTTAAATCAATGGATTTGGTCCCCCAGACCATTTTAGCATGTTTTAAAGTTGTATTCCTTGGGAAATGTGCCCCTCCTCATGCTTTCCTCATGGCTGATAGTTGGCATAGGTTGTCTTGAGTAATTGTTGATATTTTAGGCCTCCCTTTTATAGGTTTTAACCCCATACAAAAATTACCTGCATACGAATTCTAAAACACAGAAAATAAGTAATGCGAGAGCAGAACACATAAAACACATATACATAGAGATTTTCCCCTAGATCCCAAAATCGAGATTACCAGCTTGATTTTTCATTATGTTACTTTCAATGTTACAATACATATTTATACATGCCAAAGCATCCAATACCATGGATCGAAAACCATCGCATTCAATACCATGGCCCGAAAACCATCGCGTCCAAAAAACATGTGCAAAAATCATGCACAAAACCATAGGTGGGTCCGCCCAACGTAACATAGGGTCCAAAACCAAAATTTTATGGGGTGCTACCATGGACCCCATAAAGTGGGGTTACGGGTGCCCCTCAAACCCCCTATTAACTATGTGGAAAGAATATAACACAACCCAACATTCTCCCACTTGTTGTTTTCTTTCAACAGGGGTCCACAAGAGAGCTTTGTCATTTTTCCAGCCCTGAAGTGCCCATTGTCTCTCTAGACCAAGAGAACTTCTCAGAGCTCACAGATTTTGTCAATGCATCTGCAGTATTCTTCAAAGTGTCCACCTTTACCAGCAACACCTTTTTGTCTTCTATCATATCCCTCACAAAGTGATACTGAACATCAATGTGCTTTGTATTTGAATGATATGTGGGGTTCTTTGCCAAGAAAATTGCACTTTGGCTGTCACAGTCTATCCTTATAGCTTCCTGTACTAGCCCCATACTTGAACACAATATCTACAACCAAACTGCTTCCTTGCTTGCATGAGTGGCTGCCATGTATTCTACCTCTGTGGTTGACAGTGCCACTACAGATTGTTTCTTACTCATCCAACTGATTGCACCTCCAAATAGGTTAAACACATACCCACTTGTAGATATTCTTTGATCCAGATCTCTAGCCCAGTCTGCATCAACAAAGCCATGAATATCCAACAATATGTCCAATCCTGGTCTTCCTTGGTAGCACAAACCATAATCACTAGTGCCACACAAATTCTTGAAAACCCGCTTCACTGCTGTCCAATGCTCCTTCCCTGGTTTTGACATAAACCTGCTCAATACTCCCACTGCATGTGCAATGTCTGGTCTAGTACAGACCATTTCATACATCAGGCTATTGACTGCACTTGGATATGGAACATGGGACATGTCCTCTTCCTCTTCTTGTGTCTTGTGACACTGTTCAGCAGATAACCTCACACCTACAGGAATAGGAACCTTCATCGGTTTACTATCCTGCATATTAAACCTCTGCAATATTGTCTCGAAATACTTCCTCTGGTTTAACCAAAGCTTCCTCTTTGCCTGATCTCTTTTAATTTCCATGCCCAAAATATAGTTTGCAGCACCAAGATCTTTCATGTTGAATTTGGAGGACAATTGGGTCTTCAGATCCTGGATAACTTCTTTGTTATTTCCAACCAACAACATATCATCCACATACAAGACCAGATAAATAACATGGTCACCAATTAATTTAAAATACACACAGTGATCTGCTTTGCTTCTGGTGAAGCCAAGTCCCTGCATAAATGTATCAAATTTCTAATACCACATACTTGGTGACTGTTTTAACCCATATAGAGAATTCTTTAACTTACATACCAGTTCTTTCTTACCCTTCACCGTAAAGCATTTAGGCTGCTTCATGTAGATCTCATCTTCCAAATCCCCATGAAGGAATGATGCCTTCACATCCATCTGTTCTACCTCAAAATCAAAAGCAGCAGCAACAAATAAAAGTAATCTAATAGAAGTTACCTTGGCAATAGGAGAAAAAATATCACCAAAATCAATTCCCGGCACTTGGGAATAACCTTTTTCTATCAACCGAGCTTTGTATTTCTCCACTTTTAATTCTGCATTTGTCTTCTTTTTGAACACCCATTTGCTACCAATGGGTTTCCTTCCTGCCAGCAACTCCACCAGATCCCAAGAATAATTTTTGTGCAAACATGCCATTTCATCAACCATGGCCTCTTTCCAGAGTTTTTCATCCTCTGAATCCACTGCTTCCTTCACAGTTTTGGGGTCATCATCAGTAACCGACAAAGCAAAATTTGAATAGAAAGTAGATGGACAATACCTTTCTACCTGCCTTCTTTCTCGAATTGATCTTCTCACAGCAGGAGTTTGTGGCTCTTCATCTTCTGATCCCTCCTCTGTTGTAGAGTCTGATTCTTCCTCCTTTAGCTCAAATTCTATCTTCTCAAGTTCCTTTTGTTGGACTTCATGTTTAATAGCATCTTTCACCTCTCTGAACATCACATCTCGACTGTACAAAACCTTCCGTGTGACTGGGTTCCAAAGCTTATAACCCTTTAAACCATCCTTATACCCAATAAAGATGCACTTTTCATATTTACTATCCAACTTGGTTCCTTTCTCCTTTGGAACATGTACATATGCATCACATCCAAGTAACCTCGGATGTGAAAGAGAGGGTTTCTTACCAGTCCATACCTCTTGTGGAGTCTTATCCTCCAATGCTGATGAAGGTGACCTGTTGACCAGGTAACATGCAGTATCTACCGCCTCTGCCCAGAATTCCTGTCCTAATCCGGCACCACTGGGCATGCTTCTTTCCTTTTCCATTAACGTCTTGTTCATTCTTTCTGCAACTCCATTTTGTTGAGGTGTATATGGAGTAGTCTTCTATCGTGCTATACCACACTTCTTGCAGAATTCTTCAAATTCTTTACTGCAAAAATCTCCACCATTATCTATCCTCAGCTCCTTTATCTTCTTCTCTGTCTGGTTTTCCACTATAGCCTTAAATTCTTTAAACCTATCAAAGACTTTAGATGTCTTCTTAAGGAAATCTATCCATGTATTCCTTGAGAAGTCATTTATAAATGATACATAGTACACAGACTTACCCAGTGATGGAACTTTTATAGGTCCAAACACATCACTGTGCACAAGCTCTAATATATGTTTCGCCCTCTTACCACCAGAGGGGAAAATCACATGATTTTGTTTCTCGTATACACAATTTTCATAGAAATTAAAATCCAAAGAGCTATTACTCATACCTTCTACCATACCTTTACCAGGACGTATTCGAAGGCCCTTCTCTCCAATATGTCCAAGCCTTTGATGCCATAGCATGGTCTTTTCTCCAGAGACCACTAGATTTTCTGCTCCACTTTCAGGAACCACAGAACTGTTGCACCCATTAACAATCATGCTACCTTGTAGTTTGTATAGAGTTACAATCCGAACTCCCCGCATCAATACCAGTGCTCCTCGAACCATCTTGCAGGTATCATTCTCGAACACTGTTTTTACACCTGCATCATCCAGATTGCTTACATATATTAGATTTCTGGCCAATGCAGGAATATGTAGAACACCCAGAAGTGTTCTAACTCTTTCACCTTGCAACTTCAACTTTACCTTTACGCGACCAATGATTTTAGCCTTCCTGTCATCCCCCAAGAAGACATCACCACCATCATATTTCTCATACTCGCAGAACCAATCTCTATGGGGAGTGAAGTGAAAGGATTCACCTGAGTCAATCAACCATGCCTCAAGATCTACATGTGTACTTGAAGAAGCCAAGTACACATACCCACCTTCATCTGAGGTAGTTTTCTCCTCTGTAGAAGGAGCCCCATCAGATCCCTTTCCTTTGTCAGGAGCTTTAGATTTACAGTCCCTTTTAAAGTGGTCTTCCTTTCTGCATTTCCAGAACACCACCTTTACAGGTTTTCCTAGAGATTTAGATCTCCCTCTCGATGACTTATTTTTGTTTCTATTCTGGGACCGTCCTCGTATAGACAAGGAATCAACATTTTGGCTCTCCATATTTTTCTGTCTCATCTCCTCCGTCAGCAAGGCTGAGACTATTTCATCAAACTGCAAGGTAGTTGCATTGCTACCTATTGCAATAACTAGACTATCCCACGAATCTGGTAGAGAACACAACAAACCGATGCACTTATCTTCATCTGAAATTTTAATATCAACAGATGCTAACTAACTTACCACAGTATTAAATGCATTCAGATGCTCTACCACCGAGTCTCCATATTTCATCCTCAGGTTATACAAATTTTTTTGTAGGAACTGTTTATTTACCAGAGATTTAGATTGGTACAAAATCCCTAACTTTTCCCACAAATCCTTTGCCATAGCTTCCCCTGATACATTCAACAATACTGAATCTGAGACACACAATTGTATTGTGTTCTTTGCCTTCCGATCCAACTTCTTCCATTCTTCATCGGACACTCCCGTTGGTTTAGTAACTAGATCTACCACGATCCACTGATCTTTATCCACCAACAGATCCTCCATCTTGATTTTCCACAGCTCAAAACTCTGACCATTAAATTTCTTGATCTCTATCTTTCCACTGCTCACCATCTTCTTTCACCACTACAATCGATCTCGCAGATCTCCCACTAAACAGGGTCTACCACAGACCCGAGCGAAACCCCTCAGCAACAAAGGCGTCCCCTTGAAGCCAAATCTACTTTAATACCAAATATAGGTTTTAACCCCGTATAGAAATTACCTACATAGGAATTCTAAAACACAGAAAATAAATAATGCGAGAGCAGAACACATAAAACACATATACACAGAGATTTCCCTTGGATCCCAAAACCGGGACTACCAGCTTGATTTTTTATTATGTTCCTTTCAATGTTACAATACATATTTATACATGCCGAAGCATCCAATACCATGGAGAGAAAACTATCGTGTCCAATACCATAGACCGAAAACCATCGTGTCCAAGAAACATGTGCGAAAATCATGCACAAAACCATAGGTGGGTCTGCCCAACATAACATAGGGTCCAAAACCAAAATTTTCTGGGGCGCTACCCCAGACCCCATAAAATGGGGTTACGGGTGCCCCTAAAACCCCCTGTTAACTATGTGGAAAGAATATAACACAACCCATAACCTTTATCTTTTTTGAGCCTTTTCTAGTTTTTTACTAGTTTTTTCCTAGTTTTCTAGATTCGGCAATTTCTATATGACCACCTCCCTTTGGGATTAGAGGTTTGGTTGCTCATGTATTATTGTTTGTTAATTAATTTAATACATTTATTTTATGGATCAAATCCTTTCTCTCCTCTCTTGAATATCAGCAAATTACTTGTGTTTAATTTAACTAGAATTCTAGATCTATCAGAGTTTTTGCAGGAATTCTACATGGTATCAGAGCTAGTTCGAATCTAGTGGATTGTAAACGGTTTTATTTGTAGGTATATATCACCAGGAGGTGAAGCAAGAAGAAATGGATCATCTCTCTCAACCCAAAAAACTCATTCTAAATCCTTTCAATTACTTCGAATGGAAGACATAGATTACTTTGCTCCTCCGAAGCAAAGGGATTTACAGGGTAACAATGGGAACGGAGACTGAACCGAATTTTGAAACGGAGAAGATCAAGTATTTAAATAAATTAGATGAAGCAATTGATATGATATACCTATCAATTTCCAGGGAACTCCTCTTTCATGTCAGCGGAGCCACTACGCCCGATGTGGTCTGGACCACATTGGAAGGACTATTCGACAAGCAGGATGAAATGAGAGTGCATTAACTGGAGAATGAACTCATATCCCTCAGTCAAACTCATTTCAGGAACCTACAAGAATAATTCACCAAGTTTAAATCCCTCCTCATTGAACTTGATGCATGTGGAGTCAAGAAAGAGGACGATCAACTCATCCTTTCGATTCTCTAAAAATTAGGCCCTGAATATTCCGTATTTGTATCATCTTTTCAAGCATCTAAATTGACTTAGGAAAAATGGAAAATGCCTCCATTGAATGACTTCATTACAGCATTGACTCAAGAGAAAGCTAAGTTAGTCCAAATGGGTGCCATCAAGTGTTCAAAGAACCAAGCACTTGCGGCCACTGATGCTCCAAAGAGCAGTGGATAAGACATGCAAAAAGGGAAGGGTAAATTTAATGAATCAAAGAAGGAGAGACTCGTACAATATTCAGAGAGATCTTCTTTGCCTAAGGGTAAGAGGAAGAAGGAAAGAACACTTTTCAGCTACTATTCCAAAGGTTTTCATCTCGAAGAAAATTGCATGAGGAAAACAATCGATGAGATGGCTAAGCAATTGCTGCAGCACAATCTCACCGTGCCCGAGAATGCAAAGAAGAAGGATGATCAAAGAACTAGAGATGGGAGAGGGAGAGCACGAGATGGTCATGCTTTAATGGTTGTCGCATCCACTCTATCAGATTGGATCATTGAATTAGGTGCATCGAACCATATGGCTGCATCAAAAGATGAATTTTCCTCCATCAAAGAAAGCACCAGATCCCCAATTTACTTGGGAGATGCCACACTCGCAAAGGTGTGCGGAGAAGGAATTGTAGACCTTGAAGGGGGCTGCTTCAAAAATGTGCTTCATGTTCCCTCACTATCTGTAAATCTTCTCTCGATATATTAGATCACTCTTTCCAGTTCTGGAAGGAAGGTGGAGTTCACTCCGGACTCTGTAGTGATTATCAACATTTCCACGGGCTCGCAACTTGCACATGGAATTGCAGATCACTGTTCTCATTTGTATTTATTCTCCCACTTTATTCCTAAATCTATTAGAACTTTATTTCTATCACAATATAACGATATCAACAGGCTATGGCATGAAATATTTTTCCATCTAAACTATAGTTACTTGCATCAACTCAGCAAGGAAAACATGGTAGAAGGATTGCCTGCTATTAAATTCACAAGTGGTGTATGTCAAGGATACATTCTTAGCAAGCATCCGGAGCAAAAGTTTGACAAAGGGAAGGCATAGAGAGCTTCTTCACGTCTTGGGCTAATTCAAAGTGACATCACGGGGCCATTCCCGTAGCCTTCAATCAGTAAGGCTCGATATGTACTCACCTTCATAGATGATTTCTCTCGCTTTACTTGGGTATTTTTTCTAAAATTAAATTCATAAGTATTTGAATGCCTTATAGAATTTAAAGCACTTGCTGAGAATGATTTTGGGTGTAAGATTAAGATACTCCATACTGATAATGGGGGGGATTATGTCAACAAATATGTGCAGCAAATTTGTATTGATGCAGGCATACAACTACAACACACAATGCCATATACACCACAATAGAATGGTGTTGCAGAGAGGAAAAACCGGTCGTCAAAAGAGATGGCCAATTGTATGCTACAATCCAAATTATTAGCACCTAAGATATGGGTTGAAGATATTAATTGTGTAGCATACATTCAGAACCACATTCCTCACAAAGAACTAAAAGGCACCACTCCATTTGAATGTTGGACCGGTAAGAAACTGAAAGTGTCACACTTTCGCATTTTTGGTTCACGAGCATGGGCTCACATTCCAACAGATAAGAGGAAGGATTTGGAGCCTAAAAGTGTTGAATGTATCTTTGTTGGATATCCTGACAGTGTCAAAGGATATAGATTGCTGGACTCTCCCACTGAAAATTTCCTTGTAGCTCGAAGTGTGAAGTTTGAAGAAGAATCCTTGCATGATTTTTCAGCAGACCCTGCTGAGGAACCGCTTGTTGCCATTGATGAGGAGGAGTCTGAAACTTCTTCAAGAAATTCAGAGTAGCCATAAAAGAAGCCTCTTGGGTCTAATTTAGAGGATGAGGAGCAAGTCATGGCTTCTCCAACTCAACTGCCAACTTGGGCAGAGAAAACCCTTCAAGATGCAGGTGAACTAGTCGGTGATCCCGCGGATGCGAGAAGGACTAGATCATAGTTTTCTGGGGCTCCTCAAGCCCTGGCTACCACCAAACCATTGATTCCCATACATTGTTGTATGAAACTTGTTTTAGATCCACAGTCACACTCTGAGGTTGCTGGAAACCCTCTTTGGGAGGCTGCCATGGATGAAGAGTACTCTGCTCTCATGGAAAACAACACATGGGACTTGGTTCCACTTCTGAAAGGAAGAAAGCTTGTTCGATGCCAGTGGATCTATTGAACTAATATTGTTGTAGATGGTGAGATTAGAAAGTACAAATCTTGACTTGTTGCAAAAGGATACTCATAGGTACATGGCATAGACTACATAGAAACATTTGCACCTGTTGCAAAAATGGACTCCATTCGACTAGTTTTAACCATTGCTGCTTCTTGTAGATGGGAAGTTCATCACATGGATGTGAAGAGTGAATTTATTAATGGAGATATCAAGGAGGAGATATATATGGAGCAGCCATAGGGATATGTTCATAACTCTTCCCTTGTTTGCAGATTAAAGAAATCTTTATATGGCCTAAAACAGGCTCCCAGAGCCTGGTATGCAAAGATGGATTCTTTCCTGCTTTCCATTGGATTCATTCAATGAAAATCTGATCTGAATGTTTATTTTCTATAACATGATGATTCCCTTTTGCTAATAGTACTTTATGTAGATGATTTAATGATGGCAGGGAACCTTACCTCAACTATTGATTCGGAAAATTGAGCATTTCACGATCAATTTTCCATGATAGATTTGCGACTATTGCACTACTTTCTTGGTCTTGAAGTTTCTCAGTCTACTTCAGGGATCAAGATCGTACAGTCTAAGTCTGCATCAGATCTACTTGTCCACTTTCAGATGACAGAATGCAAGCCAACAACATCTCCCTTTCTTTCTGGGATTATATTTGAGGATGCGGGTACTACACCTTTGGTGGACAGTACACTGTATTGACAGTTGGTTGGGAGTTTGTTGTATCATACTCACACCTGACCTGATATATATTTTGTAGTAGGAGTTTGTTCTAGATATATGCAGGAACCCCATGAGCTTCACTGGAAAGCTGCAAAGAGAATCCTTAGATATGTGAAAGATACTTCCAGTTTTGGTATCTTTTATGCTACAGATTGCCCACTTTCATTGATTGCGTACACAGATTCTGATTGGGTTGGTGATGGTACAAACCGCAAGTCCACCTTTGGTTATGTTTTTGACTTTGGTTCAGGGCCTTTTTCTATTCTAGCAAGAAGGAATCCATGATTTCTTTATCTACAACCAAGGCAGAGTATAGAGGTGCAGTGAATGCAGCTACACAAGTTGTTTGGTTGCGGGGGCTTCTCTCCGAGTTTGGTATTCAGTATCCACTTCCAACTGTCATACTTTGTTACAATCAGGGGTCCATTCAGATACAGATTGATCTAGTTCAGAGGTAGAGGACCAAGCACATCGAGATTCACATGCATTACATCCGTGAGTTGATCCGTGATCGAGTCATATCACTGCAGTATTGCCCCACTGAGCAACAGGTTGTAGACATCTTCACCAAGTCTTCACTGAAAATAAATTTTTAGAACAAAGAGCTATGCTTGGAGTGGTGGAGATAGCTGAGTAGACCCTTCTGGCCACTTATCTCTTTTTCCCTCTCTTTTTTTTGGGGGGTGGGGGGGGTTCCCATGAGGTTTTCCCTCTTTCTTCATTTTATGAGGATCTTTTATTTATTGTACTTGAGTACCTAACATGGCATCTTGGCCGGCGCTCGTTTTAGATAAGTGAGTTAGGATGAAGGGGGGGTGTTGGAATATAATCCTAACATCTACATTTATTTTTTAGCATAAATATCCTTGACTTATCCACATGCACTAAAAATCATGTTCACACTTGGTTTTTGGTAAACTAGCTCAGTGGACCAACTTTCCCTTGTTTTTTGCCTTTAAAGGCTTAATATTATGGAAATATTGGTCCAACCACTTTCCTAAACTATTTAGACAACTAAGTGCATGTTCACACCTAACCACACCTCATCCACTTGAGTTATTTGAGGATTGGCGCCGCACATGAAGATTCCCCCTTGAATCAAGAGATTTGGTCCTTGGGAAATGCACCCCTCCTCATGCTTTCCTTGTGGCTGATAGTTGGCATAGGTTGTCTTGAGTCATTGTTGCTATTTTAGGCCTCCCTTTAGCTTTTCTTAGCATTTTCTAGTTTTTTACTAGTTTTTTCATAGTTTTCTAGATTCGGCAATCTCTATATAACCACCTCCCTTTGGGATTAGAGGTTTGGTTGCTCGTGTATTATTATTTATTCATTAATTTAATACATTGATTTTATGGAGCAAATTCTTTTTGTCCTCTCTTGAATATCAGGAAATTACTTGTGTTTAATTTAACTAGAATTCTAGATCTATTGGAGTTTCTGCAGGAATTCTACAAATATCAAGCTCACCATCCACAGATGAGACAATATAGAAATGTTGTTTTAGATATTTTGATAATTTTTCCCGAATATACACTTTCAGTTGTACCAAGGAGTCAGAATCTTATGGCAGATTCATTGGCTACAGCTACAAGCAATTTCAAAATCCATATCTTTTCAAACAAAAAATTTGAGATTCATGTAAAGCATCGACCCTCTTTTCTTGACAACTTGCGATATTGGTAAGTATTTTGGGATGACAAGCAGGTAAATAAATTTCTTGAGAGTGAAGGATTGTTTGAGAATTGTTCCATGGATGAGGTTTACGACAAGGATGATCAAGTCATCGAGGCAAATCAAGTTGATACACTAGAATTGAAGGTCAACAATATTTCGAAAGGTCTTGTACCTTTGAAAGACGTGTTTGATTAAGATGATGTAAACAGGAAGCCCACAATGGTTCCTACGGAGAAAGGTGTCAAAGATGTGAACATTGGAACGGAAGACAAATAAAAAATGATCAAGCTGTCCAAATCATTATTTCCATAGGTAAAAGAGAAATATATTCATCTATTGTCTGAATTTTCTAATGTTTTCGTGTGGGATTATGCAGAATTAAAGGAGGATGACAAGAAAATAATTCAGCATACTATCCCATTTAAACTTGATCAAAAGCCCTTTAGACAAAAGCTAAGAATGATTAACCCAAGGTTGCTGCCATCCATAGAGAAAGAAATTAACAGAGTTTTCACGGGGCCATCATTGTTCCTATAAGATTTTTTGATTAGATATCAAATCTAGTTTTGATGAGAATGAAGACCGGGGAAATAAGGCTCTGCGTAGAATTAAGAAACTTAAACAACGTATCTCTGAAAGATAATTATCCACTTCCCAAAATGGACCATATCCATCAGAGAGTTCTTGGTGCTTCCCGGATGGCTATTCCAGTTACAATCAGATTTTAGTGCACGATGATGATTAGGACAAGACAACATTTACCACACCTTGGGGCATGTTCAAATATGAAAAAATGCCATTCGGTCTATAAAATTGGTGAGCTCCAGTATTGTAGCAATGATGTTGCAACTCCTAGGACTCCCTACTTTACTTTTATCAACCTGGTAGTTTGTAACAAACTTGGAAGCGACGGTGCTATATGCACAAGTACTAGCTCTTACTGCAGGTTGTCACTTGATCAGCTGGCACAAGTTCGCTAGGAGCTTAAGCCAACTTCCATGAGTTCTTAGAAGAAGCTTTTAACTATGATGGACGAAATCTAACTCAAAAGAGGCTAGTCTACTTGCAGAAACAAGATGAAAGTTGAAAGGAAATGTAAAACTTAGTAAACCCTAGTTTTATCGACTAACCCTACTTGTGCAAGAAAAGAGATGTAAGATATTGAAATGGATGAAATTGACTATTGCAAAGGTAAAATGCATGTGTTTAAGCTAATTCTGAAGGAAAATATGGAAAAATCATCTTTTTATATTTTTGAGTAATTTTATGCAGAATTATTATGCATGTGTTTTAACTATTTTTTACTGTGCAGAGGTTTATTGGTGAAAGGAAATGGAGTGGGCGATTGCAGGAGGTTGGGAAGGTGTGGAGAGGACCTAAGGGGTCCATAGCACCCTTCTAGATATTTCCACCACGCTCAAATCTCGAAAAATCGCTCACGTGAACTTCTACAGGAGGCCGTAGGGGATCTATAGGAAATTCTATAAGAAGTTCTACAGGAATAGGTCGAAAGTGGTTTTTAGAGGGTTGATGGTGGAAAAAAGGTGGGAAAGTGGAAATGAAGGATGGTTAAGGATGTTAAGAGGTCTAGGACCTGGTAAATGAAGCTCAGGAGTGATTAAGATGGTTGGATTTGTTCAAGGATGAAGAAAGAAATGTTGCACAAAAATGTATAAATTAGGGCAAGTTGGGAAAGTGTGGCGAATGAGGGAAAGAAATCTTGAGTGAGGGACTGGAGTGTCTTATAGGTGTTTTTCACACTACTTTCCAAAACTATCCAAGCAAAGACTAAAAAAATAGAGATTTATCTATTTTGACCTAAAAACCAGAAATGTGATGAACAAAAGTTTATAGACAGGAAATCATGCAAGAAAGCTATGTAAAATAAGCAAGAATAGGTCTAAGCATGAAAACACAACTGATATCAACTTTTCCAATTCAAAATCTAACACTAGCAATTGCATTGGAAGGCAAAGACAATGTTTTTGTGGCAGCAAGTGTGCCTTGGTATCAATTCATGGTCCCAAGGAGGGAGAAATGAGATCAAGGACTGTTTGGTATATTTTTTGTGGATCTTTTCTGTTACCAAACTGTCAAATCAACCTGAAGCATGAACAACTATCTTAGTCATCAAAAACAACCTAATTAACAAAGTAAGATTTTATCCTAAATAATAGAAATTATTCTATGAATACAAGAAAAACACATAAAAGTACATAAAGGAGGTACTGGGCACTTAGGTTGGGCTCAACCCCAAGAGCTACAACCTCCTAAGAAAGACCAGAGCTGGTGCAAAGCTATATTCATCTTCATTGATCAGAAAATAATAGTTACATCACAAAAACTGTCTACAAGAAGGAGTGTTACACAGTAATTTGTCACCATCCCTGTTACTCCTCTTGTCGTACTTTGGAGGACTCATCCCAGGAGTTATAAGAAGTGACAAAGTCTAAAAACACTTGCATTATGTTCCCCTGAGTATGTACTTCATGTTCCCTGAAGACACCTTCTACAGATTATCCCTGAAAAGTGCTCTTTTTCCATTGGCGCAGGTCCACAGTATCTTACCAGCGCCAATCATGGAGATCCTCAAAAGAGGGCGCGACCATTGGCGCTCTGTCTTAGAGCAGCAGTCGCGCCAACCAAGTTTGGTCATGCTTTTTGCCTTAACGCACGTCCGACAGTTGTTTCCTTCATTACATGGAGCTTTTTGAGGATAAAAAATCAGTCTTCTATCGAATTCTATCCTATCTCCATCTTTAATGGCTTTTGGGGATAATGTTAATCCACAATAGGTGTCCCGGTTCATCGTATCCTCCTCCCTTCTTCATCTATATAAGCTTGTCCTTATGCATTTGACAAGCTAGTGGTTAGTCATGGAGTGCTAGATGTTGAGTTCTTGAGTTCTTGGAGGAATGCTAGTGAATGCTAGAGAGGTTATGCTGCCGGAGAGGAGATGCATTGCAAGACACATATAGTTACTCGCCCAGCCAGGAGAGGTTCAACGTCAGAACCATGGTTGTAACTTTTCCTGTTTATTATTAATTAATGAGCGACTGCTATTATAGTTCCAATCTCATTGTCCATTATGGTGATGTGTTGATTTATTTCCTTTCTGACTGAAATATAGTTGTGCCTTGGTAGATTTTATGTTGGTATCTGTCTCGTCCTTTGCATGTGCAGGTGTTCATTTATGATCTGCTGGAGCGAGGGAGCGGGAATATCAACTCTGCTTCAATCATAGCGTTGGATTCTAGGTTGGTCTTCTTAATTCACCTTTGATGCATAACTAGGAACTTGCGTAGCAGCGTGGTTTTATTGTGGCTAGTTCTGTTTTAGGCTAGTGGGATCGCCTCTGTCTGCAGAGGGGATTTACCTAACCAACAATTTGGAAACTCCGCTCGGGAGAAGCTATTTGGAATTTGTCTTGCATGTTAACTTTCTTCTGCTTGCTTGAGTGAATTAGCTTCCTGGGTCAGTTTTGAGTTTATTCTGTACTGTTTGACCCATCTGAGCACTGTCAACCCGACCTGAGGTCGTATCATTTATTTTTCTAGCCGGCAAGCTTAATTGGCTCGGTTATTACTCTGACAGTCGCGCCAGTTGGCGCATGTTGCTCAAAAGCAACTCGCGTCAATCCTTTGGTAGCGCAAGTTGCAGGCTGACAGTCGCGCCAGCCCTGTAAATTTTGCTTGTGTGTGGGTGGAAAGCTCTTTCAGTCTCTTTTTATATCTCTTACAACCTCTGGAAGTGTGTTGAACCTCTGCTTGACTGGTTTTAGCCTTTATCCTTCAGTTGTTTGCTTATTTCTATTGATTTTCGTCTCAGCCCTAGAACATCTAGTGACTTTGCATGTCTAGCCTTCTGTGGGAAGTTTCGGTCTCTTGATTATCCAGTCAGCTTGTTGGTTGTGTCCTGCACCTATCCAGTGATTTGTTAAAGCTTGATCTTCTATACTCTGAGTGATTCACTTCTAGCCTCTTTGAATTGACTTCATTTGAACTTAGATTACATGGTTCATTGAAAGTCTTTGTGTTTTTCCTTGCTTGCATAGTTCATTTTGGTGTTTCAGAGTTGGTTCTATTTCATTGAGTGAACTTGAATTGTGCATATCTCTTAAGATTTGTTTAAATGCATCATGCCATCTTAAAGGAAAGAAAAACAAAATATATTTTGCATCATATTAGTTAGCGTTTATTGTTATTTGTTGCTATTAAAAAGAAAAAGAAAAAATTTCATTTCTTGTTATTAGCTGCATTAGGATCTTTGTTGTTTGTTGAGTGATCATTTCGTTTGTGTAAAGATCTCAACCCTCCTGTAGATAGAATTCATCGAATCAAATGATATAATTTTGGCATATAGTTTGCATTTAAGAAGTTTTTGAGATATCACATACGGTAGGACCAAAAAACTGAAACATAATCGAAGATAAACTTTAAAATAAACTCAATGAACATAACAACGCATTGGAACATAACGCAAATACTCTAGAGGTCTAGGTTAGAGACGTGTTCCGGCGTCTTTAAACCTGGTAGTTTATCGTCGAGTGGTTGGGTGATTCCTCCACGGTGAAACGATAGGTGCCAATACGGACTGTGCTCCCACGTACCGTCGCGTATATATTGGGAGACCCCTATAGGAATAAAGCCTTTATCCATAGGAAGCCGTGTCAGCTGCCCTACGATTCGCAATGTAGTGAACACAGCATTCACGAAGATCGACCACCCGTACCCTAAAAAGTATTCTGTGGTTTTGCGAAAAGTTTGGCACACCCTCTACCTAGAATTCCAGAGCAGTCACTTTTGATCCTTTTCGGACTCCCTAAAAGAAAAGGTGCCTGTGAGCGTCTTGTCACTTCGTGCTCATTAAATATTCGAAGGAGACTAGAGTCATCTTTTATCCTTTTCTCGACTCTTAAAAAATGAAAAGGTTAAGTTCAGTGTCTTAAAATTTACTGGCCACGATAACATTTACCCAATTAGATTTTGTTTGCGTTAGCTTGAGTAGGATTATTTCTCGTTCAATGGCAGCCTTCCCGGTGCCCACTGGCCAAGGTGTTCCCCCTGATGGGCACCCTCGTCCATTTCCTTCTGTTGGAAATGTCGGTGTTCAGTATATCGCAACATTGTCTTTGCCTGGGTTGACCATTGGTTTACCCGTATGGTTGTTTTCAAACTCGGTGGTCTCGAGTGTGATAACTTCTGCTCCGAATGAACCCACCTCCCAGGTAATACCCACTTCGAATGTTACTTCTGAGGTCAATGCCGTCCAAACCACCACGGCAAACAAAGCCTCGAAAGCAAAGAAGAAAGGGAAACCGAAGAATAAGCCAGATCAACCCAAGCAGGAAGCCCCTAACCCTCCGCCCGATGAGGGTGCCAAACGCAAACCCAAGTATCCTTGTTTTATCTGCGATGAGGATCACTATACCAAGGATTTCCCGAGGCGGTCTGAAGTTAGTCGTTTGTTAAAAGGCACCCCTGGGACTCCTGCGGTGCTCAAAGAACCCTTTCCCTCACAACAAACTCAAAAAACTCAAATGGTGGCTGACCCATCTCAGCCTCCCTCTTCCTTTGGTTCTCAAGTGTTTATGGCTGGAACGATACCCATCAATATCAGTACTCAAACAAAAGATTACCCGCCATCTACCGGGAAGGAGCCTGAGATACCCTCTAGTGCTCCTCCGTTCAGTTCGGGTCCACCACCACCTCCTCCACCTGAACAACGTCTTGCTGATTCCGAGGTGGACCCTTCCCCTTCTTCGCCTACTGCTGCATCCTCATCTTCTACTTCGCCTGGTGAACCTCTGGATTCAAGTAACCAGGTGGCTAAGAAGAAAAAGAAGAAGAAGACCCCTAAACCAGAGGTTAAAGGTATAACCCAAGTCGAGCCACCTTGTGCTCCTCTGCGGAAGGTCAAATTTCCTTGTAAGTTATGCAAGGAAAACCATCTTCTCCGCGATTGTCCTAGTATTCCCAGGGTTTTAGAAGTATGGTCTCATGATCCGGACCGCCCTGCATCGTCCTCTGTCGATCATGGCGATGTTACCTTATCACCTGGAAACGGTAAGGGAAAAGAGAAGATTCGAATCCCTTGTAAACTTTGTGAAGGCAATCATCCCCTTCACCTTTGTCCATTCATGGATAGAGCCACTATTGTATTGGAAAGTCTTACAGCTCCCTCAACCCAACTTCCTACTGGTTATCAACGTCTTTCTGCAACTGCAGAACGTTCCCCTGCTGACAAAGAAATCAACCAAGATTCCTCTCTTGTCCAGCCTCCTCTTCCTGAATCTGGTTCTGCCAAGCCTGTTCCAGACCAACCATTGGTCGGAAAGAGTGTCGACTCGAGTTCATCACCCGCCGACCACTCTATTTCGGAAGAGCATCATTCTCCTGTTCTTCTCGTCTCCTCAGATTCTCCTACATCTGAGAGTCCTACTGCGCTCTCTCCCGAGCAGGGGGGCAATCATACGATTCCCCCACCAAGTAATTCAGTCGCTTCCTTCGACTGGAGACGTTTGACTACCTTCCGCCTCCCATCTCATGTGCCTTTTTGGGTCACGGTACACGCCTATGACAAGGCAATACCAGGCACTGTTTTGGATGAGGGTGCATCTGTTAGTCTTATGTCTGCCACTACTTGGCAAGCTTTGGGTTCCCCACAGCTTGTGCCCGTAGCATCGAATCTGACGGCTTTTGACGGAGGAACTAGTCAACCATTAGGGATCCTTCCAAAGTTCCCTATTACTTTGGGGGCAAAACCATCTATATAGACGTATCGGTTACCCAAGGTGCTTTAGATTTCAGTCTTCTCCTTGGCCGTGACTATGTTTACGCCATGGGGGCCCTGGTCTCTTCACTTTTCCATGTGGTTTGCTTTCCACACGATGGAAGGATAGTGACTATAGATCAATTATCGTTCCTTCGTCTCCGGGTGCCTCCTGCGCAGTCGTCATTCCATCCTGGTTTTCATCCACCAGTTGCATCTGCCCCACCACAGATCAACTACGTGGCCACCTATCCCATGCCTGTATCCAGCGATGCCGCTGTCGTGCATAGTGTCCTGGGGGCATTGGGTCCTGACTTCCGAGATGTTGACCTCCCACCGGGAGAGGCACTCTTGGAAGCCCCGACTTCCTGTTCATTATGATGAGGGTCGGGTGGAGCACAGTTCCTTGTCTTGTGTCAAGCTCGCTAAAAAATGAAACAAGGAGGCTCGGAGCATAGTTCGTTTTCCTATGTCAAGCTCCTTAAAAAATGAACCTAGGTGTCCGGAGCATAGTTCTGATCTCGTGTCAAGCTCATTAAAAAATGAAACAAGGGTTATGAGGATAGTTCTTTTACTGTGTCAACCTCATTAAAAAATGAAACACCTCCCTTTCCAAATCAAGTCTTTTGATTAAGATCTCGTAAAATACAAGTCGAGTCTTTCATAGATCTTGAGAGTGAAGCTTCATTCCATCCACTCCGTGAATGCCATGAAGCTTGGGGGGCATGTACCTCGATTTGTATCAATCATGCTGGGGGCATGCAAATTTATAGCAAGCATAGTTTTTCGTTTCAAGCTTGTGTAAACATGAAACCGAATTCAAGCAGAGTTCTCCATGGTTCAAGCTTGTGAAAAAATGAACCCATACCTGATTTACACCCCGTGATTGCCTTTTATCTGCTAAATTCTGCTAGATGAGCCTTGGTTGTTTCATTCCATCGCCACCATCTCTTTGGCCGATCATATGCTTTCACTTGGTTGTTTCTCCTTTCCTGAAGGAACCGCAGCGATGAGTGGTTTTATTAGCCAGCCTCTTAACCTTTACATGTTTCGAGTAGGTTCCACCATTACCGGAACCAGTTGCTACCTTTTATACCACTCGTTCCTTCAGGACGAGTCGCCTTTATGCTCTTTTCTGACTCGTAAAATATGAAAAGATTGCCGAGTATTTTTCCTTTTTGACTCGTTAAAGAAAATAAAAATGGAGGTCTGCTTTCAGCTCTTTTCTGACCATTTAAAGAGGAAAAGATTGCCGAGTCGCTCCTCTTGACTCGTTAAATGTTAATAAGGGGCGGTCGTTTTAAGTTCTTTTTGTCGACCGTTAAAACATAAAAAGATTACCGGGTTTTTGTCGTTCCAAACTCGTTAATGGTTACGAAACGACGTGGTTTTGACCGCTTTTTTACTTTTTCAGGTCAAAATCACTAATTATGAAATGTACTCCTCAATCATAATGATCGGGCGGTTCTTTCGGGTATTATTTTATACTTTTTCGGGCCCGAGAGACACAACTTTACGGAAAAGGACATCCCTGGAGTTTCTTTTTCTGCTGTCTTTTCAAACTCTCTAAACATGAAAAGACGCCGAGCTCTCCTTTTGTCAGACTCGTTAAAACTTAATGACATCGGATTTTGTCACAACACAAGCATATGCTATCCCCATCAAGCTTGTTAAAAATAATTGGGGTACTCGCCAGAAATGGCGGGGGGAAAAGAAAATTTTTGAACCATAATTATTACCGTGACGGCAGTATGTCGCTCTTGAACATGGCACTTTTCTGCTTTCGTGTCCGGGGTGGGGATATCTCATCTCATATCTTTCACTTGCTTCCATGGACTTGGGTACCTTATTTGACCTCTCATCCACTCATTGCCTCGTCATCGTGACCTTTGATACATTGATGTCAAATACTGCCGATTCCATTAATGTGCCACCGATATGTTCAAGAGAAGTTGACCTCTGCAAAGAAACAACCTCCCTCTGATAGTTCGCACAATCTTGATTCACAACATTATCTCTATGTCTCGTGTCGATGATGTGGGAAACATTATGGCCCACCTTTGATCAAGGTCACTTCCTGTCGACTTCAACTCATTATCCAGGAAGTTGATCTAGAGACTCCTTTCCGGTGCCTTGGAGCCTGCATGCCTCAATGGCAGGTTCTTCGTGTTCGACGTGAGGTTTTCATCATTGGCCTCCGATCGAATGATTCTATGGGTGTTCGACTTCAGATCATTAATTCACACGCCGTAGATTGTACCTATAGTAACTTGAGGGCCATTGTCATTATTGGTGGTACCTCTCGCGTCTGTTAACAGTTTCCACTATTGACTGGTAATCAGACGATGTTCATGCATGTTCGACTTCAGCTCATATATTCACATGCTTGAACTTGTACTCTTGTTCGGGTTGGGATAGAGCGCAAGACCCTGGATTGTGTCTGTTGTAATCCAGGCGTGATTCTTGATACTTGACTCATTCACTGGATGGCTGCGACCATACCTGAGTCAATTCATTGATCCTAACCAGATGGATGCGTCCATACTATGGATCTAGATTATTTATGTACTCTCTTATGGATGGCTGCGACCATACCACGTACATCATGTAATTGAACTATCAGTCATGTCTCTTAACACAGATCCTCGGCGGCAGCAACTATATGTGTTCTTGTGTGTTCTTGTAAAGCATTTCACCCCTCTCCACCTTTCGGACTTCATGCTTTAGGGGGCATCTGTTACACAGTAATTTGTCACCATCCCTGTTACTCCTCTTGTCGTACTTTGGAGGACTCATCCCGGGAGATAAGAAGTAACAAAGTCTAAAAACACTTGCATTATGTTCCCCTGAGTATGTACTTCATGTTCCCTGAAGACACCTTCTACAGATTATCCCTGAAAAGTGCTCTTTTTCCATTGGCGCAGGTCCACAGTATCTTACCCGCGCCAATCATGGAGATCCTCAAAAGAGGGTGCGACCATTGGTGCTCTGTCTTAGAGCAACAGTCGCGCCAACCAAGTTTGGTCATGCTTTTTGCCTTAACGCACGTCCGACAGTTGTTTCCTTCATTACATGGAGCTTTTTGAGGATAAAAAATCAGTCTTCTGTCGAAATCTATCCTATCTCCATCTTTAATGGCTTTTGGGGATAATGTTAATCCACAATAGGTGTCCCGGTTCATCGTATCCTCCTCCCTTCTTCATCTATATAAGCTTGTCCTTATGCATTTGACAAGCTAGTGGTTAGTCATGGAGTGCTAGATGTTGAGTTCTTGAGTTCTTGGAGGAATGCTAGTGAATGCTAGACAGGTTATGCTGCCGGAGAGGAGATGCATTGCAAGACACATATAGTTACTCGCCCAGCCAGGAGAGGTTCAACGTCAGAACCATGGTTGTAACTTTTCCTG
The DNA here is from genome assembly GCA_031772625.1 of Pinus tabuliformis. Classification (NCBI taxonomy): domain Eukaryota; kingdom Viridiplantae; phylum Streptophyta; class Pinopsida; order Pinales; family Pinaceae; genus Pinus; species Pinus tabuliformis. Next base: position 430,973,456 of record CM062814.1, on the reverse strand, counting down.
TTTATTATTAATTAATGAGCGACTACTATTATAGTTCCAATCTCATTGTCCATTATGGTGATGTGTTGATTTATTTCCTTTCTGACTGAAATATAGTTGTGCCTTGGTAGATTTTATGTTGGTATCTGTCTCTTCCTTTGCATGTGCAGGTGTTCGTTTATGATCTGCTGGAGCGAGGGAGCGGGAATATCAACTATGCTTCAATCATAGCGTTGGATTCCAGGTTGGTCTTCTTAATTCACATTTGATGCATAACTAGGAACTTGCGTAGCAGCGTGGTTTGATTGTGGCTAGTTCTGTTTTAGGCTAGTGGGATCGCCTCTGTCCGCAGAGGGGATTTACCTAACCAACAAGGAGCTCAAAAATATGCTGATACAGGGCTGCACTAAAGTGCAAAAATAGACTATCAAAATGACTAAACTACTAAGGCTTGAAGCCTTCCTACTTATGCAAATGAGGATTCCCAACAGTCCTCCTTAACTTTAGGAGCTTGGCTGCCCAAAACTGCAGTTAATTAGCCACTTCACTAGACCTGCTCGGCTGCCCCTTGAAATCATCTTTGGTGGGTTGTTGAACTCCGAGCTGATGGTGGAGAACTCAAGGAAGGGGTCATTTAGTGTAGGAGACACCCCTCCTATAAGTCCTCAGCCTTGTTTCTTCGAATTTGGCTGCCAATCTGCTCATAAATGCCTGACCTTGGTCCAAAAATTTCCAAAAATATGCAATAAGCACGTATTAGACTTTGTGGTCAAGTGACTATTCCCATTCACTCAATTAACATAAATATATTCAAAAGCATGCATAAAAATATGGTGAATGGTGGATTAAATGAGAATAATAGGCGAAATGAGCCCATATAGTTACCCATTTTCGGGGCTCATTATCACCCCCCTACTGAATGTGTTGCTCATCCACTGAGCAACTAATCCAGTTCATCATCTTTGATTGCTTTGACTGCCTCTTTGACATCCTAGCCTCTGAGGTGATGTCTTCTTCTCTATCATGAAAACCTGCCTTTCTGTTTACTTCCTCCCATTGTCTTTGTTCATCTTCTTCCTTGACCCCTTCTAGCAGCCCTAGCAGTAGTGGAGGGCTGAACTTAATGCCAATCCAATTGGCTTTCAAGTTCTACATTGATTGTTTGTATAGGGGTACTCTTCTCATAGCCTCCCTCATTCTGGTTGTGGAGTGGTACTCTCTATGGGACAATGTGTTCTATCTCCTTGTGCAAGCATGAATGCAATTATCACCAAATAGCCTTTCCATGTCTTCAAAGTGGGAAATGGCATGAGCTTGCCTTTCGTAGTCAGGTGCAATGTGAGGCTTGTCTGCAAGGTACCGATAGGAATATATAAGAGTTGAGGGATCTTCTGGTTCTAACTCGATCATGAGTGGCTCACTTAACTCCCTAGCCATAATCTTCTGAATCTCTACTGCCCTCTTTTCCTCATGGCTTAACCAAGAAGCCATGGACATGAGTTGTAGATCTCCTAATGTAGTGTTTGGGTCCCATAGATTCATGTTAGGAAGTGCCAAGTTGTGTAAATAGAATTATGCTAACTTTCCCTTATCTTCAGCTGAGCTACTGTCACACAATTCCATAAACTGATTGTAATTCTGAAATGGAGTGGTGCCCCTATGGGCCAATGTGTTAATTTCAAATTGCAACCATTGGTCTTTAAGATATAATGCATAGGATTTAGCAGGTTGCCTACATTGTAAGGTTTCTACTGCCCAGTTGGCCATGCAGGTCATTTGGGTTTCTTTTTCTTGCAACTTCTATTTTAAAACATGTACTTCTTCTGCTGCCTGAGACTCCTTTTCTTGCAGCAGTTTCTTTAGCGTCTCAACCTCAGCTTGTAGTTGTCCCTCTTTCTATTGTTTCTTGGTTGTTTCCTTGTCTGTTGGAGGGCCATCTTGCTGCTACTGCCCTCCCAAAATGGACAGCCTATCTCCCTGATGAATTTCTTGTAGCTGCAACTGCTTTTTCAGTAGCTCATTCTCCTCCTGTAGCTGGGCTCTTTTGCGGCTTTCTATGTGCCTCACCATGGCTAATTCCCCTCTTAATTCTTTTAGCTTGTCCTCCATGTGGCCTATGTCCTCAACTCCTTTAGATTTGGCGATTCGCATCCATGTGTGTGTTCTGACCCTCTCTTTCTCTAATTCAAAGATTAAAGGTACAACAAATTTCTGTGGGATGATTTTACCACCCTCTAACAGATTTTAATATGAGCCCAAATTAGGCTGAGGGGTAGGTTTAGGTTTTTCTTTAGCCTTGCTCTCCCCCTGTGACTGTTTGGCTGCCTTCTCCTCCAATTTCTTAGTCTCTTTTAACTTGGCTAGAGTTTCTTGTAGAGATGTTTCAGCTTCCTGTAGAGCTGCCTTTGAGTCCATCAACTTAATTTTCTCTTTCCATGTGGAGGTATTTGGTCTTCCTTTTTCATAGGTGATAGATATCCTAGAAGGAGACTCTTCCTTCTTTTTAGTGGGTGAGTCCTCAATGACAATTGGTTCCTTGGATGGTGGCTGAGGTTTGCCCACTTTGACCCTTGTGATTTTTCTGGCTTTAAAGTACATGGAAGTCTGCCTTTTTCTTTTTCCTTTTTGTTTTGTAGGTGTGCTTAATGCAGCAAGCACAACTGCTGCTTCCCTTGCCAACATTTCAGGATATTTCTCCTTTTGTTGTTCTTTTCCTTCACTTCCTGTAGAAATCTCTATGCCTCATGTTGCTACTTGTGTCACTGATATCTCAGAGTGTGTTTTTTCTTTCTCTTGCTGGGTGCCTGCCTTGGCTGTGGCAGTCTTCTTTTGGGCTTTCTTGGCCTTTTTCTTTCCAATCTTTGTCCTTTTTCCCTTTGTTTTTGTTGTTGTCTCATTTTCTTTCTTAGGCTCAACAGTCTTATCAAATTCTTCTTTTTCCTCTTGTTCCGCCTCTGTTTTTCCCTCTGCTTGAATGTCTTGTGCTCCCTCATCATTGTTCTTCTCAATTTCTTTAGTTTTCTCCCCCTCATCACTACTAGATGGGCTGATGTTATCAGCCAAAGTTCTAATGTTATCATCCCTGGACATATTTCTGAAGATTTCCCAAGCTATGGGGACAGTATAGGTGTGTAAAGCATATTCCACCAACAGTTTTATGAGCCCATGGTGGGCCAACTGACCTGGGACCCCTGCATTAAGCTTTGTACCGCATTCAATTAAAGACTAAAGGAGGAAATATGGGATGCTCAGTTTTCTAGCTGGAGGCAAGTCCATCCCATACCTCAATTCATGTAGCAACCTAAAATGATAACCATAGATGATGCTAAACCTCCCTTCACATGTGATATACTTCATTATTTGATAATTGATTTCACTCTAGAGAGGAGGCAAGCTTGTCCTTCTAACCCCGTTTTTGTCTTCTATAGGATGCTCCTCAAGCAGAAAAAATGTTTTCTTAGCAACTTGTCCCAATGATTTCTCCTCTTTGCTTCGAGGGAGCCCCAATGGGAGACTGGTAATTATACTGATGAAATCAGGGGTAAGTTCTAGGGTCAAACCCCTAAAATTAACTGTGGCATGTGTCTTCGAATGTGGTCTTAGGGACGTCAAAAACTCTTCAGTCACCTCCTCATCGTAACCCTGAATTCTGTCAAAGAAGGATATCTAGTTTGCCATGGTGAAAAGGTCCACCAACTCAGGGTGCTCATACAATTTGCTAGAGTTTAAGGGTTATTTTCTCATGAATCCTCCTAGCATGGTGTTGAGTTTGTGTTTTAACTAGAAAAGAAAATGCTCGGGTGGAAAAAACAGTCAATCACTGAAACAGAGGATAGCTGAATTTTTTTTTTTTTTTTTTTTTTTTGAACCCAAGGAGGAATTTCCTGTGTGCTTCCTTACTGTAGAAATTTCTCATTTCCCACCCCGGTTTTCAGTTTCTCCTTATTTCTCCCATATAGTTAAATGCCCTTTCCCATAACCATACATTTAACAAGCTGGAAAAAATAAATTTGCTGAAAACACAAATTTTGGAAATTTTACAGAATGCTGGAAATTGCAGAAATAAAAATCAGCAGTAATAAACAGCCATGAAAACACATTTAAACACTGAGATTTTTGGTCAATGTGACCCTGGAAAAACCCCCTACAACTCTTGGGGAAAACTAGCTTGAGAGCTCTTCTTTATTTCTGGAAAATGCCTTTTTACAGTAAGAGAAATATTCAGCAAAAATCAACAAGCAAACTTTTACAACTTATCTCAGCCTTGCTGAAACTCCGCCTTGCTGAAACTCCGCCCTGATGAAACTCCGCTCTGCTGAAACTCCGCTGATGAAACTCTGCAGCTCACTGTCCAGAAATATCCCTTGCTCTCTTGCTCTCCTTCTCTCAATCTGCGCATGAAAGAATGAATGACCTTTTCCTCTGTTTCCTCCTTTAATCTAACCCCAAGTGACTTTTGGGTGATCCCTAAATCCAATGGCTGAAATAGATTGAGATCTAAGGCTGAGATTAAATGCTCATTTAAATCTCACTTTTTATTTTTTAATTCATCCCACTTTAATAAAGACCCACTTAGTCATTTATTTCCAAAGTCACTTTTCCTTTCTAATTTTTCATTGACTTTATAAAAGTCACTTTAAAATTAGACTTAGTAACTTTATCACTTAAAGTCACTTTTAAATTAGATTTAACTTTATAAAATTATAAAGTCACTTTAGGAGAAAAATTAAATTCTTTTGGACACTTTTCCCTAGGCCAAAGATCAAAGCCTAAGGGAACCACTTGTCCTCTAGTACCAAATTTCAACACTCCCTCTTACCGAGGAAGGTGCTCCTCACCACACCCATCTTGTCTCTGAAGTAGACATGCTTGCCCCGTGGTAAGGCTTTGGTAGGAATATCTACAACCTGCTCATCAGTGGAAATATACTGAAGCTTCACAACTCCCTTCTGAACATAGTCTCTGATGAAATGATATTTGATCCCGATATGCTTTGACTTGTCATGAAATACTGGATTCTCCGTGAGTTTAATGCAACTTTGATTATCACAGTAAATCACTGAAGGTCTCAGTGGCTGACCAAATAAGCCAAACAACATCTTGCAAAGCCAAATAGCCTCACAACTAGCTAGACTGGCTGCCATATACTCTACTTCCGCTGAATCCAGTGCTACTGACTACTGCTTTTGGCTGAACCATGACACTACTGTTGAACCCAACCCAAAACAGCGCCCTGAAGTGCTCTTCCTATCAGAAGCACAACCTACCCAATCGAATCAATGTATCCTGCCAATCTCACTCCATCTACCTGCTTGTAGTCCAGACCATAATCCACTGTCCCCTGCAAGTACCGCAAAATGTGTTTGCAGCCACCCAGTGAACCTTCCTAGGCTCACACATAAACTGACTCATCGTGTTGACTGCAAAACAGATATCTGGTCTAGTGTTGACCAAATACATTAAGGAACCAATCAACTGCCTGTAAAATGTGGGATCCACCAACTTGGAATCCGAAGCATGAAGCTTCTTCCAGTCGGTGATCATCAGTGTCGACATGGGTCTACAATCCTCCATGTGGAATCTGCTAAGGATGTCCACAATATACTTCCCCTACCCCAAGAAGAAATTCCCCTCCTCGTGCCACACCTCCAAGCCCAAAAAGTAATGCATCAAGCTGATGTCCTTCATCTCAAACTCCATCGCAAGATCTCTCTTGCAGTGCTCTATGAGTCTCTCTGCACCTGTAATGACCAAGTCATCCACATACAGCACTAGAATGAGAGGCTCCTCACCAATCACAATATAGTAAAGGTTCGGATCTACCTCACTCTTTGTGAAACCCATCCCCTGCAAATATGTATCTATCCTAGAGTACCAAGCTCTGGGAGCTTTCTTCAGGCCATAAAGGGCCTTCTTCAGTCTGCACACATGGGACTCCTTCCCATGCACCTCAAAGCCCTGTGGCTGCTCAATGTGCACCTCCTCCTGTATGAAGCCATTGAGAAATGCAGTCTTCACATCCATCTGGTGGATCTTCCAACCCATCTCTGCTGCTATCGATATAATGGAGTGGATCGAAGTATATCGAGCCAGGGGAGCGAAGGTCTCCTCATAATCAACTCCCTCTACCTGGGAGAACCCTCTAGCCACAAACCTTGCTTTGACTTTCTTAATGTTGCCATCTGCAGCATGCTTTACCTTGTAAAGCCATTTGGAAGTAACCACGAATTTTCCCTCAGGCCTCGGCACCACCTCCCAAACATCATTCTTCATGATAGAAGAATACTCCTCCTGCATGGCCTCTCTTCAGACTTGCTAGCTGCCTCCTCATAGCTAGAAGGCTCAGAGTCAAGGATGCTGGTAACCATCGCCATATAGCTACAAAACCTCTCAGGTCGTCTACTCTCTCTGACCGACCTCTTCGGCTCAGCAAAAGATGAGGCATATCTCAAGGTGTCTTGAAGCCACTTGGGCTTCCTCTTCCCTGAGCGCACTTCTCCCACCGGAGAATGAAACCCCTCCTCATCATCATCATTAGGAGCCTGAACTCCTGACTGTCTGTCTGTTGTCCTCCTGCATGCACCTGAACCTGTAGAAGCTGAGGTACCGTGTGAATTGTCCATTAGTGGACTCCCTAGTGAACTGCTCTGTGAACTACTCTGCATGCTGCCAGGAGCACCACCCCTCTGGCTCGGTGAGCCACAGCTCACTGACGGACCTGACATCCTCATAGATGTACCTCCTGATCCTTGCCCACTGTACCTCCTGATCGCTACCCACTGGATCCCTGCGACTGACTCAACTGCTGCTGAGGGTCTGGCTGATTCAGATACTCTAACTCCCGTGACCTCTTAAAGGCCCTGTCCTCCTCTAACTTCACATCCCGTCTGACAACAACTCTCCTCTGTGCAAGAATGTAAATCCGAAAGGCCTTTGAGGTCTCACTGTAGCCCACAAAGATACCCTTCTCTGCGGTGGGCTCTAGTTTGGTCCTCTTCTCCTTGGGTATATAGGAGTATGTAGTGCATCCAAAGATATGAAGATGACCAATATCAGGCTTCTTCCCAGAGAAAGCCTCCTCCGGAGTCATGTGCCCCAAGGCACGATGCGTACTCCTGTTCTGCAAGTAAACAGCTGTGTTGCAGGCCTCTACCCACAAGAACAATGGCAACCCCTGATCATGTAACATGGCTTTGGTAGCCCCTATGATGGATCTGTTCTTCCTCTCTGCAACCCCGTTCTGCTGGGGGTTGCAAGGAACAGTGAACTCCCTCCTAATGCTTGCCTCCGCATAATAGTCAACAAACTCTCCAAGGGTGTACTCTCCTCCATTGTTCGACCTCAGGGACTTGATCTTTCGACCTGTCTGTGTCTCCACAAGAGCTTTGAACTCTTGAAACCGCTTGAAGACATCACTCTTGGTCTTAAAAAAATAAATCCAGGTCCTCCTGGAGTGATCATCAATGAATAAAACATAGTACTCATATCCACTCAAGGAAACATGAGACATCCGACCGCTCACATCAGAATGAATCAAATCAAGTATCCCAGTCGCTCTGCTGTCACTGCTGGGAAAAGGGGATTTGGCAAACTTGCCCCTCACATAACCTCTGCAAGTATCAAAGTGATCAATACTGAAATCTGGCACACCTGTAGTGATCTCCCGAAATGTCCTCAAGGATCCATGATACATATGTCCCATCCTGTGGTGCCAAATCTCACATAGCTCAGAATTGCTAGCTCTGCTGTCGGTACTACTGCTCAATGCCAAAAGGGGATGGAATGCAAACTTGTACACCTTTGCATGGCGTACACCTATCACTCTAGCTGAATCAGCTGGAGTGCCCCTAGGATACATCAACACCTGTCCTCCCTTGAACAGTACCTCATATCCTCTGTCCTCCAAAGCTGAGACGGATATGAGGTTCTTCCTCAACCCTGGCACATAAAGAACATCTGACACTTTCAAGGGAGGTTTGGACTCCCTCTGAAATGTCAGTGTCTCCACCCCGACTGCTCTAACAACTCTGTCATCACCGAGTACTACCTCTATATCAGTGCCACTCTCTGAAAGCTCTGAGAAGTACTCACGGACTCCTATCATGTGACATGAAGCCCCACTGTCCACATACCAGATACCTGAAGATGCTCCGCTAATTGAGGGAAAAGCATGCTCCCTCTGAACTTGTGTGGCAGGTGATCCTGCACTAGAGGACTCACACGTAGTGAACGCAAACTCCCGGTCAAAACGACCTGCAAAGTCCTTAATCTCTGCTGAAGCTGCCACGTCCTGGTTCTTCCCCTTCTTCTTCTTCTTCTCTGGACACACAACTGCATAGTGTCCCATCTTTTGACAATTCCAACACTTCACCTTGGAATAGCCCTTTTGTGTGTTCACCTGTTTACCTTTACCTTTGCCTTTGCCCCCACCACTACTTGTGGAAGCCTGCTTCTTCCCTTTTCCTTTCTTGCCTCCTGCCACCAGTGCTACATCCTCATCCTGCTCAACTGGCTTGGCTGCCCCAAGCTGACCTATCCTGATCTCTGTCTGAATGTAATCATCCCAAAACCTCTCCCATGTGGGAAGGGTCTCACATGAACAAACCCCATCAGCAAAGTTCAACCATGAATGGGGGAGGCCATTCACTGCAATCCGCACCAACTCAGTGGGTGGAATGGCCTCTCTAATCGCTGCCAACTCATCTCTCACATTAGTAATCTTTGCGAGATATCCAGCTGCACTATCATTACCCATCTTAATATTCTCATTGGTACTCTGGTAGAGATTGGACAATGCTGTCCACATCTCATGGGCATTGCTCTTTCCTCTCACATGAGGAATGCAATGGTCTTTGATTCCGTCTAGAATCAACCTCTTACCCTTGTTGTTCTTTTTATTATAAGTTGTCAACTGAGTAGCATCAGTAGGCACAACAACAGGGTTCTACCTGCTCAAAGATACTCTGCATTCTCTCCTTCCAAACGCTGTAATTTGTATGCCTATCCAGCCTATCCTCCACCCTCAATCCCAATGACATCCTGCTGTCCTAAATCTGAAAAATAGCACTGCTGTAGTAAAGATAAAACTGTTGTTTATGAAAAAAATCAGCTTGCTGGAATTTTCTGAGTGAAAAATCAGCAGCTGTAATTTTTCCTTTTACTGTCCCAAATTGTCCTTCAACACTCAAGCTCTGATACCATGTAGAAATTTCTCATTTCCCACCCCGGTTTTCAGTTTCTCCTTATTTCTCCCATATAGTTAAATGCCCTTTCCCATAACCATACATTTAACAAACTGGAAAAAATAAATTTTCTAAAAACACAAATTTTGGAAATTTTACAGAATGCTGGAAATTGCAGAAATAAAAATCAACAGTAATAAACAGCCATTAAAACACATTTAAACACTGAAATTTTTGGTCAATGTGACCCTGGAAAAACCCCCTACAACTCTTGGGGAAAACCAGTTTGAGAGCTCTTCTTTATTTCTGGAAAATGTCTTTTTACAGTAAGAGAAATATTCAACAAAAATCAGCAAGCAAACTTTACAACTTATCTCAGCCTTGCTGAAACTCAGTCTTGCTGAAACTCTGCCTTGCTGAAACTCCGCTGTACAGACTTGCTGAAAATCCACCCTGCTGAAACTCCGCTCTGCTGAAACTCCGCAGCTCACTGTCCAGAAATCTCCCTTGCTCTCTTGCTCTCCTTCTCTCAATCTATTCATGAAAGAATGAATGACCTTCTCCTCCTTTTCCTCCTTTAATCTAATCCCAAGTGACTTTTGGGTGATCCCTAAATCCAGTGGCTGAAATAAATTGAGATCTAAGGCTAAGATTAAATGCTCATTTAAATCTCACTTTTTATTTTTTAATTCACCCCACTTTAATAAAGACCCACTTAGTCATTTATTTCCAAAGTCACTTTTCGTTTCGAATTTTTCATTGACTTTATAAAAGTCACTTTAAAATTAGACTTAATAACTTTATCACTTAAAGTCACTTTTAAATTAGATTTAACTTTATAAAATTATAAAGTCACTTTAGGAGAAAAATTAAATTCTTTTGAACACTTTTCCCTAGGCCAAAGATCAAAGCCTAAGGGAACCACCTGTCCTCCGGTACCAAATTTCAACACTTACGACATCAAATGGCAATAATTCCCCTGTTTTAAATTGCTGTCACCCTGAATTTGACTGTCTATCTATGAAAATAAGATTTTCTTTTTTTTTAACAGAACAGAGCATAAGGACATAGGTTCTTTTCTCAGCACATAGATAGATATGAAAATTCGGTTTTTTCACACACACATAGGCTGGCCTCTACTATTGCATGTTTCTTCCTTACAGGAGAAATTGAAAAATGATGAGGAGCTTTCGGATGCAGAGAAGAAAGAAACTGTGTAGACTCAGTGAAATATGCAGGCAGACTTTCACTTTTTTTCAATGTGCAGGCAAACGTTTACCCTCTTTGTCAATCTAATTGCCGTGTTCAATTCAGCACCTTACTTCCAATAAATCATGCACAGAGAAGTCTTCTCGAGCCTACCTCATTTTGGGCTTGAAATTCGACGAAAGTCCCAGGTTTTCTTTCTACAGGGTTGTTCTCTGCCTTTCCTATAGAAGCCTTCCTGTAGAAGTCACACGACTCCTGTAGAATGAAACTGTGCTTCTTGTAGAACCCGATAGGCAAGTTTTTTTTGAAAAACAGGAAGAAAACTGGTGGAGGATGACTAGTTAGCTGCTCTGGAAGTGGTAGGTGTGTACTACAGTCAAGAATGTCATGAGTGCAGAATGAACAAAGGGTGGTGAATGTCTTAACTGAGCTGTCTTTTATCTGCAGGGAGGTGATGAGGTGGCCGGACTGCACCATTGATCCTACGTCATGGTCATAATGTTTCTGCATGTCGTTTGAATTCCATCACCTTCCTTACTCCCCTTATCCATCGCCACCACTACTAGTCCCGAATATTTCTTCCTGAATGGACATACCACACGTGCTGGCTGCGTATCTAATCGGCAGTTTCGAATTTGACGGGGCTCGTTTGAATTCCACGAGGATGTGTAACTGAACTAGGGTGGCCAGTTAACTAGCCATCGATTCCATTCAATATGAACCATTCCCATAGTCATGCAGCCTTGAATTATGATTCATGTAATTGAGGAATAGGTTTAGGCACTTACCTGTGCAGTTGCGACCGTGTTATGCATATTTTGGATTTTGAAACCCATTTCTTCATTGCTGTTGCTGCTTGCACTCTGCATGCTCAACCTCGAGCTGTTGCTGACGTTCACATGTTCAAATAGAGCTCCATGCATGTTTCATATGCCATAATTTGTTGTCCCTGTCTCTGGAGTATGTTTTTAAGAGGGATCAACTGCTACAGGAATCCTGTAGGATTTCCTATAGCTGCTTCTTATTCTGAAATTCAAGATAAAATGAGTATGGCTACAACTACTGACGAGGGTCTCGACTGACAAGGAATCACAGATGGAGGGTATCATGTATAGTGAGTGAAAAGGCTGCTACTTTGATTTGTCATTAAATTTTACTTTTTTTGTTTGTATCATGAAAAAAAACAGGATTTCTGTGTGTGACTGTGCAGGGACATAAAAATGAGTGCAATGGAGGTGTACAGAGATGGAAAAGGGCGAAATATGGCGATGGATGGAGGCAAGGAGGTTCATAGGCCTCATAGACAGATTTCAAACCCTCGGGTCCTCTTCTAAGATCGATTTTGGCTTGTTTGTAGTTTCTACAAGAGGATCCTATAGAAGATATAGAGCTTCCTGTAGGATGTGGAATTTCAGACCAAATGAGACCAGATCTTGGGAAAGGGTAACGATGATGGAGGAATGGATTTTGAGGGATGTATGCATTCTGGTCATGTCCTCTGTCTTTGTCTTATGTGCTCCTCCTAAAACCTGTATTGACCTTCCTGCAATCTGCAATTTATTCAACCGAAATTAGGTTTATTTTTTCTCTTTTTTCTTTTCCTTTTTTTTTTTTTTTAGTCTGAGATAGCTGGGGTGCCTCCAGGAGGTTTTCACCCTCATTGTCTATCCTGGGCACCTCCAAGAGGTTTTCACCCAAGGATCTTTTATTCCTTTTTTTGTGTTTTTTTCTGTTTTTTTTTTCATGGTGTAGGTGGAGTGGAGATAGGTACTTGCGCCACTACCAATACTGATTTACCAAGAGTCTCAATGAACTTCTGCTTGGAAAGGGGATTCCTGTAGATCTTCAATCTATGCCCATTGATGAGCATGGGGATGGCTTCTTCATCAATGGTCTGAATAAGGACCAAACCATTGTCATTGCATATGTTTCCACTGTATATGGTCCCAACCATCTTGTCCTCACCTTGCCCTTGAAATCCTTGTATCTTGAATCATATAGCAGCACCCAATCTCCTGGCTGAAATTGCTTTTCTTTGAGGTGACGATCATGCCATATATTTCTTGGAAGTTGGATTACCTCTGAGTGGAGAAGGGCCTGCATTCTCTGTTCATCTAATCCATTCAGCTGAAGCAATCTTTCCTGTTGTGCATGGCTGAGATCTAGGTCCAGCTGAGCTGCCAACCTCAATGTGTTATATTCAAATTCTATGGATAACAAAGCCTTCTTCTCGTAGACCAGCTCATATGGTGTGAAACCTGTTATAGTTTTCCAAGTAGTGTTATAGGCCCAGGTGGCCTCAACAAGCCGATCTGCCCAATCTTTTCTGCTGTTGCTCACTACCTTAGTCAAAATCCCTTCCAGAGCTCTGTTAGTAACTTCCACATGTCCATTTGCTTGCAGATGATAAGGGGTGGAAGTTCTATGCTTAATCTTGTGATGAGTGAGTAGGTCTTCAATCAGGTTAGAGGTAAAATGACTTCCTTGAGCTGTGACTAATTCTCTTGGGTAGCCAAACTTGTAGACGATATTTTCCCTCAAGAAATCAACTACTTTTTCTTCTGTTGCTCCTTTGATTGCCTTTGTTTCTACCCACCTTGTCAGGTAACCCATGTACACAATGATGTAGGACTTCTGTTTTGAAGGAGGGTTAATAGGACCCACAAAATCCATGCCCCACTTCTCAAATGGCTCGAAAGTCACTTGAGGCTGCAAGGGCATCTCATCCTTTGGAGTAGGTTTCCCCATCCTTTGACATATGTCACATTGGCTGATGTATCTCCTGACATCTCAATGCAGAGTGGGCTAATAGTACCCTGCCTGTAGAATTTTGAAGGCGGTTCTCTTTGCTGCAAAGTGGCCCCCACGTGGCCCATCATGACAGGTTAGGAGGATGTCAAAAACTTCCTCCTCCCTGACACACCGCCTCAAAATCTGATCTGGGCTAAGTTTAAAAATATTCCCCCCAATCCAAGTGATTGGGGCACTTTTCATCATGATTTTTCTCTTCTCTTTGAAGGACAGGTATGGCAGGAACTGCGCTGAAACCAAATAATTTTCTATATCAACAAACCATGGAGAGAGTACTGAAATAACAAATAGTTGTTCATCTGGCATTTGATCATCCACCATCCCTTCTTCAGCTGCAGGAAAATTTAGTCTAGACAGAAAATCAACAACAAGATTTTCCTTACTTGGCTTATCAACAATGGTCAAATCAAATTGCTTCAATAAAAGTAACCATCTAATGATACGAGCATTTACATCAGGTTTATTTATCAAATACCTAATTACAACATGATCAATATGCACGAATGTTTGGTAGCCAGTGATGTAGTGTCTGAACTTGTTTAGGGAATGGACTACAGCCAGGAGCTCTTTCTCAGTTACAGTATAGTTTAACTCTGCCTTGGACAGGTTTTTACTGACAAAATATATGGCATATGGTAGCTTCTCTTCAACTTGTCCTAAGGTTGCTCCTATGGCTTTGTTCAAGGCATCTGTGTGAATGTGGAAAGGTAGGGCCCAGTTTGGACCTCTCAAGATTGGTGCAGTTATCAGCGTACCTTTCAAAGCATCCAGAGCCTCTTGACGGTTGTCAGTCCATATGAACTTGGCATCTTTTCCCAAAAGACCAAACAATAGAGAGGCTAGCTTACTAAAATATTTAATCAATGTTCTATAATATCCTGATAAGCCTAGAAAACTCCGAACATCTCTTACTTTTTGAGGAGGAAGGACCCTTTGGATGATAGTAATCTTGTTGGGATCCACCTATAAACCTTGCTGAGAAATTGTATGACCTAGCACGACCCCTTTAGTCATTAAGAATTCACATTTATCAGGACTAAGGGATAGGTTCATTTTAATACACTTGGCTAAAAATTTCCTCAGGTTAGTTAGAGCTTCTTGGAAGTTAGAGCCATAAGGGGTAAAGTCATCCACATAGATTGCCACAGAATCATGAACCAGCTTAGCGAATATACTCAGTACTGCTCTCTAGAAAGTGGCAGGAGCGTTGCATAACCCAAAGGGAAGGACCTGGTAGGAAAAGGTACCCCATGGACAAGTGAAAGTGGTCTTATCTTGGTCTTCCAGGCTGATTTGGATCTGATTGTACCCGCTAAACCCATCTAGGAAGGAGAAGAATTTCTTCCCTGCCAGGCCATCTAACACTTGATCTATGAAAGGCAAAGGGAAATGGTCCTTCTTGGTGGCTTTGTTAAGTTCTCGATAATCTACACAGATTTTCCACTTCTTGTTTTTCTTGGGCACAAGCACCAAAGGAGAAACCCACTCACTGTCAGAGATGGGGTAGATGAATCCTGCATCCAACAACTTTTGCAGTTCTTCTTTGACAATGTCCTTAAGGGCTGGATTCATCCTCCTTTGAGGTTGTCTGACTAGTTTACAATCCTCTTTAATGTAAATGTGATGGGTACAGACTGAAGGGTGGACTCCCTTCATCTCCTTATAGCTCCAAGCAGAAGCATCCAAATGGTTGTTAAATAAGTTACCTAGCTCTTTATCTTGAGAGGGGGATAGGGATGAGTTGATCTTCAAGGTTCTTTCAGGGCCAAACTCCACATTCTTAACTCGGAGAGAGGTTGGATCAGCCGTATAGAGATCAACTAAAGCACTGTCTTGGGTTTCTTCCACCAACTCTTCTAATGGTAGCACATTGGGGGGTGGATTTTGAATCAAATTTTCAATAAGATCATCCTTGGTTTGAGGACCTCCCCTGGTGGCTTCCACTGTGCACAATGGTGTAGAGTAGACTTCATCCTTATCTTCCTCCTCCAACCAGAGAGGTAAGTAATGTTCTAGTAGAGGTTGGGTAGGAGGATATAGGATTAGTTGTTTGGACATATGCCCATTCTTGATGGTCATGCTCCTAGCTCGACAACTGATGTAAGCATCTGCAGTAGCTAACCAAGGCCTTCCCAAGATGAGGGGATACCCAGTGAGTTTTGCCTTTGGCTGAAGGACCAAGAAGTTAGGAGGGTATGCCTAGGAATCAATAGAGACCATGACATCTTCCACAATCGCCTTAGGAGTCACAGTGGAGCAGTCTACCAACTGCAGTACTGTTGAGGTCTTTCTTAGGGAACTTTGAAGGTTGAGCTTGAACATAGTGTCCCTGGTCATTAAGTTAATGGCAGCACCTAGATCAATCAAAGTGTGGGGAATTATGGTGCCATTGATGTGGACATAAACTATAGGACTCCCAGGGTCTAGATATTTTGGACAAATTACCTGTCCCAACATCAGGTTAGACAGTTGTCCTATGACATTGATAGTTGAGGCATCTCTTTTGCACCTGCTTGGGTGCCTGAAACACTTCTCTTTGATCAACTTATTGTAGATTGATACATATTTTACGGCCTAGAGAAGTGGTATTTTCACACATAACTGTTTAAATTCTCCCAGAAGTTCAGTTTCTTCTTGGTTTGGTTGTGTGGTTCCAGTTAGTCTCTTAGGAAACGACGGAATGGCTTTGAGTTCACTTTCTTATTTCTATTCCTCATCCTCCTTAGGAGGAGGTTGGCTATCTGGGAGGACCTTCCTAGATTGTAGGTTGATCTCCTGAATCTCCACAGCATAGGTAGGGCATGTTGTTTCTCCAGTATATACCTATTGGGTTTGTCTGTTATTGGGGTTCGGGTTCGGTTGAGCAGGTATCTGGGGTTGTCTTGGAGGAGCAGGAGGTAATGGTTGTGGTTGAGTAGGTGGTGGAGCCAAAAGAGCGGGAGGAGAATTGTATTGGAGCCTCCACCCCTGATGAGGTGCATTCCACTGAGGTTGTGGCTGAGTGTGAGAGTGAAACGAGTGAGCAGTTGTTTGAGTATGGTATTGAGGAGGATACGACCAAGGAGGGTGTGTGGACTAGGAAGGATGAGCAGGGGGACCCCAAGAAGGCATAGAAGTGGCTTGATTGGGGTTGTAATAAGTCTGGGATGTCCCTTGCATTCCTTGCTGGTAAGGTCTAGGTTCATGAAGTAGAGTGGTTCAGTGGCTCCTTTAGCCCCTTAGTACATATCTTTAGATCTAGGCAAGGAAGGGCACTGATTTGTAGGATGGTCTTCTTCACAGACAAAACACACTTCTACAAAATGTAATGGACATTTGTTCCTAGGATGCTTTCTGGTGCACCTAGGACAAAAGATGGCCAAAGCCCTCTCAGCTTCCTCTTGCTTCTTTTGGATTTGAAAGGTATCAATTTGCATGGTAATGGTTTGTCTCATCTCGCTTTTGAAATCTTCCATCTGATTTGCAAACTCGTTTTTAAGGAATGAACTAGATAAGGGGGTACTGGCTAAGAGTTGACTTCCCCTACCTCTCTTACCGGCAGCCCTAGAATGGTTTCTAAACACAATCTTTATGTCATCATAAGGTAGCTGCTATATGTCTCCCCCGGCCAGCAAATGGAGGGTATTTAGAAGGTCTTCAGGGACTCCTCTGAGCAGAACCAACTTTAGAGATTTGGGGTCAAGTGCGCACCTGGCCCTTTTATAACTGAGTTGAAACCTCTCTTCATAGTCTTCTAAAGATTCATTACTTCCCATGGTCATTAGAAATATTTCTTCCTTTGTATCCTTTGACCTATAGTAGTCCTGGTATTTGTTGTTAAAGGCTTGCTGCAGTTGAGCCCAAGTTGTGATATTGTTTCTAGGTAGCTCCATGAACCAGCGGAGCGCTGCATCCTTGAGGTTAGAAGGAAAGAGTTTCAACTTTTGCTCATCTTCTGCATAATCATAAGTTCGACAAAGGACAACAAACTCAAACAAGAAGGTATCAGGGTCTTTAGTAGTCAATCCATGGAAGTGAGGTAAGGCTGAGGGACTTATGTTTTTCATTTTTGTGTTCCCATTGGTCTCTCGGATGGGAAAGGTACTTTCTACTCTCTCCCCATTTCCTCTATTATTTCTGTTTTAAGCCATGGTCTCAGGAGGAATGGTTTCTTGCTCTTCTTTTGTTATAGGATCTTCATATATCTATGGAGGTTCACCTATAGGTTCTTCAAGATCACTGCCACCAAAGAAGAGAGAAGGGTGACTCAGTGATGTGGTGGGGGTGTTGGGTAGGAACTTTTTTGAATTGTCTCTGTTCTTATGAGGCATGAAATGAAATCTCTTTTTTTGGGTGATTTTTGTTTGTTTGTTTGTTTGATTGTTTGTTTGTTTTTTGTTTTTTGTTTTTTTTGATGGTACCTGAAATATATTGAACTGCAAATTGCAACTAACTGAAATCTATCTTGCTGAAATGAAAAAGCAGAATTGAGATGAAAGCAGGAAAGGACTAATCTATGTTGCTGAAATGAAATTGTTGAATTGAAATGAAAGCAGAAAATACTAATCTACACTTGTTGAAATGAAATTGCGGAATTGAAATGAAAGCAGGGAATGCTAATCTATGCTTGCTGAAATGAAATTATAGAATTGAAATAAAAGCAGGAAATGATCTAATCTACTTTTGCAGAATTGAAATGAAACAACTATTCTACTTTTGTTGAAATAAACTACTCTAGCAGAAGGTTGCAGTAGAAAATAGAAGAAAAGCAGTAATCACAAAATACTCTGATGCTTCCCTGGCAATGGTGCCAAAAATATGGTGAGCTACAGTATTGCAGCAATGATGCTACAACTCCTGGGACTCCCTACTTTACTTTTATCAACCTGGTAGTTTGTAACAAACTTGGAAGCGACGGTGCTATATGCACAAGTACTAGCTCTTCAAGCTGTCACTTGATCAACTGGCACAAGTTCGCTAGGAGATTAAGCCAACTTCTATGAGTTCTTAGAAGAAGCTTTTAATTGTGATGGATGAAATCTACCTTAAAAGAGGCCAGTCTACTTGCAGAAAGAAGATGAAAGATGAAAGGAAATGCAAGCCCTAGTAAACCCTAGTTTTACCGACTAACCCTACTTATGCAAGAAAAGAGATGTAAGCTAATGAAATGGATGCCATGCACTATTTCAATGGTAAAATTCATGTGTTTAAGCTACTTATGAAGGAAAATATGGAAAAATCATCTTTTTATATTTTTGAGTAATTTTATGCAGAATTATTATGCATGTGTTTTAACTATTTTTTACTGTGCAGAGGTTTATTGGAAAAAGGAAATGGAGTGGGAATTTGCAGGAGGTTGGGAAGGTGTGGAGAGGACCTAAGGGGTCCCTAGCACCCTTTTTGAGATTTCCATCGTGCTTAGATCTTGAAAAAATCGCCTGCGTGAACTTCTACAGGAGGCTACAGGGGATCTACAGGAAATTCTATAGGAAGTTCTACAGGAACATGCCGAAAGTGGTTTTTATAGGGTTGATGGTGGAAACACGGTGGGAAAGTGGAAATGAAGGATGGATAAGGATGTTAAGAGGTCTAGGACCTGGTAAATGAAGCTCAGGAGTGATTAGGATGGTTGGATTTGTTTAAGGATGAAGAAAGAAATGTTGCACAAAAATGTAGAAATTAGGGAAAGTTGGGAAAGTGTGGCGAATGAGGGAAAGAAATCTTGAGTGAGGGACTGGAGTAGGTTGTATGATGGAGGACGGATAGGTTGGAGTGTCTTACAAGTGTTCTGCACACTACTTTCCAAAACTGATCCAAGAAAAGACTAAAAAAACAGAGATTTATCTATTTTGACCTAATCTGACCTAAAAACCATAAATGTGATGAAAAAAAGTTTATAGACAGAAATCATGCAATAAAGCTATGGAAACTAAGTAAGAACAATTCTAAGCATGAAAACACAACTGATATCAACTTTTCCAAATCAAAATCTAACACTAGCAATTGCGTTGGAAGGCAAAAACAGTGTTTTTGTGGCAGCAAGTGTGCCTTGGTCCCAAGGAGGGAGTGTTATAGACATATTTGGGAACTACAACCCTAATCACATATGTCCATAAACCAAGGGCTTCTATACCCCTAAAAGTGTTGTTTCATACCCTAAAGGAACAAGGTTAGCTGATTACATCATCTCCCAGAAGTTCTCCATGAAAAACTACTCAGAACTGGTCAAAACAGGACCATACAGACTGCTCCATGCATAGGGTGCGATTCATCTCACCTATTACACACAGGGGGTGTGATGCATACAGGTACGCCCTTCTGTAGGGTGTGACGAGCAAGAGCAGACAAACGGCAACAGTTTGCTAGGTGGAAACCCAGAGAATATTCTAGAAACTGCTCATATGACACTTGCCTCTCTGAATTCACCCAGGGATGAGTAAGAGATCTGAAATCTCCAAGTGGAACCAAGAAATATCAGTGAAATGACACTAATCAAAATCCCAAAAGCTAACTCACTCTTCTGTAAACATATATATATGGATCCTCATCCTAGAGATCCAAGAGGCTGGAATTTTGTAATTTGAAAGGAAGTGTTGTTGGTCTCTCTTTGAAGACATTGTTGGGTGATCTTGCTTTGTATGAGGTGAAGAGGGATTTCATGCTGGGAGGATGATGCTGTATCAGATGGCTTGGTTGTAATTCTCTCTTTTACAACTTCTATCAATAAAGCTATTTGAGTTTTCCTCCATATACTTGTATATCTCTAAATCTTGTTTATTTATGCATTTATATGGTTAATGTACATCTAATTCTACATTATTTATGGTTATAGATCTCTATGCTTTGATGGTATTTTGCTGCCTTAGCTCTATAGGTGTTCTTTAAAGTAGGACAAGTGAGAAAGGAGTGGCGAAAGCTCTATCAAAGGAGAGAGGAAACAAGCAAGGAGACTAGCGAAAGACTGAGGTTGGTACTCTCTGCTTCTCTCTCATCTATCTCTCATAAAGGAAAACACAACTGACTTTAGTTTGTTTGTTTCTAAGATAGCTACCCATCTTAGTGGGACTAGCAGCGCTGAATGGACACTAGTTTTCCCAATAACAAAATGGCGACTCCGCTGGGGAGCGGATAGTGTGTTTGTTTTGTTACTATTGTTTACTTTATAAACCACAGACAGAGCTTGAAGTGAAGCCAACTAGCCTTTGAACTGCTTTTGCTATGCAACTGCAAAGCAGATCAACGTTGCCTCAGTCAATCTCCGGGTTGGTTTATAAACTGAACATCTAGCTTGCAAATATACTAAGTGGGCTGGTAGTAGCTCAAATAACATCATTAGATCGGCCCCTATACTTTTTGTTTATTGACAATCATTAGCTCAGCCTAAATCCCTCAACTTAGCTACAAACTGTGAGTGAAAGCCAAGCACAGTCTTGTCCCCGGACTATCGCACTGTCTCTTCTAGGAAATCTGGATGCATCGCACCTCCCGTGTGTTGCAGGTGAGATGCATCCCTGTTTCCCTGTGTTACAGGTGCAATGATTGACTAAGACTTTTTCTGCCTCCAGATTTTGGTTTTTTTCTTCATTGTCTTCAGCTTTATTCAATAGTTTTGTTGTTTGTGATCAGTATACCTTTTTTGAAACAATCTTCCTCTGCATTATTCATCCTCCATCAGAAGGAATTGTGAATGTTTTTAATGTATTTTTCATCATTTACAATTCTCCTTTGGAAATAGTAGCTTAATCGAACTGTCATCTTTTGATTTGAAAGTGTCGCAAGTGTCATTTTCAGTCAAGAAAAAGAGTATCACAAAGCATTCCTCTTTTAGATAGTCGATTACACTTTTGCCATTGTATTTTATTTAAATCATTAGTATTTCAAGTGTCGAAAGTAGTTTTAAATTCAAAATTGCAAAGTGTCGTATTGGCCTCCCTTTCATTTTTTGAAGAGAAAATTGTTACTACTGTCGCTTTGAAAGAAGATATTTCAGATCTATACTTAGTTTTCTATTTGTCATTCTCACATTAAGGAAACTAATGAACAATACATGCATGTGCATTTGCATTAAGACTGCATGCTGAAGTTGATTTAGGAAAAGTGCATCTAGTGTGTGCTCTCTGCTCTATGTTGAAAGAATTTCATTTCTCTTTCCTTAGTACCTAGGATTTTCATTGCAAAAAAAGAAAGTAAACGAATGTTTATCATCTTAGATTGCATATTTAGGAATTTTATATCTACATCATGTGGTGAACCTTAAAGGCAAACTTCTTAAGAAAGATCAACTGTAAAATAAACCTCAATGAACATAAAAATGCTTTGGAACCTAACGCACAACATTTAGAAGTCTAGGCTAGAGAGGTATTCCAGCGTCGTAAAGCCTGGTAACTATCGCTTTCATCATAGGTTGGGTGATTCCTCCTCTTTGAGATGAAAAGTGCCAGTACGGACTTTTGCTCCCATGTACCGTCGAGTATATATTGGGAGACCACAATAGGCTACATACTTTATCTTTAGGAAGCCATGTCTGCCGCCCTATCGATTGCAATGCACTGAACATAACATTTGGGAAGATTGACTGTCGTACTGTAAAAAGTATTCTGCAGTTTCGCGATTGGTTTGGTAATCCCTCTGTCTAGATTTCCAGAGTAGTCACTTTCGTTCCTTTTCAGACTCCTTAAAAGAAAAGTTCCATCTAAGCACTTGTCACTTCAAGCTCATTAAAAATTGAAGGCGACTAGAGTCATCTTTAGCTTTTTCTCAACTCTTAAAAATTGAAAAAGCAAGTTGTGTCAAAGCGTCATAAAATTTATTTTAATCAGAATAACGTCACTGTTCCCTCGTTGGTCTTAGGTTGAGAAAATGGAGTCTACCAATCAAGGATTTTCCCTTGGGGTAAATTCTAGTCCTTTCTCCTCTTGGGGGGATGTTGGTGCTCCGCATATGGCTACATTGTCCCTTCCAGGACTCATAATTGGCCTGCCAGTATGGCTTTTATCGACCTCTGTCGTTCAAAACACCACAATTCCTCTGCAATCCAATCAGTAACTAGATGAATTTGCTCCCCAACCTTCTACTTCGTTTGTTTCTCCATCTCCTTCTTCCTCTTTTCTTGGTGAAGCTAGTAACACTAAAGGCCAAGTAACTAAGAAGAAGAAGAAAGGGAAGGAGAAGAAGAAGAAGAATCCAACAGCGAAAGGGGGCAACCATACATCATCTCGCTGAAATCCACACACTGCACCTTCCAAACCTAAATCTCCATGTGTCATTTGCAAGGGAGACCACTATCATCGAGATTGTCCCAGCATCCCACGGATCTTGAGGGATTGGTCTCCCCGCTTGCATAATCCGGTGTCTTCAACCACTGACAATCATGTTGAATGCACACCGTCAACTAGTGAAAATGAAGTCAATAGTCAAAAAGGAAGATCCAAATTTCCTTGTAGACTGTGTGAAGACGATCATGCCCTCCACCGTTGTCCCTTCCTAGACAAAGCTAAAAGAGTCTTGGAAAACCGTCCCGCGTCATCGCAGTGACTTCCTCCTGGATACAAGAAACTCTTGTTGAGTCCATCGCTAGTTGAAAATCTGACTGACACACCGTTGTTTTCGGTCGAAGCACCTATCATTGAAGATAAACCCTCTGAGTCCACACCAAACGAAAGTCAACAGGTCAAGATGGCAGTTGACCCAATCTTGTCTTCAGAGGGCCCACCTTCAGATGATACTATCACCAAAGGGAATGAGAATGACACCATTCAAATTCTCTTCGTAAACACAGACTCCGATGAACATGGGGGCAATCTACCCATTCCTTTACCACATGAAGGAAGTTCGTCAGAGTTTTATCCGGTCATTTATTCGGTCCCTCCTTCGAGCAATCTAGTCGTTTCCTTCGATTGGAATCTACTAAGCAGACCCCGCCTACCATCCAATGTACCATTCTGAATCATAGTACAAGCTTACAAAATGATCATAGGACCTCTAGATTACAATCTACTCCTTGGGCGTGACTACATTTATAACATGGGAGCTAATGTTTCCTCACTCTTTTGAGTGATTTGTTTTCCACATGAAGGGAAGGTCTAGCTCGTAGACCAGCTTTCATTCACTGGTTCAAACACAACTATTAGTCAAATGCCATCCCTAACTGGTCTTTTCGAACAAGGAATGTCTCGTCAATCTCCAGTTCATCCACCCGATGATCGCGAGTGATTTAGTGATTGTGAATAAAACCCAGGAGGCATGCGCCCTAGTATGCTTTGGCAGGAAAGCCCAGGATATAAGGTAGGTTTCCATGTAGGAATATGACTAGTCTGATATGCCTGTCCATTTAGGAAAATGGATTTGGACTGGAAAAAGATTCCCTCGTCAAAGGTTATGTGATTTGGACTGACAACAGTCACCTTTGTCTATTTCGATGGACATCGCCAAGGAAGTGTTTTATCTGTGACGAAGATGGAACAATCTTGCTAATGCAAGAACTTCCATATGGTGACCTGGAAATTCTACTTTATACATGGGCGCACACAAAATTTTTGTACGCAAGTGAAAAATGACCAGTGTAACTCTAACCCTGTAATTGTTTTCTAACTTCAACTACTTAAGTTAGGTGATTGGTCTGATCAACCATTCACCTTTGTCGGGACTGACCGAAACGAAAAAGTAAAGGAGATGTTTCCCACTGAGAAGCTATCCTACCTAACCTTCGTAGTTCTTTAACCCCTAGGACAGTGGTTGGTCATTCCTAGCTTGCATACAAAAGGCTCAGAAGCAAAGTTGTGCATGGGGAAAGCTCCCTAAAAAATGAACCTACTGATGAGACATCCTTATTATACGACTGGCATGAGCAGTTTTACGCGATGCTCAAGGTCGTTAAAAAATAAACCTCACCATGAGCGGTTTTATTCGAAGTTCAAGCTCGTTAAAAAATAAACCTAGCAATGAGCAAGTGTTCCCATAGAGTTTAAGCTCGTTAAAAAATGAACCCCACCTTCAGTAAATAACCTTTGCGATCACATAATTATCAGCTTTTGAACCTTGGTCATGTTCTTACCATCACCTTCTCTCTTTTTTAGCCTATCATACACCTCCATTTGATTGTTTACCCTTTTCTGGAAGAACTGCGATGAGTGATCCTATTAGCCACCTTCTTTACACTGTCGTGATTGAAAAGTTCCAAACCTTACCTAGAACCAGTTGCTATCCAAAACATCACTCGTTCCTCAAAAAATGAGTCTCCTTTAAGCTCTTTTCATTTGACTTGTAAAATATGAAAATATTGTCGAGCTATTGGCCTCTCCAGCTCGCTAAAGTGATCGAAAGTACTATCCCTCCTCTAGATTTTAATCTTTTTGGACCTGAGGGATTATTACACAAAAAGATCAAGTGATCTTCTTGTTCGGCTCATTAAAACTATTGAAAAGTCATCCCTTTCATATTATTTTACACTTTTTCAGACTTAAGGGATTACATTACGAAAAAGGACCACTGGAGTTACCTTTCCGTCCCATTTTAGACTCCCTAAAATTGAAAAGGATTGAGTTATATTTGTCGTTAAGCTCGTTAAAACAATAGCGACAAACTTGTCCATGTAGACAAGAGCAAGTTTCACTGTTGCTAAGCTCGTTAAAACATAGCGACAGGTTTGCCCAAAGGGAAAATTATAGAACAAGCATATGTTATCCTCCTCAAGCTTGACAAAAATAAAGAGGTACTGGTTAGCAATAACTGAGGAAAAAGGGAAGAAAACTTGAATAGCTTCATTGGTAGCAGGTTGCTCTTGAACATGACACTTTCACTCCATCACCATGATTGAGTCAGGTTGGGTTACTCCGTTCACCGGTCATATCACCATTGGTCCACCGTACCATCCACCTTTGGGTTAATGCTACCAATCCATTTCAGTGTCGCTGGTATGTTCAAGAGAAGTCACTCAGAGAATTCACCAATGTAGCCAACGTCTCATCCACTGAAATACCTTCACTCTCCTTTTTTTCATGACCACCACCTTGAACCTTGTATCATCAAATCGTTTTCACCTCCTCAAAATCATTTGCTCCGTTCCGTGTCATAGATGTGGGATTCATTAAGGCCCTCCTACAACGGGTCACTTCTTTTCGACATCAAATCATTATCTAAGAAGTTGAATTAGGAGCAACCCCTTCAGTACTTTGAAGCATGCATGCCTCAATGGCAAGTTTCTCACTTCCGGTGACAGGTTTACATCAATGGCCTTCGACCAAAAGATTTTATGTGGTATTCGACATTAACTCATGTATTCACACCACGTGAATTTTACTGCAGTACCTTGAGGGTCATCATCATTATCAGTCTCACACCTATTAACAACTTACATCATTCGCTGGTAATTAGGCGATGTCTTTCCATGTTCGACATCAGAACATCTTTTCACATGTATCGACTTGTACTTCAGGCAAAGATTGAGTAAGTTTGAAGACCCCGGATCTAGTTTAATCCATCCGGGTTGCGATATATTCAGGAAAATAAAGACATCAAATGTACATCACAGCTGCACAGATAATCATCCAAACTAAAAGATGATGGCTCTACTAGAATCATCAATCTACCACACAAACAATTGTCTGTCTTATGTACATGAATATGAATTTATAAAGCTGAGCATGGGAATGCCCGCATTAGCTAGATCATGAAAATATTCTGAAGATAACGTATTGTGTTGTATCTTATTACAGGTCACCTTCCAGTTCGAAAAACCTCGGATCCTCATTATAAAGCATTTCACCTGACATCAAAAGATTTACGACCTCGTGTTTTAGGGGGAAAATGTTATAGACATATTTGGGCACTGAAACCCCAATCACATATGTCCATAAACCAAGGGCTTCTAAACCCCTAAAAGTGTTGTTTCATACCCTAAAGGAACAAGATCAGGTGATTACAACATCTCTTAGAAGTTCTCCATCAAAAACTACTAAGAACTGGTGAAAACAGGACCATACAGATTGCTCCATGCATAGGGTGCGATGCATCTCACCTATTACACACGGGAGGTGCGATGCATACTGGAAAGCCCTTCTGTAGGGTGCGATGAGCGAGAGCAGACAAATGGCAGCAGCAGGTTGCTAGGTGGAAACCCAGAGAATCTTCTAGAAACTGCTCATATGACACTTGCCTCTCTAAATTCGCTCAAGGTTGAGTAAGAGATCTGAAATCTCTAAGTGGAACCAAGAACTATCAATGAAATGACACTAATCAAAATCCCAGAAGTTGGAATTTTGTAATTTGCAAGGAAGTGCTGTTGGTTTTTCTTTGAAGACATTGCTGGGTGATCTTGCTATGTATGAGGTGAAGAGGGTTTTCATTCTGGGAGGATGATGCTGGATTAGACAGGTTGGTTGTAATCCTCTCTTCTACTACTTCTATCAATAAAGCTATTTGAGTTTTCCTCCATATGCTTGTATATCTTTGAATCTTGTTTATGTATACATTTATATGGTTAATGTACATTTGATCCTACATTATTTATGGTTATAGATCTCTATGCTTTGATGGTATTTTTCTTCCTTGCCTCTACAGGTGTTCTTTGAAGCAGGATAAGTGAGAAAGGAGTGGCGAAATCTCTATAAAAAGTGAGAGGAAACAAGCAAGGAGACTAGCGAAAGACTAAGGTTGGTACTCTCCGCTTCTCTCTCATCTATCTCTCATAAAGCAAAACACAAGTGACTTTAGTTTGTTTGTTTCTAAGATAGCTACTCGTTTTAGTGGGAGTAGCAGCTCTGAATGGACACTATTTTTCTCGATAACATGGAGAAACAAGATCAA
The DNA here is from genome assembly GCA_031772625.1 of Pinus tabuliformis. Taxonomy (NCBI): domain Eukaryota; kingdom Viridiplantae; phylum Streptophyta; class Pinopsida; order Pinales; family Pinaceae; genus Pinus; species Pinus tabuliformis. The sequence goes on along the minus strand of CM062814.1, from coordinate 430,946,493 downwards.
TGACTGTTTGGTAGCCTTTTGTGGATCTTTTATGTTACCAAACTATCAAATCAACCTGAAGCATGAACAACTATCTTAATCATCAAAAACAATCTAAGTAACAATGCAAGATTTTATCCTAAATAACAGAAATTATTTTATGAATGCAAGAAAAACACATAAAGGTACACAAAGGAGGTACTGGGCACTTGGGTTGGGCCCAATTCCAAGAGCTACAACCTCCTAAGAAAGATCAGAGCTGGTGTAAAGCTGGATTCATCTTCATTGATCAAAAAATAATAGTTACATCACAACAACTGTTTACAAGAAGAAGCTTGAAAATGTGATGATATAGGGCTGCACTAAAGTATGAAAATAGACTATCAAAATGACTAAACTACTAAGGCTTGAAGCCTTCCTACTTATGCAAATGAGGACTCCCAATAGTCCTCCTTAACTTTAGGAGCTTGGCTGCCCAAAACTGCAGTTAATCAACCACTTCACTAGACCTGCTCGGCTGCCCCTTGAAATCATCTTTGGTGGGCTATTGAACTCCGAGCTGATGGTGGAGAACTCGAGGAAGGGGTCATTTAGTGCAGGAGACACCCCTCCTATAAATCCTCAGCCTTGTTTCTTCAAATTTGGATGCCAATCTACTGATAAATCCCTGATCTTGGTCCAAAAATGTCCAAAAATCTGCAGTAAGCACGTATTAGACTTTGTGGTCAAGTGACTATTTCCATTCACTCAATTAACATAAATATATTCAAAATCATGCATAAAACTATGGAGAATGGTGGATTAAATGAGAATAATAAGCAAGATGAGCCCATATAGTTACCCATTTCTGGGGCTCATTAAAAATGCAGGGGAAAATTTTCGGTGTGCCATGGAAATAGCCTTTTCCAATGAAAAGGATGTTTTCTTGGTTTATATTTAGATGATGTGACAGTATTTTCACATTCAAATGATGAGAATTTGCATCATTTAAGAGTTATCTTCCAGAGATGTAGAAAGTTCAGGATCTCTCTCAACCGGAAGAAAAGTTTATTTGCTATGGAGGAAGGCAAACTTCTCGGCCACATCATCTCAAAGGACAGAATCCGGATTGACCCTTCATAGATAGAAGCCATTCAGAAAATTGATTTCCCTCACAACAAGAAAGAAATCCAAGCATTCACTGGTAAGATGAATTTCTTACGTAAATTTATTCCTAATTTGGATGAACATCTTAGAGAAATGACAAATATGTTGAAAAAATATAATGATGTAAAGTGGTTCAAAGAAGCCCGAAACTCCTTTCATGCGTTGAAACTTTCCTTCACAATAATCCCCATTATAATTAGTCCCGATTACTCCATTGATTTCATAATATTCTTTTTTGCTTCTGAGCATACCATGGTAGTAGTATTGATGCAGAAAAGGCATAAAATCGAGCTTCAATAGCATTTTTCATTCGCAATATCAGAGATGTAGCCCTTAAGTACAACATCATAGCGAAACATGGTTTGGCTTTGGTAAAGGCATTGAAAGATTTCAGAGTTTACATTTTACATTCCCATACTCTTGCTTATGTGCCTAATGCAGCTGTAAAAGAAGTTCTTGTGCAGAATGACCCAGAAGGTAGAAGAGGTAGATGGATACCATCATTATTAGAATATGATCTTGAGATCACGCCTACCATGGTTATCAAGGGTCAAGGCTTAGTCAATCTCATATCTGAGTCAAATATCCATGCTCTAGATATCAACCTTGTAGCAGCATTGTCCAACAATCAAGAAGAAGTAGATATCATTTAGGTATCTGATATCTTTTTATCATCTCCACAATATTATGATATTATTTATGTTTTGTAACATCTAAATCCCCCTCTAGGCATGTCTAAGGCTAAGAACAGGTCATTGAAGCTGAAGGCTCCTAAATATGGCATTATGGATAGCACACTTTATTGGAAGAATCCTGGAGGTGTTTTGCTCAACTTTCTAACCGAAGATGCATCTAAAGAGGTAATAAATGACTTCCACAAAGGAGATTGTGGGGGCCACTTGTATTGGAAGACCATGAACAACAAAGTACTGAGAGTGGGTTACTATTGGCCTACACTTTTTGCAGATATCTACAAGGCAATGATGAGTTGTCATGAGTGAAAAGTTTTCCAAGGTAAAAGAAAATTTCTTCCTTTGCCTCTACAACCTATATCAGTTCATGCACCTTTTCATTAGTGGGGCCTAGATTTCATAGGTGAGATTAATCCATCATCATCTGCACAACATAAGTGGATATTGACATCTACAAACTATTTTACTAAGTGGATCAAAGTGATTCCAACCAGGCAAGCAACGGGTTCAGTTATCATTCAGTTTTTAGAAACTAATATTTTGTCCCATTTTGGTTGTCCTAATAAGATCATCACAAACAACGCGACATCATTCAAATCTAAAAATACGACTGAGTTTTGTGACAAATATAACATCAAGTTGGGACCTTCTAAAACATACTATCTGCAAGGAAATGGTTTGGCGGAGTCCTCCAATAAATTCTTAATCAACATCATCAAGAAAATGTTGGAGGCCAACAAAAAGCTGATCAATGCATTGTGGGCAGATCGGGTGATTAGTAAGAAATCTCTTGGACTTACTCCTTTTCAAATAGTGTATGGAGTAGATACTGTTTTTCCTTCATCATTAGTAGTCCTAGTCATGAAATTGTTACAAGAAGAAAGAAGTGAAGAGAATGATATACAACGTCGATCAATCAAATGATTCACCTACAACAAAAACGAGATGAGGTATTTCAGAACAACTCTAAGCTCCATGAGAGGATAAATAAAATATATGACCGGAAAACAAAGGAGGATGATTTCAAAATTAGAGATGTGGTGCTCCATTGGGATGCCATAAATGAGGACAAGGGTAAGCATGGTAATTTTGAAAATATGTGGAAAGGCCCTTATCATATTTCAGCTTTCCAAGGGCAAAATGATTTCTTGTTATATGAGATGAATGGAGGACCATGCTTAGGAGGACTAGTCAATGGTAGGCTCCTTAAGCACTATATTTTCTTAAATATGCTTCTCAGAAATTTCCTAGTTTCATTGTACATAATAGTTTAACTTTCTGCAAGTGTGAAGTAGAGAATCACTGGAGTTCGGAGCCTGAAGTGAAGGCCATGGAGCTTCGCTGATTTTCTGCCATTTCCAAATTTCATTCGTCAGTTAAGTAAGTCAGAATTGAGTCATTTTTTAGTTAATTTCAAGTCAGTTAGTGTTGTTTGAGTTGTCAGTATTCAGTCATGCATTTCAGTTTAAGTATTTGATCGTATTGGCCGACATGGTTAGGCACTTTGTCTACAGTGTTCTTGACACCTCCAAGGAGCTGCCATCCCCAAATAAGTCTGATGTTAGAGTCAGTATTTTTATATTGCCATCAGTGATGAAAACTCCTCTTTGATATCATATTAGGGTCCCATTCTGAAATTTTTATCATTCTAGCTAGGTCCTACGCAAAAAGTTATTCACTAATGGTAGCCCAAGTCAAAAGCCTCACTCTCCCTTAAAAAATCAATGTGTTTTCCCACCTTCATGTCTTACTGAGCATACATCAATCATAAAAGCTCATTTTACCATGTTTTTGTGTTAGTCAAGTCCATATGGAGTCTGGTCATTCAAGGTCCCATTAGGTCACTAGGTTTCATTCTCCAAGGTCCAATAATACTCCATTTCACTGCATAAAGCCAACAAAAAAGCATGAGAGTGAGAAAAATAATAGCCCTTTTCATTTAAAGAGGATTTGAAAACATGCAACTTTGCTTGCCCAAGTTTTAATTTTCATTCCAAGTATCAATTCTATTTCAGATTGTAATTTTATTCCAGAAAAACAGAGATGTAATATTTTTTTTAATTTACGTAATTTTATGTTCATTATATGTAATGAGTTACTATTCCTAAGCTAATAACTCAAACTATATGTGCCAACTTCTTCCAAGCAAATTCAAATGTACAGAGTGCCAAAACTCCAGCATCATCAATCTGCAAAGAAGAAAATTAGAGTGTAAAGGATAATGAGCTAATATTTCAAAAAGGTGAATTTAAACATTAGAAAGTGGGTTTTTAAATTAAAATATCAAATTCACTCAAGTATAGAGGCCTTCTTAGCATCAAACTCAACTTCATTTTCCTCCTACCATGGATTGAGCAAACCCCAAGAGAGCATTTCTCATGATTTTAGGAGAATTTGGAAAAACAAAGCGGGTGTTGCGCAGTTCCTTAAGGAGCTACACACACCCTTCAAGTGTTTCCCACTTCCTTTAGGTGTTGCGGGTTTCCTACAACCACTACACACTTGCCAGGTGCTACACACTCCCTTTAGGCACTGCGAGTTTGTCTAGGAAAGCTAGAATCACCTCTAGAGCTCCACCAAACTTGTATGAAACCTCCAAACAAGTAAGTAACAACTAAATATATCATGCTTCTTCCTCCTAAAGTCACACTTATGGTGTGTTGAAAGTTTAGTGAAGAATTAGTGTTTTTCTCACGTTAAAACCCTAGAATCTCCCTAAAAACCACTCTTGACTCTCAATTCCCAGAATACACTCCCCTACACTTTCATACAGTCCCTTACATTTTCATTCCCTTTCCCTAAACCCTTTATCCCAATACTCTATAATCTTTATCCCAAATCCCTAAGCCCTAGGTGCGACAACTACCTAGGCTCCCAAAACCCCCAACATTGTAAACCATTTCCCCATCCCAAAAATATATCATATTAATACTCCCTATCCTCCTCCATTACATACATCCCCGTACCCATCTCCTTCAATTTCCCTTCCCCATTCCCTGCTCTTAAAAAACCACATTCCAGCAACCTAATACCTCCCTAGGGTTTGATATTAAAACACCATGGCAAAAGAGGAATACAAACCATAAAGTGAGGGAGAAGAAATAGAGGTGAGGAAACCACACAAAGGGGGAAGAATACTTAGATTTGAGCCAACAGATCTCAGGGAACTCTTGGCATCTCCTATAGCTATGACATCCTTTAAATATCTTAGTTGTTATGAGTTATGTGAGCAAATTCAAGCAGTTTAACACCATCCTATGTTGACTAGACTCTTCATATCCAAACTCTAGGATAACCAAGCTACTCTAGCTAGTGTCACATTTACTTTATCTACTGTTGTTATATCAACTGCCACTGGGATCCCAGATGTTGGGGAGAAATGGTTTCAACAAGGTGAGTTGGAGAAACAATACTATGAGCCTTTCATAAAACGAAGGTACTGAAATGAGAGAAAGGGCTATTTTCCTTTTTCTCACCTCCTAGATAGATATGCCCCAATGATGAAGATAGTCATGAAATAATTTTCATGTGAAGGCAAATTTTCTAGGCTTTATTTCTATGACATCTGGCTCTTAATGAATTTCACTAAGGTAAAACTGCTCAACATACCCTACTACCTTTTCTGGAGCATTGATAAGGTGGCCTATATTGTAAAGAAAAGGGAATATAAACATCAAGTGAAGAGTCTTTTTCATCATTCCCTCATCAAAATCATAGTCCTCTATCATCTCAAAGATTTGAACATTGCATGGAGTACCTTCATAGCCAATCTCATTTTCACTGATCCATCTATTCAGAATGTTCAAAATGTCCCTTCATCATCTCATCCTTCCACCTACATTCCTCCATATAAGCCCATGGATCATTCATCGTCATCAGATCAGTCACCTTCACCATCACCTCCACCATCACCATTTCATGAGCATATTGAGTCACCTGACAGAGATGAGATTAGTGAACCAGAGCAGATTGAGCACGTTGAGGTCATCAAGCCTAAAGGGGTAGATTTGGGCACTTTGGTACACACTTATTAGAGAGGCCATAGGTAGGTGTTTTCCCCACAGATTGTGGGAGGGGCCTTTTCTTCTTCATCAACAAAGTAGGTAGAGAAGGGAAAGGAAAAGATGACAAAGACAGAGATTCAGCATGAGGAGGACCTCCATGAGATAGAGAAGGATTTTGACTTGGTTGACCTAGGTGAGCATGATGACAGTAAGGACACCAACATTGCCGTTAAGGAAAATGATGCACTCATCAAAGAGCTCTTGATCAACCTAGAGAGGTCAAAATACATCATTTCATATTATGAGCAAGAGAATGAGCAGCTTCAAGCCAAACATGGTGTCATGGAGATTCAGCTCATCAAGGCAAAAGGGAAGAAATGAAAGCCAAGGCATTGCTTGATGAGGCCTACAATAGGTATGGTGAACCTAAAGGAGAGCAAGAAGCAAGAAGTGGACCTAGGACTAGAGTACTAAAAAGAGCTCTGGAACTAGAGAAACAAAAGCAAGCTGAACTTGTAAATGAGCTCACATGGAATGAACAATTTTCCATCTTGATCAATGAGAACCAGGAGCATTGGCTTGATAAGGTCAATAAAAATTTATAGAAGCTCTGAGACAAGGCTAATAAGAAAAATGACATTCAGAGGAATATGGAAAAACACTATGCTAACAGAGAAAGAAATGCAAGGGCAAAGCTCAAGGCTGCAAAGTAAAATATTGAAGCCCTAACTCACCAAGAAGAGAAGAAGAAGCTTGATATACTTGTAGAGGCTTCACTACATTCATAGCCACACCAAACATCAGATCCTTGACCAATTTTGAAGCCTCTTGGCAAAATTTTGCAAATATTGTCTTTTCTGTGTTTTTTTAGGCAATTTCTTATTAGCTGCATGGTCAAACACGCAATGCCCTAGGTGCTGCAGACTTTTTTGGGGAACTTTTTAATGAAATGGAGACCACCACTAGATGCAGAATGACTAATACATCTAAGAAAACGATGTTTCTAACCTTATTTTGCAAAATTAGCAGGTGAAAATGGCAAACAACAAGCAAAAAATCATGTTTCTGCCTCATTTCTGGCCCAGGCGCTACACATTTGACCAGTCTTGAGAGAATGAATTTTTGGAGGGTCAAATCATGTCCATTTTGGAAACTAAGGGAATATTTGGAAACTAGATGGGAGAATATTTCCAATGAGATATCCTTGTCTCAATTTAGACACTGGGAAGGCAGTCAAAAGAAGACTGCAAGATGGAGGGTGCACTTGACACTATGAGGGCGCACTTGAGAATATGCTTGCTTTTTTACTGTTCTTTTCCAGATTTTATTTTCACCTATGGAAATCAAATTTTTACTTATGTAATTGATATTGTAAATGTAATTATAGTATTTTACTATAACCTAAGGGTAAATTCATTAGGTAAATAGACTTCATCAAGTCAAATGAATCAGTTTCAATGTAATTATGGATGAGTCACTTTGACCACCCTACACTCTAGCTATCAGTTCAAATTTTGGTGGAATTGCCCCTCCTCTCATGGATTCAACCCCTGAGGTTGGGAGGAGTTTGTTTTGATGTCTATATCTTCCCTTTCTTCACTTTTTTTCAGAGGTTGGACTTAGTTGGATGTTGTACTAGTGATTAGAGACACTATTGTATCAGAATTTGGCTAGTTTCAATAGATGAGTTGTAGTTGTTTCTTTGGGATACATATGGTATGCATGTTTCACATTGTTTTTTCTCTATTATCATTTGTATGAAATTTTTGTAAGTTCATAAACCATTTCATGTCTGTTATATGGTAATTTTCAAGTTGATAGGCAGAATACGTCTTTGCGCATGCTTTGTTTTGGGAAAGTTATCATAATTTGTCCATTTTTTCTTCAGTTTAGGAAGAATACATCTCTTATGCTCTTCCTAACTCCTCATCAGTCTTAAACCATCTCACAAAATCACCTTTTAAGTGTTAAGCCTTCTGCCTACCTTGCTCCTTTGAATGTTTGCAATTATATCTTATTTTCCTTGATCTAGCCTCTTTTACCTAATATCCTCATCCAACAATAACCCAATCAAATCAAATAAAAAACACCTCTACACTTTATACCTAGCCTAAAACCCTAATCCATCCAGCCCTCTTGGCTGTGATTCTTTGGAGAGAGCCCTCTCCGGCTAGGTAGGCCTAGCTACCAAGTCAAAAGGTTGGTCTGTGGTTACCTCAGCTGTACTTTTCCTCAGCCTTGGAGATCCAGAGGAGTGATAACACATATCATCATCTTTAAGATAAAATTCCTAGGTTCAAGAAGTGGAAGATCACATAGAGCATCAATAACAAGTTCTATAACTCTTAAAGGATAACCTCACTCTGGCATAGAATTGAATGAAACAACAGGCATATCAGCATCACAGTGAAAGATGTTTTGATGTAGGAAACTAGGTATTTTTATCGCTACAACCATACAAACAAATGTCCTTCAAGAAAGCTAAGAATGATAATAAACTATTACCCAAGTACTATGGCACTTATAAGGTGTTGCAAAAGATTGGTACTATGGCATCCAAATTGGAGTTTTTTGCATCTTCCTGATTACACCTAGTTTTCCATGTTTCATGATTAAATATGGTTATCAATGACAAGCTCTCAATTCAAACAATATTTTCATAACTTGAAGAAGAAGGAAAAATCATATTTGATCATGAAGCAATCATAGAAAAAAGAACCCCCATTTACGGAATCGATTAATTTCAGAGTATCTCATTAAGTGGAAGAACTTACCTGCTTAAGATTCCACATGGAAGGATGAGAATTTTATATAGAAGTGTCTAAAACTACTCAAGCGTGTAGGAAAACATCTTTTTTAAGGAGAGGGGAGTGTTAGGTCCCTATAATACTAGTGTAGCCCCCTTATTGTTATTGTTAGTGTATCCCCTTATTTTTATTGTTGAGCCCATGTAGCCCCCATATTGTTATTGTTGTGCCCCATAGAAGCCTAGTATTGTTATTATTGTAACCTTAAATTATTATTGTTATGTAGGCTCTGATTATATTATGACCCATTGTGAGTGATTTTACAACAAATTCATTAATAAACCATCATTGGTAAAATCATGCATAATAATCATCAATTTATTAAAAATAAAGGATAGGAAATAATATTAATCCATGAGAGCATAAATAATTATAAAATGGAATTATATGATAGTTTATGATAAATGATGTGATAAAGAATGGTAGAAATGGATGAAATAGACGTTAAAAAGTGATATGAATAATGAAAAATTAGTGGCCCAATAGTAGTCATGTTTTTAGCAGTTTGGCATGTTGTAAATACTACAACAATTTGTGATATAAATCTCCACAAGAAGTATGTTTTTCTAGTCATAAGTGTCATTTACACTGAGGATGGTGTTCCCCTAAGGGGGAGGGGTTTGTAACAGCCCCTGGTTGATTTTCCATGTACATAAAATAAAAAAACAAGGTCATGGGACATACATTCCAAGTTGAATAGTGGGAAAACATTATAGTGGGCTTCACTTATAGTTTATTAATGGCTATGGAAATTTCAAAAGGCATTGGCAAAAGGAAAAGAGGTAATAAATGGAATTTAATTATGAGAAATAAATAAAACAAGAGAAAAGGAAGATGAAGTGACAAAATATGAATGCAAGGGAAATTAGAGATAAAATGAAGGAAAAGGAAAGAAAAAGGAAAAAGGAAAGGAAGAGACTAGACATCAATAATAAAAAAGCATTAGAGAAACAACTCATAGCTTTTGTTAGTTTAGCTTTGGTTAGTTCAGTTTTAGTTCTCTTCTTCCACACTCTCATTCTCTCATACACTCTTGCACACGTAGAGCATTCTTGTAGCACTCTAAAATTCACATGGATTTGGAGGAAAGCAAAGGGAAGCAAGGGATCACAAGGAGATAGTTGTATCAACAACTACAATAGGATTACTTTGTAGGTAACAAGTTGCATATGTGATCTCCTTGTTGGTTTTTGGATGCATGGTACATACATGTGGTTCCTTGGTTATGTGCTAACATTGGCATGGATATTTGCCTGGATTTATACGGGTTTTAGTTGTGCCTTACCATTTCCTGGAAAACCATGATGTAGTGGGTTCCCTATTTAGATTTTTTTATTAGTTCTCAGGTTCCCCAGTGGTTATGGCTTGGTAAAAATTATCTAGATCCCTAGAATAGACTGGGAGCCATGGAGGTTGTGGGTTAATGTGGTAGATATCTAGAGCCCTGTAACAACTTAGGTCCCCTGGAGGCTGTGGGTTGAGTTAGTAGTCCCTAGATCATTGGACAACTTGCCTAGAGGCTAATCTAGTTTGGTATTAGTTATTTCTGGACCGGTTAAGTGAAATTGCTATAGTTAAGGGTTGACGTGGTTTGGCCTCTAGAAGCTCTGGTTGGTTTTATTTTGGTTTAACCCATATGATCCCATGCTTGGAATATGGCGGAAGTGTGATTGAATGAAAGAGATGTTTTGGTTCAGCCAATTTATGGTTGGGTGGTATATGGAAGCCCCTGACTTGGTTGACATTTTCTTATTTTAATATGAGCTATTTTCCTATGGTGATCTATGAGAACTTACACTAATTATCATGTTGGCCGTATGGATGATTTTTTATGGTTTCAATTCTAGTTATATGTTGGTTATATGCATGGTTATAATCACCATACATAAAGAAGTCAGTGGGTGGCCTTACTTTCCTAACTTTATTTCAATTCCTTTCCTAGATTTGTCACTCCTATATTTCATTTATTTCCTTCTATGTAGTAGTGTTAGGGTGAGTGAAATTGTTGCTTGTGATAGTTATCGATTGTTCGTTTTCTTTAACTTTGGAGTTCCTTCCATTGTACTAAAGATTGGACCCCTATTGATAAGTAATTTGTGGAATGGGCATGAAGACATTGTCACATGATGAATCTGTAGTACACTCAACCAAATGCTATCAAATTTCATTTTTTGGTGTCGTCGTGTGATCATAAGGAGATTCATTATCTGTGCTAGGGGGACTGACGGAGATGAGGAATCATATTAATGTGGGCATTCTATAGCCATATTGTACTTTAGTTCAAGATGCATACATATCATGTGTGATTTTAATTTAGTCTCAGTACTCGCCCAACCCAATAAAATTGAATGAAGTTCCAAGATGTAAAAGAGCCATTAGTATGTTGCATGATGCAAAAATAACTCTATTATGTGGCATGGTAGACAATTAGATCTTCTATTGTCTGAAGACCCTTAAGCGACCTCCCTCTGCTCTGTGAATGAAGCTCTATATTAAGGATCATAAAGGATCTGAGTGACCTTCATTACATTATGATTTCCTTCCTTATTACTTGATACTTCATATTTCACTCATGTCAAGATGAAAGCAGTGTCATGTCAAATTTTATTTGAGAATATACAAATAAAAATAGGTTATAAAGCTGGTTCATAGTGATAGTTGTAGACCATAGGATCATAGGATCTCTATACTTTCAACTTCATTTATATTTTGAAAGGAAAATGTGATTATAGTTCACAAAGAAGAGAGCATAGGTTTTCATCTTCAAAAGCTTTAAATCATATGTCAAGAGGTATTATAGCAAGAAAATGAAAGCATTAATAAGTTATAGGAGCTAGGAGAATATTTCTATAACCAAAAGAAATCATTTTTTCTTACCCAAGTTTTCAAAGGAAAAGAAAGATATTCGGGAGGAAGGATCTCCAATGAAGATATGAGGGAGAACACTTACAAAACAAGCAATGGTGAGGTGACATATAGATATATACATCTCTTCACATATGATATGAGCATACCAATGTTTGTTAAATAGTTAAGCAAAGTATAATAGGAAGGCTCCAAGGGTTGGTTCAGGATACATCTAAAAAATGAATATTGCTTCCATCTAAACTGGTGATGAAACAATGTAACCCTTGGGGGTAGAGATCTATGGTAAGGATCCCCATAGGAAGAGTGGATGGAACACGTATAGAGATGACTAGAGGTAAGCTCTTATAGTAGGCTCATAAAAAATGCTTAAAAGGATCCAAAAATGTCCCTAGTATTAAATTGGATCTAGAACGTTGCTACCATTGATGCGTAAGAATCTCTCCAAGGGAAGGTCGAGCATGGGAGAAACCATCTAGTCAGAGATCCATAATGAAAATCCCTTCTAGACACAAGGTGGCCCACTGATAATCATAATTGGTGCCAACGTATAGTTACGAACCAACATGGTGTGAATGGATGTATTGATGTTGAGCAATAGACAAAACCATATAGTCAAGGATCAATGATGATTACCCATTGATACACATGAGGTAACACTCTAATTCTAAAAGGGGTAACCAAGGTATTGGCCCTATAAATCAAACCTTGATAGAAAATGAGCTGGTGTAGACAAGGGTAGGCCCATTGGAGAAAGAGGACTGACAGGTCATGATTAACCAACACAAGGTATAGAACAAATGGATCTCTTAACATAGAGAAGCCTCTTATTTACCTTATACCTCACCTTTCGAAGGGCTTTCTGAAGAAGGTTTGTCACAAGCCTCTTGGATGAATGACTTAGAATTACAACATTGTTGAGGACCTTGCACAATCACCTTGTACTATGTTTTCTTTAGAGGTCCTCTAGAGCTATACGACCCAATGGAAAGCATTGTTGAATGTGATTAGTGATGTGGAACTATCTGACACCAACATAATAGCCTTCAATATTAACCAAGCTTCAACTTGGCTACCTTCTCAAGTGGATTTACAAATTCAAGTTAAGTCATGTGGTGTTTATATTTACCTTTGTGTAGTTGGCATCCACTTGGGTGATGTCGACATCTTGTTGAAAAGCATGGGGTTCACCCAGTTTTTTCCTCTCACGTACCATGTTGCAAGACTTTGATGAGCATGCATTTCAAAGAAATGGGATCATATCATATTTAATATTCAAGTTATGGGGAAAGGTTATCACTGTTTACATTAAGGTTGTCGATTTACAATTGGATTACAATCTATTGTTGGGACGGACTTGGTATTATGCCATGATGGAAATGGTCACATCAATTCTTTGGGTGATTCATTTTACCCCTTAGGGGAAAGTGGTCACTTTCAACCAGTTAGACTACTGCACTACTAATTTTAGGGTCACTAGTGGTCAAAACATTCCCCTTATTAGTGCTACCAACTTGGCATACTCTAGTGTAGGGGTGGAAATTTTCAGGGATTCAATGTTAATGGGTACCTTCTCACTCTCACCTCCACTTTTCTATGTTTGTTATTGATTTTTTACCTCTTGCTGATAGGTGGGTACTCCCTTAGATCTCTTTCCCTAGATCCAAGATAGACAAGGAAGTACACCACTATGTTTCGCTCTCTAGATCTACGTACAATTACATGTAAACATGAAGGAAAAAAGGACAAGAATGTGTATACCTTAATACTAGCAGATTCCCTTGGTGGAGGCTCCTCACTGTTATAGAAATTTTTGGGCACTACAACCCCAAGCATGAAATTTCCATAAACCAAGGGCTCCTAAGTCCCTAAAAGTGTTGTTCTAACCCCTAAAGGAACAAGGTCAACTGATTACAGCTTCTCCCAGAAGTTCTCCATGAAAACTGCTCAGAATTGGTCAAAACAGGATCATTTCAGCTGCTCCACAGGCCAAGTGCGTTGCATCTCACATAAATACACTGGGTGGGTGCGTTGCATTTCAAAAAGCCCTTCTATGGGGTGCGATGGGCAAGAAATGACAAATGGCAGTGTCATTTCGCGAGGTGGAGAGGCAATGGAAGCTTCTAGAAACTTCTCCTGTGACACTTGCCTCTCTGAATTCGACCAAGGATGAGTAAGAGATCATCAATCTCCAAGTGGAAGCAAGAACTATCAGAGGGAAGACACTAATCAAATCACAAGCTGACTCATCTCCCTTACAGATATCTATATATGGATCCTTCATCCCAGAGATCCAGAGGCTGGAATTTTGCATATTGTAAGGAATTGTTGTTGGTTTCTTGAGACAAACATCAGATTGTTGGGTGATCTAAGCTTTGTATGAGGTGAAGAGGGGCTTCCTTGCTGAGAGGTTGATGTTGGGTCAGAACAACTGGTTGTAACTCCTCTTGGCTCTTTCTTGTTTATCAATAAAAGCTATTCAAGTTTTCCTCCATACTCTTGTGTCATTTATGTTTGCTGCATTTGTATGGTCAATTTACATCTGATCCTAGATTGTTTATGATTATAGATCCATGTTCTTGTATAGTGCTATGCTATTATGATCTTATAGGTACTCTGTGAAGCTGGGTGTGCAAGGGAACAAGTAGCGAAAGACTATCAAGGAAGAGAGGAATCGAACCAGGAGATTAGCGCAAGACAGAGGTTGGTCTTCTATGTTCTTCTCTATCTATATTTCATAAAGGAAAAACGAAAGTAGCTTTGATTTGCTTGTTTCTAAGGCAGCTATCACACCTTAGTGGGATAAGCAGTTATGAGTAGACACTTTTCCCTGTAACAAAATGGCGACTCCACTGGGGAAGAATTAGTTTGTTTGTTTATCTTTCTTGTTGTCTATTTCATAAACTTACAAACGGAGTCTGAAGTCGTGCCAGGTAGCATTCAGACTGCATTTGCTATGCAAATGCAAAGTAGATAAATGCTACTTCAGTCAATCTCTAGGATCTGTTTATGATTTAAACAACTGATTCACAAACTCTCTAATTGCCCCTTGTGGTAGCTCTTAGATCCTCCTTAGATCTAGCCCTGATTGTTGCATTACTGATTACCATTTGCCCGGCCAAAACCCATGAACTGAACTGCAAACTGTGACCCAGAACCCAAGCAAATTCTCGTTTCTGGCCCAGCACAGGTACTGTTCTGAGAATCTAAAATTCAGCGCACTTCCCGAGTGTAGAAGGTGCGCTGCATTTCAAATTCCCTGTGTTACAGGTGCGCTGATCAGGCTAGGCTTTGTGCAGTTTTGGTTTCTGTGATTCATTCTTTCCAGTTCTATTCATGAATTTTGCTGCCTGTGATCAGTATATCTCTGTTTGAAACCCCTTTTCCTTGCTGTTATTCCGCCTCCTTTGTACAAAAGAACTGTAAATGTTTTTTTGTGTTTGTTGAGTCATTTTCAGTTCTCCTTTGCAAAAAGTAACATAATCGCACTGACGTCCTTTGATTTGAAAGTGTCGCAAGTGTCGATTTCAATCATAGGAAAGAGTTTGATCGCTATTGATAGTTGGTTATCTTGTTACTATTGTTTTTGGTCTGAATTTGTAATTTTTCTAGTGTCGAAAACAAGTATTCATTTCCAAATCATAAAGTGTTGCGATTGCCTCCATTTTTTATTTCGAAAAGAAACTTGTTGATAACTGTCGCTTGAAAAGTAATTCAGATTTGTGCATCAACTTTATTTTTATCATTCATATATTAAGAAAGTCGAAAACAAATACATGCATGTGCATTTGCATTTAGACAGTCTAATTTGTTTGATTTAGGAAATTTCATTTAGAGTGTGCTCTTTGCTCTTTGTGAAAGGATTCTGTCTTTCTTTCCTTAGTAGCTAGGATTTTCATTGCACAAAGAAGATAAAAAGATTGTTTATCATCCTAGATTGCATTTTAGGAATTACATCTACATCTCGCAGTGAACCTGAAAGGCAAACTTCATAAACAAGATCAACTATAAAATAAATTCAATGAATCTAACAATACTTTGGAACCTAACGCACAACATTTAGAAGTCTATGCTAGAGACGTATTCCGGCGTCGTAAAGCTTGGTAATTGTTGTTCTCACTAATGGTTGGGTGATTCCTCCACTTTGAGACGATAAGTGCCAGTACGGACTTGTGCTCCCACGTACCGTCGAGTATATTTTGGGAGACCACAATAGGCATAATCCTTTATCCATAGGAAGCTGTGTCTGCCACCCTATCAATCACAATGCACTAAACACAACATTCGGGAAGATTGACTGCCGTACCGTAAAAAGTATTCTGCAGTTTTGCGATTGGTTTGGTAATCCCTCTACCTAGATTTCCAGAGCAGTCCCTTTTGTTCCTTTTCAGACTCTTTAACGGAAAAGGTCCATCTGAGCACTTGTCACTTCAGGCTCATTAAAAATTGAAGGCGACTAGAGTCATCTTTTGTTTTTTCTCGACTCTTAAAAATTGAAAAAACAAGTTGTGTCAAAGCGTCTAAAATTTATTTTAAACGGAATATTCATTACCCTTTCCCACGTTGATCTTGGGTTGAGAAAATGGAATCCACCAACCAAGGAATTCCCCTTGGAGGAAATCCTAGTCCCTTCTCCTCTTGGGGAGATGTTGGTGCACCCCATATGGCCACATTGTTGCTTCTAGGACTGACAATCGGCTTGCCTGTATGGCTCTTCTCAACCTCTGTTGTTCAGAACACCGCAATTCCTGAACAATCGAGTCGGCAACTAGAAGATTCCAGAGTTACCCACCAACCTTCTACTTCCTCCAATTCTTCCTCTCCTCCTTCCTCTTCATTTGATGGGGCTGGTAAAGCCAAAAGTCAAGTACTTGAGAAGAAGAAGGAAAAGAAGAAGAAGAAGGAGCCAAAAGCGAATGGGGGCAAACGAGCATCGTCTAGCGAAAATCCACACATTGCACCGACCAGGCCTAAATCGCCATGTGTCATTTTCAAAGGAGACCACTATCATAGAGATTGTCCTTGCATCCCTCGGATCTTAAGGGACTGGTCTCCTCATTTGCACAACCTAGTGTCGTCAACCTCTGATGATCATGTTGAAAACACACCGTCGACTAGTGAAAGTGAAGCCCCAGGACAAAAAGGAAAATACAGATTTCCTTGTAAACTGTGCGAAGGCGATCATGCCGTCCACCATTGTCCCTTCTTAGATGAGGCTAAAATAGTTTTGGACGATCGTCCGGTTTCACCGTTACGACTTCCTCTTGGATATAAAAAACTCTTGCCGAGTCCGTCACTAGCTGAAAATCCGGCTGGCTCGCTTAGGTGGTCGGCTGAAGCATCTATCATTGAAGACAAACCATCTGAACCCATACCAGACGAAAGTCAAAAGGTCGAGGCGGCAGTTGACCCAGTATTGCCTTCAGAGGTTCCATCTTCAGATGATACAGTCACCGAAAAGAACAAGGATGACACCGTCCAAATTCTTTTCATAAGCACAGACTCCAATGAACATGGGGGAAATTTACCCATTCCTTTACCGCAGGAAGGAAGTTCGTCAGAGTCATACCCGGCCGTCTATTCGGTCCCACCTCCAAGCAACCTAGTTGTCTCCTTTGATTAGAATCAACTAGGCAGACCCCGTTTACCAGCTAGTATACCATTCCGAATCATTGTTCAAATATTTAGAATGGTTATGGCTGGTACCATCATAGATCAAGGGGCTTCTGTGAGTATCCTTTCCTCGACTGCTTGGAAAGCGCTTGGTTCGCCATCGCTTTTTCCTGAGATGAGAAATCTAACAGGCTTTGATAAAGGAACCAGTCGACCATTAGGGATCCTTCCCAATGTACCCATAACATTGAGAGGAAAAACCGTTCAAGGACCCCTGGATTATAATCTACTCCTTGGATGAGACTATATTTATTGCATGGGAGCGATTGTCTCCTCACTCTTTAGAGTAATGTGTTTTCCGCACGAAGGAAGAGTGGTGAAGCTTGTAGACCAGCTTTCATTTCCCGGATCACACAGAGCAAATAGTCATATACCATCCCTCAATGGTCTTTTCACGCAAGAAATGTCTCAACCTCCAGTATGTCCACCTGATGAGCGCAAGTGATTCGGGGGACATGACTGAAACCCAGGGGGCATGCACCCTGGCCTGCTTCAGCAGGAAAACTTTGGGTATAGAGTAGGTTTCCGCGAGAAAATATGACTAGTCTGTACTCCCGTCTGTGATTGGAAGAGGGGGTTATTCTGGAATAAGATTCTCTTGTCAAAGTTATGTGGGTTGGAAAGCATCGCCAATCACCTTTGTTTATTTCGATAAACATCGCCGAAGAAGTGTTTTTTTTACGTCGTAAATAGAACAATCTTTGGTAACCTGTAAGAGGTAGACCTCTCCTGGTAAAACAAATGTTTTAACGGAAGGAAGAAGGGGTAACCTTGAAACTCTATTTTCTACCTGGGGGCATGCAAACCTTTTGGCATGCAAGCGAAGAACGACTATTTATTTTTTAAATTTGTAGGTCCTCTAACCCTTTAAACTCGTAGGATTGGTCATTTCCTAACTTGCATAAAGAAAGGACGTGGGGCAAAACTCTAAAAGTTGCCGTCTTTATATATGAGACATTCTTATCACACGACTGGATTAATCGAGCAGTTTTAGCACAGACTTCATGCTCGTTAAAAAATAAACATAAGCAATGAGCACATGTTCCTCCAGAGTTTAAGCTCATTAAAAAATGAACCAATTTCCAGTAAATAACCATCGTGAATGTAATACTTCAGCCTTTAAAGCCTTGGTCGTGTTTGCACCGTCACCTCCACTTTTGCATTGGCCGATCGTTCACCTCCATTTGATTGTTTACCCATTTTGAGGAATAGCTGCGAAGAGTGATCATGTTAGCCATCCTTGTAACACTGTCGTGATTGGAAAATTCCAAACCTTACCTGGAATCAGTTGCTACCCATTTTATCACTCGTTCCTCAAAAGACGAGTCTCCTTTAAGCTCTTTTCAATTGACTCGTAAAATATGAAAAGATTGCCAAGCCATTGGCCTCTCCAGCTCGTTAAAGAGACCGGAAGTGCTATCCCTCCTCTAAATTTTAATCTTTTTGGACCTGAGGGATTATTACACAAAAAGATCGAGCGCTTGTTTTGTTCGGCTCGTTAAAAGTATCGAAAATTCATCCCTTCTATATTGTTTTATGCTTTTTCGGACTTAAGGGATTAGATGACAAAAAAGGAATTTTGGAGTTTCCTTTACGTTCCTTTTCAGACTCTCTAAAATTGAAAAGGACCGATTTATCTTTTTCGTTAAACTAGTTAAAATTTTAATAGCGACAAACTTGTCTATAGACGAGAACGAGTTTCACTATCGCTAGGCTCATTAAAACATAGCGATGGGTTTGCTCGAAGGGAAAATTATAGAACAAGCATATGTTATCCTCCTCAAGCTTGATAAAAATAAAGAGGTACTGGTCAGCAATGACTGGGGAAAAATTGGGAAGAAAACTTGAAGAAACTTTGTTGGTAGCAAGTCGCTCTTGAACATGACACTTTCACTCCGCATCCAAGTCGGGTTGGGTTGTTTCATTCACCGGTCACATCACCATGGTCCCATCATACCATCCACATTTGGGGTTAATGCTACCAATCCATCACGTCAGTGTCGCCGATATGTTCAAGAGAAGTCATTCAGAGAATTCACCTGTGTCTCACCCACTACAATACATTTATACTCCATTCTTTCATGACCGCCACACTGAACCTTATACTCCATTCTTTCATGAACGCCACACTGGGTACTCCCTTAGATCTCTTTCCCTAGATCCAAGATAGACAGGGAAGTACACCACTATGTTTCCCTCTCTAGATATACGTACAATTACATGTAAACATGAAGGAAAAAAGGACAAGAATGTGTATACCTTAATACCAACAGATTCCCTTGGTGGAGGCTCCTCACTGTTATAGACATTTTTGGGAACTACAACCCCAAGCATGAAATGTCCATAAACCAAGGGCTCCTAAGTCCCTAAAAGTGTTGTTTTAACCCCTAAAGGAACAAGGTCAACTGATTACAGCTTCTCCCAGAAGTTCTCCATGAAAAACTGCTCAGAATTGGTCAAAACAGGATCATTTCACCTGCTCCACAGGCCAAGTGCATTGCATCTCACCTAAATACACTGGGTCGGTGCGTTGCATTTCAAAAAGCCCTTCTATGGGGTGCGATGGGCGAGAAATGACAAATGGCAGTGTCATTTCGCGAGGTGGAGAGGCAATGGAAGCTTCCAGAAACTTCTCCTGTGACACTTGCCTCTCTGAATTCGACCAAGGATGAGTAAGAGATCATCAATCTCCAAGTGGAAGCAAGAACTATCAGAGGGAAGACACTAATCAAATCACAAGCTGACTCATCTCCCTTACATATATCTATATATGGATCCCTCATCCCAGACATCCAGAGGCTGGAATTTTGCATATTGTAAGGAATTGATGTTGGTTTCTTGAGACAAACATCAGATTGTTGGGTGATCTAAGCTTTGTATGAGGTGAAGAGGGGCTTCCTTGCTGAGAGGTTAATGCTGGGTCAGAACAACTGGTTGTAACTCCTCTTGGCTCTTTCTTGTTTATCAATAAAAGCTATTCAAGTTTTCCTCCATACTCTTGTGTCATTTATGTTTGCTGCATTTGTATGGTCAATTTACATTTGATCCTAGATTGTTTATGATTATAGATCCATGTTCTTGTATAGTGCTATGCTACTGTGATCTTACAGGTACTCTGTGAAGCTGGGCATGCAAGGGAACAAGTAGCGAAAGACTATCAAGGAAGAGAGGAATCGAACTAGGAGATTAGCGCAAGACAGAGGTTGGTCTTCTATGTTCTTCTCTATCTATATTTCATAAAGGAAAAACGAAAGTAGCTTTACTTTGTTTGTTTCTAAGGCAGCTATCACACCTTAGTGGGATAAGCAGTTCTGAGTAGACACTTTTCCCTATAACACTCACTGATGCAGACCTAGTGGAATTTACTCCATCTCTAATCATAAGAAACATACATACCTTAACAACAAGAGAGGACCTTCCTCAAACCATTTTAACACATGTATGGTATATGCATGTAATTTAAGTATACACTAGCTCTACACTAGATCTAACCTAGATGTAACCTGGTCTATTCAAGGGTAGATCCTATCCATGACATGCATAATGTATAGAGACAAGATATAAAGAATGAATTCATAATACAATATTATGTGAGGAGAGGAAGTACATATATTTATATAATAATAAAAAGGGTACATCATGCCATACCTTGAATCATGATGCATACCTCTTTTAAGACTCATTGATCCAAACACAATTTGAACTCTAATGATGGATGTGGAATGCATTGTGGGATCAAACATCATAATGATACAAAATAAGAGTATCCAATGTCCCATCTCTCATGAAATAAACCTAAATATATAGACGAGTAGTGAAGGTAGGATGATGAATGTAGACTCCTAGGGACAAGTAGACTTTAGTTGTTTTGTGACTTCCCAAGTCCATGAGGTGTTGGAATCTACTAATTATAGTTATTCTCTCTAAACCATTCACCAATTGATGTGAAGATATATCATTTATCCCTAGTTATAGAGCAAGGAGTGATAACATCACTGATATATAACCATTTACCACCCTTGGTAGATTTGATGCTCTATGATATGGCCTAGGGCAACTCTTCCCTACCAGACTTGGTCCATTTTCTAAAAAACAATGTTTTAAATCCCATACGTGATTATGCCCTATCTAAAGTGCTTGTACACGCAGGTCAACCTATACCCAACCCGCGTATATGTGTTAAAACATTAAAAAATATATAATCTTCCTTACTTCTGGTCGGGTTTATGGTTTTGACCAAATACCCACCTACTATAGCCCGTTACCCAACTATTTCTCAACTGAAAAAAATAATTTGGAGAAGTATAAATACATCTCCATGGGAAAGCCTAAGAGAGGAGGAAGGATTAGATATTGATATTATATTCAATTACATCCTTGATCAAGTCTGAATATATCCTTGTGCCTTCTACACTCCTAGTCATAGGAAACCCCTGTTTCCTTCTTGAGATGTTCATCATCCCTTCATGACATCCTTGTGTATACTTATGGAGGAGGATTGTTGAGACCTAGGCAGGACGAATCCAAAGGATGGTTTCGCTTGGACCCAACGAATGACTTAGGTTGTAGTTCTTCTGTATTTTCTTTAGCTTACATTAACAAAGAGGTGTTGTCTTGTTCCTAATGATTATGGTGTTTGTGCATTAATTTATGTCATGATTTTCTTATAAAATATCACGTTAATGCTTATTTTCTTACATGCTTATATCATCTAACCTTGATATCATGAACATGCTTTCAATTATTTTTGGTGTATATTCTTTGCCTTGAATGAATTGCATGTCTTAAAGCACAAGGAAGAAGCAAAGGGTTTGAACCCTATGGGAACGACCTGAAACATAGGACCTAAGGGTAAGACCTTTTGTACCAAGTTTAATTGTTTAAGTATTAGGACTGCTTGTTTTTGTGTATCTTTATGATGTATTTTGTTCGCTTTGTTGGGGTTCCCAACCCACTACCCTAGGGTGATTCTACCTGAAACATAATTGGCAACTCTACTGGGGAAAGCATTCTTGTTTTTCCTAGATTGAGTTGTTTCTTCTTGATCAAGGTCTGCTTGATTGATTTCTTGCTTTTACAGTGTCTGTGATTGATTTCTTCAAAGAAACTCATGTGTACTCACATTTGCTTTGTTTCAGTCACGTATACATGCTTCTTTGTCTTTGCACAGTCACCTATACCTTATTTTGAATAACTTTTTCAAAATATTGGACCCAGTTAGGATTGTTGCTTGGTGGTTTTTGCTATTTTCTAGTCATTCACTGTCAGTAAAGCTTTTCTTTCATGCAATTTTTCAGTTTCTAATCTTCTTCTTGTTGAAAAACCTAGTTAACCTGGGGTTTTCTTTTTGAGTAAAGTTTCAGTTTGGGATTTGGGTTCAAGGATTCTTGTAGAAGTTCTTGGTTGTTCTGACTTTGAAGAACAATAAATTGGTTGCATTTTTTGTTGGCTCGAAAGAGTCATCAGGGGGAAGACCCTGGGTTTGGGCACAAGAGGCCAACATTGTTCCACTATAATCTACGAAAATGCCGACATTTTCACCTTACCCCAAAGGGCAAGGAGTCTCACCCAAGGTGTGCCGTGACCAAAAGGGAGAAGGGTTCAAGGGTGAGACAATCTATGAATTAACATCTACATGCAATCGATAAGCCATCCAAAGTTTTAATAGACAGATTAAGCACGAGGCCCAAATACATTAGAAGTCGCAACCAACATCGGCTATATCCTATATTAAACTAAACATGAAAGATTACAACATGATCCAAAATTTTCCATAAACAGTATAGAATGCACCTGGCTCAGTCCCGTAGGTTTATATTGGTTCCACGACTAAGTCCCTCAGATCCCAGCACTCTGTCATTTAACCACCACAATTGGGTATCTCTTTGCCTACCCTCAGCTCATCCAACTCCTTCTCCCATTATCTAGTCCAACAAAAACGTTATTTCCTTCTGGTCTTCCCCTTTTATATCTTTCTCTGTTGCCTGGACTGCCAATTCTTGCTTAGTTGTTCTCCCCCTTGGCTGCTTTTGCACCTTCCTGCCTCCTCGACTGCCTTTTCCTTCTGCTGCCACCTTGACGCAACTCCTCTGCAACTTTCCATTCTGCCACCCAATCGTTGATGCCATCTGTTTCTTTTCTGCCCTTCGATCAGTCAAAACTAGTCAAACCCTTTCAAAATTAAACGAAGGCCCCAACAAGCCCTAACCACAATTTCTTGACTCGTCCCTGAGTCAATTCATTTCGACCTCTTTCGGTCCTGCTATTACTTCCATGTGCTCTACAAGTGGTGGTTGCATTACTACTGGTGCCGACTTTGTTGTTTGTTGTACCATCCCTCCTTCTACTTCGATCATTGCTTGTAGATTGGGTGCATCTTCTGCATTGATCCTGGCTTGTGGTGTGGCATCTGTTCCTACAGCCCCTTCTTTCCCTTGTAGTTCATCCATTCCAAATGAAGGCTCCAACTCTGGGACCGAGGCTGTTATCTGTTGCTTGAAATCATTATATCTTTGAAGGGCCAGGTCCTAGTTGGCGAGAATTGCATCAACGCCTTGAGTGATCGCCTTGGCCAATTGTGATGTTAGGGTTGTCGGTTGTTGGCTTTGCAGGTCGTTCCATTACTGCCCGCTAGAGTCGCATACCTCCTTCAAGAGTAGAACTTGCATTCGAATCGGCGGCCGCAAATCCTTGATTATCATTTTTGTCTTCACTGACTCCTCCTCAATGTTGTCAACCTGGGCCTGGAGGATGTCAATTTGATCAATGATCTATCCTCCATCTTCACTTCCATCTCTGCCCACATCACCTCTGCCACCACCATAGTTCAATATGGCGAGTGTGATAAAATTTCCGGTATTTAGAGGAGTAGGGAACAAAGATCCAGACCAATTTTGGTTCATGGTAAAAGCTGTATGGGAAGCACAAGGAGTCGTGGATGACAATATAAAGAAGGCAACACTGGTAAGCTTATTGCAGGATCATGCACTAACATGGTACATTAAGCATTCTAATGACCATCCAAGCATGGGTATCACAGATATCTAGGTTGCAATGAATAGGGAATTTAGCAGGCCAAAATCGGAGACACAATCGATTATCGGGTTTAAGAAAATTGCGATGCTTCCAGGTGAGAACTCATGGGATCTAGATCATAGACTGAAGAGTATGATTCACAAAGCCAACACAACCTTAACGGATGGAAAACACCTTGAATGGTTTGTAGTGTCACTAATGCTGCATTTAAGGACGACGCTGTCACAGCAGAAGTTATCCACCCAGGCTTAAGCTTTGGAGATTGCAATGAGACTGCGCAAGATGCCAATATAGGATCTTGGCCTGGAGTCCAACAAATCCATGTGCAACTGAAAAATTTATGTCTGGAAATGTTGTTGGGCATGGAATCCCCCCCAAAACATTTTGGGGCTCAAAGTCTAAGTTTTGGTCAAATGTATTGTAAAACTCTGCGAATTGCGAGTGTAGAGCTTGAAGTATAGGTTGAGTCATAGGGTTGTCCGCCCTAAGTTTTGTAATGTAATATCATGTTGGCCTTTGTATAAATAGAGTGAGGCTCTAAGTTGTAAAGATAGCTAACTAGAAGATAGGAGATAGATGAGTACGAATGGTTGGAGCATAAAGTAAGAGTCTAAGTGTATTGGGTCATAGTAGTAGGAAGAGACTCTACAGCTGAGTGCGCAGAGACCTAATAGGGTTTGCAAATGAGTGCGCGGACCCCTGCAGCTAAGTGCACAGGGTGGTGTCGAGTCTGTAACCTTGAATAAAGAATAATAAATAGAAGTTTATTCCAATTTCTGTGTATCTGCTTTTGTATTACGTTCTATGCATTTATATTGTTTTGCTTATCTTGTGCACTTATATGAAGGCTAAATATAATATTAAATATCACTAGAATTACACAGATAAGTTAGTTAATCAGAGAACAATAGGTTAATATTAAGGAATGTGGATAATAATATGGATCATGCCCTAAGTAGGGCTACGCGAAGGCGGCTTCAGACGTTGCGAGGGACTAATAGATGCACTTAGGGTCAAACCGCGGACTGCCAGAAGCTCATTAGACATCCCCAAGGTGCGGAAACCTGGTTCTAGCACCCTTCCGTACTACTTTGGGTGAGACCTCAGTCTGCGCTCCATAGACTATTGCCGAAAGGGCTAGTAGTATTGGAATTTGTTTGGCTAAATCACTTCTGAACCTGGGACAGGCCTACAAGACAACAAATGGTTTCGTTGCTAGGACCGGGATCTACATACGGTGTCTGATGTCATGCCACTGGAATCCAACAAAGAAATAAAATGAAGAGTGGTTGGACAAGAATATTCATGAGTTCGCGGCGAAGGAAAACCGAAATCCTCGAGTATTTAAGGAACAATGGTTGGAGTGCTACTTGTATACGGAAATCCAAGAAATTTTCTTTGCATCCTTTCCTTTTGAGCTATATGAGTGGATTGCGAAGCTAGCAGACAGTCAGGGAAGATGTAGGCTTGACAAAACAATCATGTGGACTTCGAAATTAGTGCACAGACTAGAAGCATCAGGAGATAAGATTGCACGGGCTGTGGACCATTGGCTTGACCGAATTATAGGAGGATTTATCATTGAGTTCGCAGTAGATACGATCGTCAACTACAGTGAGGCGGAGTGATGTTTCCTCAAGGGACTACAAAGTAAGTATATTAAATCCTTGAACACTTGGATTAAGATGCTATTGTGTGAAAAGCGGGTTATGTGGATAAATTAATGCTTGGGACTATGTGAATTAGGAAGATCTACAGAAGCAGAAGTAGTGAAGAGTTAGAAACCAATCCCTTAATTTCCCCTCGCGGGAAAGCGAGGAAGAGCTTGCAAAAGTTTCTTCGAGAAGCACAATCAGTTTGATAAGGCAACGAATTTTGTGCTTACCACCTCCACCTACCCCACCTCCGCCACCACCACAGTTTAGTATGGCGAGTGTGATCAAACTACCGGTATTCAGAGGAGTAGGGAATGAAGATCCAAACCAATTTTGGTTCGTGGTAAGAGCAGTATGGGAAGCACAAGTAGTCATGGATGACAATATCAAGAAGGTTGCACTAGTGAACGTGTTGCGGGATCACTCATTAACATGGTACATCAAGCATTCTAATGACCATCCAAATGTAGGAATCACATAAATGCAAACCGCGCTAAATAGGGAATTTAGCAGGCTAAAGTCGGAAACACAATCAATCATCTGGTTTAAGGAGATCGCGATGCTTCCGAGAGAGAATCCTTAGGATTTTGACCAAATATTGAAGGGTATGATTCGCGAAGCCAACATGACGTTGACGGATAGACAACACCACGCATGGTTTGTAGCGTAACTAACACCACACTTAAGGACGACGTTGTCACAGTAAAAACTTTCCACCCAGGCTAAAGCTTTGGAGATGGCGATGAGATTGCATGAGACCCCTATAAAAGATCCTAGTTTGGGAGTCACACAAATCCATGTGCAACTTCAAAATCTTTTTCTGGAGATGCAGAGTTTGAAACAGGACAGGACACCTCGACCAGAGGCACGCGAGGAGGTATCGTGCATAAAATGCAAAGGCCAGGGGCATGAAAAGGACTATTTTCCAGTGTTGGTGAATTACTTAGCAGGAGGAGGGCTGATGCCATTAAGACCTGAGGCACAGGCAGGACCAAATGCGGTGCCTACATTATGGTGTGCAATCTGTCAGATAGGAGGAGCGCACACTACGAATAATTTTCATCTATTGCAGAAGTATACGCAGATGTCCCAACAAATGTTTTGTAATTTATGCAGGTCAGTAGGCCATGATGAACGCACCTGCAGAAGCTACAAACTAATAATGGATCAGACTCCTACCTATAGGGTGCAAACCGAAACATGAGCCCTCGATCCAAATGCAGGAATGGCACGTGCTAGATTTCAGGGGCGCGGTTGAGGTCGAGATGGAATGGTACCTGGAAGGGGTCGCAGACAGCTAATTTGTTACAATTGTGGAGGGCCAGGGCACTATGCCCGTGCTTGTAAAAACCTGACAAGGACATCATGTTTGTATTGTACTCAGTTTGATCATGAGGCAAAACACTGCCCTAAATTGATAGTAAGACTGCACGAAAAAGGGGTACTTCAGCTGCCTTCGACTCAGAATTTGAAGATGATGAGGTTTGAGCCATGCGAAGAAGACCCAAATGTAAACATGATGCTCAGGAGTGGTATGACCACAGGTGATGATAAAGGTAAGCAGTCAGAAGAAAGTGCATGGATTTGCAAGGCTCCTAAAAAGGAACCTGAATTTGAATTAGAATGCGCGAAGGAGACATTCATGGAAGCTAATAAGAGCTTCACGGAGGCCTCCACTTCAGGTATTAAGGATCAACTAGAACCAAGGATAGATCCTTCAATGCTCACTACCTTTTTGGAGACATGCATGAAACTTCTATGCGATAGAAAGGCAGTAAAAAGACTACAGGAACTTATCACTAGGTGCACGGGGTCAGGAGAACCGTGCGTGGTTCGGAAACTTGGAAAGCATGCATTGTGTATCGAAAGGGAAGTGAGGTTGACTGCTGTTACCGGGAATAGTGTCTATGCAGAACTGCTAATCCCACTAAGGCTGGTAGTTACCTTAGAAACAAACAAAGTAAAACTACTTTCGTTTCATTTATGAAAGATAGATGAGAGAAGAATAAAAGAGACCAACCTCTGTCTTGTGCTTGGTTCTTTGTTCGATTCCTCTCTCTTCTGATAGTCCTTTTCTACGTGCTTTCTCATATACCCAGCTTCACAGAGTACCTGTAGAATCAAAGCAGCATGAAACTATACGAGAACATAGATCTATTATCATAAACAATTTATGATCAAATGTAAATTGACCATACAAATGGATAAAACATAAATCACACAAGAGTACGGAGGAAAACTTGAATAGCTTTATTAATAATCAAGAAAGATACAAGAGAGTTACAACCAATTGTTCTGAACTAGCATCATCCTCTCAGCAAGTAAGCCCTTCTTCACCTCATGAAAATATTAGATCACCCAACACTATGATGTTGCCTCAAGAAACCAACAACAATTCCTTACAAGATGCAGAATTCCAACCTCTGGATCTCTGGTATGAGGGACCCATATATAGATGTCTGCAAGGGAGATGAGTTAGCTTGTGATTTGATTAGTGTTTTCCCTCTGATAGTTCTTGATTCCACTTGGAGATTTATGATCTCTTACTCATCCCTGGTCGAATTCAGAGAGGCAAGTGTCACAGGAGAAGTTTATGGAAGATTCCATGCTTTTCCACCTTGCGGATTGACCCTGCCATTTGTCCCTTCTCGGCCATCGCACCCCATAGAAGGGATTCTTGAAATGCAACGCACCTACTGTGTGTATTTAGGTGTGATGCAACGCACTTTGCCTATGGAGCAGGTGAAATGGTCCAGTTTTGACCAATTCTGAGTAGTTTTTCATGGAGAACTTCTGGGAGATGCTGTAATCAGTTGACCTTGTTCTTTTAGGGGTTGGAACAACACCTTTAAGGACTTAGGAGCCCTTGGTTTATGGACATTTTATGCTTGGGGTTGTAGTGCCCAAAAATGTCTATAACAGTTGCCCCCAAAAGCATGAGGCCGTTAATCTTTTGATGTCGGGTGAAATGCTTTATCATGAGGATCCGAAGTTCTTTCAAGCTAGAAGGAGACTTGTAATAAGATACAATACAATACATTATCTTCATAATTTTTTCATGATCTAGCTGAGGTGGGCACTCCCATGCTCAGCTTTATAAATTCATTTTCCATGTACATGAGACAGACAATCATCTGAGTGTACACTGATGATTCTGGTAGAGCCATCATCCCTTAGATTGGATGATTATCTGTTCAGCAATGATGTACATTTGATGTCTTTATTTTCCTGAATATATATCGCAGCCCGGATGGATGAAACTAGATCCGAGGTCTTCAATCTCGTTCAATCTTCACTCAAAGTACAAGTCAATCCATGTGAGAGATGTTCTGGAGTCGAACATGGAAAGACATCTCTTGATTACCAGCCAATGATGTAAGCTATTAATAGGCGCGAGAGGAATCACCGATAATGATAATGACCCTCAAGGTACTGCAGTACAATTCACGTGGTGTGAATAAGGGACTTGGCATCGAACACCACGTAAAATCTTTTGGTTGAAGGCCATTGATGTAAACCTGTCGTTGGAAGTGAGAAACTTGCCATTGAGGTATGCAAGCTTCAAAGTACTGAAAGGGGTGTTCCTAGATCGACTTCTTGGATAATGAGCTGATGTCGACAAGAAGCGATCCATCATAGGAGGGCCTTAATGAATCCCACATCAATGACACGGAACGGAGCAAATGATTTTAATGGAGGTGAAAATGATCTAGTGATATAAGGTTCAGGGTGGCGGTCATGAAAGAATGAAGCGTAAATGTATTGCAGTGGGTGAGACACAGGTGAATTCTTTGAGTGACTTCTCTTGAACATACCGGTGACACTGACATGATGGATCGATAGCATTAACCCCAAATGTGGATGGTGTGATGGGACCATGGTGATGTGACCAGTGAATGAAACAACCCAACCTGACTTGGATGCGGAGTGAAAGTGTCATGTTCAAGAGCGACTTGCTACCAACAAAGTTTTTTCAAGTTTTCTTCCCAATTTTTCCCCAGTCATTGCTGACCAGTACCTCTTTATTTTTGTCAAGCTTGAGGAGGATAACATATGCTTGTTCTATAATTTTCCCTTCGGGCAAACCCATCGCTATGTTTTAACGAGCCTAGCGATAGTGAAACTAGTTCTTGTCTGTTATGGACAAGTTTGTCGCTATTAGGTTTTAACGAGTTTAACGACAAATATAACTCGGTCCTTTTTAATTTTAGAGAGTCTGAAAAGGGACGTAAAGGAAACTCCAAAAATCCTTTTTCGTCATCTAATCCCTTAGGTCTGAAAAAGTATAAAACAATACAGAAGGGATGAATTTTCGGTACTTTTAACGAGCCAAACAAAACAAGCACTCGATCTTTTTGTGTAATAATCCCTCAGGTCCAAAAAGATTAAAATCTAAAGGAGGGATAACACTTCCGGTCACTTTAACGAGCTGGACAAGACAATGGCTCGGCAATCTTTTCATATTTTACGAGTCAGTTGAAAAGAGCTTAAAGGAGACTCGTCTTTGAGGAACGAGCGATAAATTCGGGTAGAAGCTGATTCCAGGTAAGGTTTGGAATTTTCCAATCACGGCAGTGTCACAAGGATGGCTAACAAGATCACTCTTCGTAGCTGTTCCTCAAAAGGGGTAAACAATCAAGTGGAGGTGAATGATTGGCCAATACAGAGTGGAGGTGATGATGGGAACACGACCAAGGCTTCAAAGGCTGAAGTACTACATTCATGATGGTTATTTACTGGAAATTGGTTCATTTTTTAATGAGCTTAAATGTTGGGGGAAACATTTGCTCATTGCTTATGTTTATTTTTTAAAGAGCATGAAGTCCGCGTTAAAACTGCTCGATATAACGGTCATTTCTTGACTTTACCATTAAGGACTTTGTTCCTTCAAAGGTTGCGCTGCATGCTCAATTGCTTCATCAAAACCAGTTAGAAATGAACAATACATGTCTAGAAAATGAGTTAAGACACTAAAATTTTACTTGAATTACGTAAAAAGTAATTTAAAAGTGCTTTTACCCCTCATTTTACCATTTCATTTGAACTATGGCTTGTTGGAGCTTTGGAGGTGCTTTCCCCCTTTGATTTTCACCAGCTAATTCCGGAAGATTCTGTGGACGATTTTTGGCACCGTTAGGACCAGCTAGGAGCTAAACTTGAGCTCTTTCATTTCATCTTTTCCATTTTGCATTCTGAGCTTGATTTCTGGTTTTTCTGAGCCTCTGGGGTTTGAAAAACTCGCCCTGGCTCCAGCGCACCCTTTCTACATTGAAAGGTGCATTGCATGTTGGCCTATCCACTGGACAGTTGTCCTGCAACGCACCCAAGACAAAGCTGGAGGTGCGATGGGTGCAAGGAGGGAAATTTGTGCATAGTTTTTAATGGAAAATTTTCCCTGTTTCTCACCAAATCAGGATCTAACTCTTCTCTTGTTTGTTTTTAGAGATTTATTGGAGTAAGATGACTATTACATGGTGAGAACATGAGCATGAAGGAGAGGAAATTCTTGCTTTACATGATCCTATCACAGTAAACGCATTGCGGAACTGTGGCCTGTTGAAGTTTTTCCGCATCTCTAGCATGAGACAACAAATCAACTTGCTATAGTATTTGATCGATGCTTGGGATCCTACCAACCAGGTGTTCTAGATTAGGGGCAAATCCATCCCCTTGACTGTAGTGGACATCTATTTTTTGACCGGCTTATCGAGGCGGGGTGCCCCTATCTCTTTATCAGGTTCGGCCCGTGGAGGTGAATCTGTGAGAGATTATGTTCACAGGTATTGCGGAGAGGGATCTCAGCCGAGTAAAGACGGAAAGATCATCGTTCGAGATGTCACTAACAGGTCTTTGAGGACCATTCTGTTCACTTTTGGTAGGATGGCTGGTGGTGCGGCTCTCCATGTGGCTAACCGGTCTTATATGCAGTACGCCTTGGAATGTCTCGAACCGAAGGTGTTCAACTGGTGTGATGCAGTACTCCTTCTGATGAAAGAACAATTGACCAAGGTGAAAAACGGGAGATCAAGGAACTTTGGGTATGGTTCTATTTTGACCGCCTTCACCTTGGAAAGGATACCACTAATGTAGCCGCAGTATATTGCACTTGGTTTACCTCCACCGACTGAACCACGGATGCAGAGATGGGTCGACCACATGTCCAGACATGCTGGTCAGGCTCAGATTTCTTTTTCTGATACCTTCTTCGGGTGGTTCGATTGTTAGGAGATGGTTTATTCCAAGTACCCATATGCTGGTATGGACTTCCGGGGTGACCCGGATTTGGTATTGTAGGCTGGCGAGCAGTGGGGTGCCATTGGTAAATTCTTCACTGTATTTCTATTTATCGTTTTTCTTTTATAATGTCCTTGTGCTTTATTCTGTCAAGACTAATCAGAACTCATGTGCTCATGTAGATGTTGGTCCCGTTCGGCTAGTAGTATGCCTGAGAGGGCCAGCCGCCGCTTTAGCAGGAGAGGCTGTGGGAAGGGCTATCCTTCGCGACCTTGATGTGGCCGAGACTCTTTCAGCATTACAGGGTTAGGTCGAGGGCCTCACCCTTGGTATTCCTGATGTGAGGACTGAAGAGTTGCCCCTGAGGTTGCAGCGACATACCACTAGCGTGCCAAGTCGATGGACTAGGCTTTTACGCATGATTGCACAGGCGGTGACTTGTTATCACGAGCATCATTAGACTAGGGTGCCCCCTAGCGTTTTGAGTTTTGGGTCATTTGACCAATTTTGTCTTGGTTACAGAACATTATGTGTAAACCATAAACAGTTATATATATATATATATATATTTGATTTTCGGAGTTTTATTTTAGTTAAGTTTTATGATCCACATGCAAATATTGATGAAATGCTTCGTTTTATAAATGTTGCAAATGTCTATCTAACACATAATTTGCCAATGAGTCAGTTAATGTGTTTAAGTTTCTGGAAATATGCTGATATTGAATAAAATCAAATTGCCTTTCCAAAATCTTGACCCTTAGGAACATGCGATAGATAGCTATATTTCGGATGGAGTAGATACCAATGAGCTATAGTATGATGAGCTGTGAGTCTAGCCTGACGACCAGTCGGTGTATGCCATGTGTGATGGCATCAGAGAGAAGTTCTATCAACGCACTATATTCAGTGATGTTATTCGTTGATCAACCAATACATACCCCTCTGAAACTTACTAACTCGCCGCTTGGATCAAAAATGGCCCAGGCTGCAGAAGATAGGTTCCGCGAACTACGACTTGCTCCGTCGGCATATCCAACAAAAGATTCCAATAGGTTCAACATCTACGAAAAATTTAAAAAGTGGATTTACTTGACCAAAACAAATACTTTAGCGAAAATAAAAATGTAACAAAAGCATATTGGTTACCATACTAATTATGCATAGTAAAGCTTAAGGTACAACCCGTTACGGGGTTGCGCCAGTGGAATTTCGTCATAATCCATTAACTCGTAGGCTCCTTTTGCTAACACTCGCTTAACAATATAGGGGCCCATCCATAAAGACTTGAATTTACCTGCTCCCAATTTATCGGATTCTTGGTCATAAAGCAAGACCAACTCGCCTTCTGAGAAGACATGGGGTTTGACATTCTTGTCGAACTGCGCCTTGACTCGTTTCTTATGGGATTCGTTAGCCAAAGTGGCATCACGATGGGTTTCATCCAATTGGATTAGTTCCAAGAAACGAGCCTCCTCTTCTGAAGTTCTGGGGAGAAGGACGGTTGCGAGTTTGAGGGACGAGATTTCACACTGAACTGGTAAGATTGCTTCTAGGCCATACACCAGTTGGAAAGGTGTAAACCCGGTTGCATTCCTTACCAACGTTCGGTATGCCCACAAGGTTGAGTACAGGATCCAGTGCCAACTCCTTTTGTGGACTCCAATCATCCTTTGCAGCATGCGCTTCAGGACCTTGTTGATTGCTTCAACTTATCCGTTGGCCTGCGGGTAATATAGAGTAGAGATGTCGTGAGAAAACCCTAAATTGGCAGCTAATTTTGCCATCATGTGATTGCGAAAATGCGATCCATGATCTGTGAATATAGCTTGCAGAACGCCGAATCTGGCGACTACATGATTGAGAAAGAAAAGGGCAGTTGTTTCACCAGTGTTATCTAATGTAGGCATCGCCTCGGCCCATTTGGTAAAATAGTCCACTGCGACTATGATATACCCATGCCCCCCGGTCGAGGTGGGGTTACATGTCATGAAAACGATGCCCCATTTGGCGAATGGCCCAACAGCAACTATTGGCTGTAGAGGTGCGGGTGGTCTTCTGGTTTTGCTATCGAAAATTTGACAGGCATGGCAACTTCTAACTGCGGTTATGCAATCTTTGAACATTGTTGGCCAGAAGTACCCTGCTCGTAAAATTTTTTGTGTCGTAGCGTAACCGGATTGATTCCCCCCACACACGCCTAAATGGCAATCATTCAGGACTTTTTTGGCCTCCTCATGGGTGAGGCACCTCCTCAGAACTGTATCGACACCACGACAGTAAAGTGTGTCACCGACGATCATGTAGTCTTTTGATTGGTATCTAATACATTTTTGTTCGGAGCGGGAGGTATTAGGCCTATATTTTTGGGTTTGGAGATAAATGATTATATCTCCATACCACAGATTGCTTGAAGATATCAGAAACAAAGATTCATCCACGATTATTTCTTTAGATGTGTCATCGTTGGACGACGATGGGAGATCGCATAATAATTCTGCGAAAACCGACGCTTTCTTTGACTTGGATTTTACAAATTCCAGATCAAAATCTTGTAGAATTGCTACCCGTTTTGAATATTTTCCCCCAAGAAACTGTCGCGACAATATATAAGTCATGGGGTTGCAATCTGACAGAATGGTAGTTTTTCGAAAGAGGACATAGTGTCGAAATCTCAGTATCGCTTGAACAGCTGCGAGTGTTAGCTTTTCAACATAAGAATATTTGCTTTCTGTATCATTTAAGTTTTTACTTAAATAATATATAGGATGTTCAATTCCGTTGTTTTCTTGAACTAAAACCATTGCGATGCTTGTATCTGTTGCAGCCAGATACAGGTTACAGTCTTTTTGATAATCAGGAGCATACATTAATGATTCTTTCATTAGGGATTCCTTTAAAGCATCAAAGGAAGCTTGCACAACCTGATCCCAAATGAAGGGCACTTCCTTTTTCAATAGACGGTATAACCTTTAGCAAGTTCGGCGTAATTTGGAATGAACCTCCTCAGAAAGTTTGCTTTCCCTTGGAGTTTCTGAATCTGAAGCAAATTTGAAGGTGGAGGCAAATTAATGATTGCCTGAACCTTACATGGCTCGAGACGAATCCCATCCTTTGAGACTACAAAGCCAAGTAAATGGCCAGAACTGACACAGAACACACATTTGTGTGGATTGAGTCGTATCTTGTAGTGTCGAAAACGTAGAAATATCGCTCTTAAATGCTGCGGATGATCAGTCCGCTTTCGCGAATGAGCCGGAAGGTCTTCGAGATATGGTTGAACGATGTTTTTGATGTCATGGAAGGCATAATTCATTGCCCTCTGAAATGTTTCCCCTGCGTTCTTTAAACCAAAGGGTAATTGCGATATGCGAATGTGCCCCACGGACAAATAAATGCAGGCTTTGACTAGTCCTGTGGGCGGATATTTATTTGATTATACCCGGAGAATCCATCCATGAATGAAGAGATTTCGCATCCAACGCACTCATCAATTATCTGGTCAATAAAGGGTGTAGGGTAGTTGTCTTTTGGACAAGCTTGATTTACATCCCTATAATCGACGCACACTCTAATCGTTCCTTGTTTTTCATAACAAGAACAATGTTCGATACCCAATCGGTTAGAGGAACCGGGTAAATGAAACCAGCATGGAGAATCTTTTCAACTTTTGCCTTGATGGCAGCGGCTCTCTTGGGGTGCACCTGCCGTAGCCGTTTCGTACTGGTTTGACATCTGGATATGTCTTAATTTCGTGTTCAACTATACTCGAGTCAATGCCTGGCATTTCATCATATGACCAAGCAAAGACATCTCTGAATTCATGAAAAAGAGGGTTATATATTTCCAGTTCTGAAGGAGAACAACATTTTCCAACATAAATATTCTCTACAACATCTGTTTTGTTTGAGATATATATGGCGATAGTCTCTTCAATGTTGGAAAAAATTCTCTCGGAATCCACCGTGTTTACAGTATTTGATAGGAAATCAAAAACTGAAGGATGATGAAGGTCATCAAGAATATCTTCTTTACAATCTGGAAGATGGGAACGATGATGGTAATCTTCCCATGGCGCCCCTTCAATTTCCATTGATTTAACAATTCCTTCGTCGGTGTAATGCACTTGCGACCAAGGATCTGAAGGGTGGTTATATTCTTTAGACCTATCTATCCAAACGCTTGATGAGCATTGATCTGGGTTTACCTCCCATGCTAGAAACATTGATTGCTACAATATTTCTATTGGGCCTGGAGGCAATACGTGCATATGAGCCATGTTTATATCGTTTTCTGAGATCTTTTCAATCGAAGATATCATATTGCACGTTCCTACCGATGCTACTTCCACCAGATTGATTGGAGGCGAAAGG
Organism: Pinus tabuliformis; assembly: GCA_031772625.1. Taxonomy (NCBI): domain Eukaryota; kingdom Viridiplantae; phylum Streptophyta; class Pinopsida; order Pinales; family Pinaceae; genus Pinus; species Pinus tabuliformis. Next base: position 430,910,030 of record CM062814.1, on the reverse strand, counting down.
GCAAAAGTTCCCATTAATATAGGGTCTTTTAGTAGGCCTACTCTGATATTTTGAAGCGAATGGGGGCTTCCATGGATCATCGGAATGCTTCTTGTAACTTTAGAACCATTGTGGAGGAAAGTTTGTTGATCGACGATTGTAATCCCACCTTAAAAGGGAAATGCAATCTTTCTAAAATAGGTTGACACAACAGCAGCCATAGCATATATCCATGGTCTTCCCAGTAGGATGTTGTAATTGAGGTTTCCGTCGATTACTTCGACATCTATTTCTATTGTTTTCCCTCCTAGTTCAACTTGTAAGTTACTTAGAATACCATATGGGGTATATGTTCGTCCGTCAAATGCTTTTAACGTTGTTGAAGACCTCGACAAGGTTGGAGATCCTAAAGTTTTCTAGCAACTCATCGACATAATACATGTAGATGCCCCCTCATCAATAATTGTTCGATGAATAGTTTTGTTGAGGGCTTTCACTTGAATGAGGAAAGCTAGTTGAGCTAGTAACTAAGGATCATATCCTTTATGGTTAAATGACACAAGATTAGAATCCTTTGGGTCTATCCCACCGATAGCTGATAATAAAGCCTGCTTTTGGGATGGGCAATTTTGCAGTACCTCAAGTGTCGACATAGCAGATGGCAATTGGGCCAGATCTTCCACTATATTATAATGATGTGTTGCTCTGGCACGAGGATTAAATGTCGACTTGTGTACTACTCCCTTTGGCAGTTTTATTGTTAGCTCAGGAATGATGGGCGGCGCAACTTCTGTCGAAGTTGTTGTCGAACTACTTGGTTGATCTTTATCCTTGTTGTTCGACAGCTGTGGATTCCCGTAATCTTTGTTCCTTGTCGATATCAAAGAATCATTTTGCTGTTTGGAAACCAACAACATCAGCACTTGAGACAGGGAAGCATTTCCACTGTCAACCAGATTTGTTCCTGGATTCAGAAACGGATCAGTTAATACTGCCGAGGTTTTTGAATTCTTGAAGAATTTTCTAAGCTCAGCTCTGTGCGGACAATCTGATGTCCAATGATCCTCATCGCATATAAAGCATGGATTCTTTGGTTTCCTATTTCCAATAGGGTTTGCACAAGATTTTTCAGGTGATGATTCCTCCTGTTTCTTTTTCTTCCCTTTTTTTTTCTTCTTGTCTCCTGGTTGCTTGGTTTCTTTGCCTTTATCAGTCGAGACAGCATTTACTTCCGAGGCAAGAAGTTCTTCTTTTGCATTTTGATTGGAAATCTTACGGGCCTTTTTAGATGTAGCCTTTGTCAATTTCGTGTCTGTCACGCCAATCACGCCATTGCCGGCATGAGAGTCATTGTTTGATTTAGGAGGAGGAGGGACCGAAAATTCCGGCTTGGGAGCGTCAGGTATTTTATCGTAGAGCGTGCCAGACTGAGTGTAAATTAAGTGTAAATATTGCGCATGAGCAATAACTTGCTCTTCAGTGACGACTCCCCCTTTTGCCACATCTTCTGTAATGGAAGGTAACAAAGACTTAATAAACCATTCAGCTAATAGCTGATCAGGAACATATATTTTTACCATTCTACAATGACGTCGCCACTCATGAATATGATCAGATATGTGAGTGGTTGTTGTTTGTTTAAAATTGGTAAGAAGTTCCATTCCCATTTCGTACCTTATTGGTAATTGTAAATGGGTCAAAAAGGTTGTGGATAGGGTACTGAAGTTGTCAAACAAAGCTCTGGGCAATTCGATATACCATTTTGCTGTCGAACTGGTTAACGTCCTCTAAAAAAGGCGAAGTCTAATTGAATCATCATTTAGGGTGTTTGATGAACACCACAGATGAAAGGTCATCACATGATTCGATGGATCTTCTCCCGGATTTCCATTAAATTTAGGAATGTCTGACGGAAGTTTATGCGGAATCGCTGGCCACCAAAGGGCGTAGGCGATTGGATCGTTTGTTAACCGATTTAGATCCGGAAACTCTAAAGTCGCCACAAAGGGTAATTGTTGATTCAGGTTAGGCGAAGCATACCCAGGATAAGATGGAATCGCTTGAGCAATTGGTCTCTGCATACCAGCATAATGCATTTGATGCTGGTAACTTTGGTAAGGTTGATGGGCATAACCATTGTAGAATGGTTGATTCTGACCGTTTTGAATATACGGTTGCCCACTATTGGCAAAGATTTGTTGCTCAGATCCTTGGTATACCTGTTGGAATTGCGGTTGTTGGTATTGCACCAGCCATGGCTGCGAAGCCATGTGCTATTGTCCAATACTGACTGCTTGACCAAGATGAGGAGTAATTGTACCCGTTTGGGCCTGTGTCATTCCACTAGTTGGTGATTGTGTCTGAGTCATAGGGACAAGAGGTTGTTGCATTACAACCTGAGAAACCTGAGGTTGGCATACAACAGGCAGCGCTTGTACTTGCGACACCGTCACAATAGCTGGCATAGTTGGTATATTTGACATAGGTAAACATTGTTGCATTGAATATACAACTCTTGGTTGTTGAGGCAGTATCGGCACCCAACCGCTAGATGTAATTCCAGCATAACCTGAATTTTGTTGTGAACTCCCATATGGTTGTCCTCCCGGAGGAGACAATGAAAGGGTATACTACCCCCCATATGGGGGTAATCCGGTACTTAAAGGTATGGCTTATCCTTGAGGACCGGACTGCCCAAATTGACACCCTGAAGGATCAATTTGCTGAGACTCAACATAAAAGTTTCTGAATATTATTCCGGATGAACAAACAGGAACGGACCATACTGTCGAAATAGCCCCAAAGTGGACCCCTTCTAGCGATTGAGAACTAGTTGGGACAGATGGTATACCGACGAAAATTGTTGGAGTGATAGCAGGAAGTTCTGCCGTCGCTGTGTCAGATGACACAGTCCTAGATGTCGACAGTTGTTCAGACATTTCTAGTCTATCCAAAAGATTGCCTAGCGATTCTACAGGAGCTTCTGATGGCGATAGACTAATTTCTGATGAAGAAGGATATAGAGTGATCCTGACTCCAAATTTCAATGGAGTACTAGATGGAGGATCCTCTACAATCTCTTCTATAGCAATCAGACCAGGTGGAAGAGGTAGACCTTCAGGTCCGTAAAATATTTATGGTGCCGAAGAAGGTATAGAATCTGCAGCGACAGATGTTTGGGGAATAACACCTTCTGAATCAGCTATAGATGGAACTGGATCAGTAATACAAGTGTTTACCCTCAGACTAGGATCAATGCTACTGTCCTTCGGTGGCTGCTGAACTTCTTCTGTAAAGGCAGGGATACCAGAAATGCTTGGAGTAACCAAAGTCTCTAATGGTGTTGGAACACTTGTTCTAACTTTACCAGGGGATTTGGAACCGATTAAACGAGTTCGCTTTGTCCGTAACAGTTTCAATTCCGGAGACAAAGACAGTTGACTCGTAAGCCTCTGCGAACGACGGGGTTTCAATTGACTTTCTTCCACGATTGCGGATTACTCAATCAACTAAAAATCAAAGGGAATTATGTTTCCGAATTAGATGAATTTTAGACGCTTCAACACAACTTGTTTTTTCAATTTTTAAGGGTCGAGAAAAAACAAAAGATGACTCTAGTCGCCTTCTATTTTTAATGAGCCTAAAGTGACAAGTGATCAGATGGACCTTTTCCGTTAACGAGTCTGAAAAGGAACAAAAGGGACTACTCTGGAAATCTAGGCAAAGGGATTACCAAACCAATCGCAAGACTGCAGAATACATTTTACGGTATGATAGTCAATCTTCCCGAATGCTGTGTTCAGTACATTGTGATCGATAGGGCAACAGACACAGCTTCCTATGGATAAAAGATAAAGCCTATTGTGGTCTCCCAAAATATACTCGACAGTATGTGGGAGCACAAGTCCGTACAGGCACTTATCGTCTGAAAGTGGAGGAATCACCCAACCAAAGTGGAGGATTTATGTAGTCCTCTCTTTTCCTTACTGTGAGCGTATATAACTAGTCTAACACCCCTGGTTCATCCCTGTCATTTGCTGGCTCTGTAAACCTAGGTCCTTCTTAGGGGTCTAATGGCTCGATCACCCTTAGCCCATCTGCTTCAAAAATCATTAGCTCCTTCTTCAAATCTATGACATCATAGTTCTCATATGCCCATTCAATCCCCAAGAGTGCCGGATACGGGTCTTTATCCCCCATAATGCTAATTAATTTGAACTCGGTGTGCGTTTTCACCCCTGCCACTTCAACCTCTACATTTTCCAATCTCCCGATGCGCAGTATGCAATACTGATTTTCCATTCTAAATTCAATTGATGAGTACTTTAGTCGTGGCTTCCCCATTGCCTCCCAAGTATTCCTAGGTAGGATGTTTACATCCGACCCTAACTCTAGCTTGGTGTCCCTTATCTAGAATCCTACCACTTGAGCATTGATTTAGAACTCCTTTTTTTATTCCGCTTCACTCTCCTCGAAGCTTTCTCCAGCAAGGTTGCACAAGGTTTTCCCACTCCCTCTCCTTCCATGGATACCGTGACCTTTAAGCTTTCCACAATTCTTTCAGCATGGATTCATCCTCAATAATTTTCAAGAACAATTTAAACCACTCCCCAATCGACTGGGTGTGATCGAGCACATGGACTTGCGGTCTTTTATTGTCTCTATCTTTGGTCATTCTCTTGAACAACTTGGCTGTTTGGCACTCAGGCTGATATGCCTTTTGTGGTGATGTTGCTTTGATGATCAAGGGGGGGTCGTCTATGTAGCAGTCCTCCCCTATCTTCTTCCCTCCTTGGGTGACTATATTGATATTGGTCGCGGGGAGGCCATCATTGGTCTGAGGTTCAACATTCACCAAGTTGGCTCCCTGCTGCCTGGTTCTCTCTTCCCACTTCGCAATGAGCTCTGGGCAGTCCTCCATCACATGGGTGTTAATTCTATACTGTGAAGACCAGGGTCTCCTCGGGAGTGGGCATTCTCTGGCGACATGTCCTTCCTGGTCATAGTTGTAACATCTTAAGTGCCCTCTTCCTCCCGTTCTTCCTCTGCGTCCATTTCCTCCTCGCCCTCCTTGACTTGCTTCATTGACCTTGAATGAATCTTTTTGCTAGAGAGTCTAACACTTGGCATTGATTGGTGTGATGAGTTGTCGATGTGCAAAAATCATAGTAGTTGTTATTGGGTACATTAGAGTATTTTTGCAGAATTGGGCACATCCGCAGCAGGAGTCCATATGCCCTAAAGATCTCGCAGAAGTCCTAGTTATTCCTTCCTGGCAAGGGTCCTTGCGCTCTGACTGCTACAACCCATGTGGTGGGTGGGGCCCCTGACGACCCCACCACCCCCCCTAGGTGATTAATTCCCCGCAACCATGGGAATTTTTCGCAACATGCCCCTGCACCATGCAATGGGTGCACCAAACATTGGGCCTGGCTGGATGTATGGGCTGGAGATCCCTCAGCTTCTCGATCAAGTTCGCGATATGGCTCTGTAGGCCTGTGATCGCTAGATCTTGCAGACTTGTGCCTCCGTGGTATTCATGGGGGTATCCTGCCATAGCTTCTATACAGGATGCTTGCTCCAACGCATCCTACAGGGTTCCTATGTTTTTTTGTTTCAGTGGTGTGCTGGTGAAAGGCAAGAGTGCCTTGATAAACTAGTCCCTCTGGTGATTTGTGTACAGGGTGTAACTCAACTTGGCGATGGCATCCTTAAAACTTTGAAAGATCTCCGAAGCCATCTCACCCTCCCTTTGCTTAATTTCCCATAGCTCTGATAACCCCTGCTAGTCTGTCTGTGGTACCCTGAATTCCTGCACGAATCCCCTCTTAATATCATCTATTATGGGATTCGAGTTATGCTCTGCCTAGTTTACGAACTAGCATAGATCCCTTTCTCTTAGCGTGGTATGGAATTCCACCGACCGGACGTTATCTGGAGTCTGACGGGCCCTCCAAATGGCTTCGCAGAGGTACTAGTGCTGCTCCACATCCTTGTTTACCCTTCCTGCAAATTCCAAATATCTAGTAAACGACCCCGCCATAATGCTCTGAGTATGGGCTAACAACACAAAACCTTTGCTTCTCGGCTATTGGGATCCCTGTAGTCCTAAGTTACTACTATAGTTGGTTCTTGTGTTACTTCCAATGTTGAAATGCCCTGTATCTCTCCTGTGCACTATTTACTCATGCTGCCTTGTCTAAGATAACAACAAATTCCTCCGGATTGTGATAAGGTACCAGGGGAAGGTTGGGGAAAACACCACTTATGCCTCGGGGTGGGTGCTGCTAAATTTTGACGGATGCTTCTTCCTCATCAAACAACCTCCTCATCACATCACCCACATAGTCTTCATCTCTTTCCTCATGCCAATATGGTTTATGATCTTGTGATCCTCCTTCCGCAACCTGCAAGGAAGGTCCTCCTTTAGTTCGCTGTTGCGATTCTCCTTCCGCAACCTGTAGGGAAGGTCCTCCTTCAGTTTTCTTTTGCGATCCTCCTTCCGTAACATGTAGGGAACATCCTTCTTCCTTTCCCCAACTCCTACATCCCTCTTTCCTGCACTCGAGTTTCCTAGCATTGTCTTCTCCTTCCTCTTCAACTTGGGGTTTTCCCATCACCACTCCTGCTTGGTGGGGCCTCCTCCTTCTCTTCCCTAGAGCCCGAGTCGCTCTTGCCTGCCACTTTTCTGCTTGCAGTGCCCTCCTCTATGCTCTAACATCCCTAGCTCTCCTCGATCCTTCCACATCCATCCCCTCAGCAACATCCCTATCCCTCAGTAGGCAGCATCTCCCCCTCTAAGTTCTTCCCCCGGTACTGGGGTTTTATGCTTCCATCCCAGTACTAGGTAAAGGAAACAATCCTTCCTCTACCATAAACATCTTAATCCATGTTGGGACTTCCCTTATCAACTCTCCTCTCAGTCCAGAGCTGAACACAGCCTCTGCCTTTGAGAAATTCTGGTAGCTCTCCACAGCAAACTCGACTACGTACCCTTCCACCGTAGTCTTCACCCAGAAATCGACTGCTCTAGTCCAATCATTATCCAGCTATTATAGTAGTGCGATATCGGATGGAGTCCAACTGTAGCGAACTATCATCAATCCACCTGACTGGCTCTGTCTCTTCACCTCCCTCAACCAATTGTACATGTCCTCGGGGAACTTGCACCAAAAAATTTCATACTATTCATTGATGCCATTGGCGTATAAAATCCCTTCACTTACTTTGTCGATCGGTTTATTCCTGTGGGCAGCTCACTCTGCCACAAACTGATCTACTTTATGATTCCACCAATATTTGATTTCTCTTTTAAATATCATTGACACCATAATGTGAACTAGTTCTCGCAACTTCGGGTCTCGACAATGGAACCATTTTTTGGCTCGAAAGAGTCATCAAGGGGAAGATGTTGGGTTTGGGCACAGGAGGCCAATAGTGGTCCGTTGTAGTCTAGGATGGCACTGAAATTTTCACCTTACCCCAAAGGGCAAGGAGTCTCACCCGAGGCACGCCATGACTAAAAGGGAGAAGGGTTCAACATGGGGTCGAGGAAGTATCAATCAGTTGCATTTGATCTCTCTCTCTCACACACACACATATATGTATAGCCATTATACATAAAACATAGGAACAACATCGTTGAGACAATCTATGAATTAACTTCTACATGCAATCAATAATCCATTCAAAATTTTAATAGACACATTGAGCATGAGGCCCAAATACATTAGAAGTCACAACCAACATCGACTATGTCCTATATTAAGCTGAACATGAAAAATTACAACATGATCTGAAATTCACCATAAACATTACAAAAAGTACTCGACTTAGTCCTGCGGGTTCGGATTGGTTCCATAACTAAGTCCCTCAGATCCCAGCACTCTTTCATTCAACCACTACAACTGGGTATCTCTTCGCCTGCCCTCAGCTCAACTGACTCCTTCTTCCACTAGTTAGTCCAACAAAAACCTTCTTTATTTCTAGTCTTTCCCTTTTATATCTTTCTCTACTGCCTGCACTGCCAGTTCTTGCTTGGCTATTCTCCCCCTTGGCTGCTTATGTACCTTCCCCCCTCCTCGGCTACCTTTTCCTTCTGCTGCCACCTTGCTGCAACTCCTTCACAAATTTCCATTCCGCCACCCAACCGTTGCTGCCATCTATTTCTTTCCCTCCCTTTGGTCAATCAAAACTGGTCAAAACCTTTCAAAATTAAATGAAGGCCCCAACAATTTTGTTTATAACCCAACTTTCAGAGTGCTTTGCTTTGCTTTCCTTTTTTAGTTGACCTATTTTGTTTTTCATGGTTTTTGAGTTCCTCTTTGGTGATCTTGAAAGTATTTCTTGATGTTATTTTGGTTTGTTGGAGTCCTTTATACTACTGTTCAAATCAATCTATGCAAGTTTGTATTCCTTTGTCATTTCAAGTTTTATTATATTAATGATGTGCATAGCTTGTGAATTTCGAGAGTCTTTATGCTCGTTTTTGGTCTTGGAATTTTAGTAGTCTTTGTGTTCTCAAAAAATTATTTGGGTTCTTTAAAAAACAAAAAGACAAAAACATTGTTCTTGCCTTTTTCTTTTCAATTTTTGTTTTTGGTTTCTTCATTTTTTTTGAGCAATTGTGAACTTTTTCGATTGGTTTCAAGGGAAGTTTTTCATTGAATTTGTGCCCTCCTTATAGTCAAGTTGGCCTCTTGATCTTGTGAAGGAACACATGTTCTTATTGTGTGAGCATCCATAGAATCTTGCACCTTCATTATAGTTTGCATTAAGTTAGTTTGCACTGCAGGAATTTTAGTCTTTTTATTAGATTTTGAGTGTGTATAGAGTGTTTTCCAAAAAAGAAAAAAAATTTCTCTTACAAGTTTATTCATTGAACCTTATAGAAATATCTTTTCATCGAAGAAAAATAGCTACATTTGCATATATTTAAGTTTCTATTGATTTCTTTTGTGTCAAAACACCACAAGTTGCACTCTCATTTTACTCGTGAACTAAAGAGCAACCTTTTAAAATCAAGTGCTTAGTTAAAAAGAACTAGAACATTTATTTATTTGTCATTAATTACATTAACAAGTCTAGCTCTTTAGGGCCTTGGAATAGGTGAGTAGAGATGTAACTCTACAAGGCCACTCAAACTGTTCAACATAGATGTTGAATAATGAGTGAAATCTAGTGTCATTAGAAATACTGGGAAATCTCCTTTCTATTAGCAGTCAAGCATGAGGGAGAGTGTAGACAAGGAAATAGAGATACCCCCTCTCCTACTTGTTGGATCCCGCCCTAAGATTATTCTCCCTGGATTTTGATATGAAGTGGTGCCCATAGTTTATATTCCTAGGGACCACATAGGTCACTGTGGAGGGGAATCTCGGGCACCTGAGGCAGATGTTTCATCACGTTCATTAGTACTTCTAGAGGGTTGCAAAGCTCAGGTACTTGGACTGGCAAAGGTTTTTGTCTAGGGGTCAGCGTAATTGTTTCTATTACCTTCCCTGGTAGGCTTGGGCCATAATTATCCTAAACTATCTTAGGAAGGTCCCTTACTTCACATTCTTATATTTTGGGGTCCGGTCCTCATCACCTAGAGCGTGAATACTTGGAATTTGCTTGATTGGTTGCATATTTAGGGAATTTATAGTGGAGTGTTATTTTCTCTTTGTATTTAGTTGGCTTTAGGTGGATTTGTCTTGTCACTTTTGGACCTTAGATTCTGAGTGACTGACCAGCCACTCCACTGGTCTTGAAAGGCCTTTGATCTTTCTTTTGAAAGTTGTGGAGTTGCCTCCTTAAGGGAAAAGGTTTGATTTTGCATCTCTCTTCCTTAGAAAGTCATTTGTGATTTCCCATAAGGGAAGGATCTGCATACAAGTTGGGTATGGCCAATATTACTGCGGAGGCCAACCAAGGGGCCCTTTGAATATTCCTAGATTGAATGTTGGACTACCATTTTTGGTGTGGTCCACTCCAAATATTACAAATGTTCTCAAAGCTTCTCAGATGAATGCTTTATTTCAAGGGCATCAAATGCGTGTTAATTTTTCATCTTCTTCAAAAGAGAAATCTAGGATTCATGTTTCTCCTCCCTCTTGTAATAAGAGATCTAAAAAGAAGAGAAAGAGCTAGAAGAAGAAGAATAGTAGTTATTTCCATGAATCATCACCAACCCCTGCAAGTCATGTTGGAGATGAGATTTCAGCCCCTGCAAGTCACGCTGGTAGCATAAGTCTAGTCATTGTAGTCATTCTAGCAATGGGTCACCTACCTCTGTGAATCATATTTCTGTTGACTCACCTGCTTTTGTGAGTAGGTCTAGGGGAAAAATTCCTATCTCTCTTGGGAAATAGTCACTAACCTTTGCGAGTCATGTTGGGGACTTTCCACCAACCACTGCTAATCATGTTGGTGAAATGGATGTTGATCATAAACCTAGGTGTAGAATATTTAAACCTAAGTTCCCTTATAAGATATGTAAGGGAGGCCATCTTTACTCATTTGTGCCCTGGTATTCCAGTGGTACAAAGGATATGGTCCGAGTCTAAAGGTTCTTCTACTCCTGAATCTGTTATTGTTTCTCAACAGTCTCGTCAACCATTAGTTGATGAAGTGGTCGAGCCAGTGCAATCTCTGGATGGTTCCACTCCTCTTTTGGGGGGTGAAGTACCTAACAACATAATCTTCTTGATTTCTGGTACAAAGTATTCTGGTCTAGGGGGCATTTCGGTCTCCTCGAATGTACCCCCTCCTAGTTCTAGGAGTGCCTCCTTTGATTGGGATAATCTTGTTGAGTCTTCTCTTCCTTCTATTAAACCTTTCCAAATAAGGGTTAGAGTTAATTCCACAAACATCTATCGATGTATGATGGATGAAGGATCCTCTCCAAGTATTATATCCTCCTTGACTTGGAAAGATTTGGGTTCTCCAAGGTTGTTGGCAGCTGATAATTAGTTGTTAGCCTATATTAGAAGACCTGGTGAATCTATGGGTTTTCTTCCTCAATTGCCTATTACTTTAGGTGGGAAGACTGTATTAATTGATATGATGGTGGTTGATCGCCCTTTAGACTTTAATATGCTACTTGGGCATGATTTTGTCTATGCTATCAATGTTGTGGTGTCTTCACTCTTTCAAGTGATGTATTTTCCTCATAATGGAAATATTGTCACTATTGATCATCTTGCATCTCATAATCACCCACCTAATTCAAATTTACTACAAAATACCCCTTGGTATGTTCCAAATGTTCAGGTAGACTCTCCCCTGTCGCGGGTGAACTATGTGGCATTGTATCCTCAATGTTCTGAGAAGGATCCATTGAACTATTATTTTCCTTCTCGGGACATGGTCCTGACAGTTGACCTAGTGATTTCTCATATGGGGAAATGGGACCCATTAATTCCCTCTTTTGATCCTTCTATTTATCATTATTTCTTGGCAATTGAGTTGCCTTCACAGGGGGAACAATCACTCCTTAGTATGCATGAAAGGATTGATGTGCTTTAGCTATAGCTCTTGCTCATGATTTGAAAGTTATTGAATGGTTGATGAATGCAAGGGCTAACAAGTGTTGTTGTAGCTAGCTTGAGAGGGAATAAAGACTTCTTGGTATTTATTGGTGAACATGAAAGATTACTGATTTGACATAATTATACAATAAATATCTCATACATATATTATATTTAAAACTTCATAAATATATAATATTTAGAGGGTTTAAATCTGAAATTCAAGTGACATGTTGCAGGTAGGAATCATACCGATACCAAATATCTATGATTTCCATGCATATTTCATTTGAATAATAATAATAACAATTTGTTTTATTTCTCTTATTTGTTTCACTTTGTCTCTATGTTACTTTATGTTATAGGACAAAATGACCTCCTCATCAACTTAGAGGTGAAAGACAAGATGACTGAAGCAAAGACCACAATTGCAGGCCTTGAATCCACACTAATGTTGGCTTTACACTGCTAACCTACTTTATAAAGCTTGTTACCAAGCATAGAGGAGTGGTAGTCACCCTGCTAACTCAAGTTGTTAGACCTAGGGGAGTGTTAGTGAACCTTAGAGAATTTCAATGAGTCAAGCCAACAAATCTACTCACAAATATCTAGATATTTATCCCTAAATTTGCTCAAGAAAAGCAAGGAAACTCCAAAAATCAAGATATTTGGGGAAATTCCAATCTGGGAATGAAGGCAAATGGGAAAAAGCTTGTAAACAGGGTAGGTTCATGGCTTTTTCCCTAATGAACTCTAGGAGGAGCTTGGCAACCCCAAATTGATTGCTACATAAGCATTGAGAGGGCCATTGTGAAAGGGGTCAGAGCATTTGGAAGGACAAACCATAGCGCTATTGTGAACTGTCATATTCTTGAAGAATCTAGCTGAAAGAGGGAGAGAGAGAGAGGAAGAAGAGGTAAGGAAGACTGATACAATGTATGGTTGTAATCACTCTTTCATTTTGAATATGGAACTGCAATTGTGTTCCCTACTCCATAGTGTCTGTAATGTTGTTCATTTATTTGTTCATTCTGATGCTTGTCAAGATGAGTAGTTAAGTTATACACTAATACATGTTTGTTGTGCATTCTTACATTAGTTTTCAGAAGTGTATGCTGTGATTGGTTTGCCTTGTCCTTTGTGTAGGAATTGTCTTGGAGCTGGCCTTGAAGGATTTCTTCTTACTGCATAGAGATCCCCAAGAAAATCTAGAAGGAGCTAAAGGTAATCTTCTTTCCATACCCTGTCAATTTATGTTTGATAAATGAACATGTGTGTAACTTGGTAGCTTTTGCAAATAATCTTACGGTCTGTTGAAGGTCCCAGGAAGACCTTTGAGGGTAGTTTTCACCCCATATATTTTACCCCATAACAAAATTGGCAACTCTGCTAGGGACTATACATCTAGTTCCCGGTTTACCTGGACTCCTCTCAGTTCTTCTCTTTCTTCTAAGAGCTTCCTAATTCTTCCAATACTTTTTTGATCCACCATCTATCTTGTTACATCCTGCTAGTTTGCAATCTCCTCCGAAACTGATCCTAAAGGCCCTTTGTTTGAGCTATTTCCATCACTAATGTAGGTTGCTAGTCTACACAGAGCTTTATAAAGCTCTCCACCCATGTACAGGGAGCGTTAGTGGCCCAACTAAGTCTCTATTTACATTGAAATTGAGCATTAGTCTCCCATTTCCATGTTTTCCAGAAGATTATGTGGACCAAAAGGGGGGGAAACTTGTCTCAGGGGCTAAAGTAAGATCTGCAATAGTATTATGTTAACAAATTTGGTGTCTTGAAAATTTAACTAAGAAAACGTTTTAGTTTTTCTCTCATAAAAGACAATTTTTTTGAAAGAAAGATTGATAAATTGTATTGATCCTTCTGTCAAAATAGTTGTAAGCTACTTCATTTTGGTTTTTAGTAGTTGTTAGGAAATATTGGGAAAAGAATATTTCGGTTATGCAAGTGTTGAATGGCTTTAGATGCACTGACAAATCCATGAATATGTGAAAAGATGAATATGTAGAATAAGACTTGTTTACATAAGAAATTGATTTTTTTTTTTTTTTTTTTTCAGAGCATTGTTCTGCATGATTTATTGAGACAAGAGTCTCACCATATTCATACATAAACACCCCTACTGAAGACATAATCAAGTACACTAAAATTTACATTAAAATCAATCAGTTACTCTTTTTGAGCAAACCAACATTAGCTAGATTAGGACCTTGGGATAAGCATGTGAGTGAACTTCCCAAGGTTGAAAATCAAAACTAGTGTCGTTAATGAGTGAAAAATCCTTCTACACTCATATTACCAAGACCACTCCACTAACAATGGAGTGAACTACGAGACAAAATTGGACTGTAATTGAAGGTAGCTTACCTTCTCTTACAAATCCTTTGGGCATTCTATGTATTGGGGGTCCCTTCGAGGATTTTGGAACTAAGTCGGAGACTCAAGTATCCTACCCACATAGCATACTATCTACGACTATGTCCCCCCTGGTAATGTCAGTGATTTGAGGTATCTCTAGTGGAAAAATCTTCTAGGTACTTACACAAGGTGATTGGGACGGGCTGTCTTGGTACCTAAAACGGACGTATCTACTTTGTCTTTAGTTTTTGGGAGGGTGCTCATCTTCACGAGAGTACTTGGCCCCTCAATCTGAGGTTCAAGCGAAGCTCAAAAGTAATCGTAACCGTAAATTTGGCCATCCTTCTCTATTATTCATTGAGATACTGGGTTTAATCTCCAGTAATCGATGCTTATCAGACGAGGTAATTTCCCTCTATTTGCTTATTGATATATTTAGTGTATTTTTTATTTTTAGGTACCTGAGTGCTATCATTTTCGAGACTTTAAAGAATATCACATTAAAATTCATTTAATAAAACTTAACAGTCATCGTGGCTACATCCAACCCTCTTCGTCACTCCAGATGATTGTTAGGACTTCCTCCACTCATTGTGGAGGATCTGCTGGGTTCCACTGACTCGGATTCCTCATCTTCGAGGCATTACTCTCCTAAATCGCACACGGGATCTGTGTGGACAACCGATGATTCCAGTTTGTTGGAGGATTTCTTCCTCACTTTAGCACTCCGCTTACAGATCCGTCAGATCCTATCATTGCTCCTGTGGTACCTGTACTTCCTTCTTCAGTAGGTGGAACTTTCACATCTATTCAGTCGACACCTCAAGGGTTGTGGAATTATAGAGACACTGTTGGTCCTCTACCACTTCCCCAGTCGACTATCATCACAACACCAGTAATGTGGAATCCCGCTGTCCTGTTTTTCCCAAGTATGACAACTCACATAACACCCTCTATAAGTCGAACCTAGAAAATGCTAGGTCCCACTCCTATGGTGCCACAATGCATAGCTTTGACTAGTGCCACATATAGTGCTCCATATAACACTCAATGCAGCACTATGGGCGCAGTTCCCATTTACCAACAACAAGGTCGACCACCAATGTATAGTTCCAACCCCCAGATTTAGATATCTAGGGGGGCTCCTAATATGCACATGCTAGTAGGGAATGTCACAGTTCCCCCTCCGTTCTCAGGCATGCATGGACAGTCACTTATTGAAATGAGTGTTCCCTCTGTTAATCAAATCCAAATGGTTAGTTTTGTTTCAGTTTGGAATCCACAAGGGATACCCAACCAATCCATGGGGGCACCCTACTCACAGACTCAAATGAGTCAAGGGGGCACTGCTTATACTAGGGGAAATTTCATACCCCAGTATCAAAATCCTCATGGAAATCCACTCTACAACACTGTACCGCAAAGAAACTACTACACCACTCAACCCATGTACACTACGGGGAACCAAACAATGGGAGGAGCACAGAGCTCCTCAGGTCATCCGTCTTCAGGTCATCCGTCATCACAATGGTCCGAGTCGGGCACACCCAATAATCTGCCTTTTTTGGAAACGTTGGATATTCCTGACTCATACAAGATAACAAACGACCCCATCTACCACAACTTACAATGGCCGCCAATCCCACATAAAATATTGACGGACATTCCTAAGTTCGATAGAAAACAAGGGGAGGATCCGGGTACCCATATCACCACCTACCATCTTTGGAGTGTTTCTAACTCCATGTTGGATGATAGTGTTCGGTTACATCTTTTTCCCCGCACCCTTACTGGCAATGCAGCAAAGTGGTATATTGAGTTACCATGCGCGTCAGTAAATACCTTTGTTACTTTAGCGATGGAGTTCCTAAAGCACTTTTAGTTGCCTATCCACTATGAGACTAGGATAGAGCTCCTTACTTCATTTTGTTAGGATACGTCCACCCACATCTCCAATCATATTCATGAATGGAGATGTAGGCGGAGGTTATTCAAAGCTCCCCTCCCAGACTTTCTCTTAACAGACTGGTTCTGTAGGTCGTTACTTCCGCAAATCGAAAGAGATGTCGCTCTAGGTGGTACGGTCACTAAAAACCAATCCATACATCGTGCCCAGCACTTAGATTTGATTTATTCTCAATCTAGCACTCTTTACGACATAATCCCCCATGCTCCTGGTAACCCCAATCCTCCCACCACTCAGCACCCTGGAGTGCATGCCGACGGGACTGTCGGCACAACCTCTGGGGTCACTGTAAAACAACTCAATGGTTCCATTGCCAAGCTGGCAGTGGACCCCTCTACCAAAGTGACTGCTCTTCCTGCCATTGCAATAAACTCTGTGGAGTCTACACAAAAATCTGGCGGCAAGAACAAGAAGAATAAGAACAAGACCACTCCTTCTGAAGAGCAGTCATCCAAGCATCCCAATCCGAAACAGAAGGCTACTGCGCCTACTGATGAGGAAAAGGATAAAGGCACCAAATATCCATGCAAACTCTGTCTTGAAGACGATGTAACCTGGCGTTGTTCGTGTCTTCAAGAATGCACAGATTACCTTGCCAAAAGAGACACTAGTAGAAATCCTTTTCCTACTGAACAGCAGCAAAATCTCATTGCCAACCAACCGCAACCCATGCCAGGGGGTAGCGATGGTTCATAACATCCTTCAGCTAGTGAAGGAAGTTCTACCGTTTACACATTTGAAATTGTAGAGCTCACCATAAGAGCCAAATCTTATGGAGCTCCTGTCGCTTCGGTAGTAGAACCATCCTCAAGTCAAAACCCATCGCCACCCAACAATTTTCATATCGAAAGGCTATTTGAGGACTATGTAATTCGACCCCCCAAGGGGGCACTTCGACGCACAATGCAAAATACATCTACACGTGCCGCCCAACACTACAACATCGTAGAGGATTTGGTGCAAGCGCCATCGGCTATGTCGGTGCTCGAAGTATTGCAAACATGCCCTAGCCAACAGAAAGCTTTGCTTCCAGCTATAAGAGGTATTGACCCTACGGATTATATGCTTGCTATTTTCAACATGGACAAGTGTAAACCTCCCCTTTCCCACTAGCTTTCATTCCAAATGCATATCACTTCGAAAGGTAAAGGTATACACAGAACTGTCATCGATGAAGGTGCTTCAACCTGCATCATGTCAGCTTCATGTTGGCTCACCCTGGGTTCTCCAAACCTATCCCCATCGTCAAACTCCCTGAAAGCTTTCGACGGCCACACCTTAATCCCAAAAGGATACCTAGCCATTTTTCCCATCACTTTGGCTGGAAAAATAGTAACGGTGGACATAGAAGTCGTGGACAGGAAACTCGACTATAATCTATTGCTAAGTCGCAATTAGACATATGCCATGACGTTTGTCATATCCACTATCTTTCGTATCATCCTTTTTCCATTGGATGGAAAGGTCATTAGAGTGGATCATTTGTCTTTGTGCACCCCCAATTATTCACCATTACCAAGTGGCTTTGTACCCCTAGTAGGAGGTGGAACTGACTCTTATGTCAGTTTAGGTACCGGTCTTCTAAAGGCTTCATCCCTTATGGGTTGTTTTCCTCTTCAGCCACCCCAGGTTTCACAATCGGTCAACATGATTTCACCAATTCCTCATGAACTGATCTATCCCTAGATCCTAATGGCTCCTTCAGACCTTGACACATTCGGAGATCAAATGCCACTGTCACCAGCTGAATCGGTAGACCAAGCCATTCAACCCGCATCTTTGATCATGTTGGTTACAGCTAATGGTACCACATATCCTCCCATAACACCTCCTCCTTTAGATCCACTCGATCAACTCCCATCTACGGATGAAGCTATTCAAGAAATCATGAGTTTTGGAGAGCAAAATTGGGAGGATTAGCATCTTTGTGTTCTGACATCTGATTCGGACATGATGCCCCTTCAAGTCCTATCCTTTGACATGAATGAAATATTTCCCCACCCTATACAAGCATCCAAACTTTTGGGGCAGAAGGAAATATGGGCAACACTTCTAGTTCATTGACCGTAGATATTTTGGTCACAACAGGCATCGTGGAAGACCCCCAGATGTAAGCAGATTGCAGTCCTGAGGAAATTGCAAACTCCGCCGGCCTACATGAGGAATTCCATGACGACTTTGTTTGGTCTCATGAGGAAATTCTCGACTTTAATCCGTCGTTTGTCACACATGAGCTCCAACTTTACGATGAGGCAAAATGAAATGGGTGGCCAATCCCTTCCCTAGAAATAGCTGTTGAACCCATGCCCAGCCCTACTGCGAAAGAAGAACACCTACTATACCTTAAACAACTAGATAAAACCCGTCGAAATGTCGATTTGGCACTCGCAGCTCACAAGGAGCGGGTACAAACCGGTTAGGTGTTCTTCTTTCCAAGAGGGTGACTTCGTATCGCTCTATCATCCAAAAGATAACCTCTTGGAGGCATGCACGCTTCGACCCATTTGGCTAGGTCCTTATGTCATAACGAAAGTCCTCCCCACAGGGGCATATGAACTGTAGGACTGGGACAGAATCCCACTCAAGGAGCTCAAATATGGGCTTTATCTGAAAAAGTATTGTGCCTAGTATTGCACTGGGCATGTGCTTTGTAATTTTATGTATTCATAAGTTTTTCTTACTTTTTTTGATGTGATTGGATTGTTTGTTATTTAGTGGAGTACTTGTCTCATGCATTCTTCTCGCAATGTAGATGTCATCGTTGCCCTTAACATACGTAGGATACCCGGATGGTGCCAGTCGTCACACACAGCACATTGGATCAGCTGCTTGGGTCATCTATACACCCGAGTCGGAACTATTTTGCTTTGGGGTGGTCTTTCTTGGTACTGCCACCAACAATATTGTAAAGTACATGTCTGTTATTTCGCTTCTCACGTAAGCGTCATCAAGGGGCATCTCCAATCTGGTGGTCAGGTTAGACTCCCAACTAGTCCTTATGCAATTGACAAACCATTATCACGTTCGTAATCCAACATTGTTACCTAACTATCTAAGGGTGTGACTCTTGGAATGTTGATTTGAAATTCACATATGAGCATGTTCCTCGAGAATTAAATATAGTCACTGATTCATTAGCTAACTATGTATTGGATTGGCATTTGTCTCATTCGTTATAGCAGCATGCATGAGAAGTAAAACATTTTCTAAAGTTAAAAATTTGTTACCAAAAACCAAAAACATATTTATAGATATATATAAATATATTTATATATATATATATATATATATATATATATATATATATATATATATGTATGTATGTATATAGATCGAAATCCAGTTTTTTACATCAAAATATTCCAAAACTTGGATGATTTAAGTACAAAATGGCTTAAAGCCCAGCTACAGGCACTCATATGGCTACACCACAACACCTACTAAAAAGAGCCTATTGCTACAAAAAAGATAAAACAGCTCTAGCTACCCTCCAAAGAGGAAACAGAAACCGCTCAGGTACACCAACGCTGTGTTGATGCATATGAGCAGGAATCTCCCTCATAGGAAGGGGGGGACACCCATAGTTAAACCCTCTAGGTTCCTCAGAATCTCGCGAAGACTGTCGGCATCGCCCCCTCTAGCAAGTAGTTGGCCACCTCGTCGCACATAGCAAGGTTTGCCTGTAGGTCGTACTGGCGCCACATCTGTGTTAAGCATAAAAGTTTCATGTCAGTTCTTATTTCACCTTAAAAAAAAAGAAAAAAAAAACATTACATATACATTCAAAAGCACAAAAATACTTAAGTACTATCAAAATTATTCTCACCTTGAGGACCCCAGTTGGTCCCGGGCAGTAGCATCAAGTCTGGGTCACCAGTAAAGTCCATGCCTTCATAGGCATAGTCATCGACAATCATAATTTGGCTACGGAGCCACTGGAAGAAGTCTTCGTCAAAAGAGTGCTGGATCAGTCCTCCTCCTGTGCAAGGATCAAGTGATGAACAACAACCTTGCCTTGGCTCCCTCGAATCAAAGGGACCTAAGCTCACCTGTGGGCGCATGACAGGTACAGTCTCAAGGAAAAATGAGACTATGATAGTACCGTACCCAAAACTGTGTTGGGTATGGGTCTTGCATGCTGTCAATTCTACCTTCAACTGGAAAAGCACTGCTTCACACCAGTTGAACATCTGTGGCTGGACACAGTAAATCGCAAGCAACAGTTGGGCTTTTGTTGCTACGTGGGGACTTTTTGACCCTACCAACCACACAATCAACCATAAAACTGCCCTCATAAACCGACATTGAATCCTATCTATAGGGACTTTGTTGCTGACTAGTCCACTCTCAGGGATGCAGTAGATATGTACCAGCTCTAAGGTAGATCATGGATCTGACCTACCACCGGGAGGTTTGCTTGTGCCCCATGGCATGACAAACCAGTCAAAAATTAAATGTCATTTCGGTCAATCGTCGGCACGTGATCTCCAATCCTGAACACTTGCACATTTTCATCCCAGCGCCGGATGATCCATCTCAGAAAATCCTCCTGTCCTTTCATCAACTCCAGCTTTGCATACTTTAATAAACCGCAGAGGTGCAATGCAAGTATGCATGCTGGATCATTTTGCATCAACAATTCCTCATTGTCATGAACCGTTCTCTCCATAGGTGAGTCATTTTAGCCTGAAACCTGCACAAAGTAACCCTAAAAACAGTTAAAATGGGGCAAAATCACTTAAGGAATCCATGCATGAGGGTTTTAACTGTGCCCTACAGCCCTAACGCTACCCCCAGTGCTACACAAGGAGGATTAATGCCCTCTAGTGGCTCGTACAGAGCGTTTAACGCTCCCTACTGGCCATCTGGAGGGCGTTAGTGCGCAAATAAGGCTCTAGGGCACCTCAGATTTGCAAAATTCAACCCATAAAATTGTTAAGAAAGGCTTAGTGAGGCATAGAGCAAGGTTTCAACTCTCACTTGGGATTGACGACATGTCGAATGGTTTCCCGGATCTCCTGCAATGGTCCGCGGAAAATCTGCTCCTCTTTAGCTCCAGCAAATCTCTCACAAACTTCAAAATAGTGAAAATGATGCATGTGAAAGCTCAAAGAATCTCTTTATATAAATTTGAGAGACATGATTTTTTTTAAAATCATTAAATAGGAAGTGGTCCATTCTCCATGATTTTTATCATGCATGAACCTAGATAATAGGAATTGCTGCTTTTTTATACTTTTTACCGCTTTTGATGAAAGTACTTTCAAGAATGAAAAGCAGTAAAAGTCGCATGCAATTCTCAATAGAGCACTTTTGGAGATATTTTATTGCTCTTTAAAAAATATAAACATCTCCAAGTTTTTTGTCGTGGGGCTCGTTAAACATATACCACAATCAATAAGAGCACTTTCGGGGATATTTTATTGCTCTTTAAAAAATATAAACATCTCCGAGTTTTCATCGTTGCACTCGTTAAATCTGTACGATGATGGTCTAAGCACTTTTTGTAATATTTTATTGCTCTTTAAAAAATAATAAACATCTCCGAGTTTTCATCATTATGCTTGTTAAATACATGTAACGATGCTTTGAGCAACTCTTTTTTGATATTTTTCCAGCTCATAAACTGAAAAAGACCAAAGGAGCATTCTTTTTAGGCACTTTTTTCTCGCTCTTTAAACTAAAAAAAAATCCTGAGCTATGTATTGCGGCTCGTTAAAACTTTCTATAGATAACTCGAGGATTCTTTTAGGTACTTTTCTTGCTCGTTAAAACTGAAAAATCCCGAGTCTTTGTTACTGGGCTCGTTAAAAATAGACTGTAGCAGCAAGAGCACTTTATTTTTTGGGACAGTTTCTCACTCTTAAATCAAAAAATTCCTGAGTTTTTCCCCTCCTTCGAGCTCGCAAAACTATGAAGAAGTGATGAGCCGTTCTTTTCCCTCTTTTTCTCGCTCATTAAAACTGAAAAAGATACCCTGACTTTTCTTCATCTAACTCATTAAAAATTTTGATGAAGGTATTGAGTTTTTCGTCGCGTGACTCATTAAAAATTCACGACAAAACACGAGTTTAGTCCTTCGCCTCATACTCATAACAAAATGAGGTCGACATCTATTGGAAAAAGGTTTCTCTTTATCCGGGTTCAATAGATTAAAATACAGAAAAGTAATTGATTTGGGTATATTATTAACATTTTGTCGCACCCAGTTAACAACTATGACAAAGGCACCACCATGGAGTCTCTCTTTATGATCTTTTCAGACTCTCTAAATATGAAAATACCATTGATTTGTCTAGTCTGGACTCTTTAAATTACATAGACAAGATATAGAGTCATTCTTTTTATGATACTTTTCAGACTCTTAAAACATGAAAAAATCGACGAGTTTGCCTATCTGGACTCATTAAACTAATCAAATAGGGCAAAGATTCATTATTTTTGCGATCCTTTTCAGACTCTTTAAACATGAAAAGATCGATGAGTTTACCCGTCTGGACTCATTAAAAAATCAGATGGGGAAAGTGGACAATACCACTGTATTCCGTATTAGAAAGCATGTTTTGGCAGAAATTATTCCCTTGAGCATAGCACTCCCTCAGATAAACCTTAAATTTGATGGCCTCTCAATATGTACCCTACAATCCTATAATTTTTAGCCTATATACCCTGATGTAATTGCATGTCCGTATCTTAACACTCTATAGTGTTCATGAGTCTATTGCTATCTGGTTAAAATCGTTGTCGTGCCTTATATTGTTCAAGGGTCCCCATTTGTTTCCTCTATCAACCGATCATACATATCCTTTCATCATGCCCTTCGTTGTTTAGACCCAAATGCTCAAAAGATTCCTCAAAAAACAAAATCATTCTTGTCCAGTTTCGTGTCAACTAATGTAGGACATGTCATTGCCTACCTTTCCACAGGTTTCTTCCTATCGACTTCAACACTCTATCTAGGAAGATAACCCATAAACACATTCAGTGCCTTGGTACTTGCAGACATTAGTGGCAAGTTACCTTGTGTTTGATCACGGGTTTTCATTATTGGCTCCTGGTTAAGCAATTCTACGAGTGTGTGACGACAAAGAAATTCTTCACACTCGCTAGTTTGCACTGTGCATCTTGGAGACCATCACCATTATCGGTGGCCTTCCTCGCATTTGTTAACGGTCTCCATTATTGACTGGTAATCAGATGATTTCATGTTTGTTCGAAGTAAACGCATCTTATCACATGTACCGATCTATGCTTTTCGGTGAAACGGAAATCAAGACCTTGGGTAGAGGCTTGCATCATTCAACCTTGTTTCCTCTCCCAAGCTGCGGATATTGTTCTTTGGAGACAACTATTTCAGGATGATCTATTATGGCACTAGATCCGCTCTGTGCTTATCGGTGACCAGCATTGTTATATCTTAGATGAGAAAATTATTCTGACATAGCTACAGAGCATGGGAATGCCCGACTCAAGACATGATTTTAGCAGTTTATATATATGTATGTGTTGTATCAGGTTTTCCTTGTCGCTCGAAACTTCTCTATCTCTACAAAAATTTTGACAAAAAGTTACAATTTTTTCTAAAGTATTTCGGCCATCATCTCCGCCTCTGATCTCATACTTTAGGGGGCATCTGTTATAGGACAAAATGACCTCCTCATCAACCCAGAGGTGAAAGACAAGATGACTTAAGCAAAGACCACAATTGCAGGCCTTGAATCCACACTAACGTTGGCTTTACACTACTAACTTGCTTTATAAAGCTTGTTACCAAGCATAGAGGAGTGTTAGTCACCCTGATAACTCAAGTTGTTAGACTAGGTGGGGCGTTAGTGAACCTAAGAGAAGTTCAATGAGTCAAGCCAATGAATCTACTCACAAATATCTAGATATTTATCCCTAAATTTGCTTAAGAAAAGCAAGGAAACTCCAAAAATAAAGATATTTGGAGAAATTCCAATTTGAGAATGAAGGCAAATGGGAAAAAGCTTGTAAATAGGGCAGGTTCATGGCTTTTTCCCTAATGAACTCTAGGAGGAGCTTGGCAATGCCAAATCGATGGCTACATAAGCATTGAGAGGGCCATCGTGAAAGGGGTCAGACCATTTGGAAGGATAGCCCATAGAGCTGTTGTGAATTGTCATATTCTTGAAGAAGCTAGCTGAAAGAGGGAGAGAGAGAGAGAGGAAGAAGGGGTAAGGAAGACTAATACAACGGATGGTTGTAATCACTCTTTCATTCTGAATATAAACATGCACTTGTGTTCCCTACTCCATAGTGTCGGTAATGTTGTTCATTTATTTGTTCATTCTGATGCTTGTCAAGATGAGTAAAGTTATACACTAATACATGTTTGTTGTTCATTCTTACATTAGTTTTCAGAAGTGTATGATGTGATCAGTTTGCCTTGTCCTTTGTGCAGGAATTATCTTGGAGCCGGCCTTAAAGGAGTTCTTCTTGCCGCATATAGATCCCCAAGCAAATCTAGAATTAGCTAAAGGTAATCTTCTTTCCATACCCTGTCAATTTATGTTTGATAGATGAACATGTGTGTAACTTGGTAGCTTTTACAGATAATCTTACGGTCTGTCGAAGGTCCCGGGAAGACCTTTGAGGGTAGTTTTCACCCCATGCATTTTACCCCATAGCACTTTATCTTTTTTAACTTGCATATATGAATGAATAATGGTGATATGACATGATCACATTGTTAATCCTTCATACATAAATTTGATTTAATATTTATTGAATATATAATATTTAAAAAGATTTAAGTCAAAATTATGATTTATTTGTTGCAGGTTGAAATGATATATATACATGATATTGTATTATTTTACTAAGCATTTAAGGTTGGATGTATATAAGCCAACATCTTCTAAGCTTTTTTAAAATTTTAAAATTTTGTTGTTATATTCTAACTTTCGTTCATTTCTAGACACTGTGTTATGTGTGGATCATTATGCATATTTAAATTTTTCATTTTGATTCATTAAGGATGTATTTTATTTTATAAGTTTCACGTACTATAGGTCTTAGGTCTTGCCACCTATAATTTCTTAAAATATTATTTAAATAAAGCATTCTTTTATATATAACCTAGCAAAATGTATTCACTAGTATACTAAATCTATTTAATAATATTAAATACAAGGAATACCCCCTGTGGATAAAGAGGGCTAGTCTTTATCCTAAAGTGGAAGGATCCTTAGATCCTCAATGAATGTCATTCTAAGTTATTCTTTGTCAAGAAAACAATTTGGAAACCAATATTCTTATGGTGTCCTTGCTGGGGAATGAAGTGTAAAGATTCATTTTCCTTGGTAACCATAAACAATTAGGTTTCTGATATACTGGTGAACATGATCACAGTAGCCTTCACTTTGAAAGTTTCAAGATGATATTTCTTTGCTTAATTTTTCACCTGGAGATTCCTAAATATATTTATATTGTTCATATTGTTGAAATGGATTACATTTGGGCTTCTTTGATATCTAAATAATCTTCTCTACTTACTTTTTATAATAAACCAAGTTTTCCAAATGAAATTCTTGATATAGATTTATGTGACAACTACCTTCCTCGCTTCAACAAACAATGAAGACAACCCTTTTCAACGTTTGATGGATTTTCATGTATGCATTCATAAAATTATGGTTTATCATGAGGATGTCCTATTAAAATTATTTATGATGTATTTGGAAGGAAATGTTAGACACTAGTATAAGATACTTCCTCCTAGTAGTATCTCCTCCTTAAAATATTTTCACTCTGTTTTTCATGATTATTACAAAATTATGTATCCAACGGAATAAATTTCTAATAATTATTGTGAATCATAATTTAGATGAGTATGATAATCTAGAATTTAAAGAAACCCCATGTTCTGACAATGATGATGATCTAGGTGGATAGTGGTGGCCACCTGCCAATTCCACTTGGACCCCCACCATTGTTTCTTTCATTTTTTCAATTTCCTTAAATGTAGCACAATTTACTATTTTTAGCCGTTTTGAGGCCCTAAACAATGTTTTTTGGGAAAGCTAAGAGAAACATGGGTCCAAGGACCGATGTTTCTCTTCCCAAAGTTGTATTCCTCAGATAGATCTTTCTAATGAGGTATTGTGAGTGTCAAACGGAGATCATATGCCAAAGTTACGACCCCGGGAAGTTGATGTACCAATTTACCCAAAATGGGGCCCATAGTTTGGCGCTTCCTCTCCTAGGGTTAGGTTTTTGGATGTTTAGGGTTTTCCATTGTTTCTCAACAATAAATAGGCCTTTGAGCCTAATTGTAATATAGTTCAAAGGCATGTAGCCACCACATCTCTTCTCAGAGATAAGCTACCATCACCCTAGCTAGTTTATTTCCATTTCTGTTTGTAAGCATATTTCAGTATTTTATAGTAATGAAATGAAGTATTATTTCTGTTGCATCTCTATATGTATGGTTATATCTATAATTTTTTGTGTTCCTGTTTAAATCCGGATCAATGGTATCAGAGCAGTCTACTCTTTCTCTATCTTTCTTTGCATGTCCCCAACGAGGTCGGGATATAAGGAGTTAGGGCTTGAACTAGTCGAACCTTTGCAAGACTAGCCTTGCAAATCCCGACAGCCTCCCATGGCAAATGAAAAGAAAGACGAGGGGTCAGGAGATCCTATCAAAATCTTGCTCGAAGTGGCCCTCGAGTGACAAAGGAACACGATAATGGACAACTTTGCCCAAATCCTTCAGCGACTACCTAGGGATGACACATCTACTTCTAGCAA
This sequence comes from Pinus tabuliformis, assembly GCA_031772625.1. Lineage (NCBI taxonomy): Eukaryota > Viridiplantae > Streptophyta > Pinopsida > Pinales > Pinaceae > Pinus > Pinus tabuliformis. Next base: position 430,883,429 of record CM062814.1, on the reverse strand, counting down.
CTACTCTCGAAGCACCACACCCTTTAAGGTACAAGTTAACTTTGACATTCCCATATTTTAGGGTTAGATAGATGTATACACCGTAGATAAATGGTTAAATATTCTAGAAGGGTATTTTTCTATTCATGATTTTTCCAGCTGGGAAAAGATTACTTTCGCTCTTCTAAAAGATGCCCCCCATGTTAAGGACTGGTGGGAAACCTACTGTGAGAAGAAGGATGAAAGTACATCATCACTGTTTTCAACTGCACCCACTTGGAATTCATTCTGGGCTACCATCAAGGAGCAGTACTACCATCAAGGAAGCTATGAGGACCAATACATAAAGTGGACCATGCTGCGGTAGGGAAGGGACCAGGACGTGATGGAGTTTACCAATATTTTCCATACCCTTTGTACAAAGTTGGGTATCAAGGATTCAAAGCAACATTTGGTAGTCAAATAAACAACTACCTGCACAGGTACATCTAGGATGAAATAGAATTTCTGAACATCTCCTGCTCAGCATGACATACCGATATGCTGTCAAGATCGAGAAAAAGTTTAAACAGAAGAAGCAAGACTTTGGATCTGCGAAATTGAAGACAAGGAAAGTTGCTCACAAACCACAGAACAAAGGATAAAGCCAAGGCGGGGCTGCCCAAGAAAACTTGCCAAAGCTACAAGCAAATAACAGCGTCACGAAGCCAAAAAAGGACACGGGAAAGTGGTGTGAGTTCCATAAGAGCTCCACTCAAAACAAAAGTGAGTGTTGGGACAAGAAATCACTGGTGGCTGAGCTAAAGATATTAGAATCAGATGCATTTTCTAAGTCTGAGTCAGAACCTGATAAGGGGAATGACAAAGGGAAGTAGCTTATCGATGCGAAGCCCAACGCCATCGTTGCCACCACGAAGATCTAGAAGGGGGAACCCAAAGATCTAGAGGAGGAGGAGTGCCTCTTCCACTCCCAGGTGTGGGTAAAGGGCTCCCCACTACAGTTCATTGTCGACATTAGGAGCCAAAAGAACCTTATTTCAGAAGAGGTCGTGAAGCAGTTGGGCTTACCGACCACAGCATATCCACAACCATGCATCATCGGGTGGGTTCACCAAGAACGAGATCTTCACGTGAACCAGTAGTGTCGCATTCCATACAACATCAAGCCCTTCACGAATGAGGTATTGTGTGACATTGCTCCCCTTGATGTTTGTGATGTAGTATTAGGCCAACCATACTTGTGGAAGCAACATGCTGTGTATGAATCAAGGCCTCATGCTGTTATTGTTACTTCGGGAAATAAGTTGTACAAGATACCAGAGGTAGCACTGCCTACTTCCATCTATTTGGTTATTGCAAAACAATGCAGTAAGCACATTTCAAGAACCAGGAAATTTGTTTTCCTAATGATACGCCCTCAAGGAAAGAAGAAGATGGTGGCCACCACCTCTAGATAGGGCCCCTCCGCACGACAACTACCGATGGAAAAGGTCATGGAGGAGTACGAGGACATATTCACATCCACCATAGGGGTTCCTATGCACTGTTAGGTCAAGCATTCCATCGATCTAACCCCAAGTGTGCCACTGCCCAATGGACTAATCTATCAGTGCTCCGTTCTAAAGAACGATGAAATCAAGAGGCAGATTCAGGAGTTGTTGTAGAAAGGTCACATCCATCCAAGTTCATCACCCTGTGGGAGCCCAATCATATTGGTATAGAAGAAGGATGGGACTTGGAGACTCTGTATTGACTATCGGGTGTTGAATAAGATCACTGTCCATAATAGGTACCCGATCCCACGGATTGATGACCTCCTGGACCAACTGAAGGGGGGAAAATATTTCACCAAGATCGATTTGAAGTCAGGAGATCACCAAGTACCAATCGAACCCTATGATGTGTGGAAGACTGCCTTCAAAACCAAGAAGGACCTTTACAAATGGTTGGTTATGCCTTTTGGGTTGATGAATGCTCCTGCAACCTTCATAAGGCTAATGGATGAAATCTTGCAGCTATTCACCAACTCATTTGTAGTGGTATACTTGGGTGACATCCTGTTCTTCAACCAGAGTTGGGAAGAGCACCACCACCACATCTGACAGGTCCTCCAAACACTGCGATCACACAAGTTATGTGCCAATTTGGAGAAATGCACTTTTGGCATGACCTAGGTTCAGTGTCTAGGATACATTATTGGTGAATTGGGGGTGCATGTGGATCCAACCAAGATCCAAGTCATTTAGGATTGGCCATCTCCAACCACTCTGACAGAGCTCCGCAGCTTTCTAGGTCTTACCAACTTCTACGTAGGTTCGTGTTGGGATTTTCTCATATCACTTGGCCCTTGAGTCAAGTCACCAAGGGAGGAGTGAATGAAAAATTATGTTGGTCTGAATCTCAACAAAAGGCATTCACAGAGTTGAAACATCGCCTCTACTCACCACCAATGCTCAAATTACCAGACTTGCAACAACCATTTGAGGTCGAGACAAATGCCTCTGACTATGCCATTGGGCAGTCCTTACTCAACACGGGCATCCAGTGGCATATCACAATGAGACACTTTTAGACACATTCTACAAGTATCCCACTTATGACAAAGAGATGTATTCCATTGTGTAGGCCTGCTGACAATGGAAGCATTACATTTTGGGGAAGGAAACGATCATCCACACAGACCACCGACCCTTGTAGTTCATATAGACCCAAGGGAAATTTCGGAATGATCGCCATCATAAATGGTCCACATACCTGCAACAGTTCCATTTGAATACCAAGTATAAGAAGGGCAACACCAATAATGTTGCAGATTGCCTCAGTTGACCACCGATCATGGCGTTAACCACCCTGCTCAACTCTTGTGGGAACGAGACTTTTGATTGGCCACTTCTCTACAAAAGCGACATAGAATTTGGCCATACATACTAGACACTCTTTAAGGGTCAACATGTTCTAGATTGTCACCTCCAGGATGCCCTGTTATCAAGGATAATTTTAGGGGTGAATGTTCGCCCTTTAGCGAAATTAAGGGGTTTTAAATTTTTAGTGGGCGAATATTTTGTATCATAGTACATTTTTACAAATCACCTCAAATAGCCCACCTTATTTTAAGGGAGAGGGTAAAAAAGGTAAATTTAGCCCTTGAAATTAGGACTTACAACCTTCCATTCGCCCATTTTCAAGAATAGGTTTTATTTAAGTGAATCCATTTGCCCATTTTCAAGAATAGGTTTTATTTAAGTGAATCCTATGGGCCAAATACCATATTTATAAAAGAGGTATGGTAAATTAATAAAATTATAAATAAATGAGAGGTATGGTAAATAAATAAAACATTTTTTATATTTACTCCATAAGTCACCTTATATACATGTAAGGGTGTAAACAAATAAAAATATAAGTAAAGTGGAGGTATGGTAAATAAATAAAACGTCTTTTTATACTTACTCAAAAGGTATGGTAAATAAATTAAAATATAAATAAACTAGACGTATCATAAATAAATAAAACCTCTTTTTATATTTAGTCTATAACCCTCGTTCTATTTATGAAGGCTCAAGAAAGAGGTTTTATTTAATTGAATCCTATGGACCAAATACCATATTTGTAAAAGAGGTATGGTAAATTAATAAAAATATAAATAAACGAGAGGTATGGTAAACAAATAAAACATTTTTTTATATTTACTCCATAAGTCACCTTATATTTACGAGCACTCAAAAAATGGGTTATGCAAAAAACCATTATTAACGCTCATATTAGAATTAATAAAAATAAAAATGGCACATGGTATTGACCCATGGTATTCACCAAAAGGGCACATGGTATTGACCCATGGTATTCACCTGGAATGTAGCCTATTTAAATGGGGTAATTAAACCAACATGTAGCCTATGCTAAGATTCACTAGGACTTTACAAAGTTTTATTATTTAGTGAAAGACTCGCCAAGATCTTACAAGATTTTATAATTGAGTAAAATATTCGCCATGCCTGGTGAGAGATTCACCAAACAATTATATATATATATATATATATATATATATATATATATATATATATATATATATATATATATATATATATATATATATATATATTGATAAAATCGCCTTCCATTTTTCCTATATACCATGGAGATTCTCCCATTTATTATATTTATAAATTTAGGGGGGGTTCTTAAAATTTTCCCTGCCTATTATGCTACTTGGGTTACCTTTGTGTTCCTTTAAGTGAGCGTGCCAAGATGATTTGGGAAGCACACTATAGTCAGGTTACTGGGCATTTCGGGGTCAAGAAAATGGTGGCAGTACTAGAGAAGTGTTTCTATTGGGTGAATCTTCGACAGGATGTCGGGAAGTACATTAGATCATGCACTTCCTGCACCATTACCAAACCTACCATCAAGAAGCAAGGCCTCTATACACCATTTCCTACCCCTAGTCCACCTTGGGAATCCATCTCCATGGATTACATGTCAGTCCTTCCTTCTACTAAGCATGGAAATGACCGTGTTTTTGTGGTAGTCGACAGGTTCTCGAAGATGGCCATTATGGTGGTTTGTAAGAAGAATATCATAGTGGAATCCACTGCTAAACTCTTCTTTGAATGAGTGTGGGTACAATTTGGGATCCCACAGTCTATCATCTCAGATAGGGACAACAAGTTCCTCAGTACATTTTGTTCCAGTCTCTGGTCGATGCTGGACACCAAACTCACTAAGTCCACAACCTTCCATCCCCAAACTAATGGCCAGACATAGGTTGTCAATAGGATGATCATACACATTCTGCACATGTACAACTCAAATCATCCACACACATGGGATAAGAGTCTTCCTTATGTTCAGCACAGCTATACCTGGGCTCTTCACAACTCAACTGGCCACAACCCTTTTCAGGTGGGCCTGGGATTCTAGCCACTATGTCCATGGGCTAATTTTCTATACTTTTTCCAAAAAAAAGGTTTTCTAATTTCCATTTTTTTGTAAAAATGATTTGCCCAAATTTTATTTTTATTTTACCCTAAAAATCGCCAAAAAATTATATATAGACTATATACAAATATTATAAATTTGAATACTTTTACAAAAATATCTCCAAACATTTTATAGATTTCATAGTATGGACTAGTGGATTCGCCAAGGTTTCTAAACTTTAAGATAAATTTCCATCCTTAAAATTTTCCCTAGTCCCATTGATGTGGCCATGTCATTTGCAGCTACTCAGGTAGATTTGACTCATGTCTAGTCCGAAACAGATAAGGAAAACAACTTCATTGAGCACATCCAAGATATTTTCCAGTAGGTCCACAACATTTTGGAGAAATCAAATGCCAAGTACAAGTAGCGACATGATCAACATTGGGTGCAACACAAGTTTCAGGTGGGCGACAAAGTCTGGTTGCATTTTCAAAAGGAATGCCTTACTGGAGCCTATTGGAAACTCAAACCACTCTTATATTGTCCTTACGCCATTACTAAGGTTGTGGGAGACAACGCATTTGAGCTCAGCATTCCCCCATTCCTTGGCCTGCACCCAGTGTTCAATGTTGACCGCCTTCGACTATACTTTCCACCATTACTAGACACATCTGACATTGCAGAACAACTTACACCCACAGCTTTAAATCTAAATTGCATGGAACAAGCTGCAACTAATTGGATCATGGACACATAGATCAAGCACACTCACCAGTAGAAGATCCAACTGTATCGAGTTGTCAAAGAAGACCAACTCCTTCACTAGGGAAAGTGGCTCATCAGGGACCAAGTTCAGCAGAAGTTTCCTCATCTCATGGAGAAACTCAATGCAATGGGGACCATTTCTTCCTAATGGGGGAGGAATGATCCAGGTGGATATTGGTGGCCACATGCCAATTCCACTTGGACCCCCACCATTGTTTGTTTCAGTTTTTCAGTTTCCTTAATTGTAGCACAATTTACTATTTTTAGTAGTGTTTCGGGTCCTGGACTTCTGGAGCCGTTTTGAGGCCCTAAGTGACATTTTTTGGGAAAACTGGGAACAACATGGGTCCATTATTGAATGTTTCTCTTCCCAAAGTTGTATTCCTCGAATAGATGTTTCTAACGTGGTATTGTGCACGTCAAACGAAGATCATATGCCAAAGTTATGACCCCAAGAATTTGATGTACCAATTTACCCAAAACGGGGCCCATAGTTTGGTGCTTCATCTCCTAGGGTTAGGTTTTTGGATGTTTCGGGTTTTCCATTGTTTCTCAACAATAAATAGGCCTTCCAGCCTCATTTTAAGACATTTTAGAGGCATGTAGTTGCCACATATCTTCTCAAAGATAAGCTACCATCGCCCTAGGTAGTTTATTTCCATTTCTGTTTGTAAGCATATTTCAGTATTTTACAGTAATGAAATGAAGTATTATTTCTGCTACATCTCTATAAGTATGGTTATATCTGTAATTTCTTACATTCCTGTTTAAATCTGGATCCAATGAAGAGCCCGATTTTGAAGGTTTCATAAGGAATTTTAAAATTTAAGTTTCTAAGATGATTACAAATATGATAATTTCAAGGAACTGTGTTCATTTTCTCTTGCTCCTCAAACTCAATTTTCCATTGAACATAAGATGAGAGGAGATGAAAAGGTGTATGTATGTTTTGAGCAATATGAAAGTCTTTTTCTATGTATGTATGTCCTTTTTCCATGATCATACAGTAACAAAGTTTTTGAAGAAAGTTATTTTGAAGAGGACACTTCTACAAACCCTAATCAAGAAAAATATTTATCTTATGCTTGTCAACAAACAATTGATCAAGACCCTTTTCAAATAGGTGATTTGGTTCCCCAGACATCTTCAGATGAAAAAATATGTGATAATATTTGTAGTTGTTATGATTCTGGTGCATATGAGATTTATGTCGATTATTGGGACAAAGTGCCAATATACAATGAATATGAAGATGAACCATTTACTCCCTCTTGAAATCCTAAATTAGATGAAATTATGCTTACAAGTGTAAATTTACAAACATTGTGTTATTCTAATCCTTGTAATGATAATAAGTGTATTGAAAATTAGGATATGACTAATTTAAAACCCTTCTGTATTGAACCTTTCTATTATAATTGTATTGTATATCAAATAGAATATGCACTAGACCTTATGGTTGTTAATGTGATGAACTTTTTTGTTGTCTTGTTATTTTCAAACTGTAATATGACTAACCCAATGATAGTACAAGATAGCCACGAGATAGAAACATACAAACATTCTTCTCATGAATAGGTTGTTGATATTCATAGGGACTATCCACTGAGGTTCATACAGTGTAGTGTGATTTTGTCGAGGAATGAATGAGAAAATATTTTGAAAAAAAAAATCATGTTATCAATCAAGCATATTTCGTGAAAGCTTGGTAAGTGAATTATTTCCTTATTTCTTGTAATATCCCCTGGTTAATATTTTCCCTTTGTAAATAAATTGTAATTAAATTAAAGGTGGAGAGAAGGGACATGAATTCCAGTTTCTTGGTGAAGAGGTTTCCTGAGGAAATGGAAAGATTAAATGCTTCAACCATGGGTTGGCTAGGAAGCTTAAATGAGCTAATTGTGCATTAAGTTCAACTAAAAAGACAAGGACAAGCCTAGGTGTCCTTTAAGCCAAATAACAAAAAAGAGAGTTGAGAGGGAGAACTAAGAAGAATTCAAATATATGTAGTTGAGAGGCAGATAACTCACTCTCATGCCTATGCAGAGTAAGAGAGTTAGCACAATAGTGATCAAAAAACACAATTATCAAGTTATAGAGTAAGTGAACTAGCTAAGGAACATTCAAGGAGACTTGTTAGGTGAAAAACATAGTGTATAGAATTGGCTTGCATGAAGGTTAAAGAACCACTAGAAGCTTGTGGATTGATGAACGACTAGCTAGGAGAGAACCACCAAGGTACTTGGGGAATCGATGAACCAACATGTGTTTACAACATTGGTGCATGCTCTCATTAGTAAATTATCTAGTAAAAATGGCTTATATGCTCCTACAATAACTTAACCACTGGTAAATATTTCTTAATGTGGACTCCTTTCTCCTAAATGTGAGCTAAAAACTCTTTACACTCTAGTATCCTAGTATGGATGTGATTGTGCCTGAAAATATTGAATCATAGTGTGTGTATCATGTTTTAGTTGTTCAGTTGTTTGAAATTTCTCAGAAGCACTCCACCTCATGCACTATAATTTGGCTAAAGGGTGAAAACTACAAGTAATTGTGGTTGTATATTTTCTATGGTTGGATGGGGAGTTAGAGTCCCACTCTCAGTTGATAGGACTCTTATAAGATAAGTTCACTCTTATGTTTCATTCCTGAATTGGTTATTATGTCTCTAAAATTTTCATGGAAATAATGTTATGCTAATTTTGTGGAGCATTGTTCTTGCATACATGAAGAATGTAAATAATTGCGTAAATGTCCTACGATATGGTCCACTACTTATGGATGTACTAATCTTGAAATAATTTAAGCCTACATGTGCATGAAGGGATTGAAATCTCCATAAATGAGTAATTTAACTACATAGACCTATTGATATGTTTGGTATTTAAGATATTGACTAGCATATGTTAATAATAAGGAAAAGTGTTTTCATGTGTAGAAGTGTTCCACAAACATTTTCTTTGGAACAATTTAATTCATGTAATTATTTGAGTCTGTAAATTGGTCTAAATGGCTTGTGTATTGAGAGATGGGTATATCTTTGTAATATTTATCATTATGTTGAAGGAATGGGTCGATTCCTATGTTCATTCTGAGATCAAATTTAATCTATTTATTTGATCATGGAGGATAGGTAAAATCTTGTCATCAAATATCTTTCTTTGTTTTAATGATTTGTATAACAGGCCTATATATCTAGCTCGCATTTATTTACAATATCGAGAAGGATAAAATTAATCAAATGATTAACGTATATAAATATATGTGTTGAATGTGATGGATAGATCCCTGTTAAAAGCTCCAGAGGGATCAAATACATTTTCCTATATATATATATATATATATATATATATATGACAGGTGTTAAGGTAAGAGTCCCTTGAAAAACTACCTGGTTCAAGCTTATACATATAGAACGAGTGGGAACTGAGCCTTAGTACTCACATGGAGTGGGTGTTAAAATGCAGTGACTTACATATAATATAACGGCCATGAATGAGTTCTGAGGGAAGAAAGGCTAAGGTACTTCAGCCTTCACTTAAGCCATATGGATTGAATTTTAGGGATAAAAAACAATGGGGAACCTAAACCTGGTAGCCGAAGAAATCGAGTGCCATAACCAAGTGTGTGAGCTTGGGAGATATGGGTTGTGGATGAATGAGCATTCATGGTTGTTGGATGACCCCAAAGGTTTGGAACCCAAAGGCTTTAAGTGTAGCACCAAGGCAAATTCTCAGGGTCAAACTCCAAGGATGATGTGGTAGTGGGGCCTATTGGATTCCCATGACAATGAAGGAAGTTTTGGTCAAACAATTCGTGAACCCCCCAAGGTGGGATACACGTTGAGATGGAGTATGACATGGAGGATGCAATGTGGAATGAAGTAGCCGCGGGGAATTTTCCTAGATGTTTTGATAGGGAGCAAGAAATAACCCTTCAGGGATTCTTTACAACACCGTGATGTGGCCTTTAAAGGCTTGCACCCATATACCCCTTCTTATGGTACACATGCTATGTATTGGGTCACACATTTTATATATTGGGTTATTACATGACTAGTATGAGTGGATCGACAATTACATGGATTTACCATGAAGGTGGTGACATGGCAGATGACTAGGGTAGGCATGTGGGTGCCACGTGGTAGATTAAATTATGTGGCGCTCTTGGATAAGATATATTTAAATGGCCATATCTTGTGGTTTGGAATTTAGATCAAGAAAACTTTCTATCATTGGAATTGTCTTGATGAGACAAATGCAATGGTGTTATCTGTTTTAATTTTTAAGGAAGTGAGGAAAGTTTGAAACAATTGGACCCCATTTCCATAATTGGACCTTAGTGATTGGGTTAGCATAATAACTACCTCCTTCTAGCCTTAGTTAAGTCTAGGGTTAGTGGCGGGTATGTTGCACAGTGGTATCATAGCACCCAAGTTCAACACTTGGATTGGATGAGTTTTATCGCAAAAGTAACCAAGCAAAGGTTCAACACTAGACCTTAAAGGTCTAGTGAGGTCTTAAAACCTTTTGGATATGTGTTAGAAACCTGAATGTTATTGTGAATGGATTGATTTTATGATTTTGTGTGTATTTTTATGCTTGTTACATGATACTAACAATATATTTAATTTTATTGATACTAATGTGTTAATCAAGGTGTAACGTTACAACTAGCTTTACACCATCAAATTTCCAGCAGTTAGCTAAGGTGATAGTGTTTATTATGCTAGTGAATTTTGTTAAAATATAAAGGTTATGTGTGTGTGTATGATATCACATAAAATATATTAATTCCCATACAGATGAAAGTCAAAGACCACAAGAACAATGAAGGGTGGAACAATATTCAACCAACATACCAAGGATAGAATAGAAAAATGGTGTAGTATATCTCTGGCCAATCACAACATGAACATGAAGAGGAAATATTAGTTTAACAGAAAGGAGGGGAAGAATCGTTTCATTGGATAGACACATTGAGAAGCATGAGAGTATAGATAAGGAGTTGTAAAGTTGATAATGAGAGGCATGTTAGAGTGCAAGGAAAGTAAGATGAATTCAATGCAGTCATATTGCAAAGCCTATTAGACCTACAAAGGTAGAGGTAACAAGAGTTTGGGATCAACCATAGAGGCTATTGGACCTCATATTTGTCATATTTTCCTTGCCTTACTTCCTAGTTTTCATATCATTTTCTAAATTATTTTGTGAAATTAAATTATGGTAATTAGTATAGTAGGTACTTTAGTAGTATTCTATATGAATTTATCATTTTATTATTTTCTGAAAAAATTCGATCAATAAAATGTTATTTCCTAATGAATGGATCATCATTATTGGATGGGAATCTATTGACACTTTGATATCTAATGAATGGAGCATAAGTCTCAAGTTGTTACACCCTGTTTGGAATGAACTAGTTGAGGATGACCTCTTGACCTGGATTTTTGGATACATTAAGATATTTGTAACTTAAATGAGCCTCTTGAGAATCTTTAGATTCTCATGATTGCTTATTATTAAAAATATATTCTCTCATCTTTAACTTTTACTGTTATGATCTAAAAATCAGCATTGAACCTCGAAAGCGGTTGTTCAAGTTGTAATATTTTTGACACAAGCTTAGACTCTTGATTACATTAATTGTGTTGGCATTATGATACAAGTATTGTCCTTGATGGCAACTCTACAAGTCAACTCAGATTTGATAAGAGGCTAACATGAATATTCAGAGGCAATAGGGCAGTGGTACAGAGGATCAAGAAGATGGAACTAAGGTCTATTGATCAGAATAAATAAGTTGAAGGAAGAAGATGATGTAAGAGCAGTTTAAGAGATACACACAATTTCACTTAGTCCAAGAAGCGTATACATGCAGGTACTTAGAACATAAATAGCATATAACGTACACACACACTCCCATAGAAGGAAAAGTGCGTAAATGTTGAAAACCATGGTTTTGGTCCAAGGTATCTTTGGACCAAGATATTGACCCTAGGTATTTAGTCCGAGGTATCTGGCCCGTGATATTCAGAGATGAATGATCTATTAGATTAGTATTGTTGATTTATTGCTATTGCTATCTTACTATTTTCTGTCAATGAAGTCTTCTTAGATCTGAATGTAAATCTAAATGCATAAGGAGGTTGATATTTGATTGATTGTATAAGTGAGAAGAACTATTTTTTGTTGCATGCCTTTGTGAAGTTTTGTAAGTTCACAGTAGATGTTTAGTACACTGCTAGTTGGTACAGTTTTTGATTCAGATATTTTATGATTCAGAATCTTTAGAATTATACGCAGGTTGGGCTCAAGGAAGTAGCGTATACATGTAGGTTTTCTTCATTGAAGTAGCGTATACAGTTTGACATATGAATTTTTGAGGTTTCAGTTGGTTTTGAATGTTGATAGAAGTTTCTGGGTTCATCACAGTGTTTTGATGATAATGATCTGATTGTTTCAGATTAACTAAACATTGGTTGATGAAGTTTGAGTTTCTAAATTTCTGACGGGTTATTGATGAGTCAAGGTCTTCATATATCTTGATATGTGATAGGAGCATCTAGTTTGAAAATTCATGAAACGTGGTCCCTGGTGGAAGAGTGGAGTTTTTTGTAGGCTGGTACCTATGTACTAGTAAACATATTGGCTAGTACAAGAGCTAGGGGGTTATATCTCCCTTCCAGTAGAAGCTGGAGAATGAGAGAAGGTTGTAACCTTATGTAGCTAGAAGCCTGTGTACGGGTATGAGTTTGCACTAGTACATGATTGTAAACAGATTTTCTTATTATTAAAAAAGACATAGACGACAACAGTAGGTGGTTTTCACTCACATTGGGTTTCCACCTTAAATCTTGGTGTTCATGTGTGTTTCTTATGTGTAATGGTTTATTATGTTTATACTACACATGTTACTAATCAATGATTGATGAAGTATTGATGCACTGATTAAAGATCAACATATGATGAATTAACTGAATCATAAGTTTATTGCATAAATGATGGTTTCCTTAAAGATAGTTGTGTGTACATGCTAGTTCCCCTCTCTGAAGTAGTGTATATAAATCTTATTATGAAAAATAAACATTCTTGATTTGATAATACTGATTCACCCCCTGTCTCAGTATTATTTCCAACAATTGTTATTAGAGCAAGTTCTTCAGAAGAAGCTTGATCACTTGAATGAAGATCCATCAAGATGAATAATTACGAAAGCATGGGATCCATCAGATCGCCAATCTTCGATGGGAGAAACTTTGTTTATTGCAAGATAAGAACCATAGCCTATCTACAATCTCTTGTAACAGATGTCTGGGAAATTGTGGAAGGAGGATATAAATTTCCAACATCAATTCCTACAGACACGACAGGTAAAAAGCAATATAAAACCAATGCCAAAGTTGTCAATACTTTATCGGGAAGTTTGTCACAATCAGAGTTTGTCAAAGTCATGTAGCTCAAATCAACCAAAGAGATATGGGACAAAATCATTCAGAGCTACGAATGAGACTCTCAGGTAAAACGTGCTAATCTTCAAACTCTCAGAATTCGGTATGAAATTCTTAAGATGCATAGTGATGAGAATATAGATAGTTACTTCTTACTTATATATGAGGTTGTTAATTGTATGAAGAATCTGGGTGGAGAAATAAAGGAAGTTACCTTAGTTGAGAAAATTTTGCGATCCTTGTCTGCTAAATTTGAATCAAAAGTGTCTGCCAGAGAAGAAAAACAGGATTTGCAGAATATCACTATGAACCAGCTTCATGGAATCCTAACTGCTTTTGAGATGAGAAAAGCAGGTCCATCAGATATGAGAGAAGCCGCATTTAAAGCTTCAGAAAAAGGAAAATAAAAGGAAGAACACAATGAATCAGGACACATTTAAGAAGAAGAAGATGAGGTAAATTTTGTTAAGAAGCTTCAACGGGGTTTTGGAAGGTTCAGAGGTAAGCTACCTTTCAAATTATTTTCTTGTGGTAGAGTCAGTCATTATGCTGCCAGATGTCCTCATAAAGATAAATATGAACAATGAAAGGAATACGAAAAAGAGAATAGGAAACAATTTGTGAATAGAGGGAGTTACTATACTCATGAAGATAGCGATGGTTTATCTAATAGTGATGAAGATGAAACTAGTCAAGATTGCAGACTTCTCATGGCTTATGATAGTGATGATTTTGGGATAGTTTAGAAGAGGATAATGATGTTTTATCTAATAGTGATGATTATAGACTTCTCATGGCTTATGAAAATGATGATTTTTGGGATGCTTTAGAAGAGGAAAATTTTCATGAAGAAATATCTAAACTCAAAATCTATTTAGAAGAAAAGAATATGATAATAGATACCTTGACATACCAACTTGCTGAAAAAGAAAAACACAATGAAAAACTAGAATGTGAAATTGTGGGTCTAAGAAAAGATATTGAGAAAACAAAGTCTCTCAATCTTAGATTTTCTAAAGGATCAGAAACTTTAAATGAAATTATCAAAGATCAATGTTTTCCTCTGATAAAGATAGGTCTTGGATATACTGAAGAAGCATCTCAATCATAGAAGTCATCAACCTCCACCAAAATCTATCTTGATGCAGCAAAGACCAGTGAACAGTATGACAATTGTCAGCAAAGGCATAAATCTGATCACCAGGTAAATCATACTCAATTTTCTCCAAGGATGAATATCAATAGAAGCCACAACCAAACTCAGGCAAATCATGCTCAATTTTCCCCAAAGATGAATATCAATAGAAACTACAATCAACAAGTAAATAGATTCAATAGTCGCAGAAACTTATTTAATGGGCAATGTTTTTCATGTCATAATTTTGGGCACAAAGTTGCTCAATGCGTTGCTTACAAAACCATCATGACTAGAGAAGCACAAAATCAAAGGAATGTAATAGAGATCAAGAGATGTTCCTATAATAACTTTTCTCCTCTTGAAAATGAAATAGAATGCTCAATTTGTAACAACTTTGGTCATGAAGAATTTGAATGCAGGATCAAATTTTGGAAAACACCTCAAAGGGAGAAAACACCATTAAATCCCAAGATATGGAGAAGGAAAGAATCTCAAACAGAAAGATGTGGTATAGCCTTGTATGCAAAAGGACAAGAAAATCAGTGGTACATCGATAGTGGATGCTCCAAACATATGACAAGTGACAAAGAGAAACTTCACTCATACAATGCCTTAGAAAAGGAAAAGAATGCCTCATTTGGAAATGACACTCCAGCTGTCATAAAATGTAAAGGTTCTGTTTTCTTGAAAGAAAAGGTTAAAGCTGGAAATGTTATGTATGTAGATGGTTTAAAGCATAACCTATTGAGTGTCAGTCAAATGTGTGATCGAGGAAACGAAGTGGTGTTTCGATCAAACGGATGTGTTGTTCGTGAGCTTGATACAGGAGAGACCGTGATCAAAGGTACAAGAACTCCAAAGAACTTATACATACTCAAAGGTGGACAACAACAGTGCTATCTAAGAAAAAATGATGAAAACTGGCTGTGGCATAGAATATTGGGACATCTAAGCTTTTCTGAAATAAGAAAAGCATGCAGACTCAAGGTTGTTCGTGATCTTCCAGATATTAGCATCCCAGAAAATACAATATGAAAACCATGTCAAATCAGTAAGAAAACCAGAGTTCACTTCATGGAAAAAGAAGGGTTAGCTAGTAAGCCTCTTGAACTTATCCATACTGATTTATGTGGACCAACAAGGAAAAAGTCACCTCGTGGAGAAGAATATTTTATTTTGTTCATTGATGATTTTTTCAGAATGTGTTGGATAGGTATTCTAAAGCATAAAGATGAAGCATTTGAAAATTTCCAAGCCTTCAAAGCTTTGGTTGAAAATGAATCAGATCGAAAAATCAAATGCCTCAGATCTGATCGAGGAGGGGAATTTATATCGGATGAATTCTTTGAATTTTGTGAACAACATGGAATAAAAAGGGAATTCTCCACTACAAGAACACCTCAATAAAATGATGTAGTAGAAAGGATGAACAGAAAGGTTCAACAAATGGCTTGAGCCATGCTAGATGAATCTGGAACTCCTGCAACCTTCTGGAGTGAAGTTGCATTCGCTGATGTGACTATTCTCAACAAAGCAAATGCTCGGGTAAATAACACTCAAACTCCACATGAACTTTGGTATGGTAAGACTCCTACTGTAAAATACTTTAAAGTTTTTGGAAGAAAATGTTTTATCAAAAGCATTGATGAAAAACTTGGTAAGTTTTAACCTAGAGGAGATGAAGGGATTCTTCTTATTTATTCTTCCAGAAGTAAAGGATATAAATGTTATAATAAAATACTTGGGAAAATTGTTGAAAGCATTGATGTTGTAGTTGATGAAGCATGCAGAAATCCAAAATAGATAAAATCAACAAAAGATTATGATAATGAGGAAAATGGGGATTACTTTCCCACATCAAATCAAAATTATATTGAAGAAGAAACCAATGAAGCACCAGAAGAAGATATAATGGTAGAAGAAAAGACTCCGTCGAGGTATGTTTAGAAAAATCATCCAGAAACTCAAATTTTAGGAGAAATGGAGGATGGTGTACAGACAAGAAGAACTATTACAGGGACCTCAAGCTATCTAGCATTACTATCCTCCACCAAACCTAAAAATGTAAATGAAGCATGCAAAGATGAATGTTGGGTCAAGGCCATGGATGAAGAACTTGAACAAATTGAAAAGAATGACACTTGGGAATTAGTTCCTAGACCTCATGATAAAAATATTATAGGAACTAAATGGATATTCAAGAACAAGTTGAATGAAAATGGAAAAGTCATTATAAACAAGGCCATACTTGTTTGTGAAGGGTATGCTCAACAAGAAGGTATAAATTTTGAAGAAACTATTGCACCTGTTGCCAGACTTGAAGCCATAAGAATGTTTCTAGCTATTTCTAGTTTTCAGAAATTCAAAGTATACCAAATGGATGTAAAATAAACCTTCCTTAATGGAGATTTAGAAGAAGAAGTTCAGCCAGAAGGATTCATTCTTGGAAATGATACAAAACTTGTATGTAGACTCAAAAAGGCTCTCTATGGTCTGAAACAGGTTCCAAGGGCTTGGTATTACCACCTTGACAAATATCTACACCAATAAGGTTTTACAAAAGGTTCTACAGATAGAAATTTATATACAAAGATTGAAAATGATAATTGCTAATTATTATTGTTTATGTTGATGATATCATTTTTGGTAGCAATGAAGAATCCATGAGTTAGAATTTTGCTTCAGTAATGTAGCAAGAATTTGAAATGTCCTTGCTTGGTGAACTTACCTATTTTCTTGGTCTACAAGTTCAACAAACTAAAGATGGCATTTTTCTTTCACAAACCAAATATCTCAAGCAGATTTTGAAAAAGTACGGAATGAAAGATTCTAAACCTGTATGTACTCCAATGGTAACAAGATGTAGTCTCAGCTCAAATGATGAATCAGCAGCAGTACATCAACCAACTTACAGATCCATGATTGGCAGTCTGCTTTATCTAATAGGTACCTGACCTGACATCATGCATGCAGTAGGAATAGTTGGAAGATTCCAAGCAAATCCAAAGGAATCACACCTTCAGGCAGTCAAAAGAATTTTCAAATATCTTCAAGGAACTCAGGACTTTGGACTATGGTATCCTAGAGATGCAGATCTCACTCTTCATGCATATACAGATGCAGATTGGGCAAGAAGTGTTGATGATAGAAAAATCACTAGTGGTGGTGCATTCTATATGGGTTCCAGGTTAGTGTCTTGGTTCAGCAAGAAACAAAGTTCAATTGCTTTATCTATAGCTGAAGCAGAATATGTGGTTGTTGCATCTTGCTGCACACAACTACTTTGGATGATGCAAACTTTGCAAGACAACCAGATCACATGTACTCCACCCATCTCTATTCTATGTGATAATACAAGTGCCATCAGTATTTCAAAGAATCCAGTCATGCACTCCAAGACCAAGCACATACCCATCAAGTACCATTTTCTACGAGAACAAGTGCTTGAACAAAAGGTCAAATTGGAGTATGTCCCCTCCAAAGAACAAGTTGAGGGTAATTCACTAAATCACCACCTAGAGAAACATTTGAATATCTCATAGAAAATTTGGGAGTTGTTGCTGCATTATCCTGCTGTTAAATCCAGCTTTTTAGAGGAAGTTTACTACACGCTAATTTTATGTAGTATATGCGTGGGTCCACACGGGTTGCCTTGGTTGAAAGCGCGTATATGTTTTTCTAACAAAAAAACAGTGGTAGCACAAGTTCAGGGGGAGCGTTCACATTCCACATTGTTGGCATTATGGTTGCTGAACTCAGCTATTTCTTAGTTGCATCAGTCATTAGTGTGATATAACTTCTTCTGTCATGGTATATATTTCAATGAGTTCTATTGGTCATATGATGTAATTTATTTCCCCAATATCCTTGGGATGGATGATGTAATAATTGTTGTATTTCTGTCATGTATAAACTTTGGTATATCCCCACTTGGTTGGGCAGATGAGTCAAATATGGTGTATCCCCACTTGGTTGGGTGATTGATATATGTATCAGTTCATGATCATAAGGAGGTCATACTCACTTTGTTGAGTTATAGTGTCATGTTATTATATTGAATCATCTCTCTGCAAACTCGGCATGTACTTAGGGGGAATATGGATAGCATCATGCAAAGGAGGAGAGTAGAGTGGTCCACCCTTTGCCCTTGATGTCAAAGGGGGAGAGTATTTTGGTATTTTGGTGTTGTATGGTATCTCTAACAGTCTTTACAACTTGCAGTAGTCAACACCATCATGGTTGCCATCAAGTCCAAAGGGGGAGATTGTTGGCATTATGATACAAGTATTGTCCTTGATGGCAACTCTATAGGTAAAATCAGTTTTGATAAGAAGCTAACATGAATATTCAAAGGCAATAGGGCAGCGATACATAGGATCAGGAAGATGGAACTAAGGTCTATTGATCAGAATAAAGAAGTTGAAGAAAAGAAGATGATGTAAGAGCAATTTAAGAGATACACGCAGGTTCACTTACTCCAAGCAGCGTATACACGCAGGTATTCAGAACATAAATAGCGTATAATGTACACACGCACTCCCACAGAAGGCAAAGAATGTACATGTTGAAAACCATGGTTTTGGTCTGAGGTATTTGGTCCAAGGTATCTTTGGACCATGATATTGACCCTAGGTATTTAGTCCGAGGTATTCGGTTCGTGGTATTTGATCCAAGGTATTGGTCCTAAGTGGATTCGGTCCATGGTATTGAGAAAGGCCAAAAACTATATAAAGGAGAGAGGATCATAAGGCCAGATGTGCAAGTGAATAAGATTCTAAGGAATACTTCTATTCCGAACTATATTTTATGTTGCAGGGTTATGTTTGGGACTAGATCTGAAATATTTATGTGCACCTTGATTTCAATATTGGATCAGGATCATGATACCTAAAATTAATTATTCTTGAATGATCTGATATTGGTTGAGGCTAGATCTAATGTTTTGCATCTGTTTTAATCATTATCTATCATGCTCTGGGTTTGTCTGAAGTCTAGAATTGCAGAAAAGTTCTAAGTCAATATTTGCAAATCTATACGTAGGTTCGTCTTAGCAAAAGAGCGTATACACGTAGGTTCTGTTCTTTCAAGTAACGTATACAAAAGAATGTCTTGATGTTCATAGATGACTGATCTATCGATCAGTATTGCTGATTTATTGTTGCTTCTATTTTACTGTTGTCTATCAATGAAGTCTTCTTAGATTTGAATGTAAATCTGAATGCATAAGGAGGTTGATATTTGATTGATTGTATAAGTGAGAAGAAGTGTTTTCTATTGCCTACCTATGTACAGTTCTGTAAGTTGACAGTAGATGTTTAGTACATTGTTGGTTAGTACAGTTTGTGATTAAGAGATTTTATGATTCAAAATATTTAGAGATATATGCAGGTTGGGCTGAGGGAAGTAGTGTATACACGCAGGTTTTCTTCATTGAAGTAGTGTATACAGTCTAACACATGAATTTTTTAGGTTTCAGTTGGTTTTGAATGTTGATATAGGTTTTTGGGTTCAGCACAGTGTTCTGATGACAGTGATCTGATTGTTTCAGATTAACTGCATGCTAGTTGACAAAGTTTGAGTTTCTAAATTTTTGATGGTTTATTGATGAGTCAAGGTCTTCATATGTCTTGATATGTGCCAGGATCATCTAGCCTGAAAATTCATGAAATGTGCTCGCTGGTGGAAGAGTGGAGTTTTCTGTAGGCTGGCACCTATGTACTAGTAAACATATTGGCTAGTGCAAGAGCTAGGGTGTTGTAGCTCCCTTCTAGTAGAAGTTGGAGAATGAGAGAAGGTTGTAACCTCCTATAGGTAGAAGCCTGCTTTCTAGTATGAGTCTGCACCAGTACAAGATTGTAAACATATTTTCTTATTATTAAAAGAAGACAGAGACGACAACAGCAGGTGGTTTTCACCCACATTAAGTTTCCACCTTAAATATTGGTGTTCATGTGTGTTGCTTATGTGTAATGGTTTATTATGTTTATACTACACATGGTTATTATTTAATGATTGATGAAGTACTGATGCATTGATTAAATATCAACATATGATGAATTAACTGAATCATAAGTTTACTGCACAAACATTGGTTGCCTTAAAGACAGTTGCGTGTACACGCTAGTTCCCCTCTCTGAAGTAGCATATATAAATCTGATTATGAAAAAGAAAAATTCTTGATCTGATAATACTGGTTCACCCCCCCTCTCAGTATTATTTCCAAAAAATTGTAACTATTTTCTCTTCAATTTTAATGGAAGTAATTATTACTTAGATTTATTTTACTGTGTTGATTTTCTCACCAGGAAGTTTAATTTATAATTTGGGCATGATCCTGGAAACACTGTTGTCTTCTCTTGTACCATTAAAATTAGCATTTGATTTATCTTTTCTAGCTATTTCCATTTGCGTAATTATTTTTAATTTCTTGTTGTTGATTTATTAAATTGAATGCTTTATCTTGAATCAAGTTTATTGAAATTGTTAAAGAGTAGACTTGTTGTGGTTAATCCATTAAGAGCCAATGTTTCTTTCTTTTGTTTCCTGTAGATTATCATAGATTGTTATTTCATTTGTTTAATTGTTGTTAGATATTATGATTTTGTAGTGTTGTTCTTTTACTTTGTAGTTTTTGTTCCCTAAGAAACATCTTGCTGTTCAATACATTTTCTTTTATCATTTCCTTCAGAAGCATATAGAAGTTAATGATTTGAATAGTTTTTGATAATTAAAGATTGCATGTTGAGTCGATTCCTTTAATATTGCAGTCTTTCTTTTCAATAGGATCGTGGCAACTAGTCATATTTGCATTCCTCTTGCACAAATAGTGTCCATAATGTTGGGTTGTGTTATATTATTTCCACGACTACCCCACACACAGTAGACTCTCTTGTATGTTGTGTCGAGAGTTATCGGAGGCACATAGGGGAGTGGCTGCCCCCCTGTCGGGGGGTCAGCACCTCGGGAATTTTTTTTTGGACCCTATATTAGGTGGGTGGGCCTACCTATGGTTTTGTGCATGGATTTCACACATGGTTTTGGGCATGATGGTTTTCAATCCATGGTATTTTGTAGATCCGGTCAAGGGAACAATGATTATGTTCTAATCCAAGGTTAATGAATTGGGGTTTATGAATGCTTCAGCATGTATATATATGTATTGTAACATTAAAAGGAACATAGTGAAAAATCAATCTAGTAGTCCCAGTTTTGGGATCCAAGGGAAAATATTTGTGTATATCTATTTTATGTTTTATGCTCTCGCCATTATTTATTTTTTGTTTTCAGAATTTGTATACATGTAATTTCTGTATAGGGTTAAAACCTACAGATAACCTTGAAATAGAAAAACAAAACCTTGGGTTGGTAGATTAATGTGTACCAGTTAGTTGTTCCCTTTTAGGAACAATTAATCAGCCAAAGATTTTGGCACCATTGTCAGGGAGGTTGTCAAAGAGAGTGCTAATTATATCCCTGAGAAATGAGTATTAAAGAGTGGAAGGTAAGAACCTATTCATGCACTCAAGTAAAAAGCTTGTGCCAGTACCAACCCTCAGTTGATACGTTTAGATCATCTAGTGTGTATGACTATAAACAAGCCTAGGACTAGGAACCAGATAGATATAGATTAGAAATCCACCCAAAAAACCCTCAAAACCCAAGGTCAAGTTGGCCTTGGAAGAATGAATTTTATAGATGAAATCATTCGCAAACCAAAATCTCAAGCATTGGTAGGTCCCCGACTAATATGTGGGAAGGGTTCTACTATTGTTGCCCCTCGAGTAGCAAGGTCATTTACTACAACTAACATTGAGATTCATGATAAAATTGTAGAATTTTAGCAGAGCTTCCAAGACAAATTTGTTAGGTATCTCAATCCTTCTAGTAAGATTGAGGGTCACTCTTGCAATTTAAGAGAGGGGGGAGGTGAGACGAATGAACCATACCCACAAACTTCTGAGCATAAATTCTCTGCAACACCTATTGTAAGGAGAGAAACCGAAGCTCCTGATCTGAGTAGTTTTGTGAGACCTAGTCAAGGTCCAAAATCCCCTCAACATATTGCTTTCTAAATAGTACCACATGATTACGAGATTACTAAAGATTACTGGTAGATCTTTAACCAAATGGAAATGTAGTAATAGGAACAAAAACTTCAACCATAGAATATCATATTGTTGATCCATAGGCTAATGCACCAATGAAGGCTATCCCATTACAGAACCTTCCAAATTTCTAGCGGATGACTTTTGAATATCCCATTTCATTTTTGTTTGAGTTTGATATTTTATGCTGAGGATATAAGTATACTAATAACCCCTAAAAATTAAATATGTTTCCTTCTACCTTAACGAAAGTAGCATTATGATGGTTCATGGGACTAGGGGGTGGTACTATAACCTCATGGGATCAAATGAAAGAAACCTTCCTTACTATGTATCATGATTATTTTCGGTCCAGGAATCTAAGGAAAGAAATATTTTAGATGATGTAAAAGGAAGATGAAACCTTGGAAGAATATGTTGAAATATTTCAATATAACTTACAAAGATCACCGTATACCACTATACCCAAGGATGTGTTAAAAACTACATTCATTAGAGGTATGAAATATGAATGGATAGAAATTCTTAATTTAATGGGGCAAGGTGACATTTCTAAAGAATAATATAATGACATTGTGAAAATGTGTATCAAGTGTTCCCGAGGAAGTACAAGAACCAAGCTTGGAACTCACGATCTCTCACCAGATCTAGCATAATTGCAAGAGGAGGAGTTACATGAGCAGAGATTGGTAATCTTTTAGAAGAATTTAAAACTGATATTTTAAGTACCCTGACAACAAAGTTGGATATTTTACAGGTAAAATAGAAATAGGCTAAAGCAAAGCAAGCATTGTCTATTTTTTTTCCTCGCTGTTGAAAGAAGCATAGTCACAAGGAATGTCAATTGGATATAGTTGACACATGTGCCATTTGCACCATAAATCATTTAACCGATCACTTCCCTTCACTTCCAGGGTTGAATGTTGTATTTAAGGAATATGTTGAGTCCCATTTTTCTCACTTTTTTATAGCCTCCTAAGACCTTGTTGCCCCCTTTCTGAACTCTTTTTTATTTATAACTACTCCTATTTTGCCTATATTACCTAAGTTTTTACCAAAAGGGTGCTATGTGATCACTATATACAAATTATCTTATCTTAAGTATTTCTTGAAGTTAATCATTTCCTAATCTAATTATCAAGTTTGCCTGATCAAAACCTTATGTAGATTAGTCATGATTTAAAGCAGCTCCGTGATTTCCTACAGACAGTCGTGGTCATCGATTTCCTGCAGACACTCCATGATTTCCTGTAGATGTGTATTTTCTGTAACCACCTAGATTTCCTATAGTAGAATTGGTGATTGGATATGTTCCACTTAGTTTCAAGAAGAATGAGAACATGGGTTTTAGGAGGAAATCCACCTACATGGGCGTTGTCCTATTGGCTGCCTCGAATTCATCATTAAAACCACACAAATATTCAGTCCTCTTCTCGATGGTCGTATTGGAAAAAATCTCCAAGTGATGTAACAAAATTAGTTTGATCCATGCTTTCAGTCATTGATCAAACTCAACAAAGACATTTTGTCATTATGTTTAGTTATTGATAGCAAGTAGTTACAACATATTACTCTTCCGAATTCAGGAAAACATATGCCTTTGAACTTGTATAAATTTCAGTATGTTTTATTTGCAAAGGGGTTGGTTGGTTGAACATACCAAACTTGTTATATTATATGTTCTTAGACTAATATAAAGTTATATGTTTTGTTGACCTCTTGGTGTAAAATCCTTTAACAATAGAGGAGTTGTGACTAAGGGAGGACCCCCTTTGCTCACAAATCCATTAGTTATAATATTTTGTATTTCTGTTGATTATTTTTATGCATCGGTAAGTTATTTGCATAACTAGTGTTTCTCTTTTTTGAATTTCAGCAACATATGTGAAATGGTTGGGTGAAGAAGTTTATTTGATGAATGCGTTGGAATCATTTAATCAAGTTTTAGCTTCTTGATTTTGATGACTATTGTTTGATCTTTTATCTTCTCTTATCAACATCAACAATAGCAAGAGTTGTAGAGGGATGATTGGATCCACTCAATAGCCTTTGCTGCCAATTGTTCATGCAGAAAAAAGACATTAGAGCTCTGTGTATGAATGATTTAATTAGAAAATCACTTAAGGTATTAGCTTGCATATATTTTGCGCAACATCTCATAAGATTGCCTACCCTTGGTTGATGATTTATGTCTGTCAAATTATAAGTCTATAATTTGCCCAAACATTTTGGCGTTGTTGTCGGGGAGGTGTTAACAAATGATACTGAAAGTGTTTTAGTATGATTTATTTTTGTTTGAGTTTTTCAGGAATGGGGGATTCAAAGTGGTAAGACATGGGGTAAGGCGTATGCACCTACAGAGATCAAAATCCCCTAAATCCATTTCTTGATTGTTTGGTATGTAGAAGTTTTGAATTTTGTTTATAGGGGCCAATACAATTTTTCAAGAATTTTTGGTGGTGGAGTGAGCACCACTTCGTTTGCTAATAAAATGGCAGGGAAAAAGAAGATTGCAAAGAACAAGGGGGAATTTGAACCAAGTACTGATAGTTCTGAACAGGGATCAACAACTAATCCTAGGTAGAGCAACACCCCCACAATGGAGAAGAATTTTTTCTGGCGGAGAATCTTCTAGTGCTCCTCATCAAGAATCTCCTCTTAATAGGAGGACATCGTCTTGGCTTAATGGTCAACCTGAAGAAGAATTCCTCTTCAATGCTACTCAAGAACTAGAGTTTCAGCCAGCTAACTTTGAAGGATCTGTAATTTATCAGGGTCCCACTCCTTTTTAGTTTAATATGGGTCATTTAGAGGGTACTCGTACTATAGATGGGGACTATCATGAGAAGGAAGGGGAACCTTTTACATTCAAATTTCCTATCAAAGATTCCATTGGGACCAATTAGATGAAAAACATTCCATCCTCTACTTTGCCTAATTTTTGTGGTACCTCTAGTGAAGATCCCGATGCTTTCTTATTCGAGTTTGATGTATTTTGTAGGAGCTATGATTACTCTTCAAATGATCAAAAGTTAAAGTTGTTTCCTGCCATATTAAAGGATGTAGATCTCAGATGGTTCATGGGACTAACTGTGAATTCCATTTCAACAAGGGATGACATGAAGAATGTGTTCCTCAAAAGGTACCAGGATTATTGTAAGACCAGGGACATTAGGGAAGAAATATTTGGCTTGACCCAGAAGGAGGAAGAATTCCTATAAAAATATTCAAGTATAATTTGCAATGATCCAAGATTAACTCATTGAACAAGGAAACCCTAAGAATAATACTACTGAGCCATAAGACCAGAATCTCTTGAGGTTTTGAACTAAATGGGAGCAGGTGATGTATCAAAATTGAATTATGATGATGTGTGTGAGTTTTGTCGATGGTATTTGAGGGAAAATTCTAAGGTTGGAAAAGTATCAAGAGATACCTCTTCTGGATTTACTAAATTAGTTGCAGGGGCTGGGGTAACCAAAGCTGAAATGGGAAACTTATTTGAAAATTTTAAAACTAACATACTTGGCACTTTGTCTTCACAGTTATATATTTTACAAGCTAAGAAGAATTTGGAGAAAGTGGAGAAAGCCTTGGGTATATTCTGCTCCAAGTGTAGGAAGAAACATCCCTTGAGGGAATTTCTTGCAGACAGTATAGAGGTATGCTAAATTTGTGAGGCTGGTCATTCTATTGATTAGTGTACTTATCTTCCAGAGATTAAATTAGCATATCTAGCAGATCAGGAAGATGCCAATGCACTCTATGCAATTTCACCTCAAAAACAATGGCAGTCACGTCCTATAGGTATGTCACAACAACATTCTCAATTTCCTTATGCTCAGAAGCAAATGTGGAACATTCCAATGCCTTGGAAGCCCTAGCCTCCACAACAACCTTAGCAAGGGAATTTTCCTTATGCCACTGCATTAAATTATCCCCCTCAGAATTTTTATCCACCACAACCCATGCCACAACAAATGGGTCACCCACAGCAACAACAACTCCAATTGCCTACCCCACCAAATCAACCATGGCCTACACAACTACCTGCCTAGCTAGTACCCAATCCCAATAATAAAGCCATCCAATCTACTCAAAATATTGGAGTGGCCACCTATCCCACTTTTCCTACCTATTGTATTACACCACAATCTCTGTGGGAAATTTCTGTTCTTGTGCTGCAGGAATTTCCTGTGTTGCTGTAGGAATTTCCTGTGTCGCTGCAGGAATTTCCTGTGTCATTGTATGAATGTAAACTCAGATAAGAAAAAGTGGTGACTCAGCCCAGAAAAATTGAAGAGATTATAGAGGAAGACACTATGGATACACCTTAAGTAGAAATCACACCAGAACGAGCTGAACAAATCATTTTAAAGTCACCAGAACCTTCCTCATCTCATACTGGCCAACCTCCTGATATCGAGAGGTTGGAGATGAAAATAAAACAACCCAAGTTCGATCTTGTGTCTGAACTGAGAAATGTATGCATTAAGATCCTATTGATGCAAGAAATTAAAGATATCCCTATTTATTCCAAAACAATGAGGGAGCTATGTACTAGGAAACCAAGGAGACAGAAGAAGGAACCTTATACAATTCAAGTAGGTGGAAAAATTGCATGTCTTATGTCCACCAGATTTGTTATTGAGAAATATGCAGACCCTGGGATCCCTGTGGTTACCACCTTTATCAATGGGTATCTAATAAGAAATACTCTAATCAATTTAGGTGTAGCCATCAATGTGATGACCATGGAAACATTGTCTCACATAGGATCCTTTGACTTACTTCCTACTCCTACCATGTTAGAATTAACAGATAGGTCTAAGGTAAAGAAAAAGGTTGTATTAGAAGACATTGTCATTTCATTGGATTCCTAGGAATACCCTACAAATTTCTATGTTCTTCAACCTAAGACCAAATTGGGAGGGCATCTTTTGATCTTGGGGAGACCTTGGTTTGCTACGGTTGATACCTACATAGGGTGTAGGTCTAGAAACATGACCATCGCTCATGGCGCTGAGACTAAACATATCAAATTATACCCCCCTGCAAAACCTCTCCTAAAGTCAGAGAGTACTTATTGGGATGATGAAGAACATGATTCAAAAACTATTCACCCAATATTGTCAATATCCCAAGCCATGTGCCTTAAGGAAAATTTAGAGGAAAATCTGATAAATTGTCATATTTCTAATCCTGATTTTTCTCATCATTTAGAGGGGCAGTTTAGTCCTAACCTAAATATCATTACTAACCTACAGAACTCTTATAAATATGATATAGTAGCTATATTACATTCAATCCTCTTATTTGCATTTCCTTCATATTCAATGACTGAATGTGGAGGTAAGGTAATTGAAATTTCTTCTGGAAAAACCCTAAAGATCAATTTTGTCTTGACTCCTGAACAGAAGAAGCAACTAATTCAGACATTGAAATACTTTTCAGATACATTTACTTGCGAATACACATACATGAGCGGTATTCACGTGGATACATGCATTCATCATATCTACATAGATGGAAGTGCCAAGTCTGTGAGACAACCGCAAAGTAGAATGAATCTCGCTTTGAGAGAAATTGTAAAAAATAAGTTGCAGAAATTGTTAAATGTACGGTTCATTTATCCTATTTCAGACAGCGAGTGGTTATCCCCACTGGTTATCGTCCCTAAAAAATGGTAAATGGCGATTGTGTGTGGAATACATGGAACTAAACAAAGCTACATTAAAAGATAACTTTCCTTTGCCTTTTATAGACCAAGTGTTGGACACCCTAACAGGGAAGGGGTATTTTTATTTCATAGATGGGTTTAGTGGGTACAGCCAAATTAGGATAGCTCTAGAGGACTAGGAGAAGACAATATTCACATGTCCCTGGGTAACCTGTCCATATGAGGTACTACCATTTGGTTTATGCAATGCACCAGCCACATTTCAAAGGGTGATACTCGGTATTTTCTCTGATCTTTTGCATGATTGTGTATAGGTTTACATGGACAATTTTATGATAATGGGTGATACTTTTGAAGAAGCTCTACATAATCTTAGGAGAGTTTTGTAGAGATGTAGAGAAAATAATATTTCACTGAGTAATGAAATTTTTTTCATGATTATGACTGAAGGTATTGTTTTGGGTCATCATGTTTCTGCTGTAAGAATTAAAGTTGATCTGGCTAAGATCGAAGTAATTGAAAAGTTGTCTTCACCAACTAGTCAAAAGGGAGTTCAAATTTTCCTTGGACATGTAGGTTACTACAGAAGGTTTATTGAAAATTTTACAAAGATAGCCTCACCATTGTTTAAATTATTGACCAAAGAATTTGAATTTCATTGGAGTGATGAGTACTCAAGCTGCATTCGATACACTCAAGGAAAAACTTTCTTCAGCACCTGTCTTTAGAGGTCCAGATTGGAAATTTCCCTTTCATATTTCCACTAATGCCTCTAATTTAGCTATAGGAGTGGTATTGGGCCAAAAGTAAAATCTCGTAACCCATGTTATTTATTTTGTTAGTAAAAATTTAACTCCTGCAGAACTAAATTATATCGTAACTGAGAAAGAATTTCTTGTTGTAATTTATGTTATTAATAAGTTTAGACATTACATTACTGGTTATGAGGTTTTTGTGCATACTGATCATTTTGCTATTCGATATCTCATGAAAAAGGCAGTCACTAATGACAAGATTACTAGATGGTTTTTGCTGCTACAGGGATTTGATGTCACGGTATGGACAAGCCAAAAAAGGAGAATCACGTAGCTAATTTCCTATCTAGGCTCAAACATGCAGGTGAGGATGTTCCTGTTAATGATAAATTTTGTGATGAAAATTAGTTTGCTATCTCTATTAAAACACCTTGGTTTGCAGATATGGCCAACTACCTTGGTTACCCCCATACTTTTCATCTAGTCAAAAGAAAAGAATTATTAGGAAAAGTGCTAATTACTCTTGGATAAAAGGAGACCTATTTTGCACCAAACCTGACTTAATTATTCACAGGCATGTCAGGGAGGACGAGATGTATGATATCTTGGGAGCTTGTCATGATGAACCTTGTGGAGGACATTTTGCGGATAAGTAGACAACCTATAACATCCTCCGCTCTGGGTACTATTGGCCGAGTATTTTTAAAGATGAAAAGGAGTATGTGTGTAAATGTGATAGCTGTCAGAGAATAGGGTGACCTATCCAATCATATGAAATGCCTTTGCAGCCACAAGTTCTCACAGAACCATTCGAGAGGTGGGCTCTTGATTTTGTAGGTACCATCAATCCTATGTCCAAAGGTAAGAAGTATATTTTGGTTTGTATTGATTATGTGATGAAATGTGTGGAAGCAAGAGCACTACCTAGAGAAAAAAAGAAAGCAGTAGTAGAATTTCTTTTTTCTAATGTTTTTGTAAGATTTGGGGTACCCCGGGAAATTTTTACTAATCAGGGTACTTAGTTTGTGTCAAATCGTATGCAGGGGATTGTACAAAAATATCATATTACTCATCATAATTCCACCCCTTAACATCCATAGGCCAATGGGTAGGTGGAATCAAAAAATAAGGTGTTCGAGACAATCCTCACTAAGACAGTGCAATTACATAAGAAGGATTGGGTTGATCGACTTCCTAAGGCATTATGGGCCTATCGGATTACATGGAGGAATACCACTGGATTCTCTCTGTATGAATTATTGTATGGAAAACAAGTGTTACTACCAATTGAACTTTAGACCAAGACTTTCAAGATGATAACAGATTTGGGTATAGACCTTAATGAGTCACAATAATAGATAATCCTCTAGCTCAATGAGCTGGATGAGATTAGACAGAATTATTTTTAGCATATCGATTTGATCCAACAACAATGGGCTAAATGGCATGAAACATACATTAAGAAAAATAATTTCAAATAGGGATACTGGGCATTGTTGTTAGATTCGAAATTTTAGATTTTTAAAGGGAAATTCAACACACATTGGTTGGGTCCGTATGAATTTGAGAAAGTTTCTGAGAATGGATCTATTCGGGTTAAAACAATTGATGTTGGAAATGTTACCTTCTTGGTTAATGGGCACAGACTCAAGTTATATCAAAAACCCCAATCTAAGGAGGAATTTGTGGAAGAGATTCTGAAGAAGAAGGAGCTGGAAATGGTGGAGAAGGAATTCAATCCTTTAACTACCTCTTCTTGATTTTCTGCCATAATAAAATGAGCTTACAATGTCTCTTTTCATGCTCAGTAAAATATGAGAGGAATTTCTATTGGGTACAGGTTTATTCCTTTTTCCAGGCCCAATGGACTATTTACAGAAAAGGAGCCCCTTGGAGTCTTCTTTCTTGGTATTTCAGACTCTCTAAAATTGAAATCTGATGAGCATGGATTGCCTTGGGCTCATTAAAATCAAAGGTTAGTAGATCCTTTAGGATCCTTTCAATAAAAAATTTCTTCACTTAATTTTTGGTTCGCTTGTGTTGGACTGATGTGGGATTTTTTAAGGCCCTCCTTCCAACAATCATGGCCCATCGACATCAACAAATTATATAGGTGCAAGATCAAAGTCTTGTGACGCCTTGAAGCTTGTATGCCTTAATGACAGGCTATCTCGCCAACAACAATGGGAATTCATTATGGCTCCTTGAATGTTGGATCCTACAGGGGGTTCGACAACAACTCATAAATTCACACCTGATAGGATGCATCTGATGTACCTTTGTCCTCACTCTCATTAATGGTGATGGGCCTCACATTAGTTAAAAACTGACCTTAATGGATGATAATTTAATGATATCATTGCACATTCAACATTAGCACCTCCATTCATGTGTAATGAACTGTACAAAAAAGGAAAGAAATGGTTTCCTTCACAAGGATTTCCTGCAGAAGTTCAGCAATTGTGGTTCCATTTCCTACAGCAACACCACAAATTTCATGAAGAAAAAAGAACAAACAAGAGCATATTCTATAGAATCTGAAAAGTACTAGACATTTTTTAGTATTAATCGAGACCGTGAACTATATAATTGTGCATATGATGTGATTTTAAGATGGGTTATCATTTCAAGGCCAAGGTTAGTCACCATCTAAGTACTAGACCATCGAAAGGTAAGGTCAGTACAGTACGATTAGCGACAGGATGCTTAAGGTAAAAAGTAATGATGCTTTTATATTTTGCATGAATGTAAGTCATGGTAACCCTTCCAGAAGAAGGCGACTACGAGTCGTTTTGTCATAAATTGAGTTCCATTCCTAACCATCATTACTCTAACACATAGTTCAACTACTTTTTCAAGATTTATCCTGTAGGATGGACCATGATAAAAATCATGATCACGTACTTTGTTTTTCGAAATTTGTTGTATTTCCTAAATACTTACAAATTTAAACTATCATTGTCAAGTTTTTTTTATTGCGCGAGGTCTTAGAGGAATCTCTGTGAGCTGAAACAACTTTGTTCTCTCCCGCCACTAGCTATGTCAAACATGCATTCTACCATCAGGTTTGAACCTCAGGGTCCCATGTTGTTGGACACCGACCCCCAAAGTAAAGAAAGACTGGAAAAGGCAAGGTGGCTGCCTCTATTTCTTAAATTTAGTGGGCATAATTCGGAGGTAACAAAGTCATTTTCTCTGAATATAAATGGAGACAAAGCCTAGGTGGGGAATATTCAATTAGAGTTGACAGAGGAGCTAGTAGCTCAAGTTTGAGGCATCCCATAGGAAGGAGAGTCCTAGTTCAAGAATCAGTGGTTTAAAAAAGAAATTTGTGCACACTTCCTCCGGAAAGAACATGCAAATCTTGATTGGAGCAAGAGAATCCCACAGGATTTCCTTAGAAGTAAGTATTAACACCTTTTGTTTTTCCTGCAGAAATACATAACTTGTGAAGGCCACTTTCAGCTAGCATTTTTTTCATATGTGTCTTCTTGGCCACTTCCAAGACAAGAATTTTAATTTTTCCTACTATTTAAAAATGTTCTTGATGAAAATGTCCATTGCTGCCAAGGAAAGGGTAGCCCATATAGAGGAAAACGTCTATCACCATGGGTTGATAAAAATTATCATGACAAAGGTTCTCTGGAAAAAGAATAAAACATGGCAAGAATTCTTGTTAGAGAATTGATTCCTGGAGGATGAGAAGGACCCTAGTTTGTCGGAACCTAAGTAGGAAGAGCCAACAGAAAATCTGCAAAAGAAACCCCAAACCTATGGTTCTTTGATAGAAGAGGAAGTGGTGGTGACTGGGGAGATTGTAGGGAAGAAGTCCAAGTTAAAGGACCCTTCTACCCCTACCAAGCACTTTACAAGAATTCAGGCTGTGAAGTTGGAAACAAAGGAAAATGTAGAGGAAGGGGTACCGCCAATTAAAATTAATAAAAAGAGTAAGAGGTCCCGAGACCTATCCAAAAGGAAAGGGAAGGTGGAGTCAGCTAAATTTATCGACAAAGAAGAAGTGGAGGTTGCGTCTTTTGAGAATTTGTAGCTACAGGAAAGCATAGAGAAAATAGTTGGAGAGGAACCGAGTTTTCCCTGGTCCTCTCAAGGACAACATGATGGAGAGGGAACTTCTAAGAAGAAGAAATCCCTAAAGGAATTGGAGGAAACCATTGTTGAAATTACTTTGTCTTAGAGGGTCCTTCGGAAGGAGAACAAAACCCAGAGCGAAAGTAGCTCGGATTATGAATAAGAAACAAGCCCAAATTGAGCACCTACAGAAAAAGAATGAGGAGTATCATAATCTGGTTAGGGAAGAGTCTAGCAAAGCCCGATTAGATCACTTGGTTGCATTAGCTGCAGCACAGGGCATAGGCTGATTTTTTATTTATTTCTGAGGATGCAACATTTTTGCTTGCATAAGGGACATGCAAGAAGCTAGGTGTGGGGGAGATGTTGAATCCCATTTTTCTCACTTTTTGATAGCCTCCTAAGACCTTGCTGCCCCTTTTTTGAACTCTTTTTGCTTCCTAAATACTCCTATTTCACCTATATTACCTAAGTCTTGATAGAAAGGGTGTTGTGTGCTCATGGTATGAAAATTATCTTTAAAAGTATTATTTTACCTTGTTCTTAAGTATTTCTTGAAGTTAATCATTTCCTAATCAAATTATCAAGTTTGACTGATTGAAATATTATGCAGATTAGTCATGATCTGAAGCAGCTCCTTGATTTCTTGTAGACAGTCGTGGTCTTTGATTTCCCGCAGACACTCTATGATTTCCTGTAGATGTGGATTTCCTATAACTGCTTAGATTTCCTGCAGCAAAATCGGTGGTCAAGAAGGACGAGAACATGGGTTTTATGAGGAAATCCACCTACTTGGGCATTGTCCTATTGGATGCATCGAATTCATCATTGAAACTTCCCAGGTCTTCAATCCTCTTCTTGATGGCTGTATTGGGAAAAATCTCCAAGCAATGTAACGAAATTATTTTTATCCATTCTTTTAGTCATCGATCAAAATCAGTAGAGCTATTTTTTCATCTTGTTTAGTTATTGATAGCAAGTAGTTACAACATAGTAGTTTTCCTAATTCAGGCAAACATATGCCTTTGAACTTGTATAAATTTCAGTATGTTTCATTTGCAAGGGGGCTGGTTGGTTGAGCATTTCAAACTTGTTATATTATATGTTCTCATATTAATAGAAAATTATATGTTCTGTTGATCTCCTGGTATAAACTCCTTTAATAGTAGAGGGGTTATGAGTAAGGGAGGGCCCCCTTTTCTCATAACTCCATTAGTATTTGTATTTCTATTGATTATTTTTATGCACCACTAAATTATTTGCACAGCTAGTGTTTTTGTTTTTTGAATTTCAGTAGCATATGTGAAAAGGTTGGATGAAGAAGTTTATTTGATGAATGCATTGGAATCATTTAATCAGGTTTTAGCTTCTTGATTTTGATGATTGTTTGTTTGGTCTTTTATCTTTTCTAATCAAAATCAACAATATCAAGAGTTGTAGAGGGATGATTGGATCCAATCAATAGCCTTTGCTACCAAGTGTTGATGTAGAAAAGAGAGCTACGTGTATGAATTTTTTAATTAGAGAATCACTTAAGGTGTTAGTCTGCATACATTTTGTGCAACATCTCATAAGCTTACCTAGCCTTGGTTGATGACTTATGTCTATCAAATTATAAGTCAATAAGATTCCTAAACAGAATCTGAAGAAGAGATAGAACCAGCGTGTTTTGTGGCATAATGAAGACAATGGCAGAATCAACCATCACGTATGCCGTAGGACCCTTCTATGTTTTTTCTTGGATAATTTACTTAGCAGCAATTTCATGGATCAAATTGGCAAGGCCAACAACATTCTCCTTATATCTAGCAGCCGCATCTATACAACTTACCACCTTGGACAAATCAGTCATTCCCTGATCCCTCTTAGCCAAAGCAACAATATTCCACAACTTCGTCGCAAAATACATCGAATAATTCTTATCCCCCGCAATGGACAATCCAACCTACTCAAGGGCTAATGTGGTTCTAGAATTGAAAACACACCACTGGACTGATTAATCAATCAATGGCAATGATGGCTCAGCCATAAAATCAACCACTAGCTTAGCCTCCACTTCAATTACCTTGAAACACTTTTCCTCCACTTCGACCTCAATTACCTGCACATCCAAATATGAATCAAAATAACAGACCTATTCATTTTTTCGAAATTATGGAAACTTTGGATTCCCCTTCTTCTTTGGAATGTAATGAACTCCATTTGAGATCTAGAAGAACCATCTTTCCATAAAATCACTCAAAAAATCATGAGCAATAAGAAAATGATAAACTCACTAAGGAGAAGTTTTTGATAGAATGTTTGCATCCTGTCATAATCATTACTGAAGTAGAGTTGTCCAACAAACCAACTAAAAAAATGGAACCTATGAGATTACATGCACTGCTCCCCCATTCCTTGAGACATTGTCCATAGTAAAACCACCCGCACACCCTAATTTTTACCTCTTAGGGGAATTAGAAAATTTATATATCAAAATTCCTCTCCTATATGATATTAGAGAAATATTGATTTATGCTAAAACTATTAAAGAATTGTGTGTTAAGAAGCCTAGTAGGAAATCAAAAGACCCTACTACTATCCATGTTTTAGGGTAACTCTTTGATCTCATCCTCGGGAAACAAATACCCATTAAATATGATGACCCTGAAAACCTTGTAGTTACTGTCTAGATTTAGTGATAAAATTTCCCAAATACTTTGGTGGACTTGGAAGCGACCATAAATATTATAACACTCGAAATGTGTGGAATCCTTGGAATAACCAGATTTAAACTGACTCCAATGATGTTGGAGTTGGCTAATAGATCAGTAGTAAAACGTGAGGGGAATTTAGACAACGTCATTATTTCCATAGATTCTTCGGAATACCGAGTAGATTTGTTGGTCCTCAATCCTAGAAATAAACTAGAAGGAAACCCTTTGATATTAGGAAGACCATGGCTTTCCACTGCAAATGCATACATAGGGTGTCGAATCAGAAGTATGATTATTGCTAAAGGACCAACCATCAAGAATCTCATTTTATACCCTCCCTCTATACCCAACCTATCGACTAATTAATTTACATGTTCTCCACCTGAATATCAAGAAGGTAATTTATGCTCTCCTCTCACTATTGACAAAGCCCTTATATTTAAAAAATAGACCAAGGATGATGTAATTAATGGATTCATTAATCAAAAGTTGTGCTTGACAATCCCATAATGAATCCAAAGGATATCCATTAGATGACTTAAACACGGAACACATAGCCACGAATGCAGTTCACAATAATATTCCTATTGAAATTGAGCTTGGCAAGAACCTGAATATTAACTCCAACCTTAATGACCTCCAATGTGAAAGGCTAATCCAAATTATTAAAAAATATAAATATTCATTTACCTGGGAATATTCATATATGAAGGGAATCGATCCAAAACTCCATACACATCATATTTATATTGAGAAATATGCCCGAGCCATTCGTCAACCACAAAGAAGACTAAATCCACACCTCAGAGATATATTAAAACAAGAACTTAAAAAACTTCTTAATGTTAATTTTATATATCCTATTTTTGATAACCAGTGGGTTTCACCACTGGTGGTAGTCCCCAAAAAAAATGGCAAGTGGAGAATTTGTGTCAACTATAGAGAATTAAATAAAGCCACACAAAAGGATCATTTTCCCCTTCCATTTGTGGATCAAGTCCTCAACACTCTTGCTGGAAAGAAATATTTCTCTTTCCTAGATGGGTTTAGTGGATATAATCAAATACAGATTGCCCCTAAAGACCAAGACAAAACTACATTCAGTTGTCCATGGGGAACATTTGCATATAGACTCTTCCCATTCGAGCTGTGTAATGCACCAACCACTTTTCAAAGGGAAATTCTTAGTACTTTTTCTAACCTGGTTAGTGAGGGACTTGAACTATATATGGATGATTTCACCCCCTATGGTAATGAATATGACAAAGCCTTGAATAATCTTGAGAAAGTTATTGCACAATGTATAACTACCAAGTTGTGTGTCAGTCACAAAAAATTTCATATGATGATGACAAAGGGCATAGTCATGGGACATTTTATTTCTGCTACAAGAATTCAAGTAGACTCCTCGAACGTAGACAAATTGGTTATTATCATCAATTTATAGAAAAATAAATACAAGATTGCAACATCTCTGTATGTATTGACTGGACATGTGCAATTTGAATGGACTGATAAATGTGATACTACTTTTGTAGACCTGAAGAGGACGGCCTCAATAGCTCCTGTGTTGCGAGGAAAAAACTGGAATTTACCATTTCATATATCCTCAAATGCATCAGATATGATGATAGGAGCAGTGCTCGGACATGAAGAGGATAAAAAGCCTTATGCCATTTATTACATTAGCAAGAACCTTATGTCGGTTGAACTGAATTATACTGTGACAGAAAAATATTTTTTAGTTGTTATTTATGCCATAAATAAAATTTTCCATTACATAACAAGATATACAGTTTTTTTGTACACTGGTCATTTTACTATTCATTATTTAGCTAACAAACCTATTACCAATGGTAGAATAACTCACTGGTTATTGTTGTTGCAGGAGTTTGACATTACCATAAAAGATCAGCTAGGAAAATAAAACCTTGTTGCAAACTTTTTGTCAAGAGTTCCAGCTGCAGTCGATTCTTCCCCAGTTGAAGACCAATTCCCAGATGAACATTTGTTTGTTGTAACTATCAAAACACCCTAGTATGTTGATGTAGAAAATTATCTGGCAGCCAGAAAATTACCATCACATTTGTCATCTCGGGAAAAGAAGCTTATTATCCAGTGTAGCACACACTTTTCATGGATGGACGGTTACCTTTTTCATACAGGGGCTGATCTTCAAATTTGAAGATGTGTCAGAGAAGATGAAATTTATGATATCCTCAGGGTTTGTCATGATGAGCCCTATAGGGGTCACTTTTGTGGTTGGAGAACTGGACACAAGGTATTAAAAATGGGCTATTTTTGGACCAGAATATTTAGAGATGCAAAGGAATATGTCTAGAGTTGCGATAACCTTCAAAGGATGGGTCATCCCATTCATTCTCATGAAATTCCCCTGCAAATGAAAATTGTATTGGAACCATTTAAAAAATGGGAAATGAAATTTGTAGGCCTTTCTAATCTTCCTTCAAATCAGAAAGCATACATTATGGTATATACATAATATGTTACCAAATGGGTGGAAGTCGTACCACTCCCAAGGGCCATGGAAGAAGCAGTCATCAATTTTTTATTCAAACTATTTGATCGATATGGGTTGCCTCACGAGCTTGTAACTGATGGGGGATCAAAATTCATTGCTCATAAAATTTCAATCACACTACAAAATTACCATGTTAAACACAGAGTCACTTCTCCTTACCATCCGTAAGCAAATGGGCAGGTGGAAAGCACTAATAAAGTCTTAGAGGTGATTTTAACTAAAATAGTATCTATAAATCGTTGATACTGGGTTGCTAAGATTCTAGAAGCCTTATGGGCCTATCAAACAACCTGACCCAATATCATTGGTTATTTACCTTATCAGCTCACTTTTGGTAAGGAACCCATTCTTCCAATTGAATTTAAGGTTAAGACTCTGAAAACTTCCAAGGAAGTCGGATTGGACGTCACAGAAGCATAGACACAACACTTACAACAACTCAATGAACAAGAGGGAATGTGTCTTCTTACTTTACTACATATTGTCATAATTCAGCAACGGAGGGCTAAATGGCATGATAGGTTGATTACAAAGAAGAAATTTCAGAAAGGAGACTGGGCATTGTTATATGATTTGAGATTCCAAGATTTTCCAAGTAAACTTCAAACGAGGTGGCTTGGGCCTTACGAAATTATTGAAGTTTATGACAATGGGGGAATATGTCTTACTACAATTGACAATGTCACCATTGCATTCCTCTCCAATGGGCATTGGCTCTATCTGTAACATCGACCACTTACGAGCAATTTGTTTCTTCATGAAATTGGCAATGATTCCAATTTGCAGGTTGTAGTTGACTAGGGAAATTTCCTGGCAGCCACCTCTAGGTAAATATTTTTAAGAAACTTTCTTTATTTTTTACATAGTGTAAATAATTCTCTTTTGTTACTTAATATATATATATAATTGCTAATTGTTTTATCACAATTATTGTTTCCTTAGTCACAATCATTGTTTCCTCAATCACAATTGTTGTTTCCTTAGTCACAGTCATTCTTTACTCAGTCACAGTTGTTGTTTATTTAGTCATAGCCATTGTTTCCTTAATCACAGTCATTGTTTCCTCAATCACATTTATTGTTTCCTTGGTCACAACCATTGTTTCTGTTATCTCAAAATCAACCCCTGAAAGGCTGTTGATCAGGTAGACTTTGAGTAACTGTTTCAAACCTACTTTTGGCTAAGGCTTAGCCTCCCCAACCTGAGAGGGCTCTCTCACAATGATTAAAGATTTTGATAATGAATAAGATGGCTAACTCTATGAAACAAATGAAGAAGTGTAAATGGTGGAAACACAATTAGAAAATATCCATTGGGCTTATGGAGTCAAAATCGTTTCAGTATAACAATAATGTTAGCCTTACATAGAAGTCAGGGCATCCAGAATTCAACACATTTAGAACACACCAGGAACATATAGGACAACACAGTTTATAAATGTATGAAGGAAATTAGAGCACAACCAGTGATTTCTAAGTAATTACACATTCATACTGCTGCAAATACTGAGAAGAGGACAATACAAAACATTCTGAAAATTGAATTCCTTCTGATTCCTGAGAAGCAAAGCCAAATACTGTAATACTAAAACAGAGTCTTACACAAAGCACAATATACTAGTTTCTCTAGAATTTTCCAACCCTTTGTACATCAGATTTTCTGCTATATATAGAGCTCTTTACATAACTGAGATTCCTCCTCCAGCATGAGGGGAACTCGAATTCTTCCTATTATGACACATATTGACACTTTAAACTAACTATTAAATGAAACTGACTACTAACTGGAAGTTCTAGAGACCTAAAACAATTAGGAGTATAACTCCACATCATGTTGGTAATAGCATTTATTACAATCCAAACTCGTTCTCTGACAAATGGCCTTCTTCAGTTTAGATTTGGTGGAGGTTTGAAATTCCTTGCTAGCCATTGATGCCTCATCCCTTTACTGCTCCTGGAAACTCGGAAACTGCCCCTATTTTCTGCTTTTGGTCTCCACAAGGATCTTCGAAATCAATTATCCCTGTTGTTCTTCTTTAATTACACAAAAATGTATTGGACTGCCATGTTTTTCATGCACTGTAGACCTTTCCCATATACATGTGTGAAGACAAAACCTCTTTAATGCTGCTTGAAATATCATGAACAATACTAGCTGTGATCATTTTTATAACAAATAACTTAGAGTTCATATATATCTTTCCTCTGCTTGTTTTTCCCTTGTTGGATGCTTGCACTTTGTAAATGATCCTTTTCAGAAATTCCCTTTCAAAAATATTTCCCCTTTGTCACTCAAAATTGGTCAACTGAATTATAACATGCAGCTACAGCAGTTTCGTAGCGCGCTACGAAACTGCTGTGCATTAGGCATCATCTACAACAGTTTCGTAGCGTGCTACGAAACTGCTGTGTAATTACAAAAACACAGTTTAAGGCTGAAACTTGACTTTCTTGAGGCTTCCTTTTCTTGAAAATGGATTTTCTAACTTGTCATGAAGTTGTTCAAAACTGAATAGATAGGCACCATTCTTCAAGGTAAACTTAAAAAAGGTAATCTATCAAAATTTGGGACTTAGCCTTACTTGCTATGGGATTTCCTTTAGCTAAGGATGTCCTTCACGCTGGCTTAGTTGTATCTTCAGATCTTCGATTTGCCTCTTCATAATTCTGATCCCAGCTCTCAGTTTTGTATTGACTTTCCTGATGTATTTTGCTTCCTTTATGGCAGGTACTGACCAGGTGTAGTATTGAGCATGAAAGTTGACCACTTCAGGTATTGAAATAGTTTTTTCTTCCCACAGAGCCTCCATTTTATTAAAATAAGCTTCCTTGATTGCATGTTTCCTTGAGGTTTTTCTTAATTTGGCAATTTCCATATTTGATAACTTCAATTTCTTTTTCAACTCTTCAACACTACATTCCTCTTGAGAGATAACTGCCTTACCTCTATCATTTGTATGCAACTGAGATGATGTTTCTGATGAAGTCACAAGTCTTTCATGAGATTTTGCTACCTCCTCTATTTCACTTGCTTCTGCCAGCTCCTCTTGTACCTCTTTTGAATGCCTCGTCACATGTCTTCTTGGCTTAAAGACAAATTCAGAAACCTAATCATCAAATTTGAGCTTTTTAGAGGCTTTGGCCCTTTGGGATTTGTCTTTATCTGATTCTATTAAGTCTGCTCGAACCAGAGGAGATTCGTCAATATCAATAGCTTGAAGCAAGTCATTCAGACTTCCCTTTGAAACCGGGCTTTCCTCAGTAACCACTGTCTTGCCTTTTTCTTTAGCTAAGTGGCTCTTGGTTATTCTTCTCTGGACTGATTCACCTGTAGATTCTCTGGAAACGATGATATATTGTGAAGATACGTACCTAAATTTGAATGAGGTCAGATCCTCGTAGAAGAACATGGGGGCACTACAGGAGGACACTTTTTAGGACGTGTGACCGCACAAAAGATTTTGTGCGCAAGGTTATGGTGGCTGACCCTCCACCAGGAATCGAAAGCGCACTGTAAGGCCTGCAATATATGTCAAAGAATGGGAAAACCATCACGAAGGGACAAGATGCCACTAAACCCCCAAATTACACTGCAGCCGTTTGAGAAATGGGCAATCGACTTTGTGGGCACGATCAAAACTCGGGGAAAGATGGGTGCATGCTACATAATCACCGCGACGGAGTACCTGACATGATGGGCGGAAGCATAGTCGGTCAAGGACTGCACGGCCGCTACTGCTGCAAAGTTTTTGTTTGAAAACATGTTGACACGATTTGGTTGTCTGAAAATATTAATGATTGATTGCGGAACACATTTCCTGAATGAACCCATCAGCGTGCTCACAGAAGAGTTTCAGGTGTATCATCAGAAAATTACACCATACCACCCACAGTCCAATGGGACAGTAGAGGCATTCAATAAAATACTAGAGACTGCATCGACCAAAGTATGTAATGCGCAGTGGAATGACTAGGACCTATGCATACCTGTTGTTTTATGGGCATACAGGACAATGTGTAAGAAATTGACAGGAAAAACACCCTTCCAGCTGGTCTATGGTACGGAAGCTATCATGCCGATGGAATACATCATACCTAGTCTGCGAATAGCAGCACTCACATGCATGACGGACCACAAAGCTCTAGAAGAAAGGCTCGCGCAATTAGAAGAACTCGAGGAAGAACAATTTCTGGCTAGATTTCACTAGCAGGTACAAAAGCAGTGTGAAAAGGAGGCCTAGAACGACTGCCATATCAAGTTGCACACCTTCAAGGTAAATGACTTAGTGCTACTATATGACAGCAAGTTTGAAAAATTTCCAGGAAAATTTAGAATGCATTGTCTAGGACCATATGTGGTAAAGGAGGTCACAGACAGAGGCGCAATCTAGCTAGGCAAACTCAATGGAGAACCCTTCCCAAGCAAAGTAAACGGCAACCGCTTGAAACCCTACAAGGGTGGGCTGGCTTTCTGACTAACCAGCCATAGCACAATCTTCACAACCCAAGGAGCCAGACAAGGGTACAGGACTATAAACACACACAACAGAAGCTACTACCAAAGAAAGGACATGATTCAGATGTGGATGATTCAGCAACAAGAATGCAGCAAGTCCAGCAAATCGCAGAACAGTGCATCACAGACCTCCAAGTAGTATGGGACCAGTTAGAGGGGCTCCGCGCTAAGGTTGTCGCATTAGCAGAGTGACTCGGGATGAGTCACGATGATTTTTTTGGGGTCCTGTTGGACATGGAATCCCCCCACAGCATGTTTTGGGGCTCAAAGCCCAAGTTTTGGTCAAAGGTTTTGTAAGACTCCGCGAATTATGGGTGCAGAGTGCGAAGTATAGGTTAAGTCATAGGGTTGTTTGCCCTAAAATATTGTAATGTAATGTAAAGTCATGTCAACCTACCCATGGTTCGCAGACCATGGGATTGTATAAATAGAGCGAGGTTGTAAGTTGTAAAGGGAGCGAAGGAATAAGAGAGAAGAGTACGAATGGTTCGAGCCTAGAGTAGGATTCAAAAGTGTATTGGGTCGTAGTAGTAGGAAGAGGCTCTATAGCTGAGTGCGTAGAGGTTTAATAGAGTCCGCAGTTGAGTGCGCAGACCCCTGCAGCTGAGTGCGCAGGGCGGTGTCGAGTTTGTAATCTGGATTGAAGAGTAATAAAGAGAAGTTGATTCCTATTTCTATGTATCTACTGTTCTTTGCCTTCTTTATGTTTATACTGTTTTATTGATCGCATGCACTGATATGATTGCTAAATATGCTATAATAATCCTTAGTCTTGCATAAACAAGTTAAGTAATCAGATAATAACAGATTAAATAGCAAGGAATTTGGGTATTATATGGGTTGCGCCCCGAATAGGGTTGTGCAGTAGTAGCACTGCAAGTTGCGAAGGGATAGCAAGTGCAGGTAGCAACGAGTCAGACTGTGGACCTCCAGAAGCTCATCAGACTTCCCTAGGGTGCGGAAACCTAGTTCTAGCACCCTCCCATACTACTTCGAGTGAGACCTCAGTCCGCGCTCCGCGGACTGTTGCCGAAAGAGCCAGTGGTACCAGGATTTGCTTGGCTAAATCACCTCTGAACCTGGGTTAGGCCCACATAAGCCAACATGGCTCTATGTTTATTGAATCTTGTCTCTCTC
Organism: Pinus tabuliformis; assembly: GCA_031772625.1. Taxonomy (NCBI): domain Eukaryota; kingdom Viridiplantae; phylum Streptophyta; class Pinopsida; order Pinales; family Pinaceae; genus Pinus; species Pinus tabuliformis. The sequence continues at coordinate 430,839,649 of CM062814.1, read as the reverse complement.
ATTCCACACCTTACACTAGTTATTGTTTGTGAACTAATTTGCAATTAGTTTCTAGTACTCCCTTACTCTTGTATGTCTTGGATGGTTTTAGATAACTAAATTCTCTTGATGTATACTTGATATTATTGTTGTTTTGTCATGTTCTCATACTTTGTATTGAAATTTTATCATTTACGAGTTGATTCAGCCTCACTTATCGATTATTTCACACTCACCTCACATTAATATCTCTTTACTCAAAAGCTAAGAACAAACAAGCATGGTTATAATTAGGCCCACATACCAGATGGGACTCCAATCCCAAATAGTGTGAGGTAGAATTGGGACTTCACAATGGGAAGATCCCCTCATTGTTGGCATTACATTTTTTCCATCATAAATTTTGGCACTAATAGGAGGCCAGATGACAAGCTGACCTTGTGGAGCTTGCATCTTAAATTTTTGCCTTGAAATGGCTCCTCATGAAACCTATATTTGGAGTTGTGATTTTGAAAAGGTAGGTTTTGGAATTCCTATTGAGATAACTAATCACTTTTCAAAGAATAGGTTTGATGGTGAGGGTGAGATCTCTGCATCTGAACATATATGTCAATTTCTTGAAAGTTTCATCTTGAATCATGTGTCTCAAGAATTTGTCATATGAAAAAATTTCACTCTCACATTTGAAGGTGGTGCATCTATTGTAGCTCCGAGAGACAACATTGGATTGCTTACAAGACTAGTGCCTGGGCACATATAGATTTTTTGTATCTCATATGATTTTCTAGAAATGGGGACATCACACACACACACACACACACTAGGTTGGTTCATTCACTGAAAGGAGTAAGACATGAATTTCTTGGTACTTCTTCCCATATATAAATCTCAGAAATATGCATAAAACGGTGGAGGTCAAGTAGTCCAAGGACTTACAGTATAATAATCTTTTGTAGAGAAATGATAGAGGATAAGGAGAAGGAGTAACTCATCATATGGAGCTTACAACATTAATAATTCTACGCTTTAACACATAGAGGTTGTGTGCTATAATTCATGAAGAGAAATCTAATTTCAATAATCCATATAGGCACTAACATTAACAATGTGGATACAAATGAATATGTGAGGAAATTACAGGCACATGCATAACATTTTGATACCAGTGAATCTATGAGGAAGTCATGAAATATTTCTAATATTTTTTATTACATGAAAGCAGAGAAGAAACATGAACATAATGGGACTGTAATACTTGAAAGGGGAATCACCACCATTTCTTCATATTCTGAAAGAAGGTATCCCGAAGTTATACAGTCTGAAAATTACATGTAGAGTTTTCTTTAGAATTTTTGGACCCTTGTTAAGTCTTCCTTTCCCCTATTTATCTAGAGAGGGGAGCATGGACATTCATTAAAAAATCTCTTCGACCGAGTCCTAGCTGTCAGGTTGACTAGCTATCTCGGCTGGGGATGGCTCTGTAGCCCAAAACATTACAGAATTAATGGCCTCTTTGAAAGCAGGCACCTTACAGGACAAAAAAATAAATAAGCAGTCAGACATAAACATAAATGTAGATCTTCGTGCCCATCCATGTGATCTCCTCCACTTCATGTTATAGTTTGCTTCATGGTATGGCTTTCTGTGTTATGTAGACAATTTTCATCTTTTCTTCCTTTATTTCTTGAATTGTTTCCCTCGTTATGGGGCACCATGTTTGAGAGTTAAATCCTTCCAAGCTACCCAGTCTCTTTCCATTCCCATTAGAACCGACCCCAGATTTGTGTTACAATGGGAATTCTCTAAGTCAGCCCCTGTCGATTTTGAATGCACCACCTTTTTCCCTTAAAGACATAGCTGCTGACCCACTTGCCTTTAAAACTCTGTACCATGCTCTTGGGGCCTTGGTGCAGTAGGACTTTTCCTCATAAATCGAAGCGATAGAACGACAGGTTTCGGTTTTTCTTAGCCCCCTTTAGTTTAGCCCCTTATATTGTTGTTTTCTTCATCGGACCGGGGGTTGTGACCAAGGGCTTAGACTTTGGGTGTTGAGACCTTTAGAACTGTATCCAGGGGCCATTTTCCTTTGTAACACAAATCCCACACTTTAGCGCTTTCCAAGGATTTCCACTAAGATTTCCCTTTGAACCCTGCGCTCACCAATCTGTAGGGTTGGGCCCACCGGATGTATCGCAATCGCACTGCCGAAGCGGAAAGGCCATTTACCTTTCATCCATATCGCAGGCTGACTTGTTGGGACATGAACTCCTCATGATATAGAACAAATAAAACATATCGCATCTGAGAGGATCCCCCACACATCACAATCGTAGGAAGGTAAGGAAAATCTGCGAAGGAATAAACCTTACTTCATGTGATCATCGATCATCGATCTGTGGGGGTGACGACATCACTGCCATGTGTCACCCTGAGTGGTGACATGTGTCACCTAGAAAATCCCCTACATGACCATGGAAAACACTAAAACTGAGTGACACGTGTCCCCCATACGACCAAGTCACCTTCCATACTGCCACGTGGAAGAGAGAGAAGGGGTCCGCCCAACCTTTTTTTTTCATGAAATTCCTTTGTAAACTGATTTTAGCCTTCCCCAACACTTTTGCATTGTATCAAAAATTAGCAGTTCATAGGGTTTTTATAGTGATAACCCCTTTGCTTTGTAGATTCACCAATTTTCGATATCGCAGGACTGTGGGATGCAGGACTGTGACATGGCTGATATTCAAGATTGCGGGAATGCAACATGGCCGATATGTAGGATGTGGGACTACGATATCAACATTTAGCACCATGAAACACCGATAAACCATGATCCTATGCACGGGACCCCACTGATAGCCAATTTACGATGAGATTAGCTCCTAGACCTCCTACTTGCGATTTTCTTTAACTCTTTTCTCCTTGTCTTCTGGCTATCCATGGGTAACTTCAACATGCCATATCTTATGATCCAGAAGTCCATTTTCAGACTTCCATATATCGTTGGAAATCCCTTTCTAAGAACTATGCAATGGAGTAGGTCTGATTAAGCTTCTATATCTTCTATGGCCTAGGAATTTGGCTTCAAACTTCACTTCTCTTAGGAAACCTTAACAAACTGAAACCAACAATGCAGTGAGCAACAATATTGGCTCGAATTGGGGACAGTGCCTTGTTGTAAAGGTGATGAGAACCTATATATCAGTATCTTTCCTTCCATTGGACATTTAGTCATTCTTAAACAAAATACAATTCTGTGAAAATGGACTTTTTCAATCATAAACTGAAATTTCATAAAATAATTACCACACACACACACACCGGTATTTACAATGAGTGAGAGATAGATATCTTTAATTTCCAAAATAAAATTTGAGGAACTAACCATTCACCAATAGTTCTAGCAATTCACCATCCAAGTTTTCAAGAAGAGAAGTGTTATTTCCCCTCTCTTCTGCAATCTTGAAGGGTCATAACCACAATGGATCAAATTTTCCATGTTTTCCTTTGTCTTCCCAGTGGACATCCCACCTGAGAACTAAATCTCTTGGCTGAAGAGGCTTGTTCTTGGCATTCTTTTCAAACAAATATTTCATCCTTTGATGGTAGTTTGACAATTTTGTCCCCACTTGTTCTCTGTTTTCGTGAAGCTCAACCAACTGATTTACCTTCTCATCAAGATGCTTGGCTCTTCCTCAACTTCTTGTAGAAATTTCCCTACTAGATTTTCTAATTGAATCAGGAAGACAGTAGCCTTGCCATACACTAGCTCAAAAGGTAATTTCTCAGTGGATCATTTAGTCATTACTCGGTTAGCCCACAGAGAAAACTTCATTTGGGAGTCCCAGTTCCTTTGATTTGCAGTGATGGTCTTCTTCAGCACCCTCACCACAGTTTTGTTTGAGGACTCAACCAAGCCATTACCTTGAGGGTAGTATTTAGTGGAGTGCCCAATGATGATATTAAATTTATGGTAGAAGATGGTGAACTTGGCAGATTTGAAGACCTAAGCATTAACAGTGATAAGTTTTAAATGACAACTAAAACGGGATAGTATGTTCTCCTCCATGAATTTTATCACAATTTAGTATGTAGCATTTCTAGCTAGGATTGCCTCTACCCACTTGGTGAAATAGTCAATCGTTGTTAATATCCAATTGTTTTGGCCACTGGATGGGGTGTTTATTTATCCTATGAAGTCTCATCCCCACTGTCTAAAATGTTCCTCCACATGCATTGGAATCAGGGGGAGAGGAGCAAACTTCTGTCTCTCAGTGAACAATTGGAATTTTTGGCAAGGCCTAACCTAGGAATAAACATCTCCAAGCATCATAGGCCAGTAGAATCCTACCTTGAGGGTTTTATGTGATGTGGTCTTCCAGTTGTAATTACCTCTATAGACTCCTCCATGGAACTCCCCAATCACTTTGTGGGTCTCCCCTTCCACCAAACATAACAATAATACCCCCACCGAGTCCTTCTAGTAGAGTAGGCCATTGGATATGATATATTTATGCGCTTGCAATCTCAGACTTCGGTAATTGGATCTATCAAGCCCCGATGAAAACCTTAGGAATAAGAGGTAATGAACAATGTTCTTATACCAGGGCGATACCTCATATTTGGCATAGATCTTCTACTCAGATGTTTTATTATGCTCTAGTGATCCTCTGGTCTGCCTTCCTCTGTGATCAGGTTTATCCGTAGAGCTTGGCAGTTGGATTCAAATAAAATCTTGGCCAACCCCTAGTCTTTAATGAGCTTGGTAGACTTTATTTCTAGCTCATATTCTTGTATTTTAGTTATCCACCTACCCCTCTTTCCTTCATTGTCTCCCTGCACCAAGATGTCGTTGAATGCTATCATGGGATGAACGCTGTGATTTCTGATTGCAGTACATACACATCAAATGCCTTTAGAGCCTTAACTAATGAATAGGCTTGTTTCTCCAATAAATTATATTTCATCTCGGCATCCCTTAGGACTTGGTTGAAAAAGGAGATGGGCTTCTCATGACCTTCTTTATTTTTCTCTAGTATCACAACAATGATAGTATAAGGAGAGGCGAAAGAAAATATGTAGAAAGGAACTAAATACCTAGGGCTAACTAGCACTGGGGCCATAGCCAAAGCTTCTTTGATTCTAATGAAAGAGTCGTGGGGGACAGGGCTCCACTTAACTTCATTCTCCTTCTTGAGCATGTTTGTAATACCCTTGACTATCTCAGCATAGTTAGGTATGAATCACCTTAAGAAATTTATTCTCCCCAAAAAGGCTTGGAATTCTTTCTTATTCCTGGGCATAGGAATATGGTTGATGGCTTCGACTTGTTTAGGATCGATCTTCACACCTTCCTGTGCTACTATATGTCCCAGTTGATTCCCCTCACTTAGGGCGAACTGAGATTTCTTAGGATTCAGAGAGAGACCATACAACCTGCATTTCTTAGAGGTGAGATTTAAGTGGAGGGTGTGCTCTTAATCAGTCTTGGAAAAGATTTTGATGTTGTCCAAGTATACAACCACGAATTTGTCTTGATCGCCTACAAAATCTATGTCCATAGCTCTCTGAAATGTGGCCCCTGCATTTATCAAATCGAAAGGAATTTGGGAATACATGAATGTTCCTCACGGGTTCATGAAATCAATCTTTTTATGTTCCTCAGGGTGAACCACCACTTGGTTGTATTCAGAGAACCCTCCATCATGGACATTTTGGTTGCACCAACCACTTTTTGGAATATATTATCCATCTTGGGCAACGGGTAGTTGTCTTTTAGAGATGCCCTGTTTAGATTCTGAAAGTCTACAGATAGCCTTATCTCTCTGTTCTTTTTACAAACAGGGACCAAATTAGCTAGCCACTCAGAGTATCTTAAAAGTACTATGATATTTGCCTGCATCAACTTCATTACCTCCTTTTCAATGGAGGGGAGAAAGAGCAGATTTATCTGTCTGAGTTTCTGCTTGCATGGTTTTACTCTGCTCTTCAAAGGAATCTTGTGTTGTATGATGTTAGTATCAAATGCTTTAAAATCATCATAAGACCAAGAAAATACATTCTTGTAAGTTTTGAATAGATTTAAATACCTTTGTTTGTAATGCAAGGGGATTCCTTTCGACATCCTGAGCATATGGGTTTCCTCCTCTAAACCGATGTTGCAACATTCTACTTGATTGTCCATCTCAGGAGCCATTTGTTTGGAGGCTATGTTGTCTTTATTAAAAATCCTTTCTAGTGGGACTAGTCCGTGAGGGATAGTATTCCCTTTTAGTTGCAAAATTTTGTGCCCATCCATTGTGTCTTTCCATGAAGTAGCTTCTTTATCTTCTTCTTCTTCTTCTTCTTCTTGATCGATGGTGGAGTGGGCAAGATCCCCGACAACTTCTATAAATATTTTCACCTACTTATCATCCTCGAATACCTGCCAGTGTTTGACATTATCAAGTATTGAAGGTTTGTGCCTAACTTCTACCTCATATCTGAGGAGCAGATTTTGAGGGGACCTGAAAGTGCTTGCAGCTATAGCAAGGGAGTCTACCATTCTATTTCCTTCCCTGTGTAGAAATTAGATATTGAAAGCCAGGAAGAAATGATCAATTAGGTCCCATACTTCATTCTGGTACGTCCTCAGTTTGGGGTGTTTGGCCTGGCATTGGTCTCGGATCTACCTTACTACTAGCTCAGAGTCTCCATAGACAGATAGGCATTCATTGTTCATAATTTTTTTTCGTTTGTAACCCAAGGAGTAATGATTTTTACTCCCCCCCATTCTTGGTAACCTCAAATTAGAGCTTGAATGGGAGGGGTATCATGCTGCCTTCTGAAGATACCAACAATATTCCATCTCCATTTCCCTCTTTTGAGTTTTCTCCGTCGAAGTCCAATTTACATACTTCATTTTCATTTAAGTGCTAGTATTTCAACTGCCTTGTCAGGTGTACTGATGCTTCTTCTAAGAGGTTCTCATCTTCTTCTAAGAATAGATAGGAGAGGTCGCTTTCTTTTCCATGAGCTCGCGAATTTTCTGAGCCTTTAACTGGAGTCACAATTTTCACAAACCTACACCCTCTATACAGTCTCCTTTGTTAACCTCCGAACATGGGGATAGTGGCGTAAGTTAGATCTAACTTAATAGAGCCCCCCCACCTTGGAACCCCAAGATCTTGATAAGAGCATGCTGAAACGAGGAGAAATATCAATCGCCACTATGTCCATTACCACACTCTTCACAGGGATATGAGCCAAGTTTACCACCAGATCCTTTATCATCCCTAAGCACTTGACCCTCTTGGAATCAAAAGAGTACAGTTCCTTGTATGGTCTGGTTATCTCCAAACCTAGTTGTTCCATCACTGATAATGGCATGAGGTTGTGCAAGGCTCTGGAATCCAACGTGAAATTGTACAATAACGGGTCATGGATCACCAAAGTCACACAGAAAGGTGCAGTAGAAAGATCAAGTTCTTCTAGTGTGGCCCAAAGACGACCATTGGCCTCTCCTCTTGAAGGTTTAGTGAATCATGGGTGGGTGAAGAGACAGATGGATGCATGAATTGAGATACATGAGTTTTATAAGTAGGCTTCTTGAGAAGCTCAATCAGAGGGACAAGAATCTTTACCTTTTCAAGCTCCTTCTGGAGACTCAATGCAGGTTGGAATTTTTCTGTACCTCCTGGTTCTGTTCCTTCTTGCTTACCACTAGAAGTTTTGAGCGAAGCCAGTGCCTCCTTTTCTATGTGTGTCTTTGAACTATTTATTTCCTTATTAGAGGATGCTTTTATCTTGGAAGGGTCAGGATTCAACTTACCTTTCCCTTTATTCAGTACTGGGGGAACAACTTGAGGAGCAATTTTCTCTTTTTGTTCTGGTTCTCTTGACCTCTTCTTTGAAGATATTAGATCATACTTATGTTGTGGTTGTGCTTTCATGAAATATGCAAACTGTTTGGAATAATAAGCTATATATTCCTCATCTGTTGTTGTCTCTCTCTCATTATTGGCCTCCTGGTGAGCCATATTGTCCTGTTCTTCTTCAGAAAAAGCAGAATACAAATTTCCCTGTGTCTCCTGTGTATCTGACAATTGTTCATCGGGACCTTCTTCTAAGTACAAAGGATGAGGGATTTGATCCAGTTGTTCCTTTCTTTCCCTTGGAAGTATTTGCAGTGTAGGCCTTCTATTATGAGGGTTATAACCCCGGTTGTTGTCTTGGGAGTTCTATTTTGAGATATTTGTGTTCTCAATTTCAAGCTTTCCAACCTTTTGTGATAAACTCCTAATGAGTTTGTCCAGTTTGTCCCACTTCGGGTCTGATGATTCTCCATCTTGACCAGAGGAGGAAGCTTCTTCTTTCCATCTTTTATACTCATTAGGTTCCTGCTTTACCCTTGACTTCCCTACCAAAGTGAGATTTTCTTCCACCTCAAGAGCATCAATCTAAAGCTGATCTAGAGTGAGAGACTTCCTTTCTCTTAAGGTAAAACCAACATCAGAATCAAAGGCTCCCAAGAAAACCACATGAGCAGTAGCAGGGGGAGGCTTTATTTCACCAAGCAGGCTATTATACAGCTTGTTAAATCTTTTGATAAACTCTGAAGTATCCTCTTTTAGATTTTTCCTTATGGCATCAAAATCTATGAGGTACTCATGATCTCTCTTTTCACCTCATTTTTGGGTGAAAGGGTTTTCCAGTTCCTCCCAGGTAGTGATGGAGGCATTAGGTGGGCCTTTGAACCAATTTCTGACCTCTCCATCAAGGGATTATAAAAATAGTCTCATGACCACATCCAGTTGTTCCACGTTTAGGTTCTTAGCAAAGGCACAAAAAGTTTCAATATGTTTATGTGCTATGTTTTCATCTTCCCCATTGAATCTGGTTAGGATCTTTATGTAATATTGGGGCATAACACTTGGGGGCTGAGGTAGATCAAGAGGTGCATACTTATTTAGAAAAAATCCTGGAAGAGCCATCTGGATTAATGGAGTGGAATTAAGATTTTTCTGAGAGACTTGGGCCAGAACCATAATGGTCGGAGTGGAAAGGGAGTATGTCAAGGCCTTAAGGACAAGTCCTGAGTAGTGAGTAACAACGGGATGAGGAAGCTTCAAAGGCACATGAGATAGTGGTATCAGCAGGGGAAGTTTCCTCTTTCCAAACTTTCCTAAAAAATAATTTTTCAGGGTCAGATACAAATGGGGCTTTCTGCTGAGATGTATATGAGTGAGTATGAGGCCTTTTAAAATCCAGGGTGATAAATGATAATGGGGGGTTGTGGAGTTGCAAGTTGTTATGAATGCAATCATAATAGGCTTTGCTCACCTACACAAAGAGTGTTTAATTTTTCGTCTCCCAGGGGAAAAATCCTTCAATACATTCCCCAACAATGACGCCAAAAGATGTTGTAGCTCCAAGAGACAGCCTTGGGTTTCTTAGAAGAAGAGTGCCTTGGCACATCTACATTTTGTGTATCTCATATGATTTTCTAGAAATGGAGACATCACATATACTATCTATATCTAGATATATGTATATGTATATGTCTATAGATATATATATATATATATATATATATATATATATATATATATATATATATATATATATATATATATATATATATATATATATATATATATATATATATATATATATATATATATATATGATAGGTTGGTTCATTCACCTAAAGGAGTAAGACATGAATTGCTTGGTACTTCTTCCCATATAAAAATCTCATAAATATGCATAAAACAATAGAAGCCAAGTAGTCCAAGGACTTACAGTTTAATAAGCTTTTATAGAGCAATGATAGAGGATAAGTAGAAGGAGTAACTCATCATATGGAGCTTACAACATCAAAAATTCTATGCTTTAACATATAGAGCTTGCAGCTTTAACAATTCCTATACTTATCTGAGTTAGAAGTACATATAATGGGCATAAGAGAGGTTGTGTGCTATGATTCATGAAGAGAAACCTTTAAAGACATAATTTCAAAAATCCATACAGGCACTAGCATTAACAATGTTAATACAAATGAATTTGTGAGGAACTTACAGGCACATGCATAACATTTTGATACCAACGAATCTACGAGGAAGTCTTGAAATATTTATAACAGTTGTGATTGCATGAAATCAGATAAGAAACGTGAACATAATGGGTTTTAATAGAGGGATAACATGTTGTAATATTTTAAGGGGGAATCACCACCATTTATTCATATTCTGAAAGATTTGTATCCTGAAGTTATACAGTCTGAAAATTACATGTAGAGTTGTCTTTAGAATTTTTGAACCCTTGTTAAGTATTGCTTTCCCCTATTTATTTGGAGAGGAGAGAATAGGAATTCATTAAAAAATATATTCAGCCGAATCCTAGCTATTAGGTTTACTTGCTTTCTTGGCTGGGGATGGCAGTGTGGCCCAAAACATTACAAAATTAATGGACTCTTTGAAAGTGGGCACCTTACAGGACAATAAAATAAATAAATAGTCAAACAGAAATGTAAATGAAGATCTACATGCCCATCCCTATGATCTCCTCTGCTTTAGGTTATAGTTTGCTCCATGGTATGTCTTCCTGTGTTGTGCAGACAATTTTCATCTTGTTTTCCTTTACTGCTTGAGTCGTTTCCACTATTATGGGGCACCATGTCCGAGAGTTAAATCCTCCTGATCTACCTAGTCTCTTTCCATTATTGTTAGTATCGACCCCGATTCGGTGTTATAATGGGCATTCTATGAGTCATCCCATACCGATTTGAATGCACCGCCTATTTCCCTTAAAGACATAGTTATTGGCCATTTGCCTTTAAAACTTTGTACCATACTCTCTGGGCCTTGCTGTGGTAGGCATTTTCCTCATAAATTGGCGTGGAAGAGCGACGGGTTTCGGTTTTCCTTATGCCCCTTTAGTTTAGCCCCTTATACTATTGTTTTATTCGTAGGACCGAGGGCTGCGACCAAGGGCTTAGCCTTCGAACGTTGAGACCTTTAGAACTGTGTCTGGGGGCATTTTTCCTTTGTAACAAAAGATCCCACACTTCAATGCTTTCTGAGGATTTCCACTAATATTTCCCTTTGAACCCTGCGATCACCGATCTGTAGGGTCGGGCCCACTTGAGGTATCGCAATCACACTACGTGAGGGGAAAGTCCCTTTACCTTTTCTCCATAGCACGAGCTGACTTGTCCGGATGCAAAATCCTCATGAGATAGAATAAATAAGACATATCGCATCCATGAGGATCGCCCTCACATCACAATCGCAGGGAGGGAAGGAAAATCAGTGGAGGAATAAACTTTACTTCGTGCGATTGTCTATCGCCAATCCCCTGGGGTGACGTCATCACTGCCACAAGTCACCCTATGAGTGGTGACACGTGTCACCTAGAAATGCTACCATAGGACCCTTGAAAATGTGGAAACTGAGTGACATGTATCCCTCATACGACCACTTCACCTTCCATACTACCACGTGGAAGAGAGAGAAGGGGTTCGCCCGACCTTGGTTTTTCCATGAAATTCCTTTGTAAATGAATTTTGGCCTCCCCTGGTGCTTTTACAATGGATCAAAAAGTTGGTAGTTCACAAGGTTTTTATAGTGATGACCACTTGCTCCACCGATTCGTCGATTGTCAATACCACAGGATTGGGGGATGTGGAATTGCGGGACTACGACATGGCCAATATACGGGACTACAAGAATGCAACACGGCCAACATGTAGGATGCAGGACTGCGATATCAGCATTCAGCATGATGAACCATTGATAAACCGCAAGCTTGTGCCTAGGAGTCCGACGATAGCTGATTTACGATGCCATTATCTCCTGGACCTCCTACTTGTGATTTTCTTTAAGTATTTTCTCCTCATCTTCTAGCTATCCATGGGTAACTTCAACATGCCATATCTTATGATCTAGAAGTCCATTTGCGGACTTCCATATACCATTGGAAAACCCTTTCTAAGCACTATTCAATGGAAAGGGTCCAATTAAGCGTTGAGATCTTCTGTGGCCTGGGATGGTGGCCTAAAAATTCACTACTCTTGGGCAACCTTGACCAACTGAAACCCACAATGAAGTGAGTAACAACAGCGTCAAAGCCTTGTGTCAAAATCTGCCACCTGCATCTATCCATTATTTTTGAATAATTCATTGATGAGTTTAAATATGATTTTGAAGGTTGTAGTCCTGAAAAAATATTTAAAATGATCAATGAGCTTATAATGAAACCTGATGAATCATTGAATGATTTTTCATACATATTTCTCAATCGTTGTTATGCATTTCATGAGAGACACATGGATTGGGATAATTAAATATTAATATTCAATCACATCAGTATTTGAATGATCCACATCTTACAAATGAACAACAACTTATGCCTACTTTTATTATGCCAAATGTTCTCTCCTTTTCGCATGATATTCAGGAGGAATTTGAGGCCTCATAAGGGGAAGTTTTAACCTCTAATATTTCTTATTCCCCTCCATCTTCATTACCCAATGAAATGATTTCCTATGAGAACAATGAAATCTTGGTTATTATTGAACCTAGTAATGAATAAATTTTAAATGAAAAGAAGCAAAGTTGTTTTATTTCACAATCTATATTAAATTCCTCAGAAGTAGGACAAGCTAAAATGAAATTGGTAAACCATCTCTTATTTTTCATGTTGATGAGATTCATTTGATCCCATTGAACCTTTATTAGAAATAATTCCTGAATATTCTCATGATATGCTCTTATCTTCACCTCCATACCATGACCAAGGAATTGTCTTGGGTGACATTGAGTGTTCAAATAATTCCATAGATCATAAAGTATATGTCAATCTGTTGATCCCTCGAGAAGATATAAATGTGAAAGTTCTAGAATTGGAATCAAATTTTATTATAGAAGAGTTTCTTAATTAATTTTTATTCTTCCTCAACTCACTACTCCTTGTTTTCTTGCATGTGTGTTGGATTTCTTACACCAACAAATGTTTTAAATCCTCTAGAATTCCATTTTTTTGAACTGGATCTTAATCAAATACAAGGTAGTAAGGTTCACATGTGGAAGAGGAAAAGACTTGAACTATTGCCCACCTCTCTTGTAGTTTGCAATCTTCAGCATTAGAATAAGATAACTCTTTAGCTCAAACCATTCATGAAATCCCTTTGATTGGTTCATGTCCATTTATGACTAAAGAAAAATCTTGTGTTTTGAATCACCAATCTGATGGTATTGAAACATCTAATCAAACCAACGATTCTAATATTTATCATATAGTTAATATTGATATCATTTATAAACCTAATGATGGATTTCCACTTGCATTTTTTGATTTGACCAAGCCCTCAAAATTTTTTCCACCAATATTTGAAGATTTAGAGATCTATCAAGAAAATGAGGCACTTTAGCTCTTGCTTATGGTTACATTAAGACCTCACGATCTTGATAAAATACCTAAAATAGATCATGTTAAGGTTTTTCCACAAGATTGTTTTCATAGCATTGTTTCACTAAATGATTGCTCATCTTTGAAAGATTTCCAAGGTTTCCATGTAAATCATTTTAAATACCAACATAGAATTGTCACTAGGTTAGAAGAGTCCTTTCCAAATAAATTACTCTACAAGTAAGTGGCCTCTAATCTCTCTTGTGTTCGGTATAAAGGTAAATATTAATAAATGCACATATTTGAGAGGTTTCTATGGTTTTCAAGTTTATCATTTTGTTTATCAAGATAAGATTTTGGTTAGGTTAGAAGAATCTTTCTAGGAATATCTTTTGTGAGTAGGTGAGACCTTCTTGTTCTTGTTCATTCTATAAAGCTGTATCTCTACTTTTGAACATTTATATTGATATTATTTGATGACATCTATGTGTTTGCAGGTCGGAAGAAACTTGATTGGCTCCATAGGAAGTTTTATTTCACATGATCCCAAACTCCTCTTGACTTAGATTAGTTTTAGATTGTTTTCTTATTAGAATAGTTGTGCATGCATTTGCATTCGTAGCTAATTTCATACCTTGAATTGTGTTTCTTGTCACATAAAATGACAATTTGTTTTCACATGTAAATAGTTGCATTGAATCTCTCATTTATCTTTTCATTGCATTTAGCTTTATTTTCATAGCTCTCCTACATCACTTTTCTTTTTCATTACATTTAGCTTTTATTTATTTTCATTGCATTTCTCACTACCTTATCATTTTGAATTGTTTCATTACTCTAAATTTTCTTTCAAACATGCATATAAATAAAACACTAAAAGATATTTTGGTGCCCACCTTGCCCAAATGTTGAAAGCCCAATAATTGGTTGTGTATGGTTGTGATTCTAGTTCCAAGAGGCAATTTCTTGTAGACCACCCTAGTATTGAAACCATATCCTAAATATTATTTCTATGAATCTAACCTATTAATGAGGAAAATATGAGTCAATACACATGGGGAACTCTGATAAATTCATAATACCTACATCTATAACCTGAATTCTATTTCTGATCTAGTCCTGAATGTTTGATTGTGTGTTTACTATCCACCTGTGAGTTGGAGATGTGATATAGAGATATGGAAAGAGGGAAAACCTAAGTCAAAATATCTTTAGTTTTGATAAAACAAGGAACAACCTCTCTACTCGTAAAATAATTTAGGATCCCTCATCCACCCTAGCATAAAGAAAGGCCAAATAATGCAAAATTTCATGTAAAGAAAAACCAAATAAAAGGGTAAATGCATGAGAAAGGCTTCCTACATAGAGAGGTGATGCAAGCAACTTTGTTGAGGCTATGGACACCCACTGGTAGTGAAGTAATGCTTGTAATTCCTTGAGTGACTCCACTAGGGCCTTGGATGCTCACTAGAAATGGAGCAACAACAAAAATTCGTTTTCAATTTCCTAACATAATGAACCCTCTGTCATGTTATCTATGTCATTGTAAAAAACCTACATGTGTGAAATCTTGCGTTGGTGCATAAATATTAATAGAACCTAGTTTTGAGATAGATGGATGGTACATCTATAAATGGTCATGCACCTCAAAGTGGTACCCATAGTATCTATTCAATACTTCCTCACATCACTAGTAAGACTCCATATTTTGAAGGGATGAAGTCAAAGATGTTGGATTCTACAAGTGGTTCGCAATTGGTGTAGCAGATACAACATCCCCAAAAAATTTCACCATGTAAATTCAAAATTTTGGGTCCCCAATTTATTTTTAATGTTTTTACTTCAATCCTTGACATGGTTTAAAAATAAGCACTTACTGCCCTGCTAACTTGATTTCCTTATGTTTGAAAGGAACCTCTCACATTTTCTTACTATAAACTCATAATTCCACTTTGAATAGTTTATATCTACTTGAAAGATTTAAAGATTGATGATTATGTTGTCAGAAACATTGTTATTTTAATTTCATATCACCTAAATGTTTTAAATCTCATTGTAGAATCACATCGAACCAGAAATGTCATTGTTAATAAAGAAGACAAACAATTTCCCTATGAAATTGTTGAAGGCATCTACTCCAAAGAAGAAATCAAAAGCATATAGATATTGATGGATGATATTCTACTATTACTACATTTTTATTGTGAAGTCGCAGGTAAATATATGATATCCTTGTCCCTTGAACTTGAAGAAGAAGTCATCCTCAATCCCAGTACCTTGTGCAAGTTGGATGAATATGGTCAAGAATTGAGTGACTAAGTCACCATAACTATTACTGGGAGAAAACCAACATTTTTTCTTTACATTGGGGGGTGCTATCACACTCAAAATACTATTACAAATTTTAAAATGCAAGGGCCAAAGGGGGCTTTCATATATTCTACATCTAACAACAGTTTTATTGCAAGAAAAACTCCAAATTCTATGGAGATTCTTATTGAATATTTCATTGTTCGAGAGATTTATTTCAAAAGGCTGAAAATATTATCTAGCATAGGGGATGAGAAAAGGTCAAAGAGAACACTTATTGAACTACAAGACCCACTTGATAAATTGGGATAATACTTTGCAAATGAACTTGTGGAAAGAGACAAATTAATTCCTCTTTACAAGAAAATATGGAGGGAATATGAGGAAGCATTGGATTTCATAAAGTGTGGAATGAATAAAATTAAAGCAGAGCTTGAGGCACCAAAGAAAAAAATAGTTACCATCATTGTCTTTGTTGTATATTAAAGTACTTCGTCTTTCTTTAGTTTGTCACGGGAAATGCAGATAAAGAAAGAGAATGTTTGAATGAGGTATTGAGATTTTTCCTTTTTCAAAGACTCTTCTTGAATTATTTATACATTTAGAATCAAGAATTCTAGGTTATAAACAAATTGAGTACTTATATTTTATTCAAGGAAAATGGCCAACAAGGTGGCTCTTTTTCATATGTTAATTATGGAAATTATGGGAAGCCTCAACAAACAACAAACGCAACACATCAACAAGGTCATGGAGGTGACGATCATGGACATCCTCTAAAGGATTTTGCACAAAAAAATTATGGATAATCTACACTAGTAGCTTACACAACACCTCAGTAGCAAGTAGCAGAACCCGAGTATTATCCTGGCTATTATTGAGCTAAATATGGTGAAACCATATTGGTGCACTTAGAACTACATGAGATTTCTTCTAAAGTTGATACATATAAACTATAAACTCTCTTTAAACAAATGAAAACAATTATTAGGCTTGGGTATAGTAGTTATAAGATTTTATGCTATGATTATGGGGGGGAACATTTGAATATCCATTCACAATTATTACAGATGGTATCATAACATTAACTTCCTAAACTATAGATTAAGGCACTACACACGTGATTGTACCAATTGTAGACATTATGATTGTTATTCTAGATTATTTGTGTAGGCACCAGGTTACAAAGGTTGAAGTAACTTTGCAAGTGGAATTAGTTAAGCATGAGGGTTCCAATGGTTCTCCATCCTTGATGTTCTTGGATGAATTCACTTCTCTATCTATAGGAGGAAAGGAAAGAGAGAGCACCAATGAGGACAAGCAAAGGAATCAAAAATGAAGGGAAGGAACTGGATATGCTCATAATGAAGATGAAAGAATGAGATGTCTTACTGAAGATATTTCCTTTGAGGGAGACAAGTTTCTACTTTCCAAGGATGAAATTTCCCCTAAAATTGGAAGAATGAATAATCAATCATTTTCTTAGATATGTTTGCTAGATAGTGAAGCATATACAAAGCTTATAGTCAAGGAAGTGGATTGTAATCCCATTAAACATGGAGCTATAGGGTGGCACTTAAATGTATGAAAATTAATTATTAATGTGACAAGGTCGTTATGTGGATTTCACAAAGAATAGTGCATGATTAATTTGGAACAGGTAAAGCTAGAAACATATCCATGTGGGATTCTGTAAGGTCTAAAAAATTGAGTGATTTAAGTCCCCCATACAAACATGAATGGATTTTAGGTGTTGAATGAAAGGACATGAAAGGATATTCTAAGGGAAACAATAATGTTAGGATTAATACTGCAAGATATTTTTTTGAGTTACAAATTGCAAAAACTTATGTGGGATCCAAACTTCAAGTTCACAAGTTTCCAAAAAACAAATGTCCCAAGGGAGACAAGGAAGTCCAAGAAAACAATTGGAGGGTCACCGTACGAGGAAGTGTGTATTCAGTATCCAAAAAAAACAACTTCATGAATCAGTGGAAAAGGAAATGCTAAGATGTTGAGTTCAACTTGACTCCAAATGTTTTTTCATGGAGGAGAGGGTAGTTCTACTAAAGAGGGAGAGAGTCATATGGTCAGAAAGTGAAAATGATTTGGATGAAGGAATCTTAGACTCTAGAGACGAATCAAGGTTGGCCCAAAATTCTAAATATTTTATTCATATCCTCTCAGGAGCTATGTGGGATGATTATTATAAAGAGAATGTTTTAGCCTTTCATGAGCCTTTATTAGAGACGATATCTTTAAAACTATAGGTGCATAGATTGATCTCCATTGACCCATGGAAAGAAAGGCGAGTCAATATGCCATTTCCATTTTACATAGTTGAAAAGAGTTTTAACCAAGGAAAATTATTGAAAAAACTAAATATAAAAGAAATCAGTGAAAGTGGAGCCAAGGATTTAAAGAAGAGTAATTTAGGCTCACAACAAAAGATCAAAGAGTTAAGTAAGGATGTATTATCACAAAGAGTTGAGTAAGGACACACTGTCGCAAGGAGATGATTAATGATGCATTACATCACAAGGTAGGAATGATACAGGTGGATATTGATGGCCACCCGCCTATTCCACTTGGACACTCACCATTGTTTCTTTCCATTATTCATTTTTCTTAATTGTAGCACAATTTACTATTTTTGGCAGTTTTTCAGGTCCTGAACTTCTGGAGCCATTTCAAAACCCTAAACGATGATTTTTTGGAAAAATTCATTTAGTTATTTTTATAGAAATCACATCGGCAGTTGTATTCCTCAGAGATATATTTCCAATGAGGTATCATACTCATCAAACAAAGATAATATGACCAAATTACGACCCCGTGAAGTTGACTTCCCAACTAACCCAAACAGGGCCCATAAACTCTTGGTGTTATGTCTCCTCGAGTTAGGGTTTTGGTTGTTTAGGATTTTTTATTTCTTTTCAATAATAAAAAGGACCTTGAGCCTCAATGTAAGAGTTCAAAACATGTAGCCGCCATATCTCTTCTCAGAGATAAGATACCATCGCCCGAGCTATCTTATTTCCATTTTTTTTGTAAGCATAGTTCAGTATTTTTCTATTAATGAAATGAAGTGTTTTGTTGTTGCATCTCTATGTTTATGATTATATCTATAAGTTGTAGTGTTCTTGTTTAAGTTCGGATTAGTGGTATCAGAGTGATCTACTCTTTCTCTATTTTTTCTTTACATGTCCCCATCGAGGGTAGGTTATAAGGAGTTAGGGCTCGATCTAGTTGAACCATTGCAGGATCAGCCTTGCAAAACCTGATGACCTCCCATGGTGGAAGAAAATAAAGACGAGCAGGTGGGAGATCCTTTCAAAATGTTGCTCGAGGAAGCCCTCAAGTGACAAAAGGATGCGATGATGGATAAATTATCCCAGATCCTTCGACAGCTACCCATAGGCAATGAATCTTCATCCAGAAGTCTGGAGGCGCTACTCCTTTTAAGGTACAATTTAACTTCGATATTCTCATATTTGAAGACTTGATAGATGAAGATGTCATAGATAAATGGTTAAATCTATTGGAAGAATATTTTTTAGTTCATGGCTTTTCCAAGCGGGAAAAGATTACTTTTGCACTTCACAAAGCTGCCCCACACATCAAGGACTAGTGGGAAACATATTGTGAACAAAAGGATGAGAGTGAACCCTCACTATTTTCAGCCACAACCACTCTGAGATGCCATCAAGGAACAATATTACCCTATCGGAAGCTATGAAGATAAATACATAAAGTGGACCATGCTACGACAGGGAAGGGACCAAGATGTGCCAGATTTCACAAATACTCTCCATACCCTTTGCACAAAGATGGGTATAAAGGATACTGAGCACCATTTGGTGCTCAAGTATCACCATTGTCTACACAAGTACATACAGGATGAGATGGAGTTCCTGGACATCTCCTCGCTAAGCACAACGTATCGGTATGCTATCAAGATTGAGCATAAATTTAAACAGAAGAAGTGGGACTTTGAATCTGTGAATCCAAAGCAAGGAAAAGGTGCCCCCAAACCACATAAAAAAGGACAAAGCCAAGGCGGGGCTACCTAGGACAACCCACTGAAGCCGCAAGAAAACAACAACACCACAAAGACGAAGAAGGACACAGGAAAATGGTGTCAATTACATAAGAGCTCCACTCACAATACAAGTGACTGTCGATCCAAGTAGTCACTGGTGGCTGAGTTGAAGGCATATGAATCAGACGCAAGTTTTGACACTAAATCAAAACTCGATAAGGGAACTAAAAAAGGGAAGTAGATCATTGATGCAGAGCCAAGTTCCACCATGGCCATCGAAAAGATCCTGGAAATTGAGCCTGAAGATCCAGAGGAGGGGGAATGCCTCTTCCCCTCACATATGTGGGTGAAGGGTTCTCCGCTACAGTTCATTGTTGGCAATGGGAGCCAAAAGAACCTCATTTTAGCAGAGGTCGTGAAGCAAATGGGCCTAAAGACTATAACACATCCACAGTCGTACACCATCAGGTGGCTTCACCAAGGACAAGATCTTCGCATCAACCAGCAGTGTTGCCTTCCCTACAACATCAAGCCCTTCATGGATGAGGCACTGTGTGACGTTTCTCCTTTGGAAGCGACATGTTATATATGATTCTAGACCTTGTTCTATGATTATTACTTTGACTAATAAGTTGTATAGGATACCGAAGGTAGCCCTGCCTACCACCATTTCTTTGATCATTGCAAAGCAATGCAGTAAGATCATTTCCCAGACCAGGAAATTTGTTTTTCTTATGATTATCCCCCAAGGCAAGAAGAAGGTTGTGGCCATGGCTTCCAAGCAGGGCTCCTCTTCATAGCAACAACAGATGGACAAGGTCATGGAGGAGTACATGGATATTTTTGCCTCACCCATAGGGCTGCGTCTGGATTGTCAAGTCAAACACTCCATCGACCTAACCTCGAGCGCGTTGCTACCCAATGAACCGATCTATCAACTCTCTGTTCTAGAGAATGATGAGATAAAGAGGCAGATTTAGGAACTACTGCAGAAAGGGCTCATCAGGCCCAACCCATCACCTTGTGGGAGCCTGATTGTATTGGTACAGGAGAAGGATGGGACCTTGAGGCTATGTATTGACTATCATGCACTGAATAAGATCACTATCTGGAATAGGTACCCAATCCCATGAATTGATGACCTTCTAAACCAGCTCAAAGAGGAAAAATATTTCATCAATATTCCCTTGAAGTTAGGTTATCACCAGGTTCCTATCAAACCCTTTGATGTGTGGATGACTTCCTTCAAATCTAAGGAGGGCCTTTTCGAATGGTTGGTCATGCCATTCGGATTGACGAACACCCTTTCAAACTTCATGAGACTGATGGATGACTTCTTGCGACCCTTCACCAATGCATTCGTGGCGTTGTATTTAGATGAGATCTTGATCTTCAGCTAGAGTTGGGAAGAGAACCTCCACCATATTCGATAGGTCCTTCAAACCCTTCGACAACATAAGTTGTGTGCTAACTTGGAGAAATGCACCTTTGGCCTAAACCAGTTTCAATATATGGGGTACATCATTGATGAGCAAGGTATACATGTGGACCCATCCAAGATACAAGTCATTCAGGATTTACCAGCCCCAACCACTCTCACAAAGTTCCACAACTTTTTGGGTCTTGTCAATTTTTACCGTAGGTTTGTGTTGGGGTTATCTCATATCACTTGGCCTTTAAGTCAAGTCACCAAGGGCAAAGCGAAAGAAAATTTATTTTGGTTGGAAGCCCAACAATGAGCATTCTCCAAGTTGAAGAATCACCTTTGTTCTGCACTAGTGCTCACATTACTAGACTTGCAACAACAATTTGAGATTGAGACAAATGCCTCTGACTATGCTATTGGTGTGGTTATTACTCAGCATAAGAATCCAGTGGCTTACCATAGTGAGATAATTTCAAACACAGTCTGAAATTACCCCACTTATGACAAATAAATGTATTCCATTGTGCAAGCCTACCGTCAACGGAAGCATTACATTTTGGGGAAGGAAATGGTCATCCACATAGACCATCGGCCTCCACAGTTCATACAGACACAAGGGAAGTTGCAGAACAATCGCCATTAGAAATGATCCACCTATCTACAACAGTTCCATCTGAACATTAATTATAAGAAGGGCAACACCAATAATGTCGTTGATTGCCTCAACTGATCACTGGTCATGGCACTAACCACTGTGGTCGACTCCTATGGGCACGAGACATTGAGGTGGCTACATATTTACAAGAGCGATCCAGAATTTGGAAGCATATACCAGACACTCCTAGAAGGGAATAAAGTTCCAAATTTTCACCTTCAGGATGCACCATTATGCCATTGGGACACATCTATGTTCCTTCAAGTGAGCATGCCAAGATGATTTTGGAGGCGCACTACATTCGGGTTGTTGGACATTTTAGATTAGAGAAAATAATGGCGGTATTGCATAAATATTTTTATTGAACGAAACTTTGTCAGGATGTTGGGAAGTACATCAGATCCTGCACCTTCTGCGCCATTGCCAAACCAACCATCAAGAAGCAAGGCTTGTATACTCCTCTACCTACTCCTAATCGGCCTTGGGAATCTGTCTCCATAGATTATATGTCCATCCTTCCTTCTACTAAGCACGGAAATGATTAAATTTCCATGGTCATTGACAAATTCTCTAAGATCACCATCATGGCAGCCTACAAGAAGAGTATCACAACAAAGGCCATTGCTAAGCTCTTCTTTGAGCAAGTGTGAGTACACTTTTGGATCCCATGGTCCATTATCTCAGATCGAGACAGCAGATTCCTGAGTGCATTTTGGCCAAGTCTCTGGTTGATGTTGGATTCAAAACTTACTAAGTCCATGGATTTCCATCCCCAAACTGATGGCTAAACAAAGGTTGTCAACAGGATGATCGTACACATTCTGCACCTGTACAACTCAAAGCATCCATGCACATGGGATGAAAGTCTCCCCTATGTCCAACATAGCAACAACATAGCTCTCCACAACTCAACAGGCCATAGCCCCTTTGAGGTAGGGATGGGATTTCAACCATTATGCCCCATTGATGTGGTCATACCATTTGCAGCCACTTAGGTAGATTCAACTCACATGCAGTCTGAAGCGAAATGGATAAAAAATTCATTGAGCGAAATCAACACATCCCCCAATAGGTCCATGTTGGCTTAGTGGGTCTTGACCCAGGTTCAGATTTAGTTGCACAAAACAAATCCCTAAACTATTGGCCCTTTCGGCATCAATCCACGAAGTGTGGACTGAAGTCTCACCCGAAGTAGTATGGGGGGATGCTAGAACCAAGTTTCCGCACCTAGAGATCAGCATGATGTCATTTTATGCCCTAAATCTGCCTTCACGCAGATCGATAAGACACAGGAATTTCAGTAGTAATCTTCTTTATTGATAATTAGTTCAGCTTATAGAATCAAGACTTCCCTATGCACTCAACTGCAGGGGTCCACACACTCAGTTGCAGACTCTACACTAGACCTTTGCACACACATATGCAAAGCCTCCCTCCTTCCCTAAGACTTCTATGATCTTTCCTTCTATTGACCCATTACATTAATCTTCATCTTCTCTCCTTTTTTTAGACATCCCTAAGACACACTTATTTATACAATCCCATGGTCCACGGACCATGGGTAGATCTACAAAAAGCCAACTTAACTTACATAAAAGAGGGTAAAAACCATTTTTGACTCTTTAATTATCTACGCGCTCTGCAACCACAATTTGCGGAGAATTTACATTTTGTACATAAAAACTTGGGCTTTTGCCCCAGAACTTGTGTTATCACAAAATCTGACCCTGATAGGCTGTTGATCAAGTAGACTCTGAGTAACTCTTTCAAACCAATCTTTTTTCTGAGGTTTAGCCTCCTCAACCTGAGAGGCTCTCTCAATAGGTTTAAGATTTTTTATTAATGATTAGATGGCTAACTCCAGTGGTAAAATCGAACAAAAAATATAACTTGGCTAAATCAAGGATTAGAAAACATTCATTGGGCTATGGAGCCAAGTTAATCTTCAACAAAACATCATCATCAGCAAAACATGGAAGTCAAGGCACTTGGAGTTTAGGTTTACAAGTAAAACAGTAACACAGTAAATCAACACAGTTTACAAGCATGTGAAGGAAGTTAGAGCATTTTTCAATGAGTTCTAAGTATCACAAACTCATACCACTGCAAAAAAGTGATTGAACAAGGCCATAAGAACATCAAACACATAAACTCCTTGTGAATCTTGAGTAGTCAAACTGATCTCTGTATTAGGTATGAAAACCACAGTTTCTTACAATAACACAACTTTCTCTTGCTAATAAAATTACCAACCCTGAGGAGTTTGATTCTCAAGATTTATATAGAGTTTTACATCCTTGGATACTATGATCCACCTTTAGAGGAATTTGAATTCCTAACTTAGACACCTATCATTCACAAAACAAACTACTTAATTACAATTTGACAGCTAGCTGTCTTTAAGAGTTCTAATACAAATAGGAGTGAAACTCCTAAAACATGGTTTCAACAACCTTATCTGGGTTTTCAATACATTCTTTAATCAACTTCCAACCCATGTCTTCGAGCTTGATGATGTCCACAGTGCTGTTGCAAACCCTGCTGAGTCATGACCTAACTATCCTGAAATCTAGGAAACAGAGTTCCTCCTTTTAAGGTCCTTAACCTTTATTCTTATCTTCAAACAGTTTTGCTGGTGTATAGGTGGCACGCATTAATAATCCATTGAAACATCATTTTCCACCTGTGAAAAAAGGAAACTCGAGCATATGGTGTAGAGGATGAAACATGACTGTTCTATGAAAATACTTTGTTTTCATAGCACAACCTTCATATTACTTATGAAATACTCCTTGAAGCTTTGCTATCTACACTGCTGCCAGCTGAGACTTTATACATGATCCCATGTCTACTAGCAACCTCAAAATTTGGAACTAATCCAACCTTACCTCCGGAAAGCATCCCTAAGTGCTAAATGATCATCTTTAGTAGTTTCGTAGCGCGCTACGAAACTGCTGTGTATGTTCTTTTTTCAACATGGCCTTCAAAAATCTGTAGTTTGGGAGTTTTTTAAAAATTGCAAGAAGACTGTTATGATCAACCAAAAATCAAAATCACTTACCCTTATAGATGTTCTTCTTCATAGTTGTTCTTCCTTTATATGACAAAATTCTTTTTGTGTGCCAAAACTGTTTTAATATATCTCCTTCACTGCTTCTTTTCAACACCCCGTTTCATTATTGTTGTAGACCCTTTTCCAGATTTGGTTAGTTGTATTTCCAAATATTCAATTTTCCTCTTCAATCCCCTGCTTGTAGCTCTCAGCTGAGAATTAATCTTCCTTACAAATCTGGCTTCTTTGATTGCAGGAACAGTCCAGGTGAAGTATTGAGTTTCACTGCTTACTATTTCTAGTTTGGACACCTTTCAAGCTTCCCAGAGAGATTTCATCCTTTTCAAATTTGTCCTTTCAGCAGCATGCTCTCTTGCTCTCACTCTTAGTCTAGCAATTTCATTGTTGGCAACCTTTAACCTTTCTTCCATAACCTCATAACTGGATTTTTCTGTTTGAGTGGAAGGAACTGTGTTTTTGTCTCCTTCAGGTCTTAGAGATGGTAAGTCTATCAACTCCTCTTGAACAGAAAAGGCTTATTATGTTCTCTCCAATTCAACATTGGACTCCTGCATCATCTTGGATTGCCTGGTTAAGGGCTTTCTAGGTTTAAAAACAATTGTTGTAACATCATCCTCAAATTCTAGTTTCTTGGAGAGTTTCACTTTCTTCGACTTCCTTTGATCAAATTTTGTCACGTCTACTTGCACCAAAGGTGATTCTGTAATGTCAATTGCCTTTAAGATATCATTTAAATAACCCTTCAAGCTTGAACCTTCTCCCGAGATCACTGTTTTGCCTTTCTCCATTGCAATTTGGCTTGTATTCAATCTCTTTTGAACTAGTTTGCTGGTTGACTGTTCTTGTGTCTTTCCTTTAACCTCAGATATCTTTTCCTTGGTAGATTTAGGAGTTTCAAGAATGACTGCTAGGGTTTTGCTTGCTTGTTCTTTCACCTGCTTCCTAGGCTTTAACTTAACATACCTTTTTGCCCTGGACATTACAGACTTGATGGTTTCTGCTGATAGAGTTCCTTTAACCCTAGGGCTAGTGTCTTCACCTTTATTTTCTACTCCAAAGTCACATACAAACAAAAATGAAGACCAATCTTTGTTGACCCTTTTGAGCTCATGTAGAACTATCAATTTAATTAGACCATGATGAAACAAGGAAGTTTCACATCCTTGGGATTTCAACTATACTTTATCTTCCATCTTAGCTATACTTAGAAATAAGAAGTAAAGCAAATCTAGATAAATCATACCAGTAAAATGTAACATGAGTTTAAAATGATACGAATAAACCTTTTGATATCTGCCTTCAGAAGTGAAATAACGTTGAATGTTGAAGAGCAAGTTGGTATCGTTGTCCTTGATGTATTCTTTGGGTACTGCCTTGGTTAAGTCTATTTTTGAAAATTATAGCTTTAGGAACACGTTACATGGTTCCATGTTGAATCTAAAGTTTTTGAACCATGTCTCTTGCCCCCTAGGAATTTCTGTCACCAGCGATATGACCTCTGGGGAAATTTGAAAGTTTAGCATTCCAACCTTTGTGCTGGAGCCAGTGAAATGTAGTGCGAACTCCTTTGTCACCTGAGTATGTTCTCCCTGCAATTTCCTACAGAAATTCCAACATCGTGGTTTCTTGAAGGCTTCTACAAATGCTTTATGTCTGATCAAGACCTCAGTGCTTTGAATTATGGATAAGGAAAACCTTGGTGGAAGGTTACCAAAGCTTAATGTTCGAAAAAAAAATTGTTTGAGGATTTGCATGCAAACTAAAACGATGATATTGCCAGCCCTTTCGAATTTGAAAATATCTAACATAATGAACCCTAAATTCGAAATGATGAGTTTGGATGGCGGCATGCTTAAGGACTGACTCCTAGCTGACACCTAATAATGAAAATTTTAACGGAATGCCAACGGATTGATGTTTGACAAGACTGTTTTATGAATTCCTGCTTTCGTAGCGCGCAGGGAAAAGCGCTACGAAAAGAGCAGCGTTTTCGTAGCGCAAAACAGACAATTTACACTATCTGCACTACGAAAACATGGTTTCGGGGCTAATTCCAAAATTTTTCAAAAATGGTTTAAGCTATGAGTTTCTAAAAAGAATATAAGAATCATGAAACATGAGATAAGGTTGTTGGACTTTATTTGGACATAAAAATTGAAACCTTTGAGACTCCTAACCTATTACCTACCCATTAAAACATAGGGTGACTTGACACTTATCTAAGACCATAACTAAGAAAAATGTGAACCTTTGTTTTGGTAATAACAATAGCTCCACATGGGATAGTGTACCCCTGTGGCACACTAAGAACTTGTAGATCTAGTGCTATTCATTTTTTGGTAAAACAAAATACTTGTATTTGACTTGACAAGCATCTTATTCAAACCTTTGGCCTTCAAGTCGGGCTTGAGCTCTCTGTTTCAACTTGTCCTTATTAGCAATTACAACTGACAAAGATGGAATATATACAATGTCATGAGTGGCTGATGAAACTTCAGCAAGTATAATTCTTTAGGAACATGCTATTGACAGGCCCTCCAGCATATGATCCTCCATCAATTTCTTGTAATATATAAGTGTTGTTCCCATGAAAACCAACAATCTTAAAAGGACCCTTCCATAAATTCTCAAACTTACTATGCTTGCCCTTTTCTTCAATTTTGGCCTCCCATTTCAACACTTTGTCTTGTATTTGGAAACTATCTTCTTTAATCTTCTTGTCAAATGCATTTTTAATTCTGTTTTGAGCATGCTGATGGTTGTCCTAGACTTCATTCCTCTTTTCCTGCAAAGCTATCAACTAGTTTATCCTCCTCTGTATGGCATTTGGTTCTTCTTCAAGTCCTTGAATTAGTTTCATGATTGGTACCCCCAGTGATGTCGGAAAAACAGCTTCAACACCATAAACTAATTCATACGGTGAAGTCCCAATTGATCTCTTTGTACATATCCTATCAGCCCATAAGGTGTACTTCAACTTTAAGTGCCAAGCTTTCTTGTTCTCCTGCAATACCTTTTTGATGATTCTTACAATACTAATGTTTGGTGATTCAGCAAGACCATTTCCTTGCGAATAGTATGTTGTAGAGTGTCCAAGAGTGATGTGATATTGATGACAGAAATTAATCATTTTCTTAGACTTGAAAGCTTGAGAATTATTTGTTATAATCTTCATGGGGCAACCAAATCGAGACAATATATTATTCTCTAGAAAAGAAATAATTACAGAATCATTAGCTTGCCTTGTTGGGATCGCCTCTATCCATTTGGTGAAGTAGTCCGTTGCTGTGAGAATCCAACGATGTTGTCCTAATGATGATGGATGTATTTCTCCAATAAAATCTAACCCCCACTGTTGGAAGGGTGCTTCCACATAGATAGGAACCAAAGGTAGAGGCACAAGTTTTCTTCTTCCTTCAAAAATTTGGCATTCATGACATGTAGCAACTCTTTTGTAAATGTCTTTAAACATTGTTGGCCAAAAATATCCCGCTCTTAGGATATTATTTGATATAGCCTTCCAATAATGGTGTCCTCCGCAATCACCTTTATGGAATTCTTCAATGACTTTTTCAGCCTCTTCTTCAAGTAAAAGATTCAGCAAAATTCCTCCTATATCTTTCCAAAACATATTTTTGTCAAATATAAAATATCTCAAATATTTCAGCTTAACAAACCTTGCTTTGGATTTTGTTAGATCAGCGGGAGCTTTGTGATGTTGTAAAACAAATACCACATCTTTGTACCAATATGAAACAAGATATTTCTCATCAATTTGAACCAATTCTTCCTCATCATCAGAAATTTCTGATATTTCTGCATTCATATTTATGTCAAGACAATCCGAGTTTGACTGAGTCATTAGCTCTTCCAACCCTTGTCCCTTCACCAATTTGGTTAATTTGATGTCTAGATCATATTCCAGCAATTTTGTGATCCATTTTCCCCTTTTTCCATCAGGATCTGCCTGAGTTAGAATGTCTTTCACCACAGTACTTGGAACATATGCCACAATGTGAGAATGCAAAATGTAAATTCTGAAGTCTTTAATAGCTTTCACCAAATCATAAGCCTGTTTTTATAGAATATTATACTTCAGTTCATCATTAGCTAATGTTATACTAAAGAAAGAGATAGGTTGTTCAGTACCTTGCTTTCCCTTTTGAAGCAAAACTCCAGCAATTGTATTTTCAGAAGCAAATTTAAACACCAAAAATTCTTTTGAGAAATCTGGACTACTGAGTATCGGTGCTTGTGTGAGTGCCTTCTTAATTTGCTTAAAATAATTCTTTGCCTCAGCAGTCCATTTAATATTAACTCCTTTCTTTAACATCCTTGTTATATCTTTGACAATCTCAACAAAGTTATGAATAAAGCGCCTAACAAAATTCACTTTCCCACGAAATGATTGAATTTCTTTCCTACTTCTTGGCAAATCGACCTTTTGAATGGTGCTAACTCTATTAGGATCAATGCTAATTCCATCTTCAGAAATAATATGACCAAGTGATTTGCCTGTAGTTAAAGCAAATATGCTTTTAGTAGGATTAAGAGAGATACCAAACCTTCTACATTTCAGCAGAATTTTTTCTAGGTGCTTCAGGTGATCTTCTTCTTTCTTTGAAAGGATTGTTATGTCATTAAGATAAACAACCACCATCTTATCTTTTTCTTCAGAAAAAGCAATGTCCATTTCTCTTTGAAAAGTAGCTCCAGCATTCATGAGACCAAAAGGTATCTTGGCATACATGAATGTGCCCCATGGTGTTGTGAAGGTTGTTTTCTCCTGATCATCCAGATGCACAAGAATCTGATTGTAACCTAAGAAGCCATCAAGCATAGATATTCTTTGTGAACCAATTTTTTTTACAGAATTGAATCCATCATGGGAAGAGGATAGTTGTCCTTTAATGAGGCCTTATTCAAATTCCTGGAATCAATACCAATTCTGATTTCTCCACTCTTCTTTCTAACCGGAACCAAATTTGAAAGCCAATTTGAGAATCTGATTGGGACAATGATTTTAGCATCAAAAATATTTTTAATCTCCTTTTCAATCAATGGCATGAGAAGGGGATTAATTCTTCTCAACTTCTGTATGAATGGTTTCTCATTTTATTTAATAGGAATGGTATGCTAAATAATGGAAGGATCATACTATTTTAAGTCAGCATAACTCCAAGAAAAAACATCAACAAACCTCTTCATCATCTCAATATATTTGAATTTCATATCAACTGAAAGAAGCTTTGAAATTTTGATCATTTTAGGCAAAGCTGATGTACCTATATTACAGATTTCTACTTCCTCTTCATCAGCTTGTATCTTTGGCGATTTGAACACATCATTCTGATCAAAAAGCTTCTCAAGAGGAATAAGACCCTTGGGTATTGAATTATTCTTTAATTGCAAGGCTTCATAATTTTCTTTAGACTCAACAATCATGTTTTGTTGATCTACTTGAGTACTTTCAAATTCTTCTTTCAGCTCAATAAAATTCTTTACCTGTTGATCATCTTCAAAAACTTGCCAATTGGTGATATTGTCTGGTATAGCTGGTCTATGATGAACTTCAATCTCATATTTCTCAAAAGAATGAATAGGAATGACAAAAGGACTTGCTGAAACAGCAAGAGAATCAGCAACGGAATTTTGGTCTCTCGTTTTGACAACAAAAGAATAGGCTTGAAAATTTTCCAACATGTCTAAAACTATATTTTTGTAGGCTCTCATTCTTACATCCTTTGTTTGATAGACACCTTCAACTTGTCTAATAACCAATTCAGAATCTCCAAAAACAAAAATGTTCTGAGCCTTCATTCTTATCAAAATATCTAGACCCAGAATCAAAGATTCATATTCAGCCATGTTATTTGTGCAATCAAAATTCAGTTTGTAAGAGTGAAACTTACGCTCACCACTTGGACTTGTAATCCAAATTCCTACTCCTGCCCCTTCTTTTCCTGCTGATCCATCAAAGTATAATGACCACCATCCCTCCATCTCTTTGTCATTTACTTGCTAATTTTTTGAGTGTTGATTTTCTGCTTTCATTTCTTCCAAACCACTATCAACTGACTCATTGAAAAGAATAGCAGATCCAAGTTCAGTATCAAATGAATAAATAAGAAAATTTTGAGGTTTATCTTTGCTGCTTACCATATAAGCCATTCTAGTCTCCCGATAAAATCTCCTTTGTTCACCAAAAATAGGAATTGTGGCATAAGTAAGGTCAATCTGCATTGTGCCTTTAATTTTTGCTGCCCATGATCTTGATAGCAACATCCCAAACTTTGACAGAATATCAACCACAATAAATTCCATAACAATTGTCTTTGCTGGGATTTGTGTTAGGCCAACAACAACATCTTTGATTAAACCAATACATTGAACTCTTTCTGAGTCAAAAGAAAACAAATCCTTATATGGTCTTGTTACCTATAACCCTAACCTTTTCATAATTACTTTGGGCATGAGATTATGAGAAGCCCCTGAATCCAACATAGCATTATGTAAAGTCATATCATGAATACTAACGCTTACATAGAAAGGAGGAAACTCTTCATTTTGATCATCTTCTAACCTTGGACCCAAATATATAATAGGATTATCTTCTTAGATGTTTAAAATATCAGCAGCTCCTGGTTGTGAATTCAACATCTCAGCAATCTTTCTTCTATATTGATTTACCTTGAGAATCTCACTAAAAGGGACTGATATTTTAATCTTTGAAATTTCATTCTCAAGGTTGAAAACAGAAACAGACTTTTCAGGTTATTTGATAGGAGGAGGAAGTTGATTGTCTTTTCTACCAGGTGGAGAGTCTTTCTTACCTTTAGCAACCTTTGGCGTATCAGTTTTGGCTTCAACAACCTTTGAAACATCTTTCTTAGGCTGCGCTTTGTTTGCAATAATCGGCACATTTCTATTTCTAAGACTGTATTGTTTTTGCATTTCAAAGATAGCATGTTGATACCCTTTAAGATAATCTGAAGGTTCTTCTCCTTGATCGACCAAATATGACTCATCGTGCTCTTCTTTAGTCAAGAAAATTCCAAACATCTCTTCATCAAGACAATGGACAAATTCTTCAAGAATTTCAAGATCATCCTCTTCATCCACCAAATTCTGCTAAAAAGGAGGTCTCACTGGAGGATCAGGTTGTTGATTTCTATTTTCTCTTGGTCTTTGTTGGTTTTGAGGTCTCCTAAATTGAGGGTTTCTAAATTGAGGTTCTTGTTGTACAGGAGGAGTAGAAGTATTTCCAAGAGCTAACCTATCCATCAACTTCTCCATGGTTTTCATCATTGAGTCTAATTTATCTTCAGGAGTTGAAGAGGAAGGTTTCTCTTCTTCTTTCAATTTAGCTTTTCCCATTTTTTATTTTTTAGCAGCTATCATGTTTACCTCTACCTTTACAGCATTATTCTACATTTCAGCAAGTGTAGGTGATTCTCTTTCTCTCAACAAAATAGAAAAGTCATAATCAAATGCTTCAACATATATCATTTGTGCAAGGGCCTTTGGGGGTTTCAACTGAGTTGGAATTGAGTTAAACACTTCATTGAATCTTTTCTAGAAATTTTGAACAGTTTCATCTGGTGCCCTTCTAAGGTTGTTATATTCAGTGAGTGCTTGAACTGGATTAGTTCTATTTCCCCATTTTCTTAGAAAACTATCTTCAAATTAAACCCAATTTGGAATGCTTCCCATTGTAAGAGCTTTAAACCATTTTCTAAATTCACCAATAAAGGTATGTGCCATAGTCTTAGCTTCACATCTTCATCATCGACTTCTTCTCTGTTAGCAAAATCATTAAATCTATCTACATGTTCTTATGTTGTAATTTCTTCATCACCACCCCATGTAGGGATCCTAGCAACATATTTACTAGGAAGGTCATGAAAAACAATAGGGAGCACGAGTGGGGCATACCTAATAGGTGTAGCCATGATTAAAGGAGGAATAGTAGTTGTAGGAATAACAAGAATAGAAGATGAAGAACTGATATGAGGAGGACTACCTAGTTTGTGTAAGCTACTAGGAATGGCAGAAGATGAAGAACTGATATGAGGAAGACTACTTGGATTCTGTAAACCACTAACAAATGAACTCCAATTTGGAAGAGGTAAACCAGATTTAGATTTCAGCAAGACTTCGAAAGGGTCAAGTTCTTTCAATTTATCTAAAGCCTCGTTTTCTAACAATAGCTCAGAGGTAACAACTTCCCAAAACTCTTCTTTGTCTTCTTGTGATACTAGGGTTAAGGTGTCAATTCCTCTCTTTTGTAGGTCCAAGATAATACCAATGAGTTCCTCTTCATTTTCTGATCTAAACAACACTTCATGAATTTTATCATCAACGTTTTTGCCTTCAGGACTTCTTGAGAATTCAAGAGCAAAGATTTTGAATAAGATGGAGTACCTGATATTTCTAAAAATCTTTGACTGACTCTTGAAACAGTGTTTGGATTGTCTCCAATGGTAGGTGGATTGGGATCAAGATTGCTCCGTATGTATCTCCTTCTCGAAGCCACCTTTAAATCTTTGAAAATATATGGAGTCACCAAGGTAGATTGCAGCCTCGAGAAACTTTCTGAGCTCTTGCTACCTTCAGAAGTTCAGCTTCTTGATTTCGAGAATGAGTGATCTTCAGGCTCCCAGCAGATGCAACAAAATGTTATCACAAAATCTGACCCTGATAGGCTGTTGATCAAGTAGACTATGAGTAACTCTTTCAAACCAATCTTTTGGCTGAGGCTTAGCCTCCTTAACCTGAGAGGGCTCTCTCAATAGGTTTAAGATTTTTGATTAACGATTAGATGGGTAACTCTAGTAGTAAAATCGAACAAAATATATAACTTGGTTGAATCAAGGATTAGCAAACATTCATTGGGCTATGGAGTCAAGGTAAGCTTCAATAAAACATCATGATCAACAAAACATGGAAGTCAAGGCACTTGGAGTTTAGGTTTACAAGTAAAAGAGTAACACAATAAATCAACATAGTTTACAAGCATGTGAAGGAAGTTAAAGCATTTTCCAATGAGTTCTAAGTATCACAAGTTCGTACCACTGCAAATAAGTAATTGAACAAGGTCATAAGAACATCAAACACATAAACTCCTTGTGAATCTTGAGTAGTCAAACTGATCTCTGTATTAGGTATGAAAACCACAGTTTCTTACAATAACACAACTTTCTCTTGCTAATAAAATTACCAACCCTGAGGAATTTGATTCTCAAGCTTTATATAGAGTTTTACATCCTTGGATACTATGATCCACCTTTAGAGGAATTTGAATTCCTAACTTAGACACCTATCATTCACAAAACAAACTACTTAATTACAATTTGACAGCTAGCTATCTTTAAGGGTTCTAATACAAATAGGAGTGAAACTCCAAAAACATGCTTTCAACAACCTTATCTAGGTTTTCAATACATTATTTAATCAACTGCTAACCCATGTCTTTGAGCTTGATGATGTCCACAATGCTGTTGCAAAACCTGCTGAGTCATGACCTAACTGTCCTGAAATCTAGGAAACAGAGTTCCTCCTTTTAAGGTCCTTAACCCTTTATGCTTATCTTCAAAGAGTTTTGCTGGTGTATAGGTGGCACGCATTAATAATCCATTGAAACATCATTTTCCACCTGTGCAAAAAGGAAACTCGAGCATAAGGTGTAGAGGATGAAACATGACTGTGCTAAGAAAATACTCTGTTTTCGTAGCACAACCTTCATATTACTTATGAAATACTCCTTGAAGCTTTGTTATCTACACCGTTGTCAGCTCAGACTTCATACATGATCCCATGTCTACCAGCAACCTCAAAATTTGGAACTAATCCAACCTTACCTATGGAAAGCATCCCTAGGTGCTAAATGATCATCTTCAGCAGTTTCATAGTGCGCTACAAAACTGTTGTGTATGTTTTTTTTCAACATGGCCTTCATAAATCTGTAGTTTGGGATTTTTTTCAAAATTGCAAGAAGACTGTTATGATCAACCAAAAATCAAAATCACTTACCCTTATATATTTTCTTCTTCACAGTTGTTCTTCCTTTATATGCCAAATTTCTTTTTATGTGCCAAAACTGTTTTAATATATCTCCTTCATTGCCTCTTTTCAACACCCTGTTTCGTTATTGTTGTAGACCCTTTTCTAGATTTGGTTAGTTGTATTTCCAGATCTTCAATTTGCCTCTTCAATCCCCTATTTGTAGCTCTCAGTTGAGCATTAATCTTCCTTACAAATCTAGCTTCTTTGATTGCAAGAACAGTCCAGGTGAAGTATTGAGTTTCACTGCTTACTATTTTCGGTTTGGACACCTTTTTAGCTTCCTGGAGAGCTTTCATCCTTTTGAAATTTGTCCTTTCAGTAGCATACTCTCCTGCTCTCACTCTTAGTCTAGCAATTTTATTGTTGGTAGCCTTTAACCTTTCTTCCATAACCTCATAACTGAACTTTTCTGTTTGAGTGGCAGGAACTGTGTTTTTGTCTCCTTCAGGTCTTAGAGATGGTAAGTCTATCAACTCCTCTTGAACAACAAAGGCTTATTATGTTCTCTCCAATTCAACATTGGACTCCTGCATCTTCTTGGATTGCCTGGTTAAGGGCTTTCTAGGTTTAAAAACAAATGTTGTAACATCATCCTCAAATTCTAGTTTCTTGGAGGGTTTCACTTTCTTCAACTTCCTTTGATCAAATTTTGTCACATCTGCCTGCACCAAAGGTGATTCTGTAATGTCAATGGCCTTTAAGATATCATTTAAATCACCCTTCAAGCTTGAACCTTCTCCCGAGATCATTGTTTTGCCTTTCTCCTTTGCAATTTGGCTTCTAGTCAATCTCTTTTGAATTGGTTTGCTGGTTGACTGCTCTTGTGTCTTTCCTTTAACCTCAAATATCTTTTCCTTGGTAGATTTAGGAGTTTCAAGAATGACTGTTATGGTTTTTCTTGCTTGTTCTTTCACCTACTTCCTAGGCTTTAACTTAACATACCTTTTTGCGCTGGACATTACAGACTTGCTAGTTTCTGCTGATGGAGTTCCTTTAACCCTAGGGCTAGTGTCTTCAACTTGTTTTTCTACTCCAAAATCACATACAAACAAAAACGAAGACCAATCATTATTGACCCTTTTGAGCTCATGTATAACTATCAATTTAATTAGACCATGATCAAACAGGTAATTTTCACATCCTTGGGATTTCAACTATACTTTATCTGCCATCTTAGCTATACTTCGAGAAAAGAAGTAAGGAAAATCTAGAGAAATCATACCCGTAAAATGTAACAGGAGTTTAGAATGATATGAATAAACCTTTTGATATCTTCCTTCACAAGTGAAATAACATTGAATGTTGAAGAGAAAGTTGGTATAACTGTCCTTGATGTAGTATTTGGGTACTACCTTGGTTAAGTAGGTTTTTGAAAAGTCTGGCTTTAGGAACACCTTACATGGTTCCATGTCGAATCTAAAGTTTTTGAACCATGCCTCTTGTCCCCTAGGAATTTCTATCACCAGCAATATGACCTCTGGGGAAATTTGCAAGTTCAGCATTCCGATCTTTGTGCTCGAGCCAATGGAATGTAGTGCGAACTCCTTTGTCACCTGAGTATGTCCTCCCTGCAATTTCTTACAAAACTTCCAGCATCCTACTTTCCTGAAGGCTTCTACAACTGCTTTGTCTTTGATCAAGACCTCAGTGCTTTCAGGATCTGTTCTCAAGCAATGACCAAACCTGTGACGTTTCTTTTCCTATGTCATCTTCCCTTCTATATTTCTATAACAAAAACTGGCCTCGTTTGAAATACTGTTGATCAGCCTCGCTTGCCAATGGTGGCCAGTGTTACAGGGAAAAGTGTCTATTTAGAACTGCTCTATCCCACTAAGGTGTGACAACTACCTTAGAAACAAACAGAGAAAAGCTACTTTTGTATTTCCTTTATGAATTATAGATAGAGAGGAATAGAAAGAACCAACCTGTGTCTTGCGCTAATCCTTTGATTTGATCCCTCTCTTCTTTGATAGTCTCCAGCTACCTACTCACTAGCATGCCCAGCTTCACAAAGTACCTGTAAGATCACAGAAGCATAGCACTATACAAAGACATGGATCTATATTCATAAACAACTTAGGATCAGATTTAAGTTGACCATACAAATGTAACAAGCATCAATGATACAAAAGCATGGAGGAGAACTCAAATAGATTTTATTGATAAACAAGAAAAGATCCAGGAGGAGTTACAACCAGTGGTTCCAACCCAGCATCAACCTCCCAGCAAAGAAGCCCCTCTTCACCTCAAACAAAGCTTAGATCACCCAACAATCTGATGTTTGTCTCTAGAAACCCACAGCAATTCCTTACAATATGCAAAATTCCAGCCTCCGGATCTCTGGGATGAGGGATCCATATATAGATATCTGTAAGGAGGATGAGTCAGCTTGTTATTTGATTAATGTCTTCTCTCTGTCAGTTCTTGCTTCCACTTGGAGACTGAGGGCCTCTTACTCATCCTTGGTCGAATTCAGTGAGGCAAGTGTCACAGGAGAAGATTCTGGAAGCTTCCATTTCCTCTCCACCTCTCGGAATGACACTGCCATTTGTCATTTCTCGCCCATCACACCCCACAGAAGGGAGTTTTGAAATGCAACGCACCCTCACAGTGCATTTGGGTGAGATACAACGCACCTAGCCAGTGGAGCAGCTGCAATGATCCTGTTTTGACCAATTCTGAGTAGTTTCTGGTGGAGAACTTCTGGGAGAAGCTGTAATCTGTTGACCTTGTTCCTTTAGGGGTTAGAACAACACTTTTAGGGACTTAGGAGCCCTTGGTTTATGGACATTTCATGCTTGGAGTTGTAGGGCACAAAAATGTCTGTAACAGTTGCCCCCTAAAGTATGAGGCCGTTAACCTTTTGGTGTCAGGTGAAATGCTTTATTATGAGGATCCGAAGTTCTTTCAATGCTGGGAGGAGACCTGTAATAAGATACAATACAATACATTATCTTCATAATATTTTCATGATCTAGCTGAGGCGG
This sequence comes from Pinus tabuliformis, assembly GCA_031772625.1. Classification (NCBI taxonomy): domain Eukaryota; kingdom Viridiplantae; phylum Streptophyta; class Pinopsida; order Pinales; family Pinaceae; genus Pinus; species Pinus tabuliformis. The sequence goes on along the minus strand of CM062814.1, from coordinate 430,801,723 downwards.
GCATTCCCATGCTCAGTTTTATAAATTCATTTTCATGTACATAGGACAGATAACCGTTTGAGTGTAGACTGATGATTCTGATAGAGACATCATCCTTTTGGTAGGATGATTATCTGTGCTGCAATGCTGTACATTTAATGTCTTTATTTCCCTGAATATATATCGCAGCCCGGATGGATGAAACTAGATCCGGGGTCTTCAATCTCGTCCGATCTTCACTCGAAGTACAAGTCGATCCATGTGAGAAATGTTCTGAAGTCGAACATGGAAAGACATCGCTTGATTACCAGTCAATGATGTAAACTGTTAACAAGCACGAGAGGAATCACCGATAATGATAATGACCCTCAAGGTACTGCAGTACAATTCACGTGGTGTGAATAAAGGACTTGGCGTCGAACACCACGCAAAATCTTTCGGTCGAAGGCCATTGATGTAAACCTGTCGCCGGAAGTGAGAAACTTGCCATTGAGGCATGCAAGCTTCAAAGTACTGAATGGGGTGTTCCTAGATCAACTTCTTGGATAATGAGCTGATGTCGACAAGAAGTGATCCATCACAGGAGGGCCTTAATGAATCCCACATCAATGACACGGAACGGAGCAAATGATTTTGATGGAGGTGAAAACGATCTGGTGATATAAGGTTCAGGGTGGCGGCCATGAAAGAATGGAGTGTAATGTATGGTAGTGGGTGAGACACAGGTGACTTCTCTGGATGACTTCTCTTGAACATATCAGTGACACTGATGTGATGGATTGGTAGCATTAACCCCAAATGTGGATGGTATGGCATGACCATGGTGATGTGACCGGTGAATGAAACAACCCAGCCCGACTCGGACACGGAGTGGGAGTGTCATGTTCAAGAACAACTTTCTACCAACAAAGTTTCTTTGAGTTTTCTTCCCAATTTTTCCCCAGTCATTGCTGACCAGTACCTCTTTATTTTTGTCAATCTTGAGGAGGATAACATATGCTTGTTCTATAATTTGCCCTTCGGGCAAACCCATCGCTATGTTTTAACGAGCCTAGCGATAGTGAAACTCGTTCTCGTCTAAAGACAAGTTTGTCGCTATTAATATTTTTAACGAGTTTAACGACAAAGATAACTCAGTCCTTTTCAATTTTAGAGAGTCTAAAAAGGAACGTAAAGGTAACTCCAAAATTCCTTTTTCGTCATCTAATCCCTTAAGTCCGGAAAAGTATAAAACAATACATAAGGGATGAATTTTCGATAGTTTTAACGAGCCGAACAAAACAAGCGCTCGATCTTTTTGTGTAATAATCCCTCAGGTCCAAAAAGATTAAAATCTAGAGGAGGGATAGCACTTCCTGTCCCTTTGACAAGCTGGAGAGGCCAATGGCTTGGCAATCTTTTCATATTTTACGAGTCAGTTGAAAAGAGCTTAAAGGAGACTCGTCTTTTGAGGAACGAGTGATAAAACGGGTAGCAGCTGATTCCAGGTAAGGTTTGGAATTTTCCAATCACGGCAGTGTCACAAGGATGGCTAGTGAAATCACTCTTCGCAGCTGTTCCTCAAAATGGGTAAACAATCAGATGGAGGTGAATGATCGGCCAATGAAAAAGTGGAGGTGACGGTGCAAACACGACCAAGGCTTTAATGGCTGAAGTACTACATTCACGATGGTTATTTACCGGGGAATAGTTCATTTTTTAACGAGCTTAAATGCGGGTGGAAACATTTGCTCATGTCTTATGTTTATTTTTAACAAGCTTGAACTATGTGCTAAAACTGCTCGATTAATCCAGTCTTGTGATAAGAATGTCTCATATAAAAACGGCAACTTTTAGAGATTTGCCCCACATCCTTTCTTTATGCAAGTTAGGAAACGACCAATCCTACGAGTTTAAAGGGTTAGAGGTCCTAAAAATTTAAAAAATAAATAGTCGCTCTTCGCTTGCATTCCAAAAGGTTTGCATGCCCCCAGGTATAAAACAGAGTTTCAAGGTTACCCCTTCCTTAGTCCGTTAAAACATTTGTTTTACCGAGAGAGGCTTACCTCTTACAGGTTGCCCAAAGATTGCTTTATTCACGGCGTAAACAAAACACTTCTCTGGTGATGTCTACCGAAATAAAAAAAAGGTGAGCGGCGATGCCCGCCAACTCACATAACTTTGACAAGAGAATCTTGTTCTAGAATAACCCCTCTTCCAATCACGGACGGGGGTACAGACTAGTCATATTCTCCCGCGGAAACCTACCTTATACCCGAAGTTTTCCTGCCAAAGCAGACCAGGGTGCATGCCCCCTGGGTTTCAGTCATATCCCTCCGAATCACTCGCGCTCATCGGGAGGACGGACTGGAGATTGAGACATTTCTTGCGTGAAAAGACCATTCAGGGATGGTATATGACTATTCGCTCTTTATGATCCCGGAAATGAAAGCTGGTCCACGAGCTTGACCACTCTTCCCTCGTGCGGAAAACACATTACTCTAAAGAGTGAGGAGACAATTTCTCCCATGCAATAAATATAGTCTTGTCCAAGGAGTAGATTGTAATCCAGGGGTCCTTGAACTACCATTACATTCATGTGAACTGTTTTCCCTCTCAATGTTATGGGCACATCGGGAAGGATCCCTAACGGTCGACTGGTTCCTTTATCAAAGCCTGTCATATTTCTCATCTCAAGCAAAAGCGATGGCGAACCAAGCGCTTTCCAAGAAGTTGAGGAAAGGATACTCATAGAAGCCCCCTCATCTATGATGGTACCAGCCATAACCATTCTATATATTTGAACAATAATTCGGAATGGTACACTAGCTGGTAAACGGGGTCTGCCTAGTTGATTCCAGTCGAAGGAGACAACTAGGTTGCTTGGAGGTGGGACCGCATAGACGGCTAGGTACGACTCTGACAAACTTCCTTCCTGCAGTAAAGGAATGGGTAAATTGTCCCCATGTTCGTTGGAGTCTGTGCTTATGAAAAGAATTTGGACGGTGTCATCCTTGTTCTCTTCAGTGATTGTATCATCTGAAGATGGAACCTCTGAAGGCAAGACCGGGTCAACTGCCGCCTCGACCTTTTGACTTTCGTCTGGTATGGATTCAGATGGTTCATCTTCAATGACAAATGCTTCGGTCGACCACCTGAGCGGGTCAGCCGGATTTTCAACTAGTGACGGACTCGGCAAGAGTTTTTTTATATCCAAGAGGAAGTCGTAACAGTGAAACCGGAAGATCATCCAAAATTCTTTTAGCTTCGTCTAAGAAGGGACAACGGTGGACGGCATGATCGCCTTCGCACAGTTTACAAGGAAATCTATATTTTCCTTTTTGTCCTGGGGCTTCACTTTCACTAGTTGACGGTGTGTTTTCAACATGATCATCAGAGGTTGACGACACCGGGTTGTGCAAACGAGGAGACCAGTCCCTTAAGATCCGAGGGATGCAAGGACAATCTCTGTGATAGTGGTCTCCTTTGCAAATGACACATGGCGATTAGGCCCGGTCGGTGCAGTGTGTGGATTTTCGTTAGATGACACTCGTTTGCCCCCATTCGCTTTTGGCTCCTTCTTCTTCTTCTCTTTCTTCTTCTTTTCCTTCTTCTCCTTAGGTACTTTACTTTTGGCTTTACCAGCCCCATCAAGCGAAGAGGAAGGAGGAGAGGAAGAATTAGAGGAAGTAGAAGGTTGGTGGGTAACTCTGGACTCGTCTATTTGCTGATTCGATTGTTCAGGAATTGTGGTGTTCTGAATGACAGAGGTTGAGAAGAGCCATACAGGGAAACCAATTGTCAGTCCTGGAAGCGACAATGTGGCCATATGGGGTGCACCAACATCTCCCCAAGAGGAGAAGGGACTAGTATTTCCTCCAAGGGGAATTCCTTGGTTGGTGGACTCCATTTTCTCAACCCAAGATCAACGTAGGAAAGGGGTAATGAATATTCCGTTTAAAATAAATTTTTATATGCTTTGACACAACTTGTTTTTTTCAGTTTTTAAGAGTCGAGAAAAAACAAAAGATGACTCTAGTCGCCTTCGATTTTTAATGAGCCTGAAGTGACAAGTGCTCACATGGACCTTTTCTGTTAAGGAGTCTGAAAAGGAACGAAAGGGACTACTCTGGAAGTCTAGGTAGAGGGAGTACCAAACCAATCACAAAACTGCAGAATACTTTTTACGGTACGGCAGTCAATCTTCCCGAATGTTGTGTTTAGTGCATCACAATCGATAGGGCGGCAGACACGGCTTCCTATGGATAAAGGATTTAAGCCTATAGGGGTCTCCCAAAATATAGTCGACGGTACGTGGGAGCACAAGTCCGTACTGGCACTTATCGTCTCAAAGTGGAGGAATCACCCAACCATCAGTGAGGACAACAGTTACCAGGCTTTACGACGTCGGAATACGTCTCTAGCCTAGACCTCTAAATGTTGTGCGTTAAGTTCCAAAGCGTTGTTAGATTCATTGAATTTATTTTAAGTTGATCTTGTTTATGAAGTTTGCCTTTCAGGTTCACCACGAGATGTATATGTAATTCCTAAAATGCAATCTAAAGATGATAAACAAACTTTTTATCTCTTTTGTGCAATGAAAATCCTAGCTACTAGGGAAAAGAAAGACAGAATCTTTTCACAAAGAGCAAAGAGCACACTGTAAATGCACTTTCCTAAATCAAGCCAAACAGACTGTCTATATGCAAATGCACATGCATGTATTTGTTTTTGACTTTCTTAGTATTGATGCTAAAAAGAAAGTTGATGTACAAATCTGAATTTCTTTTCAAGTGACAAATATAAACAAGCTCTTTTTCGAAATCAAAAATAGAGATGATTACAACACCTTACGATTTTGAAATGAACACTCGTTCTTGACACTAGAAAATTACAAATTCAGACCCCAAAGGCAATAGTAACAGGATAATCAACCATCAACAGCATTCAAACTTTCTCCTATGATCGAAATCGACACTTGCGACAGATTCAAATCAAAGGACGACAGTACGACTATGCTACTTTTGCAAAGGAAAACTGTAAACGACTCAACAAACACACAAAAACATCTACAGTTCTTTTGTACAAAGGAGGCAGAATAACAGCAAGGAAAAGGGGTTTCAAACAGACATATACTGATCACAGGCAGCAAAATTTAGGGATAGAACTGGAAAGAATGAAGCACAGGAACCACAGCTGCACATAGCTAGTCTGATCAGCGCACCTGTAACACAGAGAATCTGAAATGCAGCGCAGGTTGTCCCTTCGGAAGTGCACTGAAATTCAGAATCTCTGAACAATACCTGCGCTGGGCCAGAAACGAGACTCTGTCCGGGTTCTGGGTCACAGTTTGCAGTTCAGTCCTTGGTTTTTGGCCGAGTAAAAAGCAATCAGTAATGCAAAAATCAGGGGTAGATCTAAGGAGGATCTAAGAGCTATCACAAGGGAAATCAGATAGTTTGTGAATCAGTTGTTCAAATCATAAACAGATCCAGTGAATGGATTGAAGCAGCAGTTATCTACTTTGCATTTGTTATGGCAAATGCAGTTCGAATGCTACTTATAAGTTTATGAAACAAACAACAAAGAATGATAAACAAACAAACTAATTATTTCCCCAGTGGAGTCGCCATTTTGTTAAAGGGAAAAGTGTCTATTTAGAACTGCTCTATCCCACTAAGGTGTGACAGCTACCTTAGAAAAAAACAGAGAAAAGCTACTTTTGTATTTCCTTTATGAATTATAGATAGAGAGGAATAGAAAGAACCAACCTGTGTCTTGCGCTAATCCTTTGATTCGATCCCTCTCTTCTTTGATAGTCTCCAGCTACCTACTCACTAGCACGCCCAGCTTCACAAAGTACCTGTAAGATCACAGAAGCATAGCACTATACAAAGACATGGATCTATATTCATAAACAACTTAGGATCAGATTTAAGTTGACCATACAAATGTAACAAGCATCAATGATACAAAAGCATGGAGGAGAACTCAAATAGCTTTTATTGATAAACAAGAAAAGATCCAGGAGGAGTTACAACCAGTAGTTCCGACCCAGCGTCAACCTCCTAGCAAAGAAGCCCCTCTTCACCTCAAACAAAGCTTAGATCACCCAACAATCTGATGTTTGTCTCTAGAAACCAACAGCAATTCCTTACAATATGCAAAATTCCAGCCTCTGGATCTCTGGGATGAGGGATCCATATATAGATATCTGTAAGGAGGATGAGTCAGCTTGTGATTTGATTAGTGTCTTCTCTCTGTCAGTTCTTGCTTCCACTTGGAGACTGAGGGCCTCTTACTCATCCTTGGTCGAATTCAATGAGGCAAGTGTCACAGGAGAAGATTCTAGAAGCTTCCATTGCCTCTCCACCTCGTGGAATGACATTGCCATTTGTCATTTCTCGCCCATCGCACCCCACAGAAGGGAGTTTTGAAATGCAACGCACCCTCACAGTGCATTTGGGTGAGATGCAACGCACCTAGCCAGTGGAGCAGCTGCAATGATCCTGTTTTGACCAATTTTGAGTAGTTTTTCATGGAGAACTTCTGGGAGAAGCTGTAATCTGTTGACCTTGTTCCTTTAGGGGTTAGAACAACACTTTTAGGGACTTAGGAGCCCTTGGTTTATGGACATTTCATGCTTGGAGTTGTAGGGCACAAAAATGTCTATAACAGTCAATCTCGCCTGAATTATGGATGAGGAAAACCTTGGTGGAAGGTTACCAAAGCTTACTATTTGAAAACAATTCTGTTTGAGGATTTGCATGCAAACTAAAACGATGAGACTGCCATCCCTTTCGAATTTGAAAATATCTAACATAATGAACCCTAAATTCAAAATGATGAGTTTGGATGGCGGCATGCTTAAGGACTGACTCCTAGCTGACACCTAATAATGAAAATTTTAATGGAATGCCAACGGATTGATGTTTGACAAGACTATTTTATGAACTCCCGCTTTCGTAGCGTGCAGGGGAAAAGCGCTACGAAAAGAGCAGCTTTTCATAGCATAAAACAGACAATTTACACTGTCTGCTGTTGTAGCTCCAAATCTCACTCTTATGGTTTGTGATGCTGCACTCATGGCCTAGGGCAACCCCTCCTTCCAGACCTGGTCCTAAAATTTAAAAAACAATGTTTTATCCCTTATACGCTACATTGCCCTGAGTTAAACGCGTGTATATGTGGGTCTGTGTATACCCAACCCGTGTATATGTATTAAAACACTTAAAAAAATATAAAACTCCTTATTTTCAGGTGGAGATCGCGGGTTTTACCTGCTGATTACCTGTTAGTGTCCGTGGCCCAACTGTTCCCAACCAACTCCCAACTAAAAAACTACTTTGGGAGATGTATAAAAAGACCTCAAAGGGAAGGCCTAAGGAGGAGAGAAGAGAGACAAAGGTTATTATGCTGAGATTTTTCCCCTAACCAGGTCTGAAGTCCCTTGTGCCTTCTGCACTTCCCCCATTTGTACAAGAAACTCTTGTTTCCTTGTGTGTTGATGTTCATCCATTACTTGTGACATCATGGAGAGAGTCACGGAAGGAGTTTGTTAAAGGCTTGAGGCTGGAATGGATCCGAAAGGAAGCTTTGCTTGGAGCCTGCTGAAGGTGACTCAGGTGAAATCATTCCTTTTTATGTACTTTATTTGTCTATAATAAAAGAATCACATGTCTTGGTTCCGGAAATGAATCCTCTTTATGTTAATGATATTCATGTTAAGAATTCATATGTAGATGGTTGTTTGGATTTCATAACTAACTACCTTTTTTTATAACATGAAGATGGTTTATTTATAAGGTTTTGTCCGTATACTGCTGTGTTCTTTGGAATTGGTTGTTTTGCAGGACAAAAGAGAAGAAGGGAACTCCAAGAAGGGTTTGGACCCTAAGGGCCTTCTCAAACGTAGGACCTAAGGTACATAACCTTTACAATAGAATTTGCTTATAATAGCATAATGGCTGTGTGAATGTGTGCTTCTTTGAATAGACAACTTTCAGTCTACTAGGGTTTCAACCCAAAAAGCCCTAGGGGAGCATTTCCCTCCATTAGAATTGGTGACTCCACTGGGGAAAACACTCTTGTTGTTCCTAGTTTGGGTGTTTTTCAAGCCAATCAGGGCTCAGCTACCTGTTTGTTTGCTGTTGCTGTCTAGTCTGTTTTTGAACTTTAAGTTTTGCTAGTTTCTTCAGTTTGTTTTTTATTTTTATTGAAACCTTTTATATATGTTGTTTTTCTTAGATACAGAGGCGTATGTACGCATGTTTCTTTAAGTGAACCCGCGTATATGCAGGTTTCCTTAGTTACAGTAGCGTATACATGCATTCTGTACATAAGTACAGTCGCGTATATCTTGCAATTTTCAAGATTTGTAAATCTTTTTGTCTCTGAAGGTCTGTCTGGTAGTTTGAGTCAGTCTGAAACAGTCATTTTCCAGTATCAGTTATTTGTTTTACAGCGAGCATCTTGTTCCGAATTCTCTCTGATTATAAGAAGTATTGGTCTTGTTTTTTGTTGATTGCAAGCGTCATCGTTTTTTTGCTAAAGCACGCAAGATTTCTTGCTAGGAATCTTGGCTGCTCTGATTCATCAGGGTAGGAAGATTGATCTCAATCTTTGTGTTAACCTTGCTTTTGGTGACTTTTTGTTTGCTTGAAAAAAACTGTTTTTTGTAACCATCCACTTCTTTGTTTCATGAAAGTTGTTGATTAACACTTTCTTGGAATTTGTCTTTTTGATATTTTTGGTTTTCATTGCCAAAGCTTTCATTGCTGCTTTTGATTGTTAAGAGCACTTTTAAACAAATTTATTTTTGTTGAGTTTTCATCCATTGTGTGGTGTCAACTTGAAAAAGTGTTTGATTGCCTATTCTTCAATCACAAGTTTCAGTGTTGTTGAGAGCATTTTTGAAAAGACTCTTTTGTTGTTACTTTTGAAGAAAATCTTTTTGAAAAACTTAGTTTTTTCTTTCTTGAACTTGGTTTTCATTTGGTTTCATCTTAGTGAATGAAAGTGCTTTATGTTTGTCTTAGAACTTGTTTTTAGTGTTTAGACGAAATGAATTGTAGCATCTCATGTTCCATCTAGACATTTTAAGTGGCAAGATAAAGATTGATAAGCAAGCAACTTTCATTTTTTGTTTTTAGAGTAGTTTTGAATCTTGCATCAGCATATATTTGTTGCATTAGGATAGATTTGCATACCCTTTTAGGCATACATAGAGTTGTTAACTTTTGTGAGTGTGAAGCGTGAATTAACGAAAAGAAAAGAAAAATTTTCTTCATTAGAAGTTCCTCTGAACCCTATAGAAATTGCTCTTCATCGAAAAAAACGAAAAAGTGCATGTGCATGTAGTTAAGTTTTTATTAATTTCTTTTGCGTCAAAAAACACCACTAGTTTCACTTCCATTACCTTGTGACTTAAAGAACAGCCTATTTTAAAATCAAGCGCTAACTAAAATTCACTAGAACTTTTTGTTTTAGTCAGTTACACCAACAAGTTTAGGATTTTAGGGCCTTGGATTAGGCGAATGGAGAGTTAACTCTCCAAGGCCATATAAACGTCAAACGTAGGAGTCTGAATAACGAGAGAAAATCCAATAGCGTTAGGAAGACCAGGAAAGCTCCAAATCTGGGAGTTAAGCACGAGGGTCTGTGAAGACAGGGAAGAGAGATACCCCCTCTCCTACTTGTCTGAACTTACCTCACGACTGTTCTACTTGGCTTCTGCGACGAGTTGGTATCCATAGTTGCTACTCCTAGGGATCTATACAGGTGGTTGCGGAGGGGAATCCCGTGGCACCTGAGGTTGACGTTGCATCACTCTCGACAGTACTACTGGAGGGCACCCTTGCGAAGCTTGGGGGCTTGCACCGGCGCAGGCTGTTGTTAGGAGGTCAGCGTAACTTCCTCTGATACCTTCGCTGATAGGACTGGGCCCTCATCATCCCAGACTATCCTCGGAAGGCCCCTTAATTCACTTTCTTGTATTTTGGTGTCTGGTCCTAATCACCCGGAGCGGAAATACTTGGAAGTTGTTTGACTAGCTGTTATCTTTAGGGACTTTATAGTGTGTGCTCTGTGCTCTTAGTGTGCTCTGTGCTCTTAGTTGGGACTATGAAAACTTGGTTTCGCGGTGAATTCCAAAAATTTTCAAAAATGGTTTAAGCTATGAGTTTCTAAATAGAATATAAGAATCATGAAACATGGGATAAGGTTGTTGGACTTTATTTGGACATAAAAATTGAAACCTTTGAGACTCCTAACCTATTACCTACCCATTAAAACATAGGGTGACTTGACACTTATCTAAGACCATGACTAAGAAAAATGTGAACCCTTGTTTTGGTGATAACAACTTGACCCAAGAGACCCCATCCCAATAGGCCCCTTGATCCAACAATCGTGAATCACCCTCGAGTCACTTTGCTGGTGCGAGATCTTGTTGCGAAGATATCCTAACTCCACTTGTGAAACAGCTACTTCAGCCATGCTCTGCATGGCTGCCTGCTTGATATGTTCCACCAGCTACTTTGTGGCTGGTCCTACACTATCCCACTGGATCTTCTACTGCGTACTCTACATGTTTGACAATTTTTCCTGAATATTGGTGGAAACGATGTAGGCCTCATCCAACCAAGGCCCCAATTGGGCCTTAAGGACTGCCTATTTCTTCTCCACTGCTTCCACCTATGTAAGAAGCTACTTAGCCTCCTTCAACTTGGCGAGGCGTTGTGTCATAGCAACGGTGTGTGCCATCACCCTTACTTCATCATATTGCTGATGTAGGTCATGGAATTTTGTATTCAATACCTACTGGGTGGGATCTTCCTACAGGCTCGTCACTACTTCCATAGCTTGCTCAAACAACGTGGTGTAGTCTGCCACCGCAGCATCCACCATCGCTACTCCATATTTAACAGTGGCTTCACATTGTTCCCTTACGTTTGGTGGGGTTGAAGGCTGCAAATTGAGCTCCAGTTCTGTTATCTTTATGTTCAGCTCAAACTAGACTCTATCCACTTCTTCCTTGGCATCGTGCACACCCGCAACAAGTTTTCTGATCTTTTCCTCCAATGGTGCTTCCTCTGGGATATGCAGTTCTGGCACCATTCTGCATGGTCCTACCACTATGGCCATGAGTTGGGTGCTTTGCGCCTGAATTTTCTCCTTTTCCTACAATGCCTCTGTCTTCTTGGTGAACATATACTCATTGTTCACCCTATATTCACTAATTAGGCTTAGTGCGCGCTGCTCTCAAGCTCTGAAATCTATTGTTAGACATGCCTATAGCGTGTGAAGGAACTCATTAGGGAGCATAGCTAGGTTGAGGCCGATGTTCTTCAGAGAACTTACGATGACCTTGTCATCATCTCCTCTAAGCTCAAGGATCCATCTGGCAGTGCGACTGCTAGGAGATCCAACGATTGAACCATCTCTACTACCTGACTGGTTCCTAGTGCAATGCTTGTCTATGGAGTGCTTATCTGCCTTGCGCTCACCTAGATCCTACTCATCTAAATTTGCAGCTCGTGCAGATCCTTCTGGATGGTACTTAGCACCTAGTATTGTTGTTGTTTGAACTGCTGCAGCAGTTCCACTGTGGTATCGCACACCTTGTCTCCAATCTCATCAAGGTCACCTTCTACTTCCTTCTTTCTCTTCTTTGCGGACTTGTTGGTTCCTGCGGCCAGATCGGATGGCGTATGCCAACCTGTTTTCCAGCACTTGATGGTTTCCTGGATGGCATCATCCGTGGCCAAGTAAGGCAGATCAAACCATTTTTGTTGCGGATCCTTCCGAGCCCTGATGTAGATGTGGTGGAAATCTGCCTTAAACTCTGCATACTCTGCTAGCTGCTCAAACATGGTTGGTGACAACTATGGCTTCTAGTTGATGGCCATGTGAATGCTTGTCTCCATCAGCACCTAGAAGACTTTGGTCTCTGTGATGCGCACGACATCCTTTGCTGTCCAGAGGGATGCAAACTATGTAGCCTCCAGCAAATCCCTCTCCATGGGAGGAAACTGACTATCCTCCGACATATCTCAAGCTACTAATATGATGGAGAGTAACAACCACGCATAGTGGAATATTTTACTCTCATCATGCGCCTCTCGATAGCTCGCAAGGAACTTGCTACAAAGATAGCACGACCAATTGAATTGCATGCCCTCTGCACACTATGCAGCTAGTGAAATAACTAGCACAAGAACCTCGTCTGCACATCATTTTCTCATGACTTTGCCAGCAAGGATTTGCGTGGTAATTTTTACCGTGGGGTCGGTGTTTGAGGTGATAGAGTACTCACACGGCTTCTTTAGGAGCTTGAATTTGTACTCATTTTCTCTGTGAGGTCACGCTTGCTCGTCTTTACACCAAACTCCTTGGCTAGATTCAACCCTAAGTGTAGCAATAGCGTGATCCAATGGATCAGCATATCAGTGATAGGGATCGGCGCACTCAGCCACAAGCATCCATCATGTACCAAGGTCAACAACTACTTGATAACAATAAGGTTGATGTTGGAGCGGTGGTAGTGGGTCACCCATAACCGGTTCAGCAACCCTGACTGGTTCACTCAACAAATCCACTCCACAGTCTCCAATGCGATGATAACTGATTCCTTGTAAAACATCCTTTTGATAAAGTTATCTGTTGCAAGGTAAGGGAACCTCTTGTGTTCCGCCAAATCCTAGTCTTCCAGTTTTAAATGTGGAATCTGTGCCAAGCGGGGACCTTCAAAAGGGATGCTCTCCAGTAGCAGGGATGTATTGAGGAGGAATTTTCCTGCATCTGGGTCCTTAGGGACCTTCACTTTTCCCTTAAGCGGAGAGATATAATCTAGAAATTTGGAGATAGGCTCCACCCCCTCAGAATCTATATCCTCCACGCCTTCTTCAGCCTCCAAATTGACCACTTTCCCCTTATCCTTCTCTAGTTATGTTTCCTTCTTCTGAGCCTGGGTAGGAACATGCTTCCTCGGTGACTCATGCACCAGCATGGGCTTCTTCTGCTTATCTTTCTTGGGCTTGGGGACTTCTCACACCAGTGTAGGTTTCAGCCTAGGCAACCTCGGTGCCATAGGCACAGTATCTGGAGCCTCCACACTCACAGCTTTTGGAACTTCTCCCTTAGAAGCGACATCTCCACCAGTACTCATGGCTTTCGTGAGGCTTGGTCCTAGCATATTCTCTAGGATGAATGTCTGATTTACCTCTCATAACTTTCCAAATGCAGGGCTCGTGACTAAATCCTCCCAATATGAGCGATTGAGATGCAATTGATAACACATCTCGATAAAAATTATAAGGATGCAAAGTTTTTTTCGCTGGACAGCCACGCATAATTTATAGGTGAATTCAAATTCAAATTCGACTGTTTCCCCCAAAATTCATTCATAAATGTTGATTTGGCAGCAGATATCCAAAGATTTCAGCCTTAAATGCCTTTAATTCCACCCCCCGGTCCTCTTAACTATCTTATGGCAGTCAAATCATGAACAGTGATTGTAATGGTCATTTTTTGGTTGTGCTATGAGGTCTCTCGCCTAAGAGAATAGCTCCCTTCGCACGCCTTTGGATGCTGTGACATGACCCATTTTCGCGCAACACCTCTATTGCGTAGTTTCACTCACCAGGAAGTGTATTTTATAGTCCCACGCTCCCTTGCAGCTACCCGGAGCGCTAAGACTATGCTATCATCATGTAGTCATTGGATCAGATCCCCATGTATGGCTTCAATCAGCTTCCATTTACCCTTCCTAGAAATGGATCTCCATTCAACTTCACGAGCTGAACTGCTCCACTATCTGTAATTTCTTTGATAACATATGGTCCCAGCCAGTGCATCTGAAACTTCCCTGGAAACTTATCAAACTTACTATCATATAACAAAACCAAATCATTTACCTTGAAGGTGTGCAGTTTGATGTGCAGATCATGCCAAGCTTTTTTGCGTTCCTTCTAAACCTGCTGATGGAATCCAGCCAAAAACCTATCTTCCTTGAGCTCCATTAGTTACGCAAGTCATCCTTTTAGGGCTACGAGGTCTACCAATCCTATGAAAGCAACTCTATGTAGACTAGGCACGATGTACTCCATAGGCATTATAGCTTCTATGTCATAGACCAACCTAAAAGGTGTTTGGCCAGTAAGCTTTTTACAAGTAGTTTTGTAAGCCCATAATACTATCGGTACGCATATGTCCCAATCATTCTGTTGTGCATTACAAACCTTCGTCAGTGCATTCTCTAATATCTTATTGAAAGCCTCAACTGTTCCATTGGCCTGAGGATGATATGTCGTACTCTTCTGATGGTAAACCTGGAACTCTTTTGTTAGCGCGTTGATCGTTTCATTGAGAAAATGCATACCACGATCACTCATCAAAACCTTCAAGAAACCAAACCTGTTCAACACATATTCAAACAAGAATTTCATTGTTGTTACCCCTGTACAGTCTTTCACAGGCTGTGCCTCTGTCCACCTGGTCAAATATTCGGCGGCGGTGATGATATACCGCACACCAATTTTCTTGCCTGGAGGCTAAATCGGTCTTACAAAATCAATTGCCCATTTCTCAAATGGTTGCAATGACACCTATGGATTCAAAAGAAGCTCATCTCTCCACCATGGCCTGCCCGTTCTCTAACATGGATCACATGCCCTATAATATGCTTTAGAGTCTTTATGCAACGTCGGCCACCACAATCCATCACATAAAATCTTCTGCACTGTTGCTTTTCCTCCATAATTCCCTCCTGCAGCTCCTCCATGAGCTTCAGCAAGGATACTGGTCCATTCAAAATCGGGCACTTAACTTCTAAGTATCTTGTCCTATCCCATTTTATACAAATGCCCTGCAATTATAGAGAAATATGTTGTGCGCACCACCAATTATTTCTTCTGCTGACTGGTGTATCCTTCTGGAGTTGTCCCTATACTCAGAAAGTGGATAATATCCGCAAAGTGATTATCTACTATGTGCACCATGAAGAGTTGTGCATCAAGTAGTCCCTCCTCCAAATTAGTAAGTTCTTCTCCTGTTTCAATGCACAACAAATGGTCTAGTCCCGTGTTCAACCTTCCTAGCTTCACAATCACCTCAAAATCATATTCTTGAAACAACAACAGCCATTTGCATATTCCCCCCCAACACATACTTATTGACTAGATACTTCAATGCAGAATGGTCTGTGTACATCTTGAAATGTCCGCCTAGCAGGTAATCTCTAAATTTTTGGAGTTTGTACACCATAGCCAACCCTTCGCGTTATGTTGTTGAATAGTTCTTTTCTGCCTTTAACAACTTCCTGCTTGCAAACACTATAGGATGATCCATCTCTCCTTCGCCAACCTATGTCAGCACTGCTCCTAGCGTAATACATGAAGCATCCACATGCACATGAAATTCCTTCTTCCAATTCGAGAATATCAGGATCGGCGCGGTGACCATATTTTCCTTCAATACATCCAAACCGTGTTGAAATTCTTCATTCAAACAGAATGTAGCATCCTTATTTAGCAAATTTTCCATAGGTGCGATAATCTGAGCATAACATTTGATGAACTTCTGATAGTACCCAGTATGGCCCAGTGTTGCGCGCAACTATTTAAGACTTGTTGGTGCCTCTAAATTAACTATGATAGCGATCTTAGCAGGGTCCACCATTAATCCTTGTTTGCACACCACATGACCCATCAAGATTCTGAAAGGGACGCAAAACAAGCATTTCTTCAGGTTCAGCGCAAATTGATACCTTCGGCATGTATTTGACATTAGGCGCAAGGTGGCTACATGGCGCCTTACTAACCCAAACACTGTCCAATCATCAAAATATACCTCCAAGAACTTGTGAATAAATTCTTTGAACGTCATGATGACTACGCGCGAGAAGATCGTCGGCGCATTCTTAAGCCAAAAACACATCATTGTATACTGGAAACATCCCCATTCTGTCATGAAGGTGGTCTTACTTCTGTCTTATGGCGCGATCTTAATCTGATGGTACCCTGAGAACCCATCAGTGAAGGAATATGCTTCATGTCCTCCCACATTGTCCAGTACTTCATCAATAAACAGTGTCGGGAAAGGATCATGGACACAGGCATCATTAATCTTTCTTAGATCTACACAAATTCATCTCTCCTTTCTGCTTCTTCTCCTGGACTACCATTGGGCTCACCTAATCAGACTCCTCCACTGGTTCAAAAATGCCTGCTTCCAACATCTTATTCAGCTCTAAGCGTACCTTTTCTTTATACTTGGGATTAAGGCGGTACGGCCTTTGCTTGATCCGGCTTCAAGGTAATCTTCATTACGCCCAAGTATCCTATGATACCTTTCAGGTCTGAAAATTTGGTAGGGAACAAATCCTGATATTTGTGGAGCAACTCAATCACCTTATCTACTTTGGCATCATCCCAATAATCCCCAATCTTTGCAACTTTTGGCTCCGCCTCTGTGCCAATGTTCACTTGTCTAGTCTTCAATGGTGCGGTGATGTCTGGATTCTCTATTTGTGGTCCCTTAACTTTTCGGTGGCCTTCGGCCTCTCGGATTTTAATATTCTTTATATCCTAATCATCTTCTTCAGCGGTCACATTATATCACTCCATCTCATGGCATAGTTGAGTGCTCCAATCTGGTTGAATCAATTCTAAAGGATCCTGCAGTATTCTAAATATTGTTGCCATAACCTTCTGCAGTGCTTCGTCGATGCTTTCAAACCCATCCTCAAAGCTGAAGGTCATCAAAAATCATTCTCTTAAGATTTCCCACTCCATGCTACCATGGCGGATCTCTATTTCTAGGTACCAATTCATAGGAATGATGTCCAAAGTGTGACAGAAAATATGCACCCACTCTAGCTGTGACTCTGTTCCATAAGCCTTAGTCCATTTTGCTAAATGATCGCGCAGATCATTTCTTCCATCATATTTATCAGTTAGCCGAACTTTCAGGCGACAAAACCACAATCTCATCATTCTTCTGTACTCGCGCCATTCATAAAAATTGTCTTTATGCATACCCCACCACCATGCAAGTGTAGCATGTAGTGCCAAATACAGCGCTTGGAAGTGATGCTTCTCAGGTACTTCCCTTTCAAATGTGTCCAAAAATTTATCTACATTAGTCAAACCATCATAATAAGGTAAATTTCTTACCTCTGACAACATATAGCATAGTGATTTAGTCATCATATTACAGCACAGTGTAGATACTTCGTGCAGTATGTTCTGCCAATGCTCCAATTCTTCATCTGAATCTGATGTATAAGAACTTTTGCAGTCCCATGCAATTTTTCCATCAGTTGTTGGATTGACCCAGTCTTGGTCTCACACTATTATCTTATATATCTGGTCCGAATCATCGTCCCTTTCCTCTTAGTCGCAGACCGGTTCAGTATAGCGCAGTCCTTCTGCAGTGTCCAATGGAACTAGAACACGGAGCGATTTCCTTTCAAACGACATTGTCCACTTCTTTAAATTGATTATTCCATTCATGTTGATAGCCTAATCAATTCCCAGGATCATGGAGTATGGATTTGTGTCATCAACAATCTCTATTACTTAGAAATCGGCCAACGCGCTCGCACCTTCTATATCTACGGTCACTCCATGCAATCGCCCAATAAGGATAATCTTCTGTTAATTTTCCATCCTTAATTGAATCAGAGACCACTACAGTGTAGGTATCCCCATACTTTCCCATGTCTATTTAGGCAGAATGTTCACATTTGACCACAAATCCAAAATAACTTGGTCCATCTCATACTCCCCTATTTGCATTGCAAGCCTCATCTCGCTCCCTGTTCCTGTCTTGTGTTTGCCTATTTTTTTTACTACGCGATGTCCTTCAAGAGAACCTTCCTTACCAACACACTTATTTATTAGTTCTTGAAGCCCTTTCATAGCCTTGATATCACGCAGTAGCTTCATACAAGTCTCCAAGTAGGTAGTAAGCATGGAGGGGTCAACCTCTTCAAATAGCTTGTCCTGACTTCTTGAGGTAGAGGCCTCAACGAAGCTTTTCTTTGCGTCCATGAACGTTTCCTTCGTGCGCTCCAAATAAAACCCAACCTCCTTTTCTAGAGCCTTGTGAACCTAATCACTTTCTTTAGGTTTCTTTCCTTTATCGTCACCAATCATTATTCCACTTCCCAGAAAATATTCACATTGGGATCCTCTTCGCGGGGCTCGGACCTCATCATATGTAAATTCTGGGTAGGCTGTTGAGGCTGCACCTTCTTCTCCTGCATCTTAGCTATCAGTATAGGGCATTCTTTTATCTCATGGACAAACTTTGTGTAGTATGGCATGACGTTCGCGTTTGGCTCGTACACTCCCGAGCGTAGTGTCTAGGCACTCCACAATTATATAAAATAACTTGTCCTCTACCTCTACCAGGTCCTCCTCCTCCTTGGCCTCATCTGTGCCTCTGATATCCTCTTTGCACTCCCCAAACGCCTTGATTGGAAGGCTGAGTTTCTATTTTCATTTGATACATGAGCATTCTTTCCATCACCAATTCATAGCTACGACAATTATGCTCATCGTGGCCCACCAATTTATCGAAATTGCAGAATGATTGTTGCGGCATCTGTACAATTTTTTTAAATAAGTGACAATTGCCTGTTACATGTTTTCCAGCTACCTAACAGATAGCGCACCACAGTGCGGGCCTTGTACTTGGTCCTACAAAAGCCTCCTGCCTTAGGGGCATTAGCCCTCCCCCTGTAATATAATTCGCGAAAACAGGGCAATGATCTTTATCATGCCCCTGGTTTTTACATTTTAGGCACCAAACTTCTTCGCACACCTCCGGTTGAGCAAATTTTTCCTTCTTCAAGCTCTGCAACTCCAAGCAGAGGTTCTGCAACTATGCATGAATCTGTTGAACTCCCAAAGCAGTATCCTGAATAGGTGTTTCATGCAATCTCATCGCAATTTCCAGGGTTTCTGCCTAGGTCCCTATATTTTTTTGTGATAAAGCAACCCTTAGGTGGGGCAAGAGCGAGGTTACAAACCATTCCGGTGCTAACTATCCGTGAGATTCATGTTAGCCTCATGGATCTGGCACTTCAGTCTCTAATCCATTCCCAGGGTGTTTCACCAGGCCTCATCATGATTTCCTTGAATCCAACAACTGATTACGATTCAGACTTGGGCCTACCGAATTCCTTATTCAGAGCAGTCTGAGTGTCTGCTAACGATTCCAATGGGATATCAGTGTAGTACTTAATGTACCATGTTAACGCGCGATCTTGTAGAGAAGTAACCAACTACGCCTTCTTTATATGATCATCTATAATATTCTGTGTCATTCATATAGCGTTTGCAACGAACCAAAAATGATCCGGGTCCTCACTTCCCAAGCCCTTGAAAACGAGCAACTTAATGGAATTCGCCATATTGAATGGTGGCGGAGGTGGTGGTGGTGTGGGTGAAGGTGTATGTTGCGGAGGTGAAGGCCGAGGTGGTGTGGGCAAATGAGGTATTCACAGAAAACCCTGCTTTATCAACTGTAGAGTGCTTCACAGTGAGGCCTGTACCGCTCTCTCGTCGTCACTTGAAGGAGGTTCTATAAATGGGCTATATTCAAGACCTGCTCTCTGCTCATTTCTAGAGAATTGTCCACTTCCCATAGATCCAAACATCAAGGCAGTGGCATAACCCGATTTTCACACAAGAGTATTTTAATCCAAGTATTCAAAGATTTCAAATACTTACCTTACAGTCCTTTGAAAAAGTGTTGCTCTGCTTCACTATAGCTAACTAAGGTATCGACCACAAATTTTGCCACAAATCCTCCTATGACTCGGTCAAGCTAGTGATCGACAGTGCACGCAATCTTATCTTCAGAAGCTTCCAACCTCTGCACTAGATCTGGGGTCCACACTAGTGGACCATCAAGCCTCCACCTTCCTTGGTCATCTACCAATTTAGCGATACACTCGTATAGTTTGATCGGGAAGGTGTAGAAGAAAATTTCGTGTATTTCTGTGTATAGAAACTTGTCCAACCACTATTCTTGTTTCAGGTGCGGATTTCTGTTCTCTTGCACCGCGAATTCATGGATATTTCTATCCAACCACTTCTCAATTTATTTCTTTGTCGGATTCCAGTGATGCGACATCAGACATCACTTTACGCAGATCCCAGTCCTAGCAATAGAACCATTTGTTGGCTTAGTGGGTCTTGACCTAGGTTTAGAGTTAGTTGTGCCAAACAAATCCCTACACTACTGGCCCTTTCGGCATCAATCCACGGAGCCGCGGATTGAAGTCTCACCCGAAGCAGTATGGGGGGGGGTGCTCGAACCAAGTTTCCGCAAACCAGAGATTAGCGTGATGTCATTTTATGCCCTAAATCTGCCTTCATGCAAATCAATAAGCCGTTAATGCTTATTGATATAACTTCCTTGAATCGACTTCTAGACCTTTGCGAAGGTCTACGACTGGCTTTTGCGGACCCTGAATAGGCTAATCGGCAACTTACACACATCCAAGACTATTCTTAACTGAGCAATTATTTATTCCTACTTAAGTGTTGATAACTTTAACATGAAATAGTATAATATTCACGTAAACACTTGATGTCAATTGCGTTCATATAACAATGTAAACCATGTAAAGTCATACTTCAATACATCATTATTTCATAAAAGCATTATTTATCACATCATAAAGCGCATTCATAAATAACAGAAGTAAATGGGTAAACAAAGGAATTTGAGGAGTAATCTTCTTTATTGATAATAAATTTAGCTTACAGACTCAAGACTTCCCTACGCACTCAGCTGCAGGGATCTGCACACTCAGTTGCGGCCTCTACGCACACATCTGTAGAGCCTTCCTTCTTCCCTAAGACTTCTGTGATATTTCCTTCTATTGACCCATTACATTTGTCTTCATGTTCTCTCCTTTTTTCAGACATCCCTAAGACACACTTATTTATACAATCCCATGGTCTGCGAACCATGGGTAGATCTACAAAAATCCGACTTAACTTACATAAAAGAGGGTAAAAACCCTTTTTGACTCTTTAATTATCTACGCGCTCCATGACCACAATTTGCGGAGAATTTACATTTTGTACATCAAAGCTTGGGATTTTGTCCCAAAACCTGGGCTTTTGCCCCAAAACTTGACCCAGGGGACCCCATCCCAACATTCCATGATATATTGGATAGAGTTAATGCTAAGTACAAGAAATGCCATGATTAGCATCGAGTGTCGCACAAGTTCCAGGTGGGCAACAAAGGTTGGCTACATTTGCAGAAGGAGTTTGATGGACCCCACCGCAAGCTTCACCTGCTCCAATATGGGACATACATCATCACCAAGGCCATTGGTGATAATGCCTTCGAGCTCATCATCCCACCGTTCCTTGGTCTGCACCCAGTGTTCAATGTAGATTGCCTTCAACCATACTTTCCACCATTGTTGGACACATCTGACATTGCAGAATAGCTCACACCAACAGAGCTCAACCCAGACTACATGGAACAAGCCACAACTGATCAGATCATGGACACATTGATCAAGAACACTCGGCAACAGAGGATACAACTATATCAAGTTGTCAAAGAAGGCTGACTCCTTCACCAAGGAAAATGGCTTACCAGGGACCAAGTTGAGCAGAAGTTTCCCCATCTCATGGAGCAACTCAATGCAATGGGGATCATTGCTTGCTAAGTGTTGGGCAGCGGATCCCCCCATAGCAAGTTTTGGGGCTTAAAACTTGAGTTTGGTCAATGTAATGTAAAGACCCTGCAAAATGCGGGTGCGGAGCGCGAGAGTCTAGGGTTGTCCGCCCTAAAATAATGTAATTTAATATAGAATGTGTCAACCTACCCATGGTCCGCGGACCATGGGATTGTATAAATAGAGCGAGGCTCTAAGGTAAAAGGCAGTCTTAGCTTTGGGAAATAATATGGTTTTTGAATGAGGAATTCGCTTTGAGTTTATAAGTCCGAGTCTTGGGTTGTAGTAGTAGGGAAAGGCTCTGAAGCTGTGTGCACAGAGGCCTGGTAGAGTCTGCAACTATGTGCGTGGACCGCTGCAGCTGAGTGCGTAGGGCAGAGTTGGGATTTTACTTGGGCAGAGAATTAATAAAAGATAAGTTGATTCTGAAATACTGTGTGTTTATACTCCTGTTATGTTTATTCATCTCTTTACGGTTTTATGATTGCGCGCACTTTCTATGAATGTTGAATGATTAATGAGAATATTGGGTATATGCAATTAAGTTAATATCTATAATAATGGCATAGTAATGATAAAGGATCTAGACAACCCCTCTTCGCACCCTATAAAGCTGCGTGAAAGTAGTCGCACAAGCTGTGAAGGACAGACGGTTGCGCGGTGTAGCACAAGTGCGCAGGATCGGTTCACAAATTTTCCAGACATCATCAAGTCATCCCTAGGGTGCGGAAACCTAGTTCCAGCACCCCCCCATACTACCTCGGGTGAAACCTCAATCTGTGCACCATGGATTGTTGCCAAAAGGGCCGGTAGTACCGAGATTTGCTTGGCTAAACTCACTACTGAACCTGGGTCAAGCCCCATGTACCCAACAAATGGTTTCGTTGTTGGGACTGGGATCTGCCTAAGGGATGTCTGATGTCATGCCATTGGAACCCTACAAAGGAGGAAATTGAAGAGTCGTTGGACAAGAAGCTTGATGAGTTTGTGACACAGGAAAATGTAACTCTGCAGATATCCAAGAAGAGGTGGTTGGATCGCTATGTATATACGGAAATCCATGAGATCTTCTTCGCGTCCTTCCCTTCTTAACTGTATGAGTGGATAACGAGGTTGGCTGACAGCCAAGGAAGGTATAAGCTCGATCAACCGATAGTGTGGACTCCAAAATTAGTGCAGAGACTAGAGACATCAGAAGATAAGATCGTGCGGGTTGTGGACCATTGGATCAACCAGATAATAGGGGGATTTATCACTGAGTTTGCGATAGACACGACTGTGAGCTACATCAAAGCAGAGTGACATTTTCTCAAGGGACCGCGAGGTAGATATATTAAATCCATAAATACCTAGATTAAGATGTTGTTATGTGAAAAATGGGTGATGGAAATACATTAATGTTTGGAACAACGTGGAGCGGAGGAATCTACAAAGGTAGTGGGGAATTAGGAAATAGTCACTTGATTTCACCTTCACAAGAAAACGAGGAATTTCTCACTCAAGTCTCTCCGAGAAGTGCAGTCAGTTTAATAAGGCAATGCATTCTGCAGTTACCACCTCCACTTATGCCACCACCCATGTCGCCTCCTTCACCTACATCTTCACCCACCCCACCTCCACCAACACCACAGTTCAGCATGGCGAGCGCGATCAAGCTACCCGTATTCAGAGAAGTAAGAAATGAGGATCTGGATCAATTCTGGTTCGTGGTAAGAGCAGTGTGGGAAGCACAAGGGGTCATGGATGAGAACATTAAGAAGGCTACATTGGTGAGCGTGCTACAGGATCGCGCATTGACCTGGTATATCTAGCATTCCAATGATCACCCAAATGCAGGAATAGCAAAAATCAAGAATGTGTTGAACAAAGAATTTAGCTGACCGAAGTCTGAAACACAGTCAATCATTGGGTTTAAAGAGATCATGATGCTCCTGGGTGAGACCCCCTAGGATTTGGATCAGCGATTGAAGAGTATGATACGCTAGGCTAATATGACGCTCATAGACGCGCAGCACCACGCATGGTTTGTGGCATCCTTGACACCGCACCTGAGGATGACGCTGTCACAACAAAAGCTTTCAACCTAGGCCGAAGTGTTGGAAATGGCGATGAGGTTGCATGAAACACCCATACAGGATCTGGGGTTGGGAGTTCGACCAATCCATGTGCAACTACAGAATCTATGCTTGGAGATGCAGATTTTGAAGAAAAATAGGGCGCTGCGGCGAGAGGTGAGCGACAAAGTATGGTGTATAAAATGCAAAGGTCAGGGCCATGACAAGGATCATTGTCCAGTATTCACTAACTACTTGCAAGGAGGGGGGTCAATGCCATTGAGACCAGAAGCACACGCAGGGCCGAGTACGACCCTTGCGTTATGGTGCACGATCTGTCAGATAGGAGGAAAACACACGATGGACAATTATCATCTATTGTAGAAGTATACACAAACTCCGAAGCAACTGTTTTGTAATTTCTATAGGTCGGTGGACCACGACGAGAATACATGTCGCAGCTACGAGTTGATGATGGAGCGGACCCTAGCCTATAGAATGCAGATAGAAACGCGAGGCCTTGACCTAGCTATGGGGATGGTGCGTGCTAGATTTCAGGGTCGAGGTCGAGGACGAGGAGGAATGGGGCCAGGAAGGGGCCGCAGATAGTTGATTTGCTACAATTACAGAGGACCAGGACACTAAGCCAGTGATTGTACTAATCTAACGAGAATGTCTTGCTCATATTGCGATCAGTTTGATCATGAAATGATAGATTGTCCTACGTTGATAACACAGATGCGCGAGAAAGGGGTACTCCAGTCCCCTCCGACTCAGAATATCCAAATGATGAAATCTGAACCCCGCAACGAAGACCCCAATGTGAACATGATGCTCAGAAGTGGCACAACCACAGGGGAAGATAAGGGTAAGCAGCCTAAGGAAGATACATGGGTTCGCAAGGCTCCTACAAGGGAACATGAGTTTGACTTAGAATGTGCAAAGGAGATGTTTATGGAAGCTAAGAAGAGCTTCACAGAGGCCTCTACTTCAGGTAGTAAGGATCAACCAGAGCCAGGAATGGATCCTTCTATGCTTACTACCTTTTTAGAGACATGCATGAAGTTGTTGCGCAATAATAGGGTAGTTAAAGGACTACAAAAGATGATCACTAGGTGCGCAGGGTCGGGTGAACCGTGAGTAGTCTGGAAACTGGGAAAGCATACATTGCACACTAGAAGGGAGATGAGATTGATAGTGCAGATTGGTGAATATGAAATGGATCAGGTAATCTTGGACCTGGGGTCCAACATGAATGTGTTACCTAAGAAAACCTGGGAACGCATGGGCAGGCCCGCATTGCAGTGGTCCCCTATTCAATTACGAATGGTGAACCAATAGAAGATCATGCCCATGGGAAGGTTGCAAGTAGTAACAATTGATATCGAAGGGGCGAGCACGCAGATGGACTTTGAAGTAATAGAGATTGTTGATGACAACAATCCTTATCCTGCGTTGCTAGGAATAGACTAGGCCACTAATATGAATGGCATCATCAACCTGAAGAAGTGGAAGATGATATTCAAGAAAAAGTCCCTACGCGTAGTAGTTCCGCTAGATCCAGCCGAAGGAGTGTGCTACACTGAACCTATGCGTGACGATGACAGCGACGATGAGCTAGATTGCATTTACCTAATAATGGCACAAGACCAAGATCGAGTGAACCCGACTGCATATGGAGAATCTCGTGGGAATGCAACAGTTCCTATACTTCGAATTCAGAGGAAGAAGTAGAATGCTGGCAGAACCGATTGCACGAAGTAACAATACTAAATTGCAACATGATGACTAAATCACTTCGTCGTGTGACAATAGAGGCAAGGGGACTGCCAACACATGATGAAGTGAGAACAGTGGATAAATTCCTAGACCAAGTTGGAAGCGCAGTACCGAAACAGCAGAGGTACGCTGCGCTAGAAGGAATACTGTGCGCGGCACCTGTATGGGGATGGAGTATGTGTCCAGAGACCATGGTAAGCTAGCGCAAAGATAAAAGGTGGATGTGATTAAGGATTGGAAGCCCCTAGCACCGAATGAGACTCAGGCAACCAGGACCAAGAAGGTTGCGAGCTCACTTGTGTTGATGGGTACAAACATGGGCCGGGCCATCCACAACCCCACACCCTAGACTATGGATCGACACTCTGAACCAGTTGTAGCAAGTTCCACATAGAAGCATTCAAGAGGGTACATAGGATCTTGAATAAATTTCACCAGGCCAAACGAACTGATTGGGACCAGCGCGTACCAGCGGTTCAATGGGCCTCTAGGGCCATGTACAAGAATCTGAGCACATAAATGATCCTAAAGATGACGGGTAGAGTCGATGCCATAGGTTTGGGAGGAAGGAATCCTCACATAACTGGAATGATTCGTAAGGACCAGGATGAAGGAATTATGCTGCCGTGCAGGGTCAAACATATGCAAATTCAGGAAGCCATTTTACAAGGACACTTGAAAATTCATGAACTCGAAGAAGATTGAGTACAACTGAGGAAGAAAAGCAGGATCTTGGATGAAGAAATCAACAAACTGGAAATCGAAATCACACAAGTAGGCCACGCCGAGAAACTAAGCCTGACAGAACCAAAGGTAGGCAGCCACACTACTACATTGGAAGGATTTTTGGCTTTGCTACCATGGCTGTGGCCTCGCCTCACTGGACAAAGTAATCGGGGGAGCACACCGTGTAAAGAAGAACGCGAAGCACTGACTGATGTTAGGGTAACTGCAGGGTACCCACGGACTAGGTTGGAAGGTCCAGGGAAGCCTCGTGTGGGTGGAGTAACCACCTAACTATTTGTAGAAAGCACAGTCTCGGCACTCCAAGTAGTTGGAAGACAACGTGGGACTATAAAAGAGTCTGTATGGAAGTGGCGCGATAGAAGGACTATGTGCAGGGTCAGTCGGTCCCAAAGGTCGCACTCGCGCATGGGAGGCCACGCTATCACAGGTAGACTGGTAAGTGACTGTTGGGGTCACTGTTCATGATAAGATATCCCATTTAAGACAACAAGGAGTGGGCAGCGGGTAATTAAGACATGACGTCAGAACTATATTTGAAACGATCTGCTAACAATATGGCATTAATGATCCAAAGGAGGGGGGAATGGTCAAATTTGAATTCCAGCAGGCCTATAAATCCCAGATGGTCATCCACCAAACAACCCTTGGCATAATGTGAATTCAGTTATTGCGTATGGACTTTAGGGCTTTAGAGGCTTTGAAAGCAAGTTCAGTGTTTGAAGCATTGCCGAAAGAGACACAGGACCTTCTGAGCAGAGCGATGTCGACAGCCAAGGAAGCCACACCAAGCCCTATGTCACCGGTGGGGGATGCGCTGAAAATTCCAAAATCGCCCCAAACGCCAAGGACTAAAAAGGACCCACAGGGAGCAAGACCGGTCCGTATGTCTCTGTGAAACCCACGGTTTGGTAAGCTGTCTATGGAAGAGAAGGGAAAAATGGTTAATATTGAGAGCAATGACGAGAAGGAGGATTTCCAGGCACTCGTAGAAGAGATTGAACCAGAGGTAGAAATGGAGGAATACATCCAACTAGTACGTGATGCAGCAAAGCTACCCAAGTATGTCCCTCTTCGGAAAGGGAGGGTAAAAGTACCTAAAGATTTGGATGTCATTAAAAGCACACTCAAAACCCTGTTCCTCCCCGAGGGAATTATGTTTGAAGATTCGGCTGTGGGCTGCGTACCCACGATGAAGTTTGAAGATTGGGACCTCATGAATAGTGAAAATTTCCCTCATTTGGAAACTAGCCAAATGATGAAACAAAGCAAGGAGGGGGCAGTTACAGCACTGCGGCCAAAAAAAGGGCTATGCGGGGTGGAGGAGGTCGGGCTACTCCACCTCCTATGGATTCCACACTTTCATCAAGCACCAATCACAATATTTCTCATCAAGCAACTGCTTTTCCTGGTGCACGATGAGTACTTGTGGCTGGAGGAACTCATTCCCATCACGGTGGAGCTTATTCATAGGATTTCTCAGCTTCCCTGTACAGGAAGGGACCCCGCGGAAATAGCTGGCACAAGTGGAGACTTGGCAATTACAGAGGCCATGAAAAAGAAATATAAGTTGGAGAAAAAGCAGAGGGGTTACGTTATTACTAGCATTCAAGACAAAGGGGTCTGAGTCACTCCCTAGTTGCTGGCAGGAAAAGTGATGAGAAAATGTCATGGCAACAAGGTACTAGCCACAGTCATCGCACTGCCGAGCAATGCGCACAAGGGGTGCAGTTCCTCTGCAAGGAGTTCCTGACGAACTGCAGGGAGGCCCAGGAGCAGAGTAAGACCTTCCACTACATGTGGTTGCTCTTATCTATCTTGTTGGTTGCAACAGAATTGCTTGAGGATAGTCAGTTTCCTCCCCTTGACCAGGACTTGCCAGAGGTAGCAAAATACACGTCACTATGGGAAACGAAGGATGCCAAGCAAATCCGTGAAACCAAGATCTTCTAGATACTGATGGAGGTGAGCGTATGAATGTGGATCAACAAATGGTCGCGCCTATCCCCCATGGTATACGACAGTCTGCGGAGCTTTGAAGACTTTAAAGCAGATATGCACAATGTGTATATCAGGGCATGGAAGGATCCAAAGCAGTAATGGACCACACTCCCCTTCATCACAATTGATGACGTTGTTTTCACGGTGCTAGACTCATGGCCACCGAAATGGCGCGCACCAGATATGGTGGTGCATGATGAGATGGCGATTCAAAGGTAGAAGGATGCCGCCAAGATGCTAGCACAACAAAAGCAGAATGAGTAGCTAGCTGAAGAAGTACGGGCTTCTCGTGAGGCAGCAAAGGCCGCCGCAGAAAAGGCAGCAGTAGCACCAGCATCCAAGGTAAACACAACAGAGGAAGGAAGAGGCCCATACCTGACCACAGGACAATGGACAGATGACACGGCAACAGGCGCGGACCCACACACATCATCAACATAGCTAAGGCGACCGCATAGTATGGAACGAATAGGGCCCAAGAAAAAGACCAAGGTTCCAAATTAGATGGGGAACCTATTACGCTAACCAAGGGTGACCTATACGACATCGGTGACATAGTTCACGAGGTCACCAGGGAGGTGCTCCAAGAAGAAATGACAGAGAAGTAGAATGTGTTGGGGACGCTCAAGGTGCAACTCCAGGAACTTTAGGTGTAGCCCCCATAGCAGGGAACGGTAGTTGTCTACGGGGCTACTGGTACATCAGCAACAGAGCAGTTGCTGTATGCCAAAATGGCTAATACCGTCGCGCTGCCGAAAGGAGAACTAATAGTGGACAACACGGAGGATAGAGCCGCGGTAGGCCGGCTCAAGGGACTTGGCCTAAACTTGGCTGCCCTTCCGAGAGATATTATACCAGTTGTAGGATGGAGCGACGACAGAGCTCCACGCTAGAGAAGGACGTGCAATACAAATGCTCAGTGAACAGTGAATCAACATCAAGCAACTGAGCCTCCAACGCAATGAAGCGGTAGCGCAGACTCATCAGTTGGAGGAAATCATCGAGGAAGCATGTTGTCACGTCCTCGAGCTAGAGATTGAAACAGACTTACCAGTAGGTATGCAAATCCACAAATTGGCCAGTGGATTCTGCGAGGCAAAGGAGGAAGCAATGAGGATCTAGCTGGACCTCAACCTAGAGATCGCAGAACTACGGTTGAAGGTGCAACCCTCTACACCCCCGGAAGTCAGAGAGCAGCGCCACTGCACCATTCAATAGGAGTTGGAAGCAATAGAACGCACCATACAAGATTGCACGAGATTGTTAGATCAGTCACTCTTCACCCTCACTTCACTGCAGGAAGACCCAATGCTACAGCGTTTAGAGATAGAAGCACGGGAGTTTCAGCAGGCCTATGACAATCTTTGGGGGACCACACAGATGGTCACCCTTACTCAGTGACTAGCCAAGATGAGGGGGGCCCAAGCTCTAAAGGAACAGGTGGACGACGCGCGTCAAAAAGAAATAGTGCTTAAAGCATGCATCCAACCTTGGCTTGAGGAAGAATTCACGGTCACCACCAAGATTGAGGGAAAGCTGGCATAGATGCAAGGCATATATGCACTCAGGAAAGGAATTTCACCTGACAATGACACATCAGAGATACGCGCACAACTGGTACACCAGACAACGGAAGAATGTGCTACGAACGTAAGTGAAGCACAAAAGTTGTTGGATGGACTCCGCGTGAAGATCACCTCACCAGCCGAGTGACTCAGGATGAGTCACGATGATTGTGTTGGGTGCCTATTGGGAAGCGGATCCCCCCATAGCAAGTTTTGGGGCTTAAAACCCGAGTTTGGTCAATGTAATGTAAAGACGCCGCAAAATGAGGGCACAGAGTGTGAGAGTCTAGGGTTGTCTGCCCTAAACTAATGTAATTTAATATAGAATGTGTCGGCCTACCCATGGTTCACGGACCATGGGATTGTATAAATAGAGTGAGGCTTTAAGGTAAAAGGCAGTCTTAGCTTTGAGAAATAATATGGTTTTTGAATGAGGAATTCGCTCTGAGTCTATAAGTCCAAGTCTTGGGTTGTAGTAGTAGGGAGAGGCTCTGCAGTTGTGTGTGTAGAGGCCTAGTAGAGTCCACAGCTATGTGCGCGGACCCTTGCAGCTGAGTGTGCAGGGTAGAGTTGGGATTGTACTTGGACAGAGAATTAATAAAAGATAAGTTGATTCTGAAATACTATGTGTTTATACTCCTGTTATGTTTATGCATCTCTTTACGGTTTTATGATTGTGTGCACTTGCTATGAATGTTGAATGATTAATGAGAATATTGGGTATATGAAATTAAGTTAAGATCTATAATAATAGCATAGTAAGGATAAAGGATCTAGACAGCCCCTCTTCGCGCTCTTTATAAAGTTGCACGAAAGCAGTCGCACAAACTGCGAAGGACAGAGGGCTGCGTGGAGCAGTGCAAACACGCAAGATCGGTTCGCGAACTTCCCAAACTTCATCAAGACATCCCTAGGGTGCAGAAACCTGGTTTCAGCACTCTCCCATACTACCTCGGGTGAGATCTCAATCCGTGCACCACAGACTGTTGCCGAAAGGGCTGTTAGTACTGGGATTTGCTTGGCTAAACTCACTGCTAAACCTAGGTCAGGCCCCACGTAGCCAACACTAAGGGAGGAGGACTGATCCAGGTGGATATTGGTGGCCACCAGCGTATTCCACTTGTACCCTCACCATTGTTTCTTTCAGTTTTTCAGTTTCCTTAATTGTAGCATAGTTTACTATTTTTTGCAGTCTTTCGAGTCCTGATCTTCTGGAGCCGTTTTGATACCGTAAACGAATTTTTTTGGAAAAATTCCTTCATTTATTTTCAAATCAATTACGTTGGTAGTTTTATTCCTCAGAAAGATCTTTCCAATGAGGTATCATACATGTCAAATGGAGATAATATGACCAAGTTACGACCCCAGGAAGTTGGCTACCCAACTAACCCCAATGGGGCCCATAAATTCTTGGTGTCACATCTCCTCGAGTTAGGGTTTTGGTTGTTTATGGTTTTCTCTTATTGTTCAATAATAAAAATTCCCTTGAGCCTCATTGTAACTCAGTTCAGAGGCATGTATCTGCCACATCTCTTCTCAGAGATAAGCTACCATCTCTTCTCAAAGATAAGATACCATCATCTCTTTTCACAGTTAGTAATGGAGTATTGTTAGGGAAGAAGTGTTTCTAATTTGATGATAATTACCTATGTTTATTGGCACTCCACACTATATGGCTCTCGAAGCGATTTGGGAGAGTTTCTATGATGGAAAGGTAGATGTATGAGAACTAGGAGTGTCTGTTGTAGAAATGGGAGTGTGTTCCACCTAGAGTTAATGTGCTTTAAATGATAGTGAGTTTGCACCAATGCTCAAGGATATGGAAAAATGGTCTTTGGTTTTCCATGATTTTCTCACAAAAGTATTAACAAAGGAACC
The DNA here is from genome assembly GCA_031772625.1 of Pinus tabuliformis. Lineage (NCBI taxonomy): Eukaryota > Viridiplantae > Streptophyta > Pinopsida > Pinales > Pinaceae > Pinus > Pinus tabuliformis. The sequence goes on along the minus strand of CM062814.1, from coordinate 430,770,029 downwards.
TCAAGTACAGTCTACCACCAATGAAATGTTGAAGCATAAGTGCATCCAAAATGCATAGGAAAGGCTCAGGTATTGGGATCATAGAATTTAGTTGGTTTTTAGGACCTTGATAAAGTTAGTTGATGTGAAGTGCAAGATGTTGCAGACTACAACTGGACAACCCATAACATACAAATTTCTAATTAGTAAAATTGGTGCTTTTGTGTTGAAGCTTGAGGAGTTTGGAATAAATGGATCAATTGTTAAGAATATATGTTATTCGTGAGATTCAAATGATGCAACCAAACTTGTGAATATCATAGCATCCTGTGTTGGGTGAAAAGTGGTTGTAATTGGTGGTGGATACATGGGCATGTAATGTACTACAACCTTAGTAACGAACAAAATACATGTGACAATGGTATTCCCATAGAATCACTACATAGCATGGTTGTTTACACCAGATAAAGAAACCTTCAATGAGTACTACTACAATAATAAAGGCGTTCAACACATTAAGGGTATTGTTCTATCTTCTTTTGAAACTGACTTGCAGGATAATGTGGTTGCAGTACTTTTAAAGAATGGAATGTTCGTATCTACTGATATGGTTGTGGTGGGAACAGAGAAAACGTCAAGATTTTTTAAGATCATCTTTCCATGGAGAAAGGTGACATTAAAGTCAATAGGAAAATGCAAACAAGAAATAGTTACATGTATGCTTGTGGAAACATTTCATTTGAAATAGTCTAGAGGGATTAGGAGGTTGGAACATGTAGACATGTCTCATAAATCTCCAATACATGATATTAAAGCAATAATGTATCTTAATATGACATAATTTTGATTATTTTCTATATTTCTAACTCAAAGGTTTTCACACTTTCTTGGCAGTTTCATGGAGATAATATTCGAGATGTTATTAGTTTTTGGGTTTCAACCCAGGGAAAGTTTGGTACATATTGGGTGGACAAAGGACATATTATTAGAGCATTTCTAGAAGGGGGCAACTGGGATGAATATGTTGCAATAGAAAACATAGCCAAATTAAAACCATTCATAAGTGATAGAACTAAATTGTCAAGCCAGGGAGTGGAATTTTCTCTCTCTCTTAAGGAAGCTCCTGTGTAGGATTTGGCTGGGGTGATGACTAGTAAAGGAAAAAAATTTCTTGGGAAAGCACCATATAATTTACACATCATTGTCATGATTCTTGTTACTATTGCAGTTTCCACATTTGCCTATTAATAAAGAAAGAATAAACACAACTGGAAATATAAATTTTAGATATGATGATTATTGCAATTAGAAATATGTTAAACATTGTTTTTTCTGGGAGCATCTACTTTTCCATGTTCCAGCCTTGAAAAATTGAGATATACTTGCAAGCATGGAAGCTGTCGTGGCGGAAAAAGTCGTTTGTGCGGACACAACTGACCTCCCTAGGAGTCTAAACTCTCTAGCGACAAACAAGACAAAATGGAGTGATCTTTCTCTAAATATACCTTTTAAAACATGAAAACTACAAGTGTTTAGGCTTACCTTATTCCAAAACGCTGTTGTTGTAGTCCGTCCTTGCCGATCCGGATGAGCTCCTCCTTCAAGTCAATTCCTGCAACCACAAACAATCAAACAATTACCAAGCACTTGCATTTCATATAATAAAACATATATTCAACATGCAGACCAAGGAACACATGAAATAACTCATTAACACAAGCTATTGAGAAAAATAAACCAGTTTGTATTAATAACGAAACAAAGAAACTCTTACAACCTGGCCTTGGTGTTGTGCAAGTTCCTCCCAGGGTCCATCAAGGGTTTTCCTCTACTTTGACAAAGCTCACCCACTTCCAAGTAGAATCAAGCAAAGACAATCTCTCCTCACAAGGTTCTAAATGGGAGTCCTAATTCCTGCAGCATTTACCCAAAGAAAATGTATAGCTCCAACCTCCCCTCCCTCTGGCTCAATGTCTTTATTTATAGTGCTGTAAAGAGGTTATTCAGGTCCACCATCAATGGGATAATCCCCCTCTTTGGGTGGGATAACTCCCTTATTGATGGGATAAGTTCCTCCTTAATAGGGATACATGAACCAACTGGAGGCGCATCCATTTCATCAAACCGACCTCTAGAAAGTTCTAGAAGTAACCACAAGTAACTTTTTTAAGATGAAACTTGCGCATTTTTCCTTTTACAGAAGGACGCACCTGTCCCTTAACATACAGAGTGTCCAAGGACGCAGCCTTTGTGAACATTGTGAGCGTCCCCGCAGGTAAGGCTTGAGAGAACCTGCGTCCCCAGAGATAAACACATTTTTTTTACAAGACTTTCTCTCTTCTTTGAGTTTGAGATGGATAGCAGAGGCATAAGACTTGCCTAAGAGGGTAGCATGACTGTTGATTTGAGCCATACTAACTGTAAGTAGTCATGGTGACATTTTTTAGTGTAACAGATTGCCCCCTAAAGTGCGAAGCCTGGAATAGATTAGGGTTTTGTAATTCTAGGAAGGGTGAAGCGCTTTATCATTTCAAGGATTGTCTTGTGGATGACCTGGTTGGAACCTGCAATTTTCAACACAAAATACATGTATAAGATTATATCATCACTGAGGTAGGCATTCCCATACTCAGATTCAAAACTTTAACTAATGGACTAACTATTCTGATACAGGAATGATCTTGCAGTACATCATTTTTATAGACTTTTGTAGACACAGTATGGACGCAGCCATCTGTTTATGATTAGTCTACATAGATAATGAATACAAAACTCCTCGCAGCCTGGATGGTAGAAACTAGATCCAGGGTCTTCACTTCTACTTCCCGAATTGGTACGATTCTAGCCATGTGATTAAATGATTCGATGTCGAACATGTTAGAAACCACTTGATTACCAGTCGATGATGCAAACTGTTAACAAGCGTGAGAGAAACCACCAGTAATGTCAATGGTTCTCAAAGTACCAAGCACAACCCGTGAAATGTGAATAGATGTTTTGATGTCGAACACTTCACGGAATCCTTTGATCGAAAGTCAATGATGTAAACTGACGTCAAAGGCGAGAAACCTGCCATTGATGCATGCAGACTTCAAGGTGCTGTCGATTCCTAAGTCATCTTTCTAGATAATGTGTCGATGTCGATAGAAAGCAACCCGTTGCAGGCAAGCCCGCAACACGAAATCATTGTTCAAGTTGAAGAAATGTTGCTGTAAGGACTGACTCAGGGATGGTCAAATGGATGACAAGTATTTTGCAGATGAAAGTTTTGCTTGCAGACCTCTTGAACACATAACGACACGACAGATGGCTTGGTGACGAATAACTCAAAGTTAATCCCCGGAACCCGGTTAAAGACTTTCAAAGTGGTTTGATCAACTGTGAGGTAAAAGATTTCCCAACCCAGGTGAATGAAAAAGTGTCGTGTTCAAGAGTGGTAATAAAGTTTCTTTTGAGACAAAAGATAACAAACAGGTTCATTCTTCTCTCTTTTCCCCCACCATTTCTGGCAAGTACCTCTTTATTTTTAACAAGCTTGAGGAGGATAACATATGCTTGATTATAAGCTCATCCTTCGGACGAGTCCAACCTAGTTTAAATTCGAACCCTAGGAAGGAGTGGTTCGTTCCTGTTTGTAATTGAACAGGTCCCTTACTGTAAAAGTTTAACGAGCCCAGTATAGGAGAAACTCGGCGTTTTTCATTTTTAGAGAGTCTGAAAAAACAAAAGGAGACTCCACGTTGAACTTTTTCGTACATTTGTGTCCCTCAAGCCCGAAAAAGTATAAAATAATACCTGGGGGAACCGCTTGATCTTGCGACCAAGGAGTACTTTCATAATAGTGTCGTTGACCTGAAAAGTAAAAAGCGATCAAGGACACGTCGTTTTATTTCCTTATCGAGTTTGAAACGACAAAAACCCGGCAATCTTTTCCTGATTTTGCGGTCAGAAAAGAGCTAAAAGGGGACCGTCTTTTAATTCCGTTTTAAAGAGTGTAAAAGAAACGCTCGGCGATCTTTTCATGTTTTAGGAGTCAGAAAAGGGCTTAAAAGATGACTCTGAGGTTTCACTTTTTCGTAAGTTTTGACGAGTTCGAAAAAGGGATAAAAATGTACTCATGGTTTTCACTTTTTCGTAAGTTTTAATGAGTTCGAAAAAATGATAAAAATGTACTCATATGGCCGACTTTCAATTTAATTTACGAGCAGGAAAAGACGGAAAGAACTCGGCATTTTCATTTGTTTTACGAGAATGAAAGATAGCAAAATAATCTCGGTATTTTCATGAGTTTAAAGAGTCTTGAAAATAACTGAAATTGACTCGAGATAGGTTTCATTTTTACAAAAGCTTGAAACAGAGAAAAACTATGCTTTGAAGTAGTTTCATTTTTACACAAGCTTGAAACAGAGAGAAAACTGTGCTTGATGCCCCCTAAGCATGATTGCTAGAGCGCATGCCCCCCAGCTTCATTTCATTCAACCAGTTGGATGAAATGAAGGTTGAGTTACGAGATCATTTGAAAGACTCGACCTAAAACTGTAAGAAAAAACTAAAATAACTAACCTAAATACTTAACATCTATGAGATCTAGTCAATCTCTCGACTCAAATAGAGGAGGATTTGTTTCATTTTTTAACGAGCTTGACACAGGAAAAGAACTATGCTCGGATTCGGTTTCATGTTTATGCAAGCTTGAAATGAAAAACTATGCTTGTTATAAGTTCACATGCCCCCAGCATAATGACGCAAATCAAGGTACATGCCCCCCAAGCTTCATTGCATTCAATGAGGTGGATGGAATGAAGCTTTACTTTCAAGATCTTGGAAAGACTTGTGGGAGTTGTTTCATTTTTTAGTGAGCTTGACACAAGACAAGGAACTATGCTCATAACTACTTTCTACAATCTACCTAACAACCTACCCTTGTTTCATTTTTTAACGAGCTTGACACAAGACAAGGAACTATGCTCAAAAAGTTCGCATGCCCCCAGCATAATGATGCAAAGCGAGGTACATGCCCCCAGGCTTCATTGCATTCAACCGGCTGGATGAAATGAAGGTTTACTTTCAATATTTAACTTGAAAAGGGAGTTGTTTCATTTTTAAGGAGGTTGACACAAGAAAAGAACTATCCTCATACCTGATTCATTTTTTAACGAGGTTGACTCAGTAACAGGAACTATCCTCAAACCTGATTCATTTTTTAATGAGGTTGACTCAGTAACAGGAACTGTCCTCAAACCTGATTCATTTTTTAATGAGGTTGACTCAGTAACAGGAACTGTCCTCAAAACCCTACTTTCTACAATCTACCTACATATCCTAAAATCTAGCTGATTCATTTTTTAATGAGGTTGACTCAGTAAAAGAACTGTCCTCATGCTAGCCTATTTCATTTTTTAACGAGGTTGATACAGGAAAAAACTATCCTCGTACTCACTGATTCATTTTTTAACGAGGTCGACACAGTAAAAGGAACTTTCCTCGTCAACTGATTCATTTTTAAACGAGGTTGACACAGTAAAAGGAACTTTCCTCGGACACACTAATTCATTTTTTTTTATCGAGGTTGACACAGTAAAAGGAACTTTCCTCGGACACACTGATTCATTTTTTAACGAGGTCGACACAGTAAAAGGAACTTTCCTCGATTCACTGATTCATTTTTTAACGAGGTTGACACAGTAAAAGGAACTTTCCTCTCTAATCCTACTTTCCTATATAACCTACTATCTACCTGATTCATTTTTTAATGAGGTTGACTCAGTAACAGGAACTTTCCTCATAACATCCAATTTCATTTTTTAACGAGGTTGAGAGAGGAACAAACTATCCTCGTTCACCCTATTTCATTTTTTAACGAGGTTGACATAGGAACAAAACTGTTCTTGCAACTCCTTGCTTCATTTTTTAATGAGCTTGACACAAGACAAGGAACTATGCTCATGACTTCCAGTTTCATTTTTTAACGAGGTTGAGACTAGAAGAAACTATCCTCACTACTCCTTGTTTCATTTTTTAACGAGGTTGATGCAAGAAAAAACTATCCTCGCAAACACTGATCATGTCAATGGACACACCTTGATCATGGCTTCCAAGAGATCTTCATCAGAAGGAAGAATAGTTCTCTGGAAGGAACACATGTCAAGGGACACAAAAGGGATAAGAACATCGTGTTCAAGTAATCCCATAGAGTTTTCCATGTCAATTACCGGAGCTAAATCAAAGGAAGATGAGCAAACAGTGAGAGGCTCACTTACGTCGGTAACTGAAAACATGGGACCAGTTGCCACATAATTAACTCGTGGCAGGGTAGATACCACTTTAGACTCAGGAACATTTAGGGCTGTCATATTATTGGTAGTTGAGACAAGACTAGGGAACGAAAGCTGGTCTACAGTCACAATACTGCCATTGTGAGGGAAAGACATCACGCGAAAGAGTGTCGATACGACAGCTTTCATTGCATAAACATAGTCTCGCCCAAGGAGTAAATTGAAATCCAAGGGACCTCGAACCACCATAAGATCAATACAGACAGTTTTACCTTCCAAGGTAATAGAAAACTTAGGAAGGATCCCTAAAGGTTCACTAATGGTTCGGTTAAAAGCTTTCAGATTCTGCGTAATAGGCGCAAGCTGAGGGGAACCCAAAGCTTTCCAAACAGTTGAGGATAAAATACTGACAGAAGCACCTTCATCTACCTGAGTACGATGTATGTCCCTACCACCAGCCTTGACAATGATTTGGAAAGGGATGGAGGAAGGAAGACGAGGTTCTGTTAGTCTATTCCAATCAAAGGAAAAGACCTCAGTGCTTGGAGGGGGTTCTGTAGAAACAGGTGAAATGCCCCCCTGCATAGAAGAATCTGATGTAACAAGAAGAACTTGAGCGGTATGAAGTTCACTCTCCAAAGGGAAAGTGTGAGCGACCGAATGTGAAATTGAATCGACCACTTGATCAACTAATTGATCATCAACCTGAGTGACATGAGTTTCACTCTCCAAAGGGAGAGTGTGATCGACTGTACTTGAATTTAGATCAATCACTCCGTCAGTTGACGGCAGGTTGGGAGAAAGTTTACGGTAACCACTTGGAAATTCTTGCTGTAGAACAGTAAGTTTTTCCAACAATGTTGAGGCTTCATCCATGTGAGGGCAAATGTGAGTTTGATGACTCCCTTTGCATAACTTACAAGGAAACCTAACTTTACCCTTTTTCCCAGGAACCTGACTATCACTGGTTGATGGATCAACGGAAAGTTGATGAGATTTTTCTGACCATACTTCCAAGACCTTTGGAATTCCAGGACAATTGACAAGGAAGTGGTCACCCTTACAAAGCTTGCAAGGGTATTTGGGTTTACGGTGCATGTCGGAATTTTCCTCAACACAACTAACACTTACAACCATGGTTGGTTGGTTGACTTCTTTCTTATCTTGCTTCTTCTTCTTCTTCTTCTTCTTCTTCCCTTTCTTCTTCTTCTTAGCCTCCTGGTTACTAGCATCAAGGCTTTTACCAGGCGAAGAGGAAGAAATGGAGGAAGAAAAATTAGGCGAAGAAGGTAAAGGGTCAACAGAAGGTTGGTGATGTTGAGATGGTGAACTCTGTTGAGGTGAAGCATCCGGTTGATGTGGAACAATTGGAGTACTTTGGGCCAAAGAAGTTGAAAATAACCATATCGGTAATCCTATTGTAAATCCAGGTAATGACAAAGTAGCCATGTAAGGAGGACCAACATTTCCAAAGTAAGGAAAAGTACTAGGATTCTCATTAGGAGGGGTTCCTAGGTTGATAAATTCCGGAACATTTGCCATTATATCCAACTTCAGTGAATTTTATTAACAATTTAAAACTAAAATTAACAATTCACAATTCACATCTAACAATTAAAATTCACAATTCACACCTATGGTCTCTAAAAGTAAAAACAAACAAATTAACACGCGCTATCAAATCTAGGAGTCAAACCACACACAAACAGTAGCCTTCCGGACCGAAAACACTAGTTGGTGATGAAACCCAACATCGCCGAATTCAGTACAGAAGTGGTGGGTGGAACAGTTACCCCGGCAACCTGCTTAATGAATAGACCGGACCAAGTTCCTCCACTTTAACCGTCTCGAGTGAAGTGAACCCCCCGGAAAATCCAAGTGAGTATAACCGACGTCTGCTCCAGGTACAGTGGGATCTTCCCTCCACCGTCACCTTGGGTAGAATCCTAAAGATTATGGTCACTAAGGTTACCAACGGCCACAAGTACACCTGGGGGAACAGTCTAAACTCCGACAGCACGCAAGGGCAGAGTAGCAAGCTCAATCCCCTTACCGGTTCCTTGACAGTAATCCAAGGTTTACCGATAAGTGACCCCTGGCTCCTCGACAATGGTTAATCCGAGGTTTACCGTTTGTAATACGTACTGTCTGGCGTCGTTCCCAACGAGGGGGGAATGATCCCCTCACTGGTTCGGACACGAGCTCGTGCTTCTCCTTTAAGAGGAGCTTTCCCAGAGTGCAATTGAAACAATTGGATTTATTCTACTCAAGATAAACTATCTGTTTGGTTTTGTAGTCTTGGAGAGTTAAATACTCACCTACTCCAAGACCCTAGCCTAAGCTATGTTGGTGTTTCAGAGCCCTAGAAATGTAAAAATTACTAGATGAATTTTAATTAAGCGCTGTGTTATTAAGGGTGTTATTACTCAAATGGGTAAATGGAGATGAAACCAATGATGTTATGACCCGACTCAACTGAATGCAATCGAATATGATAATGCAATCCTTTCAATTCGATGAATCCTAACTAGAGTAAGGAGAGAGTTTCCATTCACTTCCAACAATGCAAAAAATTGATCATTAAGAGAAAATTTAACAAATTCTCTAATGCACTAATTTCATCAAGAAAAACTAATGCAAATCAATTCCGAACCAATTTTTATTTTTATTTTTGTGTAAATTCAAATCAAAGAAAGCTGATCTAAATCTACGATTGATTTTTCAGAATGTAAACTATGCAATTGTAATCTATGCACAATTCACATGAAAAGTATGCAAATGTAATCTATGCACATTTTTCATTCAAATTCTGAAACTGAGAACTCTAATTATGCAAATGTGATCTATGCAAGAGAATTCTCAAACACAAGATGATTCTAATGTAATCTAAGAACCAATCAAGTGCAAGTCGAGAAAATTGGGTGAGAGTTCCAAAGATCAAAACATAAAAACACTCAAAGGCGATTAACACTCATACACAATTTAGCCCCCCCCCGGCGAATGAGGGGGAAATTTTTTTGCAAAAACAAAAGCAAAAAGATGCAAAATTGTGAAAAGACTGAGAGAAACCTCCAAGTAATGACCAAAGGAAATCAAATTAAGAATTTCTCAAAAAAGAGACTCAAAACACCCAATTGAGGAAAGCTAAAAGCAGGAATGCTAATGAAACAAGTTCAGGTGAAAATTTTTGACAGGGTACTAAAGGATCTGGGCAGAAAACACTAAGAAAAACCAAAATCTAAAAGCAATTAAAGCAAAAATGGAGTTTTCCTAAATTTTTACAGGAAGACGCAGGAAACCCGTTAGAACAGGCGCGGGCCCGCTCTGTGCAAACGGCAACAGCGCGTCCAAAGACGCACTGTGCAGTACTCAGAGGGTGCGTCCTTCTGGAAAAGTTAAGAAAAACCAAATCTAACTAAATCTAAAGCTAAGCCACCCAAATACTAATTCTCACAGTCAAAAACCAGAAAATAAAAATGATTTTCTCAGAGCAAAGTTCACACAAAGGAAAAGACTTTCTCATTAATGGATTCCCCAGTGGAGTCGCCAATTTGTCGTGGCGGAAAAAGTCGTTTGTGCGGACACAACTGACCTCCCTAGGAGTCTAAACTCTCTAGCGACAAACAAGACAAAATGGAGTGATCTTTCTCTAAATATACCTTTTAAAACATGAAAACTACAAGTGTTTAGGCTTACCTTATTCCAAAACGTTGTTGTTGTAGTCCGTCCTTGCCGATCCGGATGAGCTCCTCCTTCAAGTCAATTCCTGCAACCACAAACAATCAAACAATTACCAAGCACTTGCATTTCATATAATAAAACATATATTCAACATGCAGACCAAGGAACACATGAAATAACTCATTAACACAAGCTATTGAGAAAAATAAACCAGTTTGTATTAATAACGAAACAAAGAAACTCTTACAACCTGGCCTTGGTGTTGTGCAAGTTCCTCCCAGGGTCCATCAAGGGTTTTCCTCTACTTTGACAAAGCTCACCCACTTCCAAGTAGAATCAAGCAAAGACAATCTCTCCTCACAAGGTTCTAAATGGGAGTCCTAATTCCTGCAGCATTTACCCAAAGAAAATGTATAGCTCCAACCTCCCCTCCCTCTGGCTCAATGTCTTTATTTATAGTGCTGTAAAGAGGTTATTCAGGTCCACCATCAATGGGATAATCCCCCTCTTTGGGTGGGATAACTCCCTTATTGATGGGATAAGTTCCTCCTTAATAGGGATACATGAACCAACTGGAGGCGCATCCATTTCATCAAACCGACCTCTAGAAAGTTCTAGAAGTAACCACAAGTAACTTTTTTAAGATGAAACTTGCGCATTTTGCCTTTTACAGAAGGACGCACCTGTCCCTTAACATACAGAGCGTCCAAGGACGCAGCCTTTGTGAACATTGTGAGCGTCCCCGCAGGTAAGGCTTGAGAGAACCTACGTCCCCAGAGATAAACACATTTTTTTTACAAGACTTTCTCTCTTCTTTGAGTTTGAGATGGATAGCAGAGGCATAAGACTTGCCTAAGAGGGTAGCATGACTGTTGATTTGAGCCATACTAACTGTAAGTAGTCATGGTGACATTTTTTAGTGTAACAGAAGCCATTAGCATGGATATTTTTCTCCAAATGGTAATACTTTTTCCAGTATGAGAGTACAAAAGGTTATTTTCCTCTCTATTTTAAGAAATGAATGTATGGTATTTGAAACAGGGATGGTATAAAAGGTTCACTACAATGCTCATCATCCCCTTAACATGCCAAAGATATTGTAAATGATGAAGGGCATGGTAATTAATAGTAATTGACAGGTAGTGCCACTAGCACCTGGGTTTCACTAGGATTTAGATAAGAAAAAATGATCTCTTCCAAAATGAAACATTTTCCTTACAAATCGCAGCATCAACCTCCATTGTATTTCTTTTATTGCAAATATTATTTTTCCATAATTGTGAAAATTATAAAATTATAAAAGTAATGTAGGATTCTTTAAAATGCGATAGGTCATGAGGAAATTGAAGATTCATGGGAATGGTGAAGGTTCACCTCCCCGATTCTATAAATATATCCTCATGCATCTACGTCAGGGGCTTTTAGCACTTGAGTCATTGATCATAAAGATAACTATTAGCACTTAGGTAGTTGGGAGCACTCTTAATCTTGGTTATTTAGAACTGAGTTGTGGTGAGGCTAGGGGACTTATTTTGGATATGATATGAACATCGTTCCTTCCACTATTGGATTTTGATGGGCTTGTGGTACATGTACTTGAAATTGAAGCATCCTCAACAAGAAGCTCTTCACTCTTGCCATAGATTCTCATGAACTTTCATGATGGTTGTAATGGCTATTGGAACTTACATTTTGTGTGAATGTTTGCTTTCACATGAGTTGTATGTTGATAAGATAATTTGTAGCTTATGGCTCATATGGTTGTTGAACTCTTTACTCTTTAATTCCACACCTCACACTAGTCATTAGTTGTGAACTCATTTTCAAATAGTTTGTAGTACTCTCCTACACTTTTATGTCTTGGATTGTTTTATCTAACTAACTCATCTTGATATATACATGATCTTATTATTGTGTTGTCATGATATTTTATTATGTATTGAAATTTTATCAATTGTGGTTTTATTTGTTCTCACTCTTTGGATATTTCACACTCGCCTCACATTAACATCTCTTCACTTGAAAGCCAATAGAAAATAAAAATGGTGACAATTATCCCAAATCCCTGATGGGATTCCTATCCCAAAAAGTGTGAGATCTAATTGGGACTTCACACTAGGGATATCCTCTCACTATTGGTCCTACATTTTCCCCCATCAACACAATATTAATCCTATATTTTTTCACATCATAACTTGTACAGTAGACCCTACCCTTCATGGGCACCCTAGACTAGAACCTGATTGTTGTTTTGATTTCCATGCTATGTTTATTTGTTGGTTGTTGGATCCTCTTTAGTACCCACCATGGCATCATAATCAAGCAACATATATCTCTTTGTCTCTTTTTTCTAGACATTATTATCCTATTGGGGATCCCTACTCTTTTATTCATTTCTTTCTGGTCGCCTATGCTCACAATCTTCAATGTCTTTCTAGATGTTTTCATCATGATTCTTGCCTTCATTCTACTCACCAAAGTCCAGCCATGCTTGACCTCTTTCTTTAGCATCATCCTTAACTCCATCTTACAACCAATTTCACCCTTTCAGAGAGACTATTATGATGAGAAGGATTTCCATTGGAAAACAATTTTTCGTTTCCTCCTACTTTGCTTAGGTTAGTTCCATCAGCCTCAGAACAAGATGCATATTGTTATACCACTCATCTCTTTGGAACAAGCTTCCTTTTGGTCTTATTTTCATGCTTATTAAAAAATGAAAATATCGAACTTCTTTTGCAATCTTTTCATGCTCATTAAACTGGTTTGAAAATGTCTATTCCTTTTCATTCTTTCCTACTCATTCGTCGAGATGAAGGTCAACGAGCATCCTTTTTCCATTCTCAGACTCATTAAAACATGTGAAGGACATGAGTGTAATTTTATGTCCTTTTTATCCTCGCTATAAAAATTATTAAAAAGGAACCATTTCAAATATTATTTTATCTCTTATTTTGGCTCATTGAAAGAGAATGAAAAAGACACATATCAAGCTCGTTTGTCTTCTATTTCGTGCTCACTAAACTATGAAGGTGATCCACTATACAAAATGGGAAGGGGGGGGGAAGCAATTTTATTCTATGTTCTATCGTGGAAGTTGTCATTAGGGGAATTTTGAGGTCTAAAATGGGCCTCCTAAGAAAAATGTACAACCAAAATCAAATTTATAAGAACCAATAGTATTCAAGATGATGATGTCAACCATGGGTGATGATTCACCATTTTTGGGTAAAAAAGTAAAAAGATTAAAAATTAATTAAATAATAAAACTATTTTTTCAACCCATATTTTCAACTTATCTCCCTAAGGTTTTACTCAAATTTCGAGTGGGAGTACTCGTTGGATGCAAAATTTGTCCTCATCCAAGGAGTACACATGTTGCATACTTTCGATGGACCCTGCTACACGAAAAATGAGAAATGTATGAAAAAACATGATTGCAATCACGTTTTTCATGTATTTATCATTTTTCGCATAGTGTGGTCCATTGAAAGTATGTAACATGGGTGCTCATTTGATGAGGAATTAAATTATGCATCCAACGAGTGTTTCCACTTGAAATTTGAGTAAACCCATAGGGAGATAAGTTAAAAATATGAGTTAAAAAATAGTTTTTTCTTTTTCCCCTCTAAAATTTGATGATGTAATCTAATCTTATTTTATTATTTCCACTATTATTTTATAATTTCCTTAGGACGCCCATTTAAGACCTCTAAATTCCCCTAATGATGTCTCCCTTGAACTTAACACATGCTTGAGTCATAATTTTACATTTGGTATTTCCCGGGATTTAGAGCCACAACATCAGCTTGAGTTGAGTTACTTTATTATTGGTTCAGTATCTCACCTTATTGGTTACCCTTCTAGTTTATGGGATTTTTTGATGCTTCATGTGTCGCCATTGCGTTTATTTGTATTGGTTGATGTAGCTCAGAAAATTGTTTTAGCCTCAGGTGGTGTGATCATTGAAGCTAGGAATGTTCACAAAAGTAGAAAATATCTCCAAGCCCAAGTTATTCTTTTGAATGGAAATGTCTTAATTAAATTAAATAATGGGCTTTAAAATTTTTCCTAAGTTTCAACTTATGGAAATAGATTGATTAATTTGTAAGAATTGAGACATGGTCAATTTTCCTCTAGAGACTTCTAGTAAAGTTTCTAAGTGGTCTTAACCATCGATTATATCATTTTAGACCTAGATCTTAGTCATTGGTTTCTCAATGAGAAATTATAAAGGAAATTGATGTGTAGTCTTGTAGATCAATTCATTGCAGTGAAGAGGAAATAGTGATAGCATGAAGTTTGACACCAGTGATGGTTTCAACAATAGTTGAAGTAGTGGATATTTTCCATGGTTTTCTTTCATGAGTATTCTTCTAGTTTCTAAGATCTGGAGGAATTATCTTATAGTTATTTTGTAGAAAGGGAAACCAAGTTATTGAATCCATGGGGGTTCTAGGAGGGATGAGTTTTCTACGAGAGGCCAATATTCATTTTGGAGCCCAAGATTTATAGGAGGAGGTCGTACATATTGCCAAGAGGGTCATACAGGTTGCCAGCATAGTCGAGGAGTTAATTCCATCTAGGTCTTGAGCATCAAAGAGCTAAAAGAGCCACACATTTGAGGTCATACAAGATATAAATTCCAACATGATGTCGTGTCAGGTTATAGAGGGAGGACATGAGCCTTCTAGTGGTCAGATCGACTTATGGAGGTGAAGAAATATTTTTTTGGAGCTTTGTTGGGGTTTGGGAAGCAGTATTATGATATTCATAAATTGCATAATTTATTGAAGATTAAAAAAACTCGTAGATATGAAGAATTACTTTTCCTTTCGAGGTTTTTCTAGGGATGTTTTGTGCAAAAACTATTATGTCCATTTTTTATTGGTTTTATATCATAGTTTTTGTAGTTTATTTTGTGAATATTACAATCATTTTTTATTCATTATTTGTAGTAAAATAATTTTTCTCAAAATTAAATACATTGGGAAATCCTAGTATCAAATCATATCTAAAGCACATAGGTTTATCGAAGTATATCCACGTAGGGGTTTTTAAGAGAAAGCCAAGGGTTTAATACCCAAATTAATTTCTACAATCCATATTTACTTGGAATAATTTTACTAGTCTTATTTCTGCAAACAGAGGTTGAATTTCCAGAGAGAACAACCAGTTTATCTAGTGTGAGTTGTTGGAGTCACAGATCGAATTACCATAACAGTGAAAATTAGTTGAGGTATTGTGAGTGAATTTAGCGAGTTGCTAGATGCAGTTTATCGTACGAGAATAGTTTTCTGCATGCAGTGTGCATCTGCAAAGGCAATGTGAGTTGCCTAAGGCAATGTGCTTCGCTAGTTTGAGGCAGTGTAAATTTCTAGAGGTGGGTTGAGTTTCTTCTAGTGGATTGATTAGATTCTAGAGGTTTGATTTGACTTGCAGAGGAAGACTGTGAGGTTTTCTAGGTACTTTTTTTTTGGTAGGTAAGCACCCACGGGGGATTTGAACCAATGACCTATCGCAAGGAGTGCCTTAACAGTGCACCAATTCACCGTCAATCCAAAGCCCCATGAGCTGTTTTCTAGGTACTTTTGTTAGTTGGTAGAAGAGATATTTATTTTGTTATTTTCTCTTAAGGGATTTAGTAATGGATTTAGTAAGATTAAGGGATCAAGACAGGTTGGATGGTGCATCTGAATTTGGTGTCTAGAGAATTTGGTGTCATCTTATTTTAGAAGGCCATGGGTTGAAGGAGTTTGCTACAACACATATTATTATACCAGCCTATCATATCGTGTTACATGAGTATCATAAATATGATGATAAGGCCATGTGTATTGTTCTAGATGGGGTCCAGGACCACATAGTTCCATATTTAGCAGAAGAAGATACAACCCAGAAGATATGGGATGCCATCAACAAAATTTTCCAAGATAAAAATATGAATTAGGAAATTATCCTAAGAGAGAAGCTCAAAAGCACCAAATAAAATAAGGGAGAAAACATTGTCAGATATCTCACCCACATCATGGCTGTCAGAGATGAGCTAGAAACCGTTGGAGAGAAGGATGAGGACGAAGAGCTTGTGAGAACAACCCTAAATGGGTTTCAAAATTAGTGAGATGTTTTCATGCAAGTTGTTAGTGGAAGATTTTATTTTCGTACGTGGGAATGCTTTTGGATTGACTTCACATAGGAAGATGTGTAATTAAGCCTTATGAAAGGAAACAGTGGTACTAGCAGCAATTCTGAGTAGAAGGGAGATGAAAGCGAGAATGTTTCTCTTGTGAGTGAGGGAAAAGTGAAGAAGGGATACAATAAAGGGTCCAACTCCAAGGAGGAAAAGAACAAGGGAATATCAAATATTAAGTGTTATGGTTATGATGAGTTTGGCCATTACCGTAGAAATTTCCTACACAAGGAGAAAGTTGAAAAGAATGGTGAGTAGCAGGCAATGTCAGCTCCATATGAGCTTTCTAGATGGATAGAGGATGAGTTTACACTAATTTCTTGTAGTAGTATTCCATGAGAATTATGGCATAGTAAAATGGGACATGTGGTACTCAAGGTGAAAGGAGTTCTAGATGTGAGAATGAAGCATGATGGTGTCAAAAACCTTCCTCGCTAAGAGGGAGTGATGGTTGGTGTAGCTTGAATAGGTGCTCTAGCCTTAGGTGGTGTCATTGAGGCTAGGAACATAAGAGAAAAATATATATCCAAGCCCAAGTTATTCTTTTGAATAGCAATTTCTTAGTTCAACTAGTTAATCAATTTTGATTATTTTCCTACATTTTAACTTAGGGATATAGATAAATTAATTAGTAATAATTGAGACATGGTCGATTTTCCTCTAGAGACTTCTAATAAAGTTTCTAAGTGATCTTAGTCATTGATTATATTATTTTAGATCTAGATCTTGGTCATTGATTTCTCAACGAGACATTTTAAAGGAAATCAATGGGAATTCTTGGAGATAAATTCATTGCAGTGAATAGGGTGCAATGATAGCATGGGTTTTGACACCGGTGAGGGTTTCAACAGCAGTTGAAGTAGTGGATATTTTATGGGGTTTTCTTTCATTGGTATTCTTCTAGTTTTCAAGATCAGGAGGAAAATTTCTCCCATTTTTTTCTATAGATAGGTAAGTTGACTTATTGAGGCCTGAGGGATCCAAATGAGGCCAAGTTTTCTTTGAGGGATTCCTATATTCCTTGTGAAGGTCAATATTTCTAGGAGGAGGCCATACAAATTCCCAGGAGGTTCGTACACGTTATCAACATAACTAGGGAGATAATTTCGTACAAACTATGAGCATCAAAGAGCTATAAGAGCCACACATGTGAGTTCATATAGGTTGTATCTACCAACATGAGGTTGTGTCAGGTTGCAAAGGGAGGTCGTGAGCCTTCCAATGGTTAGATCAACTTGTGGAGGTGAAGAAATAATTTTCCGAAGATTTTCCTGGGTTTGCAAAGAAGTATTGTAATATTCATCAAATTGAATAATTTGTTGAAGATTAATAAAATTCTAAGATCTGAAGAACTAGTTTTCCCTTTAGGGATTTTACAAGGACATTTTGTTAAAAAATATTGTGTCCATTTTTTATTGGTTTTCTATTAGAGTTTCTGCTGTTTATTTTGGTGAATATTGCAATAGTGTTTTTATTCATCATTTGTAGTAAAATAATTTTTCTCATGATTAAATACAAAGGATAATTGCTAGTTGAATACAATAAGTGGTATTTTTATCAATTTTTCATAGTTTGATATTCTTCAATCTATGCTACCGAGTTCACATTTTTGTCGTATTGTGATATTTTCAAGGGAAGTCTCAATCAATGGAAACCATCTATGTGTATCATTATACATTTTGTGTCATCCATCCCTATGTTAGTTGTACATAAATTCTTCAGTTGCTATCATCAGAGACCTCATCTTGGTGTTAGTTTCATCTCGAATGATGGGGGATTCATCACAGCGCTCTTTGATGGATATCTTCCCATTCATCTCAAAACCTTATCTAGGATGTAGATCTAGAGACAATCTAGTACCTTAGAGCTTAAAATACTCAGTGGAAAGTTTCCTTGTGGTTGATTGTGGGTTTTCATCACTGGCCCATGTTAAACAATTTTTCAAAGTGCTCGACCTTAGCTCATTCATTTTCACTTTGTAGAATGTGATAGGTACCTTAGGAACCATTTTCCATATCAGTGGTCTACTTCACATCTTTTAATGGGATACCTCAATGCCTAGTAATCAAATGGTATCCCTACATGCCCGACATCAGCTCATTCATTTGCATGTAGTAATCCATACCATCGAGACAAGTTGAAGACCTTGGGGCATGGGGGTACCTCACTCCCTTCCATAACAATTCCTATGATTCCTTCTACACAAGCATTGATAAATACCACCAAATTATTAAAAACTTATTTATGCCAATAAGTCATTAAAAAAATTAGAAAAATGGTATCCTCACTAGGGCTATCAAATATGGAATTCTCTCATGATCATCATAAGGATCGTCCATCAACTAAAGTAGTGTATTAATTATCCACATGCATGGATTTGTTATGGCTCCATAAAACATGATTTTGGTCAGTGGCTTTGATTGAACATCCTCCTCTACAGTGAGTAATAATGAAGTTGATAGAAAAGGTAGTGGCTTTGCAGACATGGAAATGGATATGGTTAGTGCAAGGAAATTCAAATTTTAGACAATATATTGGTAATTTAGTCTCCACCTGCCAAGTATCTCTATTCATTCCACATTTGGCATCTCTGGCTTTTATAAGTTCATGTTTCAACTAATTTTGAGAAAATGGCTCTCCTTTGGCATTTTCATATATTTGCAGACTTTAAGAACTCTTATGTCACAATGATGGTTACTCCCTAGTTAATTTCTCTCCTCAGTTATTCTATACCTTTGGCTCTTGAGTTGGTTTGAAACTTAGAGTATGATTCCCTATGGTTTAGGATCAAAGTTGTAACGATTCATAAGGGGTGAGTTTTCATTCCTCTCCTTTATCTCTGTGACCTCATGATTTCAACCTTTTCTCCTATTTGTCCTCCCTCTGTTTCTCCTCTCTAAGGGGACTCCTTGTTATGGATCACTGTAGACTCTAGATTTAGACTAGCTTCTCTACTATAGATTTGGGCCTTGTGGGAACCTGCCATAACCTAGCAGTGGGATTCCCTATTCTTCGTCAAACTCTATCATATTTTCTTAGACATGTGTCCCCTTCCCTTGCTCTGCCATATTTCAAGTAAATTATTTCTTAAGTTGTAAAGTTCGACATGGAATCAAGAAAATACCTCATTCATAGGCTCAATAAAGTGCAGAGTTGTTTGTTGCAACATTTTTGGAAAACACTCAACCTCACATTAAAATAGAAATCAATGATGTTAAATAAGAAGCATAGGTAGAAAAGAGTTTTATTTCTAGATGTGGAAATTGAGGAAAATGTAGGTAGGTGGATCCCTCATGTAGGGAACACCCATACAAGGTAGACCAAATATATGTAAAAAGTGGATGTGTATTGGGAGATAAAGACTAATTGGAAAGGTGCTTATGGAGTGGTCATAGGCTCAACAAGAAATCTTTCTTGGCATGGATAATGTGCAATTGCAACTGAAGAAACTGAATTCAAAATTCCCCAAGCTAGAAAAGAAGGTAGCATATTTGGGATTCTCCATCATGGATGAGGACATAAGGGCATTTGAATCCATTTAGGTAAATTATCCATTCAGTTAAATGGTTACTATTTAAATTTTTGTTTTCTTCATTATATGTAGCAAGATTGTTATCAAGGAAATTACACAAATCCTACTCATACTAAATTTTCCAACTATATCTAACAATTTATTTTATTTGACTTTGTGATATCATATACATTGTTTAAATGGTCAAAAGCAGCCCTACCATGATACAAGTCTGGTTTCCCTAGTGGTAGAGAAAAAATATGAGAAATTTGTTTTTTTTTGCTCCAAGAGGCACTCTACAGCCAAGTATGAGGGAGATGTCGTAACATAACGCTATACTTAAAAACAATAAAATAATACTTACATTGTTAGATCTAAGACTTTTGTGATCCATATTGATAAATGCATTGTCTGCTAAACCGTAATGACATATATAATGAATGAATGCATAATGACATATTCCCATAGCCACATCTGCTATCCACACCATTTAGGTCACGTAACTAGAGAGGAGAAAGAAAGAGAATCGGGGGGCCCAACTATCATCCACCCACCCACCCCTGGAAGGACTTCACTACATAGAATTCTTCAAATGCCGGGTAACCGATAGAAACAAAGGATCTTGCCTCCTCTCGAGCTACCTTCCCTCCCTCCCATCGATAACCCGGGAGTTCGATGAAAGTAAGCTATGGCCCGATATAACGTAACAAAGGATGGTGGTCCAGCTGCTTGCCTTCCGTCCGATCCTGAAGGGGGGAAATCTTAGAATAACCTATCCAAATCTTTTTCTTTCTAGGCCCATAGCTAACAAACCAACTTTATTCAGATTAATCACATCATTGAATTTTGGTCGATGTTTTGAACCAACTAATGTGGTTAATCCGAAATACTTACATTAAAAAATTAAACAAAAATAGTAATAACAAAAAAAAAACAATGTCATCCATAAATAAAATACTTCAATTTCCACCTTAGTTTTACATTAACTTTATATAGAGGTAATCCCATGGGGGTAGTTCAATTGGTGCTTACTATGTTTTAAAGTATTGTGTAAACCATGAGATGCATAGTTAAAATCCCACATAGATCGATGCAATGAAACGAAAAAACTTTCTATAGAGATAAAGTTATTGAAATTAAAATAAAAAAGTTAATTTACTTTTTAGATATGTAATATGAAGTTCACTGTGATATGCTTTGACTTAGTCTTTATTTGTAAATATTGTATATTTCAAGTGTGTTGATGTTCATACTTCAAGAATTAATCAGGATTGGTTTATTAGTACTTTGTTATTGATAGTTATTTTATGTAAATATGTTTTGTTAAGTTATTCATAAAAAATATATAGAAAATAACTCAAAAGCTACAAATGGCTAAAGAGAAAAATATGGATTGCAAAATAATGGTTGGATTTATTGACCCTTGGATGATATAAGACCTAGGCATATAATTTGAGGACTAGATTATATAATTATGGAAAATTTATCGATCACTAACTCTACCAAGAAGACATGACGTTGTCTTATGAAACTGGGGAGGGTGGAGCTCATTAATGAGCAAAGAGCTACCTTCCACCTAATGGATGAAGGAGAGGTAGTTATCAACTACCAAAAATATCTTCAAAAAATGGTACCTATGTCCTATGTTGAAGTTAGACTCATGTGGTTCATAGCCACAGTGGAGGAGGTATAGTGGATAGAAAGGGAAAAAGATTACAAAGACTCATGTGGTTCTAGCCATGGTTTGTTGCAAATGATTACAAAGAAGGAACTTTTGCATTTACACTATGGATTCTTTTTTAGGGTAATGTATTACATAGTATCCCTGTAACTAAATGGAAAATAAAAACATCGATAACTAAATTGAGATCAAAACCATGGTGGCTCTATCCTTGACTAAAGAGTCAATCACACACTTAAGAAGCGACCAGGGGTTCACGGGTACCCAACTTGGAGGGAGGACATGAAAAACTTGTTAAATATTGGAAAGGCTCCGCAACATGTAAAAAGGAAAAACTTTCAAAATATGCCAAAGTCTAATTGTACCTGTGAATTGTCAAAAATATCAAAACATAAGTGGGGTATATTAACAAATAAATAATATCAAAGAAGAAATACCAAACAATATGTTCTTAATATACTTGAGGAGAACCTTAGGTTTAGGAAATAATGAAGCCCTACATACTAGAATTTTCTATGTAAAGAATGAAATTGTCCATAGTAAAATATTTGAAAGTCGTGGCTATAACCAAAAGGTTCGTGCTGGGGTTTATTGTTGCTAGATAAGCCATGGTATCTTACGGTTTCAGTTCTAAAACCCTAACCTCAAAAGAGTAAATATCTAGGAAATAACCAGGTAACACAAGGTAAATAAAAAACTGGGTTTTATCTTTAAAAGTAACTAAAAGAGATTTTACTTTATTGAAGAAAAACTCTTGCCGAGAGAAGGTGGAATGTGGAGGTAGAATCTTACGGAGAGAGATTTTTAGTTGTCTCCACATTTATACATTAATCCTATCTATAGATGAGAGAGGGTTAATTAAAAACTCTATTATGAACCACAAAACAAAATATGTTATTTAAATAAAAGAACGAAGCAAGAACCAAAGAAAAACGTGAAGTAAAGAGAGAAGTGAAGACAGTCTCCTGCAAAAAGGTTGAAATAAAAATCAAGAAAACTCAGGAGGATTTCTTCTTGTGGCAGCATCCGAGTAGAGTCTCTACATCCTTTCTATTAAACATGCAAACCCCATATAGAAAAAATGATGAATTAAATTAATGAAATAAGTAATTAACAGAAGAAATATGGAAAAACTCTAGAAATGACTTCGTATTCTGTAACTTACCAAATATGTGTGGAATTCACAATGTAACCTCTGTCATTGGTAAAATATCTATGTTTGAAGAATGATAAAGTTACAGGTTCAAAATTTAACAAATAATGGTAGGGTGAGAAACTTGTTGCAATGTAAAGCAGGGCTTTGTCGAGAGACCAAAAGTGTAATGAGAAAATGAATCCAGTGGAGGAAATGTCATATGACCAAACAATTAAACTATAATGTTTTTTACCATTGATCTAACATCGTTAGATCCTCATCATTGATTTCAAGTTTCCACCTATTCATGCAAAGCCACGTGAAGCTAGGTGGGATGTCACGTCCTAGGCCAATAGAATGTTTCCATATAATCAACATGATCCATGCATTAAACTCATATCACACCCCAAGATAACATAAAACAATTGTGAAATACAAGGAGATTCCATATGGACGTTGGTTATACATAGTGATATAATATTTGAAGTGGATTAAGTTCATGTTTGAATCACCATGGTGTGACAATAGTACTATAACCATTATTTTAGCCTTGGAATATAGAAATGCATTGAAACATATAACAAGTGAATAAATAAACTATGGGGGTGTAGAAAGAAAATAATTTGTGTGTATATATATACACACAAAAAAATATTTTCTTTATTGCCCCATAGTTTATTTAGTCACTTGTTATATGTTTCAATGTGTTTCCATAACCTAATGCTAAAACAATGGCTATAGTATTATTGTCACACCATGGTGATTTGAACCTAAACTTAATCCACTTCAAACCTTACATCACTATTTATACCCAACGTGCCTATATAATCTAAAGTGGGTTGAAAACCCTATTTTAAATAAAAACAAGAAATGGATTAAATCCCACAATGAATTAATGTACTTTTTGTATAAAACAAATGTCGAATCAAACCTTATGTATGAACTTCCCAGGAATAATTTTTGTATAAGATTTATAAGTGGATATAAAAAAATTATAGGAGCATAGAATAATAGATAGGTTGAAAAATAATGAAGGTTAAAAAGACCACTTTTTGAACATGAAATCAATTGTATTGTAATGGGGCATCAAGAGGAGCTACTTTTTGTAAGACTTAGTGCTCAAGGTGTGATATTAACATTACAAAGAGATATTGAATCAATAAATAAGCTTTCATCAAAGTATTAGATTGCAATTCTTTAGAGTATTATTTGAGTACTGAAATTTAGTTACCAAGAAGAAGAAAAAATTAAGTGTATTTTTAGGGTTCATCACATCCAATATTAGAATTGTAGGTTACAACACTGCGCATTTATGGGTCCTAACTAAAAATAGTATTTTTTGCATAACATACAAAAAACAAAACTACTACCACAAAGAAAACTGAGGAATGACTAAATAAGAATAGACAGACTTATGTAGGATCGCCTAAAGGGGATAGAAAGCATGGTTTTGTGCAAGGAATGATGATGGGAGAAGCTGAAAATCAAAGTAACCATGAATCTAACATTTTGCAAGTGGTCCATGGTCTAAAAGCATATTTAGACAGTGTTAAAGTTAATCAGGAGAAATTGTCTAAAGTAGGGGATGAACAAGAAGACATAAATGGGCACATACACAAGAAGTTAGAAGAAAAGAGAGGCAATATGAAGGCTGAAAGAACTCATAATAAAAGGTTTAGAAGTGAATCTCCATATATAACTAAACCTATAACCTCTAGTGAGATTCAAACACCCAAGTTTAATGATGAAATGGAAGAAAAAATTTAGGGAGAAGTGACTATGTGTCAAAAGAGAAAAGAATTATATCCCACTTACTGGGTGGATTTAAAAAGATCAAACACATAAATTTTGATGGAGAATTTTAAGAAGGGGAAGAAGTATGGATTCTATACATTTAAATTATTTTGAAGTCTATAATTACCCTAGTAATCTGAAAGCTAGACTGGATACCTACCAGTTCACTGGTAAAGCAACTTTGTGGTGGGGAAAAACAAAGCAATAAAGAAAATTAGGAAAAAACTAGACTTTGAAATTATTCAAGAAGAAATATTTAACAGAAAGGTACTATGATGAGAAAGCTATGGAGTTCCATGAGTTAAGATTGGGCCAGTTAACAATGGATGAAATTGTGAATAAATTTATGAGCTCTTTGCAGTATGTGCCATATCTTAAAGAAGAAAAGGAAAAAATTCAAAGGTTTATTAGTTGTTTACCTTTTTCTTACAAAGAAAGGATTGAATTTGATAATCCAAAAAAAATGGATGAAACAATAAGAAAAGAAAAATTATGCTACATCCAGAATAAGCAAAAAAGTGATAGTTGTAAGAGTTGGTTGGCAAGAAGAATGAAAAATGCAATGCTAAAAAGAAAGGTTTTTAGAAACCTGCATTTGGAAATACTTATAAAAGCATTCAAGGGGAAAATTACAATAGGAATGTAAATCAGCAAAGAAATTTAAATTAGGGAAGTGGACTAGTAACAGGAAGTGGGAATCAAAAAATTGATGAATCTTCAAGGCCACCAATTAAATGTTGGGTTTGTAATGAAAATAATATGTGGAGGAATTGTCCACAAAATCCTTTGAATAATAAGGCAACAAAGTGTAATATACAAGAGGCCTCTATAGTAAATGATATTGTCGATAACATCACAAGGATTAATTAATTATTGGATGATAAGTAGGATTACCATCAATCCACCATGGTAGAGCTTCAAGGTAAAATATTTGGAAATGGATCTAGTTTGAGTTATATTTCTCCTTCTGTGATTGAAAAAGTGGTCTTAAGAAATAAAAACATACTAAACCTTGGTTAGTGCAATTAGCTGCAGGAACCAAAAGAAGGATTACTAAGATTAGCAAAGGTTGTTCAATAGATTTAAATGGATTCCACACTTAAATTAACTTGAATGTTCTACCTTTGGGTTCATAAGATATCCTTATTTGCATGGATTGGCTAGGAGAACATAGCATAGTCTTCAACTATTTCAAAAAATCTCTCATATGTGTCAATGATGAAGGGCTAATTTGTACATTAAAAGGGGTTCCAAGAGTGATTTCAGTAAGGCCAATATCCTCCTTATAGTTGAAGAAATGTGCCTGAAAGGGATCTAAGTTATATGCAGTTCAGATTGAAGATCATTCTAACAGTGATCAGAAACCTTCTGAAGAATATTATCCCATTCTAGAGAAATATAAGGATGTCTTTCCTGAGAAAATCCAAGACTACCTCCATGAGGGGACATATATTTCACTATAGATCTTATCCCTAGAGTAGTCCCATCATCTAATGTTCCATACAGAATGAGTATTCCAGAGTTAATGGAATAAAAAATGCAGCTGCAAGAGATGCTAGACGAGAAATATATAAGATCCAATGTGTCACCTTGGGGTTCACCAGTCTTATTTATGAAAAAGAAAGATGGAACCCTAGAATTTGCATAGATTACCCACAACTCAACAAAATGAAAATCAAGAATAAGAATCCATTACCCCGTATTAACAACTTGTTTAATCAGGTCAAATGAGTTATTATATTTTCAAAGATTGAATTAAGATATAGGTATCATTAGATCAACATCAAAGAAGAAAGCATTCATAAGGCATCTTTTAGGACACAATATAGGAATTATGATTTTTTTATACTTCCTTTAGGACTAACTAATACACCAACCACTTTTATGTGTCTAGTGAATAGTGTACTCAGATTGGTCTTAGCACAAAAATAAATTATATTGGTCTTATTTCTACAAGTAGTTGGGCAACAAAATTGACTGAAAAGAAAAGAAAAAAGAAAGGAGTAAAGAATGTTGCATATATTGATGAGGAATATGTTAAAATCAAGGAGAAAATTCAAAAAATCAGATTTTAGAGATGAAGAAGGAAACGATTTTTCAATTAATGAAGAGGATTTGTTAATGCATAGAGACAGAATTTATAATCCCAGTAATAAAAACATAAAATTGTTTATCCTTAGTGAGCTACATAAAAATACTACAACTCGATATCCCAATTATGAGAAGCTAATAACTATGCTAAGACTTTTATTAGCATAATATGAAGTCAGAAATAGTAGAATATGTAGCAAAATGTTTATAATGTCAACAAGTTAAAGCTTCCCATCAACATCTAAATGGATTATTATAACTTTTACCCATTCTAGAGTGGAAATGTGAGGTAATATCCATGGATTTTATCACTGGTTTGCCAAAAACAAGGAAACAACATGACTTTATAATGGTTGTGGTAGACAAACTTAGTAAGGTAACACATTTCATACCTGTAAATTCTACTTTCAAAGCCATTAATATAGCAAAAATATTCATAAAGGAAATCTTTAGACTGCATGGTATGCCTAAGATTCTAATCTCAGAACGAGATGTGAAATTCACCTTTAAGTTTTGGAAAGGATAGCTTGAAGGCATGGGTGAAAAATTGAACCTTACCACAGGGTGTTATCCCCAAACTAATGGTCAAACATAAAGAATCAATCAAATCCTTGAGGGCATGTTGCAAATGTATGTTATGGATAGACCCATTAAGTGGGAAGATTATTTGTATTTAGCCAAATTTTCCTACATTAATGGTTATCAGACTTCACTAAAGATGAGTCCTTTTGAAGTAATGTATCAGAGATGGTGTAAGATTCCTTTAAGTTGTGATCATATTGAAGACAGGTTGGTTTAGGACTAGATATGCTAAAAGAAATGGAAGAAATAGTTAATCAAGTGAAATATAATTTGAATACAACTCAAGATCAATAAAACAACTATACATATTTAAAGAGAGTTCACAAAGAGTTTAATGTTGGTGACTACGTTTATCTAAAAGCGAAGCCTAAGAAAATTACTCTTAGACTTGGTACTTGCGCCAAGTTGTCACCCATATATTGTGGACCCTTTGAAGTGTTAGAAAGGATAAGTCCATTTTCCTATAAACTTATTCTCCCAGCAAGCATAAAATTTCATGATATGTTTCATGTGTCTTTATTAAAAAAATATGTACATGATCCAGCTCACATAATTGATTGGAGTGTTGTACAGGTAGAATCGGAGGGAGGCTTCCTAGAAGAACCTCTATGCATACTAGACCAGAGGGAAGTAACGATATGAAATAGAGTCATATCCCAAGTCAATGTTCAGTGGAAACATTTCAACCTGGAGGAGGAAACTTTGGAATTAGAAGAATATTATAAAGAAGTGTATTCATACTTATTCTAAGAATGGGTTAAAGTCTAGAGTGAACACTGGGATGATGTCAAACTCAACTGGGGGAGGATGTGATATCCCCTAACTTAGCCTTTATTTTTAAATTGTATATGTAAAGTGTGTTGATGTTCATACTTTAAGACTTAATTGGGATTGGTTTATCATTATTGTGCTACTAATAGTTATTTCATGTAAATATGTTAAGTTATTAATAAAAACAAAAATCTGGAAAATAATTATGGGGACGCAAATGGCTAAAGAGAAACTACGAACTACATGCTAGTGGTTGGATTTATTAACCCTTGGTTGTTATAAGACCTAGGCATCCTATCCAAGGATTAGATTATTTACTTATGGAAAATTTGTTGATCAATAACTGTACCAGGAATACAGGATGTTGTCTTAGGAAACTTGGGAGAGTGGAGCTCCTTAATGAGCAAACAACTACCTTCCACCTAATGGATGAGGGGGGAGGTAGTTACCAACAACTAATAAAATCCTAAAAAAAAGGGTTCCTTTTGTCCAATACTGCAGCTAGACTCACGTGGTGCATAACTAGAGTGGAGGAGGTATAGTGGACAAAAAGGGAAAAAGAAAGGAGAAGAGAGTTGATGCTACTTTTGCAGTCCATTGAAGATCAAGGGGACTCATCCTGAAAGAGCAGTCAAGGTTGGGAGGAGCCTTGCAGATCCAACATTATTTTCCAGAGAAAAAATATTTTTCAAGTTTGTATTTTAAACACTTTATTATCAGTTATGTGCTAAGTGTTTTTATATGCAGTAGCATGTAATTAAAATATGTGCAAGTATTCTAAATGTTTTATGCAAGCAGGTGAAAAAGTAGACAAAAATATATTTATTTGAGTGTTTTACATAGAGTTGTGCAGACATATTGATAAATAATTGAATATAATATACTTCCATCTACTATAAGGGTTTATTGTACAATTCTATGATAAGTATTTACTTTTTGTATGCATTTATGAAAATGCTAAGCAGAATTTCTAGATACTTGCAAATACGAAAAAATTGAACAAAGAATTAATTAGTTGAAATAAAATAGTTACATAGGGTATGTTGATAGTGTCCCTTATTTATATAAAATCTTCAGTGAAAAATAAGACTGTAGATACAAACTTCAGCAAATACAATGGTGACGCAGAATTGGCTTAATTCTTCAGAAAGAATGGAATTTGGAACCATGATCCTATGACAAACATGGTTAGTTATATATATATATATATATATATATATATATATATATATATATATATATATATATATATATATATATATATATATATATATATATATATATATATATATATATATAGATATATATATATATATATAGCTTTCTAATGACAGAGAAAAAAAATGAAGTTATAGGCTATATTGATTAAGGGGTTTAACTAGTTGAAATATAAACTAAGTAAACAATGTTAAATTTAAAGAATTATAGAATAATTTGAAAAGGTTGATTATGAACCTTTTATAAATTAAAAAGGAAGACAATCTTCATCGACTTAAGGCTCATAACCTTAGTCAATAAAGCCCCAAAAAAAAAAGTTATCAAACAAAGATTCGACACATAGGATGGTATCTACAAAATAACATAGTTAATATTCAGAATGGTCGAGATTGACCTATATGAAAAAATGTAACAATAATATTACCACTGACCAAAAGTTCTAGCCATGGTATGTTGCAAATGATTATAAAGAAGACACTTTTTTCCTTTAAATCGTGAATTCTTTTTTAGGGTAATGTATTACGTAGTATCCCTGTAACTAAATGGGAAATAAAAAACATGGTAACTAAAAACTCAGAACTCTGGTGTCTCTATCCTTTACTAAAGAGTCAATCACACACATAAGAAGCAACCAGGAGTTTAGGAGCACCTGACCTAGAGGGAGGAGCTAAAAAGCCCACTAAGTAATAGAAAGGCTCTACAAATGTACGAATGAAAAACTTTCAAAATATGCCAGAGTCGATTGTGCCTGTGAATTTTCAATGGTATCAAAACAGAAGTGGTGGTATATTAATAGAGAAATACTATCAAAGAAGAAAACAAGAGACAATAGGTTCTTAATATACCTAAGGAGAACCTTAGGTTCAGGAAACTCTATCCAATATACAAAGGAAAATATTTTAAAAATTATAAATTCAATAAGAGTTGAAACAGTACAAAAGAATAGATTTTTTTGTGTAAATAAAGAAAATAGTCATAGTACAATATCTGAAAGTCATGACCATAACCAAAAGGTTCATGTCCAGGTTTACCGTGGCCAGATAAGCCATGGTATGTTAGGGTTTTGGTTCTAAAACCCTAACCTAAAAAGAGTAAATGACTATGAAATAACTAGGTAACGCAAGGTGAATAAAAAAAGAGTATCTTTGAAAGTGATAGAAAGAGATTTTTCCTTGTTGAAGAATAACTCTTATTGAGACAAAGTCGAATGTGGAGGTAGACTCTTACTAAGAGAAAATTGTAGTTGTCTCCATATTTCCACTTTAATCTAGTTTACCAAAGAGAGAAGGTTAATTTAAAACCCTAGTATGCACAGCGACAAAAAATGTGTCATGTAAAAGAAAAGAATGAAGCAAGAGCCAAAAAAAAAACTGAAGTAAAGAGAGAAGTGAAGACAATGCCCTACAAAAGGGTACACATAAACTTCAAGTCGGCTAAGGAGACTTTTTTGCTTATGATAGAGTTCAAATAGAGTCCTGGCATCCTTTATATCATACCTACAAAGCCCATATAGAATGAATTATGGATTAAATTAACGAAATAAGTAATTAACAAAAGAAAATGGAAAAACTATGGAAATGACTTCGTATTTTGTAACTTACCAAAAATGTATGAAATTCCCAATGTAACCTTTGTTGAAGGTAAAAGATCTAATTCTAAATAACGATAAAGTTACAGGTTCTCAAGTTAAAAAAGAATGGTAGAGTGATAAACTCATCGCAGTGCAAAGCAGGGCTTTGTCGAGAGACAAAAAGAGTAACGAGAAACTGAATCCGATAGAGGGAAGGTCATATGACCAAAAACTGAAACCCTAATGATTTGAGTTGTTTATCTAACATTGTTAGATCTGGACCGTTGATGTCAAGTTTTGGCATTTCCACGTGAAGCTAGGTGGGAAGCTGCATCCAATTGAATGGTTCCATATAATCAACACGGTCCATGCGTTAAACTCATACCATACCTCCAGTGTAACATAAAACAATTGTGAAATATAAAGAGAGTCCATAGGCACATTGGTTATACATAGTGATATATGGTTTGAAGTGGATTAAGTTCGAGTTTGAATCCCATGCTGTGACAGTAGTATTATAACCATTATTTTAGCCTTAACTATGGAAATACATTGAAGCATATAACAAGTGAATAAATAAACTATGGGGCATAACTTCCCTGGAATCAATTTTGTATAGGATTTATAAGTGGACTTAAAAATTATATAGACTTAATTACATGTGATAGAATTTATAAGTGGATATAAAAAAAAAAAAAAAAAATTAATTATAAGTGCATATAACAATAGATAGGTTGAAAATAATGTTGGTTAAAAGGACTCGTTTATATAGACTTAATTAAGTGGATATAAAAAAAAAAAAAAAATAGATTTAATTATAAGTGCATATAACAATAGATAGGTTGAAAATAATGTTGGTTAAAAGGATTCGTTTTTTAACACGAAAGCAATTATATTATAATAGGACATCATGAGGAGCTAGCTCTTACTAAGATTTATTGTTCAACATGTTATCTAAACATTACAAAGAGATATTATTAATTAACATGTAACATTAAAAATAAAAATGTATCGATAACAAAAATTAATTTTACTATTAACCATAAATAGAATATTCCTATGTCTATATTAAATAACATAATTTTGTATCAACTTCCCATAAAGAAAAACAAAGTAATTTTAATCAAATACTTTCTATATTTTCACTTTACATTATAATGGATATGTGTAATTTATTACATTCTTACTCTGGAGTTGATATATGACATCTAAAAAAATATTTATAACAAAAGAAGTTTAATATGGATTATATGTATAGAGAAAATTGGAGAGATCTTATTCTATTAATAGATTCTATCTAATTGAAAGTATGAACGAGGTTGGAGTTGACATGTAACTTTTTAAAAAATATTAATAACAAACATACGTATATAGAGAAAGAGAAAGAGAGAGATAATATTATATGGATATATGTTTTCTATTTCCTAATATGAGCGATCATGTATTAACATTTTAATGTGTAGAATGTCAAAACATTTTATTAGTGTGTTGTTCAAAACCAACATAGATCTATCTTAATTCTTGATCTACCAAGAGTCAAGAGTAATCAAATCTTTTGAAGTGCAAACTTTTTTTAAGCTTTAAACTCAAAAAAAGATTTGCATCTTGAAAATTTTGATTCTTCTCGGCCCTTAGTAGATCTGGAGTTAAGATGGATCTATGGTAGTTTAATTAGGTGACAATAAACAAAAACGATAAGGATCTATTAGTAGTTGATTATACAAAATGGGGTCGATGTAGTCACATAACATTACATGACCAAAAACAACTACATATGTACATATATTCATGACAAAAAAATATAAGTAACTAGTTTATGACAGGGGATTCATGACAAAAAAAATTACAGCTTAAAAAATGTGATCTCTCTGGATGCACTTGATTTAATATGGATGGTGCCTAATGCATATGATTGAAGATTGATATATGATGGTTATATTCACATCCACATTATTAACATTGAACAAAATAATGGGCCATTAAGTTAGGTTAAGTGTGGCAGTTTTGAGGCTCATGGTTTTGCAAGAATGTAAATGAAGCATTTGAAAGATATTACATTGTAATGGGTGTGGAGGTGAGCATTGAAGGGTCAAATAACTAGATTGCCTAGATTTTTTCACGGGAATAAAGAAGATATATTGTTCTCTATTTCTAAAGACTAGTATCAAAGCCTTCTATTCCTGACAATTAGTATCAAAACCATGGTTGTTTTTGTTGTAAGAATTGAATATGGGTATGATAATACATGTAGGTCTAAACTCAGAAATTTAAGGCACAAGTTGCTACTATGGAATGGAGAAAACTGAGAGTGCCCTTGTGGAAATGTATGTCAAGTTCAACAACTTGGATGATGCACCCAAAATGTTTGATGGAATGCCTCAACTAGATAATGTATCATGTATTATTATGATTGCAAAGTATTCATAGAATGGGTTGTTGGAGACTATGACTCTTTATCAAGCAGTGAAAAAAGAAGTGTTAGTAAAATAAGATATGTAAATGACTAGTGTATTGCCATGGAGTCTTAAAGGCAATGACAACACTACAAAATTAAGAATAATAAATTATAAATAAATTGGATTAAAAAAAAAAAATCATGAAGGCTTGCATATCCCTTGGGTAAATCGTAAATACTTATGAAGAACTTGGATAATTACCCCAAATCCTATTTAAGGTGGGGATGTTAGATTAATTTTGACCCATTGTGTTAGGTGAACAACGATAAGTAACCCTTGGTTTTGTGTATATGGATTGTATATAATGAAGCATTTTAAAAGCTTGAGATATTCCAATATAATGACTCCAAAGGGTAGCTGTGAAGCTCACTTGTCTAGAAAACAAAAATATATTTTATTAATTTCTCATATAAAACTTGTTCACGATATATTATGTATCAGTAGTATCAATAATATATACATGTTATAAATAAATAAAATTGTATATATAAATAAAATTATGTTTAATCTTTTAATTTGAAAATGGCTTTGTCTAACTATTATAAGATTTGGAGTTTTTTGTTGGAATCAAGTGAAACAACTTTTGGTGAGAGTGTGACATTTTTTTGTTATTTAAAACACATTTTTGAATGTATAAATAGATTTAGGGCCATGCAAAACCTCTATGACATTGGCTTGTACAGAGTTAGTAACTCAAACTTGATTCCAACAATTTCTTCCAACATTTTAAACAAAAAAAACCATTAATTCTATTTGGGTAAGACTTCATCTTCCTGTGATGTAAGGAAACAATTAGCGCAAGACCTAGAGGCATATATGGCAGGGGTGAAACTTTGCCCCTTTAAGGACCACCGCCGGTAATTCCAGGTGGTCTAGTTTTCCTTGAATAACAGTGATGAGTCAACCCCCTTAGGGACTAGTTTTCCTTGAATACAATGACGAGTCAACCCCTTAACGACCACCAACAAGTAATTCTAGGTGTTATAGTTTTCCTTGAATACAATGAAAAGCGAGTAATAATTGGGAGATCTCACTATTACTATTACTTTTACTTTGACAATTAAACTATAAAAAAATTATAAAAAAAACACCCAACTTTATAAAAAAATTATAAAAAAAACACCCAACTTTAAAAATCTACTTAGACAAAATTTAACAACGTAACTTCAACACAACATCACCCATTATAATATCATACTAGTCGACTTCAATGGACAATATATCGGATTATGTGAGAACCACTATTTTGTCCAGCCACCAAAGTCCACATAAACTAGATAAAAACTAAAGTTAATATATACTTCAAATCTGACGGATGAATCCGGATGAAAGGAGAAGGCAGTGCCGTGGAAAAGGTTGAGAGAAGGCAGTGTCGTGCTTTACCTGTGACACTGAGTGTCTTCCGTAGCTTTGATTTGATGGCCGGTTACATACAGCGTCCCCGTCTCCGTTGTCTGATCATTGTACTTTTGACAAATTTAGAGGAACAACAAAAGCTGGAGACGTGGACGACTTTTGTTTTTTCAAAAATATAGATTTGTCGGTCACTTTTTGTTTTGTTTCTTTTTTTAATAGATTTGTTGTTTTCGCAGGAGATAGACCTATTATCGATTTTACCTGAATTTTATATCAAAAATTATAACTTTTAAAAATGTCAAATTTATTTGTAAATAATAAAATATTAGAATATTATTAAAAATAATAATATAAAATAAAAAATAATTATTAGTTAATAGTTTATTGGATGATTTAATTGGTAAATGTTGTATTAAAAGGTAATATAAATGGAAAGGATCAAGTTCTCTCACAAAAATTATCATTTAACAAATGTAATATGCAATTGCAAATGGGTACTTGTTTTTTATGCAAAATGTAATTAATAATTTTATTGATGATTTTAATGTTATATATATAAACTGAGTTGTCTTTAGTAAGATATTTTGGATAATTTTATTGATGATTTTAACGTTATATATATAAACTGAGTTGTTTTTAGTGAGATTTTTGGAATCTTTTCCGGTCCAGTAGGAATTTATTGAAATCACAAGCTTGATGGGTAACCAATCCACAATAGAATTTAGTGAGATTTTTTGGAATCTTTTCCGGTCCAGCAGGAATTTATTGAAATCACAAGCTTGATGGGTAACCCCTCCACAATAGAAGTGCCGTAGGAGTTTTTGAGGGTGTTGAATCCATATATACAGTAAAAAAACCAGTTTAAATAACACAAATCAAGATTTCACCTCAAAAATTTTCGTCAAATTCCAACACTGGAAAGTTCAAAAAACCGCACTAAAAACAATTCCCATTATAAGAAGATTGTAGAGAATAACATAATTATAATACTGATGTCATCTTTACATTTTTGTTTGTTGTTAAATGTTTGTTGTTTTAACAGAAGAAAAAAATCATGTAAATGTTTATTTTTTTAAAGTAATAAAGTATCTAAAGACAACTCCTATTATAAGAAGATTGTACAAAAAGGCATCATTATAGTACTGATGCCATCTTTACATTTTTGTTTGTTGTTAAATGTTTGTTGTTTTAAAAGAAGAAATAATTCATGTAAATGTTTATTTTTTTTTTAAGTAATAAAGTATCTAAAGACAACTCCTATTATAAGAGGACGGTACAGAATGGCATAATTATAGTACTGATGTCATCTTTACAATTTTGTTTGTTGTTAAAATGTTTGTTGTTTTAACCGAAGAAAGAATTCATGCAAATGTTTATTTTTTTAAGTAATAAAGTATTTAATAGTATTACATTTTGTTTGTTTTTAAATGTTTGTTGTTTTAACAGAAGAAAGAATCCATGTAAATGTTTATTTTTTAAGTAATAAAGTATTTAATAGTATTACATTTTGTTTGTTGTTAAATGTTCGTTGTCTTAACAGAAGAAATAATCCATGTAAATGTCTATTTTTTTAAGTAATAAAGTATTTGATATTATATTTTATAGTACTTTACAATAAGAGTGTAGATTTTATTATAGATTCACAACTCATGTAATGTGCTAAAACAAAAGATAAGAATCTACTCTACTCTCAACAGCGCAAACCAATAGATTGATGAAAACAATAATCAGTAAGAGGAAGATAATCAATGGCACACAACACAATATTTCTCTAGGGAAAGAAACTGCTCAAAACCTCGACTATCTATATTGCATTAACCAAAAGATCTCAGAAGAAAATATAAAGCTTGTTCCTCCTGAACAATTCTTGAACAAGTATGAACAACTCTCTACTCACAAGTTAGCTCAAGACAACACTTAGTATATTTTGTTGCTCTCCAAGCCTCTGTTGACTGAAAACTTTACGCTTCTACTGACTCTGCCTTTCTACATTATTGTCAACTTTCCTCTACGCTCCTCAATATTTGACTGCTCTAGTCTCTATCACTATGATCTCTTACTGCACCAACCACTAATGATTCCTCCTTCTACTATGTACTTTAGGCCCCCGTAGCAAGGTACAATCCATCATATAAAACCTCTCAATGGACCCTGCCCAATTTCAGCCCTCTTGGGACTATCACTTCACATCACCCCACCACTCACCTGGAGGTATGGCTGCATGTGCTCCCTATTCCCACCTGGCTCAAAATTTCCCCCCTAATGGACGTCTCTACATGAGTGGATGCCTCCATTCGGTCTCCTCTCTGCTTCTCCAACTGTGGTTGATCCACAATTGTCTGAGACTGCTTCTGAGGTTGCTTCTTCTCTGCTTGAGTGGATCTCTCCACTCGATCTCCTCTTTTCTTCTCCAATTGTGGTTGCTCCACAATTGGCTGAGACTGCTTTTGAGGCTTCTTCTAGGGCTACATGTTGAAAGGTAATTCACTCTCCCTCTCTACCACCAAGTATCTAACATTTTCCTTGCTCCTCAAGGCTTTGCATGCATCATGTACCTCAAGAGCATACAAGTTCTTGACTCGTGCACTGATCTATTTCACCTGTCCCATGGTGATGTGTTTAAGGAAAACCTTTCCATTACTAAAATCACATCATAGCCACGATCTTCCAATACCGCAATTGAAACAAGATTCTTCTTTAGTCCTAGAACATACATCATATCTGTGATTCTGAGAGGGGATCCAGACTCCCTCTGAAAGGTAATTGTACTGATCCTGGTAGCGCTATACTTCCCATCATCTCCAAACTCGATGTTCTTCTTGAGGTCTTTCTCCTCAAAATCACTAAAGAGATCTTTGTTCCCCATCATTTGGAATGAGGCACCACTGTCAAGATACCACACGCCTCCCATTACAGTGTTGGTCATGAATGCAATGAGAGTGAAATCAAGTTCGAATTGTGAAGCTAGAGCTTCACCTGTTGTCACTATTGTTGGCTCCTTCTTGCTTGCTTTCCTCTATGAGCAATTGGTGGCATAGTGCTCATGCTCGTGATAATGAAAACACTTGACTTTTGACAAGTCCATATTCTTTCCACCCGCCTCGCCTTAGGAATTCTTTCCCTTGGCTTTCTTTTCCTTACTTGCTAAGGCAAAGTCCTCTTCCACTTCTTTGGAAGAGGTCCCATCTCTAGTGTTCCGAAAAAACTCTTCTTGTACCAAATCTGACCACAGTCATTCCCAATCTGACAACTTCTCCCTCCCATTGACAGAGTCCAGATAACTATGCCAACTCTTGGGAATTCCTAGAAGTGCTAGGCTCACCATATCATCCTTGGAAAGAATGATTCCAACACCTCCAAGCTCATCTCAACAATGGGTGAACTTGGTTAAGTAATTTGGAATTGAGTCACCCTTCTCCAACTTGATTTTTTGAAGTTTGTCTTTCAGTGCCAACGTCCTATGGTCACTGTTGTTCTGAAATAGGTTCATCAATGCTTTCCACATAGCATACAGAGTTTCCTTCCTATGGAGACTTGAGACAATGTGGTCTCGAACTCCCTCATGGATTATCCACCCCACCTTCGCCACACACTTCTTCCATTCGACCAGATTCTGTGCATCTAATGTTGTTGACTTAGGAATGTCTTGATCAATGAATTCCTTGAGGCCATTATCCTCCAGCACAACCTTCATCCAATCCTTCCACGATATATAATTTGAGCTGCCTTGCAAGGCATACTCGAGCCTCAAACTGTAGAAAGGCATTTTCCGATCCTGAAGTATGTATTGCAAATTCGAATTTCACCTATAATCCCTAAACTCAAAACTTCAAAATCTCCTCTAGTATATTGTCTTCAACTCTAATACCGTGTAGATTTTACCGTAGATTCTCAGATCATGTAATGTACTAAAACACAAGACAAGAATCTACTCTACTCTCAACAGCGACCAATAGATCGATGAAAATAATAATCAGCGAGAGGAATATAATCAATGGAACATAACACGATATTTCTCTGAGGAAATCAACTGCTCAAAACCCCGACTATCTATATTGCATTAACCAGAAGATCTGAGAAGAAAATACAAAGCTTGTTCCTCTTGAATAATTCCTACACAAGTATGATCAACTCTCTGCTCACAAGCTAGCTCAAGTCAACACTTAGCCTATTCTGCTGCTTTCCAATCCCCTACTTCCTTACGTAATTCCTAGAGGAATTAGCCTATATTTAATGAGGAATCCTTCTTCCATAACTGCACAGTCCAAACTTAGATCCTCAACTGATTGCATGCACCATCTATACAACTCGGAAAATTATACAAGTGATAGTACATTGTCCCTGCACTCTAGTCTCAACTGTGTCTTTTTCTGGACTGACATGCATGAGTTTCTCTTGAGTGAATCTCCAGTTAGCTGGAGTAGTACTGAGGATGCAACAGTGCACCAACTCACTACTAGATCTCTACTAGTTCCTCCAAAAGTTAGAACTAGTTTAACTGACCATAACTCAGTCAAACTGAGTTATCAATTACAACTCAAATAAACTCATCCTGGACACCTAAAACTTAGTGATCACACTTACATTACTTCAAATAGACTTCCAACTTGAAATTCCTAAGTCAACTAAATCAATTAAACTTAGTTTAACTATTACAAGTTGCTATGAGAAAAGAATTACAATTTAATTCAAGGACAAATTAAATTAAAATTTCTAGATGTTATTTTTAACATTTCTTGTTGCTATTTTCAACAAAGAGGATTGTACAGAATGACATAATTATAGTACATATGTCATCTTTACATTTTTGTGAAATTTATATTTTTATATATTATTTTTTTGTTTGACAATTCCCAAATAAACCCCCATAAAAGTTGTCTATTCAACCGATTAGTTAAATCAAAAAATAGGATTTTTGAATTTCAAAAATTCAAAAAATAATTTTAATTTTTGGGAAAATTCAGTTTAATAGAATAATTTGTGAAAGTCAATGTTATTTGACTAAAAAGCAATTACAATATAACCTGCTTGTGGGGTATAATAAATTAATCGATTATAATTACAATTTTTAATTATTAAAATTACAATATAAAATTTGATTTATTAAAAATAACTCTATAAATTCATTGAGCCAAGAGGCTCACTGCCCACTATTGAGGGGATTTTTAAGTTTGTTCGTCTGTTCATCGAGTAATACAAAAAAATGAATATGTTGTAAAGTAATTAGAAGTAAAAAAAATGTATGAGTAACATGTTTAAACCTTATACTTTTCAAAATATTTCAACAGGATATTTAAATAAAATATTTTAAGATTTATGTTTACTAATTTATATCGATATCAACTTATAGAAAAAGTTTGTTAAAATCAAATGATTTAATGTTGTATATAAAAATATTTAAATAAAAAATACAATTTAAACAATGAAAAATTACATAGTATTTTGCACTCTAAAGAAATTTGCACGTGAAGAAATTTGATCCCTCTCGACTAATGTTAGATCCGAACTTAAGATGGATCTATGTTGGTTATAAAGTTAACAATCTAATAATCCTTAAAAGGTGGTTACTTTAAAAGAACCTAATAAATAAGCTTGAAGATGAGCCACACTTGATATCTCTAAACGTCGACCAAAAATATTTCAATGTGACTATTACGGAAATGCAAGATCAACCTAATAAGTAATTAAACATTTTAATTTCCACCTTTTGTTTTATTCTTTTAATAAATCTAAAATTCTTGAACTATATATATATATATATATATATATATATATATAAAACGTTACAGCAGGACACACAAGCAAAAGGCAATTAAAACTAATGAGGTTTTGAAGACACTCACTTTTGGACATGATGTTATAGTTGATTGGGTATCTGGTCTTTCATCTTGTTGTCCGATTTGATGTTGGGATTTTGGGGAGTTGAATATTACACAAGCGAATAAGGATGGAGTCACCTATTATTAGATATGTTCCGAAAATTAGTCTGCTAATAAACTCTTGATATTGTTTTCATTTTCTATGTGCACAAGAGGTTGATAAGATTCTTGTTAACCCATGGGTAAAGGGTCGTTGTTTCCTTAGTGTATCGAGGTGGAACATGCATTTCAATCCTCTCAAAGAACTCCCTCAGTGTAAGGTAGTTTGGGTTAAATTGTCTGTATTACCTATAGAATTGTGGATTAGAAGAGTCATTACTAACATCGGTAACGTGATTGGTAAATTTTTTTTTCTAGGTGAAAAGAGTTTTGTTGTTGTGGATAAGTGGGTCACCTGGGTACTGGTGGAGGTCGACTTCTCTATAGGTCTTTTACCTAAATTGGAGCTCAAGTGGGAAGGAAACCACCACAAGTAGTGTATTGACTATTGGAGGATACCTTTTAGATTCCTTTCCTGCCACGGAATGTGACATCGAATTCATACTTGTCAAGGGTGGGGGTAAAAGGATGCATAGAAGAATTCCTTGAGGCCATTATCCTCCAGCACAACCTTCATCCAATCCTTCCAAGATATATACCTTGAGCTACCTTGCAAGGCATACTCGAGCCTCAAACTGTAGAAAGGCATTTTCCAATCCTGAAGTATGTATTGCAAATTCGAATTTCACCTATAATCCCCAAAATAAAAACTTCAAAATCTCCTCTAGTATATTGCCTTTAGCGTTGATACCATGGATATTTTACTGTAGATTCTCAGCTCATGTAATGTACTAAAACACAAGACAAGAATCTACTCTACTCTCAACAATGGAAACCAATAGATCAATGAAAATAATAATCAGCGAGAGGAAGATAATCAATGGAACATAACACAATATTTCTCTGGGGAAAGAAACTGCTTAAAACCCTGACTATTTATATTGAATTAACCAGAAGATCTGAGAAGAAAATACAAATCTTGTTCCTGCTGAATAATTCGTACACAAGTATGATCAACTCTCTGCTCACAAGCTAGCTCAAGCCAACACTTAGCCTATTCTGCTGCTTTCCAAGCCCCTACTTCCTTATGTAATTCCTAGAGGAATTAGCTTATATTTAATGAGGAAATCCTTCTTCCATAACTGCGCAGTCCAAACTTAGGTCCTCAACTGATTGCATGCACCATATGTACAACTTGGAAAATTATACAAGTGATATTACATTGTCCTTGCACTCTAGTCTCAACTGGGTCTTTCTCTGGACTGACATGCATGAGCTTCTCTTGAGTGAATCTCCAGTTAGCTGGAGTAGCACTAAGGATGCAACAATGCACCAACTCACTACTAGATCTCTACTAGTTCCTCCAAAAGTTAGAAATAGTTTAACTTACCATAACTCAGTCAAACTGAGTTATCTAATTGCAACTCAAATAAACTCATCCTGGACACCTAAAACTTAGTGATCACACTTACATGACTTCAAATAGACTTCTAACTTGAAATTCCCAAGTCAACTAAATCAATTAAACTTAGTTTAACTATTACAAGTTGCTATGAGAAAACAATTACAATTTAATTCAAGCACAAATTAAATTACAATTTCTAAATGTTATTTTTAACATTTCTTGTTGCTATTTTCAACAAAGAGGATTGTACATAATGACATAATTATAGTACATATGTCATCTTTACATTTTTGTGAAATTTATATTTTTATATATTATTTTTTTGTTTGACAATTCCCAAATAAACCCCCATAAAAGTTGTCTATTCAATAGATTAGTAAAATCAAAAAATAGGATTTTTGAATTTCAAAAATTCAAAAAATAATTTTAATTTTGGGAAAATTCAGTTTAATATAATAATTTGTGAAAGTCAATGTTATTTGACTAAAAAGCAATTACAATATAACCTGCTTGTGGGGTATAATAAATTAATTGATTATAATTACAATTTTTAATTATTAAAATTACAATATAAAATTTGATTTATTAAAAATAACTCTATAAATTCATTGAGCCAAGAGGCTCACGACCCACTATTGAGGGGATTTGTAAGTATGTTTGTTCGTCTGTTCATCGAGTAATACAAAAAAATGAATATGTTGTAAAGCAATTAGAAGTAAAAAAAAAAAAAGTGTGAGTAACATGTTTAAACCTTATACTTTTCAAAATATTTCAACAGAATATTTAAATAAAATATTTTAAGATTTATGTTTACTAATTTATATCGATATCAACTTATAGAAAAGGTTTGTTAAAATAAAATGATTTAATGTTGTATATAAAAATATTTAAATAAAAAATACAATTTAAACAATGAAAAATTACATAGTGTTTTGCACTCTAAAGAAATTTGCACGTGAAGAAATTTGATCCCTCTCAGCTAATGTTAGATCTGAACTTAAGATGGATCTATGTTGGTTATAAAGTTAACAATCTAATAATCCTTAAAAGGTGGTTACTTTAAAAGAACCTAATAAATAAGCTTGAAGATGAGCCACACTTGATATCTCTAATGTCCACCAAAAATATTGTAATGTGAGTATTACATAAATGCAAGATAAACCTAATAAGTAATTAAACATTTTATTTTCCACCTTTTGTTTTATTCTTTTAATAAATCTAAAATTCTTAAACTATATCTATATCTATCGATATATATATATAGATAGATAGATAGATAGATAGATAGATAGATAGATATATATCTATATATATATATATATATATATATATATATATATATATATATATATCTATCTATCTATCTATCTATCTATCTATCTATCTATCTATCTATCTATATATATATATATATATATATATATATATATATATATATATATATATAAAACGATGCAGCAGGACACACAAGCAAAAGACAATTAAAACTAATGAGGTTTTGAAGACACTCACTTTTGGACATGATGTTATAGTCGATTGGGTATCTGGTATTTCATCTCGTTGTCCGATTTGATGTTGGGATTTTGGGGAGTTGAATATTACACAAATGAATAAGGATGGGGTCACCTATTATTAGATATGTTCCGAAAATGAGTTTGCTAATAAACTCTTGATATTGTTTTCATTTTCTATGTGCACAAGAGGTGATAAGATTCTTGTTAAGCCATGGGTAAAGGGTCGTTGTTTCCTTAGTGTATCGAGGTGGAACGTGCATTTCAATCCTCTCAAAGAACTCCCTCGGTGTAAGGTAGTTTGGGTTAAATTGCCTAGATTACCTATAGAACTGTGGATGAGAAGAGTCATTACTAACATCGGTAACGCGATTGGTAGATTTTTTTTCCTAGGTGAAAAGAGTTTCATTGTTGTGGATAAGTGGGTCACCTCGGTACTGGTGTAGGTCAACTTCTCTACAGGTCCTTTACCTGAATTGGAGCTCAAGTGGGAAGGAAACCACCACAAGTAGCGTATTGACTATTGGAGGATACCTTTTAGATGCCTTTCCTACCACGAAATGTGACATCGAATTCAGACTTGTCCAGGGTGGGGTAAAAGGATGCCTAGAAGAATTAGAGGTAATTTTGGTTTGATGGTTGTGTTCATGGGTGTGGATACAAACTCAGTGACACATTCATTGGATTCCACGAGTATTAAGCCAACTTCATTTTCCTCATCACCTTGCATTAATTCTCAGCCTCCTTCCTTAAAAGTGGATGTTGTCAAAAAAGGAAAGGGCCAGGAGTCTGATAATCCTCATATTATTCCCTTGGACCCTAGGACTAAGCTACAAGGTATTGGTTTACAACTTAAACCCTTGGTGTGCACTCTATCATTCCCT
This sequence comes from Pinus tabuliformis, assembly GCA_031772625.1. Classification (NCBI taxonomy): domain Eukaryota; kingdom Viridiplantae; phylum Streptophyta; class Pinopsida; order Pinales; family Pinaceae; genus Pinus; species Pinus tabuliformis. The sequence continues at coordinate 430,726,021 of CM062814.1, read as the reverse complement.
CCAAATTCTTATATTGGTCATTCACTTGAGGCCGTTGGTCAATTTTCCTTTGATATACATGGAAATTCTAAAATAAATTCATTTGACAATGGGGAGTATAGGTTAGAGAGTAGATCCTATGGGGTATTTAATCACAGAGTGGATACATAGGATAAGAGAAAGACCTTGGAAGAATCTACATCACCTATGATACCTTCTGTGAATGAGACTCCTTTAAAAGAGGTGATACCTTCCACTTCGACTCATACTTCCCCTGAGATTATATTTTCCCCACCCATTCCCCTCGAGCCTCTACCTATCTACTCTACAACATACTCCCCTTTTGGAGTCTCACCCCCATCAATGACGAAATTTGTTACTACCCAAAAAAGGGAAAAAAGGTAAGGCTCCTGGTAATTCTACCTGTGTTTCTATTTTGATTCAACTTCAGGAGGATTTTACAAACCTTCAGGGGACTCCTTCTCCATGGGCGCTTAGATAATTTCGTGACTATCATGTTTCAAGATGACTATTGTGTCATTGAACATGCCAGTACTTGGGATGCCTCTAAGAAAAATGCCTTGCGACATATACTTAAGGTACATAACCCAATTTTAATTCTTATACAAGAAACTATGTCTTTGGTTGTGAAGGCAAGAAGATTTTTTTTTAGCATGTGCCCTGGGTGGAATCTATGTGTGATAGATGCGTGGGGCCATTCCTAGGGTTTGGTAGCTATTTGGGACCCCTTGAGAGTCTGTTTCACTCCATACTACACTTTGGATGGTATTTTGCTAACTAGTATGTTTAGAGGTACAAACAAGAGATTTCACATCCTTAATTGTTATGTACCATATTCAAATAGGAGAGTTTTCTGGGACAATGTTGTTTCAAGGGGTCTTATCAGTATTGAAGGGTTAATTTTAGTTGGTGACCTAAACCTCACACTTTTGATATGTGAGGTTTAGGGTGGAAAAGGAAAATTGGATCCAAAAGTTGTATATTTCAAATAGATTTTTGAGCAACATAATCTAGTGGATGTGGTTCTAGTTCCAATTCTCCCAACATGGAAAAATGGTAGAGTGATTGTGTTTGGAATAGCGAAAACATTGGATATATTTTTGATAAAGGATAATCTATTATTTTAGCTAGGTGGTTGTAGGTCGTGGATGGTTGTGTTTGGGCTTTCAAACCATTTGTCAATTTCTTAAATGGAACGAGTTGCAAATGTCATACTTTCAAATTCAGTCACGTGTGGTTGAAGGAGAATGATTTTTAGGAATTAATAGATTCTTTTTGGACCAACAACCCTTTATAGGACTCAGGAGGTGCTGGGTCACATGAATATGGTTTACTAGAAATTGAGGCAATTAAAAAAGAGAGTCAAAATATGGGAGAGGAAGAAGAAGAAAGAGCTTATGGATGAATTGGAAGTAATAGATGAGAAGTTGGAGTACCAGGAAGATCCATCTCATGTGGATATCTTCTCTTAGTAGGTTTTACATGAATGCCAAATTTTGGAACATAGGAAGAGATCTATACTAAGAATTCAAGAAGAGGGGCGATGGCTTAAAATCAAGCAATTTGGTTACAAGAAGGAGATTGGAACACTAAGTATTTTCACATATACACCACACAAATAAGGGGGAATAGTGTTATATGGAAAGGGAATCGATAGGATGGAGAGGTGGTATAAAAGTTAGATGACATATACAAGGAAGTTGCTCAAAATTGTAAAGCACAATATACAGTTAGAAGTGATCTAGAGATTGAACATCAAATTAGGGTGGCACAGTATATCCCAAAGATTTTCTCAAATGAATACAATGATTAAGTTGGTCAACCTACATTATAAGAGGTGGAAAGGACTCTTAGAACATTTGCAAAAGATAAGAGTTTGGGTCCAAATGGTTGGATAGTTGAACTCTTTATCTTGTTTTTCGACTTGATGGGCAGGAATCTTCTTCATATGGTGGAGGAGTCCAAAGTTTCTCTAAAGATTATAGGTGCCTTAAATTCCATATTTGCGGCTTTAATTCTGAAGAAATATAAACCATTAGTTTTTAATGATTTTTGTCTGATTTCTCTTTATAATCTTTTATATAAATTGATTTCCAAAACCATTTCACTAAGAATAAGAGATAAACTATTTGTACATTTCTCTCTAGAATAATTTGGTTTCTTGAAGCATTGTTAAATACATGACACTATAGATGTAGCGCAGGAATGTTTACATATGATTAAACCAAAACATATTAAAGCCTTGATGCTGAAACTAGATCTTGCAAAAGCCCATGATTGTATTGACTAAACATTCCTAAAGTTGGATTTATATAGATTGGGGCTAACATTTGTGGGGGAGTGGATCATGGCTTGTATATCATTGGTACATTTTTTTATCCTCATCAATGGTATCACATCTACTTTATTCCAAACTACTAGAGGATTAACACAAGGTTGTTCTCTTTTTCCATTGTTATTCTTGGTTGTTATTGAAAGTTTTAAGAGGATGATATTGGTGAAAATACAAGCTAAACATATCTTTGGGATCATGATCAGAAGGAATACTAATCTATAAATCATCTCTATTTGTTGACGATGTTATTCTATTTGGAAAAGGGGATTGAAAAGAATGGCTCACTTACTCAAGGGTAATTGAGAGTTTTATCAATGCTTCAGGTTTGGAGACTAATAAGTTGAAATCTCACTTCATTGATTCAAAGGTGGAAGATGATACAAAAAGGACTATCACAGATTTTTTCACTATGAAGAGCCAACCATTATCAAGTGGCTTTACTTACCTTGTTTTTTCTCAAAGAAATTGATTATTGAATTGAGGATTGGGTTTGGCTCATTAAGAAATTTGAAAATAAATTGATCAATTGGTCTTCAAAGTGGCTCTCAATTGGAGGTAGGTTGATGCTTGCAAAGGCCTCTCTACAAAATCTCCCAGTTTATTGGATGATGGTGGCAAGAGTTCTTGTTAACATATTAAAAAAATTAAGATCCATTATGGCAAACTTTATTTGGTCAGAATCAAAGGATTGAAAAAAATTCCATTTGGCTAAATTTAATGATCTTACCAGACCGACTAAAGACATTAGATGGGGTCTGAGAAATATCTTCTAGTATGGATATAATTTTAGAAAAATACTTCAAATACTGAGTGTTTATAGTTGGATAAGGTTTCAGAAGCAGTCGAAGGGTAAATATTCTTACATATGGAGAAGCTTAATTTCCATAAATTAATGGATATCAGGAAATTTCCAGTGGGTTGCGAGTTTGGGAAAACTTATAGTGGTGGGAGAGGATAACATAGTTGGGACATCAAGATAGATTAACTTATCCCTATAATTAAAGGAGATGCTCAGGTCAAAAGATATATTTTACTTATGTCAAATATATAAACTAACTGATCCTATAAGATGTGTTCCAGGATGGTTTTCGGCACAGGAAATTGGACTATCAATTGAATAGGCTCAAGAGTGGTAGACATATACCCAAGAGTTAATACATGCTGGGATTTTTCTAAACCAACATGTAGATAACATTAGCTTGAAAGGATTTGGCATTGATGGTGCTATTTTCGGTCAAAGATGCATATTCACATATAGCAAAAACATATGCACCAGAGGAGAGACAATGGTGGTTTACTAAGATATGGTGATGGAAAGCACCATTAAAAATTAAGTCGTTCATTTGGATGATTCTCAAAGACAATATACTCATACATGGTAATTTAAAAAGAAGCGGGTTTTCTAGACTTGGTATGTGCACATTTTGTGAATCCAAAGATGAATCCACCATACATTTATTTCTGCAATGCAATTTTTCTAAGTGTCTTTGGGGTGAGGTGAATGAGATGTTGGGAATCCATTCAAATTGGAATCATCTCTCCATTAGTGATTGTCTATTGGAATGGTCACAAAGGAATCACATGCATAAGGAACTTCCTCTTTTTATATTTTGGTGTCTTTGGAAGAGGAGGAATGCCAAATTATTTGAAGGGAAGAATATTTCATTCCCTTTCTGTTGCACACAAGTGGTTGGATATTACTTGGAAACATATGAGTCAAACAAGATACACAATCACAGAGTTAAACAGTTCTAGGGACATGCAAGGATTTATCCCATAACTTTTTTTGATAGGGCATCAATGAATCTTGATTGTGGGAGTAGAGGGGTTCTTCATCTATATAACTCTCACAGATACAAACTTTTTAGAACAGCGAAAGAAGCTCAAATCAAAGGGCTGAGTTATTGGCTTTATGGTGCATCTTATACTTTGTTAGGATGAAAGATATTTCATATCTGAAGGATTTTGGAGATTCCAAGGTTACCATTGACTAGATAAATGGTGATGCTAGGTTGGATGCACCATCCCTTACAAACTAGAAAAACAAGATTAATGATATCATCCCTTACTTCAGGCAGATCACTTTCCAACAAGTATTTAGAGATATGAATACAGAGGCAGATCACCTATCGAAGAGAGGAGTTGTTGCTACATTAGGTATCATGTACCATGAAGAATATATGGAGGAGAAACTATTGGATAGGGGGAACATTCCTCTCTTCCCAATTGTGTAGGATTTTGGTAATATGGCTACTTTTAGGAGGATCCTGTCCACAAGTACTTGTTATTTGTGCTAGCATTTTCAGTTTTATTTTAATTTGGGTGGTTAGATTAATACAAAATATGTAGGTATATGTTTATTGAGATTGTATATATGCTATGGAAAGACTATGCTATATAGTCAATGAAGATTGAAAAATATGAATATATTGATCATATAATGAGAAAAATTTTGTATGATATAAAAAAATTCTGCTATAAAACATGTCACATATTTTCTTACTCTTAATATATATATATATATATATATATATATATATATATATATATATATATATATATATATATATATATATATATATATATATTATATATATATATATATATATATATATATATATATATATATATATATATATATATATATATCACACACACATAAAAACTCATTATATACATAATAAGTAACTAAACATTTTATTTTTCATTTAATTCTTTTAATACTATCTAAAAATATTAAATTTTTAATATTTTTAAAAAACTATATATATTATTAAAATATAATTTTTTTTATATATAATTAATTTATTTTTAATAAATTTAAAAATAAAATTTTACTTAAAACATTTATATATAAAATTTTCATTCTCCTATATCTAATTAATCATTATATGCTTGTAAACATTACCAAATTATAGTAATATGTTAACAATAATCATTTAATTACTGAATTAAGGTTTTTGTGATCCATATATTGAATAATGAGAAAAAATTTGGTGAAAATCACATCATAAGAGCTATGTCGATGCATTTCTAACCATCCAGCATGGTTCATCGTTAGGACAAGATGGAGAATTAGATCATGGCAACAGATTAAATAGAGAGGTCAAGGTGAAGGCCCTTAAAATTTTTAATGGTTAAAATAAACGACTAGTGTTACACAAAATATTGTCACCATGACTTTTGCAGTCAGTGTGAGTCTATCACCACTCATATTGTCCTCCTATGCAAGTCTCAAACCTTAGCTCTTCATGTCAAGCCTTAAAAATGATAGAAAGTCTTTGAAAATCTCTAAAACTCTGGTTCCACACTTTCTCTTACCATTACCTACGGTCCCACACCCCTTGGTCATGTTCCTTGCGGACTTGCCCGCTCTGTCCATAAAGGAATGGGTGCGGACCCCTGTAAAAGTAAAAAAGGCGCAAGTTTATTATTAAAAACTCACTTTGGATTGATTCTGGATGCTTCTAGAAGGAATCTTGAGGTGGCAAGTTCGCTCCTAGGTGGTTCATGCATCCCATAACGAAAGGAGCTAACCCCTTGTTGAGAGGAGCTTATCCCTTTGAAGGAGGACTCTATCCCTTTGAAGGTGGACCTGGTAACTTCCCTCCTCTGCACTATAAATTGAGGCATTGGGCTGCTTGCTAGGGAGGTTGAAAGCTGAACATTTTTTAGCGTAAATGTTGTTGGAATTTAGACTTCCTACTTGAGCTTGAGAGGAGAGATTACATGCCTTTTGGCTTCTTTGGGAAGAGAGTGAAACTTGTCAAAGTAGAGGAGATTCTTGATGGACCCTGGGAGGAGCTTGTACAGCATCAAGGCACCAAGGTTGTAAAGTTCTTCTTTGTTTAAAGTTAATACAATCATATTCATATTTCTCAATAAATTGTCTTCTATGGTTTATTTCACGAATTCCTTGATCATCATGATAAATATGGTTTATTATATTAGCTATGCAGGTGTTATTTGATGTGTGCATGTTTGTGTTTGCAGGTTCTTTAAAAAGGAGCTCATTTGGATGAACAGAGCGTGGCTTCCACAAACTAGCACTGGACTTGAAGTAGGGTCTGAAACATCTCTTGGCTTTTATTTATAAATTGCATATTTAGAGAAAGATAGAATTTGTTTGGTTTGCTTGTCGCTAGATATCATTAAATACTAGGGAGATTGGTCTTGTCCGCAAGAACGATTTATCCGCTTGACAAAATGGCGACTCCACTAGGGACTTGAATTTTTGGTTTTTGCCTTTGCTTTTACTTTGACCTGAGAAACTGTTTCTCTGTTTCTAGTTTTTGCTTGATGTGTGTGGGATTGGGTAATTTCATTAGATCTTGAATTGTTTTTTGTTTTTCACACTTTTGGAAGAGGACCGCACGTTCTGGTTGTAACACAGTGCAGACATCCCTGCACTTTTGCTTTACACACAGAGCGGTACCGCACCTGGTTATACTGGGGGCCTGCGGACCCTGTCAAAATTTTGAAAAACTTAAAATATTTTCATTTAGTTAAGCTTAGGATTTGTTTATGTGTTTTAGCCTCTGCCCAGATCTACACGTGTCTTGTCAGAAACTTTTCGTAGGTTAATTCCATTGGCATTTAGGTTTTAGGTGAATTTCTAGAAGTTTTGTGTGCCTGGCTTGATTTTTCGTTTGGTCTTTGTAGTAACTCAGAGCTTAGAAGCCTTAGAAACCTCAGATCACCCTAGTTTTTGTTGGTCTTCTTTATGAGTCTGACCAATTTGTAAAATCTGCCTTTGGTGAGGAATACATCTCGTTTTTCTCTTTGCGAAGCTTCAAAAGAACTTGTGTTGAAAGTTTTGGATTTCATTTTTAAAAAGAAAACAAAAGTTGGTTGTTTTTTTATTAATTTGTTATTCTGAACAAGTTAGTCCTTAGTTTGTTGATAACTAAGTAAAACATCATTGAAAATAAATTTTGTAAGCTTTGACTTCAATTAGTTTTTTAGAATTTATAGATCTCAAGATTAGATTTTTTAATAGTTTTGAGTGTTTTATAAAAAAATAAAAAATAAAAAAATCTCTTTTGAAAAGTTTGTTTTCTGTAGTTTTCATTGTTGAAGAAAAAAGAATTTTTTCGTGAGCATAATTAATAGTCTCATTTTTGAGTTTATTGAAAAAGACAAAAACGTTTTTCTTTTCATTAGTTTGTTAAGGAAAGATTGTTTTTTTCAAGCAATTGCATTCTCAACTCTTTCTTTAGCTAGAAATTCATTGAAGAAAAAGGATTTTTTATCATCTTAGGTGCATTTTTAGTGTTTTAGAGTCGAGTCTTCACACCATAAAGTTTCATCTCCGCACCTTTTGACTTAAGAAACAACCATAAAAAATAACGCTTAAAGTAAAATCTATCTAGTAATCTTTTTATTTCTAGGGCTCTTTATCACCAACATAGCTTAGGCTAGTATCTTGGAGTAGAGAGTAATTAACTCTCCAAGGCAGTAAAACAAACAAGTAGCTATATCTTGTGGTAGGAAATAAATTCCAATTGTTACATCTATGCTCTGGGTAGCTCCTCTTAAAGGAGTCAAGCAAGAGGTCATATCCGAACCAGTGGGGTAATCAATCCTTCCTCATTGGGAACGATATCAGATATACACATATTAAAAATGACAAACCTCGGATTAACCATTGTCGAGGAGCCTGGGGTCACTTGTTGGTAAACCTTGGATTATGTCAAGGAGCCTTCAAGGGGATTGAGCTTTGCTACTCTGCCCTTGCATGTGTATCGGATCACAGACTATTCCCCCAGGTATATTTGTTTCCGTTGGTAACCATAGTGACCATAATCTATAGGATTCTTTCCTAAGGTGACGGTGGAGGGAAGATCCCACTGTACCTGGAGCAGACGTCGACTAGACTCACTTGGATTTTCCGGGGGGTTCTCTTCACTCGAGACGTTTAGTGGAGAAACTTGTGCCAGTCTATTCATTAAGTAGGTTGTCGGGGTAACTGTTCCAACCGCCATTTCTGTATTGAATTCTGCGACGTTGGATTTCATCACCAACTAGTGTTTTCGGTACAGAAATTTATTGTTTGTGTGTGGTTTGACCTCCTAGATTCTTTAGGCATGTGCATCAAGTTGTTTGGTTCTTTAGAGACTTTAGGTGGTTTTCATTGAGATTTTTCTTTGTTTGTGTGTGAAGTAATTAAAATATTTAATCGTGGCTGAATTACCGAGGCAGTCCCGTAGACTTCGGGGCCAACCTCCTGAGTTTTCACCAAGCCAGCTTGAAGGGCTACGAGCTCTTGTAACTCCTAGTGACAGTAGAGTTGGGTCACCAGAAGAAGGAGAATCTTCTTTAGTTGTGCATCCTGATTATCAAGTTCAAGCACCAGAGTATATTATTGAACTTGTTTCATTTTCTGAAGTTACTGGTAGTTTTTCTTCTACTAGTGAATTAGCCGAGGAACCTGAAATTTCTGAACCTGAAACTGAACCTGCTACTACTCCATCATCAGGATTTTCCTCTCCAACTTCCAGTGGTCCTGGTTCACCCAAGGTAGGAAGAGTCATTACCCAAAATCTTCCTTCTGGACTTATTTCTATTGAAGAACTTGATACTCCAGAAGAAGGTATACCTATCCCTAAAAATCAACCAACTATAGAACTTAGGGAGCATGAATCGATCTTTTACAGTCCACCTAGGAGGGACGCTTGGTATCTTTCATTGACCAATTTTCTAGAAAACCTGAGACTAAGTTTTTCACCACCTCGTATTCCTTTTCATCCAACACCTAGAGGTTATTATCCTCCTTTGAATATGTCGAGACAGTCATCCATGTTTTCTAAATCTCCAGAAACATTTTTATATGGCGGACCTATTGAACAAGGGTTATTAACTGGTAATAACAGAACTAAGCCGTTGAGTGTAGAAGATATTCTTATGATGTCAGGTACTATTCCAAATCCGCAACCTCAACGTAGTCAGTTACTGCCTGGGGGGCAACCTCAAGGTCCTCAATTATCGCCTGGGGGGCAACCTCAAGGTACTCACTTACCACCTGGGGGGCAACCTCAAGGATAGTACATACCTTCGGGACAATACATTCTTCAAGGTCAACCCCAGACTCAGTACGTACCTCAAGGTCAACCCCAGTATCAATATATGCCTCAAGGTCAACCCCAGTATCAGTACGTGCCTCAAGGTTATCAACCTCAAGGTCAGTACCCAACCCAAGGTTTCCAACCACCTTCAGGTCAATCATTTGTCCAAGGAGCTAGAAATGTACCTTTGAATTATCAACCCTACCCTCAACCCGGTTATGGTCCTTCATATGCTCAACCTTCTATGGGTCCATACCTCGGAATGAACATAGTGTGGGATCCATTTCAATCTCAACAGATCTTGCAATTGAATGTGCAGTTGTCATCTCAATCTGGACAACCCTTGGTTTCTGGTTCAACCCAGCAACCTATCCAGCCTACTATTCAAACTTCCGCACCTTCTGTAGTTTCTCAGCCTGGGCCTAGTTCCACTCCGCCTCAAACGACTGCGACAACTGCTGCAACATCTGTTCCATCTACCCCACCTACTTCTAGAGTATCGACAGCTCCGGTTTCTACTGTTCCTGCATCAATTCCTCAAGCATCTTTACCTCAGTCTGGACCCACAATTCAGACTTCGGTTCAAATGCCTATAGGACAACCTGGTCCAAGTACGGTTGTCACAAGTCAACCTCAATTTACTTATCAATCGTACCAGGGACAGTACCAATTCGGTCCTGCTGTGCAGAACCCAGTCTATCAGTATCAACCGTACCGTGGATATACTTATCAGCAAACTCAACAACCCCAGTACGGTCCGGTTAATCTTGGTTTTCTGGGAGGATATAATATCCCAAATTCAATTCCAATTCCTAGTTATCCTGAATATCCTCCTCCTGGGGCTGGTCTCATGACCCAGGGTTTTCGAGACCCTAATCGTCAGTTACCATTCATTGCAACTTTGGACTTGCCTGACTTGTCGCGCCTTACAAACGATCCGATTAATTATCTTCCGTTTTGGCTGCCAATGCCGAATAAGTTGCCCGGTGACATCCCAAAGTTTGAAGGTAAATCAGGAGAGGATCCGTCGAACCATGTGATGACTTATCACCTCTGGTGTGCATCTAACTCCATTTTAGATGATTCAATTTGTTTACGGCTTTTTCAATGCACTCTAATTGCTCTTGCGGCCAAGTGGTACATTGAGTTACCGCGAGCCACTTTTTATAATTTTAGTCAGCTAGCTACTTCATTCTTAACTCATTTTCAATTGCCAGTCAGATATGACAATGGCACGGAATTATTAACTTCATTAAAACAGTCAATGTCCACTTATATTGCAGATCACATTCATGAATGGAGACGTCGACGACGTTTAGTGAAAGTTTTTATTCTGGATCAAATCTTAGTAGAATGGTTTGTCAAATCATTATTGCCTAAAATCACTGAGGATGTAGCTAAGGCAAGAGTCATTATTGAAGAGCAAGTAATTGCTCAAGCTCAGTACCTTGACCTCGTTTATACGCAGTTAGGTACCTTACACGAGAAAATCCCCGACCTTCCTAAACAAAATCAAATAACTGCAGCTCCTTTAGGGTCTCATGCCGCTGATGGTATGATTGGTACAGTTAATACCAAAAGTAAGAAGAAATCTTCCAAGAATTCTTCTCCTATCATAACTTTACCAGATTCCCCGACAGGAGACTCTTCCACGGAAATTTCTCCCGATATTCATGTTGTAGAGTCATCTACGGCCAAATCAAAATTTGGCGGTAAGAAGAAGGGGAAGAAGAAAAATAAATAAGATAAAAATTCAAAAGAGAAACCAGATAAAACGGAATCTACTGATGAGAAACGTAAACCTCGTTATCCTTGTCTCATTTGTGACGAAGAGAATTTTACAAGAGACTACCCTCATCGTGCTGAGTTTGCGAAAATCGTCAAAGGTTCTCAAATGCCTGTTGTCTTGAAGGATCCTTTTCTTAGTCAAGACAGTAAGATGATAATTTCTTCCTCAAATGCCTCAGAAGAACCCATAATGATGATGTCCCATGTTAGGATTGCGACACGATCGCCAGATTATGGAAGTAAAAGTCTTTTTGGTGGTAAGGAAGCAGAATCTTCTAATTCGAACCCATCAACTTCAACTCCCGGTTCCGATCCACTACAGATCGAGAAACCTAACCCAGACTTAGTAATCAAACCACCCGCCAAGGGTATACTTCAAAAGTCAGCTTTCAATCCACATGCGAGAGCTGCTCAGAACTATAACATTGTTGAAGATCTAGCTATTTCACCTTCAGCAATGTCAGCTTTGGAGGTGCTGCAATCATGTCTAGCACAGCGTAAATTGCTATTGTAGGCTATAGGAGCTGTTGATATTCAGGACTCGAACCTTATAATATTCGATTTAGAAAATAGTACACCTCATTTACCTCATCAAATGGCTTTCCATATTCCAGTGTTAGTAAAAAATAGACCTTCTTATAAGACTGTAATTGATGAGGGAGCTTCAACGTGTATTATGTCGATCCAATGTTGGAGATCACTTGGTTCTCCTACACTTAATTAATCCCCGATGATTCTAAAGGCTTTTGATGGCCGTGGGTTCTATCCTTTTGGTATTCTACAGGATTTACCTATAGGGGTTGAAGGCAAAACTGTTAATCTAGATGTGGAAGTGGCTGATGCCCCTCTAGATTACAACCTTCTCTTGGGTCGTAGTTGGTCTTACGCTATGACTGTTGTTGTTTCATTGGTCTTTTGGCTTATAAAGTTTCCTCATAATGGAAAGATCATAACTATAGACCAGCTAACATACTTTTCATCCGACCCAACCTCTTCTGAAAGTATCCAGCATGTCGGCAAAACAACTATCCCTTATAAGGATGTTGGAGTAGGACTAGTTAAAGATTCTGGTTTACTAGGAACTTTTTCCTTTCCTCCTCCCAACGTATCGCCTTCTACTGCAACCATTCATATGATTTTATCAAACACTATTGTTTATGATGATCCTTGGATCATACCTTCCGAATCTGAGATAGATTCATTTGGTGATGCTATGCCTTTGAGTCCATATGAAATTGCGTATCAGGCCGTACAGTCATTTTCCGACCCTTCTTCAATCGAAATTGACTTAATGAATTTGGTCCATGGAGAATCACTTTCAAAATCAAACTCAAATTCAACAGTTTTTTCCGAACTTGTTCACACTGATGAGCAAATTCATGAAATCTTGTGTGTTGATGATTTACCATGGGAAGATCTTCATCATAGATCTTCATTCTTACCTGAGATTGATCATTTTGAAAATGATTTTTAATATATTTTTATGGCTAAATATGTCAAAGAACCTCAGAATCCATTGCAAAATTCTGATTCTGAGTTAAATTTGGGAAATATTTCTCAAACTGTTCCTATTGACATTTCCGTTAAACCTGGAATTGTTGAAAACATTCATATAGGTGCCTCTTGTACGGAAGATGAAATTCAAACATATAAGGTCCTATTTCAAGAATTCCGCGACATGTTTGCCTGGTCATATGAGGAAATCCCAGGAATTGATCTAGCAATTGTTGTTCATGAAATCAAAACTTACCCGGATGCTAAACCCGTCCGGCAACGTTTGCGTTAGATTCACCCGCAAAAAGCTATTGCTATTAAAGCAGAAGTTGAAAAATTACTTAAAGCAGGTTTCATTTATCCAATTCCCTTAACGGATTGGGTATCGAATATTGTTCCTGTTAACAAAAAGCAAGGAACAATAAGAATATGCATCGATTATAGGGATATTAATCGAGCCTGTCCAAAAGACAATTACCAAACTCCCTATATCGATCAAATCATTGATGATTGTGCTGGTAGTGAAATATTCTCCTTTATGGATGGTTTTTCTGGTTATAATCAAATAAATATTCTACCTGCTGATCAACCAAAAATGGCTTTCATTTGTCCATGGGGGACATTTGCTTATCGCAAATTACCTTTTGGGCTCAAGAACGTCGAAGCAACTTTTCAAAGAGCCATGTCTTACGCGTTTCATGACATCAAGCACATTGTGCAACCCTATCTTGATGATTTACCTGCTCATTCATTACGTAGAACCGATCATCTCATTCATTTACGAGCAATCTTTATGAGATGTAGGAATTATCGAATTAGGTTGAATCCACACAAATGTGTTTTCTGTATAGAAACGGGTCGGTTACTAGTATTTGTTGTTTCGAAAGCCGACATTCGCGTCGATCCCTCGAAGGTTGAAGCTATTGTCAAATTTCCTCCTCCTTTGACTCTTCGCCAACTCCAAAGTTTGCAAGGGAAAGCAAACTTTTTACGTCGATTCATTCCTAACTACGCCGAGATCACAAAGGGTTTTACCAGGTTGTTGAAACATAATACTCCATTCTTTTGGGATGAGATAGTTGAAAAATCTTTTGATGCACTAAAACATGCGTTGACCCATGCACCATTATTGCATCCTCCCAACTACAACTAGGACTACTTCTTATATCTCGCCGCCTCTCATTCCACCATCGGAATGGTGTTAGTTCAGGAAGATGAATTCGACACTAAACATGTGATTTATTACCTTAGTCGAACTTTGAGTCCAACTGAGCTAAAATATTCACATGTGGAGAAATTGGCCTTGGCAGCTATTCAAGTTGTCCAACGATTTCGTCATTACATTTTACTTCGCAAAACTGCTGTAATTTCCGAATGTAACCCTATGATCTATATTTCAACAAAACAATTGCTAGGGGGCAAGTATTCCAAATGGATTGTTATCCTGTAGGAATTTGACTTGGAGTTTGAAAAATCTAAGTCAAAGAAATATTTAGTTTTTGCGGAGTTAATGTGTGACTTCCCGCGTGCTGATACTGAAACTATGGTAGAAGAGCCCATTGCGGATGAATCCTTGCTTCTTATCAGCACTCTTGATCCATGGTATGGAGATATCATAGTTTATCTCCAAACCCAATCCTTTCGGCCTGAAATTTAAAGATCAGAGCATCGGAAAATCCGATTCCAATCCCAACAATACAAGATTATTGGAGATACACTTTATCGTCGTGGGGCGGACTCTGTTTTCCGACATTGTTTAACTCATGAGGAAGCTGAAAGGGTTCTAAATGACTGTCACTTTGGAGCATGTGGCGATCATATGTTTGGGTTTGCCACAGCCCAAAAGATATTGCGCCTTGGCTATTTCTGATCGTCTTTGTTTAAAGATTGTATTGACGCGGTCCAAAAAATGCCACAACTGCCAAATTTTTGATCGAAAGATGCGCGCTCCACCTGCTCCTCTCCACCCTATAATTGCCGTCGGTCCTTTTGCGAAATGGGGTATCGATTTTATTACATGTAACCCTCACTCGGCCGAGGGGCATGCGTATATCATCCTTGCGGTAGATTATTTTACCAAGTGGGTCGAGGCGATGCCTACATTTTCGGCAGACGGCAAAACTGTTGCGATTTTCGTTTTCAATCATATAATTGCTAGGTTCGGTGTTCCACAAGCGATTATCACTGATCATGGGCGTCATTTTCGAAACATTATGATGACTGAACTAACAGATCAAATTGGCCTGTGTCACGATAGTTCTACTCCATATTACCCACAGGCTAATGGTCTGGTTGAAGCCATCAACAAAGTTCTAGTCATTATGATCCGACGAATCATTGGGATTCATAGGTTGAATTGGCATAACATATTATTTTCAGCGCTTTAGGCGTATCGAACCTCAGTAAAAACATTAACTGGTTTCACTCCTTTCCAACTAGTTTACGGTTTGGAAGCTGTGTTACCCATTGAATGCAAAATCCCGTCATTGAAAATGGCCATAGAATTACTTCCAGCCACTTCTGAAGAGGAGAAATGTTTGTTGTACTTGGCTCAGCTAGATGAGAATCGACGTGATGCTACACTAGCAATCGAAACTCATGCCAAACATATTAAAGCTCAGTATGATCGAAATGTTACAGCTTATAATTTTTCGGAAGGAGACCTAGTCTTACTGTACAATCAAGCAAATGATAAGTTGGGCGCTGGAAAATTCGTACCCATGTGGCATGGTCCTTATGTTGTTAAGAGAAAGCTGACAAAAGGGGCCTATGAATTGGTAGACTTTGACGGAGTCTCTTTAGGTAAGCCCAGAAATGGTCTTTACCTGAAGAGATATTATGCTTAAATCTGAGTGTGGAGATTTTAGTTAGGTTAGTTTTCTTTCTAGCTGGTGTGTTTTAGATTAGAAAAGTGTGCTTAGTTTAGAGATTTTTTTTGTCATTATTCCTGCTTATCTTGATTTTACTCTTGATATTGAAAATGTCGACGTCTCTTCAAACATACATTGGTTTCGCTGATGGTGCTTGTCATAATACACGGAACATTTCTTCCGCGGCTTGGGTTATATATTCGCCCTCTGATGAGTTGGTATCTATGCATGGGGTAAGCCTCAGTCAAACAACGAACAACATTCCAGAGTATAGTGCAGTGATTGAGTTATTATCTGAATCCATCTCATTTGGGATTCGGAGTTTGATTGTGAGGTTAGATTCTGAACTCGTTGTATTGCAGCTTAATAGAGTTTATGCCATTAGAAATCCAGTGTTATTGAGATTATTTTTAAGATTTAATCTCTTGGAACGTGAATTTAACTATATTGAATATCAACATATTCCAAGATATTTAAATACATTAGCAGATGCAATTGCTTCTCGAATGTTAAGTAGACATTTGCAATAATCAAACAAGTAAATTTAAAAACATTCCATAACATGTTTTACAAGATAGCCGGTAATAGTGATATAGCATAGCATAGAAGTGTGTCATATATACATCATCTTCGATCATAGGTTGAAAAACACCTTATGATCGGCAAAAATGATAGTAAAAAAAGCAAAAATGTCATATGAGTCTACAACAGGCGATCATCCTATCACTGGTGATGATCATGATAAGAAACCACTGTACGGGCCACCCTACAAAGGAACCTCCTGAAAGGTCCTGGGACCCCAATCACATAGCGTTGTAGCCTAAGAGGAATGTCATCTATGCTAGTCTCTGGAATGTCTGTTGTCAAACGCTCTAGATGGTTTTCCAATTCGGCCAGGGTCTCTGTAGATTCGTCCCGTGGGGCTGGTGCTGCTGCAGCTGGCTGTTTCCTCTCATAGGGCCGGAGAGTGGCTGGTCGCCATGGACCTACATCTGCATTTGAAACTTTTTACTATCAGTTTTGGGACGATTTAAAAACAAAAAAAAATTAAATTAGAAAATGTTGAAAATGATTTTACCTGAGTCATCCCATTGCTCTCCTGGTGGAAGAGCCATGTCTGGGTCACCACGATAATCCATCCCAACATAAGGAAAATCCTGAATCGCAAAAACCTGTTTCTCTAACCAATGAAAATACTCAGGAGGAAATCGAACAACCTCTGAACCCTCCTCAGGATGATGGGCCATAACTCCAACCCAACGCATCAGCTTGGGCTCTCGAGGAAGTCGAGCTTCAACTGAAAGATGTTGTGGGACCAACATTGGGACCCTCTCTAGACCAAAACTCACAACTAAGAAACCATATCCAAATTTTTTTAGTTGTCCGTTCTTGGCTCTAGTCAATTGGCCTTTTACATTAGCCAACACAGCTTCGCACCAGTTGAAGACGGTGCCTCGAAAGCAGTCTACTACCATCCGCATTTGAGATCCAGTGGCCATATGTAGTGTTGCGCTTCTGCAGAGTCTGGTGACAGTAAATGAAATCACTTTGAGTTCAAGACGAGAGATGGTTTTGATATCAATCCCTTTGCCCTTGGTTTGGTCGTTACAAAACTCTAGCCGGAGGTCATCGACAGACTAGCCACCTGGCCTAGTCCCGAATAGAGTCAATTGTTCACCTCTCTTGGGCAAACCAGTCAAAAAGTAAATGTCCTCTGGCTCCATTTCGAGCTGGTGGCCACTAGTTATGAAACACTAGTCCTGCACATTCCACCTGTCCACCAGCCACTGCAAAAAGTCCACCTGGGCCCTCATGCCAGGTATGGCCCAGAATTTAAATAACCCACATGCCTTTAATGCATCAATTGAAGGTTGATGATTGATTGTGCCGAGGTCCACATCCCCGTGCTCCCTTTCCCGCCAGCTAAGCATAATGTATACCCTACATTGAAAGAAAAGGCGGATTAGAACATTTTAAATTGAAGTTTTTGGGCAAAATTTGAAGAATTTGGAATTTTAGAACATATGCTGCGGGGACCGCACCCTCTAAGTTAGAGACAGTGTGTAGGTTCGCACTCTGCCTAAACAGCGAGTGCGGGCCCCTGACTTTTTTCTGCATACGAAAAAGTCGGGGTCTGCAGGTTTCGCATGCTGCGCCTGCAGACCCCCGCAAGTGGACCTTTAAACAAAATTTTTCCAAAAAATCAAAATATAAACCTAAAAACAAAATTTCAAACGGTTGAAACACAAGAGTAAGGTGATGTGGATTACCTGGAGGTGACGGTGTTCGATTCCAACGGACGGAATTTCCGCAATCTTCACGAGAAATTTCTTACCCAAAAGCTCTCTTTCTCACTCTGAAGTCAAATGGTAAAAATGAATTTACAAAAGCCCTTTTTATAAGCTTTTTTTAATAAATGAATTTTTAATTTGTTTATTTTTCACTTTAAAGAGGTAACTTTTGAAGCATTTTTATTTATTTTAAACAGGTATGAGTAATGTTTGAGTGTTTTGTGCAGAATATCGGATTTTCAGGCAAAATTGATCATTTTCGACAAAAAACATTAGAGTCATCTTTTAAGCTCTTTTCTAACTCCTAAAATATGAAAATATTGCCAAGTTTTTCTTTTTTAGCTCGTTAAAATGGAATTAAAAAGACGGTCCACTTACAACTCTTTTCTGACCGTATAAACATGAAAATATTGCTAGATTTTTGTCGTTTCAAATTCAATATTGGTTATAAAACGACATGTCCTTGATCGCTTTTTTACTTTTTCGGATTAGAGACACTAATTATGAAAAGTACTCCTTGATTGTAATGGTCAAGCGGTTCTCTCAAGTATTATTTTATACTTTTCTGGGCTTGGGAGACACAAATTTACGAAAAAGGACAACCATGGAGTTTTCTTAAGTTTTTCTTCCGACTCCCTAAAATTGAAAAACGTCGAGTTTCTCCTATACTGGACTCGTTAAAATTTAACAGTAAAGGACCTGTTCAATTACAAACAGGAACGGACCACTCCTTCTTAGGGTTCGAATTTAAACTAAGTTGGACTCATCCAAAGGATGAGCTTATAATCAAGCAAATGTTATCCTCCTCAAGCTTGTCAAAAATAAAGAGGTACTTGCCAGAAATGGTGGGGGAAAAGAGAGAAAAATGAACCTGTTTGTCATACTTTGTGTCTCAGAAAAACATTTAACCACTCTTGAACACGACACTTTTTGTTCACCTGGGTTGGGAAATCCTTTGCCTAACAGTTAATCAAACCATATTGAAAGTCTTCAGCCGGTTTCTGGGTATTAGCTTTGGGTCAATTGTCACCAAACCATCTGCAGTGTCATTATGTGTTCAAGAGGTCAATGCAAACAAACCATTCATCTGCAAAATATTTGTCATCCATCTAAACCATCCCTAAGTCAGTCCTTGCAACTGTATTTCTTCAAACTTGATCTATGATTTCGTGTTGTGGGCTTACCTACGACGGATCGCTTTCTATCGACTTCAGCTCATTATCTAGAAAGATGATCTAGAAATCGTCAGTACCTTGGGATCTGCATGCCTCAATGGCAGGTTTTCGCCTTCGACGACAGGTTGCATCATTGACCTTTGACCAAAGGATTCCGTGACATGTTCAACATCAACACAACTATTCACATTTCATGGATTATACTGAGTACTTTGAGAGCCATTGACATTACTGGTGGTTTCTCTCACACTTGTTAATAGTTTACATCATTGACTGGTAATCAAGTGGTTTCTACCATGTTCGACTTCGACACATTCATTCACATGGATAGAATCGTACTATTTCGGAAAGTAGAATCAAGACCCTAGATCTAGTTTCCACCATCCAGGCTACGAGGAATTTTGTATTCATTATACAGTGGACTATTTATAAACAGATGGCTGCGTCCATACTGTGTCTACATGTGTCTATATTTGTGATGTATTGCAAGATCATTCCTATATCAGAGCAGTTTAGTTATTTTTCTAGTTAGTTTTGATCTGAGTATGGGAATGCCTACCTCAGCGATGATATGATCTCATATATATATTTTGTATTGAATGTTTTTACAGGTTCCAACCAGGCTCTCCACAAGATGATCCTCGAAATGATAAAGTACTTCACTCTTCTTAGATGATAAATGAAATCCTCATCTACTACAGACTTCGCACTTTAGGGGGAAATCTGTTACACAAAATATTGTCACCATGACTTTTGTAGTCAGTGTGAGTCTATCACCACTCATACTGTCCTCCTATGCAAGTCTCAAACCTTAGCTCTTCATGTCAAGCCTTAAAAATGAGAGAAAGTCTTTGAAAATCTCTAAAACTCTGGTTCCGCACTTTCTCTTACCATTACTTGCGGTCCCGCACCCCTTGGTCATGTTCCCTGCGGACCTGCCCTCTCTGTCTCTAAAGGAATGGGTGTGGACCCCTGTAAAAGTCAAAAAGGCGCAAGTTTATTATTAAAAACTCACTTTGGATTGATTCTGGACGCTTCTAGAAGGAATCTTGAGGTGGCAAGTTCGCTCCTAGGTGGCTCATGCATCCCATAACCAAAGGAGCTAACCCCTTGATGAGAGGAGATTATCCCTTTGAATGAAGACTCTATCCCTTTGAAGGTGGACCTGGTAACTTCCCTCATCTACACTATAAATTGAAGCATTGGGCTGGTTGCTAGGGAGGTTGAAAGCTGAATATTTTTTAGGGTAAATGCTGTTGGAATTTAGACTTCCTACTTGAGCTTGAGAGGAGAGATTACATACCTTTTGGTTTCTTTGGGAAGAGAGTGAAACTTGTCAAAGTAGAGGAGATTCTTGCTGGACCCTGGGAGGAGCTTGTACAGCATCAAGGCACCAAGGTTGTAAAGTTCTTCTTTGTTTAAAGTTAATACAATCAGATTCATTTTTCTCAATAAATTGTCTTCTATGGTTTATTTCATGAATTCCTTGATCATCATGATAAATATGGTTTATTATATTGGCTATGCAGGTGTTATTTGATGTGTGCATGTTTGTGTTTGCAGGTT
The DNA here is from genome assembly GCA_031772625.1 of Pinus tabuliformis. Lineage (NCBI taxonomy): Eukaryota > Viridiplantae > Streptophyta > Pinopsida > Pinales > Pinaceae > Pinus > Pinus tabuliformis. The sequence continues at coordinate 430,705,438 of CM062814.1, read as the reverse complement.
CTTTAAAAAGGAGCTCATTTGGACGAACGGAGCGTGGCTTCCACAAACTAGCACTGGACTTGAGGTAGGGTCTGAAACATCTCTTGGCTTTTATTTATAAATCGCATATTTAGAGAAAGATAGAATTTGTTTGGTTTGCTTGTCGCTAGATATCATTAGATACTAGGGAGATCGGTCTTGTCCACAAAAACGATTTATCCGCCCGACAACTAGTATTGAAAAAATATTCTAAAATATTAAAAAAGACTTAAGTCAAATAATTAGATTAAATCAAATATTTAGATTCTTAATATTTATTATTATTTTTAGATTAATTAAAATCTTTATAAATTAATATTTTCATATATAAAGTCAAACTTTAGATTAAAAATCAATTAAAACAAATTATTAAATCATGGTCAAATGTTAAGAAAAGTACTCAATATAGATTGAGTCAAACCTTTAAATAAATAAATTGAAATTAAACTGATTTGAATGAATTGTATTATAAAATAATATTCTAATATTTAAAGACAGAAGTTAAGATATAAAGGAATAAAACTAATAATTAAGATATGGACAAAAAGAGTAAATCAAATCCTTATAAAAAAAATAATAAAGAATAAGGAATATAATAAATAAACAAATAACGATAACCATGAATATAAAAGATCAATTAATATCTAAAATCATATACAAATCAAAATGATAGAAGGAATCAGAAATGATAAAGGGGTGGTAATAATAATAAATAGATATATATATTTTTTATTTTTTTTTGTAAGTTTGGTAGGACTCTCTGATTTTCGTGTTTAGATGTCCATTATTCACCCCACTACGGGGGCAGGGTAGCCCAAGATTTGAACCCAAGACTTCTGGTTCAGTGAGACTTCATTTTCTTGGCCATTACCACTTGAGCTACCCCAAGCGGACTCATAAAAAATAATTTAAAAGAAAAAATAAATAACAAATTAATTACTTAAAAAATCAACAAAAAGGGGCAGCGACCCAACAACTGTTGATCTTCCAATCATCGTCTCTATTTAGATTTCTTAGCCTCCTTTCAATCTCTAAGGCCTCCCTAAACTTCCGGTCATGGAAAAGATGTATCTTAGCAATGACCCATGCATCTTCAATACAGATGTGGTGTTTTGTCTTTTCCGCGTGTTCCACCAATGATGAGAAGCGAGTCCTCCCATTTTTGATGTTGGTCGCATGCTCATGAATCCTTTGATTTATTGAGCAGTTGGTTTCACCAACATAGGGTGTCTCGCAAGAACAAGGGATCATATAAACACCTTTCATGTCCTTAGGGTCTACCGAGCCTTTTACAGATCTTAGAGAACTTTGAATAATGTTAAGGGGCCTAAAGGTCGAGGGAACTTTTTTCTTCCTAAGAATCCTTGCAATATTGTTAGTGGTCCCCTAGATAAAAGGAAGGTGTGCCCCATAAATTTGATCTTTGGGTTCTTTTTTAATCCTAGAACCATTTCCAACTTTAAGGAAAGCCTTGAGACATTGGTTCTTATTATAACCATTATTAAGGAAAACCTTAAAGAGATGGATTTTCTCACCATCAAGGTGGTCGTCATCAGAAAATCTAAACGCACGAGTAGCTAAGGTGTTGAGAACGCCTAACTTTTAAGCAAGGAAATGATGATACTTAACATGCAGATACCACTCTGTATGAGTTTTCTTACAAAAGACCTGGTGGGAGAATGTACCATCATCTTTCCTGGAAATCAGGACCTTAAGAAAAGGGAAGCTCTTGTTGACTTGAAATTCCATAGTAAACTTAATGGAGCTAGATTGATTATTAAGATGTTGGAGAAATAGATCCAACTTATCTTGACCATGAGGCCAGAAGATGCAGGTGCCATCCACAAACCTCTTCCAAATCTTTGGTTTAAATTGAGCAGAGGCCAAAGATTTTAATTCAAAGTCCTCCATGAACAAATTAGCCACTACAGGGGAAAGGGGGGAACCCATGGAAACACCACAAGTTTGTTCATAGAATTCCCCTTCAAAGCTGAAGAAGGTAGAGGTAAGAAAAATTTCAACCAATTTAGTAGTATCAGGATCTGTAATATGATTGATGACTTCCATGGCCTCATTTATAGGGATATTTATGTAAAGGGAGACCACGTCAAAACTCACAATAATGTACCCAGGATCAAACCTTATACCCTTTAACTTATTGACAAACGATGCAGAATCTTTGACATAGGACTTTGTAAGGCCAACAAGAAGTTTCAATTTCTTGGCTAAATACTTTACCAGAAGATAGGTCGTCCCCCTATATTGTTGACAATAGGTCTTAGAGGAGCCCCCTTCTTATACATTTTAAGAAGTCCATAAATTCTAAATAATAAAATTACTTTCAAATATTATTTAAATCAGTAAAATTAAATTTCAAATTTTAATCTAACATAAATTATATATAATGATGATATAATTAATTTCCCATATCAAAGTTTTACAAATAATTTAACCAAAAAATATATCAAATACTATATTACCAAAAAAATTAAAATATATATCCACATAACATCCTCCAAGGCCCATTGGTTATTTCTCTCATTAATAACTAGTCATGGCAATGCTACCCAACTCATTAATTTTGAAATTCTTAATAATCCCTCTTTTCTCTCCACCTTTACCTCATTTTTATTATAAAATAATTGTAAAAATAATTTATATCTTATTAATTATGTCTTCTAAATTTTTTATTAGTGTATTGATTATATATATATATATATATATATATATATATATATATAGTTTAATTAATAGATGAAATGGTTTTTTTATGGTTAATTTTTAACCAAAATCTAGCAGAAATGCTTAAAAACTTGAGTTTAAGTTATTTAATATGTAGAACTCAAGTTCCCGGGGATTTTTCTAGGTGTTGAATCCATTTATGCATTCAAAAATGTATTTTAAACAATAAAAAGTCACAATCTTGCTTGAAATTATATCATCAAATTATGGTGAAAAATACTATTTTGTTCATAAATTAGAATAAGCCTATAGATATATATACTCACATTATCAAGAGAAATTCATGTCTTCTCTCATTTATTACCAAAGCCTAAGTGAGGAGGTAGGATGGCAAGATTACCTAGAAAACATTGAAAATAAGGTTTCAAAACTTATACCCTCATTTGGATATGTTTGTAAAACATGGAAGAAAGATACAATAAAAAAAATTTAGTTGTAACAAATCAACCTTTTTGTGAAGCATAGTAAATGGGAATCAAGAAAATAACTTATTTGTGATATTGATTAAAGTTAGTTGTGGCTCATGAATATGAAAAGTGTTGCTAGTCCCAAAATTGAGTTCTTGATGTTAAATTACCTTACTAATGAGAGGTTATAGAGTTAATTTTGCTCCTAAAATGATTTTTAGGATTAGGCTCTGAGCCAAACCACCAATAATTTTTTATAGCCTTCTTCCAAAATGGCTATTAGTTATGTCTTTCGTTGAAGAAATAATAGATATAAAATTTCATCGACTAGCTTGTTTTGTGACTTTGTGTTTTGGTTTTTCCATATGTCGGGGAGTGATTCTTGAATTTCACTATCGATAATTTGAAAGAGGATCAGCCACCATCTCAAAGAGAGTAGAAAGTGGAATTAGCGAAGGTAATTCAATTAAAAAAAATTAAGATATTATTGATGGGTTGGTTTTGAAAATCGTTAGTGTTTAGTATTGTGCTTTTTAAAGATGTCAAATGCTTTTATGATTTTTTATTTAAATGAATCAATTAAACGAGAGGAATTATGTAACTTATAAATTTAAGTTGTATATTTTAATGGAAAGATGTAATGTTGGGTCAATTGTGTGTGGAGATGAAGTTAAAGGACAATATTTAGAGAGAGGAGAAAATAAGGTGAATGTTTTCATAAAAATGTTTGTAAAAGATAACATTATTCTCTACATAAGGGAGTGCAAAATATCCTAAGAAATATGGGAGGCATTTAGAGTTTACATGAGACAACTAATACAAAATCTAGTATCATTTTTTAAAAACAAGGTTCTCTTAACAAAAATATAAGAAAATGAAAATATTAGTAATTTTCTATCTCGTTAAGGAATTGAAGGATAAATTATTTGATATTGTTGAAAAGATATCAAGCAATGATTTGGTCACTGTTATTTTAAATGGTATGTTAGATGAATATTAGATATTTATCACTAGTCTTGTAGCAAGAAAAAAAACACATGCAATTGATGATTTGACAAGTATCCACTGCAAGAAGAGGAATGGAAGAAAAATCTTAATAGTAGGTTGTAGAGTTTAGATTCACACGTGTTTTGATTCACAAAGTGATGTTGAGTTTCAATGTGCTTTGATTCGGAAAGCGATGTAGAGTTTAGAGTTTAGAGTTTAGAGTTGCATGCTATTATTGAGGTAAGTTTTTGACATTATGTTAGGGATGCTAGAAAATAATTATCTTCATGAGTCTAAATATAGAAGACATGAAGGGAATTTTGTTGATGGAGAAACAATAGTAAGTGATGATCTAAAAAATATCAAGTTATTAATTTCAAATTTATCTTCATCAACAGAACTAGTTGAGTGCAATGCATGGTTTATAGGTTTAGGAGATTTGTTTCATATGATATGTCATAGAGATTGGTTTGAGACTTATCGTGAGAAAAATAATGGTGCTAAAATCCATCTAGGTGATGATAGATGTCACGGAATAAAATATTATGGTGAAACATGTTATCTTCCTGCATTCCAAAGGAAAATGTAAGGAAACTTGTTACTTGATGCAAAGTCAATAAAATATGTCTCTATTAGTTATTGTGTTGACCATAAAGCTTAAAAAATGTATGATCCTAGTACTCATAATTTTTTTAATGAGTAGAGATGTTATATGTCATGAGTATTCAAGCATAAAATGATCAAGATGTATGAAAAATTCCTAAAGAAGGCATTGAAAGTGCAAAAGCAGAAGAAATTGAAGATCAACAAGATAATGTTGAAGATCAAAGTGGCATTGAAGCTACAAGTAGCCAAAGAACACCAAAAAAAAGTGGAGCAACTCCGCAAAGCAATGAGGCGTTAGGAAGATCAAGAAGGAAAATTCAAACACTATCAAGTATAAAGATTATGCTATGATGACTCAAGTTGTGAGTGTACAATACTCTTTGAATTTTAGCAAGGTAAATATCATAAGGAATGGATGAATGCTATGAAAGAGGAATATGATTCCATAATGAAAAATGAAACTTGGGAACTTACAAATTTACCTAAAAACAAAATTCTTATAGGTTCAAAATGTCTATACAATTTTAAACAATGCTCATGGTAGTGTAGATAAGTTTAAAGCTAGATTGATTGCAAAAGGAAGTTCATGAAAAGAAGGAATAGACTATGGAGATACATTTGAGCCTATAGCCAAAATGAATACCATTAGATTAATTATTACATTAGCTACTAAGTACAATTGGAAATTACATCAATTGAATGTTAAGTCAATATTATTGAATGGTAGAAGTGTATCTTGTTCAACACAATGGTTTTGTACAGTGGGCAGAAAAAATTCTTGTATGTAGGACAAATAAAGCATTGTACAGTATCAAATAGAGCCTGAGGTCATGGTATGTGAAAATTGACACTTTCTTTTCCTAGGAAGGCTTCATCAAAAGTAAGAGTGATCCAAATATTTACATAAAGAAGGAAATATGAATGTTTCTTTGATTTCATGGTATGTTGATGATTTATTCATGACAGGAAGTGTAAAAAAATTGATTGATTAGATCAAAAGTCATTTTATCATAGGAAGTTGAAATGAAGGATCTTGGTTAGATGCATTATTGTTTAGGCATTAATGTTTGAAGAGAATATGGTAAGGCTTTGATTACTTAAAGTAAGTATACAAAGGAATGAATTAGGGTTTAATATGAGTAAATGTAATCCAACATATACTCCATTAGAACATAATGTTAAGCTTTGTAATGATGATGATACAACATGAGTAAATGATACTCTATATTGATAATTGGTGGGAAGTTTAAACTATCTAACCACAACAAGACCTCCTATTGGACATTTAATTAGCATAATCATTCAATTCATGGAGAAAGTCACTTGATACTTGAAAGGGAATGTAGATTTTGGAATTGAATATACTAATCATTTGAATGTTAAGTTGGCAATTTATTCAAATCCTAATTTGGTAGGAGACCTAGATGATGGAAAATTCGCCATTAGATATGCATTAGTATAGGATCTAGAATTGCATCTTGGAATAGAAAGAAGCAGTCATTTGTTTCTTTATACTCAACTAAAATAGAGTATAAAGCATTGTGTGATGTTGTCTATGAAGCAATTTAGCTAAGGAATATTCTCGAAGACATGGAAGAAAGGAAAGGAGTACCTATATCTATAAAATGTAATAATCAAAGCTCAATAAAATTGGAAAACAATCTAATTTCTAATGCGAGACCAAAGCACATTGAAACTCAACATCACTTTGTAAGGAAATAAGATTCAATCAACTTAAATTGATCTAATGTATTGTAATAAAATTGATAATGTAGGAGATATACTTACTAATACTTTGGGAAAGGATAAACCTATAATGTATAAAGACAATGTAGGAGTTATAGAGAATTAATTTCTCCATTAAGTGGGAGTGATAGAATAATTATCAAAATGAAGTTTTAGCAAGCTTATTAGTTATGTCCACTAGACCATTGGGAGTCTATTGAACCTTTTGGAGGTGGTGAGGAAAATTTGTTTCTTTCGCCATTTCTCTTGTGAAGTCCTTGGATTGTGGCAACTTTGTGCCCACTAGTAAAGTCTCTTGTTATTCTTTATGCCTCAATCTACTTCCTAGTTGGCTTAAATGGATAATTGCTTAGATTTTGCGGTGGTTTACAAGTTGATGAACAACCTCTTCACGTTGAGAAAACCTTCTTTTCATCCTTTACTATGTTTTATGCACCATCCCAACATATTCTCAACCTCTTTCCTCTAAGAGGCTCTATTCTACCTCATAGATCAAAATGGGAATATGATATGCCATGGTTCTCTTGCTTTTCTTTTATTGTCTTTGTGGGTTGTGACATTTAGATGAAATAGAAAGACCATCATAAGTCTAGTGCAAGCTATCATGATAGAGAGCAACTTAAGAATCAACCCTCTCCACCCACCATTGGTTGTGTAGGTAACAAGACTTTTCCTTACATACAAGCATCCACATAGCATGGGATACAATATCATCATATCACTCCCTTATTCAAGTGGTTTTTCCTTCATAATCTGATCAACATCCGATAGAATTTTTAGTTCGATGAAAAACTATGATTTCAACGATTGCAATTCATGATTTTGTACTAAGTTTAGAGCTTGAATCCACTTAGATGTTTGAAATTCCAATGTGAACAATGCAAATTGACATTTAAGCCATTCATCATCTATCATATTCCAACAAATAAAGGATTATTTGAATGATTTGTATCAAATATCCATCCACATCACCATGGTATTAATAAGATGTTTTATAAGTAAAGTTCATGACCCTGTGAAATGACCATGGCAATTATTAAGGACCATGTAAGAAATCAATGATTGGCTCAATATTTTTCCATTTTATCTATAAAATTGAAATGTAATATTGAATAAAATAGATGAAAAATCAATAAACTAATAATTGATTTAGTTTAATATTTATCAAACGACGACATAATATTCTATAAACTCTTATTTATTTCGTTAAAAAAAATATTTCCAATAATATGAAAAAATTACATATACCTACCGTACATATGTATCTCAAAACATTACAGAAATATAAACTGTAATTACCCTCACACCCCATCAGGATTTTGGTACTTTGAAATTTATATTTTGGAATTTTGGTAAAGCTAAAATTTTGAATTAAAAAAAAAAATGAAATGATCCCAAATTTTAAGGCAGTTGTCTATAATGTTATTTTTTGGAAGTTTTTCAGTGGATTTTTCTCGTCAAAATCCAGCACCAATTTATTGGAATCGCAAGTTTGATAACTCGTTTCTGCAAAATTAAAACGTCACAGGGGTTTTTCAGGGTGCTGAATCCAAATATACAATTAAAAAACCATTTTAAATAATACAAATCAAGATTTAACCTCAATTTTTTCCACCAGATTCCATCACCGGAATCTCCAAAAAAATCGCATTATAGACAACTCCAATTTTAAATTTTCGCACTTATTAATCGACTCCGTTGTCCACATATAAATGGGGATTTCGATGATATCCACGTACTGTCCATCGCGTAATAATTCCAATCTCGTCGTTGCAGCCTCCCAGTCGATGGCCTGCATGGCGCTCTTCCCGGGAGAACGAAATCCGAGACCAAATCTCCAGCCTGTGCACACGCTCCCACATACGTCATTGACTCAACTGTAAGAAATGAAATGAACAGGAGCAGCAGCGGGAATTACGCTATGAAGCTCGTGGGCGTACTGTGTAGGAGGTAGGTATATATTCAGAGGCATTGTCCAATGAGTCCACAAATTTGCTCCGACTTTGAAATTTTTACTGAAGGGAATTAAGCTATGAAGCTCGTGGGCGTACTGTGTAGGAGGTAGGTATATATTCAGAGGCTTTGTTCAATGAGTCCACAATTTTGCTCTGACTTTGAAATTTTTACAGAAATTTTTCAATAAATTGGTAGGTGTAATTTTTCAATAAATAGTAGGTGTGTTTAAATATGTTTTTTTAAGTAAAAATATATTTTTTAAAATAGAAATAGATTTAATATCATTAAAAGCTTTGAGACACTCAAAAATTTGAATATTAAAAATTATAAACCACATTTCTAAAAATTTCTACTAAATTTTTTTAAAATCTTGAGGTTTCCAGCTGCAGTTCTATATTCAGCAATGGCTATCTATTATACACACTAACTTTAAATATGAACTGCCAGTCATGATTCGGCCAAAGGTATGTCAAGGTTTCATACACTGTGTTCATGCTCATGGGACTTTGATCGGCATAATCGTGACCATAAACTGACAGGGCTTATGAATTTGTATAATGGATAAGCATTATTGATATATATTCAGTCCACTTCAATTTGTATAATGGATAAGCATTGTTGATATATATTCAGTCCATCTCAAGTACAAAATTGTTTGTTGAGAGTTGAAAACATCATTTTCTAATTATTCTATGTTTTAAGATTTTTGGTTGAGATTCAGGAAAACAAAGATTTTTTTGTTATTTACAATTTGTTTTTGAATATATAAGTAGATTTATGGCTATGAAAAATTTTTGGATACTTCAAATTATGCAGAATTCATATATTAAACTTGTGTAAACTTCAAAACGTATAACAATTAAACTAACACAATCAAACAAGAGCACGCATGCCAAAGCTATTTTTGGATCCCTCAAATTATGCAGAATTCACATATCAAACTTGTGAAAACTTCAAAACATATAACAATTAAACTAACACAATGAACTAGCACTCCAAGCCAAAGCTAAATGGACGCATTGATTGATTTTGAAAAGATGTTGACTGAGTATTTAGATAGAAAAATTGGATAGTAAATGTTAAACATCATATGGTGAGTCAATAATTGGTTTATTCTTTTTTAATCTTATTTTGTCTATTAAATATCTTATTTTCATTCCACAAATAAGATTAAAAAGTATTTAACAAATCATTAACTTATTACATGATGAAAAAAATAATATATATCTACTCAAAATGCAACATTTAATACAAAACTAAATATTATACCATCAATTAGATTTTTACCATTATGTTCAACCAATCAACTTAAAACTAACCACTATGTGGCATAGCTATAGATCACTGAATAATATCTATTTACTAGCTCATGCAACATTTAACACTGAGCTGGATGGTATATAGGGAATTGGATTTGAACTATTATATTTAACAAATCTATTTAAAATAAATAATTGTGACATAGTTATAGATTAATGCCATAAAAATAGAAATATTGAATTTAAAATATATTAAAGTATTTACAATTTTAATAAATGTTTTAATCATTTTAATTTAAAATATAATTTTTTTTTATTATATTTAACCTAAAATCACTTGCAATTTGTCCATCAAATTCCATCCCTAACTGCCCGCCCTAACTGTGAGCCACTCGATGGCTTGTGAGGTTGATGTCATAATTGTGTCTAAAATAAACGAGTGATTTACAACGTGTCGCATGTATGAAAAAAACACTAAATGAGCGACGATCTCGTATCGTTTTTGAATTTCCTTTGCCTGCAAGACAGCAGAAACACTGAAGTTTGAGAAGGGATTCTTCATTCTCGTCAACATCCATGCACGTGCATGGCAGTGGCAGAAAGGTGGTTACTGGTAAACACAGGATCGATACTTCAACTCAGTTGGAAGTTGGCCCAGAGGCTCTCTGCCCGGAGAAACTAAATCCCCATCAAATCTGGAGCCTGTGCACGCTCGGACATCGCTCTAATTAAGAGGAAGTACGACGATCAAGAAACGCCGCTTGTGATTTTTCTCCGGCAATAAACACGGAAAACCCAGAGACTAGTGATTTGATTTTGTAGCCTGAAAACTTTTTATCCATATATTCTAAAAATCAATCAAAAATCTAAATCAATAAAGGCAGTCTTCGTTAATGTATACGTCATTAACACACTTCACATCACTGGACATGGATATGGGTGGTCCTTTCACATGAAATAGAGCTTAAAGGGGTATTTTACAAGGTAGGAAGATATAGAATTTGATCGGAAAATTATCCGGGTGAGGTTAAAAAATTTTCCTTAAATTTAAGGAGTTGTTATTACTGGGATTTTTTGTCGTTGGAATCTTGTCGAAAAATTTGAGGTGAAATATTAATTTGTGTAATTTAAACTGGTTTTTTCACTGTATATATGAGTTCAGCGCCCTCAAAAACCCCTAAGGCACTTCTATTGTGCACGGGTTACCCATAAAGCTTGTGATTTCAATAAATTCCTGCCGGATTTTAGAGAATTTAGACTGGAAAAACCCACAAGAAAAGCTTCCAAAAAGTCCCACTAAAGACAACTTGTAAATTTAATAGTTATTTCAGGTTTGAAATTCTTACTCTTCATTGGTAATGATATAAAAAAATGAACAATTTACAAGGAATTTGGTACTTTTCTTTATATCTATATCTCGTGTTATATTATATTTTTGTATAACAATGTTTGAACCTTTAAAGCATAATTCTTTATTAGTGGTATCTTTTAAATACTTGACAATTCACTTTACTATGTAATGTTCTTTACTTAGATTGTTTATGTATTTGTTCACAATTTGCATTGCATGTAAAATATTTGGCCTTGTCTATATGATCGTATATATCAAGGTGCTTACTGTTAATGAATATGGAACCTTGGTTATGTAGTTTGTCTCCTCCCATGTCTTGGGACATAACGTTTTAGTCAATTTGAAATGGCTATCCAAAAATGTACTAATTCTTTTTCCATCTTTCATTTAAAATCTTTCCAACACCTTTTCAATGTACTTTCTTTAAAACAATATTAATTTATGATTTTTCATGTTTCTTATTATTCCCATACCAAGGATTTGCTTTGTTGCACCTTAATCTTTCTTAGAAAACAAATTAGCTAATTTTCTTTTGAGCATATTTATATCCTACATGTTAAACCCTCCAACAAGCATGTTATCCACATACAATAACAAGATAACATAATTGTATTTATCTAGTTTCTTAAAATAAACACAATGGTGAGACTATCATCTACTATATCCTTGTTTTACTATAAACCTATCAAATTTCAAATACAATTGCCTTGGAGTTTGCTTTATACCATACAAGCTCTTCTTCAGTCTGCATGCTAGGTTTTCCTTCCCTTTGACCTCATATCCTTTTGGTTGTTGCATATAAATGTCTTCCTCCAAGTCCTCATAGAAAAAAGTTCTCTTTACATCTAACATTCAAGATGAAAATCTTCTACTGTCACTAAACTTAAAATAGTTCTAATTGAACTCATTTTCAGATGAGAAAATATTTTATCAAATTATATATATTTCTTTTGTGCAAACCCCTTTAGAACAAGTCTAGCCGTGTCACGGTGGCTTCACTGGAGGAGAAATATCATACCATGTGCGTTCATATTGGGGGATATATATTGAGGAAAAAATAACAATATATTCAATGTATAATAAGGGGTAAAGGGTTTTTATATATTGGTTATAAAAAAAATGGAGCTCAAAGTTAATGATAAAATATAAAGGGATATAAAAATGTTAATGAAAAAATGGATACCTACAATATCTAGTGAATGTATGGGCTTTTGTAAATTGAGAAGGTGTGTTGAGTTTGTATTAGTAGGGGGTTAAATAAAGTGATTTTTAGAGGTATTTTTCAATATGTAGTAAAATTAAGGGTGCTGTTTAGTATGAAACGACCACGCGTGCTATGTCAAAGGTTCATTGGGTGAAGCGCCTGTGAGCTTGTACCTATTTTTGTCTTCATTTTCTTCCTTCAACCTATAAACCCATTTATTTTGTAATGCTCTTTTATTTATAGGTAACAATACCAAGTCACAAGTATGGTTATGTGCTAAAAAGTCCATTTCTTTTTCATGTTTTATTCCCATTTATTTCTAGTTCTATTTGCATTGCTTCTTCATATCTTTTTGATTCACCATAATCAGTTAACAATACATAATACTATTGGAAATATTGTTGTCATTGATGTCAAAGATAGAGGGAGACTATATATGTCCAAGATAAAGGTTGGAAAATGAAGGCTATTAGAAATATTTTTTTTTGAACTTTGGATGCCCAATTTGGATATCCTATATTTGAAGGCATTTACTCTAATTTCATAGCTCAAATTGGAGCATAAGATATATGGTTGGAGACCTTTCTAACGATATATGACATTCCCTCTAACTCCATACGAATGAGGAGATATTAAATATTTTGTTGGAATAACCCAACCAAATTACAAGCAGGTTGATCTAATCGGTTTTACAAGTTGGATATATAGGAATGTATAAACACTATAAATAAATGATAAATGAGTTCATTTGAAGTGTATCCAGGAAATAATACATTTGAGGTCACAAGAGGAGTCGAGGAATAATTTTTGGGGTGATTCTTGGAGTCTTAAGGTGGAAGCAAAAATGTGATTTATGAGGTGAATGAGTTATCTTAGCATTTTCACTATAACTTTTCTTATGGAATATTTCTTACCGTGAAATTTTGAGGTGATGGAGAGACAATATTCATGTACCTATGGTTAAAATTTTAGAATTTAGGATGCTATAATTTCAAAGATATGCTTGGAGGAAGTTAGACCTCCTTAATGCTCAAGCTTGGTATTTTCATTTTATATTAACTTCTAGATGTTTCAAAATGCAAAACTTGGAGGATACAAATGGAATACTTTCATGTGCATGTAGTTAAAATTTTAGCCTTTGATTCACAATAATTTAATATATATGGTTTGATGCAATTAGGCTTCCTGAATGCTCATAAAATTTACTTCAAACATGTCAACTTGGTATTTTCACTATAAATTGCTTTTATGATGTTTTAGACTATGAAATATGAAGGATACAAAGAAGATATCTCAAGGTACATATAGTAGAAATTTTAGATCTTGTTTCACTATAATTTTGGAGATATGATATGAAGAATTTATTGTTCGTGAATGCTTTTGAAATCTACTTCAAACAAGTCAACTCGATATTTTCCTATATATTTCTTTCTGTGACATTCTAGACTATGAAATTTGGAAGAAACAAAGAAGAGATATCAAGGTGCCCGTAGTAGAAATTTCAAACATTGTTTTGTTATAATTTCCCTTAGAGAAATTGTGCGGTCTAAAATGGGCCTGAAAACAAAAATGTACAACCAAAATCAACTTTATAAGAACCAATAGGATTCAAGATGATGATGTCAACCATGGGGGATGATTCACCATTTTTGGAGTCAAAGAGTAAAAAGATTAAAAAAATAAATAAATAAATTTCAACTTATATTTTCAACTCGTATTTTCAACTTATCTCCCTATGGTTTTACTCAAATTTTGAGTGTGAGCATTTTCTTGATGCAAACTTTAATTCTTCATCCAAGGAGTACCTATGTTGCATACTTTAGATGGACCCTACTGTTATCTCAAAATCAGATCCTGATAGGCTGCTCGTCAGGTTGACTCTAAGTAACTATTTCAACCTACTTTAGGCTGAGGCTTAGCCTCCTCAACCTGAGAGGGCTCTCTCTTGATGGATTAATGATTTTGATTAAAGATAAGATGGCTAACTCTTATAGAACAACTGTGAAAAATATGAATGGTGGAAACACATTAAACAAAACTATCCATTGGGCTTATGGAGTCAACAACACCTCAATATAACAATGAACTCAACCCTACATGGAAGTCAGGGCATTCAACATTTAAACATTCAGAACATAAACTCATATGGGACCACACAGTTTATAAATGTATACAGGAAGTCAGAGCACATTCAGTGAATTCTGAGTGATTATACATCCATACCACTGTAAGAATTAAAAAAAAAGGACAACATCACATATTCTGAACATAAAAAATCCTTCATGAATCCTGAGAAGTAAAGTCAAGCATGTATTACTGAAAATGAGTCTTCCATAGGCCAAATACAAGCTTTCCCATCAATTTTCCAACCCTGATTACATTGTTGTTTTAGCTATATATAGAGCTCTTATTCTAACTAATCGAGATTCCTCCTCCAGCATGAGGGGAATTCGAAAACTACTTCTATTACTGACAACTCTTAAACTCTAACTACTTAATAAATACAACAAAGTGTTGACGGGAGTTTTTAGAGATCTAAATCAAGTGGGACTCTAATTCTATAACAACCTTGGTCTACAATCATTTTCGTTCTCTGACATCTGGTTCCCTTCTGGCGGTGGCTGTGATGGGTCTTCAAGGCTCCATGTTTGTCTTCAATGTCACATGTTCTCCAATCCCCTGAAACATAGGAAACTGCCACCTGTGTACCGGTCTTTAGTTTGCCTTAACATGTCCGGATCCAACGAAGTATATCCTTTATCTTTTAATTACCCAAAATGAAGCAGACTGCCACGTCCTTGATGTGCTGTCCACCGTTTTCATGCGTGAAAGCCAAAATTCTTGCAAATTGTTTCACATACCCTGAAGTGTGGTTAATATGAAATATGCTCACTTTATGACAAAAATCTAAAGTTGGATTCGAATGCGTATTATCTCCACGTGTCTTGACCTGGTTGAAGTTTAATAGCTTCAGCTGATGCCTTGCATACTTTGTAGACATTCCCCTTTCAAAATTTCCACTTATAGTTCAAAACTGCTTGATTTAGGTTGAAATCATCACTTTCAGCAGTTTCGTAGCGCGCTACGAAACTGCTGAGTTATTTAAAACAACTTGTTTTTAACCTGCAGTGATTATTTGAGGAAAGGATCTCAGAGGTTCTTGGAGTATGTGAAAAGTCGCAATTGCAGTAAAAACTCGGCCTGGAGTAAGCTCTATATGCATCAGTACACATGAGCCAAATGATATAACAGAAAATGCAAGCGGTGATAACCACAGCAGAAAAATGGTTATAGCAGCATAATACATAAGCCCCCTTATCCAAATGCATTCTTTACCACGAGCAGCATCAACTTTCCTATGAAACCTTTCATGCCAGGCCTGCAACTTAATAATCTTCATGTTGCTTATTGCTTCATTAGTGACCTTCATACGGTTATCTTTGGAAGAGAGTACCTATGTCATATATTTCTGTTGTTTAGAGGCTAGGAATAGACAAATAACCATCACAATTATCATAGTAGCCAAGCCAGCCAGTGCAGCAAGTCGAATCACGCC
Organism: Pinus tabuliformis; assembly: GCA_031772625.1. Taxonomy (NCBI): domain Eukaryota; kingdom Viridiplantae; phylum Streptophyta; class Pinopsida; order Pinales; family Pinaceae; genus Pinus; species Pinus tabuliformis. The sequence goes on along the minus strand of CM062814.1, from coordinate 430,689,606 downwards.
AAAGACAATAAGCAATGCAATGGATATCTGAATTGGCATTGACCAAAGTTCATGAACACGTCCAACCTGTTTATAAATCCTGAACTAGCATAACTTGTGAGGGTTCCAGAGTTCTGTTTTTGGGGGAAGAGTATTTTATCAGTTAACAGATTTTCAGGAATTAGATCAGAATTTTCTATCACTGCTACCTTTGTAGAGCCTTTGACAGCAATCACCAAAAGTGTTGAGATTAGTGGAAGATTCACGAACAACATGCAATCATCAAATATGCTATGAAACGAATGGGAGTTGTCACTCACGAACAAAACAGCACGTGAAAGCATTTCATATACCCACAGGATGAAGCTAGAGACCCACCAGACTCTCAAAAGAAAATGATGTGAAGATGGTGCAGACCTCTTTTCAAGACTGATAAGGAGAAGCGAAAGTGACCAAGTCATTGCTTGAGAACAAAAATATACCAGATCAGGAAAACTAGCATGACGCTGTCCGTCATGATAAGCAACCCAGCAATGAACAATAGTAGCCATGGAATGAGTTATGCTTAAAATGATTGTGATGATTTGAACAATAAGTAAATTCCCCTTGGTTACAACAATCCTTTGACCTTCTGCAACTTGGTTATGACGCCGGATATTGGTGCCTGCTACTGCATGTGTTACAAACCCCAGAAAAGCAGCTGAAAAAGTAATCTGTATAGCTGAAGAAACCAAATTTTCAATGTTTTGTGAGAGTAGAACCAGATGCAACCATTGCAAGAAGGCCATAAACCATGCTTTTATCTCCAGATTGCTCAAAGCCAACCACGATAACCTTGTAGTTGTGATTGAATCCTTCAACAGACTCAAAAATTCATCCATTCTTGTTTTATAGTCAAATTCACACTGCTTCAACAATGTAGAGCTAAACTTTGTCAGAAACCATGTCTGATACAGAATTTATCTTACATGCCTTGCTTGAGCCTTCAAAGAACTCTGATGTATGTTGACCCTGAGTTTGCCAAGTGCTTCTTATGCATGAAAGGAGCATGAGAATAACCAAGACCATCTCTCCCTTACCTTACCCTTTTCCTTTGAAATTTTGTCAGTGATAACACCTACTACACAAAAAATGAGAAATGCATGAAAAGCGTGATTGCAATCACGCTTTTTCATGCGTTTCTCATTTTTCAAGTAGCAAGGTCCATTGAAAGTATGCAACATGGGTACTCCTTGGATGAGGAATTAAATTCTGCATCCAATGAGTGCTCCCGCTCGAAATTTGAGTAAAATCTTAGGGAGATAAGTTGAAAATATAATTTGAAAAAGTAGTTTTTTCCTTTTCCCTCTAAAATTTGATGATGTAATCTAATCTTGTTTTATTATTTCCACTATTATTTTATAATATTCTTATGAGGCACATTTTAGACCTCAATTTTTTTTTAATTGGAGATATTTTCTAAGGAAATTAGTGTTCTTGAATGCTCCTAAAACATGTTTCAAACAAGTCAACTTGGAATTTTTGCTATAACTTTCTTTTTGAGATGTTTCAAACTGTGAAATGTGAAGGGAACAAAGAAGATATGTCTAGGTACATGTGGTAGAAATTTCAGAACCATTTTTGTAAAATTGGATACATGCCATGTTTTGCAAGTTCTTTGTTCGGAAGAAGCCAAAAGCAACAAGTTTTTGGGAGAAGAAGACCTAATGAAGGAAGAAGCAGTAGATAGACCTGTTAAAGGCAGAAACAACTAACATACCTAGTGAAGGCAGAAGCAACAAGCATACTTGGTGAAGTTAGAAGTAGCTAACAGACATTGTGAGGAAGCAAACAAACCAAAAAAGTAGTTTGGTTACTATTAATATATGTAGCATTGAGAATTGGTGTCTCATGTAGGTTGGTTCCTATAAATATGACAGTGAAAGGGAGTGGTGTCTCATGTAGATTGACACCTACAAAGTAGTAGAGGGGATTGGCATCTCCTATAGGTTAGTGACTATAAAGTAGCAAATGGAATTGGTGTCTCTTGTAGTTTGGCGCCTACAATACAACATAGTGGATTGACATTTCTCGTAGGTTGGTACTTACAAATGGATGTAATAATAGCTTGTGCCTACAAGATCTTTCATATAAATATATTTTTTAATTTTGTCTCTTATGGGTTTACACATATATCTTGTGTTACTTCCTCAATTTATGAAATTGATGTTTTATGGTGTTTTATTGGCTTTAATAAGTAAAAATTGTGATTGCTTGGATTCACATCCATTCGAATATAATTATGAATTCCAATAATTGGTATCAAAGTAGGTTCCTTCAAAATCAATCTAACCATTACAGGGATAAAACAAAACCCTATTCTTTGACCAAAATAAATTATGCTTTATAGAAGATAAGAATGAGGGCATATCTAATGTATTTTGGTGTTGATGTATGAATTTATATGGTAGATGGATATAAATTTCTACAATTTCATCGAATAGATGCAAATGAGAAAAATACTTTTATAAATAATGTTAAAGCAACAAATGCCATTCAGACTGGTCTTGCCAATATGGAATTTGTCAACGTAATGTAGTGTGACTATTAAAGAAATTTGGAACAAGCTTCAATGCAACTATGAAGGAGATGAAAAGGTAAAGAGGGATAAACTTCAAATGCATAGAATGAAATTTGAAAGCTTAAAGATGAATAAAGAAGACGACATTGTAGGTTTTTTCGTTCCAATAGATGAATTTGTGAACACTATTAGAGAATTGGGTGAAAAGATTGAAAATCTTGTAATTGTTTAGAAAGTGTTGAGATCTCTTCCAATGATATTTTATCCAAAGGTTTCAGCTATTGGAGAAATAAAAGAATTGGAAAATTTGAATGTGGATGGACTACATGGGATCCTCATTGCATATGAGATGAGAAGAGGAAAAAATAAGTTAAGATTAAAGGAAGCAACCTTCAAAGAATTAAATAAAACTAAAGGAAACAATGACATTGATAGTGATTGCTCAAAACGTAATACTAAAGATAAGAATTTTATCTTTAAAGAAAGATAAAGGGGGAACTGTCACTTTTGGAAACAACGCACTAGCTAGAATAATGGGTAAAGGGGTAGTTATCCTTGATAATGGAAAAACTAAAGGTCAAAATGTTTTATATGTTGATGGTCTAAAACATAATATCTTATGTGTTAGCCAAATGTGTAATGATGGATATGATATAACATTTTATTACAGAAGATGTGATATCAAGAAAAATAGATTATGGAAAAGTGGTGGCAAATTCAACTAGAACCTCATGTAATGTATACATATTAGATCGAACAAAATAAAATTGTTGCATGGGGAAATTGGATAAAAGATGGTTATGGCACAAAAGGCTGGGTCATATTGGCTTTGACCATATAGCTAAACTCAACAAGAAGGGATCAATAAGAGACATGCCTAAGAGTTCAAATCCAATTAATATTATTTTTCAAGACTTTTCAAAATGGGAAACAAAATTCAGTCCACTTAAAGACAAAAGAGCACTCATCAACACATCTATTGGAAATTGTTCATACAAATTTTTGTGGGACCAAAATAACACAAACTCTAAGGGGTGGAATATAATTCATGTTAATAATAAATGATTATACTAGAATGACATAGAGTTGTTTACTCAGAGAAAAATCTAAAGCATTCTAAAAATATTCAAAGCCCAAGTTGTGAATGAAACTAATTTAAAGATCAAATGCTTAAGATATGACAGAGGAGGAGAATTTATTTAAGTTGAATTCAATAAAATTTGTAAAGAAAATTGGATCAAAACACATTTCTCAATAGCAAGAACCCCTCAGCATAATGGAGTTGTTGAAACACAGAATAGAGCTATGCAAGAAATAGCATGAACTATGCTTGATGAAGTTAATGTTCTAAACATCTTTTGGAGAGAAGTTGTTCATACAATAGTTAATATACTAAATAAGGCTCACATCAGAGTAAACAACAATAAGACCCCCCATGAATTATGGAAAGGTATACCTACTACAATTAAATATTTCAAGGCATTTGGAAACAAATTCTATATCAAGATAAATGAAGACAACATGGAGAAATTTGATCGTAGAGTATATGAAGGAATCTTTCTTGGTTACTCATCTAGGAGAAAAGGCCACAAATGCTACAACAAAGACTACATATGATAGTTGTAAGCATTAATGTGATAATAGATGAAGAATTACCTTATGAAGAAAAGAAACTTAAAGAAATAAAGAGTCAAGAGAGATAATCAATAGAGAATGTGAAGAGGAAGAAAAAGAAGAAAAAGAGGAAGAGGAAGAAGAGGTAGAACCTCTACATCTAGAGACTCCCTCAAGGTATGTTCATAAGGTTCATCCAGAAAATCAAAGCCTTGGTGATAAGGAGCCAGGGGTTCAGACTAGAAGGTAATTGACAAGCACACCAAGGCATGCCAACCTTGTCTTATTGTACAAAATAGAACACAATAACTTTCTCAATCATGAGAAGATAAGAATTAGGTTAATGATATGGAGGAATAGCTAGACTAAATTTAGAAAAATGATACATGGTAAATTGCTCCTAGACCAAAAGATAAGAATGTAATTAGCACTAAGTGGGTCTTCAGGAACAAAGTAAATGAGAGTGGAGAGGTAATGAGGAATATGGCTAGATTAGTATGCAAAGAGTATGCACAAGTTGAAGGTGTTGATTTTGAAGAATCATCTTCTCTTATAGTCATAATAAAAGCCTTCAATTTTTTTTGCATTTGCTCGTTTTAGAAAGTTTAAAGTATATCAAATGGATGTCAAATCAACCTTCTTGAATGGTGATTTAGAGGAAGAAGTATATGTTGAACAAGTAAAAGGATTTTAGTTGTCAGGAAATGAAAATGGTGTGTGGATTGAATAAAGTGCCACATGGTCTAAAGTAAGTTCCCTCGGCTTGGTACTCAAGACTTGGCAAGTATATACAACATCAAGGATTCAAAAGAGGGATAACAAACAACAATCATTATATCAAAACATATAATGAAACTTTGTTAATAATTGTGGTATATGTAGATGATATCATTTTTAGAAGAGATAATACTTTAGTGAGTCAAAAGTTTGCAGTAGAGATGCAAATGGAGTTTGAGATATCCTTGGTAGGAAAATTGTCATTTTGCATAGGATTGCAAGTGGCTCAATCTAGAAAAAGGTATATTCATTTTTAGATAAAGTATCTAAAGGAAATGTTAAATAAATTTGGCATGGGAAATTGTGCACCTATTAGCACTCTCATGATCATAGGATGCAAGTTGTGTAAAGATGATGAATCTCCTAGTGTGAATAAGACTATGTATAGACCAATGATTGGAAGATTATTATATTTTACAACATCAAGGCCATATATTATTCAAATAATACAATTGGTTGCAAGATTTCAATTTTCACCAAAGGAGACACATGTGCAAATAGATAAGAGAATATTCAGATATTTGAGGAGCACTATGGACTTTGGCCTATGGTATTCAAGAAGAAAATAATTTTCTTTAACAACATATACATATGAATATTAGGCTTGAAGTGTAGATGACAAGAAAAGTACAAGTGGAGGAGCACTTTCTCTACGAACTTTTCTAATATCATTGTTGAGTAAGAAACAAACTATAATCTCCCTATCGACAGTTGAAGTTGAATACATTGTAACAACATCATGTTGTGCTCAAGTTTTCTAGATGAAGAAAACTCTAAAGGATATCGACATAGAATATGATCATCCAATATCAAATGTTGGTGATAATATAAGTGCAATCAAAATTTCAAAGAGCCCTATGATCCATTCAAAGAAATAACATATTCCCATGATGGATCACTTTCTAAGAGAGCAAGTAGCTAAAAAGTGTTAAACTAGAATACATTGCTACCAATGAACATGCCACAAATATATTTAGTAAACCTATTCCCAAAGAATCATTTAAATATCTAAGATGAAAGTTGAGAGTCATATATCTCCCATATTATTAGTAATAGTTAAGTATGTGAGAATGTAGCATGTCATATCGCATTAAGAAGATGGGAACTTTTGAAAGTGAGTTGCAGAAGAAGGATGATGAAATGGAAAGTTTATAGGATATGAATTAGCAATGAAAGTGGAGTGAAGGGTGAAATTCAATAGGCAAGAAGAGAAAAAGGGGGAGGAATTCTTAGAGTTTAAAGGTCAAAGAAAAAATGTGATTTATGGGGTGAACGAGCCATCTTGGAATTTTCATTATAAATTTTCTTTTGGAATGTTTTAGACTTTGAAACACGAAGGTGCTAGAGAGAATATTCTCATATACAGGTGGTTAAAATGTCGTACCTTGCCTTGCTATAATTTCAAATATATGCTTTGAGGAAGTTAGGCCTCGTAAATGCTTCTGAAATCTTGTTCAAATAAGTCAGCTTGGTATTTTCACTATAAAATTTCTTCTGGAATTTTTTGAAATGTGAAACTTGGAAAATACATATAAATATCTTCATGTACCTATGGTTAAAAATTTAGGCCTTTTTCACTACAATTTTGGAGATATGGTATGAGGAAGTTAGTCTTCCTAAATGCTCATAAAATCTATTTCAAACAGGTCAGCTTGGTATTTTTGCTATAATGGTCTTTATATGATGTTCCAAACTCTAAAATATAGAGGAGACAGAGAAGAGATCCCATTGTATTTGTGGTAGAAACTTTATACCTTGTTTCACAATAATTTTGGAGATATAATCTAAATAACTGTGTGTTCCTCAATGCTTATGAAATTTGATTCAAATAGGCCAGCTTTGTATTTTCTTTTTTTGATAAGTAAGAGACGAACCTTCTATTGATCAAAGTAAGTTACATAATATACAGAAAGCCCCAGACAACAGGGTGGCAAGGATCCAAAAAGGACAAAAGCCACCAAGCCACAGAAGCGCTAACTATAGCCTATCAAACATGCACAACAACAATAGAACGAGAGTCCCAGAACAAAGGACAGCAAGCAGCTAGCACAAGAAAACCCCGCCGAGGAGGACAAGAAACCGATCCAAAGGCCAACGCGGAAAATGCATGAGAGTGGTTTCCCCTCTTCTCAAAGCGCCACTCATCAACCCCTGAACGGAACCGCGAGCACTGACCATTCAAAGGTAAGGGATCCTTGACTGTGGTGATGCGGAGTGCCGGGCCCACAGAGGGACCCCCCATGGCGATGTGGCACCTGACTGACCATCCCGCCAGCAACTCAAGATAGGGACCACCAGATCAGATCGAGTTCAAAACCTTTGAGGAACCTAAAAATCCTGACCGTTGAGAAAGGCAACCCAATCCCACGCCCCTCGATGATATTGCACAACCGAGATGCAAGGGGGTTAACCGTGCAATGAAAGTAGTTCTCTCTCTCATCTCTACGCCACATGTCACATCCTAAGTGGAATCGCATGCCCCTTCCTCTAAACTAGATACCATCCAGAGCCTGCGCAAAAAACCACTTGTGGTTTTGCGATCACAAAATCACCAATAAAGGATCGTTTGAGCAATCCCGTCGGCCAATCTGCGTCCATCCAATCCGAGCTGTCCAAAAGGAGTCTCCATCAGAGACCCGCTGAGCCAAAAGAGCAATGGCAATCCAATTTGTGTCAATGATCGACTCAAAGCTTGCATCCATCATCCCTTTGAACATAACATGAAGTCGAGTTAGGCGATGTCTTCACCACCCCTATCCCCAGTGTCAGCCCTGTCCATCCACAAACCCCAATTTGCATTTGCCAGGGTGACACAGTCCTCCCGCAGCTTCCCTGCCGGAAGTAAATCCCATGGATACCGTGAATCCCTATCTCCATTGGCCACGCCTTCATTGGCCAACCTATCTGCAAGCATATTAGCCTTCCTCCTAACATGGAAAAATCTTATTGTTTTAAGGATTCGTAAGTGAGATTGGATATGATGAAACACCTGCAGCAGCTTCCGGTGCTTTGAAACTTTGTCTGGCAAGGCTCCATTTTGAATCTTCTTAGCTGCTTTGATGACCAATTCCGAATCTGCTTCAATTATAACATTCCGTAAATTTGTTTCCACCAGGATCTCCATACATTGATCTAGTGCCAAAAGCTCAGCCATGTTATTGGTACCCTTTTCCAGGTGGCCATGGAAAATGTATTTTGTCAGCCCCTCAGAATCCCTTATGGCACCCCCGAAGCCAGCTTCCCTGGGATTGCCCTTGGAAGCTCCATCAATATTAACTTTGAAGAAGCCCTATGGAGGGGGCTACCAACCCCAATCCCCAGTGTTAATATTTCTCACATTCTTCTTTATTTCTTGAGGATTGAGGGATTGAAGATCCAGATTGGTAAGAATGTGCACCTCATGAGGTAGAGGAGGGTTTGTTCTCAGAATGCTCCTAACTGTTTCCTTGAGCTGTTTCAAAATCTGATTGATGATAAGCAGGGGTTCTCTGGCTTTATCTTTGAAGATCTGCATGTTCCGTTCTTTCCAAATGTTCTAGATGATAAAGCCTGGTACAAGCATCCAGGCCTTGTTGATGATTTCATTGTCTGATAAGTTCTTTCTCTAGTTCGTTAAAGTATTGGAAATGCTGAGCCTATCCCTGTAGGTCTGTTTGAAGCTAGAGGCTACCCAATCCCAAATTCTAGCAGAAAAAGAGCATAGATTTAGAAGGTGTTCAATCATTTCCTCATGCGAGCCACAGAGGTGACATTTAGAGGGTCTAATGAAACCTTTTTTAAGAAGGTTATCCCATGTGAGAATTTTCCTTTGATGAACTAGCTAGATAAATAGTTTGACTCTCATCCACTGAGGAGTTTGCCACAATTCCTGTCAAACTTTCTCAGCATTTACAGAGTTCAATATTGTGATTGTTTGTTTGGCCTCTTTGAGATTATAGTTGCCTTCATTATTCTTTCCCCATCTTAATTGGCTAGGTAAGGAGGAGACCAAAATTCTTCTTTGCTCTAAATCCTTGGCTAGAACCTCTGCCATGGCCTTCAAAGGGCTCTCCTTAGTATAACTTAGGTTCCTCCATTTCCTCCATTTATCCTTATCCCTCCCCTGTGTTGGGTGTGGAGCCTGATTATCTTCTATATTCAAAGGTATTGCCACATAGGACCCCAGCTCAAAATGGGGGCGGCAACGCCGCCCGTAAAATGTAAAAGTATAGTAATTTCTAGTCAATCTGGGCCGTTCATTAGGCGGATGATCTGACGGTAGAACTTATGTTTAGTTTAGGGTTTTTTGCCCTAGAAGGCAACCCCTTTCTTTGTATGAGGGTATTGTATTTGAGGCTGTGTGATAGATGTGTATTCTGTGAGTGAGAAACAGAGAGGTGAGACTGTGAGAGAAAACAGAGGATATTATAGCGGATTTGCTGTAGGTTGTGTCTCTTCATTTTGCTGGATAATAAAAAGGAAGGACTGGTTGTTCGGGGTGGACGTAGCCCAAACTGGGTGAACCACGTATATCTGTGTCTCTCTTGTTTTGTGCGTTTTCTGTGTTTATATTTCTGCAATATTTTATGTGTCCCATTGCTCCGTAATATATAATTTTCTAACAACTGGTATCAGAGCCGAAGGTCTATTTGGCTGATAAACTCGCAGGAAAGAAGGGTTCCTGGTTCGAGTGGGAGCAATGGCGGAAGATGGTAAGTTTAGGGTTGAGAAATTTAACGGCCAAAACTTCTCGCTGTGGAAGATGCAGATGGAAGATTATCTGTATCAGAAATATCTATACCTACCATTGGGCGGAAAAACAAAGATGCCGACGGGTATGAAAGACGAAGAATGGAACCTTCTCGATAGAAAGGCACTCGGAACAATACGGTTGTGCCTTGCTGCGTCAGTCGCCTTCAATATTTCGAAGGAAACCACGACAGAGGGTTTGATGCAGACGTTGTCGAAACTATATGGAAAACCCTCGGCCTCAAACAAGGTATTTCTTATGAAATGGTTATTTAATATGAATATGTCGGAAGGTGGATCTGTTGCAAACCATTTAAATGATTTTAATACAGTTACAAGTCAGTTAAGTTCTGTAGGGGTAAACTTTGATGATGAAGTTAGAGCTCTGTTATTCTTGTGCTCATTACCAGAAAGTTGGAATGGTTTAGTAATGGCCATTAGTAACTCCGTTTCTGGATCTAGTACTTTAAAGTTTGATGATGTTGTTGGTGCTATCCTTAGCGAGGAAATGCGATGGAAAAGCTCCGGTGAGACATCGGGAAATGCTTTGAGTGCAGAGTCTAGAGGAAGAAAAATGGAAAGAGGAAAGAGCTCAGGATATCGCAGTAAATCAAGGAAAGGCAGATCCAAGTCCAGATCGGGGATAGTGTGCTGGAAATGTGGAAAGAAAGGACACCTAAAGAAAGGCTGTAGATCTCGGAAGGGAAAAGAAGGAGATGCACAGCAAGAAAACAATCATGAAGCAAATGTGACAGGTGAGGTGTTACAAGATGCTTTGATTCTTTCTTTTGAAAATATTACTGATTCCTGGGTGGTAGATTCAGGGGCTTCATTCCATGCCACACCTGATAAGAAATACTTTCATGACTATGTTCAAGGAGATTTTGGACAAGTTCGTCTGGGTGATGATAAACCTTGTAAAATCGTTGGAATGGGTAAGGTTCTTGTAAAACAGCAGAATAGAAACCAATGGCTATTAAAGGAGGTAAGGCATGTTCCAGATCTAAAGAAAAATCTGATTTCAACGGGGCAGTTAGGCGGTGAAGGTTGTGTGACAACTTTCACAGATAAATCTTGGAAGGTCACTAAAGGAGCCCTGGTAATAGCAAAAGGTGAAAAGGTTGGTACATTGTATTTATGCAATGGTATTTCTAACTCTGTTAATGCTTTAACTTCCAGAGGAGCAGATGCAACATTATGGCATCATAGGCTCGGACACATGAGTGAAAAGGGGATGAAGATTCTTCACTCAAGGAATTTGTTGCCGGGTTTGAAGAATGTTGATTTGGACTTCTGTGAGAACTGCATTTATGGAAAACAGAAGAGAGTCAGATTTCTCAGAGTTGGGAAAGAAAAGAAGAACGAAAAATTAGAGCTTGTGCATACAAACATATGGGGACCTGCTCAGGTATCATCTCTCGGTGGCTCTCGTTATTATGTTACTTTTATTGATGATGCAACTAGAAAAACTTGGATTTATTGTATTAAGAATAAATCTGATGTATTTGATACTTTCAAGAAATGGAAAGCTTTGGTTGAGATTGAGACAGGAAAGAAATTGAAGTGTCTTAGATCAGACAATGGAGGTGAATATTGCAGCAAAGAGTTTGATAGGTACTGTTCAGAGCATGGAATTCGCAGAGAGAAGACAGTTCCAAGAACACCACAAGAAAATGGTGTGTCAGAAAGGATGAACAGAACAATCATGGAGCGTGCAAGGTGCATGAGATTGCATGCAGGATTGCCTTTACAGTTTTGGGCAGATGCTGTAGATACTGCTGTTTATCTAATGAACAGAGGGCCTTCAAGTTCCTTGGATGGTGGTGTTCCAGAGGAAGCATGGATAGGTAAAAAGGTAAACTACTCTATTTTAAAGCCTTTTGGTTGTGAGGCCTTTGTCCATATTGATAAAGAAAATAGAACAAAGCTTGAGGCAAAGTCAAAGAAATGTACCTTTATTGGATATGGTGTTAATGATTTTGGTTATCGCTTATATGATTACGAAAATCACAAAATCATTAGGAGCAGAGATGTAATATTCAATGAAAAGGTCTTGTATAAGAATCAGTTGCAGGAAAAGAAATAGGAAAAGGAAAACAAGAAATACACAGTTCTTGATGAAATCACTGAAAAAGTAAAGGTGCCTGAAAATAATAATAATCAACAACCACAACAACAGCAACCACCACAACAGCAATAGGCACCCCAAACACCTGAAAGTGGTGTTAGAAGATCTACCAGGATAGGTAGACCCCCTGAACGATACTCTCCTTCATTATATTATTTATTGTTGACTGATTCCGGTGAACCCGAATGTTATGAAGAAGCAATGCAGGTTGAAAGCAGGAAGAAGTGGGAGGTAGCCATGGAAGAAGAGATGGAATGCTTAATGCATAACCAGACTTGGGATTTAGTCAGGTTGCCTGTAGGAAAAACTACATTGAAGAATAAATGGGTTTACAGGCTGAAGGAAGAAGATGGAGGAAAACATAGGTATAAAGCTAGACTTATGGTGAAGGGGTTTGCACAGAAGAAAGGTATTGATTTTGATGAAATATTTTCTCCTGTTGTTAAAATGACTTCAATCAGAACTATTTTAAGTCTTGTAGCAGCTGAAGATTTGCATCTTGAGCAGTTAGATGTAAAGACAACCTTTCTCCATGGGGATTTGGAGGAAGAGATATATATGCAGCAGCCACAAGGATATGAGGTGAAAGGGAAGGAGAAACTAGTGTGCAGGTTGAAGAAGAGCTTGTATGGCTTAAAACAGGCTCCAAGGCAGTGGTATCTAAAATTTGACAAGTTTATGTCTGAACAATGTTATACTAGATGTCACTCTGATCATTGTGTTTATTTGAAAAAGCAAAATGATGGCAGCTATATTATATTGTTACTGTATGTAGATTACATGCTTGTTGCAGGATCTAACATGCAGGAAATAAATGTGCTCAAAAGAAAATTGGCAAATTCATTTGCAATGAAGGATTTGAGAGCTGCGAAACAAATCCTTGGTATGAGAATAACTAGAGACAGGAAAAATCGTAAATTAACATTGTCTCAGAATGAGTACATACAAAAGGTGTTGAAAAGATTTAACATGCACAATGAAAAACCAGTTAGTACACCTTTTGCTAGCCATTTCAAACTTAGCAAGGAAATGTGCCCAAAGACCCAAGAAGACATGGATTATATGTCTAAAGTTCCATATGCATCAGCAGTTGGAAGCTTAATGTATGCAATGGTCTGCACAAGGCCTGATATTGCACATGCAGTGGGAGTTGTAAGCAGGTACATGAACAATCCAAGAAAGGAACATTGGATGGCAGTGAAATGGATTCTCAGATATTTGAAAGGTACCACAAATCAAGCATTATGCTTTGGTGGTTCAAACATCTCCCTACAAGGATATGTTGATGCAGATATGGCAGGTGACAGAGATAACAGGAGGAGCACTACAGGATATGTATTTACTGTTGGAGGAACAACTGTCAGTTGGGTTTCAAAAATCCAAAGTGTTGTTGCACTTTCAACAACAGAAGCAGAGTATGTTGCTGCTACAGAGGCTAGTAAAGAAATGATTTGGTTACAAAGGTTTATGGGTGAATTGGGTAAGGAGCATGATATGGGCACGTTATACAATGATAGCCAAAGTGCCATTCATCTTGCAAAGAACTCAGCATTTCATTCCAGGACTAAACACATATAGCTCAAGTACCATTTCATACGATCAGTGTTGGAAGATGGAGAGTTGAAGCTGGAAAAGATACACACTAGCCAGAATCCTGCAGATATGCTAACAAAATTTGTAACCAGGGAGAAACTGAGAATATGCTCAGTTTCAGTTGGTCTTCAAGGATGACGATGAAGATGAGAAACAGCCAGGTCCAAAGAGGAGTCATTGTCCAGCAAATGGAGCAGCGGTGGAGTTGCTACAATCAGTCTCCAAGTGGGAGATTGTTGGGTGTGGAGCCTGATTATCTTCTATATTCAAAGGTATCGCCACATAGGACCCCAGCTCGAAATGGGGGCGGCAACGCCGCCCGTAAAATGTTCGCTGGAGGGGGGGTCCAGGGGGGGCGGCTGCGACCTTTGGGAGCCCCCCCTGGCGGGGGGTTTCGGGGGCAGCGCCCCCGAAGCTAAAAACAGCTGTAAAATTGCCTTGTAAAAGTATAGTAATTTCTAGTCAATCTGGGCCGTTCATTAGGTGGATGATCTGATGGTAGAACTTATGTTTCGTTTAGGGTTTTTTGCCCTAGAAGGCAACCCCTTTCTTTGTATGAGGGTATTGTATTTGAGGCTATGTGATAGATGTGTATTCTGTGAGTGAGAAACAGAGAGGTGAGACTATGAGAGAAAACAGAGGATATTACAGCGGATTTGCTGTAGTTTGTGTCTCTTCATTTTGCTGGATAATAAAAAGGAAGGACTGGTTGTTCGGGGTGGACGTAGCCCAAACTGGGTGAACCACGTATATCTGTGTCTCTCTTGTTTTGTGCGTTTTCTGTGTTTATATTTCTGCAATATTTTATGTGTCCCATTGCTCCGTAATATATAATTTTCTAACACCCTGATCCTAGAAATCTTTTACTATTGAAAGCCCTTTGCTGTCTGTGTCTCTCTTGAGTGCTTCCAGTTCATTCCTGATCATGATGGGTTCCTATTTCCAGCTGTCCTCCCAGAAGAGAGCCCAGTCCCCTGCTCTAATTTCCCAAAAAAAGTGTTGCTAAACAATACTTTTGTTTTCCCATGCAAGGTTCCAAATGTGTGAGCCTCTGATTTGTCCTATCATTCTAATATGATCCTGTTCCTACCAGTGCCTAGCATACTTTTGTGTCCAAAGCTTGGCCCAGGGTGCTCTCGGCTCCTTGATCCAATGCCACCAGAGTTTGGCACCCAAAGCTTGACTTAGAGTTTCCGGATCCTCCAGCCCCAAACCACCATGGCTTTTGGGCTTGCAGAGCTTGTCCCAGGCAACTAGAGCCCACTTATTTTTCTTTTCCCCTCTGCCCCACAGGAAGTTTCTTTGAATGCTTCTTATTTGCTGCTTAATGCCTTGTGGAGTAGGGATAGTTGCAAACATAAAGATGGGAATGGCCTGCAAAACCGCCTGAGTGAGCACCAATCGCCCTGCGAAGTTTAAAGCCCGGCAAGTCCAATTGTTGATCTTGTCCTGAAGTTTGTTTAAAATCGGTTCCCATATTTGCTTACATAGAGGTTTGTTAGTAAGAGGTATGCCTAGATATTTGGAGGGCAACTATTCCCTTTGAAAACCAAGAATCCTAGTGATGTTTCTCTGTATAGCAATATTAGTGTTAAAGAAGAAAACTTTGGACTTGTTTTGGCTTAAATTAGTGCCTGTCACCATAGTGAAGTCATTTAAGATCTCTTTGATTGCCCTTGCCTCCTTAACTGTGGGTACACCCTGCAGCATAGTATCATCCATGAATTGTTGATGAGTGTTTACCTCCCCATCTGGGGTGAGCTTGATCCCCTGAATTCTACCTTCAACATTTTCCATTTTGATTGCCTTGCCCAGCCCTTCCATCATGAGGACAAAGAGGAAGGGAGAAACAGGATCACCTTGTCTGAGCCCTCTAGAAGGTATAAAATTATTAGAGGGAGCTCCATTAAGCAGAATGGAGAAACTGGTTGAGGTGACTAGTGCCATGACCCATCTTATCCAGTTTTGGTTAAAGTGATAGGCTTTTAGAATAACTCTTAAGTAAGACTAGTTGAGTTTGTCATAGGCCTTCGCCAGGTCCAATTGAATGATCATACCTTCTTGCTTATTGCTTTTGAGAAAGTGAACCACCTTGTGTGCTTGGATGATGTTGTTAAGAATCTGTCTTTCTTCCACATAGCCTATTTGCTCTTCTAAGATGAGCGAAGGTAGCAGTGGCTTGAGTCTGTTGGCTATCACTTTGGAGATAATTTTATACACCACATTACATAAGGCGATGGGCCTAAATCCCTCTGGAGTAATAGCATTCTTCTTTTTGGGGATCAAAGCTATAAAGGTCGCATTCAGAGCTTTCAGAACCTTTTTGTATTGTCTTGAGTCTTCCACCACCTCAAGGATGTCCTGTTTGACTGTATCCTAGCAAGCTTTGAAGAAATCAACATTGAAACCATCTGGGCCTGGTGCTTTTCCATTCTGCATATCCTTGATCACCTCACTAACCTCCTCTTCCGAGACTGGCCTGTTGAGATTATGGTTGTCCTCCCTTGTGACCAACTTGGGAATGTGATGAGTGATCTTATCAATGAACCTAGTTCTCTCTTCCGTTGGCTCCTTTTTAATGTCAGAGAAGTGTTGTACTAGGGTCGATTCCATGTCCTTGTGAGCGACAAGCTCAATACCTTAAGAATCCTTTAGATTTGTGATTCTGTTGTGTGCCCTGTGGGCCGTAGTGGATTTGTGGAAGAACTTGGTGTTCCTTTCTCCCTCTTTGATCCATTGAATTCTGGATTTTTGTCTCCAAAATGTTTCCTCTTGTAGGCAACACTATTCCCATTCTTTCTGCAAAGAATTAGTTAGATTTTGTCTTTCCTCATTGAAGCCCTCTGTGATGTTGATCTGATTGATTTCCTAGAGTTTTTGTTCCGTACTCTTTCTGGCCTTGATGATATCCCCAAATTCTTTTTTGTTCCAGTCCTTAAGATTGGATTTGATATGTTTCAATCTCTGTTGGAGCATGTACATCTTGGTACCCTGAATATCCAAATCCTCCTTCCACCAAGTGGTGATGTTACTAGTGAAATTAGGGTGAGAGAACCAGGCATTTTCGAATCTGAACGACCTATTTCTCGGAGTGCCCATAAAGGATGCCTCTATCTATATAGACCAATGATTCAAGCCTCTAAAGGCCAGAATGGATGCTGTGATTGGTGATCTTGTGAGTATGAGATCCTCAGAAACAATAAACCTATCCAGTTTTGATGCCATTTGGGAAACCTCTCCTCTTTTGTTATTCCAAGTGAAGGTTCCATTTATAGTCTCCGTGTTGACCAGTCCCATGTTCATGAGGAAATCTTGGAAGGCTTCAGAGTACCTACCAAGCTGTCTCATGCCTCCTTTTTTTTCCGAAAGAGATCTTATCATATTGAAATCCACTGCTAGTATCTAGGGTATGTTGGGGTAACGAGCTCTAAGCCCTTCCAAGGAGGTGATAAGCTTGAGTTTATCTGCTTGCTGTTGAGGGCCATATACATTAGTTAACATGTAAGCCTCCTTGTCACCTACAGGACTACACACCAAAGAAAGATAGTTCTTGGACGCTTCAGCATCCAGGATTCCCAATTTCTGTGGATCCCACAATGTGAGAATCCCTCCTGCAGAGTTATTAGCTTTAACCTCCAAATAATCATACTTGATTAACCATTTATTGTGAATTTCTCTTATTTTCTCCATTGAACATTTTGTCTCCTGAATAAATACCATATCTGGTTTTACTTCTTTTATTCTATTACTGAGATTTCTCTGTTTCCTTCTACTACCTAAACCTCTAATATTCCAGGTTGTAAGCTTCATTAAGAAAGGTTGGTAAAAGAATAGCTGGTAAGATCTTTCATCTTACCTGAGTTAATCAGTAGTTTCCCACATTCGGTTAGCAGTTCATTCTGTCTTTTCCTTCCTGAGTTTTTTGGAGATAGTGTCTACTGGTTCTCCATCATTTTGATCCCACTCTACTCTTGGCTTTCGTGGTTTCTTTTGACCCCATTTCCCTTCGATTGTGCCCTCCATAGATAGAGTTATTGTACTCGATCATAGTCTTCTTTTGGCAATGAGTCTACTCCTTTGTTCTTTCCTTGCTCCAGAAATTGTTCTAGATCTAGATTTTCCCTGTCTAGAATCTCCTGCAGTTCATGATCCTCTGTACCTGCCTCACTTGGGGTCATCTCATGGTCCTTGCTGATCTCCATGTAGTTTTGTATCTCCTCTGTCTGCTAGTTGTTTACTAGGATGTCCTCCATTTCAGCTTCCATATCCTGCTCCTTGGGGACGTTCTCCTTAACCTAGGTTGTCTCCATGCTCTCCTCCATATCCTCTAGGATTTTGAAACTATTGTGTTTTGTCTATCTATCTTCACTCGTTTTCTCATGTGATCTTTTACCCCCTTTCCCTTTACTCCCAACCTTGGTAAAACCTAGATGATCTTTGTCCATAGAGGTTTTCCCATTGCTTTCTACCTTGTTTGTGGGAAAGTCTCTGAATAGATGTCCATGTTCATGAAATTTGCGACATCTGAATGGTATGTGCTCATAGTCTATCATTTGCACCCATTCTTCATCATATACTTCTAATATTATTGCTTCCGAAAGGGCTCTAGATAGATCCGTTTCCACACATATTCGGGTGAAGGAGGTATATTTACCTTTGAGAGTTGCCTCTGATATTTTCAGAAAATGCCCCAGTTTGTTTCCGATAGTTTTCAAGGACTCTCGTTGCCAGTAGTCCAGAGGTAATGAGTATATTCTGATCCAAACCGGTACAGATGTGAATGTTTCATGTACCAGAATGAAGTTCATCATCCATGGGCACATGTAGGGTCCTACAGCAGCGTAGAAGTAAGGTCCCCCTTCGAACACTCTATCTTTGTCGTCTAGGCTCGCAAACACCACTGTGAAGAAACGCTTAGAACCCAGATGCAAATGTATTTCTCCCTTGGGCTTCCAATGGCTCCTGATCTAGATTTATAGAGGCCATAACCCCATAAACTTGCAGATGATCACATGTTCTTTCATATGGTCCCTGTGCACTTGAATCGCTGGATCACTTAATATGACCTTAGGGATGATGCTCGATTTGGGTTTGCAGACTCCCGTATTTTTCGTATGAGGCATTTTCCTGCTACTGCCTTCCTTCTCCCTTTCTTGATTCGTTATCCATTGTTTTTCTTCCTAATTTTGGATCTCATTAGTTCCCATTGCTTCCTTGCCTCTTGCTTTTGATCTCTTTTCCATTGGTATTTTGAACTACTTCCCTCCTGCCTCCTTGCCTCCCTCCGTGACGGCTTGACTATAGGAGGGAGCGGCGCTCCCCCCTGCACGACCCACCATAGAACCCTAAAACCAGACTGGCGTCAACTTCAAACCTTTCTTAAGTTGTAGAGCTCCCAATCCTCGTCAGTGTCAAAAGGTGAGCGGGCTTGGCCCAAGCAAGTCACTCCTCGCAACTAGTCAACGCCCTCGCTTAGGTTTGAGTACAAGACCTCACTGTCTTTACGAGACCGACTTTACCAACCAACTGCCTCTACCAACCTTAGGTTAGCTTTGTATTTTCATTGTAACTTTCTTTTTGTGATTTTTTAGACTGTGAAATATAGAAGTGATAGAGAAGAGATATCAAGGTACCAGTAGTAGAACTTTCAGACATCGTTTCACTATAATTTCAGAGATATGAATGAAGAAGTTAGTGTTCTTGAATGCTCCAAAAACATGCTTCAAACATGTCAACTTGGAATTTTCATTATAAAATTCTTTTTGAGATGTTTAAGACTATGAAATATCGAGGAAATAGAGAAGATATATCTAGGTACCTATGGTATAAATTTCATAATCAAATTTTCAAAACTGGATATGTGGCATGTTGTGCAATTTTGTTTTTGGTAATAAGCCAAAAACAACAAAATTTGGGAGAAGTAGACCTGATGAAGAAAGAAGAAATAAGTAGACTTGGTGAAGGTAGAAGTATTAAGAAGACTTGGTGAAAAATAGAAGAATCTAACATACATTGTGAAGAACCAAGTAGACTTAGTAAAGTAGGTTGGTGTCTAGAATATTTATAGCAGTAGGAATTGGTGTCTTTTGTAGGCTGGTGACTACAAATATGAAAATAGAGGGGATTGAGGTCTTCATTAGGTTGGTGCCTATAAAGTAGCAAATGGGATTTTTTTCTCTTGTAGGTTGGTCCAAACAAAGAAGTAGAGGGAATTGGTGTATCATATAAGTTGGTGCCTATAATATCTTTCATATAAACAAGTTTTGTGATTTTATCTCATAACAGTTTCCACATATATATTGTGTTAATTTTTTAGATTATAAGAATGATGTTTTATAATGTTTGGCTAGATTTAATAAGTAAAAATTGTCATTATAGTGATTCACCACCCCCCCCAATATAATTGTGAATTCTAGCAAATACAATGAAGTAGAGTATCATTTAGGGGGTCTAAGTTAACCTGGTTGATATTCTAACAACGTATTTAGGAATCTCAGGTACCTTTTATTGTTGTTTTTATTGAACATTTTTAATTTCTAGCACCTTTAGAATACTTTATGTGATTTCATCAAGCATGGTGTATTATGTGTTTTCATTTACTTATTTATTTTTCTGCAACTAATATTTTTACATGACCTTATTTTTGAACATTGCATCTCCATTCCTAATGCCTTTGTGATTTTCATAATCCCATAACTGATATCCAAAATCATTAACTCCATATCCAATAAAAGTACATTTCTTGAATCTTGCCTCAAGCTTTGTACTATTTTCTCTATCAATATTGACAACTGATTCACAACCAAAAGGCTTCCTAAATGATTAGTTTACCTTTTTACATGTCCATGCCTCTTTTGAAATTCCACCTATTGATGCTGCATCAAACACCCTCCAAAATTTTGCCTACATTTGAAATTTGAAGCCTACTGAATATCTTATGATCTATCGTTCCATGGAAAATTCATGGTTGGTTGATGTTTGCTAAATGTTGTAGTCTTTTTCTCAGGTTCTAAGTGTCAAATTCATTTTCTCACACATGCTCAGTCCTTGATGAATTCATAAATGCACTTCTTTCTATGCAAGCTTGGATAGGCATTGCACAGTTCCTTAAAGTAAGGCTTGCATAATCTCTAGGAACATTGCTCGCGTAATGTTCAACACAATGCACTATGAAACCTATACAAATAGTCAATGTGCACTCTCCATTGACAATCTCCCTCTCATTTTGGTTGCAATTGTACTACTATTCCAGTGAGTTTTCTCAATTGTTTTTTTTGCGCACCTCTGTTTTTGCAAGTGCTGCTTTCTCTTTTGTGATTGTCCTTTTTGCTTTCTTTTGCTTTAAAAAGTATCATTTTCACTTTATATTTGCTTTGGAATGTGTCACTTTCACTTTCTTCAACTTTTGCAAGTGTCATTTTGATGTTTTCTTACTGTCGCAAGTGTCACTTTTGACTATTTTCACTCCTACACGTGTCACACTCTAGTGTATCACTAGAGGCAGCTCTAACACACTCTTCTGCATTAGTAGATTCTAATATCGTAAGAACATGCTCTAGACACTCCCCCGAAAGCTTAGTGCACTTTCTATTTACATTCGACACATGTGTCACAACTTGTAAGTAAGTGTCGCAATGCTACATTTCAACTGTCACAATTTGAAATAAGTGTCTCTTTGTCGTCATTTCAAGGTACGCATGATGATTTCAAGTATTTTGCATCCTCCTAGCTTTTCTTTGATGGTATACATGTGTGTGGCCGAATTTGGAACTTGTTTGCATGTCTTGTTCTCACTTGTTCCACTGATCCCACACTTAGCCATTTTCAGGCTTCCTCTTGCCCTCACACCATTCCTAGTTAGTGGATGAGAGCATGTCCCATTTCTAGCCAACAATGGTGCATCCCTTACCCTCTGCAAATGAACATTGTGCCATCCTAATGGCCTCCTCCTTCACAATCCATTGCACAATCTTGAAACACAGACTCTCTTAGTCTCTTCTTGCTTACCTTTGAAAATTGCATCCAAGAATTTCCCCGCCTTACCTCCCATTGCATAGTTTCCATTCACAGTGGATTTTTTAGCCACTCCTTGACCTATACAATGGGAAATTGTGCACACCTCGAGCCTTCCCCTCAAGCACTACACATTCCGTAGTTACAGTGAGAAATCATGCCACCCTTACCTCTTACACTTGCTCATTGTGCCAAGACTGAGCTCTGCCTATCTCCTTAGTGCATTGTGTAATTCTAGTGGACAATGGAGCCTCTCCTAGATCAATCCTAAATAAAATTATGATCTTTTTTAATCTTGCCTCTTAGTCATAGATCATAGTGCAGTTTTAGTCAACAAATCATCAACCCTTGTTAACTAAACTTCCCCACTATGTAGAACACTTGCTCATTGCTCTCCCTCCTAGAACATGTCGTAGTTCCAGTTAGAACTGGAGCCTCCCTACACCCTTGTAGAGGAAAAACGTGCTATGCCTTCTCTTTGTCTTTCTTTGGAAGCTGCAATCCCTAGGCCCCTAGTCACTGTCTCCAACACTACATATACATGCTTTAGTCTTCATTTTTCCCTAGCGCAATGTGTATTTATAGTGCACAATTACTCATATCTATCCTCCTGCAACTACAGATTGTGACCAAGGAAGCCTCTCCCTCTGATCTCTTTCATAGATTCATCATATTCAATCTCTTCCATGATAAATGTACAAGGTCAAATAGATGTTTTCTAAGATGTTTTTTCCATGTCATGAGTGAAATTCATCTGCAGGTGTACCATATCAACATGGAAAGGTGATACTCAAGGAATATTCCAAGGAGAGGATACAAGAAAGCATGTGTAGAGAAGAAGCACAAAGAAGAATCATCATGAAGACATGAAGAAATCTTGGACCATGACAGAGTGATGGCATCTCATGTTTACTTGGAAGTTTCCAACTCTGATCCAAACCCTCTAAAGAGTGAGTATGAAGTATCTATTAGATCTGTTATGAAGACTAAAAACAAAGAAGAAAAGAGAGGAACTTGGCATTGACATATAATCATTAAGTTCCATGTCATCATTGCCAAGTTATGGCTTATACAATTGTCATCACAATGTCACATGTGTCAATGGGTTTTTCCACATGATGTGGAATGTTATTATATATTTTCAAAAATGACAAGATATAAATGTGTGGAGATCCAAAAGTCACAAGTGGAATATGAAAAGTCAAATGCGTACCAAAGAGTCAATAGAAGTTCAAACATCACTTAGGAAGTCCAAGTGTCATGAGGGAAGCCCAAGAGTCATGGGGATATGAATGGTCATTACTCTTGTTATAAATACATCCTCATAACTCAAGCAAAGGGATTTTGGAGGCTTGTACTTTTGAGAGCTAGCCTTGGCTCCTCTAGCTTGACATAAGAGGGAAGATCATTCCTTGGAGGAGAAAGTAGTCACTTAATGTTCCACTATTGGAGCTAGTGTCTTATCATTGTAACTATGTACTTGGATATTTCACTTAATTATTAGAAGCTCGTTGAAAAAAAGCATTTTCATGCATGTATTGTGAATAGTGTAAGTCTATTCTTTGGGGAATATATTATGTTCATATGTACTAAATAAATTGAACTATTTCAATGGATTTGGTGCTCATCTTGTTGAATGTGTGTTGTATTTTCTTTAATGATCGTTGCTTCTATATGAACTACTTTGCTTGATAATTAATGATTCTTTCCTTTCTCTTGTGTGCCTCTCTTAGGATAGTACTATTACCTTCCTTCTAGAGACTCGCTCGTTACTCCCATCTCATGAAAGCCTCCTTTTAACATTGCAATTGGTGTTTCACTGTTTCAACTTACTTGCTGATTTCAAAGGTTATGTATATACTCTCTTATGTTACTCATTTTAGCTAAGGAAAACCTTAGAGTTATGGTGGTTGGGTCGATACTCTGGATGGGGCTCATACTCCAAATGGTGTGAGGTTTAACTGGGACTTCACATCGGGGAGACCCCCTCTATGTTGGCGGTATCCAACACTGTCGACATTTTGGCACTAGAAGGAGGGCAAAACAACAAGATGAACCCATTGAGTCTCGTTTGAATCTCTCATCATGAATGGATCATTCCCAAATGATAATCCCAATATTTTTTTCTAATAAATCTATTCTTAAATTCCATGTGGAATTAATTGATGACTTGTCTCAATTGAAGTCTGATGGCAAGGGTGAAAGATTTTTAACTGAAAATATATATATATATATATATATATATATATATATATATATATATGCTTCTCAAATTTTGTGAATATCATGAAATCAGTTGTGAAGATGTTTCTTATAAACTATTCACCCTTACACTTGAAGGTCAAGTCAAGAAATGGTGTCATACATTACTGGTTGCTTCTACTCATTCATTCAAACAACTCTTTAGGGAGACTTACCAAGCCTTTGACATGTATGATTATCAATATGTATGTGATAGAATCAATTGAATTAGAATGAAATATGGTGAACCTTTATAGGATTTTATTAATCAGTTTCTTCACCTTTGTTATGAGTATCTTGGAGAAGATTTTAACCATAATTTTATTAGTGAAACATTTCAGAGCTTAATTCTTCTCTCCCCGAAATGTTTTGAATCTGAACCCCTAAATTCTTTTTCTCTTTCAACTTATGTTGATCATGAGGAGGAACCTACTATGCCTTTTGTTCCTTGTCCTCCTCATGTCTTAGTATAAATTTGGGTTCTTCCTTTTGATGATGTTGAAGTTGAGAAATCTGGAAATTAAATTTCTGATCCATCTTTTCCACCTTCATCTACTCTCCATGATCGAGATCCTATTGAGGGGAACTTGGAATGTTTTAACAATTACATGGAGCCTAAAGTGAAAGTTGATCCCTTGGTCTTTCAAGATCACATCAATGTACATAATCCTAATCTTGAATCTAATCCAACTGAAAACATGATTTCCTCCAAGGATACCCTAAAACCTCTACCATCTATGTCTCATGATTCCTTGTTTCATGATCCGCTTGATCAACCTACTTCAAACTCTTTGGATTTTCAACATGTTGTTTCAATCAGTGATCAAGAACAAGGTAGTTTCATTTCACATGCGGAGGAGGAAAGTGTTGCAAAAATGCCCTATCTTTCTTTGTTCTTTCAAGATGATGATCTTGCATTTCTAGTTGAGCACTAATATTGCAATCTTGATAACCTATCAAATGATTCTAAACCCTACATTCAACTTGATCGTTTGGATAACCATCACCTTGACATCCATGTTTCCACTAATACTTGTGGTCATGAGTGCCGAAGTCAACAGGATGATATATTTTCTTCTTCAAAGGACTTAGAGTTGAGGTATCGATCTAGAGTCGATTTCTCATAGTTTACAATCTCCATTTGTGGATTGGGATGATCTTTCAGTTCAAGATGCTTTTGAAATTTGTTTGGTTCGTACATATTCATATATCAAATATGAAGAGGTAAGTTGTCAAGTTTTTGAATCTTTGGTATACCATGTTGAAGAAAAGAAGGTCAATCTAAATGTCACATTGGTATGCCTTTATTGTACTATTATGTTGATTAAAAGGATGTTGATCCATTGTTCTTACAATCTCAATATGATTTAGTTACAACTGGTGCTTCTCCTCCCAAGACTTTTCATCCTTCCTCACCTCTAGCACACTATACATTGTACCCATATATGTTTGATAAGTTTATTACACTAAAAGTTTCTCTAAATCCTTTAGATCTTTATTATGTTGGTCCTACAATCGGTAGATGAAAATCTTGAATCCATTATTCATTATTTGTTGAACTGTAAATATTTCATAAGTCAAGAGGAAGGTGTTACAACTCTAAATGATCAAGGGAGTTTTCCAATTGATGTATCTAAATTCTCTACGCATAAAAAATTTGACATGTTTAATCTCAAATTTAATCAAACCAATGTAATTGCTAATGTTTTCACTAATACATCTGGCGATAGTGGTTCTTATCTACCAGTTGATTTTTCTAAGCCACCCAAATTCAATGATTCATCATCAGAATGTTCAGAGACCTGTTAGGAAGTCAAGGAACTTCAACGCCTGCTAATGGTTACATTAGGTTCTCGCAATCCTGTTGAGATCTCCAAGCTAAGTTGGACCCATATTTTCACCCATAATTCTTATCTTAACATTCATCCATTGTGTGCAAGCTCACTTTTAAAGGACTTTCAGTGTTTTCAAGTTAATCCTCCTAATCCTAAAGATAGGCATTTTGATCAGATAAAGGATTCTTGTTTGGTTAGTCACTCTCCATGTGAATCCCTTGTACCAAATCCAACATTGGAGAGCACGTCTTTCATAGATACTTATAGCCTTAAAGCCTGTTATTTTGATCATCAAGATAAAGGTCATTTTGGGGTGGAGGATTTCTCCGTGCTGAAATCTTTTGAGATAAAACATCTTCTTATCGATTTTGTATATGTTTTGAAGTTAATCATCTTTCTGGCATAATATCTCTTCTTGAGTGCTAGAAAATTCTTGAATCATTCGACAAATCAAACCCTTGTGTTGATATGCATATTTTGTTTGATTCAACACTTGTTTCCAATATTTTGCCAACTTTGTATCCTAATTGGTTTCCTTAATTTACAATTCCAACAATTATTTTAAATGCCCTAAGCTTTCATATTAAATCCTTAGTATGTAATTAGATACGAAGGGAACAAATAGGGAATTAGGAATCTTATATGTTAATCGACCAATCTGATCATAGTACTAGTGTTAACAATTGTTACTTAATCAATCATTTTCTCACTAGGACATCTGATCACAATTGTTTCACATCGATTGATGCTTTCAAGTCTATTGGTTTTTTTGATTCATCACTTCATTGTTTAGATACTTTTCAGATAGTTGAGGCACTTTGGTGTGAAATGATAGTTATGTCAGGTCCTCACCATCTTGATAATATTTTTGAACAAGATCAGATCAAATTCCCCTAGAAATATTATCTTTGTGATTCAAATCGTAGGGAAATTTTTAGGGGCTAATATTCGGAGGGGGCTAATTTTCCATTCTTTTTCCAAAAAAAGATTCGCTAATTTCCATTTTTTCTAAAAATAATTTGTCAAAATTTTATAGTATAAAAGTATTTTACCTTGAAAACCACCAAAATTTTACGTAGAATAATAAAAATTAATTATAAACATAAATATTTAAAAAAAAAAATTAGGCGTTTTACAATTTGCATATTAGGGACTAGTATTATCTGCCAAAGTTTCTAAACTTTAAAATAAACTCCCATTGTTAAAAATTTCCTTGTTCAAATGCATTAATTCTCATGAGTTTTAGGGTTTTCAAATTGGTTGTTCTGAATATCATGATCCAATTGTCGAATGCTTAGATAAGTCTTAACTGGAAAGCTTCGTTGCAAATAATAAATTTCGATCTTTCTTAATGTTTTCAAAAGCTAAAAACATTGATGAATGTACATTCACAACTAACCTTCAAGGTTTATATGATTGTTATTTCAATCAATAAGGTAAAGTTTGAGACTGACTCAAATTAGTTGGTATGGCACATCTTTTTGCTGATAAGCAAGACCTTCACTTCATTGTGAAAGCTTTTCAAGTTGTTATCTTTTTTCTTGTACATTGCTTTATATTTCTTTTAATTGTTCGTATCTTTGTAATTGTAGGCCGAGAGCGATTACAGTGGTTATATTGGAAATTCTATTACACTTAGCCGTGATCTTCTAGCCGATTAGGATAGAAGTAGTTCTAGTTTCATTTTAGTTTTCCTTGCTTTGCATCCACCCTCTATTCTACTCTCCATTTAGTGTTTTATTTATTTTCTTTTTTTGTTTTGCATCCTCCTTTCCATTTAGTTTTACATTTTCCTTCTTGTCTTTCTTTTTTATTTTGTTTAATAGAAATGTGCATGAAAATAACTCTTGTTTGGCTCAAAAGACAACGCGGCAAAGCTTGAAAAGGGAATTTTTGATGAGAAACAACACTTGGTTAATATGTTATCCTCTTCTTTGTTTTGGTTTACATTTCTTTAAAGTCTATGAGGCCTGAATGGAAAATATGATTTGTTCCAGATGGAAAACCTTTCGTCCAACTAGGAATCTCATATCTTTATTAGGATCTTCACTTTGACTCATCCCTGTATTGAATGATTGTTTGACCCGTCGACTCAATCAAGTAGAGAAGGGAAAGGAGAAAACCTTAAACAATCATATCAACTTCAGACAATATATGAATTTGTTAAGCAAGGAACAACCTCCCTTGCAAATCAAGTATGATGATATCCCTCTTCCACCTTCAAAATAAATAAGTGCCTTTGCACATTGTATTAGTATCTAAATAAAAAGGTGAAGAAGAGAAATGATTCCTGTGCAGAGAGGTGAAGCAAGCAACTTTGTCAGGGAACTGAACATGCCTGCTAGTAACAAAGAATAATATCTATTTACAAGTCCATGCAACATTTGATACTGAGCTGGATGGTATACAGTGAATTAGATTTGAACTATTATATTCAACAAATCAACTTAAAATGAATGATTGTGGCATAACTATAGATTAGTGTCATCAAGATAGGAATTTCAAATCTGAAGTATCTTAAACTTAAAAGTATTTGCAATTTTAATACATGTTTTAATAATTTTAACTTAAAATATGTGAATTTTTTTATTTTATTTGACCTAAAATCACTTGCAATTTATCCATCAAATTCCATCCCTAAGTGCGAGCCACTCCATCGCTCGTTGTTGATGCCACAACGGAGTCGTCTACCTAGGCGGAGGAATTGCCCAGAGGGCCAAAAGTGGCCGGAATCCGGGCAAAAAAGTTTCAAAAAATCTTGTAGAGGAAGTGTTTGAATCGTGTTTTTGATGGTGGAAATGGATTCAACACCATCAAAAACGTCTAGGACACCTAAAATTTTGAAGTTTAACAACTATAACATGGATTTACAAAAATCCTTGCCGGATTTTCTCTAAATATGACCAGGTATGAAAAAACACTAAATGAGCGACGATCTCGTATCATTTTTGAATTTCCTTGCCTGCAGGACAACAAAAACACTGAAGTTTGAGGGGGCATTCTTCATTCTCGTCAACATCCACGCACGTGCATGGCAGTGGCAGAATGGTGGTTACTGGTAAACGGAGTTGTCTATAATGCGACTTTTTGGAGATTCCAATGAAGGAATCCGGCGGAAGAAATTGAGGTTAAATCTTGATTTGTTGCAGTTAAAATGGTTTTTTAACTGCATATTTGGATTCAGCACCCTCGAAAATCCCTGGGACGCTTTCATTGTACAGAAACTAGCTATCAAACTTGGGATTCCAATAAATTCCTGCCGGATTTCGACCGGAAAAACCCGCCGGAAATACTTTCAAAAAGTCGCGTTATAGACTATTTCCTGGTAAACACAGGATCGATACTCCAACTCAGTTGGAAATTGGCCCAGAGGCTCTCTGCCCGGAGAAACTAAATCCCCATAAAATCTGGAGCCTGTGCACGCTCGGACATCGCTCTAATTAAGAGGAAGTACGACGATTAAGAATGGCTGCTTGTGATTTTTCTCCGGCAATAAACACGGAAAACCCAGGGACTAGTGATTTGATTTTGTAGCCTGAAAACTTTTTATCCATACATTCTAAAAATCAATCAAAAATCTAAATCAATAAAGGCAGTCTTCGTTAATGTATACGTCATTAACACACTTCACATCAATGGACATCGATATGGGCGGTCCTTTCACATGAAATATAGCTTAAAGGGAGTGTTTTACAAGGTAGGAAGATATAGAATTTGATGGTCAAATTATTCGGGTGATTTGTGATTTCACTATTAAATACAAGTTAAAAAAAAAATGTTTTTTTGATATTCTCTATTAAAATAGTAAAAAGAAAAAAAGAAGTGTAAATGACTTGTTTTTAGTGTGAATTTTTGGATTTTCTGGTGTTGAATTTGGCGGAAAATTTTGAGGTGAAATATTAATTTTTGTTATTTAAACTGGTTTTTTGATTGTATATATGGATTCCCCGCCGTGAAAAAACCATAGGGCACTTCTATTGTGCACAAATTACCCATCAAACTTGTGATTTCAATAGATTCCTGTGAGATTTTATAGAAATTAGACCGGAAAAACCTATAGGAAAAGCTTCCAAAAAATCGCACTAAAGACAACTTGTAGATTAATAGTTATTTCAAATTTAAAATTCTTATTCTTCATTGGTAATGATATAAGAAAATAAACAATTTACAAGGAATTTGGTACTTTTCTTTATATCTATATCTCATGTTATATTATATTTTTGTATAACAATGTTTGAACCTTTAAAGCATAATTCTTTATTAGTGGTATCTTTTAAATACTTGACAATTCACTTTACTATGTAATGTTCTTTACTTAGATTGTTTATATATTTGTTCACAATTCCCATTGCATGTAAAATATTTAGCCTTGTCTATATGATCGTATACATCAAGGTGCTAAGTGTTAATGAATATGGAACCTTGGTTATGTAGTCTGTGTCCTCCCATGTCTTGGGACATATCTTTCTAGTCAATTTGAAATGGCTAGCTAAAAACGTACTAATTCTTTTTCCATCTTTCATTTAAAATCTTTCCAACACCTTTTCAATGTACTTTCTTTAAAACAATATTAATTTATGAGTTTTCATGTTTCTTATTATTCCCATACCAAGGATTTGCTTTGTTGCACCTTAATCTTTCTTAGAAAATAATTAGCTAATTTTCTTTTGAGCATATTCATATCCTACATGTTAGACCCTCCAACAAGCATATTATCCACATACAATAATAAGATAACATAATTGTCTTTATCTAGTTTCTTAAAATAAACACAATGGTGAGACTAGCATCTACTATATCCTTGTTTTATCATAAACCTATCAAATTTCAAATACCATTGCTTTGTAGTTTGCTTTATACCATACAATCTCTTCTCCAATCTGCATGCTAGGTTTTCCTTCCCTTTGACCTCGTATCCTTGTGGTTGTTGCATATAAATATCTTCCTCCAAGTCCTCATGGAAAAAAATTCTCTTTACATCTAACATTCAAGATGCAAATCTTCTACTACCACTAAACTTAAAATAGTTCTAATTGAACTCATTTTGAGATGAGAAAATATTTCATCAAATTATATACATTTCTTTTGTGCAAACCCCTTTACAACAAGTCTAGTCGTGTCACGGGGGCTTCACTGGAGGAGCAATATCATACCATGTGCGTTCATATTGGGGATATATATTGAGGAAAAAATTGACAATATATTGAGCATATAATAAGGGGTAAAGGGTTTTTATATGTTGGTTATAAAAAAATGGAGCTCAAAGTTAATGAAAAAATATAAAAGGGTATAAAAAATGTTAATGAAAAAATGGATACCTACAATATCTAGTGAAAGCATGGCTTTTTTAAATTGAGAAGGTGTATTGAGTTCGTATTAGTAGGGGGTTAAATAAAGTGATTTTTAGAGGTATTTTCCAATATGTAGTCAAATTAAGGGTGTTGTTTAGTATGAAATGAACACACGTGCTATGTCAAAGGTTCATTGAGTGAAGCGCCTGTGAGCCTTGTACCTATTTTTGTCTTCATTTTATTCCTTCAACCTATAAACTCATTTATTTTGTAGTGATGTTTTATTTATAGGTAACAATACCAAGTCACAAGTATGGTTATGTGCTAAAAATCCATTTCTTTTTCATGTCTTATTCCCATTTCTTTCTAATTTCTATTTGCATTTCTTCTTCATATCTTTTTTGTTCACCATAATTAGTTAACAATACATAATACTATTGGAGATATTGTTGTCATTGATGCCAAAGATAGAGGTAGACTATATATGTCCAAGATAAAGGTTGGAAAATGAAGACTATTAGAAATAATTTTTTTGAACTTTTGATGCCCAATTTGGATATCCTATATTTGAAGGCATTTACTATAATTTATAGCTCAAATCGAAGCATAAGATATATGGTTGGAGACTTTTCCAACGATATATGACATTCCCTCTAACTCCAAAGGAATGAGGAGATACTAAATATTTCGTTGGAATAACCCAACCAAAGTACAAGCAGGTTGGCCTAATTAGTTTTACAAGTTGGACACATAAGTGAATGTAGAAACACTATAAGTAAATGATAAATGAGTTCATTTGAAGTGTATCCGGGAAATAATACATTTGAGGTCACAAGAGGAGTCGAGGAATAATTTTTGGGGTGATTCTTGGAGTCTTAAGTCGGAAGCAAATATGTGATTTATGAGGTGAATGAGTTATCTTAGTATTTTCACTATAATTCTTCTTATGGAATATTTCTTACCGTGAAATTTTGAGGTGATGGAGAGAAGATATTCATGTACCTATGGTTAAAATTTTAGAATTTAGGATGCTATAATTTCAAAGATATGCTTGGAGGAAGTTAGACCTCCTTAATGCTCCTGAAATCTTTTTTAAATAGGTCAACTTGGTATTTTCATTGTATATTAACTTCTAGGATGTTTCAAAATGTGAAACTTGGAGGATACAAATGGAATATTTTCATGTGCATGTAGTTAAACTTTTAGCCTTTGATTCACTATAATTCCATAGATATGGTTTGATGAAATTAGGCTTCCTGAATGCTCATAAAATTTACTTAAAACATGTCAACTTGGTATTTTCACTATAAATTGCTTTTATGATGTTTTAGACTATGAAATATGAAGGAGACAAAGAAGATATCTCAAGGTACATATAGTAGAAATTTTAGACCTTGTTTCACTATAATTTTGGAGATATGATATGAAGAAGTTAGTGTTCATGAATGCTTTTGAAATCTACTTCAAACAAGTCAACTCGATATTTTGCTATAGATTTCTTTCTGTGAAATTCTAGACTATGAAATTTGGAAGAAACGAAGAAGAGATATCAAGGTGCCTGTAGTAGAAATTTGAAACCTTGTTTCGTTATAATTTCCATTAAAGAAATTTTGAGGTCTAAAATGGGCCTGAAAACAAAAATGTACAACCAAAATCAACTTTATAAGAACCAATAGGATTCAAGATGATGATGTAAACCATGGGGGATGATTCACCTTTTTGGGAGTAAAAAAGTAAAAAGATTAAAAAATAAAAAATAAAAAAACTAATTTTTCAACTCGTATTTTCAACTTATCTCCCTACGATTTTACTCAAATTTTGAGTGGGAGTGCTCATTGGATGCAAAATTTAATTCTTCATCCAAGGAGTACCAATGTTGCATACTTTTGATGAACCCTACTACACGAAAAATGAGAAATGCATGAAAAGCGTGATTGCAATCACGTTTTTTCATGTGTTTCTCATTTTTCAAGTAGCAAGGTCCATTGAAAGTATGCAACATGGGTACTCTTTGGATGAGGAATTAATATTTTCATCCAATGAGTTCTCCCGCTTGAAATTCGAGTAAAACCATGGGGAGATAAGTTGAAAATATGATTTGAAAAAGTAGTTTTTTTCCCTTTTCCCTCTAAAATTTGATGATGTAATCTAATCTTATTTTATTATTTCCACTATTATTTTATATATATTCTTATGAGGCACATTTTAGACCTCAAATTTTTTCTAATTGGAGATATGTTCTGAGGAAATTAGTGTTCTTAACTACTCCTAAAACATGTTTCAAACATGTCAGATTGGAATTTTTGCTATAACTTTCTTTTTGAGATGTTTCAATCTGTGAAATATGAAGGGAACAAAGAAGATATCTCTAGGTACATGTCGTAGAAATTTCAGAACCATTTTTGTAAAATTGGCTACATGTCATGTCGTGCAAGTTCTTTCTTCGGAAGAAACCAAAAGCAACAAGTTTTTGGGAGAAGAAGTCCTAATGAAGAAAGAAGCAGTATATATACCTGCTAAAGGCAGAAACAACTAACTGACCTAGTGAAGGCAAAAGCAACAAGCATACTTGGTCAAGTTATAAGTAGCTAACAGAAATTGTGAGGAAGCAAGCAAACTCAATAAAGTTGTTGGGTTACTATTAATATATGTAGCAATGAGAATTGGTGTCTCATGTAGGTTTTTTCCTATAAATATGATAGTAAAAGGGACTGGTATCTAATGTAGAATGAAACCTACAAACTAGTAGAGGGGATTGGCGTCTTGTATAGGTTGGTGATTATAAAGTAGCAGATGGAATTGGTGTCTCTTGTAGTTTGCCGCCTACAATGCAACATAAAGGTTTGCCATTTCTCGTAGGTTGGTACTTACAAATGGATGTAATAATAGCATGTGCCTACAAGATCTTTAATATAAATAAGTTTTTTCATTTTTTCTCTTAAGGGTTTACACATATATCTTATGTTACTTGTTCATTTTATGAGATTGATGTTCTATGTTGTTTTATTGGCTTTAATAAGTAAAAATTGTGATTGCTTGGATTCGCATCCATTTTCATATAATTATGAATTCCAATAACTGGTATCAAAGTAGGTTCCTTCAAAATCAGTTTAACCATTAGAGGGATAAAACAAAACCCTATTCTTTGACCAGAATAAATTATGCTTTATGGAAGATAAGAATGAGGGCATATCTAATGTATTTTGGTGTTGATGTATGAATTTATTTGGTAGATGGATATAAATTTCTAAAATTTCATCCAATAGATGCAAATGAGAAAAATACTTTTATAAATATTGTTAAAGCAACAAATGCCATTAAGAGTGGTCTTGCCAATATGGAATTTGTCAACGTAATGTAGTGTGACTATTAAAGAAATTTGGAACAAGCTTCAACACAACTATGAAGGAGATGAAAAGGTAAAGAGGGATAAATTTCAAATGCATAGAATGAAATTTGAAAGCTTAAAGATGAATAAACAAGATGACATTGTAGGTTTTTTCGTTCCAATAGATGAAGTTGTGAACACAATTAAAGAATTGGGTGAAAATATTGAAGATCCAGTAAATGTTCAGAAAATGTTGAGATCTCTTCCAATGATATTTTATCCAAAGGTTTCACCTATTGGAGAAATAAAAGAATTGGAAAATTTGAATGTGGATGAACTACATGGGATCCTCACTACATATGAGATGAGAACATGAAAAAAGAAGTTAAGACTAAAGGAAGAAACCTTCAAAGCATTAAATAAAACTAAAGGAAACAATGACATTGATAGTGATTGCTCAAAACATAATACTAAAGATAAGAGAAAATTTTATCTCTAAAGAAAGATAAAGGATGAAATGTCACTTTTTGAAACAACGCACTAGCTAGAATAATGGGTAAAGGGGTAGTTATCGTTGATAATGGAAGAACTAAAGGTCAAAATGTTTTATATGTTGATGGTCTAAAACATAATCTCTTATGTGTTAGCCAAATGTGTAATGATGTATATGATGTAACCTTTTATTATAGAGGATGCGAAATCAAGAAAAATAGATTATGGAAAAGTGGTGGAAAATGAAACTAGAACCTCATGTAATGTATACATATTAGATCGAACAAAAGAAAATTGTTGCATGGGGAAATTGGATAAAAGTTGGTTATGGCACAAAAGGTTGGGTCATATTGGCTTTGACCATCTAGCTAAACTCAACAAGAAGGGATCAATAAGAGACATGCCTAAGATTTCAAAGCCAATTGATATTATTTTTCAAGGCTTTTCAACATGGGAAACAAACTTCAGTCCACTTAAAGACAAAAGAGCACTCATCAACACTTCCATTGGAAATTGTTAATAAAAATTTGTGTGGGACAAAAATAACACAAACTCTAAGGGGTAGAATATACTTCATGTTAATAATAAATGATTATACTAGAATGATATAGATTGATTTACTCGGAGAAAAATCTAGAGCATTCTAAGAATATTCAAAGCCCAAGTTGAGAATGAAACTAATTTAAATATAAAATGCTTAAGATCTGACAGAGGAGGAGAATTTATTTAAGTTGAATTCAATAAAATTTGTAAAGAAAATGGGATCAAAAGACATTTCTCAATAGCAAGAACCCCTCAGCATAATGGAGTTGTTGAAACACGAAATAGAACTATGGTTGATGAAGCTAATGTTCCAAACATATTTTGGGGAGAGGTTATTCATACAACAGTTAATATACTAAATAAGGCTCACATCAGGGTAAACAACAATAAGACCCCTAATGAATTATGGAAAGGTATACCTACTTCAATTAAACATTTCAAGGCATTTGGAAACAAATTATATATCAAGATAAATGAAGACAACATGGAGAAATTTGATCATTGAGTATATGAAGGAATCTTTCTTGGTTACTCATCTAGGAGAAAAGGCCACAAATACTACAACAAAGACTACACAAGATAGTTGTAAGAATTAATGTGAGAATAGATGAACTTATGAAGAAAGGAAACTTAAAGAAATAAAGATTCAAGAGAGATAATCAATAGAGAATGTGAAGAGGAAGAAAGAGAATAAAAAGAGGAAGAGGAAGAAGAGGTAGAACCTCCATATCCAAAGACTCCCTCAAGGTATGTTCATAAGGTTCATCCAAAAAATCAAAGCCTTGGTGATAAGGAGTTAGGGCTTCAGACTAGAAGCTAACTAGAAGCACACCAAGGAATTCCAACCTTGTCTTATTGTCCAAAATAGAACACAATAACTTTTTGAATCATGTGAAGATAAGAACTAGGTTAATGTTATGGAGGAATAGCTAGACTAAATTTAGAAAAATGATACATGGTAAATTTCTCCTAGACCAAAAGATAAGAATGTAATTAGCACTAAGTGTGTCTTCAGGAACAAAGTAAATGAGAATA
Source organism: Pinus tabuliformis (assembly GCA_031772625.1). Lineage (NCBI taxonomy): Eukaryota > Viridiplantae > Streptophyta > Pinopsida > Pinales > Pinaceae > Pinus > Pinus tabuliformis. The sequence continues at coordinate 430,653,449 of CM062814.1, read as the reverse complement.
GAGAGGTAATGATGAATAAGGCTAGATTAGTATGCAAAGAGTATGCACAAGTTGAAGGTGTTGATTTTGAAGAAGCATCTTCTCTTATATCCATAATAAAAGCCATCAAAATGTTTTTTGCATTTGCTTGTTTCAGAAAGTTTAAAGTCTATCAAATGGATGTCAAATCAACCTTCCTGAATGGTGATTTAGAGGAAGAAGTATATGTTGAACAAGTAGAAGGATTTTAGTTGTCAGGAAATGAAAATGGTGTGTGGATTGAAGAAAGCGCCATATGGTCTAAAGTAAGTTCCCTCAACTTGGTACTCAAGACTTGAAAAGTATATACAACAAAAAGGATTCAAAAGAGGGATAACAAACAACAATCATTATATCAAAAAATATAATGAAACTTTGTTAATAATTGTGGTATATGTAGATGATATCATTTTTAGAAGAGATGATAATTTAATGAGTCAAACGTTTGTAGTAGAGATGCAAAAGGAGTTTGAGATATCCTTGGTAGGAGAATTGTCATTTTGCGCAGGATAGCAAGTGGCTCAATCAGAAAAAGGTATATTCATTTTTGAAATCAAGTATCTAAAGGAAATGTTAAATAAATTTGGCATGGGAAATTGTGCACCTGTTAGCACTCTCATGATCATAGGATGCAAGTTGTGTAAAGATGATGAATCTCCTGGTGCAAATAAAACTATGTATAGACCAATGATTGGAAGATTATTATATTTTACAACATCAAAGCCAAATATTATGCAAGTAATACGATTGGTTGCATGATTTCAATTTTCACCAAAGGAGACACATGTGCAAGTAGCTAAGAGAATATTCAGATATTTGAGGAGCACTATGGACTTTGCCCTATGGTATTCAAGAAGAAAATAATTTACTTTAACAACATATACATATGCATATTGGGCTTGAAGTGTAGATGACAAGAAAAGTACAGGTGGAGGAGAACTTTCTCTACAAACTTGTCTAATATAATTGTTGAGCAAGAAACAAATTACAATCTCCCTATCCATAGTTGAAGTTGAATACATTGTAACAACATCATGTTGTGCTCAAGTTTTCTGGATGAAGAAAACTCTGAAGGATATCGACATAGAATATGATCATCCAATATCAAATGTTTGTGATAATATAAGTGCAACCAAAATTTCAAAGAGCCCTATGATCCATTCAAAGAAATAACATATTCCCATAATGTATCACTTTCTGACAGAGCAAGTAGCTAAGAAGTGTTAAAATATAATACATTTCTACCAATGAACATGTCACAAATATATTTAGTAAACCTATTCCAAAAGAATCATTTAAATATCTAAGATGAAAGCTGAGAGTCATATCTCTCCCATATTATTAGTAATAGGTAAGTATGTGAGAATGTAGCATGTCATACCACATTAAGAAGATGGGAACTTTTGAAAGTGAGTTGGAGAAGAAGGATGATGAAATGGAAATTTTACAGGATATGAATTAGCAGTGAAAGTGAAGTGAATGGTGAAATTAAATAGGCAAGAAGAGAAAAAGCGGGAGGGATGCAAATAAGGAGAAGCATCATTTCATGAAGAGTAGACCTTTGATGTCAAAAGAGGTAAGTTATAGAGAAAAGGAAGCTCAAACACAGGGGAAACACTCTTAAGAGCAGAGTTACAAAAGAGGAAAGATTGCATGTAGGGATATATAAACACTACCTTGACAAGGGAATCATAATTGTAAACAAAGAAAAAGTAAGAAATTAGAGGAAGTAATTGTTTTGTTGACAACATATTAGGAGAAGAAATGCCAACCAAAAGTAAAAATATCCCTTTACCATTGATTTCAAAGGGGGAGAAGTTACAAGCACAAGGAAAATTGTAGATGGGAGGAGTTCTTCAGTATTATTGAAAAATCAACTAAGGGTTTTCATCAATGAAAAAGGGAAATATTTTTGGAAATATTGTTATTGATGTCAAAGTTAGGGGGAGGCTACATAAATATTGGAAAATAAAGATTGTTAGAAATATTGTTTTGGACTTTTGATGCCCAATTTGGATACCCTATCTTTGAAGTCATTTTTACTCTAATTTCATTGCTAAAACTGGAGCATAATATATATACAGTTGGAAATATTATTCTAAGATATTTACAATAGTATATTCCCACTCACACTAATTCCATAGGAATGCAGAGGTATGAAATATTTCATTATGATGACCCAACTGAAATACAGGTAGGCCGAACCAACCAATTTTACAGGTTGGGCCCATAAGTGAAAGTAGAAACATTATAAATAAAAGATATATGAGTTAATTTGGAGTGTATCCAAGAAAGAATACATCTAAGGTCACAAGAGGAGTTGAGGAATAATTTTTGGGGTGATTCTTAGAGTTTAAAGGTGGAAGAAAAAATTTGATTTATGGGGTGAATGAGCCATCTTGGAATTTTCATTATAAATTTTCTTTTGGAATGTTTTAGACTTTGAAACACAGAGGTGCTAGAGAGAATATTTTCATATACCTGTGGTTAAAATGTCATACCTTGCCTTGCTATAATTTCAAATATATGCTTTGAGGAAGTTAGGCCTCCTAAATGCTTCTGAAATCTTGTTCATATAGGTTAGCTTGGTATTTTCACTATAAACTTTCTTCTGGAATGTTTTGAAATGTGAAACTTGGAAAATACTTATAAATATATTCATGTATCTGGGGTTAAAAATTCATGCCTTTTTTCACTACAATTTTTGAGATATGGTATGAGGAAGTTAAGCTTCCTAAATGCTCATAAAATCTATTTCAAACATGCCAGGTTGGTATTTTCGCCATAAATGTCTTTATATGATGTTCCAAAATTTGAAATATAGAGGAGATACAGAAGAGATCCCAATGTACTTGTGGTAGAAACTATATACCATGTTTCAATATAATTTTGGAGATATAATCTAAAGAATATAGCATTCTTGAATGCTTATGAAATTTGATTCAAATAGGCCAGCTTTGTATTTTCATTATAGCTTTCTTTTTGTGTTTTTTTAGACTGTGAAATATAGAAGTGATAGGGAAGAGATATCAAGGTACCTACAATAGAACTTTCAGACACCGTTTCACTATAGTTTTAGAGATATGAATGAAGAAGTTAGTGTCCTTGAATGCTCCGAAAACATGCTTCAAACAGGTAAACTTGGAATTTTCACTATGAATTTCTTTTTGAGATGTTTCAGACTATGAAATATTGAGGAAATAGAGAAGACATCTCTAGGTACCTAAGGTATAAATTTCATAACCAAATTTTCAAAATTGGATATGTGGCATGTTGTGCAATTTTTCTTTTGGTAATAAGCCAAAAACAACAAAATTTGGGAGAAGTAGACCTGATGAAGGAAGAAGCAATAGGTAGACTTGATGAAGGTAGAAGAAACTAATATACTTGGTGAAGGTAGAAGTATTAAGAATACTTGGTGAAAAATAGAAGAATGTAACATACATTGTGAAGAACCAAGTAGACTTAGTAAAGTGGTTGGTGTTTGATATTCTAACAGCATATTTAAGAGTCTCAGGTACCTTTTGTTGCTTTTTTTATTGAACATTTTTAATTTTCTAGCACCTTTAGAATATTTTATGTGATTTCATCAAGCATTGTTTATTTGTGTTTTCCTTTACTTATTTATTTCTCTGCAACTAATATTTTTACATGACCTTATTTTTGAACACTACATCTCCACTCCTAATGCTTTTGTGATTTTCATAATCCCATAACTGATATCCAAAATCATTAACTCCATATCCCATAAAAGTACATTTCTTGAACCTTGACTCAAGCTTTGTACTATTTTCTCTATCAATATGGAAAACTGATTCACAACCAAAAGGCTTCATAAATGAGCATTTTTCCTTTTTACATGTCCATGCCTCTTTTGAAATTCCACCTAGTGATGCTACACCAAACACCCTCCAAAAGTTTTCCTACATTTGAATTTTGGAGCCTACTAAGGATCTTACGATCTATCGTTCCATGGTAAATTCATGGTTGGTTGATGTTTGCTAAATGTTGGAGTATTCTTCTCAGGTTCTAAGTGTCAAAGTCACTTTCTCACACATGCTCAGTCCTTGATGAATTCATAAATGCACTTCTTTCTATGCAAGCTTCCATAGGCATTGCACAGTTCCTTAAAGTAAGGTTTGCACATCCTATAGGAACAATACTTGTGTAATGTTCAACACATTGCACTATGAAACCTATACCGATATTCAATGTGCACTCTCCATTGGCAGTATCCCTCTCAGTTTGGTTGCAATTGTACTACTATTCCAATGAGTTTTCTCAATTGTTGCTTTTGCACACCTTTGTTTTTGCAAGTGCTGCTTTCACTTTTGTGATTGTCCTTTTTTATTTCGTTTTCTTTAAAAAGTGTAATTTTCACTTTATCTTTGCTCTAGAATGTGTCACTTTCACTTTCTTCAATGTTTGCAAGTGTTGTTTTCATGTTTTCTTACTGTTGTAAGTGTCACTTTTGACTATTTTCACTCCTACATGTGTCACACTCTAGTGTATCACTAGAGGTAGCTCTAACACACTCTTTTGCATTAGTATATTCTAGTATCTTAAGAACATGCACTAGATGCTCCCCCAAAGGCTTAGTGCACTTTCTATTTACAGTCGACACATGTGTCACAACTTGTAACTAAGTGTCACAATGCTACATTTCAACTGTCGCAATTAGAAATAAGTGTTGCTTTGTCGTCATTTCAAGGTGCGCATGATCATTTCAAGTATTTTTCATCCTCTTGGCTTGTGTTTGATGGTATACATGTGTGTGGTCCAATTTTGGAACTTGTTTGAATGTCTTGTTCTCACTTGTTCCACTGAACCCACACTTAGCCATTTTTGGGCTTCCTCTTGCCCTCACACCTTTCCTAGTTAGCAGATGAGAGCATGTCCCATTTCTAGGCAACAATGGTGCATCCCTTACCCTCTACAAATGCATAGTGTTCCATCCTTATGGCCTCCTCCTTCACAATCCATTGCACAATCTTGAAACCCAGTCTCTCTTAGTCTCTTCTTGCTTATCTTTGAAAATTGCATCCAAGACTTGCCCTGCCTTACCTCCCAATCCATAGTTCCCATTCACAGTGGATATTTCAGCCACTCCTTTACCTATATAATGGGAAAATGTGCACACCTTGAGCCTTCCCCTCAAGCACTACGCATTACATAGTTACAGTGAGAAATCATGCCACCCTTACCTCTTACACTTTCTCATTGTGCCAAGACTGAGCTCTACCTATCTCGTTAGTGGATGGTGTAATTCTAGTGGAAAATGGAGCATCTCCTAGATCACTCCTAAATAAAACTTTGCTCTTACTTAATCCCGCCTCTCAGTCAACAAACCATCAACCCTTGTTCCTAAATTTCCCCACTATGCAGAACACTTGCTCAATGCTCTCCATCCTAGCACATGGCGTAGTTCGAGTTAGCAGTGGAGCCTCCCTACACCCCTGTAGAGGAAAAATGTGTTATGCCTTCTCTTTGTCTTTCTTGGGAAGCTGCAATCCCTAGGCCCCTAGGCACTGTCTCCAACACTGCATATACATGATTTAGTATTAATGTTTCCCTAGCGTGGTATGTATTTATAATGCACAGTTACTCATATCTATCCTCCTGCAACTACACATTGCAACCAAGGAAGCCTCTCCCTCTCATCCCTTGCATAGATTCATCATAGTCAATCTCTTCCATGAGAAAAGTAGAAGGTAGAATAGATGTTTTCTAGAATGATCTTTCCATGTCATGAGTGAACTTCATCTACAGGTGTACCATATCAACATGGAAAGGTGATAATCAAGGAAGATGCCAAGGAAAGTATACAAGAAAGCATGTGTAGCGAAGAAGCACAAAGAAGAATCATCATGAAGACATGAAGAAATCTTGGACCATGACAGAGTGATGGCCTCTCATGTTTCCTTGGAAGTTTCCAACTTTGATCCAAACCCTTTGGAGAGTGAATATGAAGTAGATATTAGATCTATTATGAAGATTGAAAACAAATAATAAAAGAGAGGAACTTGGCATTGCCACATAGTAATTATGTTCCATGTCATCATTGACAAGTTATGGCTTGTAAAAATGTCATCACAATGTCATATGTGTCAATGGGTTTTGCCACATGATCTAGAATGTAATTATATATTTTCAAGAATGACAAGATATAAATGTGTGGAGGTCCAAAATTCACAAGTGGAATATGAAAAGTCACATGCAGACCAAAGAGTCAATAGAAGTTCAAACGTCACTTAGGAAGTCCAAGTGTCATGAGAGAAGCTCAAGAGTCATGGGGATATGAAAGGTCATTACTCTTATTATGAATACACCCTCTTAACTCAAGCAAAGGGCTTTTGGAGGCTTGTACTTTTGAGAGCTAGCCTTGGCTCCTCTAGCTTGGCATAGGAGGGAAGATACTTCCTTGGAGGAGCAAGTAGTCACTTAATGTTCCACTATTGGAGCTAGTGTCTTATTGTCGTAACTATGTACTTGGATATTTCACTCAATTATTAGAAGCTTATTGAGAAAACACATTTTCATGCATGTATCATGAATATTGTAAGTCTATTCTTTGGGTATATGTTATGTTCATATGTACTAAAGAAATTGAACTATTTCATTGGATTTGGTGCTCATCTTGTTGAATGTGTGTTGTATTTTCTTTAATGATCATTTATTCTATATGAACTACTTTGCTAGATAATTAACGATTCTTTCCTTTCTCTCGTGTGCCTCTCTTAGGATAGTACTATTACTTTCCTTCTAGAGACTTGCTCTTTACTGCCATCTCATGAAAGCCTCCTTTTAACATTGCAATTGGTGTTTCACAGTTTCAACTTACTTGTGATTTCAAAGGTTATGTGTATACTCTCTTTTGTTATTCATTTCAACTAAGGAAAACCTTAGAGTTATGGTGGTTGGGCCAATACTCTAGATGGGGCTCCTACTCCAAATGGTGTGAGGTTTAATTGGGACTTCACATCGGGGAGACCCCCTCTATGTTTGCAATATCCAACACTGTCGAAATTTTGGCACTAGAAGGAGGGCCAAACAATAAGATGAACCCATTGAGTCTCTTTTGAATATCTCATCTTGAATGGATCATTACCAAATCATAATCCCAATATGTTTTTCTAATAAATCTAATCTTAAATTCCATGTGGAATTAATTGATGACTTATCTCAATTGAAGTTTGATGGCGGGGGTGAAACATTTTTAGCTGAACATATATCTATGCTTCTCAAATTTTGTGAATATCATGAAATCAATTGTGAAGATGTTTCTTATAAACCATTCACCCTTACACTTGAAGGTAAATTCAAGAAATGGTTTCATACATTACTGACTGCTTCTATTCACTCATTCAAACAACTTTTTAGGGAGACTTACCATGCCTTTAACATGTATGATTATCAAGATATATCTTATAGAATAAATTTAATTAGAATGAACTATGGTGAACCTTTATAGGATTTTATTAATCAGTTTCTTCACCTTTGTTATGAGTATCTTGGAGAATATTTTGACCATATTTATATGTGAAAAGTTTCAGAGCTTAATTCTTCTCTCCCCGAAATCTTCTGAATCTAAACCCGTAGATACTTTTGTTCTTCCAACTTATGTTAATCATGAGGAGGAACATACTATTCCTTTTGTTCCTTGTTCTCCTCCTTTCTTGGTATCTTTTGATGATGTTGAAGTTGAGAAATATGGAAATTAAATTTATGATGCATCTTTTCCACCTTCAGCTACTCTCCATGATCGAGATCCTATTGAGGAGAACTTGGAATGGTTTAACAATTACATGGAGCCTGAAGTGAAAGTTGATCCCTTCGTCTTTCAATATCAGATCAATGTACATTATCCTAATCTTGAGTCTAATCCAACTGAAAACATGATTTCCTCCAAGGATACCCTAAAACCTCTACCATCTATGTCTCATGATTCCTTGTTTCATGATCTGCTTGATCAATCTACTTCAAACTCTATGGATTTTCAACATATTGTTTCAATCAGTGATCAAGAACAAGGTAGTTTCCTTTCACATGTGTTGGAGGAAAGTGTTGAATATATGCCCTATCTTTATTCTCTCTTTCAAGATGACGATCTTGCATTTCTGGCTAAGCATTGATATTGAAATATTGATAACCTATCAAATGATTCTAAGTCGTACATTCAACCTTATTCTTTGGAAAACCATCACCTTGACATCCATGTTTCCACTAATACATGTGGTCACGAGTGTTTAATTCAATGGGATTATATATTTTCTTGTTAAAAGGACTTACATTTGAGGTATCGATCTAGAATCCATTTCTCAAATATTCAGATATCAAATATGAAGAGGTAAGTTGTCAAGTTTTTGAATCTTTGGTATACCATGTTGAAGAAAAGCAAGGTCAATCTAAATGTCACATTAGTATGCCTTTCTTGGACTATTATGTTGATGAAAATGATGTTGATCCATTGTTCTTACAATCTCAATTTGATTTAGTTACAACTGGTGCTTCTCCTCCTGAGTCTTTTCATCCTTTCTCACCTCTAGCACACTATTCATTGTACCCATATATGTTTGATAAGTTTATTACACCAACAATTTCTCTAAATCATTTAGATCTTTATTATGTTGGTCCTACAATCGATAGATGAAAATCTTGAATCCATTATTCATGATATGTTGAACTATAAATCTTTCATAAGTCAAGAGGAAGGTGTTGCAACTCTAAATGATCAAGGGATTTTTCCAATTGATGTATCTAAATTCTCTACCCATCAAGAATTTGACATTCTTAATCTTAAATTTAATCAAACCAATGGAATTACTAATGTTTTCACTAATACATCTGGTGATAGTGGTGCATATCTACCTGTTGATTTTTCTAAGCCACCCAAATTCAACGATCCATTGTCGGAATGTTCATAGACCTGTCAGGAAGTCAAAGAACTTCAACACCCTCTAATGGTTATGTCAAGTTCTTGCAATCTTGTTGAGATCTCCGAACTAAGCTGGACCCATATTTTCACCCATAATTCTTATCTTAACATTCATCCATTGGGTGTAAGCTCATTTTTAAAGGACTTTCAGTGTTTTTGAGTTAATCCTCCTAATCCTAAAGATAGACATTCTGATCAAATAAAGGATTCTTGTTTGGTTAGTAACTCTCCATGTGAATCCCTTGTATCAGATCCATTATTGGAGAGCACGCCTTTCATAGATACTTATAGCCTTAAAGCCTGTTATTTTGATCATCAAGATAAAGGTCATTTTGGGGTGGATGATTTCTCCCTGCTGAACTCTTTTGAGATAAATCATCTTCTTATCGATTTTGTATATGTTTTGAAGTTAATCATCTTTCTGGCATAATCTCTCTTCTTGATTGCTAGAAAATTCTTGAATCATTCGACGAATCAAAACCCTTGTGTTGATATGAATACTTTATTTGATTCAACACTTGTATCCTAATTGGTTTCCTTAATTTACAATTCCAACAATTATTTTAAATGCCCTAAGATTTCATATTAATTCCTTAGTATGTAATCAGATATGAAGGGAACAAATAGGGAATCAAGAATCTTATATGTTAATCGACCAATCTGATCATAGTACTGGTGTAACAATTGTTACTTAATAAATCATTTTCTCACTAGAACATCTGATGACGTTGTTTCACATCAATTAATGTTTTCAAGACTATTGGTCTTTGTGATTCATCATTTTATTGTTTAGATACTTTTCAGATAGTTGAGGCACTTTGGTGTGCACTGATAGTTATGTCAGGTCCTCATCATCTTGATAATATTTTTGAACAAGATGAGATCAAATTCCTTGAGATAAAAGTGTAAAGGTATTTTACCTTGAAAATCGCCAAAAATTTACGTAGACTAATACAAATTAATTATAAATCTAAATATTAAAAAAAAACATTAGGCATTTTAGAATTTCCATATTAGGGACTAGTATTATTCACAAAGTTTCTAAACTTTAAAATAAACTCCCATCGTTAAAATTTTCCCTTTTCAAATGCATTAATTCTCATGATTTTCAGGGTTTTCAAATTGGTTGTTCTGAATATCATGATCCAATTTTCGAATGCTTAGAAAAATCTTAACTGGAAAGCTCCATTGCAAATAATAAATTTCAATCTTTCTTGATGTTTTCAAAAGCTAAAAACATTGATGAATGTACATTCACAAGTAGCCTTCAAGGTTTGTATGATTGTTATTTCAATCAATAAGGTAAGGTTTGACATTGGCTCAAACGAGTTTTCATGGAACATCTTTTTGCTGATAAGCAAGACCTCCAGTTCATTGTGCAAGCTTTTCAAGTTGTTATCTTCTCTCTTGTACATTGATTTATATTTCTTTTAATTATTCGTATCTTTGTATTTGTAGGCCGAGGGTAGTTACGGTGGTTACATTAGAAATTACTTTACACTTAGCCCTGATCTTCTATTCGATTAGGATAGAAGTAGTTCTAGTTGCATTTTAGTTTTCCTTGAATTGTGTTTACCCTCTATTCTTCTCTCCATTTAGTCTTTTATTTATTTTCTTTCTTTTGTTTTGCATCCTCCTTTCCATTTAGTTTCACATTTTCCTTCTTTCCTTTCCTTTTTATTTTGTTTAATAAAAACGTTCATGAAAATAACTCTTCTTTGGCTCAGAAGACAATGTGGAAAAGCTTGAAAAGGGAAATTTTGATGACAAGCAACGCTTGTTTAATCTGTTATCCTCTTCTTTGTTTTGGTTTACATTTCTTTAAAGTCTATGAGGTCTGAACGGAAAATATGATTCGTTCTAGATGGAAATCCTTTAGTCCAACTAGGAATCTCATAGCTTTATTAGGATATTCATTTTGACTTAGCCTTGTATTCAATGATTGTTTGACTCGTCAAATCAATCGAGTAGAGAAGGGAAAGGAGAAAACCTTAAATAAGCATATCAAATTCAGACATTATATGAATCTGTTAAGCAAGGAAAAACCTCCCTTGCAAATCAAATATGATGATATCCCTCTTCCACATTCAAAATGAATAAGTTCCTTTGCACATTCTATTAGTATCTAAATAAATAGGTGAAGAAGGGAAAGGATTCCTTCACAGAGAGGTGAAGCAAGCAACTATATCGGGGTACTGAACATGCCTGCTTACAATGAAGCAATGCTTGTGATTCCTTGAGGTGACTCTATCAGGGTACTAAATAGGCTCACTGGTAGCAGGGTAACACCAGGGAATGTGCTTAACTCTGATCATCAAAATCTCGGTATACTTACTATCCTTCTCCCCTATCAAAATAATTGAGGTGTTACTAGCCTTGCAAATGTGTTTGAAGCTGAGAAAATAAAGAAAGAGACTATATCTTTATCCAAGATAACTGGAAAAGTTGGAGTAATCTACATGGAGAATGAAGACTTCTTGTAATACTAAGACCTTGTAATTAAGTGAAAAAACTAAAAAAAGAAGGTTGAGTTCTACCAGTGTGTCACCAAGTGTTGATGTCACACCAAACACCATTCAAAATTTTTCCTACACTATAATTTTAGAGCCTACTGAGGATCGTATGATCATTCACTCCATGGTCGCTTCATGGTGAGTTGATGTTTTATAAACAATGGAGTCTTCTTCTCAGGTTCTAAGTTTCAAAATCACTTTCTCACACATGTTCATTCCTTGATGAATTCATAAATTCATTTCTTTCTATGCAAGCTTAGATATGCATTACATAGTTCCTAAAAGTATGGCTTGCACAATCTCTAGGAACAGTTCTTACACAATGTTCAACACAGTGCAATGTGAAACCTAGACTTTCAGTTAATGCACACTCTCCATTGACAATCTCCCTCTCACTTTGGTTGTAATTGTATGACTATTCCAGTGAGTTTTCTCAACTATCACTTTTCACACCTCTATTTTTGCAAGTGTTGCTTTCACTTTCGAAATTGATGTTTTTCTTTAACAAGTGTCATTTTCTCTTTATCTTCAATTTGGCATGTGTTGTGTTCACTTTATTTAACTTTTTCAAGTGTTGTTTTCACATTTTCTTACTGTCGCAAGTGTCGATTTTGATTGTTTTCACTCCTACATGTGTCTCACTCTGATGTGTCACTAGAGGCAATTATAGCACACTCTTCTACATTAGCAGATTATATATATCATAAGAACATGTTATAGACACTCCATGATAGCTTAGTGCACTTTCTACTTGCATTTGACACTTGTATCACAACTTGTATTCTAAGTGTCGCAATGCTACGTTTCAATTGTCACACTTTGAAATAAGTGTCACTTTGTTGTCATTTCAAGGTACACATGATGATTTTTCATACCGTGCATCCCGTTGGCTTGTGTTTGATGGTCTACATGTGTGTGGTCCTATTTTGGAACTTATTTGCTTGTCTTGTTCTCTCTTGTTCCACTTATCCCACACTTAGCCATATTCAGGCTTCCTCCTACCCTCACACCTTTCCTAGTTGGTGGATGAGAACACGTCACATTTCTAGTCAAATGTGGTTCATCCCTTACCCTCTGAAAATGTTCACTGCACCATCCTAAGGGCCTCCTCCTTCATAATCCATTAGACAATCTTGAAACACAGTCTCTCTCACACTCTTCTTGCTTACCTTTGAAAACTTCTCCGAAGACTTGCCCTGCGTTGCCTTACATTACGTAGTGTGCATTCACACTGGATAGTGGAGCCACTCCTTGACCTCTGCAATGGGAAAATTTTCACACCATGAGCCTTCCCTTAAAGCATTGTGCTTTGTGCAGTTACGATGAGAAATCATGCCACCCTTACCACTTACACCTTCTCATTGTGCCAATACTAAGCTCTGCTTGTCTCCTTAGTGCATGGCATACTTCTAGTTGACAATGGAGCCTTTTCTAGATCACTGCTAAATAAAATTGGGCTCTTCCTTAAGCTTGCCTCTCAGTCACAATACATGGTGAAGTTTTAGTTAAAAAAGCATCAACCGTTGTTCACTAAACTTCCCCAATATGCAGAATATGTGCCCATGGATCTCCCACCTAGCACATAGCACAGTTCTAGTCAATAGTGGAGCCTCCCTATACCCTTGAAGAGGAAAACTATGATATGCCTTCTCTTTGTCTCTCTTAGGAAACTACAATCCCTAGGCCCCTAGTTACTGTCTCCAACAATGCATACACATTCTTGACTCTTTCTTTTTTCCTAGCGTAGTGCACATTTCTAGTCCACAATTACTCATATATAGCCTCCTTGAACTATGCATTGTGCTCAAGGAATCCTCTCCCTCTCAACCCTTGCACACTGATTCCTCACAACAAATATCTTTCGTGAGAAAAGTAGAAGGTAGAATAAATGTTTTCTAGACTGATCTTTCCTTGTCATGAGTGAACTTCATCTGTAGCTATACCATTTAACCATGGCAAGGTGATACTCAATGAAGATACCAAGTCTAGGATACAAGACAACACTTGCAGAGAAGAAGCACAAAGAAGAACAATCATGAAGATAAGAAGAAATATTGGACCATGATAGAGTGATGGAACCTCTTTTTTCCTTGGAAGTTTCCATCTCTGATCTAGATCCTTTGGAGAGTGAAGATGAAGTACATATCAAATATATTATGAATATTGAAGACAAAACAACAAGGAGAGTAACTTGGCATTGCCGCGTTCCATGTCATCATTTCCAAGTTATGGTTTGTATAAGTGTCATCACAATGTCATATGTGTCAATGGGTCTTGCCACATAATGTGGTATGTAATTATGTATTTTCTAAAATGACAAAATGTAAATGTGTGGAAGTCCAAAAGTCACATGTGGAATATGAAAAGTCGCATGTGGACCATGTTAGTGTCAGTCTTTGCAACCTTCCTCCAGTGATCAAACATGCTCTTACAAAGTGATTTTAAGGTGTCAAGGTCAAATTTTGTCATTTCAGTGGGTCTTCAAGCAAAAATTTGGTCACAAGGCATTTGGTCTAGGGTTTGACTTTACCCTTGTCAAAGTTGTCCAAATGTTGGTCCATGTCACCGTTCAGCTGAGTGTGCCATCATTCAGAGATTTGTCATTATCATTTCAAGTCCCATTGGGTCATTCTACACCTTGTTCATGCTTCAGTTGCACCTAGGTAAGGTCATTTCCCTCTCCTAGGGTTTTGAAGGCAATTTCTCTTGGGCGGTCAAATCATTGGCAAAACTGGTATCCTGATGTTCATACACCTTCCCCTATCTTTAAAGTACCTTATCAAACACTTCCCATCATTGAGATCCCCCAAATTCCTCATTTTCACACAAACCCTAGTTTCTTGCTACAACTTGGCAATTTTCTAGGTTGGACCTGTGTTTTGCCTTTTTGGACCCCTTCCCCTCACTCAATCTCTGAGATTTCACTTTCCCCTACTTCCTAACATCCCTCCCTACTTCCAAAAATTTACTCAAGAATTTAGAAGCTCCCTATCCCCTTCATTTCGCTTCATTTCGACAAATCCCTTGTTATAAGAAGATCTTCGGCGTAAATCACATATAGAAAGACCTTAGTCGACGCGTTTCGATCCAACAAGTGTGGCTCATCATCAGGACAAGTTGAAGAAACAGATCCAGCTTGGCATGTTAAATAGTCTGAGCAGGGCCTCCAACAGCTATTTAGATCAATGGCTAGCTTTGACTAAGGGACAGTCAAAAAGTCAAATTGACTATTTAAAGGAAGATAGTTAATGACCATACCTATATATAAATATATAATTATATAAATGAAATAATTTATAAGGAGTTTTAGTTAAAAATGTATAATTTAATAATTAAACAATTTTGTTAAATGGGAATTAGTTAAATTGATGACCTAATTTTTTTATTTTATTTTATTTTATTTATTTATTTATTTATTTTTTTAGTTTTTAAACAAGGTAAATGCAAGAAGATAGTTAAATAAAATAAATAATAATAATAATAACCAACAAATAAATAAATAACAATAGTATATATTCGTTAGTAGATAAATAAATAGATAAAAATATATATAAAAATAAAAATAATAATATTATATATAAATTAGTTACGAAAGAAATAATAAAATAAATAATAATAGGAAAATAAAAATGATATATATTCGATAATAAATAAATAAATTATAAATTATAACAATATATAAAAATCAGTTACTAAAAAATAATAAATAGATAATAATAATAATAATATATATTCATCAATAGATAAATAAATTAAAAATATATATATATATATATATATATATATATATATATATATATATATATATATATATATATATATATATATAGATATATTAGTTATGAAAAACTAATAAAATAAATGAATAAATAATAATAAAATAAGTAAATAAATATTTGTTATACCAATATCAATCGGGGAAAAGGGAGCGACTCAACAATAAAAATAAGCAAATAAATAAATAATAATAATAATATATATTTGTTAAAAAATAAAAATAAAAAATAAAAAAAAAATAAAAAAAATGAAATAAAAAAAAAGAAATAAATAAATAAATAAATAAATAAATAAATAAATAAATAAATAATTAATTAATTAATTAAAATAATAAAATAATATATATATATATATATATATATATATATATATATAATATATATATAATAATAATAATAATAATAATAATAATAATAATAATAAGTAAATAAATATTAGTTATGATAATAAATACCAAAATCAATCAGGGAAAAGGAGTGACAAAAAAAAAAAACAAGAGAAGGACTGGAAAGAGTCCAGAGCAAGAAGGATAAACCCTAGGAGATAGGAAGGCTCCAGGGGAACAACGAAAGCGAAAAAGATGAAAGAGGGGGAGGAGACTAAGATGAAAGGGCAGGGATCCAACATCTACTGATCTTCCAACCATCATCTCTATTGAGATTGTTAGGCCTTCTTTCGATCTCAATAGCTTCCCTGAGTTTACGATGATGGAACTGGGCAACCTTGGCAACAACCTTAGCCTCCTCAATACAAACGTGATGCTTGGTCTTATCCACATGCTCTGCTAGCGCTGAAGACTTGGTTCTCCCATGTCTTAGGTCCGCTGCATGTTCGCTAATCCTCTGATGGATGGAGCGCCCGGTTTTCCCGATGTAGGGGGTCCCACAAGAACAAGGGATCAAGTAGACACCCTTCATGTCCTTGGGGTTAACAGGAACTTTAACCGATCGGAGGGAATTACGAATAGTTTTGAGGGGTCTAAATGAAGAGGGAATATCATACCTCTTAAGGATCCGAGCAATCTTGTCCGTGGTTCCTTGGACATATGGAAGGTGGACGCCTAGGCGACGCTCCTTAGGTTCTTTCCTAATAACTGCATTTCTAGATGCTTTAAGGAAAGCCTTCTGACCTAGGCGCCTACTATATCCATTTTCCACAAAGACATCAAGGAGATGGGATCTCTCCTTATCAAAGCTCTCATTATCAGAAATCCTGAAGGCACGAGTAGCAAGGGTGTTAAGGACACCCATCTTCTGAGCAGGGAAATGATGGGAATCGGCATGAAGATAATGCTCAGTATGTGTTTTCTTCCGGAACATAGAGTGGGAGAGATAGCCGTCCTTATTCTTAGAAATAAGAATATCTAGGAAAGGGAGGCAACCATTGACCTCTTTCTCCATGGTGAACTTAATGGCAGAGGACTGACTGTTAAGGTGATTGAAGAAGTGATCCATCTCCTCTTGGTCATGGGACCAGATGACGTTAGTGTCATCCACATACCTTTTCCAAAGCTATGTGGATAAGGATAAATCCCTTGTTCCACACATCAGGATAGGTTTCACTCAAATGATGTTTCTGAGAAATAAAAGATGAATTTTTGAAAACTAAGAGAGGTTTTTGTCCACAACATGCCAAGGAAGAAAAACCTCCTTCACTTTTTACACAAGTGTCATGGTTTTGGAGAAATGTCAAAAATACAATCGCCTCGGGAGAATTGATGCACCTCTGAAGTGACCTTGGGAAAATCAAATTTTTTCCTAGCTTAGTTGGCCAAATGACTTTCTTGATCGAGAGACAGATTGTGATGAGGAAAAACATGTTGTTCTGGGTCTCATAGAAGAGAATTTCATTGTTGAGGCTACCTCAAATGAAGAAGACAGAGTTACAGACCTAACTGCCCTCATCTCATCAGAACACAGCCTTCCTAATGAGGTAATTCAGTCAATTCATGAACAGCAAGAGGATATCTTTATTCAAGTAGGTGAAAAAGTTTCTCTGGATGAATTTATGATAGATGACCGAAATGTCATGCTTGAGTTTCACGAAACATCTGAAGTTCCTTTTCTTATGATTAATGAATGTAATGAGAATCTGGCTGTCATATCATATGAAGATAACCTGCAAGATGTTCAGACTACCGAAGATCAAACCATTCACGATGCCATTTCAAATTCTTCTTCCTATGTTTCATGTTTTGAAATGTTCTTTGAAACGGAGAGCTACTCATCTACTTGTTCCGAATTTTTTAAGGACCAGGAACATACTCTTATTTGTGAAAAGAGAACAACATCACAAGAAATGGACACCTTGTTTCTTAGCAGGAGGTCATTCTTCATGTTTTTCATGATCTAATGGTTAATCTGTTACAGTCAGCAGTGAAGGTCATTATTGCAGTATTCAGTGATGAAGGAGATCATGGTAAATTATGTTTTTGGAGGCCCAGTTACCAGTATCTGTTGTTGACCATAAGATCTGATCTGGAGAATCAATCAAGGAGGCATCTACTTGATTGGTTACATTGGAAGACACATTACACATGATTGTACATATTGCATTAGTACGCAGGTGGCTGTCATCATGGTTTGAAACCCTCGAATCTTGATGGACTGCTGCCATTGAATAAGTTTTGTCAGTTCTTGTTTTAGTTAAGTCAGTCCCGAGTCATTTCCTTTTACATAGAGTCAAGTTTTTCAGTCATTTCAGTTCGCATTGAGTCAGTCTGAGTCAAGTTTCAGTCAATAAATTGAGTCATGTTGGTTTGTCAGAATAATGGACTCCATAGCCCAATGGACGAAGGCACTGTCTGCTCACCCAAAGATCTGCAGTTCTTGGCACCTCCAAGGAGCTGCCATCCCTATTGGAGCCAATGTTAGTGTCAGTCTTTGCAGCCTTCCTCCAGTGATCAAACATGCTCTTACAAAGTGATTTTAAGGTGTCAAGGTCAAATTTTGTCATTTCAGTGGGTCTTCAAGCAAAAATTTGGTCACAAGGCATTCGGTCTAGGGTTTGATTTTACCCTTGTCAAAGTTGTCCAAATGTCGGTCCATGTCACCGTTCAGCTGAGTGTACCATCATTCAGAGAGTTTTCATTATCATTTCAAGTCCCACTGGGTCATTCTACACCTTGTTCATGCTTCAGTTGTGCCTAGGTAAGGTCATTTCCCTCTCCTAGGGTTTTGAAGGCAATTTCTCTTGGGCGGTCAAATCATCGACAAAACTGGTATCCTGATGTTCATACACCTTCCCCTATCCTTAAAGTATCTTATGAAACACTTCCCATCACTGAGATCCCCCAAATTCCTCATTTTCGCACAAACCCTAGTTTCTTGCTACAACTTGGCAATTTTCTAGGTTGGACCTGTGTTTTGCCTTTTTGGACCCCTTCCCCTCACTCAATCTCTGAGATTTCATTTTCCCCTACTTCCTAACATCCCTCCCTACTTCCCAAAATTTACTCAATAATTTAGAAACTCCCTATCCCCTTCATTTCGCTTCATTTCGACAAATCCCTTGTTCCACACATCGGGATAGGTTTCACTCAAATGATGTTTCTGAGAAATAAAATATGAATTTTTGAAAACTAAGAGAGGTGTTTGTCCACAACATGCGAAGGAAGAAAAACCTCCTTCACTTTTTACACAGGTGTCATGGTTTGGAGAAATGTCAAAAATACAATCGCTTCGGGAGAATTGATGCACCTCTAAAGTGACCTTGGGAAAATCAAATTGTTTCCTAGCTCAATTGGCCAAATGACTTTCTTGATGAGTCAACTGATAACTAGAAACCAAGATCTTTCTAATGAGCTATCATCAACTCAATTTGGAGTTGAGGAAGACATTCAAACATTGACTGTAACAGCACTCTGCCTTTAAGCAGCCTCATTTGGCACATTTTGACCAGTATTGGGTGACTTGATTTTTGACAGGTCAAATAAACTCCAAATTGAAAAATTATAGTTGGGTTAGAAAGTATACTCAAATACCTTTCCAACGAGATATCCTGTGCACAATTTGGACACCGGGAAGGCCTCCAAAAGTTTCCTGCAAAAACCGCTACGCACAGGCTCTATGCGCCACGCTTCAAGCCCAGTGCGCTGCGCCACTTCCCTGTGCACCGCGCACTGGCGCGACGCTAAAAATATAGAGCTCCAAATGAAAAAAGGTTTACATTTTTGGATTCAGCATAAAAAATCATGACCACTGGTGTTTGGGCAAGAAATTTGGAGCATTTTTGGGGCATTTTTGGTCATTTGACAATTTTTTGTGCACAAACAGGTTTTTTCTCCCTGTGCGCCACGCCACTGGCGCGACCCTAAAATTCTAGAGCTCCAAATGAGGAATGGCTTGCATTTTTGGATTCAACATGGAAAATCATGACTACTGGTGTCCGGGAAAGAAATTTTGACAAGATCTGAGTCTCCAAAAGGTCAAAAAACACCCAAAAATGGCCTCTCTGCCACTTTTTTGACACACAGGAAGCAGTCTTGGGAGAATGAATATTTGGAGGGGAAAATGAGCACCAAATTCAAAAATTCTAGTGGGTTTAGAAAGTAGACAGGACAGGCTTTCCAACAAGCCCACTTGGGTACATTTTGGACACCTGGAAGTGCCCCAAAACAGGCCCCAAAGTAGCGCGACGCACAGAGAAAATGGCACGGCGCACAGAGGAAAAATTGCCAATTTGCTTCCGTTTCGCGAAATTTCGGTTCGCGACTTCTCCAAGTGGGCCCGCTCATCTACACTTCGGTTTTTTGGCACCAAAGGCAGAATTTAGGTGTTTTTTCTCCAGATTGGCATCTATCCAATTGGCGAAGGAAGGCAAAGGGTCACCCAGGCCAAATGTCATGTTTGTGAGCGCTGCACCTGCAGCTGATGGTTGGCTCTCCGTCTCCATTTTGTAATGATTCGAGTAACTCCCCAACCCCGAGCGTTCTATCTCTTCCTCACACATTCTATATATTGTATGCAAGCTATTTGCAAAGGGTTGGTCAGCTTGTAACTTCTAGGAGACTGTGGAAAAGAAACTCTGTTTCTTCACTGTGTATTTTTGACAGAGAATTAATGAAAGGCAGCGGTTCTGTTTTATTAGATTCTTGTGGTTGTGAGTGTAGAAAATGTGTCTCTTATGTTTTCATATGTATTTCGTTATGTTTCATAATTCAATTCATGTTCATTTCCAGTGAAATATTCTAAGTGAGATTAGGTAGAATTTAATTTTATTGCTCTGCCTGTGGGAAAATTTCATGTTCAGTGTTCTTCTTCTGTTGAAAAGGATTTATGTTCCTATGCCCTTTTCACACTCCTCAGCAATCTCTCCGTTCCGCGTTATTCCAAACTAAATTGCTACACTTTCCACCTGCCTTGCCTCACGAAGTAATCTGTGCCTTTGTATTAAATTCTCTGTTCTTTGCTGACCGTTGGTCCCATACCATCCCAGAAGCTCAGCCATTCATAAAAAATGTTTCTTGTATCCCTATTCACTTACTAGCCTAAGATCAATATTTCACTGTAAGTCATCTCAGGCCGTTTTTGCTTATCTATTCATTGAGCGTGACTCGGAGAGAGCCCTCTCCTGTTCTGGTAGGGCTAGCTACCAGACTGAGCGTGGTTTGTGGTTACCCTGAATTTTGCCTTCCTTCAGCCTAGGGCAGATTTAGGCGCTAACAGACCAAAGAGTCAATAGAATTGCAAAGGCCACTTAGGAAGTCCAAGAGTCATGAGGGAAGCTTAAGAGTCATGGGGATATGAAAGTCCATTCCTCTTGTTACAAATAAACCCTTATAACTCAAGCAAAGGGACTTTGGAGGCTTGGACTTTTGAGAGCTAGCCTTGGATCCTCTAGCCTATAATAGGAGATAAGATCATTCCTTGGAGGAGCAAGTAGTGACTTAACATTCCATTTTTGGAGCTAGTGTCTCATCATTGTAATTGTGTACTTTGATCTTTCATTCAATTATCATAAGCTTGTTTAGCCAACACATTTTCATGCATGTATAACGAATATTTTAAGACTATTCTTTGCATGTTTGCAATATATGTTATGTTCATATGTAATAAAGAAATTGAACTATTTCATTGGATTTGGTGTAGCTCATCTTGTTGAATATGTGTTGTATTTGATTTAATGATCATTGTGTCTATGTGAATTACTTCACTAGATAATTAACGAATCTTTCGTTTCTCTCGTGTTCCTCTCTTAGTTTCATACTATTACTTTCCTTCTAGAGACTCATTGTTTACTCCACTCTCGTGAAAGCCTCCTTTTACACATTGTAATTGGTGTTTCACAGTGTCAACTTACTTGCTAATTTCAAAGGTTATGTGTATACTCTCTTATGTTATCCATTGCAGCCAAAGAAAACCTTAGAGTTATGGTGAACAAATCGATACTTTGGATGGGGCTCGTACTATAAAACGGTTCGAGGTCTAATTGGGACTTGACATCGGGAGACACCCTATATGTTGGCGGTATCCAACACTGTCAACACCACCACCCAACGAACTTCAAGGTCCTCTATTTATTAAGTAAATAGTAGTATCCACAACATCTGCCCAAAATTGTAAGGGAAATCTTGCATGGAATCTCATAGTCCTTGCATGCTCCATGATTTCCTTATTCATCCTTTTTGACACACCATTTTATTTTGGTGTGTCTGAATTGTGTTCTCTCTATGAATCCCATGGTATAAATAATAAATATTAAACTCCTTGCTACAATATTTACCTCCATTATTTGATTTAAGACATTTCAACATATTTCTTGTCTAATTCTCAACCAAATCTTTCCATTTCTTAAAAATACTAAGGACATTAAATTTGTTTCTAATGTAGTAAACACAAGTTTTCCTAGTTGCACCAACAATAAAAGTAACATATTAATAAGAGCCACCAAGAGATGACACTTGAGTTGGCCCTCATACATATTTTTTTACAAGCTCTAACTTTTTGCTCTTCTTTTCCTTCCCAACTTTGAGAAATCTAACTATTTTATATTTTCCTTTAAAAAATCATTCACATAAGTTTAAATCAACCTTCTTCAAATATGGAAATAACTTCCTTGATTGGAGAATATACATTCCCCTCTCACTCTTGTGCCTGAACCTATGATGCCACAATGTTGTATCAACTCTTATAGAAGCTAAAAAAATAGAAAGATCAACATAACTAGTACATAAATACAATGTGCCTACCTTATCTCATTTTTATATTATCAAAGATCCTCTAGTGATATTCTATGAACTTGTTGTATGTAAATGTGACTGTAAAACCTTCACTTCCCAATTACCCTATTGAAATTATATTTATTCTTAAATTAGGAATGTGCCTTACCTCCTCCAACAACCATTGGTATTCTTTCTATAATTTTATCGACACCTTACCCTTTCCCACAATATTACATGGTTCATCATCGCCCAAATAAACCTATCCAAAATCATCTTGAACATAATATTGAAAATATTTCCTATGGGGTGTGGCATGAAATTAATGCCTTGAGTTTATCACCCAAGGATACAAAATGTTATTTATTAAAGGATTAAAACATCTTGTAACACGTCACTTGCTACATTTTCTTCTATATTAATAACTCGTTGTCTATTTCCTTTTTTTCTTTTTTCTTTTTTCTTTTAGAGACCAATAATATTTCTTCTTGTTTCCTTTCTTCCCATAATGTCAACATTCCATTATCCCTATGGATTTGGATCTTCCTTCTACTTTCCAAAATTCCTTGGGCTCTTTCCTCTTTCTCTTTTTATTCCCCTGTTCTCTACAATCAAAGCACTACCTGAAGTCTCACCTATGTTTTTTTGTGACATTTTCTGACTAAGTATAACACCAAAAACATCATCAAACTTTAAAGTGTTTTAATTAGAGACATAATTACTCACAACCATAACCAAGCCATTAGCTTTCTAGCAAGGAGCACAAAATCAAAAGAACCTCATCATCAAAATTTAATCCTATGAGACTAACTAACTAGTGACAGTATTAAATTCATTTAAATGATAAAAAAAGAATCCATATTCTAACATCTTTATATTAAATAAATGGTTCATAAGAAATATTTTGTTATAAGTTGAGGGTTATTAGTACAATTTAGGTAATTCCATCATCGAACCTACATTGTCTATTCTTTCGAAATGTTGAAACTCATCGATACTACTAGGCACAAACATATTGTTCCTAGTTCCTTTCTGTCAAGAATATTCCATTCTTCATCTTTCATGGTCATTGACTTCATTTATATTCTTTTCGATAGTAGAAAAATATTTATCTAATATAGAAAACATTCCATTTTCATCTTTCATAGTTGGTAGTTTTAACTGTCAGGCTTCTCTACCTTAAATCGTCTTCCATCGTTGCTCCCCCTTGAACTAGGAATCCTCCTTTCCTGTGAGTTTTATTAGTCAAATAAACATATGTCTTTGATAGTATTTGTTAAGAATAAAATCATAGATCAATAAAATCAAAATGAATGAAAAAATAAAAATTACACACCAATACACATGGTTCACCTGATTTGGGCTATGTTAATGGAGAATAGCTACTCCATTTTCTTCCATCCAAGAAAATGAAGGGATTATAACCTACAACACATTTATTGCAACCTACTCTTCTCTCTCTCATAGTGTCCTTCCTCTTAATTACAATACACTCTCAATATTGCATAGTCACAATACAATTCTCTCATAAAAGATAGTTTCCTTCTAGGGAAAAGAACCATAACATAAAATCTATCATCAAATTTGTGACCTAATGATGAGTGATCCATATTGATTATGAAATTATAATATTTTACATGGAGGCTTTTCCAAAAGAATCTCTGTGGGAGTGATGCCCTTCATCCCTTCCTAAGGGGGGCTTCAAAGTGTTTTCAACACCCTATGTGTTGAAATTATAATAAAGATATAATTTATTATCAAGGTAATTACTTGTGATTATTTATGTATGTATTTTCCAATTATTTTTCACTTCATTAATTAAATAATTAAGCAATTACAGAAATACAATGCACAAAAAGGACAAGAGACACAAGAAATTAGGCTCCAAGCTAGGGAAAAACCCCATAAGGGGGAGAACCCAACAATTGTTTCTTTATAACTTATTCATAAAGATGAGAAATCCAAGTCAAAATAAACTAGTGATCCAAGTGCCAAGTCATCCCTTCACCAAGCACCAATTCACATGAAGTTTCCAATAAATCTGCCACTAGATGCCATGATTATGTCCATTGAAGAGTCCGCAAAACTTTCCATACAATGCCAACTATTTTTCCACAACAGAAGCTTGAATTTCATCTTTTATTTTAGCCTAATAACCATAGAGATAATTCCATGGCGTCTTCTCATGAGCAGTGCCTCAAAATTCAAACCTGTGCGCCTCAAAATTTTGGATATCCATGGCACGAAATTCAGACCTGTGTGCCTCAAAACTCAGATAGATACACCTCAAAATTTATACAACTCTACCTCAGAATTTAGACTACTCTACCTTAGAATATCTCCAAATGGTTTCCAAATGATGTAAGGTAGGCTCCAATATATAGTTATTGCCACATGCGAAGGGTCACTTCTTTTGGGAATGTTGGCATGAACTCTAGGAGGGTTGACTTGGAAACATGGAGGAATAAATGACACTTACAAAATTCAATTTTTCTTATTTTTTATAGGGTCATGAAGAACATGCCTTTTGAATTTTTCTTTTGACCAACATGCTTGATAATAAAAAAATTAATAATAATTTTCCTTTTTTTTTACATTGGATATATATTGATACACGTATAATGATATTGAAGACTGAACCTAGTTACAACTTCAACACTCCCTCTTAAATAGGGAGGTATTAATAATGGATTATTAGGATATTATCAAGTTGAGAACATCTATAAGAAAGGATTCAAATTGATGATCATCAACATAACCAACATTGTCACAAATAGACAAGCCTTAACTAACAAGCTCTATCTCTCCACTAGATCAGAGCACAATTTTGGGAGGCATAAATTTGGACAATGCTGCCTCTCTACGCATATACCTCATCTGGATTTTCACCATTTATGTCCTCATAGGATTATTCTTTTCTTAGATACAAATCCTCAAATAATATCAGTCCAAGATTCTTATCAAATCCACCATTCTTCCTAGTAGTGCTTTCACTAGGCTTATGACTGCTACTCCTAGCCATAGTGTATGACACATGGAGAATACTGTTTCCATCCTCACTCCCTCTCAACCTAGGAGGAGATCCTCACTCCCTCTCAATTGAGAGAAACAACCACAAGCCTAATCTTGTAAAAAATACTCATTAATGCATCGACTACTTGTTCTTCCATGGATATCTCGTTGTTGCTTCTTAGCTCCTATATGCATCATGTCATATTGAGCTTCGACCTTTCTATTCCTCTGACAATATTCATGCAACTTTGAATCCAACATGTCATCAAGTATTTCATCAAACATCTTCTTCATAGATAATTGCACAAGCCTTCACATCATCTTTCTTCATAACAAAGTGTCTCTTACATGCCCTTCCAAGAAATTATATTAGCTTCCAATCAACAATAATATCTCTATCAATAGTATGACCCCAATCAATTTGTTATTAGATCAAATTAATCAGTTGTTGGTACAATGATATCAGAACTCTTCAACTTCTTACAATAGGATATTTCCCTAGATTAGTCATATTCTCTTTTTTATCACAAGCTTTTCTTGGTTTTCTATCAAACTTCAATTAATATTGTATCCATCCAAGACCTTATATATCCCTCTTCATGGTTCAGGTAAGTGAACTTATTTCCATATAATCTACGTATTTGATGCATACCTTAAACTTCTTTCTCCTTCTTCAATTACATCTATTAGGATTTAGAGAAGTATTTGTGCTTTGTCACATTCTTCTAATTCTTCCATATGTGAGTTAAGCTTAGATAGATCTTGTATTGGCCCGCAATATTTATTATAAGAATATGAAATAACACAAGGAAAAATTACAAAGATAATAGCAATAGTAGTAATCAAGGAGAAGTAGAGTTCTTATCTTTTGAGGAAGGTCAACTCCCTCTTAATCTTAGACCCGTTCACCAAAATTATTCTCACATTAGCATGATACCATTTCTTTTTCAATATTACACTATTCATTCTTGTAGATATTTTACTTTCTTTTAGTTGAAATGTATCAACTTTTTCCAACAGAGATTCCTTTTAGGCTTCGATATCAGAGAGGTCAGCTTCATGGTGAAATTCACTCTTCTCTTATTTATAGAAAGACAATATGGGTAGTATGGTTGCTTCACATATTCGTAGCCCAGAAGTGTGCTTCAAATACTTTAGGTTCCTTATCACGGTCCTTACTACTTCATGTACTGGTGTCACTGAGATAAGCTTCATAAATATATCATATCAAAGTTCTTTCATAGAGTTCCTGGTATTCAAACTAGGATACAAACCAAGGAAATTTCTTTGGGTTGATTACTTTGTCTTGGTTCCTTCAAATTTCAGATCCCTTCCATAGATTTAGGATATATGCTTTTGAGTCTTCTACAACTTTGATTTTAGTTTTGTCACTTTATACTTAGATGTTGTTTGGATGCCATATAACGATTTCTTGGACATACTTCTAGTTTCTTCATTTACATAAGGTTCTATGGACATTTGGACTCAAATCTGTAAAATTGACCACACAGAATTTTGAATCTATAAAAATTGCACCAAGAAAGAAAATTGTATATCATGGGAAACTTGTATAGAGAGAGATAGATGTTACAGGAACTTGCTTTACAGAGAGGGATAGGGACTCACGTCAACACAGTAGAGCATGCCTCTAGATCTGTCACATGAATCTTGGTTGTGTGCCTCAGGATCATATGCCATATCTTGTATTTCACATAAAGATTCAAACATTTCTTCAATATGAATTATTTTTCAAAAAAGTTCGAATGTTCTGATTTAGAGATAATTAAATTTGAATATCAACGTATATCCTTAGATCACCCTATATCCTTAAGTTTTCAAACTTTAGTCCTTTGCATATGTCAAGGAGAAATGTTATAGATATTCACTTCAGAGTAACTCTATTAATTTTTATTTGTCATAGAGATATTTGGACTTGTCACCTTCCATGATCAGACTAAATCCTTTAAGTCAAATGACATTTAGAGATGACGTTTGATATGATTATAGTTTCTATAGAATTTAGATTGTAGTTTTTCTTTCAAGGAAATATGATGCAGTATAGTCCATGGTACCTTGGAAACATTTCATATAGTGCCACAGGAGATTCGGTCTAACTTTAGATAATATTGAATGCAAATTTTGGTCTTCTTATCCTCTTAAAGGCTAGTAGAGATCAATTATAACTTCTATTATCACTCTTTTATAGTCCTTATTCATATTGGATATAATATGGAGTGCTTCAAGTATATAAATTTTATTATGAATATCAGATAATTGTCATAGAGATTAGATGCCACAAAAATCAGATCCTCAGAATTAGAAGTAATTTGTATGTCACAAAGATAACATATTTCAAAATTTGCATGTCATAATGTCATCTTTGTCATGTAAACACTTGAAAATAGTCTGTATATAAAATTCTTCTCCCAATCCTTGTAATTATATGCTCCATCAAGCTTGTTGTTGTAGAGACTCAAAAAATCACTTTCAAACTTTAGAAAAGTATTACATATTTTTTCCTTTGTCTAGGGTTATTACAGTCATCAAAAACTTCAATATTAGTTCCCTTTTCTAACCCTTAATTACCAGCACAACATGATGAGGAAACTTGGCCTTCATAACTAATGCATCATAGGTATTTTGATCAGTTAAGGGTCTCCTTACTACAACATAGATATTTCGTCTTAAAACACAGATAATAAGTATAGATTGTCTAGTCTTACCTCCATTGATGAACTTGGTTGCCTCACAGGCCTTCAGTAGGCCAACTAACTATATGTTAGACTCTTATTCTCTTCCTCCTAGTAGTATTAGTTTAATTTTTATCTTCCTTGTCTGCATTAATAGAATTTTATTCTTGACTTCGTAGCCCTACTTATGGCTTCCTTAAAAGTGTTCCTGCCTTTACCATGGCTTTGATACCATGTTGAAATTATGATTAAGATAGAATTTCTTATCATGTTAATTTATTGTGATGATTTATGAATGTATTTTCAAATTAGTTTTCACTTCATTGATTAAATCATCAAGAAACTACACAACTACGATGCAAACAAAGAATAAGAGACAAAATAACTTAGGATCCAAGCCAGGGAAAAACCCCACAAGGGGGAAACCCAACAATCCTTTCTTTATAGCTTCTTCATCAATAGGAGAAATCTAATTAAAACAAACTGGTGACCCAAGTGCCAAGTCAGCTCTCCACCAAGCAATAGTTAACATGAAGTCTACAACAGATCTGTCCACTAGATGTCATGATTATGTCCACTAAAGAGTCCACAAAATTGTCCATACAATGCCAAATAATTGTCCACCATAGAAGCCTGAATTTCATCCTTTATTTCGGCCTAATAGCCATAGAGATAATTCCATAGAGTCTTCTCATTAATAGTGCCCTCAGGATTTTTGATATACATGCCTCAAAATTCAGAGCTATGTGCCTCAAAATTTCGGATATCCATTCCTCAGAATTTGGACCAGTGTTAATCAGAACTCAGATAGGTATACCTCATAACTTGGATTGCTCTACCTCAGAACTCAGACTACTCTGCCTAAGAAGATCTCCAAATGGTTTCAAAATGATGGAAGATAGGTTCCAATAAATATTTAGTTCCACATGCGAAGGGTCACGTCTGATGGGAAAGCCTACATGAACTCTAGGAGGGTTGAGTTGGCAACATGGAGGAATAAATAGATTCTTACAAAATTCAAATTTTCTTCTCTTTTATAGGGTCACGAAGAACATGCCCTTTGACTTTTTCTTTTGAAAATATACTTGATAATAAAAGCAATAATAAAAAAATTACTTTTTGGCTTTACATTGAATACATATTGATACAAGTACAATGATTATGAAGACTAAACCTAGTTACAATTTCAACACCTTGGACCCCCATAGAAACAATAGTAGGGGGTAAATCCCCACATATGTCCTCTTGTGAGGAACATGGGTGAAAATGTGACTAAAAAAAAGGATCTCCAAATCAAGAAGATAATCAAGCTCTATAACCAACAATAGTCTCAACAACCTCAATTCAAGATTTAGAGAAAAGAGAAAACAAGGAAAAGCTTCTCTTAAGAATGTATATGAAAAGATAACATTATTTTCCATATAACAAAGTACAAAATGTCCCAAGAAACATGGGAGGTACTTAAAGGTTTGTATTATACAACTAACACAAATCAAGGATTGTTTTTAAAAAGTAAGCTTCTCCCAACAAAAACGGAAGAAAATGAAAATATTAGTAATCTTTTATCTAAAATTAAAGAACTGAATAATAAACTAGGTGATATTGATAAGAAGATATCAAGCACCAATTTGGTTATTGTTATGTTAAATGGTATGTTAGATGAATATTATATATTTATCACTAGTCTTGCAACAAGAGAGAAAGCACATGCATCTGATGATTTGAATAG
This sequence comes from Pinus tabuliformis, assembly GCA_031772625.1. Taxonomy (NCBI): domain Eukaryota; kingdom Viridiplantae; phylum Streptophyta; class Pinopsida; order Pinales; family Pinaceae; genus Pinus; species Pinus tabuliformis. The sequence goes on along the minus strand of CM062814.1, from coordinate 430,623,616 downwards.
TATCCTATCTCAAGAAGATTAATGAAAAAATAATCTTCATAGTAAATTTTAGAGTTTAGATTCGCTATTTATTTCCAAATCCCAAACACCATACAAAGTAGAGTCATGGGAAAGGGACGTTGGAGAAAAATATAATGTAAAATTGTATCAAGGTGAGACATCACCACAAACATAATAAGCTTCACGAGTCCAAATATAGAAGACGTAAGGGAAGTTTTGCTGATAGAGAAACAACAATAAGTGATGATCTCAAAATTCTTAAGTTATTTATTTTAGATGTAGTTTTATCAACATAAATAGTTGATTGTAATGCATACTTTATAGATTTTGGAGCTTCTATTCATATGACATGCCATGGATATTGGTTTGAGACTTATCATGAGAAGAAAAAAAGGTGCTAAAATCTATATAGGTGATGATAGATATTATGTAATAAAATATTATGGTGATATATGTGTGGAAAGTTTACCAAATGGTCATGTGAAACAAATAGAGAAGGTAATTTATGTGTCAAAGACTAAGATAAATTTAATATGATTTTCAATAATTACAGATCAAGGCTCACAAGTTGAATGTGTGAAGTCGAGTAGACTTGTGAAGGACATATAGGATCACTATAATGTTACAATAGAAGGAATTAGAGTGGGATGTCCATACAAACTTGTTTTTACTATTAGGTATCATCAAGCATTGTAATCGACAACTATGTCTACAAAATAACTATGGAACTTATGGTATGATCATCTAAATTTTAAAGCTATAGATTTATTTCAAAAGAAATAGATGGTAGAGGGTCTCCTGGTATTTAAGAATGACCATGCTAAAGGTGATGGTTGTGGGTTAGGAAAACAACATAAGTATGAATTTCCTATAAGTATAGATAAAAGAAAAAGGAGGATTCTTGAATTTGTGCAAACTGATGTATGTGGACCAATGCAAGCTAAATCACTTTGGGTAGCTTCTTATTTTCTTATCTTTATTATTAGTAGAAAAATATTTTCATGGGTTTATTTCCTAAGAAAAAAAAGTGACATGTTTAAATATTTCAAAGAGTTTAAAAACATGGTTGAAAAGTAGACATGAAAACACATCAATATTCTTAGGTAATATCAAGGAGGAGGATACACATAAGGAAATTTCATTAAACACTACACATTGTGGGGTATGTATGGTTCTATGAATTTCTCAGGACCTATCTCAATTAGGCATGCATGCCTATTATGTTTGAGGACATGTTTGTATCTAAGGTCATATCTAAGGTTGTGTGATTTACCTTAATTGAAAACCATCCCTGCTTGAACAAGTAGATGTCTTTTAAAAATGTTTATATTTACTCCCACCCACAACTTATTGCCATTCATTCCCTTCCACTTTTGGTGGTCCTTCCTTGCATTCAATTTTGGGTAGAAACCCCCACCACTTTTCACTTTTAGGTAACTTGATTCAAAAATAATGCACAACTTCACATACTTAGCAAAATGGCGTGGTTGAAAGGAAAAATAGCACCTTGGTTGAATGTGCTCAAAGATTGATTAAAGGTAAGAATACTCCTAGTTGTTTCTATGTTGAAACAATAAGTACATAATAGTATCTAAAAATAAATATCAACCAAATTTTTATAGCATAAAAATCCTTATGACAAATTTTATAGTTAAAACCAATTGTTAACCATTTCAAAATTCTTGGTAGTAAATAATTTGTTAGGTCCCTATACTACTAGTGTAGCCCCTTATTGTTATTAGTTCAACCCCCTTATGGTATTTTTGTTCCCATGTAGTCCCCATGTTGTTATTATTGTGCCCCATAGAATCCCACCATTGTTATTGTTGTGCCCTACAATATTATTGTTATGTAAGCTCTAATTATATTGGGACCACTTAGACTCCTATATATAGAAAGGAGGTATTGTCATTTGTATCATCCAGGAATTGTTCATTTGTGTAATGTAAAGGAGGTTTCCCCTTAGAAGAGGCTGATTTTGAAGTCGTTGATCTATCTTTTCTATCTTTTTGTGAGTTGGTTTCTTAACATTTGGTATCAGAGCTTTGGATTCTAGGGTTTCGCTGCTCCAAACAGGTCATCGTAGAATTTTCACTATAAAATTTTCTATACAAAGTTTTAGAAGTTAAAAAAAAACCCATTTGAGCCAAAAACTTTCTTAACTTTGGATCCAAATTTTAGATCTTGTCTCGCTATATTGTCAGAGATATGATCTAAGGTAGTTAGGGTTTTTGCAAGATCTAGACTTCCATCTCAAACAGGTCATCGTGGCATTTTTGATATAATGTTTTTTATACGAAGGGTCAAACTCTGAAATTAAAACCCATTTGAGCCAAAATCTTGGTGAATCTCAAGCCCGAATTTCAGATCTTGTTTCATTATATATGTAGAGATACGATCCAATACATTTAGGGTTTCGACAGGCTCCTAAATTACATCCACAATAGGTGACCTTGGAAAAATCATCATAACTTTCTCTTTGAGCATCAGATTGAAATTTCGTAAGAAGTTACCGAAATAGGATGGCCTGTACATTTCTGTGTATTGTTTTCAAGTCTGAATGTGGAAACAGTGACATGTGGAACTTCGTACAAGTTCGCTCTACTGAAAAAGTATATAATCAAGTCATCTTGGGAGATTGGGCATAACTCTTTCTTGGAGAATCCAATTTCGATTAGACTGGTGGCATTGGAAAGAGGACGTAGAGGGCTACAAAATATTGCAATTTCATACCTTGGAGATATGAAATGTCAGAGATACAACAGGTTTAAGATCGAGCTTCTAAAAGAAAGAAAAAGAATGACTCGAATCAAGAAAATAGAAACACCTAGTAAGCAAAATTGGATGGATGATTTGAAGAATGCGATTGAAGCTAAGATAAATAGTTTTATATGTGCCATGGAAGCTAATATCGATGGTAGGGAAGTAGATTTGAAGAAAGGCATGGAATATTTGAATAAAAACATGGAAGGTTTGAAGGAAGGTGGGACAAAGCTGCTACAAGAAAGGCCTCCTAATGACAAAAAGATAGTAGAGGAAAAAATAAATGTTAATCATGATTTCATAGAATCTAACATTAGATTGAAGACCCACCATATTCCAAAGATCGATATGAGGAAGTCTGATCGCAAGGATCCCATAACATGGATACTACAGATGGAGAAATATTTTGCTCTACATGATGTGCAACTGTAGCAAAAGGTACCTATTGCATCTTTATATTTAGAATTGAATCAATTTTTATGGTATAAAGGGCTTTTTTCACGTAAACAAGTTGTCACCTGGTCAATTTTCATGGAGGAAATGATATCACATTATGAGGATACAAAGAGAAACACCTTCTTTAGCCAATTGATAAATCTCAAACAAAAGGGTTCAATGGTAGAGCACATTGAGGAATTCCAAAAATTGGATATAAGGGTAAATGATTTCCAAAGAAGTAGAGGATTGATGTCTTCATAGGGACTTTAAAGGATAACATTCAACATGAGGTTCGTATTTGGGAACCTGATTCATTGGAGAAAGCATTCATGTTGGCAAGAAAAATTGAAAGCAAAATTATGACAACAAGAAATCCTACCACTCACAATTATAAAGATGGAAGTGTTGTTGCTCCTAGCCTTCCACGACCTACAAGGTTGACACCACAACAATGGGAAGAAAAAGGAGAAAATGACCTTTGTCACAGTTGTGATAGAAAATACACTAAAGGCCATAAGTGTGCTGAGAAGAAATTATTTTACATTGATTGTGAAGAGGAGGAAGAAAAGGATCAACATACGTCAAAAGAAGAGGATATATAACAAGAAACAACCCCAGAGAAAGAAGAAATGAATCCGACCATATCTGTAATGAATTGGTAGGAATTACCACTCCTCAAACTCTCAAGATAGAATGACATTTCAAGAAGAGAAAGGATAACCTCACTTTCATGTAGAATTGAATGAAACAACAGGTAGATCAACATCGTAGTGAAATAACTTTTGACGTAGGTGACTGGGTATTTTTACAACTATAACCATACAAAAAAATGTCCCTCAAGCAAGCTAAGAAGGATAATAAATTATCACCAAAGTATTATGGTCCTTATAAAGTGCTACACAAGATTGGTACAATGGCATACAAATTGGAGCTTCCTGCATCTTCCCGAGTGCCTCCAGTTTTCCACGTTTCATGATTAAATAAGGTTATAGATGACAAGGTCGCAGTACAAACAATATTGTAGGAACTTGACGAAGAAGGAAAAATCATATTTGAACTTGAATCACTCACGAAAACAAGAACCCGACAACGATGAAATCAATCAATTTCAGAGTATCTCATCAAGTGGAAGAACTTACCCACTAAAGATTCCACATGGGAGGACGAGAATTTTATACAGAAGCATCCAGAACTACTCAAGCATTGAGGACAACACTTTTTGAAGGAGATGGTCATATTAGGTCCCTATACTACTAGTGTAGCCCCTTATTGTTATTAGTGCAACCCCCTTATGGTATTGTTGTGCCCATGTAATCTGCATGTTGTTATTATTGTGCCCCATAGAAGCCCACTATTGTTATTGTTGTGCCCCTACAATATTATTGTTATGTAGTCTCTAATTATATTGGGACCACTTAGACTCCTATATATAGAAAGGAGGTATTGTCATTTGTATCATCCAAGAATTGTTCATTTGTGTAATGTAAAGGAGGTTTCCCGCTCGAAGAGGCTGATTTTGAAGTCGTTGAACTATCTTTTCTATATTTTTCTGAGCTGGTTTCTGAACAGAATTTTCCTACAGTCAAAAGGAAAACAAAAGGAAACTTGTTACTTGACGCAACATTGATCAAATATATATCCATTAGTTATTGTGCATACCACAAAGCTTACAAATTGTATGATCCTATTATTCGTAGAGTTTTTGCAAGTAGAGATGTTAAATTCCATGAGTATTCAAACTAAAGATGATGAATATATATGCAAACTTCCTAAATGGGGAATAAAAAATGCAAAAACATAAGAAATTGAAAATCAACAAGTGGCATTGAAGATCAAAGTAGCATTGAAGCTACAAATTGCACTAGAAAAACAAGAAAAAGTTGAGTAACTTCACAGAGCAATGAGACATTAAGAAGATCAACAATGAAAATTTAGACAACTATCATGTCTAAATATTATAATATGATGACTCAAATTATGAGTGTAGAAGAGCCTTTCAATGTTGAGAAGGAAAATATCATAAGGAATGGATGAATTCTATGAAAGAGGAATATGATTCCATAACAAAAAAAGAAACTTGGGAACCTATGGAATTACAAAAAAATTTCTTAATAGGTTTAAAATGGTTGTTCATATTTAAGTTCAATGCTAATGGTAGTGTAGACAAGTTTAAATCTAGAATGGTTTCAAAATGATATTCATGAAAAGAAGGAATATATTATGGGTACACTTTTGAATGAATACTGTTAGATCAATGATTGCATTAGCTAGTAAGTAAAATTGGAAATTTTATCAATTGGATGTTAAGTCAACATTTTGGAAAGGTAGAAGTGTATCTTGTTCAATGCAAAGGTTTTGTAAAGTGGGGTCAACAACATATTGTATGTAGGGCAATGATCCAGGTGAATATTGTTGGCCACCTGCTTATTCCACATGGACCCCCACTGTTATTTCTTTTCAGTTTCCTTAATTGTAGTACAACTTACTATTTTTGGCAGTTTTTCGGGTCCTAAACTTCTCAAGCCGTTTTGAGGGACTAAAAGGCGTTTTTAGGGAAAATGGAGAGATCGAAAAAGTCCCAAACCAATTTGTTGAGATAGTTTATTTCCATTTCTGTATGTCAGCATATTTCAGTTCTTTGCTATTAATGAAATGAAGTTTACTTCTAATGCATCTTTGTGTTTATGTTTATATTTGTATTTTGTTGTGTTCCTGCATAAATCTGGTTCAATGGTATATGAGCGGTCTACTCTTTCTTTGTTTTTCTTTGCATGTCCCCAACGAGGTCAGGGTATAAGGAGTTAGGGCTCGATCTGGTTGAACCTTTGCAAGACCAGCCTTACAAACCCCAACGACTTCCTATGGCGGAATAAAAGAAAGATGAGGGAGCAGGAGATCCTTTCAAAATATTTCCAAGAGGACGCCCTCAAGTGACAAAGGAATGTGATGAAGGATAACTTTTCCCATATCCTTTGGCGGCTACCCACAGGTGACGCATCTTCACCCAACAACCACTCTGTAGGTGCCACTCCTTTTAAGGTACAAGTTAATTTTGACATTCCCTTATTTGAAGGACAGATATATGAAGACATCCTAGATAGATGGTTAAATATGTTGGAATGATATTTTTTAGTTCATGACTTTTCTAATAGAGAAAAGATTACTTTTTCACCCCTCAAATCAACCCCACATGTCAAGAAATTGTGGGAAACATACTGTGAACAAAAGGATGAGAGGGAATCCTCATTGTTTTCAGCCACACCCACTTGGAATTCTTTCCGAGATGCCATGAAGGAACAATATTACACTGTCGAGAGCTATGAAGATAAATACATAAAGTGGACCATGTTGTGGCAGCGAAGGGACCAAGTGTGGTGAAGTAAAATTCTAAGTGTGGACACAAACAATTCCTCTAGCTCGATAGCGGGTCTAGCCACAAACAAGACATTCTATGGAATATTTCCTTAGGTTAGAAACAATTAAGAGGGCCTACCTCTTAGTACGCTTATCCCCTTTGATGATGACCTTGCTCGCTCGCTCCAGCTATGTTGTGTTTCCTTCCGAACACCTGAAACAAGTAAACAACAACAAACAACAACCATGATAATAGACAAATTGTATTCAACCTACTTAACAGGTCAAGAAACATTAAGCCATAAACATGTGAGATGAAATATTATGTAGGAAACCAATCAATAGCTGCATATATATTAAATCAAGAAGAGATTATAACTGTTGTCTTGACGTTGTTGTTCTCCTCCAACAAATCTGGGTTCCCACACACTTCTGTTGGCATCCCATGATGGCCTCAACTTTGGTAGTTTTAAGGCTCTTCCCATTAGTCTTCACACTAAACCAAATTCACACTTCTCCCTCACACACAACTAGAGAGCTACAACTATGAATAACTTGTTGATTACTCTTCAACCAGAGCCTAATTAGAACTCGCACACCAAAACTAACTTGTGATTAGGAAAAAGGGAGGTTTATATAGCATGGATGGAAAGGAGATGGTTGCTCTTCTCATGGGAGAAGGTCTTATCTCTTGAGGTAGTTCCATCCTAATAGAGGAAAGGAGCCCAAACTGACATCCTTGACTCAATCTGGCCCAACTATTTACCAAACTTTCGTTACGAAGCTTCTAGTGCAGGAAGCTTCGGCTCCTTATTTAAAAAACTTTCCAAAGGAGGATCGACACGACTGGAACAAGGCTCAATCGCTCTGGTCGACGCTAGGGAAAGTTATAATCCCTGCAAATCGGCACAAGGAGGACACGGGTCATTAGCACCAGTCTTGTAAATTGGGAAAAACAAAAGATTTTTGGGAAATGATGCAAGATGGAATTATTCTGCTCATCAAGAGGGACACAATGGGAGTTTCTTCATGAAGGGGAAGCATGTAGGGTTCACTGTAGAGGTCCTCCAAGATCAAGGAATGAGGAGTACAGGGATAGTGACAAAATAATGTGTAACAGATGCCCCCTAAAGCGTGAAGACCGAACTAGAGTGAGGGGTGAAATGCTTTATGAATCAGTGCGGGGAACTGAGTCTGTCTTCGGAAAATCTACAATAAAGTACAGATACATATAATAATTGAAAACTTTGTCAAATGATACATGAATCGTGGTATGGACACATCCATCCAGAGAATGATCATGTAAATGGATCCAGGTATGGGCACAACCATCCGATAAAGAGGATCATATCAAAACCAAGGAATGGTCACAACCATCCAATAATGAGAAGGATCACATATGACAACTCATGGTATGGTCGCAGCCACCCATCTAAAAGGGACATGCATATCAACACAATCATGTCACACTGCCTTGCAACCTGGACTTTTGGAATCTGAGCTCAGGGTCTTGCGCTCCAACACGACCCGCTCAAAGTACAAATTCTAACATGTGAATAGATGTGTTGACGTTGAATGATCCAGGTGGATCTCCAGACACTAGTGGCATGGAAAAGGCTAAAAATTCAAAGTGGCGGAAAGACGATTAACTTGACATCAGGTCAAAGTAATCGTCGCCCTGATTCCAATGGTGCAAACGACACTCCAATCTGAGTTCGATGAGGAAGATAGAGGAAGATAGAGGCTTTTGTTGACTGGGCAGGATTAATGAAGACACAATTTGGACTTTTTCCGGTGGACGAAATCCGGCCAAGTCCAGCCATATTCTGGGTAAAATTGTCGCCTCGTTAAAATGACTCTTTCGGTCAAAATCTGGATTTTAAAAACTACCATGTTATTTTTATATAACAAAAATTGTTTAAAAAAAGGGTGGCAGGCCACCAACCCCGCCACCCCAATCCGTAATATATACATATCATTATGGAGGGGTGGGCCACTACCCCCGGCCCCTCCCCCCATACCACGGAACTGCCAGTGCAGGTGCAGGAACTATTGAATCAAGGGGTCATCAGACCAAGCACTTCTCCATGCGTCTCACTGATTGTCTTAGTGCCAAAGAAAGATGGCACATGGAGGATGTGTGTGGATTACCAAGCACTAAACAAAATCACGGTGAAAAATCCTTACCCTCTTATGTGCATAGATGATTTATTAGATCAGTTAAATAATGCTATCTATTTCACCAAATTGGATTTGTGTAGTGGTTATCACCAAGTCCGAATTGCAGAGCAAGATGTGTGGAAAACCACCTTCAAGACCAAACAAGGGTTGTTTGAATGGATTGTGATCCCATTCGGACTTTCCAATGCTCCAGCCACTTTCATGAGGGTCACGAATGATCTCTTTAGGTCTTTCATTGTTGAATTTGTTCTTGTATATCTAGATGATATTCTTATCTTTAGTAAAAGTTGGAATGAACATGTATGCCATCTGAAGAAAGTGCTTGATGTATTGAAAAAAGAAAAACTCTATGTAAAATTGTCAAAGTGTGAGTTTGGGAAAACGTCTTTGGTTTACCTAGGTCATATTGTTGGTCATGGTCAACTAAAACTTGATCCTTCTAAAGTTGAACAATTGTAAATTGGCCTAAGCCTGCTAGTGTAATTGAGGTTCGTAGCTTTTTGGGTGAAGTAAAGTATTGGAGGAGATTTATTGCCAATTTCTCTATTATTGCATCACCTTTACACGCATTGACAAGTGTAAAGAAAGTCTTTCAATTGGGAGGAAAGCAGCAAAAGTCCTTCGAAACATTGAAAGAAAATATCAGCACCACACCGGTCTTGGCCTTACCAGATCTCCAATAGCCATTCTAGATCCAGACAGATGCCAACGAATATGCCATGGGAAAGGTACTGATGCAGCAAAAGAAGTCGATATGTTGCCATTCAGAGAAGTTCTCTCAGGTTGTGATAAACTATCCCACTTATGAAAAGGAGTTATATGCCTTGGTCCAGAGTGTGAAAAAGTGGAAACGCTACCTGATTGGCAAGGAGACCATCATCCATATGGATCATTAGCCCTTGCAGTATCTTTAGTCACAAACCAAGCTGCAGCAATCTCGTCATTTCAGGTGGATGGGTTTTCTTCAGCAGTTTCATCTGGTAATAAAGTATAAGAAGGGCACTAGCAACAAAGTGTCTAATATGCTATCTCGCCCTCCTATTTCTGCTTCTGTTATTTTTCATAATGCTTTGTTGCCTTTTGAAAGTTATTCTGAACAGTATGCTAACGATGATGACTTTAAGGAGATTTATGCAAAACTAACCCATGGTTCATAGATGGAAAACTATCACTTGCAGGGGAAACTGTTGTATCACCTTGGAAAATTATGCATACCCACGAGAGAAAGGGTACATGTAATCTAGGAGGCCCACACCTCCCTTGCATCTGGTCATTTTGGAGTTGAAAAAACTTTGTACCATGTACAAAGATTTTTCTTTTTGCCTCATATGAAGAACATTGTGACTCGCTATGTAAAGGGATGTGTTCTGTGTTCTGTTTCAAAACCCTCTAATAGAAAACTCAGGCACTAGACACCACTCCCTATTCTGAGTCGTCCATGGGAAAGTGTGTCACTGGATTTTGTAGGAGGTTTTCCTTTGTCTAGGAAAATTCATGACTATTTGTATGTCATCATTGACCATTGTAGTAAGATGTGTATTGTAATGCCTTGTAAGAAGTAGATCACTATAGAGCAGACTGCTTACCTTTTCTTTCAGCATGTTTGGGTCCATCCCACATCGATTGTGTTAGATCGGGACTCTCGCTTTCCCAGAGTGTTTTGGACTAGCTTGTGGAAGATGATGGACACCAAGTTGAAAAGAAACACGAAATTTCATCCACAGAATGACGAACAGACAAAGGTGTCAACCGCACCGTGGTACACTTGTTGTGAGGCTATTGTGGGAAACATCCTATGTTGTGGGATGAGCATCTTCCATATGTGCAACATTCCTACAATCGAGCAGTACACTCATCTACACATCGTTCACCATTTGAGACATGTTTTGGCTACCTGCCAAAAGATCCTTTTGATATGGTCTTTGGAAGGGAAGATGACTCTAGTGGACATGATGACAAGGACAAAGCGTAGCGGTTCATTCAGCGGATCCAGTTGATTCACCAAGAAGTACAGGAGCAGTTGGAGAAAAGTCAAGCCCGGTACAAGGCTCGACATGAAAAACACTGAGTCGACCATCAATTTCAAGTGGGCGACAAAGTGTGGTTCCATATCAGCAAGGAAAGGATGAAGGGAGAAGGGAAGAAGTTGTGACCAATCCGGTATGGTCCATTCACCATCTTGGAAAAGATTGGAAACAATGCCTTTTGTCTCGATTTTTCAACATATATGCAAATGTACTCCATAGTGAATGTGGAAAACTTAAAGTTGTATGAGCCACCATTGATTATGGACACCAGAGAGGTGGGCATAGTTCCTACAGTTGATGATTTTTCACCAGAGTATCTCGATGAGTTACCTAAAGACATCATCCTTGACAGAAGAACCAGGACTTCATGACGGGGTGATGTGGAATACCTTCAAGTTGGTTTTAAGGGGATGCACCCTAGCAAGGCAAAATGGCTCGAAAAAGAAAGAGAGAGGGAACAATTCCCTCACTTTCCAATTGACTGATAAAGCTTTTGGCAGTCCAAAATCTCCTCAATGGGGAGGATTGATCTAGGTGGATCTCCAAACACCAACGGCATGGAAAAGGTTCAAAATTAAAAGTGGTAGAAATACGATTAACTTGACATTAGATTGAAGTACTCCTTGCCTTGATTCCAACAGTGCAAACGAAACTCCAATCCGAGTTCGGATGAGGAAGATAGAGGTAGTCAAAGTTTGGTTGACTTTTGCTCACTAGGCAGGATTAATCAAGACACAATTTGGACTTTTTCCAGCGGATGGAATCTGGCCAACTCCGGCCAGATTCCGGGTGAAACTGTTGCCACGTTAAAATGACTCCTTCGGTCAAAAATCGGATTTTAAAAACTACCATGTTATTTTTATTTAACAAAAATTGTTTAAAAAAAGGGTAGTGGGCCACCAACCCCGCCACCCCAATCCGTAATATATACATATCATTATGGAGGGGCAGGCCACTACCCCCATCCCCTCCCCCCATACCACGGAACTGTTAGCGTAGGTGGTGGGCCGGCTCTTGGGGAACGGACCCAACCACACCCCATTAAATGAAACCGCCACGCAAAAAGGGGCCACCGTTGGAGCGAAGGTGAGGAGGGCGGGTCGCTCAAGGTGGGCCCAACCCGACCTCCCTTCCATTTTAAAATTTTGTTATGTAAAAAAGGGAGGGGGCAGGGTTTGACCCCCGGCCTCCTCCCCAATATTCGGATCTTTAACAAAATTGCCAAACAGAGTCTTTGTGAACTCCGCCCACCAATTTTTTATTTAAACTTAGTTCATCAGTGTGCCCAGGCAGAGGAGGAGAGTGCACGTAGTTCGAGGCAAGTTTTTGCAGGTGGGCCAGATTTTCACTTTGTTAGATTTTGACAAATTTTATATGGTTTCAACATTTCTTGACGCCATGAACGCAATGGTGCTGTCCATTTCTCCATTAGAGTTCTACATTTTTTGGCCATTTTTCACTATGGATGTATAAAACTCCTTTTTGTAATTGATGCTTGTACTCTTGTTTATCATGCCACTTAATGAATGAAGGCCTCCCCATTGATCAAGCAGGGCTCAAAGACGTAGTCCAAGTTGGACGAACTCCATTATCAAGTTTCTTGTCTTCTTTTCATGCTTTATGTGTTTCTCCTCTTCTGTCATGTGCACATTAAATTTCTCTGTTTAAGCTACAATTTATGCATGTAATTATTTAATACATCTATAAGCAAAATATATTGGATCATCGAACATGCTAGAAAATCACTTGATTACCAGCCAATGATGTAAATTGTTAACAAGCACGAGAGAAACCACAAATAATGACAATGGTTCTCAAGGTACTATCAACACAATTCATGGAATGTGAATAATGGAACAGAAGTCGAACAACCATGAAATCACCCGATCGAAAGCTAATGATGTGAACTTGTTTTCGAGTGTGAAGAACTTGCCATTAGGGCATGCAAGCTCTAAGGTACGGGAAGGGAGTCTCTCGGTCAACTTCCTGGATAATGAGCTGAATTTGACAGGAAGAGACCATGTCGAAGGAGGGCCATAATGTATCCCACATCATCGACATGAGAAAAAGGGATGCAAAATGATTTTGGATGATACATAGAATCAGGGGTAAGTGTAACTGCAGAAGGACAACTCTTGAACATATTGGCGACACGACTGGAAGTTTTGCAGATTTTGCATCCATAGGATTGGTGGTCATGATGACATGGCAGAGATAAAATGGAAGGAAAAAATAAATGGCCCAACCCAGGAAGGTCGAAGATGAAGTGAGGATATCCCAACCCGACATGAAGTAGAAAGTGTCATGTTCAAGAGTGAGCTGCCGACACAACTGATTGAATTTCCAAATTTTCCCCCACCATTTCTGGCAGGTACCCTAATTATTTTTTAATTGCAAGCTTGAAGGGGATAGCATATGCTTGCACTGTAATTTCATCCTTTGGACGAATCCAACCTACTTATTTTAATGAGCCCTAGGAAGGAGAAGCTCATGTTCGTCATGGTGATGAATCCATTGTCGTTGTATGTTTTAACGAGTCCGACAAAGGTGCAACTCGTTATCTTTTTCAGGTTTAGTGAGTTTGAAAAAGACACGGAAAAGAAAACTCCACATGGTACCTTTTTGTACATTTGTGTCTTTTGAGCCTGAAATTGTAGAAAACGATGCTCGAGAGAACCGCTTTACCGTTTTAGTCAAGGAGTACTTTTTTCGTAAATAGTGCATCCCAGCCCAAAAAAGGGGTAAACGTATACTGGGTACATGATGTTTCGCATCTGTTAACGAGTTCGAAACGACAAGAGCTCGACAATATTTTCATTTTTAAAGGGTTAGAAAAGAGCTTGAAAGCGGGCCCCCTCATTTTATTTTCTTTTACGAGTCAAAAGGGAAAAATACTCGGCAATCTTTTCATTTGAGTTTTACGAGTTGAGAAAAGAGCTGAAACGTGACTCGGTATCATCGTCAAACATCCATCACATGTCATTGCACAAAAAGTAAAATGAATTATCTAATTCTTGAGGCAAAATAGGTCGAAAATACTTTAAAAACCCTAATATTTCATGAAAAACAGAACAGAAGGAGGGGAAAGTAAATTTTTTTTACCATTTACCATCTTACCTTGTTGTGAAAAACGTTTTACCCACTTTTGCCATAATTTTTCTAGAGTATATTGCGGGAGATCCGGGAGGTCATTCACCGAGCCGCTAGTTGCAGGTAAGAGAAAAGTCCCTAAGCTCCATTTCCATACTGTTTATTCATGTTTTTATCCATTTTTTGGATTTTTGGGGGAGGTTTTGGCAAAAAAAGTTCACCCTCGGTCGGCGTGATTTCTGGGCACAGAATCACACCAGCCGAGGGTTACTAAAATGAACAATTGCACTGTCGGCGCAACTATTTTTTTTGGTGCCATGAACAAAGAAAAAACCATATTTTCTCTTAAATCCACCATTTGAATCCAAATTTTAGTTTCCACAAATGATTATTGACTTGAATACATGGTTTTTGCAGGAAAGAATCATCGAAAATGGTAGACTGGAAAGAACGTGAGCAAGAAGACGTGGACACCCATGCAATGAATGATCCAAACTGGTTGGATGCCTCAAGGAAATGTGGGCTCCTCAAATTCTTTCTCACACCAGGGATGCGGGCTCAACCTGAGCTGCTTCGATACGTGATTAGTCTCTAGGACATAAATCGGGAAATATTTATCATTGGTGACTAGGAGCTGGAGTTGGAAACTTCAGACATCTATTTCATCACAGGGTTGTCCCGGAGAGGGGTGTCAGGCGGAAAGAGTCGATAGTGCGGACACAACCAACCTCCCTAGGAGCCTAAGACTCTCTAGTGACAAACAAGACAAACAAGAGCAATCCTTCTTTAAACATGCATTTACTATATAGGAAATCAAGTGTTTAGATCCTACCTGTAATCCAACACTGTTGCAGCAGTGCAGCCTCGCTGATCCGGATGAGCTCCTCCTTCACTTCGAAACCTGCATTCACTAACAATCAAACGATTAAATAGCACTTGATAATCTCATAAAATAAAACATGTTTAACACATAGACCAAGGAGTACATGAAACAACTCATAAATAACAAGTTATTGAGAAGAATGGACTCATTTGCATTAATAGGAAACAAAAGGAACAATTACAACCTGAGCCTTGGTGTTGTGCAAGTCCCTCCCAGGGTCCATCAAGAGTTCTCCTTTACTTTGACAAAGCTCACCCACTTCCAAATAGAACAAGCAAAGATGGCAATCTCTCCTCACAAGCTTCTAAATGGGAGTCCTAATTCCAGCATCATCTACCCTTAGAAATGTTTAGCTTCCAACCTCCCCTCCTTTTGGCCCAATGCCTGTATTTATAGTGCTCAAGAGGAAGTTAATCAGGTCCACCATCAATGGGATAATCCCCTCTTTGGATGGGATAGCTCCCTCATTGATGGGATAAGTTCCTCTTTGGTAGGGGTACACGAACCATCTGGAGGCGCTCAATACACGTCGAACAACCTTCTAGAATGCTCTAGAAATGACCACAAGTAAATTTTTAAAGATGAAACTTGCGCATTTTGACCTTTACAGGGGGACGCACCTGCCCCTTTACATACAGAGCGTACAAGGACGCATCTTTTGTGAACATTGGATGCGTACCCGCAGGTAAGGTTGAGAGAACCTGCGTACCCAGAGATAAATACATTTATAAATACTTTCTCTCTTTTTGGAGTTTGACATGGAGAGCAGAGGCATAAGACTTGCCTAAGAGGGTAGCATGACTGTTGATAGAGCCATACTAACTGTAAATAGCCATGGTGACATTTTTTAGTGTAACAGATTGCCCCCTAAAGTGCGAAGCCTGTAATAGATTAGGGTTTTGTATTATCTAGGAAGGGTGAAGCGCTTTATCATTTCAAGGATTATCTCGTGGAGAGCCTGGTCAGAACCTGCAATTTTCAACACAAAATACATGTATAAGATTATATCATCACTGAGGTAGGCATTCCCATACTCAGATCAAAACTTTAACTAACAGACTAACTACTCTGATACAGAAATGATCTTGCAGTACATCATAATCATAGACTTTTGTAGACACAGTATGGGCGCAACCATCTGTTTATGATTAGTCTACTATATAATGAATACAAAACTCCTCGCAGCCTGGATGGTGGAAACTAGATCCAGGGTCTTCATTTCTACTTCCCGAATTGGTACGATTCTAGCCATGCGAATAAATGAGTTGATGTCGAACATGGTAGAAACCACTTGATTACCAGTCGATGATGTAAACTGTTAACAAGTGTGAGAGAGACCACCAGTAATGTCAATGGTTCTCAAAGTACCCAGTACAATCCATGAGATGTGAATAGATGAGTTGATGTCGAACATTTCACGGAATCCTTTGATCGAAAGTCAATGATGTAAACTGACGTCAAAGGCGAGAAACCTGCCATTGATTCATGCAGACTTCAAGGTACTGACGATTTCTAAGTCATCTCTCTAGATAGTGTGCTGATGTCGATAGAAAGCGACCCATTGCAGGCAAGCCCACAACACGAAATCATTTGTTCAAGTTGAAGAAATGTTGCTGTAAGGACTGACTCAGGGATGGTCGAATGGGTGACAAGTATTTTGCAGATGAAAGTTTTGCTTGCAGACCTCTTGAACACATAACGACACAACAGATGGCTTGGTGATAAACGACTCAAAGTTAATCCCCGGAACCCGGCTGAAGACTTTCAAAGTGGTTTGATCAACTGTGAGGTAAAGGATTTCCCAACCCAGGTGAATGAAAAGTGTCGTGTCCAAGAGTGGTAATAAAGTTTCTTCTAAGACAAAAGATAACAAATAGGCTCATTCTTCTCTCTTTTCCCCCACCATTTCTGGCAAGTACCTCTTTATTTTTAACAAGCTTGAGGAGGATAACATATGCTTGATTATAAGCTCATCCTTCGGATGAGTCCAACCTAGTTTTGATTCGAACCCTAGGAAGGAGTGGTTCGTTCCTGTTTGTAATTGAACAGGTCCTTTACTGTGAAATTTTTAACGAGCCCAGTATAGGAGAAACTCGGCGTTTTTCAATTTTAGAGAGTCTGAAAAACTTAAGAAGACTCCAGGTTGAACTTTTTCGTAAATTTGTGTCCCCCAAGCCCGAAAAAGTATAAAATAATACCTGGGGGAACCGCTTGATCTTGCGACCAAGGAGTACTTTCATGATTAGTGTCTCTGACCTGAAAAGTAAAAAGCGATCAAGGACACGTCGTTTTATTTCCATATCGAGTTTGAAACGACAAAAACCCGGCAATCTTTTCCTGTTTTTACGGTCAGAAAAGAGCTATAAGGGGACCGTCTTTTAATTCCGTTTTAACGAGTGTAAAAGAAACGCTCGGCGATCTTTTCATGTTTTAGGAGTCAGAAAAGAGCTTAAAAGATGACTCTGAGGTTTCACTTTTTCGTAAGTTTTAACGAGTTCGAAAAAAATGATAAAAATATACTCATATGGCCGACTTTCAATTTAATTTACGTGCAGGAAAAGACGGAAAGAACTCGGCATTTTCATTTGTTTTACGATAATGAAAGATAGCAAAATAATCTCGAGATTTTCATGAGTTTAACGAGTCTTGAAAATAACTGAAATTGACTCGAGATAGGTTTCATTTTTAAAAAAGCTTGAAACAGAGAAAAACTATGCTTCAAAGTAGTTTCATTTTTACACAAGCTTGAAACAGAGAGAAAACTGTGCTTGGTGCGCCCTAAGCATAATTGCTAGAGCGCATGCCCCCCACCTTCATTTCATTCAACCAATTGGATGAAATGAAGGTTCATGTACGAGATCATTTGAAAGACTCGACCTAAAACTATAAGAAAATTATGCAAAAAACTGAAATAACTAACCTAAACACTTAACATTTATGAGATCTAGTCAATCTCTCGACTCAAGTAGAGGAGGATTTGTTTCATTTTTTAACGAGCTTGACACAGGAAAAGAACTATGCTCAGATCCGTTTTCATGTTTACGCAAGCTTGAATCGAAAAACTATGCTTGTTATAAGTTCGCATGCCCCCAGCATAATGACGCAAATCAAGGTACATGCCCCCCAAGCTTCATTGCATTCAATGAGGTGGATGGAATGAAGCTTTACTTTCAAGATCTTGGAAAGACTTGTGGGAGTTGTTTCATTTTTTAGTGAGGTTGACACAGGAAAAGAACTATCCTCAAAACCCTTGTTTCATTTTTTAAACGAGCTTGACACAAGATAAGGAACTATGCTCATAACTACTCTCTACAATCTACCTAACAAAAAACTCTACTCTAAAAACCTTGATTCATTTTTTAATGAGCTTGACACAAGACAAGGAACTATGCTCAAGAAGTTCGCATGCCCCCAGGATAATGATGCAAAGCGAGGTACATGCCCCCCAGGCTTCATTGCATTCAACCAGATGGATGGAATGAAGGTTTACTTTCAATATTTAACTTGAAAAGGGAGTTGTTTCATTTTTAAGGAGGTTGACACAAGAAAATAACTATCCTCATACCTGATTCATTTTTTAACGAGGTTGACTCAGTAACAGGAACTATCCTCAAAACCCTACTTTCTATAATCTACCTACATATCCTAAAATCTAGCTAATTCATTTTTTAATGAGGTTGACTCAGTAAAAGAACTATCCTCATACTCACTGATTCATTTTTTAACGAGGTCGACACAGTAAAAGGAACTTTCCTCGTGCTAGCCTGTTTCATTTTTTAACGAGGTTGATACAGGAAAAAACTATCCACGTGCAACCTATTTCATTTTTTAACGAGGTTGATACAGGAAAAAACTATCCTCGTTCACACTGATTCATTTTTTAACGAGGTTGACACAGTAAAAGGAACTTTCCTCGGACAAACTGATCATGGCTTCCAACTGGAAGAAAGAGATGTCAATGGACACACCTTGATCATGGCTTCCAAGAGGTCTTCATCAGAAGGAAGAATAGTCCTCTGGAAGGAACACATGTCAAGGGACTCAAAAGGGATAAGAACATCGTGTTCAAGTAATCCCATGGAGTTTTCCATGTCAATTACCGGATCTAAATCGAAGGAAGATGAGCAAACAGTGGGAGGCTCACTTACATCGATAACTGAAAACATGGGACCAGTTGCCACATAATTAACCCGTGGCAGGGTAGATACCACTTTAGAATCATGAACCTTTAGGGATGTCATATTATTGGTAGTTGAAACAAGACTAGGGAATGAAAGCTGGTCTACAGTCACAATATTGCCATTGTGAGGGAAAGACATCACGCGAAAGAGTGTCTGTTGAGAAGGTAAATCCCCTCTACGGATAGAGGCGATCCCTACTAGCCCAACAGGGGTCTAGCAACAATCACACAATGCTGCCACGCATGTTCCTAGTTACAATTAGACAAGAAGTAAAGAGCACCTACTTGGATTCCTGCGCTGTCGTTTGTCGAGGGGATGTTTCCCTTGCTCCTTCGCTTCAGCTGGTCATAGTCTTCCGCGATCCCCGCGAACGGACACCTGCACACACGAAGGGAAAGCAAACGCAAGCGTGAAATCTAGTAAAAGTAACTATATGCCAGTCAGAAAAGACATAATTCACATTTATCCATTGCATAAACAAACGAGAATGGAACAATAATAGCAGTCATCTATTATTAATCAGAATAGAGAAGAGTACAACCAAATGTTCTGACGTCGATAAACTTCTCAGGAGGGATCAGTCAGCATGTATCTCAAGCATTCACCTTTGAGGATGGTTCTCCCAAGACAAACTAGTCTCTCTCTCTCACACAAATGTCACAAACAAACTTCCCAAAGCAATCAATCACTTCCACTCCTAACACACCACTCCTATAGCAGCAATCTGAGCACTACAAGCTCTTGTATAATCCAAGCTAAGTCTAGCTATTTTCTAACCAGCTGCTCATGGTAATGGTGGAAGTTTATATAGGAGAAGGAGTCTCCTAAAAAGGTGGAAGGATGAGCTTATCTTCAAGGGGAGTAGTTGCAAAAGGTCGAACAGACATGCCATAGAAGGGAGTCGACATTCACAAAGCTAACAACCAAGCCTGGAGAGATCTGGAAGGCTGGTTGTTTGAACAAATTCGCCCAAACTGGATCAGCGCGGATTATATGGAGACTGCCGCGCTGTCAGCACATGACAACAACTGAACAAGCCATGTCAGCGCGGAAGGACACGTGAAAGCCGCGCTGTGCGTCATCGCGGAAAAGTGATGTTCTTCCGCGATGGCAGCGCACGAAATAGACTGTGGGGCGCTGGTCATCGCGGTTATTTTAGGAACAGACGCGCTGATGCACAAAACTTTGGAAAAATGGGTTTTTAGCCAGTTCAGGGAGCAAACATTTAGTGATTGTGACTTCTTGGACACAGCAGGGTGACTGACAGGAAGGCAGTGATAAATTACTGTGTAACAGATGCCCCCTAAAGCATGAAGACCGAGAGAGTGGGAGGGGTGAAATGCTTTACAACACACGCCGAACTGGAACACCACCAGGAAGTACCGAAAAATCTCTGACAATCATGTACACGCAGTCTAGGTATGGGCGCAGCCATCCAAAAGACATGCAAGACTGGTCTATGGTATGGACGCAGCCACCCAGCTAAAGAGACCATAATAAAGACAAGGTATGGTCGCAGCCATCCATGAAGACTCAGGTATGGGCGCAGCCATCCATCGATGAGTCATGTAATGATTATCCACAAAATCGCAGCCTGGACCACAGTGAGCAAGGATCCAGGGTCTTGCGCTCCATCTCGACCCGAACAGAGTACAGGTCCACACATGTGAATACAGGGGTTGGAGTCGAACATGTATGAACATCGCCTGATTACCGGTCAATGATGAGAACCGTTAACAGACGCGAGAGGTACCACCAATAATGACAATGGCCCTCAAGGTACTATAGGTACAATCCGTAGCGTGCGAATCAATGAGTTGGTGTCGAACACCCACGGAATCATTCGATCGCAGGTCAATGATGTAAACCTTGCGTCGAACACGAGGAACCTGCCATTGAGGCATGCAGGCTCCAAGGCACCTGGAAGGAGTCTCTAAGTCACTTTCTCGGATAATGAGTTGAAGTCGACGAGAAGTGGCCTTGATCGAAGGTGGGCCATAATGATTCCCACATCAGCGACACGAGACAGAGGTATAATAATTTGTGATGAGATAGCGAACGAGGTTGCTTTGTGGCAGAGGACAACTTCTCTTGAACACATAACGGCACTATAACGGATTTGGCAGTACTTGACATCAAATGAGCAGCGGGTAGGATGATGATGGCAATAAACAGATGAGAGGTCAAATAGGATGTCCCAAACCCATGGAGGTTAGTGAAAACGAGATGAGATGACCCCACCCAGACACGAAACAGCGGAGTGCCGTGTTCAAGAGCGACGTACTGCCGAGACGACTGTAATCAAAGTTCCATTTTCCCCACCTTTGCAGGCAGGTACCCCGATTATTTTTGGACGACAAGCTTGACGGGGGTAACATATGCTTGATGTGTGTCATGTTGACAATATCCGATGTCATTGAGTGTTTAACGAGCCTGACAAAGGAAAAACTCGGCTTCTTTTCTTGTTTCGAGAGTCTGAAAAGAATGCGGAAAAGGAGGCTCCAGGGGTCCTTTTTCGTACAGTTGTGTCTCTCGAGCCCGAAAAAGTATAAAACTGTGCTCGAAAGAACCGCCCGGTCATTACAACCGAGGAGTACTTTTCATAAATAGTGTCGCCGACCGGAAAAAGTAAAAAAGTGGTCGAAGACACGTCGTTTTAGAGCCAATATCGAGTGCGAAACGACAAGCACCCGGCGATCTTTTTGGTTTAACGGTCGGAAAAAGAGCTTAAAAACGACCGCCTTTCGTTCCCTTTAACGAGCTGAAAGGGAGCTCGGCCATCTTCTCTTGTTTAACGTCGGAGAAGAGCTTAGAGACGACACTTTGGGAATCACATGAATCGTGGACTGTCATGACCAAGCTGCGATACCTGTACCTGCACAAGGGCACTACCCGCATAAATCCATTCGATATACGTAAAAAACATATTGAAACATGCTTGAAAACAGAACCAAGGCTAGTTTTATGGCAAAAAATGGTAAAAACCCAAAAAAATATGGTAATTTAGGAGTTTTTACTATAAATAGGGGGGGGTAATAAGTCATTTTTACCATTTTACTATTTGGAGTGCGAAGAACGTGGAGAAGCCAAAAAGTTGACGGAGCGATTTCCAGCCCATCCGGAGACCATTTTCAGATCTGCTTCTTCCAGGTAGGTTCCCATTCCTTCGCCCTGCATTCTGGTTCATTTTAGGAGTTTTTTAACGGTCGAATAGGCCCAATTGGGCATTTTTTATTTGCATGGGTGCGCCCTTGGTCAGCGCGGAAATTGCCCACGGGGTCGCGCTGATCGAAAAATAGGCAATGTAACCAACTTCGGGTCAGCGCGGAAAAGGCGTGTTCTTCCGCGCTGACCTCGCATTTTTAACAAAGAGCTGCCATTGTCAGCGCGGCTGTTTTTAAAACAGTCGCGCTGGCGCGGAAAAATTTTGTTTTTTTGAAAATGAACGTGAATTTTTACCTGGAAGCACTTCTGATCGGTTTTATTGTTCATGCAGGACATCATGGCTTTTCAATGGCAAGAGAGAGTTCACGATGTGGAGGATGTGGCTGCTTGGGGAGACGTAAATTGTTGCAACGCCATGCGGGCGTGTGGATTCATGAAATTCTTCCTGACGCCGCGTCTAAGGGCCCAACATGATTTGCTGGAGCTGCTGATCAGGGCATGGAACCCGGTGGACCAAAAATTCACCATCCGCGGTCACGACATCGAGTTCGATCATATGGACATCTTCTTCTTGACTGGGCTGTCGCGCCGAGGTGGGAGGCCCATCTTAGAGGGGCAGCGACCTAGCGGTGGTACCCTGGATGACTTAATGGCTGAGGTTTGCCCAGGGGCAGTAAAGACGCGGAGTGGGAAGTGCTCGATCCCCACAGTGAGAGACATAGTGTTGCGCACCATCCTGTTCATGGTGACCCGGGCAGCGGGCAGCATGGCGAACCATGAGGCGTCCAAGACTCATCTCCTACTAGCCCTCGAGTGTCTCGAGCCTACCGTGTTCGACTGGTGCACTGCAGTGTGCAACAATATGAAAAGGCAGTTGAGCAACTGCCGTCGCGGAGAGACGAAGCAGTTCGGGTATGGATCGATCCTGGTCCCGCTTATTCTGGAGCGAGTACCAGCCATGCGGCTGCAGTCTATGGCTGTGGATGCCCCCAGAGATCCTCGAGAGACGAGGGCCACTCGATGGGCTCGGATTATGCCACGTGGGGGTGGCGGCCGACCACATAGCTGGGGGGTATATTTCAGAGACTGGTTGGACCAACAGGAGATCTTCGTACAGGATTGGCCATATGCAGGGATGGATTTCCGCAATGATCCTGACTTGGTGCTGCCTCCGGGTGAACAGTGGGATGATGCAGGTATGACACTTTTTGTCTTTTTGAGTTTTGTATATTTTTTTTTTATTATGTACATGTCCTAATAAATGTCTTGTCACGCAGATGTAGGGCCTACTAGACCGATTGGCCTGGCTGTCACGGCACGGAGAGAGGGCCCAGGAGCCGGAGCTTTGGCCTTAGCCCCTCCAGAGGCCAACACGCCAGAGGTTGTGGCTCGCAACCTTGAGGGGTTGCTGGAGGGGGTACCGGATTTCCAGGGGGTAGAGGAGGTCCCTGTGGAGCATCAGATCCACACAGTGGGTGTGGAACCCAGAGTGCACCGCCTTCTGAGGCGGGTAGCACGAGCGGCCGTGTACTACAGAGAGCACCACCCAGCCGATTAGTCACCTAGGTTTTATTTCCACTGTTTATTTTGAGACATTATGACTCGGATGTACTGAGATTTTGGGACACGTACTTCTATTTTTGAGCGCCTCAGTGCGCCACACGATATATATATATATACATACCGGTTTTTGGATGAGTCGTTGTTACATATGATGATGTGTTATCTGTATTATGCGTTTGTTTTAGTACAATTTGTGATCTTATGTATGGATTCGCATGACACTCGACTCATGGATTTTATATGTTTAATGCAAGCTTAAAAACACACGTGCAAACTATGCTTGGAATGACTTATTTACATATGCTTATGGTCTTACTATGCTGTTCTTTCCTTCTTTGTATGATGTTTATCTGTTTCGCAAATGTCTGTCTAATACATGATTTGC
Source organism: Pinus tabuliformis (assembly GCA_031772625.1). NCBI lineage: Eukaryota > Viridiplantae > Streptophyta > Pinopsida > Pinales > Pinaceae > Pinus > Pinus tabuliformis. The sequence continues at coordinate 430,599,586 of CM062814.1, read as the reverse complement.
CAATGCATCAGTCAACGTATTTAATCGTCTTGGAATATGCTGATAAGTAATGAAATCAAAACTCCGTTCTAACAATCTCACACGTAGGTATAACCTTAATATGCGCTGGTCTCTGACGGAATATTGCCTGTTTAGTTGATGGACCACCAACTGGGAGTCCAGGTTTACCACTAGCTCTCGGATGCCGAGGTCAACTGCTTCGGCAAGCAATTCTATTACAGCACTGTACTCGGCAACATTGTTAGTGGTACGACCTAGGCACACACCCTGTAGGTTTATCAACTCCCCGTGAGGATCGTAGATCACCCACGCTGCCGAAGACAAATTACAAGTACTACGGCAGGCACCATCAGCGAAACCAACATAAGGAGTACGAGACATCTGCGCAGGAAAGAGAAAGCATAATAAGGGGCAAAAACACGCCTTCACACCAAAGCAAAAGAAACTCATGCAGTAAAAACTCAAAAACACACGTATATACAAAGTGACTGTGAGCAGTTATGCATAGTACTTCTTCAGATAGAGTCCATTTCGGGGCTTGTCAAGAGGATTCCCTTCATAATCAATCAACTCATATGCGCCCTTTTGTAAAACACGTTTCACGATGTAGGGGCCTAACCACATGGATTCGAGTTTTCCTGCCCCCAGCTTATCCTTAGCTTGATCGTAGAGCAGTACTAAATCTCCCTCAACAAAGGAACGGGGATGAATATTTTGATCGAAGTGAGCCTTGACTCTCTTCTTCTGCGCTTCGATAGCCAGAGAGGCCAAACGACGAGTCTCGTCTAACCGTTCTAGGTAAAGAAGTCGTTCCTCCACCGAAGTGGTGTTGGGAAGCAACTCGACAGCTAATTTTAATGAAGGAATTTCACATTCGACGGGAAGGGTAGCCTCCAGTCCATAGACTAGTTGAAACGGGGTGAAACCGGTGGCATCCTTCACAGAAGTCCGGTAGGCCCACAAGGCTGGGAAAAGCATTAGATGCCAGTTTGACTTGTGCGTATTGACGGTGCGTTGAAGCATGGTGATCAAAACTTTGTTCACAGCTTCAACTTGACCGTTAGATTGAGGATAGTAGGGTGACGAACTATCTTGACGCAAGCCTAACTGGTTTGTTAACTCTGTCATCATATGATTTCGGAAATGCTTTCCATGATCTGTAACGATAGCCTGAGGGACTCCGAAGCGAGTGATGATATGATTGAATAGAAACTGCGCCGCTGTGTGACCGTCTTCGTTTAATGTAGGCATTGCTTCGGCCCACTTGGTGAAATAATCCACGGCAACGATAATGTACCCATGCCCCCCGGCCGAACGAGGGTTACAGGACGTATAATCGATGCCCCATTTGGCAAATGGACCTACGGTTACCACAGGGTGCAGTGGTGCAACAGGTGCACGCATCTTCCGGTGGTAAACCTGGCATTCATGGCATGCGCGTACAGCAAGGATACAATCCTTGAATATAGAGGGCCAGAAATAACCAGCGCGGAGGATCTTTTGAGCGGTAGCGTATCCGGACATGTGGCCACCACAAGCGCCGGAGTGGCAGTCATTCATGACTCGCTCAGCTTCCTCGAGAGTTAAGCATCGGCGAAGAAGGGAATCGACGCCGAGGCGGTACAGGTGTCGCCCAAAATGCGATACGGTTGAGCCTGATGACGGATCCGTCGTCGGGCTTCTTTTGATGTATTAGGACGAAACGAAGACGTTTGTAAATATACAATGATGTCTCCGTACCATGGGTCGAGAGTGCTGATGAGAAAGAGTGTTTCATCCGGAATTCGCTCCTCTAAATGAGATGGTGCAGATTGAGATGGTAAGGAACAGAGCAGTTCAGCAAAGACCAGGGATTTCTTGGACTTGGCGGCAGTAAATTCCAAGTCGAACTCTTGGAGGATTACGATCCACTTCGAGTATTTGCCCCCCAGCAACTGACGTGATAAAATATAGGTCATGGGGTTGCAGTCAGAGATCACGGTCGTTGTGCGCAACAGGATGTAATGACGGAAACGTTGGACGGCACATACAGCAGCCAATGCCAACTTTTCGACATATGCATAGCGAGTCTCCGTATCAAGGAGGTTGCGACTAAGATAGTATACAACGTGCTCTGAGCCATCGTCATCATCTTGCACTAAAACCATGCCGATGGTGGTATCGGCGGCGGCCAGATAAAGGGTGTAGTCACGGTGGTAATTTGGAGGTCTTAGGAGCGGAGCTGAGACCAGAAGGTCTTTAAGATGCTCAAAAGATTGCTGAGCGATAGCGTCCCAATGAAAGGGCGTGTCTCGCTTTAGTAATCGCGTGAAACCCTTGGCCACCTCGGCATAATTTGGGATGAATCGTCTGAGAAAATTGGCTTTTCCCTGCAAGCTTTGTAATTGCTGTAGAGTGGCAGGGGGAGGAAGATTCACAATGGCCTCGACTTTAAGGGGATCCAAACGGATGCCTTCTCGGGAGACGATAAACCCGAGTAGTCGGCCAGATTCCACGCAGAAGACACACTTATGCGGATTGAGTCGAATACGGTAGTGTCGACAGCGAAGGAAGATTTCGCGTAAATGAGATGGATGGTCTTGACGTTTAGCTGAATGAGCGGGTAGATCATCCAGGTAAGGTTGTACGATGTTTCGGATATCATGAAAAGCATACGACATCGCACGCTGGAAAGTGGCACCGGCATTTTTAAGACCGAAAGGTAGCTTCTTGTAAGCGAAGGTGCCCCAAGGACAAATGAAAGCGGTCTTGTGCTGGTCTGCGGGGGCTATGTTGATCTGGTTGTAACCAGAAAAGCCGTCCATGAACGAATAAATTTCGCTTCCTGCGCAATCATCGATAAGCTGATCGATAAAGGGCGTAGGAAAGTTATCTTTTGGACAGGCGCGATTGATATCGCGATAGTCAACACAAACCCGAATAGTGCCCTGTTTTTTATTTACAGGAACTATATTAGATACCCATTCCGTGAGGGGAATGGCATAAATAAAACCAGCTCGAAAAAGCTTTTCAACTTCGGCCTTGATGGCTGCAGCCTTTCGAGGGTGCACCGGGCGTAAACGCTGACGAACAGGCTTAGCCCCAGGATAGGTAGGAATTTCGTGCTCCACGATACTGGGGTCAATGCCGGGCATTTCTTCGTAAGACCATGCGAAAACATCACGAAATTCACGAAATAGATCTGTGTAGATTTGAATTTCCTCGGGAGTACATGTGACTCCAATATGAATATTTTCGACAACTCCTGTTTTGACAGAGATGTCGATAGCCAAAGTTTGTGTAATGTTACCCATGTTCCCTTCCGAGGACACTTGATATAACTGGATAGGTGTTTGGAGAGGGATATGTGGGAGACATGAAGCAAACTTTCCGAGACACGTGGCCATTTCCGAATAAGGAGGGAGGAACGAAGAGCGATGGTGGTGATCAAACCAAGGGAGCTCTTCGGGAGACATAGTCTCGATAATAGCCTCGTCGGATGGGAATGATTCTTTCAGGGGGTCCGAGGTGGCCTTCTCTCCCAACCAGGGGAAGGTTTGAGGTGAATCGGGAACGCTGCTTGGAAAAGCAGGTCCGGAGGTTGAAGCCGATGCAGCAACTATTTCGATGTAGTTGAGCTCGGCTGGGCTCAACGGCATCATCTCGCCCCATGAGTCTTCTTGATTCACGGGAGGGAGAACCCATGGATCAGAATGCGTCCTGATCATGTTAACGGAGGCGAGATTTGGAGGTGGGAGGGGAAAGACTCCCATCAAGGAGGGATCTTTAAATAATCCGGCACCCACACTCTCGAGCGATTTGAAGGTATGCTCCACGAATGGTACATTCCCTTCAGAAGAGGAAGCAAAAAAGGACAGCTGGTCCACCGTGACGATTTTTCCTTGATGGGGAAAACGAACGACACGGAATAAGGAGGAAGCCACGGCCTGCATGGCATAAGTCCAGCTTCGTCCTAGAAGGAGGTTGTAAGTGAGATTAGCGTCAACGACTTCAACCTCGACTTCTACAGTTTTCCCTTCTAAAGAGATAGGTAAACGCGGGAGGATACCAAGTGGACGAGATTCTCTTCCATCGAACGCCTCTAGGGTGGTGGGAGACTGGCTCAGAGCAGGCGAACCAAGAGCCTTCCAACAAGCAACTGACATGATGCAGGTTGAGGCTCCCTCATCAATGACAGTACGGTGAATCGTCTTGCCTTTGATGAGAACTTGTATAAGGAAGGCCACCTGATGAGGTAATCTCTGCGTGAAACCTTCGAGGTCGAAAGAAATGAGATCCGAATCTGCCGGGTCGATGCCACCAATTGCTGATAGCAGGGACTTCCTCTGGGAGGGGCAGCTCTGGAGGACTTCTAACGCGGACATAGCAGACGGAGCCTGAGCTAAGTCCTCGACAATGCTATAATGCTGTGCGGCACGAGCATTGGGGTTATAAGATGACTTCCTGAGTACACCTTTGGGAGGGGGTCGGGGGATCGTCTCGGTGCTGGGCCGTTCAATGTGAAGAGGGCCAGAACTAGACGCGGGAGCGCTGGAGGGGACCTCCGGCTCCTTCCCGGCTGAAGATGGATATTCTTTCGTTCGAGTCGTGACGTGGACGGGGATGGTTCCTGCCATGAATACTTGAGAACCGAACGAGGAAGAGGATTGAGAAGGGTCTGCCACCTGATGCGTCTGCTGGGATGGGAAAGGCTCTTTAAGCACGGCGGGGGACCCTGAAGCACCTTTTAAAAGCCGACTAACCTCGGACCGCCTAGGGCAGTCCTTGGTGTAGTGATCCTCCTCGCAAATGAGGCAGGGATACTTAGGCTTCCGCTTGGCTCCGTCCTCGGTGGGAGGTTTAGGAGAATTTTGCTTAGGTTGTCCGGATTTTTCTTTGGCCTTTCCTTTCTTTTTGCCTTTCGAGGATTTGTCTGCCGCGGTGGACTGAACGGCATTTACCTCGGAGGTATTCCCAGGAATAGATGGGCTCTGAGAAGCATTCTCGTTAGAGGCGTTTTGTTTCTGCTTCCCAGAGTTTGCGGTTGATTTCTTACTTGGTGAATTCACGGAGCCAATAACTCCATCCACAGACGGTTTCGGTGGAGCTTTGGTTTGTCCGTGCCTCGGGGCATCTGGCAAATAGTCATACAAAGTACCTGACTGAGAATATACTAAGTCAAGGTATTGAGCTCGCGCAATCGCTTGCTCTTCAGTTACACACGCCCCCATTGCAATATCTTTGGCAATTTTAGGAACAAAGGACGTGGTAAACCAGTCGGTCAGGAGTTGATCGGGAATCCAAAATTTAATCAAACGACGGCGCCTTCTCCATTCATGTATATGATCAGAGATGTGCGTTGCCGTATCCTGTTTTAGAGACGTGAGCAAATGGGTCCCAGTCTCGTACCGAATGGGTAACTGAAAATGAGTAAGAAAGGCCATAGCCAACGAGTTAAAGTCTGAAAACATACCGCGATGAAGTTCGATGTACCATTTTGCGGCTGAACCAGTGAGGGTCCTCTGGAAGAGGCGCAGTCGGATAGAATCATCAAGCCATGAGTTAGATGAACACCAAAGGTGATAGGTCATTACGTGGGCTTGAGGATCCTCTCCGGCTTTGCCGTCGAACTTTGGACAGTCACCTGGTATTTTGGTCGGAACCGGTGGCCACCATGAGTTATGCAAAATAGGATCATTTGTTAACTTGGACACATCGGGTAGTTCCAACGTAGCCAAAAATGGTAGCTGCGGGTTGAAGGACATCTGTGGCTGAGGGTTCGAGGCGATATTAGGGTTCCACCCAGATTGGGGTTGCCCCCACGAACTTTGTCCAGACGGACCTGGCCCGAAAGGACCGGCCGCATAGGAATTTTGTCCCGATGGACCTGGTCCGAAAGGACCTGGCACATAGGGAGTTTGTCCGTAGGAGTTTTGTCCGTGTGCGGACGACTGTCCCTGTGTTTGCCCTCCAGCTCCCCATGAATTAGCAGCTTGCCCGCCAGGTTGACCATATTGATAATTTTGATAGGGAGTGACCTGTGGTCGCTGATAATTTTGGTAAGGAGTATACTGATTTTGCCCCTGGGGTTGCTGGTAGCCATGTGACTGCTGGTTCGCATACGGAGCTTGGTAGGCAGGCTGCGTTTGATATGGAGGTTGATAACCTGTTTGAGTCTGAGGCCCAGAGTATTGTCCTTGAACCGGTTGAGGTTGGACTACACGTCCCGAAGGTTGACTTGGTCGGATTCGAGATGGACCTGGTTGGCCAGCAGGATAGCCTTGCTGAACGCCAGGTTGTCCATGTGCCACCAAGGGCTGTCTTCGCGGAACGGGTGGTCGAATTGGTTGGATAGCTGGTTGACGCTGAGGCTGGCCAGCTTGTCCAGGTTGACGGTGAGGGTAGACCCCGGGTTGATTTGGCTGTATAGATGGTTGGCTCGTTTGTCCCCCACTGTAACCGGGTTGGGAAGAGGGTTGGGCTTGCTGTACGGCAGGCTGCCCTCTTGGGTATATAGGCTGGGCAGAGGGTTGCGCCCCTTGCCCAGAAGGATTTGTGTTTCGAGGGGTAGGTGGGCCCTGTTGAACATAGGGTTGTCTACCCTGGCCATAAGGATACCCTTGCTGGACGGCTGGTTGATTTGAGGGATTGTAAACTGAGCCAGTTGGTCCAGAGGGGTACCCTGGCTGGAAACCAAGCTGGTCTTGAAAAGACGGTTGCTCTGGCTGCCCAGTAGGTTGATTCTGATATGGGTATGGCGGACCTCCCATGTCCATAGGTTGTTCCTGGTAAGGTTGACCTTGTGGGTGCCCAGATTGTCCTGGGTCAGGCAGGCCATATAATGGTTGCCCTTGAGGGGGCTGCACGTAGAATGACGGGTCCTGATTGGGTGGTCCTATGGGCTGCCGAGGAGGGTCTCGGTTTCCAAAGTACTTAGTAGTGTGGTCATACCGGACATTCAAAGATTCCTCGTTCTCTTCGAAGGGGTGACGAGGGAGACCTGAGATTTCCTCAAGGAACTCACCATTTGCATCGAAGAAGAAAACAGGACCATCGTAATCTGGGTCTGTTATAGGTTCCCCATAAGCATCATACGGTCCTGATCCTGGAATGCCTCCAACAAAAGAACCAGCTTGAGGAACTTCAGACGAGGGAATCGGCGCAGCACTGACGACCGGAGTCGAACGTGCTACACAAACAGTAGGTTGAGCGGGAACTGAGGTGACGATCGGGTTGAGTTCTGAGGTGAGGGGTGGGAAAAGAGGCTGTGAAACAAAAGGGCCAATCGAGGCCGCGAGAGAAGGATCCCATATGGTGGTAGAAGTTGTTCTAGCATCATACCTATCCCTTAGCGATTGATATCGTGGAGGGAGGGGAGATGAAGACGGGATCGGGGTCTCAATGTCTGTGACCGCGGGTGTCTCGATGTCTGTGACTGCGGGTGTCTCACCCGTGCTGGAAGCTGCCCCCTCCATTGGAGATGACATACCTAAAGGGGTACGGGGGGTTTGGGGGGTATCCCAATCTTCTTCCCAGACGGGATTCCAATCCTCCAAGTAATCTGGGTTGCTGGGGGACCGTACGTTAATAGGCTGGATACTCGGTACAATGGGAAGAGTACCGCCTTCAACTGGTACCTCGGGAGCAACAGAGGATTGAGAACCTAAGTCACTTGTACCGGGAGGTGATGGGTCAGCCAGGATGACCAGACCCCTGAGAACTCTTAAAGGAAACTATCGATAAAAGCCTACTCAAAACTATCGCACACAAGACCTAAAAAAGGAGATGTTATCGTGGCCAAATTAATTTTTAAGACGCAAAGACCAAACTTGACCTTTTCATATTTCAGGAGTCGAGAAAAGGACAAAGATGACTCCAGTCTCCTTCGAATGTTTAATGAGCACGAAGTGACAAGACGCTCACTGGCACCTTTTCGTTTAGGGAGTCCGAAAAGGATCAAAAGTGACTGCTCTGGAACTTCTAGGTAGAGGGTGTGCCAAACTCTTCGCAAAACCACAGAATACTTTTTAGGGTACGGGTGGTCAATCTTCGTGAATGCTGTGTTCACTGCATTGCGAATTGTAGGGCGGCCGACTCGGCTTCCTATGGATAAAGGATAAAAGCCTAGTGGGGTCTCCCTATATACTCGACGGTACGTGGGAGCGCAGTCCGTATTAGACCACTATCGAGTCACAGAAGGAGGAATCACCCAACCCAATGTGAAACAACAGTGACTATGTTTTAAGACGCCGGAACACGTCTCTAACCTAGACCTCTAAATATTTGCGTTTAGTTCCAATGCGTTTTTAGATTCATTTGGTTCATTTTATAGTTGATCTTGAGATTAAGTTTCGATTTCAAGCTCTATCGTATGTTCGCTCACAATTACTTAGATGCAATCTATATGCAAAAGAATTTCGTTTCGTTCGATGAATTCTAGCTACGAGAGGGCAGAGAATTTTTTGAAACAAAACGAAAACAAACAAACAAGTAGCTAAATGCAACTAAAGCGAGGAAAGGAAACTTTTCTTTTGAAAATGGAAATCAATGAAATGTTCTTTTCCTTCTCGAATTTTAAAACAAGCTACTAATTCGTTTCCTTTTATTGACATAACACACCTAAAGGAATTTGGAGGAACTTGAACACCAAGTAAACTACTTAATGAGAGCACACGAAGTTCCCAAAACACTCAACCAAAGTCTCGAAATCAAAGGGAAACAAGGTAATGCACGAGCTATGTGATCTAAGCTCTGCAAAACAAGCAAGGATTGCAAGCAAGGAGGAAGCGCAAAAGATCACTTGGAAGCACAAACCAATACACTCTAACAATCACTGGAAAAATGCGAAGAGCGAGTCTAGAATGAGCTGGTCAATCAAGCAAACAGGGATCCTTGCGGGAGGCTTGACACACACACGGCCGCTAGATGTCCTAGGGTTCAGAGCGTGAAATCAAATAGAGAAAAGCAAACATCCGATGGACCAGAGTTGCAACCAGTCAATTAGAGACTCAAACACAATCCAGTAATCGCGAAAGTCAGGACGAAAACGTGAACCAAGCAGCTAGAAGGGAAGTTGTTTGCAAACTTAAAACCAAGCAAAACGAAACCCTATGGAGTTGAGCTTCGTAATCAAACAGTTCAAAGTTCAGAGAGTGAAAAACAAGTCATCGGACAAGTGGGGAGAAGCAGGGAAAGTCACAGCAAGAGGTTCAGGAGGTCAAATTGGACAAAAAAAAGTTTTTCAGGCTCAGCGCGGGTAGCCTTCAGCAACTTTGCGCTGACAGGGGGAGGCCTTCAGCAACTTTGCGACGTCAGCGCGGAAAGTCAGGGAAAAAGCGCGCTGCCCTAGGACAAACGAGGTCAGCGCGGATATAAGACACACAGACGCGATGACCGAAATCGCAAAGAAGAGGGGGCGCGATGTCAGCGCGGAAGAACACGAATAAAGCGCGCTGCCCTTGAAAACGAGGTCAGCGCGACTGTTAGACGTACAGGCGCGATGAAGAGAAAACCAAAAGAACAGGGCCGCGATGTCAGCGCGACTGTTCCGAAATAAAACGCGCTGGGAGTAAAAAACAAGGAAAGCCAAAACAAAAACTTCCCAAACCAAAGGCAGGAGCTTTTTAATAATAAAGACGCTTTCCAGAAACACCCAGAAAGTTCATAAGCCACAAAAGACAATCCCAAAAACCCACAAAGAGATCAATCAAAGCCAAACACAAAAGTGGACTCAAAAACAAAAAGGCTGATCCCCAGCGGAGTCGCCAAATTGTTGAGAAGGTAAATCCCCTCTACGGATAGAGGCGATCCCTACTAGCCCAACAGGGGTCTAGCAACAATCACACAATGCTGCCACGCATGTTCCTAGTTACAATTAGACAAGAAGTAAAGAGCACCTACTTGGATTCCTGCGCTGTCGTTTGTCGAGGGGATGTTTCCCTTGCTCCTTCGCTTCAGCTGGTCATAGTCTTCCGTGATCCCCGCGAACGGACACCTGCACACACGAAGGGAAAGCAAACGCAAGCGTGAAATCTAGTAAAAGTAACTATATGCCAGTCAGAAAAGACATAATTCACATTTATCCATTGCATAAACAAACGAGAATGGAACAATAATAGCAGTCATCTATTATTAATCAGAATAGAGAAGAGTACAACCAAATGTTCTGACGTCGATAAACTTCTCAGGAGGGATCAGTCAGCATGTATCTCAAGCATTCACCTTTGAGGATGGTTCTCCCAAGACAAACTAGTCTCTCTCTCTCACACAAATGTCACAAACAAACTTCCCAAAGCAATCAATCACTTCCACTCCTAACACACCACTCCTATAGCAGCAATCTGAGCACTACAAGCTCTTGTATAATCCAAGCTAAGTCTAGCTATTTTCTAACCAGCTGCTCATGGTAATGGTGGAAGTTTATATAGGAGAAGGAGTCTCCTAAAAAGGTGGAAGGATGAGCTTATCTTCAAGGGGAGTAGTTGCAAAAGGTCGAACAGACATGCCATAGAAGGGAGTCGACATTCACAAAGCTAACAACCAAGCCTGGAGAGATCTGGAAGGCTGGTTGTTTGAACAAATTCGCCCAAACTGGATCAGCGCGGATTATATGGAGACTGCCGCGCTGTCAGCACATGACAACAACTGAACAAGCCATGTCAGCGCGGAAGGACACGTGAAAGCCGCGCTGTGCGTCATCGCGGAAAAGTGATGTTCTTCCGCGATGGCAGCGCACGAAATAGACTGTGGGGCGCTGGTCATCGCGGTTATTTTAGGAACAGACGCGCTGATGCACAAAACTTTGGAAAAATGGGTTTTTAGCCAGTTCAGGGAGCAAACATTTAGTGATTGTGACTTCTTGGACACAGCAGGGTGACTGACAGGAAGGCAGTGATAAATTACTGTGTAACAGATGCCCCCTAAAGCATGAAGACCGAGAGAGTGGGAGGGGTGAAATGCTTTACAACACACGCCGAACTGGAACACCACCAGGAAGTACCGAAAAATCTCTGACAATCATGTACACGCAGTCTAGGTATGGGCGCAGCCATCCAAAAGACATGCAAGACTGGTCTATGGTATGGACGCAGCCACCCAGCTAAAGAGACCATAATAAAGACAAGGTATGGTCGCAGCCATCCATGAAGACTCAGGTATGGGCGCAGCCATCCATCGATGAGTCATGTAATGATTATCCACAAAATCGCAGCCTGGACCACAGTGAGCAAGGATCCAGGGTCTTGCGCTCCATCTCGACCCGAACAGAGTACAGGTCCACACATGTGAATACAGGGGTTGGAGTCGAACATGTATGAACATCGCCTGATTACCGGTCAATGATGAGAACCGTTAACAGACGCGAGAGGTACCACCAATAATGACAATGGCCCTCAAGGTACTATAGGTACAATCCGTAGCGTGCGAATCAATGAGTTGGTGTCGAACACCCATGGAATCATTCGATCGCAGGTCAATGATGTAAACCTTGCGTCGAACACGAGGAACCTGCCATTGAGGCATGCAGGCTCCAAGGCACCTGGAAGGAGTCTCTAAGTCACTTTCTCGGATAATGAGTTGAAGTCGACGAGAAGTGGCCTTGATCGAAGGTGGGCCATAATGATTCCCACATCAGCGACACGAGACAGAGGTATAATAATTTGTGATGAGATAGCGAACGAGGTTGCTTTGTGGCAGAGGACAACTTCTCTTGAACACATAACGGCACTATAACGGATTTGGCAGTACTTGACATCAAATGAGCAGCGGGTAGGATGATGATGGCAATAAACAGATGAGAGGTCAAATAGGATGTCCCAAACCCATGGAGGTTAGTGAAAACGAGATGAGATGACCCCACCCAGACACGAAACAGCGGAGTGCCGTGTTCAAGAGCGACGTACTGCCGAGACGACTGTAATCAAAGTTCCATTTTCCCCACCTTTGCAGGCAGGTACCCCGATTATTTTTGGACGACAAGCTTGACGGGGGTAACATATGCTTGATGTGTGTCATGTTGACAATATCCGATGTCATTGAGTGTTTAACGAGCCTGACAAAGGAAAAACTCGGCTTCTTTTCTTGTTTCGAGAGTCTGAAAAGAATGCGGAAAAGGAGGCTCCAGGGGGGTCCTTTTTCGTACAGTTGTGTCTCTCGAGCCCGAAAAAGTATAAAACTGTGCTCGAAAGAACCGCCCGGTCATTACAACCGAGGAGTACTTTTCATAAATAGTGTCGCCGACCGGAAAAAGTAAAAAAGTGGTCGAAGACACGTCGTTTTAGAGCCAATATCGAGTGCGAAACGACAAGCACCCGGCGATCTTTTTGGTTTAACGGTCGGAAAAAGAGCTTAAAAACGACCGCCTTTCGTTCCCTTTAACGAGCTGAAAGGGAGCTCGGCCATCTTCTCTTGTTTAACGTCGGAGAAGAGCTTAGAGACGACACTTTGGGAATCACATGAATCGTGGACTGTCATGACCAAGCTGCGATACCTGTACCTGCACAAGGGCACTACCCGCATAAATCCATTCGATATACGTAAAAAACATATTGAAACATGCTTGAAAACAGAACCAAGGCTAGTTTTATGGCAAAAAATGGTAAAAACCCAAAAAAATATGGTAATTTAGGAGTTTTTACAATAAATAGGGGGGGGTAATAAGTCATTTTTACCATTTTACTATTTGGAGTGCGAAGAACGTGGAGAAGCCAAAAAGTTGACGGAGCGATTTCCAGCCCATCCGGAGACCATTTTCAGATCTGCTTCTTCCAGGTAGGTTCCCATTCCTTCGCCCTGCATTCTGGTTCATTTTAGGAGTTTTTTAACGGTCGAATAGGCCCAATTGGGCATTTTTTATTTGCATGGGTGCGCCCTCGGTCAGCGCGGAAATTGCCCACGGGGTCGCGCTGATCGAAAAATAGGCAATGTAACCAACTTCGGGTCAGCGCGGAAAAGGCGTGTTCTTCCGCGCTGACCTCGCATTTTTAACAAAGAGCTGCCATTGTCAGCGCGGCTGTTTTTAAAACAGTCGCGCTGGCGCGGAAAAATTTTGTTTTTTTGAAAATGAACGTGAATTTTTACCTGGAAGCACTTCTGATCGGTTTTATTGTTCATGCAGGACATCATGGCTTTTCAATGGCAAGAGAGAGTTCACGATGTGGAGGATGTGGCTGCTTGGGGAGACGTAAATTGTTGCAACGCCATGCGGGCGTGTGGATTCATGAAATTCTTCCTGACGCCGCGTCTAAGGGCCCAACATGATTTGCTGGAGCTGCTGATCAGGGCATGGAACCCGGTGGACCAAAAATTCACCATCCGCGGTCACGACATCGAGTTCGATCATATGGACATCTTCTTCTTGACTGGGCTGTCGCGCCGAGGTGGGAGGCCCATCTTAGAGGGGCAGCGACCTAGCGGTGGTACCCTGGATGACTTAATGGCTGAGGTTTGCCCAGGGGCAGTAAAGACGCGGAGTGGGAAGTGCTCGATCCCCACAGTGAGAGACATAGTGTTGCGCACGTCGCCAAATTGTTGAGAAGGTAAATCCCCTCTACGGATAGAGGCGATCCCTACTAGCCCAACAGGGGTCTAGCAACAATCACACAATGCTGCCACGCATGTTCCTAGTTACAATTAGACAAGAAGTAAAGAGCACCTACTTGGATTCCTGCGCTGTCGTTTGTCGAGGGGATGTTTCCCTTGCTCCTTCGCTTCAGCTGGTCATAGTCTTCCGCGATCCCCGCGAACAGACACCTGCACACACGAAGGGAAAGCAAACGCAAGCGTGAAATCTAGTAAAAGTAACTATATGCCAGTCAGAAAAGACATAATTCACATTTATCCATTGCATAAACAAACGAGAATGGAACAATAATAGCAGTCATCTATTATTAATCAGAATAGAGAAGAGTACAACCAAATGTTCTGACGTCGATAAACTTCTCAGGAGGGATCAGTCAGCATGTATCTCAAGCATTCACCTTTGAGGATGGTTCTCCCAAGACAAACTAGTCTCTCTCTCTCACACAAATGTCACAAACAAACTTCCCAAAGCAATCAATCACTTCCACTCCTAACACACCACTCCTATAGCAGCAATCTGAGCACTACAAGCTCTTGTATAATCCAAGCTAAGTCTAGCTATTTTCTAACCAGCTGCTCATGGTAATGGTGTAAGTTTATATAGGAGAAGGAGTCTCCTAAAAAGGTGGAAGGATGAGCTTATCTTCAAGGGGAGTAGTTGCAAAAGGTCGAACAGACATGCCATAGAAGGGAGTCGACATTCACAAAGCTAACAACCAAGCCTGGAGAGATCTGGAAGGCTGGTTGTTTGAACAAATTCGCCCAAACTGGATCAGCGCGGATTATATGGAGACTGCCGCGCTGTCAGCACATGACAACAACTGAACAAGCCATGTCAGCGCGGAAGGACACGTGAAAGCCGCGCTGTGCGTCATCGCGGAAAAGTGATGTTCTTCCGCGATGGCAGCGCACGAAATAGACTGTGGGGCGCTGGTCATCGCGGTTATTTTAGGAACAGACGCGCTGATGCACAAAACTTTGGAAAAATGGGTTTTTTAGCCAGTTCAGGGAGCAAACATTTAGTGATTGTGACTTCTTGGACACAGCAGGGTGACTGACAGGAAGGCAGTGATAAATTACTGTGTAACAGTGTCTATACGACAGCTTTCATTGCATAAACATAGTCTCGCCCAAGGAGTAAATTGAAATCCAAGGGACCTCGAACTACTATAAGATCAATACAGACAGTTTTACCTTCCAAGGTAATAGAAAACTTAGGAAGGATCCCTAAAGGTTCACTAATGGTTCTGTTAAAAGCTTTCAGATTCTGCGTAATAGGCGCAAGCTGAGGGGAACCCAAAGCTCTCCAAACAGTTGAGGATAAAATACTAATAGAAGCACCTTCATCTACCTGAGTACGATGTATGTCCCTACCACCAGCCTTGACAATGATTTGGAAAGGGATGGAGGAAGGAAGACGAGGTTCTGTCAGTCTATTCCAATCAAAGGAAAAGACCTCAGTGCTTGGAGGGGGTTCTGTAGAAACAGGTGAAATTCCCCTCGGCATAGAAGAATCTGATGTAACAAGAAGAACCTGAGCGGTATGAAGTTCACTCTCTAAAGGGAAAGTGGGATCGACTGAATGTGAAATTGAATCGACCACTTGATCAACTAATGGATCATCAACCTGAGTGACATGAGTTTCACTCTCCAATGGGAGAGTGTGATCGACTGAATGTGAAATTGAATCGACCACTCCGTTAGTTGACGGTAGGTTGGGAGAAAGTTTACGGTAACCAGCTGGAAATTCTTGCTGTGGAACAGTAAGGTTTTCCAACAATGTTAAGGCTTCATCCATGTGAGGGCAAATGTGAGTTTGATGACTCCCTTTGCATAACTTACAAGGAAACCTAACTTTACCCTTTTTCCCAGGAACCTGACTATCACTGGTTGATGGATCAACGGAAAGTTGATGAGATTTTTCTGACCATACTTCCAAGACCTTTGGAATACCAGGACAATTGATAAGGAAGTGGTCACCCTTACAAAGCCTACAAGGGTATTTGGGTTTACGATGCACGTTGGAGGTTTCCTCAACACCACTAACATTTACAGCCATGGTTGGTTGGTTGACTTCTTTCTTATCTTGCTTCTTCTTCTTCTTCTTCTTCTTCCCTTTCTTCTTCTTCTTAGACACCTGGTTACTAGCGTCAAGGCTTTTACCAGGCGAAGAGGAAGAAATGGAGGAAGAAAAATTAGGCGAAGAAGGTAAAGGGTCAACAGAAGGTTGGTGATGTTGAGATGGTGAACTCTGTTGAGGTGAAGCATCTGGTTGAGATGGAACAATTGGAGTATTTTGGGCCAACGAAGTTGAAAATAACCATATCGGTAATCCTATTGTAAATCCAGGTAATGACAAAGTAGCCATATAAGGAGGACCAACATTTCCAAAGTAAGGAAAAGTACTAGGATTCTCATTAGGAGGGGTTCCTAGGTTGGTAAATTCCGGAACATTTGCCATTATATTCAACTTCAGTGAATTTTATTAACAATTTTAAAACTACAATTAACAATTCACAATTCACACCTAACAATTAAAATTCACAATTCACACCTATGGTCTCTAAAAGTAAAAACAAACAAATTAACACGCGCTATCAAATCTAGGAGTCAAACCATACACAAACAGTAACCTTTCGGACCGAAAACACTAGTTGTGGATGAAATCCAACATCGCCGAATTCAGTACAGAAGTGGTGGGTGGAACAGTTACCCCGGCAACCTACTTAATGAATAGACTGGACCAAGTTCCTCCACTTTTAACCGTCTCGAGTGAAGTGAACCCCCCAGAAAATCCAAGTGAGTCTAGCCGACGTCTGCTCCAGGTACAGTGGGATCTTCCCTCCACTGTCACCTTGGGTAGAACCCTAAAGATAATGGTCACTAAGGTTACCAACAGCAACAAATGCACCTGGGGGAACAGTCTACACTCCGACAGCACGCAAAGGCAGAGTATCAAGCTCAATCCCCTTGCCGGCTCCTTGACAATAATCCAAGGTTTACCGACAAGTGACCCCTGGCTCCTCGACAATGGTTAATCCGAGGTTTACCATTTGTAATACGTGCATGTCTGGCGTCGTTCCCAACGAGGTAGGATTGATCCCCTCACTGGTTCGGACACGAGCTCGTGCTTCTCCTTTAAGAGGCGCTTTCCCAGAGTACAAATGAAACAGTCGGATTTATCCTACCACAAGATGAGCTACCTGTTTGGTTTTGATGTCTTGGAGAGTTAATTACTCTCCTACTCCAAGACACTAGCCTAAGCTATGTTGGTGTTTCAGAGCCCTAGAAATGTAAAAATTACTAGATGAATTTTAATTAAGCGATGTGTTATTAAGGCTGTTATTACTCAAATGGGTAAATGGAGATGAAACTAATGGTGTTATGACCCGACTCAACTGAATGCAATCGAATATGATAATGTAATCGTTTCAATTCGATGAATCCTAACTAAAGTAAGGAGAGAGTTTCCATTCACTTCCAACAATGCAAAAAATTCATCACTAAGAGAAAATATAACAAATTCTCTAATGCACTAATTTTATCAAGAAAAACTAATGCAAATCAATTCCAAACCATTTTTTTATTTTTATTTTTTGTGTAAATTCAAATCAAAGAAAGCTGATCTAAATCTACGATTGATTTTTCAGAATGTAAACTATGCAATGGTAATCTAAGCACAATTCACTTGAAAAGTATGCAAATGTAATCTATGCACATTTTTCATTCATATTCTGAAAATGAGAATTCTAATTATGCAAATGTGATCTATGCAAGAGAATTCTCAAACACAAGACGATTCTAATGTGATCTAAGAACCAATCAAGTGCAAATTGAGAAAATTGGGTGAGAGTTCCAAAGATCAAAAATAAAAACACTCAAAGGCAATTAACACTCATACACAATTTAGCCCCCCCCCGGCGAATGAGGGGGAATTTTTTTTGCAAAAACGAAAGCAAAAAGATGCAAAATTGTGAAAGGACTGAGAGAAACCTCCAAGTAATGACCAAAGGAAATCAAATCAAGAATTTCTCAAAAAAGAGACTCAAAACACCCAATTGATGAAAGCTTAAAGCAGGAATGCCAATGAAACAAGCTTAGGTGAAGATCTTTGACAAGAGACTAATGGATCTGGGCAGTAAAAACTAAGAAAAAGCAAAATCTAAGAGAAAAAATGCAAAAAATGGAATTTTCTTAAATTTTAGCAGGGGACGCAGGCAACCCGTTAAGACAGGTGCAGGCCCGCTCTGTGCACACAGCGACAGTGCGTACAGGGACGCACTGTGCAATACTCAGAGGGTGCGTCCTACTGGAAAATTCAAGAAAAACTAAATTGAATCTACCCCTAAGCTAACCCACCCAAAAACAAAGTCACAGAGCCAAAAACCAGAAAATAAATGACTTTTCTCAGATCAAAGTTGCATACAAAGGAAAAGACTTTCACATCAATGGAATCCCCAACGGAGTCGCCAATTTGTCAGGCGGAAAGAGTCGATAGTGCAGACACAACCAACCTCCCTAGGAGCCTAAGACTCTCTAGTGACAAACAAGACAAACAAGAGCAATCCTTCTCTAAACATGCATTTACTATATAGGAAATCAAGTGTTTAGATCCTACTCGTAATCCAACGTTGTTGCAGCAGTGCAGCCTCGCTGATCCGGATGAGCTCCTCCTTCACTTCGAAACCTGCATTCACTAACAATCAAACGATTAAATAGCACTTGATAATCTCATAAAATAAAACATGTTTAACACATAGACCAAGGAGTACATGAAACAACTCATAAATAACAAGTTATTGAGAAGAATGGACTCATTTGCATTAATAGGAAACAAAAGAAACAATTACAACCTGAGCCTTGGTGTTGTGCAAGTCCCTCCTAGGGTCCATCAAGAGTTCTCCTTTACTTTGAAAAATCTCACCCACTTCCAAATAGAACAAGCAAAGATGGCAATCTCTCCTCACAAGCTTCTAAATGGGAGTCCTAATTCCAGCAGCATCTACCCTTAGAAATGTTTAGCTTCCAACCTCCCCTCCTTCTGGCCCAATGCCTGTATTTATAGTGCTCAAGAGGAAGTTAATCAGGTCCACCATCAATGGGATAATCCCCTCTTTGGATGGGATAGCTCCCTCATTGATGGGATAAGTTCCTCTTTGGTAGGGGTACATGAACCATCTGGAGGCGCTCAATACACGTCGAACAACCTTCTAGAATGCTCTAGAAATGACCACAAGTAACTTTTTAAAGATGAAACTTGCGCATTTTGACCTTTACAGGGGGACGCACCTGCCCCTTTACATACAGAGCGTACAAGGACGCATCTTTTGTGAACATTGGATGTGTACCCGCAGGTAAGGTTGAGAGAACCTGCGTACCCAGAGATAAATACATTTATAAAGACTTTCTCTCTTTTTGGAGTTTGACATGGAGAGCAGAGGCATAAGACTTGCCTAAGAGGGTAGCATGATTGTTGATAGAGCCATACTAACTGTAAATAGCCATGGTGACATTTTTTAGTGTAACAAGGGGAACCAATCAACCTATATGGGTCACGGCTGATTGGGGCAAGCATATCCATGCTACTTGCTGAACATTGCCTAGAAGCCCTCAAATCCAAGAGTGGGAAGATTGAGATTGCCACTGTGCAAGATCTTACATTGAGAGTGCTCCTGTTGATTATCAATAGAGGGCCTGGGTCCCAAGTAGAGCACGAAACTAACAAGTCGAAATTTCTATATGCTATCAATTGTACAACACCAACGATCTTCAATTGGGCAGAAGCCATGAAAATCAACATGAAACGCTAGCTTTCAAAAGCTAAGGCGTGGAATCTGAAGCAATTTTGCTTTGGATCTATACTAGTGACATTCTTCCTGGAGCAGGTTCCGCTGTTCCAGTGCCAGCTGATTGAGGTAGATTCGTCGATGCCACGAGACCCACAGATGGTCTGTTGGAGTTGTTTGATACCTAAGATCATTGGGGGCCAGCATATGTCCTATAGGCCCGCCTTCTTCTCATGGCTACGATGACAACTGATTGGTACCAACTTCCACAGAGTTCCGGATATGCTGCGTCCAGATGGAGAGGATTTTGACGATGAAGGTAAAAAATCATTTTTTATTTTCTTTTATTTTTTCTATTGTTTTTATATATATATGTGTTTATAACATTTTGTCTTATCAATGCAGATGTTGGACCAGAGCATCATGCCAGGATGTCCCCAATAGCTAGGCGCATTGCTCACTAGTTTGATGTCTCTCCTTATCAGGATGGAAGCGACAACTAGGAGGAGATCGCAAGGAACCTTGAGGGGTTGACTCGTGGTATCCTAGAGTATGCCTGGGTGGGAGACATCCCACACCAGTACCAGAGGCATACGGTGGGGGTATCGAATTGGATCCGTCGATTGCTATCTCGTGTGGCACGAGCAGTTTCATGTTACCATGATCACCATGCTGATTAGCTCCTAGGTCCAGCATTTACAGTTTTGAGGCCTGCGTGCCACAAATATATGAGGCCTGCAAGCCGCAGATGTTATTTGAACACATATTATTTTTTGGGGTTTGGATGTATCAAACATTATCGCCATATATATATATATGCTGTATTTTCTTGCTTACTATGGTACAAATGATTTGTTTTAGTTTTTCACATGTTTCGTAAATGTCTATCCAACACATAATTAGCTAATGCATCTGTCAATGTATCCATGTGTCTGGGAATATGATCATATGTAATGTAATTAAAATTTCTCCTAGTAGACGAATACGTAGATACATTCTCAATATATGATGGTTTCTGATGGAATATTTCCCGTTGAGTTGAAGGACAACAAGCTGTGAATCCAGGCTGACAACTAATTCCTGAATGTCAAGAGCAATGGCCTATGACAACAACTCGATAACTGCGTTGTATTCGGCAATGCTATTAGTTGTGCCACCTAAACAGATACTTTTAAGATCAATCAACTTACCATCAGGGTCATAAATGGCCCATGCCGCAGAGGATAGATTCCGGGTACTACGGCAAGAACCATCAGTGAAACTAATGTGAGGAGTCATAGACATCTTCAAAGCAAGGAAAAACATAGTAAACAGGAAAGTTGTTTGAGAATTAACACACCAAACCACACTGCACAAAACTGAATGACACACTAATGTATACAAGTAACCATGCAAGATGACCTAAGCATAGTACTTTATGAGATAAAGCCCATTTTGGAGCTTGTCTAGAGGATTGCCTTCATAATTGATTAGCTCATAGTCCCCTTTTTGCAACACTCATTTAACAATGTAGGGCCCATGCCACATGGGTTAAAACTTGCCTGCCCCCATCTTATCATTAGCTTGATCATATAGTAAAACCAAATCACCCTCAGAGAATGCGCGAGGGGAAACGACTGATCGAAATGGGACTTGACTCGCTTCTTTTGTGCTTCGATGACCAAAGCAGCAAGACGACAAGTCTCATCCATCCATTCTAAATACAAGAGGCACTCTTCTTGAGGTGAGGTTTCAGGGAGAAGTTCGACAACTAGCTTGAGTGAAGGAATTTCACACTCAATCGGTAACGTTGCTTCCAGATCGTAGACTAGCTGGAATGGTGTGAAACCAGTTGCGTCCTTGGTTGAGGTTTGGTAAGCCCACAGAGCTGAAAAGAGCATGAGATGCCAATTGGAGTTATGCATCCCAATAGTACGCTGAAGCATTGTAACCAAAACTTTGTTCACAGCTTCAACTTGACCATTGGACTCAGGGTAACACGAGGTTGAGCCATCATGGCAAACCCAACGTAGAGGTCAGCTCAGCCATAATGTAATCTCGGAAATGGGAGCCATCGTCGTTGACAATGGCTTGAGGTACGCTGAACCTGGAAATAACGTGATTGAATAGAAATTGAGCCGCTGTTTTACCATCTACAGGGTATATAGGCATCTCTTCGGCCCATTTGGTGAAATAATCCATAGCAATGATAATATAACCATGCCCCCCGGTCAAATGAGGGTTACATGTCATATAGTCAATGCCCCATTTGGCAAAAGGACCAACTTTAATGACGGGGTGTAGGTGAGCGGGTGGGGCACGCATCTTGTGCTGGTAAATTTGGCATTCATGACACTTGCGAATAGCAAGGATGCAATCCTTAAAGATGGACAACCAAAAATAACCAACGTGGAGGAATTTTTTAGTAGTAGCATAGCTAGACATATGACCGCCACATGCCCTAGAATGGTAGTCATTGAGAACTCTCTCAGCCTCCTCGAGAGTAAGACATTGGCGAAGAATTGAATCGACACCGACGCGGTATAAATTATCTCCAATAATACGGTAGGGTTGGGAGTGATGTCGAATACGTCGGCGGTCATCCTTAGTCAACGCAGACCGGAACGTGGACGTATGGAGATACATGCCATACCACGGGTCAAGGGTTCTTATCATGAAAAGAGTCTCGTCTGGGAGTTGCTCATCTGCACCAGCGGGGAGAGACGTAGAAGGAAGGGAGCAAATAAACTCGGTAAAAACCAGTGATTTCTTAGATTTGGCAGTAGTAAACACCAAATCGAATTCTTGCAGGATGACAATCCATTTAGAATACTTGCCCCCTAGCAATTGACGAGTCAGGATGTAGTTCATGGGATTGCATTCAGAAATCACAGTAGTAGTGCGTAAGAGAATGTAGTGTTGAAAGCGACAAACATCCTGTATGGCAGCCAAAGCCAACTTCTCAACATGGGTATAACGCGTTTCAGTGTCTAGGAGATTGAAACTGAGGTAATAGATAACATGTTCATTGTCTTCGTCATCGTCTTGTACCAACACCATAGCAATGGTGCTAGAGGCTGCAACTGGATAAAGGAAGTAATCGCAATGATAATCAGGGGGATGCAGCAAAGGAGCATTTATGAGGAAAGCCTTAAGGTCATCGAAAGACTTTTGGGAAATCTCATCCCAAACAAAGGGCATTCCTTGCCTTAGAAATTGGGTAAATCCAAAAGCTAGTCCAACATAATTGGGTACTAAACGAAGGAGGAAATTTGCTTTCCCCTGCAGGCTCTGCAGTTGGTGCAGCGAAGATTGGGGGGGCTAAATTAACAATGGCCTTGAATTTAAGCGGATCAAGTCGAATACCTTCCTTAGAAACAATAAAGTTGAGGAGTCATCCAGATTTGACGCAGAAAACACATTTATGTGGGTTTAACCGAATGTTGTAGTGTCTACAGCGAAGACAAATCTACCGAAGATGGTCAGGGTGATCTTGGTGCTTATAAGAATGAGCGGGAAGGTCATCCAAGTAAGGTTGAACTATGTTCCAAATGTTGTGAAATGCATAGGACATTGCCCTCTGAAATGTAGCCCCAACATTTTTTAGGCCAAAAGGAAGCTTTTTGTACGCGAAAATACCCCACAGACAGATAAAAGCCGTCTTTTCTTGATCAGCCAGTGCAATGTTAATCTGGTTCTAACCAGAAAAATTATCCATAAAGGAAAAAATTCCACTCCCAGCACATTCATCAATGATCTAATCAATGAAGGGAGTGGGATAGTTATCCTTAGGACAAGCATGATTGAGATCACGGTAATCGATGCAAATGCGGATCATGCCTTGTTTCATTATAGACACCCAATCTGTAAGAGGGATCGAATAAATGAATCCAGGTTTGAGAAGTTTTTCAATTTCACCCTTGATAGTTGCTACTTTCCTAGGGTGCACTGGGCGGAGCCGTTGCTGAACGAGCTTCACGTGAGTATAAGTTGGTATTTTGTGCGTGAAGATGCTAGGATCAATGCCAAGCATTTCCTCATATGACCACGCAAACACATCATGGAATTCTTGAAACAGATGAGTATAGATCTTGATCTCATCTGGAGAACAAGTTATGCCAATATGGACATTTAAATGACACCAGGCTTGACAAAAATATCAATTGGAAACATTTGGGTAATGTTACCCAAATTTCCTTCCGACCATACTTCATGAGGCATGATCGACGCCTGAAGTGGTAGGGAAGGAAATTGAGAAGATAACTCTTCGAGACTAGTAGACACGACTGCCGGGCTAGGCAAGAACGAGGAACAATGATGAGTATCATTCCAAGGTGGTTCCTCTAGAGACATTACTTCCATAATACTCTCATCATCAAGAAAAGTCTCAACTAAGGGATCAGGAGATCCCAAAGCACCAAGCCACAGGGATTGAGAATACGTATCAAGAGAAGTTGTCAAAATAGGAAAATCAGAGGATATCGAACTTGAGGACAAAACAATTTCCACATAATTGATTTTGGCAGGACTAAGTGGCATAACCTCGCCCCAGGAATCAACAAGATCTGGTGAAGCTATCACCCAAGGATCATATTTTACCGAGATAATGTTGACAGAGGAAACATGAGGAGGTGGAAGCAAAAAAATTCCCATCAAGGCAGAATCTTTAAAAAGTCCTGCCCCCACACTCTCATAAGGAGCACCAGTGTGCTTGACATACAGAACATTGCCATCCGAGGAGGAAGAGACAAAGAAAGACAATTGGTCGACTGTGATGATTTTCCCTTGATGGGGAAAACAAATGACACGGAACAGGGAGGAAGCTATAGCATGCATGACATGGGTCCAGCTCCGTCAGATTAGAAGATTATAATTGAGATTAGCGTCAACAATCTCCACCTCGACGTGTATTGTCTTTCCCTCCAAAGTAATGGAAAGGCTGGGTAAGACACCGAATGGTCGTGAGTCACGCTCGTCGAAAGCTTCCAAAGTGTTATGGGATTGGTTCAAAGTAGGAGAACCAATTGCCTTCCAGCAAGCGACTGACATGATGCAGGTAGAAGCACCTTCATTGATGACGGTCCTATGAATGGTTTTCTCATTGATGATTACCTGAATGAGAAAGGAAATCTGATGAGGCAATCGTGGAACATGGTTCTCTAGATCAAAACATATCAAATTGGAATCGGTAGGATCAATATCCCCAATATCCAACAACAATGATTTTTGCTGAGACGGATAGCTTTGGAGTACCTCGAGAGCAGACATAGTTGATGGTGCCTGAGCCAAATCCTCAACAATATTATAGTGCTGAGCGGCTTGAGCATTGGGATTGTACGAGGACTTCCTTAGCACACCTCGAGAAGGTGGTCGAATGGTGGAATCAGGGTTAGGGTGCTCGATATGAAGAGGGCCAAAACTCGGGGCAGAAGAAGAAGGGGTGGCCTCTTTCTCTTTCCTGGCTGTTGGAGTAGGAGTTTGATAATATTTTGATCTAGTAGCCACATTAATAGGCGTACTCATCATGAAAAGTTGAGATCTTGAGGAAGCAGATGATTGAGGCTGGTCTACCATTTGAGTCTGCTCAAACAAAAACAGCTCTTTAAGGACAGCTGGGGTCCCTTTGAGTAAAAAACTAACTTCGGACCATCGGGGACAATCCTTAGTGTAGTGATCCTCCTCACAAATGAGGCACAAATACTTAGGCTTCCGTTGTGAAGAATCACTAGCAGACGACTTAGGAGGACCTTGTTTTGGGGCATTAGCTTTACCCTTGTCTTTTCCTTTCTTCTTACCTTTCGAGGATTTGTCTGCTGTGGTAGACTGGACAATGTGGACCTCTGAGGTTTTACCAGGGCTAGGTGGATTTTGGGAGGAACTATTGGAAGCAGTGTTCGATACAGACTTCTATTTGAAGAAGGTTTTGTAGTTGTCTGGGACACTAAATCAATTACTCCATCAACAGGAGGTGCAGCTTTTGACTTCGATGCCATTGGATCAGATGATGGTCGCAGATCATCAGGTAATAACTCATACAAAGTGCTAGACTGAGAATAAACAAGGTCTAAGTACTACGCACAAGCAATGGCTTGTTCTTTGGTAACACATCCACACATAGCTATATTGCGAGCAATTGGAAGACAAATGACTTGGTAAACCATTTGGTTAGCAACTGATCAACAATCTCAAATTTGTTTAGGCGACGTCTACGTCTCCATTCATGGATGTGATCAGAGATGTGCTTCGCAATATCTTGCTTGAGCGATGTAAGCAAATAGGTGCTAGTTTCATAGCGAACAGGAAACTAGAAATGCATGAGGAAAGACATGGCTAAAGAGTTGAAGTCATGGTAAGTACTTCAACTCGATGTACCACTTGGCTGCAACACCTGTAAGGGTTTGTTGGAAAAGATAGAGATGAATAGAATCATCAACGTAGGAATTTGAAGAGCACTAGAGGTGATATGTTATCACATGGGCTTGAGGATCTTCTTTTGCTTTCCCATTGAACTTGGGACAATTGCTTGGGATCTTGGACGGAACCGGAGGCCAGTATGGCGAATGAAGAATTAGAGCATTCGTGAGTCGAGACACATCTGGAAACTCTATTGTATTCAAGAATGAAAATTGAGTATTGAAATGCATTGGAGGTCAATAAGCGGGTCCAACTGGAGGAGCCCATCCCTGATGGTAGGGATTTTGTCCCCATAGTGGACAGTTTTTTCCATATGGCATTTGACTTTTCCCCCACTATAGGTTACCTTGGCCGTAGGGAGAATTTTGACCTTGAACGCCTTGGAATTGTCTTGCCATAGTTTGTTGATAAGCAACATACGGGTTAAAAGGCTGTTGAGCCTATTGACCTTGGACATAGGGATATTGCACCTATTGTCCCAGAACATATGGGTTTTGAACCTGCTACCCCTGAACAAGAGGATTTTGGACCTGCTTCCTTGGACATAAGGATTCTGAACTTGTTGTCCTTGGACATAGGGATTTTGGACTTGCTGCACTTGGACAAAAGGATTGAGGACTTGTTGCCCATGGACATTAGGATTTTGGGCCTGCTACTGCAAGATTTGACCCTGACCTTGTCCTTGCAAGGGTTGACCCTGTTGATATGTATATAAGGGTTTTTGTTGCTTGGGTTGGTTCTATTGATGCAAGGATTGACCTTGTGGCTGCAAATGTTGTCCCTATGACTGCAGAGGTTGGCCTTGCGAAGACATTGGTTGGGAGGTTTGCGGAGCATACTACATGGTTTTCTGCAACTGTTGTGAGGGTTTCCCCTGCAGTTGTTGGAGTTACCCTTGTTGCAGTATCATCTACCCCTGCTGCTGCACAGATGGCCCTTGCTGCAACAAAGGTTCCCTTGTTGTTGCAGAGGTTGTCCTTGCTACTGTAGAGGTACTTGAACAATTCCCGGAAAATTTTTGAACTGTATGTGGCCATAGCCACTTGGAAAAGTGGATGGACCAGGCTAAACATACTGTCCGGGCTCAAGGATGTAAGGTGGATTGACCATTCCTTGCGAACCATATGGAACATAAGGAGCTTGGTACTGAAGCTGAGCCTCATAAGGCTACTGATTTAGGAAATTTCTTGACCCAGATGGACCAATGCGATTTTGGACCTGTTGGTACTGGACATTGCTTGATCCAGCAGGACCAGTAGGGTTTTGGATAACACCAAAAGAAGGCTGGTTCATCCCAACCATTTGAGCCTGTGAACTACTCACATTTTTGTGCGTGACATCATAGAAACACTTAGATTCTGCCCCCCAAGCAGCGGTACAACTGGGTCACTTATTGGAGGGGTCAAAGAACTGACAAAAACATGCCTCGAGACCGTCGATTGAACCAAATGGGTGACTTGGACAAACAAGACAAGAGGGTTCAGAATGGTGGGTTGCACTAGGACTGATGTAATGGAAGAAACCATCGCTTGATGGGAGGTCGGGTTCTAAATGAACGAACCTGTATTAGGAATGGCGCCAGACGCCCAAACATGGTTGTGATACAGTGATGAGGCACTAGGTGTACCTGAGACCAAGTGTGCTAAAGTCACAT
This sequence comes from Pinus tabuliformis, assembly GCA_031772625.1. Lineage (NCBI taxonomy): Eukaryota > Viridiplantae > Streptophyta > Pinopsida > Pinales > Pinaceae > Pinus > Pinus tabuliformis. The sequence continues at coordinate 430,572,196 of CM062814.1, read as the reverse complement.
AATTAGGTGGCAAATACCGATACACTGATGGGAATGATTCCCGTGTAAGGGAAACCTTCAGGAGGAAATTGATGTTCTTCCTCTTCGACAGTGTGTGGAGTAGAAACTTCCGATTGATCCGTAGAGGTAATTGGAGCTTCACCTTAGGGTTCCATAACTGGGAACAAACGATGACCAACGACCAAAGATGTACAAGGAGATAATTCCAAAGGAACACCCGACTGATCGTACAGATTGTACGTACACTACAGTGATATCACAACAGGGTTGAACAAAGTATTCAGAGGATATATAACCATTCCAATCCGACCTTCAGTAGTCGGCAAACTCTCAGGAGTCTGGATGGGATTGTCCGGAGATTCCGGGCCAATATCAGAAGCTGACCCAGTATCAGAAGTAGGCGGAGGATGAGATGACAAAGGTTGAATGCTCAGAACGATTCCGAGTTCAACATCTTGGTCCTCAAGTGACTCTAGTAATTTAGGAAAAGGCTCCTCAGACAATCTTTCAGACAGAGGAGAGGAAGAGGAACTAGGTGAACCAGATGGTTTAGCCACGATGACCTCGTCTTAGTTAACAGGAAAAGAGAGATAAATTTCAAGGCTTTAAAATGTACTTTAAGGAAAACTCATGATTTGGTCTAGAAAATACTAACAGGATGTTATAAGATCGTGGGCAACAATTTTTTAAGACACATAAATAAACTGGTGCTCTTTCATGTTTTAAGAGTCGAGAAAGAAGCAAAGATGACTCTATCACTTTTGATTGGAAACGAGCTTGAAAGGACAAGCACTTGAATGATCTTTTAAGTTTAATGAGTCAAAAATATCAAATGACTACTTCGGATGATCTAGGTAAAAAGGATTACCAGGCAACCATGAACTGTAGAATACCTCTCGGTGAACCGAGAAGTACGGTCAAGCAATCTCCCCGAATGTTGTGTTCGGTGTATCACGTTTACAAGGAGGTAGACTCGGCTTCCTATGGATAAAGGATTACAACCTAGAGGGGTCTCCCTTCATATACTCGATGGTACGGGGAGCATAAGTCCGTACTAGTGTTGTCTAATGCTAAGGCTAACGACAGTTGCTAGGTTTAAAGATGTCGAAACACGTCTCTAGCCTAGACCTTATAGATATGATCGTTAGGTTTCAAATGCGCCTTAGTTTAATTGAGTTCATTTTAAAGTTTATCTTGAATTATGTCTTGGTTTTGAGGCCTTAGCAATGTGACTCGGAAAGTCCTAAATGCAACTAAATGAGACAAGACCCTTTGAATTTGATGAATTGTCTACACTAGAGAGGGTAGAAAACACAATCAAATGCAAACAATCAAGCAACTGAAAGAAAAATGATTTTTCACTACTTCACTTTTGAAAAAGATAAACTAATGAAAAATTCATTCCAATTCCTAGTTTCCTAGCAAGTACACTCCAAACAGTCCTTTCAGAAGTAAAGAGAATTCTTTTTCTTTTCAAATGCAAATGCAATCCTAGTCTTCAATGATGCTAACTAACGTAACATATTGATGCAGCAAACTAGGATTATGTACTTTTCATGAAATGAAAAAATGAATTTCTCATAAAACACTTCAATGAAAAGGTTTCGAGATAATCGATTCTTAGGAAAATGAAAAACACAAAAAGAGAATCTCTTTCAAACTAATGACACAATGATTCTACCAAAAACAAGACAAGCAATGCAATCTATGCTAGAAAAGAGACGTTTAGACAAGCAAACGAAGCTTCTCAAACTTGTGTAATGGAGACCCAAAGTGATGAGAGGACTATAAATGAAATGCAAGGAGTAAATGCACCAAAAACTTGACTCACTGAGTTCACAATCAACTGAATGGATGACAACCTAGATTCCCTAGGGCCACAAATCATCCAAGGACCCAAGAAATCAAGCAAGAAGAAGTAAAGTCAACAAGCAAATAAACCAAGTGAAATGCAGCATTCCAGTCAAGGAGAAGACAATCTAAACAACTTACAAGGTAGAAATTAAGAGAGAAAGACACACTGGCCAAGATCTGGGGTGAACCCTAATCTTCACTTACAGGCATCGGCGTGACTGCCTAACTGACAACAAGTGCCAGAAGGGGGTCGACGAGACTGTTTCTGAGCATATCGCACTGATTGGCGTGACTGTCAGCGAAATAAGCGCGTTGAGCAAGGATGCAAAGATAAAAACAAAAAATTCAAAATTCAAAAGTTGAGACCAGACTTGCTACTGTGAATTTTCAGACCTAGATCAGTAAACAAAGTAAAGTAGACAGAACTAAAGGGAAATGGAGAAACTAGAAAAGTTCACACAAAACCATGAAATTCCAAACAAGCAAACATAAGGATTGGTTTCCCCAGCGGAGTCGCCAATTTGTGGTGAAATAAAATTTTAAGTGCGGACACAAACAATTCCTCTAGCCCGATAGCGGGTCTAGCTACAAATAAGACATTCTATGGAAGATTTCCTTAGGTTATAACCAATTAAGAGGTCCTACCTCTTAGTACGTTTATCCCGTTTGATGATGACCTTGCTTGATCGCTTCAGATATCTCTCGTTTCCTTCTTTGAACACCTGCAACAAGTAAACAACAACAAACAACAACCGTGATAATAAACAAATTGTATTCAACCTACTTAACAGGTCAAGAAACATTAAGCCATAAATATGTGAGATGACATATTATGTAGGAAATCAATCGATAGTTGCATATATATTAAATCAAGAAGAGATTACAACCATTGTCTTAACGTTGTTGTTCTCCTCCAACAAATACTGGTTCCCACACAATTTCGTTGGCATTCCATGATGGCCTCAAAATTGGTAGTTTTAAGGCTCTTCCCTTTAGTCTTCACACTAAACCAAATTCACACTTCTCCCTCACACACAACTAGAGAGCTACAACTATGAATAACTTGTTGATTACTCTTCAACCAGAGCCTAATTAGAACTAGCACACCAACACTAGCTTGTGCTTGGGAAAAAGGGAGGTTTATATAGCATGGATGGAAGGGAGATGGTTCCTCTTCTCATGGGAGAAGGTCTTATCTCTTGAGGTAGTTCCATCCTAATAGGGGAAAGGAGCCCAAACTGACATCCTCGACTCCATTCGACCCAACCATTTACCAGACTTCCGTTAGGAAGCTTCTAGAGCTGTAAGCTTCAGCGCCTTATTTAAAAAACTTTCCAAAAGAGGATTGGCACAACTGGAACAAGGCTCAGTCGCTCTGGTCGGCGCTAGTGACAGTTATAATCCCTTCATATCAGCACGAGGAGGACACGGGTCATTAGCGCCGGTCTTGTAAACTAGGAAAAACAAAAGATTTTTGGGAAATGATGCAAAAGGGAATTGTCCTGCTTATGAAGAGGGACACAATGGGAGTTTCTTCGTGAAGGGGAAGCATGTAGGTTCACTGTAGAGGTCCTCCAGGATCAAGGAACAAGGAGTACAAGGACAGTGAAAAAATGTTGTGTAACACCAAGATGTGCCGGATTTCACAAATGTTTTCCATACCCTTCACATGAAGTTGGGTATTAATGATTATGAGCATCATTTGGTACTCAAGTACCATGGTTGTCTACACAAGTACATCCAAGATATTGAGTTCTTGGGTATCTCCTCGCTTGACACCACCTAAATATATGTTGTCCAGATCGAACAAAAATTAAAACAAAAGAAGTGATACTTTGGATCTGCGAATCCAAGGCAAGGGAAAGGCACCCCCAAATTCCAGAAAAAAAAACAAAGCCAAGGCGGGTCGATCCAGGACAACCCGTCAAAGTTGCAAGAAAAGAATAACACCACGAATACAAAGAAGGACACAGGGAAATGGTGTGAGTTCCATAAGATCCCCACTCACAACACAAGTGAGTGTCGAGCTAGGCAGTCACTAGTGGTTGAACTGAAGGCTTCCGAATCAGATGAATTTCAGACTCTTAGTTTGAAACCGACAAGGGGAATGAAAAAGGGAGGCATATTATCGATGTGGACCCTAGTGCCACCATTTCCACCACCCAGACCCAGAAGGATGAGCCCAAAGATCTAGATGAGGGGAAACGACTCTTCCACTCCCAGATGTGGGTGAAGGGTTCTCTGCTGCAATTCATTTTCGATAGTGGGAGCCAAAAGAACCTCATTTTAGTAGAGGTCGTGAAGCGGTTAGGACTACCAACCACACCACACCCACAGCCATACAACATAGGGTGGCTTCAACAAGGGAGAGATCTCCACGTTAGACAACAATGTCACCTTCCCTACAACATCAAGCCCTTCACAGATGAGGTATTTTGTGATGTTTCCCCTCTTGAAGTTTGTGATGTTTTATTAGGAGGCCTCACATTGTTATTATTATTTTTGGAAATAAATTGTAAAAGATACTGGAAGTAGCACCACCTACCACCTTTTCTTTGATCACTATGAAGCAATGTAGTAATATCATTTCCCAAACTAGGAAATTTGTTTTCCTTATGATTCGCCATCAGGGCAAGAAGAATATTGTGGCCACGACCTCCAGATAGGTCTCCTAGGCATGGTAGCAGCAGATGGACAAGGTTGTAGAGGAGTACAGGGACATCTTCACCTCACCTACAGGGGTACCTCTACACTCTCAGGTCAATCACTTATCGATCTGACCCCGAGTGCGCCACTACCCAATGGACCGATATGTCGATGCTCTATTTTTGAGAATGATGAAATCAAGAGGTAGCTTCAGGAGATGTTGCAAAAAGGGCACATCAATCCAAGTTCATCACCTTGTGGGAGTCCTATTGCGTTGGTATAGAAGAAGGATGGGACGTAGAGACTCTATGTTGACTATCGATTGATGAACAAGATCATTGTCTGGAATAGATAACCAATCCCAAGAATTGATGACCTTCTAGAACAGCGCAAAGGGGCCAAATATTTCAGCAAGATTGACTTGAATTCTAGTTATCACCAGGTATTGATCGAACCCTTTGATGTGTGGAAGACTACCTTCAAATCCAAGGAGGGCCTTTTCGAATGGCTGGTCATGCCTTTCAGGTTAACGAATGCCCTTGCTACCTTCATGAGGCTTATGGACGAAATCTTGCGACCCTTCACCAACTCATTCGTGGTGGTGTATTTGGCTGACATTATGATCTTCAACTAGATTTGGGAAGAACACCTCCACCATATTTGACAATTCCTCCAAACATTGTGGCAACACAAGTTGTGTGCCAATTTAGAGAAATGAACTTTTGGTATGACCTAGGTTCAATATTTTGGGTACATAATTGATGAGCGGGGTGTGCATGTGGACCCAACCAAGATACAAGTCATTTGGGATTAGTCATCCCCAACCACATTAACAAAGCTCTACAACTTTTTGGGTCTTTCCAACTTCTACCGCAGGTTCGTGTTGGGGTTCTCTCTATAATGTGGCCTTTGAGTCAAGTCACCAAGGGAGGAGTGAAAGAAAAGTTGTTTTGTTCTGAATCCCAATAGAATGCGTTTGATGAGATGAAGCATAGCCTCTTCTATGCACCAATGCTCACATTACCAAACCTGCAACAACCATTTCAGATCAAGACAGATGCCTCCGACTATGCTATTGGTGTAGTTCGTACCCAACAGAATCATCAAGTGGCATATCACAGCGAGACACGTTCAGATAGTCCAGAAGTATCCCGCCTATGACAAAGAGATGTATTCCATTGTGAAGGCCTATTAACAATGGAAGCATTACATTATGGGGAAGGAAACAGTCATCCACACATAGCACTGACCTCTACAGTTCATGCATACACAAGGGAAGTTTCAGAATGATCGCCATCAGAAATGGTCCACATACCTCCAACAGTTCCATTTGAACATTAGTTACAAGAAGGGAAGCACCAACAATGTTACAGACTACCTTAGTCGACCACTGGTCATGGCACTAACCACTATGCTTGACTCTTGTGGGCATGAGACTAGGAGGTGGCCGCATCTTTACAAGAGCAATCCAGAATTCGAAAACACATACCAGACGCTCCTGAAAGGAAAGAAAGTTCCAAATTTTCACCTCCAAGATGCACCATTATGCCACATGGGGCACCTCTATGTTCCTTTAAGTGAGTGTGCCATGATGATTTGGGAGGCACACTACAGTCAGTTCACTAGACATTTCAGGGTAGGGAAAACAATGGCAATGTTGCAGAAGTATTTTTATTAGCCGAAACTTCGACATGATGTTGGGAAGTACATTAGATCCTGCACTGTCTGCGCCATTTCCAAACCGACCATCAAGAAGCAAGGCCTATATACTCCTCTTCCTACTACTAGTCAATCTTGGGAATCCATTTCCATGGATTACATGTCGGGCCTTCCTTCTAATAAGCATGGAAATCACTACATTTTTGTGATCATCGACAAATTCTCTAAGATGGCCATTCTGGCAACCTACAAGAAGAGTATCATAGCAGAAGCCACTACTAAGATATTCTTTGAATGAGCGTGGGTACATTTTTGGATCCCACAATCCATTATCTCAGATTGGGACAACAAGTTCCTAAGTACATTTTGGTCAAGTCTCTAGTCGATGTTGGATACCAAACTCACTAAGTCCATGACTTTCCACCCCCAAAATGATGGTCAAATAGAGGTTGTCAATAGGATGATCATACACATTCTGCGTATGGACAATTTGAATCATGCACAAACATTGTATGAAAGCCTCCTTATGTCCAACACAACTACAAAAGATATCTCCATAGCTCAATTTTCCATAGCCCCTTTCAAGTGGGGTTTGGATTCTAGCCACTATGTACCATTGATGTGGCCATACCATTTGTAGCTACTCAGGAAGATTCAACTCATGTCTAGTCTGAAGCGAACAGGGATAACAGCTTCATTGAGCACATTCAACACATCCTCCATTAGGTCCATGACATATTGGACAAATCTAATGCTAAATACAAGCAACGCCATGATAAGAATCGAGTACCACACAAGTTCCAGGTGGGCGACAATGTTTGGTTACATTTGCAAAAGGAGCGCCTCGCTGGGCCCCACCGCAAGCTTTGTCCGCTCTGATATGGGCCTTACACCATCACTAAGGCTAGAGAGGATAATTCTTTCGAGCTCAACATTTCACCATTCCTTGGCCTGCACGCATTGTTCAATGTTGATCACCTTCAACCATACTTTCTACTATTACTGGACACATCAGACATTGGAGAACAACTCACACCAATAGAGTTAAACCCAGACTACATGGAATAGGCCAAAACTAATTGGATCATGGACATGTAGATCAATGATACTCACTAGCAGAAGATCCAACTATATCAAATTGTAAAAGACGGCCAACTCCTACACCAAGGCAATTGGCTCACCAGGGACCAAGTTCAACAGAAGTTTCCCCATCTCATGGAGACACTCAACGCAATGGAGACCATTTCTTCCTAGGGGGGAGGACTAATCCAGGTGGATATTGGTTGCCACCCACCTATTACACTTGGACCCGCATTGTTGTTTCTTTTCCGTTTCCTTAATTGTAGCACAACTTACTATTTTTGGTAGTTTTATGGGTGCTAAACTTCCAGAGTTATTTTGAGGGACTAAAAGATGTTTTTAGGGAAAACAAAGAGACCAAAAAAGTCCCAAACTAGTATTATAGTTTGTTTATTTTAGGCCTCCTCTTTGAAATCTTTTAAACAAGCTATTATGATAGCCAAATGGAGATCGTATGCGATAGTTATGACCTCGGGAAGTTGATGTACCAATTTACCCAAACGGGGCCCACAATTTTGGCGCTTCATCTTCTAGGGTTAGGTTTTTGGATGCTTATGGTTTTCCATTGTTTCTCAATAATTAATAGGCCTTTGAGCCTCATTGTAACACAATTCAAAGGCATGTAGCTGCCACATCTCTTCTCAGAGATAAGCTACCATCACCCAAGCTAGTTTATTTCCATTTCTGTATGTAAGCATATTTCAGTTATTTGATATTAATGAAATGAAATTTTATTTCTACTACATCTCTATGTTTATGTGTATATCTATATTTTTTTGAATTCCTGTATAAGTCTGGAATAGTGGTTCAGAGCAGTCTACTCTTTCTTTGTTTTTCTTTGCATCTCCCTAGTGAGGTTAGGGTATAAGGAGTTAAAGCTCGATCTGGTTGAACCTTTGCAAGACCAGATTCGCAAACCCTGACGACTTCCTATGGTGGAATAAAAGAAAGATGAGGGGACATGAGATCCTTTCAAAATATTTCTCAAGGAATCCATCGAGTGACAAAGGAACACGATGATGGATAAATTTTCCCAAAGCCTTTGATGGCTACCTATAGGCGACGCATCTTCATCGAGCAACCACTCTGGAGGCACCACTCCTTTTAAGGTACAGGTTAACTCTGACATTCCCATATTTGAAGGACGGATAGATGCAGACATCGTAGATAGATGGTTAAATCTATTGGAAGGATATTTTTAGTTCATGGCTTTTCCAATTGGAAAAATATTACTTTTTCACTCCTCGCAGCTGCCCCACATTTCAAGGACTGGTGGGAAACCTACTATGAACAAAAGGATGAGAGGGAATCCTCATTGTTTTCAGCCGCACCCACTTGGAATTCTTTCCAAGACATCATCAAGGAACAATATTACCCTGTCAAGAGCTATGAAAATAAATACATAAAGTGGACCACGTTGCGGTAGGGAAGGGACCAAGATGTGCTGAAGTTCACAAATGTTTTCCATACCCTTCCCACGAAGTTGGGTATCAAGGATTCTGAGCAGCAGTTGCTACTCAAGTACCGAGGTTATCTACACAAGTACATTTAGGACAAGATGGAGTTCCTCGACATCTCCTCGCTCGGTGCCGCCTATTGATACGTTATTAAGATCAAGCATAAATTTAAACAGAAGAAGCGATATTTTGGATCTGCGAATGCGAAGCAAGGGAAAGGCGCCCCAAAACTACAGAACAAAGGACAATGCCAAGGCGGGGCAACCCAGGACAACTCACTGAAGCCGTAAGCAAAGAAGAACACCATGAAGACAAAGAAGGACACAGGAAAATCAGGTGAGTTCCATAAGATCCTCACTCACAACATAAGTGATTGCCGAGCCAAGTAGTTACTGGAGACCAACTTGAAGGCTTTCGAATTAGATGCATGTTCCGACTTAAAGTCAAAAACCAACAAGGGGAATGACAAAAGGGAGCAGATTATCAACTAGGATCCTAGTGCCATCATTGCCACCACCAAGATCCAGAAGGATGGGCCCCAAGATCCAGAGGAGGGGAAGAAAATCTTCCACTCATAGATGTGGGTGAAGGGTTCTCCATTGCAGTTCATTATCGATAGCAGGAGCCAAAATACCCTCATTTCAACATATTTCGTGAAGGAGTTGGAACTACTGACCACACCACACCCGTACTTGTACACCATCAAGTGGCTTCACTAAGGGCAAGATCTCTATGTCATCCAACAATGCCTCCTTCCCTACATAATCAAGCCCTTCATAGATGAGGTATTGTGTGATGTTTCCCCTCTTGAAGCTTGTGATGTTTAGTTAGGTTAACCATACTTATGGAAGCGACATGATTTGTATGAGTCTAGGCCTCACATTGTTATTATTACTTTGGGAAATACGTTGTATAGGATATCAGAGGTAGCATCGCCTACCACTGTTTCTTTGATCACTATGAAGCAATGGAGTAAGATCATTTCCCAGACCAAGAAATTTGTTTTCCTTATGATTTTCCCTTGGGGCAAGAAGAAGATTGTGGTCGCGGCCTTAAGATAGGGCTCCTCTGCACAATAGAAGAATATGAACAAGTTTGTAGAGGAGTATAGGGACATCTTCACCTCACTTGTAGCGGTACCTCTACACGGTTAGGTCAAGCACTCCATCGATATGACCCTGGGTGTGTCACTACCCAATGGACCGATCTATCGATGCTTTGTTCTAGAGAATGATGAAATCAAGAGGCAGATTCGTAATTGTTACAGAAAGGGAACACTAGGCCAAGTTCATCACCTTGTGGAAGCCCGATCGTGTTGGTACAGAAAAAGGACGGGACCTGGAGATTCTGTATTGACTATTGGGCGCTGAACAAGATCACTATCTAGAATAGGTATCCAATCCCATGGATTAATGACCTTCTGGACCAGCTCAATGGGGCCAAATATTTCAGCAATATTGACTTGAAGTGTGTTTATCACCAAGTACCGATCGAACCCTCCAATGTGTGGAAGATTGCCTTCAAATACAAGGAGGGCCTTCTCGAATGGTTGGTTGTGCCTTTTGGGTTGAAAAATGCCCCTAAAACCTTCATGAGGTTTATGGAAGACATCTTGTGTCCCTTCACCAACTCATTCATGGTGGTTTATTTGGATGACACTATGATCTTCATCTATAGTTGAGAAGAACACCTCCACCATATTCGACAAGTCCTCCAAACCCTGGTGCAACACAAGTTGTGTGCCAATTTGGAGAAATGCACTTTTGTTATGACCTGGGTTTAATTTTTGGGGTACATCATTGATGAGCGGGGTGTGCATGTGGACCCAACCAAGATAGAATTCATTTGGGTTTGGCTAGCCCCAACCACTCTAACAGAGCTTTGCAGCTTTCTGGGACTTGCCAACTTCTACTGTAGGTTTGTGTTGGGGTTAGCTCATATAACTTGGCCTTTGAGTCAAGTCACCAATGGAGGAGCGAAAGAAAAGTTATTTTGGTCTAAATCGCAACAGAATGTGTTTGCCGAGTTGAAGCATCACCTCTTCTCTACATTAGTGCTCACATTACCATACCTACAACAACCATTTGAGATCGAGACAAATGTATCCGACTATGCTATTGGTGCATTTCTTACCCAGCAGGGGCATCCAATGGCATATCACAGTGAGACACTTTGAAACACATTCCATAAGTATCCCACCTATGACAAAGAGATGTATTCCATTGTGTAGGCCTACTGACAATGGAAGCATTACATTATGGGGAAGGAAATGATCATCCACACAAACCACTGATCCCTGCAGTTCATACAGACACAAGGGAAGTTGCAAAATGATCGCCATTAGAAATGGTACACTTACATGAAATAGTTCCATTTGAACATTAAGTACTAGAAGGGAAGCACCAACAATGTTGTAGACTGCCTCAATCGACCACCAGTCATGGTGTTGACCACTGTGCTTGAATCTTGTGGGAACAAGACTATAGAGTGGCCGCATCTTTATAAGAGTGATCTAGAATTTGACAACACATACCAGACACTCCTATAAGTCAAGTAAGTTCCAAATTTTCACCTCCAGGATGCACTGTTATGCTACCTGGGACACCTCTGTGTTCCTTTAAGTGAGTGTGCCATTATGATTTGGGAGGCGCACTACAGTTGGTTCGCTAGACATTTTGGGGTAGAGAAAATAGTTGCAGCGCTGCAAAAGTATTTTTATTTGCCAAACCTTCAACAAGATGTTCGGAAATATATCAGATCATGCACTGTTTATGTCATTGCCAAATCGACCATCAATAAGCAAGGCCTATATACTACTTTGCCTACTCATATTCAACCTTGGGAATCCTTCTCCATGGATTACACGTTGGGCCTTCCTTCTACTAAGCATGGAAATGATTGTGTTTTCATTGTCGTTAATAGATTTTCTAAGATGGCCATTTCGGTAGCCTGCAAGAAGAGTATCACAATAGAGCCACTCCTAAGATCTTCTTTGAATGAGTGCGGGTAAATTTTGGGATCCCACAGTCCATTATCTTAGATCGGGAAAACAAGGTCCTAAGTACACTTTGGTCAAGTCTCTTGTCAGTGTTGGATACCAAACTTACTAAGTCCATGACTTTTTACCCCCAAACTAATGGCCAAATAGAGCTCATCAACAAGATGAGCATACACATTTTGTGTATGTACAATTCAAAGCATCCATGCACATGGGATGAAATCCTCCCCTATGTTAAGCACAACTACAACAGAGCTCTCCATAGCTCAACTGGCCACAACCCCTTTCAAGCGGGGTTGGGATTCTCGCTACTATGTTTCATTGATGTGGCCATACCATTTGTAGCTACTCAAGGAGATTCGGCTCATGTCCAGTATGAAGCTGACAGGGCTAACAACTTCATTGAGCGCATTTAGTACGTCCGCCAGCAGGTCCATGGTATATTGGACAAATCCAATGCTAAATACAAGCAGTGTCATGATCAGCATCGGGTGCCACACAAATTCCAAGTGGGTGACAACTTTTGGTTACATTTGCAAAAGGAGTGCCTCGTTGGGCCCCACTGCAAGCTTTAACTGCTATAATATGGGCCTTACACCATCACTAAGGCTATAGGGTATAATTATTTCGAGCTCAGCATTCCACCATTCGTTGGCCTGCACCCATTGTTCAATGTTGATCGCCTTTGACCATACTTTCCACTATTATTGGACACATCAGGAATTGGAGAAAAATACACACAAATATCCAACTGTATCAAGTTGTCAAAGCTAGCCAACTCTTGCACCAAGGCAAGTGTCTCACAAGGGACCAAGTTTAGCAGAAGTTTCCCCATCCCATGTTGGAACTCAACGTAATGGGGACCATTTCTTCCTAAGGGGGGAGGACTGATCCAGGTGGATATTGGTGGCCAACCACCTATTCCACTTGGAACCTTGCTGTTGTTTCTTTTTAGTTTCCTTAATTGTAGAACAACTTACTATTTTTGGTAGTTTTTCGGGTTCTAAACTTCTAGAGTCGTTTAAGGGACTAAAAGACGTTTTTAGGGAAAACGGAGAGACCATAAAAGTCCCAAATTGTTCTTCAGTTTGTTTTTTTTTTCCGCCTCCTCTTCGAAATATTTGAAATGAGGTATTATGATAGGCAAAAAAAGATAGTATACCAAAGTTACGACCTCGAGAAGTTGATGTACCAATTTACCCAAACGGGGTCCACAGTTTTGGCACTTCATCCTCTAGGGTTAGGTTTTTGGATGTTTAGGGTTTTCCTTTGTTTTTCAATAATAAATAGGCCTTTGAGTCGCATTCTAAGACAATTCGAAGGCATGTAGCTTCGAGATCTCTTCTCACAAATAAGCTACCATTTCTTAAGCTAGTTTATTTCAATTTATATATGTAAGCACAATGATGTACTTCTTTTGCTTTGAAGGGGAGTTGATAGGCCCCACAAAGTCCATGCCCCACTTCTCAAATGGCTCAAAAGTCACTTGAGGTTGCATGGGAATTTCATCCTTTGGAATGGGTTTCCCCATCCTCTGACATCGATCACACTGGCTCGTGTATCTCCTCACATCCTGATAAAGAGTGGGCAAGTAGTAGCCTGCTTGCAATATCTTGAAGGCGGTTCTTTTTGCTGCAAAATGACCACCACAAGGCCCGTCATGACATGTTAGGAGGATGTCAAAGACTTCCTCCTCCCTGACACACCTTCTCAAGATCTGATCTGGGCCAAGTTTGAAGAGATTGCCTCCAATCTAGGTGAAAGGGGCGCTTTTTCTTACTATCTTTCTCTTCTCTTTTGAGGATAGGTGTGGTGGAAACTATGCTAAAACCAAGTAGTTTTCTATATCAGCAAACCATGGAGAGAGTAATGATATAGAAAATAGGTGTTCATCCGGAATTTAGTCATCCACCATTCCTTCTTCACCTGCAGGCAAATTCACTTTAGACAAAAAGTCGGCATCAACATTCTCTTTACCAGGCTTATAAAAAATGGTCAGATCAAACTGTTGTAGTAAAAGAAACCATCTAATAATGCGAGCATTTACATCTGGTTTGTTCATTAAATATCTAATTGCATCATGATCAGTGTGCACAAAGGTTTGATAGCCTGTGATATAATTTCTGAATTTGTTTAAGGAATGCACGACAGCTAGGAGTTCCTTCTCGGTCACTATATAGTTTAACTCTGCCTTTGACAAGTTTTTGCTTATAAAGTATATGGCATAAGGTAACTTTTCATCAATTTGTCCTAAGGCTTCTCCTATTGCTTTGTTCAAGGCATCTGTGTGAATGTGAAAGGGTAGGGCCCAGTTTGGACCTCTGAGAATTGGGGCAGTCACTAGCTTGCTCTTCAAGGTATCTAGGGCTTCTTGACAGTTTTCCAACCATATGAACTCAACATCTTTACCTAGGAGGCCAAACAAAGGAGAGGCTATCTTGCTGAAGTCTTTAATGAATCTCCTGTAATATCCCGCTAAGCCTAGGAAGCTTCTGACATCTCTCACCTTTTGAGGAGGTGGGACCCTTTGGATGATGACAATTTTGTTGGGGTCCACCTACAGTCCTTGTTGAGATATTTCATGACCTAGCACGGTCCTTTCAATCATCAAAAATTCACATTTTTCCGAACTAAGGGACAAGTTCATCTCAATATACTTATCTAGAACTTTTCCTAAGTTAGATAAAGCTTCCTGAAAGTTAGAGCCACAAGGAGTAAAATCATCCATGTATATTTCTACTGCATCATGAACTAGTTCAGAAAATATACTCAATACTGCTCTTTGGAAAGTGGCTGGAGCATTGCACAAACCAAAAGGAAGGACCTAGTATGCAAAGGTACCCCAAGGACAAGTGAAAGTGGTCTTATCTTGGTCTTCCCGACTGATTTGAATCTGATTGTACCCGCTAAACCCATCTAGGAAGGAGAAAAACTTTTTCCCTACTAGACTGTCTAACACTTGATCTATGAAAGGTAAAGGAAAATGGTCCTTTTTAGTGGCTTTGTTCAATTCTCGATAGTCGACACAAATTCTCCACTTACCATTTTTCTTTGGCACTAGCACCAAAGGAGAGACCCATTCACTGTCTGAGATGGGATAGATGAATCCTGCATCAAGCAATTTCTACAGTTCTTCCTTAACAATATCTTTAAGTGCTGGGTTCATCCTCCTTTGAGGTTGCCTGACTGGCTTGCAACCTTCTTTGATGTATATATGATGAGTACATACTGAGGGTGCACTCCCTTCATCTCCTTATAACTCCAGGCAAAGGCATCTAGATGTTTTCTCAGTATGCTGCATAGCTCCTTCTCCTCGGAGGTAGATAGGGATGGATTGATTTTCAATGTTCTTTCTGGACTGAACTCTATATTTTTGACATGGAGAGAAGTAGGGTTGGCCACACAGAGATCAGTTGAGGGATTTTTTTGGGTTTCTCTTACTATGTCTTCTAATGGTGATACACTGGGAGGTGGATTTTGAATCAAATTTTCAATTATATCATCCTCATTTTGCGGTTTTCCCCCCATGGTGATTTCTAATGCACAAAGAAGTGCACAATAAACTTCATCCTCATCCTCCTCCTCCAACTAGAGAGGTAAATCATGTTCTAGCAAGGGTTGGGCAGGAGGATATAGGGTTAATTACTTGGACATATGCCTATTCTTTATGGTCATGTTCCCAGCGTGGCAGCTGATGTAGGCATCAACTGTAGCCAAGCAGGGTCTTCCCAGAATGAGAGGATACCCAGTGAGCTTTTCCTTTGGCTGGAGAACTAAGAAATCAGCCGGATACTCCCAAGAATCGATGGAGACCATCACATCTTCCACAATCCCCTCTGGGGTCACTATGGAGCGGTCTGCTAGCTGCAGCACTGTCGTGGTCTTCGTCAAGGAGCCCTGGAGGTTAAGTTTGAGCATTGTGTCCTTTGTCATCACATTAATGGAAGCTCCCAGATTGATGTGGACATCAACTACTGGGCTTCCAGGGTCCAGATATTTTGGATAGATTGTCTACCCCAACATCAGGTCATACAGTTGTCCTATGACATTGATGGTTGGGGCATCTCTCTTGCGCCTTCCTGGATGCCTAAATCACTTCTCTTTGATCAACCTATTCTAGATAGGCACATATCTTATGGCTTGGAGAAGTGGTATCTTCACACATAAATGTTTCAATTCTCCCAGGAGTTCAGTTTCTTCTGGGGTAGGCTGGATTGTCATGGATAGTCTCTCAGGAAAGGGTGGATTTGCTTTAGGTTCGCTTTCCTCTTTATCTTCCTCAACCTCCTTGGGTGGAGGCTAGCTATCTGGGAGAACTTTCTCGGATCGCAAGTTAATTTCTTGAATCTCCACAACATAAGTTGGGCATGATGGTTCCTCGCTATACACTTGTTGAGCTTGTATGTTGTTCATGTTCAGATTCGGCTGGGTAGGAATTTGGGGTTGCCTTGGTGGAGCAGAAGGTAATGGTTGTGGTTGGGCAGGTGATAGAGGAAGAAGAGTGGGAAGAGAGTTATATTGGGGCCTTCACCCCTGATGAGATGCATTCCACTGAGGTTGCGGCTGAGCATAGGTTTGAAATGAATGGGTGGCTTTTTGGGCATGATATTGAGATGGGAAAGACCAAGGAGGAGGCGTGGACCATTAAGGATGAGCAGGGGAGCCCCAAGAAGGTATGGAGGTGACTTGGTTGGGGTTGTAGTATGCCTGAGATGTCCCTTGCATCCCCTACTGGTATGGTCTAGGTCCATGCTGTCTCCTTTGGTTTATGTAATAGATCTGTTCAGTGCCTCCTTCGGCCCCTTGATATACAACTTTAAGTCTGGGCAAGGAAGGGCACTTATCTGTAGGATGATCTTCTTCACAGACTAAACAAACCTCTAAAGAGTTCAATGGGCATTCATTCCTAGGATGCCTCTTGGCGCATCTAGGGCAAAAAATGGCCAAATCCCTCTCTGCTTCCTCTTATTTCCTTTTGATATGTAAGGTATCCATTTGCATGGCAAGAGTGTGCAGCATCTCACTCTTGAAGTCTTCCATCATGTTTCCAATTTCACCTTTAATGGATGAATTGGAAGAAGAGGTACTGGCTATGGGTTGATGCCCCCTACTTTTCTTTCTGGCTCCTCTAGAATGGTTTCTAAAAATAGTCTTTGTGTCCTCATAGGATAGTTGGTAGATGTTTCCCACGGCCAGTAGATGGAGGGTGACTAAAAGGTCTTCCCGAATTCCCCTGAGTAGGACCAACTTCAGAGACTCAGGGTCAAGTGTACACCTGGCCCTTTTGTAACTGAGCTGGAACCTCTCTTCATAGTCTTCCAGGGACTCATCACTTCCCATGGTCATTCGGAAGATTTCTTCTTTAGTATCTTTTGACCTACAATAGTCTTGATACTTATCGTTCAGGCCTGCTACATCTGAGCCCAAGTTGTGATGCTATTGCCAACTAATCCAATGAACCAGCATAGTGCTACGTCCTTGAGAGTAGAAGGGAACAATTTCAACTTTTGCTCGTCTTCTGCATAGTCATAAGTTCGACAGATGACAACAAACTCGAACAAGAAGGTGTCAGGATCTTCTGTAGTCAAACCATGGAAGTGAGGTAGGGCTGAAGGACTTATATTCTTCATTTTGGTGTCCCCATTGGTCTCTTGAATGGGGAAGGTACCCTCTATTCTCTCTCCATTTCCCCTAGCATTTCTGTTTTCAGCCATTGGCTCAGGAGGAATGTTTTCTTCTTCTTCCCCTATAGGTTCTTCAAATATTTCTGGCTGTTCACCTAAGGGTTCTTCTTGAGTGCAGCCATCGAAGAAGAGAGAAGGTTGGCTGTGTGAAGCAGTGGGGATGTTGGGCAAAAATTTTCCTGAGTTATCTCTATTCCTGCGAGGCATGAAAGGAAATATTTTTGGTTGGTTTTTGTTTCTTTTTTCCCCACACTGAAAGTACCTGCAAAAACCGAAATTGTGATTGAACAAAACAAACTGAAACTAGCTGAAATAAACTTGCTGAATGGAAATTTGCAGAACTGAAAAGGAAAGGAAGGAGATGCAAAACTGAAAGAAAAGAAATGACTAGTCTACTTTTGCTGAAAGAAACTATTAGTAGAATGTTGCAATAGGAAATAGAAGAAAGCAGTAATCATAGAATACTCTGACACTTCCCCAGCAACAATGCCAAAAAGTGGTGAGCACTAGTATTGCAGCAAGAATGCTGCAACTCCTGGGCTGCCAACTTTACTTTTATCAACCCGGTAGTTCGTAACAAACTTGGAAGCATCGGTGCTGTATGCAGAAGTACTAGTTCTCACTATAGGTTGTCACTTGGTCAGCCGGTGCAAGATCACTAGGAGCTCAAGCCAACTTCTATAGATTTCAGAAGAAGCTCTATGTATGATGAAAAAAAAGAAAGATTACTCTATAGATGCTATTCTAACTGCAGAAAGGAGAAAGATTGGAATGTAAAGCAAAACCTAGTAAACCCAAATTAACAAGCTAATTCTACTTTTGCCAAAAACACTATCAAAACCATGAAAGAAATGCCATTACCTACTCAAGGAAGTAAACAACATCTAACCATGCTATCTCTAGAAGTAAATAAGAAAAAAACATATTTTTGGAATTTTATGTGTTTTTATGTGAATTTAACATTCATCTAATTTATTGTGTGTGAGTGTGGCAGCGAACAGGTGGCATTAGAGGGCGGTTTTGGAGCTTGTGATGATGTAGAATGGTGTGGATGGGTCGTATGAGGTCTTAGGTGGCCTTCTAGAGGCTTTTCCCACACTCGGCCTTCAAAAGAAATCCTACAGGAAAAACTATAGGACGAAACAGGAAAACTACAGGAGGAAAACAGGGTAACTACAGGAGGCCTACAAGAGGAGGCCAAGAGAAATTTCCACTGTTCTAAGGGTGTGAGAGTGGGTGGAATAGGTGGATGAAGGTTGGAATGAGGTGTTAGAGCACTTAAAGTCTACCATGCATCACCAGGAGAGAGAAAGATGATTGGGTTTGCTCAAGGAGAGAGGAGGAAGTTCTATGAAAAATGAAGGAAACTAGGGCAGAATTGAGGTGAGGCTTGGGAGACCTATAGGGCATGGATCAGATGGTGGGTGTGATTTTTGGTAAGCTAGCCTACTTTTGGAAGAGATCTGTTGCATAGAAACCAAGAAAATCAAGCAACCATTGAAATGAATGCATCCTAGGAAAAACAGAGTTTTACATTAAAATGGCCTAAACTATGATGCATAGAAGGAAATGCTGAGAAATGCTGCAAGAAAGGAAAGCATGCAAGAGGAATATTGTAAATCAGGAAGTGAACATGAGAAATAAGATCTACAGCAAAGCAAAACTGGACTATCAACCTACTAGAGAGCTGCAAACACTAGAAGTCCTAGGAATGAGGAAAATCTGTGTTTTTGGGGCAACAAGAGAGTCTTTGCCTCAAATCATGATCCCGAAAGGAGGAAGAGAGGCCAAGGCACTGTTGCTAGCCTTTTGAATCTTCTCTGATCACTACTTAACCTACTACAAAAAGCACAAATGGAAGCAAACTACTAAATCATCAAAAGCAACCTATTCTTAACCATAAAAGAAATACATCTAACAACAAACTAATCTACAAACTGAAGTAAAGCATACAAATAAAAGTAAAGAGGAGCTTGGATGCTTGGATTAGGCCCTAACCCAAGAGCTTTAGCCCTCTGAGGTAACTCAGTGCTAGCTCAAAAAGGATTCCATCTTCATTATCAAAAAATAGCAAGATTACATAAAATTGTCATAAAATAGTAAGCTCGAAATTTGAGCAGAGTTTACATAAGCAAAAAGTCTGACCCTAGTGAGGCCCTAGGCCCCTCTACTTATACATCTGAAGCTACCAACAACTTCCTTAAAATTAGGGAGGCTTGGCTCCCAAAACTCGAGATCACTCCCAATCATCTTCCACTTGCTAGATTGCCTTCTAGTGCATGGTTCAGTTGCTTGTACTCCGAGCCGAACGAAGGGGAATTCGAAGTGAGGAGAAATAAATGAGGGGGATTCCCTCTTATAATTCCTCTCCTTTGTATGCTTCGAGTTATTACTGCATTTTGACCATTAAATCCTTGACTTTGACCTCGAAATCCATCAATAATCTGCGTTAAATACATGTTAGACCAAATGGCATAATAACTAGCTCAACACACCCTATAAGCATAAATATAATCAGAAAATCATACAATAAGCTAAGAGAATGGTTGATTTGACTAGGTTAGGAGGTAAAATGAGCCCATATAATTACTCATTTATGAGGCTCATCATCACCCCCCTACTTAAGGTGTTACTCATCCTCTGAGCAACCTAGTCAATCTCTTCATCTTTTATGGACTTGGTGGCCTCCCTAGCATTCTAGGCTTCTAATGTGGTCTACTCATGTTCTCCATAAAATCCTGTTGTTCTGTCTATGTCCTTCCACTGCTCCTTCTCTTCTTCTTCTCTTCTGCCTTCCAGCATGCCTAATAGGAGTGGAGGACTCAGTTTGAGGCCAATCCAGTTGACCTTCAGCCTTTGCATGGAGTGCTTGTACATTGGCACTCTTTTCAATGCCTCCCTCAGCCTCATGGGAGAATGGTATTCTCTGATCTGCAAGTTGTGGGGTAGGGTGTTCCATCTTCTCATGCATGCATGCACACAGTCATCCCCAAGTAGCCTTTGCATATCTTCAAAGTGTGCAATGGCTTGTGCCTGATTGGCTAGATATTTAGGGGCAATCTGAGGGTCATTGGCAAGCAGGTTGTGTGTGCTGATGAGTGCCATAGGATCTGATGGCTCAGCTCTTATCATTAATGGTTCATTCTGCTCTTTTATCATCAATATTTTCATTTCTACTGCCCTCAATTCTTCATGGTTCATCCATGATGCCATGGCCATTAATTGCAGATCCCCTAGCTTGGCATTGGGGTCCCACACATTTAGGTCTGTGAGGGCCATGTTATGTAGATAGAATTCTGCCATCTTTGCTTTGTCCTCGGAGGTGCTTTGGTCACACAAATCCATGAACTGCCTATAATCTTGGAAAGGCATTGTGCCTCTTTGTGCCAAAGTTTTTATTTGGAATTGAAGCCATTGATCCTTCAGATAGAGGCCATAGGATTTGGCTGGTGTTCTACATTGTAATGCTTCCATGGATAAGCTGGCCATGTATTCCAAATGAGTCTCTTTCTCCTGCAGCTGCCTCCTTAGTATTTCATTCTCCTTCTCAAGGTGGCTTCTTGTGATGGCTTCTCTGTCTCTGAGAGCACTCAATTCCCTGCCCATTTCCCTGAGTTTGTTTTCCATGTGGCCAATATCCTCAACTCCTTTGGATTTGGCTATCTGCATCCACCTATGTGTTCTCACTCTCTCTTTTTCCAATTTGAAAAATAGTGGAATTGCAAATTTCTATGGGATTATCTTGCCTCCCTCAAGTATTCTGTGATAGGATTCAAGAGTAGGCTAGGGGTCAAGTTCTTGTAGCTCTTATGCTTCCTCTTTCATCTCTAGCTATCCTCCTATCCTTTCCTCAAGTTTTTGAGTTTCATGTAGTTTGGACAGAGTCTCCTATAGGACTGTTTCAGCATCCTGTAGGTCTGGTTTTTGGTCCTGTAGAATTTCCTTCCCCTTCCATGTAGAAGATCTTGTAGTCCCTCTTTCATAGATTATGGGTGTCTTAGAAGGAGATTCTTTCACCTTGGCAGATGGTGAATCTTCAATGTGAATGGGAGTTATTGATGAGGGCTAAGGCTTGCCTGTTTTAATTCTGGCACTCTTCCTTTCCCTGAAATACATGGAGGTTTGTCTTTTCCTCCTCTACTTCTGCTTGCTTGGTGTACTGAGGGCAGTGAGGGCAGCTGTTGCCTCTCTTTCCAAAGTTTCAAGGGATTCTTCTCTTTGCTCTACCCTCTCTGCCTCCTTTTCTCCCTCTTCTGTCTCTTTTTCCTCCTCCTTCTCTGTTTCTTTTCTTTCCTCCTTCTTCTCTTGCTCTGCTATGTCACCACTGGCTTCAACTTCTCCTCCTTGCTATTCTCCCTCCTCACTGATAGTAGGACTGACATCATAGGTTAATGCCTTGATGTCATCCTCAGCTGTCATGTTTTTGAAAACTTCCCATGCTATAGGGAGTGTAAGGGTATGGAGGGCCTCTTCTACTAGGATCTTGATTAGGCCATGGTGAGCTAGCTGTTGTGAATTTCCTTATTGCACCTTGGTGTTGGAGTCAATGAGGGATTGAAGGAGAAAGTAAGGGATACTGAGCTTTTGATGTGCTAGGGTATCCATGCCATATCTCAAGTTTTGGAGGATTCTGAAATGGTATCCATAAATAATGTTGTACCTCCCCTCACAAGAAATGTATTTGATCACTTGGTAGCTAACCTCATCCCAAGGATATGGTATGCTAGCCCTCCTAATTCCATTTTTGTCTTCAACAGGGGTTTCATTATCTTGGAAAATTTTCTTCTTGGCAGCCTCGCCAATTGGTTTCTCATCTTTACTCCAAGGCAGCCCAAGCGGAAGGGTAGTGACCCTACTAATGAATTCAGGGGTTATTTCAATGGAGAGGCCTCTAATGGTTACAGTAGCATGATTTCTTGTGTGAGGGACCAGAGAGAGAGAAAATTCATGGGCAATTTCATCATCAAACCCTCTAAACTTCTCAAATAAATTCATCCAATTTGTCCTTGTAAATATGTCCACCACTTGAGGATGTGCATGGAGCCTAGTGGAGTTAGTGGGCTCTTTTCTCATAAACCCCCCTATCATACTGCTTGTACTTCTTTTTGAAAAAAAACCAAATATGGAGGTGGAGACAAAGAATTTTGAGTGAACTAGAAAAACAGAGGGGACTGTGTTTTTTTTTCTATTTAAAAACAGAATTTTTTCTATGTATTTCTACCCTCCTAAAGACTCCTTTTACTTTCAAATTAAGACCAGACCTTTCACATTTTGGTATTCAACAGAGGGTTTTCATGAACCCTACCTCTTTAGACTGAAATTCATGCCACAAATTGCGTTTTCTCCCTTCAAAATGACTCACTACCCCTCCTGTAGAATCCCGCTGTCCCTTCTGTAGATTTCCTGTAGGTGTTCCTGTAGAAAATGCCGAGAGTGAAAATATGGAGGAAATTGATGGAGGATGGTGGTTACGAGGTTTTGGGGGCACAAGAAGAATGTTGTATGGCTGAGTTATGAGGAGAAGCTGAAGAAAAGGTGGTGAGAATTCTTGGGGAGGAGTGTGCATTACCCTTTATGGATATTTTCGGTTATGAGTGCTGAGCTAGAAAGGTGTACATTTCCCCGATTAGGACCGTTGGTCCCCACCTGCTTGGTCATCATGCCCCCTCCTCGTAATCATCCCTCATTATTGCATCAGAGTTAACTCTTCCTCCCACCACTTGTCCTTGGCATCTTTTGCTTGAGTTGATTGTCCGCACGTGTGGGTGACATCTCGGTTAAGTGGAGTCAACTACATGAAGGTGGCCAAGTTAACTGGCCACCTTTTCCTCTTTCGATTTCAACCATCTTGTTTCCTTCGCATGATTTCTAATTACACAAATGTAGATAGAGGAGTGATTTAGCTACTTACCTATGATCCAAGTGTATTTGCTGCCATCAACTATGAGGTGTTGTGGCTTTCTCTACTGCATGCCTTCATTTTCCTTCATGCATGCTGTCTCTGCTTGCTGATGTGTTGTTGTGTGTGTTTGCAGGTTATTCTTTTGCTAGAGCTGAGTTGCATGTGCCTTTTCAACCTTCAGATTTGTTGTCCCTTGCCTAAATGGGGAACTACTTGACTTATGTGGTGATATGCAAGTTTATGGATGACCTCTTCACATTGAAAAACTTCCCTTTTTTATCCTTTGTTGTGTTTGAAGAAACTAGAGAAAAATCCACATCCTCCAACCTTCTCCGGGGGTCATTCGGGTCAAAGTATGTAACAACACCAACTACCTCCTTCCCTTTCTTCTTCTCATTATTTATCTTCTTCTTCCATGGACACTTGCTTGAAAATGACCATATTTTCCCTAGGTATAACACTTCAACCTGCTCAGGTCCTTATTATCCTTTCCCTTCATCCTCCCTCCAAGAGCCACGTTATCATCAGAAGACTTCTACTTCTTAGGAATGTCCTCATCCTACAGTTCCTCATGAATGAAGTCAACCCATAGTCTATTCCAATATGGCATCTTTTCTCAAGTAATGATCCCTTTGATAAACAAATTACATTCCTTAGTAAACCCTTTCAAAATAGTCCTCACCATCTCAAAATATGGAACATCTTCACTGATGGAAGCAAGCTCATCTTGAACTTGAGAAATTCTCATCAGATATAGAGTCACACCTTCACCATTTGACATCTTGGTGTTCTTCAACTTGTCTCTCAATACCAATAACCGATTCTCATTCTTATTCTGGAATAGATCCTAAAGAGATTTCCACATCTCATGTGCAATGTTATTCTCAGATAGATGAGGTATCAAGCGATATTTGATACCATCTAGGATTATCAACTTTTCCTTTGTATCCAACTCCTAAAACACTTTCAACTCCTTATGGTTAATGGTTTCTTGATCTCCTTGTCAAAATATTCCTAGATCTTGTTCACAATCAAGACCAACTTGATCCTTTCCTTCTAAGGACCATAGTTGGACATCCCATCCAACCTATCCTCATATCGCAGATTAACAACCAACTTCGCCATTCCTATCAGTGGAAACAAACTCCCTCTTGAGTTGTACGTTGCGCACACTCTTATTCACTGTCTCTTCACTATAGCTTTGATACCATGTTACTTTTTCCACAACACTTCAACTATAGGTCTATGTCTAACAACACGATCATAAACACACTGAAATACCACAAAACTATCACTTTGCACAGAGGAAAATTTACATTAGTTAACCAATGTAGTACACAAGATAATTTTTAACCCAAAACTTTTTATATTACAATCTTTAATAAAACAAACATAGGGCTCATGTACCAGGGATCATGGGCCTTACAATTATCCCTAAAAAAAGAACATCTAGGGCTTGGAGTCAATAACTTATGACTACCAATCTACCCTGAACAAAGTACATTTGAATTACTTGTTGAAAGTACACACAACTCAACCCTTTTAGTCCGTATACCTTGAACACTTTTAGAAATTCCTTTTCCACCACTTATGCTGCTCATAATACTTTTACAACTTTAGAATGCTTGCATCTTCAGCTGCTCAAACTACCACTATCAATCTTCTAGTTTCTTCTAGAATAATTAAACACAAACTCAATAAGTTGCCCTATATATGCTCTCATGCTCCTCTAAGATAGCCAACTCTTAGGGTCTTCAAATATTCCCTCTTCCCATCTATCTATTACTCCAAATAAGACAAGACATAGGGATTCAAGGCATCCCATTTAATTACCTGTTTGTTGCTCAAAATATCTAAACTAGGACATCACCAAAACTACCCTCAACCCATCCCTTTCCTCCTTCAAATATGACAAATTTAGGGCTTAGATGGACTTCCCTTACAAATGAAAACTCAACTTCTTTTCACAATACTTAGGGCTTCTTACCAACCACTAACTATCCACAAAGAACTTGTTCTTAGGCTGTTATAAATTGTTTTTCAACACCTATGAATAAACCTTAACACAACTCCATCAAGCATGAAAAGATCAACATAAAATAACAACCCAACTTACCAAATAGGGAAATCATCACAACTCCTTTAGTACCTCGGTTCTGGGATCTTGTCACCTGATATTTTCAGCCTCCATACACAAACATCTGTAGCTCGAACCTCAGAAAAGTCTCGGGCCTTATTTTTTTTATTACACCAACTTTTGGCCACTGAAATATCCTTGCTCCACTTGGACAGAACTTGGCCTAAACTTGATCTTTTTTTCCACTTACCACAAGGGACTCTACCCTCTTTTCATCTTGTAAACAACTCGGCCTTATCACAATATAACCACAAAAAATGCGTACACAAAATTTCGCAAAATTCCTCAATAACTTATTCAACTACTCTCCTACATGACCTATGACAGGTCACAAGAAGGATATTGACTTGCCCTCCTCTCCAACTTGTCTAGACTTCTTAGGTCCATGAATACTTTAAATTTCTTCTTTTCTCTTTATCAAATTCTCATGGATGGTGCTTCAAATGGTCATGCCTCTCTTCTTTTTATAGTCATCCATGGAGGTGACTTTAGCCCCTAAGGGGCACCTCTCAAGCCCAAGTCGACTTGAATATATTTGACAGACCCCAACTAGCTTAAGAAAATAACTTCCTTCCATTTGTTTAAGACACTTCATTGTTTCCTTATGCCCCCCTTGCTCCATTAAGGGTGAGATCATGAAAAAAGTGAATAAACAAGTGATATTCCACTTGGGTCTTTGCCCACAAGTTTGGGTCCAAATGCCACTACTTGGGTACATTTCCCACAAACCACTTTTGTGGGTCAAATCCTCACAAACTTAGTACCCGAGGGGTTGTTGGAGTACCTCCCAATCTACACAAATCAACTTTTATTGCATCATTATTATTATCATCAACTTATTTGTTATCAAATGCTTCTATTGTGGAGTATGTTTTTTCCTTTTTGTACTTTGATTCATCCTACAAATAATTAATTATTGATGTCCATATTAAAATAAATCCACCTACTGAGATACATGGGTACCATCCACTATAATCACTAGTTTTCTAGGAATAATTTTCAATTACATGGTTCATCAACATCTTAAAATATCTCTTCATTATAAGTTGGTCCAAAATTTCTAATATTATACCAACCTTATGAGATTAATCCACCTCACTACCCCCCCCCCCCCCTTAATCGAAGACTCAACTTCTCTGATTTCACATCGAGCTAGAATTAAAGTACACTTAACAGTCCCATACCTACCCTAGTGGTTGATTTCACAGCTTGAGGTCTCATTTTGTCTATGCATAAGATGATACCTAATACATGATTATTAGGTGTGTGTCTTGAATTGGCAAGGCTTACAAAACACCAAGGGAAAAACAACTTTCCTATGCCTAGACTTTTATAGGAATATTTTTTTCGGGTTGTCTGGTATAACAGAACATGCACCCATTTACAACACACCTTATTACAATATTTAAAATGAGGTACAAAAGACATGAAAAATGCTTTTATAACTCACAAAGTCACCATTACTCCATGATAAAATTGCAAACTCACTACTTAAGCTCATTTACATCTCATCAACATACATTTTCTTTGCTTGGTATTTAAATTTTTTACATCAATTAATACTTTGATTTTGTCTTGAAACCACTTTATATATATACGAACATATTACCTTCAAAACACTTATGCCTCATCTTTAATGCATATTATTCAACATCTGTGATTGTCTTCGTCTCTTCTTTGTGTTATCACATCTTTTAGTCTATAATTTTTTAAAACACTGACAACAGAAGTGTCAGTGCTATTATAGTTTTGAAAATTAAAAATTGCACAGACATAATCCACCCCAATAAAGGAGAAATCATGGATCAAACACGCGCTGGTGAGTCAGATGGTAAGATCACGTGATGTATTACTAAATTCCGTCATCGAGAGGTAATGTGGGTTTAAAATATTATGGTCATATGTTAAGATTTTTCAAATCAGTTGTCATTTCATTATAATGATGAGCAGCTTGGAATAAGTTACACCATATAGAAATTACTCGTATAACCCATGATTGAAGTGTTGTTTTCTTATGCGAAATGTGGATGGTTTGTTAAGTGTTCCTCAAAGATCCAGGATCGAATTATGATCCCTTTCATGTGCTTTCGCTTGGCTATGAGAAACATGGAAGGAGTAGAAAATTGAATAGAAGTGACACTAAGGCGTCTGACCTACTCGAAGTTTATCCTGAAATCTAGCAACGGTTTCAGGAAGTAGGATGGGAAGAATTTTTCAATTAGTGTACAAGTTACCATGACAATGTTGCTAGAGCATTTTATAAAGGATTTGATGGTCAGCAAGTGACTGTTGGGGGAATTACATTTCAGGTGATAGAGGAGCTGTTTATGGAAGTCACAAGTTTTCCTATAGATGGAGAGAGAGCTTTCAGAAGTCATGTTTTAGCTTGCATTGATGTAACCTTATTTCGTAAAGATGAATTTAAAGAGATGAATTAGCATTCAAGGGTGTAAAGGTCCTAGTTAAAGTTCAAATGGCACTATCTCTTGTAGATCACCTAGTCATATTTTACCTGTGAAGGACATTACAATTGATTCAATCTTTATCACTTTTGATTTTTGGCTCACATAGATGATTAGTTGAGAATCAATACCACTTATTTTTTGTTGGAAATCCTGAAACATATGTTGGCTAGGGTCGGAGCAAGAACCGATGCATCCTCCCACTTTATATATCATAAAGGTCTAATAAAACTATTAATTGCAAGTTAATTAAGAAGAACTAGAAGGACTTGGCAACACTTTTTGTTTTGGGGAGGGTTTGAAATTCATCGTGAAAAAATGAAAAGGGATAGGAAGGGTAGTATAAATAGAGGTAAGTAGCCACACAATCTAAACAAGGGACCTCATCTATATAGACAAGGATCCAACAAAAGGTGGAAACAGTTCCCCCTTTGGTTTCTGAATTACCCAGAGTTTATACTAGGAGAAGTGACAGGTTACGAAAATCAAAGGTTGTTTCTCTGCCTATTCCACGTATACCTGTAGAAAAAGAAGTTAGTAAGCAAACAGAGAAAGCTAAGGAAAAAATGATTGAACCTAAAGCTAAGCAAACACCAATAGAGAAGGAACCCACCTTGGCAGATATGTTTAAAGGTGGAAAAATACATCACACCAAGCCATGGAATAAGTTGAGACTAAACATAAAGCTGAAACAAAATCATGAGATAACAAAGGAGGTCATAGATGTAGATAAAACTCCTCAAAAGGACCTGCTCATAAACCAAGAAAGGGCTACAAGCTCAAAGGGACCAAATAAAACAAAAGGCTTAAAGAAGATGGTTATTGTTGAGGGTCAAAACAGTAAGATAAAGAGGAGAAAAATGTGCATATCCTATTAGAGGCAACTAGCACCCTTAGCTAAGTTGATTTTTGACCACACAGTTTTGATTGCTCAATGTCAAGGTAAAATTTGATCCGTAGACCGATAACACTTCTATCAATGAATTTGCGCTGGTAAAGGTAAATGGGTGCTGACAATTTTATTTTCAGCGCATTTTTGGGAATCGGTTCTATAAAAGCTCTAACAGCTAGCCCGCCATTGATACTGTTATGTTTCGTCTTGAAAAGGATAACAACAATATTGTCAGTGTTATCATATTAGGAAGCCTGAAAGGAGGAGATGTTCAACAGAAGATGTCTTTGGAGGGATGACAAAGCATGATTTCTAGTGAATTAGTTAGAATATTAGTAACCATTTTGACCCTGTTTTCCAGCCAGATTTAAAGCATGTTGTTATAATTTAGATACAGATAGGCATGGAAAGATGTTTATGTGCATGTATTTACATATACGCGGTATTTTTAGAAATTTGTAATTAAAGAATATGCTAGAAACATGTCGTAAGTTGTAGTCTTTTCTATAAAGACAAGTTCTATAGAATGAAAAATGGTTGGAAAATTATTGTAGAAACTTGGTATAGTGTGTATACTTTTGAAATTAATATAAATTAATATGATCGAGGTTATTTTCTTAGATTTATAGAAATTCCTATGTGAAGGGTTTCCTGTATATTTTCTAGTGCATGTCATTTCTTTTGTTTCATAATCTAGTCCATGTGTCTTCTACGTTTGGAATTAAGTGACTAAATATGAATTTTATTTATCAAATTAGATTTAGAATCTCCAAATTTTTTATATGTTTTCGACTTGAATATCTTTCACATAATTCACCAGTTGCTATGTTTTCTATATTAATTTCTATGTGCTTCTATCATAGCTAAATGATGATTTTTATAAGAAATTTGTCACTACCTTTCCTCTGTATTCTATTCATATAGCCTCTAATCAGTAACTTGTCAAAAAGACTCCATGCCCAATGATTTTTATTGTCCTTTCTATACCAATTTGGTATAATCCAATGAGATCTAGTCGATGTGCTGAGTACATAACCAGTCATATTTCACTGAGTTATAGAAGGGATGCCCCTTTGAATTGATTGGTTAGAGGTTACTTTAGATTTTTCCCCACATCTAAGGTTTTCTGTAAGTGATAACATTTTGGTGTCATTGTCAGGGAACACATGATACATTCTCCTCGAATAATTTTATTGTTTAGAACAAATTTCTTAAGGCAAACAAAGATTTGGACATTAGTTTTGGCTGCAAGATTTTTCTTTCACAACTCCACTTTGAAATTTAAGATGATCCTATTAAAAAAATTTCTAACTCATAGAGGGGTTTACACGTGAAGGAACCCTAATCCAAATTCAGCATAGGATTTGTCAAGTCCGGAAAGGTTGTTTAGAAGAAGAAGAAGAAGATCTCCAGAGAAATTAGGTATGGTTCATTTAGAGAGGTTATATTCATTACCTAAAAGGTTGAATCTATTGATGATATACAATTTGACACCAAATTTGAAAAGACTCTATTTAGATCTAAGTCTGAAAGAAATCTTTCAGATATTGTATTTGATAAGACCAAAGTTGAAACTTTTATTTCTAGTTTTGTTAGTCAAGAATTAGATTTGTTGCCAAAAGATCAACAAATTTGGTTTCAATTTCAAAATTTGGAAAAGATAGTTCATGAACTTCAAATAAATTCATCCAGGTCCCCAACTATTCCATTTTTATACCATCATTCTCTGCTTCAACTAGTTCTCTAGTTTCTATGGAATTTCAAAATCTTGTCTCATCAACTATCACAACAACAACTTCATTACCATTGACATCTACTTTCCAATTCCCTATTATCAATTCAACCTCATCTCACATAACAATGGCTACTAGATATGCCCCTCTTGATCTCCCATCCCTGCTACTTGATCTTCCTTTGAACTACAGGCAACACTTACTTCAGTTTGATGGTACAAGACCCCTCACAGCTCAACAACATGTAGACAAGCTGAATGATTTCATTGATCTAGAGGAGTTATATCATGAGGATGTTAAGATTATACTTTTTGCAAAAAGTATATCAGGGGAGGTTAAGAAATGGTTCAAAGCTTTACCTGCAGCAAGAATTTCTAGTTTCCAACCGTTTGAACAACTCTTCCTTTCTAGGTGGGAAGTGAAGAAAAATCCTCTGCAAATATTGGCCTAAAATGAGAACCTGAAAAGAAACCCAAGGGAGACAATTCAATAATTCATAGCAAGGTTCAATAGGGTTTACAATTTGATCCCTACTGAGATAAAGCCCCCTCATAGTTTAGCCTTGCTGCACCATCCTTATGGTTTTGATGCCGAACTAGCTTATCAACTCAGAGAGAGGAATCTTGCTACCTTAGAGGTAATGCAGAGAAATGACATAGGAGTAGAAGCAAAGTTGTTGCCTAAGAAATAAAAAATGAATACTGAGAGAAGAGTAGGGTTCAAGGATGAATCATCTTCTTCACCAAACATGAAATTTGATGTGATATTAAAAACAATGGAAAATCTAGTTAAAAAACCGACCCTTCCCAAGCGTGACACTCAACCTCAGGTGCGGAACCCAAATTTCATTAAGACTTCAAAGCCCTCAAAACCATACAAAAGAACAAAAAGGTCCTAAATATTAGTAGGTTGTTAGACCTCCCTTTTCAGAAAGCTATGTTGATGAAGATGTTATTGAAGAAAGAGATCAGCAGATTGGTTATTTTGATGACAAGGAAACACAAGTGTTTTCTACCAAGGAAGACCATGATAATTCTGTTGGGTCCTTAGGAGAAAAAGACAACATTTAGATATTTTATTCAGTAGTTTATTAGCAGGGTTATAAAAATGCAATAGTATATTTTCAAAAGCAATATAATCTCATAATCCTAAGTATCCCAATTAGAGCTCCACCACAAAAAACAAAAACATGAGACCAAGAAGCTGAACCAAGAAAGGAGATACTTAAAAGACCAAAGGAGCCTAAAAAGGATGTTCCAAAAAGACAAAAGGAAACTAAGAAGGAGGTGAAAGAGATAGAAAAAACAAGGTCAGTATTTAATTTGGAGAGTGAAATTGGTAAATTGAAAATTCCTATCCCCTTTGCTGAAATTTTGAGAAATGAACAGTATAGGAAACACATTTTTTCAATGGTTAAAAGTTCAGAAAATGATCAAATAAATATCATTTCACAAGATTCTCTCAATTTGGATGATGATGCTCTTGAGTTCGTGTTTGTTCCACATGTAATGAGTATAAATGATGACTTCAAACTACTAGGACCACTTGGGACTTCAAACTACTAGGCCTTATAAACACTTATTCTCATTTGATTTAAGGAAGGTTAAGTGTTTAGGGTTAATAAAATATCTAGTGGTAACCTTGGTGCAAATACCTACAAAAAGCATGATGATGGACGTAGTGGTGGCAGATATTCCAGCAAGATTCAGTATGTTATTGTCTCGGTCTTGGTCAGCTAGGCTAGGAAGGAACACTGCAAATGGATATGTCTTACGAATAAATTCCATTGTTTGGTGAATTAAATAGGTTATACAGAGAAGTCCATATCACTTATATGGTAAACAATCAAGATTAACCAGATAACCACCTTATTTATGCAGTAGATACAAAAGTCAGATCTCAAATTTTCTTTAATGATTGGTGTGCTGATGGAGAAGTATCAAGTTAGGTTGAAGGCAGTTTTCAGCAAGAAGAGGTTCATATGGTTTCAAATGAAGGTATATGGAATTTATATTTTGATGGTTCCACTTGTGAGAAAGGTTCTGAAGCAAGAATTTGGATCATCACACCATATTTCACTAGCCAACTACATTCTTTCAAGTTATATTTTGATTGCACAAATAATGTTGCAGAATATGAAGCTCTAATCACTCATTTGAATTTGTTAAAAGAGCAGAAAGTGAAGAAAGTTTGTATTTTTGGAGATTCGGAGTTGGTTTTGAAGCAAGTCAATGGCATATATTAGACCAGAAACCCAAGGATGAGGGCTTATTGAAATGAGGTATGGGACATGTTCACTAATTTATTTTTAAAGCATGAAATTTCTCTTGCTCCTAGGGAAGAAAATGGAATTGCAGGCTCTTTGGCCACTGCTGCTAGCGCATTTAGAATTCCCCTTTACCCAAACAAAAAGTATGAAATTATTGTTAGGCACAAAAATTCTATCCCAGATAATACCAGACATTAGCAATTTTTTGAGAATGATAAAAAAATCAAAAGATTCTTGGAGAGGAAAAATGAATTTATTAATACTCAAATTGATAAAAATGATGATGAGACAACAAAGGAAAATTTTGATGCAACAACCTTCTTAAATGTTATCGTTGGACAAGATATTATTCAACTCAATAACAATATAATCCCTAGATGTTTAGTCCCTTTAGAACAATTGTTTGACTCAAATGATGTGGTCAGAAAACCCAAAATTTTGTTGAGTGATGGCGCAATGGAGGACTATAATTTAGGGACAAAAGGCAATCCTAAAGTAGTCAAGGTTTCTAATACTTAAAATAAAAACAAAAGAAGTAGTATGCAAATTTGTTGAAGGACTTTTCAAATGTATTTTCAAGGAGGCTTGAGGATCTAAAATTTTATTATAAAACAGTTATTCAACACATTATTCTACTCAAAGAAAATGAAAATCCCTTCTAGCAGAAATTAAGAAGAATCAAGCTTAACTAGTTGCCATTAATTGAAAAGGAGCTTAAAGGTTGTTGTTTGCAAAGATCATTATCCCTTTGAGATTTTCAAACAGGATAGCTAATTTGGTCCCAGTAATGAAAAAGAATGGGGAAATCAGGCTGTGCGTAAATTTCAAGAATCTAAACAAAGTTTCTTTGAAGGATAATTATCATTTACCCAAGATGGATCACATTTTGTAGAAGGTGGTTGGGTCTGAAATAATTTCTATGCTTGACGGATTCTTTGAATATAATCAGATACTGGTAAATATGAAATATTAAGACAATATTGCCTTCACTACACCGTGGGGTACATTCATGTACTCAAAGATTCCCTTTGGGCTCATGATTGTCGGGGCCATTTTCCAATGAGCAATGGATATAACTTTTGTTGATGAAAGAGACAAGTTTGTTGTAATATACTTAGATGATATTACAGTGTTTTCAAAGTCCAAGTTTCCTCATTTAAATCATTTGAGAATAGTCTTCATAAACTACAGAAAATTTGGAGTTTCATTAAATCTGAAGAAGTAACAACTATACAGAAGATTGGACAACTGAGAAACAAGAAAGAAGTTCAGTCATTCCTGGGTAAGGTATTTTTTTTACGCAGGTTCATTCCTAATTTTGTCAAGATTTTTAAATTTATCACAAGCATGCTGAAGAAAAGCAGTGAGATTAAAAGGACTGATCAAGCTAAGGAATATTTTAATGAGATCAAGAAAGCTCTGGGTCAGGCTCTTCTACTCACAAGTCCAATTTTTATAAAGAATTTGTAATATTCTCTTTTGCCTCTGAACACACCATCTCGGGTGCCTTGCTTCAAAAAAATGTAGAGGACCATGAACAAACCATTTCTTTTTTCAACAAAGCATTGAGAGATGTTGAACTAAAATATGATATAATGGATAAACAAGGATATGCATTGATAAAATCACTCAAGGATTTCATAGTTTTTGTACTTCATTCTCATATAATTTCCTATGTACCATATGCTATAATAAAAAGTATTTTAGTCCAGCCTGACAATGATGGTAGGAGAGGAAAGTGGATTGCCAAAATGTTGGACTTTGATATTGAAATCAAGCCCACCAAATTAATAAAGGGACAAGGCTTAGCTAGATTGATGACTGAAACAAATCTTAGAACTTTTGGGATCAATCTGACTATGGAGTTATCAAACACAATAGAGGATGAATCAGTTGTAGTAGTGTATGATTGTTTCAAAGATTCTTCATGGTATGGTGATAATTTATATACTGAAAAATTTGAAAGCTCCACCAGGAACAAATAAAACTCAGACTAGGTTCCTGAAACTTAAATGTATTAAATATTGTCACAAATGGTTATTTGTTCTGGAAAGATCCATAAGGAATTTTACTGAATTGTTTACCTAAAAGTGAAGCCAAGAAGATGATGAAATAATTCCATGAGGGATCATGTGGTGGTCACCATTATTGGAAAGCCACTGCGGACAAAATCTTGAGAGCAAGGTTTTATTGTCCTACAGTTTTTTCTGATGTTCATAAGGAAGTTGCAGCATGTCATAAATTTCAACTATTTGAAGGAAAATCTAAGTTGATGTCTTTACCCTTAAATCCTATTTCTGTAGAAGCACCATTTTAGCAATGGGTCCTTGACTTTATAGGCGAGATTCATCCAGCATATTCAACACAACATAAATGGATCTTTACAGGGACTGACTATTTTACCAAATGGATTGAGGCTCTCCCTAGTAGGTAAGCTATTGATCTCATTATTATATAGTTTTTCGAAAATGTTCTTTCTAGATTTGGTAGTCCAAAAAGAATCATAATTTATAATGCTCAATGTTTTAAATCTAAAAGACTGGTTAAATTATGTGATGAATATCATATAAGTCTTAATCCCTCTACAACCTATTACCCTCAAGGTAATGGATTGAATGAGTCATCAAACAAGATCCTAATAAGAATTATCAAGAAATTGTTAGAGGATAATAAGAAAGCTTGGCATACAAAGCTCAAATTTTCCTTGTGTGCAGATATGGTTAATACAAAGAGATCAATTGGTACCACTCCTTTCGAGTTAGTATATGGTGTTGATGAAACTTTCTCGGTTTCAATTGGGATACCTATTATGATATACTTACAGGAGCTAGGGGAGGAACCAAATAATCTTCAAAGAAGAATCAATCAATTGATAGAGGTGTAAGAAAAAAGAGAAAAGGTATATGAACAGTCTCAAGATATTCAAGAAAAGATCAAGAAGGTATTTGACAAAAAGACTAAAGAAGATGATTTCAAATGCCTAGAACTAGTTTTGAAATGGGATGCACACATTGAGGAGAAAGTTAAACATGGGACGTTTTATTATATTGGAAGGGTCCCTATCAAATTGTAGCTTATCGTGGCAAGAATAATTTTATTCTAAATGATTTAAAAGGAGAGTTACTGCCTGGAGGTCCAGACAATGGGTCGTTTTTTAATCATTATATCTTCTAAGAGACAACAATTCACTTTATCATTGTATATATCCATGTTATTTGAAAAACTTGCAAGTGTGGATAAACATTTTGTAGAGCTTGAAGCTCGAGGAGAAGGCCCTGAGGTTATGATAAATGCTTATCGAATAATAAAGTTGTTTTAACTTAGCTATTTTATTTTTTAATTCCAAAAGAGTCTGTAAATAATAGTTTTGAAAAACAATTTTCTTATTGAATAAGAGTGAGTCAAAAGTATTGATTTAAGCAAATATATTGTAATAAATAAGATTTTGGTTTATGGGGTTATTGTCACCATCTATGATTGACAACATCCCCGTGGAGCCAACTGTTATCACATTTTTTAGTCTATAATGTTTTAAAGTGCTGATAACAGGAGTTTCAGCACAAATTTGTAATAAACAGGGTTAAGGCGCTGATAACGGGAGTGTCAATTTTATTATAGTTTTAAAAATTCAAAATTTCGTTGACATCCAGGGTATCAACGCCCAAGGGAGAAATTCAAATTTTTGTCTTATATTGCGTTGACACAATCCATGTCAACAAAGGAGAAATCATGGATCAAACACGTGTTGGTGAGTCGAATGGTAAGATCACGTGATGTGTTGCTGAATTCTACTACCAAGAGGTAATGTGGGTTTAAAAAATTATGATCTCAAGTTAATATTTTTCAAATCAGTTTTCAGTTCGTTATAATTATGAGCAGCTTGGCACGTTTTGGAATAAGTTACCCCATATATAAATTACCTGTATCACCTATGATTGAAGTGTTGTTTTCTTGTGCTAAATGCGGATGGTTTTTTAAGTGTTCCTTGGATATCTAGGATCAAATCACGATTCCTTTCCAGTGCTTTTGCTTGGCTATGAGAAACATGGGAAGGAACAAAAAATTGAATAGGAGTGAAGCTGAGGTGCCCAGCCTACTCAAAGTTTATCCTGAAATCCAGCAACAGTTTTGGGAAGCAGTATGGGAGGATTTTTCAACCAGTGTGCAAGTTACCATGACGAGGTTGCTAGATAATTTGCTAAAGGCTTCGATGGTCAGCAGGTGACTGTTGAGGGAATTATATTTCAGGTGATAGAGGAGTTGATCGCTGAAGTGACAGGTTTTCTTATAGATGGAGAGAGAGCATTCAGAAGTCATGCTTTAGCTAGCATTGATGTACCCTTCTTTCTTAAATATCAATTTAAAGAGATGAATTTGCATTTAGGGGTGCAAAGGTCCTAGTTAAAGGATGAATGACATTGTCTCCTGTGGATCACCCAGTCATATTCTACCTGCGAAGGACGTTACAATAGATTCAATCTTTATCACTTCCGATTTTTGGCTCACATAGTAGGTTAATTGAGAATCAATACCCCTTATTTTATGTTGGAAATACTAAAACATGTGTCAGCTATGCTTAGAGAAAGAACCGATGCATCCTCCCACTTTATGTTGAAAATAGCAATAAGAAATGTTAAAAAAAGAATCCAGAAATTCCAATTCGTTGAATTAAATTGAGAATTAAAATTGTAATTCTATTCTCATAACAACTTGTAAATATTCAATTAAGTTTAATTAACTTAATTAGCTTAGGAATTTCGAGTTGGAAGTCTTTCTGTAGTCATATATATGTTCTCCCTAAGCTTTAGGGGTCTAGGATGAGTTTAAATTAAGTTGTAATTAGATCAACTCAATTTACTGAGTTATGGTCAATTAAATTAATTCTAACTGTTTGTGGAACTAATAGAGGACTGACAATCAGTTGGTGCATTGGTGCATCCACAAGTGTTACTCTAGTTAATTGAAGATTCCCTCATGAGAAAGTCATGCATGTCAATTCAAAGAAAGACCTAGTTCAGACTAGAGTGCAGGGACAATGTACTATAAGTTGTATGATTTACTGAGTTGTAAATATCATGCATACAATCAGACAAGGACCTATGTTTGGATTGTGTAGTTTTGGAAGCATGAATTCCCTCTAAATACAGACTATTCATCCTAGGAATTGCGTAAGGAAATAGGGGCTTGGAGAGCTGCAGAATAGGCCTAAAATTTGGCTTGAGCTAGCTTGTGAGGTGAGAGTTGATTATACTTGTGTAAGGATTGTTCTTGTGAGAACAAGCATTGTATTCTCATATTGGATTTCTGATTAACGAAATATATATAGTAGGGGTTTTGAGTTGTGGCTTCCCTTGGATACATATTGTGTTATGTGCCATTGATTATCTTCCTCTTGTCGATTACTGTTTTCATTGATCTTTATGCGCTTCTCCTGTAAAGAGTAGACTAGATTCTTGTCTCGTGTTTTAGGAAATTACATGGTTGTGAATCTACAGGAAATTCTACATGGTATCAGAGTTGATTACAATACAGTAGAGGAGATTTCGAAGTTTTTGAGTTCAAGGTTACAAGTGAAATTCAAATTTGAAATACATACTTTAGGATCGACAAATGGCGTTCTACAGTTTGTGGCTCGAGTATGCCTTGGATGGAAGCTCGAATTACATAGCCTAGAAAGACAGTATGGAGGTCATGTTGGAGGATAATGGCTTGAAGGAATTCATTGATCAAGACATTCCTAAGCCACCAACAATGGATGCAAAATATCTAGATGAATGTTAGAAGAGTGTGGCAAGGGCGAGGCAGATAATCCTTGAGGGAGTTCGAAACAAAATTGTCTCGAGTATTCAAGGGAAGGAGACTCTATATGTTATGTGGAAAGAATTGATAGAGCTTTTCCAGAACAACAGTGACCATAGGAAGTTGGAACTAAAAGCTAAACTTCAAAAAATCAACATGGAGGCGGGCGACTCAATTCCAAATTACTTGACCAAGTTCACTCATTGTCGAGATGATCTTGGAAGTGTTGGAATCACTGTTTCCGAGGATGATATGGTGATCCTAGCTCTTCTAGGACTTCCCAAGAGTTGGCATAGTTATCAGGACTCTGTCAATGGGAGGGAGAAGAAGTCAGATTGGGAACGACTGTGGTCGGATTTGGTACAAGAGGAGTTTCGACGGAACACCAGAGATGGGACCTCTTCCAAGGAAGTGGAAGACGACTTTGCCTTAGCGAGTAAGGCAAAGGGAAAGAAGTACCAAGGAGAGGCGGGCAGCAAGAAGATGGACTTGTCGAAATTCAAGTGTTTTCACTGTCACGAGCACAGACACTATGCCACGAATTGCCCACATAAGAAATCATTCAATAAGGAGCATGCAGTAGCTACAGTAGATGAAGCACTAGCTTCACAATTCGAACTTGATTTCACTCTCATTGCATGCATGGATAATACTATCTGGGAGGCATGTGGTATCTTAATACTGGTGCCTTGTTCCATATGACAAGGAACAAAGATCTCCTTAGTGATTTTGAGGAGAAAGACCTCAAGTAGAGCATAATGTTTGGAGATGATGGGAGGTATAGAGCTACCAAGATTGGTATGGTTACCTTTCAGACGGATTCTGGCTCCCCTCTCAAGATCACAGATATGATGTATGTTCAAGGGCTAAAGGATAATCTTGTTTCAATCGCAGTATTAGAAGACCGTGGCTATGATGTTATTTTTAGTAAGGGAAAGGTTTTTTCTTAGACACATTTCCATGGGACAGGTGAAACAGATCAGTGCAAAGGTCAAGAACCTATATTATCTTGAGGTAAAAGATGCATGCAAAGCCTTGAGGTGAAAGGAAAAGGTTAGAGACTTCGTGGTTGAGAGGGAGAGAAAATTACCTCTCAACATGTAGCAGTAGAAGAAGCCTCAAAATTAACTTCAGGAAGTTGTGGAGTAGCCACAACTAGAGAATATGAGAGGAGACTAACTAGAGAGATCCACTCAAGCAGAGAATAAGCAGTGTCAGAAGCAGTCTCAGAAGCAGTCTCAGCAAGTTGTGGAGTAGTCACAATTGGAGAAGCAGAGAGGAGATCGAGTGGAGGCATCCACTTATTCAAAGACCTCTAGTAGGGGGAATTTTGAGATAAGTGGGCAGAGGGAGCACATGCAGCCATACCTCCATGTGTGAGGTGAGGTGATGTGAAGTGATAGTCCCAAGAGGGCAAAAATTGGGCAGCGTCCATTTAGAGGTTTTATCTCATGGATTCTACCTTGCTACGGGAATCCAAAAGTACATAGTAGTGGGAGGAATCAGTGGCGATTGATGCAGTTAGAGATCGGAGTGACAGAGGCTAGAGCAGTCAGATACTAAAGAGCACAGGGAAGGGTTGACAATAGTGCAGAAAGGAAAAGTCAGCAGAAGCACATACTTTTTTAGTCGATAGAGGAAATAGTAGTTAGAGACTTTGATGACAAAGGCATCATACTGATTTAGGTTGGATGTTTTTTTGTTTCTAGAGTTGTTGTATAAAAAACACTAGAGAGAAGTGTTGCATGTAGAACATTCCAAAGGTTTAGGATCGGGATCAAGTTGAATTCCTTTCTTGTTGAGAGAGAGTGTTGAAAATAGCAACAAGAAATGTTAAAAATAGAATCTAGAAATTGCAATTTAATCTGTCCTTGAATTAAATTGAGAGTTAAAATTATAATTCTATTCTCATAGAAACTTGTAAATAGTTAATCAAGTTTAATTAACTTAATTAGCTTAGGAATTTTGAGTTGGAAATCTTTCTGTAGTCATGTATATGTTCTCCCTAAGTTTTAGGGGTCTAGGATTACTTGAAATTGAGATATAATTATATTAACTCATTTTACTAAGTTTTGGTCAGTTAAATTAATTCTAACTGTTTGTGGAACTAATAGGGGACTAACAGTCAGTTGGTGCACTAGTGCATCGACAAGTGTTAGTCTAGTAAACTGAAGATTCCCTCATGAGAAAGTCATGCATGTTAGTTCAAAGAAAGACCCAGTTGAGACTAGAGTGCAAGGACAATGTACTATCAGTTGTATGATTTACTGAGTTGTAAATATCTGCATGTAATCATAGAAGGACCTATGTTTGGATTGCGTAGTTTTGGAAGCATGAATTCCCTTTAAATACTGGATATTCATCCTACGAATTGTGCAAGGAAATAGGGGCTTGTAAAGTTGCAAAATAGGCTTGGAGTTTAGCTTGAGCTAGCTTGTGAGCTAAGAGTTG
Organism: Pinus tabuliformis; assembly: GCA_031772625.1. Taxonomy (NCBI): domain Eukaryota; kingdom Viridiplantae; phylum Streptophyta; class Pinopsida; order Pinales; family Pinaceae; genus Pinus; species Pinus tabuliformis. Next base: position 430,531,173 of record CM062814.1, on the reverse strand, counting down.
ATTATACTTGTCTAGGGATTGTTCTTGTGAGAACAAGAATTGTATTCTCATCTTGGATTTATGATTAATGCAATATAGGTAGTAGGTGTTTTGAAATGTGACTTTCCTTAGATACATAGTGTGTTACGTGCCATTGATTATCTTCCTCTTGTCGATTACTATTTCATTTATATTTATGGGCTTTCGCTTTAAAGAGTAGAGTAGATTCTTGTCTTGTGTTTTAGGAAATTACATGAGCTATGAATCTATAGGAAATTCTACACTTTATATATCATAAAGGTCTAATAAAATTGTTAACTGAAAGTCAATTAAGAAGAAATGGAAGGACCTAAGAACACTTTTTTGTTTTGGAGAGGGTTTGAACTTCATCCTGCAAAACCAAAAAGGGGTAGGACAAAGGGTAATAAACAGAGAGTTAAGTAGCCAAAAAATCCTGAAAAGGGGACCTCATCTATAAAGACAAGGAGCCAATAAAAGGTGGAAACATTTCCCCCTTTGGTTCTCTACTTACCCAAAGTTTATACCAAAAGAAGTGATAGGTTACGAAAATCAAAGTTTGTTTCTCCCCCCATTGTCCCTATACCTGTTGAAAAAGAAGTTAGTAAGAAAATAGAGAAAGCTAAGTGAAAAATGATTGAACCCAAAGTTGAGAAGGCACTAGTAGAGAAGGAACCCACCTCATCAGAGATGTCTAAAGGTGGAAAAATACCCCACACCAAGCCATGTAACAAGCTAAGACTAAACATCAAGTTGAAACAGAATCCTGAGCTAAACCAAGAGAGGGCTACAAGCTCAAAGAGAGAAAAAAAAACCAAAGGTTAAAAGAAGGGGGTTACTGTCGAGGGTCAAAAGAGTAAAAGACAGAGGAGGACAAATGTCGATATCCTATTAGAGGCAACTGGCACCCTTAGTTAAGTTGATTTTTGACCACACAGTTTTGATTGCTCACTCTCAAGGTAAAATTTGATTTGTAGATTGATAACCCGCCTATTAGCGATTTTGCACTACTAAAGGTAAATGGGTGTTGACAGTTTCATTGTGATCACATTTTTGGAAATTGGTTCTATAAAAGAACTGACAGCCAACCCATCAGTGATATTGTTATGTTCAAGCTTCAAAAGGATAATAATGAGATTTTCAGCGTTATCAGATCGGGAAGCCCGAAATGAGGAGTTGTTCAGCAAAATATATATGTGGAGGGATGACAAAGCACAAGTTCCAGTGAATGAAGCAGAAGATCAACCACCATTTTGATCATGTTTTCCAACCAGATTTGTAGCGTGTTGTTAAAATTTAGATACAAATAGGCATGGAAAGATTTTTATATGCATGTATTTACATATACGCGATTATTTTTAGAAATTTGTAATTAAAGAATATGTTAGAAACATGTTGTAAGTTGTAGTCTTTTCTATAAATACAAGTTTTGTAGAATAAAAAAGGGTTGGAAACTTCTTGCAAAACCTTGGTATAATTTGTATACTTTTGAAATTAATACAAATTACTATAATCAGTGTTATTTTCTCAGATTTATAGAGATTCTTGTGTGATGGGTTTCCTGTCTATTTTCTAGTGCATGTCATTTATTTTGTTTTACAAACTGATCCATATGTCTTCTATGTTTGGAATTGAGTGACTAAATCTGAATTATATTTATCAACTCATATTTATAATTTCCAAATTGTTTATATGTTTTCGACTTGAATATATTTCATAGAAGTCAACAGTTGCTTTGTTTTCGATATTTATTTCTATCTGCTTCTATCATAGCTGAATGATGAATTGTCTAAGACATATATTGCTACCTTGTATATGTATTTTGTTCATATAGCTTGTAATAAGTAACTTGTTATAAAAAAGACTCCTTGCCCCATGGTTTTTCCTGTCCTTTCTATACCAATTTTGTATAATCCAATTAGATCTAGTAGATGTATTGAGTACATAACCAGTCTAATTTGACTGAGTTATAGAAGGTACCCCCTTCAAATTGAAAAGGATAGCTTTGATTCAAAATATTGGTTAGATTTTACCTTAGAGTTTTTCCCACATCTAGGGTTTTCTCAAAGTGATAACACTTTGCAGCATAAATTATTCTTTGCCAAAGGTAATTACATACTTCTCTTTATATCTTCATGATTGTCTCTCTTATCCACATCATAAATTCTCTGTTATTCTTCTTCTCCATAGTTCTTCTCTTTAGTGTGAGAGATTAAGTCCCTTATCCATAAGCTTCACCTTTAAAAAAAAATGCCTTCTCATTTAATTTAAAAATCCAGTTTTAACAATGTTATCAAAACCATCACATTTCAATCACTATTAGAAAATGAGAAATTAGTGACTAGGTGACTAAAAAAGTTAGTCATTGCAGATTTTCCAAGTGAAATACGACCAAAAATGAGAAATCTTAAGTGACCAAACTTAAAATGGCTAACATGAATGACTGATTTAGTCCCGGGTTAAAATATATGACTAGCAAATAAGTAATACAACTAAAAATGGCTAACATGAATGACTAATTTAGTCCAAGAACAAAAATACGACTACATAACAAGTACTACAATAATATGAATCAGTCATTTAATTTATTCATTTTAATTGTGTCACTTCGTCAATCTAAATTTACAAGTGATAGGGGATTCAAAGGCCATTAAAGATTCATTGAAGGGTTATACTTCCTTAAATACCTTTTTATTGGATCCGTTGATGATTAAAGTTATGGAGTTTATTAGAATCATTAGGGTTATATCCTTTGATCACATTCACGGGGAATTAAATTCAAAGACTGAGAGATTATCCAAAATGGGAGTGGACTTACAACTAAGTCAAATACATTATGAAGAATACTTGCAAGGAGAAATGTTGGTTAATTAGTAGAGGACACATTTCCTTTAGTTAAAGACTTAACTTTTCATGCATTTTACATTTTTTATTATCAAGGTCATATCCATTGAACTTAAGATATTAGTTTTTAACTTGGATGTCAAGTTCTTTATCTAGTTTGAACACACATTATGAACATAGCAATACTAGACTCTTATGAATTTTTTCTAAATCCCATGGGGATTTTGATATTGCTCGAACATTAAATGTTGCACATATTAGAATATCATGTCATACATGTGAAGCAGATTTATCATATGTTGGATGATATAAATTACACCTTTGCATTAATATTAATACAAAATTTATGTTTTTCCTTATTGGAAAACAAATTTATGGAATTTCCCACCTCCTAAGTCAATAATTACTAAACATATTATGCCTAAATCAATAACTTATACTAAAACAAATAATTTCCAAATTCTTCAACCTAAACCAATAATTTCCCATGACATAAATAATGATTTATAAAACAATAACAAATCATTGCTCATTTTCATTGAAAAATCAATGTTCATCGTGACTAGTCACCTCATCATAACTAAAAGCCAACTCACTTGAAAAATCAAGGTTCATTTTAGTGATTATCTCTCATGATTGAAAAATAAAGGTTCATTATAGTGATTAGCCATTGGGTTTACAACCACTATCATTGGTTTACTAATTGGGGCAGGGCGCAACTTAGCAACAGAAAATTGGTAATGGATCTTCTTACATGCCTAGGAAATTGGTCCCTCCACCCACCACCCTCAGTTTATCCAAACAATAAATCATGGGGCTTCCAACTAGTTGTTTAATTGGTTCACGAAAGATATTCAAAGAGTTATAGTTAAAGAGGGGAAAATAAACCAGAGTGTAACCTAAGATTTAGCCTCTAAAGTTGCAGACACCTTCAATTCTGAATTCACCTACCTCTTCAATTGCCTCTAAGTTCTATCTACTGTTGTTTTTTCCATGGAAAAGATCTCCAAATAACCCTCTCAAAACAAAAATAACCCCCCCTCCCTTCCCATGAAATGAAAATATTAATGTAGAAATTGATGCCCAAATTTCACTAAGGAGTAGTGCAAGTACTACATATAGAAATAAACTTGGCTAAAATAGTATGACACTGTGAATAAGATCAGCTATACTGTAAAAAATTACAAGAATAATGCCATTTTTTTTTGCTAATTCACTCGCGTTCATCAATATTATGATGAAATATCTTAAAATAATCATTCTTTCGACAATTTTACACTGAAATTTAAATATAGAATAGTTAAATAGAATAATTACATACAAGTCTAAACTTAAATAATTACCTCAAATGAAAGATATTGGTCTTTGTACATGGTCTTTCTAGAAGGGAATTAAATCAGACACATTGGTGGGAAGTTGGGCACATAACCAATTGATATTCCCATGAATAATTTCACATATTTCAAAGGTGTGGGACCAAAAATAGATTGAGCTCTAATGAGAAGCCTGTGTAGTCTAGTGGAACCAAGTTCAAATACCATAAAATATACAAATAGGAAAATAAACATTTGCAGGTTGTAAGCCAACCACAATGGTGGGGTTGTTTCGTGAGAAAAACTTTATATGGGGTGAAATTGCACAAAATATCCGCTCAGATGGCTGTGGTCGGCAACATTTCTGATCATTTTCAATCTCTTATTGATTGTAGACTTGATGCCTCTTATTTTCCCATGAAATAATTGTTTCATACCTTAGTCTTGTAAAATGATGACGGTGTGTTTAGTTCTTAGCTGGCTTGATAATTTTACATAAATCCAAATGGAAATAAGTTTGACAACTTATTTTTTCTGGTCATCTTGGCAGGCAAATGGCTTAGCAAAGGCGAGAATTAGCTCAACTAATGTAATAGAAAGTGTGAAGATACTTTTATTTTTCTCTTGAAGTTTCTTTGAGAAACACAACCTTAGGTCAGGGGTTGCATTACATAATATGGGATTCTTTTAGCTTCGATGCCAGGGTTTATAGGTAGCTATTATGTTCAATCTCCTAGCACTCGTATCTAGCATCATCCCCTTTAAAACATTGTATTCGGTATGATGATGAAACTTGCTTTGGATATTTCTTTCCCTAATTGATTGTGGCATGGAGCCATGGGAGTATCAGTCTTCCATTTGATGAAGGGAATTTACAATTCCATGGAGGTTGAATATATATTGGTGGCACACAGGGTGTGAGGTTGAACGCCCCTTGCATTGGTGGAAGATTCACAATATGAGGCGATTTTTCTTGGCTTTCGATTTCTCAGTGGCGTACATCAAGAAAAAACAAGATCCCTTGAATTCTATAATCGCCACAACTTCCACTGGGGGGTTTCTCCAAATGCGGTAGGGATCGAGGCTGCCACCAGGTCTACTATATTTGGTGGCATTTTTCTTTCCTTGATAAAGGGTGTCGGGATTATGCTAAACAGGATTTTGGGTGTGCAACAACCATTTCTATGGATGGTTGAAGATGTGCCTAATATGTCGAGTTCTATTCCAAGGTTTCAAGCCTATGGACCCATGCCTGCCAATATTGAGGGTCCTGGGGCTAAGTCAGCTCAAGCCATGGGAGAGTAGCTCCTAGTTTGGAGGATTTAAAGGAATTTTTTAGTGAAATAAATAAGAATCAAAACATAGTAGTGGTGGTGGCAATGTTGAGGCTTTGGATATTTTTTATCAGCCCAACGTTCCAATGCCCACTTCTAAGTTCAAGTGAATCGAGCGATATTGGTGTGTGTCGACTTCAGCTACCAGGTAAAATCCTGAAATTTATCTCATTTTAAAGTCATGAATGAATATAAATCTTTATTTGTTTATTTAATTCCTTTCCTAATCATGCCACATACCAGTGACAATAAGGTGATGATCATTAATGAAGACTTTGACATCACACAAAGAATCTATGGAAGTGTTGTACACTCTTCCCTTTATTCATTATCTCAGTCAAGTGCAAAAGATCTCAACCTGATACAACTTAAGCTCGTATTCCTCAAAATGAATGAGAATATGTCCACTCAGACATTTTCCACAATTTTTTGTGTGCATCACTGAAGTGATATGGATGGGCAGTACTAGCATTTCTTTCATTACCTTGTTTGTTGCTTGTAGCTTATCATTTGTGCAAATTGAACTAATGAGGACACTATAAGTTAAAATTTGGTAGTGGTATCTTTTCAACCATGTCATCAGAAGCATCAAAACATCTTTCATCCTACCTTCCTTACAAAGCTTGATAATAGAGTTCGTATACTTTCCCATATGTATTAGTTGTTGACATGGAGGTTGTTTTAGGTTCATTGTCATCACATAATCTATCAAGTTGAAATATCAGTAGCTTGACTCTCAGATAATTCCAATTCCTGCAATATTGTTGATGCTTCTTGTATCTTTCCTTCATCATAAAGAAATTTGATGAATTGTGCACAATGGGATATCAAACTCTAGTCAAAATAACAATACACGACAGATTTTGTATTGTTGTTTAATTGGTGACTTGAACATAAATGTATCTGGACGAATGCTCCAGTTCTCCATTTCAAAGAAAATAATGGATGCCTCCTCATATTTATCATGTTTACACCAACAACAAATCACTATATTGCAAATTAAATCCGAAGCCAAACTTAAAAAAAAGGATATTGTTGACAAGATTATTAGCTCCAAGTTTTCTTCCAATTTCATGAGTTGTTTTGGGAATAACATGTGCTTACTAATACTTGGCAGTATGCTTTCCTTTTCTATTTGATTGTAGAATTTGATAACAATATCAAATTTCCCTTTCTTGCAAATTCCATTGATGACAGTACTATCAAAGAGAGACTCATCCACATAATTCAAGGATCCACACCCTATTACGTTATTGAGAAGTTCAGACAGTTTTTGTATATTTCCTACCTAAAGACACCCCTAAGGTAATGACATTTGGATTGATAACTTTATCCAAGTCTCTCTAAAGTGGTTTCTCCATGATTTTTGGTTTTGGTCTACTAATTCATTCAATTCTTTGATTTAGTATGCACTCTCTGAAATAATGTCACTAGTAATCTCCACATAAACACACACCATCCTTAAATAAATGAAAATTGTTTGTCTCTCAAAAATATATCTTGGGAGATTATCGTGGAAATGTGCTTGGTGGCACTATGACAATCCTTGCACATAAAAATATTCTTTATGATGCATTTAGGTGTCCTCAACATTTCTTCATAACACCAAATGTGATTTTCATCTTATCACTATGAGGGGAAGGACGGTTTCCTTCTCGTACTCATCTACTTTACGCGACAAAAATATTGTAGTAAGGAAGTACCCCAAATCCCTTAACTATTGATTGCATCTCTCCAACTTTGCATATATATCCTCTGACTATGGGTGTGATATGTCTCACAAAAAAGTTAATGATCCTTATTTTAGACTCATTTAGTTGCATCCTGGCTTTTGTTTTACTCCTTTTCCTTTCATCATTTTTTTCTCACATTTGCAAGATAATACACCTGTCAAATACAACGTGTGTATATATATATATATATAGATAAATATATATATATGTCAACAGGTTCTTGTGACACCTCCAATAGTCATCTAAGGATCATGGAGCTAGGGTTTTTTTATGCGCAATAATGTGTTTCTAGGTGTGACCGCCCTGTTGTATCCTTTTGATGGTTTGAAGGGTGATCATGGTGGCCAAGTTTCATGGAGGCGAAGGAGGGGTTTATACCATGTGACTTCTTTGTCCTTGCCTAGTCTACCTGGTTTATTCTTACCTCACAGGCTCTCGGTGGTCTGTCCACACAGATCGACTGGAATGCTTTGGGCGCCTTGTGTTTTGTTGTTCCAGATGTTTTTTGAGTCCAGGCAGCTGAAGCGGGCTTCCCTCCACAGTTTGTTTCATGCTCAGGCAATGGGTCAAGTGGGGTATGCATCCGGTGGTGACCCTAGGTTTGGGCACGAGCTTCTTTCTACCCAAGGTATCTCACAAGGGGTAGTCTTGGGACTCCCCAGCGAAATTTCTGGCTTGAGGGTGGATGATGGTTGGACGCTCTGCCTGCTCTGGTCACCTGACGTCTCGGGCGACGAATTTTTCTTTCTCCTAGTTGTTCTGGACTCCAAAAAAACAAAGGAGGTGATGCTCTGTCTCATATCGGATCTGTCCTATTGTAGGTTTCCCTGGATGCAGCTGTCCCGTTCGGTGCATTTGGCAGTGGAGGCGTGGGCTCTGAATTTCACTTATTCCCTCATCTGCTCAGATCGACCCTCGATGGCTTGTGCTCTTCCCTTTGCTGTGCGGCCTGGGGACAACAAGCGAGAGGATGGAACCAAGTCCAGGGTAAACCCTTCCAACTTTCAAATCTTTATAAAATCTCTAGAGGGGCTTACCCTATCGATCTTTGTTAGTCAAGCAGCTAGTGTTCTTTTTCTGAAGCAATCCATTTAGCAAAAAGTTGGATATCCAACATATGTGCAAAATTTGATTTATGGAGGCAGAGCCTTACAAGATTACAAGTCTCTGCAAGACTACAACATACAAATGACATCCACTATTGTCCTCAACCTGAGATTAGAGGGGGCGGGCAAGATCTATAAAAAAATCTTCCAATGCAGGTAAAGGTTTTGGGAGCTATTCATCGAAATACTCAGAAGTCAATAAGAACCAAATAAACGAAGGCCACTCGTTTAAAAATATTATGCAAGGGAACATAACAACAACAAAAAAACAATGAAATAACAGGAAGGTTCTGTCTCTAGCCCTTACATAGTGGAGCTAATGAACTCTATCCCAGAACTAAATATAATTGATTCCAAAGAAGATGCACAATTTGCCTCTTTCGAATCACAAGCTATTATTTGTAGATTTAATTGTTTTTGGCCAAAACCTGAGGAACTCTTTCATTGGATTCTGACCAACTGGTCCCTAGATTGTGAAATACACCTTTGCTCTAAAGGATTTTTTATAGTAAAACTCTCTTCTCCAGAGGCCAGAGATTGTATATTGCAGGAGGGGCCATCGTTCTGGGGAACGACGGGCCTTTTCATCACTCCTTGGTTCCCTACTTTCGATGCAAACACTATGGTTATCTCCACAATTCCAGTGTGGATTTGATTGCACAACCTCCCCCTTCATTTCTGGGATGAGCACATACTTTCAGATATTAGGAACAGCATTGGGAAATACCTCAAGATGGATTCCCATCGATTGGATGAAAGGATCTACACACATGCCCAAATTTGTCTAGATGTAGACCTCAGCAAAGGCTTGCCAGACCGTACTCATTTGATCCACAAGAAGATGAACTGGACTCAAACTCTTGACTATGAAAACACGACTTTTAGATGTAGAATTTGCAGACAAACTGGGCATCTTCAAAATATATGCCTGGAAGCCAAAAAATACAACATCAGAAGGAAAAAGAATGGGAATCATACAAAAGGATGGAACTTCCATCCATCCCAACAGGAAGTGGGGAAAGACGCAGATGCGGAGGATTCCCCACATCCCGAGGCTAACCAGACACCACAAGTACCAAAACAAAAGGAGGAGTTCGTGCATGAACCCAAGGGATCTCAGGACAATCAGGCACTAGGAACCCAGGGGGAACACTCACAAGAACCCATGGATTCACAGAACAACCAAGTTCAAACAACAGATTTTCTTGATTCAATGGGCCCTAGTGGGTACAAGCGTACATATGCTTCAGACGATTCAAATTTAGATAAAGACATTCATCGACCTGAAGAGTCTCAACTCGCTCTTGTCACCACTTCGTCATCTCAAGGGGATTGGCACAAGGTTGAGAAGAAAAAAGGGAGGAAAACTTAGTTTTCCTACCCATTGTATATTAGTTTTCTTCCATTTTTTCCTTTCATTTGTTTATGCTTATCATCGGCCAACGACCTGATGATGCTTGGTTTTCAGCAAGTGCAACATGTAATTTTATTTTCATTAATAAAATTATGCCTTTTTCCTTGGAAAATAAGATATATATATATATATATATATATATATATATATATATATATATATATATATATATATATATAGAGAGAGAGAGAGAGAGAGAGAGAGAGAGAGAAGCACATGCATGAGAACATGTTATGTTGCCTATTTCTCTGCATCCAAATTGCCATGGGCTTTGCATGGTGGCAACAAGGTCTGCCATACCAAAGCATTTAGCTCAAACCAAATTTATTGATAAAATCCTCAGCACCATCCAGTTGCCCAACATGGCCAAGAAGGTCACCCATATAACACAATGCTCCATTGTTAATATAATGCACTCCATGAGGAAATCTCACATTCACATTCATAAAATACATTTTAGATATCTCCCAAACTTCCAAAATTTGCTCATGTCAGCAAGAGAATTTCCAATAGATATATCTAAGTCAAGTCAACTTTGGATAACAGAAGAATGGACATGCTTTCCAATTTCCATGACTATTATATTGGCACAAACATCAATGACACTAGTAGTAGTAAAATTATTTGGCTTCATTCTTGCTTGTAGCATTTGGCCAAAGTTTTTAAATATCTTTTCCCAATACCCATTTTGGGTGTGTCTTGCAATTATGACAATCCATGAAACCTCATCTCTTTTTGGTTATTTCATCAAACACTTGACAAATATAGAATACCATGCATTAATATCTAATACTCATATAGCCATTAATATTTCTAATACTATGCATTAACCATCGCCTACATATGAGCAAACATACTAGCCTAACATCATATTCACCATGCATAACACATATTATCTTGTAGAAGGATAACAACATAGTTAAACAATCATTAAACACATAAAAATAGCACATTAAATACATCATATAAAGCACACCACGTGGCATAGGACACCACAAAGGAAAACTATGCCTCTGCTCTCATCCCAAGGACAAACTAATGCTAATGATGCCCACTCAACCAACCATTCCAATCACTAGCTCTCTTTTCTCCTTAGTCACACACTGCCCTCATATAATCCAAGGTTGACTTGCCCTACGGTTAATGCACTTTAAGTTATCCTGTGGTTAATGCACTTTAAGTTATCCTATGATTAATGCACTTTAAGTAATAATAAAATAATATTGTATTTCATGAATCTGACTTTGGCCCCATCTTGTGGGCTCATATCTCTCCAATATTCTTTTCATCCCTCCTCCATACAACCAATGGTATTATTTTTATTAATATATGTAGTGTATGTACAAATTTACATTGCTAACTCACTAGTCTTTCAACATACACGCTTTCCAGGCATTAATCTCTACAAGCATTCCTGCCCCAAAACTTATATACATGGGAACATAGGGTCAACAAATCCTAGCTCACTAGCACAATGAAAAATATTTATAAAACACATCGAGGATCGCACTAGTGGTGTTACACTATTTCAATAGATGATTACAAAATTGTAAAAAACATGTTTTATATTTTTGTTTATCTTTGTCTCTTTATTGTTGTTTTGTCTGAGACTATTTCTACGTGGGGATGATTCTCTTTCCGCATACAATTTTCTTTACTACTACTAGTACTAAAAAAAATATTTTGAATATAATTCAGACTGGAGCACAATATGTGGTGTGAGAAAGTAACCATTGGGTTTCTCTTGTGGCAATGGTGTTGATATTTCTAGGTTTCATAGAAGCTAGAAAAACAATTTCCTTCAACATATAACTACTTCCAATGATTAGTTAGCATCAATAACATTCAATATTGACAAGTAGTTATACAAAAGAAAATTTCAACCATTAAACATGAAATATCAATAGAAAATAACCATGAGACAATGATACAAGAGACACAAAGGTTAGGCCTGAGGCCAGGGGAAAACCCAGAAATATTTCCTTATGAGAGAGAGAGAGTTCAGATTTCATCAAAACATCCACAAAAAGAAAACATAATAGTTGACCAAAAACATGCCAAGCATTCCTGATATTTTAGGCCTCCTCCTCCTTCCTTCTTTTCTAGAACATAGATAATCCGTGAGGTGATTTAATGCCCAAATGAGGAGGAGGGATCTTGTATTTATAGTCTTCAAAGGGGGTCGAATAGGTGCCTCCAAAGGGGCATAGCCGACTTGAGAAAATGTGGAGTTATATATTGAAATTTAATTACCTTTTCTTTTGTTGATGAAAATACAGATCATGGCTACCATATTTTTGACTCTCCCTCTTAGTTAGGGAGGTACTTTTCATTCTCTCTCTCAAGGTCAATCTCCCCAATGAAACAATAGGTCTCCTAGTAAACACCTAAGGGAGAGATCATATGTTCAAGTCTCTCTCTCTGTCAATATCAATCTCCCCAAACAATCCATAGGTCTCTTAACCATAGCATAAGGGGGATATCATCAATCCCATCACAAGGAAAGATACATATCATCCAACACATACAAAAATCCACATCCCTATGGAATCTAGGTGAATTACCTATTGACTAGTGGGACCAATCAATGAGGCCAAACCAATCATATGCACAGGCTATATCTCCCCGACCACAACAAGGTCTCTCAGTCCACGACCTAAGGGAGTAATCCCCATCTCAATCCCCAACTATATGGTCTCTCAGTCCACAAACTAAGGGAGGGAACTCGAGACCAATCTCACCCACCAATACATAGGTCTCTCAGCAACTTCCTAAGGGAGAGATCACAAAATTAGTGTCCCTGACAAAACTTGCCTCTAGGTAAAATCCTAAGGGATCACTTCAGACCTCAGAATCAAGCTCCCCAACCAAACTCACTAGCCTCCCGAGCACCTGACCTAAGGGAGTGACAATCTTCCCGACCATAATCATGGTCTCTCAACCAATGCCTACGGAAGATTCTCATGATGTTATCAATCAATTCTCCCTCTCTAAGAGGGGTTCTCAACCATCCTAGGCTTCTCATAGAAGAAAACATCAACATTCTTCTCAACAATAGAAAAGTAGCCATGGTTGAATTCAACAATTGATCAATCATTCCAACAGACAACAATAGGATGAACAACCAACTATTTTTTCAACTTCGGTCATGGCTTCTCATGAAAGCAAACATCAACAACATGCTCATTAGCAATGGTCGAATCTTGTAGATAACAATAGGTTGAAAACCCATCTATTTATTTAGCTTCAACTGTGGCTTCTCATAGAAGAAAACATCAACAACCTGCTCATCATTAGACATGTATACCATGATCGATTCTAGCACAAGATCAAATAGATTAGCAAATAGCTTTTGAAGCCAAATTGCTCCATAAATTAGCTACATTTCCAGCTTCAATTGTGCTAAATTAAATAGAATATTCGTGTCATTTAGATCAAGACAATACCCATAAGTGATTTTTCTTTATTTAATACATCCAGTCCAAGTAGAATCAACAATCAGGTGGTTCAACAAGCCAAACAAAAACATCCATCAAGTCAGCAGCAGAGTCTTGCCACTTCTTCAAATTCTCATCATGGAGATGCCCAAGAGCTTGTAGTTCATTATGCCAAATATTAGTGAGATTTTCATCAGGATTATACCTTTATGAAAACAAATCCCTCTTACACGGGACACAAAAGCCCTCAAATCTTGTCAAAAACATATCATCAATATATAGTATAACAATCACTGGCTCATCTGCAACATATTTGGATCAACATCATTCTTAAAGACATCTAGCCAAATTCATTTTGGAAATCACAACTGACTTGTTTTCGCCATAGATAAAAACATGCTTCAATTAGGTTGATCTTGTCATCTTCTCATCACATTGTTCTTCCATCCATTTTCAACAATATCCACACCTTGACAACCTTCATTATATACTTGAAATCCTCACTAGGAAGCCATGGAAGAACAAATACAACCAAGAAATATATACAAAGACAAGAGACTCATAATGTAAAAACAAACAAGAAAGTACTTATCTCTTGAGAAAGTGTTAGCTCCCTCTTGATCTTAGTCTTCTCAAATCCAATCAACCTTGTCCACATCATCAAGAAGCTAACCTTGTGCAAATCATCAAGGAGTTAACCTCTTCCACATCATCATTATCATTAAGGAGTTGACCTCATCCAAATCATCATCAAAGAATCCATATCATCATCATCATTAAGGAGTTGACCTCGTCCACATCATCATCAAGGAGTACATATCATCAAGGAGTCCATATCATCATTAAGGAGTCTACATTATCAATAACAATTTAAAAATAAATAAATACAAGATACTTATCTTTTGAGAACATGTCAACTCCCTCTTAATCGTTAGCCTTCTTGCATCCAACCTGCAAATCAACCTCATCATCAAGATGTCATTTCATCGAAAATCTAGGGTTTCTTCTTTCAAGCAGAAGCAATCAATCCATAAGCCCTAGGATTTTCATCTCCAACCCCTTTTGTCTTTTTATGGTTTTCAATATGATTATATAGGGTTTTGACTCCAAACCCTAATAATTCTTTTAAGTTTAATCTAGGGTTTCACTCATCCTTGCATTCTTTTCCAACTTCATCATTCTTGAGTTTTCCAATATCAACATTATGGAAGATCAATCCTAGGTTTTAGCCCACAAACCTTAGGGTTCCCTTGCTAGGGTTTACAAATTCAAAACCTTTCAATCTATAATTTCCAATCTTATTAAGTCTTAATTACTCAATAATGAAGGAGCTTTGACATCTTATTATATCTGACTTGCTTAGTAGGTGGTGTAATCTTGACATCCTTGTAATTTTCTCTAGTGTCAAAATAGATTTCATCATTCATGTCAAGGCTTATTCTCAAATATTTATGTTAGTACTAAGTTATATAGGACTTCATCAAGAGAGACAAGTGACATCTTTAGCAAACCCAAATACTTGAAGTTCCAAGGAAGTGTCTTGACATTAATTCTTTCACTTGCGGACTTGAAACTTGTTCATCCTCTAATGAGATACTGAGCCACCCATCATTGTTTGATTTCACTACATGACAATGCCTTTTATAATTTGATTTCAAGAATTTCAACATATTTATGCTATCAAACTTTAATACAACTTATGTTCTTTTTCATAAAGGAAATATCCTATGACAAAAAGAATTATGTCAACATCCTTGCAGTGTAATTCATACTTCCTTTATTTATAGAAGAGATTCTCCCACAAAAAATATCATGATCACACCATAGATCTAGAATTGTGCTTTGAATTGTAATCATAATAGATATGACAACCTATAGACCTCATTTGGGTGTGATCACTTGATTGGTCTTAGACTTTCGATCATATCTCAGTGTAATGTTCTTCATAGACTTCACATGGTGTCACAGGTATATAATCCATCAGAGGAAATTTTAGCCTAAAAGTTCCTGTGAAATTTTCATGTAAATTCCATGTCATAATATGTAAACCAACCAATATCCTTTAAATTTAAAAAGAGGTACATGTAAATATTTTGGAGGGAAAATAAGAAAAACTACTTTCTTTCTTCTTCTTTTTTTTAATTGTATTTTTGGCTTATCTCCTTATAAGTTTACTCAAATTTCAAGTGTAGAGACTCATTGGATGCGGAATTAAATTCCACATCCAACAAGTACCCATGATGCATACTTTTGAGAAGACCCAAATTCATAAAAAATGAAGATACATTATAAAAACGTGTTCAACACACTTTTTTAATGTATCTTCATTTTTTTGTCAATCTGGGTCTTCTCAAAAGTATGAATAATGGGTACTCATTGGATGCAGAATTTAATTCCACATCCAATGAGTGTTTACACTTGAAATTAGGATAAACTTATAAGTATGTAAGCCAAAAATACAATTAAAAATGTAGTTTTCTTATTTTCCCTCCAAAATTCATAACCGGTATTTTATTATTTTAACTATTATTTTATTACTTTTCCTTAGGAGGCCACCTTTAGGCTGAAATTTACTCTAATGTTAGATTTCATGTCATTCCATAGTGGTAAAGTGCTTCATGTCCGCATGATTTCCACAGAGAATAAGTTCCTCAGAAGCACACATTACAAAACTCGGCCTAGGTTACATAGGGAGTTTTGGATTCAACACAGACTTGTGCACATAACTGGTCTTCTTCAATAGTGATCTTCAACAAGCCTTAAAAGGTTCAGATTAGTCTCCTTCCACAATAATGTACAAAATTTGGACTTGATTTATGCTTAGAATGATTGAATTACATTTAAACTAAGCTATTGTCATCTTTATTTAGTTTGGATCACATAGATAAAATACTACCATTGTATCTTGTATTCTTGGTGCCATAACATGTGATTTTATAGAGGGGTAATGGAACTTGTAAACTTCTTCAATTTTGGATTCTCTTTTGAACAAACCCTCATAAAAACAGCTCAGATGACAGAGCTAAATTGTCTTATAACTTTGTGATTTTTCCACAAAGAATCCACATTGATTCCTCAGAGCATCAATGCCTTAAGTCTGCAGTATTTTCCATAGAAAATAAGTAACTCAAGTCCACAATTTTTCATAGACAATTGGTGCCACAGGAGTTCACATATTTCCATAGTAACTAGATGCCACATGACTTGTATAAGAGGTGCCACAGAGCTCACATAAGAGTGCCACAAATCTCATATAAGGGTGCCACAAAGCTCGCATAAAGAAGCCACATAAATCGCAATTTGGAGCCACATAACTCACATATCTATAGGAAAAACTTGGAATTGGGAAATTTTCCACGGAACTCACATGCCTCAGGAAATTAGTCCAAAATCCAAGACTTCGCATAAGCCTCATATAATGATTCAAGGTGCCTTCCTCTCAAATTGTTCTTCAAAACTTGGCTCTAATACTATGGTGATATTTCTAGGGTTCATAGAAGCTAGAAAAAAAATTCCTTTAACAGATAATACTTCCAATGATTAGTTATCATGAGTAAAATTCAATATCATTTGTTGAAAATTGACAGTGATAGGATGCATTTCCTTGAATAAAATTTCATTAAAAAAATTTCTAAAGTGTATTTCTAAAAATAGAAAGGCATGTCTATCTTTGCAACCATGACTTTCCAAAGATAGTAAATCACCTTTCATCAATTCATAATCATATACAGATGACGGAAAATCACTTAACTTGTCCTATATATTTTTTAATTTAATCATCAATATCGTTAATATTATTATTATTATCCTTATAATGTTATAATAATATTATTAAAAGAGAAATACATGTCACCTCTCCTACTTGGCAATCAGTCCACCCCATCTCTCTCTCTCTCTCTCTCTCTTTGATGGAACTCATACCTCTCCAACTCTCTCTCCCTAAATGAATTTGTTCCTTCTCTTGAATGCTCTTACACACCTCTTACACATCTTGTACACGCATTTATGACTTGTCATCTGATTCCTCTTACACCTCTTCAATGCATAAGTTACACTCTCTTCAAGGCATGCATACCTCTCTCTCTTTATGGTGTAAGTTACTCAAGGAATGTATACTCCCTCTTGATGGTATAAGTTACTAAGGAGAGCATCCTCCTTTATGACATAATTTACTCTCCAATTTTGGCACGAGCAACTCCTCCTCAAGGCATATGAGTTACTCCCTCATGAATTTGACCTCCATTCTCTTCCTATATATTTGTGCCTCTAATCCTTACTTGATACACTTACTTGTGCTTGTGAAAGGAGAATTCAAACTTGAGAGAGGGAGAGTTGGAGAGGCTAGAGAGAGATAAAGAGAGTGTGCCTTGAAGAGCAAGAGAAGATCTTGGATAGCCAAAGTGATTCGAAGTCTACATCAGCTACTTCTATCAGAGATATTCTTCAGATATGGGTGAAATTATTCATTCTCTCATTGTACTTTGTATCTTTGTTGAACAATTGATTTCTAATATAAGAAAATTATGGTTGGGTTTTTCCCTGGTCATTGACCTAACTTCTCTGTGTCTCATTGAGTTCTTGGTTGTCTTTTATTGTGCATATGGTTTATATGGTTTATGTTCTATCTATAATTACTTAACTTATATTGCATCATAAAGAAGTTCTGGATTTAAGTGATTGTAACAACATAGAACATCTAATTTTTAACATCATTAAGTAGTTATACATAAGAAAATTTCAACCATTAATCATGAAAGAGTAGTAGAAATTAACCATGAGACAATGAGACAAAAGACATATAAATTAGGCCTAAGGCCAGGGAAAAACCAGCCCATAAATCTTTCCTTATTAGAGAGATAGAGTTAAGTGTTCATCAGTACATCTAGAAAAATAAAACATAATAGTTGACTAAAAACATGCCAAGCCTTCCTGAGATTTTCGGCCTCCTCCTCCCTCCTTTGCTAGAACAAAGATAAGCCATGAGGTAATTCGATGCCCAAATGAGGAGGAGGGATATTTTATTTATAGTATTCAAAGGGGATCGAATAGGTGCCTCCAAAGGGGCCTAGTCGACTTGAGGCCGAATTGAGAAAATGTGGAGTTATAAATTCAAATTTAATTCCCTTTTCTTTTCTTGATGAAAATAATGACCATGACTACCATATTTCCAACAAATGGAAACATATTATTCCCTTATATTTGGATCCTACTACTATAGTTGGTACAAAATAAGTTTTCAGGAATTGCTAGATTCGTTGGTCAGTATTAGTTAAAAGACATATTAGGATAGTTGATGTAATCGTCAAGAAGAGTGAAAAAGATTATTAGTTAATTTCCACATGTTGACTCTAAAACTTTATAATTGTACCTAGGAAAATATATCTATACTTAATATCCTATATGGGAAACAATCACTATATTGCAATATGGTTTGGAATATAATATGTGAGATGCAATGAAGTAACTATTGGAAATCTCATGTGAAAGTGTAAACATACTAAGGCCTTATGTTTTGCGCCTGCTACTACAATTGGTAGAAAATAAGTTCTCAAGAATTTCTAGATTGGTGGGTTGTTTTTAAATAAAACTTAAAAGGCATATATTAGCAAGGTTGATGCAAATATTTGTAGCAGAATAGAAAAATATTAACCATCCATTTCTCCACATGTTGACTCTATAACTTTAGAATCGTAGCTAGGAAAATATAATATAATTGTATGGGAAAATATCGTTATATCAAAAGGAAAATGATTCATGGGAAAGATCTGAGAGGTTGAATTGCTTATTATTCAGTATGAAAATCTACGGGGACAACAATAATTCTATGCCAAAGTGTCATGTTATCAATAGAAACCAAACTAAGAAAATCATGGTCAAAAGAGGAAGGAGGTTGGTATTCTCTATGAAAGAATGGCAAAAGAACCTGATAGTTAGAAAATATATATGAAGAAAAGGAAGAAATATAGTGAACCATTGGTGCAAATTCTCTTTTACTATTTAAACATCTAGGATGCAAGGGTACTAGTAATTCCATAGAATATATACACTTTTCCCATATGCTACAGAATGTTCTCAAATCTAACGTAATATTTAAAAGGTTTGGTTGGCGTGGCAACATATCTCAATTTGCATGTTAATTTGGATGTAGATTTGTACGATACCATTCCAAAAGTGATTGAGGAGGTTGGTTTATGTATTTTTAGTTAGACCACTCCAAAATTGATTGAAAGGAGGTTGGAATTACATCTTCTCCAGCTAGAAAGGAAAAAGCTATTGCAAAGCTACTGAGGCATTGAGAATGAATATCAATGATATTTGTAGAGTTTAGGCTATTAACTCACTTCCACTTGACAATTGTTATTGTTGGTAGAGACAGAGGGAAATAGTGTTTCAATATAGATGATGTTATTTTAACGCCTACAAATAAACCCACTCTCTACCTTATAATGAGTACCAACATCATTTTTGTAGGGATGATACTATTGGCATTGTCTAATTATTAGATGTTTTGGAGTTTTTGGCTGGAATATGTTAAAAACAATTTTGGTCAATTTTTTTATTTATTTTGTTTAAACTAAGGTTTTTGACTGCATATATATAGATTCGGCACATTGAAATACCACTGGGACACTTGGATTGTGGATAGGTCACAACTCAAAATCGTGATTCCAACAAATCCTGTTGGATTCTGGACAAATTAGACCAGAAAATAAACCAGAAAAACCTCCAAAACTTCAAACAAATAACTTACATTTCCAGGAACATGCACTTATTTATCTTGTCAGTAGACAAGAATGTTGCTTTTCTACAATCCTCTAATATGCATGCATCCAAAAATAAAATGCAGAGCAACTGTAATCACTTTTCTCAATAAAGGGACTACGTGTAGTTATTATTTTTCTAACTTGTGTATGGGAGAGATGAAAAATAAATGATAAGGACTACACATCATTCTTCCTGACACCTTCCAGTGTACATACTATTATTGTGAATTTTGGATTTTTTTAAATTGGGTATAATTAAATTGTAGTATCACTTGAATCATACCATTGTTTATGTTACATTACTTATCATCTCATGGCCTAACATGTGCATTTTTAACAATAGTTTTAACTTAATTTCTGTTTTGTGTGAGAGGACTCTATGAATTATTTTTCCATTTTCTTATGTGAGCAAATAAATATGCAAAGATTTAGTTATAAAATTTGGTTGTAGTTGTTGGCATACATCTACTGGTGCATGTAGTTTCTATTCATCAACTTTATATTTGATTTGAGTCCTTAGATTTGTGGAGAAATCCAAAAGATTGCAGTTAAATGATTTCTCTTATTATGACATTATCTTGTGATGTTTTTCATTATTAATATTTTGTTCTTTTGAATTATCTTTTCTTGTGATCAAGACTAATTCCAAACAATAAATAGAAGGGAATGTTGAAAATAGCAACAAGAAATGTTAAAAATAGCATCTATAAATTCTAATTTAATTTGTCCTTGAATCAAATTGCAATTCTTTTCTCATAGCAACTTGTAATAGTTAACTAAGTTAAGTTGACTTAGTTATCTTAGGAAATTAGAGTTGGAAGTCTATCTAGAGTCATGTAGAGTGATCCCTCAATTTTAGGGGCCCAGGTTGAGTTCTTTGGAGTTGTAATTAGATAACTCAATCTAACTAAGTTATAGACAGTTAAAATAGTTCTAACTATTTGTGGAACTAATAGAGGATTAGTAGTGAGTTGGTGCACTGGTGCATCCTCAGGTGCTATTCCAGCTAACTGAAGATTCACTCATGAGAAACTCATGCGTGTTAGTTCATAGGAAGACCCAGTTGAGACTAGAGTGCAGGGACAATGTATTATCAGTTGTATAATTTTCCGAGTTGTACAGATCACGCATGCAATCAGAGAAGGATGCGGATTTGAATTGCATAGTTTTGGAGGAAGGATTTCCCAATTAAATATGGGTTGATCCTCATAGTAATTGTGCAAGGAAATATGGGATTGGAGAACAATAGAATAGGCTAAGGTTTGGCTTGAGCTAGCTTGTGAGAAGAGAGTTGATCATACTTGTGCAGGAATTATTCTAATGAGAACAAGCTTTGTATTTTCACTCATATTTCTGATTAATGCAATATAGATAGTAGGGGTTTTGAACAGTCGCTTTCCTCTGATAAATATTGTGTTATGTGTCATTGATGTTCTTCCTCTTTATGATTATTGTTTTCATTGATCATTGGTTTCCATTGTTTGAGAGTAGAGTATATTGTTGTCTTGTGTTTTAGGAAATTACATGAGCCATTGAATCTACAGGATTATCTACATGGTATCGGAGCTAGATTTGTATAAATTATATACATGGTATCGAAGCTCGAGACAACATAATAGAGGACATTTCAAGTTTGGGGTTACGGGTGAAATTCGAATTTGCAGTTCACACTTCAGGGTCAGCAAATGGATTTCTATGGTTTGAGACTCAAGTATGCCTTGGATGGCAGCTCAAATTACATAACCTGGAAGGATAGGATGGAGGCAATGCTGGAAGATAATGGCCTCAAGAAATTCATAGATCAAGGCATTCTTAAGCCTCCAGCATCAGATGTCAAAGATCTAGCTGAATGGAAGAAGTGTGTGGCAAGGGCTAGGTGAATTATCCTTGAGGGAGTTCGAGACCACCTTGTATTGAGTCTCCATGGAAAGGAAACTCTGTATGATATGTGGAAAGCATTGAAGGACCTGTTTCAGAACAATAGTGACCATAGGAAGTTAGCACTGAAGGAAAAACTTCGAAAAATCAAGATGGAGGTGGGCGACTTAATTCCAAATTACTTGACCAAGTTCACTCATTGTCAAGATGAGCTTGGAGTGTTGGAATCATTGTTTCCAAGGATTATATGGTGAGCCTAGCTCTTCTAGGACTTCCCAAGAGTTGGCATAGTTATCAGGACTTTGTCAATGGGAGGGAGAAGATACCAGATTGGGAACAACTGTGGTCGGATTTGGTACAAGAAGATTTTCGACGGAACACCGGAGATGGGACCTCTTCCAAAGAAGTGGAAGAGGAATTTTCCTTAGCAAGTAAGGTAAATAAAGATAAGGAAAATAAGTCCCAAGGCGAGGCGGGTGACAAGAAGATGGACTTGTTGAAAGTCAAGTGTTTTCACTGTCACGAGCACGAGCACTATGCCACGAATTTCCCACAAAAGAGAGAAAGCAAGAAGGAGCCCGTAGTAGCTGCAATAGGTGAAGCTATAGCTTCACAATTCGAATTTGATTTCACTCTCATTATATGCATGGCCAACATTGTAATGGGAGGCATGTGGTATCTTAACAGTGGTGCCTCATTCCATATGACGGAGAACAAAGATCTCTTTAGTGATTTTGAGGAGAAAGACCTCAAGCATAACATAGAGTTTAGAGACGACAGGAGGTATAGCGCTACCAAGATCGGTACAATTACCTTTCAGAGGGAGTCTAGCTCCCCTGTCAAAATCACAGATGTGATTTGTATCCGAGGACTAAAGAATAATCTTATTCAGTCACAGTATTGGAAGACCGTGGCTATGATATGATTTTTAGTAAGGGAAAGGTTTTCCTTAGACACATCGCCATGGGACATGTGAAATAGATCGATCCACGAGCCAAGAACCTATATGTCGTAAGGTTCAAGATGCATGCAAAGCCTTGAGGAGAAAGGAAAAGGTTAGAGACTTGGTGGTTAAGAGCGAGAGTGAATTACCTCTCAACATACAGCCCCAAAAGAAGCCTCAGAAGTTGTCGTAGACAATTGTGGAGAAGCCACAATTGGAGAAGCAGAGAGGAGACAGAGTGGAGGAATCCACTCATGCAGAGACCTCTAGTAGGGGGAAATTTCGAGCCAGGTGGACAGAGGGAGCACATGCAGCCATACATTCAGGTGTGAGGTGGGGTGATGTGAAGTGATAGTTCAAAGAGGTTTGAAATTGGGCAGGGTCCATTGATAGGTTTTATCTCATGGATCATACCTTGCTACGGGAGCCAAAAGTACATAGTAACAGGAAGAATCAATAGCAGTTGATGCAGTCAGAGATCAGAGTGACATATTCTAGAGCAGTCATATACTAAAGAGCACAGAGAAGAGTTGACAATAGTGAAGAATGGAAGAGTCTGGAAAAGTGTAGATGTTTCAGTCGACAGAGGAAGTAATAGTCATAGACTTTGATGATAGATGCATCATACTGATTCAGGTTAGATGATTTTTTAGTTTCATAAGTTGTTGTAGCAACAACACTAGAGAGAAATTTTGCATGCAGAACATTCCAAAGGTTCAAGATTGGGATAGAGTTGAATTCCTTTCTTGTTGAGAGGGAGTGTTGAAAATAGCAACAATAAATGTTAAAAATAGCATCTAGAAAGTCTAATTTAATTTTTCCTTGAATTAAACTATAATTCTTTTCTCATAACAATGTGTAATAGTTAACAAAGTTAAGTTGACTTAGTTAGCTTAGGAAATTCGAGTTGGAAGTCTATCTAGATACATATAGAGTGATCCATAAATTTTAGGGGCCTAGGTTGAGTTCTTTGGTGTTGTAATTAGATAATTCAGTCTAACTAAGTTACAGACAGTTAAACTAGTTCTAACTATTTGTGGAACTAGTAGAGGATTAGTAGTGAGTTGGTGCATTGGTGCATCCTTAGGTGCTACTCCAGCTAAAAGAATATTCACTCATGAGAAACTCATGCATGACAGTTCAAAGGAAGACCCATTTGAAACTAGAGTGCAGGGACAATTTTCTATCAGTTGTATGATTTTCCGAGTTGTACAAGTCATGCATGCAATCAGAGAAGGACCTAGATGTGGATTACGTAGTTTTGGAGGAAGGATTTCCCAATTAAATATGGGTTGATCCTCATAGGAATTGCACAAGGAAATAGGGGTTTGGAGAGAAGCATAATAGGCTAAGTTTTGGATTGAGCTAGTTTGTGAGCAGAGAGTTGATCATACTTGTGACGGAATTGTTCTAGTGAGAACAAGCTTTGTGTTTTCACTCAGATTTCTGATTATTGTAATATAGATAGTAGGGGTTTTGAGCAGTGCCTTTTCCCGGATTAATATTGTATTATGCGCCTTTGATGTTCTTCCTCTTGTTGATTATTGTTTTCATCAATCATTGGTTTCTGTTGTTTGAGAGTAGAGTAGATTCTTGTCTTTTGTTTTAGGAAATTACACGAGTTGTTGAATCTATAGGAAAATCTATAGAGAACACAATATGTAGGCACATTGGCAGGGAAAAACTCCACTCGAGGGGAAAACCTAGTCAAAATTATTCCTTCAATAGATTCAAGATGAGATGACCAAGAGCCTTACAAACTACAGTGAGGAATACCTCCATCCATCAAATCAACCTTGTCATGTTACTCACTGAGATAGAATTCCTTTGTCCACTGTGT
Source organism: Pinus tabuliformis (assembly GCA_031772625.1). Lineage (NCBI taxonomy): Eukaryota > Viridiplantae > Streptophyta > Pinopsida > Pinales > Pinaceae > Pinus > Pinus tabuliformis. The sequence goes on along the minus strand of CM062814.1, from coordinate 430,506,570 downwards.
TAGCATTGGGACTTTCTCACTGTGGTAGCATCGAGAACTTCACTGTGGTAGCACTAAATCCTTCACACTGTGGTAGCATCGAATCCTTCACATTAAGGTAGCACTGAATCCTTCACTGTGATGTATCACTGAAAGTCTCCACTGTAATCTATATTATCTCAAGGAGGTATGTTGAGCTTGTGTCTAAAATCATCTCTACAATTCAACCAAGATTTTTCCATTGTACTAACACAGAAATTTATCTACCATAACATCGAATTGAGGTCACTTATCCGAGCTCCTTCTTGCAATGATACCGAAACTAGTCTCTGAAAATCTTATTTGAATTCCTATGGTAGTTATGTGAAGTCCTCATCCTTGTATATATAGTTATTGCCATATGAAAGTAGGTCGATATGTGATCATTAAGATTTGTGTCATTGTATTTAATCCAACATGAGATTATTTTAGGGAAGCCGACTTGATGATGAATCCTTCGACAACAAGGATACTTTGGTGGATGGAGGAGTCTTCAAAAATTGACTTTGACAATACCCTAAAGCCTACAATAGAGGCTTGACCTATAACATTTGACCCAAGCATGAAACCCATGATTTAACAAGTCAATTAAAATAATAATAATAAAAAATTTGCTTTGTTTTGACAAGTACATATTACATTTTAACTTCAAGTACAATTATGAAGACCGAGCCTAGTTACATTCTTTAACACTCCCTCTTAACTAGGGAGGTATTCATATTTACATATAATCATAGAGGTACATGGAAGATCTCAAAACACATCATCTATGAATAAGTTTAGGCACCGAAATGCCATGGAATAGATTCCTGACCAGGGAAATCTATCCATTGATCTCTCAACAATTTAGGCACCGCAATGCCATGGAATAGAGTCCTCACTAGGGAAATCTATCTGGGTGGGACTAATATGGACTCAAGCTTTCAGCCTCTCTAGGTACCATCAGGATTACTTGTTAACTATCAACCCAGAGATCCAGGTGTGTGTCAGAGCTCAATGACCAATGCCACCCTTCCAAATTCGACATCAACACAAAGTGCCAGTGAGATGTCCTCCCAGGCAATGCTTCACTCACAAAGTGTAAACACTCCTTGATCCAGCAGATCAAGGGCAAAAAATCTCTCCCGATCAAACTAATCGGTAACCAACATGTTATCAAAACTTCGAGAGTTTTACTTGTACAAACAAAACCCCAATCAATAATATATTTTCACATGTTCATAAATGAATACAAACCTCTGGGGTCTTCCAGACAACTTGATGTTGCTTCTCAAATCTTGACAGAAAATTCCTCAACCATGCAAATTCCTTTTCCCATGCAGCAACATATTTCATGAATAGATCCAGCTTCTCAGCAACCCTTCAAAAATGCATTCTCCAATTTCCTTCTCTCACTCGTGAACTTCACTAAAAAACTTGTGGTAGTTAGTCCTGGTATAGTACATGACACATGGAGTAGAGAACTATATATGTCACTCCCTATTAATCAAAGAGGATCTAATCATTCTTGTACAAGGGATATTCTCAACCATCCTCTTATCCTAGGGAGATCTCATCTATCCAGGCTCCCTCTTAATTTCAAGGAGATCAACTTCTTCTTTTTGACATTGGAGAATCTTTCATGGATTCCAACCATCTCATCATAGTTATCATTACCATCACTATTCACACCATGCTTATCACATCAACAAACATCTTCACCATTTGGAAGATTGTGTACCTGCACAACTTAGATAATGAGTATAGCCAAATCTATATAAGCATGAAGTTAGATATATAAAAATATTATAATAACGGAAGCATTAGAAATTATAAACATAATTAGCAAGAGACTATACTTCAATACTTTAATTTCTTGCCCTATATCACATTCATAGCTCATATATTCTTCAATATTCTTTCAATGACATGACACGATATTTCACATAGAAAACCCTAGAAACAAATTAGATTAATGCATCTAACAATTTTCAATTTTCATATGTTAGACTCCCTACTAGGATTTTATGTAAACCCTAGATTTTATACATGAGTTCCAACAATCAAAACCAATCATAGCTTAACCAACATCATGACTAGCATCTACTAGGGTTTGATGTAAACACTAGATTTCCATATACAACTTCTCAACAATCACTATATAGATTCATAGGTTCCAGATTGTCATATCACACATACTAGAGAATTTTAACTACTACTAGGTTTTAGCTGTAAAACCCTAGATTTACCAAACAACATCATCAAAAAACATCAAACTTTGACAAGGGATTATATTAAACCCTAAGACTTATGACCAATAATAATTAGGTCAACACACATATCTAGGAATTCATCATCAATCATAAGCATAACATATGTCAGGAAATATTAACATATTAGACATATACCGACCTAGACCAAGCTAAGGTTTCAACCAAGTATATACATATATACCTAGGGTTTTATTCCTAGGATCTTATTCTAAATATAGAACAAGGGTTTTGCTTATAGGCCATGTTAGCACTCTGTAATTTCTTAAGGTTGTAAAAGAAATTGCAAAGGTAACCATAAAACCACTTTTAAATTTAGAAGCTAGCCCTTCTAAACTCAGAGAGGGATCTCTCTGTCAGATTTAGATTTGCTTGTTGTGGGATTTTAGGCTAAATGTAAGGTTTAGAATTTGGTTTTTTGGATTGTTTGGTTGAAACTATAATAGGAAGCCATTGTGCAATGGAGTCAATCAGCTTTAAATGAATCAATTGCGAAGTTAACAAACAAGTGTAACAGGGCAAGGTAGGCAGACTATCAGATCTTATGAGCTTTGTGAAGTGAGACAAAGGAAAAGATTAAGGATCAATTAAACATAGAGCATTTAAGAATTCTATATTTAACATCAATTGGAAAACATCAATTATTGTTCATAAGCTAGAATTGAGTGCAATTAAACAAATTTAATTTCTTATTTTTCTTTGAACAAATTAGATAAGGAAAACATATGTGATGACAAAGAAAAACCACATTAACATGAGGGAAAACTTCACCAATGAGTCTGACACAGGAATCCTGAAATAACTTTTTGTATTACTGAGAATTGATCACTTGAGCACAGTGAACAACTTTACATCAAAAAGTCTTTTTTTCACACAAGTCTCAACCCTTTGTTTATTACAAATGAAAAAATATATAGAATAAAACTCTCCTAAACTATTACAATAATTCTGGAATAAAATCCTAAATAATAACTAAAAATACAATAATATCTCCAATTTATTTGCTAGAAACATTGAACTATTCATTAAACTCTAGAATTGGTTTTTTGAATGCTGGAAATCTGAAAACTAATCCTCAATCTGTTGATCTTCTGTTGCTAGGTGTCTTAGATTGATGATATCTTCATGCCCTTGAAATATGGAAAAAGGTTGAAAACTGTCTTCACAAAATCTGCTAACTTCCCTCTTAAATCTGATTGCTCTGCCATATGTATTAACTAGTTGCCCCTTTGAGTTCTATTTCTATCGTTTTTACCTTTCATCATCTTTTGAATACTTCATTATTGTCACAAAACATTTGGGGAAAAATATATATTTTAAATAATATTTCCAAATATTTTGATTAAACCCTTAAATGAATTTCATAATTAAAATTTCAACATCTTCATTTGAATGATTTAACAAACCATCTTGTTTTCAAATCCATGTGTTGTTTTCCCTTCCCATGGATTTTGAAACCCATGTGTTGTTTTGTAAATCCATGGCTTGTTTTCTCTTCCCATGGGTTTTGAAAAACCATGTGTTTTTTTTGTAAATATTTCTTCTCTGTAAAAACTCAATTTTTACGCCTCCATTTACTTTCACCAGTAACCTCAATTCACACCTGTAAATCTTGTTTTAACTTAGCCTCCTATCCGTAAAAATTCTTTACATGAATCTCATTTTTTCTCACCTGTACATTAGTTTCATAAGCATATGGTCGCAAAAGTTCTCCTTTCATTATCATTTTACACCTTAGCCTGTAATTTCATTTCACCCATCAGTCTTGTTTAACTTAGCCTCCCATCCATGAATTCCTTTAAAATCTCATTTCACCTCAAATCTCTTTTACTCAGCCTCCCATCGTATAAAATTTATTTCATAATCATATGAAATTCCATTTCTGCCACATTTTATAAAAGTTGAAACAATATAATTAATGGATTTCAAAGGGGGGGTGGGTACTAAGACGTTTTAGAAGGGGGGTCTAAAATGAAGGGGAACATGACACCTATAAAACCTAGTAAGAGTGAAAACAACTTTTTGGACCCCCTCCTTTGGTTAAATGTTGGAGGGGTTGGGGGCTCCGAAACATACCAATAACTGTTGATGTATTTATTCACAGATCTCGAGGCTTTTACATTTGGGAAATTTAATGCATTAAATGCGGGGGTGGGGACATAAAGTGAATTTGACTTTTGGTTTTGACTGGTGATTTGACGTATGTAATACAATTATGAAGTGGGAATTTAATGGACATGGTAATTTTAATGGCAACGTGGAAATGAAAAGGGATAAGGTGGAGTATAGGATAAGGTAAGGTAAAGTTTTATTTTATAAAATATTATTTTATTTAAAATATAAAACCAAAATAATATTGAAATATAATGATTTTATATCCCAAATAAAATTAATTTAAACTTGAATAAAACTTTGATGAGGGCAATTGAAAATTGGGTATAAAAGCCAATTTTGTTTATTTTGTTGGACGCTCATAAATGAGCTTGAAACTCTGCATACCAAACTAAGCATGTCTAGGGCATAAATTTTGCCAAAATTTATCATGTGCTAATAGTCCCAACCAAACCCTAATTATATAGGGTTTCATAACTTTACAGAGAAAACCCTACTATGCCAAAACTTCAAAGGTTTGGGATTTCAGACAACACTATATAAACCCTTACAAGTTAGGGTTTTCATGATCATACCAAAAACCCAAACATGAAATCATCAACAAAAACTTCAATAGCATTTCCCAATAACCCTAAGTAGTTTTAGGGTTTCAGTCATTAACATTAGTATACCCTTAGGTTAGGGTTTTCTAGAGAACCTGTCTAGGGTTCTACAAAAATCAATTAAGAATATGAGGAGGGTAGAATTATCAAGTGATGAATCACGCAAAACAAGAATCATTATGATTCAAGACCACTAGACATAACGATGTTAATAATGTAATGAAAACTTCAAAAATAAGATGATCGTACTTTTAAGAGAATATAGTCTAAGATGTACCTGGAGATGTTACGTGGAAAACCTTGTAAGGATTCCTTGAAGTGTTCTCTTTGTATTAAGCCATCATCTTTTATACATGTAGTACATACTTACAAGCACAACATGTGATACCAAGAACATGATTTAATTAATCAATTTAGATCTTTTGCATAATCATGGAGGATGGAATCCTATGATAAGTTGTTCATTCTTTCAATTAACAGTAGGACTTTTTACTTGACATCCTAGATTATTTTTAAACTTTAGAAAACAAGAATTAAGGTTCTAATATGAGGTTTTCCATATGATATCTAGGGAGTACTATCTTTATCCTAGTATAGCTATAAAAAGAGATCATATGAACCATTTAAGATTATATACTTTTAAATTTTATGAATATATGTACCTTGAGTCTATTAGACTTGTTACAAGTATGACAATACTTGATTTTCTTGAGCTGGTACCTTGTACTTTTCATAGGATAAACTTTGGGTTCCCTTCAAACTGAATATTTCTTGTAGCCATAGATACCTCAGATTATTGGTAGATTTCCATAGGCAACTATTCTGAGATCTTTTTGTAGACTGAATGTACTACTTTAACCTCTATAGTAGCATTATAACTCGGCTTCTTTAGTTCTATAGTGACATCATTTATTTGGTTCTCTTTGATTAGCATAGATATATTTAAGTCCCTCAATTCTATAGTGTCAATATAGAAGTAACTTGGTTCTTCACTCTTCTATGGTAGCATCACATACTTTTAGTCCTAAGATAGTAGCCCATAATTCGGTTTTAGTGTAGCCCAATAAGATGTTCATGCTTCAACCTAATTATTACTTCATTTTGATCCACCGAAATACTTCTCTGAGATTATACTGAACCCTTTTCTCTGAAATTTATGCAACCTATCTCTCTTTCTTCTTCAAGGTGTCTTAATATGGTGAAGATTGAACTAACTCACTGAAATTTGTTACCCAACCTTTCAATATACCTCAAAATCTTAATTCCATTAACCCAAAATCACCCTTCTTCAAACTTCCTTTTACCATGACCATAGCTCCGATACCATGTTGAGAAATCCAAAAGATGGCAGTTAAACAATTTTCTTATTATGACATTATATTGTGATGTTTTTCATTATTATTGTTTTGTTCTTTTGAATTATCTTTTCTTATCATCAAGACTAATTCCAAACAACAAACAGAAGATAACACGAGATGTAGGAAAACTATCAGGGAAAAACCCCACTCCAGGGGAAAACCTGGTCAAAATTATTCCTTCAGTAGATTCAAGATGAGATGACCAAGACCCTTACAAACTAGACTCAGGACTACGTCCATCTATCAAGTCAACCTTGTCATGTTACTCACTGAGATAGCACTGGTTTGTCCACTATGTTAGCATCAAGACTTTCTCATTGTGGTAGCACCGAGACCTTTGTTGTGGTAGCAGCGAATCCTTCACACTGTGGCAACAGTGAATCCTTCAAACTATGGTAGAACTGAATCCTTCACTATGATGAATCACTGAAAGTCTCCACTGTAATCCACATTATATCATAGAGGTATGCTAAGCTTGTCTCTGAAATCTCTCTACAATTCAATCAAGACTTGTCCACTGTATTATCACTGAAATGTATCTACCATAACATCGAACTGAGGTCACTTATCCGGGCTCCTTCCTGCAATGATACCGAAACTAGTCTTAGAAAATCTTATCTGAATTTATGTGGTAGTAATGCGAATTCCTCATCCTTGTATAGATAGTTATTTCCATATGAAAATAGGCTAGCATGTGATCATGAAGATTTTTGTCACTATATTTAGGCCGACATGAGATTATTTGAGGGAATTCAAGTTCATGATGAATCCTTCGACAACAAGGAGACTTTGATGGATGGAGGAGTCTTCAAAAAATGACTATGACAATACCCCAAAGCCTACAATGGAGGCTTGACCTTTAACATTTGACCAAAGCATGAAACCCATGCTTTAAAAAGTCAATTAAAATAATAATAAAATTTTCTTTGCTTTCTTTTGACAAATATATATTACATTTTGACTTCAAGTACAATTATGAAGACTGGACCTAGTTACATTCTTCGACAAGATTAACTTTTTAGATAGTAGATCCAATAAGAAAAAATAATTAAAAAGTTCATTGAAAGATTGTGAGGATTTGTTGAACATGGATTTTCATATTGCACTGATTACTATGATTATATAGTAAGTGTTAAGCAGGAAATGCAAGCATTCTTATTGGCTGAAAATACAATATAATTTTCATAAAACAATCAATAAATTGTACATCAAAATTAACAAATCCAATATAGTGGAATCATTAACCTGCATAGGTTAGGAGCTCTAACATATCTGCTTTGGCTCCATTCGTCAGAGAATCTATATCCCTTCTAAGCATTTTAATCCTAGCCCAAACCTCGAGAGCCAATTTTGATTGGAATGTAAAAGTTTCACACAAGCTAATCAGGCATTGCAATTCATGAAATGTTACATGACAATGGAATCTTCATAAGAAATAAAAATTTGTTATTCTGATAACATCTCACATGTACCTACCAACTTGCCAGTCCATTAGCTAGCCTCCAAACATAACTCTTTTCCAGTGGAGGGGAGCAACTAAGAGAAGGCTATAATCGATAACTACTCAAGCCCTGAATGTTCAGGCAATTGAACTATTCGTCAACACATACCTGACTATTTCATGTTTCCACAAACCGAACCTTCTCAATCAGTAAAACTGGAGTGATGTCATCATCATTATCTACAAAAATTTTATGAAAAGTCAACCACCTCAATATACCCTATGTACACCTCACTTCAGATCCACTGATCTTCCATTTCACAGTTCAATAAGGCCTCTTATAAGACCATAACCAGTCCCTTCCAAATGAGCCCATGAATATCCAATGTCAGCTTAAACTAACAGTTTCTGGAATTAGATGACATATTATAGTAAAGGATAGGTGTTCAATAGGTTGAAGCTGATGATAATTATTTTTTCTTACCCGGATAACCATTATACTTTGCTAATATCCTAGAATTCACACCACATATGAAATCCTTTTTTCATTACGTGCTTGTTGGTAAAAAAGGGAAGTTACCCAAGTTGTACTCAATCACTGGAGAAACTCTATATTGTTGACAATAGTCGAGAGAATCCCAATGCAACTTCTTAGATACCAACTTCCAAGCCTATGACTTGCCTCATTTTACTATGAAAACTGGATCTAGATAATTTAAAAGTTTCAACTGGGCTAACTATGTCACAAAGTCTGGAAGGATCAGAGATGCCATGGATGTGCATAGGATTTTGAAGAAAACTTCATACTAGTAATTGTCAAGGCATTTTTCCACTAAAAAAGTTCCTTGGGCATCAAGCCAAGCCTATTTCCCTTCTTCTTAAAAGTGGAGAATCTCCAAGAAATTAAAGGCAAACTGCATTTCTTTATATCAACTTGGTAATGATAAGTAAACAGTAATAAAAGTTTGAAGGAGGGGATTGATAACATATATAAGAAACCTAAAGGAAGATAGTATTCCCTCTTTTGCATACATTAAAGCCTCAAAATTACACTGATAATTGAAACCTAAGTAATTTTGAATCCCTTCTGCCCCTCTCTGGTCCATGAAATGTTTCCAATTTCTTGAGCTCTATATTGGCTTCCACTGATGAAGGGGTCAGTAAGTTTCTTTGTTCATGGTTGTTGGCTTTATCATCTTCTTGTTCCAACTAAGGGAAGACAGATATCTGATATTTTGGAGTGGTCCTTATTTCTTGGGATCGAAAGGTCTGTATCTGAATCATTGGTTTTTGGACTTCAATTCAGAAGAGGACATCCCTAACATAGTTCCAGTGTGGGTTCACGTCTTGCACTTGTCATTCACTTTTTGGATGACTTGACCTACTAGCTTATATGAAACAACATTGGGAAATTCTTGTATAGAGTAGTCCCAAAGACTTGTTAATAACTGGAAAAAGGTCTACCTGAAGCCATTCAATTGAACTCAAACCATTGGTGTCACCTTCATAGACTAGGTTACAAACAACTCCTTTTCAAATGCAACATTTGTCATGACAATGATCATTTCGAAAGAGACTATAAGAAAGGCTAGTGACCTAGACTCAATCAAAAGAGCAACTGATGCAAACAATGACTAGGAGGAGATGTCGAAAACCTTTATTCCAATCCACTCAAACCAAATTATTGGTTCTGCACTCATTCTACAACAATTTCAAGGTATTAAGTGAGCAATAACAAGGATAAGAAGAAGAAGTTGAGTCTTTGGTGGTCCATGAGGAAAATGAAAGGATATAGAGGGGACAAAGAAGATTTAAGTTGAACAGGCTTTGAATTATGATGCCAAGCCACCAAAGGAGGATCTCCCAGTCTAGGCCATTGACAGGACTCCTTAATATGCAAGAGTGGTTAAATAGACCACTAGTTCCCTACCTATCATGAGAGGAAGAAAAACAAGAAAATAATAACACAAAAGAGAAGTTGAGTGGAACAAAGCATTGGTTTCCTAGTGTTTTCTTGCCAAGTTCAACTATTCTTTACTAGGCTCTGTGTATTAGGTATTTTTTGTCAATGTATCTTTCTATGTAATCAATTTCTTAGACATTACTCATGTGGTACCAGTCATGACAGTGAAAAAAGTTCAAGTAAAAAAAATAGTCCTTCTCCCTAATTTGGCTTGGGGAAGGGGAGATATACATTTTCGTCAGCTCAACTTAGCTCTCTTGTTTCAGGTTGTATAGGAATGGTTGTAGCCCCCAATCTTTTCTAGTTCAAATACAACTACTAGTACTAACAAATTTCTTTTGAATATAATTCAGACTAGAACACAATATGTATGGTGCGAGAAAGTAGCTATTGGGTTTCTCTTGTGTCAATGGAAACATACCATTCCCTTATATTTGGGTCCTACTACTGTAATATTGTTGCTCTAATGATTTCATATTGCATTAATGTTTCTCATGAATTTGTTGGTAGAAGAGAGTGTCGACATGAGGTACAGATATCTAACAGTTTTTTGTATCTACGAAGAAATTATATTTTTTCTTAGTTGATTGTTAAACCTTCAAGTGTTTTTCACTAATCTATAATCATTTGCATGGGAATTTACTAGTAAATAGGAATTTAGGACACAAACTTTTACAAGCATTACTGAATACTCTAGATATTGGTTAATATTGGAAGAGGCAGTCTTATTGCATTGTACTTCTTTCTTCATGTATTATTGTTTCTCAAATATTAAGGTATTAAGAGAGAATTACAAGTGTCTTTAAACATTTCATGTATCCATTTTTCAAGAAATGAATTATTGGCATTTTTTGTTGTTGGAAGTCATCTTATTTGCATGGTTTTCCTATGCTAATTAGAAAATAAACTCTATTTATAAAAACAGGTAAAGGTGGTACCTAGAAATGAATATGCTTAGTCAATTATTGGCATTTTCTGCATTGGGAAGTTACCAAGACATTTGAATGTTTTTCTTATGGTAATTAGCAGATAAAATTTATTTATAAAAGCATGGAAAGGTGGTACATTCAAAAATCTATGGCACCATTTTAAATCTATGGTTTTATATTGGTAAATTACAAGCCATGTTCAGAAAGAATCAACATGCTTGGATTTTCTTTTATAATTTCACTCTTAGCCACTGCAAATTCACTTTCTTTGCAGTAAATGTCATGCTTTTCTTTTGATGTTCATCATCTAAAGTTATTTTGTTTTGGGACTCATATATGTTAAGTCAATTTAATGTTCTAATTTCCCCTAACTATCTAGAGTCAGATAACCACATTATAGGACATGCAACATGTTATTTGACTTATAAAATCTATGTTGGTTTTGTAGATTCTTGCACTCCTTGTTAAAATATATCAAAAACTACCCTCACCTGATTATTTAAGCATTTGTCAGTGCCTCATGTTTCTGAAGGAGCCTGGCACTGTTGCAAGTATATTGGAGAAACTCCTAAGAGGGGACAAGGTAAATTTTTAGGAAATATTGATAGTGGTTAAGCTTAGATTAATACTTGGTTGCATGTTTCTCTGTTTAAGGAAATTTTGATAATGGATGAACTTAAACTGATATTGGGTTGCATGTTCACTGTTTAGAATTGAAACCAATATTTTTTCTCCCTTTTTTGTAGGATGATGCCTTGTTGGCCTTTCAGATAGCATTTGATTTGTTTGAAAATGAGGATCATGCTTTCCTAATAAATGTTAGAAACCAACTTCCCGAGCTCAAGTAGCAACACACTAGAAGTGCAGATGTTGGACAATCTTTAGTTGTTCCGGGTGATGTTTCTAATAATGGAAACAATGCTTTGGCTTAAACACCTGTTGCAATGGATACCTCTGATGGTGTCCAAATGACAGATGGTGCTATTGTTCCCAATGGAGCTAATAATGAATTGGATATAATAGAAGTCATTTATGCAGAAAGACTAGCAAAGATTAAAGGAATTTTGTCTAGTGAAATGGCTATACTTCTGATATTGCAATTTTTGTACAGTCACAATAGGTCTGAAGTATCATCCTGTGCAATATTTTTTAATTTAAATTTATTTATTTTTTAATTTGATATAGTATTCCCTTTTCTCTGCGTTTATGACTTTTGTGTGCCTTAACTTGTAGTTGGCTTTTTTAATGAAACTAGTATGCAACCATGTTAAAATAATGAGAATATAATATTGTTCTAAGTTCTATCAATGAATGTTGTGAGTATATTATATTGGGATTTTGTCCAAAGGCATCGTTACAAAGATACTTGGGCACATAGTGGGGAGCTTAAGCATCAAATTCAAATGGTCGAAGTTCTTCTATTGTTTTCTCTTAACAACAACAAATATTTATATTAATATTGGAACTGAAGATTAGATATATAAGTTGAGGGAAACACGAAGCACCCTTTACTTGGACATGCAAAATACCACTATTAAATTGTACAACCGAGAAACAAGAATAGAACTCTATAACCAGATATCCATGCTTCCCTTGTCCTTTAAGCTTCTGAAAAGAATTAAAGTTAATCAACCTAACAGCTGAGAATTCATAAGTTGCAGTTGTTGGAAATGTTGGGATCACATACATATACAACTGGTAACAAGATATGTATTGTAAAGAATTTGGCTTGGTTGTGGTACTAAGGAATGATTGGAGCTGAGACATTGATGTCACTATGGTGCAAATGGATCTCTAGTTCCCCCATTGGTGTTAGCGATGGCCTCATTTGCCATCCCATCAGCCTCTTTGATATGCTTTCACTGTTTCTCATCACATGTCCAATCTCAGCGTTTGAAAATCATTTGGCTTGGCCGTGGTGCTAGGGAATACTTGGGACTGAGATGTTGACATCATTGTCAGGAAAATGGATATCTAGTTCTCCCACTGGGAAAATGGCCTCATTTTCCATCACATGAACCTTTTTTTTATGCTTCTTATCAGATGTTTAACTTAGTGTTTGAAAATTTATCCATTGTGAATTTGGACATCTGCATTATCCTATTGATATTGTGATTTTGGACAGATTGGTGTACTTAAATGGATTCCACAATCAATTTGAGTACTGTATGCAAATTATTTCTTGCTTTGTAATCAATCGACAATTAAAGACCTATCATGGCTTCCAGAGGTTATACCATATTACTTGATTGAATACTTACATTTCATGCAACCTTACACTTGGAATCTTCTGTGTCATAAATTACTCCAAATTCAGAAGGGATGGAATTCCTTCTGGATGCTCCATCAACATTGATATATTCTTTTCTTGATATTTAACCCACCCAAAGATACCACTTAAGTGTGGATCTGAGGGAATTATTTTACCTGCTGCAGAATTCAAATAATCTCATCTTTGTGTTTCTCATCACATGTCTGGTATGAATACTTGAAATTTTCTACAAGGTGAATTGGCATATTTTCATTATCCTATTGATTCTATGATTTTGGACAGAGTGGTGTCATTTAATGGCATCCAAAATCAATTATAAATCCCCAAGATTGGTTTTAAGATGCCTCTTGACTTCTCTAGTGGATGACCTTCTCCCTAGAGCAATTTTCCCATTTCAGGTACTCTCTAGATGTGCCAAGCCATCCCTTGCCAACTAGACAAGAACTGAATTGGGCCATTAGAGAGGACGTCTACAAATTTTATATCCAGATTACTTGGACCTCACCTTTGGAAATTGGAAATCTCTTGGAATTCGAAATTCAATGTAAATCAGAAATTTCCTCTTCATCCTAGAAGTTTTCTCAGATCTCAACCCTGTATGAAACAACAATGGAAAGAGTAAAATGTTTCACTTCAGAACAATCCAAACTTCTTGGAAATTCAAGGAGAAAAGATACCAAATCAAAGGGTTAAGTTTCAATCCATTTTAGGGAAACTCATCTACCAATATCTAAATATGAAAATACCCTTTCACAGTAGTAATAATGGCAGCATAGCAAAAGTAAAATAAGTAGCTTATATTCTTCACTCAGATGTCAAATAACTTCATAGGTATGCTTTTACTTGTTTCAAATCAACAAGACATATATGGTTGTAAATAAAAATGCATAAAGAACATATGTAACTAAATCAAATTTGGAAATTGCACAAGTTTTTGGACAACTACAAACTTAATTAACGTGCTCAAGATGAAGTACATGTACACATAATGGCCTTCTCTCAAGTCTGGTACAAATCCTCCTTGTTCTCCAAACCCTAGCTAGGGTGAATTGATAAAACCCTAGCAACCAAGAAGATCCAATATGCAATCATCACTCTAACACTTCCTTTGAATCAAGAGGTCCTCTCTTCCTTCTCTTCTTCACAATTCCACCCTAGGGTTTGATCGCAAAACCCTAATCTCCAATCTCCAAGGGATAAACCTTAACCTTATACCTAAAGGATGCTCCTTGTGTGCAACGTGCACCAGTGTGAATGAACATATTTTAGTGGAAAAACTCTCCTTCCTCTATTTATACGAGAGATAAGAGAGGCCAACAATTCAATGTGGGCCTTAGCCCTTACAAGCGCTTGTAGGCAAACAAAAGAGATATTCTATGCTCTTTAAGTACTCGTGTCATGTTGGGAACTTCATCTTGTAGATTAAAGTGACCAACTATTAATATAAAGCCCACTTACATAAAGACCCCCTCAAAATATTTTATCCTTGTTGGCATTGGTGAATCAATTTTCTTTTGTAAATCATATAATATATTTATTGTTGTTTAAATACTTTCGGTATTGGAAATACCCCAATTAGTTTTTGTAATTTTATTTTTCCAAGGGATGGGATAATGATGAATAGGTTTCTATTTTTACCACTACTTGGATTTTTTTATTTTATTTTTTAATTTTAAAATTAAAATTGAAAGTTTAGATATGTCAATGTTACTACTTCTAAATGCAAGATATTTTTCTAACCCAAATCAATATTTATTCTGTGCAGGTCACATCTCCTCATATTGTAAACCATAAAATAATATGTTGAAATGCACAATAGTGTATGCCACAGTGTGACCATTTATGCCAATGCATTGATGCATGTTGGAACAACTACAGACACTTTCCTCAGGGAAAATTTGGTCATTCAATTGTGCTTTTATATTTACAATAAGTTTGTGTTCACATTTAACTGTTTCTTACAGAATTTTGTTTTTATATTGTGGTATTTTATGGTTTTGATCTACTGTGTTACCAAGAATGGCTGAGAAGAGCCACAAACTGGGAAAAATTTAGTGCTACGGTTGGCTTGGGAGTCATTCATAGGGGTCATCTTCAACAAGGATGTTCTTTGATGGCTCCTTATATTCCTTAGAATGGTGCTAATGGAGGTGGAAGTCCCTTTTTTGAGGGTGGAGCCCTATATGCCTTGGGACTTATACATGCAAATCATGGAGAAGGGATCAAGCAGTTTCTTCATGAAATCTTACACAATGAAAATCTTGAAGTATCTCATTCCTTTGAAAATATGAACTATTTTATAATAAAAAAGTTGATTCGCTATATTTTTCCAGCATGTTTTTCTCTGAAGGGAGCCATTACATATGTGTGTTGTAATTTCTACAGGTAATTCAACATGGTGCATGCTCGGGTTTGGGACTGGCAATTTTAGGAACCACCAATGAATAAATTTATGAGGATATCAAGAATATTCTCTATTTAGATAGTGCAGTTTTTAGGGAAGCTGTATGTATTAGCATGGGTATCCTTATGGTTGGGACTGTAAGTGAGAAAGCTAGTGAAATAATTGCATATTCACATGACACAACATGAGAATATTATCGGGTGTTAATTGTTTTTTATGTAACAATTAACTCTACTTTCAAATAAGTTTTTTACTTGAAGATGTTAAATTTTCTTATTTTTCCTCAGTCTACCTAGAAGATATGATTCCAATTTAGAAATGACATGCATGGGTTTGGCACTTGGAATAGCCCTTACTGTTTATGGAAGAGAAGAGGAGGTAGATACACTTATTGAAAAAATAACATGGGATCAAGATCCTATTTTGCGATATGGTGGAATGTATGCACTCATCCTGGCATACTGTGGAACAACCATAACAAGGTTATCTGATGCCTTCTCCACTTTGTTGTCTCAGATGTCAATGATGATGTGGTAAAAACTGTAATGTTGGCCCTTGGGTTTGTTTTATACTCGGAACCTGAGTAGGTGAATTTTGTTTCCATGTTTTTTATTGTGCGCATCTCGATAGAATTATATTTTTCTGGTCAAAATCATAAGTGGAATGTTTTCCATAAATCTGTAGGCAACATTACTACTGTTTCTACATTCCTGTGTTGATTTGACAAATTTCCTTGTATTCACAAACACCACAGGTTGTATCTTTTCTTTCCGAGTCTTACAATCCACATGTTAGGTATGGATCAATTATAGCTATGGGTGTTTCTTGTGTTGGTACAGGATTGAGTAAAGCCATTTCACTACCAGAGCCTCCGACATTAGATGTAGTTGATTTTGTTCAAGGAGCTTTAATAGAAATGGTTATGGTTCTTATTCAGACAAATGAATCATGTGAATCATGTGTAGGTAACTTCAGGTATGTTGTCCTTTGGAATTTACAATGGCTTAGGAGTACTTCATGGAAGTTCAAATTTTAAAAGAAAATATTTCCATCGCTTACCAAATTGTTTTCAAAATGTTGGTATATACATTTATTTCAATTTTCACCAAGATGAAATGATTTCTTGATATTGTTTCAGGTGTCAACTGGAGAAAATAATTCTCGATAAGCATGAGGATACCATGAGTAAGATGGGTGCACTTTTTGCTTCTGGTATTTTAGATGCAAACAAGTAGGAATGTAACTATTAAAGTACTTTCAAGGTGTAAGCATGATAATGACTGTTGTTATTGGAATGGCAGTCTTCACACAATTTTGGTATTGGTATCAGCTCATCTACTTTTTGGGCCTGTCTTTTGCACCAACTTATTTTATGGGGCTTAACTATGACTTGAAGGCCCCAAAGTTTGAATTTATATTTGATGCAAAACCTTCATTGTTTGATTATCCTCACCCAATGGCACCTCCAACAACCACCTCAACTGCAAAGTTGCCAACAACTGTTTTTTCAACATCAACAAGGGCTAAAATGAGAGGAAAAAAAGAAATAGATAATACAAGTACAGTTGAAACAATATCTGGTGATGATGGTAATACATTTGTATCTGCTAATGGTGTTGTGTGCTTTAGAAAGGGCCCAAACTCTAGTGATAAGGATGGTGAACCAATGCAGGTAATTAGTGTTATTATTGAGGTGTGTTTTGTGAGGATAAGCTTCTATTAAAAATGAATTATAAAAGTATTGATGAACATATTAGTGGCATTTAGTAAGTGGAGAATGGTGATTTGTGTTTATTTGTTTCTCTATTCACTAGTTTTCTTGTGTTTTTTGTAAATAGTAATGTCCTTCTTCTTGGGGTGGATCCAAATTTGGAGATTATTATTGATCGATAAAGGTCGAAAATGTGATTCATCTTATGTAGAAATTATCCTAGATTTTTTTCCCCTTAAATATTCTGGTGACTTATACATTATTGTAGATGAAGTAGCTAGTGCTCTTAAGAAGTATCAATGTAAACCCATTTTTAGTCATGGTATGGTTTCCCCTATATTTCAAATAATTATCAATACATAGTGTCTCACACAAATGGAATTCCAGCCACCTATACCCCGTCTCTTAACCGATATCTCTGTCTCTCTTGTTCATGCTTTCTTTACCATCAGTTTGCCTCATTTAGGTGTGTGGGGAGTTGGAGTACTTAAGAAATCATGATATATTTTTCATTGTGTATATCTAAGTTATAACCAATATCATGTACTTAATAACAATTTTGATCAATGTTCTCTTTATGTGTACATACTCACACTCACTTATCACTATACATTATATTTATTCATATTGGCTTATTGTTTATTCTTGCAGGTTGATAGTACATCTAACAAGAAAATGTAAGTGGAACCATCATCAAAGTTTCTTACAAATCCAGCTAGGGTTGTACCAACACAAGAAAAGTATATCAAGTTTTCTGAAAGGAGTAGATACTTACCAATTAAGTCAACACACTGAGGTTTTGTTTCATTAAGGGACACAGAGCCATCTGAAACAAAAGTACTTGTTTCGAGCGATGCACCTACATCATCTCCATCAACATGAAGTGTCTCGAATGCGAATTTTCTTGCATCCATTGTTGAGGATGGAGAACCACAATCATCAAGCCAATATCCCGCATGAGACACACATACAAACTGATGGTCAAACCTTTAGAGTTGGTGAATTCACCTGCAATGCCTTAGCAACACAATGATAATGTTTTGAAGTGATGAAACAATATTTCATGTGTAAATTGTAGTCCAACCAATATAAAGTTGGAAATTCATATTGTAATACTTGACATTTCAGATAATATAATTTATGTGGTTGAAATTATCTATAGTTGTACTTGATTACTTAGTATTGTAATTATCATATGTAACTTCGCGTTTTCATATTAGATGAACATACACATTGTATGACATTTTTTTAATTTAGTCGCAAAATCATACTAATTAATTTATGTTGATTAATAATGAACACATAAAATCAATCTAAAACTACTAAATTAGTAGTCTATATCGATTAATGATGAACACATAAAATGACTATACAACGACTAAATTAGTCGTTTATAATGATTATTAATGAAAATAAATTAAATGAATACAAACTACTGAATTAGTTGTTTATATAATGAATATGAAACTACCAAAAAAAGATAAATGATTACTGTAAATGATAAATTTGTGATTACAAATGACGACTAAATTTTGCATATATACGACTATTAATAACTGATTTACAATATCTTATAACACAATCGAAATTTAGTCATATTTCTTTTGTCATTAATTGGTTTGAAACGATGACTAAAATTTGCATATATATGACTATTAGTAACTAATTTACAGTATCTTATAACATGACTAACATTTTGGTCATTAATTGGTTTCTGAGATGATCATGCAGAAGTATATTTTGTTGTGTATTTGGTCATTAATTGGGGCAATTAATGACTAAATAAATGATTAAATTAACGATCAAATTATATTAATGACTAAATATATTACTAGACGACAAAATTGAGACAATCAATTAATGACTATGCTAAATACAACTAAAAGTTGGTCGCATTATAAGATACTGTAAACTAGCCACTTTGGTCACTCTCTAAAAAATGATCATTTATATGTAAATTTTAGTCATTATTTTAATAACTAATTAGTCATTTTGTACTAGTGACTTTACATCTCCATGTCTTTTTTTTCATCATATTATTTATTTGATACTTTATTTCTCACCATTTTATTAATATTTAATTAATAAGTTAAAATGAATGTCTTCCCATTTAATTTAAAAATCCATTTTTAACAAAGCTATCAAAACTATCGCATTCACTGTACGTCCCCATGTTTTTTTTTCATCATATTATTTGTTTGTTACTTTATTTCTCACCATTTTTATTTAATTAATAAGTTGTGCATATCTACTTCTAATCACTAAAATTAGTTGTGTATATTCCCAATTCTTCATTGCCTCTCCCCCTTTAACATTGAAATGCACATCATGATTCAATGCTATGCCCATCTAAATTTCGAACACAAATCCAAATCACAAGGGTGTAAAATAAAATCAATAATTATTCCAAAAAATATTGAAAGAGTAAAATAATGCACACTCTCTTCATCATACCTGCAATCAGAGATGAAATTTGATGTCACAAGGTGATTTTCTTGTCAAGTACAGTTAAAAAATTTGCAATACCATTAAGATGCTTCTTTCAAACTCTGAAGATGGGTCAGGAAGGTGTGAAAATTGTCAAATTTGATGGGTGGGTCTATTTTGAAATTCCAACCCTGCTCACAATGTTTTAATCGGTGGCTCTCATGGTCCGTTTAACTTGGTTGACAAAACAATCCAACTCATCATGTCTTAATGTTAAACCCTTGGCATCTCGGTACAACAACGCCATAGCAAACTACATCGGTCTTTAGCTACATGATACCCTCCATGTCATGTTCTAAGTTGATTAGCAAGTAGTGGTCAAGGATCCTTCACAAAGGTTCTCCTCCTTGAAGACTTTACTATAAAGCCTTGCGCAATACCACCAACTCTTCCATTGATACGTCCTCTCCATGGTTATATACAACGTCTTCTTTGACTATCGACACAATTCTTCTATCTCCTTTCTTACTAAGCATGACTGTAGTACCTCAGTGTCTTCTCTGATTAGAGCAAGCTCTCATATTCTTTCACTAACGTTCTCTTCTCTTTACCATGGCTTTGATACCATTTGTTGACTCTAAAAGCTTATAACATACACACATGCAAACATACATAAAGAAATAGTGAGCAAGAACACAAGGAATAGTAAACCCTCGAAGGGGAAAATCTATTAAGTTTTATTAGCCCCTATGTTACATTTAGATTACAAATGGTCCCATAGTCAACCATAACATTTATGTTAAACTCAGTCATTTTCTTCTAACCAAACACACAACAATTTATCCCTAACTTACTTCATTTCTTGTATCACAAGGAGGAGTTCAGCATTCACCCCACTTGAAGGTAGGGCCTATGACACAATTATTTGGCAAGAATTAAGAACAATAGTACCCAATACCAAAGTTAATTGGATAGGTTTTGAAAGAATATTTATGAAAATGTTTAGATATAGAAATTGGTTAGAAAATTCGAAAGAAAATTTTGGAAGCGTTTGGATAGAGAAATTAGAGGGAAAATATGAAGTACCTTCTAGTGAGTCAATAATTTTCTTATTATTTTTTATCTTATCTATTGAATCTCATATTATTTTGATTCGATGGATAAAATGAAAAAATAATAAACAAATTATCAACTTAATATATGGTGTTTAATATTTATGGAAAGGGAAAAATAACATCTTTCAGTTTATTCGTTATACATTTTGGATTATTTTTTAATGTCTTTTTGGGTATATTTTCGTGTAGAATTTGTCTAAAATCATGAAAGGCTTTATTGGAATCACAAGTTTGAGTTGCGAACTCTCTACAATCTCACTACTTTAGGAATTTTCTAAAGTGCTAAATCCATATATACACTCAAAAACCCATTTTAAACAACAAAAATAAAAAATTAACTAGAAAAAATTACTAATTCTAAACAAAAACTCCAACACCTATAATAATTCAAAAAGAAGTCGTCTACCCACGTGGAGGAATTGCCCGGACGGCCAAAAGTCGCTGGAATCCAGGGAAAAAAATTCAAAAAATCTTGTAGAGGCAATGTTTGAATGGTGTTTTTGATAGTGGAAATGGATTCAGCACCATCAAAAACATCTAGGACGCCTAAAATTTTGAAGTTTAACAACTATAACTTGGATTTACAAAAAATCCTTGCCATATTTTCTCTAAATATGACCGGAATTTCCATAACTTTCGGGGCAATTCCTTCCACTAATTAGACTAAGACATTCAAAAACACCAACCACATTTATCTAGCCAATACATAGTCTACAGTCACTTGATTTGAGCCATTATATCCCACCAGTCAACTTAAAACACCATTAACAAATTGCAAACTCTGACCCACAGCTTACTGCCATCCATTGCCTGAAAGACTAGAGAAAGGGAGAACGTGCATTTCGCATTTGCCATAGCTTGCTGCCATCCATGGCTTCTCGTTAAGCGTGGCAAGAGGCATGTCGCAGTTGTGTCTAAAATAAATGAATGACTTACAACGTGTGGGATGAATGAAAAAAACACTAAATGAGCGACGATCTCGTATCATTTTTTAATTTCCTTGCCTGCAAGACAGCAAAAACACTGCAGTTTGAGGGGGGATGCTTCATTCTCGTCAACATCCACGCACGTGCATGGCAGTGGCAGAATGGTGGTTACTGGTAAACACAGGATCGATACTCCAACTCAGTTGGAAGTTGGCCCAGAGGCTCTCTGCCCCGGGATATGAAATCCCCTTCAAATCTGGAGCCAGTGCACGCTCAGACATCGCTCTAATTAAAAGGAAAAAGTACCACGTCGTTCATTCGATTCAAAATGGCTGCGTGTGATTTTTCACTCAACAATAAGCATTGAACATCGAGAGTAATTTAATTTATCATTTTAATGTTCTTGTTATTGTTGTGTTTTGCTGAGATTATATATGTTTTAATTTCAGATTTTATATATATAAATATATTTATTAAAAAATAATAATAATTATATTATATTTATTTTAATAACAAAAAAATGATTTGAAGGTTATTTTAGTTGGTTGAGTCTCTAAGTTAAAGTATTTTTTCTATTTAGAAATCATTTTGTGGTTGAGTCCCGGGGAAGTGGGGATAGGCTTTGCGTTTGAGTCCTTCCTAGTAGATCGAAAAAGACAAATACACTAACAATAATTTAATTTATCATTTTAATGTTTTTGTTTTGTTTTGCTAAGATTATATATGTTATTTTAAGGGTTATTTAAATTATATTTTAATTGTATAAATGAATTTAGTGTTAGTATTAAAAAGAAAAAAGGAAAAAAATCATGAAAAAGTATAGATTTAAATTACCTAAATTTGTAATTTTTACACATTTTTTTCTAAATTTTAAACAAAATTGATCTAAAATTATATTTATTAAAAAATAAAACTACACTTATTTTAATAACAAAAATTATGGGTTTTAACCTTGAGGGTTACCTTAGTTGTTTGAGGCCCAAAGGTTAAAACACCTCTTCTATTTAGTGGTCAGGAGTTTAATTTTCTAGACACTCTTGGGGATCGGCTTTATGGTTGAGTCTGCAGGAAGTGATTCTTTGGAGTAGAGGTACAAATAATCTCTGTGTGGTTGAGTCATCAGGAAGGAAGTGATTCTTTGGAGCTGCTTCTTTGGAGTAGATAGTGATTCTTTGGAGCTACTTCTTTTGAGTAGATTTGTCTGGTACAAATAATCAGTGGACATAGTTGTCACCCAAGCTGCTTTTTTGGAGTAGATTTGTCTGTGGACATAGTTGTGGCCCATCTCTATGGACGGTAAACCACACAAATATATATATATAATAAAATAAAATAATAAATAATAAATAATAAAATAAAATAAAATAAATAAATAAAAATAAAAAATAGGCAACTACAAAAATTTATTAATTATTATTTTTAATAATAAAAATTCATGAGTAGATCAGTTGGTTTGAGTGAGGTTTAGTTTCCACTAGGCCTTGGTTTCAAACCTCATGAGAAAGGTTGAAGATGAAAGTCACTTTGGAAGAATTAAACTATCCCAAGGAGTGTCTGGGCTCTATCTAGCCTCACACAATCTTGATAATGACATGTTATTATAGATTGATCATTCTTTTTCCATTCAAGTGTCCCACTTAAACTCAATATCTATATATATAAACTTTTAAAATAAAGATTATTTTAAAATAATTATATATTACAATTTTAATTATCAAAATTTATAATTTTAATAAAAAAAATCATAAATTATTACTGTAAAATTCTATTAATTAAAAAAAAAAAACAAACAAACATCATTTTTACCTTCCTAAATATCTACCACAGGTAAGACTATTTTCTATGTAACACTTCAAGTCATGACCAAAAAAGCAAGAATAATAACCACAATGACTAATTCAAAATTTGTGACCCACAAAAAAAAATTACAACTGAAGCACACTCGAGAGGATAAGCATTATAGACTGAACAATATACCAACAATGACCACCATGAACCATATCAGTTTTGTGTACAAGACCAAAAAATCTACGTGTCTACCAATTGTACATCCAGAATTGCAAGCCACTAGAAAAACAAGCCACGAGAGAATAAAATGTTCCACCAGCGAAATCTACATGCGTTCATGCCAAAACCCCCCACTATACCCTCAATCAACACATATGTCGAATGCACCAACTCAAAGAGAAGCAAGGTAAGGGAGGGCACCTTACCACCCTTCCCACAAAAAAACGTATTTTGACACTCCTGGAGCCAAAAGGGGGCATTTATAACCGTTTAATACCGTCGTACACATTCTTATGTATTTCTCCAAACACAATCTTAAAACCACTGTAGAGGGACTGGAACTCTATTGATGGTTGGCACTAATACTAGTAAAAAGTATAATACCACTTTAACACAATCTTAAAACCACGGTAGAGGGATTGGAACTCTATTGATGATTGGCACTAATACTCAGTAAAAAGTATAATTCTAAAAAGTATAACTCTAATAATTAGTATAATCATATTAAAAATATTATAGTTTAAGTTTTATTTCCATTTATTATTGATAAATATACAACAAAAAAAACTATTATTGAATTTAAGTTTTTGTGATTTATATCAAGTTTTTAGAAAAGATTTTTCTGCATTATTTTTTTAGTAAATTATTCTTATTATATATTATTAATGATTTAAATTTTGTATTTAATTAGATAGTTTTAAGTTTATGGCTTAGTGATTTAAGTTTATATTTATTTTAATAGTTTTATTAATAAGGTCTATTAATAAGTTATAAAAATAATTTATTGTTATAGTAATAACTATAACAAATCTAACTTACAATTAACTATTTAATTATATATAAATTTAATATTAACTTTTTTATTAAATATAATTAAAACCAACTTACCATTGATTAACTAAATTATATAAGTTTAATATAATATTAAATATTTGACTATATAATTTTTATATAAATTTAATATTAGCCTTTTTTATTCCTATTAATTAAATACATTACTTTATTTATATATGATAATAGATATTAAACTAATTTACAATTAACTAACTGAATATTTATTATATAACTTTAATATAAGTCTTTTGGTAACTAATTGATCCCTATTAATTAAATATATACATTACCTTATTTAAATATGATAATAGATATATAACTGATTTACTAACTATTTAACTAGTTGTATCTTCCTGTCCCTATCCCTTGGTCCAGTTTGGTTAGCCATTTCCCAGTCAAATATAGCGGTTAGCCAATCTAGTTGCCCAGTCCAATAGAGTAGTTGGATGATCTGCTCTCTCTATTTAACATGCAGCGATGATCTAGTTCTTCAACTTGTCCTGGCGATGAACCAAACTATTTAACTAATTATCTTTTCCTGTCCATATCCCTTTGTCCAATCCAGTTAGCCATTTGCCAATCAAATATAGCCGTTAGCCAGTCTAGTTGTCGTCCTGTCCATATCCCTTTGTCCAATCCAGTTAGCCGTTTGCCAATCAAATATAGCCGTTAGCCAGTCTAGTTGTCGTCCTGTCCATATCCCTTTGTCCAATCCAGTTAGCCGTTTGCCAATCAAATATAGCCGTTAGCCAGTCTAGTTGCCGAGTCCAATATAGTCGTTGCCTCGTCAAATATAACCTTGGATGATCTGCTCTATCAAATTAACATACAGCCAAGATCTCGACGAACCACACTCGTAATATGTTTCCTGCCAAAAATTCTTCTCAAAATAAACTATTACTAACTAAAATATTTACAACTAAAGTAATTTTTTTTTAAATTAATCATACTATATATTGTCTATTTTTTTCACCTCCTTTTAACATCTGTCTCTGCTCTTTTACCCACCAAATAACATCTATTTTGATTAGAATGAGATGAATCTCATACACGAGCCGAAACAAACATACACCACCCACGTTGCGCAGTCGACTTTTGCTGGGCAAATCCTTCCATGAATCAACAACGTTGGCTTTTGAAAGCGAAAGATCGCACGTTCATATTAAGGCTGGCAGCATACATGAATCGCTCGTTCATATTAAGGCTGGCAGCATACATACATAAATGTCTGGATGCGGTACGTTTAAGCAGTATTGCCTGGTATATCACACGTATAGAGAATGTGCAATTTTGACTGGTTAATCAGTTTTCTTGCGTCCAACTTTCTGCGCCCATGCGAATAGTGTTAAACTCACACTACCAACAGTTATGAACGAGTGAAAATGTTTGTAGCACGTTGCCAGTAAGATTTATATGCGTTATATGAATACAGAGCGAATTACAGTTATTGGATGGAGAGAAATGGTCAGGAGAGGTGTTTTTTTTTTTGTAATACAGTTATTGTAGGGAGAGAAATGGTAAGGAGAGGTGGTTATTTTTTTTTGGCCGTAATAGTTTTGCAGTAAACATTATGGGCATGTTTTATTCTTTCTTTTTTCTTTCTTTCTTTTTCTTTTTTTCTTCTTTTCTTCTTTTTTTTTTTTTTTGGGTATATTTTTGCATCTTAAAGGCAATTGTTAGTATTATTAATTTTGATTTTATTTAACCCTTAAGAATCCGAGGTCTTGGTAAAATTTCTATTCTTTACAACCAACATATAAAACAATTTTTTTAAAATTAGGTATGCTTTGAAAATCCCTAAAAAATTGGTGGTCATTCTAACATCAAATTTTTTAAATTTATTAAAAGTCAATGCAACCTAACAAACTCTCTAACACACTACAGTGGTTGATAAGCATTCAAACAAAGCATATGTTGAACATATTCCCTTGAGAATCAATCATATTTTTATTAATATTTATTTATGTTTCTTATTATTTGTTTTTAATGTTTGGTCTTACTAGAATAATTTTTTCATGATTCTTCATTATTCAGTTGATGATGGTTGAAGACTTGGGATGACATGATCCGAAAACTATGACATGATGACATGTGATTTTATCCGAAAAACATTTGATATAAATCATGAATCACGGAAGTCTACATTTTGATAAAAATTCTAGTTGTAAGGAGGTCTAGTCCCCCTAATTCAATCATTTTTGTAATATTGTATTTATAGGATTACCAAGATGAAGTTTTGATATGAGATGAACAATATGTATATCAATATTCATCGACATATAGGTTAATTGCTTTTGTTCTAAGTGATGTTGATATATTTATTGCTTAAGATATTGGCTTTTGCGATTAGGATGTCGATAAAACATCCTTGTAACATGAATACTTACCATACATTCAGTTCTATCTTGTTTTATAGTGGGAAGTAAGTCTTCTTTAGATATTTATGTTTCTGTATTGATGGTTAAAAATTTATTTATAGAGATAGTTCATTGAAATTTTTTAGTTCAAAGGCTTAAGGTCTTTTGTCTTCCACCCATGGAAGTTTCACTTATGATGAGTCTTTACGAGACTATTGTTGGTAAGATATGGAAAATATATGGTGTGATAGATGATGTCTGTAGCATCATAGGGGTTAAATAAGTCTACCTAACATCCCCCACCCCATGACACTTTTTGGGATTTACATCCACATTGAACATTACACGCCATAGATGGATGTTTACACTTTGGAGTCTCTATTGTTATTCTTCTATTTGTATATGATATTATCCTTATGTCTCACTCGATGTAGGGTCTCTAGAGACAACTAGATATCTTATTTTCCTTTTGTAATATTCATAAGCCTCACATTAATTTCAAGAAAATAAATGTTTTGGATTTTAACGTTTCTAGAAAAGAGGCTAGTGATGTTGTCTTAACACACAAAAGTGATAGGATTTGAGGTTGTTTTCTCATGTGTATATCCAAAGGGGTTTTCTTCTCCAAACCACACTTTAGTTTGACTATAGTCACAAAGGATATACTAAATAAGGGGTATGCAGATCTTACAACCCTTGAAAAATAGTGTTTCCATATTTACTTTTAGGACATTTATACAAAGATTTGTTT
This sequence comes from Pinus tabuliformis, assembly GCA_031772625.1. Lineage (NCBI taxonomy): Eukaryota > Viridiplantae > Streptophyta > Pinopsida > Pinales > Pinaceae > Pinus > Pinus tabuliformis. The sequence goes on along the minus strand of CM062814.1, from coordinate 430,479,094 downwards.
TTTTCATGCATTGGTCACACCTATGCTCTTGTATGGTCGTGAGGTTTGGGACTGTAATTTTGGGGTGTAGACCAAAGCTAGTTAGAGAGAATTTTTATCACATATTTATCCCCCATGCCATCATCCTTGTAGAATTTTTGCAAACATGTGGTGACAAATAAATGCAAACTTTTAAGGATGGGAGACTCCCAAAGTGTTAATTATGGAAAATATTAAGATGAAAATTTATCTTAAAGTGTAAAAACTTTGGTGAATTTTACTAGTCCTTAATATGCAAATTGTAAAATGTCTTGTGATAATTTAAAAAAATATTCAAATTTATAAGGATTTTATATACCTATAAATTTTTGGTGATAAGATAAAATAATTTAATGCTATAGAATTTGGGTGAATCATTTTTAGAAAAATGGAAATTGATGAATCTCCTTTTTGGGTAGAAACATGGAAAATTATCCCATTAGTGAAATTTAGCCCCTAATATTTTCCATGGTGATAATCTAGAGTATTTGTATCTTGGTCTTAGTTCTTCTATGGAGTTGTGAGGGATTGTGATTGATTCATGCTCTTATGTGAGAGCCTCATTGTCATTTTATCTCTTTAAACTCGATATTGGGACACCATTGTCACTTATTCTTTCTTTGGATGGCTTTGATCTCTCCAAGGGAGAGAGAATTAAAGGTATTCATTTTGAGATCCACAAACATTATCTCTAATCCACATGGTTTGAGCCTAGAGGGTCACTATCTTTAAAGATAGTAGCACTACATAGATGTACATCTCTATATTAGTGATGGGTTTGCCCAACCTCTATGATACACTAGACTCCATTAGCCATCTACCTCATGGGTTTTTATACCTCATGTTAGAAGTTGTTCCCACCATCTTTGAATGGAGATATATTGATCTGAATTGGATCATTATATTGTTTTCCATCCATCTCAATGCATTTGGACTGGAAAAAGTGGAGGAATAAGCTCACGGGACCATTTTTATCGGTGGGACCCAATTTGGCGAAACAGGGTTTGAAACCTTCCGGGAGTTTTTTTAGGCATCAAATGACATTTTTTGGGGTTAAAACTTTGTCGCTTTAGCGCCACACTTTTTCATGCTATTCTACACATGGAAACATTTCCAACGGCACAAGAAGCGCATCAATTAAAGTCCATATGCAAAATTTATGCCACTTAGAAGTTGACCTTCCTGTTTTCACACCTATAGTTAGGGAGGATGTTGCATCAACCCCCATTATTCATGGAAAAGGGGATAACCACGTGTTTTTTTATGTAAAAGACTCTAGAAGATTTTATTTTGTAACTCTAGTTAAGAATTGATGTAGTCAAACTTAACGACTAGTTGGCTATCGAGCTATGTTATAACCGAGCCACTAGGAGGAAGAGGCATTCCATTCTTTCGAGAGCATTTTGTTCCATAGTTGAGCAAAGATAGCCAAGAGAAATAGGAGGTAGAGCACATAGAGAGGATCTATGCACTATAGCAAACCACAAACCACGTGCATTACTTATTTATACCTGCAACCATATTTCTAAACTGAGAAGGAGAGCAAAGCGGCCTCACCTTCGAACTGGGTTTTCTCCTGAAAGGGTTTCCAAGAGAACATATCTTATGTCTTATGTGTGTGTGAGATTATTTTTTCGTTCTCTACTTTTCTGCATAATTTCCATTCACATGCATGCACTAATTACAGTTAAATCCAGAGATCTTAAGTTTTAATAAACTGTAATAGTGTAGAATTTGCAAAGTTTTAATATAATATTATTAGATTTGTTGTGATGAACTGTCCAGTGCAATATCCAGGACAATTTACAGATCATATATGGCCATATCCCTTAAAAGGACTATATTTTTCAAAGCTACTCCTTAGATATTAAGATCAAGCAACACTTTGCTTTCAATTCTCTCCCTTGTATGAGATCAAAGGATGGTTTTACTCTCTTTAAGGATTCACTTGGCTCTCTCCAAGATTTTATGGTTTATGAGAATCATGTATGGTTATCCGTCTTCCTTTGTGATATGTTCAAACTTCAACATTACATCTCTGGAACTGATTCCCTTAATGGGGAAAGCAACAAGTTGATTACTTCCTTCTCCTAGATCTCTTCCATTAGAAAGAAGTAGTCTCTTGTCACAAGCTCATATGGTATGCTTATGATATGGTTCAAGCACAATGAGTCTCTTTACCTTGTGACTATCATATGGTTATTTGCAACCTTCAGTGTTAAAAGTGCCTCCCTAGGGAAACATGCTCCATTTGGGGTACCTTTCTTTTCATGAGATTCTTCTTTATTTGTCGTTCTATTGGGTTGGCCCTTTGCACATGTTTTTTCCTTCTTATTGATGGTTTATTTTCTTCCTTTTATGTGTTCCCTATAATGTGTCTTTTCTCCCCTCTTGCCTTCTTTACATTGTACTACTCATAGTTATGTGTGTCAATTTTAACCTTTAGTGAATATAATATATGAACTCAAATGTGCCTACCTTTGCATTAAACTAAATAATGCTAAACATGAAACTCAAATGTTCTTACCTTTGTATTTACTAACCTAGTAGAGTAATTATTTATTGTCTCAATCAACACCTTTGATGCTTCTTTTCTTAAGTTACTCGAGAGTCAATGATATCTGCTTGGTTGTAATTAATGTGCATATGCAACAAGCATTTTGATGTGCATAGCCAAAAATATATCCCTCCACCAAGATTGCGATTTCTTTCCACATTAATATTAACTAAAAATAAAATCACTCAAAGTGTGCTCAATGTATAATTAATTATAGATTTAATTTTATTCCAGTATTATATTAAATTCTAACTAAATAAATCCAATCTTAGCAATAAACACAACATGTATTTAATGGTGCTTCATTGATCTAAATCACTAATCAATCCTTTATGCATGTTTAAAAAAACATACCTTTAAAACTAGTGAATCTATTTTTTGAGATGAGCATATACTTGTGTCAATGAGATAGGAATGGGAATGTGAAATTGAACATAATGCTAATGAAATTAGTAAATTTATGTCTTATACTATTAAAAGGGTAAGGCATATTTTTACTTTTCATAAATACAAAATCTCACATTAGTAAAGGTAAGGCTTCATTTATAGTAGTGTTCATCGTCAAACTCCTTTGTATTATAAATTTCACAAATACTCCAATTTTGAAGTGTTTTGGGATTAGTTTAGTGACCAATTTTCATTATGGTTCACCTGGTTATTATTTTTAATTTTAACAATATAAGCTCATACGGAAAAATAGTTTCGATCTAAAATTTGTATACTATTTCAACATTTCTCATTGATGACTTTATTTGTCATCTCAAGTTGTATATTTAAAATTCATATAAATATAATATTTGATGTTATCCACATTATTAGTTTGATTATCTTATTTTATATCCCAATAGATAAGCTAAGATTTATAATTCTAGATAAGCTAAGATTTATAATTCTAGCCAACCTCTTTTGACCATATTTTGACCATATGGCGGAGCCTCCTTATCCTTAATCAACTTGATTAGTATACGATTCTAATATCAATATCTAATCATGGATTTATACTCCAATAAAGTACAACTTGAGAAAGAGGTAAAAGGTGTTGCATTTTAGCTTTAAAATATAAGTTATAAAATATTTTAAAAATTGCTCAATTTTATTCCAGCTCTTAGAAGAGTTGTTTGAAGCCCAAACTTCAAAATAATATAGAATGACTATGACAACAAAAGTTTTGAAGAATAGTTTGCGCTTATGTGAATCTTTAGATGTTTCTACCATTATTTTTAAGAACATAATAAGGTTTCGAATTTCCATTTATTTTCTTCTAAACACTATGGTTTTAATTTAAATGGAAAATTGGAAAAACATAATAAGGTTTCGAATTTCCAATTATTTTCTTCTAAACATTGTGGTTTTAATTTAAATGGAAAATTGGAATCGAGGGCAAAGTAGTGTGATATTGAATCTCTTTAAAATGTTGTTACCACCATACAAAGTTCGAGGATAAATTCTCTTCTTAAATTTAATTACTATAATCCTTGTTTTATCAATATGAATGGGAAGCTTATATTTTCACATAATAGATGGAAACATTAAGTTGCTTGTGAATATTTTCAGTGTTTTTGTTTGAAGATTTATGTGGTTGGGTTTATCAAAATGGAAAATTGGAGAGTGATCCAAAATTTCTATTGTCAATATTTATTATAATAATAAACGATATCATTAACATATAAGAGAAACATGACAAGAAGTTCAATCATCTTAAAACCAACACACCCCTCACATTCTAACATTGCTCAAGTTTATCAATAAGATGCCAAAATGGATGGGAGAAATCTTAGTATGGATATTACAGCATCAACCATTCATCATACATTTCATCTTATAAAAAAGATTTTCATAGAGCCTTAGCACAACCCTATTGAACTCATGAGGGATACTTGGATTTGTTATGTTATTTTCCCTAGCTTGGCTCTAGACATAGTACCTAAGTATTTTTTAAACAAATAAAACAAGATGACTAGTTGTAACATGTTGACTCTTGAAACCAACTTATCCTTCAACCCCCTTTATTGTTTTTCCCACCCATAGAATAATTTTTCTTTCTAGAATCAAGCTAAATAACTTTTTATAAAAGGGAATATTTGTGATAGTATGATAATTGTGGGATCATTCTTCTTCCAAGATTTGAAAATGGCAATAATTAAACGTTCAATACATATATAGGGAACCATTTCTTAACACATTGATTAAGATCAAACTCCCCAAGTTTTAATATCTTAACTTGTTAACCCTTAATATCTTTAGCTTTTCCATTTGTAAGACACTTTAAGGCATAATAATCCTTTCATTAAATTTGGAATAATTTCAATCTACGAATATTTAGAGATAGGTCGAAATTGGGATTCTAATGTGGGAAATTGGGATTTCTAAAGTGAAAATTTTGGTTCTAAATGTGGCAACATTAGTTTCAAAGCTTGCAACATTAGATTTAAAATGTGTGAAATCAGAATCTAAAAATGTGAAAACAATTCCAAAAATGTGAAATTCTAGTTTGAGAATGCCAATATCGAATCCCTAATTACTACAGGGTTTAGTGATGATTGTTTTTCATTGTTATATATTCTAACAACATAGCATGACCCACTCAATATACATTGAAAATAATAAATGTTATTGGATTGTAGGAGACTAATAATATGAAAATCAATATTTTTTAACTCAACAATTAATATATTAAGCATAGCATGCATTAACCACCTTATAATTGAAAATAAAAAATATTTTTAATAATTAGAGAAATCTTCATATATTGTCATGTATTCATTAATTAAAAATCTTTATGGAAAATGGTAGAAATTTCCAATCACATTTAATCTAAATTCATTCAAAGTATTTAAATGGATTACACATCATCTACAAATGCTCAAGTTTCCTGCTAAGGTGTAGCTCAAGTATTGTGAGGAAAATTTGTTACCCTCCCCACTCAGGTTAAAATCCTACATTGTGACATGTTTTCTCTTAGTGGGTTGAATATTGATGAGCTATAAATGTAACACCCATGTTTGCATAACATAATTGTACATACTTATTATATAGGCTACTAAGTTGGATCGTATATACAAGGGACAATACATGTAATGTAATTGATGTACATAATATTAAAAATAAAATACATTGTCAGTTGCATGATAGGGGGGCTAAAATGATAGGGGAACGATTCCACAAGAGGGTAATGAGAGGGAGCTAACGGGGCCTAGAGGGGCCGAAGAAAAATTAATGATTTTTTTTAAACCCATTGACGGTGCTAGATTCCGCCAACATTTCAAGGGGATCTCCCTGATGTGAAGTCCCAATTAGACCTCAAACCATTTGGTGTAGGATTCTGTTGGCTTGTTGGGGCCTAACCCAAGTTCGGAGTTAATTAGCCAAACAAATCCATGTACTACTGGCCCTTTCGACAACAATCCGCAGAGCACGGACTGAGGTCTCATCCGAAGTAGTATGGGGGGGGTGTTGGAACCAGGTTTCTACACCGTTGAGATGTCTGAGGGGTTGATTCATTCCAACTATTAGTTCCTTCGCTCTAGTTACTTTGCGCACTTCCCTATCCTTCGCGCCCTGATATATTCACCTTCATGCAGCCCTAACCAAGGGCTATGGGGCTTTCGTGTTGCTAGAGCCACTCTCTGCACTATTCCCCTAAGTCACACCTGAGATCTTACTTATCTTCTTACACTAGTTAGTTATCTTCGTGTAAATGGATGCCTTATGTTATATTTATTTATACATCACATTCATATGAGTTCGCGCAGAAAATAAACAGTAAACTTACAATTCATACCCAATAATACATAAAACAGGAAAAGATACACATAAATATGATAAAACTTCTCTTTATTGATGCTTCCAATGGTTACAGACTCGACCTTCCTTGCGCACTCAGCTGCAGGGTTTCACGCACTCAATTGCGGACTACTAGGCCTCTGCGCACCCAGTTGCAAAGCCTTTTCCTACTCTAGAACCCAAAGACACAATTTACACTTGACTCAACGCTTCATCAATCCCTTACACTGATCATGCTTCTTTGTTTTTTCTACACTTAGAGCCTTGCTCTATTTATACAATCCCATGGTCCGCGAACCATGGGTAGATCTTTCAAACTGACATTACATTACAAAACCAAGGGCAGACAACCCTGTGACTCTATTATGACTTCGCGCTCCGCGCCCACAAATCGCGGAGTCTTTACAATGGACTTGGTCAAAACATGGGCTTTAAGCCCCAAAACATGCTTTGGGGGGATTCCACGTCCAACAGGTCCCTAACAAAAACATCGTGACTCGCCCTCGAGTCACTCTGTCGATGCGGAGACTTTCGCGCGAAGTCCCTCCAACTCTGCTCGAACCGCTGCAAGGTCGGCAGCGCACTAAGCGACTGCCTATTGAATCTCCTGTACCCATTGTTCCGAGATCGCGGTGTTGGAAATACTTCCCTAGATCTGTTCCTGCGTCCCCTGCCTCCATTTAAAGTCCTGTGCCTTCATCCGGCTACTTGGAGCGCGAAGACTATGCTTCTGTTAGCTAGTCAGATAGTCAGGCCACTCGTGTAGGGCTTCAATCGAATTCCATTCACTTTGCCTAGGAAAGGTTCTCCATTTAGCTTTACCAGTTGCACCACGCCTCCATCTGTGACGTCCTTAACAATGTATGGCCCCAGCGAATGCATTTTGAACTTTCCCAGGAATTTATCAAACTTACTGTCATACAATAACACTAAATCATTTACCTTGAAGGTGCACAACTTAATATGGTGATTGTGCTAGGCCTTCTCATGTTGCTTTTGTATTTGCTGATGGAAGCCAGCCAGGAACCCTTCCTCTTCAAGTTCTTCCAACTGCATGAGCCTCTATTCCAGGGCTTCGTGGTCTGTCATACCTATGAGCGTTATGCACAGACTAGGCACAATATACTCCATTGGCATGACAGATTCCACGCCATAAACCAACCGGAAAGGTGTCTGTCCCATCAGTTTCTTGCACGTTGTTCTATAAGCCCATAGTACTACAGGTATGCGCAGGTCCCAATCACTCCGCTACGCGTTGCATACTTTGGTCACCGCAGTTTCCAGTATTTTGTTAAATGCTTCTACTGTCCCATTGGCTTGGGGGTGATACGGTGTGCTTTTTTTATGATACACTTAAAACTCTTTTGTCAGCGCGCTGATTGTTTCGTTCAGGAAATGTGTACTGCGATCACTCATCAAGATCTTCGGACATCCAAATCGAGTCAATACGTGTTGGAATAAAAACTTTACAGATGTGGCAATCGTGCAATCTTTTACTAGTTGCACTTCAGCCCAACGAGTTAGGTACTCTATCGCAGTGATAATGTATCTCGCACCCATCTTTCCTTGAGGTTTGATAGGTCCTACAAAGTCGATTGCCCACTTTTCAGAGGCCTGCAGCATCATTTGCGGATTCAAAGGCATCTCATCCCTCCGCGATGGTTTACCTATTCTTTGACATCTATCACAGGCCTTATAATGTGCTTTTGAATCCTGATGAAGGGTTGGCCACCACAACCCTGCGTGGAGAATCATCTTCGCGATCGCTCGCCCCTTATAGTGTACTCCTACAATGCCCCCATGTGCTTCCGCGAGGATCTAACTTCGTTGGAATTCAGGTACATACCTTCACAGTATCTCATAATTGCCCATCTTATATAGGTGCCCCTCGATGACAGAAAAATTTTCCACGTGCACCACCAATTCCTTCTTCTACTAGATGGAGTATTCTTTTGGTGCAGTTCTCGTCATCAAAAAGTGGATTATATCTTCAAAGTGTCCATCTGCTACGTGTACCACAAAGAGTTGTGCGTTAGGTAATCCTTCCTCCAAACTAGTAGGTTCCTCTCCCGTCTCAATGCGCGACAAGTGATCTAGTCGCGTGTTTAGGCATCCAGGCTTTACAATGACCTCAAAATCATATTCTTGGCATAATAAGAGCCACCTGCATATGCGCCCCCCCCCCAACACGGGCTTATTGACCAAGTATTTCAGCATGGAGTGATTTGTATACATCTTGAAGTGTCCTCCTAACAAATAGTGCCAATATTTTTGGAGCGCGTACACCATAGCCAATCCTTCGCATTTAGTTGTGGAATAGTTATTTTCGGCTTTAGACAACCTGCGGCTCACAAACACGATAGGGTGATCCAAGCCATCTCCACCATCCTGTGTTATACCGCTCCCAGCGCTATACACAATGCGTCAACATGGACATGAAACTCCACATCCCATTTTAGGAAGACCAGGATTGGTGCAGATGCAAATTTCTCTTTTAGTACATCTAGGCTCTTCATGCAATCATCATTCCAGCGGAATGTGACATCCTTTTTCAACAGTTTCTCCATTGGAGCGATGATCTGTGCATAGCTTTTGATGAACTTCTTGTAGTACCCCGTATGTCCCAGGGTAGCGAGCAGCTGTTTGACACTTTGCGACGCTTCCAAATTCAGAATCACTGCAATCTTTGTGGGATCTACCATCAGTCCCTGTTTGCAAACCACATCTCCCAACAGGTTCCCAAAGGGAACGAGGAATGTACACTTCTTGAGGTTCAGTGCGATTTGGTGTCGTCGACAGGTATCCAGCATCAAGCGTAAGCCTGCTACATGGTGCTTAGCCAATCCAAATACAGTCCAATCATCCAAATAAACCTCCAAGAACTTGTGGATATATTATTTGAATGTTGCAACAACTATGCACGAAAAGATGGTCGGCGCGTTCTTTAACCCAAATAGCATAACAGTGTATTGAAAGCAGCCCCATTCAGTTGTGAAGGTTGTTTTACTCCTATCTTCCGGTGAAATTTTGATCTGGTGGTACCCTGAGAATCCATCAGTGAAAGAATATGCTTCCCGCCCCCCAACATTTTCCAGTACTTCATCTGCGAACGGAGTTGGGAATTGGTCATGCACACATGCATCATTCAATTTTCTGAGGTCCGCGCATATTCTTATCTCGCCCTTCTGCTTCTTTTCCTGCACTACCATAGGGCTTACCGAGTCGGATTCTTCCACTAGCTCAATGATTCCAGCTGCGAGCATTTTGTCTAGTTCTACGTGGACCTTTTCCTTGTACTTCAGATTCAAGCGGTAAGGCCTCTGCTTAACTGGCTTCGCATCGAGTTTTAAGGTGATCTTCATCATTCCTAAAATGCCAACGATTCCCTTCAAATCCGTGATCTTGGTCGGGAATAAGTCTTGGTACTCACGGAGGAACTCAGTGACCTTATCCACTGTTGTGTCATCCCAGTAGTCGTCGAGCGTTGCATACTTAGGTTTGACTTTTGTACCAATGTTCACCTGCTTTGACTTTACCGACGTGGTTATGTCAGGGTCTTCAATCAATGGCCCTTGAACCTCGCGATAGCCTTAATTTTCTGGAATGTTAAATTTTTGTGGATCTTCGTCATCTTCTTCAGTATTCACGTTGTAACACTCCCGCGCATAGCTCAGTTGGGTCACCCATTCAGGCTGAATAACTTCTATTGGCTCCTGGGGTATTTTAAATATAGTTGGTTTTACCGCTTGTAGCACCTCATCAACAGTATCCCACCAACAATCCTCAAATATGAAGGTTAACAAGAACCCTTCGCACAAGATATCCCATTCACTCGTCACATGGCGGAGCTCCATCTCTATATACCAGTTCATGGGTATAACATCTAGGGTATGATAGAACAGGTGCACCCACTCAGGTTGCGGCTCTTCCCCATAGACCTTTGTCCACTTGGTGAGGTGTGTACGCGGATCATCCCGTCTGTCATATTTGTCTTTCAGTCACATATGGGGCTTCCCAAACCGTATGTGCATCATTCTCTTGCATTCACGCCATTCCTCAAAGCTTCCTTGTTGCGTACCCCACCACCTCACGGGCGTAGCGCATAGTACCCATTTCAAAGCTTCGAAACATTGTTGTTTCGGCACCTCTCTTTCAAATCTGTTCAAGAAGTCATCTACCTCACTTAACCCATCATACGTAGGTAGATCCCTTACCTCCATTGATATGCAGTGCAGCAATCTCGTCATCATGTTATAGTTTAATATGGTTACCTAGTGTAATTTGTTCTGCCATTGCTCTATCTCTTCGTCAAAATTCGATGTACAAGAGCTTTCCCGCTCCCATGAGATTCGTCCATCCATGGTGGGATTCACCCAATCTTGCTCTCGCACGGTTATCTTGTAGATGCAGTCCAAGTCGTCATTGCTTTCATAGTCGCGCACTGGTTCCATGTAGCGTAATCCTTCTGTAGGGTCCAAACATACAACTACGTGCAACGACTTTTTCTCAAAAATCATCTTACACTTCTTCAGATTTATCACCCCATTCATGTCAGTGGCCCAATCTATTCCTAATAGCGCAAGGTAGGGATTGCTGTCATCAATAATCTCTATCACTTCAAAATCTACCAGTGCATTTTCTCCTTCGATATCTACAGTGATTCCCTGCAATCTTCCCATAGGTAGGATCTTTTGTTAGTTCACCATTCATAGTTGGATAGGAGACCATTGCAGTGTAGGCCTCCCCGTGCGCTCCCATGTCTACCTCGGCAGAACATTTGCGTCCGATCCTAGGTCCAGAATCACTTGGTCCATCTCATATTCTCCAATTTACACAGTCAATCTCATCTCCCTTCCCATCCTCATCGCGTGCTTTCCGATCTTCCAGACTACACATGGTTCTCCTAGCGTGGTCCCAATGCATCTATTTATAAGTTCCTGCAGGCCCTTTACAGCCTTGCTGTCGCGCAACAACTTCATGCATGTTTTCAGGAACGTCGTGAGCATCGATGGGTCCATTTCCGACTCCAGTCTCTCTTTTCTTCCTGAAGTGGAGGCATCGGCGAAGCTCTTCCTAGCTACCATGAAGGTTTCCTTAGTGCGCTCCAAATCAAACTCTAGCTCTTTTGTCGGAGCCTTGCAAACCCAAGTACTATCCTCAGGTTGCTTGCCTTTATCATACCATGTTGTACTTCCACTTCGGAGCACAATGTTCACAATAGGTTCTTCCTCATGCGGCTCAGACCTCATTATTTGTAGGTTCTGAGTCAGGGGAGGTTGGAGCGCTCCTTTATCGTGAAACCTCTCTATTACTGTGGGGCAATCCTCCGTATCATGATCAAATAATGCACAATACAAGAATGACAGACACGTTAAATTCGTACAATCACAGACATAATGTCCTGGCCCTTCGCAATTGTAACATATCAGCTGTCCGTGACCTCTTCCAAGTCGTCCTCCACCTCGACCTCGTCCGCGCCCCTGAAATCTGGTTCGCACCATCCCTGCGTTCTGGTTAAGGGGCCACGTTTCGGCCTGAAATCTGTAGGTGGGAGTCCTATCCATCATTAGTTCATAACTCCTATAGGTACACTCATCATGTCCCACTTATCTATAGAAATTATAAAACAACTGCTTCGAATTCTGCGTGTACTTCTACAATAGATGGTATTTATCCGTAGAATTCTTTCCTCCTATTTGACAAATTCTGCACCACAACGCAAGCGCTGCGCTAGGTCTTGCTTGTGCCTCTGGTCTCAATGGAATTGATCCTCCTCCCGAGAGGTAATTTTCGAACACTGGGTAGTGGTCCTTGTCATGTCCCTGACCCTTGCACTTTACGCACCATACCTTGTCGCGCACTTCTAGGCAAGTTGCCATGTCTTGTTTCAAACTCTGCATATCAAGGCACAAGTTTTTCAATTTCACATGAATCTGTTGAACTCCCAGGTTAGGATCTTGTATCGAGGTTTCATGCAGTCTCATCACAATCTCCAAGGCCTCGTACTGAGTCGTTAGCCTCTATTATGACAGTGCATTCCTTAAATGCGGCGTTAGCAATGCTACAAACCATTCGCGGTGTTGTCCATCCATCAAAGTCATGTTAGCTTCACGAATTGTGCACTTCAGTCTATGATCCAGCTCCCAATAAGTATCCCCTGGTAGCATCATGATTTCCTTGAACCCAATGATCGACTGCGCCTCTGACTTCGGCCTGCTAAATTCTTTGTTTAGTGCAGTTTGGATATCCGCGATCCCCGCATTCAGATTGTCATTGGAATTCTTAATGTACCAGGTTAGCGCGCGATCCTGCAGAGCACTGATCAACGTTGCTTTCTTTATATTGTCATCTATAACTCCCTGCACTTCCCATACAGCTTTTATCACGAACCAAAATTGGTCTGGATCTTCATTTCCTACTCCCTTGAACACTGGAAACTTTATCGTGCTTGCCATATTGACTCGCGGTGGTGGCGGAGGTGGTATGGGCGAAGATGGGGGTGAAGACGATGAAACTGGCAGTGGTGTGGGTGGGGGTGGTATGCGCGGAATCCTTTACCTTATTAAATTGATCGCACTTCTTGGTGAGACCTTCATGAGCTCTTCCTCGTCCCTTCACAGAGGTGAAATCAAGGGGCTAGTTTCTAGTTCTGTACTACCTTCGTTTCTGTAAATTCTCCCACTTTGCGTAGCCCCAAACATCAATTTATTCGCATAACCCGTTTTTCACACAATAGCATTTTAATCCAAGTGTTCAAAGACTTAACGTACTTACCTCGTGGTCCTTTAAGGAAGCGTCACTCTGCCTCGCTATAGCTGACTGAAGTATCTACCACGAACTCAGTGATGAATCCTCCTATAATTCAATCGAGCCAGTGATCAATAGCATGTGCGATCTTATCCTCTGATGCTTCCAATCTGCACACCAATTCTAAGGTCCACACAATAGGTCTGTCGATCTTGCACCTTCCTTGGCTATCTGCTAGCTTCGTGATCCACTCGTATAGCTCAGTAGGGAAATATGCGAAGAAAATTTTGTGGATCTCTGTGTATAAGTAGCAGTCTAACCACTCTTCTTTTGATAGTCTCAGATTCCTGTTCTCCTGCGCCGCAAACTTGTGGATCTTCCTATCCAACCAATCCTAAATTCCTTTCTTAGATGGATTCCAGTGATACGACATTAGACATCTTTATGTAGATCCTGGTCCCGGAAACGGAACCATTTTGTTGGCTTGTTGGGGCCTGACCCAGGTTCGGAGTTAATTAGCTAAACAAATCCTTGTACTACTAGCCCTTTCGGCAACAGTTTGCGGAGCACGGACTAAGGTCTCACCCGAAGTAGTATGGAGGGGTGCTGGAACTAGGTTTCCACACCCTTGAGATGTTTGAGGGGTTGATTCGGTCCAACTATTAGTTCCTTCACGCCGGTTACTTCACGCACTTCTTTGGCCTTCGCGCCCTAATATATTCGCCTTCGCACAGCCCTAACCAGGGGTTGTGGGGCTTTCACACTGCTGGAGCCCTGCTCTGCATTATTCCCCTAAGTCACACCTGAGATCTTACTTATCTTCTTACACCAGTTAGTTATCTTCGCATAAATGGATGCCTTATGTTATATTTATTTATACAACACAATCATATGAGTTCGCGTAACAAATAAACAGTAAACTTGCAATTCATACCCAATAATACATAAAAAAGGAAAAAATACATAGAAATATGATAAAACTTCTCTTTATTGATGCTTCCAACGATTACAGGCTCAACCTGCCCTACGTACTCAGCTGCAGGGGTCCGCACCCTCAGTTGCAGACTACTAGGTCTCTGCGCACTCAGCTGCAAAGCCTTCTCCTACTCTACGACCCAAGGACATGATTTACACTTGACTCAACGCTTCATCAATCCCTTAGACGCATCATGCTTCTATGTTTTTTCTACACTTAGAACCTCACTCTATTTATACGATCCCATGGTCTGCGGACCATGGGTAGATCTTTCAAACCGAAATTACATTACAAAACCAACGGCGGACAACCATGTGACTCTATTATGACTTCACGCTCCGCACCCACAAATCGCGGAGTCTTTACAATGGACTTGGTAAAAACTTGGGCTTTAAGCCCCAAAACATGCCTTGGGGGCATTCCATGCCCAACAGATTCCCATCCAATCATACGACTTGGCCACCATTGGATGGTTTTCCAGGATATGCCTTGGTCACAATCAGGCATAAGAGAACATACCGCTTCTTTGGGTCAGAAAGAGTGTGAGCCTTGTGAGACACCCAATGTAAGGTATACTGGGAAGATTTGAGTGGCTGGAGAGAGAAGCGAGCCACTGGTTAGAAAAGTAATAGTACTATCCTAAAGGGGGACCCGGGGTAAAGAGAAAGACTTGTTGAGTATCTGCAGATTAGTCCACATAATAAACAATAATCATTTAAGCATAACAACATCCATTCAATAGAATCCATAACCAAGAAAGAAAGTAGTTCATTAACTTACCATGTAAATAGAGAAAGATATATTGTACACACAACCAGAATAGTCCAACTATATACATGATACATGTATGAAGTAATGTCCATTCATTGAGCTTCCGATTATAAGCATAAGATCCCAAGTAGATTGTTACATGGATGAAACACTCTATCCAATCGTGGAAGACAAAGCCATGACTTGATTCTCCAAAGAATAATCTATCTATTATGTAGTACAAGATAAACCAAGGCTATCACTCCTAAGAGTGTGTTCCCAAAAAGCCCCTTGTTTGAGTTATGAGGAGCTATTTATAACAAACACAATGAATTTTGAGCTTCCTCACGACTCTTTAACTTCTATGACTATTCATATTCTATCATGACTCATTACATTCCAGTGTGTGGCCTTTCATATTCCACATGTGTCACTTGGACTTCATTACATAAGACAATTTACACATAAGACAATGTCCTAATAAGACAAAATTGCTAAAGACAAAACTCATCAAATGGATAGATCATGTGCTTCCTCGTAGAGTTCATTTGTGATATAAGTGTGCCATGCTCTGAACTCCTTTACAATGGCTTCGATCCGATCTGGAAAGTCCCCTTTGTAGCACATATTTACCTCCAATGCCTCTGATAGTATGTTCTTGGAGCTTGATTGTATATTATTCCACAACGATGAAAGCTTCATGTGTGCTTTGATTGGTGCAAAGGAATATTGTTGAATAATGTCCTTGGTGACATCTAAGCATTCCTGTTCTATTTCTTTTTTGATTTGTTTAATGTAATTCCTAATCTTTTGAAAGATGGCCTCCCTAACTCTCATTGTTTCAAGGGTTCTGATGGTGGGCATCCTGTGTTTCTGTGTTAGAGACTCGAACCCATTATGTAGTCAGTTGTACGCAGCCATAATATTCACTTACAATGCTCCAAGGTGAGAGAAATTCTATAGGTGGAGTCTCAACTGAACTCTGTCTGTCTCAGCAGAGACTTTTTCTTTCCTTTCCAAATGCTACGGAGCATTTAGATATTTGGCAGCCCACTCCTGCATCTGATCAAATGCTCTATTTTCTATCTTCATGAGTTTCACCACTTCTTGTGCATTCTTTTGAATTCCAATGAGAGGGGCCATGACCTACTGTATCAGTATCATCTCATCGCATAATCATGCAATGGTATCATCCATTGGTCCTAAATCTTCAAGCATGGTTGACTACCATTCTACGGTATTGATGTTTTGTGATGATAGTCGTTGGTTCTTCGCTGAGAGGTGTTCTACTTGTTTCTTCACGACAATTAATTCTCTTGTCAACTTGACATTTTAATTCAATAAGTATTATGAGTTATCCTGTGCAACTGTAGCGAATGCAACATTTACCACCATAACTACCCTTGGATTTCTTGTAGTGTTGGAGGTGATCACTTTTTCTATTTCTACATAGACTAGATTCTAAGGATCATTGGGAAAGTAATTATTCCTTTGCTACATGATCCTCTTCTTCAACTGATCAAATTTTACAATGAAAACATATGTGACTCTATCTGCTAGTGGAGTTGTAATCCCCATCTCTCTGAATGGAAGATGACCTCCTATGAGTTATTGTTTACCTACAGTATTGGTCTCATCATCCATAGGTTGGATGGTATCTTCTTCCTCATACTTCTCCTCCTTCAGTTCTTGAGTCAATTTTTCTTCTTCCAACCTTTGTGCTTATTCTTTCTCCCGAGACTGCCTTTGTTGTTCTTCCTTTATCTGTCTCCTTCCTTCTTCTTCTACCTATTTTTTTTCAAGAAACTCATCCTGCTTCCTGCTCCCCTCTTCTTCTCCTTCTCTCTTCTCTAGCTTTGTTTGTGTAGTTCTTGTAGTTAAAGGATCGACTTTCCATTTTATGTTGATCTTGGCTGAAGAGTACCTGATCCTTTTTCTAGGAGCTAACTTCTTTACTTAAGGTGTTATTTCCTCCTCCTCCTGTTACTACTCCTGCAAGTTCTGAGATGGTGGATCGTGAGATGAAATGGTGTTCATGGTTTGATATGTCTTAATTATGGCATTGTACTAGTTATTCATCTTTTCATCCCATGGTTGAAAATATTGATGAATACCTTGTATTATGCCCGATCCTTTCACAATGTTTCTTGATAGTTCACCTAGGATCATATGCATGGAAATATTTGGTGGTGAAGTGTAGCTGGTTCATCTCTTCAGTTTCAACTCCTAATTCCTTGTGACTCTTTTAACTCATATATTCTGATCCTTAATGGAAATAAAGGCCAAGGGGCTTTCTTCCTCTTGTGAAAGGTTCCCGATAGTCCCTTTTCCAGTTGATTTTACACCTCCTACATGGCTACCTTGTTTGCCACATATTAAAACATAAGATGAGGGGTTGTTTGACATCCAAAGAATTTAATGTATGTTCCCTCGGGAGCTACAAATCAGACTACAATATCTTGAAGTGACTCCTTCACTTGATCTGTCATGCATGGAGGATCAGTCTCGAATATCAAATGAAAGACAATTGCAAAGAAGTTTTTGGCCAATCTGTTGTATGCACCTCTGAAGCTTCCTTCTGATAATACCCTACAGTGGACATAAATTGGGAACTTCTCTTTAGGAGTCCAGTTCCAATATAGTTTTGGGAATATGTATTGTGCACAATTCCATCCAGGAGATATGCAGACATGTAAAATTATGGAGCTTGATTTGCTTGCAAAGATGCTTTAGCCTGGCCTACCTGTCGTTGTAACTCATATGGTAATTTATCCAGCCAATTAAAATCCTTTCCACGATTAACCACCAGATTGAGCATATAGATCCAATTCTCTTGGAAAACCTTAGCGTTCATGTGCCCAAACAAATGACAATACATAACTATCAAATACTGATATACATCTCTTAAAATATTCGTCGGATAAACTGTTGATGAGCGATGGAAAAACTTGGCAAGTTCTCGACACCATTACTTGATAACATGAGTCATGTTGAGGTCGACTCATCTGGTATAAAATGAATTATTTGGATATTCATTTGGCTTGAGCATCTTATAATATGTATGCATGTCCTAAAAAATTACATCTCGACTAAATCATGGAATTTTTCCATCACAAAAATAAATCATAAAAATTTTCATCTCATGTGAATAAATCATAAAATATATTTCTATTTAAATCTAATAAATATTCTCTCTCTGTATATTTATAAATTTTTTATAAAATAAAATATGGTTAACAAATAATTAGCAATTGAAGATAAAGTATATATTTTAAGAAAGTATTTGCATACACCTAGAATTTTTACGGAAATTCAATTTATATTAAACATCATATAATTTATTGTGTAATGGGCTATATGGATGAATACAAAAAGGTGTCCGTTTCATTTTTTTAACTATTGGAAAAATAATATATGTGAATATGCTAATATTCAATCAGACTCTAAATACGAGTAAAGTTAAGAATTGAGTAATAGATACATTCATTAAGAAATTAAAGTGATGACACTAAATGAATGTGATAGCTCAACACGCATTCAACTCTGACTTTTCATATTTGAAAAGCTTTTACTTCAAAAAAAAATAGATTGGAAAATACAAGTCTATGACTTCATCTAGTTATGGACCCTTACTCCAATGTAAGAGTTTATATAAATATTAATGAAAATAAGAAAAGTTTGTTCAATTGTTTCCAATTAAGAAAAATGAAAAAAAAAAAAAAAAATATGCTTTAAAATTTGATCTTTTTTAAATTATTTTCTCCAGGGAAAGCTACTAGAGTGTTCAAGCTTCCTCCTCATCATCGAAGTCTTCTTTATCCATGCTGAAAAATGTGGTGCATTTATCTAGATAGGGTTAGCCCAATCTGAGTACAGCTAAGAAATTACTGAGAAATAGATAGGATGAAAATGATTGATATTGACTTGGCACATTGATATCAGATTATGAACAACTATCTTCTTCTTTTTTATATTTGATTCTAAATTTAGAAAACAATTTGATTTTCTCGAAGGGAAACTATAGAAATCTCTAGATTTTTTTTTTATTCCAGGTTTTAAGGTTGCCTATGACTTTCTAGTCATCTATGGTGTTGTCTTTGAGACAATGTTTCATTGACCCAGGTTTTGCTTTTTTTAATGGTTTGGATCCTGATAAATCAAATTCTTCTATAAAATGTGTTCCCATATCCTATACTGACAGATAATGTTTAGTGGTCCTTTTGATGCATTCTTTGATTTCTTTGGCCTCAAACTGTCGTTGATTCAAAGAATCATACCTTAGCCTTTTATCCATTTTAGAGACTTTGAAATGTTGTCAGGATGAAGTTGTGTTTCCCATTCAAGAAATGATGTAATTTTTTCTTTAATGTACTTGTCTTCTTCGACCAAATATTCAATTCTCTCTTCAAGATCCAAATTATATTGATAAAATCTACAATTTTTTCCCATTTGTTTATAAAAATTAGATTGGTCTTTCCTCAATATTTGGCTAACTTGTATTTATTTCACCTTAAAAACCTTCATATTATTTTTTGCTTCATGCATTTGACTTGATTGAGACCTAAGAGTTTCAATTTCTTCCTTCATTGTTATGGTAATGGTTTCAATGTTGTCAAATTATTCCTTTAATATTATATTTTTGTATTCATGTGCCTTTTGGATTTGCTAGAACTTGTAGAGTGTTTCAATTTCAATTCATTCAATTCATTTTGGAATTGATTCTCTAATTTTTCTCTTTCAATGTTGAACCCACCTATAAGCGTCACGGAATGGTTTTGCCAACTTTCTTCATTGAATGCTTTACTTTTTTCTATTTCACTTTCCATACGTTTGATCTTCTACAGACTATTTTTGTAGGTCGTGGAAAGTTCACTGACTTGGTGCAAGTTATAATTGACAAAGGCTCCTAGAGCTTGTGAGGATTCCTCGGTTTTTTCATCAACATTTCCTATTTCTTTCCAACTGAATTTTGAAATGGGTTTAAAACTTTAAACTTTATTTTCTTAGTTCTTCTCACAAATGACTTAGCTTGAGAATTAAAGTAATACTTAGTCAAGGATGGAACACTTTCAAGCACAGTTTTAACATCAGTGACAGGTTTAAATAAAAAATAATCGAGAGGAATTTTGATAGAAATAGGAATCATGGAAGTGTCATGAGAAGTATGTGGAATAGAAATTTCAGTAGTTTTCTCTTGCTGCTCATGAAACTCTTTTTCTCTGCCAGAGAAATCGGTCAATGTTGAGTGAGGGGTGTTAGTAATCTCCTCAACTTTATTTGTATCAATCTACATATATTTGACTTGCTCATCCAATTTCTTGGACTTTTTATCTTCCTGATTGGTGTCATCTGGACCATGAATAATAATGATACTCTTGGCATAAGAACTCCTTTTTTTGTTACTTGTTATTTCTCTGGTTTCTGTTGTTTCTGATCTTTGACTTTTGTGATCCTTTGACTCTATTGGTCTATCTCACTATCTGGCTCTTTTTCTTTAATAATGTTTGATTTGTTGAATTTAGGCCTCTATGTTCCATATCAAGTTTTTTAAGAAGATTTTTCGGCATATATCGCATTAGAATACATAATGTGTTCTAATGTGATTTATGCTGAAAAATATTCTCAAAAAATGTTTGATTTGGGTGTGCTTGTTTCTGGAGCTATAAAACAAACATGAGAAACAACTTCAATTTGTGATTCTTCTATTTTTTTAGAAGAGGAAACAAGTTCTAAATAATGTGATTGAAATTGTATTTCAGAATCTCAAGAGATTTCATCTATTCAATTCGAATATTACTATGAAGACTCTTCTATTTAAGAAAGTCCTCATAAATATTTTCTCTTCAGTGTAATTCTATCCTCCCTACTCAACAAATGTCCTCCTTCATAAGCTTGCTCAAAATTATCAATATTAATGAAAATCTCATCAAAAAGAGGCTTCTAGTGTGTGAAGGTTTTGATGCAGATTACAACCTTATAATGTTCATTGATGATTCCTCTAGGATCATAATCATAAAGGGGCAATGAATAAAACCAACATGCTCGAGTGCTTCAGACTCCTTAGATGCATGTCCTCAATCCTTGAGGAAATTTTTTCCAAAGTTAATTGAGAATTTCAGCCATATTTTCTTTTGCAGTTTGCTCATTTTCTGAGCTTTACCATTCAAGGCAGTTGATTGGCTACCTTTCTTAAAGCAATCATCTCTTGAATATATATAGGAAGAAGATGAGGGTCAACTTCACTTCCATAAACTCTAATATATGTGAATACGTATTCCACAAACCAGTCTCATATTTCTTCTAACGCCTCTTTAAGGCCTTCACTAACCCTAGGAGGGTTTTCTCCAAATAGAATATCATGGAAAGGGATCATCACATAATTAAAAATGTCATAAAAATGGAATTTGAATTTACTTTCCCACAAAATAGGGGCATAATTCTGAATAGGCACTTGTTGATCAACCGGGTAATTCCATTTCATCGAAGGAAACAAAACAAAAGCAAATATAATATCCATAATATAGGTTTACATGCAAAACATCTGATCATATCCTAGAGGAGACAAAATGGAGAACTCAAGGGCATTTGTTAAATTTGAGAAAGAATATCAACCCAATTCAAATGCTTTGAATTATTGAGTAGGTTGTGTATTAAAGCCATCCATTGCAATTTACAATGCCTAGGGTCTTTCCACGGGGGCTTCACTCGGGGGGAAATACCATACCATGTGGGTTCATATTAGGGGATATATATTGAGAAAAAAATGACATAATATATAGAGCATATATTAGGGGGTAAAGGGTTTTTATATTGGCGTGTATAAAAAATGTAGCTCAAAGTTAATGGAAAAAATGTAAAGAGGTATAAAAATGTTAATGAAAAATAGATATCTACAATATCTAGTGAAAGTAGAGGTTTTTTCAATTGGGAAGGTGTATTGCGTTCATATTGATAGGGGGTTAAATAATGTGATTTTTAGAAGTATTTTCCAATATGTAGTCAAATTAGGGGTATTGTTTAGTATGCCACGAGTGCACGTGATATGTCATAGGTTCATTGAGTGAAGTCCCCGTGGGTCTTTCTCTCCATATAATGGGACAACATTTTGATGAGGAAACTAATGGGTCTTTTGGAAATGACAACATGACATTCTTTTGATGACTTAAGTTTGAACCCTTCTCTATCTTCTCATAGCCAATGTTTGACAACTTTATCATAATTCCCTTCACACTTATTCAATATCATGTTCTTGAAAATATCTAAAAACAAATTGGTTAAGAAAACTTTGGCGGGACTAAGTTTGTAAATTGCTGAAAGTATTTGTGATTTCCAAGAGGCTATAAAAATTTTGTTGCAGTCTACTATAGTACAGGTAGGAAAATCTAGATGTCACATAACCCATGCAATTATGTCATAATAAGAAGAAAAAAATCGCTCTAGCAACAACACTGTGCAGTTTCGTACCTCTAATTTTTCAAATTGAGTGTTTTTCCCCTGAGTTGAAGTTTTTGAATTTAACCAACTTCTATTCTCAAAGAAATTATAATTTTTTCCCACTTCATAATACCTGTCATTTGGATTTTGAAGGTGGTGTCGAAAATAAGAGTTGGGTTGAGATTGTAATCTTCTAGTTCTAGATTTTTGACTCCATTTAGGCGTGTCTTAATCTGTTGAATAGTCTACTTTGACGTGGTAGATTTACCTTTCTTCCCCATGTTATGTTCTAAAAAAAAAAAATTTAAAACAATTCAACTTTCTATAAGAAATATCAAATTTACTAGTCGAATTGTCTATGAGAGTGCATGTTTATCATAAATTAGAAGCCTTACAGTGAATTTGAACTTGTTTTTTTGTAATCAAAGAAAAGCTTTAGACAAACAATGTAAACAAAGTGTGAAGAATAAATTGCAAAATAGAAAGTGGAAAGTGGGAATCTTGCTAAATTTTGTTTAAACCTTTGGGGCATGCAACAATAAATTTGCATGAAAGGTGTTAATTATTCATTAAAGTGATGAGACGTTTCAACAACTTGCATGCGAAAATCGAGGTGAGGTTTAATGATCAGATTTTAGGGAAAGTTTTATTGAAACATAAGGAATTGCGATTTGGGAGTTAATTTATAGAAAAAACAAAAGAAAGCTAAAATAAATTATGGTTGGCACACAAACCAATAAATAAAATATTTTATTTGCAGTCACAACGGAAACCAGTTGGGTAGTCTGAAGTTGGCATGGTGTTAAATTCAAGTTTCTGCTAGTGGTGACCCTGACCCCGATGTGCAGTGTAATCGAGGTAAGACGGACATCGCTAGTCGGGAGGTCGAGTATGAAGAAAGTTGTTTTATTTTGTTCAAGTATGGACCCTGGCCCTGTTGTAGTCGAAAGTCAGAAGGTCGAGAACAAGAGTTATGTTTTTATCAAATACATAGCTCTCGCCTCTAACCTTCGACTTTCATATTATTTTTTTTTTTTTTTTACTTTTTATGTTATAATTGATTTTTTGAAAAAAAAAAAACTATTATAAGGAAAATTGAGATTTTTTTTTTATATAGGGTCCTTATTTGATTTGGTTTATACAAATAATAATAAAGAGGAGGTTGTAGTTGTAACAACAACATTCTGCAATGTCATATTGTGAAAAATATTTTCTCAGTATGAGAATGAACGATGGTCAAATGTCGCATTATGAGAAAGATTATCTTCATATGGAAATCGATCATATTCAATGATGGTTGAGCATGGTCACAGGTCGCATACATTAAGGTTTATATGTGTTGGGTTTATAATTTTAATCATTTAGGTTTAATATTAATCTATTGAGTTGGTAATCCTTTTGGTTTTTGGTATTGATCCCCTATGTTTATTATTTCTTTGGGTTTATAATATAAATCTCTTGGGTTTATTAATCTAAGGGTTGAAATTCCTAAGGTTTAATATTATTTCAAGGGTTTATAATATTAATTTTTTGAGTTTGTTAAACCTCATAATATTAATCCATTGGGTTTTTAATATCTGAGATTTATAATATTAATTCATTAGGTTTATTAGTATTATTATTAATAATAAATATCCTTAGTAGTATTAATTAATAATAATATTAATCTCTTAACTTATAAATATGTTTTTCTAGAGTTGTTTATTATTATTAATTGATATTTTTTAATATAATAATTATTTTTATTATTATCTATTTGTGACCATATTTATTAATGTTATGCATGTGATTGATATACACTACATATATAACCACATTTGTACTGATTTATTGTGCATTTCATCTGTACTAACCAAACGGATAAATACAAAAATTGTCCATTTTATTTTTTAAAAATATTGGAAAAATAATATATGTAAATATTTATCCAAAATTTTTAACACTTCTTTTATAAAATAGAAATCAATTAAAATACAAACTCATCTGGGTAACTAGGCTGAAACTCGGCCTGGAGTATGCCTTAAAACTGCTTCTGCTTGGCTAAGAGCTCGTCTTCCTCGGACGTAAGGAAACAGGTTAACGGCCCAAGACCCAGAGGCATCTGGCAGGAGTGAAAGCCTGCTCCCTTACGGACCACCAGCGGGTTATTACAGGTGGCGTGGTTTTCCTTGATAACAGTGATGAGTCAAACCGACATTCGCGGATAGCAGCCAGAGATGGCTGTCCTCACTGTTGGTTTGACACCTGAGTTTGATAGGTTTTGCCACCTTCGGAAAAAAAAAAAAAAACTAGGCTGAAACTGGAAACCTAATAACTATAGTCAAAATGCAGGTCGTTCCTCAACTTCAACTCCCAACTCCAATCCTGGTAGCCAGAGATTGAGAGTGAGAGTATGTGTAGGAAAAGCATTAAATGAAGAGCTCAGAGTCGGCGATCACATAATCATCTTTTGTTGTCTGCAAATGCAGACAGACATCAGACCTGTGCAACGATCGTTTGCCACGGGATCGAGTCTCCTCCGTTTTCTGTCTCGAAAACAGTTCTACTTTTATGAGCCTGTAAGGCTCACTGCCCGGAGAAACAAAACTGTGGCTCCAAACCTCGAGTCTGTGCACGTTCGGACAACGCTCCAATGGAAGAGGAGCACTTCGTTCGTTTGACTCCACTGTCCACACAATTTTTTCAAAGAATAAAGATGGACAATTAAGATTGAACATGGCATCATTTATTTGTTAAATGAGGCAGGCCGCAGCACCAGCAGACCGCAGCGTGTGTAACGGATTATGTCAGTGGAGTTCCCATCATGTCAACTCACTACAATTACTCAAACTTGGAGTTCTCATCATGTCAACTCACTGCAATTTCTCAAACTTGTAATTTCAGCAAATCTATTTTGTATATTTTTAATTAAAAAAAGATATATGAAAACTTTTAAAAAGTCTAAACAGATAGACTACTGGTATTTCTAACTCTTAACTGAAAGTGGGTTCCATTACCCAAGAAAAAGAGTTAAATAACCATTCTCTTATGGTTATAATGAAATTTGATTAGAAATTATTAACTATTTTTAAAACTTTAAAACAAAATTAAATGATTATTATTAAAAATATCAAAAATTTAAAGAATTTAAACTCATTAATAATATCATTATAATTAATAAACATTTAATTTTAAAATATTTAATATTTTGTATAAAACTCAAGGCAAAAGATATTGATTATCTTATAATCAATTGCTTAATATCATATCCTATAACTTTTAGGGATGTCATGCTTCATGGATTTACTACATCTCAAAGGGTACATGGCACTTTTATTTATAAATTGCTTTGCTTGTTTATTTTATCATGCCCCCCCTGCTTCACTATGTTTACCTTGTGTTGCTTCATTCTTTTACTTTCTTTGCATTATTTTCCTGGTCTTCATCTTTTACTTCTTGTGCTTGGGAGTCTATTTTCTCTGTTCTCATCTTCATTCATCTTGGATTATCTTCTTTCTGCATCTTGCCTACACTTTTCTCTATTCTCTTATTTTGTCCCGCATTCTACTTCGTTATCTCTTCATCTCTTTACTTCATTCATGGAGTCTTCTTCTTCTTTCTTCTCTATCATATTCATGGAGTTTATATATTTTACTTTGTCATGGATTTCTTCTAAAACCTTTGTCTGCCTATCCACGGGCATTTCTTTCTCTCCTTTTGTGACCTTTTCCATGTTCACTATGTGCTGCAAATAGTCTATGCATTAACAAGTCTTTTTCACCCTACTACAAAATACCTCACCAAGATTTTCTTTTGAACTTGGTCTTTTATTATTCTTGGTTCTTCCGACTAGAACCTTTTGAGCTTTCTTTGCTCCTTTAGGCTTTTTCATTATACTTTCTTCTCCTGACAATTCTATCAACATCAAAATTATGGAGTTGTCTCAACAACTTCTACTCAAGTGCAGCTAGAAGTTGTTCTTGTTTCTTGTCTACGGTAATGGTTTTTGCCACATATCCTCTATTCTTGTTCAACTGTCTTTGTGAAATATGTGTCTATTTCTCTTTATCATGTGGATTCAACATTTTGTTTTTGTTATCTTTAATATTATTCTTGCAAAAAGTGCTTCTTGTATGATGCCCATCTTCATCTAACAAGGACCATGTAATTACATGCTTACAAAAATATGTTTCTTGCTAGGTTGCACAAAACCCCACAAGGCACCTATGACCTTGGTTTCGAAAACTTAATTAATCCACCAATGATAATATTGTACTATAATTTTGAATTACGTGTTAGGTACCACTAAACATGTTCCCTTCTTCATTATAACAACTTTCTTCTCTTCAATTTTGAATCATCATGCTAGCACCTCTCAACTCAACTCCTTAGGTCATAATTCCATAGTTTCATGCTCTTCATATTCAAGTCTTCAACTTTACCATAGTTTAGTGTGTCACAAACAACTTTCTCTTCCTTGAATGTTCGTTCACAAATTTGTAAACGCCATGTACAGGTTCTTCATACGACATGTTTGAGCCCTTCATCCCCTTCAAATCAAATGTTGTTGTAAATATCAATACACGTAGTTGTAACAATGATAATAATCAACAATATTCTATCACACATATCAACTCCAAGCATCATTCTCCATATAGGTTTCCGTGCATCACACCTCTTCCTTACAGTCTTTATGCTTCCACAACAAGTCCCCATGATCAAACTTCACACAATGACCAAAAGTAAGTATAAATAATAAGAATTATTACATTACGTTTCGCACTAACTTTGATACCATATTGATGACAAACACAATGGCACAGTGAAGAAAACATTTGTCAAACTTTAATTGTAAATTCAATCAAATCAACGGACACCAAGAATATTAGATATAACACATTGAAGGGAAATTTATGACAAATTCATCAACCCTTGAGTGTTGAAAAACTAGTGTAGAATAGTCTCATATATAATTATAGGTGACCATAACAATCACCTCATCTATCTCCATAATATATCCATAACTATCTCCTTTGATCTCTTTATTATCTCCTCAAATCCTTCCATGAATCTCTCAATAAAATCTTCATCTCTATTTCACTCATTCCTTCTCATCTCCTGTAGACTTCTAGAATTAGTCTACATCTCATCATATTATTTATTTATTAATCATTACAAACTTAGTAATTGATCCTTCATGGCCCCTTCTTCATTGCTTTGCGTTTTTACCTCTATCGTTAATCTTATTCATTCTTTTGTCCTCGTTCTTCTTCTTGTACCTGTAATTCATAAACATTGTTGAAGCCCATATAAAATAATTACCATCCACTGGAATATATAAAATTCCTTCTTGTACATGGTTCATCAACCTTTCTTCTGTTGCAAGTGTTCATACCTGTAATTTTTATTCTCCATCCATCTATCATCATTAGTCATCACCTTGGGTTTTCTTTAACTTACCTGCAACCACACTTATGATGCTCTTGCATGACTAAACATAACAAAAGGAAAACACCATGTGGAATAAGAAGGGGAAGAAAGAGGTGAATAAACCACATGGTAGTGCTTGGTAAATTGACAAAAAAATTGTCAAGTACGGAAAATTTCAAGCACTCAAATTGTTTAACTCTTCTTAAGCAAATTGGAAGCCAATATTGGCATATTTTCCTATGCACAAGGAAGGAATGAAGAAACCAAATGAAATTATTTTCTCTCTTTTATTTAGGATGAATGGCATGGAATAAAAGAGATATCATCCTTACACCTACCAAAAAGGTGGGGTTTCTAAGATAGACCACAAGGAAAGAAGACCAAACACTAAATAAAACACAAGGTAAATACCATGCAAAATGAGAAGCGAAAGATGAAGGTGAACAAAAATTGGGAGGATACAAAACTAAAAGGGAGCACTTGGTACAAATACAACAAAATTGTTAAGTAGGGAAACATCTAATTGGTGAGGTCACTTAGCATTTTAGAGACTACTTGGAAGTCCAAATTGGAACGCTGTGTCATGCACAAGGAAGGAGTAAATAGAACAAACAAAATTGGGTTTTCCCTCTTCCTTGAGACAAGTGGAATATAATAAATGAACAACCATCCTTAAATATACCATACACTTAGGGTTGTTAAGAATATAATCAATGCAAGAAAACTAAACACTTAATAAAACACAAGGAAAACACCATCCAAAATGAGAAAAGAAAGATGGAAGTGAACAACAAGGAAAAAGTAATGAAATCATAAATGAGTGCTTGGTAAAAGGACACAAAATTGTCAAGTAGGGAGAGGTCTAGGTGGTCAGATCACTTAACTTTTCAACAATGACTTGGAAGACCAAATTTCTATGCCCAACTATGAAAAGGAAAGAAGTGAGGATGCCAAATGGAATTATGGTTTCGCTCTTCCTTAAGATAAGTGGAATGTAATAAATGAATACCCACCCTTGAAACTACCATAAATGGAGGCTTGATAAGACAATCCATAAGGAAATAAAACCAAACACTAATAAAACATAAGGAAACAACATGTAAAAGAAAAAAGGAGGATGGATGTGAACAAGATTGGAAAATAAAATGAAACCATAAGGGAGTGCTTGGTAAAAATTCCACAAAATTTTCAAATAGGGAGAGGTCTAAGAGGTCAGATCACTTGGGCTTTCAAATATGACTTGGAAGCCCAAATTTCCATGCCCATCTTTGCAAGACAAAGAAGTGAGGAGACCAAATGAAACTGGGATTTCCCTATTCCTTGAGATAAGTGGCATGGAATAAATGAACAACCATTCTTACAACTACCATAAACATGGTTTGCTAAGAAAATACACAAGGAAAGTGGTGTGACCCCAAAGGGGGCATGTATGGGGTTAAATGTACATGGTATGACCCCAAAGGGTGACATATATGGGGTTAAATATGCATGTAATGTACAAATGTAAATGTAATAGGGTTGACTTAATAATAAAGGGGCCACTTGCGCAATGCGTAAATAGGTATATATAGAGGTGATATAGTGATTACTAATGACATGTGATTTGGATGTATGAATGTCTTCTGGTATTTGGAGGATTTTTCCTTATTATTTAAGGATTATCATACAACTTATCTCTCGTATCGATCTTGTAGTCGTGCTCCATAATCATATTGGTGTACATGGTGTGTACTCTTGGTTTCTAATATTTATAACATTTGGTATCAGAGAATATAATCCTAAGGTTTTACTGCTTCAAACAAGACATACTGGAATTTTCACTATAAATTTTTCCAGTGAAGTTTCAAATACTGAAATTTTTATATATTTGATCTAAAAGATCATAGTATGACTATTCAAAATTTCAAGATCTAGTTCAATATATTTTCATAGATATATATTGTGGAAGTTAGATTTTGTGACTAGTCCTAAAATCAGCTTCAAACAAGTCATCTTGGCAAAAAATGTTTCAAACTCTACAAATAATACATATGGGAGTAATTTTAATGAAAATGATTTAGGTAATCTGTTTGTTTTAACAATATTGGTGCTCCACACCCTTGAAGTCACAGTGAGCCTTGCTCTATGCAGGTCTCCTTCACTCCATGAGACATGGCTTTGCAATAAGACTTCAATTCTTTCCACCAGCAAAATAACATAAAAACAATATTTAATATATTACAAATATAAAAGTAAAAAACTATTCACCTAATATTTTAGATTAGCAACTACATAAATATTTATAACTAAAATACAATGAACTCAAAATTAATGATCAAATAACTTACATTTTATCGTACTAATAATATTTGATAAATAATTATAAAATATAGAACTTTCAACTAATTGTATTACATGTAATATTACTATTTTATAATTTAGAAATCTTTTATTTTATAATTTAAAAATTTATAATTTTATGGGTTTACCAGGGAAGTTTGCAGATTTCTACAGTTGTAGTTTATAATGTGAAAGTGGTTTGTGGAGAAAATTATGTTACAAATAGTTGAAATGTTTGATGTTTTAGGTGAACTCATCACTCATCATGAAGGTAAAAACATAAGTGAAGAGAAAGAGCCACCTAACCTATAGTTGAAATGTTTGATGTTTTAGGTGAACTCATCACTCATCATGAAGGTAAAAACATAAGTGAAGAGAAAGAGCCACCTAACCTATATATAACTACAGTGTGAGGATGTTTCAACTATTTGTAACATAATTTTTCCCAAACACAATTTTTAAATTAAGGAAGTTTCCACTTTTCAAGGAATACCATTGAAGAAAGAAATTGTGTTAAAATTATCTAATATAATATCATTTTAAATATAATATAATATTTTTCACATATGTCAACTAAGTCTCTATGATGATTTTGTATAGGATTTTAATAATGATTAAAATTTTATATTAAAGTTTGTATTAAAATAGATAAACAATTTAAGAGTTAATTTGAACCAATTAAGTTAAGTTTCTAAATCATTATAAATTTCAATGAAAGAAAATTATTTATAAATTATAAATATTTAATAATTATATTAATGAGTGTTTGGTATTTGAAAAAATGTTATATATATAGACTTGATAAATAATATTTAGATCATATATATATTGAAATATTGTTTATTTTTTTTATATAAAGGAAAAAGTTTCATCTATTTAAGAACATCTTAAATTTAAGTTTTTTTTGGGGGGGCTATATTAGCTTGTGGGCTAAGAAATCTCTACTTAATCATTCAAGGATTGCATTCCCCCTTGGTCACACCAATCTTTAACATGGCTTGATATTTTTGGGTGTTTCGAACCTTGCTATTTTACATAATGAAATCTTAGAAATCCAATGAGAATAATGAAATTTAATTTGTTTAAAAATATATATATTGAAGTAATTTTTGTCACATGACTATTAATATGATCTCTTTAGAAGCAACCACCCCTTAAACCACTACCTCAAAATATCCCATAATTTTCACAACAAAAAACCCTTACAAAAATTAAATTTTTAAACTAATCAAAAAAACCCTGCAAAAGCTGAACTTTTTAAGCTAATCATATCCCATAATTTTCACAACAAAAAACCCTTACAAAAATTGAATTTTTAAACTAATCAAAAAAAGCCCTGCAAAAGCTGAACTTTTTAAACTAATCATAAATTTAAAAAAGAAAAATAAACTCATCCTAAATTAAAAATTAAAAAATTAATTTTTATTTTTAAACTAATCATAATTTTAAAATTAAAAAAGAAAGATAAAAATTAATTTAAAATTAAATTTAAATAATTAGAAATAAAATTTTGATAATGTCATATTGTTTTGGCAACCGGTGCTTTCTCTTTTGGGTCTTCGAGTTCATTCCTAGGTAAAAAGTAATAAACTAAATATTATAGTTATAATATTTAATGTAGTTAAATTTTTCATTACGACGATGAGATTATTCACTGAAATTTTGATGAGAACAACAATTTAATTTGAAGTTTCAAAGGTTAGTATCAATATACCTAGAAATTTTAGGTGAGAAGTGTCTCATGCCCATCATTATCTTTTAAATCCAAAAACATGTTAATTGCTCCTTGGTTATTTGGTGTTTGCGTAAATGATCCATCTTTGTTATATATGTAAGCAATCAATTTTTTTTTATCAGTGGGGAGAGAATCTTCGCTGAAGAATCAACATACAACATATATCGTCAGTAGATTTCATCATACAATATTATTGTCGAAGTAAGCAAAATTACATCATCACCGAAACAAATGTGCTGCAGCATCGCGTAGCTCCCGCAGAAATCCAACGTGGCTGGTAGGTGCAAAAGCCAACCACCCCAACCAACACATCATACACTCACGTGCAAAAGCAATCAATTCCTTGCATGAGAGACAAAGCATAAGTTCTCTAGATTCGATTGTTCTAGATACACCTATCTTCGTTATACTGTTAAACTAGTTTTTGGAGTGGAAAATATGAGCTTTTTATTATGACTTAATTATAATTTATTCGAATATGTGTTTTACATATATAATTAATAGAGGAAAACTTACAATTACAATAGATTAATTAATAGGATTAAAATACAATTAATTGAATGATAGAAAATGTTGATGGGTTGAGTTTGAACTATTCATATTTATGAGTGTTTTTTATAAATTTATTGAACTGATTATTGAAAATGTGTAGTTTTATTATTTTATTTTATTTATTTATTTATTTATTTTTTTTTTTTTTTTTTTTTTTCTCTCTCGTTAAATTATTTTATATTTTGATTTTATGTTTATTTATTATAGTTATATATTATATTATGATTTTTATTATTTAAAATATATTTTTGAATGTATGAATAAGATTTGATTTTTTTTAAATATTTCCATTATATAAATTTTACAATTTCAATTTAGAATTTTAACAAAATATTTATCAATTTTAACATTAAAAAAATATAATAAATAATAATTAATTAAAAAATAAAGAGGGAGCGTGTGTTAAATTACAAGTCTTATGAGTCGAGTGGGACCGGCTTATGAGCAGAGTGGAATGGAAAATAAAAATGTCAGAATTTGACAAAAAATTGTAGTAGGAGGGTTTAAATAGTGTTTTTGATTTGTTGAATTTAGGCTTCCGTGATCCATAACAAGTTTATTGAGAAACGTTTTGGTGAAAATCACATTATCATTCATTTATTGACACCTTTAGAACCAACAATTTTTTGATTGTGAAATAGATTCAGCAACATCAAAAACCATAATAACATCCAAAATCTTAAAGTTTGAAAGCTATAACCTAGATTTACAAAAAAAATTACCAAACTTTATCAAAATCTTACTAAACTTTTATAATTTTCCAAACAAATTTGAAAACCTATTAGACTACAACTTTCGGAATCTCCAACCCCGCTAGCTACACACTGAAGGAAAGCCATTAGATGGAGAACTGACGAGTAGGACGATCTCGTACACAGTGAAGGAAAGACATTAGACGGAGAACTGAAGAGTAGGACGATCTCGTCAAATCTCTCCTTGTCGGCACACGCAGGCAGGCAGACATCAGACCCATTGAACAATCGTTTGCCACAGATCGAATCTTGTCCAGTTGCCGTCACGACGACCATTCTACTTTTATCAGCCTGGTTGGTCTGCAAGGCTCTTTGTCCGAAGAAACAAATTCTGGCTCCAAATCTCGAGCCTGTGCACGCTCGCGCAGCCCTCCAATAAAAGGGGATGACATCGTTCGTTTGACGTACTGCCCTCACGAATTTTTTAGAGAATAAAGATAGACAACGAGGATTCAACAGGTGATCATTTATTTGCTAAATTAGACTTGACCAACTTACCGCAGTGTGTGTTACAAACTGTGTCAGTGCAGTCCTCATCACAGGCAGGGCGTCACCAAATGAAAAAGCAAAAAAATCTGCGACCCACGGTCACGTTAGGTCGGGATTTGGGAGCAAGGTTGGAATTTCAAAATAAACTCATTCATTAAATAAATTTGACAGTTTTTATATCTCCCTAACCTGTCTTCACAATTTCAAGGAAGGATCTTGACGTTTTTGCAAATTTCTAAACCATATTTGATGGGCAAATCACCCCATGATAGGCAATTTGCCCGTCAAATTCCATCCCTGCTTGGTAGGTAGGGGTAGTGAAGGCCTCAGTCTCCCTGTTGGGGGCATATTTTTCACTTGAGTTTGCACAAATTTTTGATAAGGATTTGTTCCCCATCACAAATTGAGATGTTAAGCATATTTTAAAAGTTTTAATACACTCATTTATATACATAATCAAAAACATATTTTAAACAACTAAAAATAAAATATTAATCAAAAATATTTCACCAATTTTTTTATAAAAACTTCACAACATAAATATTTACATGATACAACAATAAAATACTCACTTACCAAATAACCCCCACATTATTGAATTTAACAAATTAATTCATTACATATCACCATATTTGAGGAACGTACATAAACTATGAATTATGATAGTTCTGCAGAGCAAATCTATTTGACTAGAATGAATGAGTGAAAATGACTAGTCACAAGTGGATTATTTGCAATGGGCTTTAATGAAGCACATGGGCTTTACTAGGGGAGAAATATCATACCACATTTCATATTGAGGGATATATATTGACGAAAAAATGACATAATATATTGAGCATATAATAAGGGATAAAGAGTTTTTATATTTGCAGGTATAAAAAATGGAGTTCAAAGTTAAAGAAAACATATCAGGGGTATAAAAAATTGCATACCTACAATATCTAGTAAAAATAGGGGTTTTTAAATTGGAAAGGTGTATTGAGTTTGTATTGGTAGGGAGTTAAATAATGTGATTTTTGGACGTATTTTCCAATATGTAGTCAACTTAAAGATATTGTTTGCATGACATGAACACACCTGATATGTCAGAGGTTCATTGAGTGAAGCCCATGTGCAATGAAGAGGCTTCATAAATTAGTACTCCTAATTTCGAAAGATATAAATAGTTTTCTCCTATGAGGGTGGAAAGGGCTTTGAGCGTGCTAACACATTATTGATTTGATTCAAAATATTCATTATATTAAATGGAAAAGATTATGTATGTGATTGGTGATTATTGATTATTATTATAAGTAATACTCTAACTAGACTAACTATAGCAAGGTGGATATTGGCCATCATGCATGACTTTGAAGAGGGAACTTGAATAAGTACTCTGATTCAAGAGTTGGGGCAATCTAGGATCTTACAATCTGGGATCCTTTTTCCATTGGATAGATAGATGATGGATGGTAGTAAGACAATATCATTGCTCAGTGTCTTTTCATCTTGTCCATTGAATACTATATTATTCAAACCTAATGGACAAGATGGAAGGGCAATAAGCCAAAGATTGGCTTACTTCATGGTACTTAATATTTGCCAATTGTGGACCATTAGAGAATGATGATGTTTTTTGTTAACATCACACATGTGCATCCCACCCTCGAGTATCTAGTCTTCAAGATACTTGATCACTACATTTTAGATTGCATGATCCACTAACATTTTTTATGGTTGACTTTGTCTAAAATTTAGTAAGTGTTTCTTAGAATCATAATTTTTAGTTGTGTAATCTACAAAATATCAGCACCTTGGGGGTTTTTCAAGGCATTGAATCCATTTATGCATTCAAAAACTCATTTTAAATAACATAAATCACAATCTCTCCCAAAATTGTGGCGAAACCCAATGAAAAAGACAAAAATATCTAATAGTTATGTTATGCCCAAACGAAATACCAACCAAAATATCAAACCTATGCATGTTGAAATTGTGCTCTAATAGAGAAGAAGACATAACACCATTCATTCATTTACAATGGAAGAAAACACCAAGTGTAATGGAGCATGTCCACGACATTATTGTTCTCTTAGAATAACATGAAAGGATGAATAACCCGCAAATATAGGGACCATGACATTATCTACTCCCTTTTCTTTCCTTCCCCTCTCTCTCCAACAACCCAAACTTACATATAACTTCACTTATTTTTGCTAAGATAGTATTGTTGTGTCGTGACATCCCCTATAAAGCATTGAAATCGTGATCTAGGGTACGTTGTGGAGTACTCAAATCACTCCCATGAAATTAAAAATTTGTGACAATGTAGCAATAAAAATATATAAATTTAATGCATCTAATATTTAAAAACATGTGTTATTTTTTAGAAAGTTGCATGTCTTATATATTAATTTTGTGTTAGATTAAAATTATATTATTATTATTATTATTATTATTTAATAAAAATAAATGAATTAAATATAGTATTTCTTATCTTTGTGGTTGTATAATTTCCTTAATTAAGAAAAAATGATTTAAAATATAAAAATAAAAATCATACTGATGAAAAATTTTCGTTAGTTATATATATATAATCATTTTATTTTAAATTTAAAACTTATATATATAATCATTTTATTTTAAATTTAAAACTTGAAATCTAAATTTGAGAGTATTGGCAAATTTTTGTGTCTCACTCTGTGAAGTGAGTGATGGATTGAAAGTGGAGGCATGAGATTGTTTGTTTGAACTCTGGAGCCAAGAGAAGAGCTTGGAGGTTAGATTTTAAACATTAAAAATTTTAAGAAATTGTATTAACACCATATTTCATAGACATTTCATTTAATTGAAATGAGTACAATATAGTAAAAGTGAACAAAAGTAGTACTGGTTTGTATCCATTTTATTTTTTAAATATAAATTGTTTTTTATGGCCCAAAAGGTGGTCTTCCTATGTCTTCTTAAAAAGTGAAGAAGCATACCTAATACCTATGTAAATAGGTAAACGATTTTAATATATAAGAGCAAGTGGTTGGAACATACTTGAAGATTTCCTACGAACTTTACACATCTTCGATAATAACTCTGGCTGAATCTGATGATCAGCCATATTACAAAGGATGGCATATATTTGAGGACTATTGCAATTAATCATAATTCTCTTAAGTATTATATAAATATTTTTAAATAATTTAGTACTAAAATTCATTGTTGTTTAATATGAAGGATTTTATAAATCTCATTCTTGGCAAGTACCAGTTAGGATGTTAATAGAGACATGATTTAACACGATTACATGATCATTTTTAATTACATCTTTTGTAAGTACGTCTTTTCAAAATAAAAATAAAAAGGATACAATAAGTTAACAACATTAAATGACGTAGGATACAATATTGAATAAGTTAGGTTGATTGATGAAGAAAATTGATTTGTAATTTGTAGGAGACACCACATTATATTAGGTTGGTTTATGAAGATTTTTTTATAATCAAGATGAAAATAATATTGATAATGTTTCTATAATGACAATGACAATGATGTCGATAATGTTTCTACAAGAGACATGGAAGCTAACAAGATTGGGCTTACATTGGTGGTTATGTGTTATATTCTTTCCACGACTTATTCACACCATGAACTAATTGGGGTGAGAGGAGGGACTACCAACCCCCCTTATTTGTAGGATATGCACGGGGTTTAGGGCAGTGCAATATATATATATATAGGTTGGTTGTTTTTTATGTTTGTTTTTGGCGATTTTCATTTTTAGTAGTTTTCGGGTTCGTGGTGGTTTTTTCCCATAGTTTTGAAGATTCGTTCAAACTATGGTTGTATTATAATAGATAGAGTTAATGGATTTGGGATTTATGAATGTTACGACATATACATATTGTATTGTAACATTGTAAAGATAATATATTGAAAAAAATTTGTTGGCTTTCATGGTTTTGGGTTTTCAAGATAAAATCTATGTGTTAATGTGTGGGTTTGCCATTAAATATTTTTGGTTTGATTGACAATTTGTTTGTAGGAATTATCTGCATAAAGTTAATACCTACACACATGTGAGGTGGAAATTGCAAGTCATTAACATAAATTGCATCACTAATCTTTATCTTTGACCTATATGTTCTAGACTATGCTTACAATGTTGCTTCTTGGTGAGTATAGGGATACTAGAGTAGCAATTATAAGAAATTGATGAATTAGTAGTTATGTGAGATGATTTTTTCAAAAAGAGTGTTCAAAGTTCTAATTATCATGGTGACATAATTAGAAATAATAGTTATGCATAAATATTGGATTTTTGTGCAATAGACTTTGCTTTCAACAGTACTCATGGCTAGATAACCACCGAGTTTAAATCCCAAAAGTTTTTCAGATGATGCCATAGGAACTCCCTAAAGGTTTCTTTAATTTCATAGACTTGACATGGGAGTTATTCTAGCATAGACACATTCAAATTTAAACTATCATCATTCCCTTTTAATCTTAAGCACTTTAGAAGTAGACAACTAAGTCATCCAAACTACAAAATCAAGTTATTTAATGCGTTAAAGAAAAAATAGAGGGTTGTGTATAGTGTTAGTAGAAATCCAAAGAATCTAGGAAAATGCAAAACCCTTAGATTTCTTGCAATATTTCAAGAAACGTCGACCAAAACTCAATGATGTGATTAATCCGAAAGACAATCTCTTTATATTTCAAGTATATTATAAATATTTTTATGGCTAATTTAAGTCATTTTCATTACATCGACATTATAATGATATAGGTCAATAGGTTCAAAAATATGAGATTTCATTATTATGTATTTATTCTAGTGTTACAATGAGATGTGTGTGTGTGTGTGTGTGTGTGTGTGTGTGTGCAAAAATTTAAGATGCCAACGCTATGCTTTCCTCTTTTTATGTAATTTATATAATTGTTATCATAGTAATGCTATAGCTAGATATATATGAAAGCTTATGTTTATGTGTATGTTAAAAAAATTCAAGATGTCAATGTTATAATTTCCTCTTTTTATGTAATGCATGTAATATTTTTCATAGTAATTTTATAGCTATATATATGCCAAAGTTATTCTTTATCAATCTAGACATTGTGTGAAACCCCATTATATAGTGTTATTATAGATATTACCATACTTGTTCTACTTTTTTTGTCATAGTGGCCATGCTAACATTTTAAAGAGATATATGATGAGAAGGTTTGGTTTTTATTTGAAACCTAACAAATAATTTTCCTTTTATGTTATCTATGTTATGCCATTGTTATTATCCAAGTTGTATAAGGAATGAAATGTAAGGAAAGAAAGGAAATGGAACACACAAAAAGAGAAATATAACAAAGAGAAAAATAATATAGTGAAAAACCAACTTCTATTGATAAATAAAATAATAGAATATTCTAGAACACAAATGTAACACCCTCCTCCCACATCTACCCAAGTAACTATGCCAACCGGGTAAACATACGATAAGAGGCTACTATGATTGGATTCGACCTCCTATGACCTTAAGGAAGTGGAATCGACAGAACACATCATCCAACCTATCCACATTAGCAAAAAAACCCTCAGGATACATGTCAGCGACTCAGAAATTTTGTCCCTGGTTCCCACTGATGTTCTGGATATCTTTAGCCTTAGTCCCTCTCATGCTATAGGCATAATAGAATCCATAAACCCATAGTCACTCTCACAGGTTTTCTTACCAACGTCTAGAGACCCAATTTTCCAGTTTTATGCCAATGACCCCGAGATTTGAGCCACTTTTTCAGGCCCAGAGCCCAACTACCCAAAATGGAATGATAACTTAGGAGCAGTAAAATAACAGGGAAACATTGATTCAAAAGCAATAAGTTAAACAAGACCTTAATCAGATCCCTACTAGCCATGACAGGCATTTCATCAAACATGTCACAAGCATGTAATCTACAGGTTTAACCAACATAATTAAACATAGGGATCTTGTATTTATCTGAGAATCACTAAGAACCATTGTTCCCTCATGCCATTTTCTGCATTACCATCTATTAGGCCATAGATACACTTTCCATTCATTCACAAGTAAAAACATGTTGAGATCCATACATAGATGTTGTCATAAAACACACATATAACTAGCATAATAAAAACATAAACACTCATGAAAGTACAACAATATAGATCACATATAATCCATCAAAATGCTCATAGAAATACAAGTAGAAATAACCTTTTATTAATGATGCAAAAACCAAACCCTGGATGGGACTTCCACATTCCACCCCAACCATAGAATGGTTGAGCCAAATCTCTCTTCATCCATTCACCCGCGTGCCATATTCCAAGCATGAATGTGGGACTCAAACCAAAAGAACCAACAAAGGCATACCGAGGCTAAACCACCTCACCCTCATCAATAGCAACCAGTCTTTACTGTAATCCATCCCGAATCACTAGGCCAACATAATGAACACATCATAACAGGCTTTATCGTGATCTCCACCCAATCACTAGGCCAAACAAGCATGGATGCCATCGTATTTCTCCACCTACACTGTCAGGAATTTTCCTATTTCCTAGTCTCTCAGGCTTTATCGCAATCCAAGCCCAGATCACTAGGCCCTAAACCGAGACCTACTCTCCGTGATTTACCACATATCCCAAACCCAGGATTAATAGTCCCAACGGAGAGAAAACAACCTCTTGTCTTTACCGTATATCTCGCCATTCATTAGCAATGATTACTAGCCCAACCAAGGCAAGACAATCTTGGCTTTATCGCAACCCACAGTCTAGCTCAGGGGTCTCGAGGCTTATGGATTTACCATGATCCACAGTCTGGTTCAGGGACCACTAGGCCATGTGCTCTATCATTCAGAGATCCACCCCACTCATCTTTGAATCCATCCGACAATCCAGCTCAATAAAAACACGAGAACCCCATCACACCATGGCTATCCCAAAATGGCAAGGCTAGGCTGGAAACATTGTTACACCTGGCAAAACCCATGCCATGATAGAAAATAACCACATGCAATATCATACATGCCAAATCTATCAAGGAAAATACACATGCAAATCGATACCTACAATGAATCTTGTTGTACCTGCTTGATCATGGCTTTCCTTGCTTGATCTTTGCTTCCTCTTGCCTTTTTATCCTTTCTTTCTCCAATGCTAAAATTTCTCCAAGAAAACTCTAAGTGTCCAAGAGAGAGAGAGAGAGAGAGAGAATAATGAAAGAGCTCTAAAAATCAACTGAAAAAGGTTACCAACTGATCCTCATAAGCTTTTTTATGAATGAGGCCTCTATTTTCTTCATTTTCCATTATTTTCCTTCAATTACCTCCTCACATGCAACTTGTGACCTTTCACCTCCTTTTTCTCCTAATTTCCATTATTTTTATAAATAAATGTGCCAAAAATTCCATTTTGCCTTTCCAAAGCCTTAGCCATTGCCTTTTCCAATTTACTTAGCCATAAACAACCAAATGAACAACCACACTAGGATGTCTTGCCCAACATTCAGCTTGGAATAAGTGTCCCATCAACTGTGGTTATTATTTTTTCCTTTATTAACTTTTATTACATGGATTTTTCACCAGGGTTGTTACAAATCCCTCCCCCTTGGGGAACACCATCCTCGGTGTTAGACCACACCAAGACCTCAACAAAACTACTAAAAAGAAAACATACTGCCCATGGAGCTTTATAACATAAGTCAATGCAGTATTTACAATGATCACCCTGTTAAAAGAAAACCAACATACCAACTTTATAACATGGCATCATAATGACATGACACCCATACCGCTTATTGGAGCTTCATAACATAGATCATAGCAATATTTACATCCATATACATATGTACATATACCAACATCATCAAAACATATACCAGAACATATACCAAAGCATATACCAAAATCACACCAAAACACCAAGTCAAAACTGCTTTGCCTCAACTGGCAAATAAGGAAGGATACATAGCCCGCATCTGATCCACCATCTACCATGTAGCTTCATCAAGCCCAAAGTTCTTCCACTGCACTTTAACTTTCTCGATTGCTCGATTTCGGAGCATGAGCACCTTTTTCTGCAATATACATTGATGCTCCGACTGGAATTCTCCATCTGGTTCCACCTGCAATACAGACCAGTCAATCACATGATCAGAATCCTTAACATACTTCTTAAGCAATGATACATGGAAAACATCATGGAATTTCGTTGTCCGAGGCAGTGCAAGTCAATAGGCTAATGGCCCAATCCTCTCAATGATACTGAAGGTTCCACAAAATCGTGGTGCCAGCTTAGCACAATATCCAATTCGCAAGGAGCTCTTCTTCGGTTTGATACGCAAGTACACCTATTCCCCAACCTGGAACTCCTTAAACAACATGTTCTGATCTGCATAGCTCTTCTTCCCATCCTGTGTTTCCTTTAAATTTTTCTTGATCCCCTACATTTCCTGTTCCATGTCTTCCAACATGTCTTGTCGAATCAATACCCTGTTAACTGGATCACTCTGACTAATGGGAGTATTTCAACTCTGCCCATACAATGCCTCAAAAGGACTCATCCTCAATGACTCCTGATAACTGTTGTTGTATGCGAACTCTACCAAGGGAAGATACTCTTCCCATTTATGTTGTTGATGCATCACATACATCCTCAACATGTCCTCTAATATCCCTTTGACCCTTTCTGTCTATCCATCTGTCTGCAAATGATAAGTTGTACTAAAGGACAACTTTGTGCCCAAACCTGCAAACAACTCCTTCCAAAACATGTAAGTGAACTTTTCATCCCTATCTGATACAATCTTCTTTTGAACACAATGCAACCTAACCACATCTCTGATGAATACCTCTGCCACATCGCTAGCTGAGAATGTAGACTTCACTGGAATGAAGTGTGCAACCTTTGTTAACTTGTCCACAACAACCATGATGAAACCATGTTGTCTCACTATCTTTGGAAACCCTATGATGAATTCCATGGAAATGACCTCCCATTTCCACTCTGGAATCGCAATCTATTGTAGCAGTCCACTTGAATGCTTGCACTCTGTCTTCACTCTCTGACATTCAAAACACCTAGCCACAAACTTGGCTACATCCTTCTTCAAATTCGACTAATAATATAATTTCTTCACTGTCTTTTGATAACGTGGGTGACCTGAATAAGGTTTCACATGAAACTCCCTCGAGATCACCTTCTTGAGCTCACTGCTATTCGGCACATATATCTAGTCTCTGAATCTGAGAAATCCATATGTTGTAAGACAATAATCCATACATGTTCACCTACACCTCT
The DNA here is from genome assembly GCA_031772625.1 of Pinus tabuliformis. Taxonomy (NCBI): domain Eukaryota; kingdom Viridiplantae; phylum Streptophyta; class Pinopsida; order Pinales; family Pinaceae; genus Pinus; species Pinus tabuliformis. Next base: position 430,436,278 of record CM062814.1, on the reverse strand, counting down.
GCATATGCATGTACCTGTAATGCCACCTATACATGTACCATTACATGTACCTACACCTGTACCTGTACCTGCAATATCACCTGTACTTATACTATTACCCTGCTGCAACCTGTGCACAATCTCCTTATACCTGACATCATGCTGACCTACCTGCAAGATCTTATCCTGTAGATCTGTCCCATATGATCTCATAGCTACCAAGTTATTTACCTGTACCCGCCTACTGAGAGCAGATGCCACCTTGTTCTCTTTACCTTTGATATACCTGATCTCGAAATCAAACTCACCAATCGTGGCCAACCATCTAGCCTTCCTGGCATTCCGATTCGGCTGGTAAAACAAATATCTCAACCCAATATGATCACTCATAAGTACAAACCTCTTTCCAAGAAGATAGTGTCTCCACATCTTCAATGCATGTATGATCGTTGGTAACTCAAGATCATGTGTCAGGTAGTTCTGCTCGTGCTCATTCAACTTTCACAACTCATAGCATACCGCACGTCCATCTTGCATAAGGACTCCACCAAGTCCTCTCTTGCAAACATCTGTGCATACTACAAACTCTTTGTCCGAATCTGCAATCTATAGCACTGGTGCATGTGTCAACAACTGCTTAAGCTGCTCAAAGCTAGCCTCACACTCCTTTGTCCATTCGAACTTCTTACCTTTCCTCTACAATGATGTGATAAGATAAGAAATCTACGAGAAGTTCCTGATGAACCTCCGATAATAGCCTGCCAGACCCATGAAAGATCTCACCTCATCCACACTCTTAGGATCTACCCACTCCATGATGGCTCTTATCTTCTCTGGATCTACTGCAATGCCCTCCTTGGAGACAACATGCCCCAAGTAATGTACATCGTTCTAGAAGAAACTACACTTGTTAAGCTTAGCATACAACTGATGCTCCCTCAACAACCTCAACATTGCTGCTAATTTCTCGGCATGTTGTTCCTCATTTTTAGAATATACGAGTATATCATCAATGAACACAATAAAAAACTTATCCAAATACGGACACAACACATTATTCATCAAGCACATAAATGTAGTTGGAGCATTAGTTAAGCCGAATGGAACTACAACAAACTCTTAATGCCCATACTTGGTCTTAAACGCGGTCTTGTAAATGTACTCCTCTTTTATGTGCACTTGATGATATCTAGATCTCAAGTCAATCTTCAAGAAAAATGATGCTCCCTTTAGTTGATTGGACAAGTCATCAATCATCAGTAAAGGGTACATTTTCTTGATGGTCACTTTGTTAAACTATCTGTAGTAAATGCATAATCTGTGAGTTCTGTCTTTATTATTCACCAACAATACCTGTGCACCCCATGGTGATACGCTTGGCCTAATGTATCCCTTTTCCAACATTTCCTTCAACTACAACTTTAACTCAACCAACTTAGGTGTGCTCATCCTGTAAGGTGCTTTTTGATGTTGGAGTTGCCCCTGGCACTAACTCAATAGAAAAGTCTACCTCCCTGTGAGGTGGAAATTTTGTAATGTCCTTAGGATATACATCATGAAACTACTACAAAACTGGGTACCTGCTCAACACATCTGTATCCTCAACCTCCTTACCCTTATCACTAGATATGTGTACTACAAATAACATACACCATTTCCTATAGCTACGCTTTGCTTGCATAGTTGTCACCATAGCAATGCATAGTTGTCACCATCCTAATTGATGTGGCTTTGTTCTTACCCTGCAAGACTCTTGGTTCCCCATTGTCATCAACACACTCAATGGTTTTTTCATAACATTCTACCTTGGTTCTATGAAGATAAAGCCAATCCATGCCCAACAACATGTTGTATGATCCCAATGGTAATACATTCAAATGTGTTGTTGTAGGCATACCATTCAAATCAAATGCACAATCTCTTACCCAATGATGAACTTGCTTCTTCGTACCTATAGCCAACTACAGTAACCAAGACTCTGCATGAAACTCTTTACTCAAACCACACTTATCCACCAATTCAGGACTAACATAGCTATAATTATATCCAAGGTCAATCAAAATATAAATAACTTGATCACAAATCTTACCGTCCATCTCAATGATAGATGCCTAGTGTTTTGCCTGTCTGTTTTTCACTGTTGCATAGATACGAGGAATGCTCTACCCAACATCCCCAATAGTTTGTGCCTCCTACACACTATATATCTAAGGCCTACCACCCTAATTATGTGGACAATCTCTCTTAATGTGTTCCTTTCCACATGTCCAACACTCCAACCGACCAGTACCAACACCTCTATGTTTCTGCTATGACTCATGTCCATGTCTAGCTGCATTAAATCTCTTTTGCAATGCCACATTCTCTTTCTCATCTACATGCTGAGGCCATATTCTCTTAGGCTACCATTTACCTTTACCTTTGTGTTTTCCCTTCCATCCTTGCTGAGATTCATCCTTACGCTTTGATTGTTCATAGAAATGCTTCAATTTCCCAATAACTTCCTCAAGTGACCAAGGCTCATCATACTCAATTTGATCTCTAAATGCTAATGGAAAACCATTGACAAATAGTTGAACTTTAGCCTTCTCATCAGTAAGATACGGTACATACCTCAATAGCTCCAAAAAATTTAGTCATGTACTCTTCATATTTCATTGATCCCATCTTTAGCTCATAGAACTCTTTAGCCTTACTATTGTAGTACCTTTCTGATAAGCACTGCTTCCTGAAAAGCCTCTTGAACTCCTGCCAACTCAAGTCATTTGTCCTGATGTCCCTGACCCACTTAATATCTTCCCACCAAATGTCTGCTTTACCTTTCAAAATAAAGATCGCTACGCTGACCTTCATGTTCTCTGTGTAATCATGCAACTCGAAGATTTTTTTCATACCAAGTATCCAAGCATCTGCATCTTCCGACTTCTTCACATCTCCATAAAAATTAGGTGGCTTCACTTTCTTAAACTCATCTAGAAAGTATCCCCTATCATTCCTCCTATAAGGATGATAGCGATGACGATCATGATGTCTATCAGAACCAGAAGTAGAATAGTACTTGTACTCATTGCCTCTCCTATCTAGAGTATCGAACAACTTGCCATCTATCACCATATTAGATCTATCTACCCTGTGTCTACCAGGAGACCTACTACCATATGGCCCATTAGTTCTATCCTCATGTCCATGGCTGATCCGAAGTGGCCCTTGTGGCTACAATTCTGACAAAATCTGAAGGAGTATAGCATTAACATGTGCTTGTTTCTCTTGTGCCTGTATGATCCGATCATTATCTTCCTTACAATTCCTTATCTATTCCTTCAAGCTTCTCAATGTGTCTGCCAAATCAAAAAAGTGCTCCACACCACACTGCCCATTTGATTCATAGGGAGATTCTATGTAGTATACCACCTTGCTATCCATTTGGTCTCTTTCCTGCAATGCATAATATGTCACATAAACCAAATCACAATAAATCAAAGTACCTTAGCATACGGTGAGGATACCTTGTCTGCAAGATCAAAAATTAGCATGATACATGTATAACATAAAAATAACAACATATATAAATACGCAAATAGATGTATCAACACATAAAAATCACTCTAGCTAGGGTCCAGTCATCAATGCAAGGCCATATCAAAAATTCATGCTATGACCTCATGCATGACAACAACCATTAAGCCATTGTACACATTGCCACATGCAACCATCAACATGCATAAGCAATGTATAATCAACTACACATATGCATAAACACGTGTAGTTGAGGATAAGCGATCAATTATTGTAATCAACCTACAAGATTGATACATGTAATCAAAATATTCAAGAGTGCACCTGATATACAAGGATGTAGTCAAGTGACATCTAATCAACATGTAAGTGACATATAACAATATGTAACCAATCATATACTCATGACAATGCATTCCACAAACTCAACATCAAATTCCTCATGACAGCCTTACTATCATCATGATCAACATCAAGCAAATGTAACAAGCACATGGAATGCAATTGTAACAGACACACATGCAACTAACATGCATGCATGACCAACACACACCACCCATCCAATCCGAGGGGTGAACCATGCTCTGATACCACTATGTAACACCCTCCTCCCACATCTACCCAAATAACCATGTCAACCGAGTAAACATGCGATGAGAGGCTACTATGATTGGATTCAACCTCCTATGTGACCTTAAGGAAGTGGAATTGACAGAACACATCAACCAACCTATCCACATCAGCAACAGAACCCTTAGGAGACATGTCAGCCACTCAAACATCTTGTCCCTAGGTCCCACTGATGTTTTGGACATCTTAAGCCTTAGTCACTCTCATGCTATATACATAAGTTCATCTAGAAACCCATAGTCCCTCTCACAGGCTTGCCTGCTAGTGTCCAGCGACCCAATTTTCTAGTGTTATGCCTGCGACCCCTGGATTTGAGCCACTTTTTTAGGCCTATAGCCCAGGTCATTTCCCAAAATGGAATGATAACTTAGGAGAAGTAAAATAATAGGGAAACAATGATGAAAAATAAATAAGTTAAACAAGACCTTAATCATATCCCTATTAACCATGACAAGCATTTCATCAAACATGTCACAAACATGTAATATGTGTAATAGAATTAAACATAGGGATCTTGTACTTATCTGATAATCGCTAAGAACCATTGTTCCCTCATGCCATTTGATGCATTACCATCTATTATGCCACATATACATTATCCATTCATTTACAAGTAAAAACATGCTGAGAGCCATACATAGTTTTTGTCATAAAACACACATATAACCAACATAATAACAACAAAAATACTCATGAAAGTACAACCATATAGACCACATATAATCCATCAAAATTCTCATAGAAATACAAGGAGAAATAACCTTTCATTAATGATGCAAAAACCAAACTCAGGATGGGACTTCCACGTTCCACCCGACCATAGAATGGTTGAGCCAAATCTCTCTTCATCCATTCACCCCCATGCCATATTCCAAGCATGAATGTGGGACTCAAACCAAAAGAACCAACCAGGGCATACCGAGGCTAAACCACCTCACCCTCATCAATAGAAACTAGGCTTTACCGTAATCCATCCTGGATCACTAGGCCAACACAATGAACACATCATAATAGGATTTACCATGATCTCCACCTGATCACTAGGAAAAACAATCATGGATGCCACTGGATTTATCCACATACACCGTGAGGATTTTTTGTATCTCCTGGTCTCTCATGCTTTACCACAACCCAAACCCGGATCACTAGGCCCTAAAACAATACCCACTCTCCAAGCATTACCACATATCCCAAACCTGATATTACTAGGCCCAACGAAGAGAAAACCACCTCTTGGCTTTACCGTATATCCTTCCATTCACCGGCAAGGATTCCTAGGCCCACCAAGGCAACACAATCATGGATTTACGGCAGCCCATAATCTGGATCAAGGGTCACTAGGTCAGTGGCTTTACTGTGATCCATAGTCTGGTTCAAGGACCGTTAGGCCATGTGCTCTATCATTTGGAGATCCACCCCACTCATCTTTGAATCCATACGAAAATCTAGCTCAACCAAAACATGAGAACCCCATCACACAATGGCTATCTAGAAATGGCAAGGCTAGGCTGAAAACATTGTTACACCTAGCAAAACCCATGCCATGATAGAAAAGAACCACGTGCAATACCATGCATGCCAAATCTAGCAAGGAAAATACACATGCAAATTGATACATGTAAGGAATCCTGTTGTAGCTGCTTGATCCCGCCTTTCCATGCTTGATCTATGCTTCCTCTTGCATTCTTCGCCATTATTGCTCCAACGCCAAAATTTCTCCAAGAAAACTCAAGTGTCCAAAAGTGAGAGAGAGAGAGAATAATGAGAGAGCTCCAAAACTCAACTGAAAAAAGGTTACCAACTGATCCTTAGAAAACTTTTTATGAATGAGGCCTCTATTTTCTTCATTTTCCATTATTCTCCTTCAATTTCCTCTTCGCATGCAATCTATGACCTTTCACCTCCTTTTTCTCCTAATTTCCATTATTTCATAAATAAATGTGCCAAAAATGCCATTTTGCCTTTCCAAAGCCTTAGCCATTGCCTTTTCCAATTTTCTTAGCCATAAACAACCAAATGAACACCCACACTAGGATGTCTTGCCCAACATTCAGCATGGAATAAGTGTCCCATCAACCATGTTTATTATTTTTTCCTTTATTAACTTTTATTACATGGAATTTTCACAAGGGTTGTTACAACAAACTAGCTAGAATAGTGGTAGCTATCTCCGAAGCGAAAGAGATAATGGATGCATGAATTTGCAAAAAGGTATTACAAGAGTCTAAAAGAATGGTATTTTGACATAGAGAAAGAACCCCGTATGTCCAAAAGCCTAACCCCAAAAGATGAAGCACCAAAGAGTTTGCAAGCCCCAAGATGGTTAGTTAGTATGTCAACTTCCTATGGGCACAAATTTTGCATACAATGTTTGTTTGGGGCACATAATATCCCATTGAAAAGAAATATCCAAGGATTACCATTTATAGCTAGGGTCAAGGCATGCCATGGTAACCTCAACCCTCTGAATTTCCAAAAAGCATTGTTTAGGGTTTCAAAATAGCCCCATAAGTTCAAGACCAAAAAAACCATAGAAAAATCGCTAAGTAGATAGAGAATCATTAAGTCATTGGAAGAGGTGGATGACCATTGATATCTATCTATATTAATCCTCCCCCACAGGAAGAAGTGGTCTCCATTTCATCAAGTTCCCTAATTAGATGGGGAAACTTCTCTTGAATTTGGCTTATGGTGAGCCACTTTCTTTGGTGAGGAAGCTACACTACTTTAATGACTTGATGCAATTGTATGTTCTGCTGGAAGGTATTCTTCATCTTGGTATCCATGATCTCATCCATTATACCTTATTCAATGCAATAAATATTGATTTCTATGGGGGGAAATTGCTCGAATTCCTCCAAGGTGTCCAATAGATACATTTGGAAATATAGTTGAAGTAGCTCCACATTAAATATTGGGTGCAATCCAAGGAAAGGGGGAATACTCAATTCAAAAGTATTTTTTCACCCACAACCTTTGTGATTGTGTAAGGCCCATATTATAGTGGTCTAGGCTTCCTATGGGGCATGTGGGGAACTCTTTCTATAAATTCAACCACACCTTATCACTAGCTTGAACCCTATGTGGAACCCATTGTTGGTTATGTCATTGTTTGTTGGAAGTGTTGGATCTATTGCAAAAATTTACTCACTCTATTTGTCTTAACCTGAGCATGGGAGGACTCTACTAGTGAAGATGAAATTGGAATCCCTATATCTATATGGGCTAATGGTTTGAACCCCAAGTACACTTTAAAGGGATTGTAGCCAATAGAGTTGTAGAGTGCTCTATTATAGCTATGATGAACATATGGAAGGTTTTCATCCCATGTACATGGATGTTTGGACTTGTACATGTGAAAGGTATACACAATCATCATGTTGACCACTTATGTTTGGCCTTTTGTTTGGGGATTAAAGGTAGTCAATTTGGTTAGCATGTCATCCTTTAGAGACCATAGGTTGAACAAAAAGGTATTAATGACCCTAATATCCTTGTCTGAAATAATGTTCTAAGGTATCCCAAAATGAATCAAAACATGCTCAAAGAAGAGTTTATCAATGGCTTCAATTATGATACTCTTCTTGCACCATCCCAGAATGGTCATCTGAGAAAATTGATCAACAACCACAGAAACACGATAATTACCATGTCTAGTGGAGGGTAAATCTGACCTGTAATCCATGGAGACTTATTCCCATGGATCATCTAGGATAAGTAGAGGAGTGTAAAATCCTTGCTTCTTGATGGTTGGTTTATCAATGACACAAGAAGTGCATGATTTGATATACCAGTGGACATCCTATTAAGGTTTTGGTCAGTAGAAATACTTCTAAAATATTTCTATTGTCTTCTATAGATTGAAGTGCCCTGGAACCTCACTGTAATGTGCTTCCAAAATTATCTTGGCACACTTGCTCGAAGGAACACAAAGGTGTCCTACGTAGCACAAGAGCGCTTCTTGGAAGTGGAAGCATATAACTTCTTTACCTACAATCAACATTTGGTATGTAGCAGCAAAGTTAGAGTCACTATTCTATATTGTGGCCATCTGGAGGTCTCATTCCCATAGGAATTAAGAACTATGGTTAGTGCCACAACCAAGGGCCAATTGAGGGAGTCTAGAAAATGGTTGGTGCTACCCTTCTTGTATTTGATGTTCAAGATGATTTATTGCAGCTATGTGGACCATTTTTTATTGCACTAATTATGCAACTTTCCATGTGTCTACATGGATTGTAGAGGATTGTAAATAGTGTGGATTATTGTCTCCTTCCCTACAATATAATTCTTCCATTATCAGCATGTCTATATGATGGAGTACACCTGCTTGTCATAAGTTGGGTATCTTTGGACAATATCAAAGTGTTTCACTATGATAGGCCATCAAATATCCTTTCTCGGTGAGGACTGCACCAATATTCATAGTCAGAGGAATCTATATAAATCTCAAATGGTTGTTATAGGTTTAGTAGCATGAGAACTAGTATAGAGCAAACACAATGTTTCATATCCTCAAAAATTTTCTGTTTTGATTCATACCAAGAAAACTTTTGTTTAGCTCCACCCTTGGTCACTCGACTTAAGAGCCAAGTAATATGAAATAACCCCAACACAAACCCTTGGTAGAAGTTAACAAGGCCCAAGAAGTTATAGAGGTTTTTTAGGGTCATCGGGGCTAGCCAATTCCAAATTACTTGGATCTTGGATGCATCTACATGCAGCCCATGTTTATCCATGTGTATTCCAAAAACTAAACGTATCGTATGCCAAAAGAGCATTTCTCCAAATTGGCATACAACTTATGTTTTTGTAAGGTTCTCAGGACCTGTTGAATGTGTTGAAATTTTTTTTCTCATGTTCTACTAAAGATGAGGATTTCATCCAAATATACAACCACAAAAGAGTTTGTGAACAACCACAAGATATCATCCATCATCTTTATGAGTGTTGTTGGAGCATTAGCCAAGACAACAGGTAGGACCAAGAACTCAAAAAGGACTTCTTTAGATTTGAAGGTTGTCTTCCATACATGGATTTTCTCTACTATAAACTAGTTGTAGTTTGACTTCAAATCAATATTACTAAATAACTTGGAACACTTAAGTTGATCAAGAAGATTTACAATTCAAGGGATTGGGTATCTACTCTTAACATTGATTTTTTTCTAGGCTCTATAATCAATATAAAGTCCCCATGTTCCATCCTTTTTCTACACTAACACAATTAGGTTCCTACAAGGTGAGGAGCACAATCGAATGTGGCCCTTTTGGATGAGCTCATGAATTTGAAATTGTTTTTCCTCATTATCCAAGAGAGAGTGTCTATATATAGGGCCTTTAGGTAAAGGAACACCAGGTATCAATTCAATCAAGTGTTCGACCTAGTAGTGTATAGACACCCCAAAAAATAAGCAAATATTATATCTTTATACTTTTACAATCTTTCCCACTTTCCTCTTTTATATAGAAATCCCTTGTGCTAATGTTATGGTGGTTATAGTGAACTTGTTTTCAACTTTTCATTGAACCATGAAGTGGACAAACTTTGTAGTGTAAGAGAATACCTTTGGGCAATATTTTGTTGAGATCAATGAAATTGTGGTAGTTAGAACTATCTCTGGTACCCTGTAGAGTTGACCCCCTAGAGTAACAATGACATTACATAGACCAAACTCATAAACATTTACCTCATAACACATCTCACATTACTAATATTAAAAAAATCATAAAAATTAATTAAATTATAAATTTAATCTAATTTATTTCATTATTAATTATAACTAGAATTGGAAGTGATGACAACTAGGGTTTTTAAACTCTTTGCACCTTCACATAACATCGTCATTGAGTACTTGGGCTCCTATACTCCCCTCTCAATTGTTCAATGGAGTCATGTTCTGTGAGATGGATACATTTTGTACATAGTCTAAACTTTTCAAAGGTCCATATCTTTAGGGGAGTGCTATGTCTTAGGTTTTCTTGGGTGTTTGTACTCTGTGGACGCCCATGGATGGAGTATATGCCGACATTGACACTTAGTCCTAGTATTTTCCCTTTTCTGATCTCATGTACAATGTGTTCGCATTTCCTTTATGTGGGAGCTATGTTTCTGGATTGGGGAGCTAATGCATATGAACTTTGTGCCAACCTCTACACCTTTTCATATGTTCTTTTCCATTCGTGGGGTCCTGCACTCATATGAGTTGGGGGCGGTGTTTCTCTTTGAGTTTCCTCTAGTGGTCTCTTGATGTGAGATCTCTTATAACAATCCTGATTCAAGTAGATATTGCTGGCCACCCTCCTATTCCATTTGGACATCCAACACCATCTCTTTAAGTTCTTCAGTTTCCTTAATCGTAGCACAATTTACTATTTTTGGCAATTTTTCGGGTCGTGAACTTCCGGAGCCATTTTGAGGCCCTAGACAACGTTTTTAGGGAAAACAAAGAGATCAAAATCATCCTACATGAGACGACCTATTTTTTTTGGCCTACTCTTTGAGATCTTCGAAACGAGGTATTATGATAGCCAAACAGAGATCGTATTCCAAAGTTATGACCTCGGGAAATTGATGTACCAATTTACCCAAATGGGGCCCACAGTTTTGGCACTTCATCTCCTAGGGTTAGGTTTCTAGATGTTTAGGGTTTTCCATTGTTTCTCAATAATAAATAGGCCTTGGAGCCTCATTGTAACATAGTTCAGAGGTATGTAGCTACCACATCTCTTCTCAGAGATAAGCTACCATAGCTTGAGCTAGTCTTATTTTCATTCTGTTTGTAACCATATTTCAGTATTTGATATTAATGAAATGAAGTGTTATTTTGCTGCATATTTATATTTATGGTTATATCTGTAATTTGTTGCATTCCTGTTTAAATTTGGATCAATGGTATCAGAGCGGTTTGCTCTTTCTTTGGTTTTCTTTGCATGTCCCTAACAAGGTTGGGATATAAGGAGTCAGGGCTTGAATTGGTCGAACCTTTGCAAGAACAACCTCGCAAATCCCGACGACCTCCCATGGCGAAAGAAAATAAAGATGAGGGGGCAGGAGATCCTTTCAAAATCTTGCTCGAAGAAGCCCTCAAGCGACAGAGGAATGCGATGATGGACAACTTTGCTTAGATCCTTCCGTGGCTACCCAAGGGTGACACATCTACTTCCAGAAGATACTCAGGAAGTGCCACACCCTTTAAGGTACACGTTAACTTTTACATTCCCATATTTTATGGTCAGATAGATGTCGACGCCATAGACAAATGATTAAATCTGCTATAAGGATATTTTTGTGTTCATGATTTTTCCAGCCAGGAAAAGATTACTTTTTCTCCTATGCATATGAGAAGAGAAAAAGGGGTACCCTTGCATTGCTAGGTCAAGCATTCAATCGATATGACTCCCAGAGCACCTATACCCAATGGGCCAATATATCATCGCTCCATCCCGGAAAATGAAGAGATCAAGCGGAAAATCCAAGAGTTTCTGCAAAAAGGGCAAATCTGACCAAGTTCCTCACCTCGTGGGAGCCCGATTATACTTGTATAGAAGAAGGATGGGACCTAGAGGCTCTGCATTGATTATTGGGCACTAAAAAAAATCATTGTCAAGGACAGGTATCCAATCCCATGGATTGATGACCTACTAGACCAACTCAAAGGGGCCAAGTATTTCAACAAGATATATCTAAAGTCTGGTTATCACCAAGTTCCAATAGAGCCCATAGATGTATGGAACACCACCTTTAAATATAAGGAAGTCCTTTTTGAATGGTTGGTTATGCCCTTCTAGTTGACAAATGCCCCTTCTACTTTTATGAGGCTAATGGTTGACATCTTGCAGACCTTCACCAACTCATTCATGGTGGTTTATCTCGACGACATCCTCATCTTCGGTAAGAGTAGGGAAGAACGCTTGAAACACATTTGGTAGGTCCTTCAAACCCTTTGGCAACACAAACTATGATAAATGCACCTTGGCATGAGCCAGGTCCAATACGTAGGTTACATCATAGATGGATGTGGCGTGCATGTGGACTAAACCAAGATCCAAGTTATTCAGGATTGGCTAGCCCCAACCACTCTAATGGAGATTCAGAGCTTTTTGGGCCTTACAAACTTCTATCGAAGGTTCATGTTGGGATTCTTCCATATCACTTGGCCTTTGAGTCAGATTACTAAGGGTGGGGCGAAAGAAAAGTTTTCCTAGACTGAGTCCCAACAGAAGGCGTTCGTTGAGTTGAAGCACCGATTATGTTCTGCACTAGTACTCACACTTCCAGACCTACAACAACCTTTTGAAATCGAGATAGATGCCTTAGACTATGTTATTGGTGTAGTCCTCACCCAACACGGGCATCCAGTGGCCTATCATAGTGAGACACTTTCTGATACAATTTGAAAGTACCCCACCTATGATAAAGATATGTATTCCATCGTGTAGGCTTGCCGACAATGGAAGCACTACATTCTGGGGAAGGAGATGGTCATCCACACTGATCACTGACCTCTTCAATTTATATAGACATAGGGGAAGTTGCATAAGGATTTCCATAAGAAGTGGTCTACATATCTACAACAATTCCACTTAAACATTAAATACAAAAAGGGTAGCGCCAATCATGTTGCAGACTTCCTTAGTCGGCCCCCAGTTGCAACACTGACTACTGTTCTCAACTCTTGTGGTCACGAGACCTTTGGGTGGCCGCAACTATACAAAAATGATCCAAAGTTCACCTCAACATACCAAATGTTAGTAGCTAGCAAGAAAGTTCCTGATTTCCACCTCCAAGACACATTATTATGCTACCTGAGCCACATTTGTGTTCCTTCAAGCGAGCGTGCCAAGATTATTTGGGAGGCGCACCATAGTCGGGTCGCAAGACACTTTGGTGTGGAGAAAACTGTGGTTGTACTACGAAAGTAATTTTATTAGCCCAAACTTCGACTGGATGTCGGGAAACATATCAGGTCCTGCACTGCCTATGCCATCGCCAAGCCAACCATCAAGAAGCAAGCCCTATACACTCCTCTGCCTACTCCCAGCCAACTATGGGAATCCATCTCCATGGACTATATTTATGGCCTCCCTTCTACTAAGCATGGTAATGACTATGTATTTGTGGTTGTGGACATATTTTCTAAGATGGCTATATTGGCGGCCTGTAAGAAGAGTATCATAGCAGAGGACATTGCCAAACTCTTCTTTGAACGAGTATGGGTACATTTTGGGATCCCACAAACCATTATATCAAATCGGGATAGGAGGTTCCTGAGCACATTATGGTTAAGCCTTTGAACACTATTGGACACCAAGCTCACCAAATCGATTGCCTTCCATCCCTAGATCGATGGTCAGACAGAGGTCATGAATAGGATGATAGTGCACATACTCCGCATGTACAAGTCCAAGCATCCTCGAACCTGGGATGAGAGTCTTCCATATGTGAAACACAGTTATAATAGAGCTCTTCATAGCTCGACTGGTCACAATCCCTTTCAAGTGGGTCTAATATTTCAACCATTGTGTTTGATTGATGTTGCCATGCCTCAAGCGACTACGCAGACATAATCCATACATGTACTATGTTCAGGCCTGATAAAGCGACCAGATTTATTGAACATGTCCAACACATCTGCTAGCAAGTTCACGACATCCTGGAGAAGTCAAATGCCAAGTACAGGCAACGACATGATCAACATCGGGTGCCACACAAATTTCAGGTGGGCGACAAAGTCTAGTTGTATTTGCAGAAAGAACACCTTATCGGAGCCCATCGGAAGCTCAAACCACTCTGATATGGTCCTTAAACCATTACCAAGGTTGTGGGAGTTAATTATTTTGAGCTCATCATTGATCTAAAATGGATCTTGGATAAACTTCTAAGTCTAAAGTGTCCTCATAGAGGAAAAATGAAAGTCAAAGGATGCTCCTGGAAATAGTCTCATTGCAGAGATCTCTTCATTCTGAATCTAACAAAATTTGAATGGGTGAAAATAGACTTCAGATGAAGAAGTTATTGTAAAAAGAAATTGCCCATTGTCCTTTGAAAAGGAGACATTTTCTTATTAAATGGGACTTAGGAGAAATGAAGGCTTTCTAAAGAAAATCACATCGCAATGTTAAAGGGCGGAGCAGCAGTCCTTAAGGATCCCCGATTAGCGATCTCCGATCATATCACAATCGGAGGAAGGCTTCATGTGATATCGGAACCCCGGGCTATTACAAATGTGATATGTCGATAAGCGATGTGCGATATGGGTGATCGGAGGAGCAGAGGCACAGTCCATTGGGCCGATGTGATACGCCGATGTGATGGGTTGATAGCGATAGCGCCGATAGAGCAATCAGTGAATCCTCGATACAAGGGTCGTTGCGATTGCGATATGCGATGCACCGATATCGATGATCGGCGATCGCGACCACATATAAAGGGTCGTTGACACAGCGTGATTACGATTAGCGATTAGGGCGCGGAACCGACAGGGTTTATAAATGTGGCTGCATATTATTTGAAGTTTGGATTTTCAGATTTTCAATGTATTCCTGTGTATTTGGTGTTTTTGGCCATTTCGCCATGCGACTTGCAAATGCGATAGGATGATGGACCCGATAGGTTTATAGGGGTGTTTCCATATTGTTTGAAGCCCAATTAAACTCTCCATGATGCGTTTTCTTGTGTATTTCCATTATGCTGTTGTTTTCGAGATTATGGCAGGAGGAAGGCCAAACGACCAGGCTTCCCACTCCAACGGTTCCTTTCCAATTATAAACTACTGCTTTTGAAGAAACAGTCAGGCTTCCATGCGTTAGGGTGACTGTAGCTCTTGTGTATGAAAAACATAGAGAACACAATTGAGAGGGATTCGCTCAGAGGCCAAGAGATAACACAGAGAGAGGAATTCTGGAGGCGTAGGCAGAGTAATGCGTAGAGGCAACTTAGAGAGCCCAGAGATGTTTGCATGCTGAGGAATCCATTGGAAAGCTCAGTATATGCCAGGAGGCAGTTTGCGGAGTTGATGTGACTAATGCACAGAGGGTCGCTTGGAGGTCAAGAGAACCTAGAAGCTCGTAAGAGCCAAGAGCCAGAGTCAAATCTAGAGCTAGAGCCAGAGCCAGAGCTGGAGACCGAGAGCCAAGAGCTAGAGCCAGAGCCAGAGCCAAAGCCAGAGCCGAAGAGCCAAAGCCAAAGCCAGAGCCAGAGAGCTAGAGCAAGAGCGAGAGC
This sequence comes from Pinus tabuliformis, assembly GCA_031772625.1. Taxonomy (NCBI): domain Eukaryota; kingdom Viridiplantae; phylum Streptophyta; class Pinopsida; order Pinales; family Pinaceae; genus Pinus; species Pinus tabuliformis. Next base: position 430,420,930 of record CM062814.1, on the reverse strand, counting down.
CAAGAATAGCAAAGAGATCCAATGATCCAGTTGTTTTTGGTGTCCAAAGTGTGCTGAAGACAGAAGAAGGCATTCTAGAGACAGTGAAAGAATTCTGAGGGAGTTGGTGCAAGCTAGAGCAAGATCGCTCAGAGCGCTGATTGAAGGAGTCAAGTCTAGAGAAGCCTAGATCTGTCTGCAGAGTGAGGACAGCTAGCGGGATAAGATGGCATTCTAAACCCATAGGTTCAATTGTAAACTAATGGAGTTGAGCGTGGAGCTTGTAAAAGAATTTATGCCATAATCCCAGAGAGCCTAGTTGAGTTGACTAGAGTTCACAGAGACGTAGCCCAAGAGTTTTGGGTGAACTCCTAATTATATTGTTGTCTTATGTGTTTGCTTACTTGCTGCTTTATTTACTGTTATATGTATTGTTTATCAGTTTAAGCAAATGAATTTAAGGCACATGATCAGTTAAAAACAAACACAAGCATACACCTATTTTCAATCACTTTTTAATTCCGCAATTGGTTAATCATAAGGTCTTGGAAATATTTAAGCTTTGGAAGTGGGAGAGGTTCTTGTAAGCTGAAAAGAATCCTTTAGTGCCCCATTTTCAGATCAGGTGGTATCGGAGCCTGAGATTGATTAACCCCACCTTCAGGAAGGTGGTATCAAAGCAAGTGGTATCAGATCAGAATGCTTGATTGACAGAGAAAAGATTGCTTGTCTGAAAGGTGTTTAAACAGTCAGAGGTTGATTGTATGCTTGTTTGCAGACTAACTATTGTTTGAGTTTGCAGAGGTGAAGGGAAAGCTATTGATAGCTTAGTCCAGGAGAAGACAAAAAGGAAGAAGGGTTGAAGGCATTCTTCTTATCCCAAAGGATCTCAAGGAAATCCTTGAAGCACAAGAGGTTTGTTGGAAAAGGTTGCTGAATAAGCTCTTTATTAATATTGTTTGAAGTTCTTTTGTTCATTGGCATAATGACAACTTCTACAAGTGAGTCCTCAAAATCTGTTTTCTTCACAAGATTCTTTTATGAAGACATGAAGCAAGACTTGTTCACCATGATGGATATGGTGAGAAAAATGTATGAGGATGGAAGGAAGAGCAGCATACTTAGAGAACAGTTGAATTCCGTGGAGGAAGAGAAGCAGTTGCTTTCTGAAAAATTGCGGGAAATGGAGAGGCAACTTCATATTGAAAATATGAACCTAAAAAGGATGCATGTGTTGGAGACACAGCTCTTTGTTTCCAAAGAAGCCTTAGTCAAGTATTAGCTTGAAGAAGAGGTAAATAGTTCCTGTTTGTCTTCAAATTCTTCTAAGAATGCTTATATTGGTTCTTTTGAAAAACATACCAAAGCCATGTGTTCCAAGTTAATGTCCAAAATGGGCTATGAAGGAAAAGGCTTGGGTAAACATTCACAGGGTATTGTTGAGCCAATAATAGTTGAGGGAAGGCCTAAGTATTTGGGTCTTGGCTATGGACAGTCTTATGGAGAAAGTTCCAAAGCTGCCATGAAGGCCATTGAAACAGTTCCAAGAAGGAGTTTCATTTCAGGTATTCTACCTCAAGAGTCTGAAGATTGTATTTGTGGAGAATGCAATAGATTGAAACATCATTTGTAGGATGCAGGTGTTCATAAGCATGTGCTTGAACCAGAGAGTTGTGGAAACTCTGAAGCCATTGAAGAGGCTGATGGTGTTCGAGGGGAGCTACTTATTCATTCAATTCACCTCCTCATGAAGGCAATAAAGGTGAAAGAGAAAGGTATAAATCTGGTTCTAACCATATTCCTTTGGATTATGATAAGCATGATAAATTTCCATGTAAGCATTGGAAAAGAGTTGCATGTTCCTTTTGTGGTTTGGGTAACCATAGTGTTTCTAGATGTTGGAAGAGAATGGACACATATAGGAAACTTTTGAAGGAAAGGAAGCAAGAAGCCAAAGGTCCATTGGACAAGGCAAATCATGCTGTCAAGAAGATGCACATGTGTTTCACTTACTGCCATAAGCAAGGACATGTTGCTGCAAAATGTTGGACTCTGAATCCAACAATGCTTCCACGAAACTTGAAGAAGGTGGAAAGAGAAAATGGCAGGAATGGAAAGAAAGTTTCCGTGGATGATGTGTTTCAGGATGATTCACATGTTGATGTTCATGTGCAGACAAAGGTAGCACCTTTGAAATGGATTGGTAAGAAATGGTTAGAGTTCTTATGCAATTAAGATTGCATGTCTTTTTTCTTCTATTTGCATTTCTTTGTTAATGGAATGCAAGGTGCAGGATTTTACCAAGAAGGTGAATGGAAAAGTTGAGTAGGAGACTCACTTTATCGCTGCAACATTATGTTCATTTCGGCTTCGAAAGTACAATGTGCTTAAGTGAAATTTGAAAGGTGAAATGCATGCATAAGCATGATGTGCATGAACACAGGGATGTTGTTGATTTCCTTGTATTTGAACATGTATGTGTAATTAACTTGAAGGGTTGATTGCTTTGATGTAAACAAGCATGTAATATTGACTTGAGAAAAGTTGATTTGGTCTCCAAGATGGAGATGATGATGAAGTGTTTCATCTTTTGAAAAGAATCCTTGAGATCTTCTCTACATGCTTGAATTGAAGGGTCATTTGTTTTAAAGGCATGTTTTGTGGGCTTGTTATCTAGTCCATCATTTGTATGCAGATGTAAGACATGGAGGTGTTCACAAGATGTTAGATCTGTTTCTTTTGTTGAAGCAGGAGTTTTAGGCCACCCAGTTGTTGTCTATATTTCTGTTGTTGTTAACAGTTGTTGTTGACAACTTGTCAAATAGGTACAAATGAAAATTTTGTGAAGCAGATGTGACTTCGCATTTGTTTGAGCCATCTTGGATCAATGATCAAGGAAGAGAAGTTCAAACTACCTTCTATGACCTTCTCAGCAGGAGTTCTGCATGAAGTCAAGGAGGAAAACAGTTCTTCCCAAGAGGACCAACACATCTAGGAAGGAGAGTGGTCAAAGGCTTTGGTTCAGAGGCACTATGCAAGGGAAGTGTATGGAGACTGAAAGAAGAGGGTGTTGTTACTCTCATTTACTATTCAGATTAGTATGTCAGTCTTTTGGAGACCAAAAGTTCTTTTAGTGGGAAGGTGTGATCCAAAATGGATCTTGGATAGACTTTTAAGTCTAAAGTGTCCTCATAGAGGAAAAATTAAAGTCAAAGGATGCTCTTGGAAATAGTCTCATTGTAGAGATCTCTTCATTTTGAATCTAATGCAATTTGAATGGGTGAAAATGGACTTCAGATGAAGAAGTTATTGTAAAAAGAAATTTCCCATTGTCCTTTGAAAAGGAGGCATTTTCTTATTAAATGGGACTTAGGAGAAATGAAGGATTTCTAAAGAAAATCACATCGCAATGTTAAAGGGTGGAGCAACAGTCCTTAAGGATCCTTAATTAGCGATCTCCGATCATATTGCAATCGGAGGAAGGCTTCATGCAATATCGGAACCCTGGGTCATTACAAATGCGATATGCCGATGAGCGATGTGTGATATCGGCGATCGGGTGATTGAAGGAGTAGAGGCACAGTCCATTGGACCGATGCGATATGCCGATGCGATATGCTGATGCGATGGGCTGATAGCGATAGCGCCAATAGAGCGATCGGCAATTGGCGATCGGTGAATCCCCGATACAAGGGCCGTTGCGATTGCAATATGCGATGCGCCGATATCGGCAATCGGTGATCGACGATTGGCGATCATGACCACATATAAAGGGTCGTTGACACAGTGCGATTGCGATTAGCGATCAGGGTGCGAACCCGACAAGGTTTATAAATGCGGTTGCATATTATTTGAAGTCCGGATTTTCGAATTTTCAATGTATTCCTGTGTATTTGGTGTTTTTGGCCATTTCGCCATGTGACTTGCAAATGCGATAGGATGACGGACCCGATAGGTTTATACGGGCGATTCCATATTGTTTGAAGTTCGATTAAATGCTCCATGATGCGTTTTCCTGTGTATTTCCGTTATGCTGTTGTTTTCAGGATTATGGCAGGAGGAAGGCAAAACAACCAAGCTTCCCACTCCAACAGTTCCTTTCCAATTGTAAACTGCTTCTTCTGAAGAAACAGTCAGGCTTCCATGTGTTAAGGCGACTGTAGCTGCTGTGTATTAAAAGCACAGAGAACACAATTGATAGGGATTTGCTCAGAGGCCAAGAGATAACACAGAGAGCGGAATTCTGGGAGGCACAGGTAGAGTAATGCGCAGAGGCAACTTAGAGAGCTCAGAGATGTTTGCATGCTAAGGAATCCATTGGAAAGCTCAGTATATGCCAGGAGGCAGTCTGTAGAGTCAGTGTGACTAATGCGCAGAGGGTCACTTGGAGGTCAAGCGAACCCAGAAGCTCGTAAGAGCCAAGAGCCAGAGCCAGAGCTAGAGCCAGAGCCAAAGAGCCAGAGCCGAAGAGCCAGAGCCAGAGCTAGAGCCAGAGAGCCAAGAGCCAGAGCCAGAGCCAGAGCCGAAGAGCCAGAGCTAGAGCTAGAGCCGAAGAGCCAGAGCCAAGAACAATAAAGAGATCCAATGATCCAGCTGTTACTGGTGTCCAGAGTGTGCTGAAGACAAAAGAAGACATTCTAGAGATAGTGAAATAATTTTGAGGGAGTTGGTGCAAGCTAGAGCAAGATCACTCAGAGCACTGATTGAAGTAGTCAAGTCCAGAGAAGCCTATATCTATCTGCAGAGTGAGGACAGCCAACGGGATAAGATGGGATTCTAAACCCATAGGTTCAGTTGTAAACCAATGGAGTTGAGCGTGGAGCTTGTAAAAGAATTTACGCCATAATCCCAGAGAGCATAGTTTAGTTGACTAGAGCTTATGAGAGATTTTTCGACATAAATCACATGATATTTCATTTGTCGACACGTTTCGAACCAACCAGTGTGGTTCATCGTCAGGACAAGTTGAAGAATCAGATCAAGCATTGCATGTTAAATAGTCCGAGCAGAACCTCCAACGGCTATAATTCTTGACCAGGCAACGGCTATATTGACTAACGGCTAAATATGACTGGGGGACAGTTAGACGGACCAGGGGCATAAAAATAAGTTAATTTCATAGCTAGTTAGTTATATTATTATTAAATTAAAAGTCAAAGGGACATATGAATTTTCTTAGGGGTTTTAAATATATATCTATATATATATAAATATTAAATTAATTTTAAATGATTATTAAGTTAATAGTTAGTTATAAAAAGTATTAACTATTTAATAAAAATATATAAATATAAATATTAGAATAAGTCAAGTGTTAGAAAAAATAAGATTTTAAATATTCAGATTTAATTAATTGTTTATCTAATTGTTAAATTAACCTAGAGGTATTAACTAATTTAATTATTTATATGAATTTACCTAAAGGTCTTTACTATTTTATAAAAAATTATATATATATATATATATATATAATTTTATTAAGATAATAGTTAGTTATAAATAAAAATATATTATTAGACTAAGTCAAGTGTTGGAAAGAAAATAATATTATGATATAATTAATCGATTATCTTAATTGTTAAATTAACATACGATTAAAGTGAAGAAAAAAAAAGAAGAACACATGCCAAAGGATACGGGATAACAAGAACAAGCCAAAAAATGAGGGAGGGGAGGAAGGGAAGAAAACAACTAGGAAGAGAGTGCTGGGACCCAGCAACTACTAATCTTCTAGCCATCCTCTCTATTGAGATTGCTAAGCCTTTTTTCAATCTCAAGGGCTTCCTTAAATTTCCGATGATGGAATTGTGAATCTCTAGCAATCACACTAGCCTCCTCAATACACACATGATGCTTGGTTTTTTCCGCATGTTCAACTAAAGCAGAAGACTTGGTTCTCCTCTGTTTAAGGTCAGCTACATGCTCATTAATCCTTTGATTAATGGAGTGACCAGTCTCACCAATATAGGGGGTCCCACAGGAACAAGGGATAATATATACCCCTTTCATATCCTTAGGGTCTATAGGATCCTTCACTGATCTGAGGGACTTACGAATGGTGTTAAGGGGCCTAAAGGTCGCGGGGACATTATGTTTTTTAAGAATCCTTGCAATCTTATCAGTGGTCCCCTGAACATACGAAAGATGGACACCTGGAATCCGCTCCTAGATCTCACGGAGACGTAGCCCAAGAGTTTTGGGTGAACTCCTAATTATATTGTTGTCTATGTGTTTGCTTACTTGCTGCTTTATTTATTGTTATATGTATTGTTTATCAGTTTAAGCAAATGAATTTAAGGCACATGATCAGTTAAAAACAAACACAAGCATACACCTATTTTCAAGCACTTTTTAATTTCGCAATTGGTTAATCATAAGGTCTTGGAAATATTTAAGCTTTGGAAGTGGGAGAGGTTCTTGTAAGCTAACAAGAAGCCTTTAGTGCCCTATTTTCAGATCAATCAGTCCCCCATTCCTTGGCCTACACCCAGTGTTCAATGTGGATGGCCTGCTACCATACGTCCCACCATTGCTGGACACATCAGACATTGCAGAACAACTCAAACCAACAAAGTTAAACCCAGATTGCATGGAACAAGACACAACTAATTGAATTATAGATACACAGGTCAAGAACACTCACTAGCAAAAGATCCAACTATATCAGGTTGTCAAATCTGGCTAACTCCTGCACCAAGGCAAGTGGCTCACTAGGGACCAAGTTCAGCAGAAGTTTCCCCATCTCATGGAGGCACTCAACGCAATGGGGACCATTGCTTCCTAAAGGGGGAGGACTGATCTAGGTGGATATTGGTGACCACCCTCCTACTCCACTTGGACCCCCGACACTGGTTCTTTTAGTTTTTTAGTTTCCTTAATCATAGCATAGTTTACTATTTTTGGCAGTTTTTCAGGTCTTGAACTTCTGGAGCCGTTTTGAGGCCCTAAACGATGGTTTTAGGGAAAAATAAGAGACTGTAAAAATCTTGAGCAAGATCGCCAATTTGTTATCATCTTACTCTTCGAGATCTTCAAAATGAGGTATTATGATAGCCAAATGGAGATCATATGCCAAAGTTACGACCGTGGGGAATTGTTGTACCAATTTACTCAAACGGGGCCCACAGTTTTGGCATTTCATCTCCTAGGGCTAAGTTTCTGGATGTTTATGGTTTTCCATTGTTTCTCAATAATAAATAGGCCTTGAAGCATCATTGTAACATAGTTCAGAGGCATTTATTCGCCACATTTCTTCTCAGAGATAAGCTACCATCGCCCAAGCTAGTCTTATTTCCATTCTGTTTGTAACCATATTTTAGTATTTGATATTAATAAAATGAAGTGTTATTATGTTGCATCTTTGTATTTATGGTTGTATCTGTAATTTGTTGCATTCCTGTTTAAATTCGGATCAAATTCTAATTCGAGAATGTATCTTCATTGATAGAGAATAACATGAAACCCCCATTCCAGTTTTTTATTAATGGTCCTCCATAGACAAAGCATAAAATGAATCCCACGTTCTAGATTTTTATTAAAAGTATTTGTGGGAGATCAAAGCTTATAAGGGTTAAAACTATTATGTGTATCCTCTATAAAATAGACTATTAAAATCTTATATGGCATTCCTTATTGTTTTCAAAGTCTTCAAATTTGAATGAAAGGTCATATTAGATTATTACCAACTACAAGACTATAATATTTCCAAAAATTCTTCCATCATACTGAATCCAAGACTTCCTGGGGGAGCTCCTGTTACAAAATTAGCGAATAAATATCATGTCTCCTACAAGGATGCAATAGCCCAAAGGAAGGTTACAACTACAATAGATCATACTCAAAACATTATGGGCCCATACATAGTTGAACAAATGGAAAAAGCCCCATCTATGGAAGTAAACCTCCCTGAGGTAAATTCTCTTTTCTTTTTTCTATAATCCAAAGTAGTCATCTACAAATTTAACGATTTTTGGCCCAAACCAAAAGCACTTCTACAATGGATTGTCTCCAACTGGACTCCAGACATTGAAATTTTCTTGTGCTTAAAAGGTTTTTTCATAATACAATTTGAAACAAAAAAGGATTTACACTATGCTCTACATGTAGGGCTATGGTTTTGGGGTAGAGCCAGGCTATTCATTATGCCTTAGTTCCATAAGTTTGATGCCAACACGATGATGGTCTCTACAATTCCAGTTTGGGTGAGGCTTCCAAATCTCCCCCTTCAATTCTGGCACCATAAAATCCTAGATATATTGGCAACACGTTGGGAAAATTTAAAAAATTGGTTTCGGAAAGAACTAAAAATGATATTTTCACATATGTCAAGATATGTGTGCAGTTTGATCTCAGCAAAGGACTTCCATACCATATAAATCTGAAACATCAAAATTTATCATTATTCCTCAAGTCATTGACTATGAAAATACAACATTTAGGTGTCGCATATGTTTCCAGACAAGTCAATTGCAGCATGCTTGCCCCCAAGCAAGAAAAAATCCTAAGAATAAGAAGAAACAACCTAATAAAAAAAGAGGATGGCAATTCACAAAACAATATATTTCTGGGGATGACAAAGAGGAAAATAATGAATGCAAATTGGATCAAGAAGAAATGAAGGACAATGACCAGTAGGAAGATGTACAAGGTGGAATTAAGGTTTAGTTTGTCTCTGACATTGTAAAACATGAAGAAAAGGATCATGTGGACTCATTGATATTAGATGGATCTAGGGGCTCAAAATAAGCTCATGTCATAAATAGCTCAGATTCTGACAAATATGTCCCACATGTGGGGCATGAACTGGCATTGCTTCTAGATTATCCAAATCCATATGGCTGGAAAAAAGTGCATAGGTGAAAAGGAAAAAGAGAAAATATATACATTTAGTGAGCCCTTTATTTCTTCACGCGCCTTATTGTCTTTTATTGATTTTTTCTGAGGCTCCTTGCCATACTGTGGACCTCCTTATTTCTTTCAACTCATTTTTTTTTCTTTTCTAATCCTATTTGCATACACACTAAGTGTGTCTACAAAATGTAATTTTTATTTTCATTAATAGAAATCACTGTTTTTTGTGGAAAAATATTATAAATAAAATTTATATATATATATATATATATATATATATATATATATATATATATATATATATATATATGAGTTTTAACCATGGAGATTCACCTTCATTTAATATAGAGGTTCTTAATTTGTAAATAGAATTTGTTACAATACCATACCATGCGCAAATACAATGATTTAACAATATCACAATTCACAAAATATTTCTACTAGGAATCAAGATATAAAAATGAAATTTATCTTATTGTTTTTCAATTTAATTAAAAAAATGTATTATAATAACATTTTCTTTAATTAAATTGAAAAACAAAAAATCATAATTATAAATATTTTGTGAATATTTTTAACCAATTAAATCTCTACCATCCATCTATTAATCTATTAATTATTAAATTAAAATTCTAGAAAATATTAATTTAAAATAAATATATTTATCAACCTTAAAATAAAAATTAAAAAAATATTTTAAAAATATTTTAATTAAAAAAGAAATGGAACAAAATTATCTTTAAAAACAATAACAACATTCAAAATTTTGAAAAGTGTCAAGAACGTGCATTCCATGGTACTCTGGCTGCCAAGACACTGCTATAAATTTATTTCGTACGCCCAATAAATATTTCCTGGGTCACTGTCACAAGGACACATGGAATGTGGAAGAAAACAAGCACATCTCTCTGGCCCACGTGGAGAGCTAGTCAAATTTCAAGTGATTTACTTGAGGTGATTTTTTAATCACAAGCACCTATCTTTGGCTCACAAGGAGAGCTAGTCGAATTTCAAGTGATTTAATTTAGGTGATTTTTTAGTGGATTATAAGATTTATGGCTAAATTTTAAGTAATAGGAAATTTTATCATAATTAAATTGCTAAACAAACAATGTTAATAGCCATTTTGCTATCACTTAATATTAAATGTAGATTGACTCATCATTATTATTTAAAGAAAATCACACCACCTATAATTGCCCATTGGTGGTCTATAAGGAGCCTCTTGCCAGATGCCTCTACGTCTTAGGCCATTAACCTATTTAACTATTGCTAGATGCCCTTACTAGATGCCTCTAAGGCTTAGGTCATTAACCTATTTCACTCTTGCTAGATGATTCTAGGTCTTAGGATGTTAACCTATTTCCTTAGGTCCTAGGAAAATGAGCCTTACCTTTAGGTGTTAGGCCCTAGGAAGACGAGTCATGCCTTTAGGTGTTGCCCTTACAAGATGCCTCTAGGTCTTAGCTCGTTAACGTATTTCACTCTTGCTAGATGCCTCTAGGTCTTAGGCTGTTAACCTATTTCTGTAGGTCCTAGGAAAACGAGTCATGCCTTTAGGTCTTAGGCCCTAGGAAGACGAGCCATGCCTTTAGGTGTTAGGTCAGCAATGGGCACAAAACCTGAACCCAAGAGTGTGAGAGAATATAACTTCTGACGTCTCAATAATGTAGACTCTTTAACTACATGGAATCAACCAATTGATCTAACCCTCAAAACTTAAGATTTCAATATATTATTATTCAATGTAGAAATGGATTTAACTTTATAAATTTTCTTTGTGTATAAATTAATAATTTAAAATTATAATTTTATTAATCTTTTCCTTTTTCCCTTTTTTTTTGTTTTCTTTTTGTATAGTGGGAAATCCTATCATAACTCAATGTTCAAACCAACAATGAGGACAACCATGACTCATTGTTATCAATGAATGTAGGTTGATTCATCACAATCAATCAAGAAAAACCATGCCACCTGGAATTACCCATTGATGATCCCTAAGGGGGCAGGATTTCACTTCTGCCAAATACCTCTGGGTCTTGGGCCGTTAACCTTTTAGGACATACACTCAGAGTAACAACATGACTTATTAAATTTCTAATTTTTACCAAATTTAATTACATTCTGAATAAAAACTATTAAAGTTATTGAAAACGATTGAAAAATGTTACACTGTTCCTTTTAAATCACAAAAATACATAAGCAACATCATTACACTACTGCTTCTAAATCACTGGATAGGAATGCGCATAAAGGAAGGACATGACATCTCCACTCTTAGAAAAAAAATCTTTGGAACACTCGAGAACTAAGATTAACGAACTGAATGGAAAAGTAAAATAGTTGAGCACTAGTGGCGTGTAGATTCATAAAGCTGGGTTATCACAACAGATTTATCCTGGAAATTATTGTCCAGGCCCTCCAATGAGTTATTAGGTAGAAAAGGGGATTTTTGTTGACATGCATACATCTTAGGGTTGGAACAGTGCCAATGGTTTGGTTTTTTTAGTTTATTGCACTGAGAGGCGCATTCTACAACCCAGTATGAAGGATGTAAGTATGTCATGTCTCCAATAAAATAATAAAAAAATAAAAAAATTAGTGTTGGCCCAAAACAAAAATGAAAATAACCGTATAAATAAAAAAACTACAATACAATTCAACACAAAGAATCCTCCAAAATATTTTAATATCTCTTTAAATATTTGTAAAATAAATCTTTAAAGAAAAACCATATCCTATGAATATATTAAAATCTTTAAACACAAATATTTCCATGTCAAATTATAATATTTGAAAATATTAATTTGATGTATTTTTATTATAAATTTTGCTGTCATACCATGTAAAAAACATCATTAAATCTATTATTATTATTATTAAATCAAATATTAATATTAATATACTATGATATTAATATTATTAGATGTTATAACTTTGGATTAATAATTTGAGGAAATGTTTACATCTAGAGGGATTTGATTCCTCTTGGCGCATGATAGATTTAGAGTTAGATGAATCTAGGTTGGTTTAAATCAAGATTGTAATGTTTTATCATTTAAATTGTATTTTTGAATTTAAAAATAAACTGAAATTTTTACAAGTGTAAATTCAATAATTTAAAATTTGATTTTTCCAATTTGTAGCGAAGAAAAATATGCCAAATCTACTTATGTTAGCCAATTTTTCTCATCATTACTATAAAAAACAATTAATAATACCTGTTTGATCTTGTGAAACACTGAAAACAATATAACTAATTTTTAACAACTTTCTATCTAACTATTAAAAGAAAAAAATAACTAAATAATCACTTTTACTTAGGACTTGGTTAACAGATGAGATTACATTTTTAACACTTTTTTTAAATCATTAGCACTTCTTTTCAATACTTTTTTTTAGCAATAACAATGCTTAAACATTGCTCTAACCTTCAAAAACAATATCACATAATTGAAAGGAAATGTCACCGTTATCGACAAGCTCAAGAATAAAGTGATAATCAATATCAATATGTTTTCTTTTTTAGCGAAACACGTGGTTATTGAACAATACAATCACTAAATTGTTATCACAAAAAAGTAGAAGTAGCTCCTTTACCGCATGTGCAAAATCTTTCAACCATGATATTCTCCGATCAATATAGTGTGCCAACTAAAACAATTTACTTTCACTTTTATTTTTCCATCATTACTATGATGAAGTTCAAAAATATATTATCATATTTGCAACTTGCTTCACAATTTTGCACTAGATAATACCATGATTTGTCCTCTCTTTTTCATATTGTATTTAGAATTTTCAACTTCCATGACTCTATATGAAAGATGCATGTGTATATGTATGTTTGGAAATAAGATAGAGAGAAATGGAGAAAGATACTCTATCAATGATGATGTTTGTGTTATATTTGGGGTAAAGAGAAATGGAGAAAGATATTGCGTTGATGACCATGATGGTTGTTTTTGAGATTTAAAATTACAATAGTATTACATAATATCATGCTATTACTATAGAAATAGCTACTTATTCAATGAAGCCATATCAATACTCACAAATTTACAGGAAATGTGTTTTTAATCCATGATGAAGTGAATGGTTGCATGATGGTTGGAAGTATTTATTTCCAATTCCATCATTTTATTGAGGATGAAGGAAATTTGGAGAAATCTGAATTGACATGATACATGTAAAATTGTCTTTCCAATTCTGTAACCATTTCATTTATACAATGTCTTTCATATATAATTTTGAAGCCTCTTTGTCTACATTGAAAATACAAAGAATTATTCTTGATTTAGAGGTAAATATATGTAGATGTAGTTGCATGTAAAAAAACTTAGTTTAAAAAAGAGTTTAGTAGATATGTTAAATTTAAAATTATTTAGTGTAGTTATTATTAGCACATTAAGATTTTTTAAAAGATTTTTCATACAATTTTTTTTTTTTAAACTAATTGTTTTCATGAAAATAAAAATAAAAATTAACATAAACCGTAAAAAAAAAAAAAAAAAAAAAATATTAAGGCACTCAAACTTGCCAAATAATCCAGTAGGGATCATCATATATAATCTAACAAACAAATCGGCAATCAATCATTACAATGAGGGTCAATAGACCCTTGCACAAATCTCAAAAAAATAAGAGTGCAAGACCCACAAACAAAATAACAGTCAAAAGATAATCTGACAAGCTTGGATGCCCCTAGAGATGCTTATACTTTTGTTCTCAAAAATTTAACTAATCTAAATTCATAAGCCATAACAATAGCTCTATGTTTTATTGTGTAGTTTGTATACCATTTGACTCATTTGACTTAATAAGCCATATATCTACTATGTAGTTTGTAGGAGTTATTTGTGTGCTAAGCCATAGCTCTATTATGTAGTTTGTATGAGTTATTTACGTGGTTAATCTTGATTTATCATAGCTATAGTTGTAATTTTCTCCTTCCACCATAAGAGTGGTGGTATCACAGCCAAGGAAATTGAAGGGCTCTTTTTTTTTCAAACGAGAAGAAAAAAAAAAGAAAAAGAAACAAAAAAACAAAACAAAACAAAAACAAAAAACAAAAAACATCTTTCTATTATAGTGGTGCAAAGAAATTACATAGTTCATTGTGGAGGAAGAAAGTTCTCCAAACATCAAAATGGTGGTTCCAAGTGACCATATGATCCAAATCAGGATGACTAAAATGCTAACCAAAAAATTACGCGAGACAGAGGGGCAGTTACAATAAACCTTCCTCATGTGATGATATAGATAAAAACAGAGGATAGGGACTGAAAATAACCATGAGGAACAATGAATATGTACAGAGACATAAGGGGAAAAGGTCCCATATTGGGCAGAAGGCGCAAAAAAAAACTATAGAGACTGATCTAAATCTCAAGAAAGGCCCATCCCAAGAAAACTGATTATATCTCAAGATGGCACGTCCCCTACAAACTGTTATTTTCAAAAAATTGGAAGAAGATCTAATCCGGGTCCAAAGTGCATCCATCCTTAGACAGACAATCTACTTCACCATTTTTTCATCGGTAGATGTGGGAAATGGAAATGGAACTAAACTCTTTAATCAAGGATTTAGTTGTGAGTTTCCAGTTAGTGAGGGATGGAGAGTTCAATGAGCCCTGCTCATTTTCCCATTCAGTGACTGCTTTAGAGTCTCCAATATTTTTTACTATCCACAACCCGATCCAGATAACATATTAAAAGACACCCCAGAGGGCAAGGAGATCAACACAAGTATTAGATCCAGATCCACCATATTAATGTAAATGTTAAGATCAAGAAACATCTATGTGGATGGACATGCCACATCCACAAAGGCCAAAAGAGGAAGCCCCATCAAAACATCCAACAAGAAAATACTCCCAAATGTTGCAAGGAGGAGGAGGAGACTTGGGGATGGAAGATAAAGAGGCAGAGAAATCTTGATGAAATGATATGATTTTGTAGTTGGTCTACCAAATGACAGGCAACACATGTTCAAAAATAAGAGCATTTTGAGTCTGCGAAATGCCCCAAATGATGAAGAAAGCCAGAGTCTGGATGTGTTTTTTATCAACAGTCCAGTGACCGAGACATGAGAGAATATCAGAATGACCCCAGGTAGAAGGAGCATCAATCAAAAGGATGACCCTGGTCCAAACCGATGTTGTGAAAGGACTTTGGATGAAAAGATGGTTTACATCCTCACCATGAGAATTGTAAAGGCAACATTGTCCTAGACCCAAGAAGCTCCTCTTACAAAGGTTCTCCCAAGTCAAAATTTAATTGTGAACCACCATCGATGAAAAACATTTCAATTTTAGAGGGAAGTTCCATTTCCAAGATTGAGCCAACCAAGAGTGGAGCATATTCGATCTAGGAAGAAAAGAAACAAGCCGATATGCCTCTTCGACAATAAATTTGTCCAACTGAGATCCATCAAACCAACAAGACAGTCTTCTACAAGTGAGAGAACAATCTCGAATAGTTTCAGATTAATAATGTAAGTGTTCCATTCAAGGATCAAAGGATCAAGACACCCAATCACAACTGCATATTTCTAGTAAAAAAGATAGGAAAGAGAAGCATCTGCAATATCTTTGAGCACATGAAAACCTTTATTATGCAAAGAAGTAATGAGAGCAAGGGATAAGAGGTGTGGACCTCATACCAACAAGTAAATTTAGTCTGATCTCGGGGATAGAGCCCCAGCCAATGTCCCATCATAGGTCTCCAAAGTACCATTGTGTATTCAAGAGAAAACTACGCCAAGAATAAGAAATTTTAGGAGGATCCAATGCACCAAATCGGAGCCAGCTGATGAAGTCCATGTTTTGGAGGCATTTTGTGGATATGACACACTCTCAGAGACCCAAGCATCTCACAACTCTCCAAAAAAATATCAATAGCAGTTCCATGTTAAAAGAGGTTGTGTCTTTAAGATTCCAGCTACCTTGATTGAGAGGAGAGGTAAGCATATCCAAGCTAGCCAAGTGGAATTTGCAAGTAGAATTTGGGCCTGCCCATGGGAACCTAGCCATAATAGAGTTAATCTTGCAAATAACACCCTTCCGAAATTTATATATGTGCATCTAGTAGATAAGTATACCATTGAGGACAGATTTGATGAGAATATGTCGGTCGCCCAAAGAGATCCACTTATGAGACCACTGCGTAAGTTTCTTTTCAATTTTAAGGATAAGATAGTCCTAGTCCTTATTCCTGTACCCAAGTGGAATCAGGGTAAAACCTACGTATTTGAAGCCCATATCCAAGTGGAAGACTGAAACCCCAAACGGGTTTGTGATCGCTAAATTTTGTTCCGCTTCAGGCACACTGGAGATTAACCTAGATTTCGACTAATTCATGCATAGACCACAAGCAAGCCCAAAATCCTGAATAATTTCATAAGTCAACTTCCATTCATAATTTCATAAATTGAAGGGATCTTTGCTCATTAAAGAAACAATCATTGTTTATAAAGGAGAGTCGTGTTCTGTCTGCTAACGAAAGACATCGATTGTTGTTTCCACCTTGCAAACCCTAACTGCATTTGCAGAGGTCGAGCCCTATTTTTTTCGGATTGCTGAAATAAATTCAAACCATGGCCATATATGATCCTTGTGGCCTTCAGGAGCAAAGTTTCCATTGAAGCTGACAACGTTTTTCTCATACGAAAAGGACATGCAAAAGGAGAATGGTAATTCGCCGAAGACGTCTCTATATCAACCCCGGGTGGATGTACCGGTGTCGACTTTTTATTTTGGGTACAAATGGACGACGACGATGGTGTTTGAAGGAATGTTTTTCGTCTGAGTCTGGAGCATGAAGAGGTGAAGCATTTCCCATCGCGCCTACAGCTCGCGATAATGTGGCGGTCGATCGTCGTGGAGAGCATGGTCGATGTTTGCCATTGCAAGTGTAGCCGTACGTGATGTTTGGGGAATATATGTTTATATATAGCGTTGGTATGCGGAGATGGTGGAGTATGTATACGTTGATATTTAGGGAGTTGTTTATAATGTGATTTTTTGGAGATTTTGGTGACGGAATCCCGCGGAAGAAATTGAGGTTAAATCTTGATTTGTTGCACTTAAAATGGTTTTTTAACTGCATATTTGAATTCAGCACCCTGAAAAATCCCTGGATTGTGCAGAAACTAGCTATCAAACTTGCAATTCCAATAAATTACTGTGCAATTCCAATAAATTACTGTCAGATTTTGACCTGAAAAACCCATGGTTTCTCATTATAAACAACTGCAATATTTGAATTCAGCACCCTGAAAAATCCCTGGATTGTGCAGAAACTAGCTATCAAACTTGCAATTCCAATAAATTACTGTGCAATTCCAATAAATTACTGTCAGATTTTGACCTGAAAAACCCATTGGAAAAACTTCCAAAAAAATCTCATTATAAACAACTGCAATATTGGTGAAAAAGTGTGGTCAGACTTGGGGATGCCGATGTTCTAAGTCGTGAAACACGTTTCTCACGGTGATGTTTACGCCACTAGAAAAACACCAAATACGACTTTTGACATTCCTTACACATTACAATCAAGTAGCCATGAATTTTATTTCATTTTATGTAATGAGAAATAAAAATAGATTTTTTTGTTCACAACAAATATGTAAAAGTGAATATAAAAAATTACTTAATTTAATCTAATCATAATGTGGTATTAGTGTTTTGGTATAAGAAATTTAAGAATAAAAAAGTCAAAAGCATGATATATTTTAATGCAATGAAGTGGGTGAGAATGAAAATTAAACATAATTAAAAATATATATATTTACATAAGACATATATCTATAATAACTTTATAATAAATAATTTAATAAAAATATTAAAATAGTCATTTAAAATAATAAAAATGTTTAATAATTTAAAAATTAAAGATAACTTTATATATGGTATAATATTAGGATTTTATTTATTAGAGTTTTTATAAAATATAAGATTTAATAATAATAATAATAATAATATATAGTCAATGTATAAATAGTCAACATTGTTCCCTCATACTCATATTTAATCAACCATAGTTAATCATGGTTGATCATCTCATTGTGATAAAGTTTGTCTCAATATGAAAATCAACCGTGGTAAACCATTGTCAAAAATATTTTATAAAATCAGTCATGGTCAAGCATTGTCCAACATCGCATTGTGATAAAGATTGTCTCAATATGAAAATCAATGATTGTCTCAACCATGGTCAAACGTCACATTATGACAAAGATTGTCTCAATATGATAATCATGGTCAACCATTGTCAACCATGGTCAATCATGACCTTGGTCAACCATGTTCAACCATGTTTTATAAAATCAAACATTGTCATCCATGGCCAATCATGGTCAACCATGGTCAAATGTCACATTCTGACAAAGATTGTCTTGATATGAAAATCAAACATGGCTAAGCATGGTTGACCATGATCCAACGTCGTATTATGACAAGGATTGTCTCAATTTTAAAATCAACCATGGTCAACCATGGTTAACCATGTTTAATTTACCGTTTGTAATATTTATCTTAGGGTTTATATACCTTAAGTTTATAATATTCGTACCTTGGGTCTAGTATTATTCCCTTGGGTTTATAATATCAATCATGGCCAACCATGGTCAATCAAAGCCAACCATTGTCAACCATGGTCCGACGTCACATGGTGATAAAGATTGATTCAATATGAAAATCAATCATGGTAAAAAATGGTGAACCATGGTCCAACGTTGCATTGTGAGAAGGATTTTCTCAATATGGAAATCCACCATGATCGACCATGTTTATTTTAGGATTTAGAATATTTATCTTAGTGTTTATATACCTTGGGTTTATAAAATTTTATCCCTTGGGTTTATAATATCAACCTGTTGGGTTTATCATTTAAGGGTTCATATTCCTAGGGTTTAATATTATTCCCTTAAGTTTATAATCCCTAGCGTTTATTATTCCCTTGGTTTTATAATATCGATCATGGTCAACCATTGTCAAACATATTTTATAAAATCAATCATAGTCAACCATGGTTAATCATGGTTAGCCATGCTCTTATGTCGCATTCTGAAAAAGATTGTCTCAATATGAAAATAAATCATTGTCTCAACCATGGTCCAATGTTGCATTATGACAAAGATTGTTTCAATATGATAATCATGGTCAACCATGGTTGAATGTCACATTGTGACAAATATTGTCTTGATATGAAAATCAAGCACGGTTAAGCATGTTCAACCATGGTCCAACGTCGCATTTTGAAAAGGATTGTCTCAATATGTAAATCAACCATGGTTAACTATGTTTATTTTAGTGTTTATAATATTTATCGTAGGGTTTATATACGTTTCGTTTAAAATATTAGTCCCTTGGGATTTTAGTATTAATACCTTGGGTTTATAATATCTATCCCTTGGGTTTATTAATCTAAGGGTTCATATTCCTAGGGTTTAATATTATTCGCTTAGGTTTATATTCCCTTGGGTTTTTATTATTAATCCCTAGGGTTTATTATTCCCTTGGGTTTATAATATCGATAATGGTCAATGATGGTCCAACGTCGTATTGTGACAAAGGTTGTCTCAATATGAAAATCAACCATTTTCAACCATGGCCAACCATTTTCCAACATCACAATGTTCCAAATGTTGTCTCAATATGAAAATCAACCATGATCAACCATAGTCCAACATAGCATTGTGACAAAGATTGTGTCAATATGAAAATCATCCGTGGTCAACCATGGTCAACCATGTTTATTTTTGGGTTTATAATATTTATCTTAGGGTTTATATACCTTGGATTTATAATAGGTTTTCTCAATATGAAAACCAATCATGGTCAACCATGTCCAATGTCACATTGTGACAAAGGTTGTCTCAATACGAAAATCTACCATGATCAACCATGGTCCAATACCTTTATAATATTTATCTCAGGGTTTATATACTTTGGATTTATAATATTTATCTCTTGGATTTAATATTATTCCCTTAGGTTTATGATCCCTTGGGTTTTTACTATTAATCCCTTGGGTTTATGATATTTATCTTAGGGTTTATATACCATGGGTTTATAATGTTAATCCCTTGGGTTTAATATTATTCCCTCGGGTTTATAATACCTTGGTGTTTTAGAATTAATCCCTTAGGTTTATACTATCAATCCCTTGGGTTTATCAATCCCTTAGTGCAACGTCACATTGTGACAACCATGGTCATCGATGGTCAACCATGGTCCACCATCGTATTGCGAGAAATATTGTCTCAATATGAAAATCAACCATGGTCAACCATGTTTATTACGGGGTTTATGGTCACATTGTGACAAAGATTTTGTCTTGGTCAAATAGCACATTGTGACAACCATGGTCAACCATGGTCCAACATCATATTGTGACAAAGACTGTCTCAATATGAAAATCAACCATGGTCAACCATGGCCAACCATTGTCCAACCATTGTCCAATGTCACATTGTGCCAAAGGTTGTCTCAATATGAAAATAAATCATGGTCAACCATAGTTCAATGTCGTATTATGACAAATATTGTGTCACTATGAAAATCATTTGTGGTCAACCATGCTTATTTTTTGGTTTATAATATTTATCTTAGGGTTTATATACCTTGGGTTTATAATATGCTTTTCTAAATATGAAAATTAATCATGGCCAACCATGGTCCAATGTCACATTGTGATAAAGATTGTCTCAATATGAAAATAAACCGTCATCAACCATGGTCCAATACTTTTATAATATTTATCTTACGATTTATAATATTTATCCCTTGGGTTTAATATTATTCCCTTGGGCTTATAATCCCTTGGGTTTTTAATATTAATCTCTTGGGTTTATTATTTCCTTGGGTTTATAATATTAATATAATAAACCCAAGGGATTAATATTGTAAACCCAAGGTATATAAACCCTAACATAACTTGGGTTTAATATTATTCCCTTGGCTTTATCAATTGAAGTGTTCACATCCCTTGTGTTTTTCAATCCCTTGGTACAACGTCACATTGTGACAACCATGGTCATCCATGGTCAACCACGGTCCAACGTCGCATTGTGAGAAAGATTTTCTCAATATGAAAATCAACCATGGTCAACCATGCTTATTGTAGGGTTTATGGTCAGATTATAACAAAGATTGTCTCCTGGTCCAATGTCGTATTGTGACAAAGATTGTCTCAGTATGAAAATCAACCATGGCCAACCATTGTCCAACATCACATTGTGCCAAAGGTTGTCTCAATATGAAAATCAATCATGGTCAACCATAGTCCAACGTAGCATTGTGACAAAGATTATGTCAATATGAAAATTATACGTGGTCAACCATGTTTATTTTGAGGTTTATGGTATTTATCTTAGGGTTTACATACCTTGGGTTTATAATATAATTTTCTCAATATAAAAATCAATCATGGTCAGCCCTGGTCCAATGTCACATTGTGACAAAGACTACTTGAATGTGAAAATCAATCATGATCACCCATGGTCCAACATTGCATTGTGACAAAGATTGTCTCTTGATCCAATGTCACACTGTGACAACCATGGTCATCCATGGTCGAACGTCGCATTGTGACAAAGATTGTCTTAATATGAAAATCAACCATGGTCATCCATTGTCCAACGTTGCATTGTGACAAAGATTGTGTCAATATGAAAATCATTCGTGGTCAACCATGGTCAACCATGTTTATTTTAGGGTTTATAATATTTATCTTAGGGTTTATATACCTTGGGTTTATAATAGGATTTTCCCAATATGAAAATCAATCATGGTGAACAATGCTCAACCATGGTCCAATGTCTCATTGTGATAAAGATTGTCTTAATATGAAAATCAACCATGATCAACCATGGTCCAATACCTTTATAGTATTTATCTTAGGGTTTATAATATTTATCCCTTGGGTTTAATATTATTCCTCTGATTTTATAATCCCTTGGGTTTCTAATATCAATCTCTTGGGCTTATAATATTTACCTTAGGGTTTATATACCTTGGGTTTAATATTATTCCCTTGGGTTTATAATACCTTGGGGTTTTAAAGTTAATACCTTGGGTTTATACTATCAATCCATTGGGTTTATCAATCGAAGTGTTCATATGCCTTGGGTTTTTCAATCCCATGGTGCAACGTCACATTGAGACAACCATGGTCAAATGTCGCATTGTGAGAAAGATTGTCTCAATAGGAATACCAATCATGGTTAACCATGCTTATTGTAGGGTTTATGGTCACATTATAACAAAGATTGTCTCTTGGTCCAACATCGCATTGTGACAACCATGGTCCAACGTCGTATTGTGTCAAAGATTGTCTCAATATGAAAATAAACCATGGCCAACCATTTTCCAACGTCACATTGTGCCAAAGGTTGTCTCAATATGAAAATCAATTATGGTCAACCATAGTCCAATGTCGCACTGTGACAAAGATTGTATCAATATGAAAATTATTCGTGGTCAACCATAGTCAACCATGTTTATTTTGAGGTTTATAGTATTTATCTTAGGGTTTATATACCTTGGCTTGACAGACAAAAGGAATCCTTCTTTACAGCAATGAACCTCCAAAATTGCTCAGCCAACTTATTTTATTCTATACAGTCCTCATTCCTATTTGAAGGTACGACAGCAGAAGCCTTAGAACGAGAAGACCCCACACCAGATTGGTTCGTTGAGTGGTGGCAAATATATGGACTCTCGGCCCTGGTCATTAAGCCGTATACACTACACATGCTAAAAATTCCTGGTTTTAGTGAACCAAGATCCCACATGAATGGTATAGTATACAAGACTGTCGAAGACATTGCTAACATAAATAGTTTTTCTTTCTTGCAAGCAATCCGACGATGTGGTCACATCAGATGGTTTGTCACAAACCAATACAAGGCAAGGACGATATCTTCCAATACCAATTATGAAGATTTCCACCACCAGGTTGATATCTCATCAAATCCTTCCCAACCCATCAACTTTTTGGAACCACCTGATAGAAACAGTTCGCAAATGTGGGAGTCAGAGAAAGAAATCAGAGTGCAACACTTTAATATTTCCCTGATTGAAAGGTTCAGATATCAGCATTACACACATCCACAAATAGAATATTACACAATGGATTACTTGTGTTCGATTTTATAATACCACAATACCTGTTGTGTTACATACCCCTGACAAAGATGAAGGCCGAGTCACTCTCATCCAGTATGACTCATCCTGTAATCCTATAGCACCAATCTATGTTTCCCACAACGATTTGTGTCCTCCTGACGACTGGGTAACTAATTGGGGAAAACCCATAAAGAAACCTATTGCTGCACCACAGTCAATCATCACAGAGATTGACGGTAAAGTTACCACACGATTTCCCAGAGTTAACACAGTCCAGCATGGTGGACCCTCTGTTTCTGTCTCTGCAGTTCCAACCACAATTAGCCAATTACATCCTGCTCAAACCTCTGCACCTCCGCAATTTGCAATTGACCAAGCAGTGTATGATTCCATCATAAGATTATTTTCACATCCAGGCCCATCGCAGCCATTCAGCTCAGTCTGTGATCATCCACACTGCTCAAAAACATTTTGCCAATTCTCCTCAGAGCCGCCTACAGCACACGGTGAGTCATCAGACCGTCACAGGATCAATATGATCAGATTCACTCCTTCGTCTGACTCCTCCGAAGAAAGTTACAAAAAAGTGGTATTCTTTAACCCACAAGAAGAACTACTTGTACATACAGTTTCTAGTTCTTCCACTTATGGTTTGGGTTATGTTGATTCTTCACCTATTCCTGAATACAGAAGAAATCCTATTGATAGGATTCCAAAGCATGTATAAATTCCTTTTGATTTAGAGATAGTTGCCTTTTTAAAGATTTTTAAAGGTATCATTCCATATGATCCAGATGATCAATGGAAAAAGAGAATGTTCAACTGGGATATGTTTACACATGAAAAAGAACATTTGTACTTCAAAGAAGTAATGCTACTCCCAAGAGATGATCGCCCTGCCTTCAACAGACAGAATGTTGAGAAATGGAAAGAATGGATGAAGGCAGAAAACCAATGGATATCATTCTATGAATGGTATTATCCTTCTGCAAATATAATAGAGCAATCCTTGATAAAACAATTCAGAAATCAGGCCAAGCAAAAAAGAATCAAGGATCCAGAAAAATTTGTAGAAGAAAAATTGAAAGAAAATCCAGTAGTAATTCCTCCTCCTTTGAAAGCCCATATTTTTCAGCCAAAAATTCAGAGCATGATGAATAAGCCAAATATTCTTAGATCTCTGATTACTGTTCAAATTGAAGGAGAGAAATTACTAAGAAAAATTTGTTCCCAGCTCCATGTACATATGATACGAACTGGAACACCAAATAAACATAAGTGGGAACTTCTTAATGGAAACCTTTTGGAAACAGATACAGAATTTCCCCCTTGGAAAAATTTTGTGATAAGGAGTCAAGATGGAAAGTTGTACAAACTTCTTCCATCTCATGCTGATGACCCTTCATTAGCAGCAAGAGACTCAGTTGCTGCTACCAACTGGACTAATCTAGCTCTGTCTAGTCTTGAGAAATTTGTCAGTTCTAAATTTGAGAGTATTGAAACTGCTAATTCTGAAATGAGGAGTATGCTTGAAAGTATTCTAAGGAAACAGGATTATAACACAGTTTGCTTGAATAGCAGTGTAACTACTCTAGCAGAAAATGATAAAGCTCTTGCTAAGAGCCTTGACAGGTTGTCTTTACAGACAGGACAAATAGAAAAGAAGACCCATGAACCTACATCTGCTCATGGAAAAGAAATAGTGAAGATCAGTAATTTCCTAGATATTGTCAAAAAACAAGTCTGGGAAGTATCTCAAGGAATTGAATCTTTGAAAAAGAAGCCTAGGGTCGAAGCTTATAAATCTGCAACTATATTTTCAGAACCCAAGACTTCTGTTCCTTATTCTATTGCTCCTTCTGTGGAAAGCCTCATCAGGACACCCAGTTCTATAACCTTTCCACCTCCTACTTCCTCTCATCCATATTATTTGTTTGCAAATCCCAGTTTCTTTAGCCCACATCCTACCATAAAACAATCCAAAGAAACTGACGAATCAAGCAAGCCTGAATCCTCTAATTTTATGTTTGAAGATTCATCCACTAAAGATGAAGAAGAAAGTTTTGATACAAGTATTCATAAGATAGAAGCATCATTGTTTGACATGAGTCTTCATAAGATAGAAGCAGAACCACAAATTGAAGATCTTGAAATCTGTATCAATAACTTCTCTGTGACAGACCAAGAACAATCTGATGATGATAAAGATCAGGTCAATGCTACATCTTCCAGATCAAGATGGGAGACTACATGGAATCCTGCTCCTGATCGCAGAGACCTTATGAAATCAGAATACCATAAGGATTGGTCTGCAAATTCTACCTACTCATGGAATATTGACAATTGCACTGAAGCTGAAATCATGTCTGTATTACACTCCATGCTTGTTTGCTATAGGACTTATCTTGCAGATGATATAGGTCCTACTAATGCCACGAGAAGGATAATTGGAGGATTTGAGGGTACATTAGATTCTTGGCTAAAAGCTGAGACATTAAAAGAGCCAAGTCTCCTTGCTGATTGGGAACAAGCTGTTGTCCTAAATGAGGATGGCACTACTCACATAGACCCTGTCACTCATATGCCTGTCAGCAATATGATAGGAAAACTCCTTTATGCTATTACTGTCAATTTCATTGGTTTCCCCTAGATAACCAATGATATTACGACTATTATGTTGCTAGCCATGAAATTGCATAATATGCAGCACTTTGATGAATACTTTAATGAATTCCTTCACAAATTGCACAGATTAACTCCAGATCTCATTCTTGAGCCAAAATGGAAGGAAATTTTTGTTGCATCCCTTCCCCAATGGGTTTCTTCTGCTATTGTCAATAAATTACCAGGGAAGGTTGGTGATTATAAATTTGGTATAATCAGACAAGCTGTAAAGGCTATCATTGTTGAATTATGTTCACAGATGAAGATTGCTAGAGAAGCTACTAATCCTAAATAGCCTCATGGTTACGAACACCTCTGTAAAAAATGGAACCTCGGTAAAGCTGGCAATTCTGAGGGGCATAAAACAAGAAAGAAAAGACATTTCAAAAAGAATTACCAGAATTCCCAAGAAAAACCAAAAGGAAAACATCACAAAGCAAAACCTTATAAGCATACAAAAATGTTTTCCAAAGACAGAGAAATAATTTGTTACAATTGTAACAAAAAAGGCCACATAGCTCCAAACTATCCAAACAAAAAGAAGGATTCATCTAAGAAGAAAGTTCAGTATAGAAATAAGAAAGGAAAGATAAATTCTTTTGATCTTCCTAGCAGCTGTGATGAGCTTGTATCTTCTGATTCTGGATCTGAAAATGATTTTAACTTTGTTGACTCAGAAGAGTCATCTGATGAAGAATTTTGTAATGACCCACATTGTACAGAATGTAAATATTGTGACTGTGATGATCCTGATGTTTGTACATGTAATGCAGTCAGAATGATGAAGACTGATTATGATGAGACCAGCAAAAATATTTTTGCACAGATGATGGCTGCTACTGATCCACAAATGAAAGATATGTACAGATCTTTGCTAACATAACATTTGAAGAAAACACCCTCTAGCCTGAAGAATTCTCCAAATAAAGGGTATGTACCTCCTGCTACTCTTTTCTCAGTAGAGGCCTTAACCAAACAGTTTAGAAATGAAGATTTTGGAGAAGATCTGCCACAGACTTTGCCTGCAGTTCATCAGGAAATTAAGGAATTGAGAAAAAAAATCAAGGAGAACAGGAGACTGTGTGTTGAAAAACACAATGAACTAAGTCTAAGGATATTGAATGCACAGGCATCTCCTGCCTCTTCATCACAAGGCCCTGTTTCAGGAAAAACAGAAAACTGGACTTATCATCCAGGACAAGTTTAGCAGCAGTACAGCCGGGAAGAAGGAGAAGAAGAGGAAAAGGCAAGAATAGATTTTGGATGCAATAGCATGAATAGAGATGCCATGTATTGTGTCAAAATGAAGGTAAAGATTGGAAACCAGTATGAGTTCTGGAAAGTTCTTTTGGATACTGGTTCCAGATTAAATATTGTGAGTGATACTGTAGTTGGTATGCATCATCGAAGGCCAACAACATGTCCGAGAGTGATTACTGAAAGTGGTGATATCCCCACTAAGTATGAAGCAGAAATAGATGTTCTACTTACAGAAAAAATTGGAGATCATTTGGTTTGTCCCGTTGTCCCAGGACTAGATTGTGCAATGTACCTTGGGACCCCATTTTTTCATAATTTTAGCATGCATGGAGCAAAATTTGATGCAAAAACTCAGAGGTATGGATATTTTATCAGCCTTGAGAATAAGGAAGTCTTTTTTCCATTTATTAATTCTAATTCTCCAATTAGGATTAAAAGACTGGAGAGAATGGAAAATATTCTGGCAAAAATGGAAGTAAAAAGAGAAGTATTAAAAACAGAAGAACATTTGGATAATGGAAAATATGCCTCTGAAATAGCAAATCTCACTGCTAAATTCAAAGAGTGTTGTTCAGACGATCCAAATGCTTTCTGGCATATCAAGAAATAGGAAGTAGAACTTCCTCTCAAAAAAGACTTCAGCGGAAAATTAAGGAGATCCAAAGCAGTGGCAATGAATGAAGAACAAATGAAGCTTTGCAGAGAAGAAATAAAGGATCTCTTAAAGAAAGGGCTTATCAGGAAAAGTAAGAGCCCCATAACATGCTTTGCATTTTATGTTAATAAGCATGCTGAAATTGCCAGAGGAAAGCCAAGGCTAGTTGTGAATTACAAACCTCTGAATAGTATTTTGGATTATGATGCATACCCTTTGCCCAAGCCATCCTCCATACTTGCCCAGATATCAAAGTCAAAAATATTCTCCAAATTTGATCTCAAATCTGGTTTTTGGCAAGTAGGAATCAAAGAGGAAGACAACATTCTCTGTACCTGAAGGGCATTATGAATGGAATATCATGCCATTCGGCCTAATCAATGCTCCTTCAGCCTTCCAGAGAATAATGGATGAAACTTTTGAAGGAATGGAGGAATTCCTGAAAAAGTATATTGATGATTTACTGATTCATTCTGATAATATTGCTGATCATGTTAAACATTTGAAAATCTTTCTCCGCAGGGTCAAGGAAATGGGTATAGTATTATCAGAATCCAAAATGAAGTTATTCCAGCCAATGATAGATTTCTTGGGTTACAATATACAGTATGGATCCTATACTGTAATCCAAAGGAGTTTGAATTTTGTTGATCACTTCCCTGATGAAATTAAGGATAAAACACAGTTGCAAAGATTTTTGGGAAGTTTGAATTATATTTCTAAGTTTCTGAAGCATTGTGCACAAGAAAGAAAGCTATTGAATAAAAGACTTCAGAAGGATCCAATTCCATGGAATGATGACTGCACACAGGCAGTCAGAGCAATAAAAGAGAAAGTCGGAAATATTCAGCCTCTCTCCCCTATCAGAGAAGAATGGGAGAAAATCATTATGACAGATGCCAGTCATGAAGGATGGGGAGCAGTTTTGTGCCAAAAGAACCCCAGCAGCAAAAATGAGATTGAAATCTGTCAATATGCATCTGGATTATGGGCCAAAAATCAATTGAATTGGTCAACTCTGAAGAAAGAACTTAGAGCAGTTTGTTTGGGAATAGAAAAAGGGATTTTGTTATCTACACCAAATTCACTATTAAAACAGACTGCCAAGCATTAAAATTTGCCATTCACAAATGTGATTTTGAAGACGCTGCTATGGTAAGATGGATTATGCAGCTTAGCCAGTATAATTTTGATGTTGAATTTGTTAAGGGTAATAAGAACAATTTTGCAGACATGTTAAGTAGGGAATTTATGTCTGAACATTCAATACTAAGTCTACATTGCAATTATATCAGAAGAAGAGAAAGCACTGTTGAAATTGAAACTTCAAATGGTTGGGTAAGTTATATGCTTGAAATTCCAGTACTTATCCATGATGTAGATTGGTACCCAATCAAAGAGATTAGGCACCGAGAAGATATTCCCTATCTATGGACAGAAACAATGCAAGATGAAATGAATCAAGAATCAACGGAAGCTTTAGAGTATCTGGAACACATTGGCAGTATACTCTATACTCTTGAAAGAGATGATGAGGATGATGATAGAATGACAAGTTGCCACCTCGCACTTCGAAGGTTTGATAACCATCTTCATCGGGAAAATTATAACCCCGACAGACAAAAGGAATCTTTCTTTACAGCAATGAACCTCCAAAATTTCTCAGCCAACTTATTTTATTCTATACAGTCCTCATTCCTATTTGAAGGTATGACAGCAGAAGCCTTAGAACGAGAAGACCCCACACCAGATTGGTTCATTGAGTGGTGGCAAATATATGGACTCTCGGCCCTGGTCATTAATTCGTATACACTACACATGCTAAAAATTCCTGGTTTTAGTGAACCAAGATCCCACATGAATGGTATAGTATACAAGATTGTCGAAGACATTGCTAACTGTTGAAGCCCCGAAAATCGGGTCGACAACAAGGGGGATACCCACCCGGTTCGGACCTTGGTTGGCAGCTCCTTATCCGTTTGGTATAGCGGGTCGGACTGGGGATAATGGGACCAGTTTCCCAATCTAAGGGGTGTGTGTGTGTGTAGAGTTGGATGGTGCTGATCTAGGAGTGTTTTAATCTAATTTAATTCAAACTTCTAAACTAACTCTATGCTATTGTAATCTAATGAGAAACAACACATCTAATCTACGCTAACCCGGGGTGTATTTCTTCTATTATGCGATCTAAAGAGATTTCGAACAATAACTGGTAATAAAGATCATTCAGCTATCATAAGAATAGAAATCAGTTAAGATAAACCATTCTGCATAAAAAGTTAAGCAAAACAGTTGTGAACAGCATATCGCATAATAAGTTATTCATATATTAAGCACAAATAAATGAATCCACCGTACAGAAGTGCCAAATGGTAACCCACACATTCATGCGTTAACATATAAACAACTGAAAACTGCATATCACTTTAAGAATATAAACAGAAACTGGTCAAGAGATAAAAGTACCATTTACGACTGGTTCAACTCATAAGCTTCAAGCAATAACGATTTATCTCTACTTGTTCTAACATCTACTAAGAGTACAAAAGTGCAACATCAGTAGCAGACATTAAATGCAAACATTGATAAATCTCGATCCATCCATTCACCAAAAACCCCCTCCGAGGGTGCAAAAGTGCATGTTCTGAGGACAAGTTTTTTGACAAATGCCTGAGAAGGGTTTAAATACTGCTAACTAATTAATCTTAATTACATAAATTTAGGACACAGTTTCAAATGACCGCCCTTCTACTAAAGCAAATTTATTTCTAAAAATTGAATCTAATTTCTAACCATTTCTATATTTGCTCCTTAGTGCTGTAAGCAATGCAACATTCGCCTGGGAAGAGTCGGTTGTTTGTCTTCTCCTTTCGTTTGAGTTACAAAAATAGAAATAACAAACGCTGGCACCGCTTTCTGACAAACTGGAAGATATTTTCCTTTGGCTTGGTGTATTCGCTGTGTGTATACTTGGTAATAACCCAAATTTCTCTCAAACTGATTGTGTTGTTGCTATTTCAGTTTCCGGCCTTGCGAATGACTGAACAAGTTAGGGACTTTGCTCTCTGAACAATTTTTTGTATTGAAAACTGCTTCCGTTCTTTGTTCCAGGCTTTTCTGGTGCGTTTTCCCTCTTTAGCGTTTTTCTTTTTGCTTTACCCAGTCTAAGCTTCAGGATCTTTTGTAAACATGTTGCTTTTGTGCGCCTTTGACTCTGAGTCTTGGATAGTCTATTTCCATCAGTATCTGTTGAGTGATACTCTGGAATCCGCGGTCCTGCTGCATGCGGCATCCGTTTGTGAAGGCATCTCTTCTCTGTTCTCCGAGTATTGACGCTTTCCCCTTTTCCTTAGATGTTTCCTGCATATGGATTTATATTAGTTGATGTCTTACAGTTTACGCAAAGGAAAAGAGTAATGACGAAAAGATTGACATGAAAGCTTTAAGCTCTAATGAATGCATAATCATGACACTCATAATGAACTGGCTCTTCGAAAAACACAACACAATCCTTCTCGGATACTTTGGCATACAATCATTAATTTCTTTTTAAGGCGCACGCCCAATTTTGGTCTGCAGATAGCTTCCCTTGAACGCTGTGTCGAGGAAATTTTGCGATGAGTGATTTCTGCGACTCGCATCGCAGTGTCGAGGGTTGCGTCGTTTAAGATGTGTCATCACAGGAATTGATGATCGCACTCATCGCAGATCGCAGATCGCAATATCGCAGATCACAATATCGCAGATCGCAATATCGCAGATCGCACTTAATCCTCCAATCATTGTGTGCTTATGCGATGTTGCGATATGCGACGTCGCATATCGGCAGTCGGCGATTCCTTAAGCTTTTTATTTAAGAGAGCTTCACAATATAAGCGATGCGATGAATTTCGTGTCGCTTCTTCGCAGCTTATTACGCGCATAGGAAAACGTCTCACTCTCTTCTCGCGATGCGATATAGCTTTAGGGAGTCAAAATACAAAAATTTTGATAAAATGTTTTTTTTTTGGATTTTTGTTAAGGGTCCCCATTTGCTTGGTGTTATTGCTAATACCAATCAAAGAGGGGGGGTTGTTGGTGACCACAACACTAACATAAATAGTTTTTCTTTCTTGCAAGCAATCCGACGTTGTGGTCACATCAGATGGTTTGTCACAAATCAATACAAGGCAAAGACGATATCTTCTAGTACCAATTATGAAGATTTCCACCACCAGGTTGATATCTCATCAAATCCTTTCCAGCCCATCAACTTTTTGGAACCACCTGATAGAAACAGTTCGCAAATGTGGGAGTCATAGAAAGAAATCAGAGTGCAGCACTTTAATAATTCCCTGATTGAAAGGTTCAGATATCAGCAATACACACATCCACAAATAGAATATTACACAATGGATTAAGTGTTGTCCTTTTGGCCGACTATGGCGCCGGACGAGCTTTCGTGGATTCCCTGGCCCTAGAATCTCCACTTTGTACAAAACGAGATTTGCATATCTTGTCCTTTAGTCATTTCAGTCTTTCGAGGGTTCTCATTTGTGAACATCCTCTGTGTAAATAATGTGTGTACAAAGATTCGGTCCCCACATGCCTACGGCTCTCTGTAAAAGAGTAGGGACAAGATAACATAGGACGATATTGTCCTATGCCCGAATCTTGCTTTCGACAGACAAATCGAGACCTGTCCGAATTTTCCACTTTTGAGTCATCAATCTGTAGATAGTCCATTCATGGATGCTTGTTCCCTTCGAGCTTATAAATAAGAGCTAGCTGCAAAGTAAGATTCATTTGTGTTTGGAGAGAGTCTTGAGTCTTGAACCTTGTGTTTAGAGTTTTTGAGTCGAGTGATTTTCTTGCTCTACTTTGCGGACCATAGTGTCTGATCTGCTTGCGTCACGAGATATTCACTCAGGTCTTCTAGCGCATCAGTGTGCTCGGCACTGGTGAGAACCTAAAGTGGTTGAACCAATAAGGAAAAGTCTATAAATCTGTGAGTCTGTGAAATTTCTGAGGCAGAGTCTGTCTATTGCCAGGTAGCCTCCAGTAATACTTGTTCGTTACGGACGGTAGAAAGTCCGGTAAATGAAATGACAGTCGATCTCTGTAAAGAAAACATCTTTATGTACATTACGTATTCAGACTGCAGGATATGAAAACTTCAAAACAAAATCAAAAAATTTGGCCATCTTTTATATTACTTGTGTTCGATTTTATAATACCACAATACCTGCTGTGTTACATACCCCTGACAAAGATGAAGGCCGAGTCACTGTCATCCAGTATGACTCATCCTGTAATCCTGTAGCACCAATCTATGTTTCCCGCAACGATTTGTGTCCTCCTGACGACTGGGTAACTAATTGGAGAAAACCCATAAAGAAACCTGTTGCTGCAACACAGTCAATCATCACAGAGATTGACGGTAAAGTTACCACACGATTTCCCAAAGTTAACACAGTTCAGCATGGTGGACCCTCTGTTTCTGCCTCTGTAGTTCCAACCACAATTAGCCAATTACATCCTGCTCAAACCTCTGCACCTCCGAAATTTGTAATTGACCTAGCAGTGTATGATTCCATCAGAAGATTATTTTCACATCCAGGCCCATCGCAGCCATTCAGCTCAGTCTGTGACCATCCACATTGCTCAAAAACATTTTGCCAATTCTCCTCAGAGCCGCCTACATCACACGGTGAGTCATCAGACCGTCACAGGATCAATATGATCAGATTCACTCCTTCGTCTGACTCCTCCGAAGAAAGTTACAAAAAAGTGGTATTCTTTAACCCACAAGAAGAACTACTTGTACATACAGTTTCTAGTTCTTCCACTTATGGTTTGGGTTATGTTGATTCTTCACCTATTCTTGAATACATAAGAAATCCTATTGATATGATTCCAAAGCATGTAGAAATTCCTTCTGATTCAGAGATAGTTGCCTTTTTAAAGATTTTTAAAGGTATCAGTCCATATGATCCAAATGATCAATGGAAAAAGAAAATGTTCAACTGGGATATGTTTACAAATGAAAAAGAACATTTGTACTTCGAAGAAGTAATGCTTCTCCCAAGAGATGATCGCCCTGCCTTCAACAGACAGAATGTTGAGAAATGGAAAGAATGGATGAAGGCAAAAAACCAATGGATATCATTCTATGAATGGTATTATCCTTCTGCAAATATAATAGAGCAATCCTTGATAAAACAATTCAGAAATCAGGCCAAGAAAAAAAGAATCAAGGATCCAGAAAAATTTGTAGAAGAAAAATTGAAAGAAAATCCAGTAGTAATTCCTCCTCCTTTGAAAGCCCATATTTTTCAGCCAAAAATTCAGAGCATGATGAATAAGCCAAATATTCCTAGATCTCTGATTACTGTTCAAATTGAAGGAGAGAAATTACTAAGAAAAATTTGTTCCTAGCTCCATGTAAATATGATACGAACTGGAACACAAAATAAACATAAGTGGGAACTTCTTGATGGAAACCTTTTGGAAACATATACAGAATTTCCCCCCTTGGAAAAATTTTGTGATAAGGAGTCAAGATGGAAAGTTGTACAAACTTCTTCCATCTCATGCTGATGACCCTTCATTAGCAGCAAGAGACTCAGTTGCTGCTACCAACTGGACTAATCTAGCTCTGTCTAGTCTTGAGAAATTTGTCAGTTCTAAATTTGAGAGTATTGAAACTGCTAATTCTAAAATGAGGAGTATGCTTGAAAGTATTCTAAGGAAACATTATTATAACATAGTTTTCTTGAATAGCAGTGTAACTACTCTAGCAGAAAATGATAAAGCTCTTGCTAAGAGCCTTGACAGGTTGTCTTTACAGACAGGACAGATAGAAAAGAAGACCCATGAAGCTACCTCTTCTCATGGAAAAGAAATAGTGAAGATCAGTAATTCCCTAGATATTGTCAAAAAACAAGTCTGGGAAGTATCTCAAGGAATTGAATCTTTGAAAAAGAAGCCTAGGGTCAAAGCTTATAAATCTGCAACTATATTTTCAGAACCCAAGACTTTTGTTCCTTATTCTATTGCTCCTTCTGTGGAAAGCCTCATCAGGACACCCAGTTCTATAACCTTTCCACCTCCTACTCCCTCTCATCCATATTATTTGTTTGCAAATCCCAGTTTCTTTAGCCCACATCCTACCATAAAACAATCCAAAGAAACTGACGAATCAAGCAAGCCTGAATCCTCTAATTTTATGTTTGAAGATTCATCCACTAAAGATGAAGAAGAAAGTTTTGATATAAGTATTCATAAGATAGAAGCATCATTGTTTGACATGAGTCTTCATAAGATAAAAGCAGAACCACAAATTGAAGATCTTGAAATCTGTATCAATAACTTCTCTGTGACAAACCAAGAACAATCTGATGATGATAAAGATCAAGTCAATGCTACATCTTCTAGATCAAGATGGGAGACTACATGGAACCCTGCTCCTAACCGCAGAGACCTTATGAAATCAGAATACCATAAAGATTGGTCTGCAAATTCTACCTACTCATGGAATATTGACAATTGCACTGAAGCTGAAATCATGTCTGTATTACACTCCATGCTTGTTTGCTATAGGACTTATCTTGCAGATGATATAGGTCCTACTAATGCCACGAGAAGGATAATTGGAGGATTTGAGGGTACATTAGATTCTTGGCTAAAAGCTGAGACATTAAAAGAGCCAAGTCTCCTTGCTGATTGGGAACAAGCTGTTGTCCTAAATGAGGATGGCACTACTCACATAGACCCTGTCACTCATATGTCTGTCAGCAATATGATAGGAAAACTCCTTTATGCCATTACTGTCAATTTCATTGGTTTCCCCCAGATAACCAATGATATTACGACTATTACCCTGCTGGCCATGAAATTGCATAATATGCAGCACTTTGATGAATACTTTAATGAATTCCTTCACAGATTGCACACATTGACTCCAGATCTCATTCTTGAGCCAAAATGGAAGGAAATTTTTGTTGTATCCCTTCCCCAATGGGTTTCTTCTACTATTGTCAATAAATTACCAGGGAAGGTTGGTGATTATAAATTTGGTATAATTAGACAAGCTGTAAAGGCTATCATTGTTGAATTATGTTCACAGATGAAGATTGCTAGAGAAGCTACTAATCCTAAAAAGCCTCATGGTTACCAACAACTCTGTAAGCAATGGCACCTTGGTAAAGCTGGCAATTTTGAGGGGCATAAAAGAATAAAGAAAAGACATTTCAAAAAGAATTACCAGAATTCCCAAGAAAAACCAAAAGGAAAACATCACAAAGCAAAACCTGATAAGCATACAAAAATGTTTTCCAAAGACAGAGAAATAATTTGTTACAATTGTAACAAAAAAGGCCACACAACTCCAAACTGTCCAAACAAAAAGAAGGATTCATCTAAGAAGAAAGTTCAGTATAGAAATAAGAAAGGAAAGATAAATTCTTTTGATCTTCCTAGCAGCTATGATGAGCTTGTATCTTTTGATTCTAGATCTGAAAATGATTTTAACTTTGTTGGCTCAGAAGAGTCACCTGATGAAGAATTTTGTAATGACCCACATTGTACTAAATGTAAATATTGTGACTGTGATGATCCTGATGTTTGTACATGTAATGCAGTTAGAATGATGAAGACTGATTATGATGAGACCAGCAAAAATATTTTTGCACAGATGATGGCTGCTACTGATCCACAAATGAAAGATATGTACAGATCTTTGCTAACAGAACATTTGAAGAAAACACCCTCTAGCCTGAAGAATTCTCCAAATAAAGGGTATGTGCCTCCTACTACTCTTTTCTCAGTAGAGGCCTTAACCAAACAGTTTAGAAATGAAGATTTTGGAGAAGATCTGCCACAGACTTTGCTTGCAGTTCATCAGGCAATTAAGGAATTGAGAAAAACAATCAAGGAGAACAGGAGACTGTGTGTTGAAAAACACAATGAACTAAGTCTAAGGATATTGAATGCACAGGCATCTCCTGCCTCTTCATCACAAGGCCCTGTTTCAGGAAAAACAGAAAACTGGACTTATCATCCAGGACAAGTTCAGCAGCAGTACAGCCGGGAAGAAGGAGAAGAAGAGGAAAAGGCAAGAACAGATTTTGGATGCAATAGCATGAATAGAGATGTCATGTATTGTGTCAAAATGAAGGTAAAGATTGGAAACCAGTATGAGTTCTGGAAAGTTCTTATGGATACTGGTTCCAAATTAAATATTGTGAGTGATACTGTAGTTGGTATGCATCATCGAAGGCCAACAACATGTCCGAGAGTGATTACTGCAAGTGGTGATATCCCCACTAAGTATGAAGCAGAAATAGATGTTCTGCTTACAGAAAAAATTGGAGTTCATTTGGTTTGTCCCGTTGTCCCAGGACTAGATTGTGCAATGTACCTTGGGACCCCATTTTTTCATAATTTTAGCATGCATGGAGCAAAATTTGATGCAAAAACTCAGAGGTATGGATATTTTATCAGCCTTGAGAATAAGGAAGTCTTTTTTCCATTTATTAATTCTAATTCTCCAATTAGGATTAAAAGACTGGAGAGAATGGAAAATCTTATGGCAAAAATGGAAGTAAAAAGAGAAGTATTAAAAACAGAAGAACATTTGGATAATGGAAAATATGCCTCTGAAATAGCAAATCTCACTGCTAAATTCAAATAAAGTTGTTCAGACGATCCAAATGCCTTCTGGCATATCAAGAAACAGGAAGTATAACTTCCTCTCAAAAAAGACTTCAGCAGAAAATTAAGGAGATCCAAAGCAGTGGCAATGAATGAAGAACAAATGAAGCTTTGCAGAGAAGAAATAAAGGATCTCTTAAAGAAAGGGCTTATCAGGAAAAGTAAGAGCCCCATAACATGCTTTGCATTTTATGTTAATAAGTATGCTGAAATTACCAGAGGAAAGCCAAGGCTAGTTGTGAATTACAAACCTCTGAATAGTATTTTGGATTATGATGCATACCCTTTGCCCAAGCCATCCTCCATACTTGCCCAGATATCAAAGTCAAAAATATTCTCCAAATTTGATCTCAGATCTGGTTTTTGTCAAGTAGGAATCAAAGAGGAAGACAAATGGAAGACAACATTCTCTGTACCTGAAGGGCATTATGAATGGAATATCATGCCATTCGGCCTAATCAATGCTCCTTCAGCCTTCCAGAGAATAATGGATGAAACTTTTGAAGGAATGGAGGAATTCCTGAAAAAGTATATTGATGATTTACCGATTCATTCTGATAATATTGCTGACCATGTTAAACATTTGAAAATCTTTCTCCACGGGGTCAAGGAAATGGGTATAGTATTATCAGAATCCAAAATGAAGTTGTTCCGGCCAATGATAGATTTCTTGGGTTACAATATACAGTATGGATCCTATACTGTAATCCAAAGGAGTTTGAATTTTGTTGATCACTTCCCTGATGAAATTAAGGATAAAACACAGTTGCAAAGATTTTTGGGAAGTTTGAATTATATTTCTAAGTTTCTGAAGCATTGTGCACAAGAAAGAAAGCTATTGAATAAAAGACTTCAGAAGGATCCAATTCCATGGAATGATGACTGCACACAGGCAGTCAGAGCAATAAAAGAGAAAGTCAGAAATATTCAGCCTCTCTCCCCTATCAGAGAAGAATGGGAGAAAATCATTATGACATATGCCAGTCATGAAGGATGGGGAGCAATTTTGTGCGAAAAGAACCCCAACAGCAAAAATGAGATTGAAATCTGTCAATATGCATCTGGATTATGGGCCAAAAATCAATTGAATTGGTCAACTCTAAAGAAAGAACTTAGAGCAGTTTGTTTGGCAATAGAAAAATTCAGGGATTTTGTTATCTACACCAAATTCACTGTTAAAACAGACTGCCAGGCATTAAAATTTGCCATTCACAAATGTGATTTTGAAGACGCTGCTATGGTAAGATGGATTATGCAGCTTAGCCAATATAATTTTGATGTTGAATTTGTTAAGGGTGATAAGAACAATTTTGTAGACATGTTAAGTAGGGAATTTCTGTCCGAACATTCAATACTAAGTATACATTGCAATTATATCAGAAGAAGAGAAAGTTGAAATTGAAACTCCAAATGGTTGGGTAAGTTATATGCTTGAAATTCCAGTACTTATCCATGATGTAGATTGGTACCCAATCAAAGAGATTAGGCACCGAGAAGATATTCCCTATCTATGGACAGAAACAATGCAAGATGAAATGAATCAAGAATCAGTGGAAGCTTTAGAGTATCTGGAACACATTGGCAGTATACTCTATACTCTTGAAAGTGATGATGAGGATGATGATAGAATGACAAGTTGCCACCTCACACTTCGAAGGTTTGATAACCATCTTCATCGGGAAAATTATAACCCCGACAGACAAAAGGAATCCTTCTTTACAGCGATGAACCTCCAAAATTGCTCAGCCAACTTATTTTATTCTATATAGTCCTCATTCCTATTTGAAGGTATGACAGCAGAAGCCTTAGAACGAGAAGACCCCACACCAGATTGGTTCGTTGAGTGGTGGCAAATATATGGACTCTCGGCCCTGGTCATTAAGCCGTATACACTACACATGCTAAAAATTCCTGGTTTTAGTGAGCTAAGATCCCACATGACTAGTATAGTATACAAGATTGTCGAAGACATTGCTAACATAAATAGTTTTTCTTTCTTGCAAGCAATCCGACGCTGTGGTCACATCAGATGGTTTTTCACAAACCAATACAAGGCAAGGACGATATCTTCTAGTACCAATTATGAAGATTTCCACCACCGGGTTGATATCTCATCAAATCCTTTCCAGCCCATCAACTTTTTGGAACCACCTGATAGAAACAGTTCGCAAATGTGGGAGTCAGAGAAAGAAATCAGAGTGCAGCACTTTAATAATTCCCTGATTGAAAGGTTCAGATATCAGCATTACACACATCCACAAATAGAATATTACACAATGGATTAAGTGTTGTCTTTTTGGCCGACTATGGCGCCGGACGAGCTTTCGTGGATTCCCTCGCCCTGGAATCTCCACTTTGTACAAAACGAGATTTGCATATCTTGTCCTTTAGTCATTTCAGTCTTTCGAGGGTTCTCGTTTGTGAACATCCTCTGTGTAAATAATGTGTGTACAAAGATTCGGTCCCCACATGCCTACGGCTCTCTGTAAAAGAGTAGGTACGAGATAACATAGGACGATATTGTCCTATGCCCAAATCTTGCTTTCGGCAGACAAATCCAGACCTGTCTGAATTTTCCACTTTTGAGTCATCAGTCTGTAGATAGCCCATTCATGGATGCTTGTTCCCTTCGAGCTTATAAATAAGAGCTAGCTGCGAAGTAAGATTCATTCGTGTTTGGAGAGAGTCTTGAGTCTTGAACTTTGTGTTTAGAGTTTTTGAGTCGAGTGATTTTCCTGCTCTGCATCTGCGGACCATAGTGTCTGATCTGCTTGCATCACGAAATATTCACTCAGGTCTTATAGGTTTGGTTTGGAAGCCTGCGCATCAGTGTGCTCGGCACTGGTGAGAACCTAAAGTGGCTGAACCAATAAGAAAAGTCTATAAATCTGTGAGAATGTGAAATTTCTGAGGCAGAGTCTGTCTATTGCCAGGTAGCCTCCAGTAATACTTGTTCCTTGCGGACGGTAGAAAGTCCGGTAAATGCAATGACAGTCGATCTCTGTAAAGAAAACATCTTTATGTAAAGTCTGCATCCATATAATAAAATTCCACGAGTTCATATTTCCGTTATAATAGACTTTTCTCAATATAAAAATCAATCATGATCAACCATGGTCCAATATCGCATTGTGATAATTAATTATTAATAATTGTCTATTATTATTAATTATTTAATTATTATTACTATAATTAATTAATTAATAATAATTATTTATTATTTATAATTATAATTATTAATTAATAATTAAAATCTAAGTATATTATTTATTATTTTTAAATTCTTTATTAATTATTATTCGCGTTATTACAATCATTTATTATTATTTAATTGTTAACTAATTATTAATTATTAATTATAATAATAATTATATTTTTATTGTAATATTTATTATTATTATTATTATTATTAATTATAATAATAATTATATTTTTATTGTAATATTTATTATTATTATTATATATTTATGGTAGATGCAAATGAAATCTACAGCGTATATTAACTACATTTAATTTATTAAATGTAATTATGCTAGTATAAGTTTGGTTTTTTTTGCTAGAGCATTAATTAGCATACAACTCAAATATGATATTAATGGTCTCTAATTTTTTTATTTTCTCGTTTGGTTTTGGCCACACAACATTCAAATTAAACAGAATGTTGTATTTTTTCGATAAGGGATTTTTTTTTAAGAATTAAAAAATAATATAACTTTATATTGGTTTTACCATATTTTCATACGGTAATTGGATTCAGAGAAAATGGTTTATTTTATTTTAACATAGAAAAATATTTTAATAAATATCTCTTGTTGGAGTAACCTTTCACCGCTACACATATTGTTTTTTAGAGGAAAAACTTATAAAGTTTCGGAAATTAAGATGAGGACCTTGTTATGTCTTAGGATATCTATGACTTTGTAGTTTATGATTATACAAAGCCAGCTAAACACACATACATGCAAGATTTGACAAATGTAAAAAAAGATCAGGTAAGAGATAA
This sequence comes from Pinus tabuliformis, assembly GCA_031772625.1. Classification (NCBI taxonomy): domain Eukaryota; kingdom Viridiplantae; phylum Streptophyta; class Pinopsida; order Pinales; family Pinaceae; genus Pinus; species Pinus tabuliformis. Next base: position 430,379,694 of record CM062814.1, on the reverse strand, counting down.
TAAGTAGAAGGATGAAAAAGCACTTTATGCCATCCAAAATGACGTGGATGAAACTATATTTCTAAGATCTTGGTAGGGTAGTTTTCAAGGAGTGTGGGGAACATAGTGACCAATTATTAGGGCATTAATAAGGTAAATATAGTTGGTTTATAGACACTAGGGATGAAAGTCATGAACATTATCAATCAACTAAATATGAATGATGAAGAGCTTCCAAATCAAAAAGTGGTAGAGAATGTTCTCAAAACCTTGCTTAATAAATCTAATGCAATGGTTGCAACCATTTAAGAGTCTAAATATTTAACATACCTATCCATAAATGAGCTATTAATATCCATGCATAAATATGAATGATGATTATTTGGAAAATGCATTTAAATGGCAAGTTTTTATTTCAAGAATTCAAGGAGGATAAAAATCAATAGGTAGGGGCGAGAGCAATAAAAGAAGTAACCAAAGAAATAGTTCAGAAGAAGAAAGGAGATTATATCAAAACCCTCATAGTTCAAAGGGGAGTAGTAGTAGAAACCCATAGTTAAACCAAAGGTATGACAAATCCAAAGCTAAGTACTTTATTGTAATAAGCCAGGTCATTATCCACATGGATGCACGAAGAAGAAAGCTTATTTTAGCAAATATGATGAAAACTATTCTAACACTTATAAGAACAATGAAGATGTTTCATTCCTTACATGTAATGTTGCTCAAAAGACATAATGATATTTGAATTATAGATAGTTGATGTAGGAAGCATGTGACAAGAAATGGAAGCCTCAAATCTAGATAATTCAATAAGGACTAAATTTGATCCGTAAACTATCATGAATATTTCACTAGACAATTCATCACAACAAATCTAATAAAATAAACCAAAATATATATTATGAAGGTGAAGTTCCTTTAGATTCCAGATTTGTTAATTATTGACTTTCTCCTTATGCATGAAATAAATAAAATATGAAAAATAGAGAACAATAATTACAATCACACACAAACCACAATGAACACAAAAAGTTGCTCTAGGAAATCCTAATGGGAGAAAAACTAGTCGAAAGATGAAGCTACTTTGCTCTCTTTTCTCTAGTATAGAATAATGAAAGTACAAAGGAGAAGGTGCTCTCTATGGAGTTACCTAAGACATGTGCCATGTTATCCTGCTACAATATAGTAACCCCCTTTGTTACCATCTCTAACTCTTACTCCCAATTTCTCTACTCTACAATGGCGCTAGATGCAATTGAATAAAATGGAACCCTTTATCCTCCCAGTGGCTCAAATTTAATATAGGCCCATAGCCAACTAAGGGTCAAGTTTGACCCCTTCAACTCTTAACTAGAGTTATAACATTAACGCTTCTAGAGACTTATTCAAAGTCCCGACGTGGCTAGCCCCTTTTGCATGAGTAATAGGGGTTAACTGTAGTGTCCTTCTCTGGTTAACTAACCCTGATATGACATTAGCCTTAATATAGATTTAAATCTCATACATTATTCTTTGAGAATCTCAGGTCGAGGATCTAGATATTTGACTCTTACTAGTAGTGTGTGTGATAATAATTATTTTCCAGTTTAATATTATGTTGTTAATAGTTGTAACAAATGTGTTTCATAACTATGTCTAATCATGTGATGGATTCATTATGTTGTATATTTACATTAGTTCTTGCTCACAATTAATGAAGATGATGATGATTATGTCATGGTGATGATTTAGCATATACAATTATATCGGTGACTACTATTATAAACAAATATTACTGATAATTATTGAGTGTGGAAGAAGACTAGCAAGATGCACTTGCACGTGATGAGTTGACAACCCCTGGTTTGATTTGAGTTACATACTATTGTTTGAAAAAAAAAGAAGTTCAATTTAAAATTTTACAGTGAATTCTAATGACATGTTAGTGGTTGCAGGCACAAGTTAGTTTCTTGGTCAAACGAATCACACATGGGTGATGGTAGATAGATGGAATTTAATGGGAGGGTTGGGACAACGTCCCTAATTTCATCTTCTAGCACTCCCGCTGTCACTTAGGTTGTAAGGTGTTGAGATACCTTCACCTTAAAGATCACAATGTCGTTGGGGTGGACCCTGGATTGGGTCGCTCATGAGGATCTACTAGATAATGCACATTAAGGAATATTCCTTGATCCCCAACATCATTAGTCTCACTATAGAGGACAACAGGGTAGATGATAATGGTGTTTGTCGTCGTGCCCAACTTTTTCCCCTCGTAGTCACATGATGCCTTAAGGGAAACAGGTGTGGCACCCTTGGAACTTCAAAGGGAACTTCTTGAAGGGCATGATCGACTTAGCATCAAGAAGAAACTGTTGAAATGTAATTAATATCTAATAATCATACCAATTCATATAATGTAGTAAGTGAGGTTTTAGAACCAAGTTAACTAAATCGAGAGTAAAGCTTGGAATAAAAAGAGAATAGGAAGAAAAAAAAGGAAAAAAAAAAAATATTGGACCAATTGAGTAACTCTACCCTTCTCACATTTTAAAAATATTAGGTAGATAATGTGTTTTTAAAGTAACTCCAAGCATGTAGGTGTTTTAATAAGCAAAAAGGGGAAATGGACATAGAGTTAATTAGAAGCAATAATCCTAGGATAGTTTAACCTCATTAAGAAAATAGGGTGGTGAATGAAAATAAAGAATAATAATTTAAATTAGAGAAACTTAGTTTCATGAGAGAACATCCATTTGGCAAGATCCAACACAAGGATCTCCATCTAAGAGTCAATTTGAGATAAACTAAGGTGTAGTTGAGGAACCAAATCTAGGACCTATCAGTTAACTTTAGTGATGAACACAAAATATGGAGTATAAAAGGGGGATTAAGAGAAAACTAAGAGAAGAAATAGGGATTCATGTTGGGGTGCAGGAAAATATTATTTTTAAATAAGAATTTAAGTAAATAATTTAGGTGAGCCTTGGTGAGAGGTTGACACATGTACAGGTGAATAATTAAACTTTTAGATTAATAAAAATAGCTATTTTTCATGAAGTGACAAGTGTCACCTATGAAGCCTCCTATAAAAGGAGGAGAAAGCTATGGGAGAGAGATCACTTTTTTCCCTATTGTTGGATGAATTAAATAATGCTACTGTGGGTGACTACAAAGTCTGCAGTGGTTTTGGTGTGGTGGAGGCCATTAGAAGGGGAACTCTTGAACTAGGAGTGCTCTCCTCCATCGGCTAGTATTCTTCCTTTATTTTATAGCCTCATTGTAGCTTGAGGGTCCATGGGGAAAAGAGTACTCAAGGAGTAGGTTGGGAGGTCATCTAATGAGTCAGCGGCATTTGGTCGGGACGCAACATCCTTCACACATGTACACACATAGCAATAGGGGAGTGCAAGAAGAAACAAAGCCGAGATTGAATCTCTACCACTTTGGTGAATGGTACATCATGTTTCTATAAAGTTTTATTACATGTTTATTGTTGTATACAATTATCAGATTATAAAAGTGAAGGATATGATGTTTGAATTGTAAATTTATGGAATATTGATGTATGTGCCTTAAAATTATTATGTGCTTCTCATGTTGATGTGTTTTTAATTACTATGTGACTTTCATAATGGATGTTGCTAATGGATGATTAGTTTAAAATGAAAATCTTATTTGCAACATGGTAACTTAAACTACATTACTTATTGGTTAATAAAATACGAGCATAGTTTCCTACCTTTAATAATTAGTTGTTAATATGTTGCATTTCATTTGTAAATTAAAAAAAAATATGTGTCCTAAAGAAGGTCCCTACACTTGGCATCATAGCAGTGTTTGAACCCTTAAGGCCTATGGGCCCATGCATGCATGTCTATTTTGGTTTAAAAAAAATTGTTATGTTATGAGCCTAAACTGTGTATGAGGAGTATCACATGGCCTTTAGACTTAGAACAATATTATAATCATTCCAAGATTGGCCCTTAATCCAAGGTTTGTGTTTAGGTCAAATTTAACTTAGGATTTTGAGTTGGCTTTGATTATTTTTCCACTTCAAACCTACAATTTTTATTTTATTTTGGTCCTGGTATGTATTTGTACACATAGGTCAATATTTTATTTCTATGTTCACTCAAATAAACTTAAAGAATCACATATGAATTTCCTATAAGAATTAACACTATCAGTCCACTGGATAAATCCTATAATGTAAAATATGACTCTAAGGTACCAAAACAAAGTACAACAAGAGTAAAATTCAAGAATCATTGGCTTAACTTGTAGCTTACATTTATTTTCGGTCCTCTGAGGTGAAGAACCCCTCGTATAAATCTCAGAACTGAAACCTCAAACATCAATCTCATTTAATAGGGATATGATCTATAGTGGTCCACTATTCATGTTCGTTCATATATTCCTATGCACCTATATCAATGATTTGAGAGTGTGTGCATTTGCAGGGACATACGTTGCATAAAAATCTTTGTCAAGAGGTGCATTATTTATATCAGGAATAGGGTAACTTCCTCATTTATGTACCTTTGATCTGTGTAAGAAAAAAATAAAAATAAAAATATTGTCACCATACAGTTAACCTTCATATTATTTTGTTATCTTCATTAATAACAACCAAAGCCATTTGCCTAATAGATTCCTTACATAGACTTATCCGATCTCTCAGATTTTCTTCTGGAGTAAACATTTAGATAATTCCTTATTTCTATTACAAGGGAATACCATTCAATTGATAAGGAATGCGCTTGGAAAACTTTGGAGAGATTGGTCTAGATGTACAACATTTTTTTCAGAGCCATTTTATTTCTATTATGACTACCAATTCCCAAAAATTTTAATACAATAATCTCATTAGTTACTATTTTATTACAATAATCTCATTAGTTACTACCGAGTGAAATTTATCAGTTTACGAATTTGAAATTTACATATCTTTCAACCATCATTATTACCATACAATGGATTGGTCTTGACTAGACCACACTGAGCTTTCATTTGCTACTATTTCAACTAGCAACCATATATTAACTAACATGAATTGTATTTAGAGTCTACTTTAATTTTGTTAATAAATTATTACATTACTAAGGAAAAAGAACTAGATATACAAAACCGTTAAAAAAACTCAATATCTTACCACACAAGAAACATGTAAGGCCAGGTGTAATTTAATAAATTCTATTAGATCAATTTAAATTAAGCAGACAAATCATTTCCTTATTAATAGCGGAGTTGTCTTTAGTGCGACTTTTTGGACTTTCTAGTGCCAGAATCTGGTAGAAAAAATTGAGGTGAATCTTGATTTGTGTTATTTAAACTGGTTTCTTGACAGTATATATAGATTCAGCACCCTAAAAAACCCCTAGGTCACTTCCATTGTGTAGGGCTACACATTAAACTTGTGATTTCAATACATTCCTGCCAGATTTTAGAGAAATTAGACTAGAAAAACTTTCAAAAAGTCACACTAAAAACAACTCGATTAATAACACCTCCTGAACTAAAATTGACATAAATTTATTAGTTTTTCTTACCTTGAATCCAATGTCCCCATTATCCCTAGAAAGAGAAAAAATTCATAATAGAAAATGTTATTATTGGTGTGCACATGAGTAGTGATAATAAATTCCATGTAATACGGGTTAGACTTTGATCAGTTAACTGCTCAAAACTCTTGGTTAACGTGATCTCCATGAATTTGATGTCAAGAAAATTTATGTTTAATAAAGTTACAAGATATATGTGTTTCTTTTTAGTTAGTATATAATACTTACTGACTATTAGTTGTAACCTTAGTAATGCAGAATAACTGTCAATGATTGTAATCGCATATTTATAGATAATTTAATGAATGTCAGTGATGTGCTGGTAACAAAATGTAAATTTTATTTTGATCAATTTTCTTCAAGTCGTCATAATTACAATTTAAATAATATCCAAGCTACTATATCTACGAAATTATATTATGTACCGACTAATTAACTATAAAATTATCATCTTAATATAGAGCCTAATTATTTACCAGATTCTATTGAAATCTCCAATGTCATAAGATACATTTTCCATACGTTAGTTAGGTTGGCTTTTTGAAGCGAAAATTTAATTTATAGATTTTCTATGAATTAATCGATAAACCATCTAAACAATGAAAGCGTAGTTCTAGCAATTAACTATTGATTTTAAAATGATATAAATGGAGGATTATAATAAAGTTCAGAGTTAAAATTGGAGTCGTTTAATGAGGCGGAGGAATTGCCTGGATAGTCAAAAGTGGTCGGAATCTGGGCAAAAATATTTCAAAAAATTTTGTAGAGGCAGTGTTTGAATCGTGTTTTTGATGGTGAAAATAGATTCAGCACCAGCAAAAACGTTTAGGACACTCAAAATTTTGAAATTTAACAATTATAACTTGGATTTACAAAAATCCTTGCCGAATTTTCTCTAAATATAATCGAAATTTCCATAACTTTCCGAGCAACTCCTCCGCCTCGTTAAACTACACATTTAAAATCATATACTAAATTATGATTAATTTAATTTCAATTATTCAAATAATAAGGAAATAAATTTATTGTAAATTATGATTAATTCAATTTCAACCATTAAAATAATAAAGAAATAAATTTATTTAAAAATTATGAATTAAAGTCCTGGGCACCCATAAAACTATAAATTTATTTAAAATTTATGAATTAAAGTCCTAATTGCCCATAAAATTATATATATTTAGAAACTGTAAAGTCACTATTATATTTTTTCAACTACGTTTAATTTATAATAAATTTACTTTGGGGTGAGAATATTATAGGTTATAATATTAATTGTTTTATTTTATGTATAGACTAGTTATTAGTTTGTTTTGATTTATAATTTATACATTTAGATATAGGTTTTTTTTTTCTAATTATTAAGTCGTTAAGGTATTATGAGCTCATTAAAATTGAGTACGGATTAACTTATAAGAGTAATATGTTTGTATGTCAATGTCATATATATATGGGATTAAATTATGAGTGTTAAAATGGTGGTCGTTATAGTTGGTCTCATTAATTTGGTAAGTTAAGGATATGTAAACCCTCGAGTGTATAAAGTAATTTGTGGTGTGATGATGAGGATAGTTTAGGAGGGTATGAATTTTAGAGCCATCATTACTTTCCACATTGAGATTATTACATCAATTGAGACTAATGTAAATTGGAAATTGTTGAAATATGTATCATGGTTAGAAGATGAGTGAGAAGGAGTAGGGCTACTAGAGGGCACAACATGGTGCCACTATAGAAGGAAACTCCTCTTACCCCACCCCATGATGGGGAACACATTGCAACACAAGAACAAAGACTCGTTGGAGAAGTGTTGAACTTAATGAGATCATTCCAACACATGTTTGAGGCATTAATAACATGTCTGGAACGGGAACAAGGAGGAACAATCACACATATTGAAGGGCCTCAAAACCCTAAAAGAAATTATGTGTGTTGAGATCTGGAAAAGAAATAATTTCCATAATTTTGCGGGTCCACAAACAGACAAACTGCAAAGGCATGACTAGAAAACATGGTTATGTGCTTCACCTTGAGGGACTAAACCTCAAATTTGAAGACCAATATGGGTGTATTCCAATTGAAAGGAAACACATTACTTTGATGGAAGACATTATTACCCCAGTTGGGAATGGATATCTTAGAGGTAACTTAGGATTTATTTGAAGAAAAGTTTATGGAACGTTATTTGTGAGAGGAGTTCATCAAAAGACAATTAAATGAATTTAATGCACTAAAGTGGGGCAGTCACTCAGTGCTTGAGTATGAGGCTCGTTTCATGGAACTACATTGTTATGCCCCTCACTCAAACACAAAGAAGCTCAGAGTGAACAAATTTGTGGATGGAATAAATTTTAACTTTCGAGCTAAGGTCAAGATCTTAATGCCTTACCTTGCATGAGGAAGTTTAGCGGGAAATCATTGGAGGAGGAGATATTGAACAATAGACAAAGTAGGCCAACAAAACCTACATGATCAAGAGTGTTTAGTGGAAACAACATGGACCACAAGAATTTTCAAAGGGGACCAGTGCACAACCTTCAAAATGGATCAGCAGGAAACCAAAGAACATCATATAGGTATCCATTTTAGCATTCACTCATGGCATCTTAGCATACTCATCAACCACCACGATATCGTCCTACTCAGTAGCACCATGCCACACAATCACAACACCGATCACAACAGTTTGGCTCTTTCTAGCAGAGTTCTAAAACAACTCCTGATTCGACTAGTAATAAGATCCAAGTTCCTAAGAGGGGGTGTTGGACTTGTGGAGGGCCATACTATGAGAGGGATTTCCCTCAAAATATAGGTAATACCAACTCAAATCAAACAACAACCACAGTGGGGGGTTTGGGGAAAACTAATCACATCCATACAACAATGAACAATCGTCAAGTTGAACACCAGTCCATTGTGCTAGAAACGTCAGATAATGTTGATGGTATGAGTTTTTTCAATTATAGATCCAGGAGCTACTAAGTCTTTTATCTCTCTAAATGCATTATAAAAAAAAAATCATAAAGGAATTACAAAACATGATTTTAGGCATGTAGATATGGTATGCAGTGTGAAAATAAATGTAGGAAAGATGGTAAGGGATTGTAAGGTGGATTTGAGAGTATGTAACACCAAGGTATCTTTGTACTCTACAATATTAGGATCATATGATGTAGACATAGGAATGGATTGGTTCAAAGAACATAATTCAGTTCTAGACTATGTGGACAAGATACTACATTTCACAAATGATGATGGGCAACGAAGGTCCTTGATGGGGATGAATCGAGGGGTTTCACTAAGGTTCATCTCATTAAAGCAATTAATGAAATGTAGATGAAGGGGATGTCAATTGTTCACGATGGAAAATCTAAATGACAAAGGTGAATCTGAAAGTCTCAATAAGAATCCAATTCTTGTTGAATTTAAGGATGTATTTCCCAAAGAATTGTGTGGGATACCACCAAAAGGGGAAATTGATTTTACCATTAACCTTAAAACAAACACGGAGCCTATTGAAAAGGCACCATATCCATGTCAATTCTAGAACTAAAGGAGTTACAAATCGAATTAAAGGAATTATTGGACCTAGGGTTCATATGACCCAACATATACCCATGGGGAGCCCCTGTAAAGTTTGTTAAGAAGAAGTATGGGTCTCAACGATTATGCATTGATTATCACCAATTGAACAAGGTGATGATCAAAAATCAATATCCTCTACCAAGGATAGATGACATGGTTGACCAAATGATGGGAGAAGTTGTGTTTTCAAAGGTAGATCTGAGATCAGGATATCATTAGTTGAGAATCAAGGAGGAAGATATCTCAAAGATAAACTTTAAGACAAGATTTGGGCATTATGAATTTGTAGTATTACCCTTCTGTCTGGAAAATTACGTAGGTGTTTTCATGATTTTGATGATGGAATATTTCAAGAATACCTAAATAAGTATGTATAAGTATTTATCAATGATATTTTGATCTACTCAAATACCCTTAAGGAGCATGACAAACACTTGAGCCTAGTTTTACTATGTCTTAGAAAGAACCAACTATATGAGAAGTTGTCAAAGTGTTCCTTTTACCAATCCAAGATTCACTATCTTAAGCACATTATCTCTAGAGAGGGTATTTTGGTAAACTTGACAAAGATCAAGGCCATCATGGAATGGCCGACACCAACCAATGTTCATAAAATGCGTAGTTTCATGGACATAGCTAGGTATTATCATAGATTTGTCAAAGGGTTTTTGAAGATAGAAACCCCCATTACTGAACTCCAAAGAAAGAATAAGAAGTTCATTAAGAATGAAAAATTTGAACAGGCATTCCAAAGGTTAAAATTATTACTAAAAATGACGCCAATCATGGAAGTACCAGATATGGAGCAAGAATTTTTGGTTTGCATTGATGCCTCCAAGGAAGGATAGGGTTGCATATTTATGAAAAAAGAGTAATAGTGTATGAATTAAGAAAGCTTAGAACCCACAAGGAGAATTACAAAACACACGATTTGGAAATGGTAGCTATTGGTACGCCCTAAATATTTTGAGGCACCACCTGCTGAAAAGGAAATTTGAACTAAAGACTGATCATTGTGGGTTGCAACACATTTTCACTCAAGGCCATTTAAACATGAGACAGAAAAGGTGGTCAAAGTTAATAAGTGAATATGATTTTGATATTACTTACATAAAGGGAACAATAAATAGGTTGGTAGATAAGTAAGAGACCTCAAATTTTTCAGTGATTCCCTTAAAGACAAACCTAGGAAGAATTTGCTAAATTTACAAATTTAGGACACCTAGTACAAGGAGGTTAGCAAGAGTTTGATGGAGGATGAAATGATGATCCCAAATTATGGAGGATACTCCCTATATGGCGATGGAATACTATGATTCCATGGGAGGATATATGCGCCATCGAATGAAGATATATGCCAATTAATCTTGAGAAAAGTACATTGAGCGGTATACATAACACACCTTTGTGTTAAGAAGATGAGTGCGGACACGAAAGCTCTCTTATTTTGGAAGGGGATGAAGAAGGACATTATAAACTTTGTAGCAAGATTTTTAGAGTGTCAGTGAGTAAAAGCAGAACATAAACATCTAGCAGGGTTATTGCAACTTGATGAGATACCAAAATCTAAATGGGAATTTATATCAATGGATTTCATCATGGGACCACCAACAACCACAAGAAGACATGATGCCATATTTGTAGTGGTAGACATGATGACCAAGAGCACCCATTTTATACTAGTTAAGACTACATATAAGGCACCAGACATAGCAAGATATTTTATTGATGAGATTGTAAGATTACATGGAGTACCAAGGAAGATCATATCTTATAGGGAAGCAGTGTTTATAGGGAGGTTTTGGACCAGTTTCCAAGAAGTATCGGGAAATTAAATTTATTGCTGCTTATCACCCGAGCCAGGTAGTCAAATAAAGAGGAATAATTAAATCCTTGAGTACATGATGCGAATGTATGTGATGAACCAACAAAAACGAAGAGGGGATTTTCTACCACTAGTGGAATTTGCTTACAATAATAGTTATCAGAGTTACATCAAGATGGCACCATTTGAGTTCTTCTTTGGGAGGCCTTGAAAAACACCTCTCAGTTGGGATCAACTAGAGGACTGAGTATTAAAGAGACCAAAATTAGTACAAGAGATGTAAGAACAAATGACCATGATTAAGGGGAGGCTTAAAGAAGCTCAAGATTAAAAAAAGAGCTATGATGATGCTAATCGGATGGATCGAAGTTATGAAAGGGAAGATAGGGTGTTTTTTAGAGTAAGACCCAAAAAGAGCTCCATAAGGTTTGGGAAAGGAGAAAAATTTTCTCCACGGTTTGTGGGACCTTTTGAAATCATAGAAAGGAAAGGGTTAGTGACATATAGGCTTTCTTTACCTACACCACTAACGCGTATGCATGATCTGTTCCATGTGTTTGTATTACATCATTATACTTCAGATCCTTCGCATGTTATTGACTTGGGTCATTTACAGGTCTCAGAGAAGGGCACGGTGATGGTCGGACCAATTTGCATACTTAACCAGAGAACTCTGCAACTTAGATGATGATTGGCAGACCAAGTTAAGGTCAAGCGGGAAAATATAGTCCCAGTTCAACCACTTGGGAGGATGTTGAGGAGATCCTTCACCATTTTCCTTTCCTATTCCGAGGACTTCAGGATGAAGTCTATTGTTAAGAGGTGGTGTGCATAGTGTTTTTCTCTAGGTGACTGACTCTGATATGACATTAGCCTTAATATATCCTTAAGGCTCTTACATTACTCTTTGAGGACCTCAGGTCGAGGATCCAGATATTTGATTCTTACTATTAGTGGATGTGATAATAGTTTTTTTCCAATTTGATGTTATGATGATAATAACTGTGATGGACATGTTTTATGACTATGTCTAATCATGCGATGGATTCATTATGTTGTTTGTTTACATTAGTTATTGATAAAAGTTAAAGAATATGTTGATGATTATGTCATGGTGATGATTTAGCATACACAATTGTATTGGTGACTACTATTATGAACAAATATTACTAATGATTATTAAGTGTGGTAGGAGACTACGCAGATGCACTTGCATGTGATGAGTTGACAACCTCTGGTTTGATTTGAATTACATACTATTGTTTTAAAAAAATGTAAAGCTCAATTTAAAAATATACTGTGAATTCTAATGACATGTTAGTGGTTGCAGGAACAGGTTATTTGCTTGGCCGAATGACTCACACATGGGTGATGGGCTTGTATAGATAGATGGAACTTCATGGGATGTTTGGGACAACGTCACTGATTTCACTCATTAGCACTCCCGTCATGAATTAGGATGGAAGGTGTTGGGATACCTTCACCTTGAAGATCATGATGTTATGGGGGTGGAAACTAGATTAGGTCACAAATGAGGATCTATTGGGAAGCATCAAGGTAGATTCCTTGATCCCGAAGACCATTAGTCTCACTATAGATGGGAACAAGGGAGATGAAAGTAATCTTTGTCATCACGCCCAACGTTTTCTCCTCATAATCACATGATGCCTGAAGGGAAAGCGACATGACACCCTTGGAACTTCAAAGAGAATTTCTTGAAGGGCACGACTGACTTGGCACCTTTGGCATCAAGAAGAAACTACTGAAATATAATTAAGATCTTATAATCATACCAATTCATAGAATATAGTAAGTGAGGTTTAAGAAACTTGTTAACTAAATCAAGGGTAAACCTTGGGATAAAGGGAGAATAAGAAGATTTTTTTTTTTTTAAATATTGGACCAATTGAGTAACTCTACCATTTCCATGTTTGGAAAAACTTAGGCAAATAATGTGCATTTAAAGTAACTCCAAAGTATGTAGGTGTTTTAATAAGAAAAAATGGGGAAGGGACACAGAGTTAATTAAAAACATTAATCCTAGAATAGTTTAACCCCATTAAGAAAAGATGGTGGTGAATAAAAATAAAGAATAAAAATTCAAATTAGAGAAATTTTGTTTCATGAGAGAACCTCCATGTGGAAAGATACAACACAAGGATCTCCATCTAAGATTCAATTAGAGATAAATTAAGGTGTAGTTGCAAAACCAAATTTGAGACCTATCAGTTAACTTCATTAATGAACACAAAATAAGGAGTACAAAAGGGGGATTAAGAGATAACTAGGAGAATAAATAGGGAGTCATGTTGGGGTGAGGGAAAATAATATTTTTAAATAATAATTTAAGTAAATAATTTAGGAGAGACTTGGTGAGAGATTGACACATGGATGGGTGAATAATAAAACTTTTAAATTAACAATAATAATTATTTTTGCAAGAAGTGAAAAGTGTCACCTATGAAGCCTCCTATAAAAGGAGCAAGTTATGGGAGAGGGATCACATTTTTCCCTACTATTGGATGAATTACCTAATGCTACCATGAGTGAATACAAATTCGATAGTGAGTTTGATGTGATGGAGGCCATTAGAGAGGGAAATTTTGAGCCAAGAGAGGTCTTCTCCATCGACTAGTATTATTCCTCTACTTTATAGCCCCATTGCAGCTCAGGGGTACGAGGGGAAGAAGAGTACACAAGGAGTAGGATGGGAGGTCAAGAGGTAAGTCAGCGATGTTCAGTTGGGACATAACATCCTTCACACATGTATGTGAACAACAACAATGGAGCGCAAGAAGCAACAAAGCTGAGATCGAATCTCCACTTTTTGGTGAACAACACCTCATGTTTCCATAAAGTTCTATTACATGCTTATTGTTGTATACAATTATCATATTGTAAAAATGAAGGATATGATGTTCGAATTGTAAATTTATGGATTATTGATGTATGTTCCTTAAAATTGTTATGTGCTTCTCATGTCTATGTGTTTTTAATTACTATGTGACTTTCAAAATGGTTGTTGTTAATGGATGATTAGTTTAAAATGGAAATATTTATTTGCCTATTATTTGCGACATGATAACTTAAATTGCATTACTTATTGGGTAATAAAACACGATCATAGTTAATCCATGGGGTCTTGGATAGATGGTGATCATGTGTTCTGTCAAGGCACTCCTTGATGTGAAGTCACTGGTTCAATTCCTCGCCATGATCAAGGTGATATATTGGACATGATGAAGATGTAGTCCTGTCAAAGTTATAAAAAAACACGAGCATATTTTATTGCCTCTAATAATTAGTTTCTATTATGTTGAGTTTGGTTTGTAAATTAAAGAAAAAAACATTGCATCCTAAGGAGGTTACCTACACTAACGTGGCATCCACTTGTATCATGGTGTTCAAACATCATGGGTCAAATTGCAGGAGGCATAACATTTGCATACAAACTCTAATTAACACAATTTTTACACCATTGGAAAGGTATCTATGTGTAGAATAATGTTACTGGGTATAACCTTTAAGCAATAGATTTTTTTTCCCTAAAAAATATCATGTAATTCCTCGAAATGGCCCCAGAAAGTTTCAAAACCAATTCTCCAACTTGGGACTTGTAGGTAGAATTGACCCTATAATTTGATTCCTCTATTTTTCTACTCTAAAAGTATCAATATAGATGAAAAATAATATAATCATCCAATATGAATCAGAAGTCAAGCTGAAATTAAATAATATTCAAGAAGTTATTGGAAAAGGAATGGTCAACATCTTCACCAAACAAAGTCAAAAGATACATATTGGATGTGCGCTATGCTCTAGGTTTGAAATATAATCTGATTAGTGTTAGCCAACTTACTCAAAAGGGGTATTTAAGGGTGAAAGCATGAAAATGGATTACAATTTTGGGCCAAATATGGCGATGATTTTTCCTCTTTTATCGAATTACACCCCTCAAAATTCATATAGGAATTATGAATTTTGATTCAGAGTAAAAAGACAACATGTGTAGAATTATGTTGTTGTCCTAATGATATTTTTTGCAAAAAAATTTAGTGTCTTATAATCTCTCAGTTTTCCATTAAGTGTAATATATGTCCTTGCAAATTTTCACAAAACTTAAGAGGCATGTGTATGTTCACGCAGCATAACTTCGTCTAAAATGTATATATATGTATATGTATATGTATATGTATATGTATATGTATATATATATATATATATATATATATATATATATATATATATATATATATATATATATATATATATATATATATATATATATATATATATATATATATATATATATATATATATATATATGGGCATGAGCTACATAGAGAAAAAAATTCATATTAATTTTTTTTATGCAAAATTATATATTTTATTATTTTTCGAAGTTGGCAAAGTAATATTTCAATTGCATTTTGGAGACACATGTGTTCACATAAGATTTTTTTCAACTCTTTAAATAAATTGAAAAACCAAGAGTACCCTTTTGAAGAGGACTCGTAAACGAAGATAGTGGTATTTTTTGAAAAAAAATTGTTGTGTATATTTTATGTTATTGATTTTTTATTCGGCCCCTTTGAAACTATCCAAAAAAATCAAGTGTTATGTTTAAAAGAAATTAGATGAAAAATATCATATGAATTCGAAAGTGTCAAATTCATATTCCATTGGATAGAGGATTCTTTCACAAATCCAATGTAATCAACTCTACCACTTAAGGACAAATTATGCCCTAAATCTAATAGGATACAAAATGGGGTTGCAGAGAAATCTGCAGAAGAGGTGCCGAAACTGTAATTTTTAGGACTTCAAAAGCTCGATCAAGCACTTTAAATTCTCGATCAAGCGCTTGAATTCAAAATTCAAATTAATCAATGGAGCGTTAAAGTAACCCTCGATTTAGCAGCATAAGTGTTTAACCAACGGCTTGATCAAGCCATTAAAATAATAGCCCGCCAGTGCCTCTACCAACTTTTATTAATGGTATTAATGGTGAACTATACAACTCAAGGGCTCGATCGAGCCTATAGCTCAATAAAGCCTTTGTTGTCAACAAATATTTTAGTGTCTAAATTGAATTGTGAAAAAGAAACAACAAACATTCTTTCATAAAGAAATATCAGAGCGTGGAAAATACACAAAGCTTCACAACAAACATGGGAAATTGGAGATTTGGATCTAGAAAATGAAAGAAATTTCCATCCACAAAGGAAATACGAGAGAAAGCTAGAGAAAGGATGAGAAAAATACATCAAGCATTGAGAGAACAAGAAGTTCATGCAAATATAGGTAATTCAAATTGTCTCACTTCTCATATTACTTGCTCCATATTATATGCATTAAGAAATATGATTGAAAACCATAAAAAAGTGGAAAATGAAACAATAAAACTAAGATAAAATAAGCATTCGAAGCAGTACCATGTAGTTAAAAAATTAGATGTAACAAAAACTAAAGAAAACCACTTGAAACCATACAAATTATTGAAAACCACTTGAAACCATGCAAATTATTCAAAACTACTTGAAACCATGGTTTATTGGAATTTTTTGAAACCACTTGAAATCATGCAAATTATGAACCACCTTTGAATTGTAATGGTTTAAGATAACCCACAAAAACTAAGAATGTGATTTAACCAAAGAAAACCATTGGAACATAATTTCGATTTATTATTTACATGAATTACGATTCATGGCAATTTATTTACAAGAGGGATTAGAAAAAATGGTTGTCACTTAGGTGCTCCAAAACCTATAAACATTAGTTTGATCAACATTTGATATCAAAAGTAGGAGTTAAAAAAGAGAAAATGTGGCAAGATCTACAAGGAGCAAGAATATCCCTACTTCCAATGTGCATGAATTGAGAAGACATTCTTTGTTAAACATATAGCTAACAACATTAAAATTTTCTAACATTCATAATTAAATATAACATTTAATGGTTATTTGAATCCTAAATGATGATCCCTACCTTTGAAAACCTCACAAGTTTCTTCTTTCAATTCTCACATGAAGGTTATGAGAATTTTTTAAAAAGAACAAGTTTTTTAAAGACAAACGGAGTGTAGTTTAGATTCGTGCTTGCACAAAAAATGAGTGCATTATTGCATATAAATATAATGCTCCATGGAATACTCATGTAATTAATCAACATTAAATCCATAAATAATAATTGTAAAAGAAATAAATGATCATGCATGTATTGATGATATGATAGAAATGTTTACACTGTTGATCTTCTTAGACTATGGCAATCTAATGTCGATTAAATTCATCTACTTGTTTCTCAACATATGTAATTGTGAAATATATTGCAAAATATGGTTCAAAAGTAAAAAAGAGATTCTTCTTTCTTTTGTAACTTTGTAAAGATTTGATGAAAATAATTGAAAACATAAAAGACATTGGATATCCATCTTTGCACGTGCATAAAAAAGGTTCCTTGTAGAAACATACAATTTTTAAAATCCTCTTACCCCTCCTTGTGCCCTACTTGACTATTGTGCTAAAATTTTCATGTACATGCTCCCAAAAAAACCCTCAAATCATTTGTGCCCCTCTTCACCACAAATTATAACAATGTATATTCATTGTTGATAAGATCTGGAAGCATCTTCCTTGTTCTCTAAATCCACTAAAACCTCTATCTCTTGAATTCTTTTTGTGTTCTTATTAACAATTTCGTTGTCCTTCTCATCCCACATTTATTCCACTTTTTATTTGGAATTGTGAAATTCTCTATAGTAATGATAAGTTTTTCATTTAAGAAGGATATTCTTACTATTGTTTTATGGTAATTTTAGTTACACTTTTTAAAACGTTAAATGATATGGTGCTTCTAATGAAGAAAAAAGTTTCCAACTAATTTGTTTTTTTTACAGTAGGATTTCAAATATTAACATACTTAAAAATCATTTGAATAGGTTCCTTATTGTATCATGGAGTGTGTATTTATGTATTGTATGGTTTTTGAGTCACAGTTTATCTTATAGTTGATTAAATATATATGAATTTATACATATATATTTTGTTTCATCTCATGAAATAAATTTGGCCCTTCAATTGGGTAATCACTAGATTGATTTTTCAAGAATCTCCCATTCTCTCAAATTCAAAAGATTCTCCACATCATTAAGTTTTTCAAGTAATAATTCCCTCGAAAACATGTACATTTAAAAGTTCCCTATCTAAGAATTTAAATTTAATTTCTATTAGTCTTTAGTTCAACAACCTTGCAAATTATATAAATGAGTAAATTTAAATAATTGTCATTGGATTTAAATAATTGAAATGTTTGGTATATGATATATATGAACAAAAATATAATATTTTCCTTGTTACAATAGGGATCACTTTTAGTTTGGGATTTATATAGTCTTTTGAAGAAATAAAAAATTGTTGCTAAGAATAAGTAAAATTGAAAAACATCTTTAAATGCTTCAATTAGTTGTCGAACTCACTTTTAGTTTAGGATTTATATAGTTTCTTAAAGAAACTAAAAATTGTTGCTAAGAAGAACTAATTTTGAAAAAGATCAAATGCTTCATTTAGTAAATGGAGACAATATTCTTATGATTTATCAAATTAATTTTTTAAAATTTGAGAATACTGTATTTTATTAACTGTTTATAGAAATATATTTAACCACACATTATAACTATATAATACATATTTCACAGATACTGCAATTCAAACACTTTGTATGCACACTAGATTCACCTTGCACACACCATCACTACTAACCATTACAAGTAGAGTAATTGAGACTTATATTTTACTTCATAATTTTGCACGTAAACATATGCGCACATAGTATAATTAGGAAAGAAGTAAGTGACCTATCATCCACACATTATTTGTTTTCTTGCAAGGAACAAATATCACATAATGTAATTAAGGGAATTGTATTAAAGGATCATGAACCACATATCCACATACTTGCAATTTAAACACTTTGTATGTGCACTAGATTCACCTTGCACACACCATCACTACTAACCAATTTAGTTTACTAACCATAACAAGTAGAGTAATTTCCTATATTTTACTTTGAAATTTTGCACACAAACATATGCTCACGTAATATAATTAGGAAAGAAGTAAGTGGCCCATCATCCAGACATGATTTATTTTCTTGCAAGTAACAAACATCACATAATTTAATTAAGGGAATTGTAAATGATCACTGCATATCCACATGAGTTCACACTTTGTATGCTCACGATTTCACTTGCACGCACATTCACCCCACACACTAAACTCACTTAAACTTTGTGTAAAGGGCATCCTCTTTCTAGAATCTTTGTACCTAATTTATTTGTGCTTATATTTTTTCGCACACCTTCAGTGAAGCAAATCCTTTCTAAAAATAATCTTAACTTGAACACACTAAATTCCACACAAGGGCCACAAGATAATTTATAGTTTACGCTACGACCATGGCGATAGGCAGCACATAAGTTGTCATGGTTGTTTTTCATATTGAAACATAAAAAGTTGTCTTTTAGGGAGCTTAAAATCCTGCATCATCCAATGACAAATCTAGTACATGGAGAGAAACTCATGAAGGGGGTAAGGCCTAGGTGGAGGATTATCACAGAAATTCAAGTTGTCTCCCGACATGTGGTATGGGTTCTGGGATCAAAACGGAAAACCAAAAGCTGAGATTCATCCATTCCCATTAGACGTGGGTAACTTAGTGGCCAAATCTTAGGGCATCTTTCCCTATAGGTTGAGATGTTGGAGCACTTAGACCCGAGGTTATCTTGGTCATGCTACTAGAAGCATCACCAACTCTTTTAGGATGTAGCCTTAGTACGTTTGGACACTATAACCCTCTCCATACCTTGGTTGGTTTTTTGGCTATTGGAAGCATCGCCGATGACATTTATGATGTGGCCCCGATACCTTATTATAAAATATTCACAAGGCCTAGTTACTACTTGAGTAGAAGGGTGTTAGGTATTTTTAGGAATTTTTGTCATACACAAAACCTCAAATAAACTTTTTTTGTTGATTTTTTCACACATTCGAAAAGGGAAAATTAACGATTTATTTTTTGCTTTGTTTTATGTATGTTATTCATTTGGTTTTCCTAAAGAAAAAGTATGTGTTTAGATGTGCTTACAAATGTAACAATCTCAGGTGTTATTGATTTATTTCCTTTCTTACTAACTGATTTATTTCTCAGAATAGAATTTTTGTCAATAGTTACATTTTTCATAGGTAGTATATCATCTTTAAGTGCCTCCTACATACAATTCACATTATCATGAAAAATATTTTACCTTTCATACATGTTGAAGCTTTTACCTTTCATCATATCCTCAATCACCCTTTTTGTTGACACTGGGACCAATACTTTTACTGACCTTCTATCTTCTTCGACCCATCTTTCCTTGAGATCAAAACCCTTTTCTTTTTATGTTTCAACTTAGAACCCTTGTTCCATGTCACTAGAACCCTAGGGTTTCCAAATTGATTTTTGTTGAGTGAGGAGGAATGATTTTACCTTTCATCATATTCTGAATCGCCCTTGTTGTTGACACAGGGACCGATATCTTTACTGGTGCGCTCTTCTTCGACCCATCTTTCCCTGAGCTCAAAACCATTTTATTTCCATGTTTCAGCTTATAACCCTTTGTCCATGTCAACTTATGCTACCTAGTTTCCAACTATCAACTTGTTTTTCATTTAAATTTTCCCTAGGGTTTGTGACTAGAACCCTAGGGTTTCCAAATTGATTTTTGTTGATTCAAGAGAAATTCTTTTACCTTTCATCATATTCTGAATCACCCTTTTTTTTACACAGGGATTGATACCTTTACTAGTGCACTCTTCTTCGACCCATCTTTCCCTGAGCTTGAAACCCTTTTCTTTTCATGTTTCAACTTATAACTCTTGGTTCATGTCAACTTCTGCTACCTAGTTCCCTAATATCAAATCATATCATGACCTTCCACCTATGGTGATTTCTTAAATAAGCATGCATAAATTTACTATTCACTTGTCTTATGGTGATTATTCACTTGACTTACAAGTATATTTTATATTCCACTATGCAGGGATGGAAATTGAACAACCACATGAGGGAGAAGATGTGTCCCATCAAGATGATCAATCAGATGATAGATGTGCCATGTCGACCTGATAAACCACTAGAGGAACATGTGCCCTATCAAGCTGATCAATTGTCACTAGGGGAACAACATGTGCCATGTCAAGCTAATCAACCAATGGAGGAAGAAGATTTTCCCTATTAAGTTGATCAACCACTGGAAGAACAAATTGTTTCCTCTCAAGTTGACAAGATAACATAGATTTGTAGTGGTTTGGAAAGGGGTGGACCGTTGCAGAAAATTTTGATGGAACCACAAAAAATGACCTTAGGGAGCCTATCCCTGCTTGCATTATTAGAGACCATGTCAATAACATCATTTGACAACATTTGAGAAACATTCAGTTGTTGCACAAGCGCAGATACTACATGGGTTAATCAAACATAACAAAGATTTTGGGTGTCCAAGAAGCTAAAAGAAAGAAGAAACATATGAATGTCACTGAAAATATATTAAAGGCATTCACTATGTTTGGAAAATCAAGAAAACCCGATGTTCGAGTCGTGAGCAGGGAAATTACAACTATTATTGTTGCACCAAGTACATCAAGATAACAAAAGTTGGAAACAATGTCAAAATTGTTCCATGTCTTTATAAAAACCTTGCACAAGAATACCAAATTCAGGGTTCAAGTGAATGAAAATGATGAATCTGTTTATTGGGCTCTTATCACTAGGCAACCCTACCAAGACAGGCTTACAGCAGGAATTAGAGTATTTGTGGTAGAGTTTTGGGAGAGTCATTCTCGTGTTATTCCAAATAGAAATCATGTCGTATGACATCATGTAGCCAAAGGTGAGTATGTGGAATACAGTAAGCACATTGTAGAAATAACATAAGTTTTACCGTTTGAGGAATTTCAGGAAAGTAATCGCCATCTGAAGATATCCATAAGGATGTTTTAGAATTTGAAGCCATGGTTTATTAGGCCTAATACAATCCATGACATGTGTTGTTGTCGATATCATGTTGAATTTCAACTTCATTATGACACTTTCCAGGATTTTTACAAGAAAAATTGTCATGAGAACCCTCCTCCTACAATGCATGATTTTGTTTCATCAATATTGTGCAAAAGGGAGCCAGAAGAATTGTGTTACAAGAAAATATGTATAGGTGGGAGAAGATGCACCGAACGTGGTGATTTGGCATTGTTCCATAGGAACTTTCTTATTGGTCCCAACCAATCTGGGATGTCTGATGTCACCGTCAGATGGAATCATTATGATAATTTCATGGGAAATCAACCATCTTCTTCAAATTTGGTGCCTAAGAGGATCATCTATGTTGAGGATGAGATTTCTATTTCACAATTCATGGGGGTGTTTCAAAACCAAATCTATAAATATATCAAAAACTCGCACAAATCCAAGTGGAAAGCATCTGAATTTAAGCATTTTCATGAAGTATTTCAACCAAGCAAAATCTTATCAGTGGTGGAGTTTGTTGAGAATTATACATTTTCTCCTCAAACATAAATACATAGTGAGTATTATCACTCAAACCAACTATCCATATTAAGACCTGTTTTGTATAAACATGCACAATTGAACATTAATGGTAGGGATAGAACTGAAGAGTCGCATGATGTGATTAAGAAGTATCACTTTTACACCAGTGATGATCGTGAGCATGACACATTTTTCATGCAACGTTGATTTGACCTGATTTATGAATCATTAAAAAAAATGTCATATCATTCAAGAAGTTATTGGGAAAAATTCTGGGGGGGGGTGAATCAGTGTTTTCAAATCAATAACTTTTTCATTTATGATTTCTATACGCGACTTTACTGAAAGGAACCTGCGTGTGTAAGCGACTATTCTTAAGACAACTAGCGTACTTCCAGTAAACTTATGTTTCAGTTAATTCATCATATGTTTTTCCTCGGCCAATGCATCAGTACTTTATTAAACATTAGATAGATAGTAACCATGTGTTGTAAGAACAAAATAAACCATCACACATAAGCAACACACATGAACACCAAGATTTAAGGTGGAAACCTAATGCAGGAAAAAAACACATGTTGTTGTCGTCTCTGTCTTCTTTTAATATAAATAAAAAAAATTACAATCTTGTACTGGTGCAGACTCATACTAGTACATAGGCACCCACCTACAGAAGGCTACAACCTTCACTTGTTCTCCAACTCCTACTAGAAGGGAGCTCCAACCCCCTGATCTAATTACCAGCTACTATTGGAAGGAATCTTCGACTTTCTCACTGAAGGTTCCAACCCTCGACGACATCTATGGACCACGTTTCATAAATTTTCACACTGGATCCAATATCAACACTTATGCTCAATCATCACTATAACACATAATCAATCGAAACTCAACCAATCAACTGGAACAGTCAGATCACTGTAACCAGTACACAGAACTGAAATCAAAATACTGCATCAACACACAAAATCAACTACAACCCTGAACATTCAAATGCCAAAATGTATACTCTACTTCACTTAAGGCAACTCGCGTGTGTACGCACTTTTCTATAGGTAAACCTGCATACAGATCTTAATATACTGAAAACTGAAAACTTGTAATTCTGAATCAGACACAGAGTTGACCAGAGATATTCTAAAATATTATGTTAGCTTATAGAAACCTCATATCATCAACATCATCAATAATCTCTTCAACCAATCAACATGTAAACAAATTCAACTTCATCATTCAATCCGTTATACTTCAGACATTATCACTTAACCCAAATCAACATGAGAACATCATTGACAGATAGCGGAGAAATAAAAACACTGATCAGGTTGATCATTCATTTATGAATAGAAACCCATTACTTTATATACGTCACTTTGAAGAAGCGAACCTGCATGTATACATGCTTTCCCGAGACCAACCTGTGTATAGATCTACAAATTTTGACCTAAAATTGTGCAGCTCTTCAGAACTTCAAAAAGGCCCAGATCATAATATTTAGAGATAAAAACATGTGTCATTACTTAGATCTAGTCAATCCATGGGCAAATCATATAGTGGAAAGTCATTTCAAGTCTCACGATCTTGATCCATCATTGTATTCATCGGTGCATAATTATTTCAGATCTATTGGATCTTATCCATCATCAAACTCTCAGGTGCATACTTAGTTTAGATCAAGCAAAGCATCAAAAACCCATAACATGCATATTTTCTTTAGATCTAACTATTCATAAGATTTCCATCACTTGCACACCTTGCACATTTTGATCTTCACCACCTTATATAGTTTAGCCTTTTTCAATACCACAGGTCAAAACCATAGTTATGCCGATGGTATTCTTTGACGGGATCAATATCCGTTGTCGCACTCATTACTATGGGCGAATAGCATGGTAAATACCCCTGGTATTTAGAATACCATGGTGCAAAAAATTGTATGCGACTTTGCTTCATTAAACTCGTCTATATACACGTCTTGGCCTTGACGAACCCGTGTATCATTCTTGAACTTCCAACTTTATCATTCCTCTGCCTTTGAACTGCCATGCATTTTTCAAAACACTCTGTCACATCTGTAAACACATCATGTTTATACCTTTAACAAGTAGATTTTCATCAAGAGACAACTTATCAAGTAGGTTTCCATTCATCAAATAGGTTGTCATCAAGGACAACTCATCAAGTAGGTTTCCATCAAGGACAACACCTAATTCATAATGCCAACAATATCCCCCTTTGGACTTGATGACAACCACTTTGGTGTTTGGTCACCACAACCTATAAATACATCAAGCCAAGCGCCAATCTTTTCACAACATCAAGCTACTCTCCCCCTTTGACATCAAGGGAAAAGGGCTGAGAAGACTTCCATATCTGAACTACTGAATATGAATTCTGACCATGCTCCCCCTGAGCACATGTTGAATTCTTTGATCATGCTCCCCCTAAGAACATGTCGAAATATCTGACAGATGTAAAATAAAGTACATGACTCTATGACTCATAGAACTTGTCCTCTCACCAAAAACTTACATCAATCACCCAATCACAGTGGGTTTCAAAATTCATCATATGTCCAAAAAGGACTTGACCACAATAGTCCATACATTGCTAATTTTTTTAATGAGTACATCATAGGTCTTTATATGACCTTTACATCAATTGAAATTTATAACAAAGATCAAATACCTAAACAAGATCGTGATATTTATCAGCAACTATCATACACCATATATGATATGCACCATAAGCATCTATCAGCAGCATCAAGAACAACAACATGTATTTGTCCATCATCAATTAGCAAGATAAGACAATGTAGCTTTAATCATAAACCTTTGACTAAGTACGATGCATATAGATTTTCATATATATCTGCTATCAACTCATCCTCTTGACCTTATCAAGATCAACTTCCTTTTTGTCCTTAGTAGGAAAATCCTTAATCTATGTTCATCAAAAACATAGCCTTTCAAGAATCAGCTAAGCATATTCCATATCTCCTAGCAGTAATGCCTATACCTTCACAAAACCATTCACAACATATCATATATATGTGAAAGAACCATAGTCATCATCCAGGACCACAACATCATCATCAAATCATTGTAGCAAGAATTGCATGTTCTTTCCACAACGTTCCTCAATATATCAAACATGTATCATCACATGGGAGTTTTCTAACATCCCACATCTGATAAGCATCAACCATGATAATCAACGTATGTAAGAACCAAGCCTATCATCAAAAAGTAAGATAGGAAGAAGTGTTCATCATTCCATACCATCATGATTATGTGACCAAATAGCCATGTCTTCATGAAACTTGCAATAACACCATTATCTTGGCCAATTTTCTTCATACAAGAAAAAATTTTATACCAACGTCATTTACAAATATGTAGCTTAATTAATCATACATGAGATCCTTATATAATGAATCCATCATAGAGATAGCAATATGTATCTAGATTTTCATCAATGAGAAAAGAAAACCATGAGCTCACAATCATTTGTCAAACTTTCTTGATACCATCAAAAGAAACAATCATCAACCATGTGAGAGCCAAGAACTATAGGAATCCTCATCCATAACTGCACCATATGAAATTTATGCATCTTTGAAGGTATGATGACAACAACATAAAAGTAATGAGTGACACTTATCATCATCAAATAATGAAGTTGTGTACTCAAGCTTTGTTTTTCTCCTTGAACTTATGAAGATCACCATGTAAGCAACATAACATATGTACTATATGCATCATCAAAAGAATCATCCATAAATCTGATCAGTAGCATCAAAACAACTATGTGGCTCAAGAAATATATAAGTATCATATGTGATTTCATCATAGGCAACCCATGACCACAGCATAACATGATGCATCATTTAAACACTTCAGCAACATAAGCATCATCACCATTAATAATCATCATTACGTACCAAGGACTTCTAAATAAAACATAATTCCAACAATGCATTATTAGAAGCACTCTTACAGAGAAGGTGCTAACAGAGTTTAGATCAGAAAATGGATCTGGGTTTTCGTTCTGCCTTTCTCCATGGCTTCTGTGGCACTAGTTCTTCCTTTGGCTCAGGGCCATGGACTTGATGTGTGGACTCCACTGCAAGGTCACAAGTTTACCCCCGCACTGCAACTTCCTGGTGAAGGCAAGGCTCTTCTCCAGAGGATCCAGGCTACTTTACAAAGCAGAGAATTGTTCTTCGAGCCAAATTCCTTCGCTCACCATTTCTCGGATCTAGCACACAGCGATTCAAAAACTACATTAGGGATGAGGCATATATAAAAGGAACAATGAGGGTTTCTGCAACCACTGTACTCGTGTCAGTTCAGGCACAAGGTCATGGGAACAACGGGGATTACAACACTGAATCTGGAAGCAAAAGAGCCACAAATCCAAATGATAATACCCTCATATTTGCATACGATCCATTAGATCAGGCACATAGAGTGCTGTACAGCCTACCAAAAACCCAGATCTGGGGGCAATCAAGCACCACGACCACACCCTGGCCTGTACAATAGGCCCAAAGCGCAGTAGAGGGCCTGAACAACAAGGTAACAAATGAAGAGATAATGGATCGGAGCAGATTGGACCCTAAAATCATGAATCTCACACAGATCTTTCTCAAAGCACCGGAAGGCAGGCACTACTGCCTAAGGCTCTAGCAGGGATCCAGGATCCAGGATCTGAGATTCAGAATACAAAGTCTCTTTGGCATACTTGCACACAAGCAAAACTTGATCTACATGGGACACAGATTGCAGGACCATCACACCCTCCAGGGCTACAATATTACTTTACATTCGACCATCATCGTCAATCTTCGTCTGCGGGGCGGATGTTCTAGAACTGGGTCAAAGAACACAAAGAACACAGGCACATTCAAGGACGCAGTCAAGGGCAAAGGGAAGGCACAGATCAATCCTACAGCTGCCTCTGAACTCCCAGGGCCTTACATAGTAGAACAAAAACCTGAGAACCCATCTCTCACCATCGCTATACCCGAGGTAAATACCATATACTCAGACCTACATACCAATGCAGTCATTTGTATTTTAATGGTTTTTGGCCCAGATCTGATGTACTGCATCAATGGCTACATACATACTAGACAACAGAATGTGAAATCTACTTATGGCCCAAGGGTTTTTCATAGTAAGATTCAATATAAAAGAGGAAATGGACAGTATCCTAAACGAGGGACCATGGTTCTGGGGCAATTCTAGACTCTTCATCACCCCTTGGTTTCCAGAATTTGATGCCAACACAATGGTGGTATCAAAGATGCCAGTTTGGGTTAGGTTGTACAACCTCCCATTACATTTCTGGCACCACCAGGTTTTAATAGCTATCGGGAATACCTTGGGTAAATTCATAAAGACTAACGAGGAGAGACTCATAAAGGGAATATTTACTTTCACCAGAATATGTATCAAAGTAGATCTTAATCAAGGACTGCCAGAAAGAATTATACTAAACTTCAACAATACACAGTGGATACAACCTTTGGATTATGAAAACATAGCGTTTCGATGCCGTGGATGCCTACAAACAGGCCCCCTGCTTAGTGCATGCCCACAAACAAGAAATATCCCCAATAGGAACAAGCAACAACAACGGAAACCGAAAGGATGGCAATATACAGAGCCATTGGTGAAGGAAGAAGACACAGCAAAGAATGCAGAAAACAATGTAGAAGAAGACGAACAAATAGTTCAGGACAACACACAAAAAGAAGAGGAAGCCCCCAAAACCCCATGCAGCAACAAGGTTCCCAGCTAACAAGAAAGGAAATACCCGGCAATAAGAGAGCTCATGGATCAGAAGGATTAGAGTCGGACAAGGATTCTCCCACAACTATAACAGAAAATCAGCTATCCATTGTAACAGCTACCCCCAATACGGGAGGATGGCGAAAGGTGGAGAAGAAGAAAGGGAGAAAACAATAGCTATTTCAATCTTTTATTTTTTATTTTATTTTTATTTTTTTTACATCTTTTTGGTTTCGGTGAAAGCTGGAACAGAACATCTGCATATGCTCTTCAGCATCTACAAAATGTAATTTTGTCTTATGAATAAAATTATAACTTTTCCATGGGAAAAAATGCATTATTAGAAGCATAGAAAATGCTCCCCCTGAACCTGTGCCAATTGTTCACTGTCAAATCTGATCATTTCACATATCAGTAAGAATCATCAAGGATCACCATCAACCAGTCATACATAAAGACATCAACAACTTATGAGGGCCAAAATAGCTTCTAAATAGCATCAACAAACTATAATCATTGTCAGGCCAGGGTAACTCCTCATTTGAACGAGAGAAAACACTGATTGATTTTTTATTCATTAGCTAGCACTTTATTTATACAAATACAAAACGGATCAGTTCATCTTCTAGATGACTGTCCGACTTCACCTCATCCGTTTCGGATTAGGTGTCAACATTCCCCCCCTTAATCTGAAGGGATGTTGGTGAGTCCAAGCATCATTCTGAATCTTTCAAGCTTTTCTCTTCCAAGCGCTTTGGTGAAGATGTCTGCAATTTGCTCGTTTGTGGAACAATGACGGAGATGGATTGTTTTGGCCTCAACATGATGTCGGATCAGATGATATTTAGTATTGATGTGCTTAGTACGATCATGGAACTTTGGGTTCTTGGCCAACTTTATTGCAGATATGTTATCAATCATGAGTGGAGTTGATTGTATTTGTTTTACCTGCAAATCTTCAAGAATTTTCCTGAGCCACACAATTTCTTTCGTTGCTTCAGCTGCTGCCACGTATTCTGCTTCTGTTGTGGAATCTGCTGGTACTGATTGTTTGCGTGATCTCTAGGAGACAGCTCCTGATCCAAGACTCATAGCATATCCTGAAGTAGATACCCCAGTTTCTTTGTCTCCATCGAAGTCTGAATCAGAGTATCCAATCAAGTTGAAGTCGTCCACCTGTGTATACTTGATTCCAAGGTCTTGAGTTCCCTTCAAGTACCTTAGAACTCTTTTTGCAGCAGACCAATGTCCCTCACAAGGCCTTTGCATAAACCTGGAGAGGATTCCAACAGCAAATGAAATGTCTGGTCTGGTAGTAGTGAGGTAGATGAGACTTCCTACAAGCTGTCTATACTTTGTTGCATCCTCAAATTCCTTTCCTTCAGTAGATGTGAGCTTCAAGTTTTGTTCCATTGGAGTAGAGAGGGGATTGCACTCTGTCATGCCAAATTTGTATAACAAATCTCCAATGTATTTCTTTTGAGAAAGAAATATGGACTTTGGATGTTGGGTTACTTCAATGCCAAGATAGTAATGAACATAGCCCAAATCAGTCATTTCAAAAAAATTTCCTAATTCTTTCTTTATGGATGCAATATAGCTTTCATTGTTCCCTGTCATTAAAAGATCATCTACATATACCACAAGATATACAACTGTTTTGCCAACTTTCTTGACAAATAAAGTTGCATCATCAAGATCAAAATGATTGAAGTTGAGTTTCAGAAGATGCTCAGTTAGTTTTTCATACCAGGCTCGAGGTGCTTGTTTGAGGCCATACAAGGACTTCACAAGTTTGCATACTTTGTGTTCATGTCCTTTCACAACAAATCCTTCAGGCTGGGACATAAAAACATTCTCTTTTAGATCTCCATTCAAGAATGCAGTTTTTACATCCATTTGATGGACTTTCCAACCGTTCTGAGCAGCTAGTGCAAAAAGTGTCCGGATGGTGGCCCATTTTGCTGTGAGAGAAAAAGTTTCCTCATAATCGACCCCTTCCTTCTGTGCAAAACCTTTTGCCACAAGCCTAGCTTTGTGCTTGTCAAGTGAGCCATTAGCTTTGTACTTGTTCTTGTAGACCCACTTGCAGCCAATTGGTTTGGTTCCAAATGGAGGATCAACCAGCTTCCAAGTGCCATTCTTTATGAGGGCATCATACTCCTTCTGCATCGCTTCTTTCCATTCATCATGAGAAGCAGCTTCTTTGAAGGAAGTTGGTTCAAAATCTGTAGACAAGTTCAATTCACAATCATAAGTAACATCCATATCAACAGGTGAATTAGAGTTATCTACATCACCTCCATCTTGTCGGTTTGAATTTCTGGTTCCTGTTTTTCCAATTTCATCAGGATGAACACTTTCAAGTGTCTTTGTCAGCCACTTTGGGGGACCTTTCTGGGATGGTCCAGGCTGTTCTGTTGATTGAGTTGGGTCTGAATCAAGATTGAGTCTCCCAATTCTATCAATTACATCACTTAAAGCATCATCCGTTGTTGGAGTGTCATGCAGGGGAGATTGTTCTTCAGAAGAAGATTCCACATGTTGATCTAGTATAGGAATCCCCCCTTCAAGATGTGGAATCTGATTATCAAACTCTTGAAATGATTTCGGTTTTGTGAATCTATCCAAGTGATCAAGTTGCCGCTCAACAACACTGTCAGATTTGGATGATTCAAGAAAAATGACATCTCTAGATAAAACAAACTTCTTATTTACTTCATCATAAAGGCGGTATGCTTTAGATGTGTTTGAATACCCCAGGAAGATACACTTACGACTTCTAGCACCAAGTTTGTTTCTATGTACCTTTGGTATTAAAGCATAACAGGTGGAACCAAATATCCTGAGATGTTTTACCGAAGGAACATGTCCATACCACAATTCATAAGGAGTCTTGTTTCTTATAGCACTAGATGGACATCTATTCTTTATATATGCAGCACATAGAACAGCATCAGCCCAAAACATTGTCTTTACATTTTTGAAGAAAAGCATGGATCGTACCATATTCAAAATTGTTCTGTTCATTCTTTCAGCTACACCATTCTGTTGAGGATTATAAGGCACAGTTGTTTGATGTTTAATCCCATGTTGGCGAAGATAGTGTTCAAATTCATTTGATGTATATTCTTTTCCATTATCAGTGCGAATAGACCCAATATGAGATTGTGCATCATTTTCAATCCACTTATGAAAATTGTTGAATGTTTGAAAAGCATCAGATTTGTTCTTCAATAAGTAAACCCAACACATTCTGGTGTAATCATCAATAAATGTCATGATATATTTATTTCCATTTGCAAAAGGAACAGGCATTGGACCACATAAATCTGAATGAATAAGTTCAAGCTTCCTATGTGCTCTTGAATGTGAATCATGAAAAGACTGTTTGCTATGCTTTCCTAGAATGCAAGCATCACATTGTTTATGTTTTCTAGGAATCGTAGGCAAACCAGCAACACCATTTTTCTTCAACAAACGGAGACTATCATAGTTTAAATGTCCAAATCTAGCATGCCATAATAAACTTGATGGAAGTGTACTTTCATCATGATGAGAAACATATGAAAAATGCTGTGCATGAGCAGAGGTTCCTTGCAGTTTAAGGAGTCTTTCTTCTTCTATACCCCTCATGACAAGTGAGTGGTCAGATGCCTTTCTTACCTCAAGCTTGCCATCAAACATGTGAATGGAGTGACCTTGCTGGCGGATGTGGACCAGGGACAGCAAGTTTCTCTTCAGCTGTGGGAGATATAGAACATGATCCAGAAGAAAGTCTGGAAGACCAGGCAGTTTAAGCCTGATTGTGCCAAGCCCTGATGGCTTGATTTTTGACTGATCTGCAAAGTATACTGCTCCATCAACATTGTCAGTGAAATCTTCAAAAAATTCTTTCCTATAAGTCATATGACAGGTTGCTCCTGAATCAAGCAACCAGTCATTTTTCGAAGAAGCAAGTGAAGCATTAAACAAGTCTTCATTTACTCCAATGTTACATTGTGCCTCAATATAGTGAGCGGATTCAGGTGCTTTACCTTTGTCTGTGTCATCAGTTTTACCTTTCTGATGGTTTCTTCTCTACTCAACTTTGTCCCATGGTAGCTTGCATGTAGAAGCATCATGTGATCCATTTCGTTTGCAGCGAATGCAATGCAGATCTGCCTTTTCTGCTTGAGGATGTCTGCCCCCCCTGCCTCTGAAGTATCTTCCTCTTCCTCTTCGTCCACCTCTTCCTCTTGTAGAATCTTGAGCAGGCTGCTTTTCTTTATGAGCAAGGCAAACAGTCTCTTCAGAAGATTCAGGGACTGTTTTCTTTCCAAAGGCTTTCTCTCTTTCAGCAAACTTTTTCACAAGAGTGTCAAAGGTTATATCTTTAAGATTTCCATTTGCTTGTAAAGACTCAAGATAGTTAGAGTGGGTAGGATAGAGTGCTTTGAGAAAGGCAATAAGAGAGATATCCAGCTCAACCTTAGTGGATTTAATATCATGCACTATAGACTTTATTTCAGATGCAAGAGTAAGAGGATCATTATTTTTCAGTTCAAGAGTGAAGAGTTTAATCATGAGCTGAACAACTTCAAGTGCAGAATGTGTATCATAGAGTTCTTTCAGCTTTTGTAAAGCTTCAAAGGCAGTGGAATAGGATGAAATATGACGACTTACTTCCTCATTGACAGATGCTGCGATCAATGCAAAGGCTTTGCTGTTCTTGTTTTCCCAAATGGCGAGTTCTTTTTCTGATGTGGGTTGCACAGGGTCTCTGTCTTCTTCTCCGACACACACTCCTTTCCACAGCTCATTGTAGATGAGGGTGTGTTTCACCATCCGAGACCATTCAGAATAGTTCTCCTTGCCAGTGAGAACTATTCCGACCATAGAAATGATTGAATGCATTCTGTAAAAAAAAATCTCTGCCAAAAACACTTCTGTTGAGAGAAAAAAAATCCTTATATGATTGCCTTATGCATTTTATTTTTCTTCTAACATTCCAACAGTATATATATATCACTGCTCACATATATATATCATTGTTCAACAAAACAAGTGCGCTTAAATATATATCACTGTTCAAGAATCAAAGGGCGCTCAAATACTGCTCACATATATCATTGTTCACTGCTCACATATATCACTGTTCAAGAATCAAAGGGCGCTCAAATACTGCTCACATATATCACTGTTCAAAAAAACAAAGGGTGCTCAAATACATATAACTGCTCACATATATATCATATATATATCACATGAAAACGCTGTGGTATCCTGGAGGGACTTCACGCCATGGTAGCCACTGCCCATATCGATTTCTGGAGAGGCTTCAATAAAAATGCGCATATAATAGCTATCACATCAGTCTTCAATAAAAATGCGCATATAATAGCTATCACTGTTCTTTATAACAAAAAACGATAGTCTTCAAACAAAAAAACGATACCACAATTCTGTACAGTCTTCAAACGCAGTTCTTTATAACCTTCAAACGCAGTTCTTTATAACAATCAAACACAGTTCTTTATAAAAAAACGATAGTCTTCAAACGCAGTTCTTTATCTTCAATACCACCGTTTAGAACGTCAGGCACCACGGACTTCGTTTGCTTTCCACGCTCACCGCACCAGGTCGAGAGATTGCCTTTCTCACACCACCACAGTCTCGGCTGCAGCAGAAGACAGAAGGTCTCATGGTCGTCTTTTGCTCACGTGTTCAATATCAAAACAAAACGCTCACATACAGCAGCGTATTCCACGCTCACCGCACAGAGGCGCTGAGGTCAAGTCAGAACAGGTATGTCAGAGGCAGCGCAGAGAGGGGCAACGAATTGCCTGAATAAAACACATGACAGAGGCAGCGTATTCAGGCCAGAGAGCGCAGAGGCAGAGGCAGGAGTTACAGCTAATTTTAGGGACTGGGACCTGAGCTCTGATACCATGTCAGGCCAGGGTAACTCCTCATTTGAACGAGAGAAAACACTGATTGATTTTTTATTCATTAGCTAGCACTTTATTTATACAAATACAAAACGGATCAGTTCATCTTCTAGATGACTGTCCGACTTCACCTCATTCGTTTCGGATTAGGTGTCAACAATCATCAACCATCAAAACAAAAAAGACAATTGATAATTGACTGAACCATATCATAGCCTTTTCTTGAGTCTGTCCCATTGTTTCTTCATCAAACCAAAGTATACGCGACTGTGTAGTTTAGAAATCGCGTATACACGTGACTTGTCTTCATAAGTTCCGTGTATGGAAAGTGAAATACTTAAATTTCACACTTTCAGCTCCCCTGAGTCTGTTCTGACTGTACCTGGTCCTAGAACTTTTGCTAAAACATCAGTTCCAAGAATAACATTACCATGATGGTTCTTCATGAGAGACTCCATTTTACTCTTATCTCCAGTCATGTGATGAGAACATCCACTATCTATGTACCATTCATTTTCATCTTCGAACGAACAATGAGCAAGGCCACACCTTATCTGATCTTCTTTTTCTTGCTTATTGGTGGATCCATATTTTTCAAATTTTCTGATATCAATGTTCTTATTTGGTTGCTTACCATATTGTCTATGGTGATCCATAGACTTGTTCCTGCATTCTTTTGCTACATGCCCAAACTTGTTACAAGCATAACATCTTATATGTCTCATCCTCCTTCTGTAGAAATCAATGGATTTATGACAAAACATATTGCAAGAAAAATAATATCCCTTAAAGTACCTGGACGCTGATGATCTTTTTGTGAGACAGTTATTAGCTTGAAACATTATACTTTTGCAACTAGCTGCAACATGTCCAAAATTATGACATATATAACATTCAACATTATTGATCAAAGGAAAAAATCGATTAACACTTCTATAGTTAGGAGTAAATTATTTCCTTTGAAGACTTTCTTTCCTTGGTTGTTGATGGGGTTGATTTCTTATCTCCTTGTTGAGAATTTCAGATTTTGCATTAGAATTTCTTGCCTCAGCTTGTGAGCTAGATTCACCTTTAACAGTTTCATGAAAACCAAGACCAGATTTGATGGCAGGAGACCTTTGACTACTAAGAATATTATCCAAAATCTTAGTACTATCTTGAAATCACAAAAGTTTATCCTTTTCTTCTAATTTACCTTTTAGGATATTTACCTCAACCTGATAATGCTTTTCTTTTTCTAGATATTTCTTCTTCATGATTTGTTCAACCTTTATTCCTTCCTCCACTTTTTTTTTTTTAATTTTAGAATCTCATTTTATTTCTCTTCAAATGCTTGAAGTAGTTCTTCATTCTTCTTATTTGATTTTTCAAGATATTCTTTTAGAGAGACGTCCTCAGCTTCAAGACCTTTACAGTAACTAGTTATTTCTTTAAGTTCCTTGGTTGTTGTATCATTTTCATTCACTTGATTTCTTAATGATGTTATTTCATTTTGCATCCTTTGACATTGATCTTCCTTTTCCTTGTACTGCTTCCTTATTTTGTTTTCTTCCTCCAACTGAGTTTTTAACCTGGTAACCTCTTCTTTGTAGGTACATTCCCTTTTATTAAATAAATCTTGTTGATCTCTAATTTTATCTATGAGCCTTTTAACTTCTACTTCTATGGTTATTAGATTTCTTTCACTTTCACCCATAAGATAAAATTCAATTGTTTCGTTGTCATATTCATTATCTTAAATATTGCATGAACAAGGAAATGTATCAATAGAGGACCAAAAATCAGTACCTAATAGTTCTTTTGCTTGATCATCTTCATTCTGAGGTGATTCTGAATCTAAATATTTTCTTCCATTTAATAGCCAATTGTCTCTAACACTATCACTGTCTCTTTGAGATGTCTTCTTCTTTTGAGGTGCTTTCTTCTTTTGCTTCTTTCCCATTGTCTCGACGGATCTCCTTCAAGCGATCAAGCTTCTGCCAAAGGACCTGCTCTGATACCAATTGTTGGGAAAAATACTGAGAGGGGGGTGAATCAG
The DNA here is from genome assembly GCA_031772625.1 of Pinus tabuliformis. NCBI lineage: Eukaryota > Viridiplantae > Streptophyta > Pinopsida > Pinales > Pinaceae > Pinus > Pinus tabuliformis. Next base: position 430,343,401 of record CM062814.1, on the reverse strand, counting down.
TATTTTCAAATCAATAACTTTTTCATTTCATATTATGATTTCTATACACGACTTTACTAAAAGGAACCTGCGTATGTATGCGAGTATTCTGAAGACAACTAACGTACTTCCATTAAACTTATGTTTCAGTTAATTCATCATATGTTTGTCCTCAGCCAGTGCATTAGTACTTTATAAACATTAGATATAACGTAACCATGTGTTGTAAGAACAAAATAAACCATCACACATAAGAAACACACATGAACACCAGGATTTAAGGTGGAAACCCAATGCAGGAAAAAACCACCTGTTGTTGTCATCTCTTTCTACTTTTAATATAAATAAAAAGCTTTTTACAATCTTGTATCGGTGCAGAATCATACTAGTACACAAGCACCCACCTGCAGAAGGCTACAACCTTCACTCATTCTCTAACTCCTACTGGAAGGGAGCTCCAACCCCCTGATCTAATTACCAGCTACTACTGGAAGGAAGCTTCAACTTCCTCACTGAAGGCTCCAACCCTCAATAACATCTATGGACCATGTTTCATATATTTTCACATTGGATCCAATATCAACACTTATGCTCAATCATCACTGTAACACTGAATCAATCAAAACTCAACCAATCAATTAGAACAATCAGATCGCTGTAAAAAGTACACAAAACTGAACTCAGAATATTGTGTCAACACATAGAATCAACTGCAACCCTGATCATTCAAATGTCAAAATGTCTATGCTACTTCACTCAAGGAAACTCGTGTGTATACACGCTTTTCTGTAGAGAACCCCGCGTACAGATCTTAATATACTGAAAACTTGTAATTTTGAATCAGACACAGAGTTGACTAGATATATTCTGTATTTTGTTAGCTTATAGAACCCTCATACAATCAACAACACCAATAATCTCTTCAACCAATCAACATGTAAACAAATTCAACTTCATCATTCAATCCATTCTACTTCAAACGTTATCACTCAACTCGGATCAACATGAGAACATCATTGACAGACAAGAAGCATTGATCAGGTTGATCAGTCATTCATGAATAGAAACCCCTTACTTTATATACGTGACTTTGAAGAAGTGAACCCACATGTATATGTGCTTTTCCTGAGACCAACCTGTGTATAGATCTGCAAATTTTGACCTAAAATTGCGTAGCTCTTCAAAACTTTAGAAAGACCCAGATCATAATATTCAAAGATAAAAACATGTGTTAGTACTTAGATCTAGTCAATCCATGAGTAGATCATATAATGGAAAGTCATTTCAAGTCTCATGATCTTGATCCATCATTGTATTCATCGGTGCATAATTATTTCAGATCTATTGGATCTTATCCATCATCAAACTCTCAGTTGCATACTTAGTTTAGATCAAGCAAAGCATCAAAAAGTTCCCATAACATGCATATTTTCTTTAGATCTTACTATTCATAAGATTTTCATCACTTGCACACCTTGCACATTTTGATCTTCACCACCTTATATAGTTTAGCCTTTTTGAATACCATAGGTCAAAACCATAGTTATGTCGATGGTATTATTTGACGTGATCAATATCCGTTGTCGCACTCATTACTATGGGCCAATACCATGGTAAATATCCTTAGTATTTAGAATACCATGGTGCAAAAATTGTATGTGACTTTGCTTCATTAAACTCATGTGTATACGCGACTTGGCCTTGACGAACCCGTGTATATTTCTTGAACTTCCAACTTTATCATTCCTCTGCCTCTGAACTGCCATGAATTTTTTAGGACACAGCCACATCTGTAAAGACATCATGTTTATTCCTTTAACAAGTAGATTTTCATCAAGAGACAACTTATCAAGTAGGTTTCCATTCATCAAATAGGTTGTCATCAAGGACAACTCATCAGGTAGGTTTCCATCAAGGAAAACACCTAATTCATAATGCCAACATAAGCATTATATATGGTCAGATGGTTGTGCAGGGAAGTTCAAGTCAGCACACACTTTTTATTGATTGCGCTGACTACTTGAGAAGACAAAAATTTAGCATACTTTGAGCTACTTTGAAAAAGGACATGGAAAAGTTGAGCATGATGGTGCAAGTGCTTGTGTGAAGAAAACACTTAGGAGGTACCAAATAAGTCATGATGCATATCGACTCAAATCATCACTAGAGGTGGTCAACTGGTGCAGATCCCATTTAGGACATGAAGGTCATGAATCTATAAGGCATGTGCATAGGTTCTTCTGGAATATTGAACTTGGCGATGTGAATAGATTCATTCCTTGGTATTGTAATATTGTAGAAGGAACAAGGGAATTACACTCAATGTAGAGCAAAGACATGGGGGGAATATTTGCCATCGAGACAAGAAAACTCGCATGCTTTTGTGAGTTATGCGTTGGTGTTGATGGATGTAGACTTGATCACTTGTGAAAAACACGAGTACATGAAATGATGGAAATATGTCCCTCTTAATCTGAAGGGACCTCATCCATTTTTGACATGGCAAGAGATGCACGATGAAGAGGTCATCATTTCACTTGATCATGATCAAGTCTTTGATCTTGTAAGGGAAGGTATGTGGCCCATCTATCATTAACAATTTCATCTATAAATTGAAATCTTGAACGTATTTAACTATTATATATTTTGTATTTTGGTTGTAGGCGATGTTTTTGTTGTCATTGTCCCCACAAATAACGAAGAGAATGTGGCCTACTATTTGATGTGATGCACACAAATGAAAAGTAGGGTGGTGATAACATATGAAGATGGATAATTCACATACCAAATTGGTGATATGGTTGTGATGGGCCATTTTTTTGAAAATGTTAAAAAACACATTGATCACATCATTTATAGATATTTTATGTCTAAATATATATCTTGTCAATACAATCATCTAGTCATAGCATCTTAAATCAATCTCATAGAAATCAAAACAAATAAAGGTGAACCAAGGAGATGGAAGTTGGAAGAATCTTACCATGAATGTATTATGGAGACTTGTGTTCCTATGAGTCGTTGGCCAGATGAGTAGAAGATGCAAATGGAAATCGTTGAAGCTTAGTCTATAGCAATCAAGTGTAATCTAATCTAGTATAAGAGATCTCAAATATATGCTTTTTGTAATCTATAAATGTGGCAATTGAATACTCTTTTAAATTTTGTAATTTTGAATAGAGAAATGTTTCCCTCTTATATAGGATGGATTCATAATGGTGTACATATGTGTTATATAAGCTTTAGTTTCCTTTAGGCGCTTAAGTTTCTGAAGTGCGCCAAATTTCAATGAGGTGCTTTAAAATCAATAGGGATTTAGATTTAGATCTAATTAAAAAATTTCATCTTAAATTTTTTAAATGTCATGTGTATAGTATTCATGTTGAGCATGCAAGAAATTTTATAGATCTATATACATGTCATATATATTTGGTTTCTAGAAAATCCATTTCAGTGTGTAACAACCAAGTTGATATATTATTTTACTTAAAATGGAAATTCAACAATCTAGGTTGTGAACAACATTGAAATGTTTTTATGTTATTAATAATAAATATGTCATGTGTCAGTTTGATATAAAACATGGAAAGAGTTACACACATGCTTCATATTGGAATGTAAAAAGTGCAACAAATTATATATTTCATGTTATGACTATTAAGCTCTTTTAGATAACCTCAAAAGAAATATAATCGAATAAAATTTATTAGCAGTTTACATCTTAACATCTAAATTAAAATCATTGTAATTTAACATGCATTGATTGTGCATTAAAAGACACTTTCTACAAGCCCATATGACAACTAAAATTATTATTTTGTAAAAATTTACTTCTTGAATGTTCTTAATTGAAAGTATTTAGATAAAAAATTGATTGAAATACTTGGATAGACAAGTAAATTTAAGAAAGTGCATAAAATGATAGAAACATATCATTAATTGTTTAAATTAATGTACATTGACTGCACTAAAATACACTTTCTACAAATTCAATATTAAATTGATGTGCTTGATATATTTTAGTTCATTTTAAGTATTAAAGTGACTTGCGTCATAGTAAGATTGTACTTATTTCCTTACTCTATGAGACTAGAATTCAAAATTGTTATTTTGTAAAGGTTTACTTCTTGAATGTTTTTAATTGATGTCTTAAGGAATTGATTGAAACATTTGATAGCCAACTAAATTTAGGAAAGTTCATAAAATTATCTAAAATCATCTAAAAATTATCATTAATTGTTTTCTAGTATATTAAATTTCAATACATATGACTTATATCATGCATTATGACTAAGCTGCTATAGATGACCTCAAAAGAAATAAAATTTAATAAAACAAGTTATTAGTTGAACATTACTAGTTGAAGACATCTTTTAAAATTGAATTTAAAATGTATTTCAATCCTATTTGTGTATTTTAATTGAACCATTAACATATATTTTAGTTCATTTTAAGTATCAAAATGACTTGCATCATAGTCTAAGATTGCACTTATTTTCTTAGTTTATTTCTTGAGAAGTCAAAATTGTTATCTTGTTAGCTATGTATGATAATAAACTATCAATATGAAAATATATGCAAATTACACATGAACATCCACAAACTGAAATAATAAGCATCCATAAACTGAAATAATGTTCATGCATCCATAAACTGTCCATGTATGAAAATATACAAAGTATGTACATCACATGTGAATATGCCCTATGAAATGGGCCTGAAAATATACAAACTATCTATGATCCACTCTAGAAAGTATCACTTCTATAACTCTTATGTGTGTTCCGCTGCACAGAGTGAGTGTCCATAATCTGGTACTGCAATATAACACATTCAAATTCAAATTAATTAAAACATTATTTGTACAAAATAAACAATATGGAAATAAATGATTTTGAAAATTTCATTTAAATAGTCCCCTACCTGTGACTCAGTCGAATGCAAATGGAAGTCAGGTTAGATGGAGGTCTAATTAATCTGGGTTTAGTGCTCCCCTACCTGTGGCTCAATGCCTCCATACCCAGCGTCCCACTCATGTGTCCACATAACTGTAGCATCAACACCCCTCTACACTTGGGCCTGTGTACACAGTGGCAAAGACAAATTATAATTATTCTACGAATTAATTAGCATGCGTACATGTAACTTAAAAAAAAATGTCTAAATCTTCAGAATAAAAAAATTCACCTCAATTGTTAGGCCATGAGTGTTATGAGGTGGAGGTGGAGGTGGAGGAGACTAAGCCATGGAAACATGCACTAGAGGAGGCTACTTTGGTTGGTCAGTTTCCCCCTTATATGACCACAGAAGCTCATATGTTTAGTTGGGATGTGCATGCATGTTATCATGAAATTATTAATATAAATGCAATCTGATACAAACTTATTAATATAAATAATGTAAAATTTGACGATAAGAGCAAAAAGTTTTGTATATATGTACATGATCTATGTCACGTGGGTCGTGCACCCTCCAAATGTCATAGATGGTATCACGACACGTACGTGCATATGACAAAAGTTGTTCATGCCCTAGACTCTCAAGATATGATTCATCATGTAATGCAACTAGTGGGCCACGAGGCAACGAAGGTGATATGCTCATCTATCCACACAATGTGACATGTGAAATGGTCAATGTCATTTGCATGCTATCTGCAATGGTATGCCTAGTCTCAGCACCAAGTTGTGATCACTGATCTAGCTCCATCAGCAATACGATACTCTAATATGGTCATGGCAACAATCTCGAAGGTGGTGCTACATGCATAGGGTCCCTGCGAGCCCCAACACGTTTATAAATATGTCCCAAACCTGGTCCATAAAACTTATATCCAATACTAGTGTAATCCAACAGTTGGAAGTAATGCTTCCATGTGTCATTATGTGTCCCTAAGTGTCTGTCTAGAAGTACTTATTTCCTATGTGTGTGAGTTGTCTATAAGTCATAGATCTACCTTCTTCGGATCTTATCATCTGGAAGTTGGTGATCTAATTCTTATATATGTAACTACTTTATGTGATCAATAAACATAGTGTGATTTGTGTGTTGCGTTGTGCAATATATCTCTGCTCCCTTATGATTTCTATCCTAGTATCAAAGCCTACTCTAGATCTGGATTGTTAATTAGGGTTTTGAGGCCATCGACAAAATTCCCTGTGGCGGCTGCCATAGAGCTAAGCCTGGCATGTTGTTATTGCAAGAGGGATGAGATGGGTCGTGATCTGATTGGATGTGAATTTGTTGAATTATCAGCTACTTGAAAGGATTTTGGTGCGTGATGTTGTAAGAAAAAAAATCACCGACAGATTTGAGGTTAAAGTGAGATCATTTGACACTCTTTTCTTCCACTGTTGCAAATATTCTAATTGTTCATTGTCATTTGAACAACCATTGTTAAAGGAAGGCACCATTTACTGCTCTTCTGTTGGATCTAGACATGAGCCATACCGGTTGCTAATTTGGAAGGTTACTGCAAGAGCTGCAATTTAATGAGTAGTGTGTATAAGCAATTGAAAGTCAGTGTGAATGTTGTTGTGCGGAGGAATGAAATTGTTGTGAAGAGACTCAAGTACAGTGAGGACAAGTAGTCACTGCATCGCTTACTTCTGCAAAAGGTAATAGTTTTAAATTAATATCATTATCATGGAGAATATAGTGGTGGAAAATTTAATGGTTATAATTTCCATGCTTGGAAAGCAAAGATTCAGCTGCAAATGATGCATAAAAATCTATGGGTAATAGTCAAAGGTATAGAAATTGCACCTTCAGATCCCAAACAATTAATGCAATGGGAAAAAAGGGAAGAAAGAGCTAAATCTATCATTGGACTGTCTCTTTCAGATTCTCATCTGCACCTTATAGACTTAGAAAAATCATCTGCAGAAATATGGGAACAATTAAGCAAAATATTTGGGGAAAAAGATGTGAATGCAAAATTTTCCTTGAAATTACAGTTGTTCAAACTTAAAATGAGTGATGAAACACCTTTTTCCTCTCACATAAATGATTTAAAGTCACTTTTAAGGCAGTTGGCAGAAATTGGCTCTAAAGTAGAGGATGAAGACGCAAAGGAAATTTTGTTAAACAATTTATCTTCAAAGTATGATAATGTTATTTTTACATTAAGTCAATTGTCCTCTCGATCACTGGATGAAATGATAGCAGCACTTCTAGCAAAAGAAAAGAGGATGAAAGCAGGAGATGCAAAAGCAGAAGTTAGTTCACACTCTGAACTTGCATTATTTTCGAAGGGTAAAATAAATAAGAACAAGATATCAATTGAATGATTCTATTGTCGAAGACATGGGCATACATCATTGAATTGCAAAATTCGTGCGAAAGATCTTCTAAAAGGAAAATTAAAAGAATCTGCCAACATATCTACTTTTGAAGCCCTGTAAGATATTGTCTATGAAGAATCACCAAATTCTAGTAGTGATAGTGAATCCAATGCAAAGCCTCTCAAACTCTTTTAGAATATAGTGTTGGTTGTATTTATGTGATGAAGGTCCAGTCTGTTTTAAGTTAATTGATTTTTTTGTACTTTGGTGCTTCAAGATCAATAGCTATAGCTTGTGTTTGTGTGGTTGTAAGTTTGTATATGTCAAAAAAAGGTCAGTTGTATAATTGATTGTTGGATACACTCAATACCCAGACAAATCACCTATACAACTATCAAAAGTGTAGTTCGCTGCATTTTAATAGATGGGAGTTGGTCCATAGGGTGGTTCAGTATCGAGATTGTTCTTCGGGAGTTCGAGAAGCATCGATTGTACAAAGTTCATCAAAGATGGTCAGAGGAAGTTATGTTTTAAATGGAGATCAAGTAACAACTCGAAGATGTGGTAGTGAAGAAAGAGCAGTGTTTGCGAGATTCCAGAGTGGATGTGAGTGCTAACGAAGACCAATCAAATAAAGATCATATTGTTGTTGTAATATGTGTTTTCATTGTTTTCATGTAAGCATTAAGGGAGGGTGTTGAAAGTAATGCTTCCATGTGTCATTGTGTGTCACTAGGTGTATATATAGAAGTACTTATTTCCTATGTGTGTGAGTTGTCTATGAGCCATAGATCTACCTTTTTCAGTTCTTATCATCTGGAAGTTGGTGATCTAATTCTTATATATGTAACTACTTTATGTGATCAATAAACACAATGCGATATGTGTGTGTGTGTTGTGAAATCTCTCCCCACTCTCTTCTGATTTCTATCACCGACCTCATATGTAGCACAAAATCTTCATATATATGCTTTGCAAAGTAAATGGGGACCTAGTCATGGTGGGGGAACTGGCCCTAAGCTCCAGTGAATCAATCATAAACAAAAGGGGCCGCATCAACATTCTTAAAATATTTTAGCGAAATCATTCCAACATGTCTAGCACAACATTCCAAAGGGATGTTAAACAACTCCCCACGAATACCAATGTTCTTGGTGGCATCTTTCACTGCCTTCCAAGTATGTGGACCTCTAATCTCTAGCCTCCTAATCCTATGTATCGAATATACGAGTTTATTTTGTGGGCCTGCCCTCTGTTATGTCTCGATCAACTTATTGATGTTATCTAGCATCAGAGACAAATTACGCCTAGTAGGTGAAATAACATATATTTTATCTAGCTCTTGTGCGATCCATGTCGGTTGGATCCTAACATCCTACTAATGGTCTACAAATCATATATATATATATATATATATATATAAAACAAACTAGAAGCATAATAACATATACACAAAATTCAAACACATCAATTAAAGATGATTTAAAAATTAAAGACAATTTCAAGACATAAACACATAAAGTTTAAAGAGGATTTAAAATGCAAGATCTATACCTACAACAGGTGAATAAGGCCCATTATCCATAGCAAGATCATCAACAGAGACATAAACACTACCTCTGAACTTGTATTGGAGGGAGGATCTATGACTGGAACATACACTCTAATATGGCTACATGATCTAGCCCAACCATATATAAAATATCCCCCAACACTCCAATGGGCTGCGCTTGGGGGGTGTATGGGAGATGACTCTACAAATTACATATAATACATATAAAATAATCCAAGAAAAGAATGTTGACAAGAAAACCATTTATAAACTCAAGTAGAATAATATAGGATAAAGTCCTAAACTAAATAGAGTGTCTATTTTGATAGATTATCAACCAAAGTATTGAGTTCCATGTAAACATAATCGAAAAAAGTGATTGAAAATCTAACTTATACTTTTTCCCATTTATAAATAATGCATTATATTCATAGAGCAGAAATATGTAAATATGTGTAAAAAAATGAAATAAACTTATTTGCAAAACTAAGAAAACTTCATACCAACAAAATACTCCATAAGACAAGTTCTTATACTGTCTGATTTTGACACATGAACTGTACTAGGTGCAAGAACATGAAGTGAATGTTTCTGGTACGACACACTACATAATGAAACAATACGGTACAAATTAGAAAAGAGCCAAATGCTTTTATATTCACTTTAAATGCACTTTTCATCATGGATTTAATGTATGTATCAATGATGCATTGTTGAAACTTAAACTTATATATATATATATATATATATATATATATATATATGTGCCATTTTTCATTATATAGTTAGATAAAAATATAGAAAGTGTAAGTTACAAAATCATTATTCAACTAATAAATTTAATAAGGATGGGAACTAAGAGATATATAGTTATCATGTATCATTATATTAAATATTTCTACAAATACAAGTAATGGAAATTTTAAGGAAAATTACAGTTTATAGATCAACTCAAGTCTAAAAAAATTTGTTGAGCATCACCCATCTTATGTTATCATGAAGAGCACATTATGTTAAATAGTTATAAAACTATGTTAAATGTTTTATATATGTATGTGTGAAAGTGAGAGAGAAATGTTATAACTATAAATATGTTATATATTTATGTTACATGCTATGTTATGTTATATAAGTATATATCTAGTTGTGTGTGTGTGTGTGTGTGTGTATAGTTATGTTAAGTGTTCTATACTAGATAGATATAATTTTGGAGCGAGAGAAGCGCGGTTTTCTGAGTAGCAATAGCTAGGGTTTGACACAGATAGCTTTCAAAGGGGGAGGGAGTGTGGCTCTCTTCTATCGAAATGTGGTAATGGACAAAGGTAAGGGGATCAGGATGGGCTTCAAGGCACATGCAGATTGTATGTCAAAGAAATTTCATGGGTTAGCAGAAGTAGGTGGGAAAGGACAGAGAATAAATGAAGACAGGGGCCCAACAGGGAAGAAAATGGACCAACAGCAACATCAGAAGTCAAAAGGCTCCACAGGGTCATGTAAGCCAAAAACAATGGTGATCCCAACGGCATTGATTAATCCTGAGACCCAGGCCTTCAGGGAATGTATGAGGTCATATGTTGTCATATGCAAGTTCATGGGTCTCTGGCCCACAGAAAAATCTTTGTGTGATTGGATCAAACATCATTGGAAACCGAGGGGAGAAATAGAGCTACATCTAGGGTCAAAAGGATTTTTCACAGTGGTATTTTCCAATATGGAAGACATAGACCGAATCTTTGATGGTGGTCCTTATTTTTTTGCATCAATTGGTTTATACATGAGGCAATGGATGAAAAATTCACCCTAGAGAAGAAAACCTTTACATGCGTCCCAATTTAGGTCAGGTTGTATCCCCTTCCCCTGGACTATTGGATTCCTACAAATTTAAAGTTGATAGGATATTCTCTTGGAAAATTCATTAAAATATCAGAAGCAACTTTACAAGGAAGATACACAACATATGCAAAAATTTGTGTTGAAATGGATGTCTTCAGGGCTCTGCTTGAAGCTATCAAATTATAGTTTTGTGATGAATTTTGGTTACAACCGGTGGACTATGAACAAATCCCTTTTAGATGCAGAAGATGCCATGAACATGGCCACCTGATAAGGGAATTCCCCTTAAGAAAAATGGAGGAACAGAGCAAAGAGACAGACCGAAAGGATGCAAATGGTTTTTTCAAACCCACTCCGAGGGGCAGACCTAATAGAAGACAACAACAACGAAATCAGGGAAGGAAAGCTCAGAGAAATAGATTTGAAGTCCTAGCCGAGGAAAACCCAGAGGGACAAGGTGGGGAAGAAGAGGACAGGGAGGAAAAAGGAGAAGGAAAAGAGGAAGAAATGGTGCAGCCGAATAAGGACTATGAACAACAAGGAGATATCCCAGATCTATCAAAATATTTTGAGGGAGACGCGAAAATCACCCTAAGTGAAGTAGGAACAGAGGATTCAGAATTGCAAGAGATAATAGAGTGGGAGGGAATCAACCTCAAAGATATGGTGGAACAGGTGAGAAAATAGGGGATAGAAGCAATCAACGTGGACCAAATGGATAGAATCCAATATCTATATCTAATGAGAGAAGAGACGAGATTACGAGGGCAGAAAAGACCACATCAAAAAGAAGCAATGGAATCTCCGAAGGGATCTCAGCTGGGAATGAAAGCCATGGGATCTCAGACGGTTCTAGTGCCACGGTAGAGCCAACGAAAAAGAGGGAGGAAGCCGAACAATGTCTCCCTCAAGGAGCTGGGAGCTATGTTAATAAACTCAGGTAATATGAGAGCATTAGGCTCGCCCTCCTTAAACCGTAGTTAAATCATGAAAATTTTATCATGGAATATAAGAGGCATTAGTAGCCTTAGGAAACAATGGTTGTTAAAGAAAAAGATTCAAATGGAACAACTTGATATCATTTTTTTACAAGAGTCAAAGTGCTTAGTAGAGAAAATAAAGGAGTTAAGTAGGAGATTAGGGAGAAGGTATGACACAGTGGAGGTGGAAGCACAGGGATTGGCCATCGTTGGAACCCCCAAAGCTTGATCTTACTGGATTCTAAAGCCAAGAGATCATACTTATCAGTAGAAATGCAGGTTATAGGAACCCCAGGCACAATGGTGTTTACAAATGTTTATGGGCCTCAAATAATTGAGGAGAAGATCAAGCTTTTGCAAGATATGAGTAAGATAAAGATCAGAAATGGAATCTCCCTTGGGTTTTGGGGGACACTTCAATATGATAACCTTTCTATCAGAGAATAAAGGTGGCCAAAGAAGAGTAGATAGAGATTATGAAGCATTTAATGAATTCATTGAGGAGACCAACCTTGTTGATATGGAAACAACCAATGGATGCTTCACTTGATGTAATAAGTGAGAGGGCAACATCAAGTGGCATCCAGAAATGATAGGTTTTTAATTCGAAAGATTTACTGTTGAGAGGGATATATGTGGAAAAAAATATCCTTCCTTATGGGGGGTCTGATCATTGGCCAGTGCTTTTAATGCTTCAGCTGGTAGGTACCCCCAAAAATAGGCCCTTTAGATTTGAAGCCTTCTACTTAGAGCACCCTACCTTTATGGAGAATATCAAAGGATGGTGGGAGGAATGGATCCCAGTCAGAGGCTCGAAAATGTACACCCTGTGGGATAGGTTAAAACATATTAAGTTGAAATTAAAGCAGTGGAATAAGACAAAATTTGGGAACATATTTCAAGCGAAAAAGGAATTGGAACAGAAAATGGAAGCACTGCAACAACGAATGATCTTTGAAGGTTACTCAGAGGACAATAAAGAAGAGGAGATGGAGTTACTAAAGAAGTGGGAGGATAGATGTAAACAAGAGGAAATTCTATGGAGACAGAAATCTCGAGTGTTATGGCTCAAGGAGGGGGAGAGAAACATTAAATTCTTTCACTGGTCAACACTCGATCATAGAAACTCCAATAGAATCCTTAGAATAAAGGATGAGAGGGGGAAAACTTTTGAGGCTCATCAAGACATTGAGGAGGTCTTGGTCCAACACTTCCAAAATATAACTGAAGAGCCCCAAGTGCAGAGAGGTTTTTGTCGCTTCCAGAGACAACCTCGAATTTTTTACAAGACTAGTGCCTGGTAACATCTAGATTTTATGTGTCTCATATGATTTTTAGGAAAAGAGAGACATCATATACATTTTATACACATATGTAAATACATAAAATAAACAACATTGGTTGGTTCATTCATCCAAGGAAATAAGCCATGTATTTGTGGTACTCTTTCGCATAGAAAATTCACAGAAATATATGTATGAACTAGTGGAAGCCGAGTATTTCAAGGACCTACAGTTTAATCATCTTTTGCAGAGTAATGAAAAAAGAGAAGGAGATAGAATAACTCATCATATAGAGCTTGAAACTTCAAGAATTCTACACTTATTTGAGTTAAAGACAGACATAATGGATGAAAGAGGATTGGGTGCTATGATTCATGGAGCGTTATTTAAATATATAATCCCAAAGATACATACAGGCATGTGCATTAACAAGTCAATACAAATGAATATGTAAGAACATATGAAATATTTATGGTAGCTACAATTACATGAAATCAGAGAGGAAACGTGAACATAATGGAATTTAAACAGAGAGGGAACATATTGTAGTACTCGAATGTAGGAATCACCACCATTTCATTAATATTCTGAAAGATGCAAGTCTTGAAGTCATACAGTCTTAGAAATAACATGTAGTTAATCTTTAGGATTCAAAACCTTTTCTAAGTGTTTCTTCCTCCCTTTTATAAGGAGAGGGAGAACATGGAAATTACAAAATATCTCAGGCTAGAGCTTCCAGCTGCCTGCATGACTAGCTGTCTCGGTTTGTAGGCTCTGTCGCCTCTAATTATTAAAACAGAAAGATACTTTTTCTTGAAAATAATATAGAATAACAATAACGATCATAAAACAACAAAACATAATTAACAAGTGAAACTGAAATGATAGTCCTGTAAAAATATCTCCTCGCCACTCTCTTTGCTAGCCTCTCGTCCAAACGTGTTTCTGCTACATTATGCCTCATGCTCTCTCAGCCAGTTCCCTGTCGCTTTCGATCTTAATGGCTTTAATTCTTTTCTTTCAGGAAGTAGGAGCGATCACCCATAATGGCCATAACATATTCAGAACACAGTTGTCGACTCGTCCGTCCCTTTAACTTCCTATATCATGCTATCAGAGCCATGATATGCCCAATAATATTGCATTAACACTGAATTGGGGGTTCTCGTTAGTAGCCCTTTTCACTTAAAACATTACAAAATAGGCAAGTTCTGGGATCTTTAGGCCCTTTATGGTTTAGCCCCTTTTTGCATTCCTTCTCATATGACCGGGGGCAATGACCTGGTGCTTAGCCTTATATCAGAGATCGGCAATTGGGACTTTTCTAATCCATGCCTCTGGTTGCACCCTGCTAACTCTTACGGTTGCGATATGAAATGATTCGGGACCTCTAATTGCCGATTTTCGAGATGATGTCATACTTTGTCGCATGTCACCTTGTGAGGGGTGACACGTGTCACCCTGTTTTGGCCCCTTATGACCCCTAAAAACACCAAATCTGCATGCCACGTGTCCTTCGTACTGCCACGTCATGATGACGTCAGCCGCCATGTGGGTTTACGGGACCAATAGTATTTCGCCATGTGGGAGGAGAGAGAAAAGGCTCGTCCTTCTCTGGTTTTGCAGCTGAATTCCTTTTTTAATCGCAATCGGCCCTCCTCGGCGCTTTAACACTAGAGGCCTGAATCTCGGTGATTTTTAATGTTATCGGCCTTCGGTGGTTTCATGACAGCATATTTGGTTGTATCCTCTGATACTTGTGATCGTCGATATGCATATTCACCCTGAACCTCTGATTGCATACACATTCGTCGTTGCCAAGACCTCTAATCGCCGATAGACAATGGGTCATGGACCTCCGATCGCTGATTGCCAATATTGGTGATCATTGATCGCAAGTTCGTTGTGCCCTCTCCTGCTGCTGCTTTGTCAAAACTCTGATTGTGATCTACGACATGACTATGACCTCCAATGCATGAGCCCGCCGATACAGGACCTTCAATTTGCGATTTGCGATATTGGCAATAGCTGATCACAAATTTCATTGTCTTCCCCTGCTGCTGCTTCAGTAAACTCCGACTGTGATTTGCAATGAGCCTTACCCTTGATCCTTTTCTCTTTTCTTTCTAGCTTTCAAAGGGTATCTTCAATCTACTCTAACTTCTGATCCAAGAGTCCATTTTTGGACTTCCATATACCGTTCAAAAGCTTATTCTGAGCACTATCCACTAGAGGGGGTCTAATTTAGATTTACGGGATTTTATAGCCTAGAAGATGACTGCAAAATTCTCTATTCTTTCACCCACTTTATACAATTAGAACTCTTCTTTTAGAAGGTGACAACATTGGATCCACTTGGGGACGGGGCATTGGATTGCAATGCATTGAGAACCTACAGTCTGTGAACTTCTATTTTTTGGGCATGGAGTCTTTTTAAACAAGTGAAAATTTTGTGAAAGTGGAACTTTAAACAGAAAATTGAAAATTTCATATGATAATTACAATACACACATCGGTATTTACAATGAGTGCAAGACAGGTACCTTTAATTCTAGAAATAGAGTTTGAGGAACTAACCATTTACTGGCAACTCCAATGATTCACCTTCCATATTTTCAAGTAGGTATGTATTATTTCCTTTTTCCTCTGAAATTTTGAAAGGGTCAAACCAAAGGGAATCAAATTTTCCATGTTTACCTTTTTCTTCCCATCGGACATCCCATCGGAGAACTAAATCTCCCGGTTGAAGAGGTCAATCCTTGGCCTTTTTGTCAAACAAGGATTTCATCTTCTATTGGTAATTTTCCAATTTAGCCCCCACCTATTCCCTGTTTTCATGAAGCTCAACCAGTTGGTTTATCCTTCGTGTCAAAGCACTTGGCTCCTCCTTAGCTTCTTGTAGTAACTTCACCACTAGCATTGCTAATTGGATTGGGAAGACTGTAGCCTTACCATACACTAGCTCGAAAGGCGATTTTCCAGTGGAACGTTTAGGAGTCACTCGGTTGGCCCAAAGGGAAAACTTCAATTGGGTGTCCCAGTTTCTCTAATTCTCGGTGATGGTCTTCTTCAGCACTCTCACCACGGTTTTGTTTGAGGACTCAGCTAAATCGTTTCCTTGAGGATAGTAGGTAGTGGAGTGCCCGATGATGATATTGAACTTCTAACAGAAGCTGGTGAATTTTGCAGATTTGAAGACTTGAGCATTGTCAGTGATAATTTTGATAGGACAACCAAAACGAGCTAATATGTTCTCCTCCATAAATTTTATTACCACTGAATTTATAGCGTTTATGGTTGGGATGGCCTCTACCCACTTGGTGAAATAATCCGTGGTCATTAATATCCACTTATATTGACCACTGGAAGGTGGTTTAATCTCTCCTATGAAGTCTAGTCCCCATTGTTTGAAGGGTTCTTCCACATGCACTTGGATCAGGGGAAGAGGAGAATTTTTTTGTCTCTCATCAAAGACTTCGCACTTCTGACATGACCTGACTTGTAAATGAACATTTCCAAACAGTGTAGGCTAGTAGAATCCTGCATTGAGGATTTTGTGATCTGTGGTCTTCTAGCTGTAGTGACCTTCACAAACTCCTCCATGGAATTCCCCAATCACTTTATGAGTTTTGCCTTCTAACAAACATAACAACAAAACTCCGGTCGGGTCCTTCCAGTAGAGTTGACCATTGGATATGATATACTTTTGAACTTGCAGTCTCAAAGTCCTGTATTTAGATTTGTCTAGCCTTAGTGGGCACCCCAGGAACAAGAGATAATGGATGATATTCTTATACCAGGGTGACCCCTCATATTTAGCACAAATCTTTTGCTCTAATGTTTTAATCCCATTTTGCTGAACTTTTGTTCTGCCTTCCTCTATTATCAGGTTTATTCCCAAAGCTTGGAAATTAGATTATGATAAAATCTTGGCCAACCCCTGGCCTTTTATGAGCTTAGTAGGCTTTATGTCTAACTCATATTCCTATATTTTTTCTATCCACCTACCCCTTTTTCCTTCACTATATCCTTGCACAAGGATGTCCTTGACCGTTGTCATTGGGACAAATGCTGTGGTTTCTGATTGTAGCGCATACACTCGAAATGCCTTCAAATCATTGACTAGTGCATATTCTTGTTTCTCCAAGATGTTATAATTTAGCTCAGCATCTCTTAGGACTTGGCTGAAGAAGGCGATGGGATGCTCATAACCATCTTTATTCTTCTGTAACAAAACTGCAACAACAGTATGTGGAGAAGCAAAAGAAAATATAGAGAAAGGTGTTGAGTATTCAAGGATGACTAGTACTGGTGCTTCAGCAAAATCTTCTTTAATTCTAGTAAAATAATCTTGAGAGGTAGGGCTCCATTTGACTTCATTTTCCTTTTTAAGTATATCTGTAATACCCTTCACTATTTTTGCATATTTGGGTATGAACCTTCTCAATAAATTGATTCTCCCCAAAAATACTTGGACCTTTTTCTTATTTCTGGGTAGAGGAATGTGACTGATCTCTTCGACTCACTTGGGATCAGTTTTCACTCCTTCTTGTGCTACTATATGTCCTAGTAGCTTCCCCCCACTCAAGGAAAACTGAGATTTCTTTGGATTCAAAGATAGTCCATATCGCCTGCATTTCTCAAAGGTGAGCTTCAAGTGGAGGATGTGATCTTCATCAGTCTTAGAGAAGACTGTGATATTGTCCAAATATATCACTACGAACTTGTCTTTCTCTCCTATAAAATCTATATCCATAGCTCTCTGAAAGGTGGCCCCTGCATTGATAAGACCGAAAGGCATGCGAGCATACATGAAAGTTCCCCAAGGTGTGGTGAAAGTAGTCTTCTTCTGATCATCAGGGTGGACTGCCACTTGGTTGTAACCATAGAACCCATCCATCATGGACATTCTGTAATATGTAATCCATCTTTGGTAGTGGGTAATTGTCTTTTAAATATTCCCTGTTAAGGTTACAAAAATCTACACATAACCTTATTTCTCCATTCTTTTTTTAGACTGGGACTAGGTTGGCCACCCACTTTGAGTACTTCAAAGGCACTATGATTTTAGCAAGTAGAATTTTCCTCACTTCTTTTCAATAGAGAGGAGTAAGAGTGGATTAATCTGCCTGAGCTTTTACTTGCATCGTTTTACTCCACTCTTTAAAGGAACCTTATGATGTATGATGTTAGTATCAAATGATTTTGAATCCTCATAAGACCAAGCAAAAACATCCTTATAGATTTTGAAGAGATTAAATACCAGTGTTTATATTGTGCGGGGATTCCTTTTGATAGTTTGACCATATGGGGTTCATATTCTGAGTCGATGTTGTAATCTTCTACTTGTTCATCCATCTCTGGAGCCATTGTTTTGGAGGCTACGTCATTCTTGTTAAATAATCTTTCGAGTGGAACTAGCCCACGAGGAATAGTATTCCCTTCCAGTGGTAGAATTTTCTGCCTAGCCATTGTGTCTTCCCACGAAGTTGGTTCTTGATCTGCCTCTTTTTCTTCTCCCTGATCAATAGTTGAGCTAGTGAACTCCCCCAACTACTTCTATAAATCGCTTGATCTTCTCATCGTCGTCGAATACCTGCCAGTGCTTGAAATTATAAGGTATAGAGGGTTTGTGTCTGACCTCCACCCCCTACCTGAGAAGCTGATTTTGAGGAAATTTGAAACTGCTTGCTTCCACTGCAAGGAAGTCAGCCATTTTGTTTCCTTCTCTGGGCATAAATTGGATATTAAAATCTAGGAAGAATTTATCAATTAAATCCCATAGTTCATTCCGATAAGTCCTCAATCTAGGGTGTTTATCTTGGCACTGATTTCGGATCTGCTTTACAATCAACTTGGAGTCTCCATCCATAGTTAATCATTCAATATTCATATTCCTTGTTGTTTGTAGCCCAAGGAGCAATGCTTCATACTCGGCCACGTTGTTGGTTGCCTCAAACTCTAGCTTGAATGAGAGCGGTATCAAGCTGCCCTTGAGACTTACCAACAATACTCCTGCTCCATTTCCCTTTCTGGAATTCGCTCCATAAAAGTATAATTTCCATAGTTTGTTTTTATCTGTGTGTTGGTCGTCTAACTACATCATTAGATGTACTTGTGTTTCTTCACAGATGGTCTCATCTTATTCTAGGAACAGGCAGGAGAGGTCGCTTTCTTTTCCATACACTTGAGAATTTTTAGAACCTTCAGCTGGGGTCACAGTTTTTACAAATATGGACGCTCTATACAAACTCCTTTCTTTGCCTACAAAAGTGGGAATAGTGGTATAAGTTAGATCTAATTTGATAGAGCCACCCACCTTGGAACCCCAAGATCTGGATAGGAGCATGTCGAACTGAGGGGGAATATCTGCCACTACTATGTCCATCACTACGCTCTTCATAGGGATCTGAGCCAGGTTTACCACCAGATCTTTTATCATTCCCAAGCATTTGACCCTCTTAGAGTCAAAGGAGTATAGGTCCTTGTAGGGTATGGTGATCTGCAAGAAAAGTTGTTCCATCATGGCTAAGGGCATGAGGTTATGCGAGGCTCCAAAGTCCAACATATAGTTGTGCAATAAGAGGTCATGAATTACCAGGGTCACATAGAAGGGTGCAGTGGAAGGATCAAGTTCTTCGACATGAGGCCCAAAGACAACCATTGGTCTCTCTTCTTGAAGGTTTAAACAGTCATGGGTCGATACTGCGGTGGATGGGAGCATGAACTGGGAGACTTGAGATTTATAAGTGGGTTGTTTTAGAAGTTCAGTTAGGGGAACATGGATCTTTACCTTCTCAAGTTCCTTATAAAGATTGAATGCAGACTGGCCCTTTTCTATGCCTCCCTTCTCTACCTCTCTTTCTTTATCACCGGTAACTTTTATCAGAACGGGTGCCTTCTCTTTTATGTGTTCCTCAGAGCTATTGCATTCCTTATTTAAGGAGACTTTTACTTTGGATAAGTCAGGGTTCAGCTTCCCTTTTCCTTTATTTAACACTGGGGGAACATTTTGGGGAGCAGTTTCCTCTTGTTGTTCAGGTTCCCTCGACCTCTTTTTTGAAGATCTGAGGTCATACTTTCGATGTAGCTGTGCTTGCATGAAATCTGCAAATTTCTTACAATAATCCCCTATGTCTTCCTCATTTACTGTTGCTTCTCTATCATGGCACATCTCATGGTGAGCCATGTTTTCCTGTTCCTCTTCAGAGAAGGAGGAATACAAGTTTCCCTGCATCTCATGTGTATCTGGTAGTTGCTCATCTGGATAATCTTCTATATATAGAGGAGGAGGGATTTGATCGAGTTGATCTTTTCTTTCCCTTTGAAGTATCTGCAATGGTGGCCTTTTATACTGTGGGTTATAACCTCGGTTGTTACCTTGAGAATTAAGTTTCGAGAGACTCTTGTTCTCAACTCAAGCTTCACCACCTTATGAGATAAACTCTTAATGAGTTTATCCATTTTTTCCCACTTCAGATCTAGTAATTCTTTAACTTGACCCAAGGATGAAGTTTCTTCTTTCCCCTTTTTCTTCTCAGTAGGTTCATTCTTTCCTCTTGACTTCCTTGTCGAGGTGAAATTTGCTTCTACCTCAAGAGAATCAACTTGGAGTTGATCCAAAGTACGAGACTTCCTCTCCGTTAGGGTAAAGCCAAATTAATACTCAAAGGCTCCCACAAATATTACACGAGAAGCAGCTTGAGGAGGCTTTATCTCAATAGGCAGGTTATTATAATTCTTATTGAACCTTTTTATGAATTCTTAATCCTCTGTTGGCTTCTTCCTTATATCATTGAACTCTGTGAGGACATACTCGTGATCTCTCTTTTCATCCCATTTTTGTGTGAAATAGTTTTCAAGTTCTTCCTAGGTAGTGATGGACGCATCAGGTATGGCCTTAAACCATTTTTTGGTTTCTCCATCAAGGGATTGCACAAAGAGTCTCAAGACCACATCTAGTTGTTTTACATTTAGATTCTCAGCAAAAGCACAAAAGGTTTCAATGTGTCTTTGTGCAGTGCTTTCATACTCCCCATTGAGCCTAGGAAAAAGCTTTAGGTAGTCCTAAGGCATAGCACTAGGGGGTTGAGGTAAATCAACAAGGGCATATTTATTCAGTAAGAAACCCATAACAACCATCTGGATTAATGGGGGAGGTTTAAGATTTACAGGAGGAACTTGGGCAAAAACCACAGTGGTTGGAGTAACTAGACTGAGAGTAGTGTGATTGAGTGTATAGTGGATATTGCTATTATTGAGGATAACTTTACCTTTTTCAATCTCAGGAGGAGGAGGAAATGAAACGAAAGGAGTCGTAACTGAGATTTCTTTCTCTTCGATCTTTGATTTGGGGGCACAATGCTCTAGCTCATCTTCTGCGGGGTATGTAAGGACCTTAGGAGTAAAATCTAGGCAATGGATGACAGTGTGTTGGGAGCTGGATGAGGAAGCTTCAATGAATGATGAGACAGTAGCACAGGTAGTAGGAGTTTTCTCCTTCTAGACTCTCCTGAAAATTAATTTCTCTGGGTCAGATACATAAGGGGTTTTCTACTGAGAGGTATCTAAGCAAGTGTGAGGCTTTCTAAAAGCCAGGATGATAAATGATAATGAGATTTGTGGAGTCCCTGAGGTGATGAAGATGAAACCAAAACATCTTTTCTCACCTACACAGAGAGTGCTTAACTTGTCGTATCCCAAGGGAAAAATATTTCAATATGTTCCTCGGTAACAGCGCCAAAAGATGTTGTCGCTTCCAGAGACAGCCTCAAATTTCTTACAAGACCAGTGCCTAGTAACATCTAGATTTTATGTGTCTCATATGATTTCCAAGAAAACAGGGACATCATATACATTTTATACACATATGTAAAAACATACAATAAAACACGGGTTGGCTCATTCATCTAAGGACATAAGCCATGTATTTCTGGTATTCTTTCGCATATACAATTCATAGAAATATATGTATGAACTAGTGGAGGCCGAGTAGTTCGAGGATCTACAGTTTAATCAGCTTTTGCAGAGTAATGAATGAAGATAATGAGCTAGAATAACTCATCATATAAATATTTAAACTTCAAGAATTCTACACTTATCTGAGTTAAAGACAGATATAATGGATGAAAGAGGATTGGGTGCTATGATTCATGGAGCGCTATTTAAAGATATAATCCCAAAGATACATACATGCATGTGCATTAACAAGTAAATAAAAATGAATCTGTAAGAACATATGAAATATTTCTGGCAGCTACAATTACATGAAATCAGAGAGGAAATGTGAACATAATGGAATTTAAATAGAGAGGGAACATATTGTAGTACTCGAATGTAGGAATCACCACCATTTCATTAATATTCTGAAAGATGCAAGCCTTGAAGTCATACAATCTCAGAAATAACATGTAGTTAATCTTTAGGATTCAGAACCTTTTATAAGTGTTTCTTCCTCCCTTTTATAAGGAGAGGGAGAACATGGAAATTACAAAATATCTCAGGCTAGAGCTTCCAGCTGCCTGCATGACAAGTTGTCTTGGTGTGTAGGCTTTGTCACCTCTAATTATTACAACAGAAAGATACTTTTCTTGAAAATAAAATAGAATAACAATAGCGATCATAAAACAACAAAACAAAATTAACAAGTGAAACTGAAATGATAGTCCTGTAAAAATATCTCCATGCCACTCTCTTTGCTGGCCTCTGGTCCAAATGTGTTTCTGCTACATTATGCCTCATGCTCTCTCGGCCAATTCCCTGTCGCTTTCGGTCTTAATATCTTTAATTATTTTCTTTCAGGAAGCGGGAGCGATCACCCATAACGGCCATAACATATTTATAACACAGTTGCTGACTCATCCATCCCTTTAACTTCCTATATCATGCTATCGGAGCCATGATATGCCCAACAATACTATCTTAACGTTGAATCATAGGTTCTCGTTATTATCCCTTTGCACTTAAAAACATTATAAAATAGGTGAGTTCCGGGATGCCCCTTTCTGCATTCTTTCTCATATGACTGGGGGCAGTGACCTGGCACTTAACCTTATATCAGAGATCGACAATCGAGACTTTTCTAATCAAAGCCTCAGTTGCACCCTCCTAACTCTTGCGATTGCGATATGCAATGAGTCGAGACCTTTGATCGCCGATTTACGAGATGACGTCATACTTTTTCACATGTCACCTTGTGAGTGGTGACATGTGTCACCCTATTTTGGCCCCTTATGACCCCTAAAAACGATAAATATGCATGCCACGTGTACTCCGTACTACCACGTCATGATGATGTCAGTCGCCACGTGGGTTTATCGAGACCAATAGTATTCCGCCACGTGGCCTATTGGAGGAGAGAGAAAAGGCTTGTCCTTCTCTGGTTTTGCAACTGATTTCCTTTGTTAATCGCAATTGGCCCTCCTCGGCACTTTAACACTAGAGGCCCAAATCTTGGTGATTTTTAATGTTATCAGCCTTTGGTAGTTTCATGACGCCGTATTTGATTGTACCCTCTGGTACTTGTGATCATTGATATGTCGATTCAGACTGAACCTTCGATTGATCGCCGCCAAGACCTCTGATCGCCGATAGACTATGGGCCATGGACCTCTGATCATCGATTTCTAATATCGGCTATCGTTGATCGCAAGTTCGTTGTGCCCTCTACTGTTGTTGCTTTGTCAAAACTCCGATTGCGATATGTGACATGACTATGACCTCCGATGCGCAAGCCCTCCAATACAAGACCTTTGATTTGTGATTTGCGATATCGGTGATCGTTGATCGTAGATTTCATTGTCTTCCCCTACTACTACTTTAGTAAACTCTGATTGCGATTTGCGATGAGCCTTACCCTTGGTCCTTTTCTCTTTGTTTTTTAGCTTTCAAAGGGTAGCTTCAATATGCTCTAACTTCTGATCCAGGAGTCCATTTTTGGATTTCCACATACCATTGGAAAGCTTATTCTGAGCACTATCCATTGGAGGGGGTCTGATTTAGACTTATAGGCTTTTGTGGCCTAGAAGATGGCTGCAAAATTCTATGTTCTTTCGCCCTCTTTGTATAGCTGGAACTCTTTTTTCAGAAGGTGACAACATAGGGGAAGATATCCAAAGGATTGTGAGGCATATCCTAAAGGTGATCACTGAAGAGCACAACAAGAATTTAAATAAGTCGGTCTCCATGGAGGAAGTGACATTGGCAGTGAATGAAATGGCTAATGGAAAAGCCCCTAGACCGGATGGATTTACTATAGATTTCTTTAAAGCTTGCTGGGAAATTGTCAAATATGATATTTATGAGGTGGTAGCAAACTCCCAAGAGTCAGAAACAATTCTCAAAGCCCTGAATTCGACTTTTATAGCCCTTATTCCCAAGGAGGAATTGGCCAATACCCCTGAAAAGTTTAGACCGATATCCCTGTGCAATGTTTTCTATAAAATCATATCCAAAGTAGCAGCTAATCGGATGAAAAAAAAAAAATCTACCTTACCTGATCTTGGAGGAACAATCGGGTTTTTGTGTAGGGCAAATAGATTTTGGACAGGGTAATCTTGGCGCAAGAAATAGCTCACTCGTTGAAGACCCAAAAAAAGGTTGGTATGATTATGCAATTAGATTTATCTAAAGCTTATGACAAGATCAACTGGGAATACATGGTAGCGGTGTTACAAGCATTTGGATTCGATGAACACTTGATCAACTAGATTATGGCAATGGTCTCATCACCTAGTTATTCAATTTTAATTAATGGAGCCCCATCAAAAACTTTCTTCCCGTCCATATGAATTTGGCAAGGGGACCCATTGTCTCCCTTCCTATTTATCTTAATGATGGAAGGACTTGGGAGGGCGATAGGAGCGACCAACAGAGAAGGAGACATAAAAGGACTTAAGCTGCATGAGGATGCTCAAGCAACCACTCATCAACAATTTTTGGATGATACCATGCTTCATGGAATTCCTATGGTAAAGGAGGCACGTCATTTTAAAGCCATTATGGAGACCTTCATGAAGGTGTTAGATATGGAGTTAAACTAGTCAAAGTATATGATTTTCTTTTTTAACACTCACATTGTTATCCAGAGAAATCTATTAGCTATTCTAGGGTTCCAAAGGAAACCCCTCCCTTCTAAGTATTTAGGGGTTCCCCTAACAGTGCAAGCCTGGAAGAAATCCAACTAGGAGAGAGTAATCTCCAACCTTGAAGATAGGGTTAAAAGATGGATAGTGAGAGCATTGAATTTGTCAGGGTGATTGGTACTAGTAAAGGCGATGTTGCAAGCTATCCCAGGGTATATGTTATATGTTCTTCATGCACCTAAGGGAGTGCTCCACATAAGGGATGTCAAAATAAATTTCCTGTGGTGACGAGCAAAGGAAAAACGAAAATGGGCACTGGTGGCATGGAACGCGATCTGTAAACCCAAGCATGCAGGAAGCCTTGGGCTGCAAGACCCTGAGATAATTAACAAAGCAAATGGGGCCAAATTGTGGTGGAAATGGTTAAAAGGAGGGGAGACACCATGGGAAAAACTATGGAAAGCAAAATATGCCCCTAATTGTCAACTAAAAGACCTAGTAAGGCTCACAGGTTCAATCCATGTATCGGCTATATGGAACCTGACATGGACTAACAGAGAAATTATACAACAACATAGCTTTTTGTAAATTAGAAACGAAAAGGACGCCCTATTCTGGGAGGATGCCTAGCAACAACAACCAAAATTAAACAAACCATAATGGTAGCGTCTTTAGGTAGCCACAGAGAAACAGGGGCACAGGGAAGTCCACCAATTTTGGGCTCAAGGACTGGAAAATAACAAATGGAGAAGATGGAACTTAAACATCCTCCACCAGGAAAATCTAAGTGATTCATACATACAAAATATCACAGAGGAACTTACCAAAAGACAAATTTTGGCGAATGATGATTGGGACCAACTTTGATGGGGGCATCGAGAAGGGGGAGATTTCAACCTCAATGAAGCCAAGGCTTACCTTCGAGTTGAACATATCGAATTCAATGACCCACCTTAGAGTAAAATCTAGGTGGCCCCTCACTTGCCAAAAATTAAAATGTTTTTTATGGTTAAAATTACACAGGGAGGTGCTAATCTGGTAGAATTTAGTTAAGTGAGGGATGATTGGTCCATCATGGTGCTACCTATGTGAGAGAGAATAAGAAAACCTTAAGCACATTCTGAACACTTGTACATACACAAAATCTCTATGAGAATGGCTCACCATCATCTACGAACAAACTAATAGAAACAAGGAAAATATAAGGGAAACAATTAGAAAATGGCAGTTATAATATACTAAGAAAGAAGTGGTAAACGTGACCTGGAACTTGATTCCGGGATTTATCCTCTGGTCAATCTGGAAGGAACGCACCCGCCGAATATTACGTTATAAAAATCTCCCAGTTGCAAACATGATGGAAGAATTCACCATCAACTTAAGAAAACCATAAGTAGCAGAATAATTCAAACCTCGGGGGAACAAGCTTCCCCTCCAAAAGCGAGAATTTTAAAGTTTTTCGACCTGGATTACCTGAGTGGTTCCAACCATAGACCAAGAGAAATCCCTAGAAAGTTGGGCTCTACATTGTGGTAGGCTCCTCCAGAGGGTTTCTGGAAATTGAACTTCGATGGAGCATCCAAGGGAAACCCAGGAAAGGCTTGAGTCAGAAGAATCATTCAAGACTGGACAGGTAAAATTCAAAGGTTATACTCATCAATATGTGATAAGGCAAAAATAATGTAGCAAATTTCCAAGCCCTGGAGCAGGGGTTGGAAACGTTGCAATGAAGGAGAATGGTGAATGTAATAGTGGAGGGGGATTCTGCATTAGCTATCCAAGTGACACATAGACTGCAATGTGGCTCTTAGATGAATAAATTCACGAAGAATTGGTGCCTCGCCCAGATAATCAAAAGTATTAAGGAACACATGGGGGAGTTGAAAACGATGGAGTTTTCCTTGGTAAGACACTCGGCTAATGCATTGGAAGACAGAGTGGAAAACGAAGGGGTCAAGAGTGCTAGGTTGATTACCGAGTTGGCCTAGGAGGACATAGTGGACAGATAGCTAAAGGATGACTGTCGAGCACTAGCGGAGCTAGATCACTCCACGTCAAAAGGACGAAGCGACAGACACAAGGTGGGTCAGGATGAGGGCATTGACCCACCTATTGAAATGAATATTTAATAATCACCATGAGTCGACAAGTAGAAGTTGTTAGGGATGATCGAGGAGGTACATGTTGTCAATATATGAAGGACATGACGGTCGCTGATGGGAAGGAGAAGAACCCAGTTTCACTCAATCGTCAGTCAAGAGGTGGCATTAATAGGAAATGATGGTTTAAGGAGTGGAGAAGGACAATGCCCAACACAAAGCTCTACTAGAATAGGATAATGGAAATAATGAGCCTGCACAGACTATATGCATAGGTGAATGAGGAGGAAGATGGCCCCATCCTCACACCAATGTATTGTAACACCATTGGTAAGTGGAAGTTGCTGGAAATAGATGAGGAAGGTGCTCAAAGGATGGGGTAAAATAATTTGTTTTGGATGTTTCCTTTATATGTTAAGGATGGAAGACACATTGGCTACATAGTGATAAGTGTGAAGGATACAAGGAGGAACAATAGCGAGAGAGAGTTTGTTCATCAGAGAATTCGGCCTCCAAGACAGTTATGGCTAAGGGGAGAAATGTTGGTGGTAGGCCGCGAGGGAGACCAAGAGCGGATTCTTAGAGCTCCGCAGCTGGTAAGGGGAACATAATGGAGGATGTGACAAGGGAGGCATCACTAAACTATCACGCAATTGCGCTGGAGAAAGGAAAAAAATTGTTGAAATCTGGGAAAATGAAGTAAGAAGCATCCCAGACAACAAAATTGAGGAAGAGGTCGACTGGATCATAGACACGGGGAAATCTCGAACGAGGTAGATGGTCTATCAGAGAACTTTGGAGACAGCATGGCACGTTAAAACCTTAGTGGGAAAGTTGCAGGTGAAGGCCGCGGAAGATAAAACCAAGCATCAAATGGAACACCAGCTGCAACTAAAGGAAATTGAGAAATGGTTGTAGGTTGTAGAGGAGTCCCTCCAAAGGGTGGAAAACATAGAGCGCCTACAAGATGATAAAATTGGAGATATGAACAAAATGTTCTCAATTTACCTGAAATATATCCATAACCTGGATATCACACTAGGACAAGGACAGGGAGATCTGGCCAAACTAACAAAATATAGGGTCAGACAGGTAACTGAAGCTAGTAGCGAGCAACCGGCAACACAGAAAACAGGGGCGTCTGCAACAGCAACTCCAACGGAGAAGATTACACTTGTACCCGGGTTAGGTGTGGCAGAAGCTCCATCAATGTCCCTGGATAAATGATCATGATTTTGTGTCTATTTTTGTTTTATTTTGTCGAGTGGCTATGTAGGTCGATTCATAGTAATATGATGATAGGTAGGTTTGTAGGTGTAGAACATAAAGATAGATTTACAGACAGACTACCTTCAAGTGGTAAATGGCTAAGTAGCAGTAGAAGAAAAGAAAATTTTGCAGATATGCCTAGGAGATACCATAGACAAAAAAACCTTATGGCATGTCTGGCTAAGTTTTGTGCAAGACTATATTTTACTATAGCTGGTCTCATTTCCAATCTAGCAGACCTACAGGTTATGATGTATTATATTGTTCTATAGTAATATAAGGTTTTCTACTGACTTACAAAAAAAAGTGTTATATATATATATATATATATATATATATATATATATATATATATATATATATATAACAAAATCTAATTAAAAAAAATGTTTTCGACTTTTAATTTAGCTAATATTTTATTTAGGTACAATTAATTTTATAAAACAAATTCCTATATTTATTATTAAAAAATATTTAAAATATAAATTTATTTAAATTTAAAATAAAATTAAAAATGAAATAAAATTTCTTATTTGATTTAATAGAGGTTTACCATGAGCAACCATATTCATTATGTCAATTTAAAGTTCCTAATTTATTTATTTATTAGAGTTGTATAGTTTAATTGTTTTCTATTTTGAAATTTTTTGGGGCATATTTCTGATCAAATTTGTTCAAAATTTAAAATGCATTTTTAATAACAAAAAAAAACGAAAATTTATTTCACTAAAATCCTAAAAAAACTTTAAAACGTAAAATAATTAAAAATAAAATTTACCATAGAAAATATTTAATAAACATGTTAATATTGCAGATAACATATACAATAAATAACATGTTTTAGATATTTTTTTGAACCCAACGTTTCGGACTTCTAAGTGAGTCCATCATTAGGGGAACGCTATTTGTTTTATGGATTCATTATTCAAATATACAATGAAAGTTAAAAATAATAATAATTAAAACCTAAATTATAGTTTTTTTTTTTTTTTTTCCTGCATTTCAAAGGTTTTCTGTGGTTTTCTAAGTTGTTTTTGGTCTTCAAGGGTTTTCTTGATGGTTTTTTAGGTTTTTTTTGTGGCTTTCAAGGGTTTTCTTGGTGGGTTTTTGTAGTTTTCATGGTTATTTTCATGATTTTTTTTGTAGTTTTTGTATGTTAGGTTTTTTTTCAAATTAATTTATTTTATTTTGCAGAAAACAAATAAAATAAAAGAGACAAAAATGATAGGAAACCTACCTCAGCTTGAGCCTTTGGGTTGTTGGCAGGGTTGATGGTAGCTAGATTGAGTTTGTCCATCTCGATCGAGCTTAGAAATATTATGTCAAATTCCTTTTCCTCTCGTGGTCCGAGCAAAATGACTTGCACAGGTCGCAATTGGGGTATTTGAATTAGAAATAACGCTTGATCGAGCAATATTTTTTTATCAAGCCAAAGGCTCGATCGAAATATATAGCTCGATCAAGCCATAACTCTTGATCGAGTCGTTAACTCAAGTTAGAAAACGACTCGATCGAAATATGTTTAAGAACCTTAATAGATCAATTGAGCACTTAAAAATTGTTTGATCAAGCATCTGTTTTCAGCAAAACGCGCCCTCGTTTTGCCAAAAAGTTTAACCCAACTCCATACTTTGACCCATAATGTAATATTAAAGAGAGATGATTGTTTCATGTATGATAAACCTCCTAGTAAGATGTTTATTGACATAGTGAAGATGACAAAGAATAAAATGAATCTTATTTCAATGATTTGTGATAGACATGATGACTCATTCACTCATAAAGCAACTTGTTTAGATGGTTTTTGGCTGCAACGTTTCATATTTTTTCTTCTACATTCTAGTGGCATAAGACTATTGCAGCAAAATAAGATGGTTGAAGGGTTGTCTCTCATTCAAGAGCTAGTCAGTTCATGTGAGAGTTGCATTCTACCAACGACACATAGAGAAAATCTTCTGAACAGAGTATCTTATAGGGAAAATGCACCATTGGAGCTGGTTCATACAAATCTACATGAAATAGACCCATTCAATAGGAGGAAGTCACTACTTCTTAACTTGCACAAATTATTATAGTAGAAACACTTGGATGTATTTCCTTGCAAATAAATATGAAACACTTGACGAGTTTTAAGAATTCAAGGCATTGGCCGAGAAGCAAGGTGGTCTTCAAATTAAAGTGTTAATATTATACAAAGGAGGTGAGTATAATTATCAATATTTTCATAACTTTTGCAAACAACATAGGATCAAAAGAAAATGCACAATAAGGTGCATACTTCGGTAATATGGTGTAGTTGAAAGAAAAAATAGAATTATCATGAATATGGCTAGAAACATGTTGAATTCAAAACTTCTATCAGTTTATGTTGTGAATAGATCTCCCACTAAAAGTGTGAAGAACAAAGTTGCATAAAAAGCATGAAGAGGTATGAGTTTTAATGTAGCACACTTCAGAGTATTTGGTTATGTGGCACATGCTCATGTGCCTAAAGAGTTGAGAAGAAAGCTAGATGATTGAAGTGAAAAGTACATATTTCTTAGGTATAGTGATTAGTACAAGGCATACAAGTGATATAGTCCAATCACAAAGAAAGTAATAATCAGTTGAGATGTTAAATTTGAATAAGATGATGGGATGGAAGCATTAACAAGACTATAATTATTGGAGTAGCAGTGCCTTAAGAATACGATGAAGTAGAGGAGATAATTGCATAAGGACAATGAGGTTCAATAACTTAGTCATCAATAAGAGGCATTCCAACAAGATCTCCAAGAAATTCTACTCAAGGTGAGTCATATACTCTAGCAACTTAGACTACTGTATCTCAATCAAGTAGTGAATTTAATCCTATTATGACTTCTTTAAGGTCTAAAAATACTAGATGTTTGAAAAAAATCTAGGAAGATCTTTGACGTGAATTCAAATTTTGCATTGTTTACTTATCAACATACATGATTTGAAGAAACAATTAAAGAAGAAAATTGGATCAAAGCAATGAATGATGAGACAAATTCCAAAGAGAAGAGTAATACTAAGAATATAGTAGAATTATCATAAAGGAAAAGATCACATTGGTGTAAAATGGGCTTACAAAACTAATCTTTAATGAAAAAGGAGAAATAGAAAAGTATAAGGCTATATTAGTAACAAAAGGTTTTATGCAGCCCCAATGGTTACCTTAGTTGGTCAAGTCCCTGTTGCTAAGTACCTCCCAAGTTGGGAGGTCACGAGGTCAAATCTCCTCGACGCCCTTAGGGTTAGTCCCTGCTTGTTTGGTCGGTGGGAAAATCCCTTCAGGTTGATTTGCCTAGATTTTTCCCATGGATGTAGCAGCCACCCAGTGTCTGTGAACCACACTTAAAAAAAAACAAAAGGTTTTGCACAATAGCCTGGGGTGGATTATGGTAAGACTTATGCACCAGTTGCAAGGTTAGATACAATTAGAGTTGTCATAGATCATTGATTTGAGTTTAATGATATTCTTTCTTGGCATTGAATTCATACAATCATATTCATGTATTTTTTTGTTTCAAGCAAGGTATGCCATGGATGTGTTAAATAGGTTCAAGATGATGAATTGTAAACCAACAAAAACTGAAATTGAAATGGGAAGATAGCTCAACAAAGCAGGTATAGGACCCAATATAGATCCAACTCTATTCAAGAGATTGTTTGATAGCCTCTTATATCTCACTGCCACTAAACCAAACATCATGTATATTGTTAATTTCAATTCTAGGTTCATTGAGTCTCCAAAAGACTCACATTGGCAAGTTGGAAAAATAAATTTGAGATACATTGTTAAAACAAGAGGATATGGCATATTATACACCAACACTAGTAATGATCTTTTGGTTGGATATACTAACAATGATTTTATAGGTAACATGAATGAGAAGAAAAATACTTTGGGATATGTTTTCCATCTTGGCTCAGGTATGATATCATGGGCATCCAAGAAGCAACCCATTATCGCAATCTCATAAGCCAACGCAGAGTATGTAACAACAACTTGTCAAGCAGTTTGGCTACGTAGAGTATTGGGTGATCTACAACAAGAACAAGAGGGAGAAAATCCATGATATTGTGATAACAACTCAATAGTAGCTTTATAAAATGACCATGTATTTCATCAGAAAAGAAAGCACATTGGAATGAGATATCACTTCATTAGAGAGATTGTAAACAATGGAGAATCTACTTGGAATCTTGTAAATCAAAAGATCAATTCACTGACATATTCACAAAACCATTAGAAAGATAAGTATTTGATATTCATAGAGAGAATTTGTGTTGTAAGTCTAGTTGAGAAGTCTTAGAATAACAAGTGATAATGCCATGATTATATGCACATCGATGCCTTTTCAAGTGAATAGTTAGTTGTTGTAATTAAGAGGGAGTGTTAAGTATTATTACTCTTTTGCATGTAAATGCATGCAAAGGCTTAATCTAGGAAAGAGTTTAGTATGCATGTAAGATCTAAAATTATTTAGAGTGGGTATTATTATCATACTAAGATCCTTTTAGAGGATCTCTCCATAAGATTTTTTGTCTAGTTATACTTATGTTCCCAAACAATCTCAATTCAGAGCCATAGCCCTATTGTATAGCTTGTGTGAGTTATTTGTGTGGTTAATCTTGGTTTATTGTAGCCATAGTTGTTGTAATGTTCTCATATCACCATAAAAAAACAAATATGATACAACACCCATTTGTTCTACAAATGAAAGCTTAAAGGATTTTACAAGGAAAAAATACATGGTTTAAATCAGTTCCATAGACTTAAGAAGTGGATGCAAGCAATAAAAAAATTCCCAAATTCAAAATGGGCATGGTCACCATTTTGTAGGTCATTCCTCATCCTAGTTCTTCAATCTTGGCATGTCATCAACTCTCATTCAACCTTTCCCATGCTACAATAGTCGCATGCCTTTCCTCTTGTTTATAATTTTTAGAAATAGGTGTTGGGACCTATAGAGATAAGCACTAAAAACCAATGGATTTGAATAGGTTCAACATATATACTAACTAACTACCTAGGTAGTTATGTTATTTTACCACAACGGAAACCAAGAAAAGGACATAAAAATAGGAAGTTACAAGCTTGGGAGAATATATATGCAAAAAAACCTCAAGCAAACACTAGTCTAGGAGATAAATATAGCCAATAAATCTCCTAAACATTAATTAAACAATCTCTAATTATAACAATTAATATGAATTACACCTACCCTTTGTGCCAATAAATCTCCTAAAAATCAATTAAACAATCTCCAATTATAACAATTGATATGAATTACACCTACCCCTTAGGCATTCGGTATATATTTCATCTTTAATATCATATATATTACAAACTCAAATATAATTTCTCAAAATTATCTAGCATATATTTAAAACATAAAATCGTAATATTAAACTTACCAAAAGAAAAAATAAATTTCATATCTATATATATATATATATATATATATATATATATATAATATCTCATTATGTTATGTTTACACAGCATTACTTAAGTGCAAGAAAAAATAATTTATACAGATCAAATATCATTCAACAAACATTATATCAATACTAATTTAAAATAAGATACACGGTATAAACAAAAGCTATAAATTTTCATTATACAATAAAGTACACAATTATTTTTCATATACATGTTTCCCTTTTTCAATATTTTTAATGCCCATTAATTTATTGTGAATAAAAATATAAATGTCATATATTAAATTATTGAATTCATTCTCATTATTAACTTTATATAGCATATCAAAATATAAATGTCATATATTGAATTCATTCTCATTATTAACTTTATAGAGCATATCAAAGATATACATGAAGATATGTTTGAGATTGTATTAAATTACAATACACAATAATGATATATGATTTTCTAAAAAATGTATGTGTTTAAGTGTACAATATATTTGTTTCATGCTTTAGTTATTTTGTATTTTTCAATTATATCAATTTAAAAATAGGTAATAAAATATGGTCAACACATCAAATTCTCATTTAATAAATTTAAACATAATTGACATTAAACTTTCATTTAAATATAAATATTCATAATTAACATGAAAATAAAAACAATTTAATATACAAAAATATAAATGAAAAGAAATAATATATAATTTTAATAGTATATTTATCCTCAACCTTAACTTGTTGATAAATTTGTTGCTTCATCTAAAGAGGCTCCTTGAATAGGAGTAGCAGTACCTTCCTCTTTTGAAAATCTGAAAGTGGCCAAATTGATATCACCTAAACATAAGCATAAACATGGAATTAGCACATTGAGTATACAATTACAATTGTAATTTATTTTTATTTATTTATGTATTTAAACTATATAAAAATAACAATTACCACATTAAAAAAAATTATAAATTTTCAAAAACCCATATATTTGAATAGAAAACTTATATATGTAAATAAAAATTAAAATAATTTACATCAAATAAATAAAGAGAAATTGAAATAAATTTTATCAAATAAATAAATATAATAAAATAAAATTACAAAAACAAATAGCAACTTTGAGATCAATATAAGTGTATGAGATTAATAACAAGTATAAAATCAATGTAAGTGTATGAGATCAATATAAGTATATTATGTGTATTATTTGTCATTAAAAAAAATAGATTCATAAATTTTGATGTATTATTTGTTATATACTTTTTTTTTAAGTTTAGTAGGATTATATCTTCACTATGTCTAATATATTATTCAGAGAATCGAACCAATAACTTCACATCAAAAAATACCTTAACAAAATACTCAATCACCATCTATCCAAAACCCATAAACATTTATTATACATTTATAAAAATTATCTTATTAAAAAATAAATTTAAAAATTAATAATTAATATATATATATATATATATAATTATAATTATAATTTAATTCTTTAGAAATACTCTTATAAAAAAATATGCATTCATGTTAATCAGGCCGATTGAGCTAAATCCCCAACAATAAATGCGAAGGGCGTTCCACTTAAGCCATGAGTTGAGCCAATAACGAAGAAAACCAGGTAACCAGTTGGCTCTTGTCTCTCATATGTGCTTAATTTGTGATGTTATTTACTGATTTCCAACCAATTACCTCAAAGTAATAATGGTATTTAATGTTTTATGAATTATTTAAATTTTGAAATTATTTATAAATATTTATAATTATTGTAAATTAATTTTAATTTTTGGTTTATAAGTATTTAAAGATATTAAATTTTTTAAAACGTAAATAAAAAAGAGAGTTTATTGTAAGTAAATTTTTATACATTTGTTAATTAAATTTAAATATCATTCTAAAATATAATGGTTACAAATATAAATTATTTTTTAAATTTATATAGTAAAATATATTTTAATTTATAACTACAATTTATATTTTATATATATTTCACATCTTTATATAAGAATATTTTTCTAATTATATGTTTAAATTATTATTATATATATATTGAATCAATGATTAGGTTTGGTTTGATGATTAGGTCCGGTTTGAGTTCGAATTTTTTAATAGGGTTCTGATGAGGTTCCCCATTAAGTTCATATATATATAGAGAGAATAAGAAATCAACACCAATAAACATCAAAAATGAATTTTTTTATAGGGTTCCGATGAGGTTCCCCATTAGGTGTATATATATATATAGTAAGAAACCAACATCAATAAACATCAAAAATGCTATCGCCAAGATAGAAACTACAAAGATAAATTACAAGCTTAAATTGTGATATGAATTCATGAGTTTTGATTTATGGATTTGGTCAATCGCTTTGAATTTTGATGAAGTTCGCTAAACCTCAAAACTTTTTTAAAGTTCGCCAAAATTTAAACCTCAAAATTAAAATTCGACTAACATTATGATTTACATAATTTTAAATCTATTCAATTTTTTATTTGTATTATTTTTATTTTTTTAATTCAACCAATATTATGTTTTAT
The DNA here is from genome assembly GCA_031772625.1 of Pinus tabuliformis. Classification (NCBI taxonomy): domain Eukaryota; kingdom Viridiplantae; phylum Streptophyta; class Pinopsida; order Pinales; family Pinaceae; genus Pinus; species Pinus tabuliformis. The sequence continues at coordinate 430,307,069 of CM062814.1, read as the reverse complement.
TATTATTATTTTTTATCTAAACTATCATTTTACTGTCATTATAACATATTTTCAATCTCTCAATAATAAACAATTTCCTTTAAACATGTACTCACTAATTAATTTTAAAAAGTGTTCACCTTGGAAAACATCATTTTATTCAAATGGTTAATATATTAAATGAACTAACACGTAACCAATCTTCATTTTATACCATAATTAACAAGGTTATTATTATTAAGTATGATGTTTCATATTATCATACTGTATTATAATAATAGTAAGGTCGTTATAACCAAGCTATCACATATATCACATAACCTTAACTATATACATATTTGTTAGAATAAGTTTACTATAATTTTATATTATAATATACATTATATTATGATACTAAATAAATTAATTACTAAATAAATAAATTAATTAATAGTAGTAATAATTTCCATTAAAATATATATTCAAATTATAGTAAATATATCTTATGCTCAAATTTCGTCAACTTATTTGTCGCGTTGGTAATACATAATACATAATTCTCATGACCAAAAATTTCAAAACTAATGACGAATATTAAATATGGAATGTGAAATGCAATGTACTAATAAATAATAAATATTAATACCGTGAATTAATAAACATTATTTATTTATTTAATATTATTTTTAACAAATTAAGAAGTGTTTTATAATATAGTATGGAGTAGATGTTGGAGTAGTAAAATGTTGGAGTGATGTTTAAGATGAAATTTTAAATTAAAAAAAAATAATAATAAAAAAAAAACATGTTGATCTAATTAAAAAATGAAAAGTAAAAAAAAATATAATAATAATTTTGTTTTTAATTGATAAAACCAATCTAGGTCTATTTTAATTCTGGATCTATCAAGTGTAGAGAGGGATCTATTTTAATTACTTATTGTTTATAATTGTTAATATAATTAGGTTAATACATTAATTTAATTTTATATTGAAATTATTTCTTCTTAGTGATCTATTTTAATTACTTATTGTTTATAATTGTTAATATAATTAGGTTAATACATTAATTTAATTTTATATTGAAATTATTTCTTCTTAGTTTATTAGGCTTTTTTAGTCTTAGTTTAGTCCTTAATTAATCTTTAGGGTTTGGTATTAATTTACTTTTCCAAAAATTTAAATAATAAAATAATAATTTATTAAAACATATTAATATTAAATTATATTAATTAAATTAATTAATGATTATTTCAGCCGACAGTATATTGTTCTAAAATTTATCCTCATCACTATTTATTACTTCTTTGTTGCTCTTCTGTTATCATCATTCTCATATCCTGATGATGGATCCCGGTTGGGATTTGAAACGTTGGTACAAAAATGTTAAAAGTGTGGATTCTCCGGTCAATGATTCAAAAGGATCAAATCTCTCAAGTTTGCAAACTTATTTTTTGAGTGTAAAACTTGAGGAAAGGTTTGCACCGAGATTTGATCCCTCTTGGCACTCATAGATCCGAGTTTAAGATGGATCTAGGTTGGTTATATAATACTATATAATATCTATATTTTTATGTGTCTCTTTTTTATTCTTACTCTCCATCTCACTCACCAAACATGCACACTCTCTCTCCATATCTATCTCTCTCTCTTCCCCTTCTCTCTCCCTCTCTCTCTCTCCTCTCTCTCTTCCCTCCTGCTCTCCTTTCTCCCTCACTCTCTCTCCACCTTTCTTCGTGTATGTCTTTCTTCTTCCCTCTCTCTCCCCCCCTCCAATTCCATCTCTCTCCTTCTCTCTCTCGAGTCCTCTCTCTCTTCCTTCCTCTTTGTCATTCTCTCTCCCTTTGTCTCTCACCTCCCCCCATCACTCTCTCTCTCTCTCTAACTCCCTCCCTCTCTCCTTCTCTCTCTCCCCTCCATCTATGTGTCTCCCCCTCTCACTTCCCTTTCTCTCTCTATCTCTACTCTCCTCTTCTCTCTCTTCCCTCCTCTCCTCTCTCCCTCTCTCTCTCCCCATATCTCTCTTGTCACTCCCTCTCACCACCTCTATCTCTTTATGTATTTGTTCTTTCCTCCCTCTCTCTCCCCCTCCAACTCCATATCTCTCTCTCCATCTCTCCTTCTCTCTCCCTTCCTCTCTCTCCCTCTCTCCTTCTCTTTCTTCCTTCCTCTCTCTCTCTCTCCGCCCTTAGCTTTCTCACTATCTCCCTCCCTCTCACCCCCTTCTCTCTCTTATATTTGATTCCATGATATTATGTTTAAAAAAGTATCTAAATTAAAAAAACTCAATTGGTTGTAAAATATTAAACGTATATTTTGAATCAGTCATCTCAAAGAAAATACAATAATGAAAAACTTAAAACAATCATGCACTATCTTTCCTCTATCATTGTTAGTCGATTTGCTTGCTCTCATCACTTGGACTCTTAGTTACCCTTAGTTAAGATGGATCTATGCATGTTCTTACTAATATCATTTATATTATATAAATTTCACATCTTTATATTTAACAGTATTCTCATTTTTAATGTTATTAAAACCTTGATTTAATTTCTATGGAAATCTTTTCAGTAGTCTTGAGGATAAAGGGTTTAGATATATATCTCAAAAGTAATTATAACATTTTTCCTTTTAGATTTAATTAAAAAAATGCTATAAGATTAAATTAAAATAAAATATTTATAAAATATTTTGATTGTGAAATAAGTTATGTTTCTTGGGCATGTGGCTTTGATAAGCCATGGTATTGGCCCATGGTATTATAATAAAGCCTATTTACATGTTAATAATAGCCAAGGTAAAGTGTGGGTGAATATACATTATTAACAATTGTGTCTTTATATTACTTTTAACTTTTCATTTACTACTTTTCATTTTTTTTGTATTACTTTCAATGTTTTATTTTTTACACCTACACACCGATGTTGACATTGGATTAAATTTGTTAAATGTTAAATATTTACGCTTTAAATGTTAAATGTTAAACATTTAGACTTGACATCTACCCCACACTAGGTTGTAGGGGGGCATTATAGATAATCTTTTCTAAAAAAAAGGAAATACTCACAAGGCTCAAAGCCAATACAAATAATATTTATAGGCACAAGGTCATTACAACAATAATTATCAAGGTATTATAGCTCATCACGTCAATAATAGGGATTTAAACCTTAGTGGTGAAAATAACACTGAGTCCAACCACCCAAAATTACCCAAGATAACCCCAATTGACAAAACATATAGCTAATAAACATATAAAAACTTTAAAAAGTTAATTAATAAACATATATATATTACCATGCCCATGAACATAGAATAAACATTGATGGTGATGGGGTGTACTGTTAAGTCACTCTGTGATAGGAAGTGTACTGTTAAGTCACTCCGTGATAGGAAGGTCATCAAATTAAGGGAAAAAATCAAGTCATGTTAAGGGCTGGTGTGACCAATGCTAGGCTTGGTGCAATCCCCGGATGATTTTGACATCTTTGATGCCCTAGGGTCGCAGTTTCTCAAGCCACAGGTCAAGCTTGATTATTTTGACAGCTTAAATGCCCCTGGATCGGTTTCTCAAACCATGGATTAAACTTGATGTAATCTCTAATAACTCAAACCACTCAACAAACAAACAAACAAAAAAACTATTTTACCATATTATAAATTAAAATATTAATTCTTATTAATATTATTATATTTCAAAATTTCATATATATATAAAATCCAAAGTTTAAATAATTTTATACTAGTTTATTTCTTTACTCGTAATTTATTACAGAATTAAAAATAAACCAATTTTAAATCAAATAATTAAGAAAGAAACATTTAATTTGATGTAGTTAAACGAAAAAAATGCATTGAGGGAAAAAAATATTTACCAACCTATAGGAAAAAGTTATTAAAGTCAAATTTCTTATCATTTTTCGAAAAAGGTTATGTTAGGTTGTGTTGTGTCAATAATTAAAAAGCTCAAATTATTGATAAAAAGTCACTAAAGAACTCAAAGCAATTAAATAAACTAACAAAATCTATTTTACCATATTATAAATTAAAATAATAATTTATATTAATATTATTCTATTTCAAAATTATATATATATATATATAAAACCAACGTTAAAATAATTTTATACTAATATTATTCTATTTCAAAATTATATATATATATATATAAAACCAACGTTAAAATAATTTTATACTAGTTTATTTTTTTAATCATAACTTATAACAAAAATTAAAATTAATCAAATCAAATAATTAAAAAACAACATTTAATTTGATGTAGTTAAACGAGAAAAATGTATCAAGGAAAAATAATATTTACCAACCTATAGGAAAGAGTTACTGAAGTCAAATTTCTTATCGTCTTTCGAAAAAGGTTCTTGTTAAGAAGAATGCGAGGAACTAATATGCTAGATTGTGTCAACAATTAGAAAGCTCGAATTATTGACAGAAGTTTGACAGACTGCCAACAACCGTGGGTATCCAATGGCAAAAGAAAACTGTCGATAAAGTAAAAACTCGTGAAGGAAAAAAGTAGTAAAAGTGTTGACAAGGTGAAAACTCGTGAAGCAAAAATAAAATGCAAGTGTTAATAAAAACAAACCATTGGTAGGTGAAAATCCAACTAATTAAGACTAGCAATTGCAGAGTGCAAAGGAACACAGAAAGATTAAAAAGAACAAAAGCACATGGTAAAAAATTGAAATGCCAGCAGTGGCAAAATCCATAATGATCCATATCATTATGGGACATTCAAAACCATAATACAAATTTCTGCGAGCACTTACAATACCTTATGGAGTTCCTAAAATGCCCAATCAACTCCCTTTCTTTACGATCTCCCTTCCTTGCAAGAAGTTGCCAAAACGATAAATTCCATGGATTATTTCTCATTTCGGTACACGATGGCTCGAGGCAGATTCTCTGGTTCTACGTGTAAGTTTTGCCACTTATCTGTTTTTTTTGCAGTACTTGTTGTGCTCATGATCGGAGTAAAGGACGAGAGAGATTTTTGAGACAGTTGGCACCATGGTGGATGGATGGCAAAGATGATGGGTTGGTTCACTCTGCTTTTGATGTGCATGTTTTTCGTTTCAAATGATGTTATTGGTGTTTATGAGAAACTATGCAAATTTGGTTCAGGATTGTTTTTCTTATTCAAGTGGTTTTATTGTTGGATTTCAGTCATGCATGGAATGATTCTTGGGCTTCAAAGGACCATCAACTCTGGTACCTAGCCATGTTGCTTGTAACTTTTGTGTGTTACATTGCAACATTTTCATTCTCAGTATATGTCTTCTACTGGTTCAGTCCTTGGGGCCATGGGTGTACTTTCAACACATTCTTTATTACTGTCACAGTAATTCAGGCATTTCTATTTGCAATTGTTGCATTACATCCTTCTGTCAATGGAATCCTTCTGCCAGCTTCAGTAATCTCACTCTATTGCACATACTTGTGCTACAAGGGACTGGCAAGTGAGTCGAGGGAGTATATTGAATATTGCAATGGTATAATTGCAGGAGGTCAAAATGACGATGGGAAAGGGAAAACTTATATTTATAGGGGCGATGGCATAATTAGAATGGTTACAACAATTTTGTCACTTGTGTATTCTACAGTAAGTGTTGGTTCTAACTCAAGTAAATTGACATTTGAATCTGCAAGAGATTAGCCTGTTTCCGAGAAGACCCCTTTGCGCTTGTACGCATTTGATCATGAGAAGCAGAAATATGAAAGCAAACCTGTCTCATATTCATATTCATTGTTCCATCTTATATTTGTTGTTGCAAACATGTATTCAACGATGATTTTGATTGGATGGAAAACAACAACTGCTTCTACTTCAATAATAAAATCCAACGATGTGGGTTGGCCATCTGTTTTGGTGTGCATCTCAATGGAGTTGATAACAGCAGCTCTCTATATTTGGATTGTGTTTGCCCCAATCATCTTTCCTGATAGGGATTTTTCTTAACCTGTGTTTGGAAGACCATGAAATTTGTACTTTAACAAGAGGCTTAGCTCAAATTTTGTGTATTACTGAGTTGTTTTAAGAATGCGATGAACTTTTTCATATAATATGTTATTTTGGTTGTCCATTATGATTGAGATATTCAATTTGTCAGTATTCTGGTCTTGCAAGGTTAGCATATGGTCTGGAGGTGAGAGAATTCTGGAGCAATTAACTGGGTTTAGTGACTCAGTTAACGGGGAGTTTATCATCTCAAGTTTCTATCACAGTGTCCTCCGAAGTATGGGAGCCAATCATATAATCAGGGTTGAACCATTGACAGAGGAACAAAGTTGGGAAATGTTCTGCTATTATGCCTTTCGAGGTTGTGAGGAAATCGATTAAGTGGAGGAAACTGCCATGTCTGTCGCTAAGGAATGCAAGGGGCTTCCTCTTGCTATTAAGACCATTGCAGTAGCAATGGTAGGAGAAGGAGATCATCGACAGTGGAGGCTTGCATTGGATCAGCTTAGAAATATAGACAAAAAAAATTATTTGACTCGTCCACAAGCAAAACAGAGTTGTTCGCGAAGCTAAGATTGAGCTACGATGCTCTGCCTCTATGTCTTCAACCATGTTTTCTTTGTTGTGCTGCTTTGCCAGAAGACGAGGAGATCGATACATAATATTTCATACAACTCTAGATTGTTGAAGGATTACTGGGGAGTGCCACTACCAATAGGATATCCTCATACGTAGAAGAGATTGGGCGACATTACTTGAATATTCTTATTCTTCTTTGGACACTAAAATGGGTAAGTCCAATTGTGTGGCATATGAAACACTTGAATTGCTCAAGTCTTTCCTCTTCCTTGACTGTGAGGTTCACTACTCATGATTACCCTTCTTGCTGGAACCATTTCCGTTTCCCTTTCTTGTATTACTGATAAGGGAAAGATTGTCTTCTCCTCATTTCCCATTGTGTTTAGAATCCTCCTAAGCCTCTTCCTGGATGCAGTCATCCCAAAGCCTCTCAAAATTGAGAAGGTTCTCTTGAGTGCAAATACCCTTGACAAATGGATCCCAAGGCTTTGAGAATCCATTCAATGCCACATTAACAATTTTTGCATCATCCACCTATTCCCCTACTATTGCAAGTTGATCACGTAGTTGAATGATCCTCATGAGGTAGCTACTAACATTGTTAGATCTTGACATCTGCATGCATATGAGTTTGTTCTTCAAGATCATCTTCTTGTTCATGTTGTTACTATGGAATAAATCCACTAGATCCTTGAACATTTATCTAGCTTATTGCTTCTCAAATAAGTGAGGGACCAAATGATCCTTCACTACATCCATGATTACCCACTGGGGTCTAATGCCCTTCTCCTCATGAATCACTAATTGCAATAGGTCTATCGGAAGGAATTACCTTGTCAACAATCTCCCACATGTCTTTTTCCTTCAAAAGAAAGGTGACTCTTACCTTCCAAGACAAGAAGTTTGAAGCTCCATCCAACCTGTCTTCAAACCTTAAGACTTAATGCTACTATTTCTAGATCTGAACCAAAAAATTACACCTTATTCCTTCAAGTACGCATGAGAATTTTACTGTTGGTTTATAGATCTGCTAAGATCTCCTTGCAAATCTAACAAATTCACTGCAATCTAAGGGATCATATGCCAATCAATTCGATTAGTATAGTCTCCTTCATAGAGTGTAAGCTCTATACCATGTTGAATTTCCTAACCTCGGTAAATTGGAAATTTACTTCCTCATAATTTCCTTGTTGTTAACTAGTTTAAATTATAGCTTACTAAATAAAATGCACTACTTGGATTTTTAACTAGTAAATATTTATAAAAAAAAAAATGGCAAAAGAAAATTAGCCAATTTCAACACATGCACACAAAAAAAATTTACCCTTCAAATCTGCTATTCATTAACATAATATCTCAGCATACAAGGGCTCCCTTACCCAAAAATGGAAAACAAAAAATAAACACAAGCTACAACAAACTTCTGGAAATTAATTGGACACATGTACGACCTATACAACCCTCCAAAAACCCCTAAATCGCCCAATAGACCTATTGCTACTATACAAACTCGCACATCACCTGTATAAATTGTACAACCGCACTATACGACTATGTTGTATGGCTACCTCTTGGCCTATTATATGGCTATGATAAATGGCCCAATTGTGCCCTCTCTACCCCTCGACTTGACCTATATAGACTCAGCCTCCACTGGATCAAGTTGTTGGTTCATTTCTCTATTGCTAATCATTTTTTTTGTCTTTCCCAAAGTGAACATAATGAAGTTTCTTTTTCACTCATTGTGTTTCTATTGAGTCACTATATTGTGTAACTGAATCACTCTCTATGTGTTCTTCTTGTCTTTCTACTTCACCTAGCCTTTCCTTTTATAATATTGAGTTATTGACTAAATCAAGTCTCCATAACCCTAATCTCTCAATGAATTCATCGTTGAGATTAATTCCAACTCAACGATATACATTCATCTAGTTCACTAATATAAAAAAATTTACATTTTTTAGATATTAAAATTATTTTTATAAAAAAGAATTTTACTTTCATAATTCTTGTAATTTAAGTGAATTGCTAAGGTTGAGACTTTAGACAACTTCAACGCATCTTGAAACTTAAACATGTGTCGAAGTTCCTATCCAATGCTACAAACATCAACAAGGACATAAGTTGTCTAGTGAAAAAAATGATGAGCATGCATTTACTAATAGTGTATTGCAAAAGAACCCACCAAAAATGCATTTAAATGTCCATAATGGCAAAGAACAACTCATGCAAAGCTTAGTACATTGATTCTAGTACTGGTAGGCATTGTTACCCACCAAAATGGGTAACCCCTAGAAGAAAACTTTTCTCCTATTTTGGATAGCCAATCGGCCAGAAACCCTACACATTAGGTTGATGATGATGATATGCTAGCTCCTCCACCATCTGCACCAATCACTACATCTCTCACCATCCAACATTCCTCTTGGAGGTGGGCTACCACTCAACAAGTACTTTGATCATTTTGCAATTTGGTGCTTTTACTTAGTGTTTTGGGCATTTAGTATGGAGAAAGGGGTGATCTAGATGATTGACTATTCTTGATTGTAAATATGTTCTCACACCTTACCAAGGGGGTTAAATTTTAGCCCTTGTCTAATGGGACCTCTCTTAAGACCTTACTGTTATAGGAGGGGTACTAGTTGGAAGACCTAGATTGAAATAGCGCGTTCATTCTCCCTTCGCCATACTTAACACTTTTCATGTCACATTATAATCCCTTGTACCATCTTTATTACTTGGGTTCAAGTTTCAACGTGTCATTGGTTCATTGGGATTGGGCACTTTCGTATCCACATCCTTGAGTAGGGCCAAGAAACATTGCCTCGGAGGTTGATGTTGCTAAAAGAATGGAAAAGTATAATATTGCCATAATGAAAGAAAAAGAAAACTAAAATGTAAAAGATGGCCAAGACATAAGTTAGCACGTGGGAAAAAGCCTAGCATGAGATCTACTCTCGTCATTAGCCATCACTTGGTTCCTGAGCACTTGATGCTCCATCTCCTTAAAAGGAACCCTTGCATGTCCCAACCCTGATGGGTAATAAATTGTCTCATCTTAAAATGGTAAATTAAATTGTATGCCATAAAGAGCAAGCTTAGACCCTTGAGCTATGCACAAAAATACACTGCATTATCAATAAGAAGTAAAAGGTGTACCAGAGGGGTGAAAAAATCAGGCTGAGTAAGGTAACTCATGCATCCATAATTTCTCCATCCATTACATCTATACACTAAGGATATGGAATCTTATCAGTTGGTCCCATGACCATGGCATTGGGCCATGTTGACCACTACGTGTCAATGACCCATAGCAATACACTCTTTTTTCGCAAAAGGGATAGCGCCTGATTGATGTGTTCACGTGTACAACTATCATCATGAATTTCACTTCCAAGATGTTATGTAAACCCTTTCTACATGTGTATAATGTAAATAATCTCAGTAGATCTATGTCGTGTATGTAATTGCCTAGGTAAACCTACTTTTCCGGTGACGATCTACATTCCGGGAGGTTTTTTGTCTCAACGATCCATTCATGGATGGTCGGCAGAGTTTTCCTTCAGCCTTACCCCAAAGCTGGAATGGATTTTGTCATCGGGATCTTAGGCAAGTCCTCGTGTTCTAGATCAAGTCTATGTAAAAATAATTTGGGAATAATCCTAACTATTTGGTTAGGTTATTTTATTACAAATTGCTTGGTTTGCTGGATTATATTTGTGTCGCAGAAATGGGTAGTCTATGAGGGTCTAGTACAAATGGGCTTTCCCCCTTGAGATGTAAAAAATATCAAAATCATGATGTAAAGTGTCTTGAGGGTTGAAAAATAATTTATCCCCTCATAGGTTAATTAATAAATTTTCTGGCCAAAAATTAATTAAAATCCTAACCCAAAAATTTAACTAATTCTACATCCTAGGTAAATTTAAATTCTCCAAAGGCAAAATTCGTCGATCCTTAAAAGATAAATTTTAAGAGGTCCAGGCACTAAAGTTAATTAATTATTTTGATAAATTGTAAGCCTTTGATCCCGGGGTTAAGTCAAAGTCAAAATTTTGGGGAAATTAATTCAAAAAATTAATTTTTGAATTAATTAAAATGCATTTAATCGAAAATTTCAAATTTCCCCAAATATTTAAATATTTTGACAGATGAGCTTAAAAGAAATTTTAATCCTCATCAACGGTCGAGATTGCTTTGACGAGGATCACTCGAACTAGCCATTAGAGGATTATCTTTAAATAAGAAGTCATTCATCAGTCAATTCATCCGACCTTTGAGTTGTGTGCTAAGCGAAAAGCTCTTGTGTAATCTTTTTCTAAATAATAAAGAAAGACTTTGGGGTTAATTTTCGCCGGTGTTACTCTTCATGGAAATATCGTAAGAGGTGTCGTTTTCATGTGTAAATTTTTTTTAGCCATTGATGATGGCTTCTGAAGAGTGATTTAAGTACAGGTATCTTGCTCAATCATTGGGGTTTAAGTGATAATTTAAATTTTGAATGTAATAGCAAGTATCTCTATTTATCTGAATTTTATTAACATTTTCTCACTCTATTTTGATGGCTGGATTGAGTTTTGCAGGAAAATCTTGATTTTTAGATCATCGGGCATTCGGGAAAGATTTCAGTTGGACCAGCCAACTCTCGATCCGTGTTTTCTAAGAGCCCAACTTAATTTGATCTCGGCTTTATCATAAGATTTTTATTGGTGATGCATGAAGGGTTTTGAGCTAAGCACCTCTTTTAAAATTTAAAAATTTAATTTTCTATGTGCAAAATTGATGAATCTGGCTGTTGAGAGCCTTAGATATCAAATCTGGGAGCAGAGTTGGACTCACACTCCCCAGATCTGATAAATCTGCCATTCTTGTGCATAGATCTGTATAAAAAAATTGGGTTTTCTGACTTGGGTTTCTGGGGTTTTATTTATTTTTTGTATATCTGGGTTATGGGTATTTTTGTTTTCAGGTACAGGTTGCAGATATGAAGGTATTAGTTTGATTTGAGGCCAGATCTAGGCCCTGGAGGGTAAGATCTGGCCTCAAAATCATTTTTGCAGGAATATTATCCAACATTTTGCAATCCAAGGGTTTTAAAAAAAATATGGAAGAAATAATTTTACAGGGGTTTCACTAATAAATCTGAAGCATAAAAATACATTGGTGTGAAATTCGTTTTTCTAGGTTTATCTTGAGTTTTGGGCTACAGTTTCTTTGTTGCCTGGGGTTTTCTAAATAGAAAATTTCGAATTTGTTTTTATTGTCTACATCTTGGGGTTTTCTAGAAATTTTAGATTTCTTTACCCTTTGCCCAAACCCTCCTCTCTGATGCCCGAATTTGCATCCTCCTTTGCGTGCTTGCAAACTTTCGTTGCCTCTTCAAAATCGTAACCCTCTATACTCGCCCTCCTCTCCATCTGTGTATTTCCTTCTCCGATACGCACGTCCAAACCCGCAAGCTCCCTTCCTCGCTGCTCCTCGCTCGAGCTTTGTCTGTTGCCCGTCGAGCAGATCTCATCTCCCCGTCGTCGAGCCCTGCACAACACGCACAAAGCAAGCCTTTCGACCTTTTTTTCACTTGTGTATTATGTATGCATATGAGTTATATTAGGTTTGATTTTTATTGCTTTAGTTTGTGCGTTAGGGTTTATTTGGCTTCTCTCTTCTTTTTCTTTTCTTTCAATTTAAATTTTGTTTGATTCTCCATTCTTTTGATTAAATTTTTATTTCATAAAAAATAAAAATCTAAAACATTTAGAAAAAAATTAAAAAGCTCTTTGTGACATTTGTTTTTTTTTTTTCATATTTTGATTTTTTATTTTTACAAAATTAAAAATCATAAAAATTTCTAAAATTAAAAAATAAAAAATAAAAAAATCCAAAAAAAAAAAAAATTTGTGACTTTGGGATTGAGAATAAAATAAACTAAAAAGGGATTTGCACTTTTACATTTAATATTTTAATGTGGCCTACGGTCCATTAAAATTGTAATTTTTAACCCTTTGATTCATTTTAATTTCGTCGCATTAAAAGATTTTGATTTCTTCATTTGCCACATTCGACTAATTGCCTAAGAAATAATTAAAATACTAATTTAAAGTACCTTGGTGGTATTTGGTGATTAGATGCATTTTTTTTATTTCTCTATTGTCAAGGTGTGATAAATGTTTAAAAAATCATATTGACTGTTGGAGAAAGATTATTTTTCTAGATTCTCTTGCATGGTAGAGTTTTGGGCGTTTGCATTTGATTGTTCATGATTGTCATTATTCGTCACATTTGTAGATTGCTCTGGATAACTTGTTTTTACTTAATCTATGGTTAATCGAATACTAAAGCACTGGTCTATAATCATTTATATCCTGTGGATGTGTCTTGTGTTTAATCTATTCATCTCAATTAACCAAGATTTGTCCTCAATTCATCAGGTTTTCCATCTTCAAGTCTCCTAGAGCATGTGTTCCACAGGTTTTTCTCATTCATTCACCTTAGGGACAACCCCACTTGACTTGTCTAGGAGAGAATTTAAACGGAGTAAGGATTAGAGTGACAGCCCTTACTCTGAGCATTGTCACGATGCTTATACACTTTGTGCGACAATAGACCACAAAGTCTTTCCCCTCCATTTCCACTCACTTACACCACCACATATTGATTGAAGGGCTAACTTTGGAAATGTCACTTAAGTCTTTCCCCTCCATTTCCACTCACTTACACCACCACATATTGATTGAAGGGTTAACTTTGGAAATGTCACTTCCCCTTGGGAACCTAATAGGGTTGACTACTTAGCCACCCCTACAAATGGTAAGGAACAATTATACGGGACTTGGTCTCATTAGATATTTGAAGGTGATCCCAATTTGAAGTATTAATATGCCTTTAACACTTAAGTATGGTTCACTTAGATGCATTTATGATCTCAGTTTCTAATGAATGGTTCCTTTCACTTGAGTTTAAGTTGGTTCTCTAGGTGGTCCAGAGCAACAGAGACCTTGAGGGCGCCTTATTCCACATGATTCTCTGGCTATATACGACATTCCAGAGAGCATGATGACTTGGCAAATGTAGTATTGCCCACTTTTGGAAGAGTATTGGGCCTCTTGATGACTTAAGCAGTTCACATAATCCCAAAGCAACCCTAGGATCCAGAATGTTGGGCTTCTCTTGGCTAGCATGGAGGATTCCTAATGATGTACCAATGGACACAACATGCCCCCAGGTTGACCTTGACACTACTTGATGGGCATGCCATGATCCACGCGTTGAAGGAAATGTAATTAGGTTCGATCTTCATAAATGTACTTTTGATATTTGTATTTATTCAAGAAAAGAAATATTATTTTTATAATATATGTCAATGAGTTTCTTGCTCACTGAAGTAGGTCTAGCACATGTTAAAGTGTTATAGGTAAGTCAAAAGGTCAAAATAATTATGGTAAAGACCTCAAGGGTATGTTACATTGTGTATAAGAGTCAAAGAAGTCACCTCCAAGCAAAGTCAAGTCCCCTCCTATGCAAAGGCAATATCAAAGAAGTTCCCTCAAGCATGTTACACCACCAAAGAAGCCATCTGAAGCAAGCTCAACAAGTCGTCCTGCAAAATGTCCTCAAGTCGGCCTTCTAGTCAGCCTAAAAGGAGGGACGTCCTCTATATATAGAGGTTGTCCACTCCACCAAAACGCACTCACTTACATCTCTGAAATCTGCGAAGTAAAGAGGCAAGTAAAGGGTAACGAAGGACAAAGGAGCAGTCTCCAAGTGCAGCGAAGAAGGTGAAGCCTAGACCAACATCAAGAGGACTATGTCTAGGGAAGCTACAGTCACACGAGCGAGAAAAAGGAACGCTTCCTGCAATCATAACAATAGTAGTATGTCAACATCACATCTCCCATTTGTTTGGGCTAGAAAATAGGCCTAAAGGGCCTCCCACCCAAGCAAAGAAGTAAGGAAGAAGAGAAAAGGTAATAGGGTTGTTCTAAAGCCTATTACAACCACACGTGCGAAGAGAAGGAGGTTGTCTCTACCAGTATAATAGCCCTCTCATTACAGTGATACAAGTTCGTTCGTTGGTGAAGAGAAGAAAGGGATCATCATAAGGAAAGGGTCTCATCAAAGGTATTTCTTTTAGAGCAAGTGCAACAAGGTTTAGTAACAGTTGAAAGAAGAACGAAGTGTCGAAAGGAGGACGAAGTGCCGGAAGAAGAAAGTGTTAGGGAACAAAGCGCAGAAAGGAGGAAGGACTTGACTTGTGCTTGGAGGATATTCTTGTCAAGGGTCTAGGGTTTGGCATTGATCAATAAGAAGCTTCAATAAGAGAAACTTACTAAAGCGTTTTCCTTTCAAGAGAAGAGAGGTTTTGGCCCTGGTAGAGATCCAACATCTTGTGTTCTTGTTCTTATGTTTTGGTAGCAGATTGAGGAAGTACACACACATGCATTAATAAGAAGAAGAAGAATATTAAGCTAACAAGAAAAAGTAAAAACACTCCACAAATTGTTATCAAGTAACCAAGAATCACACTCCACTTATTTTCCCTAGATTCTTCAACGTGGTATTGGAGCTAAGGTGACACATCAAGGAAAGGGCAACTCAAGAACACTTATCAAGGAAGGACATCTACACGGTTGAAGCATCAAGCCTAGAAGTCTCAATCACTTCAAGGACAAGAAGGTATCCAATCCATCATTATCAAGGAAGTCTACATAGCAAGAAGAAGAGCCTTACATAAAGGCACCTAAAAAGAAGATCAGATTGAAACAGGACCTACATAAAGCTACAAGTCATCAAGCAAATTTCATCATCAAAGAAGTCCACTTGGAGAAGGCAACTTGAAGAACATCAAGATCTAAGGAAGGCAGTCCATCAAGTCTTCAAGGAGGAAGCAAATCCATTACATCTCGAAAATCTATCAAGTAAGTATATGTCCCCTTCTGAATATACATCAGTGTCTTTTTGCAAGGAAAGCAACAAATTGGTAGGTACCAATAACTTTCTTGCATGGAAGAAGAGGATTGATCTACTTCTCAAGGAGAATGAACTTCTAGAACATATCAAAGGGAATATCGCTATCCCTGCTAAGGAACAAACTCAAGCCTTAGCTATGTACAATAAGGATGAGACAAGAGCACAAAGGATTCTAATAGAATCAATCAAATATTCTCTCATTCCTTATGTCTCCAAATTTGAAACATCAAAAGAAATTTATGATAAGCTAATAGAGTTATTCTCGGTATCCACAACCAGAGAACTAATATCTCTAAGGAATGAATAGTACAAGATGAAGATAACAAAGGAAGGAATAGCTCCCTACTTCATGAAAATCTCTGAAATGAGAGATCAACTTCAAGAGCTTGGGGAAATCATGTCTAACGAAGAAATGACAATTGTAGTACTCAATGCTCTACCTGAGGATTGGGGCAACTTCACATCTAGCATATATGCCAAGAAGGAAGCAACCACACTCAGTGAAATGTGGTCTCTATGCAGGACAAAGGAAACCAAACTTAAAGCAAAGGAAGATGTGGGATCAAAGGAGCAAGCATTTGCTACCATGGCCAAGAGAAAGGGAAAATTTGGCAAATTTGGTCCACGAAGAACAAACAACAAAGACATGTCCAAAATCCAATGTTTTGGATGCCAAGAATATGGACACTACAAAAGGAATTTTCCTAAGCTTAAGAAGGACAACAACAACAAAAGGAAAAGGGAAGAAGCTCATGTGACTCAAGAAATGAAAGAAGAAAACAAGAAGCAAAAGAAGGAAGCTCCTCCGGATCTCTACTATGACTAGGTCAAACTCTTTACTTCAAGTCTTTTTTCAAAGTTTTGAGTAGGATAGGAGCATGTAGGAATAAAATAAAATTGCATGGCTAGAAACATCTTCTAGAATCTAGAAGCATGAAGTACATAGAGTTCTAGATACTAATGAAGATGTAGCATTTTGCAGGGAAAATTTTAAGAACCCCCCCTAAATTTATAAATATAATAAATGGGCGAATCTCCATGGTATATAGGAAAAATGGAAGGCGATTTTATCAATAATATAATATGTATATATAATTTTTTGGCGAATCTCTCACGAGGCATGGCGAATATTTTACTCAATTATAAAATATTGTAAGATCTTGGCAAGTCTTTCACTAAATAATAAAACTTTGTAAAGTCCTAGTGAATCTTAGCATAGGCTACATGCTGGTTTAATTCCCCCATTTAAATAGGCTACATTCCAGGTGAATACCATGGGTCAATACCATGTGCCATTTTGGTGAATACCATGGGTCAATACCATGTGCCATTTTTATTTTTATTAATTCTAATATTAGGGTTAATAATGGTTTTTTGCATGGTATTAATAACAATCTAGTCCATGGTATTTGTCCCATAGTATTTTGGCCATAGGTTTCACCTAAATATAACCCATTTTTTGAGTGTTCGTAAATATAAGGTGACTTATGGAGTAAATATAAAAAAATGTTTTATTTGTTTACCATACCTCTCGTTTATTTATATTTTTATTAATTTACCGTACCTCTTTTACAAATATGGTATTTGGCCCATAGGATTCACTTAAATAAAACCTCTTTCTTGAGCCTTCATAAATAGAACGAGGGTTATGGACTAAATATAAAAAGAGGTTTTATTTATTTACGATACGTCTAGTTTATTTATATTTTTATTTATTTACCATACCTTTTGAGTAAGTATAAAAAGACGTTTTATTTATTTACCATACCTCCACTTTACTTATATTTTTATTTGTTTACACCCTTACATGTATATAAGGTGACTTATGGAGTAAATATAAAAAATGTTTTATTTATTTACCATACCTCTCATTTATTTATATTTTTATTAATTTACCATACCTCTTTTATAAATATGGTATTTGGCCCATAGGATTCACTTAAATAAAACCTATTCTTGAAAATGGGCGAATGGATTCACTTAAATAAAACCTATTCTTGAAAATGGGCGAATGGAAGGTTGTAAGTCCTAATTTCAAGGGCTAAATTTACCTTTTTTACCCTCTCCCTTCAAATAAGGTGGGCTATTTGAGGTGATTTGTAAAAATGTACTATGATACAAAATATTCGCCCACTAAAAATTTAAAACCCCTTAATTTCGCCAAAGGGCGAACATTCGCCCCTAAAATTATCCTTGAGCATTTATAATGAGAATAAAAATGCATGGGTAGAAATATCTTTTAGAATATAGGAGCATGATAGATATAGCTCAAGATATTCATATAGAAGGAGGATACCTAGCATAGGACCTCATCCACTATGAAAGAAAATTGATCATGAATAAGAATCTTAGAAGATCTCCATCATCAAAAGGAAAGAAACATTTGCAGGGTAAGGGTCTTCAAGATCCTATGATGGAATCTTCAAAAGAAGATTCATGAATAAGAAGCAGATGTCTCATTGGGAATCCCATTCATGGGATTCAAGAAAAGGATGATATGCAGGCAAGATAAGATGAAGCAAGAAGGGCCACACCAAGGACAACCAAATGAAGCTAAGATGATCAAAGGAGAATCAAGATGAGGTATGTATGCATCAAAGTTTATTCATGTTATCATTTGTATATTATTGAGTCATGGGAATAGTTCTATAACATGATCAAGTATGAAATAATCTCTTTCACCAAGGACATGCTCGAAGGCATGTACTACAATGCAATGAAGGTCAACAAAAGAATATGCTCACATAAGGAGTATAAGGTCGCTGATTAAGAAGCAAGAAAAAATGTTGACTAGTCCACGAAGCAAGCAATGAAGAAATGCTCTCACAAGAAGCATAAGATGGTTGACCCATCTATCTAAGAAGAAGAAAATGAAGAAAGAGATCAAGCATGTGAAGAACACCATGATCACCGAGAATCACTATCTAACTAGATACTTTGAAGATATCTCCCAAAAGAAGGCATGACAACTCTGACAAAAGAAGGAAGGCCTTGGAGATATAAAAGATGCAGATAAATGATTCTACTCTACGAAGATGTCGTGATGAAGAATCCATCCAGCAAAAGAAAAAGCAATGTTGAAGCAATATCAGGATGAAGTCATGATGGGCTACTAGGTCGAAGCATGTAAACAAGCAAGTACAACGAAGCATCCATGAGAAGAGTATTCTTGTTAATTTTAGGTATGTTCTATGCTAGAGCAATTTATTTAATTTCTTTTCCATATTAGCAATCACATTAGCATAAAGTAAACTGCAGATAGAACATAAATATAAATCGTAGAAGACAAGCCAAGACAAGAGGACACAAGATGTGGCGCAAGCCAGGGACAAACCCCACAATGTGTGGGGAAACCCTTGATCAATTCTTCTTATATGTTCTTCAAAGTTCATCAGAGAGAGAGAGAGAGATAGTACATTTACAATAGAAGTCAACACTTTGACTTATCTAGATCTAGCATAGATCATTTCGTATAATGATGAGATCACTTGAAGACATTCTACTTCAACTGATTCTTCAAGGTGACTCCTTCAACTATCATCGTGCTGCATCTCGTCCATTTGCTGCACCTGACAGTGTAGCACCATCATGTTGCATCATGCATTATCATGCTGCTCATTATCTCATACATGCATCTTGCTGCTCATACTACTACCCATCATGCAGCTCATCATGCTGCTCATAATACCCTTCTGTTGCTTCATTATGGAGTTCATATACATATCAGCCTTAGCTGCTTGCTATGGCTTGCAACCTAGCAAAGCAGCTAGGCTATAGTTCCATGCAATACTCCACGCAGTCCCATTGTTTTCCGTATTAGCTGTGTGAATCAGGGATATGACTGTCCTGTATTCCATACATAGCATATCTATATGACTGCGTTCTATCATGAAGTATATGACAGCGTTTACATGTATATGACTGAGTTCCATTGTGTTCCTTACCTTGCTGCCTTGAATTCCATACACAGCGTATACCCTTGACATTACTACGGCTACCCTGCATGGTATATTATATTGTCATGACTGCGTGTAGAGTAGGGCATTGCTGCGTGTGTCATATATATTTATCTACGTTCCATATAATATCTCTGCATCCCATAATATGACTGCAACCTGACTGTCTGTCGTTCCATATATATATGACGGTCTAGCATGAAGCGTATATATATATATATATATATATGCGTCCCTAATATGACTGCGTCCTAACTATCTGCCTCTAGCGTGAAGCGAATATATATATATATATATATATATATATATATATGCGTCCATAATATGACTGCGCCCTGACTGTCCATATTTATGTGACTACGTTCCACTTATATGATTCCATGCACAGCGTATAGGTCCAACCATGAGTCAGCGTATATATAACCATCACTGTGTTGCGTATATACCACCATGACTGCGTTGTGTATATACCTGACTGCTCAGCGTTGACTGCCCAGCGTATGACTGCTCCTCGTATGACTGCCCAGCGTATATTCCAATGTATGTAATGATATGTATCATTATGTCCTGCGGCTAGGTCTGAGTGTCACCATAGACTATGTTTCATGCCTGCGTATTGATCTCTATGCACTGTGCTTAGACAACAGCGTATATGATCCTCTATGTAGAGCGATATAAAGGCATCCATTGAATTTGATTAGGGCTGCGTAGAACAGCATATTAGTTCGTGACTACATTCTCCATTAGGGCATCATCATACTAGGTCAACGTATTCCTTTTTGTGATTCTCCTTCTCCAAAAATCCAAGACGTGGAGAGGAGATCACATCAAGAATGTGTAATAAAATGACTTCAAGTCCTCTATATTTATTCTAAAACATATATGATGAATAGTCATGGCGTTTGGGCTTCTTGAGCCTACGTAAGAGCTGGTCGGCTAGATAATAAAACCATAATCTAAATAAATTCATATCTCCATACATATCGAAATCGGATGATCTTCGGATCAATCCTACACCTCTCGACAAGAGGGATCCAATAAAAATATCAGCTGCCATAAATAAGCTGACCCACATGGAGTTTGGCCTTAGTTGCCAAATTTAACACTCCCTCTCAACTAGGGAGAACTCCATCCGCTGATCCATAAGTCCGACTGTACTATCTCTGCCATCAGTGCCCTGCACTACTCTCTGCTCAGCTCTACTTAGCTCTTCTCAGCTCTGTTGACTCTGCTCAGCTCTGCTAGCTCTGCTCTGCTCAACTCAGCTCTGCTGGCTCTGCTAGCTCTGCTCAACTCTCTGCTAGCTCTGCTCTGCTCAACTTTGCTCTACTGAACTATGAAGAAGAAGAATTGATCGAGAATGTCTCATACCATTCTCCACTGACCCAAAGTCAGTCTCAGAGTATGTACCATTGGTCCCAGACTAGTCTCAACCGACCCGAAGTCAGCGTCATAGTAGGTACAACTCCTACCACTGGTCCCAGACCAATATCGCAGGCTCAGAGAGTGTACCACTAGTCCCATACCAGTCTCAACCGACCCGAAGTCAGCGTCATAGTATGTACCACTCTCACTGGTCCCAGACCAGTCCTGAACTAACACGAAGTCAGTCTCAAAGTGCGTACCACTCCTACCACTGGTCCCAGACCAGTATCGCAGTCTCAGAGAGTGTACCACTGGTCCCAGACGAGTCTCAACCGACCCGAACTCAGCGTCATAGTATGTACCACTCTCACTGGTCCTAGACCAGTAGTGCACTGACAGGAAGTCAGTCTCAGAGTATGTACCACTGGTCTTAGACCAGTCTCAACCAACTTGAAGTCAGCATCATAGTATGGTACAACTCCTACCACTGGTCCCAGACCAGTATCGCAGGCTCAGAGAGTGTACCACTGGTCCCAGACCAATGTTAACCGACCCGAAGTCAGTGTCATAGTATGTACCACTCTCACTGGTCCCAGACCAGTCCCATTGATCCCAAATCAATGGAGGTCATCCTAGTGTAGGGAGTACGGTAGATACAGCGATGCATCCATCGGCACTACTATGGTCCCTAACTTCATTTCCCTGCTCATTGATCAGATGAGAGGTACTTCCCATGAGCCCCAGACTGCATGGGTAGGATGCCTCGACAGGAGAACTTAATCAATCCCTTCCTCACAAGAGAACACATCAATCCTGCTACAATCGCCATGGAGAACGCATCAATCCAGACCTCACAGGAGAACACATCAATCCTGCTACAATCGCCATGGAGAACAAATCAATCCAGGCCTCACAGGAGAACACATCAATCCTGCTACAATCGCCATAGAGAACACATCAATCCAGTCCTCACAGGAGAACTAATCATCCTGCTACACAGGAGAGCGAATCATCCTGTTCCACAAGAGAGCGAATCATCTTGTCTCACAAGAAAGCGAATCATCTTGTCCCAGTGCGCACCACCAGGGGAGGGTGAGTCACCCTGTGGTCGTACGTTGCTCCAGTAAGAAACGCAAGCCCCCAGAGCTCCCAGAGCTCAATGTATGCAACATGCAAGACCCTTGTACAAGGGTCTCTTGACGACTCCAAGTCGTTCGGGGAAATCACAAATTTGATCTTCCCCTGGGGCTTTAGACAAAGTGCAGCGACCTGTACATCATCTCAGTGCGATGGAGCCTCCTTGCTCATCGACTTACCATATCCTGGGTAAGGTAGTATCTGATGTCTATCTGTTGGAGCAATCGTCAAATACGAGATTCTTCAATAATCAAATCCCACCTCTGGTTGTTACGAAGAATCACAGTGGTATTCATCATGTGTACAAATAGCTCACTGAGGAGCTTTCCCAACCAAGCAGATTCATACGAGATCATACTCGTAGATATATCCGGTCTCGGCGGTGCTTATAACAACCGACTTCTGCTTCCTGCTCATCCATGATATCGAAGCAGAATCCAAAGAGGAATAGCTCTGAGAAGTGCTCCAGTGATCCTCCACACTGCCTGCCCAATCAGCATTCGAATAATCATGTAGTTTCATATTTCAGGCAGTGTATATCAATCCATGAGAGATTGTGCCCTGAAGACATCTCAGAAGATTCTTGGCACCAATCCAGTGAGGCTCAACCAAATATGAGCTCCCCGTGCTAACTACAAAACATATGTCCAGACGGAAGTTCACCAAGAACTTTCCCAAGTCTGGTCCGACATCATTACTGTATAACTTCCTCGAGGTAGTCACAGGCTTGCAGTTTATCATTTCGCATCCAGAATCCAACTCCCTCTTACTTCTGCAAATGAGAGGGTCTACAACTGTCAGAAATAGTCTATCCGCATAAGGTGCTGGTATGAGAGGTCTATCATCCACAACCTTCGGATAATGGTTTGGATCGGTTTCACTCCTTAGTGAATCTCAGCTTCATCAAACAGCTATCAGTCCTCTCATACTACGCCCGGGGTGTTTTGCTTCAAGCCATAGAGGGCTTTCTTCCACCTATATACATGAGATTCCTATTCATGAATCTCAAACTCCACGGGTTGTTTCAAACCTGTGGACCTGCTACATGAGGGGAATGGTCCCCTTGTAAGATTTTCCTTCGGTACATCTCAGACATGTACTTTCATGCTCTTTTTGAATTCAGGCTTCCCTGTCACCATTTGACTTACAGACCTCTGGTGCTGTGTTAATGGACATGGTCCCTAGTGGACTTCCTGTAACTTAATACAGCCCTGAAATCAAAAGCATCTTTGAAAATTCTATTTTCGAACACGTACCTTTCCATTGACGAATGCCACCTAAAAACCTTCAACTTCCATTCCTGGGGTTCCTTGCTTCCTTGAAGAGTCAGTCGCGTCCTTGATGACCTGCATCTCTGCCATTCGGACACTCCCTCGCATAAGGGCCGAACTTATAACCAAGACATCTGCCTTTCCTTCCACCCTTAGATCCAAACTTCCCAATGAAGTGATCTTTAGGTAGGCCATCAGAAGTTCCACTACGCCATTCTGATAATATGCTCTGCTTCAACTTCACCCTTTGTGAATTATGAGGAACCCATTGATCCTTCTGTCTTGTCCCAACTATCTTTGGTGATTTCTCTTTCACTTTTGCTTGGGCATTGTCTTCACCTTAGCTCTGATACCATGTTAATTTTAGGTATGTTCTATGCTAGAGCAATTTATTTAATTTCTTTTCCATATTAGCAATCACATCAGCATAAAGTAAACTGCAGATAGAACATAAATATAAATTGTAGAAGACAAGCCAAGACAAGAGGACACAAGATGTGGCGCAAGCCAGGGACAAACCCCACAATGTGTGGGGAAACCCTTGATCAATTCTTCTTTTATGTTCTTCAAAGTTCATCAAAGAAAGAGAGAGAGAGAGAGATAGTGCATTTACAACAGAAGTCAGCACTTTGACTTATCTAGATCTAGCATAGATCATTTTGTATAACGATGATTTAGTTGAAGACATTCTGCTTCAACTGATTCTCCAAGGTGACTCCTTCACCTATCATCATGTTGCATCTCGTCCATTTGTTGCACCTGACCGTGTAGCACCATCATGTTGCATCATGCATTATCATGTTGCTCATGATCTCATACATCATGCATCTTGTTGCTTATAATACTACCCATCATGCAGCTCATCATGCTGCTCATAATACCCTTTTGTTGCTTCATTATGGAGTTCATATACATATCAGCCTTAGCTGCTTGCTATGGTGTGCAGCGTAGTAAAGCAGCTAGGCTATAGTTCCATGCAATACTCCACGCAGTCCCGTTGTTTTTCGTATTAGCTGTGTGAATCAGGGATATGACTGTCCTGTATTCCATACATAGCATATCTATATGACTGTGTTCCATCATGAAGTATATGACAGCGTTTACATGTATATGACTGAGTTCCATTGTGTTCTTTACCTTGCTGCCTTGACTTCCATACACAACATATACCCTTGCCATCACTGCGGCTACCCTGCATGGTATATTATATTGTCATGACTGCGTGTAGAGTAGGGAATTGTTGTTCGTGTTATATATATTTATCTACGTTCCATATAATATCTCTCCGTCCCATAATATGACTGCGTCTTGACTGTCTGCCGTTCCATATATATGACGGTCTAGCGTGAAGCGTATATATATATATATATATATATATATATATATATATGCGTCCCTGATATGACTGCGTCCTGATTGTCTGCCTCTAGCGTGAAGCGAATATATATATATATATATATGCGTCCATAATATGACTGCGCCCTGACTGTCCATATTTATGTGACTGCGTTCCACTTATATGACTCCATGCACAGCGTATAGGTCTCACCATGAGTCATCGTATATATAACCATCACTGTGTTGTGTATATACCACCATGATTGCGTTGTGTATATGCCTGACTGCTCAGCATTGACTGCCCAGCGTATGACTGCCCAGCGTATATTCCAACGTATGTAATGATATGTATCATTATGTCCTGCGGCTAGGTCTGAGTGTCACCATAGACTGTGTTTCATGCCTGCGTATTGATCTCTATGCAATGTGCTTAGACAATAGCGTATATGATCCTCTATGTAAATCGATATAAAGGCATCCATTGAATTTGATTAGGGCTGCTTAGAACAACATATTAGTTCATGACTACGTTCTCCATTAGGGCATTATCATACTAGGTCAACGTATTCCTTTTTGTGATTCTCCTTCTCCAAAAACCCAAGACGTGGAGAGGAGATCACATCAAGAATGTGTAATAAAATGACTTCAAGTCCTCTATATTTATACTAAAACATATATGATGAATAGTCATGACGTTTGGGCTTCTTGAGCCTACGTAAGAGCTAGTCGGCTAGATAATAAAACCATAATCTAAATAAATTCATATCTCCATAAATACATATCGGAATCAGATGATCTTCGGATCAACCCTACACCTCTCGACGAGAGGGATCCAATAAAAATATCACCTGCCATAAATAAGCTGACCCACATGGAGTTTGGCCCTAGTTGCCAAATTTAACAATTCTGAAGCATGGACAAATGACAAAGGAGTAGCCAGATTACAAGAAAACCTAATGTATGGCAAGAAAGCCACTTTCCATGAAGGAAGCAATGACATGACAAACCAGGAAGGAAAGTGATCAATGGATGGTGCCCTACCTAGAAGAATTTCGAACAAAGACTTCATGACATCAAAGAAAGGAAAGAGATCAAGCAGTTGAAGGACCCACGAAGAAGAAGTTGTTGATGAATGAAAGAGTCCCTAGTTAAGAGGGAGCTCTGACAGGTCCCTGATCAAGAGGGAGTTTTGGATCACCCCTGATTACAAAGGAGTGACAATTGTGTTTTTCCATTTCATGGGTCATGCACTAGACCAGGACTAACAACCATAAGTCTAGATGAAGGCCATGAATGGAAATGTAGACACAAGATAGACACAACATTCTTGTCTTCACTTGGGAAGAAAGAATGGGAGGATTGGGTAATCAGTTGGCATAATATACTCTTTGAGGATGTGTAGGGCATCCAAGACAAGTAGGCAAGAGGATCGATATTCTTTTAGGGTTGGAAACCCAAGATAAGAATAGTCCTAGAAGGTCATACTCAGAGAACACCCGGGTGGGTATGTACCTTGAGAGACAATGATGAAGGTGTCTATAAATCATTGGTCTCACCAACATTGTAGCTCATGATCTCATGAAGAGATGAAGTTGTTAGTCAAGGCCTTGCACTGTGACAATGCTAATGGATATGATGCTATAACAGATGGATTGCAAATCCGGTTTCTCTTATGTGAATTCTTCATAAATTGATAATAGCCAAACACCTTGTAATGTTGTATGAATACCTCCCTAGTTAAGAGGGAGTGTTGAAGGAAATGTAACTAGGTTCGGTCTTCATAAATGTACTTATGATATTTGTGTTTATTCAAGAAAAGAAATGTTGTTTTTATAATATATGTCGATGAGTTTCTTACTCATTGAAGTAGGTCTAGCACATGTTAAAGTGTTGTAGGTAAGTCAAAAGGTCAAAAGAATTATTGTAAAGACCTTAAGAGTATGTTACATTGTGTATAAGAGTCAAGGAAGTCACCTCCAAGCAAATTCAAGTCCCCTCCTATGCAAAGAAACCATCAAATAATCTCCCTCAAACATGTTACACCACCAAAGAAGCCATCCGAAGAAAGCTCAACAAGTCGACCTGCAAACTATCCTCAAGTTGGCCTTCTAGTCAGCCTAAAAGGAGGGACAGTCCTCTATATATAGAGGTTGTCCACTCCACCAAAACGGACTCACTTACATCTCTGAAATCTGCGAAGTAAAGAGGCAAGTAAAGGGTAACGAAGGACAAAGGAGAGGTCTCCAAGTGCAGTGAAGAAGGTGAAGCCTAGACAGAAGTCAAGAGGACCATTTCTAGGGCAGTTGTAGTCACACGTGCGAGAAAAAGGAAGGTTGCCTGCAGCCATAACAGCAGTAGTATGTCAGCATCACATCTCTCATTTGTTTGGGCTAGAACATAGGCCTAAAGGGCCTCCCATCCAAGCAAAGAAGTAAGGAAGAAGAGCAAAGGTAATAGAGACGTTCTAAAGCCTATTACAACCACACATGTGAAGAGAAGGAGGTTGTCTCTACCAGTATAACAGCAATCCCATTACAGTCATACAAGTTCGTTGGTTGGTGAATAGAAGAAAGGGATCATCATAAGGAAAGGGAGTCATCAAAGGCATTTCTTCTAGAGAAAGTGCAACAAGGTTTACTAAAAGTTGAAAGAAGAACAAAGTGCCGAGGAACGAAGTGTCAGAAGAAGAAAGTGTCGGGGAACAAAGTGCAAAAACGAGGAAGGACTTGACTTGTGCTTGGAGGATATTCTTGTCAAGGGTCTAGGGTTTGGCATTGATCAATAAGAAGCTTCAATAAGAGAAACTTACTAAAGGGTTTTCCTCTCAAAAGAAGAGAGGTTTTGGCCTTGGCAGAGAGCCAACATCTTGCGTTCTTGTTCTTATGTTTTGGTAGCAGTTTGATGAAGTACACACACATGCATTAATAATAAGAAAAATAAGATTAAGCTAACAAGAAAAAGTAAAAAGACTCCACAAATTGTTATCAAGTAACGAAGAATCACACTCCACTTATTTGCCCTAGATTCTTCAACACCACGGACTAGATGAGGATGATCATCCCTAAGATGATCGAGGAGGGCGTGTTGCACCTAATGGAGCCATAATGCTGGAGAGAGGAGGCATGACATTGCTTACTTAACACCCATGGAGATTATGTGTGGCACCCACATCTGGATTTTGAACCCTTAGAGTTGTTTTGATGCATGATTTGGGTATTTTCCTCAAATGGAGGATGATCATGATGCTTAGAGACATAAAACTTAAATGTGTATTATGATTGGTGGCTCCCTGAGGAGTGGACACACGTATCTAAAGCCTGAGAGAGAGGGTTTGTTGCATGTCCTGAGAAGGACATAGTCGACCACATTAAATTCCTTAACACCCTTCTTAACCAACCCAACCAGTGTGCTGGCAGAAATTGAAGAGATGGAATAGGGGGTATTGACAACATGAAGAAAAGAGGAGAGTCAATGGGGAAGGTGATAGAAGGAGATTATAGAAGCAGAGAACGTCTAATGGAATGCACGGACTACTGGGGCGAAATCAAGGAGCAATGTCGAAGTTGTGACCGGGCCTAGTGCTTGGTGATTTGGGATAATACTCCCCATATTGATGTGTTTTTTAAGCCACCAAATTCTCTGTCTAACCCTGTTTGATTAGTGGGAAGCTTAGTGGGTGACAGAATCACTGCGATGCTTGTTGTATGGTTTTTAGACCACTTGGAAAGGGTAATCTGAGCCACTGTGGTGCTTGTTGGAAGAGTTGTTAAACTACCTATACTGTGGACTCAAACCCCTACAATGCTTGCTACGAAAAGACAATTTTGAAACCATCTAAACAGTGGATTTGATCTCCTAGAACTGAGCAGTAGCCCATTTGGACTTTGGGTGAAGCCTTGTGATTGAACTCAGACAGTAAAAGAGTCATTGTAGTGCTTACTGCCAAAGAGAAATTGTAAACCACCAAGATAGTGAACTTGTCTCATGGGTGTCTACCAAGCTTTACTATGAATTTTCCCTTAGCAAGCATCCCCTTAAACTTTGGATCTAGCTCGGGGGCGGTCAATGGTAAGAAATTTGTAGTGTAGCTAGCCTATGGTTGGGTGGAGAGTTGAAGTCCCCCCTCCAGTTGCCAACCATCTTAACATTGTTAATTTTCCACTATCATATGCTAATACAATCACTTTAGCCCAATATTTTCTTCAATTAGCAATCAAATTTAATCTTCCAATGATAAATAGTAATTGTAGATAGAACAGTAAATGCAATGACAGTAGAAGACAATCAAGAGCAATAACAAGAGACACCAAATTTGGTCAAAGACCAGGGAAAAACCCCACAAGGGGGAAAAACCTTTCAAATTCTTCTTCTTATTAAATTGTCATAAAATTTTCAGCAGAGAGATACAATGATCCAATTCACCAACCAAGATTCAAAGGTCAACAACTTTGACTTTCCAATCAACCAATATCCAAAATCCAAAGTCAAATTTGGTGAAAGTCAATAGCAGTCAAAGATGCCCTAACCAGTCATAAATAATCGGTCAAACAGCCTCCAAAAGAGCTCTGTCAATAGTCAAAGAACTCATCTTTCCTTGTTGGTCAAAATGAAGTCAAAACAGTCCCAAACAACTTGGTCAAACCCAGTCAATGGAGAGAAAGGTTGTCAAAATTTGTAGTCAACAGAAGTGAAACTGCCCAAAAATCCTTGATTTTTGTGCCAAAGAATGCGGCCTCCTAAACAGATCCAAAACCAGTGAAAATGACAAGTCAAAGATGGTAAACAATCTAGTCAAACAGTCCCAAAAGAAGTCAACGCAGAATTTCATATTTGCCTCCAAACCCTTCACACGTGTGAGAAGACCATACAATTTCAGATGTATGAACCAATCAAGAGAGGAGAGAGAGATGTGTGATGTGATGCCTCCAAATGATGTGACATGAGGTCTATTTATAGGCATTGGAGAAGACCCAATTTCTCTTTGAAGATGACTTGAAATTTTGTGCACATATGGGTTTTCACATTAAAAAAATATTTTTCCTTAACCAAATTAAATTCTTCCAAGGGAAAAGAGGGTCTTCTCTGGATGAGGAAGGTTGTCCAAAGGAGGGAATTTGTCCATGGCTTGCTAAATTAACACTCGCTCTTAGCTAGGAGAAATCTCTGATTGCATCATTTGTTCCATCTCAAATGTCTCATCATCAATGTCGTCTTTGCTCATCTCTACTCATTTATTGAACACTCTCGAATCTAAAAGAAGAAGAATTTGACATCATAGGGGAGCTCAAGCTACCACCCTCTATCCAAGGACAATAAGCAGGATACCACTTACTGAAAGGTAAGGATCACACTTTATCCTATTGACCTGTGACAATAGGTAAGATACCACTCACCGTGAGGTAAGGATCAAAGACTATCCTATTGTCTGCTAATATTCCCAACTTGACCCTCAATAGTCAACGGTAGAACACTTGCATCCCATAACTTGAGCAGGATGCCACTTACCATGATTGGAAAGGATCGCGCGTAACTAAAGTAGACAACACCCATTGGCCAAATGGGTGGGAAACAATTCCAATAAGCTATCCTATTGCTCGACAATAGACCAGATACGACTTACCATGAGGTAAGAATTACAGACTATCCTATTGTCCAGAATTCCCTCAACCCAAGAGCTCTCCAGCTCAATTCCTCACCCTAGGAGCCTAGATAGGGGGGAAGAGCATAGCTCAGTGTCCTCAATTAGCCAGGACCCTTACCCGAGAGGGTCACATCCATCAATCCAAGCTACTCTCTGAAGACCAAGAACTTTCCTTTTGGCAAAGCATTGGTGAGTATATCCACTATATGTTCATCAGTCGAAATGTGATGAAGTCTCAATGCTCCTCTCTACACCATATCTTGAATATAGTAATACCTTATCCCAATGTGCTTGTACTTGCCATGAAATATGGGATTATCTGCCAATCTAATCCCACAATTGTTGTCACAATATATCATTATTGTATCCAAAACTTGCTTAAACAACTCTCTAAAGAGCTTCCTCAACCAAACTGCCTCACAGCTAGCCATGCTAGCAGCAATGTACTATGCCTCTGTTGTACTCAAAGTTATGGACTCTTTCGTCCTATTCATCCAAGATATCATGGCAAGACCCAAACTAAAGCAACACCCTGATGCACTCATCCTTTCAATAACATTTCTAGCCCAGTCAGCATCAATGTATCCATGTAGTCTCACATCTCCGGTAGTATATCTCAAACCAAGATTAATCATCCCATGCAAATATCTCAACACATGATTGGCAGCAACCCAGTGTGCATGAAAAGGCTCAGTCATGAATTGACTCAAAATGTTCACTGCAAAACATATATTTGGATGAGTGTTCATAAGGAACATCAGTGCGCCAATTAACTGTCAATACTCAAAAGGATTCACCAAATCAGGTCCAACAATATCTTCGTATAACTTCTTGAAGTTCATCTCCATTGGTGTAGCCAAGGACTTGCATTCTACTATTCCAAATCTTCCCAACAACTTCATGACATATTTTCCTTGAGAAAGGAAAATCTCACTGGGGATTTGCCACACCTCTAATCCTAGGAATTAATGCATCAAGCCAAGATCCTTCATCTTAAACTTGTGAAAATTCCTTAAACCCGGGAATTCCTACTGCAACACTGATGATATTTCTTCTACTTGTTAAATTTACATGAACAAGTTATTTGTAGTTTCCTATGACAAACATCGAAATACATACACTGCAGCCTACACCATTTAAATAATATGGCAAAACAAGAAACTGAACATAGAGAAAGATACACAAAAATGACAGTTGTTTTTGGACAAATGTCCCAGGAAAAACCCAATGCGGGAAACCGGTGCAGCAGATCTGAGGATTTGTATTTTTAAGCTGAAGTTATTTCTGAATACAATCTTTGGATGCCTTGCTGGAAATCTAGTACAGATAATATAACTCGGCAGAAGAAATAGTGAGATTACCTCGCTCTACACTGCAAGTCCCGACTGATCCAGCGGTTGAACCAACGAGTCCCTAGCCCAGTACAGATAATATCACTCGGCAGAAGAAATTAGTGAGATTACCTCACTCTACACTGCAAGTCCCGACTGATCCAGCGGTTGAACCAATGAGTCCCTGGCTACTTCTGCGTTGCCCCTGCGTGGGCCTGCGTCAGCCTCTAAGGCACTATGTCACCTCTGCTAGGAATCGATTTGCCCTCTGGAGCTGATTCCAGCCTGTTGTCGCACAGA
Source organism: Pinus tabuliformis (assembly GCA_031772625.1). Classification (NCBI taxonomy): domain Eukaryota; kingdom Viridiplantae; phylum Streptophyta; class Pinopsida; order Pinales; family Pinaceae; genus Pinus; species Pinus tabuliformis. The sequence continues at coordinate 430,275,250 of CM062814.1, read as the reverse complement.
TTGTCACGACAAAGCTCAGACCGGGGGCTGTCACCCTGATCCCTGATCTCTCCGTTTAAGCCGTCTCCCGAGGCTAAGGGGGGTAGACCCTATGCGATGAATGAAAACCAACTGTGGACCAGTTGGGTTGGGAGACACAACAAGGCAATCTAGCACTTGATTGATTTTAGAAATTAATAAACCAATGCCTTATGGAGTTAATCATTAAATGAATATTTCTCAAATGCTGCAGAAACATGAACTTTATAATTCCATGATTAACAATCATTTATCATCAAATAACCCAAGCAAAGATTAATTTTGCCAGATGCGAGATAATCAATAAATGCACAATGCCTTGACAATATTCCAGCAATTAAATTTCTAAAGAATGAATGCTTTAAACAACCATGAAATTTTAAATGCTAACCAGATTTCAAATAGTTAATCTCCAGATATAAACATATTAAGCACATTTAACTATACCACAACAGAAAAAAGACTTTAAAAAGAATTTCCAATTTTTAATTAGTCTTTTTCAAAAAAAAAAAATTATATATATATATATATATATTTTATAAAATTTTAAGTTTAAAATCAAAATAAAACAAAACTCGAAATCCTAACAAAGTTAAAATCTATTCTAAACTAAGACTCTAAAAAAAAAAATTGAAAGGAAATTTTTAACTTTTTATGAATTTTTTTTTTTTTATTAATTTTTTTTTTAAATTAAAAATGAAACAAAACTAAATAAAAAGAAGGTCCAATTTTAAACTAAATGAAACTTAGAATAAATATAAATATATACAATTAAACTGAAATTTAAAATCTAATTCTTTAAAAAAAAAAAAAAAAACTAATACAATGCATATATCACAATGGTTTAAAGTCAAAACTAAAATCTAATTTAACTAAACATCAAAATCTAATCTAAATACACTAACATAACATATTTATTTTTTGTTTTTATAAAGGACAAAGCAAAAACCGTAAAATGAAAATTTAACACAAGTTTCTAACCCTAAGTCGAAAAAATAAAAAAATAAATAGATGTGAAACGCCAAAAATAGAGAAAGGTCGAAAGGTTGTTGTGGTTTGCAGGTATACGCTGACGGAGGAAGAGAGAATGGAGGTCTACGAGAGTTTGAACGCAGGTTGGACGGCGGCAGCAAGGAGCAACAACGTATGGAGGAGGATTTGGAGGTGAAGACGTGGGCAGCGCGTAGATTTGGCAGCAAATGCGTGGAGGAAGGAAAATCGAGCAAGGTAGAGGGAACAGATCTGCAGCGTTTTGGTGGTGGCACGCAGGCAAAAGCGTGAGCAGGGATGAGAGAAATGTGTGGGATGAGATGAGCTGAGAAGTGACAGCATGGAGCAACCAATGCAGAGAGCCACGGATTTTATGCTTTTGCTTGCAGATGCGTGGAACGGTGAAGATTTGGAGAGGATACGCAGGAAAGAAAACTGGTTTTAGTAGAGAATGGAGCGAGGTTGCTGCGTGGATCAGGGGCAGAGGCAGCGTAGAGCTGCAATGAAGCTGGGCAGTGTGGACGGTGGGTAGACTGTGCCGATTTAATTTGCAAGTGAAAGCATAGGTGGAGGTGTGGGTGGAAACTGGACAGCGTGAGGATGCGTGGGTAAATTACTGAAGGAATGAGATTGCATGGAGAGAAAACGCACGGAGGTGAAACAGCAATCACCCAACCTGCCTTTAAAAAAATTTCGAAAAAAAATTTCTATGAAATGAAACCCCAGGATGCCATAGTGTAAAAAAAAAATTCGAAAATTTATGTCAAATGAAATCCCAGGCAGCAAACAGATAGCCTGGAAAAAACCCTCGAATTTCTTCCAGAAACCTGAAAATCCTTTTGAAGAATATCCCTGCAAAAATAACGCTGAGGCCAGATCTTACCCTCCAGGGCCTAGATCAGGCTTCAAACAAAAATCTCCTCTTCAGTCCTGTAACCTGCAATAGCAAAACAGAATACCCAAAAACAATATGTGCAAGAAACAAAACTAAAAAAATCCCTAAAACCAGCTAAAGAATTACAATATTTACAGCTCAGAGGCTCTAAATAGTCAGATTTATCGTTATGCCACAGAAATATTTTCAGAATTTTAAAGTTGATGTGAGGTGCTTCAGAAAACCCTTTATGCATTCATAAAAAATTTTAAATGATAAGCCCGGGATTAAAACTAGCTGGGCTCTTTCAGAAAACGCAATCCGTAAGTTGGTTGGTTCAGCCGAGAACTTCCCCAAACACCCGGTTATCCAAAAAAAAAAGATCTCCTGCACAGCTTAAAATCAACCATTAACATAGAGGGAGAAAACAACAGCGAAATTCAGATCAAATGGAGATACCTGCCATTATATATCAGAAATTAAACTATCATTCAAACCCCAGAGATCAGACAAGATACCTGTGCCTAAATCAATCTTCATCAAGCTATCATCAATCACTGAAAATAAAATTATGCAGAAAAATAAAACATCTTACAGCATTTCCAGAAGAGTAACACCAACAAGATTTCAACCCCAAAGTCTTTCTTTATTGCACAAAAAATGATTACAAGAGAGCTTTCTTTAGCACAAGACTCACAGATCCAATCTGATCTCAAATGACCCCTAACACCCTATTTAAAGGAAAAATTCCCAACAGCTAGTTCGAGTGATCCATGTCAAAATGATCTCGACCGTCGATGAGGATCAAAATCCCTTTTAATCTCATCCGTCGAAATTTTAAATGCATTTAAAAATTAAAACTTTGCATTTATTTTCTCAAAATTTTTGACTTATTATTATTTTTTTATTTTTTTATTTTTTATTTTTTGGATCCTCAAACTTAGCCCTTTGGAAAAATCACCTAGGACCTAGGACTTAGGACTTATGAGGGGATTAAAACATTTTCTAACCCTCAAGACACTTTACATCATGACTTTTACAATTTTACATCTCAAGAGAGAAAACCCATTTGACATAGACCCTCATAGACCACCCAGTTCTGCAACACAACTATAATCTAGCAGATCAAGCAATTTGTAATAACCTAACCAAACAGTTAGAGTTATTTCCAAATTACTTTTACATAGACTCGAAGCATACTAGGATTCCCCTAAGATTCTAATGACAAAATCCATTCCGCCTTTGGGGTTAGGCTGAAGGAAAACTCTGCCGATCATGGATTGGTGAGACAAAAAACCTTCCGAAACGTAAATTATCACTAGAAAATTAGGTTTGCCTAGGCAATTTACATACATGACTCAGATTTGCTAAGATCATTTACAATTTACACATGCAGACTGGGTTTACAACATAACATGATCGGGTCGACGATGACTGTTGAATGGCACGGACATATCGATCAAGCGCTATCCCTGTTGCGAAGAAAAGGGGGTGTTCTACTATGGGTAGTTGACACGTAGTGGTCAACACAGCCCTCGAGCAAATTTCGGACTTCTGCGTAGGAGGCTCTGCGCTGCTCTGTGTCTGCCCTGTGTGAACCCTTCTTGGCTCTGTGTCACCCTCTCTGGCCTCTGCGTTGCCTCCTCTGTGTGTCTCTCTGCCTCTCTACTAAGTATTTTTGGCTTCGGAGAAGATCCTCCAGCCAAAACTCACTACAAATCACTGCGCTGCCTCTTGCTTCAACAATTTGATCTAACTGATCAACTCTTTGTGTTTTCCAAACGACCCTCAAGCCTCCTTAAATAATCTTCTCGTTGATAGTCAACGGCCTAGATTAGAAGCTAATCAATGGATAAGATCATTTTTGTTTGATCCTCGTCTTCTTCTAGAAGTTAGACCCACAGTTAGATTAATACCCATTAATTATTTTAATTCCTAAGTTTAGGCTTAGGGACCCATTAAAAGTAATTAATTATTTTAATAAAACTGCCTCCGAGTGGAATTTCCCAAAATGCTTTCGGGGTTCTTTGGAATACATGTGCCCAAGCCTCCCTGCAAAATTTGAGACTTAGAGCACATCCGATGCTACCAGAAATCAACACTCCCTCTTAGCGAGGAATGTGCTCTAGCAATGCCTTCCACTGAAGCATCACCCTGACTTCATAACATCATCTTTTGCATTGTTGATATCTGACATGTTGTCCACCAACTACTGCGTTGTTGTTGCAACTGTACTACTACTGACACTGCTACTGTCAACACTGCGTCCGTACTACAGCTCCCTTTGAATTTCTGCATCCGTGTTGCTGCTAGCACTGCCACTGCCAACTACCCTTGCATTGCAAACTGCTACTGCTACTGCATTGTACCTCCCTGCACCGCTGCAACTCTGCACTACGCTGCTCAGACTTGGCGTTCTAGCCACTACATCTGTCACTCCAACACTCCTCTACACAAACTGAAACTGGTCCATCTTGCTACTTCTGATCTAGGCTCCCATAGCAAGGAATTGATCTCAGAGGTGGGCTCCTTAAGGATCCTGCCCATCTGTAGCTCTTTCGAACTACAGCTCCAAATCAGCCCACCTCCCTTCTTAAGGTATCTTAGTTGTCATGGCAAACTCTTCCTCCTCGATATTTGCAGGTGCAGCCTTCGAATCGTTCTTCTCATCTTTGTCCTTCTTCTTGAGAGGACACTGTGTTGCGTAGTGACCCATTTCACCACACTTTAAGCATTTGATCTTCGAGACCTCCTCCTTTCGCCTTCGTTGCTCCTGCTGCCCCTTGGATGCAAGGGTTGCATTCTCTTCCTCTTCCTTGGGCTTTGACCCACTGCTGCTGCTTCCGTTAAGCTTACACTTGACTAGATCTCTCCTCATCTCTTCATGGTTGAGAGTTGCCCAATATTATCCTAGTTCGGTAAAGTCGCCCTGCTTAGGATACTCTGGACAAAGACTTGCCACTCATCTGAGACAGAATTGACGGCCAATCTAACCAACTCGAACCCTTGAGGTGTAGACCCCACAACTGCTAACTCATCACAGGTCCCCTGAAGCTTCGTGAGGAACGGATCTATGCGCTCCTCGTTCTGCATTTGTGCAGATCTCAGTTTCTTCTCTAAGTACATCTTCCGTTGCTCAGAAGATCCCCGATACAACGTAGATAACGCATCCCACATCTCCTTAGTAGTCCCTCTGCTAGAAATGTGACAAACTACATGATCCTTTACTCCGTCGAGGATCATTCTCTTTGCCTTCGCCAGTTCTGCCTTGTACTTCTTTAGCGGATCTGGATCTGCAGGCTCAGCCACCACGCTGTCGACATATGTCTTGAGAGAGTCCTCATCTAGAAGGAATGACATCCTTGCCTTCCAGATGACATAGTTGGATGCTCTGTCCAATCTATCATGATCCCTCAAGCCACTGGTCTCCATCTCTGCCTCGAAAATGTCGAACTTCTCCTCTCTACTTCCTACTGTTGCTGCTCAGCCAATATGAAAATAGACTTCTTGGCAGGAAGTCTACTGAGGAAAAATTCCTTCACTGTGCTTCTCCTCTCTTCTGACGTCTTTTTGCCCAGCAAAAACGGCCTGCAGAAAAACTGTGTCCCACCAGCTCTTCCTCACGCTGAGGCTCAACGTTAATCCCACTGCCACGACAAAATTTCGATCTAGAAGCCCTTCCTCTCTATTGACTCACTCAGAGAGAGACTGCCTAGAAAATTCTTCCCTCCCGGCTTGGACGGCACAATCCCTCTAGGGATTTGAACTGCTGCCTCTTGCAACTATTTCAATCTCTTCTTTTCTACTCAGTGTTGGGTTCTTTGGCACTGTTCTTCTTGATTCACCTACACTGCTCTAATACCATGTGAAAATTCCTTAAACCCAAGAATTCCTACTGCAGCACTGATGATATTTCTTCTACTTGTTAAATTTACTTGAACAAGCTATTTGCAGTTTCTTACGAAAAACATCAAAATACATACACTGTAGCCTACACCATTTAAATAATGCCGAAACAAGAAACTGAACAATAGAAAAAGATACACATAAATGACAGTTGTTTTTGGACAAATGTCCCCGAAAAAACCTAGTGTGGGAAAACCGGTGCAGTAGATACGAGGGTTTGTATTATTAAGCTGAAATTGTTTTTGAATACAATCTCTGGATGCCTTGTTGGCAATCCAATACAAAGAATATCACTCGGCAGAAGAAATTAGTGAGATTACCTCACTCTATACTACAAGTCTCCGCTGATCCGGCAGCAAAACCAACGAGTCGCCAGCTACTTTTGTGTTGTCCCTACGTGGGCCTGTGTCAACCTCGCACTGCGTCACCTCTACTGGGAATCGATTTTCCCTTTGGAGCTGGTTCTAGCCTCCCGGCACTAAATATCCAGCCCTCTAGCAAATTTCGGACTTCTGCGTAGGAGGCTTTGCGCTGCTCTACATGAGCCCTTCCTGGCTCTACATCACCCTCTTTGGCCTCTGTGTTGCCTCCTCTGTGTGTCTCTCTGCCTCTCTACTGAGTATTCCTGGCTTCGGAGAAGATCCTTTAGCCAAAACTCCCTCTTCCCCTCTCTGTGTAATCACTGCAAATCACCGCATTGCCTCTTGCTTCAGCAATTCGATCTGACAGATCAACTCTCTGTGCGTTTTCCAAATAACCCTCAAGCCTCCTTAAATAATCTTCTCGTTGACATTCAATGACCTAGATTAGAAGCTAATCAATGGCTAAGATCATTTCTTCTTGATCCTCGTCTTATTCTAGAAGTTACACACAGTTAGATTAATACCCTTAATTATTTTAATTTCCTAAGTTTAGACTTAGAGACCCATTAAAAATAATTAATTATTTTAATAAAATTGTCTTCGAGTGGAATTTCCCAAAACACTTTCTGGGTTCTTTGGAATACATGTGCCCAAACCTCCTTGCAAAATTTGAGACTAAGAGCACATCCAATGCTACCAGAAATTAGAAAAACTCAAAAGCCAACTCCCTCTTTGTTAAAATTGGCAACTAGGGCCAAACTCCATGTGGGTCATCTTATTTATGGCAGCTGATATTTTTCTTGGATCCCTCTCATCAAGAGGTGTAGGATTGATCTAAAGATCATCCGATTCCAATAAGTATTCATGGAGTTATGAATTTATTTGTGTTAGAAGACAATTCGTCAAGGTCGGCCAGCAACCAAATAAACCCCACATGTGCTCAACGTTTTAGTATAAATAGAGGTAGCCTTCAAGTCATTTCAACACACACTTGGGATCTCTTCCTCTCTCTACTTGTCTTTGGGTTTTGGTAGGAGGAGAGATCCTAGGGGATAACACTGCCCTGATCCAGAAAGCCAGAAAAGCCGGAAAAGTTGGAACTGCCGGAAAAGCCGAAACTGCAGGAAAAGCCAAAACTGTTGAAAAAGCCGGAAAAAGCCGAAACTGCCAGAACTGCCGGAAAAGCCGGAAACGCAAAAAAAGTCGGAACTGCCAGCAAAGCCGGAAAAGTCGGAACTGCAAAAAAAAGCCGGAACTGCCGGAAAAGCCGGAAAAGTCGGAACTGCAAAAAAAGCCGAAACTGCAGGGACTGCCGGAAAAGCCAGAAAAGCCAGAAAAGCCGGAACTGCCGGAAAAGATGGAACTGTTAGAAAAGCCGAAAAAGCTGGGAAAGCCGGAACTGCCGGAAAAGCCGAAACTGTCGGAAAAGCCGGAAAAGCCGGAACTGTCGGAAAAGCCGGAAAAGCCGGAACTGCCGGAAAAGCCGAAACTGTTGGAACTGCCGGGAACAGCCGAAACTGCAGGAACTGCCGAGGACAGCCGGAACTGCCGGAATTGCCGGAACAGTCGGAGCATCTGTCTCCGAAGGAGAACAGCATGCAAGGGACAGCTAACTAACATTGGGACAGTTGTATGGTACTTAACAGCAAATACACCAAGCATGCAATGTTACAACAAGCATGCAAGGGACAACTAGCATGCAACAACAAGCAAGCAAGGCGCAGCCAACACATTGGTCAGGATGGCAACATGGTGCAGCAATGGCATATATTGCAATATAGTCATGGGTACAGTCATGATTAATGAAGCGTGATGAGATGCAGCATAGTGATGATGGGTGCAGCATGGTGCAGCGCGGTGAGGTGCAATATGATGACGAAATGCAACACAACGATAGGTGAAGGAGTCACCTTAGAGAATCAGTTAAAGCAGCATGTCTTCAACTGATCTCATGTATCATCTTCTTAAAGATGATCTATGCTCTTGTCTAGATAAGTCAAAGTGTTGACTTCTATTGTAAACATACTATCTCTCTCTCTCTCTCTCTGCTGAACTATTGAAGAACATATAAGAAGAATTGATCAAGGGTTTCCCCACATTGGGGTTTGTCCCTAGCTAGCGCCACATCTTGTGTCCTCTTGTCTTGGCTTGTCTTCTGTGATTTATGTTTATGTTCTATCTACAATTTACTTTAATGCTGATGTGATTGCTAATCTGGAAAAGATATTGAGTTAACTGTGAAAATTGAATTAAATTGCTCTAAGCATAGAACATACCTAAAATTAACATGGTATCAGAGTTGAGGTGAAGACAATGCCCAAGCAAGAGTGAAAGAGCAATCACCGAAGACAGTTGGGAAAGGACAAAAGGATAAGTGGATTTCTCATCCCTCTTCAAATTCACTAAGCGTGAAGTCGAAGCAGAGAATATTATCAGAATGGCGCAGCGGAAGTTTCTGATGGCCTACCTAAAGATCACTTCATTGGGAAGTTCGGATCTAAGGGTGGAAGGAAAGGCAGATGCCTTGGTTGCAATAAGTTCAGCCATTATGCGAAGGAGTATCCGAATAGCAGAGACACATCTCTTGATGAAGATAACAATCATTCCAGGGACATCTTCAATGATCAAAGGAATGACAGGTAATGCAGGTCATGAAGGAAATGGTCGAATCTTCAAAGAAAGCAAGGAACCCTAGGTATGAAGAATCAAATGTTGTTTCTGATAAGATAAAAAATTGTTATCTTGTATTGGCCCTCTCCTTTAGATTCTTTGGGAATCTGGCTTATTGATTGTAGTGCTTCAAGGCACTTCATCGGATAGATGGGTGCACTCTCTAATTCGGTAGATGATGAGCCTCATAAATGGGTAATTATATGGGCTCATTTTACCTCCTAACCTAGTCAAATCAACCATTCTCTTAGCTTATTACATGATTTTCTGATTATATTTATGCTTATAGAGTGAGTTGAGTTAGTTATTGTGCCATGTGGTCTAATGTGTATTTAATGCAGATTATTGATGATTTTTGAGGTCAAAGTCAAAGATCCAGTGAACAAATGGCAGCAATAGCTCGAAGTGGACAAAGGAGAGGACTTATAGGAGGAAATTTCCCTCATTTATTACTCCTCACTTCGAATTCCCCTTCATTCAGCTCGGAGTACAAGTAGCCGAATCATGCACTAGGAGACAGCCGAGCAAGTGAAGGTTGACTGATGATTATCTCGAGTTTTGGGAGCCAAGCCTCCCTGATTTTAAGGAAGCTGTTGGTGGCTTCATTTGTATAAGTAGAGAGGCCTAGGGCCTCACTAGGGTCGGATTTTTGTCGGTTCTTTTGTTGGATTTTTGCTTATGTAAACTCTGCTCAACTTCGAGCTTATTTTTTTGTGACACTTTCATGTAATCCTACTATTGTTTTGAAAATAAAGATGGAATCATTTTTGAGTTAACACTGAATTACCTCAAAGGGCTGAAGCTCTTGGTTTAGGGCCCAATCCAATCAACCAAGCTCCTCTTTACTTGTATTTGTATATTTTATTTCAGTTTGTAGATTAGGTTGATGTTGGATGTATTTCTTTTATGGTTAAGAATAGGTTGCTTTTGATGATTTAGTAGTTTGCTTCCATTTGTGCTTTCTATAGCAGGTTAAGCAGTGATAAAGAAAAGATTCAAAAGGCTAGCAATAGTGCCTTGGCCTCTGTTCCTCCCTTTGGAACCATGATTTGAGGCAAAGACCCCTCTTGCTGCCCCAAAAACACAGGTTTTCCTCCTTCATAGGACTTCCAGTGTTTGCAGCTTTGTGGTAGGTTAATAGTCTAGTTTTGCCTTGCTTCAGATCTTCTTCATCATGCTCACTTCTTTATTTGCAATAGTCTTATTTCATGCTTTCCTTTCCTACAATATTTCTCAGCATTTCCTTTCATAAATCATAGTTTAGACTAGTTTGATGCAAAACTCTGTTTTTCTAGATGCACTCATTTCATTGCTTGTTTTATCCTATTGGTTGACTGTCAGTTCCTTTGCCGCAGATCTCTTCTAGCAACAGACCAGCCTATCAGCCACCCCATCCTCTAGCTGATCCCCTACAGGTCGCCCAAGTCTCACCTCAATTCTGCTTTAGTTTCCTGCATTTTCCATAGAACCTCTTCCTCTCTCCTTAAGCAAATCCAACTATCTTTCTCTCTCCTGGTGGTTCATGGTAGACCATAGGCGCCCTAACACCTCATTCCAACCTTCATCCACCTTTTTCACCCACTCTCACACCCTCAAAACAGTGAAAACTGCTCTCGGCCTCCTCCTATAAGCCTCCTATAGGACGTTGTTTTTCCTCCTATAGATTTCCTGTGTCCTCCTGTAGATTTTCCTGTAGGCTTTCTTTTGAAGGCAAAGTGTGGGAAAAGCCTCCAGAAGGCCACTTGAGACCTCCTAGGACCCATCCACACCATCCTACATCCTCTCAAGTACCAAAACCGCCCTCCAACGCCACCTATTCGCTGCCACATTCACACACAATAAATTACATGCATGTCAATTTCACATAAAAATACATAAAAATCCAAAAATATGTTCTTTGCTTATTTACTTCCAGAAATAGCATAGTTAGATGTTGTTTACTTCCTTGAGTAGGTAATGGCATTCCTTTCATGGTTTTCATAGTGCTTTCTGCAAAAGTAGAATTAGTTGGTTAATTAGGGTTTACTAGGTTTGCTTTACATTTCAGTCTTTCTCCTTTCTGCAGTTAGAATAGCATCTGTAGAGTAATCTTTCTTTCCTTCCATCACATATAGAGCTTCTTCTGGAATCCATAGAAGTTGGCTTGAGCTCCTAGTGATCTTGCGCCGGCTAATCAAGTGACAATTTGCAGAAAGAACTAGTACTTGTGCATACAGCACCGATGCTTCCAAGTTTGTTACGAACTACCGGGTTGATAAGAGTAAAGTAGGCAGCCAAGGAGTTGTAGCATTATTGCTGCAACACTGGTGCTCACCACTTTTTGGCGCAGTTGCCAGGGAAGCGTCAGAGTATTTTGTGATTACTGCTTTCTTCTATTTTCTACTGCAACATTCTGCTAATAGTTTATTTCAACAAAAGTAGACTAGTCCTTTCTTTTCCTTCAGTTCTGCATTTCCTTGCTTTCCGTTTCAATTCTGCAAATTTCATTTTAGTAAGAGTAGACTAATCATTCCTTTTCTTTCAGTTCTGCATTTCCTTGCTTTCCTTTTCAATTCTGCAAATTTCCATTTCAGCAAGTTCATTTCAGTTAGTTGCAGTTTGTTTTGTTCAATCAATTTCAGTTTTGCAGGTACTATCAGTGTGGGGAAAAATGAAACAAAAACCAACCTAAGAAATTTCCTTTCATGCCTCGTAGGAATAGAGATAACTCAGGAAAAATTTTACCCAACACCTCCACTGCTTCACACAGCCAACCTTCTCTCTTCTTCGGTGGCTGCGATCAAGAAGAACCCTTAGGTGAACAGCCAGACATATTTGAAGAACCTATAGGGGAAGAAGAAGAAAACTTTCCTTTGGAGCCAAAAGCTGAAAACAGAAATGTTAGGGGGAATGAAGAGAGAATAGAGAGTACCTTTCCCATTCGGGAGACCAATGGGGACACCAAAATGAAGAATATAAGCCCTTCTGCCCTACCCCATTTCCATGGTCTGACTACAGAAGATCCTGACACCTTTTTGTTCGAGTTTGTTGTTATCTGTCGAACTTACGACTATGCAGAAGATGGGCAAAAGTTGAAACTGTTTCCTTCTACTCTCAAGGATGCAGCACTACGCTGGTTCATCGGACTACCTAGCAATAGCATCACAACTTGGGCTCAGATGCAGCAAGCCTTTAACAACAAGTATCGAGACTATTGTAGGTCAAAAGATACTAAAGAAGAAATCTTCCGAATGACCATAGGAAGTGATGAGTCCCTGGAAGACTATGAAGAGAGGTCCCAGCTCAGTTACAAAATGGCCGGGTGTACACTTGACCCTGAGTCTCTGGAGTTGGTCCTGCTCAAGGGAATCCGGGAAGATCTTCTAGACACCCTCCATCTACTGGCCAGGGGAAACATCTACCAACTACCCTATGAGGACATAAACACTATTTTTAGAAATCATTCTAGGGCAGCCAGAAAGAAAGGTAGGGGGAGTCACCCCATAGCCAGTACCTCTTCCTCTAACTCATCCATTAAAGGAGAAATTGGGAACATGCTGGAAGACTTCAAGAGTGAGATGCTGCAAACTCTTGCCATGCAAATGGACACCTTACATATCAAAAGAAAACAAGAGTAAACAGAAAGGGCTTTGGCCATTTTTTGCCCTAGATGCACCACGAGGCATCCTAAGAATGAATGCCCATTGAATTTTATAGAGGTTTGTTCAATCTATGAAGAAAATCATTCTACAGATAAGTGCCCTTCCTTGCCCAGGCTTAAAGCTGTGTATCAAGGGGCTGAGGGAGTCACTGAACAGTTTTACTACATAAACCAAAGAAGGCCGCCTTGACCTAGACCATACCAGCAGGGGATGCAAGGGGCATCTCAAGCATACTACAACCCCAACCAGGTGCCCTCCATACCTTCTTGGGGTCCCCCTACTCAGTCTTCCTAGTCCACACCACCTCCTTGGTCCTTCACATCTCAATATCATGTCCAACCAACCACCCATTCATTTCAATCCTATGCTCAGCCACAACCTTAGTGGAATGCATCTCATCAGGGGTGGAGGCCCCAATACAACTCTCTTCCCCTCTTTTGCCTCCACCACCTGCCCAACCACAACCGTTACCTCCTACTCCACCAAAGCAACCCCAAATGCCTGCCCAGCCAAATCTGAACCCGAACAACAGACAGGCTCAGCAAGTGTATAGTGGGGAACCTTCATGCCCAACTTATGCTGTGGAGATTCAGGAAATTAACTTGCGATCTAGGAAAGTTCTCCCAGATAGCCAACCTCCAACCAAGGAGGTTGAGGAAGATAAAGAGGAAAGCGAACCTAAAGCAAATCCACCCTTTCCTGAGAGACTATCCGCGACAATCCAGCCTACCCCAGAAGAAACTGAACTCCTGGGAGAATTGAAACATTTATGTGTAAAGATACCACTTCTCCAAGCCATAAAAGATGTACCTATCTACAATAGGTTGATCAAAGAGAAGTGCTTTAGGCATCCAGGAAGGCGCAAGAGAGATGCCCCAACCATCAATGTCATAGGACAACTGTCCGACCTGATGTTAGGGCAGGTAATCTGTCCAAAATATCTGGACCCTAGAAGCCCAGTAGTTGATGTCCACATCAATGGCACCATGATCCCACACACCTTGATCGATCTGGGAGCTGCCATTAATGTGATGACAAAGGACACAATGCTCAAACTTAACCTCCAGGGCTCCTTGAGGAAGACCACGACCATGCTACAGCTAGCAGACTGCTCCACCGTGACCCCTGAGGGGATTGTGGAAGATGTGATGGTCTCCATTGATTCTTGGGAGTACCCTGCTGATTTTTTAATTCTCCAGCCAAAGGCAAAGCTCACTGGGTATCCTCTCATTCTGAGAAGACCTTGGTTGGCTACAGCCGATGCCTACATCAGCTGTCGAGCTCGGAACATGACCATAAAGAATGGGCATGTGTCCAAGCAGTTAATCCTATACCCTCCTGCCCAACCCTTTCTAGAACATGATCTACCTCTCTGGTTGGAGGAGGAAGATGAGGATGAAGTTTATTCCACACCACTTTGTACATTAGAAACCGCCATGGGGGGGAAACTGCAAGATGAGGATGATATGATCGAAAATTTGATTCAGAATCGACCTCCCAGTATATCACCTTTAGAAGGCATAGTAAGAGAACCCCAAAACAACCCCTCAACTGATCTCTGTGTGGCCGATCCTACTCCTCCCCATGTCAAAAATATAAAGTTCGGCCTAGAAAGAACATTGAAAATCAATCCATCCCTATCTACTTCCCAGGAGAAGGAGCTATGCAGCGTGCTGAGAAAACATCTAGATGCCTTCGCCTGGAGTTATAAGGAAATGAAGGGAGTGCACCCTTCAGTATGTACTCATCATATATACATCAAGGAAGATTGCAAACCAGTCAACCAACCTCAAAGGAGGATGAATCCAGCACTCAAAGATATTGTTAAGGAAGAACTGTAGAAATTGCTTGATGCAGGATTCATCTATCCCATCTCTGACAGTGAATGGGTCTCTCCTTTGGTGCTAGTGCCAAAGAAAAATGGTAAGTGGAGAATCTGTGTCAACTATCGGGTATTGAACAAAGCCACTAAAAAGGACCATTTTCCTTTACCTTTCATAGATCAAGTATTAGACGGTCTAGCAAGGAAAACGTTTTTCCCTTTCCTAGATGGGTTTAGCGAGCACAATCAAATTCAAATCAACTCAGAAGACCAAGATAAGACCACTTTCACTTGTCCTTGGGGTACCTTTGCATAGCGGGTCCTTCCTTTTGGTTTGTGCAATGCTCCAGCCACTTTCCAAAGCAGGGTATTGAATATATTTTCTGAACTGGTTCATGATACGGTAGAAATATACATGTATGATTTTACTCCTTATGGCTCTGACTTTTAGGAAACTTTATCTAACCTAGGGAAAGTTCTAGACAAGTGTATTGAGATGAACCTATCCCTCAGTCCGGAAAAATGTGAATTTTTGATGACTGAAAGGACCGTGTTAGGTCATGCAATATCTCAACAAGGATTGCAGGTGGACCCCAACAAAATTGCCATCATCCAAAGGGTCCCACCTCCTCAGAAGGTGAGAGATGTCAGAAGTTTCCTAGGCTTAGCTGGATATTACAGAAGATTCATTAAAGATTTCAGCAAGCTAGCATGTCCTTTGTTTGGCCTCTTAGGCAAAGATGTTGAGTTCATATGGTCGGAAAATTGTCAAGAAGCCTTAGATACCTTGAAGAGCAAGCTAGTGACTGCCCCAATTCTCAGAGGCCCAAACTAGGCCCTACCTTTCCACATTCACACAAATGCCTCGAACAAAGCAATAGGAGCAGCCTTAGGGCAAATTGATGAAAAGTTACCTTATGCCATATACTTTATAAGCAAAAACTTGTCAAAAGCAGAGTTAAACTATACAGTGACCGAGAAGGAACTCCTAGCTGTCGTGCATTCCTTAAACAAATTCAGACATTATATCACAGGCTATCAAACCTTTTTGCACACTGATCATGTTGTAATTAGATATTTAATGAACAAACTAGATGTAAATGCTCGCATTATTAGATGGTTGCTTTTACTGCAGCAATTTGATTTGACCATTATTGATAAGCCTGGCAAAGAAAATGTTGTTGCTGACTTTTTGTCTACAATAAATTTGCCTGCAGGTGAAGAAGGAATGGTGGATGACCAAATGCCAGATGAACATCTGTTTGCTATCTCAGTCCTCTCTCCATGGTTTGCTGATATAGCAAACTACTTGGTTTCAGCACAGTTCCCACCACACCTGTCCTCAAAAGAGAAGAGCAAGATAGTAAGGAAAAGCACCCCTTTCACCTAGATTGGGGGCAATCTCTTCAAACTTGGCCCAGATCAGATCTTGAGAAGATGTGTCAAGGAAGAGGAAGTCTTTGACATTCTCTTGACCTGTCATGACGGGCCTTGTGGAGGTCACTTTGCAGCAAAAAGAACTGCCTTCAAGATATTGCAAGCAGGCTACTACTGGTCCACTCTTCATCAAGATGTGAGGAGATATATCAGCCAGTGTGATCGGTGTCAGAAAATGGGGAAACCTACTCCAAAGAATGAGATGCCCATGCAACCGCAAGTGACCTTTGAGCCATTTGAGAAGTGGAGCATGGACTTTGTGGGGCCTATCAACCCTCCTTCAAAGCAGAAACAATACATCATTGTGTGCACCAATTACCTGACAAAGTGGGCAAAGACAAAAACAATCAAAGCAGCGATAGAGGAAAAAGTAGCTGAGTTTTTAAGAAAAAACATATTCTACAAGTTCGGGTATCCAAGAGAGTTGGTCACAGATCAAGGCAGTCAGTTCACTTCCAATTTGATTAAAGACCTACTCACACATCATAGGATCAAGCACAGGACTTCCACCCCTTACTATCCACAAGCCAATGGGCAGGTGGAGGTCACTAACAAAGCATTGGAAGGGATCTTGACCAAGGTAGTGAGCAACAATAGAAAAGATTGGGCTGACAGATTAGTTGAAGCCACTTGGGCCTACAACACAACATGGAAGACCACCACAGGGTTCACACCCTATGAACTAGTCTATGGGAAGAAGGCTTTGCTGTCAATAGAATTTGAATTCAATACCCTAAGGATGGCAGCTCAGCTGGACCTAGACCTCAGCCATGCACAGAAAGAAAGATTACTTCAACTCAATGGATTGGATGAACACAGATTGCAGGCCCTTCTCCATACAGAGGTAGTTCAGCTTCAGAGAAAGATATGGCATGACAAAAATATCAAGGAGAAGCAATTCCAAGAGGGAGATTGGGCACTACTCTATGATTCAAGATACAAAGATTTCAAAGGCAAGCTGAGGACAAGATGGCTGGGACCCTACACTATGGAGAAATGCAATGACAATGGTTCAGTTTTGATCAAAACCATTGATGATGAAGCCATCCCCATGCTTGTCAATGGACATCGGTTGAAAATCTACAAGAAACCCCTCTCCAAGCGAGAGTTTATTGAAGGTCTGGATAAAACAGTGATGGTAGTGGAGCATGTCTTAGCTTCCACTTCACCCACTCACTGAAGAAAAAGAAAAAAGAAATAAAAAAAATAAGGACTCAAGTGAAAACCTCCATGAGGTGCTTGAGTCCCATCATTGGGTTGAAAACCTCTTCTGAGGCAGCCCAGTGATGTAAAAAAAAAAGGAGAGAAAAATAAGATCCCTGGGTGAAAACCTCCCTTGGAGGCACCCAGGGCAGGCAATTAGGGTGAAAACCTCCCTGAGGCGCCCTAGTTGTTTTCAAAAAAAAAAAAGTGAATTTTCATTTGCATTGCAAGTTGCAGGAGGACTACAGGAAGCAGAAGAAGGTGCCAAGGGAACCCTGACATCCACACCAACACCTATCCTATCTTCTCCACACTTTTCTCCATCATTTCTGCCATTTCTTTCACCCCACTGTGTTTTTTTCCAAAAACTGTGTTTTCTACAAGAGGCTCTGTGTTTTCTACAGGAGGCTCCTGTAGAAATTACAGAGAGCCAGAAATGAATATAAAAGGTAGTTCGAGGGGCAGGGAAGCTTCATAAAGAACCTATAAACCCTCCTACAGTCTTCAAACCTCCTTGCCATCACTTCCAAGCCTGCATCACACCCCAAGCATCATTCTTCTTCCTGTCCAAGAAAAACACAGAAAAAAACAGTTTTTCAGAAAAAAGAAAAAAACAAAAATAAGAGAGGAAGCAGCACCATCCACCTCACCTAAAGCCTACCTACTACCTCTCCATCTCTATCTACACTTTTGGCATCATCCTCAAAGCTCCAAGCACAGAAAGAAGCTGAAGTTTCAAGGGGAGAAATAGCTACAGGAGCTCTTGTAGGAATTCCTGTAGCAGCTGATCCCATCAAAACCCAGCACCAACAGCAGAAGAATGCACACATTAAGGTTGAAAAAGGCACCTGAAACTCAAAACCAGCCAGAGGAGAACCTGCACAAGACACAGCCACACATCAGCAAGCACACAGCATGCATCAAAAGAAATAAAGGCATGCAGCAGAGGGAGCCACAGCACCTCATAGCGAATACATTCAGATCACGGATAAGTAACTAACTCGCTCCTTTGTTTGCATTTGTGTAATTAGAAGTCATGCAAAAGCAACGAGATGGTTGAGGTTGAACGAGGGAAAGGTGGCCAATTAACTTGGCCACCTTCATCTAGTTAACTCCACTCATCCGAGATGTCACCCACACGTGCGCACAGTCAACTCAAGAAAGATGTCAAGGACAGGTAGTGGAGGAAGTGTGAACTCCAATGCAATCATGAGGGATGATTACGAGGAGGGGCCATGATGACAAGGCAAGTGGGGACCAATGGTCTGAATATGGCCAACGAATACTTTGCTAGCTCACCCCCCATCACCGGAAATATCCATAAAGGGTAATAAGTACTCCTCCCCGAGCACTCTCACCACCTTTTCCTTCATTCTCTCCTCGTAACTCAGCTACAGCAGTCTCCTTGTGCCCCCACAGCCTCGTAACCATCGTCCTCCATCGATCTCTCCCATATTCCTGCCATCGGCGTTTTCTACAAGAGCAGTTACAGGTTCTACAGGAGGGACAGCAGGCTTCTACAGGAGGGGCAGTGAGTTGTTTTGAAGGGAGAAAACACGGGTTTTAGCACGATTTTCGGTCTGAGGAGGTAGGTTCCATGCATGACCCCATTGAATATCAATATATGCAAGAAGTGGTTTCAAATTGAGGAGGAAATAAAGTCTTTAGGAGAGGAGAAAATACATAAGAAAATTTTTCTGCTTATTTAAAAAACACAGTCTCCTCTGTTTCTCTGTTTTTCTCAAAAATTGTTGTCTCCATCTCCATATTTGGTTTCCCAAAAGAGTATCAACAAAATGACAGGAGGGTTCATGAGAAAGGAGCCCACTAACTCCACTAGGCTCCATGCACATCCCCAAGTAGTGGACATATTCACAAGAGCAAATTGGATGAAATTTTTTGAGAAATTCCGAGGGTTTGATGAGGAGATTGCCCAAGAATTTGCCCACTCTTTGGTCCCTCACACAAGAACACATGCCACTGTCACCTTTAGAGGTCTTTCCATGGAGATAACCCTTGAATTTATCAGTAGGGTCACTACCCTTCCTCTTGGACTACCTTGAAGTAAGGATGAGAAACCAATTAGCCAGGCTGCCAAGAAAAATTCTTCCAAAACAATGAAACCCCTGTAGAGGATAAAAATGGCATTAGAAGGGCTAGCATACCATATCCTTGGGATGAGGTTAGCTACCAAATAATCAAATACATTTCCTGTGAGGGGAGGTACAACATTGTCTATGGTTATCACTTTAGAATCCTTCATGAATTAAGGTATGGCATGGACACTCTAGCACCTCAGAAGCTCAACATCCCCTACTTCCTCCTACAGTCCCTCATTGACTCCAGCACTAAGGTTCAAGCAGGGAATTCAGAGCAGCTAGCTCACCATGGGTTAATCAAAATTTTAGTGGAAGAATCCCTCCATACATTTACACTCCCTATAGCATGGGAAGTCTTCTGAAACATGACAGTTGAGGATGACATAAAGGCCCTAACCTATGATGTCAATCCTACTGGTAGTGAGGAGGAAGAGCAACAAGGGGGAGAAGGTGAAGCCACTGGTGGCTTAGCAGAACAAGAAAGGAAGGAGGAAGAAACTAAGATAGAGGAGGAGAAAGCTGAAGAAACAAAGCAGGAAGAAACAGAGCAAACAGAGACAGAAAAAGAGACAGAAGGAGGAGAAAAAGAGGCAGAAAAGGCAGAACAAGGAGAAGGGTCCCCTGAGACTCTGGAAAGGGAGGCAGCAGCTGCCCTCGCTACCCTCAGTACACCAATCAAGCCAAAGCAAAAGAGGAAAAGGCAAGCCTCCATGTATTTCAGGGCTAGGAAGAGCACAAGAATCAAAACAAGCAAACCTCAGCCCTCTTCAAAAGTGCCAATTACAATTGAAGATTCACCCTCTGCCAAAGGGAAAGAATCCCCTTCCAAGGCACCTATCACATATGAAAGGGGGACTCCTAGATCTTCCACATGGAAGGAAAAGGTAGTACTACAGGACCCAAAAACAGTCCTACAGGAGGCTCAGACAATTCTACAGGAGACACTGTCAAAACTACAGGAGACCCAACAGCTTGAGAAAAGGATAGAAGAACAGCCACAGGGGAAGGAGGAAGAACCAAAGATACAAGAACCTGATCCCCAGCCTAGTCTGGCTTCCTATTACAATCTGCTTGAGGGAGGAAGGATAATTCCACAAAAGTTTGCAATTCCACTATTCTTTGAATTAGAGAAAGAGAGAATAAGAACACATAGATGGATGCAAATAGCCAAATCCAAGGGAGTTGAGGATGTTGGCCATATGGAAAACAAACTCAGAGAAATGGGCAGAGAGTTGAGTGATATCAGAAACAAGGAAGCAATTACAAGGAGCCACCTTGAAACTGAAAATGAATTGTTAAGGAGGCAGCTGCAAGAGAAGGAGACTCAGCTGGCATGCATGGCCAGCTTATCCATGGAGGCATTGCAATGTAGAACACCAGCAAAATCCTATGGCCTATATCTCAAGGACCAATGGTTACAATTCCAGATAAAGACTTTGGCACAAAGAGGCACCATGCCCTTCCAGGATTACAGGCAGTTTATGGATCTGTGTGACCAAAGCACATCAGAGGATAAGGCAAAAATGGCAGAATTCTACCTACATAACATGGCCCTCACAGACATGAATGTGTGGGACCCCAATGCCAGGCTAGGGGACATGCAACTAATGGCCATGGCCTCATGGATGAACCATGAAGAGTTGAGGGCAGCAAAAATAAGAAGATTGATGATAAAAGAGCAGAATGAGCCATTAATGATAAGAGCTGAGCCATCAGATCCCATGGCACTCATCAGCACACACAACCTACTTGCCAATAATCCTCAAATTGCCCCTAGATATATAAGTGATCAGGCACAAGCCATTGCACACTTTGAGGATATGCAAAGGCTACTTGGGGATGACTGTGTGCATGCATGCATGAGGAGATGGAACACCTTACCACACAATTTGCAAATCAGGGAATATCATTCCCCCATGAGGATGAAGGAGGCATTAAAAAGAGTACCAATGTACAAGTGCTCCATGCAGAGGCTGAAGGTCAACTGGATTGGCCTCAAACTGAGTCCCCCACTGTTGTTAGGCATGCTGGAAGGCAGAAGAGAAGAAGAAGAGGAGCAGTTAGAAGAGATAGAAAGGAAGGCAGGATTCTATGACAAGGAAGAGCAGACCACATCAGAAGCTTGGGATGCTAAGGAGGCCACCAGGGACATAAAAGATGAGGAGATGGACTAAGTTGCTCAGAGGATGAGCAACACTTTCAGTAGGGGGTGATGATGAGCCTCATAAATGGGTAATTATATGGGCTCATTTTACCTCCTAACCTAGTCAAATCAACCATTCCATTAGCTTATTACATGATTTTCTGAATATATTTATGCTTATAGAGTGAGTTGAGTTAGCTATTGTGCCATGTGGTCTAATGTGTATTTAATGTAGATTATTGATGATTTTTGAGGTCAAAGTCAAGGATCCAGTGAACAAATGGCAGCAATAGCTCGAAGTGGACAAAGGAGAGGACTTATAGGAGGAAATCCCCCTCATTTATTACTCCTCACTTCGAATTCCCCTTCATTCAGCTCAGAGTACAAATAGCCGAATCATGCACTAGGAGACAGCCGAGCAAGTGAAGGTTGACTGATGATTATCTCGAGTTTTGGGAACCAAGCCTCCCTGATTTTAAGGAAGTTGTTGGTAGCTTCATTTGTATAAGTAGAGAGGCCTAGGGCCTCACTAGGGTCGGATTTTTGTCGGATTTTTGTCAGTTTTTTTGTTGGATTTTTGCTTATGTAAACTCTGCTCAACTTCGAGCTTATTTTTTTGTGACAGTTTCATGTAATCCTACTATTGTTTTGAAAATAAAGATGGAATCATTTTTGAGTTAACACTAAGTTACCTCAAAAGGCTGAAGCTCTTGGGTTAGGGCCCAATCCAAGCAACCAAGCTCCTCTTTACTTGTATTTGTATATTTTATTTCAGTTTGTAGATTAGGTTGATGTGGGATGTATTTCTTTTATGGTTAAGAATAGGTTGCTTTTGATGATTCAGTAGTTTGCTTCCATTTGTGCTTTCTATAGCAGGTTAAGCCGTGATAAAGAAAAGATTCAAAAGTCTAGCAATAGTGCCTTGGCCTCTCTTCCTCCCTTTGGAACCATGATTTGAGGCAAAGACCCTCTTGCTGCCCCAAAAACACAGATTTTCCTCATTCATAGGACTTCTAGTGTTTGCAGCTTTTTGGTAGGTTAATAGTCTAGTTTTGCCTTGCTTCAGATCTTCTTCATCATGCTCACTTCTTTATTTGCAATAGTATTCTTTCATGCTTTCCTTTCCTACAATATTTCTCAGCATTTCCTTTCATAAATCATAGTTTAGACTAGTTTGATGCAAAACTCTGTTTTTCTAGATGCACTCATTTCATTGCTTGTTTGATCCTATTGGTTGACTGTCAGTTCCTTTGCAACAGATCTCTTCTAGCAGCAGGCCAGCCTATCAGCCACCCCATCCTCCAGCTGATCCATGCCCTACAAGTCGCCCAAGTCTCACTTCAATTCTGCCTTAGTTTCCTACATTTTCCATAGAACTTCTTCCTCTCTCCTTAAGCAAATCCAACCATCTTTCTCTCTCCTGGTGGTTCATGGTAGACCATAGGAATCTTAACACCTCATTCCAACCTTCATCCACCTTTTTCACCCACTCTCACACCCTCAAAACAATGAAAACTGCTCTCAACCTCCTCCTGTAGGCCTCTTGTAGAACGTTGTTTTTCCTCCTGTAGATTTCCTGTGTCCTCCTGTAGATTTCCCTGTAGGCTTTCTTTTGAAGGCCGAGTGTGGGAAAATCCTTCAGAAGGCCACCTGAGACTTCATAGGACCCATCTACACCATCCTACATCCTCTCAAGTACCAAAACCGCCCTCCAACGCCACCTATTCGCTGCCACATTCACACACAATAAATTACATGAATGTCAATTTCACATAAAAATCCATAAAAATCTAAAAATATGTTCTTTGCATATTTACTTCCAGAAATAGAATAGTTAGATGTTGTTTACTTCCTTGAGTAGGTAATGGCATTCATTTCATAGTTTTCATAGTGCTTTCTACAAAAGTAGAATTAGTTGGTTAATTATGGTTTCCTAAATTTGCTTTACATTTCAATCTTTCTCCTTTCTGTAGTTAGAATAGCATCTGTAGAGTAATCTTTCTTTCCTTCCATCACATATAGAGCTTCTTTTGGAATCCATAGAAGTTGGCTTGAGCTCCTAGTGATTTTGCGTCGGCTGACCAAGTGACAACCTGCAGTAAGAACTAGTACTTGTGCATACAGCACCGATGCTTCCAAGTTTGTTACGAACTACTGGGTTGATAAGAGTAAAGTAGGCAGCTCAAGAGTTGCAACGTTATTGCTGCAATACTGGTGCTCACTAGTAGAGATGGAAACAATCGTGGGATTATACTTGGAGGCGATGCCACCTATCCCGGAAAGGGTGTAGGGAATGTTATCCCTCAATTGAATGAGGGTAACTCAATTCATTTATAGAATCTCTTTTATGTACCTAATCGCAAGAAGAACCTGGTGTCCATTTCAACAATGGAAGTCAAAGGTTTCAGGGTGGCACACATCGATGGAAAGGTACGTGTTTGAAAATAGAATTTTCAAAGATGTTTTTGATTTCAGGGTTATATCAAATTGCAGGAAGTCCACTGGGGACCATGTCCATTGACACATAGCACCGAAGGTCTGTGAGTCAGATGGTGACAGGGATGCCTGAATTCAAAAAGAGCATGAAAGTACATGTCTGAGATGTACCGAAGGAAAATATTACAAGGGGAACATTCCCCTCATGTAGCAGGTCCACAGGTTTGGAACAACCCGAGGGGTTTGAGATTGATGATCAGGAATCTCACGTATGCAGGTGGAAGAAATCCCTCTATGACTTGAAGAAAAACTCCCCGGGTGTAGTATGAGAGGATTGATATCTGTCAGATGAAGGTGAGATTCACTAGGAGTGAAACCGATCCAAACCATTACCCGAAGGTTGTGGCTAATAGACCTCTCATATCGGCACCTTATGAGGACGACCTATTTCTGATAGGTGCAGACCCTCTCATTTGCAGAAGTAAGAGAGAGTTGGATTCCAAATGTGGAATGATAAACTGCAAGCCTGTGACTACCTCGAGGATCTTAACTTTCAGAAGTTATATGGTAGTGATGTCGGACCAGATTTGGGAAATGCCTCTGAGTTTCATAAACTCATTCGCATTGATGTTCTTGATGAACTTCCGTCCGAACATATGTTTTGCAGTTAGCATGGTGAGTTCATATTTGGTTGAGCCTCACTGGATTGGTGCCAAGAATCTTCTGAGATATCTTTAGGGCACAATCTCTCATGGATTGAGATACACTGTCGGAAATATGAAATTGCATGATTATTCGAATGCTGAGTGGGCAGACAATGTGGAGGATCACTAGAGCACTTCTCAGTGTTGGTTCTCTTTGGATTCTGCTTCGATATCATGGATGAGCAGGACACAGAAATCAGTTGCTATAAGCATCGCCGAGACCGAATACATAGCTACGAGTATGATCTCGTGTGAAGTTGCATGGTTGCAGAAACTCTTAAGTGAGTTGTTTGTACACATGATGAATACCACTGTGATTCTCTGTGAAAACCAGAGGTGGGATTCAATTATTGAGGAATCTCGTATTCGATGATTGCTCCAGCAGATAGACATTAGACACTGCCTTATCTGGGATATGGTAAGTCGATGAGCTAGGAGGCTCCATCGCATTGAGACTGATGTACAAGTCGCCGACATTTTGTCAAAGCCTCGAGGAAAGGTCAAATTTGTGACTTTCCCGAATGACTTGGACTCGTTGAGAGACCTTCTTATAAGGGTCCTACATGTTGCATGCATTGAGCTTTGGGAGCTCTGGGGGGCTTGGGGTACTTACTCGAGCAACATACGACCACAGGGCGACTCACCCTCCACTGGTGGTGCGCTATGAACAGGATGATTAGTTCTCCTGTGAGTCGGGATGATTAGTTCTCCCGTGGCAAATATGGAGCAGGATGATTAGTTCTCCTGTGGGCCAGGATGATTAGTTCTCCCGTGGCAACTGTGGAACAAGATGATTAATTCTCCTGTGGGCCGGGATGATTAGTTCTCTCGTGGCAACTGTGGAACAGGATGATTAGTTCTCCTGTAGGCCAGGATGATTAGCTTTCCGTGGCATCCACTGGATAGGATGATTCGTTCTCTTATGGACAGGATGATTAGTTCTCCTGTCGAGGCATCCTACCCATGCAGTCTGGGACTCATGGGAAGTACCTCTCATCTGATCAATGAGCAGGGAAATGAGGATAGGGACCATAGTAGTTCTATCGATGGATGCATCGTTGTATCTACCGTACTCCCTATGCTAGGATGACCTCCATTAATCTGGGATCAATGAAACTGATCTAGGATCAGTATGAGTGGTTTGAGACACTCTCTTGTGACATTGATCTGGGATAAATGAAATTGATCTTGGATCAGTATGAGTGGTTTGAGACACTCTCTTGTGATATTGATCTAGGATCAATAAAACTGACTTCGGGTCAGTAAGAGTGATGTGACACACTCTCTTCAGATGAAACTGACTTCGAGTCAGTAGAGAATGGTATGACACATTCTCGATCAATTCTTCTTCTTCATGGTTCAGCAAAGCAGAGCAAAGAAGAGCTCAACAAAGCAGAGCAGTGCAGGGCACTGATGGCAGAGATAGTACAATCGGACATATGGATCAGCGTATGGAGTTCTCCCTAGTTGAGAGTGAGTGTTAAAATTGGCAACTAGGGCCAAACTCCATGTGGGTCATCTTATTTATGGCAGCTGATATTTTTCTTGGATCCCTCTCATCGAGAGGTGTAGGATTGATCTAAAGATCATCCGATTCCGATAAGTATTCATGGAGTTATGAATTTATTTATGTTATAAGACAATTCGTCAAGGTCGGCCAACAACCAAATAAACCCCACATGTGCTCAATGTTTTAGTATAAATAGAGGTGGCCTTCAAGTCATTTCAACACACACTTGGGATCTCTTCCTCTCTCTACTTGTCTTTGGGTTTTAGTAGGAGGAGAGATCCTAAGGGATAACGCTGCCCTGATCAAGAAAGCCGAAAAAGCCGGAAAAGTTGGAACTGCCGGAAAAGCCGGAACTGCTGGAAAAGCCAGAACTGCTGAAAAAGCCAGAAAAAGTCAGAACTGCCAAAAAAGCCGCAACTGCCGGAAAAGTCAGAACTGCAAAAAAAACTGGAACTGCCGGAAAAGCCGGAACTATCGGAACTGCCGGAAAACCCAGAACTGCCGGAAAAGCCGGAAAAGTCGGAACTGCTGGAAAAGCCGGAAAATCCAGAACTGCCGGAACTGCCGGGAACAGTCAGAACTGCAGGAACTGCCGAGAACAACCGGAACTGCTGGGAACAACCGGAACTGTCAGAACTGCGGGAACAGTCGGAGCATTTGTCTCCGTAGGAGAGCAGCATGCAAGGGACAGCGAACTAACATTGGTACAGTTGTATGGTACTTAGCAGCAAATACACCAAGCATGCAATGCTACAACAAGCATGCAAGGGACAACTAGCATGCAACAACAAGCATGCTAGGGACAACCAGCAAGCAAGGGACAACAAGCAAGCAAGGTGCAGCCAACACATAGGTTAGGATGGCAACATGGTGCAGCAATGGCACATAATGCAGTACAGTGATGGGTACAGTCATGATTAATGAAGCGTGATGAGATGCAGCATAGTGATGATGGGTGCAGCATGGTGCAGCGCGGTGAGGTGCAACATGATGACGAAATGCAGCACAACGATAGGTGAAGGAGTCACCTTGGAGAATCAATTGAAGCAGCATGTCTTCAGCTGATCTCATGTATCATCTTCTTAGAGATGATCTATGCTCTTGTCTAGATAAGTCAAAGTGTTGACTTCTGTTGTAAACGTACTATCTCTCTCTCTCTCTACTAAACTATTGAAGAACATATAAGAAGAATTGATCAAGGGTTTCCCCACATTGGGGTTTGTCCCTGGCTAGCGCCACATCTTGTGTCCTCTTGTCTTGGCTTGTCTTCTGTGATTTATGTTTATGTTCTATCTGCAGTTTACTTTAATGCTGATGTGATTGCTAATCTGGAAAAGATATTGAGCTAACTGTGAAAATTGAAATAAATTGCTCTAAGCATAGAACATACCTAAAATTAACACTCTTACACTCAAGCATCAAAGGCTTACTACCTATCAAGAATAAATCGTCAAATAAAATCAAAATCAAGGCATACCTTGGACCACTTTGAAGTAGAGGTTCGGGCCAGCATTGCTTCTTGTCAATCCAAGCTTCACCAAGTAACTATCAATGCGAGCATACCAAGCTCTGGGGGCTTGATTCAAACCATAAAGAAGCTTCTTCAATCTGCAAACATGAGTCTTCTTGTCCTTCACTTCAAATCCCTGAGGCTACTTAACATATACCTCTTCTTGTAGTATGTCGTGAAGAAACACAGTGTTCACATCCATCTATTAAAGGGTCCATCATTGACTAGCGACAAGGGAAACAATAGATCTAACGGTGGTGTAGCAGGAAACAATTGCAAAGATGTCATCATAATCTTCTCCCACTTTTTAGGAGAAACCTCTAGCCATGAACCTCACTTTATACTTATCAAAGCTTACATCGGATCCATGCTTGATCTTATATAACCACTTCGAAGTTACAATGGACTTCCCTTTAGGTCTTGGAACGACAACCCATACATCATTCTTCATAATGGATTCATACTCTTCGGCCATGGCATCCTTCCAAACCTACTCTGTCACCACTCCTTCAAAAGTGGGAGGTTTAGCCTGTATGATGGAGCTCATAGCTACAATTTATCCCTGGTACCGACATGGCTTCTTGCTTTCTCTAAAGGTACTGATGAGGCTCATCAATAGGTACATTATAAGGGTCATGATTCCATCCTCCAACTTTAGAACTATCTCTTTCTCACATTTATTTACATGTTTTGTTATATTATACTTAGTGAAAAGGATAAAAGATGTTTGTCATGTCATGTGGCCTAATATGGTTTAATTTCAGGAAATGGAGCAATTTTTTAGATGATTTCTATGCAGAGGCGCAAGCAAACAGCAAGGAGAGAATCTAGGGGGTTGTCCACCTCTTTAACTCCCTCAATCAACCCAAGATCACATCACTCTCTGGCAGCCAAGCAAGTGAAAGTAATGAGGAACAAGATCCACCATTCTTGAGTTGTAGGAGACAAATATTCCTATTTTCTAGGGAGCTACTAGTAGCTACCCTCTTGTATAAATAACCATGTAGAAGAGCTCATTAGGATTCTAGTTTTGTTTTCAGCTAGGTAGCTATTGAGTTTAAGAGCTTGGCACTGTTATTTTGATTGTTATTTGAGGTATTAAGACATTGATTCAATGATAATGAGAAGTTGCTTATTGATTAATCACTGAGTCAGTTCCAGAGGGTTGAGGCTCTTGGGTTTGGGCCCAACCTAGTGGCTTAGGTCTCTCTTGTGTATTTGTATCTCTTTTAGTTTTAGATTATTGCTTAGTTTCTTACATTTCAATAGAGAATAATCCATCAAAATATGTGATTGTAGCCTCTACCTCATCTCTCTCATGGGAGCATGAATAAAAAGATTCACAACAACAGTCCAAAAGTATTATGTTTATGATTTCTTGGAAGAAGATTTGTGTTAGTCATCTTGTTTTGCATGTACTTGTTGTAGCTTAGGAGTTGGTTTATTGATTAGATCGGAGTTTTGGCATAGATTAGATAGCATTTAAATTCAACTCATATTTTCCACTACTAGTTGTTTCATTTTGTCAATGATAATTGGGTATATGCATGTGATGATCACAGGGTTGTTTGGCTCTGCAGGAAAGGGCACCTTCTCCACCTCCATCTTGGACCCCCTCAACTTCTCTTGTGAACCCCAAATTCTGTCCAAAAAAAATTGTTTCATGAAATCATTTTTCGAGGATTACCAAGAGCATCCCTCCAAGTGCAAAAAAGACCTTCCAAAGGCTATGAGCTTGCGATAGGGCTTTGGCCACCCTTCACTCATTTACCTCAACCTTCATCCACCTTTCCAGACCCTTAAACCATCATTTTCACCTCTTAAACCTTCTCGGCAGCCCTCCTGTAGCAGCCTCCTATAGCACACGTGTAACAGCGTTTTTCTGCACTAGTTTTGATTCTTACTGCAACTTGGACTTACTTTAGAAGGATGTTGACCCCCAATTGTGATTTCATGATCAAGGTAACCCCCTAGGCCACTCCAAACCCTCCTTTTCCTTCACTACAAAAAAAGAATAGTGTTAGTTTTCTTATCACAGATTTGGTACAAATAAAATAGTGTTTTACATGCAAGTGTGAGCTCGTTAGATGGTACATAGAATCTTGAATTACAGTTTGGTAGGCTATGTAAGAGAGATTAGCTTCTTTTCTACAAACAGATCTGATAAATAGATGGATGATTGCAAGATAATGTACTTTCATTTCTGCAAGTAGTTTAGCTCTTGCCTTTTCTTGAATTGTTTCCATAGCATTTGCAAATTGAAGTTAATAGCATTTTCTTTTTCGTAGTTAGAGGTAGCTTCTAAATTGCATCTTCATTAGCTATCTTTCATTCTAATTCAATAGGAGGAATGGTCTTGGAGCACTACTGATTAGATGTCCTAGTTGAGGGTGGCATGAGTAGAAATCCATCCACTGTGCATATAACACTATCACCTCGAAGTTTGTACAAACCCCGGGTTGATAATTTGAGTTGAGGAGCCCTTGGGAGTTGCAACATTCTTGGTGCAATCCTAGGGCTCACCACTTTTTGGCGTCGTTACTGGGGAGGTGTCTAGGTAGATGTTATTTTTGCTTAAGCATTGTTTTCTGTTTTGCATACAGTTTTGAAAAAGTAACATAAAAGAAAAAGAGAAATTTTTTTTTTCATGCCTCGTAGGAGTAAAGATACTCAAGGAAATTTCAAACCAAAAACCCCCACACCCTCAAGCAGTCAACCTTCACTCTTCTTCGATGACTGTCAACTTCCCTCTCTAACTACAAGGGAGTTAAAAGACCCTCTAGGTGAGCAACCTGAAATTTTTGAAGAACCTGTTGGGGAAGAAGAAGAACCCACTTCACCTACCCAAACTATGGATGAAAACGGGAACAATGAAGTTTTCCCTATTAGAGAGACTAATGGAGAGGCTAGAATGAAGAGTATAATCCCTACTGCCCTACCACACTTCCATGGCTTAACCTCTGAGGATCCTGATACCTTCTTGTTTGAATTTGTTGTTGTCTGCAGGACCTATGACAGTTATTCCCCTTTACCCTTAAGGGTGCAACCTTGCGTTGGTTATGGGTCTGCCTCGGGGGTAGCATCACTACCTAGGCTCAAATGCAATAAGTCTTTAATGACAAGTACATGGACTATTGTAGGTCCAAAGAAACCAAGGAAGAAATCTTTTAAATGATTCCTGGACTTGATGAATCCCTAGAAGACTATGATAAGATATTTCAACTCAGTTATAGGAGGACCAAATGCGCCCTTGATCTTGAATCACTCAAACTAGTTCTTCTCTGAGGGATCAAGGAGGACATGTTGGAGACCCTCAACATGTTGTCTGGAGGAGATATCTATCAATTATCCTATGATGACATTAAAATTGTGTTCAAGAATCACTCTAGGGTTGCTAGAAAGAAGGGTAGGGCTAGTCAAGGCTTGGCCAGTTCCTCTCCTTCCACAACATCCATCAAGAATGAGATTGGGAACATGTTGGAGGACTTTAAAAGTGAAATGTTGCATACCTTTTCTTTGCAAATGGATACCATGCAAATCAAGAGGAAACAAGAGGAAGTAGAGAGAGCCCTAGCTATTTTCTACCCTAAATGCACTAGAAGGCACCCCAAGAATGAATGTCCATTAAATTTCATAGAGGTATGCTCAGTCTATGAGAAAAACCATGCCACAAATAAATGCCCTTCTTTGCCTGGTTTAAAAGTTGTATACCAAGGGGCAGAAGGTGGGGTTGAGCAACTCTACTTTATAAATCAAAGGAGGCCTCAAGGACCTCGTCCATACCAATAGGGCATGCAAGGTGTATCTTACTCTTATTACAATCCAAACCAGAATGCACCCTTGCCACCCTGATACTCTTCCACTCATACATCATGGTCCACACCTCCTTCTTGGCCTTATGCTCCTCAATATCCTCCTCATCCTTTCAATCAACCATTTCATCCATATGCTCCCCAACCTCCTCAATAGAACAACCCATCACAAGGGTGGAGGCCTCAACTCAACCAACCTCTTGCTTTACTGCCTCTACCCCAACCTCAAACATAACTCACTCATCTTTCTCCACCCAAGCAACCTCATATGCCTACTCAACCCAATCCGAACCTGAATAACCAGTAGGCACATTAGGTCTATAGTGGAGAGACATCGTATCCTGCCTATGTTGTGGAGATCCAAGAGATCAACCTTAGGTTTGGAAGAGTGCTCCCAGACAACCATCTACCATCTCCACCTGAAGAACTTGAAGAGGAAAAGGAAGAGAGTACCCCTCAAGTAAATCCACCTCCTTTTTCTGAGAGATTGATCCACCCTAGCCAAAACACCCTAAAAGAGATTCAACTTCTGGGAGAATTGAAGAATCTGTGTGTTAAAATACCCCTTCTCCAGGCTATTAAGGATGTTCCCATCTATAATAAGCTTATCAAGGAGAAATGTTTCAAACATCCTAGGAGAAGAAAAAGAGACACCCCCACCATCAATGTTGTTGGTTAATTATCTAATTTGATGCTAGGGAGAGTAATTTTTCCAAAATACTTAGACCATGGAAGTCCAGTAGTGGATGTGCACATTGATGGCATCATTGTCCCTCATACCCTGATTGATCTTGGGGCTACCATCAATGTGATGACTAAATAAACCATGCTAAAGCTAAACCTCCAAGGAGCTTTGAGAAAGACCACTACAATGTTGCAACTTGCAGATAGATCCATAGTAGCTCCTGAGGGATTTGTTGAGGATGTCATGGTCTCCATTGACTCTTGGGAGTATCCTATTGACTTCCTGGTTCTCCAGCCCAAAACCAAGTTCAATGGCTATCCTCTCATCTTGGGAAGGCCATGGTTAGCCATTGTTGATGCTTACATTAGTTGCAAGGCTAGGAACATGACCATTAAGAATGGACATTTGTCTAAACAATTCACTTTGTATCCGCCTGCTCAGCCATCCCTTGAGCATGACTTACCCTTGTGGCTTGAGGATGAGGAAGAAGATGAAGTGTATCATACAACACCCTACCCAATTTGTACCCTAGATGTTGTTATAGGAGGGGGGAAACCTGATGAAGATGACCTCATTGACCATATCCTTTAGAACCAAACCCCCAATACCATTCCTCTTGATGAGCTAGTGAAAGAATCTGAGTAGTCCTTGGACTGAGTTATTCTCAATTGCCCCATGTCCTGAACATGTCAAAGTTGTAGAGTTTGGCCCATCTAGAACCTTAAATATTTACCCCTCTCGTCCAAACAAGAAGAGCAATTGTGAAATATGTTGAGAGAACACTTAGGTGTTTTTGCTTGGGACTATAAAGAAATGAATGGGATGCATCCCTCAGTTTGTACTCATCACATCTACATCAAAGAGGGATTCAAACATGTGCGCCAACCTCAAAGGAGAATGAACCCAGCCCTTA
The DNA here is from genome assembly GCA_031772625.1 of Pinus tabuliformis. Lineage (NCBI taxonomy): Eukaryota > Viridiplantae > Streptophyta > Pinopsida > Pinales > Pinaceae > Pinus > Pinus tabuliformis. The sequence continues at coordinate 430,242,515 of CM062814.1, read as the reverse complement.
AGGATATAGTAAAGGAAGAATTACAAAATTTGTTGGATGCAGGGTTCATATACCCCATCTTAGATAGTGAGTCGGTGTCTCCTCTAGTCTTAGTCCCAAAGAAGAATGGGAAGTGGAGGATCTGTGTGGATTACAAAGAGCTGAACAAGGCCACATGGCACAAATAAAGGCCATTTCCCTTTTCCTTTCATTGACCAAGTTTTAGATGGTCTTGCAGGGAAGAAGTTCTTCTCTTTCTTGGATGGATTTAGTGGTTATAATCAGATCCAGATCAACCCTAAAGACCAAGACAAGACTACATTCACATGTCCTTGGGGTACCTTTGCTTATAGAGTCCTCCCATTCGTTCTATGTAATGCCCCTGCAACTTTTCAAAAGGGCAGTTTTGAGCATCTTTGCTGAGCTTGTTCATGACTTTGTGGAGATCTACATGGATGACTTCACTCCCTATGGATGTGACTTCTTGGATGATCTCTCTAATTTGGGTAGAGTCCTGAGAAAATATATTGAAATGAACCTCTCGTTGAGTCCTGAGAAATGCAAATTCTTAATGAACGCAGGCACTGTCCTTGGTCGTTCCATATCTCAGGAAGAGATACAAGTGGACCCAAACAAGATTGTCATCATCAAAAGGGTCCCTACTCCTCAAAAGCAAAGGGATGTTAGGAGTTTCTTGGGCTTAGTTGGTTATTATAGAAGGTTTATCAAGGATTTTAGTAAAGTGGATTCACCATTGTTTGGATTGCTGGCCAAGGACTTAGAATTTTGTTGGACAAGTAGCTTCCAAGAGGCCCTTGAAATATTAAAAGAGAAATTGACCACTGCACCCATACTTAGGGGTCCCAATTGGGCTCTGCCTTTCCATATCCATATTGATGCATCAGACAAAGTTATGGGGGCAGCCTTGGGGCAAATAGATGATAATTTACCCTATGCCATTTATTTCATTAGTAAAAAATTGTCTAAGGCTGAATTGAACTACACTATCACTGAAAAAGAACTCTTAGTTGTTGTACACTCCTTAAACAAATTCAGGCACTATATCATTGGATACCAAACTTTTGTGCATACTAATCATGCAACTATTAAATATTTGATGAATAAGCCTGATGTGAATGCTAGGATCATTAGATGGTTGTTATTGTTACAACAGTTTGATTTGACTATCATTGACAAGCCAGGAAAAGAAAATGTAGTTGTAGATTTTTTGTCTAGACTTACTTTGCCTACAGGTGATGAAGGGATAGTCGATGATCAACTTCTAGATGAGAACCTATTTGCTATCTCAGTGCTCTCTCCCTGGTTTGCTGACATAGCCAACTACTTGGTTGCTGGGAGATTTCCTCCTGTTAGCTCTGCTACATAACTAAAGTTTTGAAGGCCAGAGATAAGTTTGGCCGTCGTGGTGGTGCTCAAAAGAAGCTCATGGTAGTCATCTTCCTTCTTCTCCTCTACTCCACTTATTCTCTTTCACCTCTACCGCTTCTGTTTTTCCCCTAAAACCCAACATAGACCCCCTTTTCCTTAAGCCCCAGTGCAAAGGCTAAAACCCCATAAAACCACTCCCAATGGACCCCACGCCTCCATAAACTCACCGCCGTAACCTCAGCCATTGATCGCTGCCTCCCTATCCAACGGCTCCCCGTCACGTCCGATCATCTCCGCCACGATCAGTCGGCGTTCGCTCTCCCCGCGTCCTCGAAGTGTCGGGACGTTAACGCGCGATGGAGAGTGGTTTCCTCTCTCCTCCACCACCACGCGTCACACTCTAAATGGGATCGCACACCGTTGTCCTTTTACCGCCCGACGATCAACAATGGTGTGATCAAAACCGCTTACCGCTCAAACCCATATTCCCGCCCGATAACGTCCATGCGTTTCTGTCGCCCGACGACCTTTGGATCTGCCCGCTGAGATCCAACGACCCACGTTCATTCCGCCTCGCTTTTCCTGATAGCCCCGCCAACTCATCCTTGTTGTCTATCCTCCCGATCCAACAGCCAGTCCAGCTCCTCCGTCCTGCTTGTACACCCGCTATGCAGTCCGTGTCCCTTGAATGTTCCGTGCACCCGAAGGACGAAGGTGACCAGTCTTCCGGTACTATTTGCAGTTGCTCCTCAACCACCATATTTAACAAACAGTATGGCCGAGGAGGAAAAGGACGAAGCACGAACAGATAGCTACATTTAACAGTTATGGAGCTTCATCCTATACGGCACTCCAACTGCCCGAGAGGACAGCAGAGCACAGGAAAAAGATCAAATTCATCCACTAAAGCAAGCAATCGCACTCAGAAGCTCCAACAGGCAACTAAATGCGGTTGGTAGTCAATTATGACTCCTCCCTACCTAGAATGGCCAAGTGCCTTTGTAAGGAAACTCTATATATACCCAGAAACAAGATGTAATCAAGGTTGATGGTTGATCTTTTGATGTAAGGTTCAACTTCTGGAGACTGTAACTATTTTGATACTTGCAGTGTCTCATCTTCATTTCCAGCTAATACAAGCTTCTTTTGTTGTTAATTTCTCACTTTTCATCCTTCTTCTGTTCTAAGATGTGCCTGAGAGGTTGTATTTCTGAGCTCTTAATGTTTAGCATTAGAGAAGTTGTCATCTTATCTCTGTGTTAAAGTCTTGTATGAATCAGCGAATGAGCTATTCAGGTTTCTTTTCACCTAATGTCAGAGAGTTGTCATCCTGTCTGTGCATTAGGGAATTAGATTTGGAGACTTCTTTACTGGTTGCAGCCGGCCATAACATGGTCTTGTGCATCTGCTAGTGTGGTCAGTATTCTCCATAATCACCCAATCCTTAAACCGTGAGTAGTTGGTGGTCTAAAGCCTTGTAGTCTGGGGGTGTTCACGCATGTCTGGAGTCAAGCAAAATAGAAGTGGTTATCTGGCTTGGACAAGCATCATTCCTTCCATTCATCCAATGCAACAATAAGTTGAATTTATATGTTCCCAAGCATCTCCGAGCTACAACCTAAGAGATTTTCTTGGGGTGATAACATTAATTGGCGTCGTTGCCGAGGAGAGGAGATTGAAGCTCAGCTTCCCTGGGAGAACGACACAGTTCCAGCTTTGATGATAGACAAAGCCTGGACACATTTCTGGTTGTAATCATCTATCTGGAGACTCTACTAGAGGACCAACCTAGTGGCGACTCCACATTACAGTTTTGGCTCAGTTTGTGAGACATACTCGGAGAAATCCTCAGAAATCACCAGCTGACCCAGTGCCTGACCCTGAGAAGATTGCTAAGCAAAGGAAAACATCACAGAAAGGAGCATCAGGATCAGGTAAGCCTAAAAAATCTTATGTATCTCTGCAAGAGAAGATTATAGTTGAGAATGTACAGTTTGAAGATATAGAGCCCAGCATTGTTAGTGAAGAAATACCCGCAAAGATTCATAAAGCTCCTTGTTCATCCAGTTCCCCTTTGGATCTCAGTCCAAAGAAAGCCTCCCATACAGTCCCTCATACTCCTTTGTTTCTGTCATCCATTTCACTGCTCCCTACTGTTCAAACTGCCAGTATCCTTCCACCTACCCCAGTCATGGCAGGCCAGCAAGCACCCACAAAGATGGAAAGAATCATAGCTGCTAGGTATGGACCCCTAGTCTTGCCTATTCCTTTGAATGCCATGCCTGCAGGAGAGTATCAAAAATATATGCCTAAGTTCACTGGTACAGAGGGAGTAACAGCTGAAGAACACCTTGAATCTTTTTATAGTTATGCTGATAACCTAGATATCAGTGAAGATGATGTGTGGATGAGAGTGTTTGTCCAGAGCCTTGATGGAGAGGCTAGAAAGTGGTTCAGAGAGTTGACCCCTAGGTCAATAGCAGACATTGAAGCATTAGATGATGTGTTTTTGAAGCATTGGGGAGATAAGAAAGACCTGCTATATTATCATACCGAGTTTGGAAACCTCAAGAGGGAGAATGGGGAATCATTGCCTGATTTTAATAAAAGATTCAATCGTATGTATAGTAAGATACCAGCTGAAGTAAAGCCTACCCCCACCTCTGCCAAACTCACCTATGCCAATGCTTTTGACTATGATTTCTGCCTGCTTTTAAGAGAAAGAAGGTGTACCACTCTAGTTGAAATGCAAGACGCAGCCCTAGAGGTGGAATCTAATATCTTGGCCGCAGAAAAACTCTCAAGGGTCATGCTGAAAGAAGGAGGTAGAGAGGTGAGTCTTCTTCTTCCTCGGCTTCATCTTCAGAACCCAAACTAGATAAGATAACTAAAATGATAGAGTCATTAGCTGTTGAGATATCTAAGTTGAAGGTTGAGTAAAGCTCTGGAAAGGCAAGGCTTCCAAACACATTTGCTCCAAGAAATTCAACTCCATTCAGAAGAGCAAATGAGCAATTGCAGATCATTCAGAAGGGTAAAGAAACAAATGAACAGCAAAGAGTGAAGGCTCCCTTCCAGAACGTAGTCATGGAAGAGGAGCAGTTTGAAGAAGAGGATGAAATTCATTGCATGGAAGATAAAGGCAGTGCTGCCTTTTTGACATTGGCTACCTATGAAGAATCATTGCTACAGGACCAAACTAGTCGAAAGTGGGACGAAGAGGCTGTTCTACAGACTAATGAGCAACAAAGATATAATCTGAGGTCAAAAGGAAACAATGTCAAGGAGAATCCTGCCCAAAGAGCTATTGTTCCCACAGAACCTCAGAACAGCAAACAGAAAAGGTCAGCAACTGATCCAGTCATCCTCAAAGCACCAGCTCTAGAGGTAAAGGGTCCTGACAAGTCCCCTTCCCCTTTCAGCTTTGAATCAGAAGTCCAGAAGTTAAAAATATCTGTACCTCTGTTAGAACTTGTAAAGAGTGAAGTTTTTAGAAAGCCTATCCTTGATGCTCTTGAGCTGAAAGCCTCACAAACCTCCACGGACTACGTCAATTTGCAAGATGATAAGCCTGCAGTTGTGCTTAGCCCAATGATTGAACCTGCTGATAATAGCTCCCCATCATTCTATGTCTCCTTGACCATTCATGACAAAACCCTCCATAATTGCCTGCTAGACACAGGGGCCAGCCACAATTTGATGCCAAAAGCTGTCATGGAAGAGTTAGGCCTTGATATTACCAGACCATATCATGATTTATTTTCATTTGATTCAAGAAAGGTCAAATGTCTGGGATTAATCAAAGATTTAGCTGTTACCCTAACTCAGCTGCCCATGAAGAGCATGATGATGGACATTGTGGTAGCAGATGTCCCTCCCAAGTTTGGCATGCTGCTGTCCAAAGGGTGGATTAAGAGACTAGGTGGGACATTACAAAATGACTTGTCCTATGCCACTGTCCCAGTCTTTGGAGGGGAAAGCAGGAGATTGTACAGAGAAGCACAGCTGGCCTATATCATTAGTGATGAGAAGAATCCTTCTAATCATCCCATTTATGCTGTGGATACCGATTTTGGAGCATGTATCCTCCAAATTGAAGAATCCCAGAAGGCCTCATTGTAGCTCAAGAAACCAATAGTTCAGGCCGAGGGAGAGCAAGGAAGTCAGGTTTGGGAAATGTTCTTTGATGGAGCATGTTCCAGGGAAACTGCAGGAGCAGGGGTGGTGCTGATATCTCCAGAACAAGAAAGCACACATCTGTCTTTTAAGCTGGCTTTCCAAGTCACCAACAATATAGCAGAGTATGAGGCTCTGATATTGGGCCTTAACGCAGCTAAAGACAGAGAAATTAGAAACATAAAGGTGTTTGGAGATGCTGATCTTATCATTCAGCAAGTGAACAAAATGTTCCAAGCAAAGCACCCAAGGCTGAAAGCATATAGAGATGAGGTATGGAGACTCAAAGATTCTTTTGATAATTTTTGTATCTCATATATCCCTAGAGTTAAAAATCAGCTTGCTAATTCCCTTGCTCTGTCTGCTAGCATGTTTATCCCTCCCATGCCTCCCAGACTAGTCTATGAAGTTCAGATGAAATATAGACCATCCTTGCCTGATAATGTCCAGCATTGGAAAGTTTTTGAAGATGATGATGAAGTGAATAGGTTTCGACAAGTCATTGATGAATTCTCCAAAATGCAAATTGACCAAGAGAATGAAGCCTTGGAAGAAAGTCCCCAGTCCCAGCTTAGAAATAGAATTGGCAAAGATAGCATTGTCCAACTGCCCAACAATCAAATACCTAAAGGTCTAGTTCCTTTAGAAAAGTTGTTTGACCAGAATGATGTCCCTTATAAGGCTGCCCAAAAAGAAGACCAATCTGCAGTCCATAGGCATAATATAGGGAGTCCAGATCATCCAAGACATATAAATCTGTCCACTCATCTATCTGCTGCCCAAAGTTCTGAGTACTGCAATTTAATGAAGCAATTTACTAATGTCTTTGCCTGGGAATATAGTGACCTGAAAACATATGACAAAAAGATCATCCAGCATAAAATCCCTTTAGAGAAAGACACCATCCCTTTCAAGCAGAAGCTGAGACCCATAAATCCTTTGCTCCTTCCTCTGATTGAAAAGGAAATCAAGAAGTTACTGGCTGCCAAAATCATAGTCCCTCTCAGATATTCAAAATGGGTAGCCAACTTGGTGGTGGTGAGGAAGAAAAGTGGAGAAATCAGGCTCTGCGTTGATTTCAAAAACTTAAACAAATGCTCTAAGAAAGACAATTATCCTCTACCCAAGATGGAGCATTTACTGCAGAAAGTCTCAGGAGCCAAAGTGATGTCTTTCCTGGATGGATTTTCAGGGTATAACCAGGTTGTTGTACATCCAGATGACCAAGAGAAGACTGCATTCACTACTCCTTGGGGCACTTTTATGTATTCCAAGATGCCTTTTGGGTTGATGAATGCTGGAGCCACCTTTTAGAGAGCTATGGATATAGCATTTGTAGGAGAGAAGGATAAGTTTGTCCTTGTCTACCTTGATGATATAACAGTGTACTCTAGTAGCCATCAAGACCATTTGCAGCATTTGAAGAAAGTGTTCCTGAAGTGCTGAAGGCTTGGAATTTTAGTCAATCCTAAAAAGTCACAGTTTGTTGTAGAAGAAGGCAAGTTGTTAGGACATGTTGTTTCTGCTGCAGGTGTTAGAATCGACCCAGAAAGAGTAAGGGCAATACAGACCTTGTCTGTCCTGAGATCGAAGAAGGATATCCAGTCCTTTCTGGGCAAGATAAATTTTGTAAGGAGGTTTATCCCAAATTTTGCAGAACTTGTAAAACACATTACCTCCATGTTGAAAAAGGGGTCAGAAATCAAATGGACTGATGCAGCAAGAAAATCTTTTGAATCCATCAAAAGGGCTATTATGGAAGCTCCTACTTTAATCAGCCCAGATTACAGCAAGGAATTCCATATATTTTCATTTGCCTCTGATGACACCCTTGCAGCAGTTTTGATGCAAGTAGATGAGGAAGGCTTAGAGCATCCAGTGGCATTTTTCAGCAAAACCTTAAGGGATGCTGAGCTGAGGTATGATATCATTGAAAAACAAGCATATGCTCTTATAAAATCTTTGAAAGCTTTCAGAATTTACATTCTGCACTCCAAGGTAATTGCATATGTACCCTCTGCTTCAATAAAGGATGTCCTAACACAGCCTGATGCTGATGGAAGGAGGGCTAAATGGATTGCAAAGCTGATTGAATTCAACATCGAGCTAAAGCCCACCAAACTGGTCAGAGGCCAGGGCCTAGCCAAATTGATGGCTGAAGAAAACTGCAGGATGCTGGACATAAATCTCATAAGCATAGTCTCAGAAGATGGACAGACAGAAGAAACAACTGAATCGGGGCAGAGCCAATCAGTGGTAGAAAATCTAGCTTCTTGTGAATGGTATTCCACAATAGTTCAATTTTTGATGAAGCTAGAAGTCCCTTCAGGCCTAAGTTCAAGCCAAGCCAGAACCATCAAGCTCAGGGCAGCCAAGTACTGCATTCATGAAGACCTGCTCTATTGGAGGGACCCATCTGGAATTCTTTTGAGGTGTCTAGACAAAGAACAATCCATGGAAGTGACGCAGCAGTTTCATTCCAGCATATGTGGTGGACATCATTATTGGAAGACCACAGCTCACAAGATCCTCAGGGCTGGGTATTACTGGCCCACTTTGTTTTCTGATGTCTTTTCATTTGTTAAATCTTGTGACAGGTGCCAAAGGTTTGAGGGAAAATAGCAATTGAAGTCCCTGCCCTTAAAACCCATACATGCTGGTGGCCCTTTTCAGCAGTGGGCCTTGGATTTCATAGGGGAAATCAATCCACATTCCAGTGGCCAGCACAGATGGATCTTAGTAGCCACAGATTACTTCACTAAATGGATTGAAGCCATCCCTACCAGAAAGGTTGATCATCATGTGGTCATGAGGTTCTTGACAGAGAATATCTTCACCAGATTTGGTTGTCCACATAAATTAGTTACAGATAATGCAACAGCCTTCAGGGCAAAAGAGTTGGTGGACATGTGTGACTCAATGGGCATTAAGCTAGTTCATTCCACCTCATACTACCCTCAAGGCAATGGTCTAGCAGAATCTTCCAACAAGAGCCTGATAAGGATAATTAAAAAGCTGTTGGAAGACAACAAAAAGAATTGGGATTCTAAGCTCAAGTATGCACTGTGGGCTGACAGAGTGACCACCAAGAAATCCACAAGGAATTCTCCATTCAAGCTGGTATATGGCACTGAGGCTGTATTCCCAATTCAGTTAACCCTCCCTGTGGCAAAGTTCTTGCAAGAAGAGCAGAATGAGGAAGAGGACATGGCAAAAAGAATCACTGATTTAGCAGAAGTACATCAAATCAGAGAACAGCTGGTTGAAAAGTCTGCAACACATCAAGGAAGAATCAAGGAAGCCTCTGACAGGAAGAAAAAAGCAGATAACTTTCAGGTCGAAGACTTGGTTCTTAAGTGGGATGCACTGAAGGAGAAGAAAGGCAACCATGGGAAGTTTGATGCTCTGTGGACTGGTCCTTTTGTCATCACTCAGATCTGCAAGAACAATACATTCATGCTGCGAAGTATGGAAGGAGAAACAGTTTTTGATGGCCCAGTTAATGGGCGTTTTCTGAAAGTTTATGTTATTTAAGGCCTTTAGCCTTTAAATTGTAAATATGTTATTTTATCATTTTAGTATAGGCTCAATTAGACTCCATGCCCAATGGAACACTAGGAAATTTTGCTAATCTGGTTTTCTTAGTAAAGGCAATGATCTGCAGTTCTTGAGACCTCACAGGGAGGATCTCATTCCCAGAAGGAGCCAGTGTTAGCCCTGCTACATAAATAAAGTTTTGAAGGCCAGAGATAAGTTTGGCCATCGTGGTGGTGCTCAAAAATGGTAGTCATCTTCCTTCTTCTCCTCTACTCCACTTATTCTCTTTCACCTCTACCGCTTCTATTTTTCCCCTAAAACCCAACATAGACCCCCTTTTCCTTAAGCCCCAGCGCAAAGGCTAAAACCCCATAAAACCACTCCCATCGGACCCCGCGCCTCCATAAACTCACCGCCGTAACCTCAGCCATTGATCTCCGCCTCCCTATCCAATGGCTCCCCGTCACGTCCGATGGAAAATCCACGAAATTGATTCCTTGCCATCCGATCATCTCTACCACGATCGGTCGGCGTTCGCTCTCCCCGCGTCCACGAAGTGTCGGGACGTTAACGCACGATGGAGAGTGGTTTCCTCTCTCCTCCGCCGCCATGCGTCACACTCTGAATGGGATCGCGCACCGTTGTCCTTTTACCGCCCGACGATCAATAGCGGTGAGATCAAAACCGCTTACCGCTCAAACCCATATTCCCGCCCGATAACGTCCACGCGTTTCCGCCGCCCGACGACCGTTGGATCTTCCCACTGAGATCCAATGACCCTCGTTCATTCCGCCTCGCTTTTCTAATAGCCCCGCCAACTCATCCTCGTCGTCTATCCTCCCGATCCAATGACAAGTCCAGCTCCTCCGTCCTGCTTGTACACCAGCTATGCAGTCCGTGTCCCTTGAATGTTCCGTGCACCCGAAGGACGAAGGTGACCAGTCTTCCGGTACTATTTGCAGTTGCTCCTCAACCACCATATTTAACAAACAGTATGGCCGAGGAGGAAAAGGCCGAAGCACGAACAGATAGCTACATTTAACAGTTATGGAGCTTCATCCTATACGGCACTCCAACTGCCCGAGAGGACAACAGAGCACAGGAAAAAGATCATATTCATCCACTAAAGCAAGCAAATGCACTCAGAAGCTCCATCAGGCAATTAAATGCGGTTGGTGGTCAATTATGACTCCTCCCTACCTAGAATGGCCAAGTGCCTTTGTAAGGAAACTCTATATATACCCAGAAACAAGATGTAATCAAGGTTGATGGTTGATGTTTTGATGTAAGGTTCAACTTCTAGAGACTGTAACTATTTTGATACTTGCAGCGTCTCATCTTCATTTTCAGCTAATACAAGCTTCTTTTGCTGTTAATTGCTCACTTTTCATCCTTCTTCTGTTCTAAGTTGTGCCTGATAGGTTGTATTTCTGAGCTCTTGATGTTTAGCATTAGAGAAGCTGTCATCCTATCTCTGTATTAAAGTCTTGTATGTATCAACGAATGAGCTATTCAGGTTTCTTTTCACCTAATGCCAGAGAGTTGTCATCCTGTCTGTGCATTAGGGAATTAGATTTGCAGACTTCTTTACTGGTTGCAGTTGGCCATCACATGGTCTTGTGCATCTGCTGGTGTGGTCAATATTCTCCATAATCACCCAATCCTTAAACCGTGAGTAGTTGGTGGTCTAAAGCCTTGTAGTCTGGGGGTATTCACGCATGTCTGGAGTCAAGCAAAATAGAAGTGGTTATCTGGCTTGGACAAGCATCATTCCTTCCATTCATCCAATGCAACAATAAGTTGAATTTATATGTTCCCAGGCATCTCCGAGCTACAACCTAGGAGAGTTTCTTGGGGTGATAACACCTCCAAATCTCTCATCCAGGGAGAAGAGCATAATTGTAAAGAAAAGTGCCCCTTTCACTTAGATTGGGGGCTATATTTTCAAACTGGGACCAAATCAGATTTTAAGGAGATATGTCAGGGAAGAAGAGGTCTTTGACATCTTCTTAGCCTGCCATGATGGGCCCTGTGGGGGTTATTTTGCTGCTAAGAGAACATGTTTCAAATCTTTACAAGTTGGCTACTATTGGCCCACTCTCCATCAAGATGCAAGAAGGTATAGCAAAATATGTGATCAGTGCCAAAGGATGGGGAAACCCACACCCAGGGATGAGATGCCTCTACAACCACAAGTGGCCTTAGAGCCATTTGACAAGTGGGGCATGGATTTCATTGGGCCAATTGATCTGCCATCAAGGCATAAAAGGTACATCATTGTGTGCACTAATTACTTGACAAAGTGGGTTGAGACAAAGGTTGTCAAAGTAGCAATAGAGGAGAAAGTGATTGAGTTCTTAAGGGAAAATATTTTCTACAAGTTTGGGTATCCAAGGGAGATATTCATTGATCATGGGGCTCAATTCACATCACATTTGATTGAGAATATCCTGAGGCAACATAATATCAAACACATAACATCTACTGCCTATCACCCTCAAGAAAATGGGCAAGTAGAGGTTACAAATAGGGCATTAGAGAGCGCATCTTCACCAAGGTTGTGAGCAATAGCAGGAGAGATTAGGCAAACAAATTAGTGGATGCCACTGGGACCTATAACACCACTTGGAAAACAACTATTGAGTTCACTCCATATGATTTACTTTATGGGAAGAAAGCTCTTCTTTCTATTGAGTTTGAATATAACACTTTGAGAATGGCAGCCCAATTGGACTTAGATGTCACCAAAGCACAGCAAGAAAGGCTGTTCCAATTGAATGGCTTGGATGAGTTCAGAATGCAGGCCCTCCTACACACTGAAGTTATACAATTGCAAAGGAAGGTTTGGCATGATAAGCATATCAAGGAAAAGGTTTTTCAAGAAGGGGATTGGGCCTTGTTATATGATTCTAGGTTCAAATATTTTAAAGGAAAACTAATGACAAGATGGTTAGGCCCATACCTGGTAGAAAAATGTCATGACAATGGAGTTGTCCAAATCAGAACCATTGATGAGGAAGGGATCCCCTTGCTTGTCAATGGTTATAGGCTGAAGTTATACAGGAAACCTATGTCTAAGGAAGAATTCATCAGTACAATCAACAGAGAAGTCAATGTGATTGGGAGTGTCATAGCTTCCAGTCCACAACACTTTTAGATATTTTTGTTGAAAAAAAAAAGAGAAAAAAAAGGGATGGATGAAAACCTCTATGAGGCATCTGAGGCTAGCTCCTGGGTTGAAAACCTCTCTGAGGCAGCCCAAGAGAAACAAAAAAAGAGAAGAAACAATAAAGATCCCTAGGTGAAAACCTCTCTTGAGGCACCTACGAAAGGCATGCAAGTTGAAAACCTCCTCTAAGGCAGCCTGTGTGTCTAAAGAAAAAAAATAAAAAACAAAAGAAAAGAGAAAACACAAGGAAAGAGTTTTACCATGTCTGCTGACTTTTTTTTCCATTTTGTAGGATTATACACAGTGGCAGATTTCATGGCTACAGGGCCAAAATTTTCAAGATTTCCTTCATTCTTCCATCCATCCACTTCCTATCCATCATCTCCACTCATGTGATCACCTCTCTCCACCATCCCATTAGCCTGAACTTCAATTTTCACCTCCTCTCTGGATTGCTACAGGAAGGACTTGTAATTGCTACAGGAAGGTCTTGTGGTGCTACAAGAGGGTTCTAAAAATCTCCAGGAGGGAGATCTGAGGAAAAGGACAACCCAACAGGAACCCTATGACTTTGAAAATGATGAAGGAGGATCCCCCATTTTTGTCCACCATCCATCCATCACTCATCCATCAAACTTCACAAAAAGATTCACTCAAATTCTCCACTTTGTCCTACCTTTTAAAAAATATTAAAACACAAAGACCATCATCTTCATTTATACAACTCCACACTGCTCCCTCACTATCCTAGTATTGTCCCCAGGGCTTGTTACAATTTCTCTCATCACCACTATGTAGATTGAAGATCCCAAAGGAAAAGGAAAGGATGACTACAGGAAGAAAACCTCCTCCTGTAGCAGCCTGTGCAACTACCACAAAGAGCATTGTTATTGTCTCATCAGAGGGGATGATGGATCCTTATGAGACAACTCTGAAGAATTCATATCACTCCCAGGAAGACTTTCCACCACCAGCAGCACGTTGGACAACAATGAGGTACCTGCACACACAGCAAACACAACAGTCAAGTATCACGAAGAGAAACAAAGAAATGCACAGGAAATAAGCCAGTAAGTCAACTCCCTTGATGTCAATGATATGGTCCAGCTCCGGCATGCAAATCCCTGCAGCAATTAGATCATGAGGTAGGCACAGGTATAGCAAACTCTACCTCGTCCCCGTGTGAATAACGAAAATGTATAAATGTTGAGAAGGGTGTTGGGTCACTAGATTGTCATTATTATTACCATTTCTTGACATCTATTTCATCCATTTCCACCATTCTTTTATCACGTTATTTATCATAATTTATGATTTAGTTCCATTTTATAATTATTCATGCTCTTGTGGATTAGTGATGTTTATTTTCCTTTATTTTTAATAAATTGAAGATTATTATGTATGATTTTGTCAATGATGGTTTATTAATGAATAAGCACATGTCCCCAAGATGGAGCCAGATGTTACCCACCAAAATGTGGGTAACTCCTAGGAGAAAAAATTTCTCCTATTTGGACAGTCAATCAACAAGAAACCCTATATGATCAACACATAACAGTATGCCATGCTTCTCCACATATTTCTCCGGTCAGATCCCTCTCCCACCTAGCATTCCTTCTTGAAGGACAGTAGGCCATCTATCAGTAGGTACTTGAACCATATTTGCAATCACGTGCATTCATTTAATGTTATGGGCATACTAATATGGATCATGGGGAAAATTAGATAATCGACCGATCTCTATTATAATATAGTTCCCTTACTTCACCTAAGAGTTTAGTCTTTGAGTCTAGTCCAATGGGACCTCGTCTGAGGCCTTGGGGTTTTAGGAAGCACACTACTAGGGAAGAATTGATTGATATACCATGTCCAAGGTAGTCCATACTTACCATTCCCCATTTTTCTTTGTTATCCATATCCATTCTTCAGGCCAGTAGTCATTAGTAATTGGGATTGGCACCCTTCATCCACATCCTTGAGTCAAGGCCGGGAAACTTGGCCCCTAAGGTTGATGCAACGAAAAGAAAGTTAAAAGAATAGAAATCCACAATGAAAGAAAAGTGTAAAATGCAAAAGATGGTTGGGACACTATTTAGCATGTGGGAAAAAGCCTAGCATGAGCTCCACCCCACTCATTAGCCATCAGTCAGTTTGTTGTGCATTTAATGTTTCGTCTAAAGAAAGGAACTCTTGAAAGTGCCAACCCTAAAGAGCATCTTAACGGGGTATTGGAAGACACAAAGAAAGCTTTGGTTCCTAAGTTATGCAACAAATAAAGACAAATCACTAAAAGTAAAAGACACACCAAAGGGGTGGAAAAAGGAAGTCGAGGAAAGGGGTAACTCATGCCACCAAGATTTCTCCCTCCTTACATCTATACACTCGAGATGTTGGACCCCATTAGTTGGTCACATGGCTATGGCATTTACCTTGAAGTTTCCCACTCCATAACCATCATTATCACACACACCTATGGATTGATGGGCTAACCTAGGGGGTGTTTCTACTCCCCTTGGGGCATAGAAACACCTAATATGGTTAATGACCTAATCATCCCTAATATAGGTGAGGTAACTAGTTTACAAGTCCTGATCTAGTTAGATATTTGAAGGTGAGTTTTGAGTGAAGTATTCTTATGCCCCAAGCATTAGGTATGGTCTAATATGATGCATTAACAGTTATTATCCTTAATTATCATATATCTTGCTTGATTTTGTCAGGTGGTGTTATCATAGCATCAAACAACCCTTGAGAGTTGGACTTGATCCCCTTCGGTAGCACTCCAGAGGTCATTGTACACCATTCACAGATCAATTCCGACCTCGATGATGTAGTGTTTCCCCTTAGAGATCAGTGTTAGGTTGTGAGATGATTCTACATTGTACTTGACTCCCATATGTACCCCGAGATGTTGAAACATAGAACCAATGAGGTTGGGTATCAGACTATTAGATGATGTTCTTGATGGACCCAGGATGCCCCCTGGCTAGCCTTGACATTGTTTGATGGACATTCCTTGTTCCAGAGCCTAGATGATGGTTACTTATCCTTGAGATGACTTGGGAAGGCTCGCACATCACCCTTGGACCCCAACACTTGTGCATGATGATGTCATGTCATTCCTTTTTCCCCTAGAAGGGTGACGTAGGGCACAGTTATGATGGTTTTAGAGGCACTTCATTGAGGCATACTCATGATTTTGAGCTTTTCTTGAAGTGAGGAGCACTCATGATCCATTTTGTCACTTGCTTGTGGCACATTGGGAATTTATGGAGGATGACGTCATTGTGGAGGACATTATTTCCCACATGTGTGGCTATTTTTGCATTTTTATTATGTTTTTAAGATATATTGAGGTCAACTTGTGACCTCACACTTGTTGAACACTTGAGAAAACTTGTTTTAAGGCTTTGCTTGTAAAAATTGTGGAAATTAGGCAAGTTAGACCTGATATAAATAGAGGATGTTAAACTTATGCAACTGCAGTCAAATTCCACTTTGGACAACTCATATGATGAAGATAATAATTGTAATAGATTCCTCTTTTCAAGAGGACCAAAATCGACCTAAAGATCACCTTATTTGGACAAGTAGAAGTTGGTTTTTGAATTTATTTATTTACTCATGTATATTGGTTTAGGTCAGCCCTAAGCACATGTACAATTGGACAGGTCGGCCTCAACATCAAGTGGACCCTCATGAAAGCCTATATATAGAAGATACCTCAAGCTCATTTGGACACAATCATCAAGCACTCTCTTCTCTCTTCTATTGTTTGGTTCGCACAGGTCTGACGGAGGAAAGCTCGTGCAAAGGGTCCGAAACTACAGGGTCGAAGCTCGCACGTGTCTAGGGTTTCTAAGTCTCGGACACTCGCGTGCAATTAAGGTTTTTCGTCCCTAGACACTAGCACAGTATGGTCCTAAGAGTGTCCGGGAAGTCTCAGACGCTCGCACAGGGTGTCTAAAGGAGCATCCGAGAGGCTAGGGTTTCCGTAGTGCAGTTGGACCCAGATGCCCGCATTCAGTTGTCTTGGGAACGTCTAAATCTGTCCCAGACACACTCATCCAGTTCTCTAGAGAGCGTCCGGATCTGCCTAAGACACTCACACACAGTATCCCCGCATGCATCCGGGACCAAAAGATGAGTTACCAGTATGCAGCAGTGTTCAGCAGTATTCAACACAGTGACAACAGTATCCAGTAGTTAACTACAATCTGTGACAATGCATTACAGTCCTCATAATCAGGATCTTTGAGTATACATATGTTTAAGATCATGTTATGGATGTTCTAGTTGTTTAGTTGCATTGATATAGATATGGATCATTGTACTCTCTTTTGTTGAATCATTTGATGACGATCTAAGAAGAAGAAGTATTTACAAGGGTTTTCCCCATAGTGGGTTTTGCCCTAGTCTCCGACCAATCCTAGTGTCTCTATGTGTGTATGCTTTTCTTCTATTGTTCCTTTATGTTCTGTTGCATTGATGATGATGATGGTGTTCTTTCTACATAATTGCATATGCTGATGAATAATGTTTTAGATTTGAATAACGTAATGATGATATGGGGTGAACTTAATGTGTTAATAAAGAAATGCAATTATTAAAGCAGAGAACAATGTAGCCCTATGAAAAATTAACAGAGGAGGCCTTATGCATTTTTTCATCATCACTCACTCATCACACTCTCATCTCTTTGGGAGTGTGCATTAGTCTTCTTGTCTCTATTGAGCCAAAATGTGATCTTTTATGGTGTGAATTTCTTGTAGATATGGTTTTTGCTTGGAGATGATTTCCTGGGATTGATTGAAGTGTTTCTCTTGGAAAATTTTGTAAGTTTACTACATATTTTCTATATTTTGCAAGTTGTATTTATGTAGTAGGGTTTCTAATTGTGCCATGATATAAATTGCTAAATTTATCTTGAAGTCTTGCTCCTTTATGATATGTTAAATTGTTTTCCTAAAATCCTTTAAGAGAACTCCAAGTGTGTATCTCTTAAATTTAAAATCTCCCCTCAAAAGGAAATTGCTAGGGTTTTAAAAGTGGATACCCTAGCCATCCCACCATACTTCAACAAGGTTGTTCTCATTGATTTTTCCCTAGAAGACTCCATTTTCCCATTTAGAACAAGGCACTAGTCATAGTAGTGTTGATCAAACCTCCTCCTTCAATCAATTTCTCCTTCTTTCTAATTCCTAGATATCTAGGGTTAGGGCTAGGGTTTTATGTGAAAATTTATTAAAAAATGATTTATGTTTGATGTTTTATTGCTCTTAAAGTAGGAAATGCATTAATAAAATATATAAAGATAAAATCTAGCATTATTGCATGTTAAACCCAACCTTTTAGGATTGAAGTCAACATTCTTTTCTTGTTTATGCATAGTTTCAGCCATAAAACTTCATTATAAACCCTAGATCCTTGGTATCTATTTGGAGGTCTTGTCCCTTGTTGATTAATCACTAAAAGACCTTTTCCCCTAGTTGTTATATGACATCACTTTCCTTATCATTGAAAATCTGCAAAACCTTAACTTGTAACAGCCCTCTAACTAGTCTAGGAATAGAGTACCTGAACTTTATATAAGCCATCTAGGCTCCACCAGTACTATATCACAACCATTAGACCTTATCCAATCACCTTGAGCCATTCTAATTGAATATCCTTTAAGTGATCCTTTAGGGAAGCTTGGTTGAATACCACTAAATAAATGGAGAAAGGTTGTTGAGGTGACAGTGGAAGTCGATCTCTTATTTCCTTGAGATCTGGATTCTGCTTAGTGAAGCTTTGCACTAGGCCCTAATAGATTTTGCAGCAACATGCACAAAGAAAAACCTTCAATTCCTTGATTTAGCTTCCAACTCTATTTTTTTCAATAGACGTGACTTGGCTCCCAAGCTAATATAGTTTGAGTTGTTTTGCAATCCCAAGCTTATGCTTGAGTAAATAATTTGGTTAGATATTAAAGATGTTTAAATTTTAAATAATGGGTTATCCTAATTTGTGGCATAACAATTCTAAGAACAACATATTTTTTGTCTAATTAAGTTAATCCAATGTGTTAAAACCATGCAACATAGTTTTCATTTGATTGACTTGATGTAAGCTTGAAGTTCGTGTTCTACACAAACATATGTCACGGTATCGAAGTGTGTGCTTGATTGCAAGTTTCGTGTATTTCAATACAAAAAAAAAATGAAATTTTGCACGAAGCAAAATTTTCAATTACCTAACTCAACTCCTAGCTTCAATGTTTTTCAATAGACCTAACTTGACTCCCAACTTCAATGTCAAACTTCACAGATGTAACAACATTACAGTCACCAAAAAGCAACTTTTAAAGTGTGTTGAGCTACACCACTTTTGCACAAAATTTCCTCCCTTGACCATCAAGTAGTACCTACTTTAAAACTTCACAGTGCATCTGACACCTATAATATTATTGAGTGAAAACATTTTTCTTTATAAATCTCCTAAGTTTGATCTTATCACAGTGGAATTTTACATCTCCTCTACCAAACATGTGATAATATGAATGGTCACCCAAAATACCTTTCCCCATTAACATTTTTTATAAGAGGAGAATGACATTCTACACAAAGTCATATATAGTAAATATCTTAAGTTGATAAATTATGACTCATTGATAAAATGTGCTATGAATATGTAATGAACAAAATCCTATGTATGACCCAGTGCTTAACTATGAAATGAACACATGTACCTTGTCCTTCTTTTCAATCTACATTGACACCTTATGCGAGATCTTTAATTGGCCCTTCCTATCACATTCCCAACACTTCACATTCTACAAGTTCTTCTCCAAACTTGATCTCATTCTTCTTCAGTGCTTGTGAGGACATCAACGGTCTAGGTGCGCTAAGCCATTACTCATAGGAGAATAAGGCATTTTTATTTATATGCTGCATAATTGAGTTTCACTGGGTTTCCTCATAAAAGAGTAAACAAACCAAGTCATTCAACCCTAACTTCTTTGTGTTCACCAACAACATCACTATATTTTCATATGATGCTACTAGGATGCAAAATAAAGTCATGATTTGATCCTCCTCTAGGATGTCAACCCCATATGCTAAAAGTTGGTATATCAATCCCTTCATCCCTTCATGTCATTTATATGACTAGATATTAGTTCATCCTCACTTATGTTCAAGGCCAAGAGATTTTGGCTCAAGCACAAGTCATTCACAACACCCTTTACCTCAAAGAGTTTGCATAGGATGACCAAACATTATTCCTTATTTTCTATTTTTCAACATGGAGAAAGATCCTTATCATCCAACTTCTTCCAATCTTCTTTTTTCATGTCCTTTAACTCCTTTCCTAACACGATGATTTAAACTCCCTCTTGGTCAAGATTAACTATGCTTTGGGTTTCTAGAGGCTAACCCTTCACCATCAAACCTCTCAATGACCCTCAAATCCAATATGGATGCCACTATGTAGATAGCTGGACAACTTCTACTAAAACATGGCTCCAAATTTAAAATATATCTACTCGCAATGATCAATTCTTCAATTGTTACCTTGAAACCTAATATCGCTCTCTTATATATCCTCAAAACTAACCTTAAACTTTGGATACCAAGACTAACATTCTCTAATACCACATGTTAACACAACATTGACATGCTTTAACACCAACTCCATCAATATTGGAATCAAAATATCATACTATCCAAAGTTATGAGACTCAAAATCCATGAACCCTTGACTTTGAATCGACTCGCAACTCAGCCTTCATCTTGGACTCAACTTGGAAAAGTTTTAAAATACATAAAATTATCGAAATTTATGACAAATCATGCACACATGAATATTCATGCATATTAGTTTAAATACATTCAAGCACCATATAGGCAATTTGGAGATCTATATCATGTAAGGCTAGAAATAGGAAAAACCACATTGAGATACATACCTATAAGTTTTGAAATACATAAATTTAATCTTTTAAGTTATTGATATATTGAGACAATACATAAACATTGAGGATTACCTATATAGTCCAAAAATCATCAAATTATACTCTAATTAGTTCCCCTCTGAAATTAGCTCCAAGTCAATGCCAAATTGGAACCAATTTCACTACAGCAAGTTGTCAAATAAGGGATTCTCTAGTTCATATAGTCTAAACACCAAACAACACAAATGAGAAGTTTATTAAAGGAAATAAGGGTGAAAGAAGCTATTTATAAGGCACAATTAGGGTTTATGTGGGTTAGGGTTTCTAGTTTTTTCAAGCCTAGGCCCTACTACCCACCAAAGGTGAGTAACCCATAGAAGAAAAACATTCTCCTCATTTGAAAGCTAGTCAGCCAACAACCTCATGATGGTTAGCACATAGCATGATGCCAGAGTTCTCCACCTATTGCTCTCCCATATAGCATCTCTTCTTGAAGGAAGGTGGGTCATCTCTTGGCAAGTACTCTAACCATTCTTGCAATCATGTTTTTTCACTTAATGTTATGGGCATATTGATATGGAACACGAGGAAAATTGGATGATTGAAAAATCTTTATTGTATTCTTGTTCCTACAATTCACTTGGGAGGTTAGTCTTTGACTTTAGTCCAGTGGAACCTCCTCTAAGGCCTTAGGGTTTAGGAAGGGCACTACTAGGAGGCATTGATTAATATAGCATGTCCAAGGTAATCTATACTTACCACTTTCCATCTCTCTTGGTTATCCATCTCCATTATTTGGGTTGATGGTCATTGCTCATTGGGATTGGAACCCTTTATCCACATCCTTGAGTCAGGGCCCGAGAGGTTGATGCAACTGAAAGAAAGTTAAAAGCATATAAAGCCACAAAGAAATGAAACGTAAAATGCAAAAGATGGATGGGACAATATCTTAGCGCGTGGGAAAAATCCTAACATGAGCTCTCCCCACCTCATTAGCCACCACCAATTCCTCAAACCATTTAATGATTCATCTCCAATAAGGGAACTCTTGAATATCCCAACCCTAATGAGTGAGAAACTGGTACATCTTAAAGGGGTATTAGAAAAGCATAAAGCAATCTTGGGCTCCTAAGATATGCACCAAATAAAGGCAAATCATTAAAGTAAAAGGTGAACTAGAGGGGTGGAGAAAGCGAGCCAAGGAAAGGGGTAATTCATGCCACCACAATTGCTCCCTCCTTCCATCATTACACTATGGATGTTATACCCCCATTAGTTGGTCTCATGGCTATGGCACTTTCCTTAAAGTCTCTCCCACTCCATTGCCATTATGATCACACACATTTATGGATTAATGCATTGACCTGGGACATGTAACTCCACTTCGGGGTTGGAAACACCTAATAGGGTTATTGACCTAACCATCTCCAAAATAAGTGAGATAACTTGCTTACAAATCTTGATCTCGTTAGACATTTGAAGGTGAGTTTTGTGTGAATTCTTGTGCTCCTAACATTAAATATGGTTCACCATGATGCATTAATGGTTTTATGTCCCTAATGAAGTTGACCTCACTTGATCTTGAGAGGATTTGTTCAGGTGGTATCAGATATGTAGCATATATCCCTTGATCAAATTCATTCTTCTTTGGCACCTTCTAGTGGGTTCTTTGCCCCTTTCTAAGAGAAGTTTGTGGCCCCAACATTAGCCCTCCAGAGATGAGCATTGGGCCTTGAGTTGATTTCATATGATGCTACACACCTTGATGAACCTTTAGATACTAAAACAATGAGCATTGGGACTTGAGTTGATTTCACATGATGCTACAACCCTTGATGAGCCTATTTCTAGGGTTGGCATCATCATTATATTGTTCTTTTATGCAAGCTTCAGCCATAAAAGATCAATGGCGAACCCTAAACCTTGCATATCTAATTGATAGTCTTGATCCTGTTAGAAAATTGGAAAGGCAAAAAATATTTTCTTATGTTGATAATTACTTGTGATATTATAATGTTCTTATTAACTTCTTTATGTTCTTTCTTTATCTTCTTCTCACCAAGCAATCATCAAATCAAAAACATGAAGAGCATGGACATTAGATGTAGGTACTCAGCTAGGGTTAAAACCCCTATATAGGGAAAAACCAAATCAAAGAAATCTTCCTTTAGTAGATTCACCAACAGCTTCATAATTTCGTCCTCCCAGCAACTGCAGAATTTCGGCCCCTCCAGCAGCTTCACACGTGTGGGAAAAAAAGAGAGAATTTTCAACTTCTTATGCTTGTGAGAGACCTTCTCCTTCGCTATCCTTTTCCTTCTTCTTCCTTGGAATTCACACTTTTTCTGGCCCCAGAAGTTGCAGATCGAACTTGTTGTGAGTGAGTGACAAATGAGGTCGAGTTGCTGCCTTTATATAGTGATTTTTCCCCTCAGTTTAGGCTGACTTGGTGGAGGAGGCCTAATTGACTTATTTTATAATAAAATAAATTTCTTCTTTGACAAATAAATCCCAAGAAGGGTCTTTTACAATGTGACATGGACAAGGACACTTGACATAAACCCTAGAAGTCTTCAATGGAGACTTTGACCTAAAAAACAATTGACCCAAGCATGAAACCCATGCTTTAATAAGTCAATTTCTTTAATAATAAAAATTATTTTTCTTTCTTTTGATAAATATATTACATCATGACTCAAGTACAATTATGAAGACCGACACTAGTTACATTTTTCAACACTCCCTTTCAACTAGGGAGGTATTCATAATTACAAATATATAGACGTACATGGAAGATCTTCAAAATGAACTACGAAGAGTTCTAGCACACTCAGTGTTGCAGTCTAGATACCTGAGCATGGTATTCTATCTGAGTGGGACTAAGATGGACTCAAGCTTTCATCCATTCTAGGTACCATGAGGCTTACTTGCTAACCATCAACCCAGAGATCTATGTGTATCCAAGGTCGGAGCTCGATGACTAACGATACCCTCCCTCTTCAGGATCTAGACATCAACACATAGGCCACCATATGTCCTCCCAACTATCCACCATTAGATGCTTCAACTCTACCTATCAAACTAGATATATCCATTTGTCCAAGCATGCTTCCAAAGTGTTCAACCTTTTTATGGAGAGATTTACCTGTACAAACACAAACCCCAATCAATAATAAACTTTCAAACATACACATAAGTAAACACAAACCTTCAGGGTCCTCATTCATTCTGATACTACACAATTTGTTGGAAGCTTTCTTCTTCTTTCATTTCTTCAGCAGCACCAAATGTATCTTTATATCTTCTCAAGTCTTTTTGCACCTTCATGAAACATGAACATTTATCTGTCATTATTTATTCTTCAAGGTATTTATTATGATTGTCATAATATGCCCTCCCTCTCAACTGGGGAGATATACCCTTTCTTCTATCCAGACTCCCTCTCAACTTAGGGAGATCAACCACTTCCTTCTTTTATAACATCAGAGAATCTTTTACGGCTTCATCAAGGTCATCTTGATCATCATCATCATGCTTATATGAACATCTTCATCATCTTGAAGATTATGTACCTGCAAAACTTAAATGGCAAGTACAACCAAATACAAACATACAAAAGCATGAAGTTAACTATACCATAATCATGTTACTATAATGGAAGCATTTAGACTTTAGATAAACACCTAAACCTAGTTAGGTTCATAATCACCTAGATTCCATCATCATGACTTAAAGCAATTCAATCATAACACTAGGGTTTCACCAATTTTCAAAATTTACATGTTAGACTCTACCATGATTTAATGCAAACCCTAGATTCCATCTTCGAGACACAAAGCCTTAGATATCAACAGTTAATAACAATCCTACCAAGTATCTAAGGTTTCAACAATGTTAAATTCTACTATGGTTTGTTGCAAACCCTAGATTTTATCATAAAACTAAATCATATCGAAAACAATATCATCATATCCTAGAATATCAATCTCTACTAGGGCTTGTTACAAACCTTAGAATTAGCATCCTCGTATATACATATCTAGGATTTCATAATCATGCCTTTGCATTTCATGATATTATCTACTAGGTAAACCCAAGATACAAAAATTAATATATCAAAGTTAGATACACAATGATTTTCACGGGGCTAGGGTTTCGATCAAACATACGAACATATACCTAGGGCTTCATTCCTAGAATCTTACTTTCAAGGATTTTGTTCACAAACCTTAATTCACCAAATCTTAAAGATTTAGGATTTCAATACATAACTTAGCTATTAATAGCAAACCCTAAAGGACTAGGGTTTCTATCATAACAATACCAAAATCGTAAACATGAAATGAATACGTTTTATAGATCTTATCAACAACCCTAAATAGACTAGGGTTTCATAATCAATATTGACATACCCTTAACAACAAGAGGCTAGGGTTTTATAGTGAACCCTAAAGGTTAGGGTTATACAAGAATGATCAAATAATATCATGAGGGTAGATTCAATCTAATGATTAATCATCCTAACAAGAATCTTTATGATTCAAAACCCTAGACAAAACAATGTCAATAATGTAAAGCAAATTCAAAAGAAGAATGATCGTACCTTTTGCATGAAGAGAACTTAATAACAAAGCTTATAGTTTAAGACATACCTTGATTGTTCCTTAACAAACCTTGCCAGACATTAGTACTTAAAGGGAAAAACTTCTTCCATGATTCAAGTCTATCCCTTGAAGTATCCTCCATAACCCTTGAGCATTCATCAAGCTTTCCTAACCAAGGAAAATATAAAGAGAAATGTTATTAGTATATAATACAAACAAAATACTTATCTTTTGGAAAAACGGTGGAGGCTCCCTCTTAGTCCAATCTTGAGTAAAACCTACATCTTATCAAAATTATTCATAAATGTTCTAACGAGACATGTTAGACCTACAAACTCTAGAAATCAAAACATAAAGGAGAATAATTCAGAACTCTAAAAATAGAAGGCTAAGAAGGATAAGAGAGAGCGGATTTAGTAGTATAAGTCCTTGACTTCCCATTCTTCAATCTTGCACTTCTTAGGTGGAGCTTCATCGACAATAATCGCATGTTCTCTTTCTCTCTTCCCATTCCTTGGATTTTCTGGACATTGATTTTTATAATGACCCATCTTATCGTTGAGAAATCAATGCAAGTAAATTAGGATTTGATTCCTCTTTCTTGATAATTACTTGTGAGTTATGTTGGCTTCTTTTACTTCTTTTTTATCTTATCTTTCATCAATAAATTACCATATTATGTGTGTATGAAGATCACAAAACAAGAGACATAAGATGTAGGCACTATGCCAGGGACAAACCCCCCTTGAGGGGAAAACCCAGTAAAAAATTATCTTCCTTCAATAGTATTCTTTGAGACTCTTCAACCTAGGCAAAGACCAAACCTTCCCTCCACACCAAGTCAGCCTTCCAGATCTTCGACCCTTTTGCAGCAGCACTTTCACCCCAGCAACTTTGACTATGCAGCAACTTACGGCATCAGGAAGCAACTAGCAGCATCAATACTTGGAAGACTTCAATCTCTCAAACTAGGGTTCAATATCTCGCACCTCTTTTAGGCTTCTTCTTCCTACTTCTCACTTCTCCAGCTCCCTTAGAGATATCGAACTAGCTTGAGATGAGATTCCCCAAATGAATTCGACTTCCTTCTATTTATAGGCTCCAAGTGAGGTCGAATTGGTGTCCTTAGGCTGACTTGATCTCTTCTAGGCCAACTTGGTCTAGAGTTTACATAAATTATATTTGACTCAATACTAAACCTTTTTAGATGATTCAAAAGCCCAAGAAGGGTCTCTTTAAATGTACAATGACTCTATAGACTCAATATTAATCCTAGGAGTCCACAATGGGGACTTTAACTAATATAATGATGACCCAAGCATGAAACCCATGTTTTAATAAGTCATCGATACAATAATAAAATTCTTTTCTTTACTCTTTTGACAAGTACATTTCATGATGACAAATACATTAATGAAAACTGAACCTAGTTACATTTTCCAACACTCCCTCTTAACTAGGGAGGTATTCATAATATACAAATACAATGGAAGATCTCAAACTATATGAACAATCAAGAGTTTAGGCACCGCAATGCCATGGACTAGATTCCTAACCAGGGCAATCTATCCATTGGTCTCTCGTCAATTTAGGCACTGCAATGCCATGGACTAAATTCATGACCAAGGCAATCTATCCAAGTGGCAATAAGGTGGACTCAAGCTTTCAGCATCTCTAGGTACCATCAGGGTTACTTGCTAACCACCAACCCAGGGACCTAGGTGCATATCCATGGTCAGAGCTCTACGACCCACGCCACCCTCCCTACTTTGGGACCTAGACATCAACACAAAGTGTCGGCCAAATGTCCTCCTAGACAATGCTTCACTCACAAAGCCTCAACAAACCTCTTCCAATCTCTTATCATCAATACAATCTGAAATATCTATTAAACTAAGCATGTTCCTTAGATATTCAAACATATTATTAGGAAGAGCCTTTGTTAGTATGTCTGCTACCTATTCATTTGTCGAGACATACTCCAACTTCATGATCCCATCCTGCACCAGGTTCCTAATAAAATGGAACTTATTGTTGATATGCTTCGTTCTAGCATGAAACTGTTGATTTGGGGTAGCATCGGATGTGCTCTAGCCACAAAAATTGGTGGAGAGGCTAAGGCACGTGAGATCTCCAATACCCAGAAAGGGTTTGGGCAGATTCTAAACAGTTTGGGAGATATTAAAATAATTAATATTTTTAATGGAGTCCCTAAGTCTAAACATAGGGAAAATAAAATATTAATGTGAATTAATATAAAACTATGTTACAATGGTCCAAAAGTCATGGATCAAGACAAATCTAATCTTAGCTGTTGATTAGGGACTTAATCTCGACCGTTGATTTGTTAACGAGAAAAGTATAAGAGGAGGCTTGAGGGTCACTTGGAGAATACACCGAGTTGATCAAGATTTTGACTTTCTAGGGCTGGGTTTGCTGAGGAAGTCGAGAGAGTGATCAGAGTTGCAGCTAAGGGGCAGTGAATACAGAAGCAAAGAGGCAAAGATAGCACCAAGAGGATCAGCGCAGTAGCTGAGAGTGAGGGACGCAGAACCAGCGAGGGGTTCATGCAGAGCCAGCCAAGACTCACGCAGAGGCAGCCAGGAGTTGCGCAATGCCTTAGAGGGCCAGCGTGGGTGACGCAAAGGGCCAGAGGGCTGACGCAGTGCCTCCAGAGGCTGACGCAGGCCAAGCCAAAGTGACGCTAGGCAAACGCTAGGCCAGAAAGGGCTGATGTTGTCCCTAGAGGCTGATGCTAGGGTTTCGTGGGGTAGATTGGTGTTGTGAAGCTGCGGAGTGATTATCTGGGGTTTCAACCAAAACATCTATCTCTGACTGAGAGGTACTACTGCCAAGATTATTCTCTGTTGGGAGAGCCAATTTTGGCACCCAGATTGTATTCAGAAACTGCATAATAATAAAACCCTCAGATAGCTGCACTGGTTTTCCCGCATTGGGTTTTTCCAGGGACATTGGTCCAAAAACAACGGTGTCACTTGTGTGCTTGTTTTGTTTCCTTCAGTTGATGATCTGTAATGTGTTGAGCATGTACTTGTATTTATTTCCAGTATTTAGATGGTAAATAACTTGTTAATTAACAATACAAGTAGGTAGGAATAAATCAGTAAAGTACATGAAGGGTTTCTAACAGTTAGACTATCAGAGGGTGGTTGCAGACCACAGGAGAACTGAGGACATCAACCGAGCAGAGCAGTAGCAGTAGAAAATAGTTGTCCCGGGTGACAGAAGTTGTTCCTATTAGAGTAGCAGCAAGGAAGGGGTGACACAGTGCCTGCATCATCAAGATTAAGCCAGGAAGAGGCCAGCGTAGAGACTGAGGAGGGCAGAAAAGGCTCACGCAGAGCCACGCAGAGACCAGGAGGGTTGACGCAGTCGGCTAGGGGAGCGTTTCGGCCAGTGCCTGATTGCGCAGAGCCTAAGAGCTCTAACCTTCAGTTTGCTAGGGTTTAGGAGGTTGTGGGTAAGTTGAAAAGTGGAGCTGGTGGGGTATTGTAGTCAGAACAGTACCTAACAGGGCAAGGCCAAGGAGGGAGTTGCTACTGAGGATTTCTAGCCGAGAAATCCGAATCAGTGGTGCAGTTGCACTAACTATCAGAGTGGGGACATCTCGACATTGGCAGAAGGGTTTCCAGGAGGGAAATCGAGGCTCAGAGGGAGTCACACCAAGAACTTCCCGGAGGGAAGTAGAGGAGCAGCGAGATGGCAGTGAACGGGGTAAGAGACTAGGATAGACTGGACGGAGCCTTAAACTTTGTAGTCTGGAAGGCCAGAATCTTATCCGTTCTAGACAAGAATCGTGTCAAGCACTTCGCCTTGAGGACAATAGCAATCCCAGTTAACCCAGCTGATAATGACAAGTACGAGGAGGAAATGGCGAGGGCCAAGAGCATCATTCTTGACGGGGTCAAGGACCATGTAGTACCACATATTGCCGAAAAGGACACAGCGAATGAGATGTGGGAGGCCCTAAAGAAATTGTATTAGCATACTTCTGTGCAGAGAAGGATGTTACTAGAAAATCAACTGTGGTCATACAAGATGCAGAAGGGAGAACAGATCGACATCTTCCTCGGTCGATTGAAGGAGATCCGAGATTAGCTGACTTCCATAGGGGCCACGCCGAATCAAGAATTGATGGTGAGAACAGCCCTGAACGTAGTCTCAGAAGACTAGGAGGTGTTTGTCTAGAGCATACTGGGAAGGGCAACCCTTCCAGATTGGGAGGAAATGTGGGCGGCTCTTTGCCAAGAAGAGATCAGAAGGCTGAGCAAGGCAGGAAGCAACTGCAAGGGGATCAGAATCAAGAACGAGGAAGAGGTGGACGCTGCCCTAGCATCTGAGGGAAAGCAGGAGAAATGGAAGAAGGACCTCTCCAAGGTCAAATGCTTCCACTGTGGGGAGCTGGGTCATTATGCGACCTAGTGTCCAAGGAAGAAGAGCAAGGGAGAGGCCTCCGAGACCAAGGTTGCGCGAGACGAAGGTTGCGCCAACAAGGGCAAAGAAGGAAGTGGAGACAGACAATGACTGTGCCATGAGTTCACACACACCACTTGAGCGGAAGTGGGAGACATCGAGCTGTAGTCAGACGGACTACAGGCGATGAGGGGCAGGATCCTCGAGGTACCCAGCCTCTTGGATTAGACCTTGCTACAGGAGCCCCGAAGAGGAGTAGCAGTATTGGCGGATGTCAGTAGAGATAGATGCGGATGGAGCGACAGAGGGAGCTACAGTGCAAGATTCCCAGGACAGCATGAGGCAGCAATGCGAGAAGCACGAGAGTGTTGCACTAGTGCAAGATGGCACAAAGTGGTGTGCAACAGTGCAAGATGCATGGAATAGTTGCAGCAACACAGAGGTCAGAGAGGGAGCACTTGTCAACAATAGAGGGAGCTTCAGCATCATGGGTGTCTCTAGCCCGACGGAGATGTCAGAGTTGGGAGATCAGTTACTTACTTCTCAGTAACTGGGTTGCAGTGCAGCAATTAGTAGTGACAGTGCTATGGGCAGCACGATGCAACAAGATGAGAGGGAGTTATAGTATCGATGCAGCAATGGCAGTGGCAGGGCCATGGGTAGCAGTACATGATGCAACAGTGCAGATGATGGGCAGTAGGCCTAGCATCAGCACAGGGACCAATGTCGGATGATCAGGGTGATACTCAGTGAGGAGTATTGTTAGAGCACAGTCCTTGCTAAGAGGGAGTATTGATTTGGCGTAGCATCGGATGTGCTCTAGCCACGAAAATTGGTGGAGATGCTAAGGCACATGAGATCTCCAATACCCAGAAAGGGTTTGGGCAGATTCTAAACGGTTTGGGAGATATTAAAATAATTAATATTTTTAATGGAATCCCTAAGTCTATACTTAGGGAAAATAAAATATTAATGTGAATTAATATAAAACTGTGTTACAATGGTCCAAAAGTCATGGATCAAGCCAGATCTAATCTTAGCTATTGATTAGGGACTTAATCTCGGTTGTTGATTTGTCAACGAGAAAAGTATAAGAGGAGGCTTGAGGGTCACTTGGAGAATACACCGAGTTGATCAAGATTTCGACTTTTTGGGGCTGGGTTTGTTGAGGAAGTCAAGAGAGTGATCAGAGTTGCAGCTGAGGGGCAGTGAATACAGAAGCAGAGAGGCAGAGATAGCACCAGGAGGATCAGCGCAGTAGCCGAGAGTGAGGGACGCAGAACCAGCCAAGGGTTCACGCAGAGCTAGCCAGGGCTCACACAGAGGCAGCTAGGAGCTATGCAGTGCCTCAGAGGGCTAGCATGGGTGACGCAGAGGGCCAAAGGGTTGACACAGTGCCTCCAGAGGCTGACGCAAGCCAAGCCAGAGTGTTGGGCCAGAAAGGGCTGACGTTGTCCCTAGAGGCTGACGCTGGGGTTTCGTGGGGCAGATTGGAGCTGTGAAGTTGTCGGAGTGATTATCCGAGGTTTCAGCCAGAACATCTGTCTCCGACTGAGAGGTACTATTGCCGAGATTATTCTCTGTTGGGTGAGTCAGTTTTGGCACCCAAATTGTATTCAAAAACTACATAATAATAAAACCCTTAGATAGTTGCACCAATTTTCCCGCATTGGGTTTTTCTAAGGACATTGGTCCAAAAACAACAGTGTCACTTGTGTGCTTGTTTTGTTTCCTTCAGTTGATGATCTGTAATGTGTTGAGCATGTACTTGTATTTATTTCCAGTATTTACATGGTAAATAACTTGTTAATTAACAGAACAAGTAGGTAGGAATAAATCAGTAAAGTACATGAAGGGTTTCTAACAGTTAGACTTAGAAATTCCAACAGAAACGCGGGATCTCTAGACATCTTGATACAACTTTGATTGTCACAATTAATCACAGTAGGACCCAGAGAATTCTCTAACAAATCTGTCAGAAGCTTCCTTAACCAAACAACCTCCTTTCCTACTTCACATGCAGCCACATATTCTGCCTCAGCCCTACTTAAAGCAACGAGATCTTGGTTCCTACTCATCCATGAGATCATAGCAGCTCCCATACTAGAACATCCTCTGGTAGTGTTCCTTCTGTCGGTCTCACTGCCACTCCAATCAGAGTTCGTGAAGCCAATTCGCTTGACTTCCTTACTATCATACTTTAGGCAATGATGTAAGATTCCATGAAGATATCTCAATATGTGTTTGGCAGCTATCCAGTGGTGATGACGAGGCTCCAACTGAAACTGGTGATGACGAGGCTCCAACTGAAACTGAAATTGACTAAAAATCGTGATTTGGCCCAAATCACGATGGGTGCAAAACCCCAACCTTGAGTTCCAAGCCCACAAGTGACTCTTGTGGTGCTCCATCCTCCAAACCCTAAACCCTAGGGCTTGGAGTACCTCCCAAGCTACTCAAAAATCAACACACATCACAACTCCTAGAGAGAAATGAATCATTAAGTACAATAATCATTTTTGCATCTAATTGGACCAAACTTGAATGTAAAGGGCTATTTAACACTTCAAACAAGATTTCCCTTCCAAATTTTGGGGCTTTGAACTCGCAATGGTGTTTCCTCCCTAGGTAGGAGTGGCTAAAGGACAACCCTATTAGGTGTTTCCAGCCCTCAAGGGGAAGTGACATTTCCTCATTGCACCCTTCAATCAATAGGTGTTACGTGAAAAATGATGGTAACGAAGGGCAGAAGACTTCATGGCCAAGTGCCATGGTCAAAGGGACTAGCATGATGGGGATCCACATCCTAAGTGTATATATGTGAGAAGAGAGCAATTGTGGAGGCATCAATTACCAACCCAGCCTTTGTTTTTCACCCCTCTTGTGTGCCTTTTACTTTTTCTTGATTTTTTCTTTTTATCACTACTCATAGCTCAAAAAGTTAGAGCTTGCTTTGTATGATGTATAGCAGCTTTATTACCCCTCAATGATGAGACAACTCATTTTCCATCAGGTTTAGGGCATCCAAGGGTTCCTTTCATGATGTATAGGAGCAATGTGGTGCTCATGAACCAGGTTATGGTCATAAAGGGTGAGGTAGAGCTCATGCTAGGCTTTTGCCCATGTGCTAATGTGTATGTCCCCACTATCTTTTGCATTTTGATGTTCTTTTAATTTTTCTTTTATGACCATTATTTGATCTTTCTTTTTCTTTTAGCTACATCAACCTCCCAAGGCCAAATTCCAGGTCCTACCCAAGTATTAGGACATATAGGTGCCAAATCCTAGAGAACCAATGGTCATCTGAACCTGAAGAATGGATGTGGAATATAGAGCTTGTAATGTAAGATGGAAAGTGGTAAGTATAGATGGAACACGCTATCTCAATCAGGGCTTCCCAAGTAGTGCCCCTCCTATACCCATTGGGCCATTAGGGGAGGTCCCACTGGACTAGGGTTGAATATTAACCCCCCATTTAAGGTGAGGGAACAAGATCACGGTCAAAACCCCTCCTTCCAAGTCACCCCATAATCCATATCAAAAGCCCAAAGTACAAACAAGCATAAGCACCTAATTGCAAAATGAATAAAGTACCTTTTGACCAGAAGCCCACCTTCAAAACCCCTCCTTCCAAGTCACCCCATAATCCATATCAAAAGCCCAAAGTACGAACAAGTATAAGCACCTAATTGAAAAATGAATAAAGTACCTTTTGACTAGAAGCCCACCTTCATTCATGTGCTCTTGCGAGATGGGTGACAGGCATATGACTGATGCAAGTGGTGGAAATGAATAGTGGCACTTCATCGGCTAGTGGTGGTTGTCAGGGGCTACTGGTTGGCCCACTGGATGTGAAGTGTGGGAGAAAAAAATTCTCCTAAGGGGTCACCCACTTTTGGTGGGTAACAGGTAATACATTGGGAGAGTCCAAAAGTTGTAAACAAGTTTTAAGCGAGGAGAAAACATGAATGTTAAATCAATCAGGGAACATGCTGAACAATAATCTTAGTGCAAGAAATAGTTCTGAAGTACAGGAGGATGAAGTTAAACAACAGTAGGAACAGCAGGCACATACACTTGATTAGGTATAGAAAAAACTAAAATAACTGGCATATGTGCAGAAAAACATACCAAATGTAATGCAGCTCCCAACGGAAAGAGCTGTAACAGCACCAGGGCTAAGCCTTGCGTTATCAATGTATGT
Organism: Pinus tabuliformis; assembly: GCA_031772625.1. Lineage (NCBI taxonomy): Eukaryota > Viridiplantae > Streptophyta > Pinopsida > Pinales > Pinaceae > Pinus > Pinus tabuliformis. The sequence continues at coordinate 430,209,090 of CM062814.1, read as the reverse complement.
ACCATTGGTGCTATTCAGATCTGTGACAAATAATATCCCTTCTTTCCTCTCCAGGCGAGCATGTATACCAGATACTGTCAAAGATGATTTTATTATTTACAATGACACTAAGTAATCGAGCATCAATTGAGCTGTTAAAACTTTCAGATTTCATGTGATAATCTACAGCCAACATAGATCCATCTTAAATCCAGATCTCAAGCACTGAGAGAAATCAAAACCCTTGAGGCACAAACCTCTCCACAAGTTTTTGCACCATCATTTGAAAGGTTTGCACTTCAAGGGATTTGTTCCTTCTCAATGCTTGGTAGATCCAGGGCTAAAATGGATCTATGCTGATTATTATTGAAGTATATATATATATATAAACTGACAACAGTGTTACGCTCCTTCACTCACTCATGATACATCTCCCCATACTGGAGAATATAATGTGCCTCAGTGCAATAATACAAGAGTATTCATCAACTTGAAACTTGTGCAAATATAGGAATTACTGATTACATTTTGTTATAAGCAATTAACCTTGCAAGGAAAGGACAACACATAGCACTTACTTTATATTGCCTAGATGAACAAACTGTAATTGAAGAAAAGATGGCCTATATAACGTTTTTATATAATTCCAGCATTGAACTATGATCTTCATGTCCATGAAAGATATATGTTATAAAGTGACTGACACAATCCTTTACCAAGTATAAGTACATGACTTTCCTTTTCTTGTAGAATCACTGGAAAAGTAAATGCATATCACCATAAGAAACCAATACAATATTGACAGTATAATTTACATTTAGAGCTACCTGTAGCAATTGGCATTACAATATCTGCTTTTTCTGGAAGACGGCCTACAGTTGCAACATCCTGTTTATATAAAGGTCAAAATAAGTTAAAATGGCCCTTGAGCAGTGGCATCTTTCATTTTAGATCAACAAATATGGAAGCAAAAGTTCTTATATACCGAGGTCAATTCAAATGCTTCTGGAGGAGAAACTGGTTGACCAATGTGACTTGAATTACCATCACCTGTCCATAAAATGTTAAACGGTTACTCAGAACAACATGAACATAAGGTAACCATATGAAATTTGTGTACTCATTACAAAAGTATGTTCAAATCACATCCATAAGGTAGAACTGCAGATTCATACACTCAGATTAGGTTGGTAAAGTCAAATCATATATGAAATAAAAATCTGGTAACCAAGGGCCTCGTATGAACAGAAGGAAAATTGTACAAAATAGGGGTAGAAGTCTGCTACAGAGACCACAAACCTGAAGGAACGCAACTCATGCAAAAAAGTTGTCAGAACAATAAAGAGTTTAAATTTTGCCTTATATAGGTATAATTGGTATACAATCTGTGTTATTGTATTGGCAAGCAAATCTTCTCTGCTTGAGGATATCATGTTAGGACTATTCTTTTGCTATTGGCACTCAATGCTTCCAATATCTCTGGCTTATTTTGCAGCGTAAAGTAAATTGGGCACGTTCTGAGCCTCTTAAAGATTGATCCCTATCAAGTGGGGCACTGAAATTGGTGGTCAATCCTTGTTTGATGTGTCTCATAGAAGGTTTGGACTAATGATACACCCTGTTAGACCCTCCATAAATCCTATCATTTGGCAGACTATGCAAGTGTATATAACCAAAAGGAGACTTTGTCAACTGCATTAGTTGGATTAGTCTTCATTCGTTTGTGCAGATTTACATCCACCCGACATACTTTACACTGTATTTTAATCTTTGAGCTACAAACGTTTGTCTCCTTAGGAGGAAAAAACATAGTTTTCTATCCTGTCAGAGCACTGAGCACCTACATGCCTAGAGACATTCACACAAATCTTTCTGGCAAACCTTGTTATTGATAAAATGCATCATCGTCATATCTGACCCTGCTGTTTCATTTTTCGTGCTTCCAATCTTCACAACATTCCCCAGCAGCCATCCAACCTACAGCCCCTTTGGCTCCTGCCATGTAATTTTTTTCACTCTACAGCAGTCCTAGAAGCACCCCGTCAAGTACAAATGAATAAGGTGATGGATATTAAAGACTTTCAATCTGAATTTTTTTCGTTTTTTTGCCTCAATCAGAAATTTGACATCTGACATTAAACCCCTTTCCTAGACCATTACAGATGCGTTTAATCAAAACTATTTGCTCTGGCTTCCCATCATCTTGGGCCACCCATATCATCCATGCTATCTATAAGTCAGGTTACATTTCAGACCCAGCTAACTATAGAAATATTATGGTAGCACAAATTTTCAAGACTTTACTCCAATATCTCAGATACTCATCAATCACCTGGTGCAGACATAGGGCTAAGAAATACCTTTTGATGTTACCACCACAAATCTAAGACAGAAATTTTCTTCAGGCCATCACAATCTCAGCTCAATTGGTTGGTGCCATTATTGTCAGGGCATTGCCATTCCCAAAGGATGAGGTGCACTGAGTCCACACCACCCGCTTCACTAGATACCATTTATGGAACAGGCAGAAGTGCCCAGAGTGTTTCCCAGGGAGTTATTTCTAAGGAAAAAAAGGAGGCATAATAAAGGTTAAAAAAAAAGCAACAAGAAGACAAGCATAACAAAGAAAACTGCACCAACTTCCATGATAAATATAGACAGAAAGGGTGCCCCATGCAAGGAAAAATTCACGTGCCAAGTAAGTAGATCCGTAATGGGCTCACACAAGGCCCAACCTGTATCAGAAAAACTAGTAGACATTGCAATCCTTCCAAGTCAGTAATTTAATTTTGTCTGAGGGTCAAGCCAGATAGTTGTTTGTCTAAGAAGAACTGGACAAAGTTCTCCCCAATATATTATGTGTCATTCATAATTGAATTTGTGCAACTACTGCTACAGGGACAGAATTTACCATAATTCAGGCATAAATTTTGTGTTGTAGTGACAAAAGATGGCATAATTTAGCACAAACTGTATACCACAGTTACAGGACTTCCCACCCATCACAAGTTATATCTATAGTAAATTTCCTTTCCTTTGTTCAAGAGTTTGATTCGATGGCTTACATGTTGCAATTACCTCCCCATGTTAAGTTTCACCCTATGTATCAAGCTATCTCATAATTTGGTAATATCCTGCTTGTGTTGATGTCACAACCTACAGAAAATAAAAAAACTAACAAAATAATGCAGTGCATCTTTAGCATTGTAAAAAACAGACTTGTGAAAATCATTGTTGCAAATATCGCAAAAATATTGTAGATATTGCAATGTGTGTAAGCCGGCAATATTATCACCTTAAAAATTGATATTTTTTTTCTGCCAAGAATATATTGCAATATTTTTTGGCAGTGAGTCGACTGAAAAAATTGCCAACACAGCAGAATGAGCACTTTATAAGAGAAAAATTTGACATTTTTAACTCATTTTCAAAACAGGGTGAAGAGGTTTGAAGGCAAAAAAGGGTCTCCACCATTTTTTTTGAGCTAAGGACCAGAAATAGAGTGTTTTCATTTGCCATCAACAATTTATTATGGAGTGGGAATTGATTTGCATCGGTTGTTTCTATATTTGTAGGTATGTATAAGTTTATAACAATTTCAATATGTTTTTTTTTACGATTTTGATACGTTTTGCAATGCCCAGTTTTCCCTCTTCTTAACAATTTTTAGTAGGATATCTACCAATTATTTATTTATGTTTTTTCCTTCTAAAGCATTTTTGTATTTTGAGTCTTGATTTTCATTTTTTCTATGTTGAATCATTGTTATCTGAAAATGCCGAAAGCTATGGACCCTATGTCAGATTATGGTGGATCCCGCTAATGAGCATAATTGACAAATGTTGAATTGTGAGTTATATGGGAAGGAAATGACAGTGGGATCAGCTAATTGAAATACCAACATGAAAAATTTCAAGGCATGAAGTGGGAATTTATCTAGCTGTAACCTCAGAAATAATTCATATTGCCAATAAATCACTTCAGGGTATGGGTAAAATGAGAGATGAGAGGGAAGCTATAAGAATTGAGCTTGCAGCTAGAGGAGCTGCAAGATCCAGGGAGGCAGGAAGTGACAGTTTTTCCTTGGCATCACCTTCCACCATGCCCTCAACAACCTCATCTTTTTTTGTCGCAAGGACCACAGCTAGTGTACAACCTTCCATTAGGTTAGTAGTTAAAATAAAGAAGAAGCAAGCGGGAAAGCTTGTGGATAGAAGTTTTCTATGGAGTGACATTCCTTTTCAGCATTTCCAAGAACAATGCATTCTATTGAATTTTGTAGCTATGCTTGGTCTTCATAATTGATATTTTAGCCCTTGAAATATATAATGAAAAATGTAACACATAATCTTCATGTCAGTTTCAAAAGAGAAAAGATTAAATTTTGAATTTTGAATTTTTGGCTCCAAACTTGTCAAGTCGGCCCTCCTTCAAGTCAAGTTGGCCCCAGTGAAGAGACACCCATTCAAGCCAGCTAGAATACTATATATAGGCACTCAACCTCCTCCACAAGACACAATTTGATCACTCACACAACAGAGTATCTTTTGGGCATCCAAGCAAAGGAGAAGAAGAAGAAGGATGAAGACATCTCAAGCATATTCTCTATCTCTCTTTGACTTCACACATGCAAGTTTTTGGGCATATTCCGGGCAGCAGGTCAAACTTCTGGGTAGCAGTTTATAGGCAGCAGGGCCGAAATTCGTCCTAGGCAGGTCAGACAAGGCCGAGTTTGTTGGGCTTGACAAGAGGGCAGTTGACCAGCATTGATGACCATCATATTAACTAGCAGAGTTAGGTGTATCTCTCGTGGAACTAAAGAATTCTTCTAAGGAAATGTTGTTGGGTTTTTCTCCCAAGTGGGTTTTCCCAGGGTAAATTTTGTGTTGTCTTTGTGCATTGTGATCTCTACTGTCCTTGCGCATTTATGGTTGAATTTCTGAAGTATAATTGTTTAATGATAAACTGGAAGTGCTAAAAGAATATCTACATCATTAAAATTAATTATCAGTTTTCAAAAAACAGTGCTTGTATCTATTGCACTTGAAAAATCAACACATTCTACCACTCTATGTTTGATGTCATTGTTGTTGTTGACCCTATTACCCACCAAAATGGGTAACCCCATAGGAGAAAACTTTTCTCCTACATTTCACAATCAGTCAACCAGCGACCATTGACATTCACTTCCTGATGATGATATGCGACATGCCTTTGCCATCTGCATGAGTGATTCGCCTCTCACCATCCAGTATTTCTCTTAGATGAATGTGGCTTGTTACTCAATAGAGACTTTGATCATTTTGCAATTGGGTGTGTTGCCGCAAAATCTAGTAGGCCTTGGAGAAGGGCACCCTACAAGGCTAACACTAGACCAAGTGACAACAATGGGGTAGTGGCCCACTGTCACCATAGCCAAAACCCCCTGCTCTTTATGGTTTTTCACCAATCGGAGGAGTTTCGATATGTGAGAAGGTCACCTAATGGATATTCTAGGGTTAGGGTACATGGTGACTCAACAAGGCCTTCTACAAGAAAGGAACAATTTAGGTTCAAGGCTCCAATAGGAGGCAATTCACTTTCTTGATAGAGGCCTATGGGATAAAGCATGAGACCTAGGGCTTGTTTAGTAGATTGAGTATTGGGTTGGTCAAAGGTCAAGCCAATGAGAAAGGGTTTCCAACAATATATATTAGCATAATCAAGGCACATGAAACCCTCAACAAACCCCTAAGTTGAAGCAAGACTAGACTAGGGTTTTATCTTAGGGCAAACAACTATAGCAAAGAAATTTGTGGACAAGATTGAAGTGGATGTCCACCAAAAGGAGAGATTTTGTGGCAAATACCTTCCTCTTGATGTTTAGGCTCTCCAATCTCCCAAATGTAACTTTCCTTGGGATTCACACAAAGCCCTAGCTAACAAGCTTGGCCTTAAAGGGGCCGAATTAGAGAAGGAAGAATTTATGGATAAAAATCAAGTTTCATCACCAACAAAATGGACCAGTCCCTTGTTCCTCGGGAGTATGGAGTCTATGATTTGATTGAATGATCAAAAAGTTGTTAAGGAGGCCAAATTATTAATGTCATAGCACCAAAAACCATAACAATTACCTATGCAATGAATCAAGGAGCTTTGTGGGAGAGTTAATTAAAGTTCACCACTAGGAAATACGCTTGTATGTTATTCATGAGTAATGCATGCAATAGTGACATATAGATATCATTCAATTAATTTTCAACAAGTTAGGGCAAAATAGTAAACCCTAGATCCAACATATTCCATACATTAGACATAGAGAAAATAAATATTCGACAATAAGTTCACTTACAACATAACATGCAAAAGATTCCATCCATTGATCCAAAAAAATAGCTCCAAAGACAAACGATTTGCTCCAAATGTCAAAATGCATTAATAGAAACCAATTATTCCACAGCGCAAGAAGGTCGAAATTCCAAGTGTGTGAAGATGATGAATGAACGACTCCTCTACTTATATGAGGAATTCAAAGTCCTATTTTAGCCCACTAGCTCCTAAAATCATAAAATAATGTGCTAGCACATAAGCTGACCTAGTAGCCAAGGAAATAAAATCAAACTAAGCCACATGTGTGACCCATAGGAGAGATAAAGTTGACGTCATCCATGTGTCGGCTTGCTTAGGGTAAGCGTTGAGGGCTCAGGGTGCCATGATGTGAGTAGAGGCCCTCTAAAATCATCTCCTAGGGGTTGGCCCCTAGGTCTTTATCAATCTCCCTCTATGGACCCCAATTTTCATTTTGGGGCACAAAAGTGGTCTCATGGGTCTCCAGGTGGTCAAAATCCCTGTCTCTGCTCCAATGTTGAGGGCTTTCGAGGCGGTGCTAGCCCTCACATGTCTCAAGGTGTGAGACTATCCTCCTCTGGGCCCTAGATCAACTGCCAATCCCTCATGAAGTGTTAAGCCGGCTGGGGGTATGTCCTATCCAGGTGCATCATCCACTAAAAGTCATCAATGTAGGTCAAAGTGTTGGAAAGTTGGGTGTTGGAGGTGCCCATGGCTATGTGTGATACTTTGCTACAACTCGAAACCCATGGCTCTCAACGCCTCACCTGTGGGTGTCAATATGCTCCTTTGAAGGACTTGAGCCCCAATTAAGTTTCCCAAGCCATGGCTATGGAACCACCTGACAATTACACACAATATCCAGTGCTAGCATCTACATCATCAAGTACATTTAATCATTTTTGCATCTAAGTGAACCAAGCTTGCAAGTAATGGGCAATTTGACACTTCAAACAAGGCTTCCCTTCCAAAATTAAGGCTTTGAACTTGTTATAGTGTTACCTCCCTAGGTAGAAGTAGCTAATAGACCAACCACCCTATTAGGTGATTCTAGCCCCTAAAGGGAAATGACATGTCCTTGGTCCACCGTTCAATTGATAGGTTTCATGTGAATAATGATAGAACGAAGGGGAGAAAACTTCATGGTCATAGGGACCAACTATGATGGGTTCCTCATCCTGAGCATATAGATGTGGGGGAGGGAGCAATTGTGGATGCATCAATTACCAACTCGGCTTTTGTTTTTCCACCCCTCTTGTGCGCCTTTTACTTTTTCTTGATTTTTTCTTTGTATTATTGCTCGTAGCTTAAGGGTTAGAGCTTGCTTTGTATGATGTATAGTAGTTATTACCCCCTTAAGGGTGAGGCGGCTCATTGCCCACCAAGGGTTGGGACATGCAAGGGTTCCTTCTCATAATATGAAGAGCAACATGTGCTCAGGAACCAAGTGATGGCCATAATGAGTGAGGTAGAGCTCATGCTAGGCTTTTTCCCATGTGCTAATGTGTATATCCCGACCATATTTTGCATTTTGATCTTTTGTTTTTACTTGTGGCCATCATGTGCTTTTTCTTTTTCTTTTCACTGCATCAACCTCCCAGGGCCAGGTCCCAAGCACTACCCAAGTATGAGGGTGTATGGTGCCAAATCCCAGAGAACCAATGGTCAGTTGAACCCAAAGATGGAAGGTGGAGCATGGGGTGTTGATTTGGGGTAGCATTGAATGTGCTCTAGCCACGAAAATTGGTGGAGAGGCTAAAGCACATGAGATATCCAATACACAGAAATGGTTTGGGCAGATTCTAAACAATTTGGGAGATATTAAAATAAGTAATATTTTTAATGGAGTCCCTAAGTCTAAACTTAGGGAAAATAAAATATTAATGTGAATTAACATAAAACTGTTTTAAAATTATAGGTGACAAGCTCCCAGTTCAAACAATATTGCCAGAACTTGATGAGGAAGGAAAAATCATATTGGAACCTGAAGCAGTCACAGAAATGAGAACTCAACAGCTATGAAATCGATCAATTTCAAAGTATCTCATCAAGTGGAAGAACTTACCAGCCAAAGATTCCACATGGGAGTATGAGAATTTTATATAGAAGCATCCAGAACTACTCAAGCGTTGAGGACAACATTTTTTTGAAGGAGAGGGGCATGTTAGGTCCCTATAATACTAGTGTATTCCCTTATTATTATTGTCATTATAGCCCCTTATTATTATTGTTGTCCCCATATTGTTATTATTGTGCCCCATAGAAGCCCACTATTATTATTGTTGTGCCCTTACATTATTATTGTTATGTCGGCTTTGATTATGTTGTGACCCCTTAGACTCCTATATATAGAAAGGAGGTCTTTTCATTTGTATCATTCAAGAATTGTTCATTTGTGTAATGTAAAGGAGGTTGCCCCCTCGAAGAAGCTACTTTTGAAGTCGTTGATCTATCTCTTTCTTCTATTTTGTGAGTTCGTTGCATAACACATTCTGTCTCAAATCTCGATATCTGTTTCGTGTCGTTGATGGGGTATATATCAAGGCCCTCCTACGACGGGTCACTTCCTATCGACTTTAGCACATTATCTAGGAAGTTGATCTAGAAACTCCCCTTAATGCCTTGGAACTTGCCTGCCTCAATGGCAAGTTTCCTCGCTTTCGATACCAGGTTCTCATCATTGGCCTTCGACCGGAAGATTTTGCGTGGTGTTCAACTTCAACTCATTTATTCACACCTCATAGATTTTGCTTAGTACCTTGAGGGCCATTATCATTATCAGTGGTCCCTCTCGCATCTATTAACGACTTTCATCATTGGTCAGTAATCAGATGGTGTCTACCATGTTTGACTTCAACACATTTGTTCACATGGTTAGATTCGTACTATCAAGTGACGAGATGGAAGACCCCAGATCTAGTTTCATCCATTCAGGTTGCGATTTCAGGATTCATACACAGATCTACAAAGTATGATGGCTATGGTCATACAGAAAGTCCTCCAAGAATGGGTCCATAATGCATAATCAGTGGATGTGACTTTGATCATTGTACATGTAAAATGGCTTATATGTTGAGTATGGGTATACCTACCTCAACGGTGATATCATGATGATAATGTATTGTAACAATTAATTGATGATTGTTAGATCTCAACCAGTCGATTCTTGATCTGGACTTTTCACATGGTAAAGCACTTCAATCCTCATCCACAACCTCTGACTTTGTACTTTAGGGGGTGTTGAAATTTCTAAGTCTAACCCATTAGAAATTTTCCTGCACTATCAGGGTTATTTCACCTACTTGTTTAATTACTGAACAAGTTTTTTAACCATATAAATATTGAAATAAACACAATGCAGTCTCAACCATCTACAGATCATCCGCTGAAAGAAATAGACAAACACACAAGGGACACCGTTATTTTTGGACAATTGTCCCCGGAAAAACCCAACCTGGGAAAACCGATGAAGCAATTCTGATGGTTTTATTATTGAGCAACTTTTCCTGAGTACAACTAGGTGCCAAACTGGCTCACCCTACAAAGAAATCTATCTGGCAGTAATACCTCTCTATGGAAGCAGATATTTTGAAAGTCTGCTCCACGAAACTCTCTCCAACGCCTCTTTGAGGCACTGTGTCAACCCTCCTGGCCTCTGTGTTAGCCTGAAACCCTCTGCGTCAGCCCTCTGAGGCTCTACGCAGCCTCTCTGGCCCTCTGTGTCACTTTTGCAGCCTCTGCGTCACTCACGCAAGCCCTCTGGCCTTCTGCGCAGTCACTGCTGGCCTGTGTGTCTTCTTCTGGATCTACGTCTTCCTCTCTGCCTCTGCGCTTATCTTCCGGCACTATCTCTGCCTCTCTGCTATGCACTCACTGCCCCTCGCTGCAACTCTGGTCAGTGGTTCGATTTCTCTTAGCAAACCTCGCTCTAGAAAATCGAACTGACTGATCAATTCGGTGTCTCTTCAACTGACCCTCAAGCCTCCTCTTATACTTTTTTTTTTGAGTCTTCAACGACGAGATTACATCTCTAATCAACAGCTAAGATTAGATTTGGCTTGATCGATGTAATTTAGAACCTTCTAACCCAATTTTATATTAATACCCATTAATATTTTTATTTTCCTAAGTCTAAAAATATTAATTATTTTAATATCTCCTTCACCGGGAGAATTTCCCCAAACCATTTCTGGGTCTTGGAGATCTCATGTGCTTTAGCCTCTCCACCAATTTTCATGGCTAGAGCACATCCGATGCTACCCCAAATCAACACTCTCTCTTAGCAAGGAATGTGCTCTAGTAATACTCCACCACTGAGCATCACCCTGATCATCCAGCACTGATACCTGTGCTGATGTTTGGCCTTGCTGCCCAACATCCTCTGCACTGCTGCATCCTGTACTGCTGCCCATGGCTCTACGACTGCCACTGCTACATCCGTACGGCAACTCCTCTGCATCTGTGTTGCTACTGGTCCTTCCTCCCAACACTGCATCTACACTGTAGCCCTCTCTCCTCATGCTGCATCGTCCTGCCCATAGCACTACCGCTGCTACTGCTACACTGCAACTCAGTGACTGAGACAATGGTAACTGATCTACCCAATAACTGGCATCCTTGTCAGGCTAGAAACCCTCCTGAAGTTGAAGCTCCCTCTACCGCTATCCTATGCTCCCTTTGCTATCTGCACTGCTGCAACAACTTAGTGCCTCTCACACTGCTGCAAACCCCTTTGTGCCTTCCTGCACTGTTGCAACCTCCTTTGTGCCTCTCGCACTGCTACAACCCTCTTTGTGCTGCCAAGGACTACTGCACTCTAGCACTCTTTGTCGCTCCATCCGCATCTGCTTCTACCGACATCCGCCATCCTGCTACTGTCACTTCGGGGCTTCCATAGCCGGATATGATCCAAGAGTTTGGGTACCTCAAGGATCCTGCCCCTCATCTCCTGTAGTCCTCCTGACTACAGCTCGATGTCTCCCCACCTCTTCTCTAGAGCTGTATGAGCACTCATGGCACAATCGTCATCATCCTCTACCTCTTTTTCTGCCTTAGCTGGCGCTGCCTTGGAGTCAAACGCCTCTCCCTTATTCTTCTTCCTAGGACACTGGGTTGCATAATGGCCCAACTCCCCACAGTTGAAGCACTTAATCTTGGAGAGGTCCTTTTTCTTCCTCTTCCCTTGTTGCCCTGCAGATGCCAGAGCCGCATCCTCTTCCTCCTCTTTCTTGACCCGGGCTCCTTTGCCACTACTTCCCGCCTTGGTCAGCCGTCTGATCTCTTCTTGGTGAAGAGTTGCCCACAGTTCTTCCCAATCTGGAAGATTTGCTCTGCCCAAAATGCTTTGGACGAATGTCTCCCACTCCTCGGAGACTGCGTTCAGGGCGGTCCTCACCATTAATTCTTGATCCGGCGTGGCCCCTATGGAAGTCAGTTGGTCCCAGATCTCCTACAACAAGAAGTGATCTATTTGCTCCCCCTTCTGCATCTGATACGACTGCAGTTGATTCTCCAGTAGCATCTTCCTCTGCACGGAAGTGCCCTGATACAATGTCGTCAAGGTGTCCCACATCTCCTTTGTCGTATTCTTCTCGACAATATGTTGAACTACATGATCCTTGACCCCATCAAGGATTATGCACTTTGCCTTGGCCATCGCATCCTCATACTTTTTGTTATCAGCTGGGTCGACTGGGATAGCCACAGTTCTCAAGGCGAAGGCCTTGATGCGATGTCTATCCAGAACAGACAGGATCCTGGCCTTCCAGATGACAAAGTTGGATGCTCCGTCCAACCTGTCCTGATCCCTCAGTCCGTTCATTGCCATCTCTGCTCTTCTTTTCGACTCCTCTGAGTCTCTACTTCCCTCCTGGAAGTTCTCTCTTCAACTCCCTCTGAGTCTCTTTTTCGCTCCTGGAAGTTCTCTTCTAGACTCCTTCTGAGTCTCGATTTCCCGAGGGAAATCCTTCTGCCAACAGTCGAATCGTACCTCTCCGATCTCCTTTGCTCCTGCAACACTGATCTGGATTTCTTGGCTAGAAATCTGCCTAGGTAGCGACTCCCTCTACCTTGGTTCTGTCCCATTAGGTACTATTCTGCCTCAACAGCAACAACACCCCACCAGCTTCACACTCCACAATCTGCCCACAGCTTCCTATGCCTCAGCAATTGAAGAACTGAGCCTCTAGGCTCTGCGCAATCCCGGCAGTGGCTTAATTGCTCCACTAGCCAACTGCGTCACTCCTACTTGGTTGAGCAAGATGACGTGGCTCTTTGTGAGCCTCTTCTGCCTCTCACTGCTTCTGCGTTGGCCCCTTCTCTGGCTCGAACTGATGACGCAGGCCCTCTGTGTCACCCCTTTTCTGCTGCTTTTTGCTTAGGAACAGCTTCTATCACTCGAGACAACTGTTTCTGCTACAAATTCTTTGATTCAACTGGTGCCTTCAGCTCTCCTGTGATCTGCAACGCTCTGATACCATGTTGAAATTTCTAAGTCTAACCCGTTAGAAATTTTCCTGCACTATCAAGTTTATTTCACCTACTTGTTTAATTACTGGACAAGTTTTTTAACCATATAAATATTGAAATAAACACAATGCAGTCTCAACCATCTACAGATCATCCGTTGAAAGAAATAGACAAACACACAAGGGACACCGTTATTTTTGGACAATTGTCCCCGGAAAAACCCAACCTGGGAAAACCGATGAAGCAATTCTGAGGGTTTTATTATTAAGCAGCTTTTCTTGAGTACAACTAGGTGCCAAACTATCTCACCCTACAGAGAAATCTATCTGGCAGTAATATCTCTCTATGGAAGCAGATATTCTAAAAGTCTACTCCACAAAACTCTCTCCAACGCCTCTCTGAGGCACTGCATTAGCCCTCCTGGCCTCTATGTTAGTCTACATCAGCCCTCTGAGGCTCTGCGCCGCCTCTTTGGCCCTCTGCGTCACTCACGCAAGCCCTCTGGCCATCTGCGCAGTCACTGTTGGCCTATGCGTGGCTTCCTCTGGCTCTGCTACCTCTGCGTTTGTCTTCCGACACTATCTCTACCTCTCTGCTATGCACTCACTGCCCCTCGCTGGAACTCTGATCACTAGTTCGATTTCTCTTAGCAAACCGCGCTCTAGAAAATCGAACTGACGGATCAATCTGGTGTCTTTTCAACTAACCCTCAAGCCTCCTCTTATACTTTTTATGTTGAATCTTCAACGGTCGAGATTACATCTCTAATCAATGGCTAAGATTAGATTTGGCTTGATCCATGTCATTTAGAACCTTCTAACCCAATTTTATATTAATACCCATTAATATTTTTATTTTCCTAAGTTTAGACTTAGGAACCCATTAAAAATATTAATTATTTTAATATTTCCTTCACTGGGCAAAATTTCCCCAAACCATTTCTAGGTCTTGGAGATCTCATGTGCTTTAGCCTCTCCACCAATTTTCATGGCTATAGCACATCCGATGCTACCCCAAATTAACAGGGGACAATCTGTTACAGGCCATTTTGTCGCACTTAGGCAAAAGGCCCCAAACCCAGATCTCTCACCATCCGTTATACTTCGCATCAATCCCCTGCAAGGCCAAAAGAAAAACTATTCCCAAAAGTTATAAGAATCCTAGATTATAACATTTTGCCAAGACCAGAAGGAAAACCAACTGCAATGTCTCCTTAAGAAAAATCCTTCCTCTCTAAGGGGGAATGTTAATGTTTGTTGCATCAAACATGTACTTATACACAAGTCTAAGTGTCTAGATGCGTGGAATTCATCCAACAAACTCTTAACCTTAGCAATTACCTTAATGGAATGATTAAAGCAATTGACTTTTATAAGATAACGTGAGTTAATCGAATGAAATGCAAAGGTTATTTGAATTAGTGGATTAAATGAATTTCAATCCTTGATCTAAAGTAATGCTGAAATCTAATCTCATCCGTCAATCACTTTGTAGACTAGGGTTGTGGATTCGGTCAATAACTTAAACTTACAAAAGGAAGGCTAGGCTAAGGGAGAAGCCATTTTTTTTAGCACAAGACACAGTGAGATAGTGAGATCTCAGTGATCGAGCGAGGAAGGACTTCCATCCAAGTGTGTAGAGTCCGAGAAAGAGTACAAGGGGTAGCAAGGGAGAAGGATCCAGATCAGCCAAGCAGGATCGAAGGACGGATCTTCAGAGGGTTTGATCAGCTGGAATATCTCCAAGTTTTGTCATATTTGTAATTTTCTTCAAAAGACTATTTTCGCAAGATGGGAGCCATTGTATGTTGAAGATTATTATTAATGAATCAGCAGATTTGAAGGGAAGCAATTAATGTGTGCATTTGTTTGAAATTGGTGTATTGTTTTGCTTCAGCTGTTATCTTTTATTTGCATGTTAAAATCTCAGCGGTGTTTTTTATTCAGTAGATCTGAAGTAATAAATAAATTTGCAGCAAAGTATCTGCATAAATTACCTGTGGCTAGGGTTAGAGAAAATCAACACCAATTTGGAAATCAGGCCTGATGTGGGAGTTACGACAGACCCCTGGCATAAGTGGGAGATAATTAATGTCATGCATCATTTCATCTATTTCCTCAAACTTCAATCAGATTTTTCCGTTATATCTTTATATCTTTGTTTTGCAGTTTCTCCATTTTCCTCATTGTCCCTCTTCATATTCAAATTTCATTCCTAAAACTACAATGCATGTAGTTCCAACCTTGGTACCTGAGTATTAGGCTAATCTTAGAAACCTAATATATTAATGCAGATTCCGTTTCTCCGATTTGTCTATCTTTAGAAAGAATGAGGCTAGCCATCCCTTCAGTCTCCAAATACTTAATTCCATAGCTACTGTTAACTTTCAAAAGCCTACCTTGCCATCATTTCCATGCAGTATATCTTCAACTTCCTCTCCTATCCATTTGATGTTAAATGGTCCCAGATGCGAATCATCCCTAAGCATTCAACGAATCAATTTCATCCCATAGAGCTGAATGCCTGACTGAATTTTCCAGCCAAGCATGTAAGAAATTTTTCTAAGCCATTATAGATAAAATCATAGATTTAGAATGTGATTTAAAAGATATATATTTTGTACCGGCATATAGCATATTCTATACAGCTACAGAGCTGTACAAATGCTATATACTCTGTTTTTATGACGTCCCACAGATCTCGTTTACGTCTTTCAGAGCATGATGATAAACGTTTCATTTCGTCCATTTCCTCAAACTTCAATCAGATTTTTCTGTTATATAAACCCTGTTTTGCAGCTTCTCCACTCTCCTCATTGCCCCTCTTTATATTCAAATCTCACTCCTAAAAATTATAATACATGTAGCAGGTGAGAACATAGCTTGATATTTTTCACACAATCAGTATCGTCAATTAGGCAGAAAGAAAACTGGCAATAAATTTTACTGTAACTTGCCATGGTATATTAGAAAAAAATTGAAGTGCTTGATTACAAGCTTGTAAGATGAAAGAAACGGGTGAAAAACAAAACATATATATCAGGCTATACCAATTAAAAACTAAAGCTGTTAAACAGCATAATGCAATATGATCCTCTGTTTCTTTGCCTGTGAAGAACTGGTTGTGGTTACTCACCCACAAACTCAAAAACCCATTTGTCTGTACCACCAGATGATTGAGATGCAGAGGCCTGTATTGGATGCAATCTGTCAATACTCCTTGATTCAAGGTTAATCCGCTTCCCAACACTGGATTTGACATGGGTAAATTGAATCTGAGAATAAGGTATTGAGAATGCGGGATTGAAAGGTTTAAAAGAAATTTCAATTGACGTTCGTGGAGTTTCAAGACGTGGGAGGTGCGACAGCACCCTGGCATGAGTGGGAGTAATTAATGCCTGCATCTTGAGCTGATATCGGTGGCAATGCAAAATTTTCAAAAATATCTGCTGTTATGGAAGGCATTTTACACTGGACAATCACTAGGATGAGGAGTGGATAAAGTTGGCATTGAGTGGCTTGCAGCGGATTTGGCACTTGTCTTTTAGCTTGACATGGATGGACTTAATGTAACGAGCATGTGAATGAAAGAAACGTTCATTGAAGTTCCAATAATTGGAACTGCGTATATACTTATCCGCCTGTCGGATCTGGCTGGCTGGCGTGACTTAATTTTTGGGATAGCAACGCCTTTGCCCTTCTTTTCCAGTTCTCGCACTAGTAAATGAATGCCATACCCGTTCCTGTTCATATAGTTATCATTTGTCAGTATATTCAAACAATTATAAACGATCCCAGACCTCGGTCTATATTGCCAATAAACGAGTATGTAACGGTTATAATAGTCGTTTTCTTTTATAAAAGAAATTGTTGCTTCCCATGTTTTAATCAGTTCAATGACGTTTTTAATATGTCACTTTTATTTAAATAAAATGGAAATTATGTATTTTATACATTACATATAAATAATATTTTAAAAAATAACAATAATATTTACATATTTTAGAAAGATTTTTTTATTTTTTTACATCGATGGGGTGTTAGGATTGGTTATAATGGATCCTCTAGATTTGACATGCCATTTTGCCTCTTCCTTGCACATGCCACTACCTTATGGCGAATTTATGGGACCTCGCCTCCCAAGCAGGGTGGCATAGTCCTTTTAACGCGGTTTTTGTTTATTCGTCTGTGTGAACTGGGTTCATTCCACTACGATCTTCTTCTTGGGTCACTGGTTAGAGCTTTAGTTGATCCTTTGACACCTCCTCTTATTGTTGCCCTTGCCCACCATGCACTTAAAGTCATGTCTGGTTGCTTGGGCAATGTTATGCCCTAGATTTGGGCGCGTCTTTAACCAAGGCATGTGCCATGGGCAACATCCCCATCGCATGATTTACAACAAAGATATTGCAAAAAATGTGACAAAAGTGGAGGTTGGGTGAGGGTGCACCAACATGGGTGTCGAAAAATCAAAGTTGGATTTTTGGCATATGGGCTTGGTGGCACGACCAAGACATGCACCACGAGATGAGTTGATCAAAGTGGTGAATAATCGAGCGCTTTTGTTAGCTTGTGACATTATGGGTTTGAGCAGTGGACGAGCATGCAATGATGCCCCGAATGGTGGACACATAAGAGGAGGTTGGGTGGGACAATAGGAGGTCGGCCCGACCTAAAGTCATGTTGTGGAATGATGGGCCAACCCCAAATTGAACGATAGGGCCAAGAGTAAACCTGTGCTACAACTGAAGTAACATAACATAAATGGAGCCAACCCAAAGTTATGTGAAGGATCGTGGGAGGAGTTGTATGGGTAACCACATGCCATATAAGTAGTGGTAAAGCACACGAAGGAAGAACACATCACACGACAACAAAGAGTTGGAACATGTTATGAAACCAGCTCACAAAAAGATAGAAAAGATAGATCAACGCCTTAGAAATAAGCCTCTTCGAGGAGGCAACCTCCTTTACATTACACAAATAAACAATTCTTAGATGATTCAAATGACAAAACCTCCTTTTTATATATAGGAGTCTAAGGGGTCACAATATAACCAAAGCCGACCTAACAATAATAATATAAAGGCCCAAAAATAACAATAGTGGGATTCTATGGGGCACAATAATAAAAATATGGGGACAATAGGGGCACAACAATAACAATAAGGGATACAACAACAATAGTAATGGGGGAATCACTAGTATTATATGGACCTAACATGCCCATCTTCTTCAAAAAAGTGTTGTCCTCAACGCTTGAGTAGTTCTGGATGCTTCTGTATAAAATTCTCATCCTCCCATGTGGAATCTTCAACGGGTAAGTTCTTCAACTTGATGAGATACTCTGAAATTGATCGATTTCGTAGCTGTCGAGTTCTTGTTTCTTTGACTACTTCAAGTTCCAATATGATTTTTCCTTCCTCATCAAGTTCTGGCAATATTGTTTGAACTAGAAGCTTGTCACCTATAACCTTCTTTAAGCATGAAACATGGAAAACTTAGTGCACTCGGGAAGCTGCAGGAAGCTCCAATTTGTATGCCATAGTACCTATCTTTTGCAACACCTTGTACGGACCATAATACTTTGGTGATAATTTATTATCCTTCTTAACTTGTTTGAGGGACATTTGTTTATATGATTGTAGCCATAGGAATACCCAGTCACCTACATCAAAACTTCTTTCGCTGCAATGTTGATCTGCCTGTTGTTTCATTCTACTCTGCGCCAAGGTGAGGTTATCCTTTAAGAGTTGGAGAACTTGTTGTTGATGCTCGATGTGATCTTCCACTGCTTGAACCTTAGAATTTTCTCTTAAATATGATGTGATGGATGGTGGATGATATCCATAAAGTGCCATAAATGGGGTCATTTTGTTGCAGTATGGAAGGAAGTGTTATACCACCATTCAACCAGAGGCAACCATTTGACCCATAGTGTCTGTTTATCATATACAAAGCAACGAAGATATCCTTCCAAACATTTGTTTACTATCTCAGTTTGCCCATCAGATTGAGGATGATAAGATGAGCTATGAGCTAACTGAGTACCAAGATAAGAAAATAATTCCGTCCAAAAATTTCCAACGAAAATGGGATCTCTGTCGTTTACAATAATCTTTGGGTTTCCATGTAGCTTTTGAATTGTTTCCATAAATGCAGTAGAAACTGTACTCGCTTTAAATGGATGAGATAATGCACAAAAGTGTGCATACTTGGTAAGTTTGTCAACTACCACCATGATAACACTCTTTCCTTCGGACTTGGGTAAACCTGTGATAAAATCCATTGAAACTTCCTCCCAACATTGGCTTGGAATGGATAAAGGTTGTAATAGTCCTAGGGTCTTAATTGTTTCAACTTTATTTTGTTGGCAAACCAAACATTCCACCACAAACTTTTGAATATCTGATTTAAGGCCATCCCAAAAAAAATCCTTCTTAACCCAATGGTAGGTTTTTAGAAATCCTGAGTGTCCTCCTAAGGGAGTCGTGTGCAATTCCCAAAGAATCTTTTGTTTGAGTTGGGAATTCTTACATAGGTATAACCAATCCTTGTACCATAACGAATCATTTTTCTAGCTAAATGTATCAGATGTACTGGGATCTTGTTGTATCTTTTGAATGAGTGCCCACACTTCCTCGTCATGCTTCCATTCATCCCTTGCTTCGTTTATCCAATCTGTTTGGATAATAGAAATGGCGCAAAGAAATGCTTCCACATCCTCATCCTTTCTTGAGAGTGCATCTGCCACAACATTTTGCTTCCCCTTTTTGTAGATGATTTCAAAGTCATAACCTAACATCTTTGTGACCCATTTTTGTTGTTCTTCTAAAGATAATGTTTGTTCTAAAAAGTATTTAAGACTATCATGATCTGATTTTACCTTGAAGTGTCTCCCCATTAGGTAGGGTCGCCATTTCTTAAGTGCATGTGGTATTGCCAACATTTCCTTCTCATAAATAGCTTTGTGTAAATACTTTCCTTTGATTGGATGACTTTTGAAAGTAATGGGTCTTTCTTCTTGCATTAAAACAGCACCAATTCCATTTCCTGAGGCATCACATTCCACAATAAAGGTTTTTGTGAAGTCCGGTGTAGCTAACACTAGTGCTTGGCACATTGCCTCTTTAAGATGTTCAAAGGCCTTTGTTGCTTCTGGAGTCCATGAAAATGCATCTTTCTTCAATAATGTTGTTAGAGGTGCTGCTATTCTCCCATAATTCTTAACAAACTTGCGATAATACCCCGTCAACCCAAGAAATCCTCGTAGATGCTTTATGGATGTGGGGATTTTCCATTCCTTAATGGTTTTAATTTTGCTAGGGTCTACCTTAACACCTTCATGAGATACAACATGACCCAGATATTCCACCTCTTGTACTCCAAACAAACATTTGGAGATTTTTGCATATAATTGTTTCTCCTCACCATGTCAACATGTTGGACATGATCCTTCCAAGACTTGATGTAGATTAGTATATCATCAAAAAATACTAACACAAAATTTCTAAGGAAGGGTTTGAAAATGGAATTCATCAAACCTTGAAATGTAGAAGGTGCATTAGTAAGGCCAAAAGGCGACCAAAAATTCATAATAACCCTCATGAGTTCTAAATGTTGTTTTTAGAATGTCTTCAATCTTCATTCTAATTTGATGATATCCTGAATGAAGATCCAACTTGGCAAAGTAAATTAATCCATGCAATTCATCCTATAATTCATCAATGGCGGGAATGGGAAATTTATCTTTAATAGTGAGCTTGTTGAGCTCCCTATAATCTGGACACATGTGCCATGATCCATCCTTCTTGTGAACCAATACTACTGGAGCAGAGAAAGAACTTTGACAAGGTTAAATTATACGAGCCTCTAGCATTTTTGCAACCATACGTTCAATTTCACTCTTTTGGACATAGGGATATATGTAAGGCCTTATGTTTGGAGGAACACTTCCTGGAATCAAATTAATAGTATGATCATGATCACGAATAGGTGGGAGGCCTTTGGGAGTCTCAAATACCTTGGAATGATTGTCCGAGACTTTTTGGAGATTTGGAGAAATGGATGATTTCGATATGGGAACCTCTAGTGAACATAATTGTGCAATTATGCTTCATTTTTCTTTCTTTAGAAGCTTTGTCATTCCGTTAGAGCTGATTATCTTTCCTAGTTTCCCTACGATACCCCTTATTTCAACTTCCTTTCCTTCTAAAGAGAATTTCATGAAAAGTTCTTGAAAATTAAAAGCTATTGTACCCAAGGATTGTAGCCATTGGACTCCTAGTGCAACATCAACACCACCCATTTGAATGGAAAGCATTGGGCTATTCAATACATATTCTTCCATGGATAGCTTGATATTATGGCACTTTCCTGAGCAATTTATGGTTCCTCCACTTGCAACCATCACTTGACACTTTGGTGCTGGATATAGGAAGCAATTCAATTCCTTGACTATCTTACAATGAATAAAACTATGGGTACTTCCCGAATCAATCAACACTATTACCTTTTTCTTATTGATATGCCCTTCTATCTTGGTAGTTTGATGAGTGGTAATTCCAGCCAATGCATTACAAGATATGGTCAGATTCATTTCTTCTTTTTCTAGGGTTTGTTCTTGGTGTATATCCTCTTATTTTGACGTTTCTTGTTCCTTTTCTTCCTCCTCTTCACAATCTATGTAAAATAATTTCTTCTCGGCACACTTATGACCTTTAGTGTATTTGCTATCACAACTGTAACAAAGTCTTTTTACTCTTTTTTCATCCAATTGTTGTGGTGTCAACCTTGTAGGTTGTGGATGGCTAGGGGTAGAAACACTTCCATCTTTATGATTGTGAGTGGTAGGCTTCCTTGTTGCCATAATTTTGCTTTCCATTTTTCTTGCCAACCTGAATGCCTTCTCCAATGAATCTAGTTTCCAAAGGCGAACCTCATGTTGGATGTTATCTTTTAAAGTCCCTATGAACACATCAATCCTATGCTCCTCTGGAATATCTTTTACCCTTATATTCAATTTTTGGAAGTCCTCAATGTGCTCCATCATTGAACCCTTTTGTTTGAGATTTATCAATTGGCTAAAAAAAGTGTTGCTTTTTGTATCCTAATAATGTGCTATCATTTCATCCATAAAAATAGCCCAAGTGACGATTTGTTTACGAGAGCAAAGCCATCAATACCATACAAACTAATTTGGTTCCAAATATAAAATTTCAATGCGTACCTTTTGTGTTTTTTGCACATTATGGAGATCGAAAAATTGCTCTATCTATAGTATCCATGTTCCGGGATCCTTGCCATTAAACTTCCTCATATCAATCTTTGGAACATGGTGGTTCTTCGATCCAACGTTAGAGTCTATGAAATCATGATTAACATTTATTTTGTTCTCATCATGAGTTTCATTTACTACCCTTTCACCATTAGTAAGCATTTCTTATAGGAACTTTGTCAAATCGGTCTTCAAATCTTCCATGCCTTTCTTTAAATCATCCATCTTAGCTTCCACGCCATCCATCTTAGCTTCCATGTCATTCATCTTAGCTTCTACGCCTTTCTTTAAACCATCCATATTAGCTTCCACACCATACATCTTAGCTTCTACGTCTTTCTTTAAACCATCCATCTTAGCTTCTGTTACTTTTTGTGCGAGTGAAATTTGTTGCACTTGGTCTTGTAATTTTGATATATCATGTTGCATTTCTTCCTCTTCTTCATGAGTCATGCTAGAGCTTTCAGGCTGTTTACTAGGTGTTTCCATTTTCTTTCTTCGAGGCATCAACTACCAATAATAATGCTTCATTATGCCCTTTGAATTCCTTCAAACTAATTTTTCAAACCAAGCTTATGAAAAAATTAAAAAAAAACTACACACCTTTTTTCACTTTATAGGAGCTTGATATTGAATCTGATGTATCTCTGTAATTTTGGATCTCTAAGGCCTGAAATTTCTTCCTTCGGTAACCCTCAGAATAATCTTTCTAACCCCGCAATTCTGATCAATATTGGATTCTCCAATGAAGAGTTATACCAAATCTCCCACGATGACTTGAGTATACACTAGTTCAGTAGAGCGAACTTGTACGACGTGCCACGGGCCACTGTTTCAACCTTAGGTTCTAAAAATGATACCCAAAAAACTACTGTTCGTACTCTTTCTGTAACTTCTTACGAAAATTCAAACTGATGCTCAAAGCGAAAGTTATGATGATTTTCCCAAGGTCACCTGTTTGAAATGTAATTCAGGGGTCTGTAAAAACCCTAACTTCCTCAGATTATGTCTCCGAAAGTATAGTGAGAAAAGATCTGAAATTCAGACGAGAGGTTCAAACCGATTCCGTCTCAAATGGGTTTTTTTTTAGCTTCTGAAACTTTGTAGAGAAAAAGTTATAGCGACAATTCCATGATGACCTGTTTGGAGCAACGAACCCCTAGAATCCAAAGCTCTGATAACAAATGTTATGAAACCAGCTCACAAAAAGATAGAAAAGATAGATCAACACCTTACAAATAAGTCTCTTCGAGGGGGCAACCTCCTTTACAGTACACAAATGAACAATTCTTAGATGATTCAAATGACAAAACCTCCTTTCTACATATAGGAGTCTAAGGGGTCACAATATAACCAAAGTCACTATGGGTCACTTTATAGTGAGATTTTATGGGGCACAATAATAACAATATGGGGACGATAGGGGCACAACAATAACAATAAGGGGTAAAACGACAATAGTAATGGGGGAATCACTAGTATTATATGGACCTAACAGAATAAGTCGCAAGACACAACGAAGAAGGGAGCCAAGGTCACAAGACAAAGTGCAAAATACGAAGACCCAACATCGAAGGAAGGAAAAGTATCTGAGTGAGGTTGCGGTCGTGCAAACCCTGAGCGAAGGAAGAAGGACCAAACCAAAATGAACCAAGCCAGGTAGAAGGGTGACCTGCATAACATGATTTCAAGTGAGTGGGTTTATCCTTAGGTTGCATAAGGGTTATGGCATTGTACTTTGTTGATACTAAGCCATTGTCTTGGGTTTTATGTAAATTTTTTATCTCTATGAAAGCATAAGGTTGGAGGGTCATTTCATATACAATTGTGCATGTGTAATTTTTATTTATGATGATGATGTGATGTCTTTAAATTTTGCTCATGAATGATTGATGAATGAACAGTAACTGAAGTAGAAGCGACAATAAGATTTACTTGCACTATATTGAAGGGTTATGATATTTCACTAAGTAACCAATAATATAAAAACTATATAAGTAAGCTTATTGTGAGGCGTAGTTCGGGTTGAGTAACTTTGCAGTACACTAGGCAGTTGCAAAACATGTTGGTGCCACATGCTCGAGGGGTCATGGTGCAACCACCAAGATGCCTTGTAATCGTAGGAGCCCCTAAGGTCTTGACAAGTAGGTTTCCTACCATCTCGTCACCTGTAAGTTTATTATGGACTCTCCTTTCCACAACCACCTCTTGCATCTTCCCTCCTATCTCTATCCAAGTCTCAGTGATCGCTTGCTCCCTCCCTCAGCAACGACTTGTTAGCAAGCTCATTGTTGGTGTGGAACTAGTGGTCATGGTGCTTCAGAGAACTCTCAGGCACAAATGTGTGCCAAATCTTCAGTTGATAGCCACCATGCACATACTCCTCAAAACATTCAAGAGGAAATCCATCTTGTGGAAGAGGAAATTCCACAAGAACGACAAGTCAATCCAGATTTGGAATTCATGACCGACATAGCCTCTTGGGTTCTGGATACAAACAACTCTCAGGGTCACCAAAATCCCTATCTTCATATAATGGATTTTTATTAGCATGTTTAGTTATTTCTAGGGAAGATTCTAGTTTATCAAAGACAAACTCGTGTCAACCTAATGCACACACTAGATGAGCTAAAAGATCTTTTGTTAGGTGTGGAAGGAAGGCTTGCCAGGCTTGAAATAGGATCAGCACCTAACTCTCCAATTCCACTGCCATGTAATGTTGAGGAACAAACCATCAACCTTGATACTTCACTATCCTCCTTATGTTCAGGTTCCCTATATTTTATCATTTTAATTCTTGCTCTTCTTACTTGCCCATTTGGGCTCTTGATAAGTTCTTTCTATAGTTTATGTTTAGTTTATTTTCCTTGTCATCTTAGAGTATGTAGTCTTTATAGGCTACCCATTTTGGTTATTTTTGTTGGTTTCTCCCATGGTGTGGCAACACTATCTTTTGGAATTCTCAAGTTTTGTACAATCAGTGGAAGCTAATTTTGTTAGATATTAGCTCTATATTTTACTATCTCTGGTCTGGTTTCCAAGGTGGCAGGTGAGAGACAATAAAACTAGCATACCTTATGTAAATATTTGATATTTAAATGCAAAATCAACTTTAAAAAAAAAGGTACTTTTTTTTAAAATAATAATGTTTATATATTTATATATTTAAAGGTCATTTTTTTTCCAAAATATAGATAAAATAGTAATAACACAAGGAGCTCTGCAACAGGAAGCTTTCTAGGGTTTCTACATCCTCCATTATCATCCATTGTCCTATATCATGGCGGCCCCATTTGGGTGGGGGGGAGGAGAGGGCCCCTTCTTCTAGGACATGGTAGTGACCAACATGCAACATCAGCAAAGAATACTGTGAAACATTTAGGTACCCATGATGCCTTGCAACAATCGCCCACTGACATCAAACTCCTTGAGTCCTTCGCCACAACTTCAAGGAAACGATCAGGCCTTGCTACCAATGGAGTGACATGTTTGTCGAAACGAAAAAAGTACCCCTCTTAGAGATTCCTTCAAAGAAAATAGGGGCAAAGATAGAGCAGATGATGGAATATGCCATTATCTGCAAATTCATTAGCATGTGGCCGACAAGAAAAACACTAATCACTTGGATTAGGAAAAACTGAGCACTAAAAGGGAGACCTAGAGTTCAAACTGAGCTCCAAAGGATTTTTTGTTGCTATCTTCAACAATATAAGTTATAGAGATAGAATTTTCCAGGGAAGGTCATACTTCTTGAACTCAGCAAGCCTCTTTCTAAAACCTTGGACCCCATAATTTAACCCAGAGAATGAGGATTTCTCCTTGGCACCAGTATGGATCCATTTATACTCCTTATCGCAAGGATATTGGGACCATGATATCCTAGTTAGCATAATAAATGTGATCGGGAAATTTGTAATGATCTTTGACACCACAAGCATGGTAGAAATACATCCTACACTCATCTATGTGCCTATGTCAACCTCTCAAGACCACTCCTAGCAAGTATCATGCTAAGTAGTGAGGACGAGGTATGGGAATAGTGAATCGACTATGAACATATCCCATTTTGTTTCCGCAAATATCATTAACATGGACACTTGTTTCGAGACTTCCCATTGAACCAAACCCATAACAATGTTTCAATGGCCGCCTCTCAATATGTGAAAGGGTTTACCAAGGTTGTGCACGAGAGGAAAACTGGCAAGCAAGGAATGACGACATCAGCTATTAAAACAAGGGAAAATCGAAAGCAATTTGTTGCTCTATAATAGCTCTCGGATTCAGATGTAACTTAATAAGTGGAGCACCCGCACTCAAGAGGACTGGGCCAAATTATCCAACCCCTTCATTCACTAATAGAAGAACAACACCACCACATCGATGAGCAAAAATAGTAGGAATATTTGGAAATGAGGGCAAATATCCAAGACGAATTAGATCTTGAAGAGATTGAAGCTATGGAACTGTAAGAAATTGACCTACAATCATTAGCGGAGGAATGGCACAACAAAGATCCAACAACCATCCCCAAAGAGCACATTCAACTTATAGCCAAAGCTTACATCAAGAAGCAAGAATCCCTTCTTTGCCATGTTCAAAGGCCAGGTGATTCCTGGCTCCCCTCTGCCTCTTTTACATCTCATGGCACAAAGATAATATAAGAGAAGATGAGATAATTGTATTTTTGTCCAACTATTGACCACAAAGTAGGTCAAAGGGACTGTTGAGTACAATTATGTCTATAAAATGTGGGATAACCAAGCGGTCTCCTATAAAAGATGCAATGTATGAATATAAAAGATACAATGCACAAAGAGAAATTCTCCAAAAGAACAAGGAAATAATTCTAAAGAACCAAAAAAAAAGGGAAGGAATTGTAATAGTCAACTTCTGCGAGCCTTAGGTGACTTCTTAATTAATTTAGGGAAAGTTACAACCATGGTGTCATCTTCCAACACTCCCCCCATCATTCTCAATGAAAGTCATCACATGAAACAATAGGGGTTTGAATGGTAAATCCAAGCACATACTCATAAAACATAAAATCAGTCTTGAGAAACCTGGCATCCTCATGATTCAAGAAGCAAAATGTTCAACTTCAATTCTCCAAACCTATCTCAAGATCATTTGGAGAAACAATGGTCATTTAGATAAGATGCCCCGGGTGTTTTAGGATGCCTAGCCATCATTTGGAACCCCTCCACTACCACCCTAAAAAATTCCTTCTCCATCACAGTAATACTCTCTACAAACTTCTATCCTATCGGCTCAACTACCCAATGTTTTATCCCTAATTCTTGCGGTTCAAATCCTCCTCTGCAAAAAATGTCTTTCTCCAAAATCTCCAAAAGGCTCACCAAATTATCATATACCAACCCTAGATATTAGAAGGTGACTTAAACATAATTAAAAACCATAAAGAAAAAAAGGAAGGAATCTGACACCTAGTGAAGAAATTCATATCTTCAATGATTTGATAAACAATTCTCGCTTAGTGGATCTCACCACTCATAATGGCATTCACACATGGAACAACAGATGAGGAGGTAATGCTCAAATCGCCTCCAGGATGGACAAATTCCTAATTGTAGAATCTGTATTAATCTTGAACACCAACTTCGATACCACCATCTTACCATGCCATAGTTCCAACCGTTGCCCTGTTTAGTTAACAATGAACTAGATGAATAACCCAAAGAAAAAAACCCTTCAAAATTGAAGCCTTCTAGCTCAAGAACCCAAGAAAAAAATCAAGGAATGGGACACAAACAATTTTGGTAACATACACAAAACTTGGTCCCTTCTTGAGACAAAGATGGCCAATATACAACAATCGATAATCATCGAAGACACAATATAAGAACTTAACCAAAAGAAGATAGCATCTTCTCTCAAACTAGAAGTACGCCTTAGGCAAGAACAAATACCATGGAAGTAAAAATCAAGAATCCAATGGCTAAAATAAGGGGAGAAAAATACTTGTTTCTTTTCCACATATCAATGATCAATCATTGACAAACCAACATATCAGTGATAACACACAGTGTTCACCGGAAACGTTAGACATATCAGTGATAACACACAACTTTCCAGAAGGTTTCAACTACATCAAATTAATGGCTTTGGAAATATACATTCCAAAATTCAACGACATTGAGATCACAAGTATCAAAACAACTTCAAATCTTAAAGTTGAAAGTCATGAAGACATTACTCAAGAGCTATTAAACCAATTTCAAATTCTTTTAACTATTACTCAGACAAAAGGCCAGCCATCGAAAAAATTATCAGCAACAAACCCATAATTGTCACTAGAGAGCGGGATGATATTTCACTCAGAGAAATAACAATCCAGGAGGTAGAGGTTTTTGTTATGGATATGCCCAAAGGAAAATCCCCAGGTCCTGATAGGATATATGCTAACTTTTATCAAGATTGTTGGCCAATTCTAAAGGATGATATATGGCAAATTGTAGAAGACTCCAGGTGCTCCTCCTTCATTCTAAACACCTTTGATGCAACTTCATCGCTCTCATCCCCAATTCCATGTGTGCCAATTGTCCATCAGATTATCACCCTATAGCACTATGCAATGTTATTTACAAAATTATCTCCAAGGACATTGCCAACAGACTCAAACATATCCTTCCTTTGTTTATATCTACAGAGAAAACATGTTAAGTGGAGGGTAGAAATTCATGGACAACATAATCCTAACTCATGAGCACATACACTCTCTCAAATCTATCAAAACCCTAGGCATGCTAATCAAATAGGACATGTCCAAATCCTCTGATAAAATAAACTAGTTATACATTTTCCACACTCTCATTGCTTTATGGTTTGAAGAAAGATGGGTTCATTGGATCTTAGCTCTTATCACCAAAAATTTCTTCCCCATTCTTGTCAATGTGTCTCCCTCTCCACCCTTCATCCCATCCCGAGGCATTAGACAAGGATACCCTCCCTCCACCTATATCTTTCTCTTGATGGCCAAAGGTCTTGGACATGCAATTTCGGTTGCCCTTCAAGAAGGCAGTCTAAAAGGTCTCCTTCTAAGATCTACCAATAACTCCTACTCCCACCTATAATTTGTAGATGATACTCTTCTAATGGGCATCCCCATAACCAAAGAAGCCTTTGTACTGAAACACAATCTTAAAACATTCTCATATAACTTTGGCACATTTATAAACCTGTCAAAAACTCAAATCTTTTTGTTCAATACCCCTCTAGCCACCTAAACTCATATTTCTAGATCTCTGGTCTTTCAAAAGAGATCCCTTCATGCCAAATACTTAGGGGGCTCCCTTACTAACAACCCCCTAAGGAAAACTATCTAGTAAAATCTAATGAAAAAATTTGAAGCCTATCTCTCTAGCTAGACTTTTTGCATCCTAAATTCGGCAGGGCAGTTTACCATTCTTAAATTTGTTCTCAAATCTCACCCCATTTAATGTCTCTTGGATTTCATTGCCCCTAAATCCATTCTCAAGAAAATCAGAACTATTCAAAGAAGCTTCCCATGGGGAGGTGCCAAAAGGGGGAAAAATGTGCTCTAATCGCTTGTGACAAACTTTGTCAGCCAAAGATAGCGGGAGGCCTAGGGCTTAAAGATCTTGAAACTCTCAGCACGGCTCTTTGTGCCAAAACCTGGTGGAGGTGACTCAAAAATCCTGAAGTCCCTTGGTGTAAAATGTGGAGAAATTAATATACTCCTAACATATAGGAATCACAACTCATCCAGCTTATAAGGAACATCAAAGGATCACATATATAGAATGTTGCATGGGAACACAAGAAACTCATAAAAGATAAATTCTTTTGGTAGATAAAAAATGGCCAGAGTGCACTATTATGGGAAGATTCATGGCATCAATGACCCAAGATATCACAATAAAGTCAATTAAATTCCATTTAGAATTCTCTTATAGCTCAAGGCCTCAATTATGTGTCATAGTACTAAATCTCCTCCTCCTCCCACCTCTCTTAATGACATACTTGGATTGATTGGAATCCTAGAGCATATCATGAACATCTCCCAGAAAGAACAACTTTACAACAAACTCTTGCAAACTGAAAAATTCCAATTAACATCCTTCTTTGGGGACATTGACCACAAGGTAATTTCACTCTCGAAGAATCCCGCAACCTCCTTTCCTCTCACTCCTTTGACGAAGACTGTCAGATCTAGGAAAAATTGTGGCAACTTAGGCATTGGCCCAAAATCTCTCCCTTTCTATGGCTCTTATTCTACAAAACACTCACATGGGACAAGCTTCAGCGCAAGGGATTTCTCGAACCCTCTATTTTCTTCTTTGCCTCTCTAGCACTAAATCCAGCGAATATTTCTTCCTCAATTGTGCCTATACTGCTCCCTTTCAGACAATCTTTCAATTTTGTTTTTCCAATCGGACTCTAACACCACCAATATCACCTCCACTTGGGGACCTCTCCATATACCAACCCCATAATAAATAAATCCTAGAACTTACTCCCTGGCTTCCTCCTTTGGAACACCTGGAAAGAAAGAAATAGATGGATCTTCATAAATACATCTTATCCCACTAGCAATCTTTGGCACCTAATTCTCATTAACCTAAGAGAATCTATTGTGGATTGACAAATATTGGGACTGTAACCCAATCAAAAAATACATTCTCTCCTTCTTCAAGTTCTTCTCTCATCTCTCCTCTCATACTCTATCACCCCCCCTCCTCCGCTTCCATTCCCTCTAGTTATGGGGGACTCTTTTGGGACACAAATGGTCAAATCATCCACATATATGATGGATCCATAGGCTATACTACCAATAATGTAGCAGAAATATGGGCACTCAAATAAGGCCTTTATATCGCCATTAGCAATTGCTTCCACAAACTCATAATCAAGGGAGACTTGAAAGCCATAATAAACATCTTTTGAAAAATACAATGCAGTTTTGATCCATCTAAAATAATTAATAGCTGGAGACTGGAATCTCGTGTTTCTCATACAGCAAGACTATTAGGTTGGATTTCAGCCCCTTTCCTCTCTCATGTTTGAAAATATGCCAACAAGATAGTTGATCTTTTGGCCAATTATGGCCTTACTCTGCGTAACTCATTGCTAGATAGAAGTTGGGGTCATATAATATCAAACTCTCTTTACACTCAATGTCATCATTAGGTTGCTACAGATCACCCCCCCCCCCCCCCCACCACAACTTCATTGATTTCCCCCATGATTGAAATCATTGCACAAAAGAAGGAGGATTCTTGTTGGTTCTGGACCAAGAGAAATTTAGAAATTGTTCGAGAGAGAAGTAGATGAGAGCTAACATATATAAATTATGTCCCTACAGAAGGATTCATAATTGATCAACAGGCAATAATCAAGTCTCAACCAAAAAAATATTTTCGGCATCGAAGCACGAAAGCGAGTGGAGATCTAACAATAAATGGTTCCAGCGAGGGTAAAAAGGAAGGAATCTGACACCTAGTGAAGAAATCCATATCTTCAATGATTTGATAAACAATTCTCGCTTGGTGGATCTCACCACTCATAATGGCATTCACACATGGAATAATAGATGATGAGGTAATGCTCAAATCGCCTCCAGGATGGACAAATTCCTAATTGTAGAATATATATTAATCTTGAACACCAACTTCGAGACCACCATCTTACCATGCCATGGTTCCAACCATTGCCCTGTTTAGTTAACAATGAACTGGATGAATAACCCAAAGAAAAAACCCTTCAAAATTGAAGCCTTCTAGCTCAGGAACCCAAGAAAAAAAAATCAAGGAATGGAACACAAACAATTTTGGTAACATACACAAAACTAGGTCCCTTCTTGACACAAAGATGGCCAATATACAACAATCAATAATCATCGAAGACACAATATAAGAACTTAACCAAAAGAAGATAGCTTCTTCTCTCAAACTAGAAGTACGCCTTAGGCAAGAACAAATACCATGGAAGTAAAAATCAAGAATCCAATGGCTAAAATAAGGGGAGAAAAATACTTGTTTTTTTTCCACATATCAATGATCAATCATTGACAAACCAACATATCAGTGATAACACACAGTGTTCACCTGAAACGTTAGACATATCAGTGATAACACACAACTTTCCAGAAGGTTTCAACTACATCAAATTAATGGCTTTGGAAATATACATTCCAAAATTCAACTACATCGAGATCACAAGTATCAAAACAACTTCAAATCTTAAAGTTGAAAGTCATGAAGACATTACTCGGGAGCTATTAAACAAATTTCAAGTTCTTTTAACTATTACCCAGACAAAAGGCCAACCATCGAAAAAATTATCAGCAACAAACCCAGAATTGTCACTAGAGAGCTGATTCGGACTTAAACGAGAACGCAACAAATTACAGAGATAACCATAAACACAAATGTGCAGCGGAAATAATACTTCATTTCATTAATGTAAAATATTGAAATATGCTTACAAACAGTAATGGAAATAAACTAGCTAGGGTGATGGTAGCTTATCTTTGAGAAGAGATGTGGTGGCTACATGCCTCTGAGCTGTGTTACAATGAGGCTCGAAGGCCTATTTATTGTTGAAAAACAATGGAAAACCCTTCACATCCTGAAAGCTAACCCTAGAAGATGAAACGCCAAATTGTGGGCCTCGTTTGGGTAAATTGGTACATCAATTTCCAGGGGTCGTAACTTTGGCATACGACCTCCGTTTGACGCGTACAATAGCTCGTTAGAAAGATCTATCCGAGCACTACCACTTTGGGAGGCAACATGTTGTCCCAGATTTCCCAAAAAACGTCGTTTAGGGCCTCAAAACGGCTCCGGAAGTTCAGGATCTGAAAAACTACTAAAAATAGTAAATTGTGCTACAATTTAGGAAACTGAAAATGCTGAAAGAGACAGTTGTGGGGGTCCAAATGGGGTAGGTGGGTGGCCACCAACATCCACCTGGATCATTCCTCCCCCCTTAGGAAGAAATGGTCCCCATTGCGTTGAGTTCCTCCCTGAGATGAGGAAGCTTCTGCTGAGCTGGATCTCTAGTGAGCTGTTCTGTAATCTCTAATGTGTCCAGAAATGGTGGGAAGCATGGTCGACAATGGTCCGCATTGAACACTCGGTGCAAGCAAAGGAATGGGGGAATGTTGTGCTTCAAAGCAGTGTTGCCCATAGCCTTGGTATTGGTGTAAGGACCATGTCGGAGTGGTTTGAGTTTCTGATGGGTTCTGGTAAGGCGTTCTCTCTGCAGATGCATCCAAACTTTGTCGCCCACCTGAAACTTGTGTGGTACCCCTGTGGGTGAGGAGAAGTCGTTCCTGTGTTCTGTCATGACCGTATCCCTTTGCTGTTGTTGTTGCGTGGAGGAACCCTTTGCAGGGGTCATGGATGTAGCAACGATCTTCCCCTTACTTTGGGAGAGAACCAGACAGAAAATAATTTTCCTAGTCTGTGAGATGAGCTTGCTGCCTTTCTTAGCAGTGATCAAAGAGGTGGCGGTAGGTGGGGCTACCTTCGGTATCCTGTATAATGAATTATCCAAAGAAATAATGACAGCGCGAGGCCTTGACTCATACACAGCATGTTGCCTCCATAAGTATGGTTTGCCTAATAGTATATCACAAACATCCAGAGGTGTAACATCACACAATACCTCGTCTGTGAAGGGCTTGATGTTGTAGGGAAGGCGGCACTTCTGGCGAACTTTGAGATCTCGTCCTTCATGAAGCCACCCGATACTATACGGCTGCGGGTGTGGTGTAGTCGGTAGGCCCAACCGCTTCACGACCTCTGCTGAAACAAGGTTCTTTTGGCTGCCACTGTCGACAATGAATTGCAGTGGCGAACCCTTCACCCACATCTGTGAGTGGAAAAGATGCTCCCCTTCCTCTGGATTTTTGGGCTCATTTTTCTGGATCTTGGCGGTGGCAACAGTGGCGCTGGGATCCGCATCAATGATCTGCTTCCCTTTGCCATTCCCCTTGTCGGGTTTTGGCTCAGGGTCGGAACATGCATCTGATTCGGAAGCCTTCAACTCGGCCACCAGCGACTGCTTGGTCCGACACTCACTTGTGTTGTGAGTGGGGCTCTTGTGGAACTCACACCACTTTCCTGTGTCCTTCTTCGGCTTTGTGGTGTTGTTCTTTTCTTGTGGGTTCGAGGGGTTGTCTTGGGTCACCCCGCCTTGGCTTTGTCCTTTGGACTTCGGATTTGCAGATCCAAAGTATCGCTTCTTATGTTTGAACTTTTGCTCGATTTTGACAGCGTATCAGTATGCTGTGCTGAGTGAGGAGATGTTCAAGAACTCCATCTTTTCCTGGATGTATCTGTGTAGGCAGCCGCGGTATTTGAGTACCAGATGTAGCTCAAAATCTTTGATACCCAACTGTGTGCGAAGGGTATGAAAAATGTTTGTGAACTCCGGCACATCTTAGTCTCGTCCCTGCCGCAGTGTGGTCCATTTGATGTATTTGTACTCATAGCTTGACAGGGTAGTACTGCTCCTTGATGGCATCTCAGAAGTCATTCCAAGTGGGTGCGGCTGAAAATAGTGAGCCTGTACTGTCATCCTTCTGCTCACAGTAGGTTTCCCACCAGTCCTTGACGTGGGGGGCTGCTTTGAGAAAAGCGAAAATAATCTTTTCCCGACTCGAAAATTCATGAACAGAAAAATAACCCTCTAGCAGATTTAACCATTTATCTACAGCATCTGCGTCTATCTGACCCTCGAATATGGGGATTTCAAAATTAACTTGTACCTTAAAGGGCGTGGCGTTTCCAGAGTAGCTGCTAGAAGCCGATGCGTCGCTTCTGGGTAGTCGCTGAAGGATCTGCGCAAAGCTATCCATCATCACGTTCCTTTGCCGCTCGAGGGCTTCTTCGAGCAAGATTTTGATAGGATCTCCTTCCCCCTCATCTTTCTTCTCATGCGCCATGGGAGGCCGTCGGGATTTGCGAGGCTGGTCTTGCAAAGGTTCGACCAGTTCAAGCCCTAACTCCTTATATCCCGACCTCGTTGGGGACATGCAAAGAAAAACAAAGAAAAAGCAGACCGCTCTGATACCACTGATCCGGACTTAAACAGAAACACAACAAGTTATAGAGATAACCATAAACACAAATATGCAGCGGAAATAATACATCATTTCATTAATGTAAAATACTGAAATATGCTTACAAACAGTAATGGAAATAAACTAGCTAGGGCGATGGTAGCTTATCTCTGAGAAGAGATGTGGTGGCTACATGCCTCTGAGTTGTGTTACAATGAGGCTCGAAGGCCTATTTATTGTTGAGAAACAATGGAAAACCCTTCACATCCTGAAAGCTAACCCTAGAAGATGAAACGCCAAATTGTGGGCCCCGTTTGGGTAAATTGGTACATCAATTTCCCGGGGTCGTAACTTTGGCATATGATCTCCGTTTGACGCGTACAATAGCTTGTTAGAAAGATCTATCCGAGCACTACCACTTTGGGATGGACCCATGTTGCCCCAGATTTCCCAAAAAACGTCGTTTAGGGCCTCAAAACGGCTCCGGAAGTTCAGGATCTGAAAAACTGCTAAAAATAGTAAATTGTGCTACAATTTAGGAAACTGAAAATGCTGAAAGAGATAGTTGTGGGGGTCCAAATGGGGTAGGTGGGTGGCCACCAACATCCACCTGGATCAAGAGCGGGATGATATTTTACTCAAAGAAATAACAATCCAGGAGGTAGAGGTTGTTGTTATGGATATGCCCAAAGGAAAATCCCCAGGTCTTGATAGGATATATGCTAACTTTTATCAAGCTTGCTCGCCAATTCTAAAGGATGATATATGGAAAATTGTAGAAGACTCCAGGTGCTCCTCCTCCATTCTCAACACCTTTGATGCAACTTTCATCGCTCTCATCCCCAATTCCACGTGTGCCAATTGTCCATCAGATTATCACCCTATAGCACTATGCAAAGTTATTTACAAAATTATCTCCAATGACATTGCCAACAGACTCAAACCTATCCTTCCTTTGCTTATATCTAGAGAGAAAACATGTTAAGTGGAGGGTAGAAATTCTTGGACAACATAATCCTAACTCATGAGAACATACACTCTCTCAAATCTATCAAAACCCTAGGCACGCTAATCAAATAGGACATGTCCAAATCCTCTGATAAAATAAACTAGTTATACATTTTCCACACTCTCATTGCTTTTGGGTTTGAAGAAAGATGGGTTCATTGGATCTTAGCTCTTATCACCAAAAATTTCTTCCCCATTCTTGTCAGTGTGTCTCCCTCTCCACCCTTCATCCCATCCCGAGGCATTAGACAAGGATACCCTCCCTCCACCTATATCTTTCTCTTGATGGCCAAAGGTCTTGGACATGCAACTTCGGTTGCCCTTCAAGAAGGTAGTCTAAAAGGTATCCCTCTAAGATCTACCAGTCACTCCTACTCCCACTTATAATTTGTAGATGATACTCTTCTAATGGGAATCCCCACAGTCAAAGAAGCCTTTGTATTGAAACATATTCTTAAAACATTCTCAGATAAGTTTGGCACATCTATAAACCTATCAAAAACTCAAATCTTTTTGTTCAATACCCCTCTAGCCATCTAAACTCAAATTTCTAGACCTCTAGGCTTTCAAAAGAGATCCCTTCATGCCAAATACTTGGGGGCCTCCCTTACTAACAATCCCCTAACAAAAATTATCTAGTAAAATCTAATGAAAAAATTTGAAGCCTATCTCTCCAGCTAGACTTTTTGCATCCTAAATTCGACAGGGCACTTTAAGATTCTTAAATTTGTTCTCAAATCTCACCCCATTTAATGTATCTTGGATTTCACTGCCCCTAAATCCATTCTCAAGAAAATCAGAACTATTCAAAGAAGCTTCCCATGGGGAAGTGCCAAAAGGGGGAAAAAATGTGCTCTAATCGCTTGTGACAAACTTTGTCAGCCAAAGATAGCGAGAGGTCTAGGGCTTAAAGATATTGAAACTCTCAACAAGGCTCTTTGTGCCAAAACCTGGTGGAGGTAGCTCAAAAATCCTGAAGTCCCTTGGTGTAAAATGTGGAGAAATTAATATACTCCTAACATATAGGAATCAAAACTCATCTAACTTATAAGGAACATCAAAGGAACATCAAAGGATCACATATCTAGAATGTTGAATGGGAACACAACAAACTCATAAAAGATCAATTCTTTTGGTAGATAAAAAGTGGCTAGAGTGCACTATTATGGGAAGATTCATGGCATCAATGACCCAAGCTATCACAATAAAATCAATTAAATTCCATTTAGAATTCTCTTATAACTCAAGGCCTCAATTATGTGTCATAGTACTGGATCTCCTCCTCCTCCCACCTCTCTTAATGGCATACTTGGATTGATTGGAATCTTGGAGCATATCCTGAACATCTCCCAGAAAGAACAACTTTACAACAAACTCTTGCAGACTGAAAAATTCCAATTAACATCCTTCACTGGGGACATTGACCACAAGGTAATTTCAATATCGAATAATCTCGCAACCTCCTTTCCTCTCACTCCTTTGATGAAGACCGACAGATCTAGGAAAAATTGTGGCAACTTAGGCATTGGCCCAAAATCTCTCCCTTTCTATGGCTCTTATTCTGCAAAACACTCACATGGGACAAGCTTCAGCGCAAGGGATTTCTCGGACCCTCTATTTTCTTCTTTTCCTCTCTAGCACTAAATCCAATGATTATTTCTTCCTCAATTGCGCCTATACTACTCCCTTTCAGACAATCTTGTAATTTTGTTTTGCCAATCGGACTGTAACACCACCAATATCACCTCCAGTTGGGGACCTCTCCATATACCAACCCCATCATAAATAAATCCTAGAACTTACTCCTTGGCTTCCTCCTTTGGGACACCTGGAAAGAAAGAAATAGATGGATCTTCATAAATACATCTTATCCCACTGACAATCTGATCCAAGTGGCTTCAGAGAGACACACAGGACAAAGAGGGCTTATGAACGCTCGAAAATCAAAGTGCTTAGAATGACTTCGACCCAGGACCAGAGCGTAGATCTCGTTGTCCTGATTCCAACAGTGCAAATGACACCCCAATCCGAGTCCAGATGATGAAGTTATTGCAAAAAGAATTTGCCTTAGTTCCTTTGAAAAAGGAGGCATTTCTCATAAAAATGGGTTTTAAGCCTTATAAAGGCAAATCACAATCGGAGGAGTCCAAAGGGTGGATTAAAGGCTGAAAGGATGAACCCCCGATCAGCGATCGCTGACTAATCGCAATCAGGGGGTAGGCTATCGACGATATCAGGACTTAAGACATGCGATGGAGTGATCAAATCAGCGATCGGCGTCAGCGGATGCCAAAGGCAGGATCCTCGGGCCGTAGCGATTGTGATATACAAAAGTGATCAGCGACGCATGATCTCAGCCATCGGATCGGAAATAGATCAACGACCAGGATCTAATTGGCGAATCGGCAATTGGCGGATCGATGATTAATGGATTGGCAATTCCCCAATATACAGGGCCATTGACATCATCGATAGCGATTTCCGATAAAGGGCTGGACCCAATGGATTTATGGACCCGATTTGATGAAATTTGAAGTCTGGTTTATCAAAATTTTCAAAGTTTTATGTGTATTTTTAGTTTGAACGAAAAAATGCCATTTTTGTGGTTTTGTTGTGCCATCGATCCTTCTATGCAAATGGCTTCTATTATAAACAAAACAGACCCCGATTTTTAAGTGGCCTTGTCCCAAAACGTGTTATAAAACACGATGGATGTAGAGAGTCGAGGGAGGGAGAAGTGCCAGAGAGCCCGAGAGCCTGAAGTGCCAGAGAGCCAATGAGGAGGTTGAGCCCGACAGAGAGCCGCGGAATAAGAGGGCCAGACTAAGACAGAGATAGTTGGACAGTGCCCGCGAGTTACTCAGAGAAGCTTGAAAGCAGAGAGCTTGAAAGCCAGAGTGCCGCAAAGCCGTAGAGCCATAGAGCTTGGTTGAGGTAGCGCGAGAAGGTAGCCAAAGAACTAGAAGGTCAAGCAGAGCTGCAGTGACATAGCTAGAGCGCTACAAAAACCAAATAGTCAGAGAGCTACATTGCAAATAGCCAAAGCAGTTTTCTTCTTGTATGATCTATGCTGTGAGATCGAAGCAAACTTCAGCACTTTTGACAACTTCTGTTTCAGATGCCCAGATTGTGACAAGCCAGGAAACTATCGATCCCAGGGAAGCCAAAGTCCAGATTGGTAATGGGTCCTGCTTGCTCATCGACAATGTGAACAACGTATTCACGATGGATTGTTTTGATAAGATATGAACATCCACTTCTTCATATAGCCATTTGTAGTGAGGTATATGATTATTGCTCATGTACTTATTCTTTATGCATTATGCTGCATAGGATCCTTGATTGATGTTGATGTAGGATCTTGTTTATTCCATGTTGTCACGATTCCTTGCGCTATTTGATGTGGAATCTTTTATGTGATGTACTTGTTGTTATAACTCTTCATGTTATGTTTCGAGATTCCTTGTTGTATGTTGTTGGGATACTCTTGTTGTTGTCATGCATGTTTTGTTTTTGAAATCCCTTTTATGCCTTGTTGGCGGGATGTTCATCATGCATGTTTTTTTGTGTCATACTGATAGGAGTCTTTTGACTGAGAGTTATGGTTGTGGAACCTCTCTTAGAGCCACTCCTGCGTGAGGGCATTTTTCCTTGTATGATCGCGACATCATCTCTTGTGTACATCACCTTTATTGACAACACTTAATGCAGCGGCCTACACCATCTTGACATCGGGGCCCGGAGACGTAGTCCCTTCTGGACGAACTCCGTTATCAACTCTTATGTTTTTATGTGTTGATGATTGTTATGTTCCTCTTCTTTTCCGCATGCAAATGTATTCATTAATGTTCTTTTAAAATGCAATTTAACACATCACGAAAGTAAAAGGTCTTGGAAGGGTCCTTCTTCACACTCGGACCTGGATCACGATCTTTGGCACCTAATTCTCAGTAACCTAAGAGAATCTATTGTGGATTGACAAATATTGGGACTGTAACCCAATCGAAAAATACATTCTCTCCTTCTTCAAGTTCTTCTCCCATCTCTCCTCTCATACTCTATCACCCCCCGTCCTTCACTTCCATTCCCTCCAGTTATGGGGGACTCTTTTGGGACACAAATGGTCAAATCATCCACATATATGATGGATCCATAGGCCATACTACCAATATTGTAGCAGAAATATGGGAACTCGAATAAGGCCTTTATATCGCGATTAGCAATTGCTTCCACAAACTCATAATCAAGGGAGACTTGAAAGCCATAATAAACATCTTTT
Source organism: Pinus tabuliformis (assembly GCA_031772625.1). NCBI lineage: Eukaryota > Viridiplantae > Streptophyta > Pinopsida > Pinales > Pinaceae > Pinus > Pinus tabuliformis. The sequence goes on along the minus strand of CM062814.1, from coordinate 430,168,705 downwards.
GAAAAATACAATGCAGTTTTGATCCATCTAAAATAATTAATAGCTGGAGACTAGAATCTCGCGTTTCTCATACAACAAGACTATTAGGTCGGATTTCATCCCCTTTCCTCTCTCATGTTTGAAAAGATGCCAACAAGATAGTTGATCTTTTGGCCAATTATGGCCTTACTGTGCGTAACTCATTGCTAGATAGCAGTTGGGGTCATAGAATATCAAACTCTCTTTGCACTCAATGTCATCATTAGGTTGCTACAGATCTCTCCCCCCACGACTTCATTGATTGTCCCCCATGATTGAGATCATTGCACAAAAGAAGGAGGATTCTTGTTGGTTCTCGACCAAGAGCAATTTAGAAACTGTTCAAGAGAGAAGTAGATGAGAGCTAACATATATAAGTTATGTCCCTATAGAAGGATTCAGAATTGATCAACAGGCAATAATCAAGTCTCACCCAAAAAAATATTCTCGGCATCGAAGCACAAAAGCGAGTGGAGATTTGACAATAAATGGTTCCAGCGAGGGTGGAATCGAGATTGCAACACACCCCCCCGATTGACGTCAGCCCCCCCACAGTCCATATCAGTCATAAATGGTTCTCCCTTGATCTCGGTCATAAATGGCATTCCTTTTATTGTCATCATTGAATGGAGGTCCCACTTTGTACAAAGACACCCAGTCATCACCAAGGTCACTTGGAGACAGTTCAGGGATTGACCTTGATACTCAGTCATGCTCAAACTGTATATCATTACAACCAACTATTACGTTGCACCTTTTGTTTATCAGATGCTATAGTTAGAAAAGGTTTCCATAATTTTAATATCTTGAAGCTAAATCTTTAATTACATATATATAATTCAATAATTACATGTTTATGTCAATAGACATGTATATTTTGGAATAGGGCTCTAAAACTTTAATTTAATTAACAACTTGTTCAACCATTTCGATTGGTAAATTATGATAGGCATCAATCAATGATAAGCATCAAAACACTTAATTCATGATACATCTCACATTGGCATAATTTAAAAAAAAAACCATGAAAAACTAACTAAACTAAAACTTTATTTAAAAAAATAAAAAAATAAAAAAAATAAAAATAAAAAATAAAAAATGAATTTTAAAAATGAATTAATATATGAGTTAAACATATATACGTTTAGAAAAACATGTAAAAAAATTCTTACCATGGAGATTCTTAACCTATAAATAGGTTTTATTACAATACCATGGTTTATCAATACCACAAGCCCAAAAAAAATTCATTTTATGTGGCACTTGTTCATATGGCATTTTTTTAATTAATCAATTTAATTAAAAGGGAAGAAAGGGCATAATTACTTTTAAAATAGATCTCAGCCTTTGATTTGCGACTATTACTAGGAAAACTCTAGAATATTCTATGGAGGTTAAATCAATACCATCCACCTAATAATTATTGATACTTAGATTAAAATTAAGAAAACCATATTCTAAAATAGACACGCCTATCATAATAATTAATAGGTGGATGGTAGGGATTTAACCTCTGTAGAATATTTATGTATGAGGAGATTCAAGATTCAAATCTCCCGATTCACATGTGTTTTTGAAAGGGGCTTGCATATCCATCTAGAGGTTATAGTAATAACGATTGGAATTGACTCATGTCACGCAAGTACGAGACCAGTTTCTAGCCAAGATTTAAAAAATCATAAAACTTAACTAAATATAACTTTATTAGTAGTATTATTATTATTATTGATAAAAAAGAATTAATATATGAGTTAAACATATATACATTTAAAAAAAAAAAACATATAACAAGAAAAACATAATAAAGTAACAAAATCAATAAGAGTTCAATGTCATAAATAAAATTGCATTAAAAAGCAGAAAGGGCATAACTACCTTTGAGATAAATCTCAACCCTCTATTCATAACTACTACTGAAAATATTCTATGAATATTCCTTGAAGGTTAAATCCATGCCATCCACCTAATAATTATTGATAACTTAAATTAAATTTACGGAAACCCTATTCCAAAATAGACATGTTTATCTATGTAATTATTATTAAAAAAATAGTCATTCTCCTTTACTTGCTTTGGAGGCACTAGAAATAGGAAATTGACTTTTGGATTCAAGTATTAACATCCTCAAAAACAAAGATAATCCCCATCTATATTCTTTTCAAACAACATGACCACCTTTTGATTACTTGTTAGCCTTTACACCACGTTCCTTGTACACATGAAAGAAAGTAGTTGATTGAAATTTCCTTGCCACTTCCTTAACTTGATAGCCCAAATTTTGAGATGAATCTAGGTGTTGCCCAGTGCCATCCATTTAATTAATAACAAGTTCTGAATCACCATAAATCTAAGTATATTTTACGTTCTTCTTGCAGCAATTTTTAAGCATATCCTTAATGGCACAAGCTCCATGTAATTATTGGAACCAATCTCAATAGTTATGTTTACTTCAAATGAATGAAAATCAAACAAAAACAAAACATGACCAAAACTACTCTTTCCCTGGAACCATTGACTAGATCCAAGAAAAAAACCACAAGCATGATTTTTATTGATAATCATTTGTATAGATTGCCTTGTAAGTATTAAATAATTGGTAGTTTGCATTCTAATGCAATAGATCTTATTTGTTGGGCCACTTAAAAAGACAAAATCCCCTTATCCTCAAAAAGCATTTGATTCCTTGCTAATCACTCTCCAACAAGATGAAAAATGAATGACCTTCCACTCTCATAGCTCATTTTCCCCATTAACTACCTGTACATTGTTGCAATGTATCTGCCACCCATCCTCCTGCAAAACCTTAGGTGCTCTAGTTCTAACCACGATCATTTAACATAATAGCAATGAACAAGCATATAAACAATAATGTAATCACTTCCCCATTAACACATGCAGATAACAAGACCTTAGTTTGCTCTAATCTAAAGATTCTCCTAGGTTGGAACTTTGTTTTTTTAATGTTTTCCATGTGAATATATTTATTTTGTTTAGGACATTGGCTTTCCACAAACTTATGTACCACTACACTATATTATTTGAATTTGAAACAATTGAATTTGGAACAAAAAAAATTGTTTGGTGGCCCAATCTTACTAAGTAAAACCGTGTGGATTGGTTTTTAAACCACATTATAATGCCAAAATCCTTATTTATTCTTCCATGACTTCTCTAAATCCTCTCTATATATGAATTCCAAACCTTTGCAGCTTGCCCATCTAGATCTGAAGAAATCACCACCTTTTACCTTTTGCTACCAAATATCGGTGGATTCATGATCAAAAACTTAATTAAAGATGAAAATACCTCTAGCTTGCAATAAGCCTCTCTATCTCTTTGGAAGAACATAATCATTTTTACATCTCACCCATGAGTCAATCGCAACCCTTTTCCTCATTAACCATTTTCCATGCTATCCATTTCACATTAAGGGAAAAGATCACATTTTCTATATTTTTTTGGAGCTAACTTAAAAAAAATACAAAAAACAAAAAAACAACCGAAGTTATTAATGTGGAAGCTTTATCATTACCTAATCAAAAAATATTCTTATTATTTTAGAGAATGAAAGTTATTAAAGAAAACCATTAAAGAGAAGCTCGTATATATATTAAAGAACATTGAATATTTGTATCATTATATAAAGTTAATGACTTCTTTTTCAAATGTACTACAATTTGAATGGAAAATATACAAGTGGTAATGTGTTGAAGGATACCAAATTTGACCTTGCCTTGCTCCTTACTAGTGGTGACAACACAATTTATTATAATCCAATCTATATCATATTATCACAAGGTCATTATGGTAATCTTTATCCATTGCAAAAATTCAACATCGCCCTCCAATAACAATGATGTATTATGACAAACATACATAGTTCCCTTACTTTATCATGTCACAAATAAAGCAACCAATTTGTATAACTCATATATTAAAATTTTGATTAGAATCTTATAGAAACCAAACCTTACTAAGAGGCATTTGGTTTGTTCATTTTCTAGTAAGATCTATAGTTGTTTTATCTAATCGTTGTCATTTTGTCTTCATACTTCCTTCATGCTAGCTCTTATCTCTTTCCACCTCCACCCACATGTTATACTCTACATTTTTGAACTACAATACACAAATTATTATTCTTATAAACCTTTATCTTTGAATTTACTATGTTTTCCTTTGCTCATAAATATATTTTTAATTTTAATTAAGAAAGGGCTCTGCAAACTCTCTGCCATTTCTTGCAACAAAACCTTAGTGGTTGTGTCCCCTACGACCCACCAACTGCTCTTTCCATGGCTATCAACAGTGGGGGGAGCAACACTCATTCCTACAATTGGATAGAAATGAGCCATAATCAAATTGGGTATCCCTATGCCTCTGACCCCAATGTTTTCAGCCAACATCCCAACTCAGATCACCAAAATGGTTTGTTGCCTCATAACTCATACACCAAGCAATTTCCTCCCAAAAGTAGTAGTGGATCCCAAATTCAAAGTTCAATGTAGCCACATTGTAGAATACATTCAATATATATGAGATCATGCCCTGATACGAAAAATTTTGGGTATCTAGCCCTTAGAGAAATCACTCTCCTATTGGATCCAACAAAAATGGAAACCTAAGGGGCAGATTAAACTCAAACTAGGAGCTAAAGGACTCTTCACCAGATTATTTGTCAACATTAAAGACAGAGCTCAGATCCTTGAAAACAACCTGTAATTCTTCAACTCATTTAGGTTCTACCTTTGCTTCTAAACAAAAATATTTGTCCCTGATAAGGAAGCTCCAATTTGGATCTGAATGTGCTCACTTCCGTGAGATTTATGGGACAAGGAGACCTTATCCATCACTAGTAACGCCCTCAACCACTTTGTAAAATTTTTGGAAGTAGCCAACCAAGTCAAGTACATCTCTTATGCCTGCATCTTTGTTTACATGAATATCTCGGAACCACTCCCAAAGTCCATTGGCATTTACTATCAGGATGAATTATGGAATGAAACCTTGGATTATGATCACATCCACTTCTATTTCATATGGTTCCATGAGTATGGCCACCTCGACACAAATTTTCCTCTTCTTTCCACTAACCCCAACACTGATCATGTCCCTTCCTTCATTTTTGATGGCTTTTCAAAGCTAGCAGGAAAGAGTAGGGGTCCCAAAAACACTCCCCCACAATATACTCACTTGAGGAAGCAGTCACCTACCAATAATTGTTTTGATCATCTCTCCACCCTAGATAACCAAGATCCCTCTTTAACCACTCTGATCCCCAAATTCATTATGCCAATTCCAATCCACCACTGAACTCCTCAATTAATCTACTCTCTTCCTCATATGTACCTTCTAGCCCCCCTCCCTTGAATCAACCTAATATAGAATGCAACCCATATATCTCCATGGATCTCAATGAGGAGTTTTATTTGCACTCTCTTGATCTCCCAAGAATTCCTAAAGCATGGAAATACAAGGACCAAAACTCCCTCCTGGAAAATTAGGTCAAGATCTTGGGCAGAGAATTCCTCAAGTCTCGCCAACAAGCTCCAAAATCCTCACCTGGTTAACCCTCCACGAGATTACTAAGAGTCCAACCCTAGCCAATTAACGAGACCACAAAACCCCACATGGAAGAGAAGAAAAAGGGTAGAAAAAGCAATCAATAAATCTTGGAAGAATTGAGAGGTATCCTGGTTGATTAAGGTAGAATCAAATTGATCTCAGAGTTTACTCTGCCACCAACACACCCCCAACATGAATATCATCTCTTGGAATATCATAGGCCTTAACTACAAAGGAAAACAGATGCTCCTTAAGTAAAAATGGTATTATGAACATGTTACCTTCATGATGATTCAACAAACTAAATCTTCAAGTGATGTAACCAAAAAAAATCAATAAATGGGATAGTGATTGTGAATCAGTAGCACTTGATTCTCAGGGGAAATCTGGTGGCTTAGCCATCTGGAACACCTAGGAAGTTCACATTCTAAATATGTTTTCTACTTTCAGAATTATCATTGTTCAATTCCATCTCATTGGCTTGACCGAAACATGTTTCTTTTCAAATGTCTATGTAACTCCCTTTCCCAAAGACAAACCCATTTTTATCCATTTTATTACCCTTACTAGCAATCTTCTCTCCCCATATCCCTATATTTTAGGTGGTGACTTCAATCTAATAAAATATTGAGAAGAAAAGAAAGGAGGTATAAGAATACATGGATTTGACTCCATCCAATTTCAAGAAACCATGTTGTTCTCTCTCTTGGTTGACCTGGATGTCATAAATGGCGCCTTTACTTTGAATAATCAGTGCAACGAATCCCAACAAGTGGCTTCTAAACTAGATCAATTCCTTATATTTGAAACAATCATTAATTGGGACATCTTCTTGGAAGCCTCCATCCTCCCCAACCATGGTTCTAACCATTGGTGTATATGCCTAAACAATGGCATTAAAACATGTCCCAAGAATAAACCTTTTTGTCTAGAAAATTTTGGTCCCAAAATCCTGACTTCCATGCCAACATAAGCACTTGGTGGAACAAATAGGTGACTGTAGAGGGCATAACAATGTACAAGCTTCAACAAAAACTCAAATATATCAAATCGCATCTCAAAGGTTGGAACAAAGCAAAATTTGGCAACATCTTGCTAGAATAACAAACATGAGTAGAGCAGATGGAAAATATACAACAAGAAGCTATCCTCTATGGAAAAATGGAACAACTATTTAAAGAGGAGGCCTCAACTCTCTCCCAACTCAAGGAACGTTAGACGCAAGAAGATTTCCTATGGCAACAAAAATCAAGGGTACGTTGGGTCAAAGAAGTAGAGAAAAATATGACATTATTCCACAAAAATTCCTACAACATCACCACTATAATCACATTTCTTCCCTGAAAAATCATGGAGTCAAACTACAAGAACATGAGGATATAACATAAGAGCTCAATTGATTCTATCATGAGCTCTTAATAGATCCCATTCCCACCATGCAATAAGAGATCTATAGATGATCCAACACATCCCATCTTTGATAACTATGGAACAAAACGAGTCTCTTCTCAGGGAAATATCCTTTGAATAAGTTGAAGTAGTGATTAAAGTGATGCCTTACAACAAAGCTCCCAACCCAAATGGGTTTATAGTTGAATTTTTCCAAAATTGTTGTTCCATAGTGGGGCAATACATCTGGAAAGTAATGGATGAATCCAAGCAATCCAAATCCATCCTAAAAGCCTTAAATGCCACCTTTCACATGCTAGCACCAAAGAAAGACAAGGTGGAGGATCAGAATGGATATTGTCCCATTACCTTATGTAATGTCATTTACAAAGTAATTACCAAAATAATTTCCAATAGCCATAAAATCTCTTCTTCCACAACTCATTTCACCAAAGAAAACAAGCTATGTCAAGGGGTGTCAAATATTAAATGGTATCATAGTGGCACACAAAACCATCTAATCCATAAAAACTAGATTTCTACTTTAGTTGGATCTCTCAAAGGCTTTTGGTAAGCTCAACTAGCATTACCTATTTAGCATTCTCATGGCCTTTGGTTTTGACTATGATTGGATGGAATGGATTAAAATCTTGTTATCAATTGCATTATTCTCCATCCTCATAAATGACTCTCCCACCATTCCATTCACAACATCTCGAGGCATCCATCAAGGAGATCCTCTTTCCCCCTTCCTCTTCACACACTAACTCATAAAAAAATTGTAGATGATGCCATGGGCATGGGCATCCCTATGATCCAAAAGGAAAAGAGCTTCTCATAATTTTTGGATAAATTCTCTCAAGCTTCGGGTGTGGAGATCAACAAAACCAAATCTCAAGTATTATTTTTCAACGCTCCTCTTTCTATCCAAAGACACACAATAAGAATCCTTGGATTCCAAATAAGAAAACTCCCATCGAAGTACTTGGGTGCCCCACTTGTTGACAGTTCCATCAAATGGAGCTTATGAGAAGAACTTTTAACCAATTAGCTCAACAACAAGTTGGCACGTTGGGCATTCCACCCCCTCATTGTAGTTGAACGCCTCATCCTCCTTAAAGTTGTCCTCCAAGCCCTCCCCATCTGCCTATGCTCTTCCCTCATGGCTCCTACTTCATTTCTATATAAAATTTACCAAATCTAACACTCTTTTCTTTGGGGGAGAGACAATTTGGAGAAAAAATGGCCTGTAGTGCATGGGACCAACTTTGTTTACCAAAACTAAAGGGTAGGCTAGGATTTCGGGATCCCACCACCATAGCAAGAGTCCTTAGAGCTAAAACATGGTAAAGGTGGATCCAAGACAGATCAAACCTATGAAAACGTCTTTGGATTCAGAAATATGCCAATCATACCCCTCCTCAACACCTTATTTGAATGCATTTTCCCCACATAGGCCCATCCATTTGGACTATAAAAAAAAAGTGCATGCACCTAATTCAACAACATTGTTTATGGGAAGTCATGGATGGACGCTCTGCTTTGTTTAGGGAAGATTCATGGTAATAACTACCCAAATTTTAAACTTGAGAACATTTGGATAACCTCCACCTACAAATGATAGTTTGAGGTCTAACAAAGGTAAATGAGTACTAGAATGGCCCATACCTAAATAAGCCATGGAGGCAATGGCTCCCATTAGAAGAAAGGCACCCCAATCTAGAGGAGGAATCATGGAATAGGTTTCAGTGCACCTCCAATAAAGGCTCATTCGTATCTCCTCTTAGCCAAATAAACTCCAGTGGGGCTATAGTCCAAAAGTTTCCTTTCATTATATTGGAAGCTTACAATCTAGAAGTAGGACATCAAGATATACCAAGAACTCCCATATGGAATAACATTTGGAAACAAAATTTATGGCCAAAAATCTCCTTCTTGTTGTGTCTTCTTGTTCAAAATAAGACCTTGACATGGAAAATATTCAAAAGTGCAATCACATTGGACCTTCTCATTTCCCCCTCTATCTTATTAACGTTGAAAATTTTAAGCACTTATTTAATAGTTGCACCTACTCCAACAACCTCTAGTTACATTTGGAAGCATGTCTTAATTGCATTGATCAAGATCCACTTAGCATACCTAACACCATTGAAAACTGGAGGAAGCAAGCCTTCTCAAATCCCATTCTTAACCACATTTGGATAATCTCCCTCAGCTTCGTGTTATGGGAAATATGGAAAGAATGTAATCGACACGTCTTCAAAAGTAGATTTCTACCTCTTAATTCTCTTTAGAGTATATAGTTGAACATCAAAGAAACCATTATTGCTCATCCCTTAACCCCCAATATTAGCAGGAGAATGGTCATCATGCTAGGCTCCTTAGTTGCCGGAACTTTGCTCTAGGTCCCCCCCTTCTTCCTTTTTTTGCCCCGATACCCCTATTATCACCACCTCTTGGTATGTGCCTCCTTTCTCCTTTCTTAAACTCAATTTCAACAAAGCTTCAAAAGGAAATCTTGGTCTAGCCAGTTATGAGGGACTCTTTAGAGGTCACCATGACTCTCCTCTATTCATATACTATAGCACCCTTGGCATCACCAACAATAATGTGGTGGAACTAGAAACACTCATTGAAAGAGTGGACATAACACAAAAACAAGGTTTCTCCAAACTCTTTGTGGATGGAGACTCACAATTAATCATCAACATGTTATGCAAACTTCAAAATGGAACTCTTGTGCACAAATTCTCACAAAGTTGGAGGTTGGAAGGATTACTTCACTGAATTTGATCCCAACTCCTCAACACCCTCATTGTCATCCCCAACAACATCCAGAGATCTGGGAATCAATATTGCAAAAAAACTTGCAAACTATGGTTGCATGGAAACTTCATCTAAAAAAGCTTCCTCTTGGAACCTCCTAGCTAACTCTCCTCTCAAAAAAGAATGATGGAAACTTATTCAAATGGATTATTAGTCCCCAAATTTGGTGTTTAGCATGAGCAAAGGTGGGGGGCGGGTTGTCATTGTCCCACATGGCCATATGACTAGGGGATGTGGTAGCACACACCATTAAATGTTCTACTATGCATATTGACTTTGACATGGGGAATGCTCCTGATCAATTATCCAAAATTTTGAAAATGGTGCACCACCTTGTCTCTCAAGACCTCTGTCAAATCCACCTCCTTTGGAATACAACTTCAACCTCTGATCACCTGACCTCCTCGTGCAACTGAGCAAAACTTGTTTTCAACATGGATGGTACTTAATGCACAGGTTCTGACAATTCATTGCACTAATCCCAGAGGAATTCTTGGTTAGAGAGTTATTCAATAAGGTGGGGAGCTTCAAGTTGTTAATTCTAGAGCTCTGGAAACACTTTTTTTTCCTAAGGAGCCATAATTTCGTTGGTTAGTGAAATCTCGCCCTCTACTCAGTGAAATGTACGTAGTTCTCAGACTCTTTGGGCTTCCCTAGATAAATTCAATGGAAGGAGCACCAACTCATTAGTGAGATTTTCTCCACAACACCAACACTTTCCTTCCTCAACTCCAACTAAAAATTTGGTTCATTTTATAGCAGCGGTCATTGAACGGTGCTTTATCCATCTCCCTAGAATCGAATCACACATCTTGTTGTTAGGCGACACTACCTTGATAGTTGGGCAACCATTTTTTATGGCAAGTCACTCCCTCTCCAACTTTGGTTTTCCTACTCTCCTTTAGGATGATGTTCTTATCCTAATTTTATCTCATGGTTGTGATTGGGATTTCACTTCCCATTTAATGGCCATTAAGCCTTTTCTCTTATGTGGGTGCCCCATACTCTCTCGACTCCCCAATATTAGCGGTGCTCCTTCTCTCTAGACCTCTCCTCTACCAACTCATTACTTGCCAGTTTCATCCTTGTTCAGTTTCCTCACTCTATTTGCAACATGGTTTTGGTTTAGCTTTCTTGAAAGTTCTTCCACTCTTGTCCCATTTATGACAACCCCCTCCCTGTTCTTTGGTCTTTTTCTCTCCATTGTGCAACCACCATGCCCCACCAAAGAGCTCATGTCTACAGAGGTGTTGCAAACTATCAAGAGCACACCAATCAAGGAAACACACAAACATGGCTCATAGTTGAAGACTGAGTAGCTTGCTTTCGAGAACTCACCATACCCCCTATTCAAGAAGAACTCACTTGCTCTGAAAGGAAACCAACCAACCAGTGGCAACTTCTTTCGGACACAGAGGTAAATTTGGTGGATTGGGTACTTGATACAGTGTACACACGTGGGCATTTCAACCAATAGATGCACACTATGGACCTATATTGACATATGAAGTTCTTACTCAAGAAATTTTTACTAGATTAGCATGAAAACATAAAGGACTTGCTACTCTCCATGGAAAATATACTGACACATGAAGGACTCGAACCGTTGACTAAAGTGCACTGAGGAGCACCTTAGCATCCCCCCTACTATTGGTTTCTCACTTGACAGTAACAAGGATCCAATCCAAGTTATATCAATGGATTTGGACCCTGCTTCCTAGTCTACTCAAACTGATTATGTCATTGGTTTATCAGTTTCTTGTTTCTTTCTCTTTCTCTCATGACCTCAATGGCCTAACTATAAGTGTATGTATTTTGAAGCTCTGGTTAGGTTTTTCCCTTTGCCTCTCTCAAACAAGTACATTTTTTGATATGGTCGAGTTTCCCCAGTGACCAAATAATCTAAACACTTCAGCTTTTCATATAATCTTTTGTTTAGAAATATACAAATTTTAATTCCAATATATATAATTATAATTATCTCTCTCTTACTTCTTTTAGATAACATATATAATTTAGCTCCTTCACACAAACAGAATGAATAATTTCAATAAATATTATATTTTACTTCACTTGGTTCAAAATAAATTAAAACACTTAATTTATTTCCAATGATTATTATTTATTTTCATTCAATTACACTAATATTATAACTTTGTTATTAAACATAGTATGTCATTGTTTCCTTATAGAAAAGGAATCAATGCAAACCTTCAAGAGTTGTTGCAGACTAATATCTCTATCCCAGTTGGCATGTTTCATTGATTTAATACAACCACATCCTTGATAAGAATATAATCTGTGTGATGTTGTGAAACATGCTAGTTTATATGGTTTTATGAATGAACTTTGAAATTTGGCTTCTAATTGAGTATAAAAAAAAGAACCAGTATCATTCTTGATAAAATCATAGAGTATGTGCATAATGAAACCACAAACAAAGTTAAGAGGAATGACCTATTATCCGTTTGTGTTAATTGTCATTGATTCTTGGTAGAGATTAGGTTGATAAATAAAATAGAGTAGTCTAAACATCAGGTGTTTTTAACTTTTTTGTCTAAATTTGGTGATACAATTTTTGTTAAGATCGCGAACTTAAATTGTTTAAAAATTATTTTTGAGTGTATAAGTAGATTCAATTACTTGAAAAACCCTTGAGACACTTGATTTATGTATATTACATCTTTAAAACTTAAGATTCCAAATATTCTCTACCAAGTTTCAATCAAAATGAATCAAAATAATTATCAGAAAAAAGAAAACGTTAATGTAGGAGGACGTGGTTGATGCCTCACATGCATGAGTATGCATTGATACAATTGGTTGATGGTTTATTTATGGGTTTCAATGGATGATAAGATGATTCAATTTTAGTGAGCATAAAGGTGTCGAGGTAAGGCCCAGTCCTCTTGGAAATATTTCTCTATGCAATTGGCATGCATGAGGGTCCTAGTGTTGTGGGCAATGGAGAGTTTTGATGGTTGGAAAATAATTCATGGTGTTCAGTGTATATGGAGTGTGATTGTTCAGGTTGTTTGCAAAGCCTGGTATCGTTCATGGCTAGTGTAAGTTTCAACTCTAAAAGTCATGTTAGGGTCATCAAATTTTAAGCATAGAATGCTCTCTCGGGTTGCATCTTTGCTTCTTTTGGTTCCCCTGTATAGATGTTCTAAAGGGTTTAGTCACAAGGGTTTTGAGTGCAATATTTTTTTTATGAATATTCTTCTTTGGTCTAAAGATATCGTTCAGAATTCTTGTTTAGTTTGGCATCAGGGTTTGTTTGGGGTCTTTTTCTCTCGATTTAAGGTGGGGCTTGCATGTCATAGCTCGAAGGATTTGCGAGGGTCCACCTGTGTTGGTTTATTTTCATCAAAAGTCAAGTGTTGGTTCTGGGAACTTGGTGTCTAGTTGCGGTCCCATGGGTGTCAAATTATTTTGGTCCTAATGTTTCTCCTTTCTTGTTGAATGGTCAAGGGTGAAGTGACATTGGTTGAGGAAGTCCTATCCTCCATCCTTTATAGTGGTTCTTCCTTTAAGGTTGTCTTTTGTCTAGTGTTATTATGATGAGATGGTCTATTGATTCCTTGGTATTGTAGAGGGTGGGTCAAGTCTATCATTTTGTTCTTTTGTAGGTAAAGGAAATATTTATAGTTATAACAAATCTCCTCCTCGAGACACGATGATGCTGCCTAGACAAATTATGAGGAGTAGAAGGGGAGGAGGTGGAAGGGCTCAACCTGGGCAATGAGGGACAATAATCTTTGCCCATGACTTGATGAAAACGTATTTTAATGTAGTTACACCTGATACTTGTAAGGAAGTCCACGAGATCAAGTCCAAAGCAGGGGAGGAAAGGCATTTTGTTTCCGATTTTGAGCTTTTACTAGGACATGTCATCTTGGGTTCATGACCTTGGGCACACTAGGGGTAGGAGGAAACAATATTTAAACTCGATGGCTCTTCTTTGGCAAATGAAGGCTGTTTGGTAATTTAATTGATGTTAAATTACTTACATGAATTATCAACCAGGGCTAGTAAACTGATGAAATGTATGTGCATTGTATGTGCTAGGAGTCTTTGTCACTCATGCAATTCCTAAGTTAATTTGAGATATCGAAATGCACATGTTTCTCTATAGCTATGTAAGTAAATAAATTGCTCATAAAAATGGAACAAATTCTATTTATTTTACTTAAAATAAAATCACACTCACACTTTGCTTGAAATAAGATCACTCACACACTTTCTTATAAGTAAAATCACACTTGCTTAAATGGAAATCACACTTGCATTCAAATGGAATCACTCTTGCTTATAAACAAAATTACACCTACAATAAAATCACACTATAAATGAATCTGCTTTAACAAAAAGAAATATTAGCTCTGCAAATGAAAATCCTATCTATATCACTACAATGTAAAGTTATGCTTCTAATCTATGTTAACTCATACTTTGTCCATGTGCACTAGAAATCTCGCTTCTCTTCAACAATAAAATGATTATATAAACCTATTGCAAAACAATCTTAAACCTCTATCTAGCAATCAAAACTTAAATCATTAAACGAACTGATAGAAATCTACAGGAAACATAAAATGAATTGCTAACTGTAAACAAAAGGAAAACCTTACTATCTCGAGGGGGCCCTCCTACGAGAAGCAGGTAGCACTATAACACTTTCACGAGATGATCAACCACACATTGAGATCGCACAACAAGAAAATGGAACGAAACAGAGTTTGTATAGCAAAACAGAGTTTTTACAAATAAAATTCAAGTCTATCCCAGCTATGCCGAGAGGCATATTTATAAAACCCTTACGCAATAAATGTTTCAGAGCATTATGCCTATGTTAATCGACATTAGCTATAATTAACTGTAAAATATAAGATATCGTGATCTACTCATGATTTGCTATCAACACAGCAAATCATGAGATGAAAAATCTGCATCTCGCTTGCTTGATTCGCCTTCTATGGTGGTTGACTTATCCTTTGACCGAGCTATTAGGGTGCATTCTTTATCAATCTAGATTCTGCAAATAGGAACAAATCGTTGTCCCAACTAATTGCCAACTACCCATATGCCTTGTTTCTCGGTTGAAGCTTTGCAACCTATCGAACCTTGGACTTAGCTATAGAAACATAAATCAGCTGCAGAATCACTGTATTTCAGTAGCTCAGGTAGATATTAATTTAAATAATAAAAGATGATTATGTACATACTATGTTATCAATCTTGTAAACTAATACCCAAATTGTAGTTATGAAGGTCAAAAAGGGAGGAATGGAGTGTAAAAGAGTTGTAAAAAAGAAGCAATTATGGGGTTCAACATTCCCCACATGCAAGACATTGCATGTCCTCATGCAAAATTTCAAAATTTGTGAGTCCTTCCTATTACTGAGCCTCCTCAGATACCTAAGCAAGGACATCCAAGTTACTTATCCTTGATTTCTTAGCAGTGACTACCATCCTTGGTTTCTTCATCAAAATTCTGTGTTGCAGACCTATAATCTTCCTCTTAAGAAATTTGTTTTAAGTTATCAATTTCTTATTTTTCTTATACCACAAACCAAGATGTAGCAGGATGTTGTCATTCTGGGTTCTGTAAATTTCATTTTGTGCCTTTATTGTTTCATTCCCCAGCTTCAGATGTCTATTCAGTGTTTCCAATTCATAAATTTCTTGCTTGAGGTTGTCTTCAACTTGAAGTTCTCCTGAAATATTAGAATGGATTCCTTCATTTTATCCTTGGTTTGAGGATGATGCAATATTTTTACCTGTAGCTCTTCTTTCCAAAGATTCTATATAGTCATAAATTTCCTACTGCATAGGATCAATCTCTGGAGTTCTTCTAATTGGACTGGCAACTGGTGATGGAATAGGTGATGATGGAACTGTTGGTGATGGAATTGGTGATGATGAAACTCTAGGTTCCATTTATTCTTTCTCTAAATCAACAAATTTTGGGGACTGTCGAGGTTTTTGATGCATTGTTTTATTGAGCATTGCATTTTTTCTTATGGTAGATGATGGTTTAGATGGTGATTTAGTAGTAAGAGACTGCTTCTTAACTTTTCCTTGCTCTATTTTCTCTTGCTTTGTTCTCTTTTTAGATGAAATTTCTTCTTTAGTGCTAGTTATCTTCCTTTTAAGATTTACTAACATATCTGCAAGAGGAGTCTCATCCTCTGAATGTTGCTCTTGTTGTGGAGGTGAGTTATCTTCTATGGGCAACTTCCTTCTACTTTTCTTTGTCTTACCACTAGGCTCTTCTATTTCTGCTTCCTTGAAATGATTTCTGACTAAGAAATCTTCCCAATTGTCTCCTATGTTTCTCATACGTGCTTCAATCAATATTTTCACTAGATCATGATAGTATAGAGCGTTATCTATAGATTGTATTTTTCTTCGAACATTACCAACCATCTTTCTTAAACTTCAAAGTAGGAAATATGATAAGTTAATTTCATTTCCATCTAGAAAATTCATCATTAAACATGCATGATAAAAGGACATGTTACTGAATATCCCTTCACAGTTTATAAACTTTGGAATGATTAGTAGAAAATTCCTCCATTTACTCTTCAAAGTCGTGACTGGTATTCCCTTTTTAAACACAGAAATGTCCATACCTGGATTCTTGAGAAAAACTCTCCATTCTTTTTCTTCAATTCTTCTGTTCTTAAACCAACTCTCTCCAATTCTTAGCAACCTTGCAGCTCCAGCTATGAAATACTTTGTTAACACCAGCTTCACGTCCCCAATTTCTGCTTCAATGTCGTCATATGCCCTAGCGAAAGATTTTGTTACCTCCTTCTCATGCCCATCGAATTTCTCCACAAATTCTAACCATCTTGCCTGCTGCAACAATTGTTTGACTTGTGGATATCCCTCAAGAAACCTAATCCCATTCGGATTTGACCTTACAATGACTCCCATGGTAGAGAAGTCTAGCCTGTAATTTCTCTTTTGACAGGGTTAAGGAGTAAGATAAGTTGAGTATGGAATGAATTAGAAAACAAAGTTTAGGTGAGGGCGGTCTCGACAATAAAACATGACTGAGTGAAATGGAAGTGTTTCAGCATGAAGAGGAATAATGAATGGAGAGGAGAGGGAGATCTTTGAATTATACCATGGTGAAACCCCAACTTTGGTTGACAAGACATTGATATTTTCATTAAAACCGAAATCAGGAGAGATTCATTAAGGGTAATCATTATTCATTATTCATTAAGGGCAATCATTATTCATTACTCATAATTTATTTCATAATTCAAATGTTCTAACTTTATTATATAACTTAATATTTACATACCTTTGATTCTTTGTCTTACTGAATTTGATTTTATTTTTGTAGGTTGTCAGGTTGCTTCAACTGCAATCTTTATTGGATTTTCTTCTTCTATAATCTTCATCTGCCCTGGTTGCAATATGCCAATTCAACTGCAAAATTATGTTAGAGTTGTAGATTGTTGACAACTCCGTAGCTGTTTTATTTACAAAACACAAAAGAGGAATAAAAAGAAAATGGGACTATAACAGGGAAAAGAAAATCTAGGCTTCCAATAACTCTTTGTTTTCAACCTAGATTTTCTATATAAACATGCCAACAATGTTGGTTTTCATATATATATATATATTATTTATTTTTTTGAAAAAGAAAGTAGAAGACTAAGTTGGAGAGAAAGAAGAATCTTCCTTGACCAACCTCAAATCAAGATTATCTTACATATTTCTTATAAATTCCTCCCTTGTTAATGGTTTATAATATATTTGTAATCTATGACCATTTACAAGGTCACTTTCTCTTCATCAATGGTTCTGATTCTGACTGCTCCATTATCAAAGACAGTTTCAATCTCATAGGACCAAGCCAATGAGTTTTAAATTTTCCTTAACAATATTTAAATTTTGAATAAAAAAGCAATGCCCAATCACTAGGCTGAAATCTCCTTTCTTTGATAAACTTATGATGCCACCTGGATCTTTGTTGTTGGATTATATTGGTTCTTTGAATAACATCTTGTCTTATCTCATCAAGTTCATTCAATTACTCCATTCTTTGTATTTGGGCTTCTGATACATCAAGACCCATTTGGTTGTTGTTTTAAAAGTCTTTATCTGGAACTCAATAGGAAACAGGACTTGCTTTCCATAAACATGTTCATAAGGAGCGCGTCCTGTTGTATTTCTCCATGTGGTACGATATGCCCATAAAGCTTCTGGAATATTTTCTACCCAATCCCTTCGATGCAGATGCATAGTCTTGGTAAGAATTACTTCAATTAATTTATTAGTAGATTCAACTTGTCCATTGGCTTGTGGATGATATGGAGTTGAATTCCTATACTTGATTTTGTACTCCTCCATTATCTTCTATACCAACTTGGATGTAAATTGAGTGCTTTGATCTGCCACAATTTCCTTTGGGACACCAAAATGAGTGAAAATATCCTCAAACAAAAATGAAACTACAACATTTTTAGTAGCAAAAGGAAGTGCTTTAGCTTCTACCCATTTTGTGACATAATCTGTACAAACAAAAATGGACCTTTTTTGTCTTGACGGTGGATTGATTGGACCAACGAAGTATAAAGCCCATTTCTCAAAAGGTTCAATAAGTACCTGAGGTTGTAGAGGCATTTCATCTGAAGGAACATGTTTCCCCATTCTTTGACAACTGTCACACCTCTTAACATATTCCTTGGCATCCTTAAAAAGAAAATTCCAATAATATCCTATGAGAATGACTTTATGAGCAATTCTTTTATCAGCAAAGTGTCCTCTACATGGTTCATCATGACAAACCTTTAATATTTATGGTACTTCATCTTCTCTAACACACCTTCGAATGATTAAGTTAGGTCTTGTCTTATACAATTCTTCATTTCTCCACGAATAGGATGCACTAGTTTGAATAACCTTCCTTTTCTCTCGAGGTGACAAATATGATGGTAGTTTCCCTGTAGCTAAATAATTAGCAATATCTGCAAACCAAGGAGATTTAATAGACACTGAAAAATATATTCATCAGGAAAATTATCTTCTACAGGAACATCATTATTATCATTTTGGATTCTAGATAGAAAATCAGCAACTGTGTTTTGTTTTCCTAGTCTATCCAAAATAATAATATTGAATTCTTGTAATAATAATAACCATCTTGTAATTCTGCCATTAGTAATTCGTTTATTCATTAAATATCTAATTGCAAAATGATCTTTGTGTGTGAAGGTTTCATAACCAATGATGTAATGTCTGAATTTATTGATGGCATGTCCAACAACTAAAAACTCTTTTTCTATTACGGTATAATTCAACTTCGCAGGGTCAAATTTTTGCTTGTGTAATAAATGGCATAAGAAGTTAAATATTTTTGTCCTAATACAACTCCTAAAGTTGTATCTGAGGTATCAGTCAAAATGTGAAAAGATAGTTTCCAATTTGGACCTCCTAAAACGGGTGCTTCGGAAATATTTTCTTTCAATGTTTCAAAAGCTTTTTGGAAGTCAGAATTCGAGATGAATTCATAATCTTTTGTAAGAAATTTGAAAAGTGGAGAGACAATCTTTGTAAATTTTTCTATAAATCTTCTATAATATCCAGTAAAACCAAAAAAACTTCTAACATTCCTTTGACATGTAGGAACTGATAACTTGGAAATGACTTCTACCTTAGATGCATCTACTTCAATTCCATCTCCTGAAATATGATGACCTAAAACAATTCCCTCGGTAACATCATAAAACATGTTTCATGGCTTAATGAGAGATTTTCTTCTTTACACCTAATGATAACTTTTTCCACATTTTTAAGAGCTTCTTCAAAAGAATTTCCATAGAGAGTAAAATCATCCATGTAAACTTCCAAACAATCATGAATTAGATCAGAGAAAATACCTAGAACTGCCCTTTGGAATGTTGTAGGTGCATTACATAACCCAAAAGGAAGTACTCAGTATGCATAGGTTCCCCATGGATAGGTAAAGGTTGTTTTATCTTGATCTTCTGGAGCTACTCGGATCTAGTTATATCCACTAAAACCATCCGAGAATGAAAAGTACTTTTTCCCTGCTAATGTGTCAAGAACTTGATATATTAAAGGAAGTGGAAAATGATCTTTTAAAGTAGCTTTGTTCAATTCCCTATAATCAATGCATACTCTCCGTTTTCCATTTTTTTCGAAACAATTACCAATGTTGAAACCCACTGGCTGTTTGATATTGGATAAATGAAATTCACATTTAACAATTTTTGTAATTCATTTTTAAAACTTTCACTTAAATTTGGATTCATTCTCCTTTGTGGTTGTCGAATTGGTCTAGCAATTTACTCAATACAGATATGATGCATACAAGTGTTAGGATCAATTCCTTTCTTAATCAGTGTATTCCCATGTATAAGCAGAGGAACGTTCTTGCAACATCTTTATTAATTCTTTCTTTTGAGATTCTTCCATATTATCATTAATATTCAAAGTTTCCCCTGGAAAAAATTCTATTAACGAATTGCCAAATTTCTGCATAGAATGTAAAGCCATTTGACGAAATGATAGATATTCAATAGTACATTGTTCTTGAAAACTGTGATTTTTTTCACAATATGAGGAAGATTCATTGTTTTCTATTAAATTCAAAATTTGATCTTCTTCATCTATTTGTAAAGTGGCAAAAATTGGTCATATGTCAAAGTTTCCATTATCATCATCTATCCATGCTTCACTTTCTACTTCTATCATTGTTTTGGGAGGAGGATATAATGTGAATTTTTTTGTCGAACTTCCATCAGAGATAAACATATCACCATATCTACAACTTATAAAATCATCGGCTATAGCTAACCATGGTCTTCCTAGAATTAATGGGTGTCTTCCTAGATTATTCTTGGGTGTCAAGATCATAAAGTCAACAGGATACTCCCAAGAATCTAATGATACAAATACATATTCTAACACACCATTAGGTTTGATAACATATCTATCTGCTAATTGTAATACTGTAGGTGTATATTGAAGATTAGGAAGTTTCAATTGATCCATAGTTTGTTTACTCATGATGTTGATAGTTGCTCCTAAATCAATTAATGTGTTTGGAATCTCAACAACATTGATGTGTTTTTTCACAATGGGACATCCTAAATCTAGATATTTTTGAGCTATTGTCTTTCCCATCACGATATTTGCAATTTTTCCAACTAACTGGATTCTTTTAACTTCTTTCCTTTTTCTTCTTGGTTTTTTAATACTTAACTCCCTGATTGTCTTTGCAAATATTGGTATTTCTTTGATAGCTTGTAACAAAGGAATTTTTATACAAACATTCTTCAGTTCATCTATCATGTCATAATCAGGCAACACAATCTATTTTTCTACCCCTTTGTCAATTTTCAATCTTTCAGGAAAAGGTGGGTTTTGAATAGAAACTAAAGGTTGTTCTATAATGGGAGTTGAGTTTATTGGAATATCATCAGAATGTATAGGGGTGGTTTGTTTTTGAGAATTTTCTTTTTGATGAGAAGATGTCTCTTTCTCAGAGATGTCATATTTTTCAGACTCCTGGATAACAACAGATGGTGACTTCTTTTCCAATACTCTACTAGATCTAAGTTGGACATTGTTTATATCTAACGAAGTTATCATGTAAGTTTGGAAATTATGTCCTTCTATGTTGTAAACAGGCTATGAATTTTTATTGTTTGGATTTGTAAGTGGCTGAGCAGACAATTGATTTGATTTTTGTGGAAATGGTAGTGAAAGTTGTGGGTTTGGATTTTGTGGTTGAGAGGGTTGAACAGGCTGAGGAAAATGTTGTGGTGGAAAAACATGGTAAGGTTGAGGATATTTAGGGTATTTTACATAAGGCTTTTTCCATCTTTGTGTCCAAGGTTGCTAAGGCATGGGTGCAGTCCAATTTCTTTGTGATGGTTGTGCATATGCTTGAGTGTTGAAACCTTGGGTCGGACTCGATTATGGATTTTGCCATGGTCTCTTGGAAATAACACAAAGAGGTTCTACTTGATTTGGCATTACTTCCTCTTGATAGACATCTTTAAGACTCGATATTGAAGGACATTCCTTTGTATAGTGATTTTTTTGCACATATGACACAGGTTTCTACACTTTTTGAGTCAAGAGGCCATTCTCTCAAGGCATGCTTCTTTCTACATTTTGGACAAAAGATAGATAATGCAACATTTTCAGCTTTTTTCTTGTTTTGTACTTTAAGGGTATCTATTTTTTCACAAAGACCCCCCAAAATATCATTTTTAAAGCTGTCAAGCAAAGTGCCTATTTCAGCCCTACTTACTGTCACAGTTGTAGATTTATTAATCCTAGACATAACAAGATCTCTTGGATTTTTCCCAGTTCTTGCCTTTCCTCTTGAAATGTGTATACATAACTCACAAATATCTCCAAATGATAACTAAAAAATATCTCCTTTACCCATCAGATTGAGAAAGCCTATCCACTCATCTCTAATAGATTTTAGTAAGAGAGCTTCCAAATTTTCTTCATCTAGATTATGCATTTTAGCCTTTTTACATTATAAGCAAATCTTCAAGATTTTCATCTTCTTTTTGCATCATTTTAAAGACTTCATCTTTAAGATTATGAGGCATACAATAATCCTTATATTTTTCTAAGAATGCAGTTTTCATTTGTTCCCATGTTCTTATAGAGTGTACTCCTAATCCCATAAACCATTTTAATGATGCATCCTTAAGAGTGGCTGGAAACAATTTCAACTTTTGAGTATCAATCAAGTAATCATAACATCTACACAAAACTTCAAACTCAAAGAGAAATCTATCAAGATCCTTATTTCTTAATCCATGAAAATTAGGAAGGATGGAGGGTGAGATATTTTTCATTGTGGTTGTGGTATCTTCATTGAGGATGGGAAATCCAAAAAGTTATGGACCTCCTCTACCACCTCCTTGTCCTCTTCCACCTCCTCTATTTCCTCCTCTTACACCTCCAATCCTAGGTTGTTCATGATCTGATTTAGAATATTTGATTTTTGTGCTAAGATCCTCCTCAGATTAGAAACACTTTCATTGTGCTTAAGGATTCATGCATTTTAGCAAGTGAAAAATGAGTCTTTATGTTAATTTTATGAGAAATTAAACATAATTAAGAGAATGAATAGTAGCATAAACATGTACAAAACATCATCAAAGACACATTACAACAGGAACATGATAAAGGAGTTCACCCCCTCTGGGCTACGTCTCCTCATTCCAACGTCGAATGGCTTGGGCCTCTATATTACGCTCAAAAGTGTAAAAATATGTGTTTACAATGCTCAAATTCTTATGAAACCTACTCCAATGAGTCCAGAATGTCCAAAAATGGTTATCTATCCTCTTTTTTCATCCAATTTGGTGGAAAACTGAAGAAGTTATGACCTCTCCTAGTTTTCCCAATATTCGCTCCACAAATTGCACCATTTCCGGCATGATCCTACAATTTCGCTCCAAAAATCGCTAACTGGGTGAAAATTTCATCGCGCGGTGACCATAATCTATCAGCACGGATAGCTCCATCGCAAATCACAATCGGCGGGAACCGGTGAGTCTTATGGTTTGTGAATGTGGCATGGGTGATATGTGATTGCAATAAACGACAGACCCGACGAAACTATCAACTGAAACCCATAATCTTATCGCATCCAGGATCCATCGCAAATCGCAATCGATGGAGTCAGGGGGTAACATATATATGGGACTCTGCACTATGTGATCTGTGATTGTGATTATCACATCACAACCCCGACTTGTTCTAGGGCCAATTCTTTAATTCTTTCCTTGTTGCGATGTGCGATTGTGATTATTGCGTCGCACGCTTGCTTGTTCTGGGGCTGATTCTTTAATGCCATCCACCTGTGATATGCGATTTGCGAAATGGGGGGCCAATGGCAGCCTGCCACTTAGTTCTTCCCCATTCTCTGAAGAGTCCTACCACGTCATCTTCTCCTGCCATCTGTCCAAGTCAAACCTAAACTTTGACTTGCTCTAACTTCTTCATATAAGCTCGGATTTGAGTGTCATTTGCACTGTTCGAATCAGGATGATGAGAATTTTGATTTGAAGCTAAGTTTATTGAGATTCTGCCACTTTTAGTTTTGAGCCTAATTTTGAACATCTGATCAGTTCACCATTTACATTATGTACTTCCCCTTCCCCTTCTCCTTCCTTTGCAGATTCTTTAGAACTAATATAAGGTTCTAAAATTGGATTTTCTAGTTCCTCCTTTAGTTCTTTTGGTTGTTCTATCAATGGAATGTTAAGATAGGTTTCTTCTTCTTCCTCTTCATTAAGGATTTCTAGTTCTTGTCCTAGAAGTTGTTCTCCAGTTGAAGATAGAAAAATTACTCCTTTAGTTGGGGATGTAGGATCTTCTTCTTCTATTACAGTTTCAATTGAAGAAGTTGGTTAATATTTAGGTTGGATTTCAGATCTAAGTACCTCAGGAAGTCTATGTCTTCCTGCAATTGATGGAATGTGAGTTTGGGTGGATGGTGTGGCACTATGAGGTTGTGGTGGGGTGAGCGATGATGTTGGAATCGAACTATTACCTTTATTGGAAAATATACCTCTAGAATATGTTTCCCTATGCATATCATTTTTATTATTTCTTTTTTTAATGAAAAGAAAAAGAAAAAAACTCATATATACACTTCCTCGGCAACGATAATCAACCAGGGCTAGTAAACTGATGAAATGCTTGTGCACTATATGTGTTGGGAGTGTTTATCACTCATGCAATTCCTAAGTTAATTTGAGATATCGAAATGCACATTTTTTCTACAACTATGTAAGAAAATAAATTGCTCATAAAAATGGAACCAATTCTATTTATTTTACTTAAAATAAAATCACACTCACACTTTGCTTGAAATAAGATCACTTACACACTTTCTTTAAAATGAAATCACTCTTGCTTATAAATAAAATCACACTTGCTTAAATGAAAATCACACTTGCTTATAAGTAAAATCACACTTGCTTGGATTGATATTAACTAAAGAGCGATATCATATTTACCAATAGACTTGAGAAGATGGCATCGAGCGCTAGGGTTTACAACGCCGCCGCCGAGCACGCAGAGGACGGATTTCACCAGAATCCGCAGGTAGCTGTGTATTCTTGCAATCAACTGTGCGGCTCATGGAAGAACCACCCGGCAGCGGTACCCGCTTTCTCTCTCACGATGGACCTCCTGGATAGGGCACCGACAACCCTCACGAAGAACCCCCTGAGCAAGATATTTGGTATACAGAAAAACCCCTGCCTCCATTTGACTGGATGGGTGCAAAGTACCCAGATCAGGGATCTAGCAGCAGATCTAAAACAAGATTGCAAGGGCGCAATGGAACTTGAGAACGGCAAAGTGTCTGGACCTGGCACACGCAGATCGCATGATATCTCTATTGGGTGCTCTGGATCTGCCGAATTACATATCGGATCTGCTAAGACAGCACCCGAAAAATGGCTGTTTGGAGGCGGACATTTCTCTTACACTGTGGGACGAGATATAAACCCTGGATATGCCATTATCCCGCCAGATCTGGCTTACAAACCAGTGAACCAGGAACAGGTAAGGGTAGATCCATCGGGATTCAAAGAGGAACAACCAGATCCAATAAAACGAGGTTTCCTCAGGACCGATCTACGCCGTATGGACACAGGCCTGATCCAGATTTTCATCAAATCGATTGGGGGAAAACACTTATGCATGCAGCTCAGTAAAGGAATGAGCATCAATGTGTTAAAAAAAGAGATCCAAGGTCACCTTGGAACCCCAGTACAATATCAAAACCTCATATACTCAGGGTTCAGTCTGCAGGACAACCAAACACTACAGCACTACGGCATCGCCAAGGATTCAACCATTATTCTCAATCTCCGACTGCGAGGTGGAAGCACAGGGACCAGCTCTAAAAATGCAAGCTCCTTTCGGGATGCAGTGAAAGGAGGGGAAAAAATGAAAAATAAAGCAGCTCCACCATCAGAGCTACCAGGACCCTACATCGTTGAACAAAAACCAGAATCACCAACGCTACTAGTCTCCATGCCAGAGGTAACCAGTCTATACTCTGATCTATCTAGAAGTGCAGTTATTTGTAGATTCAATGGTTACTGGCCAAAATCAGATGCCCTGCACCAGTGGATCTATATAACATGGACTACAAACTGTGAAATTTACCTATGCCCCAAAGGGTATTTCATAGTTAGATTCAACTCAGAACAAGAACGAGACAGCATAATCAAACAGGGGCCTTGGTTCTGGGGCAGTGTTGGCCTCTTTCTCACACCCTGGTTTTCTAAATTCGACGCCAACACAATGAAAGTCTCTACGATGCCTGTGTGGGTAAGGCTACATGGCCTGCCTCTACACTTTTGGCATCAAAAAGTATTAGCTGCTATTGGGAATACTCTGGGGAAATACCTAAAGATGGATGAAGACAGAGCTATCAGGGGAATATTCACATTCGCCAGAATATGTGTAGAAGTGGATTTGAGTCAGGGTCTACCTGACCACATCACACTGAACTTCAATAATTCACAATGGATACAACAACTTGACTATGAGAACACAGCGTTCCGGTGCAGGGGATGCATGCAAATAGGGCACCTCCAATATGATTGCCCATCTGCTCGCAAGGACCCCAGGAGAAACAAGAAACAGCAGAAAAAGCCTAAAGGCTGGCAGCACACCGACCCATTGGAAGAAGAAGACATAAATGAGGAGCCTACAGAGACCCAGACAGAACCTGATTATCAAATGAGACAGACAAATACACAGGGAGAGAATGCCACAACTACTCACTTGGGGCCTCACTTAACAAGTCTGCAACAAGAGCCACAAATGGAAATAAGCGGCATCAAACGAACCCATGGATCAGAGGGCTCTGAATCTGACAAAGAACTACAACTGATCCCAATAGAAAATCAGCTAACCATTATTACTTCCACTCCCGACACTGGTGGTTGGCGACGTGTGGAGAAGAAGAAGGGAAGAAAAGTTTAGTCATGCTGGATCAGCTTTCATATTCTCATTTATTTTCTCTATTTCTGTAGCTTCCTGTCATTACAGGAACTGTCATCTACTATTTTGTGTTTTTATCTCTGTTTGCTGCCTGTCAATACAGGAACAGCCATCTGAATATGCCTCTGGCATCTACAAAATGTAATTTTACCAATTTGAATAAAATTACGACTTTTTTCTACGGGAAAAAAAAAAAAAAAATCACACTTGCATTCAAATGGAATCACCCTTGCTTATAAACAAAATTACACCTACAATAAAATCACACTATAAATGAATTTGCTTTAACAAAAAGAAAGATTAGCTCTGCAAATGAAAATCCTATCCATATCATTACAATGTAAAGTTATGCTTCTAATCTATGTTAACTCATACTCTGTCCATATGCACTATAAATCTCACTTCTCTTCAACGATAAAATGATTATATAAACTTGTTGCAAAACAATCTTAAACCTCTATCTAGCAATCAAAACTTACATTATTAAATGAACTGATAGAAATCTACAAGAAACATAAAATGAATTGCTAACTGTAAACAAAAGGAAAACCTTATTATCTCGAGGGGGCCCTCCTATGAGAAGCAGGTATCACTATAACGCTTTCACGAGATGATCAACCACACATTGAGATCGCACAACAAGAAAATGGAACGAAACAGAGTTTGTATAGCAAAACAGAGATTTTACAAATAAAATTCAAGTCTGTCCCAGCTATGTCGAGAGGCATATTTATAAAACCCTTACATAATAAATGTTTCAGAGCATTATTCCTATGTTAATCAACATTAACTATAATTAACTATAAAATATAAGATATTGTGATGTGCTCATGATTTGATATCAACACAACAAATCATGAGACGAAACATCTGCATCTTACTCACCTGATTCACCTTCTATGGTGGTTGACTTATCCTTTGACCGAGATGTTAGAGTGCCTTCTTTATCGATCCAGCTTCTGCAAATAGGAACAAATCGTTGTCCCAGCTAATTTCCAACTACCCATATGCCCTATTTCTCGACTGAAGCTCTGTAACCTATCGAACCTTGGACTTAGCTGCAAAAACATAAATTAGTTGCAGAATCATTGTAATTCAGTAGCTCAGGTAGATATTAAGTTAAATAATAAAGACAAATGATATTTATGAATTAGAAGATGATTATGTACCTGTCATGCTATCAACAGTGTACACTGATACCCAAATTGTAGTTATGAAGGTCAAAAAGGGAGGAATGAAGTGAAAAAGAGTTGTAAAAAAGAAGCAATTATGGGGTTCAACAAAGACCTTATTGGACGTGGTATTGAGGGACAAACAAGTGGAAAAATATAATATATTTTCTTCATTGGAGGATGTCAAGATGATGCTCAAGAATAATAGGTTCTGCATGGATAGGATTGACTCTCGTTTGGCGCATGTGGAGAGCCATATTGTCTGTGACTTGGAGGGTGGGAACCTAATGGATTCTCTTGGCTCCAGTGCGAGGGTTCCAACAAACATCTCATCTTCTGAAAATGACCAGCGAGCATGGATGGTGGGTGACGCAGTTTGGTGATATCCTGATGCTTCTATCTTAGTCTTATATAAGTTTCATGCTATCCCTTTGTTCTTCATATTATGATAATGTAGGTTGGTCATGGTTGTGCCTTCTATGTAATGGCTCTGGCACGTTTTATTTGGACTTAAGTTATATCCTTTATAAATTTTATTATCCAATAATGGTTGGATGCAACATCTATGCGTTTTGTGAATGGATATGGTGGTTTTGGGCCTGCTTCAGTGGGTTATTACCATATCTTTTGGCTATCTTTTTAGTTGTGTTAGGGACGGTCACAGCTCTCCAGTCTCCAATTGTCTATAAGTGTTCCAATTGCAATGTATTTTTTATATCTCATATGATTTTATAGGGGGGTGATTGTTTGTTTGTTAGTTGTAGATGATGACCCTATGTGGTAAATATTGTTTGTATTTGTGACTAGAATGTTTGGGCAAATAGGTAGGTTATCTCTGGCCTTTATCTATATGTACCTTGATCATGATTCTTTTGTGTTCATGGGTGCTAGTGGAAGTATGATGAGGCCCTCGATTATGAAATATGATATCTATGTAAGACTTTTTCCTGAGTAATATAAATTATTAATTCACGAATAAATAAATAAATAAAACTGTAGAATTTCCATGAACTTGATTTGCTGATAAGAACAATCTGAAGAACACTTTCTTTTCATACAAACACATAATTTCTCTACTAAACTTTGCAGTGGAATAGGAACAAAAATAAACACAATTCAAGACATATTTATTTTTTACTAGGGAACCCAACTCGGAAAAACCCTCTGCTTGATGAGAATTTCATTGATAGAAAAATGGCCAATAGATCTCTTACAATATAATTATTTCATTCTAAAAGACACACTTGTCTTTCCTGCTTGATCTAAGATTGAAACCTTTGCAAGACTATTGATCTTTGTTGCCCTATACTAACTTGTGCAGAAACTTCTCTTGCACACAGTCTTTCTCTCACAAGATCCACGCACAAACTCGTGCTTCCTATTGCTTGGTCTCACCAACTTGTGCTCACCAAAACAATGATTAAACTTGTGCCTTCATTCCTCGTTTTAAAGGCAATTCGCATGGTTAAAATTAGTGAATTTCTAATTAAGGAATGCTTTTGTGATTGATTGAGTTAGCATGAGCTAACTACTCATGCAACTCTACCTATTTCAATTCAACCACTTGAAACTCAATCCTTGTGTTTTTCCTCAATCAAGTCATACTAGAAAATCAAGAACTTGACTTTCAATTTCAACACATCAGTTAATTGCATCCTAACTCATCCTAATTTTTTAAGACTGATTCCTAAAGTATAGGAACTCGTCATAATTTATAGGGGATCTCCTAATTTTTAGGAACTCCAGTCATGCACAAGAAGGAACTCGTTATGGCTCCTATGATTAAGGCACAAATCAACGAACCTTTTCTTGCTAATATTTTCAACACTCCCTCTTAGCGAGGAAGGTGTTCCTCGAAGAACTCCATCCACCTGGATTTATCTTTATCTCTACCAAGTTCTCCATTGCTACAAATGATCCCTTTGAACTAGAAGACTTCCCTTTTTCTTATTTGGAACCCATTATGAAGACCTGTTCTTTCCCACCATGTTCTATAAGTCCATAATCTACCACTATCAATGATCATAATTCCTTTTGTGTTGCTGAACTTTGGCTCATTGATCTGCCCACTTGTCAATATTCTGGTTGCTCCATAATGTTGCTCCTAGGGAACACAAATTTGCATTTTATGTGGTGGTTAATTATGTTCACTGCTCTGACACCATGTAGAAAATCCACGAAATTCTGATCTCCTAATATGAGCAATCTGAAATATAATTTATTCTCATATAAATATAGAATTTATCTACTAAACTTTGCAGCAAAATAGGAACATAAATAAACATAATTCAAGAAACAATTTTTTTTACTAGGGAACCCAACTTGGAAAAACCCTCTGCTTGACGAGAATTTTATTGATAGAAAACCTAACCAATAAATCTCATATAAAATCATTTTTCCAGTCTAAAAGACACACTTGTCTTTATTGCTTGATCTAAGCTTGAAACCTTTGCAAGAATGTTGATCTATGTTGATCTCTACCAACTTGTGCACAAGCTTCTCTTTCACACTCTTCCTCTCACAAGCTCCATGCACACTCTTCCTCTCACAAGCTCCATGCACAAACTCGTGTTTCCTATTGCTTGGTCTCACCAACTCGTGCTCACTAAAACAATGATTAAACTTGTGTCTTCGTTTCTCTTTTTAAAGGCAATTTGAATGGTTCAAATGAATGAATTTCTAATTAAGGATTGCTTTTGTCATTTATTGAGTTAACATGATTTCACTGCGCATGCAACTCGTCCTTTTTTAAGTCAACCACTTGAAACTCAATCACTCCTATTTTTCCTCAATCAACTCACACTAGAAAATTAAGAAATTGACTTTCAATTTCAACACATTCCTAATTTTTAGCAATTGATTTCTAAATTATAGGAACTTGTCATAATTTATAGGGAATCTCCTAATTTTCAGGAACTTGAGTCATGCACAAGAATGAGCTCGTTTTGGCTCCTATAATTAAGGCACAAATCAAGGAACCATTTTCTCGCTAATATTTTCACAAAAACAAATTAAAAACTACATCAAATAAAATAAGGCACCTAATTTAACCCTAATGATACTTAGTGTGTTTAATCGTGAAATTTTGGATCTGTTATGTTTATCTTAAAGGGATATAAGAAATACACATTACGTCGAGAGTGAAATTAGATGTGTTCTTGTCTTGGGTTTAATATTCATTTCATAAAAATGCTAACTAGGTATGGGTATTTACGTAGTTTTGATATAATTTTTGTAATTAAGGATTTTTTTTGGGTATACATTTCGTGTATAATTGAGTTTTTAAATACATTTATTGGTAGTTTATTGTTATTTTAATTTAAAAATAATAATTTAATAACTTGGAAGTGGGTATTGAGTTAATATGTGTTGTGATTTTTTTTTTCAAAATATTTTTTTTGGGAAATTTCAAGTAGTTTTTTTCATTCCGAAGATGATATTCTATATACACTGACTAATGTAATTTTTGCAACCTAATTTAACAATGACATTGAGTGAGGCTCACAATATCTCGCAGAGGTAGCTAGTATAGGGACTTGACCATGAGCTCTGTTGCTTGTAATTCATAGTATTCAACAACTAGAGCTAACTCTTCAAGCTTAAAAATTCTGGAATATCTGATGAACTCTCAAGCACTGCCCCTCATTACCTAGGGTAACCCAAATTCTATAGAAGCTTAAAGCCTTGTCAACATGTCACAAGCAAGAGTAGGACCTAGGTGGCAAGGATAACAATCATTTCTACCAATCACCCAAGCTAGCTTTAATTGACAATGTTAATTTTTAGAATATATATCCTAGTAAACACTTAGGCACTTCCCCTCGTTTAAAGGATGATACCTAGAGTAAACCAAATTTTGCAAAAGCTTGAGACTTAGTCAACATAAATTTAGCAATCTATATAAAATTTGTGTGGGAAGGATAACATACATTCTTCCTAACTACTTGAGGTATACCTAATTGACGAAATTTATAGAATAAATATATTAGAAAGTCTCAGATACTTCCACTCATTCTAAGGATGGTACCCATAATAAACTTAATTTTGGAAATGCTCAAGGCTTTGTCAACATGTCATTAGCAAGAATAAAATATAGTTCGAAAGGATAACAATTATTCGTCGCACCTACTTGAGTTAAACCTAATTGAACATTGAAATTTGAACCACTTCTCAATTATTACATGTTATCCTTGTATAGGGGTCATGCTAATCTTTTGTGTTATTTCAATTTTATCTGAATGTCTCCAAAGAAACCAAAATTTTCATATAAAGAGAACCCCAAATACTTGTTTTCATCTTCTTCTTTTTTTGTAAGCAAGCGAGGAACTTTATATTAGCAAAATAGTTTACATACTATTACATTCATGAGGTCGCTAATAGACCTGGGGCGATAGTAATGCTGGGAGTAGAAGAGTTTGGACCATCTTCCAGCTAAAGGGAAACCGGATGATACCTTAGTGATATCATATGTACGATTGTGCATAGTCCATACATTGACTTCGTGTTATGTATCACAATCAATTTAATATATATCAAAGCCATAGATTCCTTCTACGATTTTTTTTCTTTGAAATACACCATCAAACTATGATCTTTGTCATATTCAGAAGTCTTAAATTCGATGTGTCAATGAACTCATCTCCAGTCCAATATGAATCCAATGCACTCCTCCATTCCATAATCAAGCAATGTGTCAGGCTATCCCGACACCAAGCTATCAGTCTAATGTGTTGCAGGAGTTATCCAAGTTTTAGCTTTGGTAAAAATGCGATGTTTGAAGGAATTATACCAATTATGGAGACATGCCATTGCTTCTTGTCATGTTTTAACAAAAATAAACCCATCTTTGATAGTACCACAGAACATTCAGAACTTATACTTCAACTTATGCAAGATCATACTTCCTCTTGAGCCCACAAATCATGTAGTTAACTCCCAAAATTAATTCATCAGCAACATCAACCACAGAGCTTGTTATCCTTTATGAGAGTTTGTTTCTTAGTCACAATGTTGTGACCCCCTTTGTTGAACATCATTATCTATACATAAATATATAGGGCTAGGGTTTTTTCCATGAATGTTCATTCATGATAGTCTTTAGGGTGTCATCATAAGTCTTAAATAATACTAGGGTATCATGGGCATCTTCAACAAGGCTAGGGCATCATTCATGCAAGTGTGTAGGGATTTATATTTTAGGATTCCTTAGGACCTTGCCTCAACTAGGACTTTTCCATGCACCTAGGGTTTGCATTGCATCAACCTTTCCAACATTTACGTTACGACCTCATATACATGGGAGTTGCTTTAATAATTTAGGACTAAGTTTTCTTGCACATTAGGATTTCAAGCATTATTAGCATATAAACTTTGGGTTTACACTTAGGATCCTAAGGTTTGCACCTAGGGTTTCATCTTTGGGTATGCTTCAACAATGCACCTAGGGTTTCATCTTTGGGTATGCTTCAACAATGCACCTAGGGTTTCCATCTTATTGAAATCAATGAAAAAATTACCCTACAATCTCCCCCTTTATCATTGATGGAAACACTCTCCCTCTTTTAGTATTCTCTCCCCCTTTGACATCAAATGGAAACTTATTCATAATTTTCTCCCCCTGTCATTGTGCTACTCCTTCTTGTCATCATATTACCCCTTCCTTTGTTATAAAGTTGCTCGCCCTAACAATATAATATTCTTCTTTCTAATAGGCAGAATCTTGGTGAGGCATAATTTTTTCCTATAATAGGAGGAATCTTGGTGAGGCATCATTTTTCTAGTATGCGTCTCCACAAGTCTTCATATTACCGAATAGTCTTCTTCAAGGTTACTCCATGAGCGCTTCAACAATGCATCAAGAGGTTAATGATTTCTCCAAGAATAACTCCAATATCAGCTTCCACAATTCTTCAACACTACTTCAAGGTGTCTTCAATAAGTTACTTCAATGTTCAGTCCAAGATCAGCTCAATCCTAATGGCTTCCAAAGACACTCCAATGAATCATTTAAGATGCCTCCAAAAATGTCACTCAAGTTTGCTTCAAAATTCCCACAAATCTACTCAAGGTAGCTTTAGAAGTTTGTCCTCAAATGATGCTTCAAGTGGTCTCTTAGAGATTCCTTCAATGGTTTTGAAATACACTGCCAATATTGTGAATCCAACAAAGATCTGCAACAAATCCAATATTGTGCGTTCAAAGGTCTGCAATAATCCCAACACTGTAAAATGATCTCAATACTGTGTCTGCAAGAAGGTTTCACTACAGGAAGAATTTGTCTTCAAAATGTGCCACGACAGATCCAAAAATTGTCACCGCAGGTTCAAAAGAAACTCAGGTTTGAATCATCACAGATCTAGTTTTATCTCCATAGGTTCAAAATGATAGACTTCACAGGTCCACAAATCCGAACTATACTCTCCATAGGTTCGTATGTTCTATATTCCTCATATCTGAATACAATATTAAGACTCAAATAATTTCCACAGGTCCAAATGTATGTGTTCTCCATAGGTCGAATGTAGACTACTTCCACAGGATCGCAAAGGAGCATTTTCCTTGAAACTTTCTCTTCATTGGGCCGAAGAACTCCACAAATGTCTCCACAGGGATATAACACAGACAATTCATAATATTTTCCCAAAAACTAGTTACAGGTCTCCAATCTGATTCGTTGAAAGAAGCTTCAATAGATTCGTCCAACCAAACTCTGTTTGTTCTAGTTCACGAGTTGTGAACTTCAGTTCTACAGTTGATCTTATTCACTAAACCGTGGATCATCCTTGACCAAATTTCCGTTGCTTATATTTATACTTATTCGCAGGCTCTGAACAATTGTGACTTACGGAGACCCGACATAACCAATTTGGAGCTGACCTGTATTAAGAATTTATATTTTTCGACCTGTGGTTTTTCCAGCCTTGACTTCATATGCTTCCTTTGACTTCGTGTTATTTATCAGAGTCAATTTAATATATATCAAAGCCAGAGACACCTTCTATGAATTTTCTCTTTGAAATGCACCTTCAAACTATGATCTTTGTCATATTCTAAAGTCTTAAATTCGACGTGTCAATGAATTCATCTCCAGTCCAATACGAAGCCATCACACTCGTCCATTCCACAATCAAGCAATGTGTTAGGCTATCTCAATACCAAACTACTGGTCTGATGTGTCGTAGGAGTTATCCAAGTTTTAGCTTTAGTAAGAATGCAATGTTTGAAGCCCCAAGGGTTAGCTCAATTGGTCGAGTCCCTGTTGGTTAAGTGCCTTGCCAATTGGGAGGTAACAGGGTCAATTCTCGTTGACACCCTTGGGGTTAGACCCTGATAGTTTGGTTAGCGGGATTTGATTCCCTTCGGGTTGATTTGCCCAAATTTTCCTATGTGAAAAAAAAAATGTGATGTTTGAAGGAATTATATCGATTGTGGAGACATGCCATCCCTTATCATATGTTTTTAACAAAAATAAACCCATCTTTGACAATACCATAGAACATTCATAACTTAGACTTCAACTTATGCAAGATCGTACTTCCTCTTGATCCCACAAATCATGTAATTAAATTCCAGAATTAATCCATCAACAACAACCATCAACCATTGACTTGATCTTCAACGACAAAGTTTGTCATTCTTTATGAGAGTTCATTTCCTAGTCACAATGTTGTGACTCCCTTTGTTGAACAACACTATCAATACATAAATATCTAGGGCTAGAGATTTTTCCATGATCCGAATGGAAAATGGCATCAACCCATGGTATTCATCCACCCATATTATTCATTAACCCATGGAATTTACCCATGGTATTGTAAATGGCATCCGCCCGTGGTATTGTAAAATCCACCCATGGTATTCATTCACCCATGGAATTGACCCGTGGTATTGTAACTGAAAAATACTATAAGTAACAAGTCACATTTTGTAAAAGGACAGATTGTCCAGCACAATGTAGCCTTTGCAGTTCAGAGGCATGTAGCCACCACATCTCTTCTCAGAAATAAGCTACCATCGCCCTAGCTGGTTTATTTTCATTACTATTTTAAATAAAAGTTTCTTTGTGGTTTTTGTTTATTGGGCATTCTCCTCTTTATTTTTCTTCTGGCAATTTCAATTTTTTTCAGATCTTGGGGTCTTTCCCCCAAGATCCATTTCAATCTTTTAGATCTTGGGGGCCTCCCCTCAAGATCTGGATCACTGGTATCAGAGCGGTCTTCTTTTTCTCTTTTTTTCTTTGCGTGTCCCCAACGAGGTCGGGATATAAGGAGTTAGGGCTTGAACTGGTCGAACTCTTGCAAGACCAACCTCGCAAATCCCGACGGCCTCCCATGGCAGATGAGAAGAAAGACGAGGGGGCAGGAGATCCTATCAAAATCTTGCTCGAAGAAGCCCTCGAGCGACAACGGAACGTGATGATGGACAACTTTGCCCAGATTCTTCAGCGGCTACCCAGAGGCGACGCATCAGCTTCCAGCAGCTACTCTGGAAACGCCACGCCATTTAAGGTACAAGTTAATTTTGAAATCCCCATATTCGAGGGTCAAATAGACGCAGATGCCGTAGATAAATGGTTAAATCTGCTAGAGGGTTATTTTTCTGTTCATGAATTTTCAAATCGGGAAAAGATTGTTTTCGCTCTTCTCAAAGCAGCCCCCCACGTCAAGCACTGGTGGGAAACCTACTGCGAGCAGAATGATGAAAGTATAGGCTCACTATTTTCAGCCACACCCACTTGGAATGACTTCCGGGATGCCATCAAGGAGCAGTGCTACCCTGTCAAAAGCTATGAGGACAAATACATCAAATGGACCACACTGCGGCAGGGACGAGACCAAGATGTGCCAGAGTTCACAAACATTTTTCATACCCTTCGCACATAGTTGGGTATCAAAGATTCTGAGTTGGATCTGGCACTAAAATACCGCGGCTGCCTGCACAGATACATCCAGGAAGAGATAGAGTTCTTGAACATCTCCTCACTCGGCACAGCATACCGATATGCTGTCAAAATTGAGCAAAAATTCAAACAGAAAAAGCGAGACTTTGGATCTGCGAATCCGAAGCCCAAAGGACAAATCCAAGGCGGGGTGACCCAAGACAACCCATCGAAGCCGCAAGAAAAGAACAACACCACGAAGCCAAAGAAGGAAACAGGAAAGTGGTGTGAGTTCCACAAGAGTCCCACTCATAACACAAGTGAGTGTCGGACCAAGCAGTCGTTGGTGGCCGAGTTGAAGGCTTCCGAATCAGATGCATGTTCTGACCCTGAGCCATAACCCGACAAGGGAAATGGAAAAGGGAAGCAGATCATTGATGCGGACCCTAGCGCCACTGTTGCCACTGCCAAGATCCAGAAAAATGAGCCTGAAAATCCAGAGGAGGGGGAGCGTCTTTTCCACTCACAGATGTGGGTGAAGGGTTCGCCGCTGCAATTCATTGTTGACAGTGATAGCCAAAAGAACCTTATTTCAGCAGAGGTCGTGAAGCGGTTGGGCCTACCGACTACACCACACCCGCAGTCGTACAGTATCGGGTGGCTTCATGAAGGACGAGATCTCAAAGTTCGCCAGCAGTGCCGCCTTCCCTACAGCATCAAGCCCTTCACAGACGAGGTATTGTGTGATGTTACACCTCTGGATGTTTGTGATGTATTACTAGGCCAACCATACTTGTGGAGGCGACATGCTGTGTATGAGTCAAGGCCTCGTGCTGTCATTATTTCTTTGAATAATTCATTATATAGGATACCGGAGGTAGCCCTACCTACCGCCACATCTTTGATCACTGTTAAGAAAGGCAGCAAGCTCATCTCCCAGACCAGGAAATTCATCTGTATGGTTCACTCCCAAAGTAAGGGGAAGATTGTCATCACATCCATGACCCCCGCGAAGGGTTCCTCCATGCAGCAGCAGCAACAAAGGGATACAGTCATGACAAGACATAGGAACAACTTCTCCTCACCCACAAGGGTACCACACAAGTTTCAGGTGGGCGACAAAGTTTGGTTACATCTGTAGAGAGAACGCCTTACCAGAACCCATCAGAAACTCAGGCAACTCCGACATGGTCCTTACACCAGTACCAAGGCTACAGGCAACAATGCTTTGAAGCACAACATTCCTCCATTCCTTGGCTTGCACCAAGTGTTCAATGTGGACCGTCGTCGACCATGCTTCCCACCATTTCTGAACACATCAGAGATTGCAGAACAACTCACCAGAGACCCAGCTCAGCAGAAGCTTCCTCATCTCAAGGAGGAACTCAATGCAATGGGGACCATTGCTTCCTAAGGGGGGAGGAATGATCCAGGTGGATGTTGGTGACCACCCACCTATCCCATTTGGACCCCCACAACTGTCTCTTTCAGCTTTTTCAGTTTCCTAAATTGTAGCACAGTTTACTATTTTTAGCAGTTTTTCGGGTCCTGAACTTCCGGAGCCGTTTTGAGGCCCTAAACGACGTTTTTTAGAAAATCTAGGGCCCATCTTGCCTCCCAAAGTGGTAGTGCTCGGATAGATCTTTCTAACGAGCTATTGTACGTGTCAAACGGAGATCGTATGCCAAAGTTACGACCCCGGGAAATTGATGTACCAATTTACCCAAACGGGGCCCACAAGTTGGCGTTTCATCTTCTAGGGTTAGGTTTCGGGATGTGAAAGGTTTTCCATTGTTTCTCAACAATAAATAGGCCTTCGAGCCTCATTGTAACACAGTTGAGAGGCATGTAGCCACCACATCTCTTCTCAGAGATAAGCTACCATCGCCCTAGCTAGTTTATTTCCATTACTGTTTGTAAGCATATTTCAGTATTTTACATTAATGAAATGAAGTATTATTTCTGCTGCATATCTGTGTTTATGGTTACCTCTGTAATTTGTTGCATTCCTGTTTAAATCCGGATCAATGGTATCATAGCAGGTTATGATTCCATGGAAACAAGGGTTTGATGCATATCTCAGTTTCAAATTTTGCAGCAATATTCAACAAACTCCAGGCATGTGCTACAACCTCCACAGAGCACTTTCTTGGGTCAAGCAGGGAGAATTTTTCTTTTTTCATTTTTTTGCAGGAATTTTTTTGGGCGGCGACTTTGCAGATCAGATCTGAAACATTTTGTACAAATTTTACAAAAACAAATACCATATCTGGATTCCTCTCGAAAAATCACCCAATTTCAAAAAAAAAATGGGTCGAATTGGAGTTTGGATGTGGGAGATATCTCTGATTTAAAATCAGCGATTTTATCAGAATTTTTGTGACGGCGGAACTGTTGCAGCGCAAATCTGAGATCTCAGAGTGTCCAGATAAGGATTTCCAACTCATGGGAAGATGCAAAATGATCCTTCTGCTTCCAAAAATAGGTTATAATAAATATTCTGAGTTATATTGGCCGAGTTATGTCCATTTTAATTCTGGAGCAGCATTCGGCTTGGGTTATTTGGAGATGTGCCCTCCCACCCCAGGCTATGTAGGCACCTGCTACTTCTTCAGCAACCAACATCATGGTTATGGGTCAACCGCATAAAATCCTTGTCATTGAAGTCCATTTGCTAGGCCGCACACTGTCAGAATCACAGTTGGTCACAAGCATTACAGGGTATCTCTATCCTCAGATCTTCGTTTATCAGGGTTTTGGGTTAACCACATAAAACCCTTATCTTGAGTGGCTCTTCATATTCAACAAAGGCTTCACAGGAGGGAACTTTACGCAATGGGGACCATTGCTTCTTAAGGAGGGAGGAATGATCCGAATGGAAAATGGCATCAACCCATGGTATTCATCCACCCATATTATTCATTAACCCATGGAATTTACCCATGGTATTGTAAATGGCATCCGCCCGTGGTATTGTAAAATCCACCCATGGTATTCATTCACCCATGGAATTGACCCGTGGTATTGTAACTGAAAAATACTATAAGTAACAAGTCACATTTTGTAAAAGGACAGATTGTCCAGCACAATGTAGCCTTTGCAGTTCAGAGGCATGTAGCCACCACATCTCTTCTCAGAGATAAGCTACCATCGCCCTAGTTGGTTTATTTTCATTACTATTTTAAATAAAAGTTTCTTTGTGGTTTTTGTTTATTGGGCATTCTCCTCTTTATTTTTCTTCTGGCAATTTCAATTTTTTTCAAATCTTGGGGTCTTTCCCCCAAGATCCATTTCAATCTTTTAGATCTTGGGGGCCTCCCCTCAAGATCTGGATCATTCCATGCTTAAACAAGGGCTTTTCCCCTGAGTGCTCATTCATGACAGTCTTTAGAGTGTCATCATAAGTTTTGAATAATACTAGGGTATCATGGCCATATTCAACAAGGCTAGGGCATCATTCATGCAAGTGCGTAGGGCTTCATATTTTAGGGATCATTGGGACATTGCTTCAACTAGGACTTTTCCATGCACCTAGGATTTGCATCACATCAACCTTTCTAGGGTTTATGCTAGGACATTATATACATGGGAGTTACTTCAATAATTTAGGGTTAGTGTTTCTTGCACATTAGGGTTTCATGCACTATTATCATATAGACTTTGGGTTTACACTTAGGATCTTAGGGTTTCATCTTAGGGTATGCTTCAACAATGGACCTAGGGTTGTCATCTTATTGACATCAATGACAAATTTACCCAACAAGAATGAGACAGGGGAGGGTCATGAAACCAATGAATTAGCCCAGTTCAAGGGGGGAGGCACGCAAAATGGATGGAGCATGAGAGAGAAGTACTGAGAGATCACAAGGTGGATGCAGAGCGATAGAGTTGGATGGTTCGAGGGTGTTGTCATAGTTTTTGAACTGAGAGTATTGAATGTGCATGAACACCACTTGTTGCTTGCCTTCATATCTGAATTTAATGCCTCTACTGTGAGGACGTTGTTTTCGGTGTGCCACCCGAATCTAGGAAACACTTTTCTTCATCTTAAAAATGAAACCTAATATATATATCTATATATATATATATATATATATATATATATTTAATTTAACTTAACCCACGAGGTATAGAGTATATAGTGATGGGGTGTATTGTTAAGCACTATGTCATGTGAATGTCACCAGTTTGAAATTCTGTGGGCAAAAATCAAGCCATGTTAATGGCTAGCGTGGCCTAGGGCAAGTGCGATCCCCGCTTGATTTTGACGGCTTAGATGCCCCTGGGTTGTTTCAAATAAATATATCATTTGGTAAGAGCAATGCATATAATAAGTATTTTTAATCTCTAGTATAATATAATATGGAAGGTGAAATTTAAACTTCACTTATTAATTATACAATGTGAAATTTAAACTTCACTTATTAATTATAAAATGTTTTAAATAAATATATTATTTGGTAATAGGAGCACATATGACATACAAAGTGTTTGCGTAAATATATCTACTAACACAACCATATAAATTAAATCATTGGTAAATGTCAATAGACATCAATTTATAATAAACATCAAAACACTTACTTCATGATATATGTCAGGTTGCTAAAATTAAAAAATTCATATAAATTAACTAAATTATAACTCATTTCATATGAAACTTGTTCATATGACATTTTTTTAAAATTAATCAATTTAATTAAAAAATAAAAATGGGCATAACTACTTTGGATATAAATCTCAACTTTTGATTTCTGAATACAATTAAGAATATTCTAGAATTTCTATGGAGGTGAAATCCCTACCATCCAATTAATAATTCTCGATAATTAAATTAAAATTCCCAAAATCCTATTACAGATTAAACATGCCTATATGTCTATACAAGTATGTGTTAGTGAGAAGCTAAGTCACCTAGTTCATGTTCATATTTGATGACTTTTAAGTTCGATAAAAAAATTGTAGTAAAAATTTTGGGGATGAAATTCAGCATTAAGTTCAACACATTACAAAATTTGAAAAATATATAAAATAAAATTCAATATTCTTCTTAAATGCATGATAGAAATATCACTTGCAATTCATCTGATTTTAATAATAATTTTGTAAAATTTTAAGTACTTCAAACTAAAGTAATTTGTTATAAAACTACAATGAATATCCAATAGTGTCATTATATAGGGGTGTGAGGAGGGGGAGGGATTCTTATTAATCTTGATGAAATAACTAAAGCAAAGTTATGATGGAGACTAGAAAGAAGTTATAATAACCAAGCTGAGATGTATGGGCTCTTGCAAGGTTTATTCATCGCCAAAGACACGGATGTGGAAGACATAATCATCTTTGGAGACTCGTTGATTACGATTCAATATCTTAACAATGAAAATAATAAAAAGGACAACTCTCTTTCAAAGGTGCTTAAGAGAATCAGAAGTCTAATGGCAAGTCTTCACTCTAGGAACTCTTATCACATCCTCAAAAGCAACAACATGGAAGAAGATATGATGGCAAACTAGACTTGCTCTCTGGAAGAAGTTGAGCTGGTGATCAATGATCAAAGGAACATGTGCCCAATCCCCTAATTGAATTCATGTATTTGAATATAAGGAACTCCCTTATGTTCTTTTTATATTGGAATATGGCTAGAATAAAAAGAATTATCATTATATTCTTCCTCCCCATATATTTCCACTCCCTATCATACCCCACTCCTTCCAATCATTGCAATCATTCCCGTTTGGATTATATGAAGTACTTTGATTCCCTTTGGAAACGTTTCATGGTACAAGTCTTAGCATCATGTAATGGTATTTCTTTCAGTTTTGCATGCTCGAAACATTAGTATTCACCTGCTCTAACATTGGAATTTCCCTTCAATCAGTTTAATGATGAATTTTCTCGAATGATACACTAGAAAATTTAATGTTGCAGTTATGGAGTTCGTGTGGAATGATAGGCGTTATTATGTTAAATCGGAAGGAGTTCTTATTTCTAAGTTACTCTATCATAGGATTCTTCTTCCAAGGGGGTCTTCTTCCCAAGCGGTCTCGAATTGGTTTATGGTTCGGCTCAGTGATTCAATTGTGGCATCCAAGCAATCTTCCTTGTGACAACTCTATGAAGAGCTCCATTTTAGGCTTCAATTGTTCAGCTAGGCAACATTTCAATGGGCAAGGCATTTCAACTCGTGGGCTTTCTAGAACTCTAGACTAGCTGGCTCGGAGGTCAAGAGGCCTGGTCCGGGATAGAATTGCAGTGTGAGATTAAGTTTAATACGAGCCACATCTCAAGAAGGTATTGTTGAATTTCTAGTTTATAACTTTGTTCTTTGCTTCAATTTGGGTCTGAATAGAAATACCAGGGATCTAGGCCTCTCCTTTGGCCTTGGGGTTGTTTATTGACATGTTATAAATGAGACTGTGACTACACTGGTTATTTCAGCACCTTGGATGTCTCCTCCTTTGGGAAATTTCCACAGGTCCATGTGTTTGGCGAGGTGGCGCCACCCTTGGTCCACTTTCAATCCATGCGTGCTTTTTCATGGTAGTAGTTCCCTGGTTCATAATTTAATGACAAAGCATATTAGAATTCGCAGGTCTCTCTCCAACATAAGTCTAGAAAGTCTGACAAGGTCACTGGAGCCATATTAGAATTCGCAGGTCTCTCTCCAACATAAGTCTAGAAAGTCTGACAAGGTCACTGGAGGCATATTAGAATTTGCAGGTCTCTCTCCAACATAAGTCTAGAAAGTCTGACAAGGTCACTGGAGCCGTCACATATCCCCTTACATCAGAACTGTCTAATGGACATAGATTCGAACTTTGAGTTGTCTTCAGCGAGTAGCCCACGCTCTCACTGTTTGTCTTCTCATTAAGCTCTACATAGAGCAAATTATGATATTCAAGTAAAAATTTGCGAAATGTCTCATGCTCAGATTGATCTTACAGATAAGATCTTATCTCTTCAATTTCAGCTTTCTTAGTTGATTGATGAAGTTGATGCTCTCAGGAGCATGGTTATGGACCTCAAATTAAGCAAAGAATCCCAGGAAACTACAGAAGAACACGAAGAGGATACAAGCCATCATGAAATCGATCTCAACAAGCTAGCTACAGACAGTTACTAGTACCTCCAGCAAGCTCGTTCAATGGATTTTGGCCTTTTTTGTAAGCATGCAGTCTGAGATAATTTTATGTTGGGCATATGTAATTTCTCTAGTGTGGCCATGCAATTTTTATAATTGTATGCTCGGTTATTCATATGGTCAGGTATTTTTGCATTCATGAAATCATGATTTCAGTCTAAGTGTTGTTATCTCTTCTAGCCTTTTGTGTAGATCGCCAAACATGTATGAGTCTTTTGGTCAAATCTAAACTTTGAAAATCTAATCCCATGTATTTTATTGCTATCAGACATAGATTTCTATCAATATTACTAATTTTTGTTCAATAATTTTTTTGTAATTATATAATAAAATAATTAATTTATTATTTAAATATTTGAAAAGCAATAAAAACATATTAATTAATTTAATTTATATAATGTATATAATACATCATTTAAACTATATTTAAATAGATAATTATAATTTAAACTAAAAATCTAAGAAACTTGAAAAGTCTTTAACTAAATGTGAGTTAATAAATATATTCATCATTATTGGGTTGAACACGAGTTGATTAATTAATTAATTTATGTCCTGAACCATTATTGTTATTGGCATTTGTCAAAAACAAAAATATAAAAGAGCACGCTCGAGTATGAGTGTTATGGGAAGAGATAACGTGACAAAGATGCATAAAATGTTTGTGTTTTTGTTGATTTATTTGTTATTTTTGTTGTTATGAATATATATTACTTTAGATCTATTTTAATTGTGGATCTATCAAGTGTGGAGAGAGATCAAATTTATT
This sequence comes from Pinus tabuliformis, assembly GCA_031772625.1. Classification (NCBI taxonomy): domain Eukaryota; kingdom Viridiplantae; phylum Streptophyta; class Pinopsida; order Pinales; family Pinaceae; genus Pinus; species Pinus tabuliformis. Next base: position 430,123,892 of record CM062814.1, on the reverse strand, counting down.
TTCATTCTAAAAGAAGTCTGTATCTCTAGAGATTTGACTTAATTTCTCCCTTTTAAATAAGTTATATTCCACATGAACACCATGGTTGAATACCATGAAGTTATTCTTATTTTAACTTTATTCTTTTTATTTTATTTTGACCCATTAAAAATGTTTTCATGTAGAGCTATTTTTATTTTTATTTTATTTTCACTTAGTTAAAATGTTTACATTATGTTACACATCTCTACCATATTTTAATTTTTAATTCTATTTTTATTTTGATCGAGTCAAAATGTTTACATTATGTTACATTGCATTACATATCTCTGTCATATTGGGTTGGAGAGCGCCTTGTTGGAAAATGTAAATAGGTTCGGTCTTCGTTTAATGTATTTGAGTCATCTTATAATATACTTGTCAAAAGAATAAAATAAAGAATTATTATTATTATTATTGTGACTTATTAAAGCACGGGCTTCATGCTTAGGTCACCATGTTTTAGGTCAAAGTCCCCATTGAGGACTTCTAGGATTTATTCAGAGTTAATAGAGTCATTGTATTTTTAAAGAGACCCTTCTTTGGTTTTTGAATTATGTAACAAGGTTAAGTATTGAGTCAAATATGATTTATGTATCCTCCACACCAAGTCGGCGAAGAGATCAAGTCGGCCTAAGAAACCTATTCGACCTCACATGGAGCCTATAAATACAAGCACATTGAATTCATTTGGAACACACTCTCTCGCAAGAAGTTTGATATCTCTTGTAGCTGGAAAAAGTGCAAAGTCCATTGTTGGGCAGTCGAAAGAAGTGCGAGTTTGGGGAAGTCTAAGGAGAGGAAGAAAATCAAACTTTTGGTGCCTCTCTCTCTTTGTTCCATGCCCTAGATTGGGAGATCGAAGTCTTCCAAGTTTCATTGTTGTCGGAAGTTGCCAGTTGCCAAAAGTTGCTGCCTAGTCGAAGTTGTTGGAAAGGGTTCGAAATTATGGGAGGTTGACTTGGTGTGGAGGGAAGGTTTGGTCTTGGTCTAGGGTGAAAAGTCTCAAATAATACTACTGAAAGGAAGAATTCCTTGATTGGTTTTTCCCCTCGAGGGGGGTTTCCCTTGGCATAGTGCCTACTTCTGGTGTTTATTGTTTTATGTGTTGTTATTTTGGTAATTGCTTGATGAACTAAAAGTAAAGAAGATATAAAGAATCATAATAACAAGAAACATCACAAGTAATTCTCAAGAATAAGAAAATATTTTTGCCTTTCTAATTTTCTAATATGGTATTAGAGCTTTGGTGAAAAAAGAAGAAAAAGGCAGTCTCAAGCACTTGATCATGGAACCATTCAAAAGGATTATCTCAGGGGAGGAATCTACTATATTAAAGGAAGATGTCTAACACAATCAAGGGAGAAAACAAACTTGAAGGAGCCTCAAACTACAGGTCCTGGAAGAAGAGGATTGACCTCATCCTTGAAAAGAACAAGATACTATACTTGGTCAAAGGAAAAGTAAAGAAGCCTATAGAGGATTCCAGTGATGATGACAAAGTAAAATTTAGGGAACTAGAATTGGTGGCCATGACTTTGATGGTAGAAGGAATAAAGGACAACCTTGTCCCTTTCATAGCTAACATCGACCATGCTCAGGAAATATATGAAGTCGTGTCAAAGTTATTTACTATTAAGAACATTGGTCAAATAGCATGTTTGAAGAATGAGCTAAGGACCACAAAGATGACTCAAGAAGACATAGTGGCATCCTTCTTTGTGAAGATAGCAAGAAACAGGGATAATCTTTTGGCCACTAATGAAATTATTCCAAACAAAGAACTCGTGATCACTAACCTATTAGGATTTCCACCTATTTGAGGTGCATTTGCTGCAAGACTTAACAGTTGGAAGGTAGCTCCAACCTTTGAAGAACTATGGACTGCCTGGAGTCGAGAATAATTAAGGATCTCATAAGCTTCCAATCCTAAAGGAGTATCAAATGCCTACATTGCTCAACATAAAGGAAAGAAATCGAAAGGACCAAGGAAGAAATTTGACATGTTTAAGGTCAAATGCTATCAATGTCATAGGAAAGGTCATTTATAGGAGTGACTGTCCCGACAATCCAAGAAACAAGAAGAGAGAAAGTGATCAAGCCAACTTTGTTAAAGAAGGAGACCCAAAGAAAGTCAAGCCTAAAGAATCTGACATTAGTGACTTACACTACTAAGTCCTTTGCTTGTAGCTTTAGATATCTTGTTTTATATGATTTAGAATTTATAAATTTTTAACATATTTTGGAAAACACATTTTTATTGTTTTTATAAGTTTGTAGGTATCCCTCAAGCTTTGGAGGGAACCCCCAACAACTCCCAAAGATAAGTGTCTCATTCCCTTTCAGTTTTTGGTTTCATGTACTCATTTATTTTTTATTATATTAAATACTAATCATCATTCTCCCTCTAGTGTCTTGATTAGGAAAACATCTGTTATTTCTCAAGGAGTATGAAAGAGGAAATCTCAAGATAAGGTTTATCAAGAATTAAAGGTACGCCTTAAACTACAAAAACATTGACTTCTTTAGTAAATGTTTATTCATTTGACAATATGTTACTAACATTGTTGTGTCTAGCTATATTGAATCATATCGATTCTTGTTTTGGGTGATTCATCACTTGATAAATCTACCCACCCCACTCATATTCTTAACTGGTTTTGTAGAACCCTAGACAAGTTCTAGAAAATATTAACTTAAGGGTATGAAAATGTGAATGGTCGAGAAAATGATATTTGGAGTTTTTGTGGACAATTTCATGATTGGGATTTTGTTATGATCAGGAAAACCTAACTTAGGGTTAAATTATAAGGTCTAAAATCACGAACATTTGAAGTAATTTTTGGGTTTGCTATGTTTCTATGTTGAAACCCTAACTCATTAGGGTTTAGTGGAATATGTAAGAAAGAACCTTATAATGTCTTAGAAATGATTTCCTTGGTATGTGTTTATCTGATCAAACTCGTTGTATAACTCTTTTTGATATCTTGTGAAGCTGGGTTTGACTAACACATGATATGAAATACCTTTGCATGATGATGAAACCCTAGGTATTTATAGATATGTCCTTTTGGTCAAAACCCTAGCTTGGTCTAGGTTAGTGTATGTCTAATGTATTAATGTTGTCATACATATGATATGCTTATGTATGATTATGAATTCCTAGATATGTGTGTTGACCTAGTTATTGATGGTCCTTGTCTAAGATTCTAGGATGATGTTATTTGTAAATTTAGGTTTTTGCAACTAAACCCTAGTAGGAATTAAATTCTCTAGTATGTGTGATATAAGAATTTGAGATCTATTTATATAATGATTGTTGAGATTGTGAAAATGAAATTATAGGGTTATGGAGTTGAACCTTAGTAGAAGTAAAATCTCTAATGACAATATGATGATTTTAGATTTTTGTAAGATTGTTGAAATTTGAGTTGAGATTGATGGTTGATTGAAAATCTAGGGTTTGCAACTAACCCTAGTGGAAGCTGGTCATGTTAATGACTAAGTTGTGATTGAATTTGATTGATTCTTTTGTATGAAATCTAGGATTTGTATGAAACCCTAGTGGAAAGTCTAACATATGAATTACAAAAGTTGTTAGATGCCTTGTAGATCATTATTTGTTTGAATTTCTTGTAGGGTTTTCTATATGTTGAGTAAGGTATGTTACACATTTGAAAGAAACATTGAAACCCTAGATGGAATGAAAGATGTTGTGAAGTAGTGTAGGGTTTATGAAAAAATCCCTAGCAAGATGTTGAAGAGTATTTATCTCTTGTTTTGGTATCTAATATATGTAAGGTTGAAATGCTTCCGTGATTCTGATATGGCTAACTTCATTCTTCTATAGTTTTGGTTGTACTTGCTATCTAGTTTGTGCAGGTACACAATCTTCAATATGGTGAAGATGTCCGTTGACGTGATAAGCATGATTAGGTTGATGATAACTTTGATCAAATGGTTGGAATATATGAAAGATTCTCCGATGACAAAAAGAAGAAGTTGATCTCCCTGAGGAAGCCTGAATAAAAGAGATTTCCCTAAGATTAAGAGGGAGTTTGGATAAAGAGATGCTCCCTCGTTGAGAGGGAGGGCATATCTTGGTTTTGATTGAAGAATGAATTTCGAAGGATATGTTGTTGCATGAGAATTAGGAAAGGAAAGTGTATGATTAAGGAATATTCTATCAGATATTTGGTTGATAGTCCTACTATGAAATGATGAGAAGCAACATCTAGACCTCAGATGTTTGTATTTGATTATGTACATATGAAAGTATATTATTGATTGGGGTTGTGTTTGTGCATGTGAATCTCTTGAAGGATTTAATAGCATGTTGATTTGATTAGGAGAGATTGGTCATCCTTGATCTTCTGGATCAAGGGTGTTGAGGCTTTGTGAGTGAAGCATTGCCCGGGAGGACATCTGGATGGCAATTTGTGTTGATGTCTAGGTCTCGAAGTTGGAAAAAGTGGTGTTAATTATAGAGCTCTGTTTTGATACACACCTGGATCTTTAGGTTGATGGTTAGCAAGTAAGCCTGATGGTACCTAGAGAGGTTGAAATCTTGAGTCCATCTTAGTCCCACTCGAATAGATTTCCCTGGTCAGGAATCTAGTCCATGGCATTGTGGTGCCTAAATTGTTGAGACACCAATGGATAGGTTACCTTGGTCAGGAATTTAGTCCATGGCATTGCGGTGCCTAAAGTTATTCATTGTTCATATAGTTTGAGATCTTCCATTGTACTTGTATATGATGAATACCTCCCTAGTTAAGAGGGAGTGTTGGAAAATGTAAATAGGTTCGGTCTTCATTTAATGTATTTGATTCATCTTGTAATGTACTTGTCAAAAGAATAAATAAAATAATTTTTATTATTAGTATTGTGACTTATTAAAGCATGGGTTTCATGCTTGGGTCACCATGTTTTAGGTCAAATTCCCCATTGAGGACTTCTAAGATTTATTATGAGTCAATAGAATCATTGTACTTTTAAAGAGACTCTTCTTGGACTTTTGAATCATGTAAAAATGTTAAGTATTGAGTCAAATATGATTTATGTATCCTCCACACCAAGTCGGCCTAGAAGAGATCAAGTCGGCCTAAGGACCCTATTCGACCTCACATGGAATCTATAAATACAAGCACATTGAATTCATTTGGAACACACTCCCTCACAAGAAGTTTGATATCTCTTGTAGATGGGAAAAGTGCAAAGTTGTTGTCAGGAAGTCGAAGGAAGTGCGAGTTTGGGGAAGTCTAAGGAGAGGAAGAAAATCAAACTTTTGGTGCCTCTCTCTCTTTGTTTCATGCCCTAGATTGGGAGATCGAAGTCTTCTAATTTTCATTGTTGTCGAAAGCTGCCAATTGCTGGAAGCTACTACCTAGTCGAAGTTGTTGGAAAGGGGTCGAAATTCTGGGAGGCTAACTTGGTGTGGAGGGAAGGTTTGGTCTTGGTCTAGGGTGAAGAGTCTTAAAGAATAATATTGAAAGGAATAATTTCTTGACTAAGTTTTCCCCTCGAGGGGTTTTTTTCCCCTCGCATAGTGCCTACATCTAGTGTCTATTGTTTTATGTGTTGTTGCTTTGGTAATTGCTTGATGAACTAAAAGCAAAGAAGATATAAAGAATCGTAATAACAAGAAACATCACAAGTAATTATCAAGAATAAGAAAATATTTATGCCCTTCTAATTTTCTAACATGCCTCTCGGTGAAATAATTATTATAAAGAAAAAAGGAGTAATTGTTAAAGTAGATTGACAAATATTTAACACATCCACAAAGTAGAAACCACCATGTCTCTCGTCACAACCATTGACTGCAATTGCACATAATATACATGATTTTGTGCCATCCATGCCGACTAACTTCGGTTAAGGAGAAAAATATTGTTGGTGAATCGAAACCGCAAATAATTATTATGAAAAGAAAGGACAACTTCCTCACCACCTATGCGTGGCTCAAATTAATCCAATTCAACTCACAATTTCCAAATTCTTCAACAAGAGTTTCATAGTTTTTTCCACATTCAAGTATAGCTTTAAATACAGATTGAGTTTTGCAGCAAACTCAATCAAATATATTCAAATTTGGATTAGGTTCAATGACTTTCGAACTTGGAGGATAATATTCGTTGAATCTAGTGACTTAGCTGAATAATATTATGTAACAATGTGCTTCATTCCATTGTTATAACTACTTTAATTCAACCACTATTAATATGTTTATTACATTGATTGGCATGGTCTATTTTGGAATAAGCCTTTGAGAATTTCCATTCTTAAAAAAGATATTATGGATGGTTTGGATTTAATAATATAATAATATTATTCATTGTATAAACAATCTAATAGATGAAATGAAGGTTTCCAAACATTTTTTTTTCTTTTCACCTCCACCCTTGTGCTGACATTACAATTTCTTAGCGTTACAAAAGGCACTTAAGTATTTTGATTGCTATTAGTGTTTATCAGCCATTTAATTTGTATGGTTGTATTAGTTATAGTATCAAATTAAACATTTACTTAATAAACTAAAATTCATTGCGTCGAGAGGTGCTTTCTAGTTGAGTATGGAAAAGATGTTGTAATGTCCTAATGTAAACATTTTGACTCGATCAAATTACAAAAAAAAAACAAAACAAAAAAATCAATTTACCATTAGCGATTTTCTAGTTGTAGGTTTTGGCAACCCATGGTTTTTCCTCCATCTTAACTGCAGATGTACCAAGCATCAAGAGGGGTCAAATCTGTCAGACCAGGAGGTAACTTCTCAAATGTAATCGTATTATTCATTCAGGTTGTTCATTATTATATACAAGAGGGAGTGACTGTTCAGTTGATCTCTCGATGACTCTTCATTTTCTCTATTATTTATTTACACTAACTATAGTTGTTCAACCAATCCCTATGATTAGGTGTCAACATTCCCCCCCTTAATCTGAATGGATGTTGGTGAGTCCAAGCATCGTTCTGAATCTTTCAAGCTTTTCTCTTCCAAGCGCTTTGGTGAAGATGTCTGCAATCTGCTCATTAGTGGAACAATGGCAAAGATGGATTGTTTTAGCCTCAACATGATGTCGAATGAGATGATATTTTGTATTGATGTGCTTCGTTCGATCATGGAACTTTGGGTCCTTGGCCAACTTTATTGCCGAGGTATTGTCAATCATGAGTGGAGTCGATTGTACTTGTTTTACCTACAAATCTTCCAGAATTTTCCTGAGCCACACAATTTATTTTGTTGCCTCAGCTGCTGCCACATATTCTGCCTCTATTGTGGAATCTACTGGAACTGATTGTTTGTGTGATCTCTAGGAGACAGCTCCTGATCCAAGACTCATAGCATAACCCGAAGTAGATACCTGAGTTTCTTTGTCTCCATTGAAGTCTGAATCAAAGTATCCAATCAAGCTGAAGTCGCCCACCTATGTATACTTGATTCCAAAGTCTTGAGTTCCCTTCAAGTACTTTAGAACTCTTTTTGCAACAGGCCAATGTCCCTCACAAGGCTTTTGCATAAATTTGGAGAGGATTCCAACAGCAAACGAAATGTATGGTCTGGTAGTAGTTAGGTAGTTGAGACTTCCTACAAGTTGTCTATACTTTGTTGCATCCTCAAATTCTTTTCCTTCAATGGATGTGAGCTTTAAGTTTTGTTCCATTGGAGTAGTCATAGGATTGCATTCAGTCATGCCAAACCTATTCAACAAATCTCCAATGTATTTCTTTTGAGAAAGGAATATGGACTTCAGATGTTGAATTACTTCAATACCAAGATAATAATGAACATAGCCCAAATCAGTCATTTCAAAACCTTTTCTCAATTCCTTCTTTATGGATGTAATGTAGCTCTCATTGTTCCCTGTCATCAAAAAATCATCTACATATACCACAAGATATACAACTGTTTTTCCAACCTTCTTGACAAACAAAGTTGCATCATCAAGATGATAATGTTTGAAATTGAGTTTCAAAAGATGCTTAGTTAGCTTTTCATACCAGGCTCGCGGTGCTTGTTTGAGGCCATACAAGGATTTCACAAGTTTTCATACTTTATGTTCATGTCTTTTTACAGCAAATCCTTTAGGCTGGGACATAAAAACATTCTCTTTTAGATCTACATTCAAGAAAGCAGTTTTTACATCCATTTGATGGACTTTCCAACCGTTCTGAGCTGCTAGGGCAAAGAGTGTCTGGATGGTAGCCCATTTTGCTGTGGGGGAAAAATTCTCCTCATAATCGACCCCTTCCTTGTGTGAAAAACCTTTTTCTACGAGCCTGGCTTTGTGCTTGTCAAGTGAGCCATCAGCTTTATACTTGTTCTTGTAGATCCACTTGCAACCAATTGGTTTGGTTCCCAATGGAGGATCAACCAGCTTCCAAGTGCCATTCTTTATTAAGGCATCATACTCCTTTTGCATTGCTTCTTTCCATTCATCATGAGTAGCAGCTTCTTTGAAGGAAGTTGGTTCAAAATATGTAGACAAATTCAATTCACAATCATAAGAAACATCCATATCAACAAGTGAATCAGAGTCATCTACATCACCTCCATTTTGTCAAGTTGAATTTCTAGTTCTCGTCTTTCCAACCTCATCAGGATGAACACTTTCAAGCGTCTTTGTTAGCCACTTTGGGGGACCTTTCTGAGATGGTCCAGGCTACTTCGTTGATTGAGTTGGGACTGAATCAAGATTGAGTCTCTCAATTCTATCAATCACATCACTCAAAGTATCATCCGTTGTTGGAGTTTCATGTGGGGGAGAGAGTGCTTAAGAAGAAGATTCCACAGGTTGATCTAGTATAGGAATCCCCCTTCAAGATGTGGAATCTGATTATCAAATTCTTGAAATGATTTTTCATTTGTGAGTCTATCCAAGCGATCAAGCTGCCGCTCAACAACATTGTCAGTTTTGGATGATTCAAGAAAGGTTACATCTCTAGATAAAACAAACTTTTTATTGACTTCATCATAGAAACGGTATGCTTTGGAGGTGTTTGAATACCCCAGGAAGATACACTTATGGCTTCCTACACCAAGTTTGTTTCTATGTACCTTATGTTTCAAGGCATAACATGTGGAACCAAAGACCCTGAGATGCTTTACTGAAGGAATGTGCCCATACCACATTTCATAAGGAGTCTTGTTTCTAATAACATTAGATGGACATCTATTCTTTATATATACAGCACATAGAACTGCATCAGCCCAAAACATCATTTTTACATTTTTGAAAAACATCATGGAGCGCACCATATTTAAGATTGTCCTATTCATTCTTTCAGCTACTCCGTTCTATTGGGGATTATAAGGCACAGTTGTTTGATGTTTGATCCCATGTTGGCGAAGACAGTTTTCAAATTCATTTGAAGTGTATTCTTTTCCATTATTAGTGCGAATAGAGCCAATATGAGATTGTGCATCATTTTCAATCCATGTATGAAATTTCTTGAATGTTTGAAAAGCATCAGATTTATTCTTCAATAAATAAACCCAACACATTATGGTGTAGTCATCAATAAATGTCATCATATATTTATTTCCATTTGCAGAAGGAACAAGCATTGGACCACATAAATCTGAATGAATGAGTTCAAGTTTTCTATGTGCCCTGGAATGTGAATCATGAAAAGACTGTTTGCTACGCTTTCCTAGAATGCAAGCATCACATTACTTAAGTTTCCTAGGAATTGTAGGCAAACCAGTAACACCATTTTTCTTCAACAAGTGGAGGCTGTCATAGTTCAAGTGTCCAAATCTAGCATGCCATAACAAACTTGACGGAAATGTACCTTCTTCATAATGAGAATTGTATGAGAAATTTTGTGCACGAGTAGAGGTACCCTGCAGCTTGAGAAGTCTTTCTTCTTCTATCCCCATCATGACAAGTGAGTGATCTGATGATTTTCTCACTTGAAGCTTGCCATCAAACATATGAATGGATTGTCCTTGCTGGCAGATGTAGACCAAGGACAACAAGTTTCTCCTCAGTTGTGGGAGATATAAAGCATGATGCAGAAGAAAGTCTAGATGACCAGGCAATTTAAGCCTGATTGTACCAAGCCCTAATGGCTTGAGTTTTGATTTGTCTGCAAAGTATACTGCTCCATCAACATTGTCAGAAAATTATTCAAAAAAATCTCTTCTAAAAGTCACGTGGCAAGTTGCTCATGAATCAAGCAACCAATCATTTTTCCAAGAAGCAAGTGAAGCATTAAATAAGTCTTCATTTACTCCAATATTACAGTGTGCCACAACATAGTGAGCGGATTCAGGTGCTTTACCTTTATCTTTGTCATTGGTTTTACCTTTGAGTTGGTTTCTTTCATGCTCAATTCTGTCCCAAGGCAACTTGCATGTGGATGCATCATGTGATCCATCTCTTTTGGAGCGTATGTAGTGCAAATTTGACTTTTCTCCTTGAGAGTGTCTGCCCCCCCTGCCTCTGAAATATCTTCCTCTTCCTCTTTGACCACCTCTGCCTCTCGAAGAATCTTGAGCAAGATTCTTCTCTCTATGTGCAAGGCACACAGCCTCTTTAGAAGACTGAGGAGATGTCTTCTTCCCAAAAGCTTTCTCTCTTTCAACAAATTCTTTCACAAGGGAGTCAAAGGTAATATCTTTGAGGTTTCCATTTGCTTGCAATGACTCAAGATAATTTGAGTAAGTGGGATAAAGTGCCTTGAGAAAAGTTATCAGAGGAATGTCCAGTTCAACATTAGTGACTTTGATATCATGCATAATAGATTTTACTTCTGATGCAAGAGCAAGAGGATCATCATTTTGTAATTCAAGGGTGAACAATTTAATCATGAGTTGAACAACTTCAAGTGTAGAGTGTGAGTCATAGAGTTCCTTCAGTTTTTGTAAGGCTTCGAAAGCATTTGAAAATGGCGAAATATGGCGACTCACCTCTTCATTTACTGATGCTGCAATCAATGCATAAGCCTTGTTGTTCTTATTTTCCCAAATGGCGAATTCCTTGTCTGAGGTAGGCTGTTATGGCTCTTTGTCTCCGTTTCCAACACACACTCCTTTCCACAGCTCATTATAAATGAGAGTGTGTTTGATTTTCTGCGACCATTCAGGATAGTTCTCCTTCTCGGTGAGAACCACTCCCACAATAGATATCAATGAGTGCATTTTAGAAATGATGCAGGAGGTTGACGAAAATGAGGTGGTAGTCTGTAATTCGACTACTGGTTAACTTTGTAACCAATCAGCTACGCTTAAATCCGGTTTTGTACGTGGATTTTTCCCTTGAGGGTCCCGCTTATCTGACCAATCACTGTCGATCCCTCGTTGACTTCTCCTTTTATCAAGCGCTTCAATCCACGTCGTTGATCTCACTTCTCCAGATCCAACGAATATCGCGTCGTCCGCTCACCAACTAACCCAGACGATCTCCACCATCGATGTGACTCGTGCAATTGAACGGTTGTTGCGCAATCTCATAACAGAACCAAAAGGAATAAAAACCCCAGTTCATAACCTTACCATGTCAATTTCTAACATTAACCTGCGCACACGTTCGGAAGCAATATGCGTCCGATCACTCTGAACCTTAAACTCCTTTTAATAACCACATCGCATCCGAAATTTAAATTAAATCACATGCATCTTTCGACGTGATCACCGTCAGATCTAACCCAACTAATCGAACGTCTATCGCATCACCCGCTTGCCAACTAGCTTGGCCGATCTCCATCATCGATCAATCCCGCTTGATCCAACGACTATCGCGTAATCTTGCGTGAAATCTTGCATGATGCATAACAAGTCGAGAGCGGGCGAGAAAAGTGGTTTTCTCGTGCTACGTGTCACCCGCTAAGGTTAATTGCGTGAAATTTAGGAATACCACTTCTAGCCTTTAGGGCGCGAGATACCGCTTACCACTTGTTGAATACTACCCACATGCTTAATTCATATTTTAATAAAGACGCTTAAGAGAAGGTTTAGCGCTTAAACTCAGTATTAACGCTTAACACTAATTGACTGTGATTTATAAATAAAATGTATGAACAGAGAAAAATACCCGATAGAACGTTGATACACAGTCATAAGAGAATTTCATTCATCGCACCTGTGTTTAACATTATGAAACCACGAGAGTGATACCTCAACTGCGCTTGTGGAGCAGTTGCCTCACATAACCAGCCAAACGTCTGCAGCAGTTGCCAGAGAGGGGCAGTAGTGACGAGAGAGGAGTTACAAAGCAGAGAGGGAAGCCAAAAATGGTGTTGGCTCTGATACCATGTCAGACCAGGAGGTAACTCCTCAAATGTAATCGTATTATTCATTCAGGTTGTTCATTATTATATACAAGAGGGAGTGACTGTTCAGTTCATCTCCCGATGACTTTTAATTTTCTCTATTATTTATTTACACTAATTACAGTTGTTCACGCAATCCCTATGATTAGGTGTCAACAAAATCTCTTGAGGTGCAAACCTCTTTTAGATTGAAAAGAGATTTGATCCCTTTTGCTTGCTAGATCCGAAGTTAAGATGGATCTAGGTTGATTATCCATTGTTTATCTTAAGATACTTTAAAGTTGATTTAATATATGTAGTTTTTACTTATTGCGACGAGAGGTGATCTCCAACCCAGTATGGTAGAGATGTTGTAATGTCCTGTAAACATTTTGACATGGTCAAATTACATAAAAATAAAAATAAGTAAATTAAATTAAATTAAATAATTACTCGATCAAATTATATAAAAATAAAAACATAATTTTTTTTTAGGAAATATTCGGGTAGATCCACCCAAAGCGATCACATCATGTCAGTTTATTAGCAAAACCTAACCCCAAGAGCATTGAGTAGAATTGACCCTATGATCGAGATATTGGGGGGAGGCCCCCAAGATCTAAAAAATTGAAATGGATCTTGGGGGGAGGCCCCCAAGATCTGAAAATTTGAAATGCTAAAATATATATATATACTAACACATAGTAAATAAAACCACAGATATTTTTTTTATTATTAAAATACAGAATAATTGCAAAAGCTACATTTTGATGGACAATTCGTCCTTTTACAAAATGCGACTTGTTACTTATAGTATTTTTTTAGTTATAATACTAAAGGTAAATTCCATTTGTGGGTAGATACCATGGGTGATTGAATACCATGGGTGGATCTCACTTACAATACCATGGGTGAATGAATACCATGGGTGGATGCCACTTACAATACCATGGGTGGATAAATACCTTGGGTGGATGAATACCATGGTTGGATGCCACTTACAATACCATGGGTATATTCCATGAGTGGATAAATACCATGGGTCGATGAATACCATGGGTGGGTGCCAATTTTCATTTGGATCATTCCTCCCTCCTTAAGAAGGAATGGTCCCCATTGCGTGACGTTCCCTCCTAAAAATCCTTTATTGAATATGAAGAGCCACTTAAGAGAAGGGTTTTGTATGGTTAACCCATAATCATGATGAACAAAAATCTGAGGATAGAAATACCATGTAATGCTTGTGACCAACTTTGATACTGACAATGTGCGGCCTAGCAAATGGACTTCGATGAAGTGTGGGTTTGTGGATGACCGATAACCATGAAAAACAAAGATTCGAGGATAAATATACCATGTAATGCTTGTGACCAATTGTGATACTAACAGTGTGCGGCCTAGTAAATGGACTTCAATGACAATGATTTTATGTGATTGACCCATAACTGTGATGTTGACTGTTGATGAAGTAGCAGGTGCCTACAGCCTAGGGTGGGAGGGCACGTATCCAAAGAATGCAAGCCGGATGTTATTATGCTAAAACTGATGAATGTGAGGCGGGTGCCTACTAAAGCGAGGTGGGAGGGAACGTCTCCAAAAGGAACCCGCTCTAAATGTTGCTCCAGATATAAAAACTAATTTAAAATGGGCATAACTCGGACAATATAACTCAGAATATTTATTATAACCTATTTTTAGAAATAGAATGACCATTATGCATCTTTCCATCTGATTGAAATCCCTATCTGCAAACTCTAGAAACTCAAATCACACTGCAATTGTCTCGCCATCACAAAAGTTCTGAAAGAATAGTTGATTTTAAATCAGCGATGTCTCCCTCATTTGAACTCTAATTTGACCAATTTTGTTTGTTTGTTTGTAATTGGGTAATTTTTCAAGAGGAACTCAGATATGCAATCATTTTTCTAAAATTCTCCACAAAAACTGCAAAAAATGATAGGAGAGTCGTCATCCACGAATTGTTGTCAAAAAAATTTCTACAACACAACTGATTTTAAATCAGCAATATTAGGACTTCGATTCAACCAATTTTTGTTTTGAATTTATGGTATTTTTTCACAAGGAATCCATATTTGTTATGTTTTTTTTGTAAATTTTGCACCAAAAGTTTCAAATCTAATTTGCAAACTCACCGCCCAAAAAATTCCTAAAAATAAAACAAAAACTCTTCCCACTTTGCCCAAGAAAGTGTTATGTGGAGGTCATAGCATGTGCATGGAGTTTGTTGACGATGCGAAACTTCAAAACTCAAATATGCATCAAACCCTCATTCCCATGGAGCCGTAACCTGAATCTGATACCAATGATCCGGATCTTGGGGGAGGCCCCCAAGATCTGAAAAATTGAAATGCCAGAAAATAAGGAGATAACACACAATAAATAAAAACACAAATATTTTTTTTTTATTAAAATAAAGAATAATTGCAAAAGCTACATTGCTATGGAAAATTTGACATTTTATAAAATGTGACTTGTTACTTATAGTCTTTTTTTAGTTATAATTCCATGGGTTGGTAGATACCGTGGGTGATTGAATACCATGGGTGATTGAATACCATGGGTGGATTTCACTTACAATACCATGGGTGAATACCACTTACAATACTATGGGTAACTTCCATGTGTGGATAAATACCTTGGGTGGATGAATACCATGGGTGGATGCCACTTACAATACAATGGGTATATTCCAAAAGTGGATAAATACCATGGGTCGATGAATACCATGGGTGGATTCCAATTTCCATTCGGATCACCTCGTGACCTCCCTTTAGCAAGATGCTTTCGCAACGATAAATCGACCAAGATGCTTTAGCAATGGTAAATCGACCAATTAAGCTAACCCTTGGGGCTAAAATCCATAAAATTCATAATTATAATTGTAATTAATCAAAAGAGATTTGATCTGTCTCGGATAGATTAGAAGTTAAGGTTGATCTAGGTTAGTTGTACTGAGAGACACTCTCCAGCCCAATATGGAAGAGATGTTGTAAGATTATGTTATCTCAAAATTCAAGCTTATGTGACTAATTCAGAAGGTCTCTATTTTTAAAGATTATGTTGTGTAAACATTTTGATTAGGTCAAATTACATAAAAATAAAAATAAAAATAAATCTATAAATTAAATTAAATTAATAATCATTAATCATTAATAAAACATTTGATGTTATGTAAACATTTTGATTAAGTCAAATTGCATAAAAATAAAAATATAAATAAATCTATAATCATTAATAAAACATTTCGAGTTGTCAATTTACATAAAAATAAAAATAAAATAATAAAATTAATAACTATAATTATCAATTAAACCAGCCTAGATATATCTTAACTTTAGATTTATTAAGCATTGAGAGGGATCAAATCTTTTGAGATGCAAACATTTCCTCGAATTTTACACTTGAAAAAAAAAATGTACTTTAAGAGATTTGATCTCGCACTTTAGATCCAAAGTTAAAATGATTTTATACTCGTTTATAATTAACATACATATATTAAAATGTATTTAAGTAAAAAATAACTTTAAAATTAATTAAATATAAATATATAAAAAAACTTATAAGAAGAGTATCTTGTTTATAAAGGTTACAAAAAATTTAAAAATCAACTTATTTTTTCACATGAATTGATAAATTGATGCATTTGTTTACCCACTATTCTAAGTTTCAATTAAAAAATATATAAAACTAATAGTTTTAGTTTAAAAATATATAAAACGTTTTATATCTACTCGTCAGCAATTTTCACTTTTAATTTGCCTTTATATAAGGTGATTTTAGTTTATCAATATAAGGTGAGGGTTTATTTTTTCCGTTATATTTATGATACAAATATATAGATTGTGTTGGGTATGTGTTATATTCTTTTTACTATTAGTATTAGGTGTTGTTATGTTGAGTATTTGTCCATGGTATTTTGTTAATGAATTGGGGTTTATGAATACTTTCACATTTATATAATGTATTGTAATGTTGAAAGAAATATAATAAAAAATCAATCTAGTTTTCCCGAAAAATATGTATATATTTAATGTTCTCACCATTGTATATTTTTCTATATTTTAAGAATTCATTTATTGGTAATTTTTATACAGGGTTAAAACCTAC
This sequence comes from Pinus tabuliformis, assembly GCA_031772625.1. Taxonomy (NCBI): domain Eukaryota; kingdom Viridiplantae; phylum Streptophyta; class Pinopsida; order Pinales; family Pinaceae; genus Pinus; species Pinus tabuliformis. The sequence goes on along the minus strand of CM062814.1, from coordinate 430,107,488 downwards.
ATATTGTAAATATCATTTTATTACAACAGTAATTAATTTGGAACATTTCTTTATACGTTATTATTTCTTAGCTTAAATTTGTTGCACTTCTCTATGGCATGTGTGTTTTCCCTAAAGTTGCCACATGCATATCTCGATGTTGCGAGATATATATTTGGACATTGCTACACATCTTCATATTTGGACACTACTACATGTCTTCATAACTTGAACATTATGAAGGAAAGAGCTCATTTATTGATTATATCATCGATGATATTTTAGTCAATGTTATCTTATGAAGGTAAGAGCTCACTTGTTAATTATGTCATTATTGATGATCTTTTTGTCAATGTTATCTTTTGCCCTTGAACCATATCTCTAGTTCACAAAGCCTATGATGAGTGTAAGAAGATTATCCTATTGCAAGTGCATGGTTAAAAGTTACCTCGATGTGCTTGTTGAATTAGTTTTATGTGCTACCATATATTAATAAAACATATATTGTATACATGTTGAAGTTGCAGATAAATTTTTAATCAACAATGAAACTACTACATAAGCTACTTTCTATGGTACTACGAAATGAGAAAGAACATTTAGCCTTTACAAGAAATTACATTCAAGTTGCATGAATGGGTTACCTAGATTAGTTTTATGATTTTTCTTGCTCTAAATATTTTGTGTACAATGGAAAATTTGTGAAAGTTCATTTAATGGGAAGTACGGAGCAAGCACACATTTCTCTCGACACCTTCTATGTAACATCTTACAAGCAACACATGGGAGGGGAGCAAGATTCAAGCACAACACCAAGCTTCCTCAAATCTTTCCTCTACTCATCTTAGATATATGTATCATCAAAAGCCAATGGTAAAAGGTTCCCTAATGAGGAAGATCTTATGCAACTAAAGTGGGAAAATATTTAAATTCCTCATATACATGTGTAGTCTCTAAGTTAGAAGATTAATGCTAGAGGAAAAAGAATGAAATATGAGAGGGAACAATGATGAATATACCAAGGATTTCAAAAATGACAAGCCCATCTCTCATCTATGAGATTTTGTTAAATAGATTCTTTGTAAATGTCAAAAGCCTACTTCCATTTCAAAGAATGCCCCCATTACAAAGAATCAGTAGTAACATCTAACAAGGTATTTCTCAAGGCATCCAAAATTTGCATAATTGAATGGATGGAGAAACTACTATATGTTATTGGTCAAGGGATGAAGGCCTAGAGTTGTGGTGGTGACAACTAGAAGGTTACATTCATTTGTTCACTCAAAGGAAGAGGAGGACAAAAATGTTCTTCAAGAGTTGTTTGAACAACTCTAATCTATACCAATCATTTGTAGCTAAGAGATCCACAACTCCTAAAAATGCTATAACAGGAGGTAGCTTTAAATCAATATGTCTACTCTAATGAATTAGCACATGTTACATGTTCTTGGTAATTGCATTGGTTACATCTTCTTGGTAATGGATGTACCTTTCTTACGAGTCATGTGATGGTCATAACATACTGGACAAACAACAAGGGCTCTTCAAAGATGACCTTCTCCTTATTTTTTGTGCCCTATAATAGTTATAGAGTAGGGCATTTGGCTTAATCTTCTCTATTAAAGGGCCTCTCTCTATGACTTCCATTTATAATACTCTAATCAAAATACCAAATTATAGTGGACACATCTAAAATCATGGCGCACTAAGAGCTTAGTAATCTAAAAGAAAATATACCATCAATTCATGTAGGCATTTGAAACCAAACAATCACTAACATTTTTTTATTTTCCACTCATTTGTCCATTAATTGTTGTTTTTTTAACTTCATAGGGAAGGAGGAGGAAATGGTTTGTTCCATTTCGATAATCATAAGCCTAAGCAAGTTGATTTTATACGAGACATTGTGCCCCATCTGAATTAATCCTTACCTTGCTTGAATGATTTCCAATAGTACATTCTCTAACTATTTATTTCTCTACTTAATCTCTCTATTAATCTCCTATGGAGGAACTTGTGTAGCCTCAATAGCCAGAGGTTTTCTAGCTTTCACTTTCATGCTATTGTCCCTACTTGCCTAGCCTTTTCCTTTGTAACTTAGTCAATGGTTTCTAGCTCAATGCCTAGAACTAGGAAAAATGGTAGTGGAGAAGTTGGAACTTATATTTCATTTTCATGTTTCACCTTGGATATGCATTAATTGCCTCAACTCACATGGAACATAACCTAGTTTCATTGGAACACATGGGAATATTAACTTTGATTTGACAAAAATTGGTGAGACCACTATAATATGATTTTATTTCATCATTTGATTAAATGCCTCTACCTTACATGCCTTTGCTTATTTCTCTACCTTGGTTGTTTTATTTGATGTCCACTTGTATATCTTTATCCCAACCTTTTCCACTATTATGTGTATCATTTACTAAGTGGAGGTAAATTGAATAAAATGGTTTTACATCTGGGATTGGGACTAAGAGGAGCACTTCTTATGATTCCTTTGTCTCTACATAATATTAAGCCTGATAGCTACTAAATTCCACTAAATCTATAGTTTTCTCGATTATAGTTATAGGGGATGGCAATTCACATCCATGCAAAGTTTTGGGTAGTTGTAAAAAACTTGTAGTGACATTGTTTTCTTGGCAACATATCAAGATCGAGGTTTTCTTTAAACATGAGAACCAAAATCTCATTAACAATGTCTTATTCTATTAGTGTTGGTATTTTCAAATGCTACATTTTCTAAAGAGCCAACCATTGTGAGTTGTAAGTGCACATAGGTTATTATTTACCTAGTTGTCGTAACTATCTTTAGCTAGCACCGGGTCTCTTCCATTATCATATAATGGAGGAATTCTCTATACATTTCATGCAACATGAGTAATATATGACACTCTTACATAGTTTTAGAGCTAAAGAGATTACCTATTTAAAGGCCTTGATGGAAATGCTTCATCAAGAATCTACCCCTCTTCAAGCATATAACAACATACACTTCAATAAATATCAAGCCTTGCAAGAATATTATGATGCATTGTTACTGCATTTCACTGAGAATAATGAGAATATTCAAGATTTGTAGGAGTTAAACAAAGCCTTAAATTAGAAGTCAGTCACCTACAAAATGTTGAGAAGGAGATTATTGTTGTTGAGATGATAGGCCCGTGTATTCCTTCCATCTCTAATAATATGGATTGTAGCCCTAATGTTTATATTGTTGTTTCATCACATGCTTTTGTTACATCTGGATTTCAAAAGTACACCATTGGTATTAGATTCTTATTTTTCAACAAAATGGGATATACAGAAGGAGGGATTGGGAAAAATGGATAGGGCATCATTTTTCCTATTGCCCCTAAAGTGCAGACTTCTCAAGCAGTTATTGGATACGTTCTTTATACTAAATCACTAATTACCCCCAATTATGTTGAATCTAGGAAGGTATCACTTGTTTCAAGTGGAGTTCAAACTGTGTTGTTAGAAGAGCAACCCTCTATTGATTATGTGGTGCAAATTGACGAAATGGTTGATATTTTCATTGTAGATGACGATTTTGCTATACTAGGATTTGGGTTTACATAACGTAAATTTAAGCCACATCAACACCCTCATATGAATCAGAGGAGTTTACCCAAGAATAAAAAACCATGTAGCTATGCATTTAAATCATTGCATAAATGATGTGAAATGATGAATTGCTAACTAGTGCCAATCATCAGGATCAATCATGGTTGGATTGATGGATGGTCATGGAATCATTTGAGAAGGTGTTTGCATACTTCACGTCAATGTGTATCATCAGTTTTGCAATAGTACAATGCTCCACTTGTTTTTTGATGTTTTTCTTGGCAATGGTCGATCGAGGATCAACCTAAAAGGACAATCAACTAGAGTATTTTGATTGGGTTGTTTATTGAAAATGCTTCACTTGTTGTTGTTTCCTCAGTTGTGTTTACAAGTGGGAAGTTTGATGATGGCATAGACTTCATATCATTGCTACTTTATTGTCTAGTCAACTGATCAACTGGACCTTGTCGTCTTACTATCTTGACATTAACTGCCTTGAAAGTATTTCCTTATTTCTGTTTGAACAATGCCAATGGTGATAGTGTTTAGAATTATTTAGGAGTATTATTGTACAATTTTTTGATTAGTTTTTTCAGTCTAAACAAAATAATAAGTGCAGTCGTGATATGTAATTTGTTTTCCTCCAAGTTGAGTTTATGAGTTTTCCATACTTCCTATTTGGACCTTTCATTTCTACAGGTATCATTGTGCATTTAATGGTTGATGTTGGTTTCTTTTGTATGAAGTCTTTGTTATAGTTCTTTGTTAATGCCTACTTTATGAATCTTTTATTAGGTGGTCATCAATGTTTTCCTTTCTCATGCCACTGCAACATCTTCTACTCATAGTTCAAAGAAGTACACTAAGGTTTTTTGGTTCTCATCTTGAAATGGAGCATGCTTATATTTTTCACATTTAGTGGATCATTATCAGATCTATAGTTTCAATTTCATTGTTTATCTGAAAACTGTCATTTTTCTCTCTTTTGGGGAGGAGTAGTTTTCCTACAGGTTTTTATGTGTTTATTTTCTTATGAGAGTTTGTACTTCATAATTTATCAAGTCTTATTGTTGGGACCCAATTTTTCTTTATGTTTACTCTCTATGTTTCACTTAAGGGGTGGTGTTAGTTTTGGTTTTTTCCAATTCTACATTTTCCGAAGAGCCAACTATTGTGAATTGTAACCTCAAGTAAGTTCTTATCTTCTCAATGGTCATAGTTCTCTTTAGCTAACACTGGGTCTCTTCCATTATTATATAATCGATGAATTCTATGTATTTTTCACACAATATGAATAATATATGATACTCTTACATCTTCATGATTTGATGCACTCACCAAAAACAATGACATGTGGTTGCGACCTAAGCACTAAATGCCTCGGTAAAAAAATAAAAATAAAAATCAAACAAATGTTATACCTGACAAGAATTCTACAACAACGAACCTGTGCTTGCCCTCAAATTCAATAAAATTATATACCACTCACAATTATTTTTTAATGATAAGTAATAAGAAACTTTTTTTTTCATCCTATAAAGTCGAAATTGAAACTTCACATTGTGATCTCACTTTAGTTTATGGTGAGGGAAAAGTTAATCCATACTCTTCGACAATGGTAACTTCAATCTTATCTCAAGGCAAATCTAGTGACTTGTTCGAAACTGTAATTTAAAGTATATAATTTTTTGGACATCTATATTTGTAAAGTGAACCTGTGCGCATTGATTGCATCAAAACTAAACCAAAAGATGTAGCCCTTCCCCACTCATAACAAGTATAAGTTTGATATGGTACCTCACTTGTTCACCTTGGAAATTTGGAGGAGTTAATGAAGATAGTAGCAACAATCTTCATTTGCATGTGTGGAAAATCCTTACTAAGACAAGTTCCAGGTCCCACTGGCAAACCAACCATATATGATAAACTATATCGATGACATCACATCATTTTCAAAGTAATCATCGTGATTCATTAGTACCTAATATTAGTTCATATATATAATATATAATATAAGATGTCAATTAGTTTTAACATGGTCGAAGATGCAAAACAGGGGATTTTTGGGCCTAGGTATATGTACTCTTTATAGATATGCACATGAAGACTCTTATCATCATTTTGTCCATTGTATGGGAGAAAGTGGAAGGTTTACTCAATTACAAAATAGATGGAATCATTGGTTAGCTGAAGAATTTTTCAATAGGTTGTCACTGAAAGAAAGAAAAAAATGCCCACTTAATAGTGGCTTGGGGAATCTAGGTGGCTTGTAATAAGAAGTTTTTGGAAGATTATACATTTCCCCATGTTTGGTTGTGACAAGATCCTCATCTTCAATGGCTTCTCATGTGAGCTCTAAATTTCTTTTGGTACGTGATACTTCATACAACCTAGATATTGATCATACCCAGCCATGGGGATATTTAAATGGGGTGAGCTAGGGGGGGGGGGGTCAAATCTACATCTTTGGTTTCATACTATTCTTCAATGGCAATCATTTCCTCACAAGCAAAGAAAATATTGAGTCTAGAACAAATAATCTTGGTGAAATGAAAAATTTTATACACTTTATTGAAAATAGCCAGTTCATGGAATATTCATAGCCTAAAAGTGCTCAAGGACTCTTCATTGGTTATGAAGTGGATGCAACCATCTTCCTAGAGATTGAATTTGGGCCTTGAAGCCATGGATTTTTAATTTAAGGAGGTTTTGGTCCATTCCATCGTAAATCTTTCTCTCATGTTTACAAAATCACAACAGATTAGCTCACTCCCTATCGAAGGAGGCTCTCTCTCTTCCTCAAAATTATGATGTGTGTGAAGAAATCAAGGATGATTCCTTCATCTAAAAAAAAAAACACATTATTCTAGTTTCTTTTGCAAAATATGAAATTTATTTTTTGGACTTATGATGGTTTTTGAAGTCCTAATATGTGTATGTATTCAAAGAACTTTTTATTATTAATATTTGTCCTGGACTCACTATATGGCTTTATAATTGTGGGATCATCATGAAGAACATTTTAGATCTTTATAGGCTTTGATATGATTAACCTACCTTCGAAATGTACATTAATTTTGTCTAAAATATAAAGTATGATTTTTCTACGGGAAAAAATATATTAATTCCAAATGGTTTTACCTTTGTTGGTTGGGAGGAATGATCGTTATCATCTCCACTCAAGTTCAATTCTTGGAAGTGACATGGTGAGTTTTGTTGTAATGGCTCCAAGCCTTGTTGTTGGGTTTGAACGGTCCCTCGAAGATCGAAAAATGCATATTCCTCCTATGAAATATAAAGATATTTCTTATAAAACACACACACACACACACACAACAATTCAAGACTTTTATAATGCGTCTTTAATCTAAATTTATTTAAATAATAGGTTTAATTTTCACCAAATTCAATTTCACTATTTTAACTAAAAACTAATCAATTACTTTGAACAATCATTTGAAGTCTAGACAAAAGCTTAAAACTTCACCATATTGGAGGATTTTTGTCACATGAACGTCATCCAGTGGCCTATGAGAATAGAAAGTTATAGGATCGTGAATGGAGGTTCCTTGTTCATCAAAAAGTGGTGACCATAGTTGTACATTACCTACAAGCATGGAGGCACTACATGTTAGGCAAATCATTCATTGTGGAGATGATTATTGTGGCAACAAATTATTATTCCACCCAAATAAAGTTATCATCTAGGCATGCATGATAGCCAAATGTCTTGGCAATGCTTGACATGACCATTGAAAATTAACTAAGAAAGTTGAAAGCAACAACAAATGCCTCGAGTATGAATTGCAACTTTAAACCTTAGACGAGGATGAGTTGTTGATGTCTATGGGATGTCAAGTGTGGGTTTTATGATTGGTCGAAACCCTAATTATTAATTAATATTAATTATTTACAAATTAATTTAATGAACACAACCAAAGGTCGAATCGCCTTACGAATCCTTGGTATGAAGGAAAATTGTAGAGTTTTACTTGTTACCCTGAAAAGTCATAACCTTATCTGTTGAGTCAACTATCGAACCCTTATGAGTGAGAAAAAACAACCCTTGTTCTTATTGGAATAAATATAACAATCACATTCATTTTGAGTTAGAGGGTTAGGAAATTTTTAAACATGATAAAACTCTTACATCATACTAGTATTGTAATCAAACTTGCAACATGATTGGGGTAGTGTTGATGAAAAATAATAGTAACATAAAATTTTATCAATTTATTAGCCAATTGCCTTTTGGGGAAGAAGTTCAGTCAGCTAATTTAGTGAATATAACATATTTTTTATTAAAGTATAACCTAAATAAAATGTTTCTTTACATCAATAGTGGTTGTAATTTCAAGTAACTTAAGTATCCAACAACTAATGAAGGTATAGCTTAAGGTAAACTCCTCCAATCACCATGCATTTTACTTATGATATTTTACGTCCATTGGTAGTCTCTTACTCTCGTTTAGTACTGGTATGTTACCTCCAAGAAGATGTTTAACTAATAATCTAAGATTATTGAAAAAAATATTCTGACAAGAAATCAGTGTTTTCTCTCCTCGAAGTCCAAAAGGACAAAGTGTCCCTATGAAGGAACCAGGGCGATGCCCCCACTCAACCACCATTAAAGGTGATGAGGTAGTGGAATAGAATGATATAAATTCATATTACCTCCCGCTAGGCATGGTGCCTTTCCCCACTCTAGTTAACCATCCAACACTTGAAAGCCTTGTCAGACCTCTGTTACCATCAACATGGAAAACGTAGATCAAAGTCAACCGGCTTGAGAGTGTTGAAGCAAATCTGCTGATAAATCACCTGCAACATCCTCAGACCTTGGATCCAACTTGACGGTGTCCAATTGCAAGATAGAGAGTTGTGTAGTTGGCTTACAGTTGGAAGGAGAGTGGAAGTCCCTCCTTAAGTTGCATATTAAATAAACTAGCTAAGTGAAAAGGCATATGCCCTTCTGTTTATGAATGTTGTTTATGTTTAATTATAATGGAAAAATCTTGAAGGTATACCTCAACATGAAATATGTATAAATGTTAATTTTTTAGTATGATCAAGATGAATAATCTAACAGAGATGTTTATAGTTGATAGTAATGGCTAGACTTGTAATTATGTTGAAGGAATTAGAATTTATATTGCATATTGAACAAACGTTAGGACTATGCAATATGACTAGGATATAGAATTCGTATTGTAAATGAAGAATTTCATGAAGCCTCATACCTTGTTTTTATTGCTTGTGCATCTTTAAAATATTGCATGTTATCTCATATTGGAATGGTGCCTCGACGAGCTTAAATCCCAATAATATGACTTCAATTATTTCACCTTACTTGTGCTCTGTCCAACTGGTATTTATGATAATTGTACATTTATGCCCTTATATTTAGCGATTGGTATTTTATAGTTTGAACTGAGACTTAGGAGTCAGTGCAACATTCACAATAATGATAGTGTGAACCTATGTTCTAAGATTGTTATAACTGTTGTGTTTTGTGACTGCTAACAAGGATCTAGTGACATATTCAGTCCATTACATCTTCTTACAAGTGCTAATAAGCTTAAGCTTAAAGACCATTGTGTCTTGAAGACTATCAGTGAAGTAGAGTCTCTTGCTTAATGATCACGTGCAACATCTACTGGATCTGCGCTCCAACTTCGGGATCTGGCCCCAATCCAGGCTTCAAATGCGAGAAGTGGTTCAAGAAATATATTTAAGAAATAATAGAGGTGGGATCAGGTGAAACAAGCAACAGATAGAGCAAACAAAACAAAACAGATGGGGACTAGAAAGACAAGTGGGGCATAACTACAAGGTAGGTGCTCCCATTTCCCTACTATATTATTTAAAATTGAAAGAAAATCAATAGTTGATGTTAAAAATGATAAGGAAACCTCAGGTTTTGTGGAAATAAATCATTTGGGTCAAGTCAAAATTGTCTCAGCAGATAAAACAAGGAAGTGGATTTGGGTAAATGCAAAACAACATCGAGGAATTTAAAGTCATAGGTTTACCCACTTTAAATGGGAACAAAGAAGAAAACAATTCCAAAGAAAGAAAATAAATAAGAGCAACAAAAATAAAGAGAAGTCAACCATTTATGGTTCCACGTCTACACCTTTTACTTGGTCATCAGATATCTATGTCCAGGAACTAATGAATGCTAGAACATGGATGGAAATTTTGGAAACCAAAGAACAAGAAACGGACCACAAAATTTTAGAGATCGCATTTACAAATCGATGTTTAATGGAAGGTAATAGAATTTTAAAAGAACAAATGACAATGTTACAAGAGGCTTTAGAGATAGGAAAAATGAATGGAAAACCATGAAAGAACCAATAGCAACAAATATGGATGTGATCATTTCTAAAGCAACTCAGTTAGATACTCAAATATCTCAGCAAGCAATCATTTTCATAAATGAAGGAAAAAAAGAACAAGAGGAAAAACATTCCAAAATAAATCAAAGCTAGAGCTCATGATGCTAATGGATATAGAAGAATGGACGAAGAAGTAAATATAAGTTCTAATAGAACACAAAGAAAGAAAAGATAGGGAAACAAACTTTATTATTAGGGGAATAAGAGACTATGGGAAGAATGAAAGGACTCCTAATTTAACAAGGGACTTTTTGTAAGAGAAATTACATTGGAAAGGGTAAATCTACCAAGCAAGGAGGGTGGGAAAGATATGTGAAGAGTGGCCTTGACCCATAAAAGTCATCATGGAAAGCATGCAAAACAAACGCCATTTCTTAAGCAAAAAGAAACTCTTGAAGGGTTCACACTTTTTTCCAGATGAATATTTAACCAACAAACAACAAGAGGAGACAAGGGAAGAAGTGGAGAAAATTAGAGTAGCAAGAAACGAAGGGAAAAGGGCATGGTTGTACAATGGTAAAGCAGTTGCTGCAGTTTTTTTGCCCCATGCAAAAACAGGGTAGCAAGCTACCACTAAAGAAAAAAATAGTTAATTCTATAATAGGGAGGAAGAGAAAAAGATCAACATGGATGAAAATGGGTGAAGACTTAAGTTTGAGTCTTGTATGCCAAACCACATAGCAATCAAATCTTACCCAGGTCTACCTAATTGTAGTTTTGTTGGAACTATATAGGTTACCCTTGGAGGAGGGTACCTAGGTTAAGGCCTATTATAGAAGGTAGAGACATAATTTGTCTCATGGAAACTCATGAACATGATGGCTGCAAAACTCCTATGTTTGATGATTATTTGAAGCTAGTTGTTTGGAACAAGGTAGAAAAAAATGGGAAAGGGTTGGGGGATACTAGTTTTAGTGAAATAAAAAGAAGGTCGTCACTTTACATTAGTAAAAGAATATACAAATAAATAATATTATGTTTCAAAATATCAAAGAATGAGAATCACATAAGAATTGCAACATGTTATTCCCCCCCCCCCCCCAAGTGTCTCAAAAAATTACAAAAATAAGCGGCTAGATAGCAAGGATCCATATGCAGCTTTAAAGCAAGATATTTCCATGTATTCTTAGCAGGGAGAAGTTATTTTAGTGGGATATTTTTTATGAGGATCATCAATAGGTACATTATAAGGATCGTGATGCCATCCTCCACCTTTAGAACTATCTCTTTCTCACGTTTTTTTTACATTTTTGGTTATATTATGCTTAGTGAGAAGGATAAAAGATGTTTGTTTTGTCATGTGGCCTAATATGGTTTAATTGTAGGAAATGGAGCAATTTTTGAGATGATTTATATGCACGAGCTCAGAGTAGACAACAAGTTGAGAATCTAGGGGGTTGTCCACCTATTTAACTCCCTCAATTAACCCAAGATCACAACACTCTCTCTCTCACATCAACTCGAGGTCATTGGCAGCCAAGCAAGTGAAAGAAATGAGGTCATTGGAAGCCAAGCAAGTGCAAGTAATGAGGAACAAGATCCACCATTCTTGAGTTGTGGGAGACAAATATTCCTATTTTCTAGGGAGATGCTAGTAGCTACCCTCTTGTATAAATAAGCATGTAGAAGATCTCATTAGGATTCGAGTTTTGTTTTCATCTAGGTAGCTATTGAGCTCAAGAACTTGGCACTGTTATTTTTTACTGTTATGTGATGTATTAGACATTGATTTAATGATAATGAGAAGATGCTTATTGATTCATCACTGAGTTAGTTCCAGAGGGTTGAGGCTCTTGGGTTTGGGCCCAACCCCAGTGGCTTAGGTCCCTCTTATGTATTTGTATCTCTTTTAGTTCAAAGCACTTATAGTTTCTTGCATTTCAGTAGAGAATAATCCATCAAAATTTGTGATTGCAGCCTCTACCTCATCTCTCTCATGGGAGCATGAATAGAAGGATTTACAACCACAATCCAAAAGTATTATGTTTATGATTTCTTGGAAGAAGATTTTTGTTAGTCATCTTATTTTGCATGTGCTTTCTGTAGCTTATGAGTTGGTTTATTGATTAGATCAGAGTTTTGGCATAGATTAGATAACATTTAAATTCAACTCATCTTTTCCACTACTAGTTGTTTCATTTTGTCAATGATAAATGGGTATATGCATGTGATGATTGCATGGTTGTTTGGATTTGCAGGCAAGGGAACCTTCACCACCTCCATCTTGGACTTCCTCACCTTCTCTTGTGAACCCCAAATTATGTCCTAAAAATTATGTTCATGAGATCATTTTCCTAGGATCATCGAGAGCATCCCTCCTAGTGAAAAACAGACCTTCAAAAGGCTCTAAGCTTGGCTAGGGGATTTGTACACCCTTCACTCATATACCTCAACCTCCATCCACATTTCCATACCCTGAAACCATCATTTCCACCTCTTAAACCTTCTTGGCATCCCTCCTATAGCATTACATGCCTTCTTGTAGCAATACAGGGCACCTGTAGCAACTTGTTTCTTCACTAGTTTTGATCCTTGCTGCAATTTGGACTTAGTTTAGAAGGATGTTGACCCCCAATTGTGACTTCATGATCAAGGGAATCTCCTAGGCCACTCCAAACCCTCCTTTTCCTTCACTGCAAAAACAAAATAGTGTTAGTTTCCTTATCACATATTTGGCACAAATAGAACATTGATTTACATGCAAGTGTGAGCTAGTTAGATGGTACATAGAATCTTGAATTATGGTTTGGTAGGTTAGCTTCTTTTCTGCAAGTAGATCTGATAACTAGATGGATGATTGCAAGATAATGTAGTTTCCTTTCTGCAAGTAGTTTAGCTCTTTCCTTTTCATGAATTGTTTCTATAGCATTTGCAAGTTGAAGTTAATAGCATTTTCCTTTTCATAGTTAGAGGTAGCTTCTAAATTTCACCTTCATTAGCTATCTTTCATTCTAATTTAGTAGGAGGAATGGTCTTGGAACATTATTGATCAAATGTCCTAGTTGAGGGTGGCATGAGTAGAATCCCATCTACTGTGCATATAGCATTGTCACCTCAAAGTTTGTACGAACCCCAGGTTGATAAATAGAGTTGAGGAGCCCTTGGGAGTTGCAGCACTATTAGTGCAATACCAAGGCTCACCAATTTCAATGTTAGAATAACAAATCAACATGCTAGTATTTTTGTTGCAAAGAGGATCACAATCCTATTTGGCTAACTAGAGAAGAATATCGCCAATGGTTGAGATGTTCAGAAGATGACAAAGTTAGCAATCATTTTGTGGAGGAGTTGCTTACATAATTGTGTGGTGGTTTCCACTTAAGTTTTTGCAATGGTCTAGATAGATAAAAGAGGTCTGGGAACTTCACTTGTAATACATACAATGGGGTAAGTGTGATTGACTATGTGATTTTTTCACAAAGATTAATAGAAAGGATAGACGAAGTTAAGATTGGGGAGCATATTTGGGAATTAAAATCAAACCATAACCTAATTTATATAAATTTATCATGATTAGAAGAAAGGAAGCATATGAGGAAAACCCGGTGTTCTCAACAATCACTCTCAAGAGGAAAAAATATTATAACATAATAAAATTGTACTATATTTAATACATTGATAGAGAGGTCAATTAAGAAGGATAAAACTTGGTCCCAAAGCCTCAGTACTCATTGGTTAACAAATATAATTCAAGGTGCACTTGAGAAGTGCAAAAGAGAAAAAAATAAGAAATCAGAATCAAATTGTTTTCTAGTGAATGCTTGGTTTAATGAGGGATGCAAAATGGCAAGGAGAACATTGGGGAAGGCAGGTAAGGAGAAGATGAATGTAAAGTTATATAAGCATATTTTAAAAAGGAAAAAAGATGAGTTCATGCAAATAAGGCAAGAAGAGTTGATATATCTAAGAAAGAATAACTCAAAGTTGTTTTGGCAAGAAATTCAACCAAGGAAGAAGAAAACTGAAAATAATATTACATCCAATCAATGGTTTGATTATGCAAAACAACTTTATGAGAAAGAACTAGAGGTTGAGCCTCCCCCAAAGATCGAGACAACTACAAAGCTTTTCATGTTGCAAGAGGTGGAGAATGGTATTAAGAAGTTAAGAATAGGAAAAGAAAAGGACTTGGTTGAACTTCAAGTGGAATATCTAAAATGGGGAATGAACACTCTTGCACCACACATCATGGAAATATTCAACAACATCATTTAGCAAGGATTCCTAAGAGACTAGACAACTAGCCTAGCAATACCCCTTTTTAAAAATGGAGACATTAATGGCCCTTCTAATTATAGAACCATCGTGACCAATCCTTTGTTTGCAAAGATTTTCGGCAGCATGGTAGAAAATAAAATCAGTAAGTGGGAAAAAGTAAAAAAAAAAAAGAGGGAAAAAGGGCAAGCAAGTTTTAGTCATAAATATTCAACAGTGAATCATGGTATCACATTGAGGCACAATATTGAAAAGGTTTAGGGGGACAGAGAATAAGTATTATTTTGTCTTTGAGGTTTCTACGAGTCTCATGTTTATGTAGATTTTCTTCCGAATCCATCGCATTCAAATTCTTTTTTTATCGATGTTCCAAACCATCAACAGTGGTTCATCTTCAGGATGTGAAAGAATTGTTGAAAGACTGGTCTTATTTCTCAAATATATAGAGATGCGTGAGATGCTTAGCCGACAGAATCTTTAAATTATTTTAATTGTCCTATTTAAATGTATTTGTGTTAATTGTTTCATGTTTTGATTTTGTATTAATTGTTTCATGTTTTAATTTTATTTATTTTAATTATATTTAATTTAATTAATTTAATTATATTCATTTTTAATTAATTATTTATTTTAAATATTCTAAATTTAATTAATTTATAAATTCAAATTAAAATACATACCCAAGTTTATTTATTAATTAAAATTAAATATGTATGTATACATATTTATTTTAAAATTAACTATGTATATGTATTTTAATTAATTTATTAATTAAAATTAAAATACATCTATATTGGTTATACTACCACATCCTGAAGATGAACCACTGTTGATGGTTCGAAACGTCGATCAAAAAAGAATTTGAATGTGATGGATCTGGAAGAAAATCTACATAAATAAGTATTATGTTGCTTTGTTGACATCAAAAAGACATTTGACACGATCCCTAGATAAGTTGTGGCGTGGAATGTAAGAAATTCAAATTCCGTTCCAATATAGAGCCACGATCCATATGCTCTATGAAGAGGTAAAATTCAAAATCAGAACTTCAATAAACATTTTGGAAAGCTTTCGAAGTGACATTGGAGACAAGCAAGGCTACCCTTTATCCCCTCCTCTTTTTGATTTATATATTGACAAACTGGAAGAGTGGCCAAATTTGTAAGGTGCAGATGGTCTTTGTTTGGGAGAGTTTATGATAAGGCTTCTTTTATATGTTGATAACCTTGTGTTGATTCTGAAATCGACCCATGGATTGCAGTTGCACCTATATGCCCTTTAGCATTTTTGTAGAGCGGTGGGGATGCAAGTCAATACCAGCAAGACCAAAATAATGATTTTTCTAATAAAAGGAAGTAGAGCCAACATATGTTCTTCTTTGAAGGGAATACTCTTGAATATGTAAATGAGTACAAGTACCTTAGGATTGATTTTGACAACAAGCTTAATTGGGAGGACAGTAGAAAGAAGACAATTTTTGGAGGGTGAAAAGAATTATATGTTCTTCAAAATAGATGTAGAGAGGAAAATCTATGGGAGTATAAAATGACTAAAGTGCTTTTTGGGCTCCTAGTTCATCTAGTGATGCTCTATGGGTGTGAATTGTGGGATAGCAACACCCCCGTTTCAAAATGGAAACAAATTGAGAAAATCCAAAAACGCTTGATCATGAGCAAGTTCAAAATAAAAAGTTTGGTTCTTTATGAGGTCATGTTGAGTGAAACAGGGGCATCTCCCATCGAAGCAACTGTTACGGTGCATCTCATAAGATATCTAAAAAGAATTGAGCAAATGGGAGTAGGTAAATGGCTGGAAGTTGTCTTCAACGAAGGCATGATTGAAAGAAAGAAAACATGGATGTGACAAAACAACAAATGGATGCAAAAATGGAATATTTACCTCAATGGTTATACCACAAATAGTAAGGAGTTAAAGAATTTTATTATGGACAAGTTTCGTAAGCATATATGGGGAAAGAGTTGGGTAGAAAGAAGAAGTACTCTGTTGAGGAATTCTACCGTATTTTTGATCTCCAACAAAAGGAGTAGATTGGAACTAACATTCCATGGAGAGAAAATATTTGTATTGCTCAATTAAGAATTAACTTGCATCTTGCACAATGTAAAATTGGAATATGAAATATTGCCCCGATTCATGCAAGAAAGTGGGCATCGTTATATTGCCTTTTTTTACACGCCATTTTGTCGCATTCGGAAAATGACCATCGGTTTGGATCTTTCGCTATCCATAAATGTGTTCCAAAGCACCCCCTTGCAAAGCTAGAACCCAAATTACCCCAAAGAGAATGAAATTCCTGGATCCCATGGTTCAAAACCCTGTTTTTGGTTCCCTGCGTAGTTCCCTATTAAACCTATATGCAGAAGAGTCCATTAGAAACTGCGCAAAAGTGCTCATTTTCTTACATTGTGGCCTACGCACATGACTTAATGCATGTAAAAATAAAAAGTAAAGTCTATAAGCATTGTTAGTCGTATCTTTCCCAAATAACAAGCTTCGAATGGGTACCTATTCGGCCCTGATCCCTCCCATCATGGAGCTACTCCCTCTCTTTGTGGAACCCCTATCCCACCATTAACAGATCTCATCCCTTGGAAAATGGATCCCAAAATTCCCCTCCTTGGCCTATAAATCTAGCACAGGCCTAAGGATTGAAGAGGATTGTTGGAAGCAGGCTTATGTTGTAAGAATAAGGTTGGAAGGCTATTCATTCAAGGAGAGGGTTGGATATTGTGGGAAGGGACTTGCAACATCAAGGCTTCATGGTTGTAAGACTATTCTCTGTTTTATTAAGATAAAGGCAATTGTTCTTTCTCAATTACATCTTTGTTGATACAATTTGTAGGATGCTTTGATTACCTACATAGATTGTGATTGCATATTGCTCAGTTTATGATACATGATTGGATTAATTAGTTCATTTACCTCTTATGTTACATACTAGATGATTTGATCTCGTGTATGTTTCTGTCTATGCAGATCTTCATTAAGACAACATGGAGAAGTTGTGAGAAGCGATGGGAAGATCTCTAAAACATCGAGGAAGAGTGGATGATTGAAAGTTTTGAAGGGAACTTCATCAATCATTTCGATTAAACGCTAATTGGCCTCTATCATAGTATTTGTTTCAGTCAATTATAGTCTAGAGAAAGGTAGTCGTTCTTGGTTGTTTGTTACTAGATTTCTCTAGAGTCTAGGGAGATCGCTCTTGTCCACAAGAGGGATAAGTCCAAATAAAAAATTGGTGACTCCGCTGGGGAATCATCTCACTCTCCATTTTTTTCTTTTTTTTTGACCTTTTGAATCTTCTGTAGAAGCTCTCTATGAGTGTTTGGAAATCTTAAAAATCTGGATTTTGGGTTTTATTTGGCTTGTTTTTTTTTTTTTTTTTTTTCCAAAATTTCCCATTGTGCGCACTTTATCTTTAGGAACAGAGCGCACTTCTGTGCATTTTCATTTCTGCAACAATGCATATGCGCACTGGTTTTCTCTATGACCTGCACACATACCTGGAATTTTTGAAAATTTTAGTTTATCCTCATCAAGTCCAGATATTTTGATTTTTCTTGTTTATTTACACTTGTCTGTGCCTTCTTTCAGTCTCTGTCAAGTTGATTGGGTGTTTTGAATTTTCTTTTTTGAGAAATTCTTAATTTGATTTCCTTTGGTCATTACTCAGAGGTTTGTCTCAGTTCCTTAACAATTTTTGCATGTTTTTGCTTTCATTTTTGCAAAAACAAATCCCCCCTCAATTGTCGGGAGGGGGGGTGGGGGGCGGGGGGCTGAATTGTGTATGAGTATTAATCGCCTTTAAGTGTCTTCACTTTTCATCTTTGGAATTTTCACCCAATTTCCTTTACTTACACTCGATTGATTCTTTAGTTACATTGGTGAAGCAAAATAGTCTTGTTGTTCTTTCGCTAATTTGGAATCATCGTGTGTTTGTTTTGAAGAATTATCTTGCAAAGATTACATTTGAATGGTTAGAATTCTCATTTTCATAACATGAATATAAATTGTATTCCATTGGAAAATTAGAAGTGGCGCATTTTGGAGTTAATGTTTTAAAGAAGAACCTCTCTCCTTACTTTAGCTAGAATTCATCGAAATGGAAATATCACAATAGCATGTTCCATTGCATTAAAGTTCTGAGTGAGGTCATAACACCATCAGTTTCATGTCCATGTACCCTGTGAGTAAACAACAACTCTTAAAATCTATGCTAATAAAATCAATATAGATATTTTTTTATCTTAAGGCTCTTTTCCACCTACATTAGATCAGGTTGTATGGTTTGGAATAGGGAAGTGAGTTAACTTTCCAAATATGCATAAAAACGTTAACATCTTGTGATAGGAAGAAAAATCCATTTACTGCAATTTTGCTCTAGGAAGCGCCCCTTACAAAGGAGTCAAGCACGAGATCATATCGGACCCAGTGGAGTGATCGACCACACTTCATTGGTTACAATAGAGTGATTTACATGTATTAAAAATGGCTTCGAAAGCTACTTGGGAGTCACTTGGATGTAAACCTCATATTAACCATGTTGAGGAACTTTCAAGGGGATTGAGCTTTGTTACTCTGCCCTTGTGTGTACGTCTAATCTGTGATTGTCCTGCCAGGTTAAATTGTTTTACGTGGTAACCTTAGAGACCATAATCTTAGGGCTTTTACCTGAGGTGACCGTCGAGGGGAAGTCTTTGTTGTACCTGTAACAGACGTTGGCTAGACTCACTTGGACCTTTATTGAGGGTATTCTTCATTCGAGATGGCATAAATGAAGTTAATTTCACCGGATCATGTACATTAAGTAGGTTGTCAATGTAACCAGTTCCACCCACTCTAGCTTTAGCCACTTTTCACATTAATCTTTGCGACATTGGAATTCATCACCAACTAGTGATTTCGCTGTAAAAAACTTGTTTGCATGGTTTGATTCCTTAGATTTTTTAGCGCGTGTTAATTGTTTGTTTTTACTTTTTTACAGACCTTAGGTGTGGATTGTGATTTTCAATTGTTAATATTGATAATAAATTTATCTAAGTTGAATCTAATGACAACAATTCCAGAAGTTACCGATAAAGACCTCCCTTTTAATGGGAACCCTAATCCTCTCCCTGATTTTTCAAATGTCAGTCCTCCTTATATGGCTACATTGTCACTTCCTGGATTCATGATAGGTTTACCGGTGTGGTTGTTTTCAATTTCTTTGATCCAAAATACCTAAACTATTCCACCTCAATCAAGTTTTTCTGCTCAACCAAGTACATCATCTCAACATCACCAGCCTCTTGTTGACCCTTTACCTTCTTCACATGTCATGTCCTCCTCCCTTTCTTCTTCTTCGCTTGGTGAAATCCTTAATGCTAGTAACTAGGTGACTAAGAAAAAGAAGTAACGGAAGAAGAAGAAGAAGCAAGATAAGAAAGAAGTCAACCAACCAACCATGGATGTAGGTAATGGTAATGTTGAAGAAGCTTCCAGTATGCATCGCAAGCCCAAATACCCTTTCAAGCTTTGTAAGGGTGACCACTTCCTTATTTATTTTCCTAGTATTCCTAAGGTCTTGGAAGTATGGTCAAAAAATTCTTATCAACCTATTGTTGATCCATCAACCAGTGATTGTGAGTTTCTCGGGAAAAAGGGTAAAGTTAGGTTTCCTTGTAAGTTATGCAAAGGGATTCATCATAATCACCTTTTCCCTCACATAGATGAACCCTCAAAATTGTTGGAAAAATTTACTATTTCACAGCAACAACTTCCAACTGGTTACTGTAAACTTTATCTCAACCTATCGTCAGTTGACGAAGTGATTAATCTAATTCCAAGTACAATCAATCCCACTCTTCCATTGGAGAGTGAAACACATATCACTCAAGTTGATGAGCCATTGGTTGATCAAGTGATTGACTCGATTCTATCTTCAGTTGATCCCACTCTCCCTTTAGAAAGTGAACTTAATACCGCTCAAGTTCTTCTTGTTACTTCAGATTCTTTTACACAAGGGGGTATTTCACCTGTTTCCATTGATCCCCCTCCAAGTTATGAGTCTACTTCCTTTGATTGGAGTACACTGACAGGACCTTGTGTTCCTTCTTCCACCCCTTTCCAAATCATTGTGAAAGCATATGGTAAGAATGTGTAGCGAATAGTTTTTCTCTATTTCAAGATTGTATAAAAATGAAAACTATTTCGAGTCCATTTCGGTTATTATTTTCAAGACTCGTTAAATTCATGAAATTCCCGAGCATCTTTTGCTATACTTTTCATGCTCGTAAAACGTTCATAAAAATGTTGAGTTCTTTCTGTCTTTTCATACTCATTAATTGATTAAAAGTTGGTGATATAAGTACATTTTTATCACCTTTTCATACTCATTAAAACTTACGAAAAAAAGTGAAAACAAGGAGTTCTCTTTACGCTCTTTTCAGACTCCTTAAATATGAAAAGATTGTCAAGTACTTAATTGTTCAAACTCTTAAAAGTAAATGAACAACCATCTATTTAGTATAAGTTTACCCCTTTTACGGACTGAATTAGACTATTTACGAAAAAGGTATACGTTGACTATTCATGGTCAATAGAATTCTCTCCTGCATTATTTTACCCTTTTTCAGGCTTGAGGTACTCAATTTACGAAAAAGGACATTGTGGAGTTTGGTTATGTTTTTCTCCTGACTCCCTAAAACTGAAAAACATTGAGATTTACTTTCTTCGAGCTCGTTGAAATTTACATCGCAAGAACTGAACGAGTTTTCTTTTTATGTATTTTCAAACTCTTTAAACATGAAAATGACATCGAGTTACCCCTTCACTGGACTCATAAAATATAAACAGTTCAGGACTCGTTAAGCATGATGAGACCGAACCACTCCCTCTTAGGGTTCGTTAAAAATTCTTCGAAGGACTCATCCGAAGGATGAGCTTATAGGACAAACATATGTTATCCTCCTCAAGATTGTAAAAAATAAAGAGGTACTTACTAGTAATGTTGGGGGGAAAGTGAGAAAGAATCTTTGTTTTTGCTTAATAAAAGGTAGTATGTCTCTCTTGAACATGACACTCTGTCACTTTTTGTGTCTGGGTTAGGAAATCCATTTGTCTCCTAATTGACCATACCTCATTGAAAGTCTTGAGTTGTTTTTGGGTATTCTATTTTGATTCAAATGCTTCCAAGTCAGAATGTCGTGTCACCAATATGTTCAAGAGAAGTTCAAATTACTTTCCCTTTCATAGTCTTCAATCGCGTCGACCATCCCTAAACTAGTCTTGGATTACTCCAAACTGTTGTTCTTCAAACTTGACATGAGTTTCGTGTTGTAGGCCCTCCTGCGATGGGTCACTTCCTATTGACTTCAACTCATTATCTAGGAAATTGATCTAGAAACCTTTAGTACCTTGGAGCCGGCATGCTTTAATGGCAAGTTTCTCACCTTAGACAACAAGTTATTATCATTGACCTTCGATTGAATGATTCTACGAGTGTTCGACATCATCACATCGATTCACACTTCATAGATTGTATTGGAAGTACCTTGAGGACCACTGTCATTATTGATGGTTTCTCTCGCACTTTGTTAATGGTTCACATTATTGACCAGTTAGCATATTTTGGATTACTATTTTGTTGCAGTCATCATCTCATGTTATGGAGTTGATTATAGCATGGAACCGAAATTAATACAATTGGGTATGTTCCTTCCTTGGGAGTGCACAGTGTGCTCAACACTTAAATCCCATTTTGTGTCATATTAAGTACCAAAAATGGTCGATGACCCTACAATGAGGATTTGTTGGTATATACAGATCGATCATAAAGGAACCCAGTGCGTAGTATTAGTTCCAATGTCTTGGATAGGAGTTTATATAATCCACCATGGCTTGGGATACATGGGTTTATGACCAAGTGTCATCATATTCAACACATCAATACTATACATATAATTATAACCACTGTTGTTGCGAACCGTTGATGGGTAGTGGGAGGTGTTAATGTAGAATACTAAACCTTTGGACCTCGACCCCAATGGGAGAAAGGGGATGGGTTACGTAGACCCCTAAACACAAGTATGATATACGTTGCTAAATTCTCATTTGACTCATGTGTAGTTCGAATAAACATGGGTATATATGTTAATTATTGTTACACACACACACATATTTATTCATTTTTAATAGATTGTAAATGTTTTTCTTTTCATTCTTTTATTCTTCCTGCAACTCCAAATGGAGCATCATGTCACAATGAGACTTGAACCTGGGTGGGGAGGTTATCATTAAACCCTCCCGACCACCCAAGATACACTCAATTGGGGAGGATTGAAAATGATATACATATTTAATTACACAATGTTCATTTTATAACTTAGATTTGTTTATACATAGGCATATAAGTATGGAATCATGTATGTTCATTTGAGTTATATTAGTTTAAATGTATGCATTAATTAATGAATTAATATAATTGTTATATATGTTGATTTAGGGTTTTATATTTGGTTATATGTGTACATTTATTTATGAATATAAATATGGAATTGTATATTCATATTTATGAGTTATATTTGATTATATGTATGCATTGGATTATATATATTTGGTTATAAGTTTACCATCGTGTGTGTATATGTATATATGCTAGGTTCTCGTGCATGTAAGTAATGAGCATATTATGATACAAAGATTAAAATTGAATTACTTACTCAATATATAATGTGTTTTTGTTGATAATTAATTTATGACATGGTCACAAAAATTTCTCTATATATGTACACCTATGTACTCGATGATTCTTGGGTTTGTGCAATGGAATAGTTGACCAAAAAAACTCCCATCGAGTTGAGCATAATGGCATCGTAGACATCAAATTTTGCAAGTTTTTAGAAAATGACACTCTTGGAATCTATGTGCATTGTTAATCAACAAGTAGTTAAAGTTCAAATGTAATTAATACCTTCCACAACCTGTAATGACTCAAGGGGGTGATAGGTAGTTTTACATACACCATAATGCAAGCTAGTCCACCCCAACCTTTCCCGGTACCAAAGAGACCTTCGGTAATGTCCCAATGTACTCCATCACTAACCTTCCTATTTCACAACAATATAATGGGATTTTGGTCTTTTTGATTGATTTCCATGTATGCATTTTTTGTTGGCAATGAAGTTCCTTGTGCGATAAAGGAAGTTGTGAAGATTTTCTTAAGAGTGTCGTGAAGTATTGGGGTCTCTCATTGAACATTATGTTGGATAGAGATACAAGGTTCACGATAAAGTTAAAGGTAAGTTATCAATGAGATCACATTATCATCCACAAATCATGAAAAAACACAATTTCTCAATGGCCTTTTAAAGGATTACCTAAGGCATTTCATTCAGACAGATCAAGCAAATTGGCTAGAGTTGTTAAACACGATACATTTCATCTACAACATGCAATGCAGTTAGACCATTTGAGTTGGAAATTGACATTAACCATTGACACCCTTCATGGTTCTACAAGGCTAATATGGCTGCAACACATGGGCCTTGGGGTTCATAAGTGGATTATAGGATGGACTAGAGATTAGAGAATGCAACTGAAAGGATGAAGCACTAGGGAAAACATGGTGGAAGGAAGGTAAAGTTTCAAGTTTGTGACTTTGCCTTCATTATGTTGAGTATAGGGTAGTCCAAGACATTGAGTGGCATGTGCTTTGCTACAATGGTTTGAAGGACTACTCAAAGTACTTAAGAAGGTTGGAAATGTTGTTTATAGATTGGAGTTGTCAAAACATATGAGAGCTCACCATCTAATATTCCATATCAGTTAGTTGAAGCTTTTTAGGATTGATGATGGTTAACATAACATATCTAGCCCTTGTAGAGCCATCGTGTTGATTGAAGACTAACTAGAACTAGAAGTGGACAAGATACTGACACACAAGACTATTCACTTCAACACGAATTGAAGGTAAGAGTCCTTTGTCAACTGGAAAGACAAATTGAAGAAAAGATTAGTTGGGAACAAAAAGAGGCATTATGGTAATATGGCGACATGATTCGAGAGTTTTAGAAATGAAACCTCAAAGCACCTATACAAATATTGGTTGGATGTTGTCGAGGTGACAACAAATTTAGTGGAGGATGATGTAAGGCCTCTTCCCATTTATTACAATAGGTACCCATACCAAATTGGTTAAGGTAGGCATGGGAGAGTACAATGGTAGGTTGTGAGGCTAGATGACACTTTCCTAATCATTGTCTCATGTTTCCTTTATATGAGATAGGTATGCCTTATGCACATGAGCCAATCATGTGGATTTAAAGGGACATGCTTTTCATAGTCAAGAGACATATTGCACATTGGGCCCACTTATAGTGAAGTGGAATGCAATGTACCTTAGAAGAAGGTAAAAGGAAGAAATCATCCACTATATAAATGGGATGTCTCCTTTGTATGAAGGTCTTCATAAAGGAGTAGTCATTTATACAAGGGTGAACAAGTGGGTTTGTTGTCATGCTAATCCTAGTGTTGTCACAATAGACTATGTGTGTGATAGTCGAGTGAATTTTTGAAGGGAAAGGACTTGCAAGAGGTTTTCTTGTGAATGCTTTATGGGTTGGATTGACAAGTGCTGTAGGTAATGTGCCTTCAATCGTTGTAGTTTGTAAAAGAGCCACAAGAAGTTGAATATGCTCCCTTGTTGTATCTTTGTAACATTCTTCATATCAATAAAGTTAGGACATTTGCCTTGGGTGCCATTTATATATTTGTGTTGTGGTCTCTTTGTGATTGTTGGATGTTATTATTCCTTGCAATATTTTGAATGGCCAAGTATTGATGGAAATTGGCCAAATATAGAAGTATTGTTAGGGTGCCTTGAGGCCATAGTTTAAGGCATACCTATTGCTAGAGAAGTTGGTTGTGTTGAACTTGGTTGTACATCTAACAAAACTATAGCTTTAGGCGTAGGTATGGGTAGACCTTGAGTGAAGAAACATAGTTTGGTTGTAGTAGGAATAGGTTGGTCAAGCCTCCATGTCAAAGGGCAGGCAACATTTCACACCTAAGGATGATGAAATAAAAAAAATCTTAGGCGAGACTCTTAGGTTTGTGACACAAACCTTCTTATTGCATCATTGATCTAAATTGCGTATTTTTCTTAAATCAACTCCATCATTGTTTTGTTCATATTTAATTTCATCTCCATTGTTAAAGATAATTTAGCTATTCAAAGTCAAATATGAAGACCACGCTATTTTTTTTAATCTCCTTTGTGTATATATCTACAAGTAACTAAATATTAATGTTAGCATAATTATCTTAAAAGTAACTTCGGTGTTTAGGTGTGTAAGATGTTTTATATGTGTTAGTACACATCTCATTCATGCACCACCTACCTATATCCAATATTGTTTAGGTTGTTAAAGGCATATTAGTCTAGCCCAAGAGGGACTTATATGTTAGTAGACCTTAAACTAACCATTTCATTGAAGGTTTAAAACTAAGATGGAATCATGGAGGTCTTTTAAGTCATGTTTAATTAAAGTATGATACGAAATAAAGTTAGTGACATAAATTATAAAAATATCAAAGTTAAAGTTATAATGTAAATTAGAATGAATAAAATAAACAATAGAGCATAATGTCAAGTGGTTGACGAAATAGTTTCCACAAAAAATAAAGTCCTTATTTTTCAGGGTTGGCCCCATCTTTTATTGAAGGCTTAATAGAAACTATAATTGACTCCCTTTCATATTTTTCCTATTTAATATCCATATTTGGTTATGGTTTGAAGATGGCTAGAGGAATAATAAGGGACTGATCAGATTGGGTTACTTTAGGTACTTGAATAGACTAGTCGCTTCAATTCTTTTGGTGCTTATGAACAACACAACTAGCACTACAGCAAGTGTGGCCAATGATTAAAACTCTAGAATGATTTTAATATGATAGAAAGTGATCAACAAGGGGGCTTGTACTCTTGGTGCAAGTTACCTTGACCCACAAATTTAATTACTATCATTAGTGTGCCACCTCAGTCTCAACCTTCATTGTGTACACCTAAATTTGTAAGTGATTAGATCTTGAGAACAAGTTGACTAGGAGAGTAAGTGATCAACAAGGGGTGGCATATACTTCGTGCAAGGCATCATGACTCAAATGTAACTATTATCATCAATGTACCACCTTCATCTCCTCCTCCTTGTGTACACCTCAATTTGTAAGTGCAGATGGGCACATATTAGGGAACTATCTCTCCAGGGAAAATATATTATGAACTTAGTCCTTAAGATACCATGATATATCATAATTCAAACAATGTACACCAAGGATAGGCATGGATCACAACTCCAAGAGTGATAATAGAGATAAGTTGCACAATAACTCCCTGTCAATAAGGAGAACCTCCTCCAAATTATGCAAGCACATCCATATATCCAAATCATGAGTTCATGTCTCCCATAGTGAGTATATTGACCTCTATGTATACATATTCTCACTTATTGCACATGTGGGTCCAATTTTAGGCCACCCCATATATAACTCCCCCTAAGGTCATAACAAAAAATCACATGCAATCTTATGCCTTTCTAAATAGACATTCATTTTTTTTTTCCAAATGTGATATAAAATATTGACTATAATAATTTTCCATGTTATGTGAATCCCTAAGGCCTGTGAAATAATATTTTCTAGATTACACATTTTTAGTAAATAGGATTAGGAAAGAATTGGTTACAAAGGGGGCCCAAAAATCCAGGTAGATTTGGTAGAATTACAAAACTAAATAAGTGCTAAATGGTTTCAATATTTCTATGCATGAGGTATTTGGGTTATGCCCCCCTGTATATTTCTATTATTATCTAATGGCTAGATCAATGCGTACCATAGACCATGCAAAGTAAGATTTCTCTCAAGTTGCAAGGTGGATTTTCAAATGGCCTTCAACTACAAAGCCAAACATTTTGCTTTGACTTGAATAACCATATCTTGCTTAATCTTGCATTTGGTGGAAGCTTGGTTGCAAATGATCAGTGTTCAATGGTTAGCTTATACATTGGATGGGAGCTTTTAGATATTACTATGTTAGATTTTATATTCTCCAACATTTCAAGTGGACACTCAACTCATCGCAAGAGGACAAGCAAAGAAATGCTAGGACTCTTCACCCATCATTAAGGGACAAGTGAAGAGAGGCCATGCCAACACTCTAGTTCCATACCCTCTCATGTTTTTTGCCTTGTTTTTCTTATAGGCTAAGCTCAAGACAAATCTTATTTCAAATGAGGCCATTAACTATATCAATAATAAGCTTAAGAAGGTATGAACTCACATTTTAGGTTGGTCAACTTTTCCAATACTTTGTTTTCAATAATTTTGCTTATTGTCCTACAAAAATTCTTAATTAGTTGAGAACTATGTTGATCCAAACAAACTCTTTCCTTTAATGAAGACAATCAAAAACCACTAAAGGTTGTAATTATTAAAGAATGATTAACTCACAAGGACTCACATTTTTAAACCAAATTGTGTTTAATGGTGTCCAAGGCCTTCTACGTGTTTTAGCAACAAATATGTTGTTGATGAAGATCAAGGAAGGGGTAGTTAATATGGTTTGTGAATTCATATTACTCCATACTTTATGGTTTATTGGATCTTCACATGTAATATAATTCCCTGGAAACACTTTCTTTCCATGCTTCACATCCTTACATGGCTTCGATGACCCATTTTCTACATAAAGCCTACACCTATGTGTTGGTAGAGTTAATTCCCATTTTCCTTGATTCTTAGGCATATATAAAAGGATCTAGCTAATTCTATAAAATCCTTTTTCTATACTAGAGATATGTCGAGGGAAGTTCCTCAACACTTTTTCCATCTACTTATAGGCTCTAATTGAAAGTTATTTTTTTCCTTAAAAAAACGTATTTTCTTTCAAAAATGAAAGAGAATTGCATTTTGTATATGCACATGGAGAGTGCATTCACTAATACCTTACCACATCCTATAGTGGCAAGTAAAAATGGGCATATGGTCCTACAAAAAAAAACCCCAAAGGGTACCAATCAAAACCTAGAAAACCTAGCAAATGATATACAAGCCAAAAAACTAGCCAAAATTTGGGCACAATCCGCCTAGACGGCCCCCAAAAACATGCCCAAAGCAAGCGTTAATAAAAAAATGGGTAGAGGCTCCACAAAAACAACAACAAACCCCATACATAGCAAAACCAAAGGAAATGTTGGTAGTGACAGACTGGGCACAAAATGACTAGGCCCGCCACCAATAGAGCAACAACTAATGACAATGTATTTCTCATCTTGTAGGAGGCACAAACTAGGGTTCTATTGTGGCCACCAACAATCCCCCTCCTTATTTAGTATTAGCAATAACACTATGTAAGTGGGGACCCTTAGTCAAAAAATTCAAAAAATCAATTAGTGCTCATATATGTTACTCCTTAAGAAACATCGCATCGCGCAAAGAATGATAGGACATTTCCTTATGAGTCAAAATGATGAAATGCGAGATTGCGACGCGAACTCCATCGCATCACATGCATTAAGAAAAACTCACGTTGGCAAACCTTAAAAAATCGTCGATATGCGATATCGCATCTCGCAAAATTGCATAGAGGACACATAACGATTTAACAATTAAGCGATCTGCGATCTTGCGATACTGCGATTTGCGATCTTGTGATATTGCAATCAAGCAACCTTGCGATAGCACAGCACAATGAAATTGCGGTAATGCGATACAGCGAAATGCGATACTGCGATGCAGATCGCAGAAACATTCCATCGCAGATTTTCCTGGCTCAATATTCAAGAAAAAGTTTTCCATAAACTAAGAACTGGTTACGTGCTTTAATGATAATTAATGTATTATATGCTAGTTGTTAATAAAATATGGTTTTGTGTTGTTTGAAGAGCCAGTTCACGTCAGGTGGCGTGTTTTTGCATATCCGTAGCATTTAAAGCTTTCTTGTCGTTATTTATTATCATTACTCTCCCCTCACTTGTGAACTGCACGAACGAAAAACAAAAGTTACACAAAGCAATATGCACTAAGCTATGAGGAAAAAGGGTAAAGCTCCAATGTTCAAAGACAGAGAAAAGACGCCCTCATAAACAGACACCGCATGAAACAGAGCCGCAGATTCACAAGATGCTGCTGAGCCATCCATTACAGATATTTCATATACAACCATGGTTGAATGAGTACTGAACGATGTTGATATCAACAGGCAGTTTAATGCTCAGGGTCAAGAGCTCACAAGGTCATTATTTTTACAAATTTTGAAGCTTTATACCCGATAAAGATGAAGAGGCGCAAAAGGCGAAAATCGCATCAGAGAAGCCTGGATCAAAGAATGGAGGCAATTTTCGATGCGCGATTAACGCCTAGCACTAATCGCGCATCGCTAAGAAAATTGTTTGAGAAGGAAAGCCTCTAACTGCTCAGTCACCTGTAAGCCCGAAAAATGCAAGAAAGCAATGGTAAAAAACAAACTGGAAACAGAAAGCTAAAGAAAAGGCAGAAGCAATCCAAAGGGTTAACCAAGTTGAACTGAGATTATTACTGGGCATACGTGGTAAAGCCACATAGTCAAAGGATAACTCTCAAGTATATCATCAACTTTGCTGAGAAGATGGTGCCAGCTCTTACCAATTCTGTTTGCTTAATTCAACCAAAAGCGGAAGACAATCAGCCGACTATACCCAGGCAAATACTGAATGCTTGCAACATTAAGGAGCAAATGCAGAAATAGTTAGATATTAGATTTAATTTTTAGAAATAGTTTTATTTTATTTCTGCTTAGAAAAAGGGCGGTCATTTAAACCGTATCCTGAATCTGTGTAATTAACTTATTTAGTTAGTAGTATTTAAACCCTTCTCATGCATTTAGAGAGGGGTCCAGAAATTTATCAAAAACTTGTCCTCAGAACATGCACTTTTGCACCCTCAGAGGAGGTTTTGGTGAATGAATGGAACAGGATTTGTTGATGTTTGCATTTGATGTCTGCTACTGATGTTGCACTTCTGTACTCTTAGTGGATGTTAGAGCAAGGAGAGATAAATCATTGTCGCTTGAAGCTTATGAGTAGGACTAGTCATAAATGGTACTTTTATCTCTTGACCATTTCTACTTATGTGTTAAATTGATATACAGTTTTTAGTTGTTTATGTATTATTGCATGAATGCCTGAGTTATCATTTGGCGCTTTTGTACGGTGATAGCTATTTATTTATGCTTAATGTATGAATAGCTCATTATGCGATATGTTTTTCACAACTGTTTTGTCTAACTTTTTATGCGAAGTGGTTCATCCTTATTGATTTCCTTTCTTATAATATCTTAATGATCTTTATTACCAGTTGTTATTTGAAATCTTTTTAGATCGCATAACAGAAGAATTACATCCCGGGTTAGTATAGACTTAGAAGTTGCTGCTTATTAGATTACAATAGCATAGAATTAGATTAAAATTAGAATTAGAATATCTTAATTATGAACTGTTAAATCAGGAACATCAAATTCTACACACACACACTCATAGATTTGGAAACTGGTCCCATATCCCCAGTCGGACCCGCTATACCAAACGGATAAGGAGCTGCCAACCAAGGTCCGGACCGGGCGGGTATCCCCCTTGTTGTAGACCCGATTTTCGGGGCTTCAACATATTTGGCGCTAGAAGGAGGGCCTGAACTATGAATGACAAGTAAATCTAAATCTGAATACCATTTTGAGAGTAAATCGCCCTCACCATCTCCCCCGACTTCTCCATTACACTTAAATCCAGAGTTAGAAGTCGCTCGAGTATCAACCGGTGCTACAAACCCTGACATTTCAGAACAATCTACCGTTGAACTTCCTGAAGTCGAATCTATGATTCACAAACTTCAGCGATTTTCCATTTCTCCTCAAAGGTCTGATAAATCTCAAGGCAGCGTGACTTCGCAATATAACCCTGCTCATCCCCTAACCGGGCTTAAGAGTGAAAAGTTTGGCGTTCAGCCAACCGAATTACCTCTTCCCACCAAGAAAAGAGCAAGGAAATCACCTAAAGAGTCTGACAGTGAGACTCTTTCGTCAACATCATCCATCTCAACTTCTTCACCGCGAAGTCAACCATCCACTCCACCACTTCAGATCATCGTCCATCCGTCCACTGGAACCCCCACAACTCTTCCTCAATCATCTACAATCGTAGTATCCTCATCTTCCCAGCCACAGGGATCATCTTCTGTGCTTTCCACTGTTAGTAGTACAGCAATGGCCCATTCTCCATGGAATAACCCTGGGGCAGTCTTAATGCCTGCACCTTTGAGTCAAATACCGGCCCATCCTGAGAAATGGCTGCCTAAATTTAATCCCGAGGCAGGCATGCTAGCAGAAGAGCACATAAACAACTTTATGCTATCCATTAATCTCAATGGGGTTACTAATGAAGATGTTGTTGTTCGACTCTTTCCTTATACTCTGCAAGGAACAGCTGGATCATGGTATTTTTCATTACCCTCCGGATCTATCACTAGTTGGGATATCTTCCAGGAGCAATTCCTGACCAAGTTTGGTGATGACAGGTCTACGGCAACGTTAATCAACGACCTATCCAACCTTAGGGCCGAATCTAGAGAGCCTATCAAAGATTTCAATTTACGTTTCAATAAAATCCTAAACAAAATTCCTACTGCTTCCCAGCCCAGCGAAGAAGTACGAAGTGAATGGTATATCACCGCTCTACCATCAAACATAGCAATCTTTGTGGACAGGGCTAATAAAACAACCTTAGCCAAAAACATGAAAGAAGCAATAGCAGTAGAGAAACGTATAATAGCCCTGGAAAAGAAATCCGCGATAGAGGAATGTAAATCCAAGAAAGTCACCTTCAAGGAAGACTCTAAGAAGAAACAAGCAAAAGATCCATTCGATTTGGAAGGATTGCAGAAAGTTCTAAAGACCATGTCCAATGAAATGGTCGACATCAAAAAGCAAGTAGCAGAAACTTCTTCAAAAAATCCCTACAGAGCTTTTAAAAGAGGCCCTTCAACGGATTCAAAGCCACGCAATGCTATTTCAAATGCTGAATCTGAAGAAGAAGAAGAGGAAATTGCCACTGAAGGGCAAACTGATGAAGAAGAAGTTGTGGAATTACAAGGAATGTGGGATTTCATCCTCCCACAAGAAGAAGATAAAGAAGTATTCCCAGTTAGCACACGAAGCAAAAATCATCTTGATCCTCCCCAAACTATCCCTAAGCCAAAGAGCGCAAGCTCTGCAATAAAGGATAAAGTCACAACAAAAAAAACTACATCTAAAGCGACTCAAACCAGCCCAGTCCAAACAGATGAATCAACTCCATCTAAAACACTGATCGTGTCGGATGAAATGGAGTACAATATTATAGAAGATATGAAAAAGACTAGGGCCAACAACACCCTTTACGAACTGAGCAAGTTAAAGCATCAACAAAAGATAATGATGAAAGAATTACATGCTGTGCCAGTTGCACCTTTGCCTGCCGCTGTACTTTCTCAAGCTTCTCATAACATGGGAAGACCTCCAACTAACGCGATCAATAAGATTGATCCAAATGACATCGCTCTAATTGGAGAAAGATCGAGATCTCATACTCCCCCGTTTCTCCTTACTTATGAAATCAATAAAAATGTGCACAATTGTTTGGTAGATTCTGGTGCTTCATCCAATATTTTACCGAAGTCCATATGTGCCAAGTTAAACGTTCAGCCGCAGAAATCCATTGTGCGCATAATTCAGCTAGATCGATCTCAAGTCGAAGTGATTGGCGAACTAAATCAAGTAACCATAAGGCTGTCATCCAACCCAAAGGTATGTCAAGTTATTGACATTTTAGTTGTTGATATTCCAGAAGTCTATGGCTTAATTCTTAGCAGGGATTGGTCAGAAAAACTTCATGGGTACTTCACAACTGACTGGTCGCACATGTGGCTGCCCTACAATGGTAAACCGAATCAAATAAAAGTTGAACGAGAATTACACCAGAAATACATAGTAACGGAGCTAGAGGGGGAAAATGAACCAGTAGCATATAACAGTAGCATTATTGGCAATTACTCGGTAGATTCTTTCCTCGGCAATTTTAGTGCTCATGCGTCACCCTATTTAGAACACTCTGTTTTGTCCCAAGTCGAAAAATTTTCTCGAACTGATAGTTCGAAATGTATCAATTTTTTAGATAGTCCTATAAATAAATCTTTGTTTTGGAAATTATTTTTTGATGGTTCTAGATCTAACAAAGGAGCAGGAGCAGGATGCGTTTTTATTAGCCCAGAAGGAGATAAAATCATGCTAACATGCAGACTCAAATTTGATTGCACCAACAATATAGCAGAATATGAGGCTTTGGTCCAAGGGTTGTACAAAGCAATCAGGTTAGACGTCAAGTATCTTCAAGTTTTTCGGAGACTCTGAGATTGTGGTTAAACAGGTACGTAACACTATACATTGCTTATCAGGTCATTTAAAACATTATCAATCCTTAGTTCAAGATCTGACTGAGCATTTCATAGCATTTAATATCTCTTCAATTCCCAGACTCCAAAACGCAAGTGCAGACCTTTTGGCTAACGTAGCTTCTAAGCTTATTCCTTCAACAGATTTTAGTCTAGATAGATTCTCAATAGAATTAATCTTTAGACCATCCATTCCTGATAACATCACAAATTGGAGAGTATTCAATGACGATCCTGATATTGTAAATTTCCTCACATCTGAAGGATCCTACTCCAATCAAATAATTGACGAAGACCAACATGATCAACAATTGCAACAAGATAGCACTAACAATGCTATACCTAAGTTGGTAGTCAAGTTAGAAGACTTGTACGATTTGAAGGATCAGTTTAAAAAGTCTACCAATTCAAAACTCCAAAGTTCAACCTTGAACTACGAATTAGTAAACCTAGGAACCGATGCCAAACCACAAAACATTAATCTAGGTCTCGGCCTAACCCCTGAGGAAAAATTAGCATATATTCGTCTTTTGAGACAATATAAAAATGTTTTTGCCTGGAATTATGATGAGCTTAAAACATATGACACTTCCATCATCCAACATACTATTCCCATGATCGATAATGAAAAACCTGTCCAACAAAAGCTGAGAAAGATCCATCCCAATTTAGAAAATCAGATAAAAACTTAGCTTAATAAGTTATTGAAAGCCAGAATAATCTTTCCCGTCAGACATTCCAAATGGGTCTCCAATATGGTACCTGTTAGAAAGAAAAACGAAGATATTAGGATTTGCATTGACTTTCAAAACCTTAACAAGGCCTGCCAAAAAGATAATTTTCCTTTACCACCTATGGAACAGATATTGCAGGTAGTGGCGGGCTCAGAATTAATGTCTTTCTTGGATGGATTTTCAGGATACAATCAAGTGTTGGTACATCTTGATGATCAATTGAAAACCACATTCAGAACTAAATGGGTCACATACGCATATCGAAAGATGCCATTTGGTTTGATTAATGTTGATGCCACATTTCAGAGAGCCATGGACATCGCATTCAAAGGTTTAGTCAATAAATCTGTAGTAATTTATTTGGATGATATAATAGTGTATTCAAAGAAACGAAGCGACCATCTTAAAGATTTGAAACAAATCTTCCAACGGTGTTTAAGGTATGGAATTTCACTTAACCCAAAGAAATCTTTTTTCGCATTAAGTGA
The DNA here is from genome assembly GCA_031772625.1 of Pinus tabuliformis. NCBI lineage: Eukaryota > Viridiplantae > Streptophyta > Pinopsida > Pinales > Pinaceae > Pinus > Pinus tabuliformis. The sequence continues at coordinate 430,072,583 of CM062814.1, read as the reverse complement.
AGGGAAACTTCTAGGGTTCATAGTGTCAAAATCTGGTATTCACATCGATTCCAACAGAATCAAAGAGATTTCTGAAATATCCTTACCTCATAACAAAAAAGCTATGCAATCTTTCCTTGGTCAGATCAACTTTGTAAAGCGATTTGTTCCAGATTTTTCATGAATCGTCTCTCCTTTGCAAGCCATGATTAAAAAGAACTCAAATTTTAAATGGGGCCAAGATGAACACGAAGCATTCAACCTGATCAAACAAGCTATTATTAATGCTCCATCGTTAGCAACTCCGAATTTTTCAGAGCCTTTTATTTTATATACATTTGCCTCAGATAGGTCATATGCTGCGATACTCACTCAAGCAAATCAAGAAAAAGTGGAAGCCCCAATTGCGTTTTTCAGTTCAAATTTACAGGGTGCTGAATTAAATTATTCAGATGTGGAGAAACAGGCTTATGCTGTTTTCAAAGCGGTCAAATACTTCAGACCTTTCTTACTCAAAACCCATACTAAAATTATAGTACCGTTTCCAGCGGTAAGGAATCTTCTAGTACAGAAGGATGTGGGTGAGAAAAGAGCCAATTGGGTTACTGCCTTACAGGGATATGACATTGAGATTAAACCAGCAAACATTGTAAGAGGCCAAGGCTTTTGCAAAATGCTAGCTGGAGTATCACAAATTTCTGAAATTCCATCTGCAGAGGTACAAATGTGCGAGGTAAGCCTAAACGATGCAGAGTCATTATACGCTGATATCATTTATTATCTTAAGAACGGGTATGCTCCTTCACACCTCGACCATACTAAGAAAAGAGCTCTAAGGTTGAAAGCCAAAGAATATCAGCTCATAAATGATATTCTTTTTAGAATAAATTATGATTCTGTTCTTCTTAGGTGTCTTGAGAAATCTGAAGCTGAAAAAGTTTTGCAGGAACTCCATGATGGGCCAGTAGGCGGACACTATGCTGGAGATGCTATTGCACATAAAATCTTGCGCGCAGGATATTACTGGCCCACGTTATTTAAATACTCGCACAGTTACGTGAGGAAATGTCAAGTCTGCCAAACTACTGCTGGAAGACAAAAGAAGCCATCCTTGCCACTACAGCCGGTTAACATTGAGCAACCTTTCAGTCAGTGGGGATTGGACATAATAGGTGAGATCGTTCCTCACTCTTCTAAGCAGCATAGATACATCCTCACAGCAACAGATTATTTTACTAAGTGGGTAGAAGCAGTTCCACTCAAGACGGCTAATGCTGAAAATATCATTGAGTTCATAGATCAATTTATAATCACCAGGTTTGGATTGCCTTCCGCTTTAATGTTTGATAATGCATCATACTTTTCTGGAAATGCAATGACTGAATTTGCACTTAAAAGAGGATTCAAACTTAAATATTCGGCCAATTATTACCCACAAGGCAATGGGTTAGCTGAGTCCACAAATAAAAACCTAATCAGGATTATCAAAAGAACAGTTGACCAAAATCATAAAAATTGGCATAAGGCTTTGATATATGCTTTATGGGCAGACCGAATAACGCAAAAAGCTTCTATCGGCACTTCTCCCTTTAATTTAGTTTATGGGAAAGAAGTGGTTCTTCCGACTCATTTAGCAATTCCCTCTTTGTCTCTAGTTCAATACATTGATGAAGTACCCACTTCCTCCTTACAGCTAAGACAAATGGAAATAATCAAATTAGAAGAACAATGAGAACAGGCTAAGAAAACGCATGCTCATCATCAAGCACTAGTAAAATCCTCTTTTGATTCAAACATAATGACCAGAAAAGATTTTCAGATGGGAGACTTAGTTTTAAAATGGGACAAGGCTCATGAAGAGAAAGGCAAACATACAAAATTTCAAAGAATGTGGCTTGGTCCTTTTCAAATTGTAGAAGTCATAGGTCCATCAACGTTTGTGTTACAGGATTTAGCAGGTAAAAGAGATTCTTTGCCTGTTAACGGACAAATTCTCAAGAAATATTTTCCATAGAAGATTATTCTTCTATTTTTTGTAGAATAGTGGTTTTTCTTTTCATAATAAAACCAGTTGTGAGTAGTCACATTAGGCATTTACGAAAAAGACACCAATTCTCTTTCAGATTTTGAACTTTTCGCTTGTATAAATAGCAAATCTTTTGGAAAATTGATCTTTATTATTGATAGATACAGTTAAAGACTCTAGCCCAGATATGATACTAGTTTCAACTTCAAAAAAGTTTGATGAAAACAACCTTTAGTGAAGAAATTGTTTTATCTCAGTACAATGAAAGGTATCAATAAGAAAATAAAGATTCTATGTAGAACAGTTGTTTCCAAAAACTCTATTATTGTCGTCTAGAGCTATCTTAAGGAAACAATGACTTCCTCCCTGCTAAGGAAATCACAACTTTCATACGAACAACCCAAGGATACACTTTATCTTGAAGAATAAGAGGTCTCATCATGAGCCGGCTTATCATAATCACAGATATTATAACTTGCTGACTTTGCCAATACTGTACACCACAACAGGGCAATGACTCCAGATTGTTACAATCAAAAGACAAGGGGTCTCATCACGAGCCAGCTTGTTCAGCAAAGTTATAAATCAAGTGAATGACTGTGTCATAATTTGGCTACCAAACCAAGACATTGTTCTTCAAGAATAAAAAAGAAAATCAAATCAATAAGTGTGGATATGGATTTTTCTTCGGAAAGTTGTAGGCTGCCTTAAGTAGGATATAGGATCATTGCTGGGTAACAGGTAACCCTGTCGAGGCTATAAACGCCTGCTGGCAACAAAGGCTCTACCTACGACAAATGAGCATATTTAAAACTGGTTTACAGAGAAGACTTTGTTTTATCTTTACAAGACCAAGTAATGACTGATGTAAATACAAGGACTAGCCTAAGAAGCAAATAATCAAAGTTGAAAATAGTTGAAACAAAATATCATTGACAGGTTAGAGCATAATGTACTTTATCTTTCCATAATAAAGTTTAAATTTTCTGAAAAAATTTCTGTTTTGGAAGTTTAGAAAATTCAATAGAATAACAGAGATAACTGGTTCTTCCAAGTGAATCGCCAATTGTTGTGGCCACCAACAATCCCCCTCCTTATTTAGTATTAGCAATAACACTATGTAAGTGGGGACCCTTAGTCAAAAAATTCAAAAAATCAATTAGTGCTCATATATGTTACACCTTAAGAAACATCGCATCGCGCAAAGAATGATAGGACATTTCCTTATGAGTCAAAATGATGAAATGCGAGATTGCGACGCGAACTCCATCGCATCGCATGCATTAAGAAAAAATCACGTTGGCAAACCTTAAAAAATCGCTGATATGCGATATCGCATCTCGCAAAATTTCATAGAGGACACATAACGATTTAACGATTAAGCGATCTGCGATCTTGCGATACTGCGATCTGCGATCTTGTGATATTGCGATATTGAGATCAAGCAACCTTGCGATAGCACAGCACGATGAAATTGCGGTAATGCGATACAGCGAAATGCGATACTGCGATGCAGATCGCAGAAACATTCCATCGCAGATTTTCCTGGCTCAATATTCAAGAAAAAGTTTTCCATAAACTAAGAACTGGTTACGTGCTTTAATGATAATTAATGTATTATATGCCAGTTGTTAATAAAATATGGTTTTGTGTTGTTCGAAGAGCTAGTTCACGTCAGGTGGCGTGTTTTTGCATATCTGTAGCATTTAAAGCTTTCCTGTCGTTATTTATTATCATTACTCTCCCCTCACTTGTGAACTGCAGGAACGAAAAACAAAAGTTACACAAAGCAATATGCAGGAAGCTATGAGGAAAAAGGGTAAAGCTCCAATGTTCAAAGACAGAGAAAAGACGCCCTCATAAACAGATACCGCATGAAACAGAGCCGCAGATTCACAAGATGCTGCTGAGCCATCCATTACAGATCTTTCATATACAGCCATGGTTGAATGAGTACTGAACGATGCTAATATCAACAGGCAGTTTTATGCTCAGGGTCAAGAGCTCACAAGGTCATTATTTTTACAAATTTTGAAGCTTTATACCCGATAAATATGAAGAGGCGCAAAAGGCGAAAAATGCATCAGAGAAGCCCGGATCAAAGAACGGAGGTAGTTTCCAATGCGCGATTAGCGCCTAGCACTAATCACGCATCGCTGAGAAAATTGTTCGAGAAGGAAAGCCTCTAACTGCTCAGTCACCTGTAAGCCCGAAAAATGCAAGAAAGCAATGGTAAAAAATAAACTGGAAACAGAAAGCTAAAGAAAAGGCAGAAGCAATCCAAAGGGTTAACCAAGTTGAACTGAGATTATTACTGGGCATACGCGGTAAAGCCACATAGTCAGAGGATAACTCTCAAGTATATCATTGACTTTGCTGAGAAGATGGTTCCAGCTCTTACCAATTATGTTTGCTTAGTTCAACCAAAAGCGGAAGACAGTCAGCCGACTATACCCAGGCAAATACTGAATGCTTGCAACATTAAGGAGTAAATGCAGGAATAGTTAGATATTAGATTTAATTTTTAGAAATAGTTTTATTTTATTTCTGCTTAGAAAAAGGGTGGTCATTTAAACCGTATCCTGAATCTGTGTAATTAAGTTATTTAGTTAGTAGTATTTAAACCCTTCTCATGCATTTAGAGAGGGGTCCAGAAATTTATCAAAAACTTGTCCTCAGAACATGCAATTTTGCACCCTCAGAGGAGGTTTTGGTGAATGAATGGAACAGGATTTGTTGATGTTTGCATTTGATGTCTGCTACTGATGTTGCACTTCTGTACTCTTAGTGGATGTTAGAGCAAGGAGAGATAAATCATTGTCGCTTGAAGCTTATGAGTAGGACTAGTCATAAATGGTACTTTTATCTCTTGACCATTTCTGCTTATGTGTTAAATTGATATACAGTTTTTAGTTGTTTATGTATTATTGCATGAATGCCTGAGTTATCATTTGGCACTTTTGTACGGTGATAGCTATTTATTTATGCTTAATGTATGAATAGCTCATTATGCGATATGTTTTTCACAACTGTTTCGTCTAACTTTTTATGCGAAGTGGTTCATCCTTATTGATTTCCTTTCTTATAATAGCTTAATGATCTTTATTACCAGTTGTTATTTGAAATCTTTTTAGATCGCATAACAGAAGAATTACATCCCGGGTTAGTATAGACTTAGATGTTGCTGCTTATTAGATTACAATAGCATAGAATTAGATTAAAATTAGAATTAGAATATCTTAATTAGGAACTGTTAAATCAGGAACATCAAATTCTACACACACACACTCATAGATTTGGAAACTGGTCCCATATCCCCAGTCGGACCCGCTATACCAAACGGCTAAGGAGCTGCCAACCAAGGTCCGGACCGGGCGGGTATCCCCCTTGTTTTAGACCTGATTTTCGGGGCTTCAACAGGTTCATATCAGCAACGAAGCCACCAATGAACCCGCTCCCTCAACTCCCCACACGCAACCACAAAAGGAAATGAACATATGCACCAGGCCAAGCCACGAAGCCAACAAACCTTGATCGCCACTCCATGAGGTAGCAAACAGAAAAAGAAGAGCATCTCCACTCTGAAGGCGGCATCAAGCAACAAGAAACAATGACAACAAAAGAGGCATCGTCAAACCAAAGCGGCAAGAGGTAGAAAGGAAGAGGGGGCTATGATGGCTAAGGTTCCAGCCATTGAACCCCTTCCGATCTAATTGAAATTTATAACTAAGAAGATTAGTATATTAGAGTGGTATCCAAGACTTAATGGAATATGTAAAACTTGGTTGCAAGATTCATTAATTTTATAATCCACTTATCTATATTTCTATCTACCGTTTGAAGGAAAACACCCCATTACTCCTTGGGGAGTGCATGGAAAGTGAACCGAATCCTTGAGAATTTGAAAAGTTTCATATTTGAATTTAGGTTAATCCTTGGGACATAAGCCAATCAAGAGCATTCTTTTGCCTCAAACAAAAGCACCAAGCTTTATTCATTTAGAGTTTGGGACAAAGTTTTCATACAGCTCCTCTAGAATTTCCAACACATTTACCATATTCACATAGATAAGTAATGATGTTTTTCGAGCCTTGTCTTAGTAAGTTTGTAGTATTGACACAAAAGATATTTTTGCTTATAAATAGTATCAAAAGGCCTATGTGTTCCATGCACGAGTAGTATTAGGTTCTCCCCACCATAATAACTTCAAGCCGATATGAATCAATGTTTTTTTTCTTCTGAACTTTTATGAAGTACCTTAGTTTCATATAAATGAACACGAAGTTCATGTAGATCTAGATAAATTTAAGTGCTTCATGAATGGCTTACTCCTAATTCAATTTTAGAAATTAATAGCTTCTTAGCAACTATGAATTTCTATAGGAAGTGCATCTATTTCATGTAGCTTATCCTCTACATCAACTCACTTGTTTGAACACTTTCTAGTGGGGACCATAATGTGGCAATATTTTTTATAATTCAAAAGGTTTCTCTTTTTAAACTCTAGTTTTGGCTCTTCCTAATATGTGGAAGTATCTTGAGGTAGAGATAGATGGATTGAATTATACCATATGCATAGTTCTTAACACAAAGGAAATATTATAACTTTTCATTTAAAGACTTTGACATGGACGAAACTAAATTTCAACATTTATAATAAAGATTTTTATGCAGTAATGCAAGCATTGAAATAATGGTGATAACACTTGCTTGTAAAGAAGAGTATCTGACATGTTGATTTCCAACTATAGGTCCCTAATTTTTAGTTATAAATTTTAGGGTCATTGCTATTTAAAACGAGTTTCTTGTTTATAGCAATTCCATTTAGTAATCAAGTACAAAAAGGGAGGCATCAATGAAGAGATCAACTTTCTCAACATACCTTTAATTAAGGTTCTTAATATTTTGGACATCATATATGCTACATATCATGTTTGGAAAGAGCGTTGCCTCACCAATATAGGTTTAAGACCTACTCTTGAGACATTTTATAACTAATGTATAATTTTGGACCTTGTCACTTGATGGTATATACCTTAAGAGATGGTTTTTTTTGTAGCTTAAATAAAATTTGTGTCTTTGTTGATTCAATTGGACAATTATTGATGAAAGAGTCACATTATTCCTCCCATGATATGAATTTTCATTGTGTGTGCCCTATTAGCTTCAACCCTACTTTTTTCATTGAGGCTTCAATGAAGAAACAAGTTCAAGCTTACATCTAAATATGTTATTCGTGTCACTAATTCAAGTGTCCAAATGAAATCTTGAACTTTATAAACCTTTGTTGGTGTCTTCTAAACCATGAGAATCCATTTCCATGGACTTTATTAATAATGGAGTACCTCTCCTCATTGAAACCATGATTACGCATTTGTAGTGGTTTACTTATTTTCCAATATGGTTTTTTCATACCTCACAACAAATTGGTTATTGCTCTTACAACATATATATGTGTGGGTGTGTGTGGGTGTGTACACACAAACACACACATATGTGTATACATACATGGATACATCTCTCTCTCTCTCTCTCTCTCACACACATATGTGTATACATACATGCATACATCTCTCTCTCTCACACACACACACACAAGTATGAGTAGTATACTCATGTACACATATGTGTGATGTATGCATGTATGTATACACATTTCTATTTGTGTGTGGGTATATCTTTTGATCAATTTTTCTTTACCTTACATTAATCTATCGAATAGAGATTTCAAACATTTTGAGATATTTTTTAAAATCATTGTGGAAGATGATTGATTGCTAGCATTGATTTTGTACTAATCTTTCGTGACCAAATTTGCATGGTAGTTGTGATAATATTATACATGCCAATTTTGGTTCTAATGAAATCTTGTACATATGCATAATGAAATATATATTTCACACGTGTACACATTGTAAATATTGCTCCTATATTTTATATGTGTATTTTCTATATGCTTATGTGTAATCTTTGTTTCTCCGCATGTTGGATAAAGGCACACATTTGTTCATTATATTGCATATTTCATTACAAGGTTCTTCAAAATTCCTTTACATTTTAATGAAGGTTTTGGAGAGAAGTTTAAAAGTACTAATGTAATCTAATTGTCATTGCAATGATGGGTGTTTGTATGCTCTAATATGGTGGATTAACAAATACTTTACTAAAGCAAGGACAAGGAGAGTGTATTGAATAGTTGACCAAATTGATAATCCAAGATACAATTAAAAGGAATTGCATGGTGAGGAGTTCGGGTATGGTTATTATAGTCAAACACTTATCCATTTTCATCTAAGGAAAACAACATATTTATTATTACGCTATCAAGATAGCATATTTGGGTACATCAAATTGCAATATTTTATATGGAATTATCATATAATTTTTATAAGTCTAGTTATTTTATGTAATTTTTTTTTCCAATCTGGAAAATAAAAATAAAAAATCATAACCATCTGTTTATGTTCTTGTGACCATTATTTTATAAAAAATATTGGGTTTTTTATCCTTTATACATGATATGAAAATCCCAAACAAAGCTAACATGAAAACCAAAAAACAATATCCCTAAAGTTTAAAGAATGGATGGGCACCTTACTAGGTCTTGTATATTTTGAAGCCCCAAAAAATCATAGTAGCAACATACCGATATGGCATCCAGTAGACTATTTACTATTCATCGTAGTTACATGGTGAAATAGTCTTTGGTAGATATGTTAATCCAAGTTGTTACAAAGTTGTAAGCATGATGGCAATGTAGAGAGCGTGATAAAATCATAACTTAGTGTAACTTGTCATTTTCGCAAAAATGTCAAAGAATGAACCTAGGTAAATACTATGATTTTATTATAGGGTAACCTAGATTGAGCACTCAATTTCCATTATATTTTTCATCCTCTTACACTCATAGTTGTAATTTATCCATTAAATGATTTGAATACATTTAAGGAAAATTGCATGCTCCAACTATGAAGTTCAAATATTGGACCTTGAAGTTGGTGAAAATTAACAATAACTTCGACCATGTAATATTGTTTTTTCATGAGTTGTTATTGCATTGCATATGCTAACATGTTGTCACATGTTGAATCTCTTCCATATTGAATCTTATGATTGGTCTCCATGGCCATGGTATAGTAGATGGAATTAAAAGAGAAAAGATAGATTCTTGAGCACCTAAGTGACAAAAAAGTTGTGGGTAGTAATATGTTCAAGTGGTTATAATTGGAGGTTGATTAAAGTGATATCATATTGCCGTATCTTCAACTTGTACTAAATTGGTTGGAGAGCTTTTGAATCCAAAAAGGAAAGAATTGATAACTCTATAAGTGCTCAATTGGACTAGATGGAACTTGGTAATATACACAATGTATGTTACTAGGAAAAGATGATATCTTTATTTTGAGGGGGGCATGGGATACAAAGGCATGTTTTTAGAAGGATTTACATTTATAGGACATTAAAATGGTCGTTCATCCATTGAATAGCCCATTAACATGGAGATAGTTAGCCTCATCCTATAGGAGGATATGTTCAAGATGAATATTGACATGTGGAGAACCATTTATCATGATTACGAGTGGATTTTTGGGCACCCATTATTTGGGTATGACTCACGTAAGTTATACTCCATTTTGCTTCAACATCATGAACTTGGCCCTGTACGAAAATGCATGGTGGATGTCTTCTAATGTTAAGAGTTGATGGATTCAAAGGTTACAAAATGCAGGGCTGACATGGGAATATTATAAGCTTCATGTGTTTGCATGAATAGTGATTTATTAGGCACTTCCTGTCAAGTTTCAATCCTATAAAAATGACTTCTTTGATGGCCTATACCTTATTTTCCACCAGTCGAAAACAATGAATCATTTATTATGGCACTGTCTATTCACCATGTCATGTTGGTATCATGTCAATAAAAGTAGGTGACTATTTTTTAGGGGAGATTACAATAACATATAACTTTGATCAATGGCTCCAAGTCCCTAGTTTTCTCTTCCCTTAGTGTCATTTAGCATTTTTTGTGATTTTTTATTCTAATTTTCATTTTAAAACTTTGGTGAAAATATTTTTTTTTAAAGAGGTTAGCTCTTTGTTCATCTTTTTTCACATGTGGGGATCATACTTACATGTGAAACTTCTAGCAAAAGGGTTTTTCTTATCAAGAATGCCAAAATGTTAGGGCCTCATGTTTTTTTTGGATTTAATATTTGTTCATGTACCTTTAGGGAAGTTGATGTAAATACCATTATATATACCCTTACACATTTTGTTTTTACTTGTGGGCAAAACAAGTAAATTATCCCTTGGAAAATATCTAAAATATTGATAATATATAATTTATGGACATATTTAACAAACTTTGCAAAATTGTGTGAACTAGTATTTGGTCCACAATATTTAATGGTAAAGCAATTCCAATAGATCCCTACTACAGTAGGGACTATAAAGAGAAAAGTTAAATCTTATGGTATGTTTAAGCCTTTAAATTTTATTTTATTTTAACATAAACTAGGAGAATTTGTATTGTATAAAAGGTTGTAGTTGAGGCTAAAAAACGAGGCTACAATAATTGATAGCCTTAGGATTAAAGAAAAAATTCCAGGTCATTATTTTCCAAAAAATATATAACACTTATTTCCTTAAGTACGACATCCTAATAGTTTTTACATGTATATTTTCTAGAAAAAAACTTGAGGTGATGGGCAATTTCATTCAAATCCTTTGATGATTGTCAACAATGGCCAAGGTACCTTCAAAAAGCGGTAATTTCAAAGGTGTGAAACCATTAAAGGTATAAAATAAATTTCATCTTCCCTTATTTGAATGTCAAATATATGCAAATGCTTTGGAGAAAATATTAAATATGTTAGAGGGCTATTACTTTGTCCAAAAAAAAAAAACAATGAAAATATCACCTTTGTGCTTTTGAAAGTCCTTCCCCATGTTAAATATTGGTGGGAAGGTTATTAGGAGAGACACAACAAAGATGAGTCTACAATATTCAAGGCAGGATCTACTTGTACAAATTCTATTAATTCCCTCAAGGAGGAATTATACCTTGTAGAAAACTATGATGACCAATGCACGAGATGGACAACCTTGCAACATGAGAAAGACCAAATGATGCTAAATTACACCAATATTCTCCATACTTTACACTCAAAGTTGGATATTAGGGACTCTAAGCGACACCAGGTTCTGAAGTATTGTAGTGGCCTACATAAGTATATCCAGGCATAGATGAATTTCCAGGACATCTCCCAACTAAGAGCCACTTATCTATATGTTGTCAAAATTGAGTAGAAAATGAAAAAGTGGAATAAGTGGGAGTCCATATCTACAAATTCACCGCTACAAAAGCTAGAAAATGTAGTCCTAACTATTAGAACAATGAACAAAGCAATGATAGCCAATCTCACAACAACCAGCCCAAGTGATCGGAAAGGAAGGGTAATGAGAAGTTGAAGAAGGACATTAGAAAGTGGTGCGAGTTCCATGAAATCCCCTTGCATAACATTAATGAATGTTTCTCAAATAAATAATTGTTGGTTGATTTTAAGGAAAATCAAATAGACTCTAGCTTAGATTCTTATTAGGAATAAGGACAAAGGGGAGCAGATTTCTAATAAAAAAATCCAATGCTATCATCATGACGAACAACATCCAACCAGAAGAGTTAGAGGATCCTAAGGAGGTGTAACACCTCTTCTATTCACATATATGAGTGAATGGGACCTCACTAAATTTCACTATTGACAATGGGAGCCAAAAGAATTTGATTTGAGTCGAGGTCATAAAGAGATTAAAGTTGTTGATAGTCCCACACACTTGACTACACATAATTGGTTGGTTGAGCCACATAATAGACAACCACGTCAACCAACATTGTCGCCTATCCCATGGCATCAACCCCTTCAACGATGAGGTATTGTGTGATGTTGCCCCACCCATAGTTTGTGATGTTCTTTTTGGACAATGTTATATGTGGAAATATCGATTTGTTTATGATGCTTGTTCTTATAGTACCATTATTACTCTAGGAGGTCATATCTATAGGGTACCAGTGGTAGCTTTGACTACTGTAATTTCATTTATCTCAAAAACACAATTACAAAAAGTAATCTCTATAACAAAGAAAGTTTTTCATCTTCATGGTTGACTCAAAAGGTGATGTAGAAAATCTATGATAGGTTAACCCGATAATACAATATAAATCAAAGCAGAATACTATAACCTACTTCTACTATCAATTTGTGGAAGCTTAAAGATCGAGCTTATCAATATAACCAGAAGAAGAAGAATTAATGGCACAATACACATGAAAATACTTTAGGGAAAGCTTCAGCTAAAAACCCCACACTATTGTATTATCATACATGGTGGAAATACATAGGAATTATACAAAGCCTTAGCTCTCACAGCTAGCCAGCTCTCAGTACAATCCTCACAGATGCTCACAGGTAATCTTGGCTTCTCTCCAGCCTTCCTCTCTGTCCTCCAAGCTCCTATTTCCTTGCGTTGTTCCTTGTGGATGATTAGCCTATTACCAAGTGGAAAACCAAGCCTTCAAAACTGCGCAATCCTCAAGGATAAATCCTTGACTGCATGCATGAGTTTTCTCCATGAGAAAACACATGCAACTGATAGTACACTGTCCTTGAACATTAATCTCAACTGGGTCTTTCTCATAATAGACATGCATGAGTTTCTGATGAGGGAATCTTCAGTTAACTGGAGTAGCAATAGTTGAGTGCATTAATGCATCAACTGACTGTTAACTCACTATTAGTTCCTCAAACAGTTTGGAACTAATTTAACTGGACTTAACTTAGTAAACTGAGTTAAATAATTACAACTCAAATATAACTCAATCTTATCTCCTTAATTTAAGGGATAACTCTTACATGACTTTAGAAAGACTTCTAACTTGAATTTCTCCAACTAATTAATTTAAAATAAATTAATTAATTATTTCCAATTAGCTGTTAAGACTAAATTCGATTTTAATTCACAATTTAGTTCAAGGACAAATTAAATTGGAATATTCTTGTTGCCATATTTCAACAGGTGAAAGGAAGGTCACTGCAATCACCACAACCTCAGCACGAAGCCTCTCTATACAATAGAACCAGGTGGACAATATTGTAGAGGTGTATAAATATATCTTTGCTTCGCCTATGGGGGTCCCTCTATGACTTCCCCCTGACACCCTCCTTGAGCTACACCACTCCTTATCACTCCACCTACCCCTTCGAGCCTTAAATAACACCCGAACGGTTCATTCCCCAACCACCCCTCATTAATTCAATAAAATAATATTATCCTCAAAATGTTAGTCAAACCTAAAGAATCTTATTCACTTTAATTATTGAATGAATCATATTTAAAATATAATCATTAATTATTAATGGGTTTTAATGTTAATTAATCATTAATCAAGCTTAACCAAACATTAATGATCTAACATATTCAACTTTAGAATACTAGTGTATTTGTGTGATGTGTGGGTATGTAGGTAGCATACACATACCTCATACATAAACTAATAATACTTATTGTAACCAAGCACAAAAATAAATCACTCATTAGCTAGCCTAATAAAATCATGTAATATAATAGGATTAGGTAGGGTCATTACATAAACCCCTCCTTCAGAAAACTTCACCCCAAAGTTAAAGTAAAAAGGATACAAGCAGTCATGATGTAGTATAACAATAATATATAAAAAAAAGGGGGAGAAAATATAGTAGTCAAATTAATTAAGTTAAGCAAGGATGCCACTTCCCATCTAGAGTCCCCGACTAATTTGTAGCTTCATATCCTCCATAACCTACTTCCGCTCCCATCCTATCCATCCTCTGCAACAATATACTATGGCATCAACTATACCAATCTAACCACTGATAGAAACAAGATGGCGGAAGCATCGACTATATCAAACTAACTTCCCCAACAAGAAACTACAAATCACCATAAAACATCTAGGGGACTGTGTCCATCATTGTCCTCCCATGATTCTAGCCTTGGAGGTTACATGATGGGAAATGCCTCCACCCCTCCTCAAAGAACTAGGGTCAACACACTAATTAGACCACACTATGACACTAGTTGGATACTTGTAATTGCATAATCCATTCAAGAAGTGATGTCACCTGCAATCTACACCTTACCCGATGTCATAGTAGTGCATATCAAGTAGATACAAAATATATCATAACAGTGTACATCATACCATTCCCCATTGTATGTCTCAACATCCCATAACTTTGATAAGTCATACACTATCTAGATAATAACCAAATAAACCATACATTAGATAAATCATACATCGCATAAATCATACATCGCATAAGTCATACATTAAATACTTTAATTAAAAAAACATAATCCATAAAGCATTTATATAAGTAAGTTCATTTCTCCAACTGAAATTGATCAATATTACGTAGTGTTTATAAATAAAAACATGAAATAGATATAGGGCCCCAGCATAGATAGCTATCTAGGTTAAAATGGGCATCACAAATGGTTAAAAAGTGAGGGTAGTCATGACGTATAGTTTTTGCATCCTCCCAAGTAGCATATCCTAGGCTATACTTGTCCCACTGGACCTTAACTCGGTCCACCAAGTGACGTCTGAGTTGTCGAACCCTATAGTCCAATATGTGCAACGATTCAACCATTACGGTTCCCAAATCCGAGACCCACAATTCCCTCTAGTCGAGTCTGCGAGATTCATTAAAAATATAATGTCGTAGAGTAGATACATGAAAAACATCATGAGTTTTATGAAAATGGGGTGGAAATACAATATGATAAGCAATCGGTCCAATTTTCTCTTTGATTCTAAAAGGTGTTATAAATGGAGGTGACAACTTCGTCCCTTTCCCAAACCGAATGGTGCTTTTGTTGGGTCGGATAAAAATAGAAACTTTTACTCCCACTTGATAACTTCAATCAATCCTATGTATATTGGCATAACTCTTATGTCTATTTTGTGCTTCCTTGACCGTTGTCGAATCTACCTTACCTGTTCATCCATTTGTTGAACCAATTTCAGCCCAACTATCACACTGTCCTCCAACATTTCCCAACTAAATGGCACCCTGCCTAACCTCCCATATAGAGGTTGATAAGGAGGCATCTCAATAACGTACAATATAAGTATGTCTTCCATAACCTAATTTACTCTTTCGGTCTACCCCATCTATTTATCGATAATATGAAGTGCTCAAGTTCTACTGAGTCCCTAATGTTGGCTGCAAAATTGTCAAAAATCTATATGTAAAGCGAGAGTCTTTATCAAAAATAATATTTGTGGGTAACCCATGTAGTTGGATAAATTCACTTATAAACAATCTTTCCACATCAATAACATTGTAAGTGTCTCTCACTGGGACAAAATGGGCACTTTTAATCAATCTATCAAATACAACCAGTATGGCATTGTGCCTTTGTGTAGTGAGTGGAAAACCCACAACAAAATCCATAGAAATGACCTCTCATTTAGACACAAGGATTTCATGTAGTTGTAAGAGCCCTACTAGGTGGAAATGATTAGCCTTAACTCATTGACTTTTAAGGCACTTGGCAACAAACTAGACTACATCACACTTCATGCCTTACCAAATGAAGAGTTTCTTCATGTTTGCATACATATTCTTCATGCTAGGATGTGCATAGTAGAGTGCTTTATGTGAATCCTTCAGTATGGTTCTTCATATACTCCCTTCCTCAAGGATGTAAATTCTCCCTTGATATCTCAATAGTCCATCTAGTTCAAGGACATAACCCTTAAACTTTGGTTCTATCTGCTTCCCACTCTGGAGTGTTGATGTAACCTTCAAATACTAACTATATTCAAAGATTTTTTCCAACACATGCTCCCTCAAATTGACCCTCAAGAGTACCAGGAGAAGGTTTGTGGCCTCATGCTTAGTGCATTGGCCACCGCATTCTCCTTTCCCTTGATATATGAAATCCCAAGATCGTACTCACTCATGAATTCACTCCATTGCCTCTTCCTAGCATTTAGATCCCTCTGAGTGAATAGATGCTTCAGGCTCTCTAATCAATTTTTAACTCAAAAATTATTTTGATGAGGTAGTGTCTCGAAGGATTGATGCACTACTTAGTAATCTCTTTAGTTTGGTGAAAGCAGTGTCATATTCATCTATTGACTCAAACCTAACCCCCTTCCAATGTAATGTGATGATGTGTTTAGCAATCTTCAAAACCCTTCCATGAATATTCGATAATAACCTATTAGCCCCATGAAGCTACACACCTCATAAGAATTTGTAGGCATCAACCAATCCATTATGGCCTTCACCTTTTTCGGGTCAGCGAAAATCCCTTCTCCTTAGATGATGTCCCTGAGGTAAAGATTTTTCTTCTAAAATAAATAACATTTCGAGGACTTACCATAAAAATTATTTTCCCTTAAGCATGTCAACACAACCCTTGAGTGCCCTTCATGCTACTTTTCATTCTTGGAATACAATAGAATATGGTCTATAAATACTTTCAAAAATTGGTCCAAATACGTCTAGAGCACGACATTCACAAGACTTAGGAACATTGTTAGTGCATTGGTCAAACCAAATGACACTGCTATGAATTCGTAGTGCGCAAACTAAGTTCAAAAGGCAGTTTTTGGGATGTCACCTTCTTTAATCCTCAATCTGTGGTACCTAGATCACAAAATGATTTTTGAGAAAACGGTTGCTCCCTTCATTTGATCAAAGAGGTCATATATTTTGGGTATTGGGTACCTATTCTTTACTATGGCTCGATTCAAGTCCTTGTAATCTATGCACAGTCTTAAGGAACCATCTTTCTTCTTGAATAAAATCATTGGCACACCCGAAGGTGAAATATTAGATCTAATATATCCAAAATCTCTTTTAACTGCATCTACAACTCAAAAAGTTTTGAAGTCGTAAGGTGTCTTGGATATTAGCTTTGCACCAAGTTTTAGGTCGATTATGAAATCGATCTTCCTCACGGGAGGTAATCCTAGTAACTGTTTGGGGAAAACATCCTCAAATTCTAACAAAAGTGGGTGTTGATCTAGGGAGGGCCCCTTCTTGTCACTTACGGCCTCGACCACATATAGTTTACAACCTCGTCGAATAAAATATTTTACCTTCATCGTGGAGATGAATCGTACGGACACTCCTCCCTTCAAACCACAAATATTAATTGAACTACCTTCATCATCTAAACAATCACCTTCTTTTCTAAATAGTCTACCAAAGCTCGATGAGCTTCTATTTAGTCCATTATAATGATTGTGTTATATGTCCCTAGTGTTGTGACATATGCATCAATTTAGTTGTACACACCCCAAGGTTTACTTGACATTGGTCAACACTAGGTCCTACTTCTTATTTTACCTCAGAAGCTATTTCGACTTGTTTGACATCATCATGCTCATAAGTCGCTAACCCACATTTTTCTAATGCAACTGGTGAAATGAAATTATCTCTAGGACTAGAATCAAAAAAGATTTTAACTTTTACATGATTTATCATTCCCAAGGTTTATGACACAATGGATTGGTGTTTAGATTGGTGGTTATCAACTGTTGCATAGATATAATGGTGGCTTCCTAATCCTCCCATCGATGCTTTTCCTTCTCTATGGTTGTTACCAGTTTGTAACTCAGGGCACTCATGCTGATAGTGAGGTCCCCCACATCTCCGACAAGTGATGTGTGGTAGACTCTAAACATGATGTTGTGGGGATCTATGGAAAGAGGTCCTTCCCCTGGGACCCTTGCCCCTTCTTGCAGCTCCAGACATCTAGTCTCAACTTACATGAGTCCCCGAGGTTATCGATGAAGCTACTGCTGGCATCCATTAAAATATTTGTTGCCATTGTTCTAGGTACAACCCTCTGCAACTGTGAAGATCCAACCTAGGGTCCTCTAACAAAAACAAAATTTATCATATAATTTCATAGAAAGGAAAATAACATGTTTATAACACAACAATTATTTAATAATAACATATAAAAATATAGCAAATTTGATTTACAACATGTTAAAACATGTAAGGAATTTTATCTCTAGCAATTTACAAAAACAACAACAACAAGAATACCTAATACGGTGGCTCAATCGTGGTGCTCTTGTTGGGACCACCAAACTAGATATGCCACCCTACTAACTAGGAAAGCTATCCAACTTCCTAACCTAGGGAACCTCAACAGGTTGCCTAACCCTTTGAGCCCAAGTCCAACCGCAGTTGTAGTGTGTAAAAAATAGATCGAACACCCTCTAAGCACAAATAAATCTCGTTGAGTTCTCACTCCTCCTTTCTTTCCGCACTTCAAGCTTCAATAAAAATAAACAAGAGAAGAAATTACCCCTCCTCCATTCTCCTCCTCTCGTATTATGCCTCCCTTCCTCATCCATCCCAACCACTTGTCATCAATGTCATGAATGTCCCCCACATTCTTTTGAATTCAATGCCTTGACCTCCCCTTGACACCCTCCTTGAGCTACACCCCTCCTTATCACTCCACCTACCCCTTTGAGCCTTAATTAACACCTAAATGTTTCATTCCCCAACCACCCCTCAATAATTCAATAAAATTATATTATCCTCAAAATGTTAGTCAAACCTAAACAATCTTATTAATTTAATTATTGAATGAATCGTATTTAAAATATAATCATTAATTATTAATGATGTTTTAATGTTAATTAGTCACTAAACAAGCTTATCCATTAATCAAGCTTAAGGAAAACCATAAGCTTGATCATCAATCAAGCTTAACCAAATATTAATGATCTAACATATTCAGCTTTAGAATACTAGTGTATTTGTGTGATGCGTGGGTATGTAGGTAGCATACGCATACCTCATACATATACTAATAATACTTATTGGAACCAAGCATAAAAATAAATCACTCATTAGGTAGCCTAATAACATAATGTAAGATAATAGGATTGGGTAGCGGCATTACATAAACCCCTCCTTCAAAAACTTCGCCCCATTGATAAATTCAAAAGGATACAAGCAGTCAGGAAGTAGTATAACAAAAAGGCATAAAAAAAGGGCGAGAAAATATAGTAGTAAAATTAATTAAGTTAAGCAAGGATTTCACTTTCCATCTAGAGTCCCCAACTAATCTATAGCCTCCTATCCTCCATAACCTACTTCCTCTCCCATCATATCCATCCTTTGTAGCAATATACTATGGCATCAACTATACCAATCTAACCAATGATAGAAACAAGATGGCGGAAGCATCAACTATATCAAACTAAGTTCCCCAACAGGCAACTGGAATTCACCATCAAACATCTAAGGGAGTGTGTCCATCATTGTCCTCCCATGATTCCAGGATTGGAGGTTACATGATGGGAAATGCCTCCACCCCTCCTCAAAGAACTAGGGTCAACCACACTATGACACTGGTTGGATACTTGTAATTGCATAATCCAGTCAAGAAGTGATGTCACCTGCAATCTACACCTTGCCCCATGTCATAGTAGTGCATATCAAATAGATACAAAATATATTATAAAAATGTACATCATACCATTCCCTATTGGATGTCTCGACATTCCCTAGTCACTAGCATGGATCTTGGTTATCACATAGTCCCTTCCAATATGTGTGTTAGTTCTCATCCAAGCATATACATAACAAAAAATATATATGTAGATAGGTGATCATAATCTTCATGTTATTATGTTTGGTATCCATTAACCCAAATTTTTTCAATTAATATAAACATGCTGGAAGTAAATCTTACATTAGATAAATGATAACTTTGATAAGTCATACACTAGATAGATCATAACCAAATAAACAATACATTTAACATAAATCATACATCACATAAGTCATACCTTAAATACTTTAATTAAAAAAACATAATCCATAAAGCGTTTATATAAGTAAGTTCATTTGTCCAACTGAAATTGATCAGTAGTACATAGTATTCATAAAAAAATACGTGAAATGCAAATAGAGCCTCAGCATAGATAGTTAGCTAGGTTAAAATGGGCATCACAAATGGTTAAGATGTGAGGTAGTCATGATGTATAGTCTTTGTATCCTCCCAAGTAGCATATTTTGGGTTATACTTGTCCCACTTAACTTGGTCCACCAACCAACGCCTAAGCTGTCGAACCCTATAGCCCAATATGTGCAATGATTCAACCATTACGGTTCACACATCTGAGATGTACAATTCCCTCTAGTCAACTCTATGAGATTCATCAAAAAGTCATAGAGCAAATACATGAAAAACATCATGACTTTTATGCAAATGGGGTGGCAATACAATATGATAGGCAACTGGTCAAATTTTCTCTTTGATTCTAAAAGGTCTTGTAAATCGAGGTGACAAATGCGTCCCTTTCCCAAACCGAATGGTGCTTTTGTTGGGTCGGATACGAATATAAACTTTGTCTCCCACTTCATAACTTCAATCGGTCCTATGTATATTGGCATAACTCTTATGTCTATTTTGTGCTTCCTTTAACCTTTGTCGAATCTATCTTACCTGTTCATCCATTTCTTGAACCAATTTCATCCCGACTATCACATTATCCTCCAACCTTTCCCAACTAAATGGCACCCTGAATGACCTCTCATATAGAGGTTGATAAGGAGGCATCTCGATTGAACTGTGGTAACTGTTATTATAGGAAAAATCTACTAATGGTAGGTACCTTTCCCATTGAGTCTGGTTATCCATAACGTACATTATAAGTATGTCTTCCATAACCTAATTTACTCTTTTGGTCTTCCCCATCTAGTTATCAGTGATACGCAGTGATCAGGTTCAACTGAGTCCCTAATGTTTGCTACAAACTTGTCAAAAATCTATATGTAAAGTGAGATTCTTTATCAAAAATAATATTTGTAGGGTAACGCGTGTAGCTGGATAACTTCACTTATAAACAATCGTCCCACATCAATAACATCGTAAGTGTCTCTCACTAGGATGAAATGACACTTTTGGTCAATCTACCAACTACAACCAGTATGGCATTGTGCCTTTGTGAAGTGAGTGGAAAACCCACAACGAAATCCATAGAAATTACCTCTCATTTAGACACAAGAATTTCATGTAGTTGTAAGAGACTTACTGGGTGGCGATGATTAGCCTTCACTCATTGACTTTCAAGGCAATTGGCAACAAACTAGACTACATCACACTTCATGCCTTGCCAAATGAAGAGTTTCTTCATGTTTGCATACATCTTCTTCATGCTAGGATGTGCATAGTAGAGTGCTCTATGTGACTCCTTGAGGATGGTTAGTTGTATACTCATTTCCTCAAGGATGTAAATTCTCCCTTGAGATCTCAATAGTCCATTCGGTTCAAGGACATATCCCTCAAACTTTGGTTCTATCTTCTTCCCACTCTGGAGAGTTGATGTAACCTTCAGATACTAACTATATTCAAAGAGCTTTTCCAACACATGCTCCCTCAAATTGACCCTCAAGAGTACCATGGAGAAGGTTTTTGGCCTCATGCTTAGTGCATTGACCACCACATTCTCCTTTCCCTTGATATACGAAATCCCAAGATCCTACTCACTCATGAATTCGCTCCATTGCCTCTTCCTAGCATTCAGATCGCTCTGAGTGAATAGATGCTTCAGGCTCTCTGATCAATTTTTAACTCAAAAAATATTTTGATGAGGTAGTGTCTCCATAGTTTCAAAGCTAGCATCACTATTGTTAATTCTAAGTAATGGGTAGCATACAACTCGTCATGTTTCTTCAACTTCCTGGATGCATAAGATATTACTCTACCTTATTGTATCAACACTACTCCTAACACTTGCTTCAAAGCATCCATGCAAAATTTTAGGTCCTTCTCCATGTTAGGCACTCGAAGGATTGATGCACTAGTTAGTAATCTCTTTAGTTTGGTGAATGCAGTGTCACATTCATCTATCGATTCAAACCTAACCCCCTTCCAATGTAATGTGATGATGTGTTTATCAATCTTCCAAAACCCTTCCACGAATCTTCGATAATAACCTATTAGCCCCATGAAGCTACACACCTCATAATAATTTTTAGGCATCAACCAATCCATTATGGCCTTCACCTTTTCCGGGTCAACTGAAATCCCTTCTCCTGAGATGATGTGCTTGAGGTAATGAATTTTCTTCTAAAATAACGAACATTTCAAAGACTTACCATACAACATATTTCCTCTTAAGCATGTCAACACAACCCTTAAGTGCCCTTCATGCTCCTTTTCATTCTTGGAATACAAGAGAATATCATCCATAAATACTTGCACAAATTGATCCAAATACTTTCAAAACACGCCATTCCTAAGACTTAGGAACATCTATAGTGCATTGGTCAAACCAAATGACACTGCTATGAATTCATAGTGCCCAAACTAAGTTCAAAAGGGAGTTTTTGGGACGTCACCTTGCTTATTCCTCAATTGGTGGAACCTAGATCACAGAATGATTTTCGAGAAAATTGTTTCTCCCTTGATTTGATCAAAGAGGTCATCTATTTTGGCTATTGGGTACCTATTCTTTACTATGGCTCGATTCAAGTCCCTATAATATATGCACAATCTTAAGGAACCATCTTTCTTCTTGAATAAAACCACTGCCACACCCCAAGGTGAAATATTAGGTCTAATATATCCCAAATCTCTTTTAACCGCATCTACAACTCACAAAGTTATGAAGCCGTAAGGTGTCTTGGATATTAGCTCTGCACCAAGGTTTAGGTCGATTATGAAATCGATCTTTCTCGCGAGAGGTAATCCTAGCAACTCTTTTGGGAAAACATCTTCAAATTCTAACAAAAGTGGGTATTGATCTAGGGAGGGCCCCTTCTTGTCACTTACAGCCTCGAACACATATAGTTTACAATCTTGTCAGATAAATTGTTTTACCTTCATCATGGATATGAATCTTTGGGACACTCCTCTCTTGAAACCACAAATCTTAATTGAAATACCTTCATCATCTAAACAAATCACCTTCTTTTTTAAACAATCTACCAAAGCTCAATGAGCTTCTAGCCAGTCCATTCTAATGAATACATTATATGTCCCTAATGTTGTGACATATGCCTTCAACTTAGTTGTACACAACTTAAGGTTTACTCGACATTGGTTAACACTAGGTCCTACTTCTTATTTTACCTCAGAATTTATTTCAACTTGTTTAACGTCATCGTGTTCATAGGTCGTTAACGCACATTTTTCTAATGCAACTGGTGAAATGAAATTATCTGTAGCACTAGAATCAAACAAAATTTTAACTTTTACATGATTTATCATGCCCAAGGTTTCTGCCACGATGGATTGGTGTTTAGGTTGGTGGTTATCAATTGTTGCGTAAATCTAATGGTGGCTTCCTAATCCTCTTATCAATGCCTTTCCTTCTCTATGGTTGTTACTAGTTTGTAACTCAGGGCACTCATGCTGATAGTGAGGTCCCCCACATCTCCAAAAAGTGATGTGTGGTAGACTCTAAATAAGATGTTGTGGGGATCTATGGAAATAGGTCCTTCCCATGGGACCCTTTCCCCTTCTTGTAGCTCCACGCATCTGACCTCGACTTACATGAATCCCTGAGGTTATCGGTGAAGCTACACTAGCAGCCATTGAAATATTTGTGACCATTGTTTTGGGTACACCCCTTTTTTCATATCACAGTGGCACCAAAATTCCTCCCTTGTAGAAGTTCCAAGAGGCCTTCCCAACAAACCTTGGCTATTGAGGGAAAAAAATGTGTTTCTCCCTTTCTAGTCCAAGTGCTCTTCTATATAGCAAGCATGTTCGACAGTTTTTGCAACTAAGTATGGTTTCGACAGCTGAACCATTGCCTTAATTTTGGGGTTCAATCCAAAAATAAAGAAATCTTCCTAGCGTTGATCGGTACCCATGTAGGAGACGTACTTAACCAAAACCATGAATTTTATCTCATATTCTTCTACCGTGCAATTTCCTTACACCAAAGCATGGAGGGATCCTACTTGTTGTTCTTCGTAATATGTTGGTAGGTTCTTCTTCCTGGATCTTTCCTCAAATAAATCCCAGGCAATTATGTCAGGAGTGAGGTGTAGTTGTCACTCTAGGTTACCCCACCAATTTAGGGCACTATCTTTGACTTGAAATATTGTTATCTTAGCCTTCAAATTAGAAGTATACTCTCTTAGTGTGAAATATCTTGTCATTCCCTCCAACCAAGTTTTTTCTCGTTCACTAGCACGACTTCCAACAAATTTTGGGAGCCTAATCTTCTCGATCTCTCTAGTATTTTCCTCGAATAAAGGTCCTCTATTAAATTCCCTCGATCCTTCGAGGTTTCCTACCCCTGGTGGAGGGTGATCTACTTTCACCTTAGTGTTTTGGTTCCCTCTTAGTGTTTCATTAATTTCCTCTAAGGAGTGCAAGATGAGAGCTAGCATCGGTGATGGCAATGAGTTTTCTGGAGGAGGTAGTCCTTGTGTCGACCCTCCTTGGCCTCAATTTCCTTGCATCCTCGCCATCCTAAACTATTCAAATATTTACATGACACACAAGACTCATTAGCACAACTTAGGACATTGTTGGCTCTTTCCTTGCTCACACATGTATACGAAATGTCAAGTGTAAGTTTTCCTTTCACTATGATCGTAAACGAGCGTTACTAATATCAAGCAGATCCTCATTGACCAACTAAATCCTCTCATGTGTGTGCTCAATATAACCTACTAACTTTATCTTAGTACTAGCTAAGTTAGCGTTGCAATGCACCTGTAAGTCATCCTTTAATGTCTTCCTAACATATTTTCCCTTTTGCGATTTTAATTAATTAGTAGATCATTGACCTAAAGGTTCTAGCATAAGATATTAACCTTGATTTAATTCAATAAGATCACACTTAATTAATTATATTTAAACATAACCATAATAAATTACACAATCATTTAATATAAAAGTAATTAATTTATAAATAAATAAATAAGTCATCAATTAGGGTTACTTAGTTGGTTAGGCAGAATGGTTGTTATCTTCCCTGCCTAAGTTCAAATCCTTTCTAGTGACATGATGAGCTACAATGCCTTGATAAATGCTTTGTGCCGATGAATATTGTTGTATTGGCTTTGAGCCTTATGAATTCTTAAGTGAGTATAACTGTGGATTGGCCTAGTACCAACAACCTCAATCTAGCCCTCAGGCTAAGAGGGAGGTTGATTTCTTTCCTTAGTTGAAAAAAAACCACATTTGATTTAATTAACTTATTAATAGTTTAATTATTTTTATAAATACACAATTAACCAAAAAAATCATATATATAAAATAAATAATAATAATAATAATAATAGTAATAACATAAATAAATAAAATAAAATAAAAATAAACCTATTGGATCTGGCACGTCCCTTGCATGAGATCCACTACCTTTCCTATTTTGGACAAAACTTCGCCCCAAACTCTATATGACCAACACATACACTCTCATTTCATTCCATCCCTTCAACTTGACCTCTTTGTGTACACAATAAAACACAAGCACTTGTGATGACGAATAGTTGTAGGGAAAAAACTAGAGTATCATAGGAGTATTTCCTAACCAGAGTTGCGGCTATTCTTCATGCTCGCATGCAAAGTTATATGAAAATGGTTTATTTGTCACTTAGCTCCTCGTAACAACAATTATTAGGGTTTACTTACATCTTCTACTAAATATCGACAGTTTTCTCAAGGGTTTTGCACAATGTTATCCATTGTGGGTTGTTGTGTGGGTGATTACACATAGGGCTTGATACTTGGCTAAGTTATGCCTCCGGCGATTTGGCAATTTCATGGTTGAGTTATGACTCCAGTGATTTGGAAATTTCAAAGGCTGCAAATATGCTTCTTCTTCTGACAAATTTCTTGCTCTTACCTGTGCTCCCACCAATTTCTCATAGAGGGAAAGAATGGAAGCGAATTGTTGTTAGTGCTAATTATTTTCATTACTAATATTTACCCAACCAACATTTTGTGCCTCATGGTGTGTTTGTTGGGAAACCCATGGATCCCACTATTTATATGAAACAACTAAAGTCTCTCGTGGCTTACATGCCTAATATATGGCAGTTGGGACATGTGCAGACACACCAATCCAAGTCACCTAACCCTGCAAGTGGAACTTTAATATGGGCTAGCTTATAAATTCGTTACTGTTTGTGGGCATGCCTGCTTGTGTGTTTGTTTGTTTTCAATTTTTACTAAAAATCTCATTTCGGTTATAGGCTTTGTTGTTCTCCAATGGTTTTACGATTACTATGAAATTCTACCATTTGCTCCATGGGTTTCAATTTTGTGTTGTAAATAGTGTTCCCCTTTGGAATCAATATAATTATTACCTAGTTTTCCATATTATTCCACCACTATAATGAATAGTTTTGTTATAATGTATGAAACATTGATTTTTTTTTCCCTCCATGTTTTATATATTTCTCTGCAAATTTTCCACAATTTCCACCAATAAAATTTTATATTCATGTTATGATATATTAAAATTTCAATTGCTTTCACTTTATGTTTAGGGATTTTGTCTTGTTGGCGGGAATTAGAACTTGAGCTTTTGAGCCAAGCTTATGGATAACATAGGTTAAGCTAGTCCATAAAATATTGTAAAAAAAACGTGGACCATGTAGAAAATCTGTGTGTAGGTTAACCCGATAATGCAATATAAATCAAAGAAGAATACTATAACCTACTTCTACTATCAATTTGCGGAAGCTTAAAGATCGAGCTGAACAATATAACCAGAAGAAGAAGAATCAGTGCACAATACACATTAAAATACTTTGGGGAAAGCCTCAACTAAAAACCCCACTATCTGTATTATCATACAAGGTGGAAATACATAGGAATTATACAAAGCCTTAGCTCTCACAGCTAGCCAGCTCCCAGTACAATCCTCACAAATGCTCACATGAAAACTTGGCTTCTCTCCAGCCTTCCTCTCTGTCTTCCAAGCTCATATTTCCTTGTGTTTTTTCCTCTGGGATGATTCTCCTTCAACCAAGTGGAACACTCTAATCTCACACACTGTCATAACTACGCAATCCCCAAGGAATGATTCCTTGACTGCATGCATGATTTTTCTTTATAAGAAAACACATGAAACTGGAAGTACACTGTCCTTGTCTTTAATCTCAACTTGGTCTTTCTCAGAATAGACATGCATGAGTTTCTAATGAGGGAATCTTCAGTTAACTGGAGTACACTAGTTGAGTGCATGCATGCATCAACTCACTGTTAACTCTCTATTAGTTCCTCAAACAGTTTGGAACTAATTTAACTGCACTTAACTCAAGAAACTGAGTTAACTAATTACAACTCAAATATAACTCAAGCTTATCTCCTTAATTTAAGGGATAACTCTTGCATGACTTCAGAAAGACTTCTAACTTGAATTTCTCCAACTAATTAAGTCAAAATAACTTAATTAATTATTTCCAAGCTATTAAGACTAAATTCGATTTTAATTCACAATTTAATTCAAGGACAAATTAAATTGGAATATTCTTGTTGCCACATTTCAACACTCCCTCTCAACAAGAAAGGGATTATCTGCCACCCTGATCCTGTCTCTATGGAACTCGAATTTACACTTTGACAATGCCTTTGTCAAAATGTCAGCATCTTGCTCCTCTGTCGAAATATACTGCAGCAACATGATCCTCCCATCATCATCAGCATCTTGCTTTACCTTGTAAAGCCAACAGGAACTCACAACTGACTTGTTCTTCGGTCTTGGAACCATGTCCCAAACACTATTACGAACTATGGAGTCATACTCCTCCACCATAGCATCAACCCAAATTGGCTGCTGCATTTCTTCCTTAAAGGAAGATGGCTCGATCTCAACACATTCCCTAGCAAGGGCCATGTATCCAGTGTACCCCTCAGGTGACCTCCTCTGTCTGCGCTGAGAAGATGGTGCTCCCACATTCTCTCTCACATCCTGCAATAATCTGTCAGCTTCTCTTGTGCGCTTCCGTCCATCTCTGGAAGACTCTACTTGAGTGGATGTCTCCACTCCTGGAACCATTGCATGCAGTTGCTCTGCATGCGGCTCCTCTGCATCAAACTGAGGCTCCTCCTCCTTAGGAACCAACAGTTCCTCCATAACCTGTAGTTGGAGCTCCCTCTCAAGGGAAACTCGCATGGCCTTCTACTCATCAAAATTGAGATCTCTGTGAACCACTGTCCTCTGACTGGTAGGCAAGTACACCCGATAGTTGTGAGGTGTATCAGTGTACCCCACAAGTATCCCCAACTATGATGTCGACTCAAGCTTCTTCCGTGCATCCTTTGTCACATGGAAATATGCTGATGAGCCAAAGATCCTGAAGTGACCCACATCTGCTCTCTTACTAGAGAAAACTTCCTCTAGTGTCTTCATCCCAAGTATGCGATGCAGGCTTCTATTCTACAAATAGACCGTTTTGTTGCATGCCTCAGCCCTCAAGTGAAGTGGTAGGCCTTGGTCATGCAACATTGCCCGTGTTTCCCCTACAATAGTTCTGTTCTTCCTCTCGGCCACCCCATTCTGATGTGGGTTGTGTGGTGCCGTCAACTCTCGTTTAATTCCTTCTGCTACACAGAAGTCCGTAAACTCTTGAGAGACAAATTCTCCACCATTATCGCTTTTCAAGGCCTTAATATTCTTCCCTAACTCTTTCTTGACCAAAGCTTTGAACTCACAAAGCTTTGTGAAGGTTTGGTCCTTCTTCTGCATGAAATAAATCCAGCATTTACGAGAATAGTCATCAATGAAAATCACAAAATACCTTTGCTTCGTTGTGGATGCCGTCGAGAATGGTCCACACACATTTGTATGAACTCGCTCTAAGATAGCCTCTGCTTGACTGTCTCGATCATGAACAGAAGACTTGGTGTACTTTCCCAAGGTACAACCTTTGCATGTGTCAACTTGCTCAAGTTTACCTTTGGGAAGTCCTATAGATATATGTTGCATTATCTTCAAAGCCCCATGATGCAAATGGCCCAACCATATGTGCCACAACTCGCCAATGTCTTGGCTTTGCACCAATTCTGCTTTTGTACTCAATGCTACACAATCATCTACCTCTAGTTTATAGAGATTCTTCACCCGAATCCCTATCCTCTTGGTCTGACCCGCGGCTATGTGTCTTAGGAACGCCTTTCCTTTACTGAAGACAACATCATAGCCTTTTTCCTCCAACATCGCAACCGATGCCAAGTTCTTCTTTGATCCAAGCACATACATCACATCCATCAAGGTGAGAGGAGCTCCATGCTCCCTATGAAAAGCAACCGTGCCCATTACTGAAACACTATACCTTCCTTCGTCACCCATCTCTATGTGCATCTTGAGATCTTTCTCCTCCAAGGCACTGAATAAACTTTTATTACCAGTCATGTGGAATGAGGCTCCACTGTTAAGATACCATACACAACCCATCATCGATGACACCATGCATGCGATGAGGGTAAAGTCCATTTCGAACTGAAAGGCTAATGCCTCACCTTCTGGTCCTTCTGAGGATCTCTTCTTGGACTTATTCGATGGGAAATTAGTCACATAATGTCCCATCTCGTGACAATTAAAGCATCTCACTTTAGACTTGTCACCCTTCTTCCCTCCATGAGAAGAATTTTATTTGGAATGGGATGCGTTCCCCTTCCCTCTCCTTGCCTTACTTGCTAAGGCCAGATTTTCTTCATCATCATTCTTGGATGAAGAACCATCTCGTGTGCTCCTCCTAATCTCCTCCTGCATAAGATCCAACCACAATCGTTCCCAATCCGACAGTTTCTCCCTTCCATTCACAGAGTCCTGGTAGTTATTCCAACTCTTTGGAAGGCCAAGGAGAGCGAGGCTCACCATATCATCATCGGCAATAGTTATTCCCACACTGCCAAGCTCATCTCTGTAGGTGGTGAGCTTGTTCAGATATGTGGAAATAGTATTGCCCTTCTCCATCTTGATTCTTCGAAGCTTATCCTTGAGCGCCAATTTCCTTTGGTCTTTATTGTTCTGGTAGAGCTCCTTCAATGTCTTCCACATTGAAAATGGAGTATCCTTCCTATGGAGACTCGAGACAATATGGTCTCGAACTCCCTCAAGGATGATCCATCTCGCCCTCGCCACACACTTCTTCCACTCAGCCAACTCTTGTGCATTAGTTGAAGCTGGCTTTGGGATTTCTTGATCAATGAATTCCTTCAATCCATTGTCTTCTAATACAGCCTCCATTCTATCTTTCCATGCTATGTAATTCGAGCTACCTTCCAAGGCATACTCGAGTCTCAAGCCATAGAACGCCATTGGCCAACCTTGAAGTATGAAATGAATTCGATTTTCACCTGCAACCCCAAACTTCAAACTTTGAATTCTCTTCTCAGTATATTGTTCACAACTCTGATTTCTATGTAGAAAATTTCTACAAATCCAGCTCCGATACCATGTAGAAAATATGTGTGTAGGTTAACCCGATAATGCAATATAAATCAAAGCGGAATACTATAACCTACTTCTACTATAAATTTGCGGAAGCTTAGAGATCGAGCTGAACAATATAACAAGAAGAAGAAGAATCAATGCACAATACACATGAAAATACTTTGGGGAAAGCCTCAGCTAAAAACCCCACTATCTACATTATCATACAAGGTGGAAATACATAGGAATTATACAAAGCCTTAGCTCTCACAGCTAGCCATATCTTAGTACAATCCTCACAGATGCTCACAGGAAAACTTGGCTTCTCTCCAGCCTTCTTCTCTGCCCTCCAAGCTCCTATTTCCTTGCGTTGTTCCTCTGGGATGATTCTCCTTCAACCAAGTGGAACACTCTGATCTCACACACTGTCAAAACTGCGCAATCCTCAAGGAATGATTCCTTTACTGCATGCATTAGTTTTCTTTATATGAAAACACATGCAACTGATAGTACATTGTCCTTGTCTTTAATCTCAACTGGGTCTTTCTCAGAATAAACATGCATGAGTTTCTGATGAGGGAATCTTCAGTTAACTGGAGCACACTAGTTGAGTGCATGCATGCATCAACTGACTGTTAACTCTCTATTAGTTCCTCAAACAGTTTGGAACTAATTTAACTGGACTTAACTCAATCAACCGAGTTAACTAATTACAACTCAAATATAACTCAACCTTATCTCCTTAATTTAAGGGATAACTCTTACATGACTTCAGAAAGACTTCTAACTTGAATTTCTCCGACTAATTAAGTCAAAATAACTTAATTAATTATTTCCAAGTAGTTGTTAAGGCTAAATTCGATTTTAATTCACAATTTAATTCAAGGACAAATTAAAATGGAATATTCTTGTTGCCACATTTCAACAGACCATTGGCTTATGAGTTGTTTGAACTACAGAGGATGGTGAAGGATGCTTGGGTCGTTGGCTTGAAAGCATGTAACAAAGTAGAATAAGTAATTGTTTTGCAATGAAACCAAAGCAACGTGGATCATAAGGGAGAAGGAGAAGTGGATCCTTGCCCTCAATCAATATCCTTAACTAGGTAGGAATTAGAGAAGATTAAATTCTTTCGTTTACTCACCCAAAATATCCAGGCTCAAAGATGACGAGCCTTCTACATCTGTGTCTCAGTTCATGCTTCAACTTCAAGTTCTCAAAGCAATTTATGGTGAGCACCACCCTTGAAGAGTGTTGCACGTCAAACCCAGACTAAAAGGTGACTAGAGTGTTAGGCTTGTCATACAACATAATACATGCCACATGATGGCATGAGGTACAAATCAAAGGTGTGAAGGGTGGCAAACAAAATATGATGATGATACAGTTGATGATAAGTTTAACGCTCTATCAATCCATGAGACATGGCGAAATTGGTGCCATTTACTAGTTTCAAAAGTGACTTGTTTTCTATCATGTTTGTTGGTCCTTTTGCATAATTTGTGCATTATATATTGTAGTTGCCTACACACACAAATCCTGGGATATCCTTTAGCATTTTGACTCTTCGTTCAGTGGATGATATGGTTGCGCCCCAGCTCACTAAATAATGGGATGATAGTGGTCCATCAGCAAGCTTGTTTTGATCATGGTTGGATGCAGTACATTTGAATATTCATGCACCACCACGAACACTATTGCAGTAACATCTGATTACGATAAGGCACCACCTTGTTGTGCTAGAAACTAACACCAGTTTGTCAGCTTAATTATCCTCATCAAGTCACTTATTGTTTGTCTAAATAGCTCCCCAATAATCCATTCTAAAATCGATGAATAAGGGATTTCTCAGGGGCACAATATTCTTGTCGATATATGGCATCATCCCATGATATTTTCTTTTAAAGAGTCAGGTTCAAAAGCTTAACTCCTACCAACACTTCTCCTAGGATAGTTTCAGACTTTTAGTGATTGAATTTATTTATTTATTTTATTTTGATTTCTCAACCATTTTCTTTGTTTTTAGAGTTTTTACTGATTTATTTTGGCTTGAAAGTGGTTAGAACATGTCAATATAATTTATTTTCTCTAGACCTTTAATATATTACTAGGTTCATTCAAGGGTAAAGGGAACTATTATGGTTTTTAAGTTATGTCAACAAGATTTATCTTCTCTTCTCCATAACTACTTTCAAATATTTATGGGTTAATTCAAGGGTAAAGGGAAGTTTTACAATTTATGGGGAGTGTCCATCATAGGTTGTCCCCACTTTTAGGTTGTTTTTAAATAAATTTTGTAATTGTTAGGCTAGTAGGTTCAAATCTGCCATGTGACTTGGAATTCAAAGTTAGACCCCCTTCTGCCTTAAGTGTTCGAAGAAGGTTCTAGGTTTATATGGTTGTAGCATAGGTATATAGGTCAGTTTTAGGGTCCATATTTGAAGTTGGGCTCTGATACCATGTGTGCAAACCCAACTTGAGGTCCTTTAACCAAATTTAAATTTATCACATAATTTCATAGCAATGAAAATAACATGTAAATAAGACAATAGTTATTTGATAATAACATATAAAAATATAACAATTTTGATTACAATGTATTAAAACAAGTGAGAAATTTGATTATTATCAATTTACATAAACAAAACAACAACAAGAAGACTACATGATATGGTGGCTTGGTTGCGATGCTCTTGTTAGGACCACCTGAGTCAATATGCCACACTGTCAGCTAGGAAATTCTATAGGACTTCCTAGCCTAGGGAACCTCCATAGGTTCCCTAGCCCTCTGAGCCCAAGTCCAACCATAGTCGTAGTGTGTCTGAAATAGATCCAACAACCTCTAAGCACAAACCAATATGTTTGAGTTCTCACTCCTCCCTCCTTTCCCCACTTCAAACTCCAAAATAAGAAATGGCCCCTCCTCAGTTCTCCTCATCTCGCCTTATGCCTCCCTCATCCATCCAAACCACCCATCATCAACGTCATGAATGTACCCCCTCCCATTATTTTGTATTCAATGTCTTGACTTTCCCCCTGACACCCTCCTCAAGCCACACCCTTCCTTATCACTCCACCTACCCCTTTGTCCCTTAATTAACACCTGGGTGGTTTATTACCCAACCACCTCTCATTAATTCAATAAAATAATACAATTCAATGAAATAATACTCATTGAAATGTTAGTTAAAACTGAAGAATCCTATTAATTTATTATTAAATTGATCATATTTAAAATATAATCATTAATTATAAATCAAGATTTAAGGTTAATTAATCACTAATCAAGATTAGCCATTAATCAAGCTTAAGGCTAACCATAAACTTGATCACTAATCAGACTTAACCATTAATTAATCGTCCAACATATTAAGCTTTAGAATACTAGTGTATTCGTCTGAGGTGTGGGTATGTACCTCACATACACATACCTCATACATATACTAATAATACTTATTGGAATCAAGTACAAAAGTCAATCACTCAGCAGGTAGGCTAATAAATGATGTAAGATAATAGGATTAGGTAGGGACATTATAACAATCCATTTAGACATAAAGAAAATTACAAAATGACCGATGTCAGAAATGGTCCACGCACCTACAACAATTCCACTTTAACATCAAGTATAAGAAGGGAAAAACCAATTGTAATTCATACTGCCTCAATTGGTCCCCAATTATGGCACTAACCATAGTTCTTAACTCTTGTGGACAGGAGACATTTGTGTGGCCACAATTATACAACAATGAATTTGACTTCACTACTACATAACAAACATTAATTGTAACCAAACAAGTTCCAGACTTGCACCTCTAGGATGCACTCTTGTGCTACCTAGGCCACCTTTGTGTTCCTTCAAGCAAGTATGCCAAGATGATTTGGGAGGCACATAGTGATGGTGTGGCAAGGTACTTTGGTATGGAGAAGATAATAGTCGTACTTCAAAAGTATTTCTATTGACCAAATCTTTGACAAAATGCTTGCTATATATCAGATCGTGCATTGCCCATGCCATTGTTATACACTCTTGGGACTGCATACTCCTTACCTACACCAAACAACTATGCAATTCAATCTCCATGGATTACATGTTAGGTTTTCCCTCAATTAGGCACGATAAAGATTGTGTGTTTGTTGTTGTCAATTTGTTCTCTAAGATGGCCATTTTGGCACCTTGCAATAAGAGTATCATGATTGAAGCCACTTCCAAACTCTTCTTTAAGGATGTTTGAGTTCATTTTGGACTACCTTGGACCATTATTTAAGTTATAGGGGTAGCAGGTTCCTCAATACCTTATAGTCCAACCTATGGTTTGATGGATACCAAGTTGACCATGGTTTGATGGATACCAAGTTGACTAAATCAATTGCCTTTCATACCTAAACAAATGGAAAAACGTAAGTGGTCAATAGGTTGATTGTACATATCTTGTGCATGTACAACTCTGAGCATTCATGTACATGGGATGAAAGTCTTCCATACGTTCAACATAGCTATAATAGAACTCTCGACAACTCTATTAGCCACAATCATTTTTAGGTGTGCTTGGGGTTCCAACCATTGGCCCAAACTAATGTAGCTTTGCCCATTGCATCTCCATTGGTAGAGTCATCCCATACTTAGGTCAATGTGGATATCGTATCCAAATTTGTTGAACATATCCAACAACCCCAATAATAGGTTCATGGTGTCTTGTAAAAATACAATGGCAAGTACAAGCAGCAACATGGCCAACATTAAGTTCCAAACAAGTTTTAGGTGGGTGATGAGGTGTGGTTACATTTATAAAAAAATAAAGTGCCTCACAGGATCTAGTAGGAAGCTTGTACCAATTTGATATGGGCTTTACAAATTCATGAAGGTTGTGGGTAAAAATTTCTTTGAATTGATTATTCCCTCTTTCCTTGGCTTGTTCCCAGTATTTTATGTGGAGACACTTCAACCATATTTTCCAGCTCTGTTGGACATGTTAGAGGCAAATGAGCAATTGGCCCCCACATACTTGATCTTGATTGCATTGAAAAAGTTAGAATGGAGTGGATCATGCATATAAAAATGAATTATACCCACTAGTAGAACATATAACTCTATCAGGTTGTTAAAGTATGGAAACTTCTTCGCCAAGGCAAATGGCTCACTAGGAGCCAAATTCAACAAAAGTTTCTCCATACCATGAGGGAATACTTGACACCATGGCGGCTATTGCTTCCTAAGTAGGGATGAATGATCTATATGGATATCGGTGGTCACCCACCTTTTCCTCTAACTAGATGGTTCTCTATCTTCTTGGTAGTTTTTCTACGGTTTCTCATGGCCCAAACTTTTGGGGCCATTTTGAGTCCCTAAACAATTTTTTTTATCCATTTGAGGGGTCAAGGGTTGTCATGGGATTCACTGGACCTAGAAAAAAATTGTAATCCTCAATATGGATATTGCATGCAAAAGTTCAACCCCCCCCCACCAAGAAGTTGATGTACCAAATAACCACCATGAGGCCTATAAACCTTTTGGCTCTTCATATTCCAGGGTTATGGTTTTGGATATCTAGTGTTCTTTCTTTATGTTTAAATTTCATTCTTTCATCCTCTTGTAATAGATTTTTGTGAATGCGTGTAGTCGCCATCTCTCTCTTCAAATATATCTACCACCATTCTAGCTAGTTTGTGTTCTACAACATTCTACTATTTTTTTATCAATAAAACTTGGGTTTTCACGATATAATTGTGCTCTCTACTATACTTTGTACTGTATATATGTGTGTGTTTCATTTCCTTTCCTACCTTGCATTTCATTCATTAAACAGCCCAGATCGTGGAATCCATAAACTTAGAAAAACAAAGTTGTTGATTCTTAATTAAGGTGGTATTAGATTTCAACTAGTGACCATGAAATGAGGATATTGGACAAACCCTATTACTCACGTAGTCTAAGGAACCAAGTCATTTGATGCTCTTATTAGGCTAGAGGATCCATTAAGATATAGAATAAAAACACCAAAACCCTTAGAAAAATAATCACCAATAACAAAGAAACCCTTTAATTTCAGCCCCATAGGAACAATATCAAAAGCACCTTAAACCACCTAGAAATAAATTAGACCCTTGGGCTCAAAAACACAACAAGCATGGGAGAACCAATATGTAATTTCAACACATAGAAACCAAATTCTAGAGGCTAGAGCACAGTACCCTGAACCAAAATCTTATAAGTAGAAATTCCATAGGATAATCCATAAGCAAGGTGAGGTTCTTACAAGTTTGATGCAAAGATATGAGACCTTATTCTAATCTTTAGAGCGGATCTCCAATTAAAACTCCATTATCCCACCATTGTAATTATAAACTTCAACACATCATTCAAGGGAAATACTAAAATTAGGAATGATCATCCAAAAAATTGATGTGCATGTCATATCGTATCCCTTCACCTCATATGTAATCCAAAATGGTTCACAACGAGATGTGTCGTTCATAAATGGGATGATATGTGCCATTATTATGTAATGTTATTCATTATGGAACTAGATGATAATATAACACGGTCCCCCTTTTTTCTTATCACCCTAACTTCAAGAGAAGCGACCTCATTAACTTGAGCTTTTGCCTAACAATTTTGATCTCAAGGGAGCTAAAAAATGAGATCCTTTGAAAAATACTAGTTTCCCACTAAGAGTGAATGGTAGCAATCTTGTTATTAGAGGAAGAGGATTTCAATAACATTAGATTAAGAATTAAGTTTGAACCTTCGATAATTATCAAACTCTTAACTCCCAATTCAATTGCCAGAAATAAACCTAGAAGCAGTGCATGAGCTTATACTCAATTGTTCGAGGATTCTTCTAGAGCTCATGCAAAGTTGGTTTCTAGTTTTCATCCAAGATCAAGAATGACCCCCCTCACACTTGCCACTCTGTACCTTTAAAAGTTAATGTCATCAAAGTATAAAGATAGTAGTAGGACCCTCGCACTTTTCAACATTCATTAAATAATACATTGCCAAGTAGGGACATTAATGAAAGTTTATAAGTTCACAAAACTAAAAATCATGTTATTGTTCATGAGAATATTTGTGGAACAATATAAATAACTGTATTAAAAAACTGTAGAATTTATAATTAGTTCTCTTGAGGAAGTCCTTACAAATATTGATTTATAATTTGAAAATAAGGGCCTCGCTAGAGAAGTTGATAGATTAAATACCAATACCAAAAATATTATGAATTGCCACAACAAAAGAGTTAAGATCTTAATAAAAAAATTGATAAAGCCTTATTAGCCAAGGACAAGGATACTATCCATCTAAAAAGTCATTGTAAAATTCTTCTCCCCATGTTTATTGAATAATAAAATTCATTAAAAGATAAAGCAAAAACATTCTTCTTCCTCCCGATACTTTGATGCCAAAGCATTTAAATAGGAAGACTTGGAATATACTTAATGTATATTACCACTATGTAATGTGTCACAATGTCAATAAGTTACAAAGTCATAATAAATATATGTTGTTAATTTGAAAAGCGTTTTCTCTGCGGGTTGGGGTGAGCAAACACTGTTGTAGTCGATCAAGACGCCTTGGAAGAACTGTCTGTGATTATATTTACAACCACCACAATACTTAGAAAAATTGAAATCATCATAATAACAACTCGAGGCGAATTCACCATACCTGATGAAGTCTCATTTCGTAATATGTTGTCCATGGGATCAAATAGTCCTTCCCAGTTTTTCACATCTTAAATTTCCCTCCATATGTCTACTCCAGGACATTTGAGATAATTATTATAATCTCAAAACATTTTTTTTTAAATGGGAGGGGCTAGATCCCTTTAGAAGCATTTATGGGCCCTCTTTTTTGTACATACAGGACAATCACATTACAACAGCGGTATATGCCATAGGACCAAATACACTACAGCATCCGCGCAGCTCCACAGGACTCGAACGCGGCCGGGGTGCGTGCAAACCGACATCCCCAACCGCTACATCATGCACTCATGTGCATTATAATCTCAAAACATACAGAGCGAGATTAAAATAATATAAGTGGATGTGTTTCATGAAACCGTTTATGAGATTATATGGTTTTATGACAATTATTTTTTCAATATTTTTTTGCTTTCCTTGTAATATTCACATTGCCAATTTACTTAATTCTCCCACATGTTTTACGAAGTTGTCTTTTCTCTCATGGTGCTTGAAGGTTCGTAACTCATTTTAACATTCACCAATGAAGTTGTCTTTTCTCTCATGGTGCTTGAAGGTTCGTAACTCATTTTAACATTCACCAATTTGCATTTTAGTATTTATTTTTATAAAAAAAATGTTTTTGTTAATTAAAAAAAGTTAACTATTTCTCACTTTTATGGCTTTTTGCTTTGGATTCAAAAATAATGATGTGTCACGTATATAGCCTTTGGCTTTTAAAAATGTTAATAAATGGCTACCACTTGCTCCTTGCTTTGCCAAAATATAATTCATATAATACTGTTAAAAAGACTAGTTTTCGCGCTTTTTCAAGCAACCGTAAAAATGATCGTTGAACTAAACAATGGATAGGTCAAATATTAAATAATATATAATATTAAATATATATATATATATATATATTAAATATATATATATAATATTAAAGAAATATATGTTTTTTGAATTTTCTCAAGCAAACAATCAAAACGATGGTTGACGTAAATCCTTTTCCTCTATATTATTTAGAAGAGATATATAATATTTTTTTAATTACAAGTGTTTTTTTAAATTAGTTATTTAAATAAATCATTAACATAAATAATGTTAAATAATGTTCATAGTTGTTGTAAATATTGGTCAATGTACGAGGTATTCAAAGAGGATGGTGTGTTAGTCGTTGCATAAGTTATATCACATATAATGATGATGACTATGATGCTTTCATGACATGTTCTACAGGATCTTGAAGAGACAATGATTGGGTGTTTTGTTAAGACATTCCTTGATGTGAAGTCACGAGTTCAATTCTTCCCCTAGATCGGGGTGATTATTGGACATGATGACGATGTAGTCCCACCCAAAATTTAAAAAGAAAAAAAAAAACACCAAAAAACCATCATGAAGTAACAAATTTGATCTTTTAACATTTTTTTTATAATAATTTTATTTATAGGTATAATTTCTTTATAGTAATTTTATTTGTAGGTTTGAAGGTATGATAAGAGGGATTAACTATGAAAAACTAAAATTGTTATATAAAAAAAAAATACAGATCCTCATATAATTATCATGATAATATTTCATAATTAAACAAGTTTGAAAATATTTAGAAAAACATAAAATTCCAATAGAAAAACATAACAAATTATTCTTTCATCAAATTAGGCATATAGGCTTTTTTATGTGCAATTGGGGTGGGCAAACACTATTCACCCCAACCAATCGCAGAGCCTCACCTTTGTTTGTCTCCTTCGAATCAAAATTTAACACGTGGAACAATTGAACCCTCACATGTGGCTGATTAATTCCAAATCCCACACAATCTCCTCTTGATTTATGTCCTCGTCTTCATCCAAATCATGTATACCATGCATTTAATATTCATCTCATGTCTTGCATTTGGTCCATGCAAGAGGTAAATGTGACGATATGTTGGAGGAAATAGTTGAGGAGCAAGCTAGGGTTGATATGGGGTGCGAAGTCGAGTCACAACAATTAAACCCTCCTCTTTATGCGATTATGCGGTAACTTGCCATCATTCCCATGATAATGAGAGGGAGCAGTGGTTGAAAGTAACGTGGAAAAGTTGAGCAAAGTGTTGGACGTGTCTGAAGAGTAGTTTCCGAAGAGGGAGTATTTGGCCAAAGCTTTATTTAGTTTAGTGAATCCCCACCATTTGAGTTTTATTCTATGTTGGTGCATTTGATTAGGAAGGGCCGCCTCATTACCTCCAAAAAAACATGTGAATGCCTAGTATTAACGCATCTCTTCCCCCCCCCCCGCTTGTAGGAAAGATTCCTACAACATGAAATTTCCCTTTGAATTCGTACCCCAATCTTGACCAAATAAATTGCTTGCACGTGGTGTTCTTTTAAGAAACAAATCGATTTATTTACCCAAATATGATTTCTAGTCAATATGAAGAAAAGTATTTGTCTGAAACTTTTTTTGAAAAAGTAACTCGTTGAATGTTGCCTCGTGCATCTTTCTTCGCAAACACATTTCCCTTCTGGATTTGATAACAATTAATATTATATTTTATAGTTGATTACAATATCATACCATTTAATGTTGTAATTACGTCAATAGACATTTCTCTATGGGGTTGGGGTATGCAGGGTTGGGGTGGGAAGGCATTGCTCACCCCAACCAATTGCAAAACTTCATTTTTATCTGCCTCCCTCGAATTAAAATCTAGCACGC
The DNA here is from genome assembly GCA_031772625.1 of Pinus tabuliformis. Lineage (NCBI taxonomy): Eukaryota > Viridiplantae > Streptophyta > Pinopsida > Pinales > Pinaceae > Pinus > Pinus tabuliformis. Next base: position 430,031,748 of record CM062814.1, on the reverse strand, counting down.
GAAACTATTGAACTGTGTCATGTGGTTGAAAAATTCCAAATCCCATTCAATCTCTTCTCGATCTCAATGCTCTTCTCCATCCAAATCATGCACATCTCACATTGTATTTCATTGTCCATATATCTCACTTGAGTATTGCCTTCCACATTCCCTGCTCCTCCTATCAGCGTTCCTTTGCACCTCTTAGTGCAATTGCTAGTTATTGTAAATACAATAGTCACTATTTACCAAAAGGTATGACCTTTCATGTCTAGGTACACTTGATCACCTTTCATATCTATTTCTACACACCATTTTAATCCATTGTTAATATCATTCATTATTGTGTATTGCTTTCAATGTTCTATGTGCAAAATTGATTATAAACCACTTGGTTCATAACATATATTATGTTTGAGTAATTATAATTAGTGATAAATTAGTTTCAAAGTGTTATATAAGAGAAAGAGAAATTGTTAACTCTGTATGCATTGGTTTAGACTAAATGGATGTTAAAAGAGCAATTGAACATTGTTCCACCTTGTCTTCGTAGTTTTGGTTATTGTAATTATGTTAATAAGAATGTATTTAATTTCCCATTCAATAACATTAGTTAATTAGAAAAACATTTCATCCTTTATTTAAGATCAGACTAGACAATTTTTTTATTTTGTATTGTCATCATAACTACTTGTACTTTTGGCCGTTCACATCAGTGTAGCACAATTCCTTAGATAAGATTTTTAATATCTTCATTATGATGCTCAATATAGTATCAAAATAATTCTTAGATAAGATTTTTAAAATCTTCATTATGATGCTCAATATAGTATCAAAATAATTCTTAGATGTATGCTACCTATTTTACATGGAGAGATGGAGCATAAAGGATGCATTTGTAGAGGTATAATTATAGTTTGGGAATGAGGATAATAAGATTGTTTGACAAATTTAAGACTAAAATTTCCATTGTGATCCTAAAAAAATGAGCATACTTTCATTCATGTGGAACACTATTCAAAAATATATTATTTTATCACAGAGAAGACCTTTTCCCATTTTTGCAATTTCGGAAAATACTATGTCGAGAACAAGAATGTCAAAAAAGAATTGAAGCAAACTATGGTTCTAAACTATGGAAGATGAACTTGGCATAACTATGGGGAATGATAATGCCAACATAGGCTACAAAATGAAAAGGGTGTGAGGTTCCAAGAGACATCAGAAGTAGAGTAAGGTCAACATTAAAATTGTCTCATTGTGAGACGATTGAATGGTTGGCACTATGGGATGTTATCTCCTCCACCTAGTCTCAAATCCCACGAGGGAACATCTTTGGTCCATTGTGAAGGAGTAGGCTCTCCCATCCATGTGGAGAATTTTTGGTATATTTATAATTATGTCGATAAACATATCTAATTTAATTTAATTATCAATAATATTAGGTGGATGGTAGGGATTTAACCTCTATAACATATTCTAGAATATTCAAGGTAGTAGACACAAATCAATTGTTGAGATTTACCCCCAAAGTAGTTTTTTTTTTTTGAAGAAGAAGAAGAAGAAAAAAATACTCGTAATTTCGTTCATAATTAAATCATGAAGTTACATTCTACATATACACTACAAGAGTGTATTCATGAGATATCCCCAAAACAAGTGATTGTACATAGAGCATGCATGTGAGTACATATGTTCATAAAAAAGTTGAGATCTTATGCCTTACAACATAAACATGTGCATAAGAAGCAAACTATATCACCATTATCTATTGGTAAAAAACCGATTGCAAACAAAATACCCTTCGATTCAAGGGAGTACAAAAGCAATGAGGGGGCAAGCAAAGGCCAAACCATGATCTGCAAATCTTGCACCGCAGAGAAGTATGTAATAACCAAAAAATATAGGTAAAATATAGTTGTCCATGATGCTTGTAAGATGCAAAGATTATCCTTGAAAAAAACATCTGAAAACTGATAGCTTAAAGTTCTGAACAAAGCTAATTTTTTTTAATATATAAATATCTCCATGAGCATCCATGTGCAAAAAGCAGGTTTAAGTAGCATCCGATTCCTGGAGGGAATTTTTGTAAGGACGATGAAATAACTCATGGGACTAATCGTTGACTTGTGCAATCATAGCCCAAAGACCATTTTCCTAAAGGATACCATCTTTTGACAAGCGATCTACTACATGATTCATTTCCCTATAAATGTGATAGCGTGAAAATAATATGAAACTATCGATAATGTGTTTGATCTCCTCAAGAATAGGCAAAAGATAAATGTTCCTACAAATGTTAGTGTTATTGAGCCAATTTATAGATAGCTTAGAGTCTCCAAAAATGTGTAGCTATAAGAAACCCTCCTCTTTGAAAACAAAAGAAAGTTTTTTGTAGGCTAGGAGTTCAGCTTGGTTATTTGTCCAAGGTCCCAACCCCATTTTGACTGTTAAACTATCATTTTGTGCAAGAAATAATATAAATCCACCTCCACAGTTCTGACCATAGTTGATAAAAGAACTATCAAAGAAATCCCATGGCTTAGGTGAATCAAATGTTTCTAGGATAGTTGTTTTAGGGGCTTCAATGCCCTTTTCCTAAGGATACTGACATAAAATGACCAACACCTTGTCTACAATGTGCCCAAGAATTGAAATCTTATCCTGGAAAACTGCCCTATTCTTGGCCAACCATACCCCCCAACAGATAATGAGGGGGAGAGATTTGAAAGGATGACAGATTGTGTTGGCACACCAAGAATGCCAGGTCACCTCTAGACCCACCCCTTCCCAATAAATGGATTGACATAGAGCTACAAGCCTTGCAAACCTATTGATGGAAGGGGAAGTCAATAAATAAATGAACACCATTTTCCCCATTATTTTGACATAATGAAAATTAATGAGACCCACACATGAATATTATCTAGAGGACATCCCAGGCATAATACACCACATAACTAATTCTAATTTAGGGGGCCATTTTGCTTTCCAAACTCCCTTCCACCACCAATTTTCCTCCACATTCACTTGGTTTGCCATGAGTAATATGAATCTCATCTTTGGAGTATAGGTTCTAGTGGGGGAATACACCAAATAAGTTCATCGAGTATGTCAAATAATCTTATGTGACCTTCTGATAAAGCTTGTAAATACTCCTGCCATGAAGCCCGATATTCCCCCATACTGAGCTTCTTTGTAGATTTCCAACCCTGCTACCAAATAGATGTGAGATTGTGGTTAGCAATGTGAGCCAATTTGTTGTAACCTTTGTCCATGAGTATATTAGTTAAAAGGGGGGCAATGGGTGATTCGTGCCACTTCTAGGTCGTGGATAAAGGCCAAGACAGACCTTGTCACATTTGCCAATTTGTCAAGAAAAACCACTATCAATGATATCAAACAAATTAAGAACTACCCTCCATATGGTAGATATATTTGATCTAGGTTTGTCAGACTTTCACCAAATAAGTTCATCAAGTATGTAAAATAATCTTATGTGACTTTCTAATAAAGCTTGTAAATACTCCTGCCATGAAACCCGATATTCCCCCACTATACTGAGCTCCTTTGTAGATTTCCAACCCTGCTACCTAATAGATGTGAGATTGTGGCTAGCAATGTGAGCCAATTTGTTGTAACCATTGTCCATGAGTATATTAGTTAAAAGGGGGGGCAACGGGTGATTCGTGCCACTTCTAGGTCATGGATAAAGGCCAAGACAGACCTTGTCACATTTGCCAATTTGTCAAGAAAAACCACTACCAATGATATCAAACAAATTAAGAACTACCCTCCATATGGTAGATATATTTGATCTAGGTTTGTCTGACCTTCTTAACCAGTTGTCTTATAAAGAACTAGGAGTGATGTACTTATGAGATACCACTGATGTCCATAGGATTTTCATTGAAATCATATGCCAACCACATTTTTCTACCAACGCTTTTGAAAAATTAAACATGTCCTTTAAACCCCAACCTCTTAGGCCTCTTGGTTTTGAAATAAAGTCCCATTTGACCCATGGCAACATCCCTGATTCTTTTTTCTCTACCCAAAGGAAGGACGAGCATAATCTCCTATTTTTTTCCAAGACACATTTGGGGATCCATGCTAGAGAAGCCCAACATACTGGAATGGCTCCTAAGACCGATTTAATGAGAACCAGATGCCTTGATTTGGAAAACCATCGATGGCACCAACAATTCAAATGTTTTTTTTTTTTACCTTTGCAATCAACCAAGTCCAATCCGCTTTACCGTAACAATTTGGTTTCAGCTGAAAACCCAAATATTTCAAACCATGCTCCAACAACTTTTATTCAAAATGGAGAAGCTAAGAAATATGACAAACCTTTGCATCAGATAAATTATGGTGTGATATTGTAGATTTTTAAAAATTGATAGTAATCCTAGTAGCACATGTGAAAAGAGATAAGATCTCCATAAGCACCAATATCTCCCTCACTTCACCATCATAAAAAAATAAGAATATCATCGACAAAAAGGAGATGGATGATAGTCATAATTCTAGTGGCAAGAGAACCATGAAAAACCTCACAATAGGAGTTGACTTAAACCCTCAGCCACTAGCAAAATGAGAGGAGGAGAAAGAGGGCTACCTTAATGCAACCCTCTCTGTGCATAGAAAAGGGGGGAGCTAAACCATTTATGATGACCACAAAAGAGACAGATTGAATACAACTCATGAAATAATTTATAAAATCAAGGCTGGAGCCCAGAAGGGTAAAAGGAGCCTGATAAAAATCTAATTTGCTCTAACATAGGCCTTGGATAAATCAATTTTGATAACAACCCCTTCCAGGATTTGGGTTCTTATGCCATGTATTCCTTCTTGGGCCACTTCAATAGCTTCATGAATTTGGCTCCCATCCAAGGAGATGAATCTAGAGAGAATGGGCTTGAGCCCATACACAATAATCGTGTATATGGCATTACAAAGGGAAATAGCCCTAAAATCTGAGAAGGAGAGAGGGTCGCTAGTTTTTGGGATAAGAGCATTGAAAGTTGAGTTAAAAGTTGGATAGATCTGACACTCCTTCCTGGATTCTTCAACAACCCCTAGGAGATCAGGGCCTAATGTGGAAGCAATCTATAAATATTTTAACACCCCAACCATCCAGCCCAGGGCTACTATCTCTTTGGAAATTATGCACTATTGCTTGGAGCTCCTCCAAATTAACATCCTTCATTATTGCCCTGCTCTCTTCCTCATCCACCATTCTAAGAAAGAATCGTGTCAATTGAATCACATCAATAATAGATGTTTATGGAGGAGCTCTAAAAGGTCCTTAAAGTGACTCTTGACCAGGTTTTCCAACCCATAAAAATATGAATCCTCAACACCATTTTCATCCTGCAGACTCTAGATAGTGTTCATCATTTTCCGACCTTTAGTATAAGCCTGAAAAACTTTCATATTTTCATCACCGCTTTTTAACCATATGGCTCTACTTTTAAGGCACCACTCCTCCTCCCTTGCTGCAAGAAGGTCAATCCTTCTTTTTTAAAGGTTCCTTCGAATCACATTGGACACCTGGAAAGAGAAATCTTCCCGTTCTGAGGAAGGGACTCCTCCAACTCTTGAAGATCTTGTAATTTCTTCCTTTTTTCCCATTCCTTTGTTTTTTGTTTAATCACTTTTATATTAGATTCAAATATGGTTGTTGTTGAAGCATCCATGAGGGGGGAGAAAGGGATCCAATGTGATTTTACAAGCGATAATAACTCCTCCTTTATCCAAGTCGAGTTCATATTAAAAAGGTTGGCAGGTTTCTCGGGGAACCCTCTTATGTCCAAGAATACGGGGAGTGATTAGAAATGACTCCCTCACCAATCCATTATTTGATCATAGGAAGAGATTCCAAGTGTCCTTAAACAAGGAGAAATCTGTCAATTCTCTTTGCGACCCACTCATCACCAAAGTGATGGGTACTCCACGTAGGGGATATCATGATAGGCTCCACATCCACCAAACTATATTGGCCAAGCCTACTCTTGAAAAAAAACCGTTAAAGGATCTGACTTAGCTTAAGGACTCCAGGATTCGGACGGACCTAGTGAGAAGTTTAGATTGTCACCAATGATGACATTATTTGTTTGAAAAAAGGATCTATCAAGAATATTCTCCCATAACTCAATACGATTTTGGGATAGGCCATAGATTTTTACCAATGTAAGATCTTGACCTAGGACCAATAAGAGACCTCAATCCCCATAATTGATTCCATACTCCAGATATTTGAGACCTAAACTTGATGTGGTTTCCACCCCATCACAAACCCTCTGATTGACCAAAGGAATCCATGGCCGAGAAAGCCCAACTCTTCAAAAGGGTTTCAAGGCATAAAGACATTTGAAGACTGTAACCGAAAGTTTCTTGAAGGAAAATTATATCAGGTTCATTTGCGTCGACTAGAAGCTTTAAAGCTTTTTTTGGGGGGGGAGTAATACCCATGCAATTGAATGACATATTTTTCATTTAAAGGACACCATAGGGATTGGGCTAGACAACTACTTGTCTACAACTATATTTCCATGAGATTTCTCCTTATCTTTTGATATAAAAGACTTATTTCCATGGATTTAGCCTTCTAGAGGGGACAAAGAACATTGTACCAAACCCCAGACAATTCCACTCTTCCGGGGAACCACAAGTCGAGAACGAAGGTTGTAAAGAACAAAATCAACATCCATGTACTCATGAGGAAAAAATAGTTGAGGAGGATGGGGAGGACATGTAACCTAGGCCATTTGGACAAAGCAAAAAGCTAGGACAAGAAGTGAAGAGGAAATTTGAGGAGGGTTGCAGGAAGTGACTACACAAGAGACCTCAGATACGTAGGAAGACCTAACTACGAATGCAAAAATGAAAAGTGTACATCATTGAAAGAAGGATTTTGGGAAGTAGGGGGAGACATCAAGGTACATTAACAGTTGAGCCTTTGGTTTTGATCCCTTGGATGCCTGATAAGTAACTTGGTTGTTCTCCTTGAGACTTTGTGAGTTCATACTAGATGAAGAAGCCCATGAATCTCGTGATTTTTGTTGAAATGTGTAGCTTGGGAGGTACTTTTTCAACCCCTAGGGTACTGTGTTTGTGAGGATTTAACCCATGAAAGTAAATTTTTGTGGGAAATATACCCAAGTGGTGGGATTTATACCCAAAGTTGTGGGCAAAAGACCCAAGGATAAATTGATTATTTATTCATTGTTTGTAAGAGGTCACCCTTCAAGGACTAAGGAGGGCTAAAACAAATTAAAGAAAAATTATTTCTTATGTTAGTGGGGATTTTATGTGTGTGCTCAATTCAGCTTAGCTTTCAAGACATGACCCTTGGAGGGTTGATGTTCTCCCCTAAGATCATTGTAAGAAGAGATGAACTCAAGCTCATTTTACATTCTTCAAAAGTGCAATTCATCTAAAGAAGACAAGCTAAGTGATCGTAAACCTCAAGGAAGGAAGAACAAAGACAAGTTGTGTCTCTTGTCTTGTGTTTTGGCTGGTCAAGTTTGAGAAGGATTGTTCATGAAGTTTCAGACATATTTTTGTTCTATCTTTCTGTGGTAACTACTATGACATAATTGAGTTGATATATGTGTTTAAAGGAGCGCCAACAACCCTTGTTAGTGTTGGAGACAAGGCTAATTGAGGGTCGAGTTCTCTCTAGGAGAAGCGAAGGATATCACAGGTTTGTGTGGGAGGTTATCATGTGTTTAAATGAATAAAGGATATATGAACTGTGGAGCAATGGAGGTTTGTAATTAGACCCAAAATCTCAGTTACATTGGTGCCTAGGGCTAAGGGTCCTTAGGGGTTCTACCGAGTTCCCAAAGGAGGTAAGTTTGTTGTCTTGTGTCGATGAATTGTTGAGTGTGGTAGGACTGTCAACAAGGGCATTGAACAACAATATTTGGTGCTTAAGGATTATGATATTAAAGCAACAACATCATTGTTAAGAGGTAATCTTCTTATGCCCTAGTTATTGTGATTTGGTGAGGCAAATTACTATTGTGTGGACTATCCAAGAAGTCGTAAGTACAGTCATCTTGGAGTTGCAAGCAGGTTGTTTTAAGGGTTGTTTGTTGGTGCCCTAAGTTCAAAAGTTTTGGAGCAACAAGAGGTATTTTAGAAGGTAGTTTGAATAAGACCTCATGTTTAGTCACCTTTGGAGAAACTAAGGGATTGATAATAGGCATAATCCGAGGAGCTAAAGATATAAGATAATCTAGTGTAGCAAAAGGACTTATGAGCAATAGGGGCGGAGGTATTGGAATAACATATTCTCTGCAAGTATAGGTGGCAAAGGACCTGCCAAGTGTTCAAGGCAAGTGGAATGAAAGGGTTGGTTTAAGCGCTTCTTCAACAAGTAAGTCAAGTGTGTCTTATTCAAGGGTATATTGATGATCATGTGTCGTTGACATCAAGCCCTAGGTTTCCTTGTATCAAAGCTAATTGTAAGGGTCATGATCCCTGGTACGAGAGCCATGTGTTTGTTATATTGAAGTTGTAATATAACAAGTCTTGGATTGACAATTTTTGATGTACTACATTGATTCTCTGTTGTACATTTTCCATTGTGAAAAGTGATTTTTTTGTGGAATTTTAGTGTGTTTATGATCGTATTTTAGACATAAACTTAATTCTAAATTGCTAAGGAAAAATCAACATGGTACATGAGCTACTTTGAAGGGACAACTGAATCAAAGTGTGCATAGTGTATAACTCAGGAGGGAGTGTGTTGCCTTGATGTTGAAGGACTAATAACAATGGCAAAGTTAGTTGTTGGTCTGAGATATGAGGATAGGTTACATGGGTTGTCTAATTATAGTATTTGTAACGAAAGGATCAAGCAGGTTTTGTAGGTGAACAAGTTTTGGGAGTTTGTTCACAAGGAGATTAAGAAACCAACAAACCCTAAGGAGTTTGATACAAAGCCTAATCTCACCATATTAGATAGTGTCAAAGATCACTTCATACCTCATCTAATCGGGAAGAACACTACCCATGAGATGTGGAAGGCTCTTCAACATTTCTTCCAGAATAAGAATGAGAATTGGTTGTTGGTATTGAGAGATAATCTCATGAACACCAAGATGTTGGATGGCGAAGGTGTGGCTCCATATCTAACAAGGATTTCCCAAGTTCGTGATGAGATTGCTAGCATTAGAGATAACCTTCTTGATTCTGAGCTAACAAAGACTAATTTGAAGGGATTTACTGAGGAATGGAAGCCATTTATCAAAGGGATTGTCGCTTGAGATAAGTTGTCGGATTTGAACAGGTTATGGGATGACTTCATCCAAGAAGAACTATGGGACGAGGATCTTCATAATAAGAAGAAATCTACTAAATATAATGTGGCTCTTGCAAGAAAGAGGAAGGGCGAGGAAAAATGTTATACATGTGGCTAATATGGTCATTATGCAAGCAAATGTCCATGAATGAAGAAGGGAGGCAATGAAAAGAGGAAGGAGATCACTGGTGTTGCTACATATTCTGAGTTGGATGACTTCTTGAGAAGATTAGAGGATGAATTTTGTCTGGTCTTTCATTTCTCTCAGGGTTCCATCAACGAGGTTGCATGGTACATGTATAACAGAGCGTTGAAGCATATGATAGGTTCGTGTGAAGTTTTTGAGACTGTAACTGAATGGGACTCAAAGTTGCACAGAAAGGTTGGTGACAACAGTCAGAAAATTTTCAGATTCAAGTGTTGTGCCATCCATAATAGAATTAGGTGGGTTTTTATGAGTTCAAGATGTACTATGCACACTGGAGCTCAAGTACATTGTGTTGTTTGTCTTAGTGATCGAGGTGAAAGGATTTGAAGTGATATTTTCCATAAGGGAAGCGATGTTCAGTCCCAAAGGCTCTAACTCTATTGGAGATAACATTGGAGTTAGGGAGCATGGTCTATATCGATTGACGGGAAAGCCTGTAGATTAGGGGAATAAGCATGCTCTTGAGACTCAAAGGGAGTCAAGTTCAATTGTAAGTATGCAATTTTAGAGGGAGAATATGCAACCTAAGAAAAGTGCACGGTCAGTGGCGAGTGAGGAGATTTCTACATCTAGAAAGAAGGAATCGTGGAATGGAATGAAAGACTATCACGAGAGGAAGAAGCAGGAAGGTTTTGGAGGCAGGAATGTTGAAAAAATGAAACAAGGAAAATCCTAATTTAATTTGTCCTTGAATTAAATTAGGAATTAAATTTTGATCCTAATTCTCATAGCCACTTGTAACAATCAACTAAGCTTATTTGACTTAGTTGGTTTAATAAATTCGAGTTGAGATTCTATTTAGAGTCATATAGAGTGATCTCTAAATTTTAGGGGCACAGGTTGAGTTATGATTGAGTTGTAATTATTTAATTTAGTTTAACTATGTTAAATTCAATTAAACGAGTTCCAATAGATGGAGGAATTAGTGGGAGATCCAGTAGTGGGGTGTAACCAACACTGCTCAACCAGTAAACTGAAGATTCACTCATAATTAACTCACGCATGTCATATCATAGAAAGACCCAATTGAGATTAGAGTTCAGGGACAATGTACTATTAGTTGTATAATCATCTGAATTGTACAGATGATGCATGCAATTGATGGATTGCACAGTTATGGATGAGGAATTTAACAATTAAATATGTGCTAATTCCCTAAGAAATTGCGCAAGGAAATAGGAGCTTGGAAGGCAACAAATTTGGCTAAGTATTGGCTTGAGTTGGTTTGTGAAGCAGTGAAATAGATTGTACTTGTGCAGAGATTGTTCTGGTCGAACAAGCATTGTATTTTATTCTCAAATTGTTTGATTAATGCAATATACATATAACAATGGTTTTTAGTTGTGCCTTTCCACATAACTTTATAGTGTTATGTGTGATTGAAATTCTTCCTTTTCTGTTTCGTGATTACATCGATCAATTTTTGTTTCCATTGATAAGTAGAGTAGATTCAAGTCAATTGTTTTAGCATATTATAATCTACAGTTTGAATCTATAAGGAATTTCTACATGGTATCGGAGTTGAAATCACTGTAGAATAGGCAAATAACAGTTTGTTTTGCAGGAGAAATCGAATTTGCAGTATCATACTTTAGAGCTAGCACAATCTCGTTCAAGGATTGAGACTCGAAAATGCCCTTGAGGGTAGTTCGAACTATATTGCTTGAAAGGACAGGATGGAGGCAGTGTTGGAAGATAACGGGTTGAAGGAATTCATAGATCATGATATCTAGAAGCCTTCAGCATCTGATGCTAAAGATTTGGTAGAGTGGAGAAAGTGTGTGGCAAATGCAAGAAGGATTATCCCATAAGGAGTTTGAGGTCATATTGTCTCGAACCTCCACGATAAGTGATAGGCCTCTAAATTAAACATAAATTAAGGCCAGTCTCTCTAAATTAGACATAAATTAAGGCCCATTTGACCATCCTTCAGCACATTAAACCTCTCTTTTTGCATTAGATAGTGTATTTTTAACTTTAATATGTTCATTAGGATGGTTTATGGATAATTTCATATTTGTGCCTAATATTATTTATTTTTGTGGAATATTGTGAGAATATTGGGTAGATTATGAAGATTTAGAGGAGGAGATAATTTAAGGACTTGCTCCCTACTACATGAGGATCAATATTAAATAATAAATCAAGAAGATTTTGGGTAGCAGACGCCCCGCGTAACGGTTTTGGGACTTTAGATAGGGTAATAATATTGTAAATCTCTGAAATGCGTGGAGCACAAAATGTAATAGGTCAAGTCAAGGGGTTGTCCGCCCAAAAATAATATAGGATAATAGGAAGTAAGTTGGTTTGCCCATGGTCCGCAGACCATGGGAATGTATAAATAGAGCGAGGCTCTAGGGGTAGAAGGCAGTTTTTAGTTTTTGTTGGGATCGTGATGATTATGGGTTTGTGAAAGCAATATTCTCCGCGTTTGTAAGTCTGAGTCAAGGGTGTTGGTGGATAGATAGAGGCTCTGCAGCTGTGTGAGCAAAGGCCCGATAGAGTCCGCAGCTGTGTGCGCGGACCCCTGCAACTGAGTGCATAGGGCGGATCTGGTTGTATTGACAAAAGACATTAATAAAGATAAGTTGTTTGCTGAAATATCACAGATCTATTGTATTCTGGGTTATGCATCTATTATATGAGTTTGCATCTTTAAAGAATTATGATTGCACGCACTAGGTTTTATTGTTAAATGTTTACTTAAAGACTGTAACTAGAAGATTAGATCTGTAATAATTTTCTTAATAAGAAAGTACACCTGCGCGGATCTACGCGGAAGTCCGATAGTAGTACAAAGTGGCGCGAGGCCACAGAATGGTTCGCGACCCCTCCAAACCACATCAAGACATCCCAAGGGTGCGGAAAACCTGGTTCCAACACCCTCCCCTGCTACCTCAGGTGAGACCTCAATCCGCGCTTCGCGGGCTGTTGCCAAAAGGGCCGGTAGCTGCGGAATTTGTTTGGCTAATAACTCTTTTAAAATTGGGTCAGGGCCCAATAATCCAACAAATGGTTCCGTTGCCGGGACTGGGATCTGCCTATGGGGTGTTTGATGTCAGTAGTTTGGAACCCTATGAAAAAAGAGATTGAAGATTGATTGGATCAGAAGTGGTACGAGTTCGTAGGTGGCCTTAGCACACTTGCGCGCAAACCAGAAGTTTAGCATGGCGAACACGATTAAGTTTCCTGTGTTCAAAGGAGTAGGAAGTGAAGATCCAAAACAGTTTTGGTTTGTAGTAAGGGTAGTGTGGGAAGCGCACAGAGTTACAGATGATAATATTAAAAAGGCTACCCTGGTGAGTGCACTACAAGATCGTGCGCTGACTTGGTATATTAAGCACTCTAGCGATTACCCCAATGCCGAAATAGCAGAGATCCGAGATGAGCTAAAAAAGGAGTTTAGTCGACCAAAATCAGAGACGCAATTGATCATAGGATTCAAGGAGATCGTGTTGCTGCTAGGAGAAATCCCTTGGGATATGGACCAGAGACTGAAGAGTACGATCCAAGAGGCTAACATGACACTAACGGATGTGCAGCACTGTGCGTGGTTTGTGGCATCTTTAACACCACACCTGCGGACAGCGCTGTCACAGCAGAAGATCTCGACCCAGGCTGAAGCATTAGAAATAGCAATGAGGTTGCATGAGACTCCAATACAGGATCCTGGGTTGGGAGTTTAGCAAATCCACGTGCAAATACAACATCTATGCTTGGAAATGCAGAGTTTGAAACAGGAGAAGGTGCCTAGGCCGGAAGTGCGCGAGGAGGTGTGGTGTGTAAGGTGTAAAGGCTAGGGCCACGATAAGGATCATTGTCTGATATTTACAAACTACTTAACAGCGAGGGGACCAATGCCATTACGACCAGAGGCACAAACAGGGCCAAGCACGGCGCCCTCGCTCTGGTGCGAAATCTGTCAAGTGGGAGGAAAGCACAACACAGACAACTGTCACCTACTGCAAAAGTTTACCCAGACCCCCCAGCAGCGATTTTGCAATTTTTGTAGATCGATGGGCCACGATGAACGCGACTGCCATAGTTATGAATTATTGATGGATCAAACATTGACCTACAGGATGCAGACCGAGGTGCGAGGTTAGGATCCAGCCGCGGCGATAGCGCGCGGTGGGTTCCAGGGGCGAGGACGAGGACGGGGAGGAATGGGGCCAGGAAGGGGCCGCGGGCAGCTAATCTGTTACAACTGCGGAGGACCAGGACACTACGCATGAGATTGTACCAATCCGACCAGAATATCGTGCCCCTACTACGAGCAGTTCGATCATGAAATGATAGATTGCCCCACACTGATAGTGCAGATTCGTGAGAAAAGGGCAGCACAACCCACGACGACGCAGAACGTCCAAATGATGAGGTCTGAACCGCGTGAAGAAGACCCCAACGTGAACATGATGCTTAGAAGTGGCATGGCCACAGGGGAGGATAAAGGGAACTAACCAAGGAAGACACAGGGGTTCGCAAGGAGACATGTCTGGAAGCTAGGAAGAGCTTCGTAGAGGTCTCTACCCCAGGTAGTAGGGATCAACCCGAGCCAAAAATGGATCCCTCGACACTAACTACCTTCTTAGAGACATTCATTAAATTTCTTCGCGACAATAGGGTGGTTAAAGGCTTACAAGAGTTGACAACTAGGTGCGCCAGATCGAGTGAACCGCATGTGGTCCAAAAATTGGGGAAACATGCTTCGCGTACTGGACGGGAAATGCGATTAACGGCACAGATTGGCAACTATGAGATGGATCAGATCATTCTAGACTTAGGCTCGGATGCAAACGTGCTACCTAAACAGACTTGGGAGCGCATGGGCAAACCCACACTACAATGGTCTCCTATTCAATTGCAGATGGCGAACCAACAGAAGATCCTGCCCATGGGAAGACTGCAAGGAATTACCGTAGATATAGAAGGCGCGAGCACACAAATGGACTTTGAGGTAATAGAAATCGTGGATGAAAGTAGCCCTTACCTTGCATTGTTAGGAATAGATTGGGCCACAAATATGAATGGGGTCATTAATTTAAAGAAGCGGAAAATGATATTTGAGAAGAAGTCACTCCGCGTAGTCATTCCGCTAGACCCAGCCGAAGGACCGCGTTACACTGAACTCGTGCACGACGAAGGAAGTGATGATGAACTGGATTGTATCTACAAGATTACTGCATGCAATCAAGATTGGTTCAGTCCAACTACAGAAGGAAGAATATCGTGGGAGCGTGCATAGTCCTACACTGTAGATTCAGATGAGGAAGGCGAGCGGTGGCATAATCGGCTGAACGGTGTAACAACGTTAAACTGCAATATGATGACTAGGTCACTGTATTGCGTAAGAGCTCGGGATTGCGAACTGTCGATGTATGATGGGTTGACCACGGTAGATGAATTCCTGACCAAGTTTGAAAGTGTGGTACCAGCGCACCAACGGTTCGATGCGTTAAAATGGGCATTGCGCACGACGCCTGCACGTTGGTGGGGAACACATGAAGGAACCTTTGAAGACTAGCGCGACTACAGGCAGATGATGCAGATAAGGTTTGGTAAGCCGGAACTACGAATAACTGAAAAGTATGATGGGCGTGATGACCCGCGCATGCATCTTACCAGATGGACCCAGGCCTATGGAGAAGAGCCTCAACCAGAGTGGGTACACTTATTTTATCATACCCTAGATGTCATCCCAAGGAACTGGTACACTGAAACAAAACTCCGACATGGTACAAACGAATGGGATATCTTGCGCGAAGGGTTTTTAGACCCAGGTTCGGAAGAGTTATTAGCCAAACAAATCCCGCAGCTACCGGCCCTTTCAGCAATATCCCGCAAAGCGCGGACTGAGGTCTCACCCAAGGTAGCAGGGGAGGGTTCTGGAACCAGGTTTCCACACCCTTGGGATGTCTTGACGTGGTCTGGAGGGGTCGCGAACCATTTTGTGGCCTCGCGGCACTCTATACTACTATCGGACTTCTGCGTAGATCTACGCAGGTGTACTTTCTTATTAAGAAAATTATTATAGATCTAATCTTCTAGTTACATTCTTTAAGCAAACATTTAACAATAAAACCCAGTGCGCGCAATCATAATTATTTAAAGATACAAACTCATATAACAGATGCATAACCCAGAATACAATAGACAGTTGCCTCTGCGCACACAGTTGCAGAGCCTTTATCTATCCACCAACACCCTTGACTCGGACTTACAGACATGGAGAATATTGCTTTCACAAACCCATAATCATCACGATCCCAACAAAAACTAAAAACTGCCTTCTACCCCTATAGCCTCGATCTATTTATACATTCACATGGTTCGCGGACCATGCGCAGACCAACTTACTTCCTATTATTCTATATTATTTTTGGGCGGACAACCCCTTGACTTGACCTATTACATTTCGTGCCCTGCGCATTTCGGAGATTTACAATATTATTACCCTATCTAAAGCCCCAAAACCGTTACGCGGGGCCTCCGCTACCCAACAGAAGATATTATGAAATAATTGCATAGATTCTAGAGCTCCAATGATTGAGAAAATCTAGGAATGTGTTCCTTGTCATTTAATGCAGATTCCTAGTATTGGGAACCAGATCCACTAATTAAGGGATTTTGGTGGGGAAAGCTTCCTCCTTTCATGGGGAATGCTTCCTAATAATTTTTTATAAGTACCAAGTCGAATTTGCCTCTAGGAGTTGATTTTTCTTAGTCTTCTTGTGGAGAGAACTCATATTTTTGCAACTCCATTGTCATTTCTTGCAGGGATGTAATTATATCGATGGAAATAATGAAGATTGGTGCCATGTTCAGCTTCTAAATTTTGTTCTCCTCCATAGGACTCTGATTTTCCTTGGGCTTGGCCATTTAAGGAGCCTTAGAGCCCTTTTGTATCATTTACTTTTCTTCTTTTCACTTCTTATTCACATGCATCTCTTGTTCTTGTTTTCTATTTCTTTTTTTAGTATTAATGATTTCTTGTTGTAAGATTGGGTTAAATGGTTGAAGTAAGTTATTTTGCAGGATCACAAGCATCATTTCATCATTGGAACAACTTTGGAAGGTCATAGTAATCATTGAGCTACTTGGATTAATTTGTTTATTCCCAAATCTAGATTTTTGGAAGTCCCTTGTGGCAAATAACAATAAATTTTTGAGCATGCTAACGAGCTTCAATCAAGTTGATTCCACTTCCATTAGATCAAAAAAACATTCTAGTTAATAACAAAAATTACCCCATTGCATTTTCACTTGATTAGGTTAGGCATTTGATAGATTTACTAGCTCACTAGTTCTCGAATTTCTAGATTTTAGACTAGTAATTTTCTGCTATTTTTTAGCATGGATTAACAGAGGTCTTTTTGAGTGATTCCACTTGTAATGGAGACCTAAGACATCCTAGTCAATAACAAAAATTTCCCCATCCAATTTGGATTTGATTTGCTTGGTCATTCGGTGAATTATAGTTTCTTGTAGTAAATATGTTGTTTCCTGTAGTACTCTTCCAGTGTGTATATACTTGCCCAAATTTGCTCAAGAAGCTTGGTTGTTGCCCCTTAGGGTTTGTTACACAGTAATTTGTCATTGACCCTACTGTGTGTCATTGGTACTGTTGAGGGACATCCTCGAATCTCGCGTAGTCTGGGATCCCCTCCGTTAACCCCTCCAGGTCACTAGCGATCTCGTCCTCTACATCTCCACCAAGAGGAGGAATCTCGAACTCCCGCTCAACTCTCTGAGCAATTGGAGACAAACCTGCAGGCCTTTCCAGCCCAACATCTACAAGATTGAAACATAGTGATCAGAACATATGTAAAAAATGATAAAAAATTACAAAATCTTTAAAAATCAAAATTTGTTACCTCTGTTGTCCCAGTGTTCCCTAGGGGGGAGTACTAAATCTGGATCACCCCTGAAATCTATCCCAGCATATGGCCAATCCTCGACAACAACAAGTTGACGATCTAACCATTGGAAAAACTCGGGTCTCCATGACATATGTTGACCCCCGCCTCCTCGGGGCATCAACATCGCCCACTGAGTCATCTGTGGCTCCCGCAGAGTCAGCCATGCTACGACTGCTTCCTGTCTCTGGAAGATAGGAAGACGCTCAAGGATGAATGATACGAGAATGGACCCATACCTGAACTGTTTGACGTCCCCTCGTCGACACTTTGTTAATTGTTATTTTAAGTTATCAGCCACGACCTCGGCCTAGTTGAAGACGGTGGGATCCATATAGTCGGTTGCCAGCCGGAGTTGGGTTTTGGTGGCCTCATGTGGGGCCTGTGAGCCAACTACTCTAGTGATGGTAGAGAGGAGGACTCAGAGAGACAAGTCTCTAACAGTTGCAATCTTGAGCTTTCCGCCCTTATCTGACTTCTCTGCCTCTAGACACAGTCTTCCCATCATCATATCCATGGTTTCTCCAGTGATCCGGGTCCTGGTCATGCGGGGCCTTTCCCCCCTCCGTGACAACCCTGTCAGGAAATAAATGTCTGCTGCCTCAATCTCCAGCTCTTGCCCTCGGATATTGAACTTGCCCTCATTCGGATCCCATGCTCCAACCAGATATTGGAGCAGGTCCGGTTGTGCCCTCAGACAGGGCACCATGAAAAATTTTAGCAGACTGCAGTTCCGGAGCACGTCCAAGCAGTTTTGGTCCCCCATGGCTAATTCATCATCGCCACTGTGCTCTCGTTCCTTCCACTCAATCACCATGTTTTCTTCCTGCATACACACATAGATGATTATAAGTACTCCACTTGTGCTTAAAATCCAAGGAAATTGCTTAAGTTTTGAGAAATATCAAGAATCGGTGCTCGGCGCGCTTGTTTTTCTAACAGGTGCGCCGAGCCAAAATCTACCATTCGGGAAAATCAGGATCTTCGCGACTTTTCCATGTACAGTCGCGAAGACCCCGTTTTCTCCCCATGGAAAATTTTGGGTCGTCGCGGTCCCGAGCTGGCGACTCGCAACGACCGCCGCGAATATGCCAGCCCTAAATCCTTCCTAAGTGGCGGCTCATACCATTAAAAATGAAACATTATCTATCTAAATGTGCAGGAAATCAACTAGTGCCTACTTGGACTGGACGAATTTGCTGACAAGGTGTTGATCTTCCTCCAGTCGACCATTGAAATTTCGAATGCGCAAGGGTAAATTTTTTCACTCTGAGGTAAAACAGTGAAAAGTAATTTGATTTTTACCAAATGACTCTTTTATAAGCCTTTTTGGTCAAATTAGGGTTTTTGTCTATTTTTTAATATTTCACGTATTTTTATATCAAAGATGGATCTTACGCTTGTTTTTGTGCAGCAACAGGTTTCACGAACTCTGGTGATTGACTTGCGAGTTATATTTTATACTTTTTCGGACTCGGTAAAAACACGAAAAAGTCCCTTTTGGAGTCATCTTTAAGCTCTTTTCTGACTCTTGAAACATGAAAAGATCGCCAAGCTCTTGTTGCTTTGAACTCGTTAAAAGGCTGCGAAGTGTCATCTACCTAGTATAAGTTTATCCCTTTTTCGGGCTGGGATAGATTGTTTACGAAAAAGGTATATGTTGATCTTTCACAATCAATAGGTTCCCTTGGGTATTGTTTTCTACCTTTTCGGATTCGAGGGACAAATTTACGAAAAGGGACCTTTGGAGTTTTCTTTTTCGTGTCTTTTTCAAACTCTCTAAACATGAAAAAGACTCTGAGTTTTACCTATGTCAGACTTGTTAAACCTTGATCACATTGGACTCGTCACCATGACAAGACACAACTTCTCCTTCCTAGGGCTCGTTAAAAATCACTAGGTCGGATTCGTCCGGGGGATGAACTTACATTACAAGCATATGCTATCCCATTCAAGCTTGTGTTTCAAAAATAATTGGGGTACTCGCCAGAAATGGTGGGGGAAAATTGGAAACGTTCTGTTGATTGAATTAGTTATTATGGCAGCTTGTCGCTCTTGGACATCAACACTCATTCTTCTTCGTGTCGGGTTGGGATATCCTCATTTTATCACTGGCATTCTAGGTTTTGGGTTATTCATTTTACCTCTTTCCATATGATCCTTGTTGCATCGTCACAACCTTTGATCCCTTGGTACCAAAATGCTGCCAAATTCTGGAGTCGTGTCACCGATATGTTCAAGAGCTTAATCCTTCTGCAGTTTGTAGCCTTACACACCTTCCTCAAATTCTCTATCTCATCTGCAATCATCTTGTTCCTTTGTCTCGCGTCGATGATGTGGGAAACATTATGGCCCTCCTTCGACTGATCGCTTCTTGTCGACTTCAACTCATTATCCGGGAAGTTGATCTAGAGACTCCTTTCTAGTACCTTAGAGCTTGCATGCCTCAATGGCAAGCTCTTCGCATTCGACGACATGCTTGCATCATTAGTCTTTGATCAAGTGATTTCACAAGTGTTCGACTTTAGATCATTCTTCACACTTTGTGGATTGTACTAGCAGTACCTTGAGAACCATTGACATTACTGGTGGTATCTGTCGCGCTTGTTAATGGTTTACATCATTGGGCGGTAATCAAGTGATTGTCTAGTATGCTTGACTTCAACACATCTATTCACATATTAGAGATTGTACCAAGATCAGGTTGGGATTCAAGACCCTGGGCTCAGATTACACAGGTCCAAGTTGCGTGTATTGATTTATACATGACTCTTTTGATTGGATGGTTGCAACCATACCTGAGTCTCTTTTTGTGGTCCTTCTAATTGGGTGGTTGCATCCATACCACAGACCGTTTATGTTTATCTTCTGGATGGTTGTGTCCATGCCTTATGAACATGTATTTCCTTTCACTATGTACTCATGTATCAGAGATATCAGTTGTACTTACGTCTGCAAGTTCTCCATGAGGACATTCTGTTTCGGTTATGGATTCGTAAAGCATTTCACCCCTCTCACTCTCTCAGCCATCATGCTTTAGGGGGCATCTATTACACAGTAATTTGTCACCGACCCTGCATTCCCTAATCCCGGACACTGCTGAACCATGTTACTGACATCTGTGTTGTGTCATGTTGCCAATTATGTGTCATTACCTTCCTTGCAATCTAAGGAAGAATGTCTCAATTCATTATCCCTAAAGAAGACCCCTTTTTACCTAAGTTTTTGGGTCATTGCAGGTTAGAATTTATCCCTCCCGTGAAGATGGACAAGTTAACACTAGCCCTAGCGAACTCTTCGCTTTGTCCCTATGTTGCACCCGCGACGAGCCAGATTTGGCAAGTTTTTCAACAACTCATCGAAACTTTGAGATGAAATTGCTTCATGGGAGGTCCTAGGGTTGGTTGTTGGGTCAGTTGAGCTCACCTCTATCCTCTGGGATAGTTGTTCCACCTTTTGTGCAACCTCCCTAAGAGATAAGCTCTTCCTTCCATCTCTTATGGGACCTCTCCCTCCTATAAATATCTCCTCCATGAATGAGATCAACTAGCTTGGATGTAACTTGATGATAGTTAGATGTAATTTGATAGCTTTAGGTTTCTAAGAGAGCAGTAGAGGTTGAGAGTGTTATTGGAGTGTGGAAGTAGCCTCATATGTATTTTGGTTTGAGAGATGTTTGAGTACAGTTGGCTTGAAAACTTTATAGTATCAATCCTTTTGGACGAAAGAGAGAGTCATATGTTCCCTTGGGAGACGGTTCACAAGTAAATGCTTACAGAAACATGCCGACAAGTCCCTTCGAGGAGGATTACGACATCAAGGCTCGGTTGTAAGTTTTACTTTGATTTATATTAATACAAATCAATAGCTTGTTTCCTATATCATGTGTTAAATTGTATGTTGATAGCTTGAGGTTCCTTGACTCTTCAAGTAGATTTCTTGGTCGTTTTCTATTGCGTTTGTGGTGTTTCTCTACATGTTGTTTTTAGGTATAAGTGACTAGAAGAACAAGAGCTAGAGAAACACGACGAGGACTTCATCGAATGTCGAACTGAAGGTAGGCCTTCATAACACCAACTTTCTAAGGAAATTTGCTTCGGTATTGTCTTTGCAGTGACTAGACCCACACTAGGGCTAGAGGGGTTGCCTCTGCCCACAGAGGGAACTTACTTGTGTCACAGGGTTGAATCAAGACCCCTAGGATCTAAACCAATGATTAGAAAGGCTAAAGACCACTTAGGACTTACCTCTTTACCCATGCAAAACATTTCAATGATTTGGGTTAATGGACAAATTTATGAATTGGATAATACAATGATGATTTTCTTGATTGCCACATCCAATGAACTCTGTTAATGAATATAAACTCTTTGAAATGTAATGGTTGACATTTATTTAATGATCTTTAATTTATGCAATTAGAATAGGTTTCTTTCCTTGTATTTTCTCTCTTCCAATAGGTTAAGGTTTCCATTTCGAGCATTTCATTTTTTGCAATTAGTTTAGGATCTCATTTTATTACATTCACTCCATTACATCATGACAAAAAAGGAAGGACACGTTGTATGCTGCACATATAGTTTCGATACCTCTTAAGTTTGTACGAACCCTGGGTTGATAATTAAAGTTGGTAGCCTTGGTATTTGCATCATTCTTGTTGCAATACTGAGACTCATCAATAAGGAAACTCCATTTGCAATGTGGAAGGCCTTGGCAGACCTGTTTCAAAATAACAGTGACCACAGGAAGCTGGCACTGAATGAAAAGCTCAAAAAGATCAAGATGGAGAAGGGCAACTCAATACCAAAGTACATGACCAAGTTCACCCAATGTCAGGATGAGCTTGGAAGTTTCAGTGTTACCGTTGCTAAAGAAGATCTGGTGAGTCTAACACTTCTAGGACTTCCCAAGAGCTGGCACAACTACCAAGACTCAGTTAATGGGAGGAAGAAGCTACCAGAGTGAGAGTGATTGTGGTCCGACTTGGTACAGGAAGAGATTCAGCGGAACACCAGAGATGGATCTTCATCCAAGCATAATGATGAGGAGAATTGTGCCTTAGTTGGAAATGAGAAGAAAGGAAAGGGGAGGTCATCCCATTCAAAATTAGATTCCAATCAGGGCGACAAGAAGAAGGACATGTCAAAGATTAAATATTTTGACTATCATGAGCTAGGACACTATGCCACAAAGTGTTTGCACAAGAAGGCCGATAAGAAGCCCTCAGGAGGAGCGGCAGGTGAAGCTCTTGGGTCACAATTCGAACTAGATTTCACCCTCATCGCTTGCATGGTGACATCAGAGATGGGTAGTGTGTGCTATCTAGATAGTGGAGCCTCATTCCATGACCGACAACAAAGAGTATTTAGTGACTTGGAGAAGGACCTCCAAATGCACATTGAGATGGGAGATGATCGGAGGCATAGCGTGACTGACATCGGTACTATTACCTTTCAGAGGGAGTTTGGTTCTCCCCTCACATTAAAATATGTCATGTATGTTTCGGTTTGAAGAAGAACTTGGTCTTTGTTTCCATGTTGGAGGATCGTGGCTACGATGTGATATTTAGTAAGGGAAAGGATTTCCTTCACCACATAACCTTAGGACAGGTGAAGCAGATTGGGGTTCGGGTGAAGAAACTCTACAAATTGGATGTAGAAGACAACGTTAATTTGAGCACAAAAGTAGAGAAGGTGCAAAGCTGAGATGTCGGTGAGTTGTGGCATAGAATATTTGGTAACTTGCATCACAGAGCTTTAAACATCATGCAACAAATTTCTACAATACTTCCCAACGGTACACTAGAGCAGAGAGACACATGCAAAGGGTGTACATTGGGGAAGTACACCAAAGCTTCTTTTCATGATAAGGACAATTGAGCATAAGTGATCCTTCATCGAGTTCACTTATATGTGTGTGGATCGTTCTCGAAAGAATCCACGGCCAAGCACAAGTATTATGTAATATTTGTTGATGATTTTTTGTGTAAGTGTTGAATTTTCTTCATGCAGAAGAAAGACCAGACGTTCACTAAATTTTGTGAATTTAAAGCACTTGTCGAGAAATATACTAGCAATAAAGTTAAAGCTCTCAAAAGCAATAATGACGGAGAATATGTCTCAAATGAATTCAAGAACTTTTGTGCATCAGAAGGCATTCGACGGGAGTTAATATCACCTCATAACCCATAGCAAAATGGGGTGGCTAAAAGGAAGAACCAAAGTATTGTGGGAGCGACACGGGCAATGTTACATGATCAAGGCCTACTGTTGCACTTGTGGGCTAAAGCATGCAACACAATTATTTATTTGCAGAACAGAAGCCCACATCGAATTCTCGAGATGAGTACACCAGAAGAAGATTTTTCATTTAAGAAACCAGAAGAAGCTTTACTGTCATGTTACCAAGGATGCACGGAAAAAGCTAGAGCCAACAACTGAGTTGGGCATATTTTTAGGGTATACCAATACACCTCATGGCTATTAGGTGTACCTGTCATCCAACATAATGACAGTGGTTCGTAGAGATGTGAAGCTCGATGAAGACAAGGCTATGAGATGTTCCCTTGAGAGGGAGATTTAGTTACATGCAGATGAGGAAATTTTAGCTCCAAAGGAGGAACCTCAGGATGATGTGGAACAACCACATGCAGAGGAGCAAAGAGTGGAAACACCCACTCATGCAGAGACTTCCAAAGATGGAAGAAAGCGAACTAGAGAGGCTGACAGATTGATGCATTATGCTAAAGAGAATGTGGGAGCACCCACATCACAACGCAGACATAGGATGTCACTAGATAGGTACACCTACATGGTTCTGATGAGCGAGAGTGTAGAAATTGAGCCATCCTCATTCGAGGAAGCAGTGCAACAACTAATATGGGTTGATTCCACGATTGAGGAGTATGGCTCCGTTATCAGAAGTAATGTTTGAGAAGTGGTCCCAAGACCAGCAGACAAGTTAGTGGTGAGTTCCATATGGCTTTACAAAGTAAAAAGCAATATATGGGAGTGTGGAGAAACAAAAGGCCATATTTGTGGCGAGAGGGTTCTCTCAGGTGGAAGGAATTGATTACGATGAGACCTTTGCTCCCATAGCAAGGTACTCGTCATCAAATATATTCTAGCACTGTAAGCACAGATGGGATGGAAGATACATTAGATGGATGTAAAGACAACATTCCTCAATGGTATGATTGAGGAAAAGGTGTATATTGAGTAGCCGGAAGGATCTCAAACCTTCAACAGAGAGTCGCATGTGTATATACTAAAGTGAGCGTTGTATGGACTAAAATAAGCACCTCGTGCTTGGTACACCAGGATCGACAATTATTTCACCGGGTTAGGCTTCACCAAAAGTGAAGCAGATGTAAACCTTTACCATATTGTGGTTGAAGGTAAATTGTTGATTATAGTATTATATAATTGAATTTAGACTTTTGTGATCCATATTATGAAAAGTAAGAAAACTTTCGGTAAAAATCAAGAACATGTCGCTGACATAAAACACAATCGCTCAAAAACCTCAGCTCTGGCTGAACATTCTAGTAAAACCAATCATCATGTCTGTATTGAAAACTCTAGAGTGGTGGCCAAAATCAATCATTATCACCATAGAAAATTTAGAGAAGCTATAGAAATAGGCAAACACCCGAACAACCTCAATCGTGATGAAGGATGGAAAATAAGTGACAATTGGATTCCTACCTTAACCTCCTAAATCGCCCTCTCCTAACATATCCTCTTTTCAGTGGACCTTTCACCCTCATCTCTAAACCCGACTTCTCTCTCTCTACACCTCACTCTTAATTAATCACAACCCTAATTTTAATTTTTAATTATTTCAATCTATAAATTTAATTAATTTTGATTATTTCAAACTTTAATTTTGAAATTAAAAATATAAGTGATCTAAGATATTTATGATTTTTAAGAAAGAATTTGTAAAAAAAGATTAAAAATTTAACAATATTCTTAATAAAAATTCTATATTAAAATTAATCATAATTAAATAGAATTTATTGTAATCCTAAATCCAAAATATATTTAATAATTTGAAGCAACATTAATATTTACATTGACATTATTAAATTAAAATTTTCAATAATATTCCCAATATAATTATAATTTAATAAAATTATATTTAAATTAAAATTGATTAGAATTAATTAAATTTAAATTTATATACTTTTAATCTTAAATTCTATTAATTCCAATGAAAATTTGGATTAAATATTAATATTATAGAAATTCTAATAAAATTCTTAATTAAATTTTAAAATAATAAAATTAAATTAAAATCAATCTAAAATTAAAAATGCAATTACTAATTATTAGTCCCTGCCATCTGGCATTCGGCAGGGACTATTGTAATCGATCCGGTGCGAGATAGCATTAGTTTCACGTTTTATCACTGTGTTATACGCTGCTTATTACAAAGTTTTCAAACGCTCGATTAACGCGCTGTGCCGGATAACCAAAGTTTTATTTCAAACTTAGCTTTTGCCATCTTATTTGGCCTCTTCCCGAGGCGGAAGAGGCCCGACCATAGATTAAATTGGGTTTACACGCCTGCTGTATTCTCGCTAACCGTCAACCGGTTGTTTTAATGTTAACATTAATTCGTGATCTCATAGATATACAGAAAATAAAACAAGTGCCATGGTTATGCATGGGGATACAAGTGGCAAACTAATATCGAAACTGTTCTGTTCATCTTCGTCCGTGGCCACAGCTATGAAGCCCATCCAGTTGGCGTGAGTACTCCACAGCTTCTGCACAGATCCTTGCGATGATACTTGCAGATAACAGGCCTGGGCAAACTTGGCATTAAAACTGGTTTTGGAGAGTGTAGGATAATGATTTCCCCTTGCCTTCTAATCTAAAGCTACTGCACATAATCTCCCCTGAAGGGTGTTCAATTCAACCTTGCTCTATATTTTTGAAATTCATTGTTCATCTTGGCCCGGGCTAAAATTCCAATACTATTTCAGTCTTGAATGCTTAACTTACCGCTAGACTCTAAGCAACAAATTTTAATTTATATTCTTTTATCATGGATATCAATTTCCTACACGGCTTGTGATGCAGCGCCAAAAGGACGTTAAAGGGTATTCTCTAAATAGTGGAGAAATTTTCCAGCATATTTCCACTTAAACTCTGAATTCTATGACCTACTGGTATAATTCTTGGCCTAATCGACATACTCCTACTTGGTAAAAAAAGACATCGATACAAGTGATTATAATTGTATTTATTCTTTTTGTAACCTTACACATGTTACCATTCTATTGTACTTCTCGCATGTCCACTCTATAGCATTTAGTGTTGTGGTCGTAAGCATTGAATATGTAATTTCTGTGGCCCTTTGGCTCTCATATCGTATTTTGGGCTTTTACCATACTTCTGGTAAATCACTAAGGATATGTATATATGAAATATAAAATAATATTTCCATAATATTTAAGTTAGTTCAAACAGTGAAACGAGTGTGTGAAGGGATGAATCTACCCTAAGTTCGATGGAACTTACACCTGTAAATATTTATGCCCATAGATGATAACTTTATATTCTAAGGTCCTCTAATTCGTATTCCTGATAATAAAATAGAAAATTTCCAATTTAATAAAATTCAATAGATGATCATAGAAATTTCTAGTACCATTCACATATATTAAATTAAATAAATGACGACAATAAGTTCTAATAACATTCACACATAATAATTTAGTGAAATAAATTTTCATAACAGAAAATATACCGATATTCGCTACTAGAAGAACTCTTGGGACTGAACGCTTTTGATCATGACCTTGAACTATCTCCATCAGTGCCACCCGAGCTGAGATTTGCTTTCGAGGGAATCAATAACCTCTTGTGATGCTAGATAATGTATTTTATACATTACTTCCCTAACATATTTTTTCTTAGTGGTGTCCCACCTTTCATGGGTCTCCCAACCCACTGGCCTAAGCTTTCCATATTTTTTTTCAAAAAATTATTTTCTCCTTTTTCTTCAAATCCCCCTTTCTCTCTCGCAATGCTTTATTCCACCATCACTAAGTGTTTTTCTACAACATATTTATTTAATTGATTTTCTCTCCCATCATATTAAATCTTGTTCATCAACTCCAAGGGAATTTTAGGAGTTATTTAAGGGAATATTATTTTGATCTCATCCACCAACATTAGTTTCCGAATTAGAAAGACACTCTTAACTCTAGTGTTTATTTCCAAAGAAATTTCAAGATTTTCTTTTCATTAATAACATTCATTTAATACATCATCATGCTTTACTGTTCACTTTGATTCAAATCCATCATGAATTTCTAGCTGTCACATGTAAATATAGTTCATTCTAAAAAGAAAAGTCATTTACATAAAAAATAGGGATATTATAGGGAAGTACTCAAAGTTCATATCTATTTTCTTAAAAGGTAATCCCATGATTATTTTATGTCTGTTCACTAGGTGTCAAAGATGTCACACTAGTTGGTTTTCTCCTTTCACGGGTTGGTATTCGCTAGAGTTTGCAATGAAGGTTGATACTCAACAATATGTGCGACACCCTTTTCAAGAAGAAACTTATGCATAAGGGTAGGAATCACTAAAAATAAGCTATCATGTAAAATTCCTAAGGATATGGCTCTAACACATTCGATGGATGTTCAATATTCTATCGCTTGTTCCTTGGAAAATGCATCCAAAATCCATTCGACCCACTCATGCAAATTTGTTCGGCCATTGCTTCATAGTTTCAACAAAAGTCAAGCATTAGTTTTTTTCTAAGGTTTTTTCATGGGCGAATCGATCGAGGAATTTCTTGATCTATATTGGCAAGCCTTCGATAGATCGTTCATGTGATTTTGTGAATAATTTAGGTTTTGCTTCTACTATAGATAGTCAACTACTCTGTACACAGTTTTTCAGATAGTTATTAATTTTTATCTCCCACCATAATTGTATCTCCAATGTTAGCATTTATCCTTGCATACTTTTGTGACTTGAGTTCTAACTACTAGAAATAGAACCAACGTTGTAATCTAGGGAAAAGTGAGCATAGTTACTGGTAGTATCGACAACATCCAATCACATACAAGAATAAGTAATGATATAAAGATACACTAATGGAGAACTAACGAAAGAAATCTGACATGTTATCTCTTATTATCCAAATCAAGACTGATACATTGATGTATATATATATATATATATATATATATATATATATATATATATATATATAGTATATTATTGAGATAGTTACAACAATCTAATTGTTTGATTAGACACCCTAACTAATTCCACATTGGTTAACAATTGTTACAATATATTTTTATCAACTTGACTTGGGTTGGTCGACTTAGGACTATGCTAACTAGCTCCTTTAACAATCGTTTATTTTCACCTCCAACATCCTCTTTGACTTATGAACAATCTAAGACTATCAAAATCTATATGTTGTATAATGAATATAAAATTTAGTGAAAGTATACAATTAATTACATAAGTGCATGCATATAAATATGCAATATACTTCATTACCATTCGTAATAGACTCACAAACATACACATTTTTTTATATAATGTATAGGGATAACATGGATATTCCATGTTTCCTTACATGAAAGTATTTAGTTCCATTCCACTATATAAATATTTTAGTATTATTCCTTGGAAGAAATCTTGTATATATTACATCAGTTGAACATAATATACTATAGTAACGCATTCTCATTTCTTTTGATCTATAGTATACTTTTAAATAGAAATTACTATAGTGGAAACACCAAATATGTAGCTAGATAACTAGAGAAGATCATATGTCCAATCTCATCTATCCTACTACATTGTGATTCTATTATAAAATTTCCATTAATAACTAAATGCTATCTATATATATATATATAGATAGATTATTGATTTTTCTTTTAGTTATTATTTAACAGCCTTATGAGATGAAGAACAACTTCTATTGTTTCACTTTTGTCGAATTTATATCTCAAGCATAATTCCTTAATTGTCTATATCTTTATAAATTTAAGATTTAAAATATGATGATTTTAATATGAACTAACTTAGCTATGCATGTATCATTTAGTCTCATTCTTTGATCTAATTATAAATGTATATTAACGTATCACAAATCTCATCAATAGAAATTATATTTAACAATTATTTCTTCTATCCATTTTTATAGAAATTCATATAAACATAGCAACAACATATGGGAGAATAGTTAGACTATGCATGTAGAACTAAAAAATATACAATTCATTTCAAATATGTAACGTTACATCTATTCTATCACTACATTTCATTAAACAACTTTAGATTCAGTAATGTAACATAAACATACATTCATTTAACCGTATTTACTACTTGTGGAATATTCAGGAACAAAGAATGTTCCACCCAACAATTATCTCTCTCCAATATTTCCCCACGAGATAAGACCTTCTTGCCTACAAGAATAAAAAACTTATTTTCTTGCTTAGTGGTTTCTCTTATAGATTCTTCCCAACAATTTTTTTTAATAATATCTATCTTTAAGGTCTTCCCACCCTTATCCTAGGCCTTTTCTTTTAAATTTTTGAAAAATATTCTTTTCTTTTTGTTTAAAGCATGCCTTTCTCTACCCCCATGTTTTATTCTGATTTTCACCCATCTTAGCATTTTTGTCGAGCTAAGTAATTAAGATAATGTTTCTCTCCCATTATGTTAATATATTTAACAAATTTATTGTAGGGATTTTTAGGAGACTTTTTAGGAAGGTCTACCATGTGGACTTTAACCACTTAACGATTATTTTATGAGTCAAAAAGAAGTATCTAATACTCTAGTACTCTTTCCTGAATATTTCTAAACAATTAATTTATTAATTGAATAAATAAAACATAATTACATCTAAAAATAGTGATGTCTTAAGAAAAAACATAGGGGGTGTTTCATATCCCCCCTCTAAAAATAAGCACCATCCTTGGTGTTTCCTTTCAGTTCTTTTCCTTCTGGAATAGTATTGGAAACACCTCACACATTGCTTCCTACATGTCAAAGGTAGCCTCCTTCGGGGTAAAGTTCTTCCTGCACATCTCTGCCTCCTAAGATGTTAGATATTTTAGTTTCCCTATGTTTTCTTTAGCATGGACTAGTTATATGTATAATCATTTGTGGCTTATGTATCTAGATCCTCTCTTATTGAATTTAACTTGCAATATCTTATTTTCATATTAAAAGAAGGGACTGTATTCCTTTGGAAATAGCATGCACACATTTTCTTGTTTAAACTATTTAGTTTACAGATAATTACCAGTTACAGTTTTATCTCAAGCAATAATAGTATTGTTCCTTGTTTTTTCAATATATTTACAGTAACATGCCTTTGATGATGGAAATAAATATATTTTTCTTTCATCTAAATTGTTTTATACTATTCAATATAGACGAGGATGATTCTGGGTATTTATGTAATGCATAGCTCTAACCTCCTCCTTAGCTCCTAGTTCTAGTAATATATAGGACATAGGGTTTTCAATAATGGACATATATTCTATGATGTTATCCTCTAACCTGTTAAATTCCCACTAATTCCAAAAACTTGTTTCCTCTACAGTAAATATATATAACAACACACACATACACACACACACACACACACACATAAAACTGACCATCTTAAAAAACTTATACTAAAACATTAGACACTAATCAATCCCTACAATAAGAAAACATTAGTCAATAAATATTACCTTTATTTATCACATAAACCTTCAACATCTTTTGTTATGCAACCATACTTCTTCTATTAGACAAATTCTTTTCTTTCCAAAAATAAGATTGTATACTTGTAAACATACATACATTCTGCTTGCAATCAACTCCTACAAAATACATAGTTAACATATAGAGCAACTTTTTTTAGTAAATTGCAATTCTTTCGATTTCTTCTTCTTTTTTTATAAATCACCTACTCTTATCTGGATCCTTTCTCAGAAAAATCATAGGTCTTCATGTTCCACCCAACATTGAACCCAACAATTATTGGTTCCCCCCTAAGTTATCCCCAAACTATGAGGAAAACCAAGTCACAACATGGTTCATTACCAATAGATTTTGCATCCTAAACCCTTAGCAACATCCTACTAAAGTATCTAAGTTCTACCAATATTTCTCTTCCACTGGAATTTATTTTCAAGAACTGTATTTACCTCTCAAAGAAGTTGACTTACATAGATTCCACATTATGGCATTTATCTCTCACAATTTTTTTTGTTTGGTTTTTAATCTATCTTTCTTCTCCATTTCTCCTAGAGGTAACTGGCAGAAGTAGTATTTCATTGTCTTATTACTGCCTCTCTAAGAACAACTAAATCCAATTACTCTCCATGATAGTTAGGGGTTAATATCTCATGTTAGCCTCTAACCTTTCCTCGAGAGGATTAGTAACTTAACACAATTTCCTAATTTTCATTTTTATCAAATAATATTTAGTGTATACCATTCATCACATGTCATTCAAATCGTACGACCAAAAATTAAATAACATAAGATAAAATAAGTAAAATATTAGTGATTTCTCTATGGGTATTACACTTCCATTGCACTTTAACCTATGCGATGGCTCAATTTCATAGCATGGTTTATCTTCGATCTAATATTGTAGCTATTTAACCTAGACATCTCCTTTTGGTTGCACCTATATCACATTCCAATAGATCACATGAGAACTATCATGAACATAATTTTTTGATAAAGAGACTTGAAAAACATTATGAAGTTGTGTATGACAGTGCTATCTAGTAAGCCAGAGACCTAACTCTAAATAGTATCGTAAAGGGGTGACAAAATCTTGGTGCTAGTTAAGCACATGTTCCTAGTTTTAGAGTTCTCAAATTTGGTTTGACTTTGATGTATACATATTCTACCACTTTGAATTATTTGTGCATTCTCTTTTGATCTGCATATCTCTTTTTCTTATGTTGGGAAGTCTTCAAACTTCGTCTTATTTTCTTTACTACTTGCACCATTTCCTAAAGAACATCAAATCCCAACACTAGCCTATATTTTGGCTAACTCAAACTTAAAGGAGTGTGACACTTCTTCCCATACATAGATTCAACTGGGCTTATATTTATAGACACATGACATATGATATTGTATGCAAATTCGGCTAGGTGAATGTAATCCTCCAACTTTCTGGGTCGATCCATAACATAAATCCTTAACATGGCTTCTAAAATATGGTTTGTCCTTTTTGTTTGACCATCTGTTAGAGGATTCTAGGAAGTACTAAAATTGAGTTGCATACCCATTCCTCCCAATAATTTATTCCATAAGATAGTAGTGAATTTACCATCTATATTTTATATTACTACCTTAGGTATTCCATGTAATTGAAATATTTTCTTCATGAATATGTCTCTAATTTGGGTTGTCCCAAAAGTAGAGTGAACAAGTATAAAATGTGTTCCTATACTTAATTTCCCATAATGAACATAATAGAGTCATGTTGTCTTCTATTTCTTGAAAGACTACTAATGAATTCTGAAGAAATAACCTCTCATTTCAATTCCGGAATGGGTAATGAGGTTAAGAGTCTAGCTGGGTGTTGTTGGTCTACCTTAACCTGCCAACACTCTAAACATTTACCCAAATAGTCAACCAATTCCTTTTTCATGCTTGGCCAATCAAATCCTTTCTTAATGGTGAAATCATTTTCTAATATCTAGGGTGTTCTGCGTAAGGCTTCCGATGATGTTTATTTAAAATATGCTATATCAGTCCAACTTCACTAGGAACATAAATTTGGTTCTTAAAATTTAACAAATTTTCTTGATTTTTTACATAACCAGGTTGTTTAGTATGTTGTAATTTTTGCTATAATTGTAAATAAACTTCATCTTTCTGTGTTGAAATTCTTATTTGTTCTATTTCAGTTAGCTAGTTTACACTTCTACTTAGGGCGTCTGCAACTTTATTATATTTACCATTGATGTACTCGATGTTAAATTCAAATTCACTTAAAATTGCTAGGCACTTGTCTTGTCTAGCATTCTAACTAAATTAATTGAAAAAATATTTCAAATTGATATGGCGAGTGATAAGTGTAAATTTTTTCCCTAATAAGTAGTGCCTCCACATCTTCAAAGTATGTATAATAACAACTAATTCCAAGTCATACACAACATAATTATTTTAATCGGGTTTTAGTTTTCTTCATTCATAAGAAACCACATAGTTTTCCTGCATTAACACACCACCCAGTTGCTCAAGGAATGCATCCGTACCCAAAAAAAAGTCTCTTTCTAGATCTACAATATTCAAAATTGGTGCTACTATTGATAGAATATTGAGTGATATTTATCAAAGGAGTGTAAATCAAGCACATGAAGAAAGCGTAATAGGTGAGATAGTCAATTTCGCTTTATAAGCCAAGGCTGATTTTGAACATCATGTTTTGAAGATGCATGTACTAATGAGGTTTGGATGCAACCCATGGAAGAAGAGATGGATTCCATTCAAATGAATGCCACTTGGAAGTTGACAGAGCTTCCACATGACAAGAAAAATATTGGCACCAAATGGGTTTATAAGACTAAATTTAACAGTGATGGGAGCGTTGAAAGACACAAAGCAAGATTAGTTGATAAAGGATTCACACAAAACTATGGAATTGATTATGAAGAGACATTTGCACCCGTAGCAAGACAGTAGACCATTAGAATGTTGATTTCGTTAGCAACTCAGAAAAAGTGGAGGATACATCATATAGACGTGAAACATGCCTTCGTGAATGGGTACTTAGAAGATAAAGTATATGTGGAGCAGCCACAAGGTTTTGAAGTGGAAGGAAAGGAAAATAATGTCTACAAGTTGAAGAAGGCTTTGTATGGACTCAAGCAAGCACCAAGAGTGTGGTATGCAAGGATTGATGGATACTTTTAGGAAAATGGCTTCCAGAGAAGTAAGAGTGATGCTACCATTTACTATGAACCAGAAGGTATTGATATTCTAATCATAAGTTTGTATGTTGATGATCTATTGTATATGGGTAGTAGTTCTAAGATGAATGATAAATTCAAAGTTCCTATGAATGAATTTGAGATGAAAGATCTAAGCATCATGAAATATTTTCTCGGAATGGAGGTTTATCAAAGTAAGGATGAGATTTTCATTTGTCAGACAAAGTATGCACATGATATGCTAAATACATTTGATATGCTTGATTGTAATCCATCCCCTACTCAAAGTGCTCATGGAGATGTGTTATATAGAGATGATGGTGCTGATTTGGTTGATGAGAAAACTTACAGAAGTATTGTGGGGAGCTTCATATTTCTAACCCACATAAGGCCTGATATTACATATTTAGTTTCACTTGTTTTCAGGTATATGACAAATCCATTTGAAATACATATGAAGGCAACCAAGAGGATTTTAAGGTATGTGAAAGGCACTCTAAATTTCGGTATTCATTACTACTATTATGAAAAGTTCAATCTTGTTGGATTTAGTGATTCAGATTTGGGAGGTAGTATTGATGACCGTAAGTCCACATCTATAAATTGTTTCTCTTTTGGTTCTAGTTTGATTACATGGAGCTCAAAAAAACAAAGCATTGTTCCCTTCTCATCCACAGAAGCGGAGTATGTTGCAATTACCTTAGCAGGTACACAAGCTCTTTGGATAAGAATTTTTTTGAAAGAAATTGGAGAAAAACAAATTCGGCCTACAGTGATTTATTGTGATAATGTAAGTGCCATCAAGTTAGCAAAGAAATCGGTTCATCACAGTATGACAAAGCATTTTGACATGAAATCAATGTTTTAAGAACTGGCAGGTTAGCAAGCCCATCAGGTCAAACCGGCAGGTTAGCAAGCCCACTAGGTCAAACTGGCTTAAAAACCTGGTTTACCTTCTCATGTCACCTTTTTTTCCCTAACCGGTCCTAACCAACCAGTTTAGGATAGAATCGACCGGTTTATTGCGAGGGCAACCACAACCCCCACAAAATGCATTTTTGTGAGTTTTGAAGTTGGTTTGAGGGAAATTTGGGGTTCTTTTCCTCCAAAAATAGTCCTTCCAAGAAAAACATGCCTACCCTCTCATTTTCTTCACACATCTCAACCCTAACAATGTTGGCAATTATTGGTAATGTTAAATTCTTAAAGTAAAATTGACATTTCCTTTAATTTTCATTTTTATCATTTTACTTAAATTTTTAACATTACCATGACATGTCTCGGGATGTTTGAGAGTGGTTTCGACCTCGTTGGATTTCATATGCAAAAACTAGAATTTTAGATTTCACTCAAAAGTCAGCAGACTTCATGGTTTTTAGGATATCATGGTTTGGGGGTTTGCAATGTTTCCATTTGATTCTATCATGTGTGAGGGCATGAGATTGGCATTTGATCAAGAGCATGAAGCTCTTTAAGAACCTTGATTGTGGTGGCATTGATTGTTTAACTTTGTTGATGTTGGCAGTACTGATTGTTGAACTCCTCTACCATGGCCTTAACAAGAATGCACCCTTCACTCAAAGGAAAACAACTGGTTAGGCGTGCTAATCTTTTTCTACTACATTATAAGGTTGAGGAGATGAACCCTTCAGTCAAACCAAAATCATTGGTTAGGCATGCTAAACCTTTTCAATTTCTATCATGTTATAAGGTTTAGCAATCCAAGTCTGAAGACTTTGAGCTAGATGATGTTCATGTATCTCTTGTTGATGATGTTTATTTATTTATAGTGGTGTTGAATCAATGATGAGTTTCATGAGTGACCATGTTGATCAGTGATTTGTAGTTTTGATGTCTATTTTTGCTACTGCTAAAGTTTTAGAGGAGTTATAGGAGTCCTCAAACTCGGAGACATATTATTTATGTAGCTCGTGTTGATGATCTCTTGTCTACTAGTGGTGATGAGTTTGATTGATCATGTTGTTGATCACTGATATGTAGACTTGTAGTAGTTCAGTGACCCCATAGCTTAGAGCATTGTTTTTGGACTCAAGATGCCATTTAGAGCTTCATTTATTATGTATTTTGTTGTTGATATATATTGCACTCGATGCCATTTTGATATATTCAACTTTACATGGTATATGGATGAGCAAACCTTGCAAATTTTGTTTCTATTGGCTTAGAATCATGGTTTTAAATCTTAAAAATAGTTTTTTTCATTAAAAATTAATTATTTAGTGTATTTTTTTAAACTGGTTCGTTTAGACCTGACAAGTCCCGGTTCAAAACCTGGTTCATTAGGCAGACCAGTTTAGTCACCGATTCCGGCTTTTAAAACATTGCATGAAATATCACTTTATAATTAATTAATGCCAAAATTATTAATAATATTCCTAATAAAATTATAATGGAATAAAACCAATTATAATTAGAATTAAATTAAAATTATTTTCAATCTTTAATTCAATTAATTCTATCAAAATTATATTCTAATTTTATTTTTTTCCTAAAGATTCTATATATTTCTAAGAATTCTAATTATATTAAAAATAAATTAGAAATAAAAATAAAAATTCTTAGATTAAATATTAATACTATAAAAACTTTAATAAAATTCTATATTATAATTAAATAAAATTAATATCAATTATAATTGAAATCATTTCAATCTTAAATTAAAATTCAATTATTCTTATAAAATTACTAACTGTAATAATTATAAAGTTTTATTAATTATTAATTAACCTGACCTAAGGCATGTCGGCTACCATCATTCCCGTTCCATCACCATCTCACACCTCTATTTATTCATTCTGTCGAGATATAGCTTATATATTATTTGATCTATCCTCATGATGAGCCACGGTGGATAGCTCGAAACGTTGATACAAATAATTATGGATGCGATAATCCCGGAAGAAAACTTTACACAAAAATCACATCATCAGAGTTTTGTCGACGTGTTTCAAACCATCCAGTGTGGTTCATTGTCGGGACAAGATGAAGAACAAGAGCTTGGCATCAAGTTAATAGATGAAGAGAAAAAAGAATTTAGCCATTATAATATAACAGTTTGATTCGACTAAATAAATAATATTTTCATATAAAGAAAAGGGTTAGATTTCACTGAATAAATACTATTTTAATATGAAGAAATAATTGTTAATATTGAATTAAGGAAAATAATTAATCAAAAGGGAAATTGTAATTGAGTTGTCTTTAGTGAGACTTTTTGGAAGCTTTTTTGGTGGGTTTTTCTGGTCTAATTTCTCTAAAATCTAGTAAGAATTTATTGAAATCACAAGCTTGATGGGCAACTTCTGCACAATCGAAGTGCCCTAGGGTTTTTTCAGGGTGCTAAATTCATATATACAGTAAAAAAAATTAGTTTAAATAACACAAATCAAGATTTCACCGGAAATTCCAAAAACTCACACTAAAGACAACTCCAACTTTAATGAAATGAATATCTAAAAATAAAATTAAAAATAATATTTAGGTCAAACCTAAATAATCAAAACAATAAAAAGAGTTGTCTGTATTGCGACTATTTGGAGTTTACGGTACCGAAATCCGGTTGAAAAAATTGTGGTGAAATCTTGATTTGTGTTATTTAAACTAGTTTTTTTTATTGTATATATGGATTGAGCACCCTGGAAAACCCCTAGGGAACTTCTATTGTGAGGGGTTCTCCATCAAACTTGTGATTTCAATGAATTCCTGCCAAATTTTAGAGAAATTAGACCGGAAAAATACACCCTAAGAGATTCCAAAAAGTTACATTAAAGACAAGTCACAATAAAACAATTAATAAAATCAATATAATAATATAATAAAATAAAAATAATATTTGGGTCAAACTTAAATAATCAAAAAATTAATTCTAAAAACTTAAAAACAAACAAAAATAATAAATGGTTAAACTTAAATAATCGAAACAATTAATTCTAAAAACTCAAAAATAAATAAAATAATAAATGATCAAACTTAAATAATAATAATAATAACAAAAACAATAAGTAATGAACCACATTAGCTGGTTCGAAACGTCGACCAAATCCTAGCGATGTGATTAATCGAAAGGCTAATATCAACAATAAGTAAATTAATTAGTTAAATAACTAAATCAATAATGACAAAAATAATTGATCATTGATTAGTAATCAAGATAAAAATACAAATAAATAATAAAAATTTGGAAATTAGAAATATATATATATATATATAAACTTAAGAGGAAATGGCAGGAATCCAACAACTGCTAATTTTCCAGCCATCGTCTCTATTCAAATTGCTTGGCCTCCTTTCAATCTCTATAGCTTCCCTAAACTTACGGTGATGGAAATGATCTATCTTAGCAATGACTCGGGCGTCCTTAATGCAGATGTGGTGTATTGTCTTTTTTGTATGTTTTGCTAATGTTGAGGAGCAGGTCCTCCCATGTTTGATGTTGTCGCATGTTCCTAAATCCTCTGATTTATTGAGCGGCATACATGGTGATGAGGAGTTGATAAAATCGTGCAAAGACGATCTTGCAAGAGAGTTCGAGATGAAGGACCTGGGGTTCGTGCATTACTTTCTTAGTATGTAAGTATGGCAAGGAGATGAGGAACTGTTTGTCTCTTAGGGCAAGTATGCCAACGAGATACTGAAGAAGTTCCACATGGAGAACATCAAACTCATGGAGACTCCTCTAGTAGGTAACTCGAGGAAGGAGGATGCTACTTTAGGTGAAGTAGTGGAGGTTATTACTTATAAACAGCTTGTGGGTTCACTTGCATATTTGGCGAAAACACGACGAGACATGTGTTTTGCAGTTAACCAGCTTAGTCAAGCCATAGTTAAGCCAACCAAACTTTATTGGAAGGTAACTAAACATGTGTTAAGATACCTCAGAGGCACC
Organism: Pinus tabuliformis; assembly: GCA_031772625.1. NCBI lineage: Eukaryota > Viridiplantae > Streptophyta > Pinopsida > Pinales > Pinaceae > Pinus > Pinus tabuliformis. Next base: position 429,992,463 of record CM062814.1, on the reverse strand, counting down.
ACTCAGTTTGGTCTTTGGCACAAACAGACAGAGGGAGTGAAGCTTCAAGGCTTCATAGATGCAAATTAAGTAGGGAGTCCATCCAGCAGGAAGGGCATCAGGGGGAATCTTCAGTATTGGGTCAGCATCACTTCTTGGTACAACAAGAAGTAGAGATCAGTTGCACTCAATTCAATAGAAGAAAAGTGCATGGTTGTTAGTCAAGCAACTTGTGAGGCTATCGGGATGAGAAAGATCCTTGTTGGTTTATTTGGTTAGCAGATGGATCCTACAATGATTTACTCTGACAATCAGAGTTGTATCAAACTCTCTAAGAATCCATTTTTTCATGATCAGTCCAAGCATATTGACATCTGGTATCACCATCTATGAGATCGTGTGCAAAGGAGAACCATGTTTCTGGAGTACATTCCTATAGAGGAGTAGGATACATATTTTTTGACAAAGGCATTGTTAAGATGCAAATTCGAGTTTCACAGAGGCAGGATCAGGGTAACAGATAATACCTTTCTTGTTGAGAGGGAGTGTTGAAAAAATGCAACAAGAAAAATCCTAATTTAATTTGTCCTTAGATTAAATTATAATTATAATTCTCATAACAAACTATAACATTTAACTAAGTTAAGTTGACTTAGTTGGATTCGAGTTGGTAGTTTATCTAGAGTCATGTAGAGCGATCCCTAAATTTTAGGGGCCCAGGTTGAGTTGTAATTTATTAATTCAGTTAAACTATTCCAACTAATGGAGGAATTAGTGGGAGATCCAGTAGTGGGGTGTAACCAACATTGCTCAACTAGTAAACTGAATTTTCGCTCATAATTAACTCATGCATGTCAGATAAGAGAAAGACCCGATTGAGATTAGAGTTTAGGGACAGTGTACTATCAATTGTATAATCATCCAAATTACACAGATGATGCATGCAATCAGAGGAAGGCCTATTGATGGAGTGCACAATTATGGATGAGGAATTTCCTAATTAAATATGGGCTAATTCCCTAAGAAATTGCACAAGGAAATAGGAGCTTGGCAGGCAGCAGATTTGGCTAAGTATTGGCTTGAGTTGGTCTGTGAAGTAGTGAGATAGATTGTACTTGCACAGAGATTGTTCGGGTTGAACAAACATTGTATTGTATTCTCAAATTTTCTGATTAATGCAATATATAGATAACAAGGGCTTTTAGTTGTGGCTTTCTGCATAAAATTATTGTGTTACGTGTGATTGAAATTTTTCCTTTTTTGCTTCGTGATTGCATCGATTAATTTTTGTTTCCGTTCATGAGTAGAGTAGATTCAAGTCAATTGTTTTAGCATATTACAGTCTGCAGTTTGAATCTACAGGGAATTTCTATAAGGGACACTATCGAGGATAGTGTGGTTCATTTTATAGGGTATTCTATAGTGGTCGATACTAGAGATTGGGCTAGTGTCGTTGATGATGACGAGATACTTCTGAGCAATGGAAGTACCTCCCTCACTAAGAGGGAGTGTTGGAATGTGTAGCTTGGGAGGTACTGCCGCAACCCATGGGACACTGGGTTTATGAGGATCTGACCAATGAAAATGAATTTTTGTGGGTAATGTACCCACGTGATGGACTTTGTACCTAAAGTTGTGGGTGAAAGACCCATGGAGAAATTGATTGTTTATTCATTGTTTCCATGAGGGCACCCTTGAAGGGCTAAGGGGAACCAATGGCTACAATGAGGAGGGCTAAAACAAATGAAGGAGAATTTATTTCTTATGTTAGTGGGGTTTTTATGACTAGGCTCAAGTCGGCTTGGCCTTCAAGACATGACCCTTGGGGGGTTGATGTTCTCCCCTAATAACAATATAAGAAGAGATGAACTCAAGCTCATTTTGCATTCATCATAGGTGAAATTCATCTAAAGAAGACAAGCAAAGTGATCGCAGACCTCAAGGAGATGAGTTAGGAAGAAAGAAGGATGAGTTGTGTCTCTTGTCTTGTGTTTTGGTTGGCCAAGTTTGATAAGGACTGTTCACGAAGTTCTGGGCATATTTAAGTTCTATCTTTCTATGGAAACTATTGTGACAAGGCCAAATCAATATATGTGTTTAAAGGAGGGTTGAGACCCCATGTCGATGCTGGAGACAAGGCCGACTGAGGGTTGAGTTCCCTCTTGGAGTAGTGAAAGAAATTACGGGTCTGTGTGGGAGGTTATCACACGTTTAAACGACTAAAGGAGATCTGAATTATGGACCAACATAGGTCTGTAATTAGAATGAAAATCTCAGTCACCTTAGTGCCTAGGATCAAGGGTTCTTAGGGATATCCCAAGTTCCCAAACGAGGTAAGTTTGTTATCTTGTGTTAATGAATTGCTAAGTGTGCTAGGACTATCAACAAGGGTGTTGAACAATAGTGTTTGGTGCCTAAGGACTATGATATTAAAGGAGAAATATCACTTAAGAAGCAACCTTGTTATGCCCTAGTTACTATGATTTGGTGATACAAATCATTGTTGTGTGGGTTGTCCAAGAAGCTTTAGATACAATCATCTTGGAGTTGTAGGACGGTTATTTTGAGGGTTGTTTGTTGGTGCCCCATGTTCATACATTTCAAAGAAACAAGAGGTCTGTTAGAAGGCAGTTTGAAGAAGACCTTATGTCCAGTCACCTTTGGAACAACTAAGGGATTGATAGAAGGAAGAACCTAAGGAGCTGAAGATGAAAGCTAATTTGGTGTAGTAGAAAAAATTATGAGCAATAGTGGCAGAGGTATTGGAGCAACATATTCTCTGCAAGTATAGGTGGCAAAGGATCTACAAGGTGTTCAAGGCAAGTGGATTGAAAGGGCTGGTGTAAGTGCTTCTTCAACAAGTAAGTCAAGCGTGTCTTGTTCAAGGGCAGATTGATGGTCATGTATTGTTGACATCAAGCCCTATTTTTCCTTGTTTCGGGGCTAATTATAAGGGTCGTGATCTCTGGTATGGGAGCCCTATGTTTGTTGTATTAAAGTTGTAATATGACAAGTTTTGGGTCGACAAAATGTTGTGTACTACATTGATTCTTTGTTGTACATTTTCCATTGTGCAAAGTGCTTATGTCGTGTCATTTTAGTGTGTTTGTGCTTGTGTTTTATACATAAACTTTATTCTGAATTTTTGAGGAAAAATCAACAATTGTACCCCCTGATCATTACCTCCAACCTTAGATGAAACTTTTGATCTATTCACCTTCTTATGCACAGGTAACACATAGTCTTTTGTGAGATGCCCATGCTTATGGCACCTCCTACATCTAAATGGGACTCCTTCATAGTTCAACTCTAAGGGAGTACGCCCAAGACCTATGTTAATAACACGAGCAATCCCCCTGCGAAGATCCACATTGATAAGGATTCGAGCCATATATATGTCACTAGTGTTGACACAATAGGATTCATGCTCCAAGTATACCCCTAAAATATTACCAATGTTGTGAAATATAGCTTCATGCTATAGATGGGCAGGAAAACCTGGGATTCTAACCCAAAGAGGAACAATATATGTTCTCTCACGGCTTGCATCAAGGAGGGGGGGCTAGGGTTTGAAGATAATAAAAAAAGAAGCAAAAATTCAAAACCCTACCCACGACTTGTTCGACATCCTCTTCATACTGAAAAATAAGATGAACCCATCCTTTGGCAAGAACCCTAACTGTCATAGGGTTTTTTAAAAGAGGGCACGCCATAAATTCTGCCCATTTGATAAGGAAAGTCCTACTAAATTTTCAATCACAGATTCTATGAACCAGTGATGTCTAACATAAGGCCTCCACCTGTTGAATGGTCACATATGCACCCAAGGATAATGACATCACCACATCCTCAAATTGTTTGTTGAAATTCTCTTTCTTTCTTTTACCCTGACATATACCCTTCTCCTTGTTCAACATATCTCCATCTGACATCAATATTTCGTCCTTATCGACAAACAACACCTTGGGACCACTATTGAAAGACCTCTCGTCTTCTCCATATGACACAAAATCCCTAAAAAAATAGCTCGTTGAGGGCAAGTCTGGGGCAATATAATGAAGTGAAAAAGATGAGAAAAATGCAGGGAATAGGAAGCCCTCGCTTAAACCCCTGCCATCGAAAGCACCCACATTTACCACAAAGGAATGAAAACCATAACTGAAAGCCCAAGGTTTAGAGTGTAGAAGCTATGACGCAGGTTGAGATGATAAACTTGAACACCGGGGAGGTGGATGAAACCCTTGGAAGCTGCTGACATCCACAAAATATTCTCCACCACCTAAAATCCCAACATGAGAGATTGGAGTGTCAGTGAATGACACCTTAGCGCCAGATGTATAAAGCCCCATATTTTGAGGTTCAAGGAGCAGGGAGTGATAGACCTAGTCTCGTTGATCGAGCCAAGAGCATAATCACCATGAACCTCGTGACCTAATCGAAGCGGTTAGTTCCATATGACTTGGTTATCCAACCTATCTTGACCCCCATGGTTGGGGGACAAGTCATTGCCAGGTCATAGGAATAAGGTCCAACGAGGAGTCACTTGTAAACAATCCTTAAAAAATAATAATTGTCAGGTTCAAGGCCTCAGAACTATACCAGTTTCAGAGAACCTGTTATCACTCAGGTTGTCCTTAAGCTCCAGAAAAGGATACGGCCGAGGTAACCACAGACCAACTTTGGACTGCAGGTTCTAGCCAACCTGCAATCAGAGAGGGCTCTCTCTTTTAGGTTTAGCTTTGTTTAAAATGATTTTAGGCTAGTTATTGAGTTCAGGGGTTTTTGTTTTGTTTTTGGTGGGAAGGAAGATGTCTCAAGTAGAGAGGCAAAACATAGTCTGGTAAGTTTCAAACCATTGGGCGTGGAGTCAAGGAGTGGGACTGCTGGTGCGTTTTCTTGGTCACAAGAGAAATAAGGAGCAAGGTAGCTGCTCATGAAACAACACTTAAAGCTTAAAAGGATGGAATGAGAGATAAGGAATGAGAGGCAATAAAGAATCTCTCACTCAGCTTAAAAGGGGGAAAGGTGAATGAGCTCTGTCTAGGAGCAATTAAGAATTCCTAGACAACTGTCAAAGATGAAGGGATTAGGGGAAACATGAGCCATATGGAATTCATATTCATTACTAACCCAGATGAAAACATAAAGAAATAGCAGAAAATGAGCATAGAGGGTGTTTAAACCAATTCTAGACTATTCTTTCTTTCTACTATTTTAGACGGTATACCAATGGAAAAACAGAGGTAGGAAAACTTATTGAGTCATGTTGCAGCACAAGAATTCCAAATTCACTTCTTCAAAACCATTAGACACAGAGCAGACAGTCTTTCCTCCAAGCCTTTCAACAGTCTTTGATTACATAAAACATATCAGGTATACAGTGCGAGTCTCCCCTGAAGACTATCAACCAACCGACCCTAAAACAATACAGAGGGTGGCATATATATGGAAGATTTTTCCAAAATTTATCTTTTACAGTAGACCTAACAGGTCTGAAAGAAAACTGACTACTTTAACCTAATCTTATCTAGAAATAAATGCGAGAAAATATCTTTGCGCTATGCTGGGGGCAGCTGTATCAAAATGAGTTAATGTCTGTCCTGGTGGTTGTGTGTTGTTCATCTCTCATAACTGTGCATTGGTCTTTGCACCCTTGTTGTTCGGCGACATTGAATGCTTCTGACTGTGATTTGAGAGCAAGGATGGGCTTACGCCTCTTGTTTTGACTTTCTGGGGGGCTCATCAATGTTCAAGTGCTTCGAGCGCCTAAAAAATATTCGGCTGATACTCTTTGGCTCTCCTCCTTCCTCTGATACTCTTTGGCAATAAATTGATGTTGTTCTAGCGTGCTGTGGGTCTTTTTCACAAATTAATGGCCACTGTTCGGCCTCTGTTTCTTTCAAAACTGTTTTCTGCTCCTTTCGGTATGCTCTGCGAAGAAAACGGGTCATTTTTGTGCCTTTCGGGCTTCCTGGGGGCTGCATAATGAAAAGATTCCTTGAAGATTCCTCGAAGATTCTCCATTTCGGCCTAAAAAATCGCTCATCAAAAACTGCCTCAGAATCGGATTCCGGGGCTCCGAAGTGCGATTTTTGCCCTTCGCGCCAAAAAAGTGTTGATGACGTCAGCATGACGTGACGTTGTACGGCGGGTGACGTCAGCGATGACGTCAGCATGATGATGTGGCGGGATGACATCAGCATGATGTCATCATGTACGGACGGTGACGTGGCATGACACGTGGCAAGGGGCCACGCAGGCAGATGACTGGACATGTGACTGGGCAGAGGGGGGTGACGTATGCGGTGACGTCACCAGGCAGGAGGCGGTAAGCGGTATTGTGGCGCACCACCTTTGGGGGAGAGCGGTTTCGTGAGGGGGGCCTCCGCCACAGCCCAGGAGCTGACGCGTGGCGGGAGTACGGCGGCAATACCGCCCATCTCCCGGACGCTAAAGCTCGGGCGGTTCGGGGATGGGGCGGCCCGCCCACCGTTGATCTGTGGGGCGGGCGATCCAACGGTTGGCGGTAGGCGCGAGGCGATGGCGGGATAAAAGACGGGGAATATGCGAAGAATATACCATTTTTAATATGCGCGCGGGTGGGTTATGACTTAGGGAATAGTGGGTTATAGGTTTAATAAGCGATGGGGTTGATGTTTTATGCGAAAATTTTGGGTTAGGGGCGGAAAAAGGGGGTTATTTGCGCACGGAGTATGATATTTACATTTAGGACTTAGGGAAAAAGGGGTAAAACATGGTTTTAGTGGATTTTTGGGGGTTTTTGGGCTAGGGGGGAGGTTATTAATCTGGCCAGGTGTCAGATTAATCCCTGCTATGACTCGGATGGGCTAAAAACAGCCCCAGATGGACCATTTTTTCCCGGACTTATAAAAATATGGCTATATTGCCAGGGAGGGAATATTTATATAGGGGGGTTATATGTACATAGTTAAATAGGGGGATGGGAAAACTGATAGGGAGTTATATAATACTGTTAGTAGTTAATATGAAGGTGATAAGCAGGCGCCAAGGTCAGGGACCTTAGGCTATATTTGGGGAAAAGAACTTGTAAAGAACTGAGATCCTTGAGTGAAGCAGATCTTCACCAAGGCAACTGATATGGAGTATGATGAGACTAAGAGGCTCAAGCAGATCTTGACCTCTTTGGGGAGTTAATAAGTGACTTTTTTAGAAGAAGGGGGAGTTAGTTATATCTGCCTTTGAGCTCCTTTGCATGAAAACTGCCTGCACTGTGATCTGAAAAGATAAAACACTTTGTACCACAAAATTGATCACAATTTATCATTCTGCAACCACACAGCTACCTACCCAGCCTACTCACCTAACATTTTTTCTTCTTTTTTGAATTTGGGTGCACTTAGGCTTGCAAACCCAGATTTACAATTTTCTTTTGAACATTTCCTATCTAAATCTACACTTATTTCTGCCAGGGCCCAGATTAAACAGTTGGGTCCCTTCGATTCTCTACCTATCTACAAATCTGCCAAGATTGAACTGTTTGGACAGATATCATTCTCTATATTCTAAAACAGGAAATTGAAACCTAGGGAGGCCAGGATTTAGTTGTTTGGCCTTCCCTTAACTGAAAAACTCATCAAAAATGGAATACAGCAGTGGCATTTGGACCAGCACACTTTCATTGCTTCTTGTGGAAATATGGAACACTGCAGCTTGCAAAGTATGACATATTTGGCATGTAAAAATGTCAATCATGAAAGATGAATACCTGCTGCAGCAGGAGGCTAACAGAACCTGAGGTGAAGAAGAACATAAAAAAAGGGTTGGATAAGAAACAAAAAGAATCGTGTGAAACCCACCTGTTTGATCGTAAGTATACAAACTAAGACTGTGAGAGGTGGATCCCGTACCACCATGATTGTTTGCGCAGACTCCCAAACCCTAGCATTCTCCCATTATCACATAAAGCACGTTAATTGTACAACAATTTATACATTTTTTCTCCCTTCTATTATAACTCCAAAGTAGTAGGGGACACATACCAACGTGCTATGACCACCACATTCCATGATATTATCCTTAAGATCTTAGAGTCCTGTGTTAATGACCTACTAGATAAGTCCCTGTTGTGTAGTGTTTACTCTTTTAACTAAACACATTAATTAAAAATAATCTCATATGAACCAGTGTCATATGAAGTGAGTGGTGGTTTTTTAGGCATGTGATATTGCTATGCCATGGTATTGTGATAAATCCTATTTACAAATTAAAAATATTCATGGTAAAACAAGGTAAAACTCTATGGTTACGAATCTTATTCCATGTTATTTTAAATGTTTATATGTTTAATTTATATATTAATTATCTTTATAAGTAATAATAATTTAAAATGAAGTTATAATTTAGTTAGTTTTAATGATTTTTTTTTAATTTTTTTTTTAGCAACATGAAATGTATCATGAGTTATATTTTGATGCTTATTTTATTTTTCCTTGGACAAAAGTAGTAAGTTATTTCATTCACATAATGATATAGGTTACATTATGTGCATACATGTTGGTGCATGTATTACATGCATATACATGCCACTAATAGACTAACTATATACATGTGCCACTCATAAACTAACTATAATTGGAGAAAATATGCCCATTGTTAAAAGATAAGACTAGTCTACTATAGATTTTAAGATGAACCTTAAAATTATATTTACATTGTTCCATGTGAGGGGACTTTGAACAAAAAAAAAAAAAACAAAATACATAGAGATTCAGAACTCTTTTCTCCCTATGTATTTTGATATTATCCTTGCCGCAAGGCTGGTATAACACAATGGATAAATGGTATATATATATATATATATATATATATTGCAGAAAAATCACAACTTTTTATTAAGATTTAAAAAGTGTCGTGATGTTGATACAAAAATCATATAGAAGATATATCTATAGTATAAAACACATAATCCAGAATAAGTATGTGTCGCTTGACCAACGAGAAAAAACTAAAAGAAAAAGATCATAATGAAGAGTTTATAGCTCAGTGAAACGATGATGCTGATAAGAATGAATTGCCCCCTCTACGTGCTCGTTGATTTGCCATACTCCCAAATCCTGTCGAACACCTTCTTTAGATAAGATGTTTGCATATGAATTCCATTCCCTGTATATACGATGACAAGAAATAAAATCAAAAGACTATTTAAACTGATAAATCTCTTCAAGAATTGGAAACAAAGTGCGTTATGCCATCTTTGAACAACATTGAACCAATTTATGACATTTAATGAGTCTCCAAACACTTGAAGAGGGTGGCAATCTTTTTCCAAAGCCCAACATAAGAGGAGTTTTAGAGAGAGAAGCTCTGCAAAATTATTAGACCCTCTCCCTAAGCCAACTTTTGATTTTAGAAAGTGTTGACTATTGAGATACAAAATTAAGCCTCCACCACAAACTCATTCTCATCTAAAGCTCCATATAAGTATTATCAATGGATTTGCTGGTTTATTTTTTCATCGTCAATAGCACAAGGGACATAGTTTGTATCCTTTGTAGGTAGAAGGGCACATAGAACATCAATTTCAGAAGCAACAAGTGTTGGAGCAGATGAATGATCTCGAAAAATTGTGTTATTTCGGGCAAGCGAGACACCCGAGCTAAATTAGGGAGGGAGGCTAACTTTGTATTAATTCATCCAAATATGCAATATAATTTTTAGTTTAACAAAGTGTAACTTTAACAAACCATTTTTCTTTTTTATGCCAATTATTTTATTCACATTTATCTCTCACGCCATTGGCTATCAATTTGCCAATGACCTTCTCTTTGATCAAGCGTTACTATTGACAGGAAACTTAAACTTTACAACATCTGCAGGGGAAACCTAGGGTCTTCATGTCCATCTTGATCCTTTGTGCTCCTACTTTTCAGCGATGCTGCAGAATCATAAATTGTGTGACATAGCTCCCTTCCCATTAACCCCTACCTAGAGAAATGGTAGGTTAGGTGTAGATGGGATGGAAAAACAACTAGATAGGTTCTTAATGGATGATCAATTAGCAGAAATGGTAGGTAGGCTTAGATCCTGGACTACTCAAGATAAATTGTCGGATCACTTTCCAATTTTCTTGGAGTTGGACTTTGACCTACACCAAAACAAATATCGCTTCCAATTCAACCACTCGTGGTTGGATGAAGAGTCATTTAGCTTGTTGGTAAAGGAAATATGGCATAAAAGTTCGGTCACAAACAACTCCTTTGCAATGGCTTCATTGGCTTGAAAACCCTTGGAGCTAAAAAAATCAGTAGTGGTCTGGCAGAGGAAAAAGAAAATGAACAATTGAAAGAAATTTCAGACATAGAATCTGAATATGAGCACCTTTCTCAAACTTTCTCCTCTTCTTTCTCTGTAGAATTAACCTAGAAAATGATCAATTTGGAAGTTAGGAAAATTCAAATCCTAAAAATGGACGAAGAGGCATGAAGATTAAAAAGGAGGGCTACCTGGATAAGGAAGAGGGATGCTAACACTAAATTTTTCCATAGTTATGCAAATCATAGAAGGAATATTAACACTATATGGGAGCTAAAGGTAGAAGAAGGAAAATTTGTCACATCCTCCAAAGATTTAAAAGTTGTAGCTTCCTCCTATTTCTCTTCTTTGTTCAAAGATAAGGGGTCCTCTAATATCAGCTCTCAATTGCAACTGATTCAGTATTATCTGCACTTTTTCAGTCAAGAGGAATCAGATATGATCGATACCCCTGTCTCCCTTAAGGAAATTGAAGGAGTCTTGAAAAAATTCGCTAAAGACAAAAGTCCAGGGCTGGATGATTGGACAATGGAACTATTTCTTTCATTTTTTGATATCATGGGAATAAATATTTGCTTGATGGGGGAGGAATCTAGAAGAACAGGGAAAGTCTTAGCTGCCATCAATGCTACCTACATAGCCTTGATTCCAAAACGCTTGAAGCCTAAGCCCTTTATGGACTTCATGCCCATTTCCCTGTGCAACTCGGTTTATAAAATTATCTCTAAGGTAATCTCTAACAGTATCAAGAGGCTTCTAGCTAAAAGATGTCCTTAAATCAATTTGGATTTCTTGTTGATAAGCAGATTCATGATGCCACAAGCATTGCGCAAGAAGCCATCCATTCTATGAAGTCAAAAAAACTGCAAGCTTAACAAATTGGACCTTAACAAAGCTTTTGATAAAGTTAACTAGACCTTCCTTGGACTTATCCTTCTTCAAATTGGGCTGGGCTTTGATATTACAAACAAGATCATGGGTTGTGTCTCCTCAATCAACTTCTCCATTCTAATCAATGACTTACCCTTCAACAGATTCACATGTTCTCGAGGGATCAGGTAAGGATGCCCACTATCACCTCTGTTGTTTTTAATTATGATGGAAGGATTAAGTCACCTCCTGTTGGAAAAAAAATGATGACAATACTAAGGGCATTAAAATATCCAAAAAACAATTCATTACCCACCCGTTTTTTGTGGACGATGTTCTGCTCTTGGGTTTACACATTGTAGCTGAATCATTAACCTATTTTGCAACACTACGAGAATGGAGATCAATCTTAAATACCCTACTTCCATAATTTTGTAGTAAGACCAGATATCTTATCGGAGATTCAATCTTTTCTGGCATTACAATCTGTTCCTTTAGATAATGGTATAGAGTATCTAGGTTTCTTTCTCAAACCAAATGACTATCACAAAGATCACTGGATGTGGATGATTAGAAGAGTGGAAGGGAAAATAATTTATGGTGTTACAACTGGTTATCACTTGAGGCAGAATGATTTAAGCAAAGTCTTTCGGAAGAAATCACATACGAGAAATTTTTGGTTGACGCGTTTTGAACCAACAAGTATGGTCCATCATCAGGGCCAGATGAAGAGGCAGACCATGGCAAAGACTTAAATAGAGAGCAATGTAGAGACATAATTTAAAGTAACGACTATATTTCAACAATAATATTTAAATTATGATATTAATTTATTAATATATTAAAAACAAATATTATTCAGTAACGACTATATTAAACGGCTAGTTGTTTCAAATTTGGCGCAATTCCTTCTTATTATTGGCAGCCTACTAAACTGTCCTTCAAAGCCATGAATAAAGAGTTAATGGTATCAGAGCCATCTGGTTCTTTGTCCAAGTAATTTTCATAATTATCTGGTTCTCCCATTGAGTTGTATTTGTCCCTGCCTTTGTTTATGAGTTGAAGTCGGCGATAAGGCTTTGGTAGAGAGCGTTTGAGGCAACGGACTGCCGTGTTTGCTTTCCTGGAGCACAAAGATTTTTTCTCCTCTGTTCAGGTGCATACTTATATTTAATCTCAATGGTTGGTTCTTTGAATGAATTTGTTCTTCAAACACCCGAGGATAGGAAAATTGCTAAGCAAAAGAGATGGTCTTTTCTGAATAAGTATATGAACAAAACTTCTGAAGAAAAATTATATGATGAAAAAGTTTTAGTTCAAGAATTTGAGCCACAACCAAATTGGACTTTGCCAGAGATAGAAGTAGACAAGTTATATAAGATCCTTGCTTTTCAGTTCAGAGCAACTCAGTTATTTCGCTTTACTTCTGTAAATATTCCTATTTCTACTGATCAGAAAGTCTACCAGATTCCTTTAATTAAAAGAGAAGATATTGAATGGGGTTTAGAGCATGGGTTCAAATATATTCATATAGGCATGATTCAGTTCGGGATTAATCCTCTTGTCAAACCAGGATTAAATACTTCTTGCCTAACTTGTGTCCTGGATACCCGAATGAATGATTTTAATGATGCATTGTTGGGAGGTTTTCAGAGTCCTCTTAATAACAGTCTTGTCTGGTCTTCTGTAATTCCCAGATATCAAGTTTCTTTGAATGACCCATATATAAATGAGTTTCTGAATGCCTATATTCAGTTCAATGGTTTCAATGTCGCCCCACAAACTTTAATCGCTCAGCTTCATTCTTCTATTTGTCTTCGATTTGTTTCCAGCACAATGCCTCCACTCAATCCAAAATTGTGTTCAAGAGCTTTGAAAGAAGGAGTAATAGTTGGTCCCGGTAATACTGCTCCCTTACAAATAGGATTTGCAGAATGCACTCTACCTGATGAATGGAATAGTACTTACATTCCATTATCACAAAAATATCCTCAACTGCAAACATCAAAAGAACCTAGACAATTGTCTATTGTCAAACATTCTGATGGTTCTTCTGGTCTCAAATTCACAAGCCCCCGGCTTGTCAGATCTATGACTATCTTAGACAGATCTTCATTTTTAGGAAGTAGAGACAGTACAAAAGCAGTAATACCTCCTCCAGTTATGCCTTCTCCTGCTCCTTTATCAGTTCCAGTTCCACCAACATATTCTGTTCCCAAAAGAAACCAAAAGAAACCTCTGTCCCATAAATCTAATGATTGCCAATTCTGTGTATCGGGTCCATCTTCCAGTTTCCAACTAGAAGATCAAAAGCATGAAACAGTCTTGCCTGATATCAAAAGCTTTAGTCTTCCCAGAGCTCAATATGATCTGACAGCAAAGATTAATGAAAGATATTTAGAGCCTGCAAACTCTAGAAGAACTTTCAAGAATGGCACTCTAAAGTCAGATTTCCAATGGATACAGATGAAAAACATGTCAGATGCAGATCAGAGTGAAACAGAGAAAATGCATAATTATACAAACTATCAGATTGTTTGTATGCTGCAAAACATAGATGACATAGCCAAAGATGTGCTAGAAATTAAAGAACATATAAAGAAAATGCACAGTGGTTATAATGAATGTTTGGGAATACAGAATGAGCATACACAGAAATTGAATGATATCAATTCCAACATGGGAATTATTTCCAGGTCCCTTGAACATTTAAGAGATGCATTACCGCAACCTACTTCTCCACCTCATTATAGAGAAGTAGATCTTTCAAGTTCAAAATTAAAGTTTTCTTCCAGTTCAGATGAACCAAAAGATGGTCTTAGAAGTATTTTGTTCAAAAGCATTGATAACATAGATACTGCTAAGATTGAGAAGGTACAAAAAGGAATAATGTTAGCCAGAGAAAAAACAGATTTGATGAGAGATAGGCTAACCACTTTTCCTACTGTTGAAAGCTTGAGATTACCAAAAGGTTATGTCAGTCTTAAAACCCTTGTAGAAAATGGCCAACCATCTGCTCCACAAATTTTGGCCATGTCTGGTGTTACCTCTCATACTACCAGAACTCCTGGAGAACCCACTCAAGGAGATACTAGTTCTAAAAGAGATAGAGGTGATACATTTACATTCACACATAAAGGAATGAAAGGTGACAAGGATACTTTTGCACATGAAGCATCTGCAGATAGTCCTTTTTCTAGATATAGAGACAATTTGGAAAGTGTCCCTGCCAAATTTGAAAATCCATCAGCTAAAGGATTTGGCAATACACTTTTGGTAAATATTGATTGCATGGAAAGTGAAGAAGTTATAACAGTTTTGCATAATGTCCATGCTTGGGCACTACAACGAAAAGCTGAAACTAAAGCATCATGGTCTGATATAGTCACACAAATTGTTTGGTCTTTTACTGGTATTTTAAAACAATGGTGGGATAAGTTGTCTGAAGAAGAAATGCACAATATCATTGAACATCCAACAGATCCCCTGAAAGCTATTTTTGATGCCTTAAAACATGAGTTTGTGGGGGTAGTACCAGAAGATTCAGTACATCATGGTCAACTCTTTTTATCTCAAAGATTGTGTAACATAGATTATCTGCATGATTATTATTGTGTTATGCAAAAACTTCTTTATCAAGCAGCAGATCCTCACAATGTTGCTTATTTGAGGTATTACATAGCTTCAATGCCAAGAAAAATTCCAGATTTGATTAATCAGTATATTGAGACCAACAAAGTAAAAATTGAGAATTCTTCATTTGCTGCAGTACATCAAATGATAGTTTCTGTTTTGCAAAGAGAATGTGCATCAGAAAAAGCTAAAAAGAATTTTAAGAAGCAGATGCATTTCAGTACAAAGTTGTGTAATAATTTTGCAGAAACCTATGATTTTGGATGTAGTAGCAAATCTAAAAAGAAAGTGTCAAAAGTTTCATGCTCATGCAAGACAGATAAGTATACTCCTAAGAGAAAATATTATCCTTCTAAATTTTCCAAAAAGAAGAGGATAGTATTCAGAAAAAGAGCAAAGCCTTCTAAAAAGGTAACATGTTTTATATGTGGTAAAGAAGGCCATTATGCTAATACTTGCAAAGAGAAAAAGAATAAGAAACAGTTGAAGATCATGGATGTTTTTACTACAGTTCATAATCCAGAAGATTGGGACCTCATTTCCCACTCAGATGGTGAATATTTTGAAATTTCCAGTGACTCTTCTACTTTAGATAATGATGATTTACCTAATATCAGAAGAATAAGTTTGGAATCTGATTCTTCTGACTTTGATGAAACTTTTATTATTGATATTAAAATGTTTTACTTCAACAAAATAGACAATTTGCAGAATCAAATTGATGAGGTCAAGACACAGCTAGCATAGCTTGAACCGTCTCAGTTAACAGCTAGAAGAAGATTGAAAGAAAAGCTGGAAAGTTTGGAAAAACAATTACCTTCCAAAAGAATAATTGATGATGAGGATTTTATTGAAAGAGAATTTGATTCAATGTTCAAACCATTGCATATTACAGAAGCTTCTCAAGTTACAGGTATGGATGAAATCAATATTCTCAAAAAGAAAATTAGCAGTTTGGAATCATCTATTAGACTAACAAGATCAGAAATATTGCAATTATCAGCTAAACTTCAAAAGTCTTATTTCTGATTATGATGATGCTAATTCCAAATTGACAAGAATTCTGATGAAGGATATTCCAGAAGAAATGCCCATGAAATCTAAGGAAGTAGATTTGGTAAATATCATGGGAATAGGGGATAAAGTGGTAATTCCTTTGAAAATAAAATTGCCAAATTTAAAGGAATACTCTTTAGATGCACAAATTGATTCTGGAGCTATGTGTAGTTGCTGCAAATTTGGCGCAATTCCTTCTTATTATTGGCAGCCTACTAAACTGTCCTTCAGAGCCGTGAATAAAGAGTTAATGGAGATTAACCATATATCTCTTGATTTTTCAGTTTATTTGAATCATGTACAGACATATGTTACATTGTACAGTTTTGATACAGGATCAGATGTCCTATTGGGACAAGATTTTTTGAAGGGATTCCTTCCAGTCACCTTTGGCAAAGTCTCAGTCACATTTACTACTGTTGAAGGACTGATTATGATTCCTGCAAAAAATGATTACCAACTTAAGGTCAAGCCCAGTGAAGAAGACAATCTACAGGATACCATGCAAGATCTTACCAAAATTCAAAAGATTGTCAAGCATGCAGAAATACATGGCCAAAAGACATTACAAGCAATCTCAAATAAGCTGCACCATGATTGCACAGCAAGTAGGCCAGACGCTTTCTGGACCAGAGAAAAATATTTTGTAGTATTACCTTATAAAGAAGGGTATGTTCCTAAACCACAAAAAACAAGTGCTAATCATATGTCACCTACTGAACAGGCTTTGTGCAAACAGGAGATTCAGCGGTTGCTTGAACATAACCTAATTGAGCCTTGCAAAAGCCCATGGGCATGTCCAACCTTTTATGTCAACAAACATAATGAGCAGAAACATGGAAAGAAGAGGTTGGTAATTAATTACAAAGCTTTGAATGAGGCTCTAATGCCTATCAGGTATCCTCTTCCCAATAAAGAATTGTTGCTTGCTAAAATCGCCAATGCCAATGTTTTCAACAAATTTGATCTTAAAAGTGGTTTCTGGCAAATTGGTATCATTCCAGATGACAGATATAAAACAGCCTTCACAGTTCCACATGGCCAATACCAATGGACAGTAATGCCATTTGGTTTGAAGAATGCTCCTTCTGAATTCCAAAAGCGGATGGAAGATATTTTTGGAGAGGTAGAGTATGTGATTGTATATATTGATGATCTTCTTGTATTTAGTAAGGATGTAAATACTCATAAGCTACATTTGGAAAAATTCTATGAAATGGTGTACAAGCATGGTTTAGTTCTATCTGACTCAGAAGAAAAGTTTCAAATTGGAAAAGTCAGAATAGACTATTTAGGATTGCATATTGAACAGGGTCACATAGAGCTTCAACCCCATATCCTTCTTCATCTTCTGAAATTTCCGGATATTTTCCTTGAGGTAAAGATGCTTCAGAGATTTTTGGGTTGCTTGAATTACATCCGTCAGTTCTATGAAAAGCAATCTGAAGATACTAAGATTTTGCAGAAAAGGCTGAAGAAAGAAAAAGCTGAATGGTCTAATGAGATGACTATGGCAGTAAGGAACATAAAAAGCAAAATCAGAGAGCTTCCCAAGTTAAGACTGCCTGACACCGATCTCCCATTTATTCTTGAAACAGATGCATCTGATCATACATGGGCTGCAGTGTTATTACAGAAACATGGAAGGAAAGAACTTGTTTGTGCATATGCCTCTAGTACTTTTGATGACACACAAGCTAAGTATCCATCTTCCCACAAAGAGATACTTGTTGTCAAAAGAGGAATTCAAAGATTCATATTGTTTTTAAAAAGTGTCAGATTTTTAGTTAGAACTGATCTGAAACATATGAAAGGTATTTTGTCCAACAAGAAATTGTTAGAACAAGGAAATACCAGGGTTCTAAGATGGGCTCTCTAGCTAGAAGGTTTTGATTTCGATATTGTCTATAAATCAGGTGCAGAAAATTATTTAGCAGACATGTTGACAAGAGAAGGAGCTCCAGAAATCAAAGACATCAAGGTGTTCAGACCCCTGTACAAAGGAGAAAGTTCTTCAAATGAAAGTCCAGTCCAGTCTAGTGTCTGTCAGTCCAGAAATTGTTCAATATTAGTCTGTAGTTAGTGTAAATATGAATTCTGTTGGGATTGTTTTATTTAAGAGTCAAGTCATTACTAGTAGAATTCATCCAAATGATTTTGTAGATTTGGTTTGATTCAGAGTCTGGTATGACAGCCTATAGTAGTGAGTTACCTTATACAGATAGGCCTTGGCGTGTCTATTATTCACTGTCTAGAGAACCAGTTCCCATCTATTTTGGTTTTGTCCAACATACTGATTAGACATGGCAAGATTATTTCTCTATCCACCAAAGGGCCAGAATACATGGTTATGTCAGAATCATTACATATGCGACACAGTTAGATAGTGCTAATAGCTGGTGGAGTCCTTGGTTTAAGTTGTTCATGTTTAAGTATATGCCTAGAGGTGAGCAGATTTGTCATTTTAATTTCTAGGAAACCATTAGCACTTTAATTTGGGAAATCCATATTACTGCATGACACGACTACACTGTAGAGTTTGAATTTCTTCATACTGATACAGAGGTAGTCTTACAGGATAGACAACAAGATGAACCATCATTTAGTTTGAAAGTCAACTTCCATGGAGAAATTTCTACAGATCCCAGGCAGAGACCAGTAAATGTATTCCATTTTCCATTTTATTGTTGTTTCTTGGAAGAAGCACCTCCATGGCTTGATGATGCCTTGCCTCATGATATATTTGCTCCTGACATAGAGCAATTACTAGAGATGGATGAAGCTGACAGAGAATATGCTGCTGCAGAAGAATGGCAATATAATAGTGATTGATGTATATGATCACTCATTTGATATCATGTACATTTTAGTTTTCGTGGGTTTTTCTTTAAAATATCCACTTTGTAATTATTATGAGCCGAGTCCTAGATTTTGGCCGTCTTGTCTATAGATCATATAATCTTGCTTTTTAGGAAGTGTCTGATTCGGTCCCCATATGGCTCTGCCTTTAAGGGACGAGATAACAGGTGGTAGTACCCACTTGCCCGAATTCTTTAAGTACGCATATGATTTCCTGCCGAAAGTAGATTCCATCTGTCCGAGTCTTTTAATTACGCATTACTGATAGTCCTTCGGACATGATTTCCTGTGTGATATTCACACCGAAAGTAGATTTCATTTGTTACAGGTTTCCAGTAAAAGTTTTAACCAGTTAACTTGCTAGGATTATAAATACTAGCATTGTAAGACGGAGAGGGGGAGGGAGTTCTGGAGTCATTTGTGTGTTTGAGTCTAGTCTGGGTCTGAGCTCCCTACTCTGCATCTGCGAGAAATTTCTTGAACTGCTTGCATCACGGAGGTCTAACTCTCAGTTCTTAGGAAAATGTTACTGCAGTCAATCTCTGGAATGTAATATCATTTTGAAATCTTAATGGAAAAGTTCCTGATATTATACATATTAATATTTTTAACAAATTAATAAACTAATATCATTATTTAAATATTATTTTTCGAAAACTCGTAATATTTGGTTTTAATAAATTAATTTAAATATTATTTTTCAAAAACTAGCCGTTTAATATAGCCGTTACTGAATAATATTTGTTTTTAATATATTAATAAATTAATATCATAATTTAAATATTATTGTTCAAATATAGTTGTTACTTGAAATTATGTCTCTACATTGCTCTCTATTTAAGGCTTTGTCATGGTCTGCCTCTTCATCTGGTCTTGATGATGAACCACACTAGTTGGTTCGAAACGCATCGGCCAAAAATTTCTCTTATGTGATTTCTTCCGAAAGACTTTGCTTAATTCATTATGGATCACAGAAGCTTGAATACAGAAGGTAGAATGATTCTACCTAAATTTGTCCTAGAAAACATTCATGTTTACTGGATGTCATTAGCCAAAATTCCTTTTGCTATCCTCAACTCCATCACACAACTAATATTCAATTTTCTATGGGTTGGAAAATCCAATTAAGAAGGAGTTCATCTTGCCAGCTGGTCATCATTATCTATCCCAAAAAGTTTAGGAGGTTGGGGGATTTAAAAATTTGACTTGGTTTGCTAAAGATTTTGCCATGAAAAACCTGTGGAGAAGTCTATTCAAAGAGGGACTTTGGAGTTAGATTATAAAAGAAAAATATTTAAGCAGCCTGTCGGTGGTGTACCAATAAACTCGCCAAAATAGGCTCCATAGTCTGGAAAGCGCTCATGGCCTCCTTCCCCTTCTTTACAAATGGCTAGCTTGGAAAGTAGGGGATGGAAAGCAAGTCATCCTTGGCAATGACCCATTCATAGGTGGTGGTCAGGTATACAAGCTATCCTCTAAATTAAGACACTGCTTATATTTTAGGGGATTATACAATCTGCACAGTATAAGTTCGGTGGACTCCTCTCAACCCTTCCCTTATTATTGGTTGACCTCAATAGAGCTAGGTCTATCTTGCCCAATTGTTATGGAATGAGATTCATTCACTAAAGAGACAAATCTTAATGGAGTGAGACTTTACAATTCCATAGATTCTCTGATCTTGAGTTGGGAATTCTCATATGGGAATATTAAAGCCCGCTCTGACTATGAAGCAATAGCTCATATTGGAGCTGTTGCAAATGAGAAATGGTGGAATAAGTGTATCTAGAAGTGGCACATATCTAACAAGTTAAAATGCTTCACTTGGCTGGACCTTCACAATTTTTTTTTGACTTGGGATAACCTTTAGAAAAGGGGCTTTGTGGGTCTAAATGGATGTGTTTTATGTAGACAACATGAAGAATTGGTTGACCATTTATTAGTAAAATGCATCTCTGCCCATAACATTTGGATGGCTGTTCTATAGACCCTAGGCATTAGAGAATACCTGAACCAATCCTCATTTGAATAATTGCTATTTTTTGGGTGAAGAAATACAAGCTCCTCAATACCCTGCCCATCTTTGTAGCATGGGGCATATGATTTCTAAGGAATAAAGTAATTTTAAAAAATGAAAGCAAATGTACTCTCCTCCAATCCACTAAATTCACCTCCCTCTTAAGGGAATTCCTCTCGCAACATATATCAAAAATCTTGAGAAGAAACCAATTTCCCATTATTCCCAAGACCTCCCCATTGGATTCTTTAGCGGGATTGGCCAAGGGAATATTTGTGGAGGAGGGGGTTTGATAAAATTAAATGCAAACAATTTTGTCCAATTTAGATTTGGCATTGGTCTGGGGACAAATTCTAAAGCAAAATTGGTTGTAGTTTGGGCCCTCTTGACTCTTGCCAAACTCAAGAACATAAAAAACATTATAATCCTATGAGACTCTAAATCTGTCATAGATTGGCTAGCAGGTTATGTACATTTAAATTTCCCGAATCTTGCAACATGGAAGCCCATAATTGAAGAAGCAAAACTACATTTCCAAGATCTCAAGTTCCAACACATCTACAGAGAGTACAACAAATCAACATATAAGCTATCAAAGAGTACGTCAACATTAGACTCTGGCTACATTTCATATAAAGATTATATTGACAACAAAGTCCAAGGAATCCAACATTTAATTCTCACTTCAACAATTTTAGTGACAACCAATATTTCAACAATTCAGATGTGTGAGTACTGTAATATGTTTTATTCAAAACGCTCTTATAATCATGTCCCAATTTTTACAAAAATCTGAATATGTTTATTTTTGGTTGGGATCTCTTTATATGTTCCTTGCCTCTTATTTCTACTCGTTCAAATTTCTTTTTCTCTGTATTTCAGCATCTCCAGACAGGTGTAACAGATAGCCTCTCATTGTATGTATAAGACAACCTCTTATTATTCCCTGTCATAGCAGGGTAATAACGCATT
Organism: Pinus tabuliformis; assembly: GCA_031772625.1. NCBI lineage: Eukaryota > Viridiplantae > Streptophyta > Pinopsida > Pinales > Pinaceae > Pinus > Pinus tabuliformis. Next base: position 429,970,784 of record CM062814.1, on the reverse strand, counting down.
CAAAATGCGTTTGATTGTGACATTAAATCTAAGTGACTAAAATTTAATTCAATAGTTTTTTCACTTCCCATTGGTTAAGTGAGCTTGTCTCTTATTTTGCAGCGATCGTGCATTTGCAGTGCCTGTCAGACAGTGCACTAACAACGCTGGTGACCTACCATGTGTTATTCCTATCTTTTGTAATGCCTAATTATCGTAGGTAATTTGATATTTGTAATAGTTGGAAATTCAGAATTTGTACATTGACATTAAAGACATGGTTATGGGTCCCAACCCCCACGTACTTCAATAAATACATTGTTTTGTTTTGTGAAACATGTCACTTGGGAATGTGATAAATTAATAAATTATTCCTCAAATCACAAGTAATTGTTCATTTAGACAAATTCAATCACACATGATTATTGGTTCGTCCACCATTATTCACTTTGAAACGAAACACATGAAACTTAAATTCGGTTCAATGCATTGTTTCATCTAAACAAACATGCCTTAAAATCAGAGTAACCTGAAATATCTTTCAAAAATTAGAGTAAGTGTATATATATCGTGATTCATTACATTTAATTTTTAATATTTACGGGGCATTTATTTATGCATTAAAATTTTATTAGTTTTATTAGTTTTTTATTATTTTGGATTTTTAAATATTACTTTTTCTTATTTTTATTTGTATTTTATAATATAATTCATTACCACTTTTAACATATTAATAATGTTATTTTCATAAAATTAAAAGTAATTTTAAATGGTCATAATTCAATGATCATAGATCAATTTATATTTCAAAAAATAAAATTAGCAAACTTGTTCATATTGGGCAACAATGCATAATTACAATTAACAAAATACCTCAATTTACTAAAACCTATTGTAAACAATAAGGCTAACTTGAATTCAATAATTTCACTTGAATTTAGCTATTTTTAAACTAAGTAGCAATTTAGTAACTTTTTTTGTGCTCAAGCAAGAATTGGACCTTTTATTCAATTAAATCAACAAAGAGGGTACATAATATATATGATGGCGTGTGCCACATGTGCACTCACATTACAAACCACAAAGCTTAGGAGTGGCTCCCTTGGAAATACGGATAAAACAAGTACTGCAAATCTGAGCCATCGATCGATGTTCGTGGAAATCAGCGGATTTGAGGGAAATCAGCCGACCTATATGCACCAGGATTACTTGCCCCGAGTGGGCGATATTCACATTATACCTGGAGCCATGTGTCACTTGGTCAATGGCTTTACCGAAAATCCGCTCGAGGTTGAGCTGACGCCCGATTACGTGGGAAACTGTGGCAAAACCATCACAGTCCCACCACCAACCAGCCCGATCAACCTCAGCCCTTGATCTGCTACCACCAGATCCAACGGTGGTGATGGATATCGGCCGGACTAAATGCACGATAATTACCCGCCCGATGAAGGCGGTATTCCTTATTTGTCTGGAGCCACGTGTTGCATGAACAATGGCATCAGAGGCAATTCTGAAAATCCGCTTATGATAATGGGGATGCCTGATAACCCGGGCAACTATAGTAAAACTGCCACGGTCCCACCGCCAACAAGCACGACCATCCTCAGCCCTAGATCTACTTCCACTTGATTTGACGGTTGAAAAAGATATCGGGTTGAAGAGGTGCACAGGAGATACTCGTCCGATGAAGGCAATATTCTCAACCTGCCGAGAGCCACATGTAACTCCTTTTGTGGCATCGGAGGCTTTCTGGTGAAACCACTTTCGACACCATCGGGCTTTCGATAACTCTAGTAACGGCTGCAAAACCACCCTTTTCTGAGGAGAAGCTCTAGAGCCACTTTCTGGTTTTACGCTCTTCCGTCTCTGCCTTCCAGTCCTCTGCCTTCCATTTCTTTGCAAGGCCCATAACTTAGCCTGTTTGTAATTTGAGCCCTTAACTTCTGTCATCTGATATTTCTGCTAGCTGATTCCCCTTGGAGTTTTGGTAATGGTCCCTATCTTCACGTTCCAGACTGTTGCAGTCCTCACGAAGCTGTCCAATCTGAACAGACTCCCATATGAGGCACTTGTTTTCTCTTGTGTAGATCACTCCTTCATTGGCTAGCCTGTCCACCACTCTGTTGGCTTCTCTGCACACATGAACAAAGCTTAGAGTTCTAAGTGTTCTGAGGTGAGATTGAACTCTATGAAACACCTGTGAAAGTCTCCAGTGCCTTGAAACTTTATCTGGTGTTGAGCCAGTGCTTATTCTTTTAACCGAATTAATCATTAATTCTGAGTCTGCCTCTATAATTGTATTGTGTAGATTGTAGTCTGTCAGGATTTCTAAGCCTTGCTCAATGGCCATGAGTTCTGCCATATTGTTGGTGGCCCTCCCCAAATGACTGTGAAAAATAACTTGGATATTGCCCTCTGCATCTCTTATGGCTCCTCCATAACCAGCATCCCCTGGGTTCCCTTTTGAAGCTCCATCAATGTTTAGTTTCAGGAAGCCATGAGGGGGAGGTTGCCAGAAGGCTTTGTTATCTGTTATGTGCCTTGCTTTCTTATTGGTATCTGTTGTACCATAAGACTGAAGACCCAACTGTTCAAGGATGAGGATGTCTCTTTGAACAGGGGGTTTCCCAGGAGGTTGCTTCATAAAGACTTTAATTGTTTCTCTGAGCTGATTTAGAATCTGAGCCACAATTCCTTGAGTTGAGCTTGATTTATTTTTGAAGATCCTGTTGTTGCGTTCTTTCCACACATCCCAGATCAAGAAGCCTGGGATCAGTGTCCAAGCTACATTGACTGTTTCATTTTCCAAGAAATATTTCCTCCAATTCTTTAAAGTTTCTGTAATGTCATTTTCCTTTCTGTCTATTTGGTTGAAGATAGAGGCTACCCAGTTCCAAATGGAGGAGGTGAACTCGCACATGCTAAGAAGGTGATCCATGGTCTCCTCTTGTAGACCACATAAATGGCACTTAGAAGGCCCTACAAAACCTCTTTTTCTAAGATTTTCCCAGGTCAGAATCTTTTTATGTTGAACTAGCCATATGAACATTTTGATTTTCATCCAGTGAGGATTGCTCCAAATGTTTTTCCAAGTCTTGTCAGGATTTGAATAGTCAAATCCTGTGATTATTCTTTTGGCTTCTTTGAGGTTGAAATTGCCTTCGTTATTTCTGCCCCATCTGAGAAGATCATCCGAAGTTGATGTTAAAATCTGTCTCTTTTCCAAGATCTCTTCAAGAATTTTAGCTTGGGTTCTCAAAGGGGTCTCTGCACTGTAATTTGGTACCTTCCAGAATCTCCATTTCCCTTCCCCTCTTGACTGGTCCCAAAAGTCACTTACCCTTTTGAGACCTTTATTAAGGGTGTCATTTTTGATGATGTCTAGACTATCTTTGCATAGATTATGTTCTTGCTGCCAGTTGTCCTCCCAGAACCAGGCCAGATTCCCATTTCTAATCTCCCAGAAGCTGTGATTTTGAACTAAAGTTCTGTTCTCCCATGCCTTGTTCCAAATATGAGAACCCCTGATGTGCCCCGACATTCGAATGTGGTCCTTTTCCTGCCAATTTGTTGCATACTTTTGTTTCCATAACTTGGTCCATGGATTGTTGGACTCCTTTAGCCATCTCCACCAAATTTTTGCCCCCAAGACCTTGCTTAGGGTGTCCAGGTCATGGAGACCTAAACCACCATGGGTTTTGGGTTTGTAGAGTTTGTCCCACGCTACCAAGGCCCATTTCTTTTTCTCTTCCCCTTTACCCCAAAGGAAGTTTCTTTGTATGTTCCTGATCTATTGTAAAACTCCTTTAGGGACTGGAAGGGCAGAGAACATGTAAATTGGAATGGTTTGTAGGACAGCCTTTGTAAGAACTAGTCTTCCTGCTAAATTCAAGGATCTATTAGTCCAGTTGTTGACTTTGTCCTTTAGCTTATTTGTAACTGCCTCCCATACTTCCTTACTCAGTGGTTTGTTAGTGAGAGGCATATCCAGATATTTGGAGGGAAGATTCTCTCGTTGAAAACCAAGAATTCTGGAGAGATGTCTCTGGATTGAAATGTCTGTATTGAAAAAGAAAACTTGGGATTTTGTAAGGCTTACCTTTGTGCCAACAGCATGAGCAAAGTCATTCAGGATTTGTTTTAAGGCCTTGGCTTCCTTGACAATAGGTATGCCTTGCAACATAGTGTCATCCACAAATTGTTGATGTGTCAATGCATCCCCATTCTGAGTCAGTTTTAGCCCCTTGATTCTCCCTTCCTTCTTGGCTGCATTGATCATTCTGCCTAATCCTTCCATCATGAGAATGAAGAGGAAAGGAGAGGGAGGATCACCTTGCCTAAGTCCTCTTGAAGGCCTGAAAGTGCTGGATGGTGAGCTGTTGAGAAGGATAGAGCAACTTGTTGTGGTGACCAGTGCCATGACCCACTTTATCCAATTGAAGTCAAAGCCATAAGCTTTAAGGATTTCCTTTATATATTGCCAGCTTAGTTTATCATAGGCCTTCGCTATGTCCAGTTGTATTATCATTCCTGCTTGCTTATTGGTCTTGAGGGAATGGACCACTTCATGCGCTTGGATGATGTTGTTGAGGATTTGTCTACCTTCCACATATCCAGTCTGCTCCTCTGAAACTAGCAATGGGAGTAGAGGTTTGAGTCTGTTAGCAATAACTTTGGAAATGATTTTGTACACCACATTGCAAAGAGCTATTGGTCTAAATCTCTCTGGTGTCGTGGCCTTTTCCTGTTTAGGGATTAAAGCTATGAAAGATTCATTAATCGCTCTGAGAACTTTTCTTGATTTTCTCGAGTCCTCTACCACATCAAGAATGTCGTATTTGACTATCTCCCAACATGTTTTGAAGAAGTCTACATTGAAACCATCCGGGCCTGGAGCTTTCCCGTTGTGCATCTCTTTGATCACTTCATTGACCTCTTCCTCCGTAACTGGCCTATTGAGATTATAGTTGTCTTCCCTGGTCACCAATTTGGGAATATTCTTAGTGAAGTTCTTAATGGATTGAGATCTGTCTGCCAAGGTTTCCACTGCTATGCTTTTGAAGTGTTGAACCAACACCGATTCCATATCCTTGTGAGTGTTCAACTCCTTCCCTTATGGATCCATGAGTTTTGTGATTCTATTATGAGCCCTGTGTTTCATAGTAGATTTATGGAAGAATCTGGTATTTCTCTCCCCTTCTTTAATCCACTTTACTCTAGATTTCTGTTTCCAGAAGATCTCCTCCTGCTGACATCTATTATCCCATTCTTGTTGTAGAGAGTCCGCCAGTACCTTCCTTTCCTCTGTGAATCCTTCCTTGATGAGAATTTGATTAGTTTCTTGTAATTTACTTTCCACTTCTCTTTTGGCTTCGAAAATGTTGCCAAACTCATTTTTGTTCCATTCTTTGAGCCTTTGTTTGATATGTTTGAGTCGTTGATGCAGGATGAACATTTTTGTGCCCTGAGTGGGCATGTCTTCCACCCACCACTTTCTAATATTATTGGAGAAGTTTGGATGAGTGAGCCATGCATTTTCGAACCTGAAAGGTCTGTTTCTTGGGGTTCCAATAAAAGAAGCTTCCAACTGTACAGGCCAGTGATCCGAACCACCGAAAGGAAGAATCCAGGTGGTCATGGAGTGACCAGAGAGAAGGAGGTCCTCCGAAACTATGAAGCGATCTAATTTCGATGCAACTTGGGCGGTTCCCCCTCTCCCGTTATTCCAAGTGAAGATGTTATTTATTGTCTCCATGCTCACCAATCTCATGATGTCTAAGAAGTTTTGGAATGTGAGTGAGTCTCATCCCAACATTCTGCTTCACCCTTTTTTTTCTTTTTCTTTTTTCTTCTGAAAGTGATCTGATCATATTGAAGTCCCCCCCCCCCCAAAAAAAAAAAAAATCCAGGGGATGTTTGGGTGCCTTTCTCTTAGTTCCTCTAGTGAGGTGAGGAGTTTTAGTTTATCTTCAAGTAGTTGAGGTCCATAGACATTTGTGGTCAAGTAACAATCTTTGTCCCCGAGAGGTTGTATTACAATAGAGAGGTGATTTCTAGATGCTTCTGCATCTGTGATCTCAAATTTTTGAGGATTCCATAGGGTAAGAATTCCCCCTGCTGTGTTGTTAGCTTTGACCTCCAGGTACTCATAGTTATTGAGCCATTTGCAGTGAAGGTCCCTGATCTTTTCTACTGAGCATTTGGTTTCCTGTATGAAAACCATGTCTAGTTTTTCTTCTTTTATTCTATTACTAAGATTTCTTTGCTTTCTTTTGCTACCTAGCCCCCTAATGTTCCAGGTTGTGAGCTTCATAATGAAGTGTTTGTAAAAGAGTAACTGGTAAGATATTTCATCTTACCTGAATTAATCAGGAGTTTCCCACATTCTGATAGGAGATCATTCTGTCTTCTTCTTCCTCTTTTCTTGCCTGGATTTTTGGTGGAGCATCCTGGTGTAATCTCCATCTGTTTGACCCCTTTATTCTCCTGGCTATCATAGTTCCGTTTGACTCCTGCAGCCTTTGTTTGGGATCTTCTGAGGTAGAGCTGTTGCACTCTATCAAACTTCTCTTGTGGCAGAGAGTCAATCCCTTTGTTTGTTCCCTGTTCTAGAAACTGCTCTAGTTCCAGGTTCTCCCTCTCAAGGATCTCCTGTAGGTCTTGGTCCTCCATTCCTCCTTTGCTTGGGGTCATGTCCTGGTATTCTCCAAGTCCTGTATTGTTTAGTGGGTCCTCCTTCCTTTCTTTGTCTTCCTGTATGATGTCCATGTTATCCTCTCTTTCCCTTTCTATTATGAAACCAGCTCACAAAAAGATAGAAAAGATAGATCAACGCCTTAGAATTCAACCTCTTCGAGGGGGCAACCTTCTTTACATTACATAAATGAACAATTCTTGGATGATTCAAATGACAAAACCTCCTTTCTATATAGGAGTCTAATGGGTTACAATATAACCAATCCGACCTAACAATAATAATATAAAGGCACAAAAATAACAATAGAGGGATTCTATGGGGCCTAGTAATAACAATATGGGGACAATAGGGGCACAACAATATTAATAAGGGATACAATTACAATAGTAATGGGGGCATCATTAGTATTATAGGGACCTAACATACTCCTCTCCTTCAAAAAAATGTTGTCCTCAACGCTTGAGTAGTTCTAGATGCTTCTGTATAAAATTCTCATCCTCCCATGTGGAATCTTTAGCGGAGAAGTTCTTCCACTTGATGAGATACTCTGAAATGGATCGATTTCGTAGTTGTCGAGTTCTTGTTTCTATTACTGCTTCCGGTTCCAATATAATTTTTCCTTCCTCGTCAAGTTCTAGCAATATTTTTTGAACTGGGAGCTTGTCACCTATAACCTTCTTTAAACATGAAACATGGAAAACTGGGTGCACTCGAGAAGCTTCAGGAAGCTCCAATTTGTATGACATAGTACCAATCTTTTGCAACACCTTGTACGGACCATAATACTTTGGTGATAATTTATTATACTTCTTAGCTTGCTTGAGGGACATTTGTTTATATGGTTGTAGCCGTAGGAATACCTAGTCACCTACATCAAAACTTCTTTCACTGCAATGTTGATCTGCTTGTTGTTTCATTCTATTCTACGCCAACACGAGGTTATCCTTTAAGAGTTGGAGAACTTGTTGTTGATGCTTGATGTGATGTTCCACTGCTTGAACCTTAGAATTTTATCTTAAATATGATGTGATGGATGGTGGTTGATATCCATAAAGTGCCATAAATGGGGTCATTTTTGTTGCAGTATGGAAGGAAGTGTTATACCACCACTCAGCCAAAGGCAACCATTTGACCCATTGTGTCTGTTTATCAAATACAAAGCAACGAAGATATCCTTCCAAACATTTGTTTACTATCTCAGTTTGTCCATCAGATTGAGGATGATAAGATGAGCTATGAGCTAACTGAGTACCAAGACAAAAAAATAATTCTGTCCAAAAATTTCCAGTAAAAATGGGATCTCTGTCACTTACAATAATCTTTGGGTTTCCATGTAGCTTTTGAATTGTTTCCATAAATGCAATAGAAACTATACTGGCTTTAAATGGATGTGATAATGCACAAAAGTGTGCATACTTGGTAAGTCTGTCAACTACCACCATGATGACACTCTTTCCCTCAAACTTGGGTAAACCTGTGATAAAATCCATTGAAACCTCCTCCCAAAATTGGCTTGTAATGGATAAAGGTTGTAATAAACCTGGTGTCTTAATTGTTTCAACTTTATTTTGTTGGCAAACCAAACATTCCGCCACAAACTTTTGAATATCTAATTTAAGGCCATCCCAAAAAAATTCCTTCTTAACCCTGTGGTAAGTTTTTAAAAATCCTGAGTACCCTCCTAAGGGAGAAGCGTGCAATTCCAGAAGAATCTTTTGTTTGAGTTGGGAATTCTTACAGAGGTATAAGCGATCTTTGTACCATAACTAATCATTTTTCCAACTAAATGTATCAGATGTACTGGAATCTTGTTGTAACTTTCGAATAAGTGCCCACACTTCTTCGTCATTCTTCCATTCCCCCCTTGCTTCATTTATCCAATCTGGTTGGATAATAGAAATGGCACACAATAATGCTTCCACGTCCTCATCCTTTCTTGAGAGTGCATCTGCCACAACATTTTGCTTCCCTTTTTGTAGATGATTTCAAAGTCATAACCCAACATCTTTATGACCCATTTTTGTTGTTCTTCAGAGGATAATCTTTGCTCTAAAAAGTATTTAAGGCTATCATGATCCGTTTTTACCTTGAAGTGTCTTCCCATTAGGTAGGGTCGCCATTTCTTAAGTGCATGTAATATTGCCAACATTTCCTTCTCATAAATAGCTTTGTGTAAATACTTTCCCTTGATTGGACGACTTTCAAAAGCAATGGGTCTTTCATCTTACATTAAAACAACACCAATCCCATTTCCTGAAGCATCACATTCCACAATAAAGGTTTTTGTGAAGTCTGGTGTAGCTAAGACCGGTGCTTGGCACATTGCCTCTTTAAGATGTCCGAAGGCCTTTGTTGCTTCTGGAGTCCATGAAAATGCATCTTTCTTCAATAATGTTGTTATAGGTGTTGCTATTTTCCCATAATTCTTAACGAACTTGCGATAATACCCTGTCAACCCGATAAATCCTCGCAAATGCTTTATGGATGTGGGGATTTTCCATTCCTTAATGGCTTTAATTTTGCTAGGGTCTACCTTAACTCCTTCACGAGATACAATATGACCTAGATATTCCACCTCTTGTACTCCAAAGAAACATTTGGATCTTTTTGCATATAATTGTTTCTCCTCCAATAGTTGTAGCAGCCTGTCAACATGTTCAACATGATCCTTCCAAGACTTGATGTAGATTAGTATATCATCAAAAAATACTAACACAAATTTTCTACGGAAGGGTTTGAAAATGGAATTCATCAAACCTTGAAATGTAGAAGGTGCATTGGTAAGGCCAAAAGGCATGACCAAAAATTCATAGTGACCCTCATGAGTTCTAAATGTTGTTTTCGGAATGTCTTCAGTCTTAATTCTGATTTGATGATATCCTGAATGAAGATCCAACTTGGTGAAGTTAATTGATCCATTCAATTCATCCAATAATTCATCAATGATAGGAATGGGAAACTTATCTTTAATAGTGAGCTTGTTGAGCTCCCTATCATCCGGACACATGCACCATGATCCATCCTTCTTGTGCACCAATACTATTGGAGCATAGAAATAACTTTGGCTAGGTTAAATTATACCAGCCTCTAGCATTTCTACAACCATACGTTCAATTTCACTCTTTTGGGAATAGGGATACCTGTACGGCCTGATGTTTGGAGGAAAACTTTCTGGAATCAAATGAATAGCATGATCGTGATCACAAATAGGTGGGAGACCTTTGGGAGTCTCAAATACCTTGGAATGATTGTCTAAGTCTTTTTGGAGATCTAGAGAAATAGATGATTTCGGTGTGGAAACATCTAGCGAACATAATTGTGCAATTACATCTCGTTGTTCCTTTTTTAGAAGCTTTGTCATATCGTTAGAGCTGATTATCTTTCTCGGTTTCCATGCAATATCCCTTAATTCAACTTCCTTTCCTTCCACATAAAATTTCATGAAAAGTTCTTGAAAGTTAAAAGCTATTGTACCCAAGGATTGTAGCCATTGAAATCCTAGTACAACATCAACACTTCCCATGGGAATGGAAATCATTGGTCTATTCAATACATATTCTCCCATGGATAGCTTGATATTATGGCAGTTTTCAGAGCAATTTATCGTTCCTCCACTTGCAACCATCACTTGACACTCTAGTGCTGGATATAGGAAGCAATTAAATTCTTTTGCTATCTTACAATGAATAAAATTGTGGGTACTTCCTGAATCAATCAACATTATTACCTTTTTCTTCTTGATATGTCCTTCTATCTTGATGGTTTGAGGAGTGGTAATTCCAGCCAATGTGTTACAAGATATGGTCGGATTCATTTCTTCTTTATCTAGGCTTTGTTCCTGGAGTATATCCTCTTCTTTTGACCTTTCTTGTTCCTTTTCTTCTTCCTCTTCACAATCTATGTAGAATAATTTCTTCTCAGCACACTTATAACCTTTAGTGTATTTGCTATCACAACTGTAACAAAGCCCTTTTGCTCTTTTTTCTTCCAATTGTTGTGGTGTCAACCTTATAGGTTGTGGAAGGCTAGGGGCAACAACACTTCCATCTTTATAGTTTGAGTGGTAGGCTTCCTAGTTGCCATAATTTTGCTTTCCATTTTTCTCTCTAATCTGAATGCCTTCTCCAATGAATCAAGTTCCCAAAGGCGAACATCATGTTGGATATTCTCCTTTAAAGTCCCTATGAACACATCAATCCTATGCTCCTCTCGAATATTTTTTACCCTTATGTTCAATTTTTGGAACTCCTCAATGTGCTCCATCATTGAACCCTTTTGTTTAAGACTTATCAGTTGGCTAAAAAAGGTGTTGCTTTTTGTATCCTCATAATGTGTTGTCATTTCTTCCGTAAAAATTGCCCAAGTGACAATTTGTTTACGAGAGCAAAGCCATTGATACCATACAAACTGATTTGGTTCCAAATATAAAGTTGCAATACATACCTTTTGTGTGTTTTGCACATTATTGAGATCGAAAAATTGCTCCATCTGTAGTATCCATGTTGCGGGATCCTTGCCATAAAACTTCCTCATATTGATTTTTGGAATATGGTGGGCCTTCGATCCAACATTAGAGTCTGAGATCATGATTAACATTTCTTTTGTTCTCATCATGAGTTTCCTTTACTACCCTTTCACCATTAGTGACCATTTCTTGTAGCAACTTATTCAAATTTATCTTAAATTCTTCCATCTTATCATCCACGCCATCCATCTTAGCGTCCATGCCATTCATCTTAGCTTCCATGCCATTGATTTTAGTTTCCACACCATTCATCTTAGTTTCCACGCCATTCATCTTAGCTTCCACACCTTTTATCTTAGATTCCACGCCATTTATCTTAGCTTCTGTTAGCTTTTGTGAGAGTGACATTTGTTGCACTTGGTCTCGTAATTTTGATATATCATGTAGCATTTCTTCCTCTTCTTCATGAGTCATGCTAGAGCTTTCAGGTTGTTTACTAGGTGTTTCCATTTTCTTTCTTCAGGGCATCAATTACTGATAATAATGCTTCACTATTCCCTTTGAATTCCTTCAAACTAATTTTTCAAACCAAGCTTATGCAAATATTTAAAAAAATACACACCTGTAGGCACTCGATATTGAATCTGATGTATCTCTGTAATTTCAGATCTTCTAGTTTTAAAATTGCGACCTGCAGTAGCCCTATGTGTCCTCTTTCCAATGCCACCAGTCTGATCGAATTTAGATTCTCCAAGAAAGAGTTATGCACAATCTCCCAAGATGACCTGATTATATACCTTTTCAGAAGAGCGAACTTGTATGAAGTGCCACGTGTCATTGTTTGACCTTAGAGTCTTAAAAAATATACACAGGAAACTACAGTCTGTCCTCTTTCTGTAACTTCTTACGAAATTGCAATCTGATGCTCAAAACAAAAGTTATGACAATTTTTCAAAGGTCACCTGTTTGGAATGTAATTTAGGAGTCTGCAAAAAGACCAACTTCCTCAGATCATATCTCCGCAAATATAGCGCGAAGAGCTCTGAAATTTGGACCCGAGGTTCAGCGCGATTTCTTCTCAAATGGGTTTTTTTGTTCGCTTCTGAAACGTCGCAGAAAAAAGTTATAGTGAAAATGCCACGATGGCCTATGTGGAGCAACGAAACCCTAGAATCCAAAGCTCTGATACCAAATGTTATGAAACCAGCTCACAAAAAGATAGAAAAGATAGATCAATGCCTTAGAATTTAGCCTCTTCGAGGGGGCAACCTCCTTTACATTACATAAATGAACAATTCTTGGATGATTCAAATGAAAAAACCTCCTTTCTATATATAGGAGTCTAAGGGGTCACAATATAACCAAGCCGACCTAACAATAATAATATAAAGGCACAAAAATAACAATAGAGGGATTCTATGGGGCGTAGTAATAACAATATGGGACAATAGGGGCACAACAATATTAATAAGGGATACAACTACAATAGTAATGGGGGCATCATTAGTATTATAGGGACCTAACACTTTCTGTTGAGGTGTTCCCCATATCCTTACTCTTTTCATTTTCTTCCCCCTCCTCTTCTAGAATCTCAAAACTGTTGTGACTTGGTAGTTTGTTCTCATTGAGTTTCTTTGGTGCTTTTTTCCTCCTCCTTTCCCCTTGCCGACCACTTTGGTGTAACCTTCAGGGTCTTTACCAATGTTGCCTTTCAGATTGTTCTCTCTTTTGTTGAGTGGGCATTCTCTGAAGAGATGCCCATGTTCATGACATTTGCGGCATCTGAATGGGATGTGTTCATAGTCGACTGCCTGAACCCATTCCTCATCATATACTTCCAGGATGACCTCATCTGGGAGTGCTCTCGATAAGTCCATTTCTACGCATATGCGAGCAAAGGATGTGTATTTACCTCGCAAAGTTGCCTATGATATCTTTATAAAATGTCCTAGTTTATTACCTATAACTTTTAAGGATTTCGGCAGCCAGTAATCTAAAGGTAAGGAATATAGTCTAATCCATACCGGAACTGATGTGAACGTTTCTCACTCTGGTACAAAGTTCATCGTCCAAGGTCGCATGTAGAGACCTGCGACAACAAAGAAGTAAGGTCCTCCTTCGAATATTCTGTCTTTATCCTCCAGGTTCTTGAAAACCATGGTGAAGAAACCCTTGGATCCTAGATGTATATCTATTTCTCCTTTCGGTTTCCAAGTGCTTCTTATCCAAGTGTATAATGCTTTCTCTGTGGGCCAAATGCCCTTGAATTTGCATATGACTGCATAGGTTGCCATGTGATCTTTGTGCTCCTGCAGAGCTGGATCATTTAGGACCACCCGAGGTTTAATATTAGACTTGGGCTTGCAGGGTCCCATTGTAGTTATGCTCTCCGACCTCTGACCTCTATCTCCTGCTTTCGCTTCTTCTCGAACCTCCAAGTGGGTTCCTTTCTCCTCCTAGGGTCCACCCTTCCGACATTTGTGTCTCAGTGGTTTTTGTCTCTTTCTCCATGGAATTTTTTTGTTTGTTCTGACTTGTCCCTCTACCTTTGTTCGAGACCTCCTTGTCCCTCCATGGTTACCAGTTTGCTTTTGTCATCCTCTGTTTCAAACTCTAGCTTCCTCTGCTCTCGCCTCCCCTCCTAACAAACAATTCAGTAACTTTACTTTAAAGATATATTTGATTATAATGATATAAAATACCTCAATTTACCAATCAGTAAAACCTATTGTAAACAATAAGGCTAACCTAAATTCAATAATTTCACTTGAATTTAGCTATTTTTAAACTAAGTAGCAATTCAGTAACTCTACTTTAAAGATATATTTGATTATAATGATATATTGTCTTGCAATTTTTTGCAATCTAAAATTGAATTATAATGTGAAATGCATTTGTTATAGAACTTTTTGTAAAACTTTCTCTTTGCTAAGGCCATTAAACCTAGTTTTATTTTTATTTTGCTAGCATTGCTAGTATCAACTTTAGCTTTGAATTTGTATTAGTATAAATCAATGATGCATGTTATAACTTTGTTCCAAAAATGATATTGTTTTTAAAGAAGAAATACTAATTATAAGATAATTCTTGAGCCATGTCAACAATTGAAAGTTATAGGTATGAGATGGGACATTAGTTCCATATTGTCAAGAGTTTCTCTAATTAGTTCTCAGTATTCTTGAACATTTCTTAATAATTTTGGGTTGAGATCAAGTTAAAAAATAAACTTTCTATTAAGATAATTGCAACTTTAGAACAAAGATGGATGTTGCTTGCACAATCATAACTACCAATTGCAACATTGTTACTTGAATTTACCTACACAAAATTAGATAATAGATTTTGAAGTGAAAATATAGTAATAATTTTGGGTTGAGATAAAGCTAAAAAAAAAAAAATTATTAAGGAAATTGCAACTTTAGAACAAAGATGGATGTTGCTTGCACAATCAACTAAAACATTGTTACTTGAATTTACCTACACAAAAGTAGATAATAGATTTTGAATTGAAAATATGCTACTTTCACATTTGAAGCATGGTACAGAATTTTGTCAAATGTGGTATGTTATATTGTACCTTGGATGAAATGGCCCAATGGTAGTGCATATGGTGAGTTGTTAAATGACGCCTACCATATTTAAACCAATGGCGTGCAAAACTCAAATATATATGTTAAACAAGGGTAGAAAGGCATTACCATCTTCGTTGGAAATTTTTTGTTGTCAAGTAAAATGGTTCATACCTTTTAAATTTCAATAATTAAACTACACTAAATTCTAAATTTTAACACGAACATGAATTCAATGTTTTTACTTTAATTTAGCTAAGCCATTAGTAAAACCTAAATTGACTAAATTCTAAATTTCAACACTAACATGAATTCAATGTTTTTACTTTAATTTAGCTATAGTTAAACTAAGCAACGGGTACTAGCTACTATGTAACACTTGTTTTAATTAAATTTCATGTAAATTTTAGCTTGTAACTTTTCATTAAGCATCGAATTATAAAACAATTACGAGTATAGTATTAAAAAAATACATTGATGTGCTTCTTTTTAACAAAGAATCATCAAATATAAATTTCCAATTATATTTACAAATAAATAATAAAGTTGCACATAGGAGAACATGCTAAACATATATAAATTTACATTAATGATGAAGAACATGAAATAATACTTGGTTCATATGTTTCAAAATTCAATAATTAAACTAACCTACGAAGAAGAACGCTATACAACCTAGTTATATGTAATAGGTAGGGGTGATTTTTTTGTATGTCACAAAAAAACTATATCTCCTTTTTAGTGTTGTTTCGGTCATAGTTTTTAGTGAAAAGTGAAAAAGCGATTCTCCACCAAATTCTATATATTTTTTAATTTTTTGGAATAATAAAAAAAATTATTCCTAATTATTAAAAAAAAAAAACGTTCTCGAATATAAGAATTTATAGCACATATTTGGTGAGTGTATAGGTCTATGCCATAACAGGTGGCTGAGTTCAGCTTGGACATATTAAGAGATCTCCTGCGCTGTCGTGACTCCAGTAGCCGACTCACTCATTCACCGTCCCGGATTGACCTTTGAAGTCATCCATCCCAGTGGATGCACATAACAGCGGCCTGACATTCTCGCCTCATTATATACATAGTGACATCCATTGATCTTCCCCATATGGCTGCGCAGTTTATATCACGGTTGAAAATAGTTGTCATTTTCGGGAATTAAATTATTTTAGGGAGAATTCAAGCTCGATTGAGTTTCCTGATAACATTTTATTAGTGGTAGATTGTTTTTCTATCTACCGTTGAAGTTGACGCCATTGAAGCTGACTAATGATAGTGGGTAGATTGTTTTTTTATCCCACATTGAAGCAGAACCATTCCAGATTTGGAATGAAGCGTGCTCAGATCTGCGACTTTCAGATCTGCGGTGATTCTACGGTGATCTACTTTCGATTTTGAAAAATATTTGTACGCTTTTGAAGGGTGCTAATGCTTTCTTGGACCTAGACAATCACGGTCTATCTGCACAACTTGACATGGCAAGATCTGCGACTTTCAGATCTGCGGTGATTCTACGGTGATCTCAGTTACGCTCTCTTTCAGTTTTCCTGTAATTGAGCTCTGCGTATCATTTTCTCTCCTTCGAGTTACTGCTGTCGCTGAGGAGTGTGGTTGGGCTTTGCGTGCTTAGATCTGCGACTTTCAGATCTGCGGTGATTCTACGTGATCTACTTTGATATTTTATGCGGCTTTCAGATATGCGATGATCTGTGGCTTTTAAATCTGCGGCGATCTATGGTATACGGCTTTCAAATCTGCCATGATATGATCTGTGGCTCTGCGGCACATTTAATATACATTCCCGGTCTTGCTTCCCTTGCCTGCTAAGGTGTTCTACTGGTGATCTGCGGCCTTCAGATTTGCCATGGTATGATCTGTGGCTCTGCGGCACATTTAATATACATTCCCGATCTTGCTTCCCTCGCCTGCTAAGGAGAACATTCTCTAGATGGCTCCCAGCTTCATGAAAATAGCTGCTGGCTCAGTTCTGTCTACCTCTGGGGGGCAAGCTCCCGCCCATATCGTCAGTGAAGCCCCAGCTCCCACTGTCCAGGTGGTCCAGGCCTCACTCAATGAGGCTTTGAAGTTCTCTGAAAGTGCCCTAATATGTCGATTCAATGGTTTTTGGCCGCGGCTGACAACTCTCCACAGTTGGATCTCGGAGGTATGGAAGCCTATAATTCCTGATGCAATTAATATCTACCCCTGTGCTAGGGGTTTCTTTATAGTAGATTTTGAAAACTGTGAAAGCAGACAATGTATTCTAGATTCAGGCCCTTGGTTTTGGGATAAATCAGGCCTATTCATGAGGCCATGGGACCCATCATTCGATCCCTCAACAACAGTCATAACATCAGCACCAGTTTGGGTGAGATTGCCAAACCTACCCTTACATCTTTGGAATTTCTCTTCGCTAGAAGCCATTGGAAATGCAATTGGGAAATTTTATTGTAGGTGCCCAGAAACATAGGAATATGCCAGAACCACCTATGCACGCATCTGTGTGGAAATGGACTTCAGCGCCGGATTCCCAGCTGAAATACACTTAACAAGTAAAGACTATGTGTGGAACCAGAAACTCGATTATGAAAGTGTCCTCTTCAGATGTCGATCCTGCTTTGAGACAAGCCACCTAGCCAAAAATTGCCCAAAAGACTCCCAAAAAAATTATGCTAGAAAAAATCACCACAGATCTACATGGTGGGAAGGAGCACAAAAAGAACACTACACTGTCATCCAAGAAGAATACTCTCGAGAAAACTCTGAATTACAAGAAATCGGGCAAGATAGAAACAACTCTCAAGACAAGCAGGGGGAAACCCCTGCCCAACAACAAAAAAGTGAACTCAACAACCCCTCAAGCATCGACAATTATGAGGTTTCGAATAACGCGCAAAATAAATCTTCATTTAACAGCAAAGCAGATCTCCTAGACCAAACTTCTTCTCCGACTATCTCCAAAAGGACGAACACAATAGATTGCGAAGCTAAGACACCAATGTCCCAAGAACCAGAAGAGATGAAGGAGATGCAAGATAAAGAAAGTTGGAAGACCGTAGAGAAGAAAAAGAAAGCTACATCACCAATCTCACCAAGAAAGACGAGGAGCCAGACAATTAGAAATTAAGAAATTATAGGTCCGATAGACCAATTTGGTCTCAGTGGATGTTAACCACCACCACCACCACCACCATCATCATAATACCATTTTCAATTTCGGGTTTGGGGAGTGCTTCAAAAAATAAATTTCAATTATTGAATTGAGACTTCTGTGATCCATATCAATTGTTTGAGGAATCTTCGACGAAAATCACATAGAAAAACTTTTGTCGACACGTTTCGAACCAGCCAGTGTGGTTCATCGTCATGACAAGTTGAATGAGCAGATCTCACTAAGCACATTAAATAGATATGGCAGAGAATCCCATGACTTAACGGTTAACAACCAACAGCTAGAATTGACTGGATAATGGCTAGATTGACTCAGATAAAAGGTCAATTAATATTAATATATATATAATTTTTTTATTCATTTTATTATTTTAATTAATTTTAAAAAGAAAATTTTTATTGGTTATTAATATTAAAATTAAAATGTAAGGGACAATGTTAGAATTAATATATAAATGATGTAAATATATTAATGAATATAGATTAAAAGTTTATGTAAAATAAATTAATTTCGAAAATATTAATTAGTAATAAATAAAAGATGGAGTAATAGTTAATTATATTATAGTATTATAATATTAAAATTAAAATAGTATATTAGCTTTGAATTATAAAATAGATTAATTTTAAATTTAATTTATGTAAATTAAAAATAAAATTAATAAACAAAGAGTTTAGTTAAAAATATTTGTTAGTAATAAATAGAAATGGAATAATATAGTTAATTATAGTTAATTATATTATATTACTATAATATAATTAACTATTACTCCATTTTTTATTTATTACTAATTAATATTTTCCAAATTAATTTATTTTACATAAACTTTTAATTTATATTCATTAATATATTTACATCATTTATACATTAATTCTAACATTGTCCCTTACATTTTAATTTTAATATTAATAACCAATAAACATTTTCTTTTTAAAATTAATTAAAATAATAAAATGAATAAAAAATTTATATATATTAATATTAATTGACCCTTTATTTGAGTCAATCTAGCCGTTATCCAGTCAATTCTAGCGGTTGGTTGTTAACCGTTAAGTCATGGGATTCTCTGCCCTATCTATTTAATGTGCTTAGTAAGATCTGCTCATTCAACTTGTCCCAACGATGAATCACAGTGGCTGGTTAGAAACGCGTTGACAAAAGTTTTTCTATGTGATTTTCGCCGAAAATTCCTCAAACAATAAATTTCAACTTCATATGAGGCATGTATTAAATATTAAAAATTATGGAGACTAATTTTATTTTTATAATTATTTAATTTCTAATACATTTTTGTTTTTAAATTAAAAACACATTTCTAGCTTCTATTTAAAAATGTATTTTTTTTTCTATTCAACTACAATGTTTTTATAAGTTTGAACTAATTAAAAATTTATATTTTTTAAATATTTTTTTTTTATTTAACTATAATATTTTCATAATTATTTAATTTTACAAAATAATATAATAAAATAAAAATCTAACATATTTTTAAAAATCATTTATAGTTAAATGTTTTTGGAAATTGATTTTTAAGGAATTAATAAGATATTATTATTGTGGTTGGATATAGATTCTTCGCCACCACAACACAATTAACAAAATATCTCATTTACCAATCAATAAAACACATTTTAATTTTACTTATTAAAAACATAAAAAGAATTAGATATAATTTTAATATTAACTTATCATGCATCATGTGCCAACAACTTCAATAATAACCATTCAATCTTTGCAACATTCCCATAAGGAGTTGCCCAGAAAGTTATGGAAATTCCAGTGATATTTAAAGAAAATATGGTAAAGATTTTTGTAAATTCAAGTTATAGTGGTTAAACTTCAAAATTTTAGATGTCCTAAATGTTTTTGAGGGTTCTGAATCCTATTTCCACCATCAAAAAACGATTAAACACTCTCTCTACAATTTTTTTTGAAATTTTTCCCCGGATTCCCACCACTTTTAACTGCCAAGCCAATTCCTCCGGCTCTCGTTAAACGACTCCTTTTCACAATAAATATCCACTATGCGTTTTCATTCCCGCGCTTCTCGCGGCAAAATGTCATACCCACGGATGCCATGCGCGGCCTCGTGTGACCACTCCTAACCCTGTATCCCTCATCTGAACTATTGTAACCTCTGTTCTGCCCAAAGCATGGGCAACGAAAGGTTCAAAACTGCGGCCCCTTCACCGTCGTCTTGGCCTGATGAATCATCATCAATAGAACACGGGGTCCAATCCCGCCCCTTACAATCTCCACGCAAACCCTGGAGGAAGAAGAGTGCGGCTGCTACATCTCGGCGGACGGTAATTGAGACAGCAGGCATTGATGATGATGAGGAGGTTGTCGGAGAAGAGTCGTCGGAGTACAATCCGAGATCATTTCCCTACCACATAAAGCAGGCTTGCTGGGAAAAAGCCGAGAAAATTAAGGGCAGGGACCCTGACAGATGGCGCCGTGACCCCCTCGGCAACGTTGTCTTTCGCAAGCTCGTTGGCTGCTCTGGTTGCCTATGTCACGACTACGATCACATACATCCTTATTCCAAGGTAAATTAAATATACATTTCCATCATTTCACGAACCTTAATCCGGAAATACAGTTTTATCGTCAGTTTCCAATAAATTTATTTAATGGCTCCAGGGCGGAAAGAGTACCGTGGAAAATTGCCAAGTTCTGCAGGTAATCTCATTCTTCAAGGCCTTTTTAAATTTCCCTGTATTTTATTTAAGTTTTTATTTATTTACGAGATATTGCAATTTTGACGTTTTCGGGTAGAAATAAGCCTCTGTGACATTGCTTCAGGTTATTACAACCCTAGTCTCTCCAACGTTTTTTTAATCAATCATATTCTAACATAATTTTGAGCTTTCTTTACATGACAATATGCAGGAAACCCCAGGCCCTTCGCTAGCAAGAAATGGAATATATTTTAACTTTCCTTGCACAAGCTTAGTGCCATAAATTTCAAACCTCAGGTCGACTTCTCATGTGGTATTGAACCTGGAGAACATTCGCACGCTTATGTTGGCTCGTTGCCATTGGGTTCTAATAATTAATATCGCACAACCTCTGAATGGAAAAAGTGTGCCCAAGGCAGTGTTCTTTATGAGGCTAGAACCGAATGAATTTCAGAGCTTATATCTCTATCCATCTTAAAAATCCTCGAGAAAAACGCACACATAAAAGATTTCTAAATCTACTTTCCAACAAAAAAATAATACCCAACCGGACGCTCCAACTAAGATATGCCCTGTAGAAAAGAAGGTACCTGAATAAACAATGTTTTCAGGCCGTTACGGAAAGACAACGTTAAGCAACTATATTTCCCTGACATTGCTTAAAAAATTACGAGTGACCACTTATTGGAAGCATCTTTGGTTTACATTCTAACAAAAATAACACCTTTATCTGACTTTACAGTGGAAAGTTATGACCTCTCCAACATAAAGACTTTTTTTTCCCTTTATTCAAAAACCTGTTATGAAACTACATGTCTTGTGCCTTGATGCAAATCTACAGACTGCTATTGCAAACACAAATTTGACTGAAATAGGAATAGGAAATATGATAGGAATGAAAAAACAAATGACAGAAGATTGGGGGCACCAGCTCATCTAGGAATGGATTGAATGAGCAAATCCAAAGGATCAATGGAGGAAGGTTTCTCCAAGTGACTGCATTGAGAGAAATGAAACATTTCATTGATAGATAAGCTTGATACAAAGAGGGGGAAGACCTCAATTTATATAAAAGGAGCAAAGCCCTAGCTCGTGGTCCAAGGTATCTTTAGATTTTATGTGGCAAGTAGACTCTTACTTAATTTAAAAAATTAGAAACTGTAGTATGCTAAGGCAATTTTGTACTTAGGGTTTCTTACGTAATTAGGGTTTTCTGCAATTTTTTTTTTTCTGCTCAGAAAATAACACAAGCTGTTCCAATATAGATATACCTTCAATAATCGACACTATACTTTCAACAGTACAGTGATCTGCACAATGTAAAGCTGTAGTTGAATTGCTTAACAACTCAATAGTATTCATGTAGCCCAAGTTCAACCATCCAGTACAAATCCAACAGTGCCAAAACAATTCCAAATAAATCTAATCTAATTCTGAACAAAGCTAGTTTACTGAACACCTTATCCCATCAACTGATCTGAATTATGCTGTATTGCTGGTGCGGTTCTAGTCATAGTAATGCTTGTCTAGCTTCATAAACTCTTCCTGCTACAAAAACTATTCGTAATGCTACTGAAGCTCAATGATGGCATGCGAGCTACCTCACGAAGATAGCGAGAAACTTTTCCAAATCTGTCTCAAGATTTCTGCTCAAGGTCGCATGACTCTGAATCCACGACTGCCTCAGGATGTTGTTTGTTTTTCAGCACAAATTTAGGAATGTGACTGCGGTCTCCCTATCCTCCCGCAATTACAATCACGTTAATCCTCGACAGTCACATGAATACTTGTTTCATCTTTTCTGCTGTTATATGAATTCTTCCGCCGCCACACCTGTGACAAGATCCACTACATCACACTTCTGAATGCTAGTTTGAGCAGATAGTTACGATGGTAATTTGATATCCCTTCCATGGCTAGCCGCGACCTTCACTACACTTTTAACCAAATTAACTTGAACTACGTGAATATCTCGTGTGTCTTGCTTACTCAATTTCCTGCCTTTGATCAATCCCACAGTCATGAAACTATCTTCTCAGAAAATTTGTCTATTTGCTACAGGATTTGCAACTTTGGCTAGACCTTGGATTTGCTACAAGAGCCACGTGCATCTACTACAAGGCTCAAAGTTGCTATAGGAACCCGTGAACTATCTCAGGGGTTATCCACGATTTTCAGGGGGCTTGGATCACCTTCTGAACTACTTCAGGAAACCCTACGTTTGTCAGAAAACTTCTCCAGGAACTTTAGACTGCTTCAGAATGGTGGTAATCTCTAGGTTGCTCTTGAGTTGATTGCTTTGACCTTCGCTGAGTTTCAGGATACTCGCTTGCAACTCATGTGGCTTTAGATTGGGATTGTTCCAACTCGTTTGACTTCAGGGGAGGACTCAAATTATCTTTTGTTGCCTCAGAAAGAATGCGTTTGATTTTAAGATCTTCTACAGACCAGAACTTCTTCACAATCCTGTGCCAGAACAGAGTAGAAAAATAGGAAAATAATGAGATACGTTGATCAACTAGGGTTGAATCTTTCACAACTGAAATTGATAGGAGAAAAGGATTCTTAAAATCCTCAGAGCTTTAGGCTCAAAGAAAACAAAGACAAATGATCCAATCCAATGATGCCCCAAATGAATTGAAGCCTCTTGTATTTACAAATTTCCTTGAGGGGATTCTTTCCTTAATTAATTGAGTAAAATTCACTCCAAACCCTAACATTGATTTTCTCTACCCAGCTGCCCCAAAAACTTGCCCAAACATTGGGTATTTTGGGGTTTCCCCCCATATCAATGACTATAGCCTATGGGGTTCAATAGGCTACTTGGTCTCGTAGACAGTTAATTTCTCGGGAACTTTACAGAAACACTCTAATGACATATTCCAAGTTCTTATTAACACAAATTGCTTTTACAAAGATTGGAGTATTATAAAGACCTATAGGCTATGACTAAAACAATATTGCCCAATCTTGAGCTTACATATAAAATTGACATTATACAGAGATTGTTATGTTTAGATACACAACAAGATCCCTTGGGGCTACATATTTCATCCATTTTCAGGTGGTCCACGAGCATTGTTGGCCTCTTTTGAAGCTCTTCATTAAAGGAGATAAGTTGCAAGTGCTAACTCTCTTGATTTAGCTTATCTTTAATTGCCTCTGTCACTTATATTGGATTAAGGTGATGATAATTTCAAGCCCTTGGTGACTAATGTCATTATGATCTCAATCAAACAAGTAGATTATTGAATTTAATTACTTCGGAAATCAAATTTTAGACCACAGCATCAATCACACGATAGCTAGAAATTAAACAAGAAAAATATAAAATTAATTTCAAATATATATGTAATTACTCATTTGAATAAACTTTTCATTCCTTTGAAAAACTTACAAGGAAACCTCAAAATGTTGTCCAAAAACCAATAATGCACAGATACCAAAAAAAACATCTTGAATTGAGCTTGTGCAGCTTGCATGAGAAAGTATAGACAGTTAGGAAAAATAACTAGAAATAATAGAAAATTGTTGTACGACGAGATAAGCTGTCTGTACATAATTGTTTTGTACCTTGTATCCAACTGCTTGGTGCTTGTATTGATGGTCAACTATTGCCCAAATTTGCCTCTGTGTGAATCCCTGTGCTTGCTCTCTCTCTCTCTTGCTTGCCCAATTGTTCATGTGTGTTAAAAGCCTCTACCTTGCCCTACTTTATTATCTTAGTGGACAATCTATTTTTAAGATTACTCTTAGTCTATGTCATGCATGAGATACAATTGCATACTCAACTACATGTTAAAAATAATGAGGGTACCAAGGAGGTGTTTCCTAGTGCATTAGTCTTTTTTCCTAGGAAGACACTTTAATTACCTTTTTGGCATGTGATTTTATGGGTTATATTAAAGTCATGGTGAAAAAGTCACTTTATGTGGTACATGTACTAGGTACTTTATATTAATGTCACTTTGTCTTAAAGTGACTTTATGAGAAAAAGTACTAAAGTACCTTTTAATATTAAAGTTACTTTCTATTTTTAAGTTAATTTTATGAGGAGAAAAAGGTACAAGGTACAAAACATTAAAGTGACTAGGGAGTTCATTAAATGAGGGGGACCACATGAGAGAGGGGGTCAAGTGAGGGAAATGATCTCCACCCTTGATCTCATGGGCTGAGATATAATCTCAGCCCTTGATCAATAGGGTTAGGGTTCTCCTATCTAATGAGAAACAAAAAGGGAGAAAAGGCAAGAGATCTCTCTCATTCTTCATGTGCATTTGGAGGATAGAGAATAGTTGATGGAGAAGGGTTTCCATGGCTGGGAACACCATTGCTACAACAGGCTTGAGTTCCAAAGTGGTTGAGTTCAAGCTCAAGGAAGGCGGCACAAAATTCTAGGAGATAGCCAGAGTTTCTCTGCACAAATTTCAATGTAGTAATAGAGATTAGGTTGGAGGAATTTCGTGGCAAAGGCTGAGGGAAAGGTTGCATGCATTTCCATGCAGCAGTTTGCTCAATTTTCGTGGTCACTCCTGTAGCAGCCAATGAGAAATTCGGGTTAGTGGCAGAGAGATAGGTAGCACAAAAATCAAGGATCTGATAGTTGGCATGTCAACGCAGGTTTTTAGTATATATGTGCATCAAATGGAGGTTGATTGACACACATTTCTAGGTAGTCAAAGTCTTTGTTAAAGCGCAAATTTCTAGGGAGAGAATAACAACCAAAGGTCCGAGTTTCCAGTCTTTGAAAGCTAAACAAAGGTCAGATAAAAGAGCATAGTCTGTGGTTTAGAAAACAAGGAGAAAGTGGACTGAATGAGGCAGTCTTCCCAAGGGAGAGATAAGTACACCTTGTTGTTATTATCTCTGTAATAATTTCCTAAGAAGCTAATATATTCCTCTCTTTAGAACTGGTTTTCCCTGTTGTAGGGTTTTTCTAGGGTAATTTGTTATTATCTCTGTAATAATTTCCTGAGAAGCTAATATATTCCTCTCCTTAGAATTGAATTTCCCCATTGTAGGGTTTTTCTAGGGTCATTTGTTGACCCAAACTCATTGTATAAGAAGTGTGTGAAAATTTGTGTATGCTTGTGTTTATTTCTCTTATTAGCTGGAAAGATAAATGTAGTAGAGTAGTCCTAAATGTTTCAAAATAATTAGTATTAAAAATTTACATATCAGTTAACTCTTTGGGGCAGTGGGCATTAAACATTATGCTAAAACCTTGAAACTGGGAGGGTTACAAATTTGCAAAAAATTCTACATGGTATCATAGCCTATGAACTTATAGTGAAGTTTTTAGCGGAGAAGAAAACCATCAATAAGCGCTTCTGCTAAAATTGGGAACAATGAACCTAAACTACCTTCAAACACCTAGAGTCTGTTTGTTGAGAGGGAGGTAGATTTGGGGATTTTTAGATTTGAGATTTAGTGTTGGTTGTGAGGGTCATGGCGATTGGTTTGAGGGTGGAGGATAGATTGAGTGGGGTTGATAATTTTGGGCCTTGGAAGGAGAGGATGACGCCACTGTTTAAAGAAGTTGAAGTGTGGGACATAGTGGAGAGTCCTGTGCAACCTCCAACTGATCCAACTCAGTTGGTGGACTTCAACAAGAAGAATGTGAAAGGAAGGAGAATCATTCTTGATGCCATCAAAGACCACATTTTCCCTCATGTGACAGGGTTGAAGTTTGCCTATGAGACATGGGATCCCCTTGTGACACTTCACTAGAGCTCTAATGAGAATAGGAAGATGGTGTTGAGGCAAAAGTTGAAAACACCAAGATGACCAAGACTGACATTGTGACCTCATACCTCACCAAGATCATACAGGTGAGAGATAATTAGTTGCAGTGGAAGAGGTTATCCCCAAGGACTTGTTGGTCAGGATGACACTAGATGATTTCACCAAGCAGTGGGATGGATTCATATATGGCATTATGGCCAGAGAGCATTTTTCCAGACTAGAGGAGGATGTGGGATGATTTCAACCGAGAGGAGTGCCAAGAGTGGAAGCCAACATGGTGGGGTAGATGATGAGGAGAATGTTGCCCTTGCAGCTAAGGGCAAGCAAAAAACCAAGAAGGGGTCTTTTCGTGGAGCCATGCGACAGAAGGGTGTTGGAAAATGGATAATGGCAACTTATTATACTTATTTTCCTTAACCTTAATATTTGCTTGTGAACTTATTAACCTTCTTGTGTTCTTTTAGTGAGATCTTTCATCAAACAAATATCAAGAACATAAACTGCAACAATAGAGGACACAAATATTAGACTCTCATCCAGGGCAAAACCCCCCCAAGGGGAAAACCCGAAAGCTCTTCTCTTGTTAAAATCTGCTTCAAATGAGATACAAAGACCCAAACCCTAGACCAGTCCTTCTCCTAGTACCAACTCAACCCTTCCTCAAGTCCTTCCTTGATTCTACAACAACCAACTTTGATACTACAACTTCAACTTGCCAGCTTCAATACTGCAACTCGTCTTGCAACTTCGACCTTGCAATGTTGGCCTTGCAGCTTCTTTGGAAACCCGAATCCAAACTCCTCTTGAGACCTTCCTAGAGCAAGATCGCTCTCTCAAGGTCAACGAGGTCAATATAGGGTTTTCTCCTTTCCAGCTACAAGATTTTGCACTTTGTCCTATTGCAACTTAGGCCTACAACTTCAACTTCTTTCTGCAACCCAAAAACCCTAGAATTTTGCATTTGTGAGGGAGATAGAGCCCAAACCAAGAAAAAATCGTCCTTTCTCCTCCTCATTGATCTTCACTCTCCTTTTTATGCTCTTCCCAGCTATAGATCGAGCTCTGCCTTGTAGATCAAACTTGTTGAGTGAGTGAGTCCAAATTAGGTCGAACTACTTCCTTTTATAGCCTTCTCAAGGGGTCGAAGTCCCTCCTTTAGGCCGGCTTGATGTTCCTAGGGCCGACTTATACTTTGGAGCTTCCAGGACTTTCTAGACTAAAAAATAATTCTTTTTACAAATATGTTTTTGCCCGAAAGGGTCTTATAAACATGTTGTTGACTCCTTTGACTCAAGATAATAAATCCTAAGGCCTAACAAACCCTATAAGCACGAAGAACATGGTTTTACCTAGAAGACCATCAATAAAGAGCATGAAACCCACGCTTTAATAATAATAACTTTTCCTTTTTTTCTCTTGTTTGTTACATCAAATACATATTAGAATGAGTACAACAATTATGAAGATCGAAACTAGTTACATTCTAAACAAAGGGGAAGCAAAAGGCCAAGGAGAAGGACATGAGCAAAGTGAAATGCTTTGCTTGTCGGAAGTTGGGTCACTATGCTGTTCAGTATTCCAACAAGAAAAATAAGAAGAAGGGCATAGCAAATTCGACAGAGGTGGATGGGTTTGCCTCCAGATTTGACATGAAGTTTGCCTTAGTGGTGAGCCTTGCCACTAGTGTCACATCTTCCGGTGTGTGGTTTGTAGATAGTGGATCTTCCTGCCATATGACTAGAGTGAGAGAGCACTTCACGAGTCTCACAAAGGATGATATTGACTTGGAGGTTGTGCTTGGAGATAACTCTGATGTTAGAGCAACAGTAGTGGGGACAACATCCTTTTAGAGGGAGTCATCACCTCCTATGAAAGTGACAGATGTTCTTTATGTTCTAGGGTTGAAGAAGAACTTGATTTCAGTCTCCAATATTGAGGACAGGGGATAAGAGATGGTGTTTTGAGGAGTACAAGTGCTCATATATCTCAGGGATCCAGTATTGAGTTTGCTAGAGTGATTGGAGTCGGTAGTGGGAGACTCTACAATTTTATGTTTCAGCCTACTAGAGCCTTAGTGGCGCAAACCAACAATAGTGAGTTGTGTGAGATATGGCATAGGAGGATGGCCCATTTGCACCATGGAGCATTCAGGGTGCTGAGGGAGATGGTTACAGGCTAACCTGAGTTTAATACCATGCATCATGATGTTTGTATGGGGTGTGCTTTGGGAAAGTACACCAAGATATCTTTCCAAGTAGTGACAACAAAGTAGCATGTATCCTAGACTTTGTACACTCTGATGTGTGTGGTCCTATGTTCCATGTATCGTTGAGTGGACATGAGTGCTATGTGACCTTCATTGATGACTACTCTAGGAAGACTTGCATTTTCTTTCTAAAGACCAAGGATTAGGTCTTCAAGAGGTTCCAAGAGTTTAAGGCTCTCGTGGAGAATCAAATGGGGAAGAAGATCAAGGTATTGAGATTAGACAATGGGGGCAAGTGTACCTCCAAAGGAGATGAAGAAGTTTCGTAGGAGTGTTGGCATCAGGAGGGAGTACATAGTACCTTATAACCCCCAATAGAATGGGGTGGTGGAGAGGAAGAATAGGGCCATAGTGGCTGCAGTTAGAGCTATGTTGCATGGTCAAAGGCTACCTTTCTTTTTATGGGCCGAGGCGTGTAACACTATAGTGTATCTGTAGAATAAGAGTTGACATAGAGTCTTGGGGAGTAAGACTTCTTAGGAGGCTTATCTGGGAAGAAGCCTAAGATTGGGCACATTAGGATTTTTGGGTGCCTTACATATTCACATGTCCCTGAGGAGAAGAGGAAGCTGGAACCCACTGTAAAGATGTATCTTTGTAGGTTACATTGAGACCAACAAGGCCTACCATATATACATTCTTGCACAGAGGAAAGTTGTCCTCAGGCTGAATGTGAGATTTGAGGAGGAGAGGGCCTTGAGGAGGTCTCAGGAAGTTGATCAGGTAGAGCAGCAAGTTCCTTAGCAGGGGGCCACACGACAAGTTCCAAGATCTTCAAGTGGTACACTAGGATCAAGAGGCTCACCTACTTATGGGTTGATGGGCTCATAAAGTCAAGGATCACCAGGCACAAGATCTCAGAGTATAGGATTACTATAGACCACAAGAGGGGCTTCCCCATCAGGAGTAGAGGCTCCATTGGAGGATTTTCCCATACTAGTTGAGGAGGCTACCATAGGGAAGAGGAAGCCAAAATGGCTTCTTGAGACCTTGAAGGCAGTGGGGAAACCTCAGTGGTCAGTGAGGGAGAACAGACCATCAGAGAGGTTGGGTGGCTATGTGGCAGATGTTGTGGAGATTGGGCCATGTAGCTATGAGGAGGCTGCTAGTCAGTAGATGTGGAGGGATGCCGTGGTGGAGCAGTATGCCTCCATCATGAAGAATGATGTGTGGGAGATAGTGCTGAGACCTGAGAGGAAGTTAATGGTGACTTCTATGTGGCTCTATAAGATCAAACATGTTGCAAATGGCAACCTGGAGAAGTTCAAAGCTCTTTTTGTAGTGTGGGGGTTCTCACAGGTAGAGGGAGTTGACTTTGAGGAGACCTTCACACTAGGTGTTGTTATACCTCTATTAGAGTAGTGATACCTATATCAGCTAAGATGGGTTGGAGGATTCACCAGATGGATGTGAAAACTCCCTTTCTCAATGGGGTCAT
The DNA here is from genome assembly GCA_031772625.1 of Pinus tabuliformis. NCBI lineage: Eukaryota > Viridiplantae > Streptophyta > Pinopsida > Pinales > Pinaceae > Pinus > Pinus tabuliformis. The sequence goes on along the minus strand of CM062814.1, from coordinate 429,940,769 downwards.
ATAGGAGGAGGTGTACATTGAGTAGCCACAGGGCCTTGAGGTGCATGGGAGAGAGTCTCATGTGTGTAGCTTTAAGAAATCCTTATATGGACTGAAGCAGGGGTTGAGAGCATGGTATGAGAGGATTGATGATTGAGGCCTACTTGCAGCATATGGGTTTTCAGAAGAGTGATGCATATGCGAACCTATACTTCATTATTTTATGGTGACGATCCACTCATTTTGGTTTTGTATGTGGATGACTTGTTTATTACAGGGGAGGATAGAATCATCCAACATTGCAAGAGGGACCTAGCCTTGGAATTTACATGACTGATATGGGATTGATGCATTACTTTTTGGGGTTGGAGGTTTGGTAGGATGTTAAAATTGGCAACTAGGGCCAAATTCCACTTTGGATAACTCATTTGATGGAGATGATTATTGCATTAAATTCCTCTTTTCGAGAGGACCAAAATCGACCTAAAGATCATCAAATTTGGATAAGGTAAAATATGTTTTTGAGGTCAAGCCCACGTGTGCAAATTGTCAAGGTCGGCCACATTATCATGTAGGCTCATGAAGCCCAATGGATGTGTCACTTGAGCCCCAACGACTTGTATACATATAAGAGACCTCAAACCTCATTTGGCATTATCTCATCACACACATTCTTCTTTCTCCTTCTCTGATTGGTTCGTACAACTTATTGGGCATATATATTCTCTCACACATGTGGCAAGAAGGACGAATTTAAGGATAGATTATAGGGCCAAAATTTTAGAATTATGTTGTAGGTTTGACTAGTGTTGACCAGGCGCTTTGACCATCAGTTTGACTGCGATTTTTGGGTCAGAATTTCGTTTTTGGAAGGTTGCATTGATTGGCACAGTAACCGAGGTATTCTGGGCACATTGACCAGAGCTAACTGTAGAGCTAACTGCAGAGTTGACCGCAGACTTGAAGTGCAAAATTTGACCAAGTTTGACTGCCGATTTAGTGACTGTTTTGGGTTGATTTTGACCACTTTAGAAGGTCGAGTTTGACTGCCTTTGAGCGAACTCCAAAGAGGGCTGTTTGCTATTGCGTTGACCATCGTTGACTTTCTGGTTAGGGCGAAATTTGATTGTTGTTGACTACAATTTGACAGGGTTGTTTTGACTTTGATTTGGCAAGTCAATTTTGACTTTTGTACTCTTTCTCTCTCTCTGTTGAGCATTTGATATAATATAAGATTTGATCAAAGGGTTTTCCCCATCCTGGGGTTTTTCCTTGGCATTCGCCAAATCTGGTGTTCTCTTGTCTTGGCTTGTCTTCTGCATTTTATTGTTCATGTTCTATTTACAATTACTATCAATGTGATTTATGGTTAATGTGATTGCTATTTGAAACTAAATTGGAAATTGTCATTGGGCTGTTAAAAGGACATTGAAGTAATTGTGCTAAGCATAAAACATACCATTGTTAACTAAAATCAACATGGTTTCAAAGCACAGGTGAAGACAAAGCCCAAGCAAGAGAGAGAAAAGCAATCACTAGGAGATATCTATTGGACAAGTTTCAATGGCTTCTACATCTTACTTCAAGTTTGAGGACAAGCTCAATGACAAATCTGACTATCATGCATAAAAGATGACTTTGGACCTGACTTTGGAGGAGCATGAAGTATTAGACTATGTGCAGGGAAAAGTGGTGGAGCCTCCTTCAAATGCACTGACTGCTACTAAGACAAAGTATATATAATTTGAGGTCAAAGCAAAGAAAATTTTGATTGACTCTATTCAAAAGCATTTGGTTTCCTATATCTTTGATTTGGGAACTTCTAAGGAGATGTATGATAAGTTGGTTGGGATGTTTAAAGTGAAAAATGCAAATCAAATCCTCTTTCTCAAGAACAAGTTGAAGGATATTAAGATGGACAAAGGGGAGTCCATCCAATCCTAGTTCATGAGAATAACACAAATCAAGAATGACTTGCCATCTATTGGAGAAGTTATTATTAATTTGTTGAGGAATCTTCGACGAAAATCACATAGAAAAACTTTTGTTGACGCGTTTCGAACCAGCCAGTGTGGTTCATCGTCAGGACAAGTTGAATGAGCAGATCTCATTAAGCACAATAAATAGATAGGGCAGAGAATCCAGCCTTAACGACTAACAACCAACAGCTAGAATTGACTGGAAAACGACTAGCTTGACTTTGATACAGGGTCAAAGAATAAAAATAAAATTTTAATTCATTTTATTATATTAATTAATTAAATACGATTTTTTTTTGGTTTTTGATATTATATTAGAATTAAAATGTAAGGGACAATGTTAGAATTAATGTATAAATCACTGTAAATATATTAATGAATGTGAATGAAATAAATTAAAAATTATGTAAAATGACTCACTTATTAACAGGGAGCTCACTCTCATTGCACTTGGAGGTTTTTCAAGACCTTGGGATGTATTTGTCACCACTATTCTCAACAATGACATGATATCTGTTTCGAGGAATTATTAGTTAGGTGCACTCAAGAGGAGACTAAGATGATGGAAAGAGACCAACCCTCAAATGAAAATGAACCTACTGCTTTCTCCGCTCATGCAAAGAGTAAGAATAACGCTGGTCCAAGGAGACAAGGTCAAGGATCTAAGAAGGGATTCAAAGAAGGAAGAAAAGGAAGGTGCTATAATTGCAACAGGTTCGACCACTATGACACGTCCTTTATGTTGATGATCTCTTTCTGACTGGTGCGAACCCTCTCATCTATCAATGCAAGAGGGAGTTGACTTTCATGTTCGAGATGAAGGACCTAAGATTGATGCATTACTTCCTAGGCCTCGAGGTCTAGCAAAAGCCAGGCGAGATTTTCCTTTCTCAAGGAAAATACATTGTGACGCTGCTAGAGAGATGTGGGATGGTGGATTGCTAGTGTGTGTCTACTTCAATGGAACTCAACTTCAAGAAGCTATGTGGAAGTGTTGTTGGGCCCAAATTGGCAAACCCTTCCGAGTATCAACAACTTGTGGGAGCCCTAATGTTCTTGGTAAACTCTCGACTGGACATATGCTTCATTGTGGATACATTGAGTCAGTGTATGGTTGAGCCTCATCACAGACACTGGATTGCTGCTAAGAATCTGTTGAGATATCTTCGTGGCACAATCAACTATGCGCTGAGATACCTTGTCGGGAATTTGAGGCTACATGGATATTTTGATGTTGATTGGGCTGGCAGTGTGGTGGATCAAAAGAGCACGTCGGGATGTTGCTTTTCATTAGGGTTTGATTCGATTTCTTGGATGAGCAGGAAGCAATAATCGATTGCTTTAAGCACTGTCGGGGTTGAATACATTGCAGCAAGTATGGCTTGTTGTGAAGCTATATGGTTGAGAAAGCTCTTCAGTGCGCTGTTTGAGCACGTACTGGATACCACTATGATCTATTGCGACAACCAAAGTGGGATTTGCCTTTCAAAGAATCCCGTATTCCATGACAGTTCCAACACATTGATATAAGGTACCACTTTATCCGGGATATGGTACAATGTGGAGCAATAAGGCTCCAACACATTAGGACCAATGAGCAGGTTGCAGAAATCCTCAAGAAGTCCTTAGGGAAGGTCAATTCTTAGCCTTCCGAGAGAGACTTGGAGTCGTGGAAGGACCCTCCCATGAGGGTCCCGCTTGAGTTGGACATTGAGCTCTGGGAGCTTCATGGGGCTTGGGGTACTTCTTGGAGCCATGAGCGACCATAGGGTGAGTGGTTCACCTTACCCTATAGGTGCGCTGTGTACAGGGTGAGTGGTTCACCTTTGATACCCCATGATGGTTGACATGTGTGTAGGGTGTGTTGGGAATCACAATTGCCGTTAGACCAAAACCTGTAGGTGTTAGTCAATGATCGCATTGCCATAGATAAGGATCCACGAGAGGCGGTTAGTCCATGGCGTGAAACACACGGGGAGCGTTGGTTTATCCAATGTCCAACAATCTCCCCACCAACGCGAGCGCGTGTGTATCGAACTCGTGACCTACATTTTGATACCACTTGTTGGGAATCACAATTGCCATTAGACCAAAACCCGCAGGTATTAGTCAACGATTGCATCGCCAGAGATAAGGATCCATGAGAGGCGGTTAGTCCATGTTGCGAAACACACCGAGAGCGTTGGTTTATCCAGTGTCCAACAAGGTGAGTAGTTCACCTTTCCCCACAATTGATGACACGTGTGTAGAGTGAGTGGTTCATCTTCCCCTATGATTGATGATATATGCATAGGATGAGTGGTTCACCTTCTCTTGCGGATGCCCCAACATACATCCTACCCATCTAGTCCGAGACTCATGGGAAGTACTTCTCATCTGGCCAATGAGTCGGGAAAAGAGGATAGGAACCATAGCACTATAAACGGATGCATTGTGTATTGTCGTACTCCCTATGTCTAGGATGCATGGTGTTCAACAACTTGATCAAGTCTGATTAGGGTTATACCCCTGGATTGAGTTTTTTTAGTGTAGAGTGGTAAGGTCTTGTGACTCACTCTTGATCAATTCTTCTTCATTATCTATATTAGTGTTCAACAGAGTAGAGAAGAGATGCAAAAATAGTACATGATGACAAGATGGCATGATGATGGATGGATTGGCACGTGGAATTCTCCCTAGTTGAGAGGGAGTGTTAAAATTGACAACTAGGGCCAAATTCCACTTTGGACATGTTAAAATTGGCAACTAAACCCAAACTCCACTTTGGACATCTCATATGATGGAGAAGATATTTTGTGGGATTCCTCTTTCCAAGAGGTGTAGGATTGATCAAAAGATCATCTCATTTTGACTATAAATGGAATTATGAATTTATTTCTTCTATGGACAAATTGTTAAGGTCGGCCAACAATCTAATGTAGGCTCAAAAGTCCAAAAGTCATGTCTCTTCACCCTCAACGTTGCATATAAATAGGAGCATCTACCTCATTTGGACACTCATCATCTCACACATATCTCTCTCTCTCTCCTCATGTGATTGGGTCCTACGAATTTTAGGGCAACCTTCTTCCTCTCCACATGTGTGAAGGTTTGATTGGGGTTTTTCCGATTTCTGCATTGATCGAGTTGCAACCATCTTTGACCAATGTTGACCAGGCAGTTTTTGACTTCCTTTGATTGCGATTTTTGTGGGAATATCTTTGTTTGGGCAGGCCGCATATTTGGGCATAGAAATCGAGATTTTATGGGTTGTTTAACTAGTGTTGATTGCAACAAGTTTGATCGCAGAGTTGACTGTGTGTTGACCAACTTTGACCAAGAATTTCCAGACTGTTTTGGGCTAATTTGGACTGTCCTTGGAGGTTGAGTTGACTGGTTTGACTGAGTTGATTTGGAGAAGATTTCTGCTGGTTTGACCAACGTCGTCTTTTTGGTTAGGGCAACCTGTTCACTGCTGTTTTGCTGCACAGATTTGACTGTGTTTGGGCAAGTGAATTTTGTATATTGTACTCTCTCTACCGAACTTATGAAGAATAATAAGAAGATTTGATCAAAGGGTTTTTCCCACATTGGGGTTTTTCCCTGGCATCTGCCAAATGTTGTGTCCCCTTGTCTTGGTTTGTCTTCTGTTTATTACTTATGTTCTATTTGCATTTACTATCATGCTAATGTGATTGTTAATCTGGAAATTGATATTGGGCTATTAAGAAAAATTGAAGTAAATTGCTCTTAAGCACAAAACATACCATTGTTATCTAAAATTAACATGGCATCAGAGCTGAGGTGAAGACAAAGCCCAAGCAAGAGTGATAAGAGCAATCACTGAGAAAATCAATCGCTGAGATTTGTTGGACAAGGACAAGATTCAATGGTCTCTGCATCTTACTTCAAACTTGATGACAAGCTCAATGATAAGTTTGATTATTATGCATGGAAGATGGCTCTTGATTTGACTTTGGAAGAGTAGGATGTTATGGAATATGTGCAGGGAAAGATGACTGAACCCCCTTCAAATGCACCGGTTGCTACTAAAACAAAGTACAAGAAAGGTGAAGTCAAAGCTAAGAAGACCATTAGGGATTCTATTAATAAGCATTTGGTTGCATACATCACTGATTTGAACACATCTAAGGAGATGTATGACAGGTTGGTTGGCATGTTCAAAGTTAGCAATGCAAACCAAGTCCTCTTTCTCAAAAACAAGTTGAAGGACATAAAGAAGAGAAGAGGTGAAGATATCCAATCCTACTTCATGAGGATTACTGAGATAAAAAATGATCTTCTTTCAATTGGAGAAGTTATTGTTGACAGGGAGCTCACTCTCATTGCCCTTGAGGTCTCCATCATGAATGGCATGTGTTCAACACTACTATCCTCAACAATGACAGGATTCTAGGTTTTGATGAATTGTTGACTAGATGTACTCAAGAAGAGACAAGGGTGATGGATAAAGACATGCCTTCATGTAGAAATTTCTCATTTCCCACCCCGGTTTTCAGTTTCTCCTTATTTCTCCCATATAGTTAAATGCCCTTTCCCATAACCATACATTCAACAAGCTGGAAAAAATAAATATTGCTGAAAACACAAATTCTGGAAATTTTACAGAATGCTGGAAATTGCAGAAATAAAAATCAGCAGTAATAAACAGCCATTAAAACACATTTGAACACTGATATTTTTGGTCAATGTGACCCTGGAAAAACCCCCTACAACTCTTGGGGAAAACCAGTTTGAGAGCTCTTCTTTATTTCTGGAAAATGCCTTTTTACAGTGAGAGAAAATGTTCAGCAAAAATCAACAAATAGACTTTTACAACTTATCTCAGCCTTGCTGAAACACCGCTGCTGTTACACCGCTGCTGTTGCTGTTACACCGAGGCTGTTGCTGTTACACCGCGGCTGTTGCTGTTACACCACGGCTGTTGCTGTTACACCGCTGCTGTTGCTATTACACCGAGGCTGTTGCTGTTACACTGCGGCTGTTGCTGTTACACCGCTGCTGTTGCTGTTACACCGCGGCTGTTGCTGTTACTCCGCTTTCAGCTTTGCTATTACACCGCTTTCAGCTTTGCTGTTACTCCGCTTTCAGCTTCGCTGTTACACCGCTTTCAGCTTTGCTGTTACACCGCTTTCAGCTTTCCAGAAATCTCCCTTGCTCCCTTGCTCTCCTTCTCTCAATCTGCTCATGAAAGAATGAATGATCTTTTTCTCCCTTAACCCAACCCTAAATGACTTTTGGGTGATCCCTAAATCCAATGGCTGAAATAGATTTAGATCAATGGCTGAGATTAAATGCTTATTTAAATCTCACTTTCTATTTTTTAATTCACCCCACTTTAATAAAGACCCACTTAGTCATTTATTTCCAAAGTCACTTTTCCTTTCTAATTTTTCATTGACTTTATAAAAGTCACTTTAAAATTAGACTTAGTAACTTTATCACTTAAAGTCACTTTCAAATTAGATTTAACTTTATAAAAAATTATAAAGTTACTTTAAGAGAAAAATTAAATTCTTTTGGACACTTTTCCCTAGGCCAAAGATCAAAGCCTTAGGGAACCACCTGTCCTCCGGTACCAAATTTCAACACTCCCTCTTACCGAGGAAGGTGTTCCTCACCACACCCATCTTGTCTCTGAAGTAGACATGCTTGCCCCGTGGTAAGGCTTTGGTAAGAATATCTGCAACCTGCTCATCAGTGGAAATATACTCAAGCTTCACAGCTCCCTTCTGAACATAGTCTCTGATGAAATGATATCTGATCCCGATATGCTTTGACTTGTCATGAAATACTGGATTCTCCGTGAGTTTAATGCAACTCTGATTATCACAGTAAATCACTGAAGGTCTCAACGGCTGACCAAATAAGCCAAACATCTTGCGAAGCCAGATGGCCTCACAACTAGCTAGACTGGCTGCCATATACTCTGCTTCCGCTGAACTCAGTGCTACTGACTGCTGCTTCCGGCTGAACCATGACACTACTGCTGAACCCAACCCAAAACAGCACCCTGAAGTGCTCTTCCTATCAGAAGCACAACCTGCCCAATCAGAATCAGTGTATCCTGCCAATCTCACTCCATCTCCCCGCTTGTAGTCTAGACCATAATCCACTGTCCCCTGCAAGTACCGCAAAATGTGTTTTGCAGCCACCCAGTGAACCTTCCTAGGCTCACACATAAACTGACTCATCGTGTTGACTGCAAAACAGATATCTGATCTAGTGTTGACCAAATACATCAAGGAACCAATCAGTTGCCTGTACAATGTGGGATCCACCAACTCGGAATCCGAAGCATGAAGCTTCTTCCAGTTGGTGATCATCGGTGTCGACATGGGTCTACAATCCTCCATGTGGAATCTGCTAAGGATGTCCACAATATACTTCCCCTGCCCCAGGAAGAAATGCCCCTCCTCCTGCCACACCTCCAAACCCAAAAAGTAATGCATCAAGCCGATGTCCTTCATCTCAAACTCTGCCGCAAGATCTCTCTTGCAGTGCTCTATGAGTCTCTCTGCACCTGTAATGATCAAGTCATCCACATACAACACCAGAATGAGAGGCTCCTCACCAATCACAATAAAGTAAAGGTTCGGATCTGCCTCACTCTTTGTGAAACCCATCCGCTGCAAATATGTATCTATCCTGGAGTACCAAGCTCTGGGAGCTTGCTTCAGGCCATAAAGGGCCTTCTTCAGTCTGCACACATGGGACTCCTTCCCATGCACCTCAAAGCCCTGTGGCTGCTCAATGTACACCTCCTCCTGTATGAAGCCATTGAGAAATGCGGTCTTCACATCCATCTGGTGGATCTTTCAACCCATCTCTGCTGCTATCGATATAATGGAGCGTATCGAAGTATATCGAGCCACGGGAGCGAAGGTCTCCTCATAATCAACTCCCTCTACTTGGGAGAACCCTCTAGCCACAAACCTTGCTTTGAATTTCTCAATGTTGCCATCTGCAGCATGCTTTACCTTGTAAAGCCATTTGGAAGCAACCACGGATTTGCCCTCAGGCCTCGGCACCACCTCCCAAACATCATTCTTCATGATAGAAGAATACTCCTCCTGCATGGCCTCTCTCCAGACCTGCTGGCTAGCTGCCTCCTCATAGCTAGAAGGCTCAGAGTCAAGGATGCTGGTAACCATCGCCATATAGCTACAAAACCTCTCAGGTGGTCTACTCTCTCTGACTGGCCTTTTCGGCTCAGCAACAGATGTGGCATCTCTCAAGGTGTCCTGAAGCCACTTGGGCTTCCTCTTCCCTGAGCATGCTTCTCCCATAGGAGAATGAAACTCCTCCTCCTCATCACCATCAGTAGCCTGAACTCCTGACTGTCTGTCTGTTGTCCTCCTGCCTGCACCTGAACCTGTAGAAGTTGAGGTACCGTGTGAACTATCCATCAGTGGACTCCCTAGTGAACTGCTCTGCATGCTACCCGGAGCACCACCCCTCTGGCTCGGCGAGCCACTGCTCACTGATGGACCTGACATCCTCATAGATGTACCTCCAGATCCTCCTGATCCCTGCCCACTGGATCCCTGCGACTGACTCAACTGCTGCTGAGGGTCTGGCTGATCCAGATACTCTAACTCCCGTGACCTCCTAAAGGCCCTGTCCTCCTCGAACTTCACATCCCGTCTGACAACAACTCTCCTCTGTGCAGGAATGTAAATCCGAAAGGCCTTTGAGGTCTCACTGTAGCCCACAAAGATACCCTTCTCTGCGGTGGGCTCTAGTTTGGTCCTCTTCTCCTTGGGTATATAGGAGTATGTAATGCATCCAAAGATATGAAGATGATCAAGATCAGGCTTCTTCCCAGAGAAAGCCTCCTCCGGAGTCATGTGCCCCAAGGCACGATGCGGACTCCTGTTCTGCAAGTAAACAGCTGTGTTGCAGGCCTCTGCCCACAAGAACAATGGCAACCCCTGATCATGTAACATGGCTTTGGCAGCCCCTATGATGGATCTGTTCTTCCTCTTTGCAACCCCGTTCTGCTGGGGGTTGTAAGGAACAGTGAACTCCCTCCTAATGCCTGCCTCCGCACAATAGTCAACAAACTCTCCAAGGGTGTACTCTCCTCCATTGTCTGACCTCAAGGACTTGATCTTCCGACCTGTCTGTGTCTCCACAAGAGCTCTAAACTCCTGAAACCGCTTGAAGACCTCACTCTTGGTCTTCAAGAAATAAATCCAGGTCCTCCTGGAGTGATCATCAATGAATAAAACATAGTACTCATATCCACTCAAGGAAACATGAGACATCCGACCGCTCACATCGGAATGAATCAAATCAAGTATCCCAGTCGCTCTGCTGTCACTGCTGGGAAAAGGGGATTTGGCAAACTTGCCCATAGCATAACCTCTGCAAGTATCAAAGTGATCAGTACTGAAATCTGGCACACCTGTAGTGATCTCCCGCAATGTCCTCAAGGCTCCATGATACATGTGTCCCATCCTGCGGTGCCAAATCTCACACAGCTCAGAACTGCTAGCTCTGCTGTCGGTACTACTGCTCAATGCCAAAAGGGGCTGGAATGCAAACTTGTACACCTTTGCATGGCGTACACCTATCACTCTAGCTAAATCAGCTGGAGTGTCCCTGGGATACATCAACACCTGTCCTTCCCTGAACAGTACCTCATATCCTCTGTCCTCCAAAGCTGAGACGGATATGAGGTTCTTCCTCATCCCTGGCACATAAAGAACCTCTGACACCTTCAAGGGAGGTTTGGACTCCCTCTGAAATGTCACTGTCCCCACCCCGACTGCTCTAACAACTCTGTCATCACCGAGTACTACCTCAATATCAGTGCCACTCTCTGAAAGCTCTGAGAAGTACTCACGGACTCCTGTCATATGACGTGAAGCCCCACTGTCCACATACCAGATACCTGAAGATGCTCCGCTAATCGAGGGAAAAGCATGCTCCCTCTGAACCTGTGTGGCAGGTGATCCTGCACTAGAGGACTCACATGTAGTGAACGCAAACTCCCGGTCAAAACGACCTGCAAAGTCCTCAATCTCTGCTGAAGCTGCCACGTCCTGGTTCTTCCCCTTCTTCTTCTTCTTCTCCGGACACACAACTGCATAGTGTCCCATCTTCTGACAATTCCAACACTTCACCTTGGAATAGTCCTTCTGTGTGTTCCCCTGTTTACCTTTACCTTTGCCTTTGCCCCCACCACCGCTTGTGGAAGCCTGCTTCTTCCCTTTGCCTTTCTTGCCTCCTGCCACCAGTGCTACGTCCTCATCCTGCTCAACTGGCTTGGTTGCCCCAAGCTGTCCTTTCCTGATCTCTGTCTGAATGCAATCATCCCAAAACCTCTCCCATGTGGGAAGGGTCTCTCGTGCACAAACCCCATCAGCAAAGTTCAACCATGAACGGGGGAGGCCATTCACTGCAATCCGCACCAACTCAGTGGGTGGAATGGCCTCTCCAATCGCTGCCAACTCATCTCTCACATTGGTAATCTTTGTGAGATATCCAGCTGCACTATCATTACCCATCTTAATGTTCTTCAGCTTCTCCTTCAGGACCATCTTCCGGTTCTCATTGGTACTTTGGTAGAGATTGGACAATGCTGTCCACATCTCATGGGCATTGCTCTTTCCTCTCACATGAGGAATGCAATGGTCTTTGATTCCGTCTAGAATCAACCTCTTACCCTTGTTGTTCTTTTTATTATAAGCAGCCAACTGAGTAGCATCAATAGGCACAACAACAGGGTTCTGTGCTGTATGCACCATGATATCCCAGACTTCTGCCTTATCAAAGATACTCTGCATTCTCTCCTTCCAAATGCTGTAATTTGTATGCCCATCCAACCTATCCTCCACCCTCAATCCCAATGACATCTTGCTGTCCTAAAACTGAAAAATAGCACTGCTGTAGTAAAGATAAAACTGCTGTTTATAAAAAATCAGCTTGCTGGAATTTTCTGAGTGAAAAATCAGCAGCTGTATTTTTTTCTTTTGCTGTCCCAAACTGCCCTTCAGCACTCAAGCTCTGATACCATGTAGAAATTTCTCATTTCCCATCCCGGTTTTCAGTTTCTCCTTATTTCTCCCATATAGTTAAATGCCCTTTCCCATAACCATACATTCAACAAGCTGGAAAAAATAAATATTGCTGAAAACACAAATTCTGGAAATTTTACAGAATGCTGGAAATTGCAGAAATAAAAATCAGCAGTAATAAACAGCCATTAAAACACATTTGAACACTGATATTTTTGGTCAATGTGACCCTGGAAAAACCCCCTACAACTCTTGGGGAAAACCAGTTTGAGAGCTCTTCCTTATTTCTGGAAAATGCCTTTTTACAGTGAGAGAAAATGTTCAGCAAAAATCAACAAACAGACTTTTACAACTTATCTCAGCCTTGCTGAAACACCGCTGCTGATACTTCGCAGCTGTTGCTGTTACACCGCTGCTGTTGCTGTTACACCGAGGCTGTTGCTGTTACACCGCGGCTGTTGCTGTTACACCGCGGCTGTTGCTATTACACCGTTGCTGTTGCTGTTACACCGCGGCTGTTGCTGTTACACCACGGCTGTTGCTGTTACATCGCTGCTGTTGCTGTTACACCGCGGTTGTTGCTGTTACTCCGCTTTCAGCTTTGCTGTTACACCGCTTTCAGCTTTGCTGTTACTCCGCTTTCAACTTTGCTGTTACACCGCTTTCAGCTTTGCTGTTACTCCGCTTTCAGCTTTGCTGTTACACCGCTTTCAGCTTTGCTGTTACTCCGCTTTCAGCTTTCCAGAAATCTCCCTTGCTCTCTTGCTCTCCTTCTCTCAATCTGCTCATGAAAGAATGAATGATCTTTTCCTCCCTTAACCCAACCCTAAATGACTTTTGGGTGATCCCTAAATCCAATGGCTGAAATAGATTTAGATCAATGGCTGAGATTAAATGCTCATTTAAATCTCACTTTCTATTTTTTAATTCACCCCACTTTAATAAAGACCCACTTAGTCATTTATTTCCAAAGTCACTTTTCCTTTCTAATTTTTCATTGACTTTATAAAAGTCACTTTAAAATTAGACTTAGTAACTTTATCACTTAAAGTCACTTTCAAATTAGATTTAACTTTATAAAAAATTATAAAGTTACTTTAAGAGAAAAATTAAATTCTTTTGGACACTTTTCCCTAGGCCAAAGATCAAAGCCTTAGGGAACCACCTATCCTCCGGTGCCAAATTTCAAATAGGAATGATCCTATTGCATTCTCCACTCATGCTAAAAACAAGAACAATGCAGGTTCAAAGAAGCAATGTCAAGGAAGACCGAGATTAAGACCGAGATTCAAAGATGGAAGAAAGGGAAGATGCTTCATTTGTAACAGCTTTGGCCACTATGCTAGGGAGTGTCCTAATAGAAGGGATACACCTCGGGATGATGACAACAACTACCACACCAATTTCAGGGGCAACAATAATCAAAGGAATGGCAGGTTCAACAAGAAAGGAAAAAGGCATGCCCCCGCTACTCAACATGGAAATGGTCGACCTCCCCAAAGATCAAGAAACTCCAGGTATGATGAATCTAATGTTGTATATAACAAGCAAAAGAATTTTATCTTATATCTGACCTCTCTACTGCTTCCCCTCCAGATACCTTGGGAAATTGGTTGATTAATAGTGGTGCGTCACGACACTTTAATGGGTATAAGGAAGCTCTTTCAAATCTGATAGAAAATGATACAAACTTGGAAATCATTCTTGGAGATAGTGCCACCTATCCCATGAAAGGAGTTGGGAATGTTACTCTTCAATTAAATCAAGGTAGCACCATTCATCTACAAGAAGTGCCATATGTACTTGATCTAACGAAGAACCTGGTATCCATCTCGGCAATGGAAGACAAAGGATTCAAGGTGGCATTGATTGATGGAAAGGTACGTGTTTGGAAAAGAAATTTCAAAGAAGCATTTACTCTTGGATTCAGGGTTGATAGCCTATATCAAGTTGGAGGGAGTCTATTGGGAGATATGTCTTGTGACACATCTTTTCAATCCGAATTATGGCATTGAAGGTTTGCTCATCTACAATATACAACCCTACTCGATGCAAGGAAGATGGTGACAGGTGTGCTCGAATTTGACGTAGAACATGAAGGTGTTTGTCAGGGATGTGCCGAAGGAAAACATACAAGGGTACCATTCCCCTCAAGTGATAGCAAGACTACCAACATTTTGCAATTGGTTCATTCTGATCTATCTGGTATGTTGCCCATGACATCTTTGGGAGGATATCTATATTATGTTATCTTTGTGGATGACTTCTCTCGCAAAACTTGGATTTATTTCTTAAAGAAAAAGGATGAAGTGTTCACTTGGTTCTGTTCTTTCAAAGCTTAGTTCAAAAATCAAACAGAGAAGAAGATCAAAATATTGAGAACCGATAATGGAACCGAATATGAATCAAATGAGTTCAATGACTATTGTAGGGAAATTGGCATTAAGAGGGAGACTACTACCGCATATACTCTTGAGCAAAATGGTGTTGCTAAAAGGAAGAATCGTTCTATTATAGAAGCCACTCGTGTCATGCTTCATGATCAAAGCCTTCCAAAGTTCCTATGGGTAGAAGCTGCCAACACTGCCATGTATGTTCAAAATAGATGCCCTCATCAAGCCTTGGACTCCAAAACTTCTGAAGAAGTTTTCACCGGTAAGAAACCTGATGTTTCTCACTTTAGAATTTTTGGTAGACCCGTGTATTTTCATGTGCCAAAAGAAAAGAGAAGCAAATTGGATGCATCTGGGAAGAAAGGAACATTTGTGGGCTACAATGAAACTTCAAAGGCATATAGAATCTATGTGCCTGGTCAAAGAGAAGTGGAGATAAATCATGATGTCACATTCGATGAAGATGCTGCTCTTGGGAAGATTAGGAACCTTCTTATTCCAAGGAAGAACAAAGAAGCAGATACAGGAAACCAGGGAGAAATGCAGGATGAGCCGATGCCCGATGTTGAAGGAACCAATGGATCCCATTAATCCACCTCCTCATGAGCCCTCCTAAAAAAGGAGAGCCTCATGGCTTCGGGAAACTCTCGAAGATGCCGAAAGACATATTGCACCTAGGGGAACTTTTCGTGAAAGTAAGAAGCCGAATAGGTACCAAGGGTACTTAACTGGCATGAGCACCATTGTTAAAATTGAGCCTTGCACATTCGAAAAAGCTGTGAAGCACCAAGTTTGGAAGGATGCTATGAATGAAGAGTATGAGTCGATTACGAAGAATGATGTCTAAGATGTGGTCCCTAGACCCAAGGACAAATCTGTTGTCACCTCGAAATGGCTCTACAAGATCAAGCATGGAGCTGATGGAAGTGCTGAAAAGTTCAAGGCCAAGTTTGTTGCTCGAGGCTTCTCTCAAAAGGAAGGTGTGGACTGTGATGAAATATTTGCACCTGTTGCCCAATATATCACCATCCGTTCGATTATAGCCCTTGCTGCCTCGCAAGGATGGAATTTACATCAAATGGATGTCAAGACCAGCTTCTTACATGGCTCACTGAAGGAGGAAGTCTATGTTGAACAACCTGATGGGTTCGAAGTTTAAGATCGGGAGACACATGTATGCAAGTGGAAGAAATCCCTCTATGGGTTGAAGCAAGCTCCTCGGGCTTGGTATGAGAGGATCAACAACTATCTGATGAAGCTGGGATTTATAAGAAGTGACGCTGATTCAAACCTTTACTTTAAGGTTGAAAATGATAGACCTCTTATCTTGGTAGTGTTATCACTCCAGGAAACTCTCCTAGGTTGTAGATCGGAGATGCCTGGTAACATATAATTTTCAATATTGTTCTTAGAACTATTGGAATAAATGATGGTTTGGATCAAGCCATATAACCATTTCAACTATGTTTTTACTCAAGACATGCATGAACACCCTCAGCTTACAAGGCTTTAGACCACTAATGCTCAATAGTTTGTAGATTCAATGAATGGATGGAGAATACTGACCATACCGGCAGATGCATACATAAACATAAATAAATGGCTAGTTACAGGCAGCAAAAGAGAATACTAACTGTACCGACAGATGCATATATGACCACATATGACTGGCTAGCTACAGGCAACAAAGAAGCTTGCAAATCTAATTCATCAACGCAGAGATAAGATGACAGTTATCTGGCATTAGACACAAAAGAAACATGAACAACCTGTTCAAGTGCAAGCTTAGAGCAGAAGAGAAAATGGACTTTGAACATAGAACAACAAAAGAAGCTTTGTATTACTAATGAATGAAGATGAGAAGTTTGAGTAGCAAAGTCTCATTAGTCTCCAGAAGTTGAACACTTATTACATTTTGCTTTCAGATATTTATAGCTCTTTACAATCATGCTTGAGCCTTCTAAGGCTTGAGAGGTCTTAATCTATCCCTCTGTCTTGTTTAATTGTTTGATCTCTGACTAGGCAAGCATGGCTCAGAGGTTTCTTCTTCTGACAGAAAAATAACCGCATTTAGATATTTTGGATAGTTTGCTGCACTGTCTGGGAGCTCTCTCATGCCAGAGATGCCCCACAATCATTCTGTTTGTTCTGGCTGTGTCGTGCTGTGGCTCCACGATCACTTTGGGTTGATTCAGCCTCTGCTCTGTGGTGGAATGGCTCTTCGGGCCTATGAAATCCCTTTAAAATGCGGACCAGTGTTGATAATATCGTCGAAATATCGGCGATATTCGTAAATATTGCAATATTTTCGGCGAGCTGAAATATCGCCGAGAAAATATCGCGAGGCGATATTTACGAAATATCGTCGATATTGGTTTTTTTATCAATCATTTTCATTTATGATTGCTGGATAAGGAAGGGGAGAGCTATGTGTTTGCTGCCAAGGAGGGTTTGAGCGTTGCATAGCTATTATCGCCACCAACAACAAAGATTTTGTTGATCTAAGCTTCAAGAACAGTGAGACAATTTCATTTCTTCCATTAACAGGTATGTTCAAATAAACCCCTATGTTAATGAATTTTTTGTTAGTTTTAGGATTGTTCTTGCTTGCTTATTTGCCTACAATCATTTTGCTTGTTTTTTTTTCCATTTGAAAAGTTTTTCATGCCCATGAGCAAATGCAAGGTTTTTAAGTTTTTAACTTTTCAAGTTTTCTCCATATTAGGAGAGCAAACTCCATTTTTTTTGAGTTCATAGCTGCAGAGGCTATTTATTATATATTAGGGGTTCATCTCTATAAAATTTCTTCATCTTAGAAATTAGTTTCTTATTGTGCAATGTGAACAGTGAGGAAGGTTTACTGTTTTCCTATTTCTATGTATGAATTTATGAAATGATGTGCTCAATATTGGATGTTGCGTAATGCCTTCGAAGTGAAACGTATTCCTCCTCTTATTGATAGTGTTGTTTATTCATGTAGCCATGATTATCTACTTGGTGTTTCCCTTACAGATTTCTCTGATATTCGAGAGCAAACTGATTTTTCTTTTAAACTTTCAAATACACCCTCTTATTGTCATTTATGGTTTTTCATTGAATTTTCCATTCACATTGCAAAATTGCAAATAATGTAGCAAAAAAACTGTTTTGTAAAATGATGTGGTAATTACTTATTAAGTTACTAATTCCAATTTTTTTTTGGTGCTTAGGTTTGAGTTAGCCCACTACAAAATACAAATATGCCAAAAGCCTTGGACCCATTTTGGGAGTATGGGAATCCTGATGGTGGGACAAATCGTGCATATCTTACATGCAAATTGTGTGGGACCAGGATGACAGGTGGGGTTACATGACTGAAATACCATCTTGCCAAACTCAGTGGACATGATGTTGGGATTTGTACAGTTTCTAGTCCGGAGCTTATACAAAAGGCTCTTGAGGCAATTGATGAAAAAGACAAAAAGAAGGAAGAGGCAGAAAGAAACAAAGCTGAACGTGCAGGTAGATCTTTCGGGATATCTTCTCCTGATTTTGATGTTGAGGGTAGTGGGAGGGGCTCCACCGCTGGCACATCATTACCTACTACGACTAGTGCGAGGTCATCATTTTTTGTTCCACGAACAGGACCTGGAGCACAACCTGGCATAAAATCGCTTGTTAAAAAAAAGGAGAAGCAAGAAGCAGATAGAGTCATGGGGAGGTGTATTTTCTGGAGCGACTTACCTCTCAGCATCACCAAAACCAATCCATTTTGACAGCCAATGTGTGATGCTATTGCTGTTGTCAGCCCATGGTACAAAAGTGCCACATATGAGGAGTTGCGGGGGCCAATTCTTCAAGCAGAAAAGCGGGACATCAACTCTAGATTGGCGGAGTTGAAAAAGACATGGGAGAGGGCAGTGATTTCAGATAGATAATTGCTAGTTTTATTTGTTATGCTACATATAACTCATGATGATGAGATACTTTTATATATGTGATGTTATTTTGTATTGGTTCTCCACATTTGAGTCCTTGAATGGACAATTATCAGGGATCAGCAGGATTTGGTATCGCCTTTGATGTATCATTTCTATTTGACATCATATATATCAATGCTTTCTTCATATTTATGTGCCAATGTGTTTATTTCATGTTGTTATTGCTTTATATGTTTAAAAATCTGAAAAAAATGAATATATTATGCATTTTTTATGCTTGCCGGTATTTGCCGATATTTTCGCCGATATTGCTGATAAAATATCTTCTGGACCCTCGCTGATATTTTGCCGATACCGATATTTTCAACACTGATGCGGACAATGACTGCTTTCTGTTATGAACAGAAAACACAACAATACTGTAAAAATCCCGCCTTCTCTGTGCATTTTGGACTTCAAAAGTCCTAAAAAATGGTTTATTCACCTATCGGGTCTGCCCTTAGGGTTATCGCAAGTCGCATTTGGCCCGTTCCCTGCATATTTCCTTTGTATTATGAAATACGTAAAACACTGAAAATACAGGGAAAATGGCTTTCCCTGGACTTCAAATATTATATATTTCATTCCCGAACCCTTTCGGGTCCGGGCTTTATCGCATCGGCGCTGCCCAAGGCTCCCTTTATATTTTCGTTATATAACGAAATATATTGAAAATGCACTGAAAATAGCTTTGGCGCGGACCTCAAATATTATGTATTTTTCTTCCTGGGACCCGAAATTATCGCATATCGCAAAAACCGGCTTCCCTTTATATTCCATTAAATAACGAAATATGCGACAAATGCATTGAAAACTGGCTTTCCGCGGACTTGAAATATTTATAAGAGCCTCAAGGATAGATTTCTTGAAGGACTCATTCTTCATTGGTTCAATAAGAGGCATAGGTATTTTTAGCTTCTGAATTTCTGATTGAAAACTGAAAGAAGAAGGGGACTTGTCAAGGCCTTTTACCTCTATGGCTGGAGCTTTGAGGATGATAGGATCAACTGCTGGTTGCTTCTGCTTATTAGCTTGTTGTACTGCAGGGACAACATCTCTTTGAATAGGAGTTTCCTTGGCATTATTCATCTTTGACCTCAGATTATATTTTTGCTGATATTCAGTTTGTAGAACAGCTGCACCGTCCCACTCTTGGCTGATCTGGTCATTGAATAGTGACTTCTCATAGGCAGCTAAGGTCAAAAGGGGGCACGGCCTTTGTCTTCCATACAATGGATCTCATCATCTTCTTCGAACTGCTCTTCTTCCATGACTGCATTTTGAAAAAGGACTTTCACCCTTTGGTCTTCATTGGCATCTTTGTTTCTTTGCAGGATCTGCAAGTGGTCATTTGCCCTTCTGTATGGATTTGGATTCGGAGGAGCAAAGGTATTAGGAACCCTTCCTTTCCTAGAATGCTGCTCAACCTTTAATTTGGAAACTTCAGAGGCTAATGACTCTATCATCTTGGCCATTTTATCGATCTTGGGATCTGAAGATGATGAAGGCTCGCCCCTCTGTCTCCTTTTATCAACATTACCTTTGAGCTTTTCTGTAGCCATGATGTTTGATTCTACTTCCAGGGCTGCATCTTGCATATCAGCGAAAGAAGCACATCGCCTCTCCCTCAACAGTAAACAAAAGTCAGAATCAAAGGCGCTAGCATAGATGAGTCTAGCAGAGGTAGTGGTGGGTTTCACTTCAGCTGGTATCTTGCTGTACATGCGGTTAAATCTCTTATTAAAATCAGACAACAGCTCACCATTTTCCCTTTTTATGTTCCCAAACTCAGTGTGGCAGTAAAGGAGATCCTTCTTATCCCCCCAATGCTTTAGGAATGCATCATCTAAGGCCTCAATATCTGCTATAGATCTTGGGGTCAGTTCCATGAACCATTTTCTAGCCTTTCCATTTAGGCTTTGGACAAAGACTCTCATCCAGACATCATCTTCACTAATGTCCAGGTTATCAACATAGCTATAGAATGATTCAAGGTGTTCTTCAGCGAAAACACCTTTAGTCCCAGTGAACTTAGGCATATACTTCTGATACTCTCCAGTAGGCATGGCATTCAAAGGAGTGGGCAGTATTAGAGGTCCATACCTAGCAGCTATGATTCTTTCCATTTTGGTTGGTGCTTGTGGACCTGCCATAGCTGCGGTGGCTAAAAGAGTACTGGAAGTCTGAATGACAGGGGGCTGAGGAGTGATTGATAAGACTAAAGGAGTATGATGGATAGGAGGTGAGGTTTCCTTTGGGCTTACAACAAAAGGAAAACCTAAAGAATAAGGAGCTTTATGAATCTCCAAGATTTTTTCCTCGTGGCTAGTATTAGAAGCTATACTCTCAACATGTATTTGTTCTATTACAGGCCTTTCTTGAAGAGATATAGGAGATTGTTTAGGTTTACCTGAACCTGATGCTCCTTTCTGCAATACCTTTCTCTCTTTGATGATTTTTTCAGGGTCAGGTACTGGGTCAGCTTGTAGCTTCTGAGGATTTCTCCGAGTATGCCTCACAAACTGAGCCAGAACTATGAAGTGGAGTCGCCAAGAGGTTCGACCTCCAGTAGAGTCACCAGATAGATGATTACAACCAAAAAAGTGCCCAGACTTTGTCTATCATCAAAGCTGGATCGTTTCCCAGGGAAGCTGAGCTTCAGTTTCCTCTCCCTGGCAACAGCGCCAATTATGTTATCACTCCAGGAAACTCTCCTAGGTTGCAGATCGGAGATGCTTGGTAACATATAATCTTCAATATTGTTCTCAGAACTATTGGAATAAATGATGGTTTGGATCAAGCCAGATAACCATTTCAACTATGTTTTTACTCAAGACATGCATGAACACCCTCAGCTTACAAGGCTTTAGACCACTAATGCTCAATAGTTTGTAGATTCAATGAATGGATGGAGAATACTGACCATACCGGCAGATGCATACATAAACATAAATGAATGGCTAGCTACAGGCAGCAAAAGAGAATACTGACTGTATCGGCAAATGCATATATGACCACATATGAATGGCTAGCTACAGGCAACAAAGAAGCTTGCAAATCTAATTCATCAATGCAGAGATAAGATGACAGTTATCTGGCATTAGACACAAAAGAAACATGAACAACCTGTTCAAGTGCAAGCTTAGAGCAGAAGAGAAAATGGACATTGAACATATAACAACAAAAAAAGCTTGTATTGTTAGATTTTAAGCTTCTGTGGAAGTTTTTTGTAGTGTCATGATCCGGATTATCCACAGTTTCTAGTTCATTCTGCCGACGTTTCAAACCCCAAAGGGGGTCCATCATCAGGACAAATCAGATAGAATATGATTGAAAGATTATTGAGAGAAGAGAGCCTTGCGACCTGGATATAAATAAACCAAGAACCCTAATTTTATAAAGGCCGATGCATGATTTCTTATTTTAATAATTATTATTTTATTTATTATTTATTATTTTCCTCTTTATAATAATTTAATAAAATTTTTATAAAATCTTTATAATTTTTTTATTTTATTTATAAAAGTTTTATAAAAACTTTTTAATTGATTATTTAATTATTCATTATTAGTCCAGGTTTAATTATTTTAATCATGAACAAATAAGTTTAATTTATTTTATTAATTTTGTACTTCATTTATTAATTATTTTAGTTTTAATTGATTAATTCTTTTTTATTTTTATTTAATTAATTTAAATTAAATTATTAATTATTTTTAACCTTTAATTAATCAATTATCAATTAATCAATTAATTAATTAATTAATTAACTAATTAATTAATTAATTTATCTAATTTATCTAATTAATTAATTAATTAATTTCTAATTTTTATTTTTATTAATCAAATAAAAATTTAAATTAAATTAAATTAAATTAAATTAATTAAATTAAATTAATTAAATTAATTTGTTTTAATTAATTAATTAAACTTTCGAAATGAAAGACCCCCTTTTTTGATCCTATGCTTCCAAGGGTTCGGAGGGGTTTATTTGTCTGATCAGAGGAAGCCAATTTCCACTGATTTCACTCCCATTGTCCCTGTTGAGGTTCTGAGGAAATTTCATAATTTCAATGGCCTCTCTGATTTTTCTTTTATGATAGTTGTCCTCTCTTGCAATTACCTTGGCGTCTTCCAAACACACATGATGTTTGGTCTTGGACGAGTGCTCTGCAAGGGCTGATGTATGGGATCTTTCATTCTTTATGTCAGCAGCATGCTCTTTAAGTCTTATTTTCAGAGACCGACCTGTTTCTCCAATATAACTCTTGCCACATGAGCAATCGATCTTGTACACTCCCTTGAGTTGTTGACGATCAATGTTATCCTTAACCGACCTCATCATTTGCCTTATCGTTCCACATGTTGTAAATTGAGTGTCTATGTTATTCTTCCTTAAAATTTTTGCAATCTTATCTGTAATCCCTTGGATGAATGGAAGGTAAACTTTCCCATGATTTTCTTTCTTGTCTCTAGGGGGACGCTCAGAGAGGGCCCTATCCTGAGCCCTTCTTATAGCTCTCTTGATACTCCACTCCTTGTATCCAATGTTTTTGAAGACATAGGTTAAGTGTTCAATCTCATCCTTTAGGTGATCAGAGTCAGAAATCCTGAAAGCCCTCACAGCTAGGGTGTTTAAGACGCCAGATTTTTGGGAGGGATGACGGTAAGAGTCAACATGAAGATAGCTATCAGTATGAGTTTTCTTCTTGTAGACCTGGTGTCTTAAAGTACCATCCTCTTTTCTACTGATCAGAACGTCTAGAAAGGGGATCTTACCATTCTCCTCAAGCTCCATAGTAAATTTGATTTTGGAAGATATAGAGTTAAGATGATTGAAGAACTTCTCAAGCTCTGCCTTACCATGAGTCCAATTCAGGTTGGTGTCATCGACAAATCTTTTCCACCATGCTGGCTTCAAGTGGAATGAGTCAAGGGCTTTTCTTTCAAAGTACTCCATGTATAGGTTGGCGACAATAGGTGAGAGCGGGGAACCCATGGCGACTCCAGAAATTTGTTCATAATAGTGATCTTGAAAACTGAAAAAAGTGGACCGCAAACAGATTTCTGCAAGCTTCGCTGTTTCAGGATCGGTGGCCATCTTTATAACATGAACAACTTCATCAAGAGGAATCTTTGTAAACAAAGATACGACATCAAAGCTTACTAGAATATCATCTTTATCCACCCTTTTATTCCTAATAAGCTTTACAAAATCACTTGAGTCTTTTATAAAAGAGTCCGTGTTACCAACCAGAGGTTTTAGGATCTTAGCTACATACTTAGCTAATTCATAGGTAGGGGAACCAATGGTGTTAACAATTGGTCTAAGGGGGACCCCTTCCTTATGGATTTTTGGTAATCCATAGATTCTAGGAATAACCTCATAGGAGGGAATCAACTTCTTTTTTATTTTATCTTCCAGGTTGGTTTCCATGATGGCTTTCTTGACCTGCGTTATCACCTTGGGAATAGGGTTGGAGTTGACTCTTCTATAACTTCCACAACTCAAATGCTCATTCATTTTATGAATGTAATCTTCCATATTTAACACAACGGTGGCTCCACCTTTATCAGCTTTAAGAACAACTATCTTATCATTATTTCGGAGAGATCTAAGAGCCTCTTGCCCCTCTTTATTCAGGTTACTCTTTGGGCGTTTAGACTTCAACATAGCTAGGGAACATTCCTGTCTTAATATCTCCCTGTCGTTTGATGAAAGACCTTGAGTCCCATTCTCAATGTTGCAAATGATGCTTTCAAAAGGAATGTTCTTAGGTGAGACCGCAAATCCCAATCCTTTGCTCAGGATTTTGATTTCTTCAGAGTTGAGCATTATGGATGAGAGATTCACGACTCCCTTACCATGCTTATTTGGAACAATGGGGTTTCCAATAACAAACCTATCATTGTCAGAATTATCACTGGTAACATTATCATTCTTAATAATTCTATAGCTCGTATTAGCTTCAGCGTCAAGATCTTTACTTTCTAAGTTGCTTCCGTTCTTATATATATTATAATCATCCATGATTCTTTTAGCATCCACGTTAATGTTCTTGGTATCCTTAATTTCAACATCCTTACTAACGAATTTTGATGTGATAGCAATGTTATTAGTGCTAGGGCAGCCTTCAATGCGCTTCTTCTCATTGCTGCTGGAATCACCATAAGGGACAGCGTAGGAGACCATGTTCATGTTGTTGTTGCCTGCGTGCTCCACATTGCAGCTGATATCATCCACGATGCTGTTGTTGCTGCTTGCGTGCTCCACAGCGCAGTTGGTATCATCCACAGCGCGGTTGTTGTAGGGAGCAGCGTAGGATGATACCAACTGCGCTGTGGAGCACGCAGGCAGCAACAACAGCATCGTGGATGATATCAGCTGCAATGTGGAGCACGCAGGCAACAACAACATGAACATGGTCTCCTACGCTGTCCCTTATGGTGATTCCAACAGCAATGAGAAGAAGCGCATTGAAGGCTGCCCTAGCACTAATAACATTGCTATCACATCAGAATTCGTTAGTAAGGATGTTGAAATTAAGGATACCAAGAACATTAACGTGGATGCTAAAAGAATCATGGATGATTATAATATATATAAGAACGGAAGCAACTTAGAAGGTAAAGATCTTGATGCTGAAGCTAATACGAGCTATAGAATTATTAAGAATGATAATGCTACCAGTGATAATTCTGACAATGATAGGTTTGTTATTGGGAACCCCATTGTTCCAAATAAGCATGATAAGGGAGTCGTGAATCTCTCATCCATAATGCTCAACTCTGAAGAAATCAAAATCCTGAGCAAAGGATTGGGATTTGCGGTCTCACCTAAGAACATTCCTTTTGAAAGCATCATTTGCAACATTGAGAATGGGACTCAAGGTCTTTCATCAAACGACAGGGAGATATTAAGACAGGAATGTTCCCTAGCTATGTTGAAGTCTAAACGCCCAAAGAGTAACCTGAATAAAGAGGGGCGAGAGGCTCTTAGATCTCTCCGAAATAATGATAAGATAGTTGTTCTTAAAGCTGATAAAGGTGGAGCCACCGTTGTGTTAAATAAGGAAGATTACATTCATAAAATGAATGAGCATTTGAGCTGTGGAAGTTATAGAAGAGTCAACTCCAACCCTATTCCCAAGGTGATAACGCAGGTCAAGAAAGCCATCATGGAAACCAACTTGGAAGATAAAATAAAAAAGAAGCTGATTCCCTCCTGTGAGGTTATTCCTAGAATCTATGGATTACCAAAAATCCATAAGGAAGGGGTCCCCTTTAGACCAATTGTTAACACCATTGGTTCCCCTACCTATGAATTAGCTAAGTATGTAGCTAAGATCCTAAAACCTCTGGTTGGTAACACGGACTCTTTTATAAAAGACTCAAGTGATTTTGTAAAGCTTATTAGGAATAAAAGGGTGGATAAAGATGATATTCTAGTAAGCTTTGATGTCGTATCTTTGTTTACAAAGATTCCTCTTGATGAAGCTGTTCATGTTATAAAGATGGCCACCGATCCTGAAACAACGAAGCTTGCTGAAATATGTTTGCGGTCCACTTTTTTCAGTTTTCAAGATCACTATTATGAACAAATTTCTGGAGTCGCCATGGGTTCCCTGCTCTCACCTATTGTCGCCAACCTATACATGGAGTACTTTGAAAGAAAAGCCCTTGACTCATTCCACTTGAAGCCAGCATGGTGGAAAAGATTTGTCGATGACACCAACCTGAATTGGACTCATGGTAAGGCAGCGCTTGAGAAGTTCTTCAATCATCTTAACTCTATATCTTCCGAAATCAAATTTACTATGGAGCTTGAGGAGAATGGTAAGATCCCCTTTCTAGACGTTCTGATCAGTAGAAAAGAGGATGGTACTTTAGGACACCAGGTCTACAAGAAGAAAACTCATACTGATAGCTATCTTCATGTTGACTCTTACCGTCATCCCTCCCAAAAATCTGGCGTCTTAAACACCCTAGCTGTGAGGGCTTTCAGGATTTCTGACTCTGATCACCTAAAGGATGAGATTGAACACTTAACCTCTGTCTTCAAAAACATTGGATACAAGGAGTGGAGTATCAAGAGGGCTATAAGAAGGGCTCAGGATAGGGCCCTCTCTGAGCGTCCCCTTGAGACAAGAAAGAAAATCATGGGAAATTTTACTTTCCATTCATCCAAGGGATTACAGATAAGATTGCAAAATTTTTAAGGAAGAATAACATAGACACTCAATTTACAACATGTGGAACGATAAGGCAAATGATGAGGTCGGTTAAGGATAACATTGATCGTCAACAACTCAAGGGAGTGTACAAGATCGATTGCCCATGTGGCAAGAGTTATATTGGGGAAACAGGTCGGTCTCTGAAAATAAGACTTAAAGAGCATGCTGCTGACATAAAGAATGAAAGATCCTGTACATCAGCCCTTGCAGAGCACTCGTCCAAGACCAAACATCATGTGTGTTTGGAAGACGCCAAGGTAATTGCAAGAGAGGACAACTATCATAAAAGAAAAATCAGAGAGGCCATTGAAATTATGAAATTTCCTCAGAACCTCAACAGGGACAATGGGAGTGAAATCAGTGGAAATTGGCTTCCTCTGATCAGACAAATAAACCCCTCCGGACCCTTGGAAGCATAGGATCAAAAAAGGGGGTCTTTCATTTCGAAAGTTTAATTAATTAATTAAAACAAATTAATTAATTTAATTTAATTTAATTAAAATTTTTATTTGATTAATAAAAATAAAAATTAGGATTTTTCTTTCCAAATGATGCATCACCCTGGACTCCAGCTGCTCCCACCCGCGCTTCTGACCCGACCCCCTGCGCGCGCTTGGGCCTGGCAGCGCTGCTGCTAGGCTGCAGCCTCCTGCTGCTGACCCCCGCTGCTCCCCAGGGCCTCCTGCCCTCGCTTCCTCTGGGCCTTCTGCCCTCCCCTCCCTTTCTGGCCTCTGGCAGAGCGCCCCCGCGCTGCTGTCTCTTTTCTTCAATGGATCACCCCTTCCAGGATCAGGCAGAACTGGAAAAGGCCTTCGCTTCCCTCATTCCTGACACCAACTCGGAAAGAATCCGCCCCTCAGCCTCAAAGTTCGTCAAAAAGCTCGACGAAATCCCAGAAGTTTCGCTGCCTCCCTCCCTTCCGAGGAGAGCTGCGGTGGCCCTTGCCGAACGTGGCTTGGTTGGCCAGTTCACAGGTCTTTGGCCTTCTCCACGATCGGTCCAACGCTGGGTTGAAAGAAACTGGAACGCAATGGTTCAAGGCAAGATTGCAATTAGGTTTTGCGGAAGGGGGTTTTTCACCTTCCTCTTTGAATCAGTAGAAGACCGTAACCTCATCTTTAGAAATGGCCCCTACTTCATGGACACAAGAGGCCTCTATCTAAACCGTTGGACCCCCGACTTTGATCCTGAAATGGATGTTCCCAACGCCGTCCCTGTTTGGGTTCGCCTTCCTCACCTGCCTCTCCACTGTTGGGGAGATGAATCCGTAAGAGCCATCGGGAACGCGGTCGGGAAATATATTGACAGATCGGAGCCAAAGGAGAATATGCATGCATGCGCCCGGATATGTGTCGAAGTGGACCTGGGGAAAGGACTACCGGAGGCAATCAAACTCAAAGTGGACCAGTGGACGCACATCCAGCAGGTGGACTACGAGCAGCTGCCCTTCAAGTGCAAGGTATGTCATGAATATGGGCATTTTGCTAATAGGTGTAGCAAATTAAAACCAACTGACAATAGTGAAGTTGAAGCTCCGGAAGAAGCCTGGGAAATAGTTAAAAAGAAAAAACCCAACCCTCCTCCAGCCTCATCAAAGCCCTCCGTTGAAACCCCAATCCTCCCGCCTCAAACCTCAGAACCTAGTCCCTCCTTCCCCTCTTCCTCCAATCCTTTTGAATCATTGGCAGCAGAAGATCCCCCATCCCCCCCCCCTTCCCCAAAGGGCACCAGGGTATCCTCTCCCCTTCAGGCCTCTCCCCCCCCAACAGTGGAAAGAATTCTAACAAGAAACAAAACAAAGGAAAACTTCATTGCCACAGATCCACCAAGGAAAGTCGGAAGGAAAACAAACAAAGAGATAAGAGATGAAAATGCCGCAAAGGAAATGGCCACAGGGACTCAACAGCCAATGGATACATACCTAGACAAGACCAAAGGAAGCGGAGAGAAACTGAAGGAGAAAAGCGGGACCCACAACAAATCAAACAAATGATGATTTTGGTCTCTTGGAACTGTAGGGGGATGGGCTCCTCCCTAAAAACCAATGCAGTCCGAGACCTCTTAAAATCTGAACATCCAGACTTCCTCCTACTCCAGGAGACCAAAATCACAGAACAAGAATTCCAAGACAGCTTGAAAAGAAGCAGAAATTATGCAGGACTTGCCATGAGTGCTAATGGAGCCTCAGGAGGCATAGGGATAATTTGGAACAAAAACAAATGGGAACTCAAAGATAACAGACAGAACAGATGGTGGATTAGGCTAGACATGCAAAATCCTACCAAGACGGAAGAGTACACAATATATAACGTGTATGCTCCACCCCACTTCAGAGACAAAGCATCTTGCTGGAACTCTCTTTCTTCAGACCTTATGACAGTCCATGGAAGAAACATTCTCCTAGGAGGAGATCTGAATTTAATAAGGAATGCGGATGAGAAAGTAGGAGGGACTTTCTTGGCTGACCCCTCAAGAGATACACTGGAAGAAATCATTCAAACGCACAGTTTAGTTGATATTCCTCCTCAGAATGGGCGCTTCACCTGGTCAAACAAAAGAACAGGCAAAAACAACATCAAAGAAAGACTAGATCGCATTCTGGTCCAGGAGAGGATTGTGGCACACTTCACAAGGATACAGAGCACAATTATTCAGGGATACATATCAGATCACAAACCTGTAGCGTTGCATTTAGATAAGGGGGAAGACATGGGTCCGCTGCCCTTCAAATATAATAGGGCATGGGACAGCAACGCAGACTTCAAAAATTTGATAAGAGATACCTGGGCAAATGAAATAACAGGCTCCCCCCACT
This sequence comes from Pinus tabuliformis, assembly GCA_031772625.1. NCBI lineage: Eukaryota > Viridiplantae > Streptophyta > Pinopsida > Pinales > Pinaceae > Pinus > Pinus tabuliformis. The sequence goes on along the minus strand of CM062814.1, from coordinate 429,911,385 downwards.
TCATTTGGGAATCAAAACTTAAGCTCCTAAGGATAGCCATAAAACAATGGGCAAGGAAGTACGCATTAGAGGAAAGAAAGGAAAAAATTGATCTGCAAATGAGAATAGAGCAATGGAACCAGGATAAGGAAGCTAGCCAAGACACAGAAGAAGACCAAAGAAAAGAAAGTGAGCTGTACAAGGCACTATACAGCCAAAATCGAAAGGAAGAGGACGAGCAAAGGCAAAAATCAAGATGCCTTTGGCTCGACTCTGGAGACAAGAACACCTCGTTTTTTCATAACAACCTCAAATTAAGGAGAGCTGCAAATAATATTGAGAAGATAACAGTCGAGGGAAGAGAGATATCGGACAGAATGGAAATCAAGGAGGCAGCTTCTAGACATTTTCAATCTCTGCTCACAGCTGACCCTCAGTATGTAGAAAACCCGGACTTCCTCAATATAATAGAGAACAAGATCTCTGAGGCACAAAATGTAGAGTTGGACAAAGAGATCACTAGGGAGGAGATTGAACTGTCTATCCGCAGCATGCCCCTGGACAAAGCCCCAGGGCCAGATGGCTTCACTGTGAGCTTCTACAAAACTCATTGGGACACCATCAAGAAGGACTATATCAGAATGGCGAAAAATTTCTTCAAAAAATGCAAAATTGGAAGCAGCACTAAGTCCTCCCACTTAGCTCTAATTCCCAAAGAGCCCAACCCGCAAACCTTTGACAGATTCAGACCTATTTCCTTGTGTAACGTTTCTTATAAAATCATCACCAAGATTCTGGCAAATAGGTTAAAAAAAATCCTCCCTTCCATAATCTCTGAGAACCAAGGTGGCTTCGTTCCCAAGAGGCACATTTCAGACAACGTTATTCTCATACAAGAGGCAATCCACAGCAGCATAGCCAGAAAAGAAAGTGGTATGATCATCAAGTTGGACATGGCAAACGCCTTTGACCGTGTAAACCATTCCTTCCTTCAGGCAGTCTTAAAAAACTTTGGCATCTCAGAGTTATTTATCAGAAGGGTTATGGAATGCATCTCCCACAACTGGACAGCCCCTCTAATCAATGGTAGACCATGTAATGCCTTCAAAAGCTCAAGAGGCCTGAGGCAAGGATGCCCATTATCGCCCTTCCTCTATATCATCATGGCAGAAACGCTTATTCTGCACCTGGAAAACAAGCGCAAGTCAAAGGAAATAACAGGAGTTGACATTGTTAGAGGAGCCAGGGGGATCAATCACTCTCTATTCGCAGATGACACCCTTCTAATTGGAGGGGCATCAAGCATTATGGCTAGGAGATTCAAGAATACATTGGATCTCTTTCTCCAAGCTTCGGGGGGCAAACTAAACAACCATAAGTGCATGATATATACCTGGAATGTACCAAGACATATAGCTCAAAGAATTTCGATGATCATGGAAATCCCAATTCATTGGAACTGGTCCCATTTTACATATCTAGGGCTTCCCTTAGCTAAAGATTCAATAAAAGCTGAGGTCTGGGTTAAGTTAATAGAGAAATTAAGAGGGAAAATTCAGAGCTGGGGGGTTTACTGGCTCAATTTAGCAGGCAGAACAGTACTTATTAAAGCAATCCTTTCAGCACTCCCCATCTATCAGTTTGCTACTACTCTAGCTCCAGCCAGCATACACAAGCACATGGAGCTGCTTATCAGAAGTTTCTTGTGGAAGGGGGGGAAACAAGACACAAAAAAATTCAGCCTGGTAAATTGGGAAAAAGTCATCCTTCCTCTTGACAAAGGCGGGCTTGGAATTCGAATCCCAAGGCTTGCAAATATGGCTATGGGCTTCAAGTTAACTTGGAGAATCCTCAATGAGAAAGGGTCCTGGTGGACTGAGGTCATCAAGAGGAAATATATGAATGGAACCAATAGCAATATCCTTACAGAACCTATCACTGACAGGCAATGCACCCCTGTGTGGAAATTGATCAAAAAAACTCTCCCTCTTTTCAAATCCAGCATATCTAAAGCCCCAGGCAATGGAAGACACATCAACATATGGGAGGACAGAATTATGGGCACGGAAGCTAGGGGAATGTCCTCGAACTACAGGCCTCTTCAACATTGGATGACTGAGACAAACCATAAAACCCTCTTCGATATATCCCTATGGGATCAGAACTGCTGGATTGGATGGAGACCTTTGTCCCCTCCCAATGGCATCAAGAAACTCTGGGATGACCTAAAGCTCTCACTCATTGGCTCAGCCCCTACAAACAGAAAGGCAGATGACAAATTTGTTTGGGACCCCAGTGGTGGCAACTACACGGTAAAAGAAGGCTACAAAGCTCTCCAAAACACTTCAGCAATCAATAATTGGCATCTCAATACTGCAGCATGGAAAAATGAAAGCCTGCCAAAGATTAAACTCTTCAACTGGACCCTGCTCCACGGTAAACTCCTCACAGCAGAGAACCTCAGAAAGAAGGGAATTCAAGGTCCCTCAATCTGCTGTATGTGCAGAGAGGCAGAGGAAAGTAGCAACCACCTGTTCATTGATTGTCCTGTAGCTCGGTCATGCTGGAAACTGATAATCAGCCCCCTAATCATTGGAGATCTCCCCAATCAGATCTCTCTCCTTCAGAAGGGTTGGGGGAAGAGTTTCCCTTATGGCAATAAAAACATGAAGCTAGCTAAAAGAATTTGGAGCATTATCCCCTCAAATCTCTGCTGGCAGATTTGGCTAGCTAGGAACAAATGCATATTCCACAACAAAAAGTCCAGTATAGCTAGCATCCTGGCCAAGACAACTGCTCGCATAACTGAAACCGTTGAAGCTAATGGAATCCCCCAGGCAGACATGGACTTGCCAGATGACAGAGTAAAGGAGTGGTTGCGGAGTTTCCATTATGAAGCAAGAGCTAAAAATAACACAAACACTGGGTTAAGACTCTTGGATTGGAAATTGAGAGGATCCAGGGACGAAATCAATAACTGGATTCAAAATCAAAGGAGGCATACTCTCTTTTTTGACGGGGCTTCAAAAAACAATCCAGGCAGAGCTGGAGCTGGGGGAATCATCAGAGATCCCCAGGGGAAAACTATTGTTACTTATGAGTGGGGACTGGGAACCATGTCTAACAATAAAGCTGAGGCATACAGCCTCCTTAAGGGGACCTATATCGCCAAGAACCTCGGCATTCAAAACCTTCTTGTTATGGGAGACTCCGCCATCATTATAGCAGCTATGTGCTCAGGGAAAGAATTCAGACAATTAGCCCTGAACAGAATCAAAGGCAGGATCATGGAACAAACCAGGTGTATCAGAGAAGTGACATACAAACACATTCTAAGATGCAACAATGTGGATGCGGATGAGCAAGCAAATAACGCCACAGTCAGACCCACGGGACAGGTAAGGGAAAATGATGAGGTTTATGAGCAGGACATTCCATAGATATGGCCCCATCCCGTCTCACCAAGCAATCGGTCACCTCAGACAATCGTATCAATGCATGTGGAACTTAAATAAATCCCCCTCATCATCCCTTATCTACCTCGACTGCTCAACCAGGTATCAAAAGACAGATGACCGGCCTCAAAGCCCGAAGGACCCAGACAAGCATATGATTTCCCTCCTGATCACCGCAGCCATTTCCAGAGGGCAAGATCGAGCCCATACCGGTGGCAGGTACCTCGAGCGTCCTATCATCACTTCAACAGATCTCTCCTATGTCAGGAACAGATCCTCTTCTACTCAAACTAAGAGCCAGCATGTCATCTCCGCCTCTATAAAAGAAAGCGCGAGCCTCAGCATATCTACAGCCCGAAGCCATTCAAGCAATTTGCGCGTTGAACTCTTCAGGAGCAGACATCAGCCAGCGGGCCCAAGCTATCATCCGGATCATGATCTTCGCCCCTCGACCCCGGTAAAAGTTGGTTTCCTCTCGTTTGTTTTAGTTAAAACTGACTCTGTGTTCTGTTTGTATTTCAGAGGCCAGCGTTCACCTTTTATCCCTCAGAGCACTGCGCCCTTTTCCTACCTGACCGTCCCTCTTCGCAATTCTGCCCCTCCTCCCTCTCTTCCCATTCATCCCGCTCTCCTCCACCATCATCATCCCTCAGTCCTTCTTATTACACCCAGTACCATGGAGAACCAGGATCAGAGGATCGTTCAGGACCCAGCCAACATGCAAATCAACAGGCTCTTCAGTAGAGACTGCACTATGTGCAAATCTCATACCATAATGATCAACAGTTTCGTGAAGCAGTTCAATGAACTGAAAGATGATTTTGAAGCTGACCGAAGATCTAAGAGGAAGAAGTTAGAGAAACAGAAGGAAGAGATTGAAAATCTCAAAGGGAAATGCAGTCACTTAGAAGAAGCCATCATTCAGATCCAAGCACTCACTCATAGCTACCAGGCGGAAACTTCTACCAAAGCCAGTGCAAGGAGGGATCCCATGCCGGATGACTCGGCCACTCAAAAGCTACCTTAGCATTTTTCCATGGTTTGCAAATTCTGTTGGCTTGGAGGCACTTTTGTAAGGCAATATAGCCACTCTCTTTTAAACTACAGTCATCATAGAGGCAGAGTTGAGGATTATGGGTCTGTGCACCCAGTTTTGTTCCTCCTCACTCTAGACTTCGATACATATGTACTTGATCTCTATTTTCAGCTTTTATAATATGAAAAGTAACCGATATTGTTAAAAAAAATAAAAAAATTAAAATTAGAAATTAATTAATTAATTAATTAGATAAATTAATTAATTAATTAGTTAATTAACTAATTAATTGATTAATTGATAATTGATTAATTAAAGGTTAAAAATAATTAATAATTTAATTTAGATTAATTAATTAATTAAATAAAAATAAAAAAGAATTAATCAATTAAAACTAAAATAATTAATAAATGAAGTACAAAATTTATAAAATAAATTAAACTTATTTGTTCATGATTAAAATAATTAAACCTGAACTAATAATGAATAATTAAATAATCAATTAAAAAGTTTTTATAAAACTTTTATAAATAATTTTTTTTATAAAGATTTTATAAAATTATTATAAAAAGGAAAATAATAAATAAAAATAAAATAATAATTATTAAAATAAGAAATCATGTGTCGGCCTTTATAAAATTAGGGTTCTTGGTTTATTTATATCCAGGTCGCAAGGCTCTCTTCTCTCAATAATCTTTCATTCATATTCTATCTGATTTGTCCTGATGATGGACCCCCTTTGGGGTTTGAAACGTCGGCAGAATGAACTAGAAACTGTGGATAATCCGGATCATAACACTACAAAAAGCTTGTATTACTAATGAATGAAGATGAGAAGCTTGAGTAGCAAAGTCTCATTAGTCTCCAGAAGTTGAATCCTTGTTACATTTTGCTTTCAGATATTTATAGCTCTTTACAATCATGCTGAGCCTTCTGAGGCTTGAGAGGTCTTAATCTATCCCTCTGTCTTGTTTAACTGTTTGATCTCTGACTAGGCAAGCATGGCTCAGAGGTTTCTTCTTCTGACAAAAGAATAACCGCATTCAGATATTTTGGATAGTTTGCTTCACTGTCTGGGAGCTCTTTCATGCCAGAGATGCCCCACAATCATTTTGTTTGTTCTAGCTGTGTCGTGTTGTGGCTCCACAATCGCTTTGGGTTGATTCGGCCTTTGCTCTATGGTGGAATGGCTCTTCGGGCCTATGAAATCCCTTTAAAATGCGGACAGTGACTGCTTTCTGTTATGAACAAAAAACACAACAATACTGTAAAAATCCCGCATTCTCTGTGTATTTTGGACTTCAAAAGTTCTAAAAAATGGTTTATTCACCTATCGGGTCCGCCCTTAGGATTATCGCAAGTCGCATTTGGCTTGTTCCCTGCATATTTCCTTTGTATTATGAAATACATAAAACACTGAAAATACATGGAAAATGGCTTTCCCTGGACTTCAAATATTATATATTTCATTCTTGAACCCTTTCGGGTCCGAGCTTTATCGCATCGGCGCTGCCCAAGGCTCCCTTTATATTTTCGTTATATAACAAAATATATTGAAAATGCACTGAAAATAGCTTTGGCGCGGAACTCAAATATTATGTACATATTGCAAAACCCAGCTTCCCTTTGTATTGCGTTAAATAACGAAATACGCGACAAATGCATTGAAAATTGGCTTTCTGCGGACCTGAAATATTATGTATTTCATACTTATAATGCCATCAGGTTCGGCTCAATGGGTCGCACACATGCCTATGCATAGGCCCTGCCCCTTAGGGTTTCCACGGATAGCGATCCGGCAATGTAACGTGGGCCGTCGATCGCTCGCGCGATCGACAGTCCATGTTTAATCACAGATCACAATCGCTCATTCCTCCTAGTCTGTGTCGATAACCGCCGACTTGCCTCCGCCGATTGCTACCCGCCGATTCGATCATCGGAGATCACTGATCGTTGTTGCCTTCTGTCGAGCCTGAAGTCCTCTTTGCTTGCCGATTTGCGATTTACCGCTAACGGCTGCTGTGCATTGCTATGCTCAAGCTTGCGATACTTGGTTTTTTGACTGTTTTAATGTGTTGTAGCCTCCCGATAGTGTTTTTTTGCCCTTCCAAGGGCTCTTAGCATGCCACTGTTGGGATTTTTAAATGCTCTTAAGCAATATTTGAAGACTTTGGGGCATACTTGGATCCTTTGGCATGATTTTAAGCAAACTTTGGAGACTTTGGGAGTGTTTTGGGTCCATTTTTGGGCCAAACGCCAACAAAGCTAATAGGTACTTCATGTGGACGATCTCTTTCTGACAGGTGCAGACCCTCTCATTCATCAATGCAAGAGGGAGTTGGCTTCCGAGTTCGAGATGAAGGACCTAGGACTGATGCATTATTTCCTAGGGTTGGAGGTCTATCAAAAGCCAGGTGAGGTTTTCCTTTCTCAAGGAAAATACATTGTGAAGCTACTTGAAAGATTTGGGATGGCAAATTGCAAGTCTGTGACTACTCCGATGGAACTTAACTTAAAGAAGTTATGCGGAAGTGCTGCTGGGCCCAATTTGGGAAATCCTTCTGAGTATCATCAACTCGTGGGGGTCCCGATGTTCTTGGTGAACTCTCATCCGGACATATGCTTTGCAGTGAATACATTGAGTCAATTTATGGTCGAGCCTCATCACATACATTGGATTGCTGCTAAGAATCTTCTTCTGGGAACAATCACCTATAGATTGAGATACACTGTCGGGAATGTGAGGCTCCATGGTTATTCTGATGCTGACTAGGTTGGCAGTGTGGTGGATCATAAGAGCACACCGGGATGTTGCTTCATACTAGGTTTTGCTTCGATATCTTGGATGAGCAGGAAGTAGAAATTAGTTGCTTTGAGCATCGCCGAGGCCGAATATATTGCTCTAGTATGGCCTCCTGTGAAGTTGTTTGGTTGAGGAAGTTCTTTAGTGAGCTGTTTGGACATGTGCTGGATACCACCATGATTTTATGTGACAACCAAAGTGGGATTCGTCTTTCTGAGAATCTCGTGTTTCATGACCGCTCCAAGCATTTTGATATCAGGTACCACTTTATACAAGATATGGTACAACGGGGAGCAATAAGGCTCCATCACATTGGGACTGATGATCAGGTCGCAGATATTCTTATGAAGCCCCTGGGGAAGGTCAAATTCTTAGCCTTCCGTGAACGACTTGGAGTCGTGGAGAAGACCGTCTTATGAGGGTCCTGTTTGAGTTTGATATTGAGCTCTAGGAGGTTCGAGGGCTTGGGGTACTTCTTGGAGCGATGAGCGACCATAAGGTGAGTAGTTCACCTTCCCTTAGTGGTGTGCCGTTTACAGGGTGAGTGGTTCACCTTCCCTTGTGATACCCCATGATGGTTGATATATGCATAGGATGAATGGTTCAACTTCTCCTATGGCATATGAGCAGGATGAGTGGTTCACCTTCTCCTGTCGATACATCCTACCCATGTAGTCCGGGACTCATGGGAAGTACTTCTCATCTACCAATGAGTAGGGAAATGAGGATAGGGACCATAGTACTATTGATGGACGCATCGTGTACTACCGTACTCCCTATGCTAGGATGTTTGATATTGATCTGGGATCAATGGAGACTGACTTTGGGTCAATGGAGAGTGGTATGATACACTCTCGATCATTTCTTCTTCATTATTTCTTCATAGTTCAGCAGAGCAGAGCAGGGATGACAAGGATGGTACAGATTGTCAGATGGTTTGGCAGGTGGAGTTCTCCCTAGTTGAGAGGGAGTGTTAAAATTGGCAACTAAGGCCAAACTCCACCTTGGACAACTCATATGATGGAGCTAATATTTTTGTTGGATTCCTCTTTCTGAGAGGTGTAGGATTGATCTAAAGATCATCTCATTTTGAAATGTATAAATGGAATTATGAATTTATTTCTTCTATGGACAAATTGTCAAGGTCGGCCAACAATCTAATGTAGGCTCAAAAGCCCAAAAGTCATATCTCTTCACCCTCAACGTTGCATATAAATAGGAGCATCTACCTCATTTGGACACTCATCATGTCACACATATCTCTCTCTCTCCTCTGGTGATTGGGTCGTACGAATTTTAGGGCAACCTTCTTCCTCTCCACACGTGCGAAGGTTTGACTGGGTTTTTTTGATTTCTGCGTTGACCGAGTTGCAACTAGCTTTGACCAATGTTGACCAGAGAGTGTTTGACTTCGTTTGACTGTGATTTTTGTGGGAATATCTCTGTTTGGGCAGGCTGCATATTTGGGCATAGAAATTGAGATTTTTTGGGTTGTTTGACCAACGTTGACTGCAACAAGTTTGACCGTAGAGTTGACTGTGTATTGATCGAGAATTTCTAGACTGTTTTGCGCTGATTTGGACTGTCCCTAGACGCCGAGTTGATTAGGTTTGATCGCGCTGAATTGGAGGAAGATTTCTGCTCATTTGACCAATGTTGACTTTCTGGTTAGGGCATCCTGTTGACTGCTATTTTGGTGGACAAATTTGATTGTGTTTGGGCAAGTGAATTTTTTATATTGTACTCTCTCTGTTGAACTTTTGAAGAATAATAAGAAGATTTGATCAAAGGGTTTTCCCTACATTGGGGTTTTTCCTCGGCATCTGCCAAATATTGTGTCCTCTTGTCTTGGCTTGTTTTCTGTTTATTACTTATGTTCTATCTGCATTTACTATCATGTTAATGTGATTACTAATCTAGAAATTGATATTGGGCTAATAAGAAAAATTCAAGTAAATTGCTCTTAAGCATAAAACATACCATTGTTATCTAAAATTAACAGGACAACTCATTTGATGGAGATGATTATTGCATTAAATTCCTCTTTTTGAGAGGACCAAAATCGGCCTAAAGATCATCAAATTTGGACAAGGGAAAATATGTTTTTGAGGTCAAGCCCATGCATGTGCAATGTGCAAATTGTCAAGGTCGGCCACGTCATCATGTAGGCTCATGAAGCCCAATGGACGTGTCACTTGAGCCCTAATGACTTGTATAAATATAAGAGACCTTAAACCTCATTTGGCATCATCTCATCACACACATTATTCTCTCTCCTTTAATTGGTTTGTACAACTTATTGGGCATATCTATTCTCTCACACGTGTGGCAAGAAGGATGAATTTCAAGACAGATTATAGGGCCAAAATTTCAGAATTCTGTTGCAGGTTTGACCAACGTTGACTAGGCACTTTGACCATGAGTTCGACTGTGATTTTTGGGTCAAATTTCGTTTTTGGAAGGCTGCATTAATTGGCACGTGAACCAAGGTAGTATGGGCACATTGATCAGAACTGACCGCAAACTTCAAGTGCAGAATTTGACCAAGTTTGACCGCTGATTTAGTCACTGTTTTGGGCTGACTTTGGCCACTTTAGAAGGTCGAGTTGGATTGCCTTTGACCGAGCTCCAAAGAGGACTGTTTGCTGTTGTGTTTACCATTGTTGACTTTTTGGTTAAGGCAGAATTTGACTGTTGTTGACTTCAGATTTGACAAGGTTGTTTTGTCTTTGATTTGGTAAGTCAATTTAGACTTTTGTACTCTCTCTCTGCTGAACATTTGATATAATAATAATAAGATTTGATCAAAGGGTTTTCGCCATCTTGGGGTTTTCCCTTGAAATTTGTGAAATCTGGTGTTCTCTTGTCTTGGCTTGTCTTCTGCATTTTATTGTTCTTGTTCTATCTAAAATTACTGTCAGTGTGATTGCTACTAAATTGGAAATTGTCATTGGGCTGCTAAAAGGACATTGAAGTAATTGTGCTAAGCATAGAACATACCATTGTTAACTAAAATTAACACAGGAGGATGGGCATATCTTCGTGGGCTAGGGAAAATATGCAGGGGACATACTGAGGAGATTTCGTATGGAGTATTGCAGGTCTATGGTTACTCCAATGATCACCAACTGGAAGAAGCTTTGGTTTCGAGTTGTGAGCCCCACATTGTATCGTTAGATGACCGGTTCGTTGTTGTATCTGGTCAACACTAGATCGGGTATCTATTTCGCAGTCAACACATTAAGTCAGTTTATGATGGAGCCTAGGAGAATGCACTGGGTGGCTACGAAACATGTGTTGTGGTACTGCTAGGGCACAATGGACTATGGTCTGGACTATATCCGAGGAGATGGAGTTAGGTTGACAGGTTGTACAGACTCAGACTGGGCAAGCAGTGCTAATGACTAGAAGATTAATTTTGAATGTTTTTTCATGTTGAGTTCAACAATGGTGTCGTGGTTTAGTAGGAAGCACAGATCAGTGGCACTGAGCTCAACAAAAGCTGAGTATATTGCAGCTAATCAAGCCATTTGCGAGGCTATTTGGCTTGGTAAGATGATATGTGGCTTATTTGGTTAGAGGTTGACACCAATTACAATATAATTCGATAATCAGAGTTGCACTAAAATCACGAAGAATTCAATATTTCATGGTCGGTCAAAACACATAGATCAAGTACCTCTTCATTAGGGATTGGGTTCAAAGAGGAGCAATGAGGCTTCAATATATATGCATTGATGAATAGGTTGTAGATATTCTCACTAAGTCATTGTCAAGGGGAAGCATGTGTATTTCGGAGATAGGATGGGAGTGGTGAGCAACACCTTCCTCGGTAAGGAGTGTTAAAAATAATAAGGGTACAAAGGAGGTGTTTCCTAGTACGTTAACCTTTTTGCCTAAGAAGACACTTTAATTACCTTTTTGGCATGTGTCTTTATGGGTTATATTAAAGTCATGGTGAAAAATGTTGAAATTTGATGACTAAAAAAAGTTTCCTGAATTCCCAACTCGGTTTAATTTCACCTTATCACTCCTGTTCAGTTAAATGCCCTTTCCCATAAACATACATTCAACATATAGAATTCTGGAAATGAAATTTTCAGATTAAAACACATGGCACTGTCAACACATGCTGAAAATAAATATGGACATAACCAGATCAGCAACACACATACAAATACACATAGATTTTTGGTCAACTTAGACTCGGGCAAAACCTCTTCAATCTTCTCCGGGGAAAAGATGTTAGAGAACTCTTCAAATTTATTTATCTTTCAAGTTTAGGAAAAATACATTTGCAAAAAAAATAAAACAGCAAAATACAACTTATCTTTTCAACCCAAAAATCCTTGAAAACCATGCCCACTTGAAGTTGAAAATATGTGTTGTACGGATACGATTATATGCACTGTACTGTATTGATTCGTAGACTATATGGATTTTTTTCATTTTTTTCAAAAACTTCTCTCGAACGACGTGTAACTCACAACTTTCAATGCTTTTCGTACTATACCTTCTGCTGTTTTCCATGCCTTGATTTCCATGCCCAACTTTGTCCATAAATCACTCTTTCAGCTCGCTGCAACAAATTTCTCCTTTAGAACTTTTCTCCAACTCTCAACCTCCTTTCTCCAATCTGTTCATGAAGAATGAATGTTGTCTCTCTTTTCTTTTCCCCCTTTTGTTTTCCTAAATGAATTTTGGGCAACCCTAAGATCTAATGGCTCAGGTTCATTTAGATCAAGGGACGAGAATAAAGGTGCATTTAATTCTCTCTTTCTATTTTTTAACTCACCCATTAAATAAAGTACCCACATTGTACTTTATGTCTAAAGTCACTTTTCACTTTATAATTTAACATTGACTTTACCACTTATAAAGTCACTTTCACTTTATAAAGTCACACTTAGGAAAAGTATTATTTTGGACACTTTTCCCTAGGTAGAGTTTAACCCATGGGAAACCACTTGTCCAAGGTACATTAAAAAGCAACAAAAACGTCACTTTATAAGATACATGTACTAGGTAGTTTATATTAATGTCACTTTATGTGCTAAAGTGACTATGAAAAAAAGTACTAAAGTACCTTTTAGTATTAAATTTACTTTCTATTTTAAAGTTAACTTTATGAAGAGAAAAAGGTACAAGGTACAAAACATTAAAGTGACTATGGAGTTCATTAAATGAAGGGGGCCAGATGAGAGAGTGGGTCAAATGTAGGAAATGATCTCCACCATTGATCGCATGGGCTTAGATCTAATCTCAACCCTTGATCAATAAGGTTAGGGTTCTTCTATATAGTGAGAAACAAAGGGGGAGAGAGAAGCTAAAGGAGGAGAATGACCGAGGGAAAAGGATTTCCATAGTTGAGAACACCATTGCTACAACAGGCTCGAGTTCAAGCTCAAGGAAGGCAACCCAAAGTTCTAGGAGACAACCAGAGTTGTTTTGCACAAATTTTGAGGTAGTAACAAAGGTTAGGTTGTGTTGATCTGTGTAGCTTGGGAGGTACTCTGAGCCCTAGGGTTCGGGGTTTGGAGGGTAAAGTGCCACAAGGGTCACTTGTGGGCTTGGAACCCAAGGTAGGGGTTTTGCACCCATCGGGATTATGGCCAAAACCATGAAGAATTTGAGCGTGAGAAAAATTGAGGTGATAGAGCTTGGCGTGCCAATTCCAATGCTCCAAATATCACTCAAATCAGAGCTCTAGAAACGAAGATATGAAATTTTGAAGGTGACAATTAACCATGGACAGTTAAGTCATGTAGGCTTGGTCCAAGAGACATGTCTCTTCATCAATTTGTGGAGCCCTTGTTTATGTGTATATATATAAGGTGAAGTGGAGGTTAATTCTCATCCATCTAAGTGGAACGCATTCCTATTGAGCAGCTTGTTGAGGAAGAAGGCCTGATCTAAGGACGCAACAAGGAGGCTAGGGCAACGAGGCATGAAGGGACTGTCTTAAGGGTAAAACTGGTCCGAGTTTGCTGTTTGGAGGCTGAGTGTTGCTGGTGGAGGGGCCGAGGCCCTGTTCTTGTAGGCCGCAGCCAAGGCAGGGACAAAGAGGTTGTTTTGGAGGGTGGACAGTCCTCCCAAGAGGTTGTTGTAGCCCTAGTTAAGGTGCTGCAGTGCTTTTAGGGAGACAATCCCTTGTTTTGGCCTGAAAACTACCCTAAAAGAGCAACATGAAGGGAAACATATACTTTGAGGACAATCGCAACGTTAAGGAGTAATTCAGGGCCATTTTTTTGGGTGGTTAGGGACTGTGGTTAGTGCCCTAACCAGTCCTAGAGTTGCAGCAAGTCAGAACAATAGTGTTTGGAGGTGCGTTGGGTCAAAGGAGTTGACTGGATTTGGATTAGAATTGGAGTAGCCTGTGGGAGCCATGTATTGGGATTGTCTTGAGTGATAAGAAACCCTAATTAGGATCATAATCTATAGTGAATGATTGGGCATCATTGGTCTCGTGGAGGGCAGTGTGATTATAGCTCAAAGTAGCCCTAGACGAGCTTTCTTGAAGTGACGAAGAGGAGCTGAAGGTTGGGTGAAGATTGGTGTCGAAGTGCAGTGCCTTGATGGACTAAGGTGACTGCTAGCCTGGCAGTTTAGAGCTCGGGAATTAGGCCTATACAGAGAGCAAATTGGATCACCTCGTGTACATGCTACAAAAGTGACTTGCAATAGTGTTAGGTGGCAGCCCTCATGGAGTCTGGATGTGTTGTCCTTCGAAGGACTAAAGGGTAGCTAGTGAGCAGTATGGGAGCAAAGGACGGGCAAGACAAGATACGACATCGAGTCTGCGCAGCGAAGTTTGTCATTGCATCTTGTATGCCATAGGTTGTTGTATTATTCAGATTTGGTTTAATATAATGAGGATTGGGTTGTACATTATTCTACAATATTTGTTAAAAATTGTGTATACTTGTGCATATGTGATTTATTGCTTTATATTTTCCGCTGTGCAAAGTAGTTCTTGTTGAGATTCTTGGTTTGATAGCATCAGTGATTTAAGACTCTAACCTAGACCCAAGATTGTGGAAAATTAACCATTTGGAGGAATTTCGTGGTAGAGGCTGAGGGAAAGGCTGCATGCGTTTCTAGGCAGTGGTCTGCTCAATTTTTAGGGTCACTCTTGTAGTAGTCAATGAGAAATTCAGGACAGTGGACAGGCAACACGAAAATCAAGGATTTGATAGTTGGCTTGCCAACGTAGGTTTCTAGTACATTTGTGCATTAAATGAAGGCTGACTGACACACATTTCTAGGCAGTCAAAGTCTATGTTAAAACCCAAGTTTCCAAGGAGAGAATAGCAACCAGAGGTCCAAGTTTCTAGTCTTTGAAAGCTGAACAAAAGTTAGATAAAGAAAGCATAGTCTGTCGTTCAGAAAACAAGGAGAAAGTAGACTGACCGAGGCACTCTTCCCAAGGGAGATATAAGTACACCTTGTTGTTATTATCTCTATAATAATTTCCTAAGAAGCTAAATATTGCTCTTCTTAGAACTGGTTTTCCCAATTGTGGGGTTTTTCCAAGGTCATTGTTGACAAAAATTACTACATAAAAAGTGTGTGAAAATCTGTGTATGCTTGTGTTTTATTTCTCTTATTCGCTGGAAAGATAAATGTAGTAGAGTAGTCTAGTGTCGAAAACATCGGTATCGACAAAATATCGATGAGGGTCCTGAAAACATCTTATCGGTAATATCAGCGAAAATATTGGCAAACATAAAAAATTCATTTTTTTTCTTCAGATTTTTAAACCTATAAAGCAATAATGATATTTAGCTGATATTTTCAGAATATGGTGATATTTATTCGATATTGTCAAAATATCGTGATATTTATTTTGCCGAGATTTTCAAATTTGAAAATATTGCGATATTTTCCCGCCGAAATGTCATTTTGCTTGAATATATCGCGATATTTTGCGAAATATTGCTGATATTATCAACACTAGAGTAGTCCTAAATGTTTCGAAAGAATTAGTATTAAAAGTTTATATATCATCTAACTCTTTGGGGTTGTGCGCATTAAACATTATGCTAAAACCTTGAAACTGGGAGGGCTACAAATTTGCAAAAAATTCTACAGTACAAGCTACAAGACTTTCACTTTTTTATAAAGTGAATTGCAAATAGAATATTTTGTTCACAAATAGAGTTGCTTTTCAAAAAGATCTCAAACTACTTTTCACATGTTCACATTGAACATATGTGGAACTTCCTATCTGAGCTATAACTCTCAACACTCCCTCTTAGTGAAGAAGGAATTCTGCAGCAATCCAAAATTATCTTTGAACGTCGTAAACTTTCCTTTTTCCAAGGGCTTGGTTAGAATATTAACTACTTAATTATCCGTGGGAATATGTTGGAGCTTCATTGCTCTCTTTTGAACCTTTTCTTGTATGAAGTGATATTTCATCTATATATACTTGGTCCAATCATGAAACACTGGATTTTTGGAAAGTTTGATACAACTTTTATTATCACAGTAAATGACTGTAGGCTCCAACTCTTGATCAAACAATCCTTTGAGTAACTTGTGAAGCCATATGGCCTCATAACTAGTAGTGCTAGTGCCATGTACTGTTCCTTTCCTGAGCTAAGTGCCACGGATGTCCACTTCCTAGTAAATCATGATACCATTGTTCATCCAAAGCTTAAGCATCAACATGGGGTGCTCTTTTCGTTCGCTGCACTACTGACCGAATCTAAGTTTGAATAACCATGCAATTTCACTTCACCATTTCCAAGATATCTTAGACCATACTTCATTGTGCTCTTCAAATACCTGAGCACATGTTTTGTTGCTTCCCAATGCTCCTACCTCGGCTTAAACATAAACTAACTCAGGGTGTTCATTTCAAACATATATCTGGCATAGTGTTGACCAAATACATCCAGGGACCCATCAATTGCTTGTACTTTGTGGGATCCACCAACTTTGAATCTGTAGTTGTCGCCTTCTTTAGATTAGTGATCGTGGTTGTGGCCATGGGTTTGCAATCCTCCATCTAAAACCTCTTCAGGATTTGAATTGTATATTTAACCCTATCGAAGGAAGATCTCCCTTGGGTATTTGCTAAACCACCAACCTTAAGAAGTAATGCGTCAAGCCAACGTATTTCCTCTCGAACTCATTTGCCATGTATTCTTTGCACTCTCTAATGAACTAATCATCTATATACAACACCAAAATAAGCAGATCAACATGAACAAATATATAATCTTAGTTAGAATTTGCTTTGCTTTTGGTGCAGCCCATACTTTGCAGATATCTTTCAATCTTGGAATACTATGCTCTTGATGCTTGCTTGAGTCCATACAAGGCTTTCTTTGGCTTGCACACATGGCACTCTTTTCCATTTACTTTAAAGACTTGAGGCTTCTCTATGTACACTTCTTCATCAATGACTCCATTAAGGAAAGTTATCTTCACGTCCATCTGATGTATACTCCATCACATAAATGAAACTAAAGACATAACGACTCTAATAGAAGTGTACCTGGCGACTAGAGAAAATCTCTCCTTGTAGTCAACTCCCTCTTTGGGAGAAACCTCTTGCCATGAACCTCACTTTAAATTTCTCAATGTTGCCATTAGGAACAAGCTTGATCTTGTAGAGCCACCTGGAACTCACAACTGACTTCTCCCATAATCTTGGCACTATGCCCCTCTTACCCACCAAAAGTGGGTAACCCCATAGGAGAAGTCAGTTATGGATGAATAAAAAAGTGTCTAGATGGTTGATTGAGCATCGATGAGGTGTTTGGAATAAGTGCCTACCATTGGTCGAGTCCTACCAATTGTCATGGTCGATTACATGTTATGATAATATGGTATTCTTTAATTAGTGAAAGTGTGCATTAAGTTCATTTTGTGAATGTGCCAATCTATGGTTATGCATATATAAATATTGGTGATCTCATTGAGTGATCGTGTTGATATTTGCACATATGTTTAATTATGCTAAATGAATGGTTGTTAGTGGGTAACTCCATAAGAGAAAAAAATTCTCCTATCTTGGATAACTAGCTAGTCAACATCCCTATACATTGATCAGTTATGATGATATGCCACATTCCTTCGCCATCTGCACTGGTCATACACCTCTCACCATCCGACATTCCTCTTGAATGAAGGTGGGTTACCACTTGGCAACTACTTGAACCATTTTGCAGTCAAGTGCTTTTACTTAATGTTTTGGGCATTCTAACATGGATAAAGGGGTGATCCAGATGATTGACAAATCCTGACTGTAAACTTGTTCTCTCACCTTATTGGGGGGTCAGTCTATAGCCCTAGTTTAGTGGGACCTCCTCAGCGGCCTTAGGGTTATTGGAGGGGCACTACATGGGAAACTTGGATTGAAGTAGCATGTCTGTAACCATTCCATACTCAACACCTTTCATCATTTCCTTAATTATGCATTCATCCTTCTGGATTGCTATTATTGGTTCATTGGGATTTGGCACCCTCACATCCACATCCTTGAGTCAGGGCTGAAATACTTTGCCTTGGAGCTTGATGTAGCTAAAAGAAAGAAGCATAATATGGCCACAACAAAAGAAAAAAGAACAATTAAAACGCAAAAGATGGTTGAGACATTGATTAGTGCGTGGGCAAAAGCCTAACATGAGTTCTACCCCCCTCATTAGCCATTATCCAGTTCCTGAAAACTAGATGATCCTTCATACAATAAAGGAACACTTGTATGTCCCAACCCCGATAAGCGAGAAATTGACTCATCCTAAAGGGGTAAATAATTGCTATATCATTAAAAGCAAGCTTGTACACCTAAGCCATACTCCTTATCAAAGCATTATCAAAAAGAAGTAAAAGGCACACCAGAGGGGTGGAAAAGGCAGGCGAAGGAAAGCGGTAACTCATGCATCCGTGATTTCTCCCTCCATACATCTATACACTTAGGATGATGGACCTCCATCAGTTGGTCCGATGGCCATTTGCACCTAGCCATGAAGTCTTCCCCTCTGTTGCCACCACTATCACAAACACCTATGAATTGAAGGTTGACTATCTATCCACTCCTAACAAGGTAGGGAATGCTTTTATGGGACTTGGTGTGGTTAGATATTTGAAGGTATCTTGGTTTGGTTAAATATTTGAAGGTGATTTTGGTTTGAAGTCTTACTTTGCCCTTAACAATTAAGTATGGTCCTTGATGACGCATTTATGGTCATTATCTTTAATGAGTGGTTGCTTTCACTTGAGTTTGAGATCGTTTTGCGAGTTGGTTCTTCACAAAGCAGGAAAGACCTTGGGGCACACCCACTCCATGTTACTCCACATGATGCCTAGGGCGTACTACATTTCTAGAGAGCAGTGATGACCTTGCAATGCATTGTTGACCTTACATAATAGAGCATTGGTCACTTTGATGATTCGAGCAACTGATTGACACCTCAAAGCACTGATAGATGTTGAAATGCTCAGGTCACTTTGCTTAGTGTTGGATATTCTTGATTTTGTACCTAATAGACCCAACATGGCCTAGGCTGGTCTGACATTGTTGGATGGGCATGGCTTGATCCAGAGTCCAGATGATGATGGTCATCCCTAGGAGGATTGGGGAGCAATGTTGCGAACATTGGCATCGGGATAAAATCAGAAAGGGTCTGGAAAACCAAAAAATCGTAAAAATTGAGAAAATATCGGTAAAAATCGGAAAACATCGGCGAGGCCAAAAAATCTTGATTTCAAGATAAAATCAGGATGTTATCAAGATGTTCGCAACACTGTTGGGGAGTGCTTGTACCACCCCATGGAACCATAATGCTTAAGAGAGATTACATCACACTATCTTGATGGCCCCATTGTAGATGATGCAAGGTACCTAGAGATGGATTTTGACATATGGAGACATTTTGAGGCTTGATTTGAGGGCTTACTCTCAATCCATGGTTGATTGTGATGGTTGGAGACACATCTAGCCCATTTCTTGCATTTTTGGAGCTTTATTAACCCTAAAAGAGCATGACGTCATGCTTGGGAGGAGCTTTGACCCACAAATGTGGGTTATTGGTGACTTATTTTATTATATTGAGCTATTGGGTTGGCTTGTAACCCATTTTCTTCATGTTTACACAAAATTGAACTTGTCATAGGGCTTTTAGACAACTCAATGGAAGTGATTGACCTCATATAAATAGAGGATCACTCCATTCTCTTTTCTCATCATCACTCCTGGATTTTTTCCTCCTTTAGAGAGCTCGACCTAGCCTAGTGTAACTCGCTACTTATGAAAAGGTGATCTTTTTGGAGATATTGCCACTAGAGAATGAATTTTTGTCTTGCAGATGTATTTTTGGAATTGAAAGAAGGCTATTTCTTGGAAGAATTGTAAGTTTAATTGCAAATTTTATTGTTTTTCATGTGATAAATTAATGCTAGGGTTTTTGTTATTACTTGTCTAAATGCATATAATTAATGGAAAACCTTGCTTGATTATTGCATGTCAAGTTTATTTTCCTTGAAATCCTAGGGGACCTCCCAAAGAGTTTCTCCTATTTAATCTCCCTTCACAAAAAATATATCTAGGGTTTATCAAGTGAAAGCTAGGGTTTTCTCCCTTACTGCAAGCATAAATTTACTTTCTCTTAAATATAGCCTAAAGACTCCATCACACAAGTGGGAATAGGCACTGAGAATCCTTGTGTTGGTCAAAAATCATAAAAAAATTCTATATTTTCCTCTTTTATTTTTTGAAGTCTTTCAAGGCAACCCGTTAGAGCTAATTGATAGAGATGAATTCAATTAGGACAATTTTTGGATAGACATTGAAGTGTCTATGGCCTGGATTCCACTATGTTGATCATTTCACTGAAAATCTAACATCTTACATGGTTGAATTTGCCTTAATAGGGCTGATGTCATTCATCCTATGTAATTTTTGCCCTAAAAAACCCTAACCTTGGCTAGGGTTTCAACTTAGGGCTTCATTTGAAGTTTTGTCTTGTCTCTTTGTTGATTATATCATTTGCAAACCTTTTCCTTGGTGCTTGTATGCCTAGGTATTCCTTTGCTGATCTATATGTTGAAACCCTAGGCCACATATGCCTCTTTTAGGGCTTAGTATATGATACATTGCTCCTACACAAAAGAATTGTGCCCTTGTCCATTGAAGAAGTATCTTTACTTAGCCTTTCATTTACATCACCTTGAGCCATCTAGCTTAGAATATCCTTTAGGTGAATACTGGGAAGCCTCCCTTGTGGCGCAATTCCACTAAAGAGCAGGAGGATTACTGAGGTGACAATGGCAATCCACCTCATTAGGTCTCACAAGCTAATAGTCCCAAACATCATTCTTCACGATGGAGATGTACTCTTGTGCCATGACATTCCGCCATATTTGTTGGTTTCTTGCCTCTTGGAAATTGAAAGGCTTGAAATGTAGAATGCTACTCATCAATACCATATAGTTTGGAAAATTCTTCAGAGGTTTGCTCCCTCTCGAATTGCTATTAGGAGTCTCAACATGCTTTTGAACATCTTGCAATGTTTGATTGAAACATTAATGACTCTTTATAGAAGTAGAAGGGGTTCTTGGCCTCCTCTCTTCACATAAACTTTGTTGTATTGCCCTAGAAATCACTGGTGACCTTAGCTTGACCTTTGGAGCTTCCTAATCCTGATCCTGTACCACTGGAACAGGCACATGTGATTTCCTAGTTGCAAAGTCTTCCTCTAACTTTACATCCCGACTCACAATCGTGTTTCATTGGTTTGGAATATATACCCTATCTTTTTAAGTGTCATTGTAACCCACAAATAGACCTTCATGTTGGAGGGCACTAACTTGGCCCTCTTCTCTATGGGTACAATTGACAAAGAAAGATGCGGAAATGATTCACCTCTAGCTTCACACTAGTGAATGCCTCCTTTGGTGTCTTGTCCTCCATGATCCTTTGAGGACATTGGTTCTGGATGTAGATTGTATGCCTCTACCCTAATAAATGTCAACAATCGTTGATTATGTATCATGGTCTTAGTAGCGATTATCATGAATTGATTCTTTTGCTTGACCATCCCATTTTGTAGTGGGTTGTATGGAATTGCCAACTCCATCTTCATTCCTGGCTCCTTGCAAAAACCCATGAACTCCATGGAGGTATACTCTCCCTCATTGTCCGATCTCAAGACTTTGAGCTTCTTCCTTGTTTGGTTTTCAACTACCTTTGAACTCCTGAAACCTACTAAAGACCACATTCTTGGCCTTTAAGAAGTAGATCCAAGTCTTGCAAGAGAAATCATCAATAAATAAAACATAATACATGCTTATTGTTATTGATGCCATTGACATGAGTCCACGAACATCTAAATGTAGTAGGTCTAGAATCTCTTTAGATCTATGCTTGCTACTTGGGAAAACAACCTTGGCATGCTTACCAAGCGTGCACCCTCTACATACACCATGTTACTCAATACTGAACTCTAGAAGACTTGTGACTATCTCCCTCAGAATAGGCAATGCCTTGTGATGCAGGTGTCCCATCCTCATATGCCACAACTTGCAGAAGCTGTCACTATTATGCACCAAAGCTCAAACAAGTTCCTCTTGCAGCTTTTACAAATTACCTTCTCCAAGCCCTATTACTTGAGCTGTATTTGGGCTACAATCCTTTGGCCTAATGAGGACCTACTGGTTCTTGGATTCTACTACGAAGCCCTTATCCTCCATGATTGAAACTGAAAGCAAATTCTTTGAGGACTAAAACAAACAAGATGTCGTCAAATTTTAAAGAATTACCTGACTCAAGTAGAAGGGAATAGTACCAACTCATGCTATTGGGTATTTTGGCATCATCATCGAGCTGAAAATGCTTTCTTGAGTCCTGCTTCTTCAGACTAGAAAACAACTGTCAGACTCATGTCATATGATTGAGATGATCCACTGTCCACATACCATGTATCCCTTGGAATAATGCTGGTAGAGAGGCAAGATATCATTGAGAAATCCTTCTTGAACTTTGTATTAATCTCTTTCATCTGAGTTTTTGCAAAAACTACTACCTATTTCTCATTATCATTCTTTTTCTTTGACAATATAATGCAACTTATGACAAATGAGGCACTTGATTTTACTCAAGTCCTTGTTGCATAGCTGTGAGGTTGACTCCTTACTCTTTCCATTACCCTTGTTAGGTCCCTTACCTTTGCCCTTATTTGACTTACTAAATAGAGCTAGGTTCTTATCAACACCCTTCTTGCAGGCTTTTGGCTCCATCTGAGTCTCCTCCTGGTTGCAATCATCCCAAAGCCTTTCAAAGTTAGGAAGGTTTTCTCGAGTGCAAATATCTTTGACAAATAGTTTTAATAAAAAAGGGAAACCAATTAGTGCAGTGTTCACTAGTCCTGCATCTGCAATCTTCTTCTCAACTGCTGCAAGTTGATCATGGATCTTTGTGATCTTCATAAGGTGTAACTAGTGACTATGTTTGATCTGGTAATCTCTATGGATTCAAGTTTGTTCTGCAATATCATCTTCTTGTCTATGTTTTGACTGGAAAAGTCTAACTAGGTCATCGAACATCTTTTTCACCAGTCTTCTTGGATACATGAGGGATTAAATGGTCCTTTATGGCATAGAAGATCATCTGTTTGGCCTTCACCTTTTTGTTGTTGTTGTGAGCTGTCAACGTCTTTGACAATATTCCAAACTTTTAGCAGGAGTGTAACCCTCGCATTTCATGTTAAGAATTTAGAGGCACCATCCAATCTGTTCTCAAAGTGGAGGCCCACTGCTGCTATCTTTGAGATCTGTTGCATAAACTCCCAAATCCTAAAACAAAACTTCAAAATACTCTCATTGCAGGTCCTTCTTCCCTGCAATAGATTTACTGCTGCAAATCCTTGAGATTTTCAACCATAGATCAAACATTGTTACCATGGGAAAATTTCAAGTCCTAGGTGACCACTGTCTTTAGGATCTCGATCAAATAAATAGGTACCTGAATTTCAGACCACAGGATCAATTACACAATAGCCAGAAATTAAACAATGGAAGCTTAAAATTTAATCTTACACATACACATAATTACTCTTTCAAATTAGATTTTCATTCCTTTTGAAAAACTTACAAGGAAACCTCCACATGCTACCTAAAAACAGCAATGCACAGACACCAAAAAAAAATCCCTGAACGGAGCTTGTACAACCTGCTGAAGAAAACCATAAACAACAAAAACATCTATATGACCTACGGGACAGCCTGTATAGCTTATCCATACAATTGTACGGATATATTCATATGACTGTACAGACATTTGTATGACTATGGAATTGTTCTGTGCCCTGTACGGAACTACTCGTTGGTTTTACTAACTGCTGCTTGCTGCTTGGTCTCACGTCTGCTTGAATTCCTGCTCTCTCTCTCTCTCTCTCTTAATTGCCCAATTGCTCAAGTTTGTTGCAAGGCTCTAACTTGCCCTGTCTTTATAGTTTCAACGATGGCTTTACTAACTGCTGCTTGCTGCTTGGTCTCACGTCTGCTTGAATTTCCGCGCTCTCTCTCTCTCTCTTAATTGCCCAATTGCTCATGTTTGTTGAAAGGCTCTAACTTGCCCTGTCTTTATAGTTTCAACGAAGAATCTATTTTTAAGATTGCTCTTACTTCAAGCCTTGCATGAGATACAATTTTATACTCAATCACTAAATATAAGACTTTCTCCTTTTACTAAAGTGAAGTACAAAATAAAATACTTTTCTCAAAAATAAAATTACTTTTTCAAAACTTTTCAAACTACTTCTCACATGTTCACTTTGGTCTTGTATGGAAGTTCCTATCCGAACTATAATTTTCAACAAAGGCAAGCTACCTGCTGTACCCCCTAGACCCCTCAAAAAGGAGGTGGTGAAGGTAATGGCATCTTTCCACCATTCATTCCAACAATCTTCTCTTGGTAGTGGAACGAGATTATATAGTATAGAGTTCAGGCTTCTGTGATCCATATCAAGATTGTGAAAGATTTTTCAGCGAAAATCACATGGAGTATCATTTGTCGACGTGTTTCGAACCAACTAGTGTGGTTCATCGTCAGGACAAGTTGAAGAAACAGATCCAGATTAGCATGATAAATAGCCTGAGCAGAGTCTCCAATGGCTAGATTGATTAACGGCTAATTTTGACCTTAGAAGCCGTTAAGGTCAAAATTAGCCGTTAATCAATCTAGCCGTTGGAGACTCTGCTCAGGCTATTTATCATGCTAATCTGGATCTGTTTCTTCAACTTGTCCTGACGATGAACCACACTAGTTGGTTCGAAACGCGTCGACAAATGATACTCCATGTGATTTTCGCTGAAAAATCTTTCACAATCGAGATTATATAGTTTTTATTTACAGTTTAGGCAACTTTAGTTTTTTAGTTTTTAGTTTTTTTCTCGTTTGTTTGTTTGTTTGTAATTAATTTTTTGTAGTTGCAAGGGAAAAAACCATAATTTTATTCAACTTGTAGACAAGTAACAAAATTACATTTGTATATGCGAAAAGCTTTCAGAAAGATAAGCCTCTCGGCTTACGAGCAATAAGAAGGGAAGACAATAAACATACATGGTAAAACCGAAGTTAAGTGTGATAATAGTTACTTAACTTCTCCTTTTTGTTCCTTTTTTTTTCTAGACCTTTTGCTAATCCTCAGGGCTGGGGTCAACTAGAACCATTGCCAATTTATTTATTGATGTCAGAGGTGGGTTTTCTTTGTTTGAGTCTGAGCTTTTTGAGACATGAGCTTTTTTTGAGCCCCTGTCACCTTTTCTTAAAAAGCCTCGTATTTCTGCTGATCTGAGGCTTGGATCTCTTGTATTTCAATGTCATTCTGCTCATGGGAAACGGCTCCATTCTGAGCCTATGGCAACTTTAGTTTATTAAGGGAGGAATGCCTATATTGTATCAAGACTTAGACATAATGCATTTGTAGGCTGATGATCTGACAAGGTAGCTTCCCCTAGCACTTGAATAGGCTGATCTCCCCCACAATCGAAGAAAAAGGTATAATGTTCAAGGAGCACTGTCTTATCAAGTCTTTGAAGGAATAGTTCATTACCCCAAAAATTGACCAGGTAAAACTAGAATTGAGTTGAATCTTACTAACGAATTTGTTTGGATCATGCTAGAGGAGCTGGTCTTTAAGGGTAGACCATGTTTCTTTCTCTTGCTGGGTGAATTTGATAGGAAGCATGCCTGTCCTCGTGAGCATCGACCATATTGAAATTTTCACAAATGACCCAATGAGTTTCTGGAACTTCATTAGCTATCTACTGCCAAAAGTTTTCTCTGCCCTCTGCATCATTAGCAGCATATGTATTTGTTAACCACAACATGCAACAATCAAGATTAAGCTTAGTTCATGCTAATCTTTGATATGGGTATGTGTCCAAGTGCGTTACAATGGTAGCTAACTAGGGAAATATGAGAGTCACAACAGCCCCTTGCTTTGTCATGAATGGAAGTAAAAATAACCGAATTTGACAAAATAGAGTTGTTATGAATAAAATATATATAAATAATATAAATATAAATAATGAGGATAATTGTAATAATGATTAGCTAATTAGTAATTAGTACTCCAGAGGTATGTCTAAATGGAACATGACCTTCCTTGAAAAGGCACTGCCTAGTATATAAGTAGGCTCCTCACTCTCATTGTATCATCATTCTTATTCATACATTTAATATATAATCTTTTATCTCAATGGAGATTTTTATATTCCAAGTCTTCTGGAGTATTTAACCTGAAGAACAAACTTTGTTTGCTTCATTTGGTATCAGAGCAGTTCGATCCTTTGGTCGCTTTACTGCTACACAAAGCTCGTTCTCCAATCCAGGTCTTTGGCCATCGCAATTCGTCAACTTTGTTGCCATTGAAGCGTTTCACTACAAGATTTTGGAGGGTCTCCAATTCGCCAGTGGCCTTTGGCTATAAAAAAATAAAAAAAAACCCTTTCTAAAGAGTCACAAAAACCTAAGTCACGCGATTTGTTGAAACCTAAGTCAATGCAATGCTTCGAATATATCCTTAGATCAACAAAGAAAAGACTCATTATGTGAACTCTCTGTATCATTAAATGAAACGACGACTTCTGACTTTTTTGAAACAGGAACACCAATAGAACTGCATAGAGAAAATAAGAAAGCTATTCAATTTAAAACAGGGGCAGTAGTAGGACAACGCAAAAGTCTTCCTGATATATGATCTCAGCCACCATTCGACACAAATCATTGCAACACTGACTGCTCTTTGTGGCCTACGCTAACACTATTCCACTGCAACCATAGTTGTGCACTCGTTGCATATAGGCTCAGTTAAAAACAAAAAAACGACCAACTCCACTTACGTGGCCCACGCACGAAAAACATTTTGTGTAACCCACACATTACAGTGCTGCCACCGCTGCTAAAGCCATCGTAGCTTTGTTTGTAGCTGTCGAACCTTTAAACCATCACCCACACCATTCGAACTGCTGGGTAGCCACTGTCGACAGAACTGCATAGATCGCCATCGAATTATGCGACATGTCATCACTTACGATCATCTGCCTCTGTCGCTGACTCTCCTGCCGTTGGTCGTTTGATTTTTCCTATGTTGATTTGGGGTAGCATCAGATGTGCTCTAGGCCTCAAATTTTGTAGGGAGGCTTGGGCACATGTATTCCAAAGAACCCAGAAAGCGTTTTGGGAAATTCCACCAAGAAGTGATTTTATTAAAATAATTAATATTTTCAATGGGTTTCCAATAAATAATTAATATTTTCAATGGGTTTCCTAAGTCTAAACTTAGGAAAATTAAAATATTAATGGGTATTAATCTAACCATGGGTGAAACTTCTAAAAAAAGACACGGATCAAAGCCAAAACGATCTGATCCTTTGATTATGATTTAATCTAGGCCGTTGGTTGTCCAACAAGAACATATAAGAAGGGGCTTGAGGGTCATTTAGAAAACACACCGAGAGAGATCAAGAAAATCGATTTTCTGAGGTGAGAAGTTCTTAGGAGGAAAAATCGATTAAGGAGATTTCTTGCAGCAGAGAGGCAGTGAGAATTCAGAAGAAGGAATTTCCGAAGAGTACAAAGCAGAGGGAGAACAGAAAGACATCCAGAGGAAGGCTGATGTTGGCCCACGTAGTGCTGACATAGAGGCAGCGCAGTTCTTGAGGGGAAGTCGAGTTTCCTGCTGAGGGAAGTTGAGTTTCAGTTGTTGGGAGCCGGGGTGTGAGTCTGGAAGGTAGAAGTTCGATCTTCTCAGCCAATAGAGGATCCGGAAGAGGGGCAGCGTAATACCCATGAGGGGTGACGCAGAAACTGTTGGGAGAGACACAATTCTGCGCAGAAGCCACACAGAGCCTCTAGTGTAGCAGGATCAGTCACTAATTCTCCAGTGACAGGGTGAGATCATTTCACCAGTGTTTTGTTCAGAGTTCTCTCTGTATCGGAATGCTAGTTGAGCATCCTAGAATTGTACTTAGATTTTCTCCTGCATAATAATAAAACTCTCAGAGCTGCTGCACTGGTTTTTTTGCATTGGGTTTTTCTGGGGATTATTGTCCAAAAATAACGGTGTCTTATGTGTTTTTATTTTCCTTGCTCAGTTTCTATGTTTCAGAATCATATTTAATTTGGTGTACACTGCTTCAGTAATTTACTTCAATGTTTCAAGAAGAAATCTGAAATAAGCTTGTAATGTAATTTACAATCTCGGTGAAGTAGATTCAGTTGGTTGCAGTAGGATTCCTGAGACTGTTAGATCTAGGAATTTTCACATGGTATCAAAGTTGTTGATGTGAAACAGGGAGAGTAGATCTAGCACTGAAGCAAGGGCCAACTTGTTGCAGCAAGCAATTGTTCAAATCCCCTCAGGGATTACGCAACTCTAGCTAGGAGGGTTATATTTTCGTGGGTGTCTCTCTCTGAGTGCGCCGACAGAGAGGTAATACTGCCGGATCAAGAATTTGCCTAGGTAGAGGGAGCTACACAGAACTACACAGAGCTAGAGGGACGCTGTTTTCTGTAAGCTGAATGCTAGGCATAAAAACCGTCGGAAGGAGGAAGCAGATCGCATAGTGAGGGAATACTTCCTCAGTGATTTCTTCTTGAGGAAATCAATATTTCTCATTTGTTGAGCAACAAAGGAGCAACAACTTACCAACTCCATTAGGGAGTGCGTAAGTTAGCCTAGGAGCTACGTAGTAGGGAGAAAGAGGGAGTTGTTCGATATTTTTCGGAGGATATGGCAACGAGTGGCTTAAGGGATTAGGAGAGGTTGGACGGGGCTTCCAACTATGTCATCTGGAAGGCTAGAATGTCTTTCCTTCTAGATGAGCACGCCCTTAAGACGTATGTTGATAGTGTGGTAGCCATCCCTGTGGATGCAAATCTGCTGAAAAAGTACAGAGCTGAGATTGCTAAGGAGAAAAGGATGATCCTGGATGGAGTCAAGGATCACGTGGTGTGCCATGTTGCTAGCAAAGGAATTGCTAAGGAGATGTGGGATGCCTTGGCCACATTGTACCAGGGATCTTCTAAGCAACGAAAGATGTACTTAGAGCAAAAGCTGAGATCTGCTCAGATGCAGAAGGGAGAACGCATGGATCCATTCCTCACGAAACTGAAAGAGACCTATGATGAGTTGTCGGCTACGGGGCAAACACCTCAGGATTCAGTGTTAGTGAGATTGGCTCTAAATTCCGTCTCGGATGAATGGCAAGTTTTTTTCCAGAGTATCCTGGGCAGAGCAGCATTGCTAAATTGGGACGAGATGTGGGCAACTCTGAAACAAGAAGCGCTGAGGAGAGACCTGCTCATGGTCAAACTTGACGGAAGTAGTAGCAGCAGTGGGTTGAAGCCCAAAGTAGAGGAGGAGGATAACACAACCCTTGCATCGAAGGGACAAGAAGGGCAATAGAGACGAAAGAAGGACGTCTCCAAGGTGAAATGTTTTAGATGTGGCGAGATGGGCCACTATGCATCCCAGTGTCCTTTGAAGAAAAAGGACAAGGATGAGAAGCACAATCTTAAGGTTGCAGCGCAAAGATTGAACAGGAGGAGTTTGCCATGACAACCAAGATACCTCCAGGAGGGAGGCGGGCTGATATAGAACTGTAGTTTAATAGAGCTACAGATGGGCATAATCCTTGAGGAGCCCACCTCTTGGATCATCACCCTGGTACGAGAGCCCATGATTAGTAGTAGTGGGATGGAGGAGTTTTCAGTTGGTGCCATGGAGTGTTGATTCGACAGATGCAGTAGTTAGTAGTGCAGCGCAGAGAGGCAACAATGCATGGAGGCACAGTGAAGAGCTTCAGCAGCGTAGTGGCTTCAGAAGACAACGTGGGACTAGCAGTAGTCAAATTTTTAGCACGAAGGTGTATCCACTGGATACTTGTCCAGTCTTGGGTGTTTTTAGTTGCTTCTCTCAGCAACTGAGTTGCAGTTCGGATGCAGTGTTAGCAGTGGCAGTGCTAACAACATCGCAGATGCAACATTTGAGAGGGAGTTGTAGTACGTGTGTAGCATTGACAATGGTAGCGTCAAAGGCAACAATATAGTAGCAACAACAACGCAGTAGTTGGTGGACATCATGTTAAACATCAGCAACGCAGAGGACGATGCTTTAGAGTCAGAGCAGTATGTAACAACAGTGTATTGCCAGAGCACATTCCTCGCTAAGAGGGAGTGTTGATTTGGGGTAGCATCGGATGTGCTCTAGGCCTCAAATTTTGCAGGGAGGCTTGGGCACATGTATTCCAAAGAACCCATAAAGCATTTTGGGAAATTCTGCCGAGAAGTGATTTTATTAAAATAAATAATATTTTTAATGGGGTTCCTAAGTCTAAACTTAGGAAAATTAAAATATAATGGGTATTAATCTAATCATGGGTGAAACTTCTAGCAAAAGACACGGATCGAGCCAAAATGATCTGAGCCTTTGATTATGATTTAATCTAGGTCGTTGGTTGTCCAACAGGAAGATATAACAAGGGGCTTGAGGGTCATTTGGAAAACACAACGAGAGAGATCAAGGAAGTCGATTTTATGAAGTGAGTTCTCAGGAGGAAAAATCGATTAAGGAGATTTCTTGCAGCAGAGGGGCAGTGAGAATTCAGAAGAAGGAATTTTCGGAGAGTACGAGGCAGAAGGAGAACAAAAAGATGTCTAGAGGAAGGCTAATGTTGGTCCACGTAGTGCTGACGCAAAGGTAACACAGTCCTTGAGGGGAAGTCGAGTTTCAGTTGTCGGGAGCCGGGGTGTGAGTCCGGAAGGTAGAAGTTCGATTTTCTCAGCCAACAGGATCCGGAAGAGGGGCAGCATAATACCCAGGAGCGGTTACGCAGAAACTGCCAGGAGAGATGCAGTTCTGTGCAGAAGCCACGCAGAGCCTTCAGTGCAGCAGGATCAGTCACTGATTCGCCAGTGATAGGGTGAGATCATTTCACCAGTCTTTTGTTCAGTATTCTCTCTGTAGCGGATTGCTAGTTGAACATCCTAGAATTGTACTCAAATTTTCTTCCTCATAATAATGAAAACCTCAGAGCTGCTACACCGGTTTTCTCGCATTGGGTTTTTCCAGGGACTATTGTCCAAAAATAACGGTGTCCTATGTGTTTCTATTTTCCTTGCTCAGTTTCTATGTTTCAAAATCACATTTAATTTGGTGTAGGCTACTTCAGTAATTTACTTCAATGTTTCAAGAAGAAATCTGAAATAAGCTTGTAATGTAATTTACAATCTAGGTGAAGTAGATTCAGTTGGTTGCAGTAGGATTACTAAGATTGTTAGATCTAGAAATTTTCACATTCTATGCTGTGTTATCGTGGTCAACCGTTGCACTTTTCCGAGGTCGCATCTGTTGGTGCTTTTAGCACATTAGAAGTTTATAAATAATATAATACATTATATAATAATTATAATTATATAATAGTTATATAATTAATAATTATAATTATATTATAAAGTTAAAATGATTTAATTTATAATTATTATTATTATTATTATTTAACTCATTTAAAAAAGAAGAAGAAGAAAACGAAAAGAAAAGAAAAGAAAAAGGGAAGTTCAGGTCATTAAAAGTTCAAGTTTTGAATTAGGAAAAAGGTTATTCAAAGTTATCAATAGTTGAAGGGTATTAATATTAAGGGAAGGGTGAAATTGAAGAAAGTTCATCTTGAGAAGCAAAATGGAACTTAATACAGATATGAAGGCTGGAAGATTCCAAGAGACTAAATATAAATACGCCTTAGTGCTATTTAGAATTAAAATATCTATGGCAAGAAAAGATGTTACTATCGCTATCTCACCAGCCGAAAATAAAAATTATATAAAACCTAAAGTCACAAACCAATTAGTGATTCTCGAGTCAAATATAATTGAAAAATTTGACTGTTTTAACAACAAAATATATGACAACCAATTTACAATAAATGTTGGAGATTATACATTCGTATCACAATTCTCAATTCAAACCCTATGAAGCGATCAAGGTGACATTATTTTAGGTTCACCTTGGATGGAAACCCTTGGTTCCTTCATCCTGAATACGAATTTTTGTTGTTGTTGACATTTTCTTACAAAAAGAAAAAAATAACACTACAGGACGTCACCGTGAAGCCAAATTCAGTAACACCAGAAGACGTCCAAGATATTTCAGAAGTAATTTTTCACAGAAAGTAAAAAAGTATTACAAAATATGCAAAATGAAATTGACAAAATCATTGCTCATAGAAATGAAGAAGTCTTGCGACTTACGATCATAGCAAAAAATTACTAACACAAATTAAAAAGCTTAAGAAGTCATTAAAAGACAAGTTAGAACATTGTATTCAAGAGGAAGTATTGAAGTCGCCAGTCGTAACATGCCTAGTTGAAGATAAAGAAACAAATACTGAACTAGTAAATAACAGAACTCAAGAAGAGGATCAATCAGTTGAAGGAAAAACACACTCACATGTTACAATTCAGAGGATGAAAATTCCAAACGAAGATTGTGTACCTAACTCAACAACCGTAGTACGAGAAGGAAATAAAAAAAATTTCCACACACCTAATAAGGGAAAGTCAGACCAAAAAAGTTCCCTATTGACATCCGAATCATGAGAATAGACAACTCAACCAAACTACGTATTGAGACCATTCAAAACAGAAACAACAAACTGATGTTCCAAAGAATATTGATGTAACCTCAGTTCAGTCCTTTGATGACAATTCTTTACAAAATTCCAGTGATTAGAATATTCCACAGAAGATTAATCTAAGATGGTTTGATCCCTTATGAGTGCGACCGTTTTGTTTGTCACTTAAGATCATATCAACTTGTATCAACGAAGATCACAGTGCCGAGACGAGAATACATTCAAAACTGAAAAAGAGATCAAGCTTTTTGCATCAACAAGCTTTGAGGACAAAACTTTTTTGAGGAAGAAGGCAATGTTACGAATAAAATATATATAAATAATATAAATATAAATAATGAGGATAATTGTAATAATGATTAGTTAATTAGTAATTAGTACTGAAGAGGCATGTCTAAATGGGACATGACCTTCCATGAAGAGGCACTGCCTAGTATATAAGCAGGCCCTCACTCTCATTGTATCATCATTCTTATTCATTCATTTAATATATAATCTTGTATCACAATGGAGATCTTTATATTCCAAGTCTTTTGGAGTATTTAACCTGAAGAACGAACTTTGTTCGCTTCAAGAGTTTAGAGAACTCTTCAATAGGGTGCTTGAAATGTTAACTCTTGCAAACAAAACATAATAAATTCTAAAACAAGTTTCTAACCCTCCTGACCATAACTTTCTCACTCTGTGCGGAAAAAGTAAACCACCTCACATTCTAAGTTGTTACTTTTAATGGTTGGAGTGGCAACGAAATCCATATTTCGCGTCTCAACATTATCACATTTAATACATACCTCGTTGATTTCAAACATGGGATGTGTAAATATTATATGTGTACATTTTGCCTAAGAGCCTAGTCAAGGGTGACTTGTGAGTTTTGCCTTCGATGTTGAGTCAAGAGTACCTTGATTGCAAATAATGTTTATATGCACAAATATGAGTTCATGAAAGTTCCTTACAAGGGTCCAAGGCCAAGACCTTGCTAGTGATTGTGTAATTATTACACCACTGCCTAAGTTCCATGATGTAAATAATGTAAATTAAGTCATATGAAAAGGATCATGGAACGATCAAACGAAACAAAGAGGGTCTATGATTAACAAGCGATGTAGAGTGAGTGAAGGGGCATGTGGCTTGCTAGTAAATCCTCCTTTTTTTACATGATATGTGGCATTAGAGAATAAGCCTGTTGCCCGGGGAATATGTACTTTGATTTTACAGGCCGACCCCCAACAAATGCATGCATTTTTGCAAAAGCTAGTATAAAAGCTAAAATCTTCTATTTTTGATAAAGTTCCTTGCTCATTACATGAATACTCTCCCTGGTGCTGAATTATCATGTTATGTTGTGGAAGTGTCCCCATTTTCCCATGTAGCTTTTGGTATATCCTCTTAACATAGCTCTATGAATATGTGAGCTTGGTGGTAGATTCTTGTGGAGAGTTGGCTGTTTAGGGCTTGCTGCTGTGTATTACCTAACTGAGTTGGTTCGTAATGTCGGTCTGCTTTAGCCAATAAGGTAGATTCCTATGATTCCTTGGCTTGGTTGGGAGTGAGCAAAGAAGATGATCTTGTACCAACAAGTAGGCTGGTGATTTCCTTGTGCGAAGTGGCATGAGTTTAGATTAGTGTTTGTAAGAGAAAGCTCAACACCCTTTTTGGTTGATAGCTTTGGCTTGTGGATCTTTGATTTTATGTGTATTCAAATTCATTTCTTTCAATTTGTCTAAATACATGAATTTTGCTTAAATCCAGCTGTCCAACATGAAGGTTGAGTTGTATTTGTCAGTTGGGCAGATTTTAGAGTTCTTTGTGGAGAATTTTGGTGCCCATCATGTCAATTGTTAAAAGGACCACTGGGTACACCAGAACAACTAATCCAGCGGGGGAAACGAAGGAATTCAAGGTTGACAGGTCTTGTAGAACATGAGAACTCTGAAAAGTAGCTAAGCGTGGAGCAAATTTAGAGCAAGCCCTCCTATTACCACTACAAGGGGTGGTGTTTTGAGAGGGTTGCACAGGCTTCTTGTTCGCAATTGAAGTCGTTGACCTGCTGGTGGATGTGGGGACTATTACCTACCAAAATGGGTAACCCCATAGAAGAAAACTTTTCTCCTACATTTGATAGCCAACAACTCCTGACAACCATTATTTGACGATGATATGCCCTGTGTCTCTCATGATCTGACAATTGCCACTTGGATGAAGGTGGGTTGCTATTCAAAAGGTACTTGGATCATTTTGCAATCGAGAGCTTATACTTGCTTGTTTTGGGCATTTAGGATGGATCAATGTTGAACAAAGTGGGGATGTTTTTTGGAAGCAAAGCATCGGAAGCGTCATTTTCCAAAAATCCTTGGAAGCAAAGCGTCTCGGAAGTTTCTATTATATATATATATATTATAACATTTATATTAAAAAAAAGCCAGAGTGCCAATTTAGTTGCAAAATATATCAAAGCATGCATATTGTACACAAATCCAGATAGAAATGGCATCCATAATACATTAATGATTAATTATTCGAGCATCAACCTTCTAGAATCTAGATTCCTCTCCTCTTGTCTAGCCTTTGCCTCTACTTTGATTATCTAGGGATATTAGTCAACATTCCCCAATTTTGATCAAACTGCCTAATCCAAGCCTTATAATATGGTAGAAAAAGCTTAACATGCATGATCAATGATTTTGAGTTGAGTGAAGGGTAAATTTTAGCTTAAGGCCATGACAAAGGAGTTCAACAATCAACACCACCAACACTGGCGTACATAAAGGGCATGGTGCTCTTGATTAAATGCCAATCACATACCCTCATACATAATATAATCTAATGACATGCTACAATCCCATTGATCTTGAAATCCTGAAAACTATTAAGTCTGCTAAAATTTGAATGCGATATGAAATTCTATTTTCTCCATATGAACTCTGATGAGGTTGGAACCACTCTCAAACATCTCGAGTCATTTCATGGTAATGTTAAAAATTTAAGTAAAAGAATGCCCTTTTACTTTAAGAATTTAACATTACCGTTACGTAGCATCTAGGAAGCGTCTAGGGAGCATCAAGGGAGCACCTTGAGAGTGTCCAGGAAGCATGGTTCCTCACATAGTGGTTCGAAAATCCAAAAAAAAAATCCCCTTGGAACCATGCAAGCAGTTTCCAGAATCATGGCAGAATTGCGCTTCGGACTTGTGGAACCATGTTGGAACTGTTGTTCGGAACCATCATCATTCCAAATGTCCAGGAAGCATGGATTTTGGGTGGAAATGTGGTTTCAGTTTTCGAAATTGTGGTTCCGCACGAGACATGAATTTGGCCTTTGAATTAGGGGTGGTTCCTGCAACACTGGTATGGATAAAGGGGTGATCTAGAAGATTGGCCGATCTTGGCTATAAATTTGTTCTCTCACCTTGCTAGGGGGGTTAGTATTTAGCCCTAGTGCAGTGGGACCTCCCTTAAGGCCTTAGGGTTATAGGAGTGGCATTACCTAGAAAACCCAGATTGAGATAGCGTGTTCATTTTCCCCTTACACCATACTTAAAACTTTCCATGACACATTACAAGCCCCATATCTCATCTCCATTCTTCTGGTATAGCTTGAGATTTGGCACCCATATGTTCACACTCCTTGAGTAGGGCTGAAATACTATTGCCTTGGAGGTTGATGCAACTAAAAGAGTGAAAAAGTATATCATGGCGACAATAAAAGAAAAAGAAGAAAATCAAAATCAATGTTGCGAACATCGACAAGGGTCCGGAAAACCAAAAAACTGTAAAAATTAGGAAAATATTGGTAAAACTTGGCAAACATTGGCAAAATCAAGATACCATAAAAAAATCGGCAAAAATCGGCTAGGCCAAATAATCGCGATTTCGAGATAAAATCACAATGTTTTCGAGATGTTCGCAACACTGATCGAAATGCAAAAGATGGCCAGTGACATAAGTTAGCGCATGGGAAAAATCCTAGCATGAGATCTACCCTCATTAACCATCACCCAGTTCTTGAGCACATGATGCTCCTTCACATCAAAAGGAACCCTTGCATGTCCCAACCTTAATGAGCGATGAATTGACTCATCTTATGGGGTAATGAAATGCTACATCATAAAGAGCAAGATTAACCCTTGAGTTATTTGCGGTAATACAAAGCATTGTCAAGAAGAAGTAAAAGGGTGCAAGAGGAGTGGAAAAATCAAATCCGGTAGTGTAACTCATGCCTCCACAATTGCTACCTCCTTTACATTCATACACTTAGGATGTGGGCACCCCATTAGCTGGTCCTTTTGACCAGTGTATTTGGCCATGAGGCCTTTTCCCCTTTGTTATCACATATTTACACTAACACCTATTGATTTAGGGGTTGACCTTGGCATTGTCACTTCCCCTTGAGGGTTGGAAGCAACTAATAGGGTTGACCATTAGCCACCTCTATCAAGGTAGGGAACACCTTTATGGGACATGGTCTAGTTAGATATTGGAAGATGATCCTTGTTTGAAGTATTAATATGCCATTAACATTCAAGTTTGGTCCACTTAGATGCACATATGATTTTAGTCTCTGATGGATGGTTGCTTTCATTTGAGTTCATGTTGTTTTTGTCAAGTGGTCCATTGTAGCCCAAGCCTTGAGCGCGCCCACTCCAGAAGTACCCAGGCCTCTTTAGAGAGATAGATGGCTTAGCAGATTCAACATTGAGAGGGTTGAGCCTCCTGATAACATGAGTAGAGGTTACGTGTCCCATAGCACCTTCAGGACCTAGGACGTTGGTCTACTTTAACCTAGCACAGAGGATTCTTCGTGATGACACCAATGGACCTAGTGTTCCTCAGGCTAGCGTTTACACAACTTGATGGGTGACTCAAATTTAGAGGCCAGATGAAAGGATGGTGTCCCATTGAGAGACTAGGGAGGGCTTGTTGCACTTGGAGAAGCCCTAACATTGGAGAGAGGAGGCCTTAGTTTGATAGTTGGAAACCCATGGCGACCACATGATGGCACCCCAACTGCACTTGGGACCCCAAAGGAGGATTTAAGGTGGATTTGAGGCCATTTCCTCAAATTTTGGGTGATCTAGGCACTTTGACACCTTTTCACACATCAACACACCTTGGAATGGCTCTTTGAGCCCTAAAAGGGCATAATGTCAACATTATTTGAGGTAACGGCTCACATGTGTGGGCATGTATGGTCTATTTTGTCATTTAGCTAGTGGGTTGGCTTGTAACCCAAGTTTATCTTATGTCAAACTTGTTGTAGGGGCTTCATTAGTTTAAAATTGATTGAGGTAGACCTCATATAAATAGAGGTCACCTCATTTTCATTTTCATCATTACTTGTGGATCAATTCGGCGTCATTAGTGGATTTCAGCCTAGTTGAAATTGACTTCTTGTTGATTTTTCCAATACAATAGATACAAGTACTTATTTCTGAAACTTGATAATTACTTCCAATGATGTAGGTGATTATTTAGCTCTTTCAATCAAGGTTACTTGGGAGCGGAAGCAGGAGCGTGGAGTGACATTTTCAAAAGCTCCCGGTTTGGGGGCGAATTGGGAATGAACTTTTATATAATATATGTTTTTATATATTTTGATGCGTATATGTCAACAAAAGCATGTATAATGATGAATTAGTTATAAAACGCATAAAAACATGGATTAAATCATATATCATCAATCATTTAGTAGTTACAATCTTCATAAACCATAGGTCCACAAGTTACAAGTTTTGATTTATATATAGCATGTAAGGGTGCACATAACCAAAATAACATTGAGTGCAATCCATCTCTGAACTGAAATACATCAACAAACAGGCTCTAGATGGCCTCTAACATCCAAAAAAATCATGCTACGACAAATATCTACATATCATCAAAATCATTGCCTATCTTGGGATCTTTGTCATTAATATCACCTTCTAAGCATTAACATAAGATAGAAAAAATGCGGCATGTCAAGTCAAGATTTTGTTTTGAGTGATGGGTACATTTTTAGTTGGGTCATGATAGAGGAGTTCGACAACTAATGTCGCTAACATCAAGGTACATAGAGGGATTGGTACTCTTGATTAAATATGAGTTCCATGCCCTAGTACACGACAAAATCCAATGGAAACATTGCAACCCCCCAAATCCCGAAATCCTGAAAAAGTGATGTTAAAATTTGGCAGCTTAGGGATGAATTTCTCCTAGAAGAAATCATATCTTTCAGTTTTGTTTGAATCACCTATAATAAAATTTCATTTCTGACAATCTAATATGACTTTCCAAAAATAGTAGGTCACATCTCAATTTGGAAGTGACTTTCCAAAAATAGAAAGTTATGTCTAAATGATCAAGGATGTGTTGATTTGTGTAGCTTGGGAGGTACTCCAAACCCTAAGGTTCAGGGTTTGGAGGGCAAAGCATCACAAGAGTCACTTGTGGGCTTGAAACCCAAGGATGGGGTTTTGCACCCAATCGTGTTTGGAGCAATTCTGGAAGCACATTTCTACATGTGATGGCATGAGACTATAGAGGGCGGAAAGGAGAATCCAATGCTTCGAGAATCGTCGAATTCCGAGTTGTAAAAGTGGAGAAATGAATTTTTGAAGTTGACAAATAATTATTGGTATTCAAGTCATGTAGGCTTGAAGTAAAATTGTCCAATAGATGTGTCTCTTCATGAATTCGTGGAGCCCCTTTATTGGTGTATAAATAAAGGGTGAATTGGAGTCATTAAGGCATCCATCCATGCAACGTTTTCTCTAGACAAGGATTCAGTGGAGAAGGGAAATCTCTTGCCCTAGACGCAACACAAAGAAGGTAGAGCAACGAGGTATAGGAAGTCTGTTTCAGGGTTAAGACAGGGTTCGAAGTGATGTGATGAAGGCCGAGGGTATTGGCTATTATGCCGAGTTCTTAAGGGATAAAACACTGCTGTTTTGAAGGTAGTTTGGGCACTGTTTTGGGGACCGATTGCTACAGGTGTGCTATTGTGCTAGGCTGAAAGCCATAGCACCACAACTGGGTTGCGTAGGATGTGATCAAGACTTGACATCCATCCTAGGTTGGAGCGTGGCTAAGGATGAGTCCTTCAAGGGTGTGCCGCAACCCCTTAAGGGATTGTTTGTTGACTGTTGGATGAATTTAGGGCTGCAGCAAGTGCCCTAACCAGGAGTGTCACAAACAACAGTATGCAAACATAATTTGGAGCAGTGTTTTGGAGAAGCGTTGGGTCAAGAAGTGACCTGTTTGGATCGTCTGTTTAAGCAGCCCGTGGGAGCCAATTTGGAGGCTTGTTTGAGTGACCATAAGCCTTCATTGGAGCAGATTCCGCAGTGTAGTATTGGGTGCCATTGGTCTGGTGGAGGGTAGCGTGTTGGCTACCCACAGTAGCCCTAGACTAACATTCTTGAAGTGACAAAGATAGATGAAGACTGGGTGAAGTTTGTAGCCTTATGAGTAGCTCTGTGATGGACGAAAGATGCTACTAGAAGGCAGATTGAAGCTCGGGAATTGGCCAACCTAGAGAGTAGATTGATGAGCCCGTGTACATGCAACAGAAGTGACTTGCAGCAGTGTTAGGTGGCAGCCCTCTTGGAGTCTCGATGTGTAGTGGCTTTGATGGACTAAGGCACTACTAGTGAGCAGTATGGAAGCGAAGGACCGATAGGACAAGATATGACATAGAACCTGCAACGAAGTTTGTCATTGTATCTTGTATACCATAGACTGTTGTATTATTCAAATTTGGTTTAATATAACAAAGATTGGTGATTGTACATATTGTACAATATTTATTAGAAACTGTGTATATTTGTGCATATGTGATTTACTGCTTTATATTTCCGCTGTGCAAAGTAGTTTATGGTTGAGATTCTTGATTTGGTAGCGTCAATGATTTTAAGATTCCAACCTAGACCGAAAGTCGTGGAAATTCAACATGGTATCAGAGCTAGGTTTGAACTACTTTGGAAGTAAGTAAATCAAAGTTGTGCACAACGAAGTGCAACGTGATAGGGAGTTGGTCACTTTGTGAGTGAAGGGTTCACTACAATGTCGAAGTTTCAGGCAGGTCTCCTGTATGAGGACATGTTGGAGGGGTTGTCCAACTATATTCCTTGGAAGGAAAGGATCAAGTTGGTCTTGTAGGTCAACAAGATCTGGGAGTTGGTCGAGAAAGAGATCAAGAAACCAACTGACCCTAAGGAGCTAGAAATATTTGAAGATTTGGATGCGAGGGCGGGGTTGATCATCCTAGATGGTGTGAAGGATGCCCTAATACCTCATTTGTCCGGGAAGAACAATGCACATGAGATGTGGATGACTTTGTAGAATTAGTTCTAGAATAAGAACGAGAACCGGTTACTGGTATTGGAGGATAAGTTGAAGTCCACCAATATGATAAAGGGTGAAAGCATGACCTTGTATCTGACGAGATTGTCTCAGGTCAAATATGAGCTCGCTGCCATGAGTGTGACTATCTCAGATGGAGATATGGTAAGGATTGCCTTGAAAGGGTTCACCGAGGAATGGAAGCCCTTCATCAAATGGATCGTTTCCAGGGAGAAGCTGCCAGACTAGGATAGGCTGTGGGATGACTTCATTCAAGAAGAGTTGCGAGACGAGGATCTTCATCCAAAGAAGAAGTCTTTCGATGATGACGTGGCACTTGCAACACGAATGAAGGGTAAGCAAAAGAAGGACTTGAGTAAAGTCAAGTGTTTCAACTGTGGCGAGATGGGTCATTATTCGTCAAGATGTCTAATGAAGAAGAAGGGAGATGATGAAAAGAGGAAAGGAAATCAGGCCGCTATTGTTGCCACTTCAGCTGAGATAGATGATCTCACCAGGAGATTGGAAGAGGAGGACTTTGCTATGATTTCTCATTTCTCGCAGGGTACTATCAATGAGGATGGATGGTACGTGGACAGTGGTGCGACGAAGCATATGACAGGGTCATAGGAGGTTTTTGAGACTCTAGCTGAATGGGACTCAAAGTTGCACATGGTGTTGGGTGACAAGAGTCAGTTAGAGATTCGAGGATCGGGTGTTGTGCCATTTAGGATGGAGACAGGATGTGTGATGCGGGTCTAGGATGTACAGTTTGTACCAAGACTAAGATATAGCGTGATTTCCGTTTCGATGATCAAG
Source organism: Pinus tabuliformis (assembly GCA_031772625.1). NCBI lineage: Eukaryota > Viridiplantae > Streptophyta > Pinopsida > Pinales > Pinaceae > Pinus > Pinus tabuliformis. Next base: position 429,869,829 of record CM062814.1, on the reverse strand, counting down.
AGGAAAGGGTTTGAGGTCATGTTCCAGGATAGGAAGGCAAGACTCAGGGCTAGATGCTCTAAGTCCAATGGGATTTTACTTGGAGTTAGAGAGCATGGTCTCTACAAGTTGACGAGCAAGCTTGTGGATCATGGAAAGAAGCAGGTGGAGCAGGTGCAGGTTCCAGAGAAGCAGGGGCAGGTGCAGGTGCAGGCTTTAGAGGAGCATGTACAAGTTCCCGAGAAGAAGGTAAAGCTTCCCACGAAGAAGGTCCAGGTTCCAGAGTCTCAGAGGGAGTCGAGTTTGAGAGGGAGCTTGCGGGTTCAAAGGGAGACTCTGTAGTCCAAGAAGAGCGCGTGGTTAGTGGGGAGCAAGGGTGCTCCTACAACTGCCAAGAAGGAATCAAGGAGAGAGTGGAAGACGTTACAGGATAAGAAGAAGAAGCAGGGTGCTTCTAGCAGTGACAACGACACTTCCGAGAAGGGATTGTTGCGATTGTGAGCGCCAGGAGTTGGGCAAGTGTTGCAAGCAGTGATGATGATGACGAGATACTTTCTAGACTTGGAAGTACCTCCATCGCTAAGAGGGAGTGTTGATTTGTGTAGCTTGGGAGGTACTCCAAGCCCTAGGGTTTAGGGTTTGGAGGGAAAAGCACCACAAGGGTCACTTGTGGGCTTGGAACCCAAGGATGGGGTTTTGCACCCAATTGTGTTTGGGGCAATTTTGGGAGCACATTTCTACATGTGATGGCATGAGATGATAGAGGGCGGAAAGGAGAATCCAACGATTCGAGAATCGTCGAATTCCGAGTTGTAGAAGTGGAGAAATGAATTTTTGAAGTTGACAAATATTTATTGGTAATCAAGTCATGTAGGCTTGAACTAAAATTGTCCAATAGATGTGTCTCTTCATGAATTCGTGGTGCCCCTTTATTGGTGTATAAATAAAGGGTGAATTGGAGTCATTAAGGCATCCATCCTTGCAACATTTTCTCTAGGCAAGGATTCAGTGGAGAAGGGAGATCCCTTGCCCTAGCTGCAACACAAAAAGGCAGAACAACAAGGTATAGGAAGTCTGTTTCAGGGTTAAGACAGGGTTCAAAGTGTTGTGATGAAGGCCGAGTTCTTAAGGGATAAAACACTGCCAAGTACATTTAGTTTTATGCAAAATACATTCAACCTTCTGCAAAGTACATTCAATTTTCTGCAAAGTACATTGAACTTTTTGAAAAGTACATTCAGTTCCATTCAATTTTCTGAAAGTACATTCAATTTTCTACATAGAACTTTCAATTTTTTGCAAGAATTTTTAAATTTCTGCAAAGAACTTTCAAATTTTAACATTGTATCAGAGCCTTGGTGAAGACACGTCCAAGGAGACTAGACATCACCTGAAGAAATCCCACTTGTTGCCGAAGTTTTTTGATTGAGATGATTTCGTCCTACTCCAAGATAGAGGATAAGCTAAATGATGCTTCAAACTTTGTTCCATGGAAAGCAAGACTAGATATCACTTTTGAAGAACACGAAGTTCTGGAGTACGTTGAAGACATAATAACTGATCCACTAGAGAATTCAGGTGCTGTTGTCAAATCCAAATATAAAAATGGTGAAATCAAAGCTAGAAAAATTATCCTTGATTCTTTTAGTGAATCAAGGAGGTTGGAGCACCACAAGAGTCACTTGTGGGCTTGAAACCCAAGGTTGGGGTTTCGCACCCATCGATGTTTAGGCCAAAACATGGATCATTTTGGACATATGATGGATGGAGATGATAGATAATGGCGAGGAGAATCCAACGCTTTGAGAATCATCGAAATCTAAGATGTCCTTTATGATTTATGAATTTTTGAAGTTGACAATAGGTTTTTGGGCATTCATGTCATGTAGGCTTGAGGTCATTTGTCCAAAAGACATGTCTATTGGTGAATTCGGTAGATCCCTTCTTATGAGTATAAATATAAGGAGAGGAAGATTCGTTCGGGACATCCAAAAGTGCAACACATAACAAGAAGAAAGCTCGTTGAAGAGAATGGATATCCCTGATTTGGCCGTAGGCAAATAAGGCAGGACCATCGAAGGAGAAAAGGGCTTGGGCAAGCATTTTCATGACTATTTGGTAGGGCAAGGTTGTCTAGCTGGAAGGCCGAGTGAGAGGAGAAGGGATTAGGCTTGTTTTGGTGATGTTTGTGGGTGACCAGACCTCAAAAGAGGCTGTCGCAGTCCTGTACAGGAGACCTGAAGTAGGCCGCAGCCCTAAAGTGAGGGCCGAAGTCTGAATTAAGGGCTAGAAGCAACCCAAAACTTAAACATATAGAGACAACCTCTCAAGGAAGGAAACCCATAGCTGTTAGGAGGATTTCTGGGCAGGATTTTACGGCTGGAAGGGACTAATATCTTGCCCTAGCTAGGCCGAAGTCAACAATAGAAGGATGGACCCTAAAATAGTGAGCGAGAGGTATGTATTTTGGTACATTCTTGTAGGTGTTGGATCCTAGTATTTGGATCAGTCTGGATGGTATTTGGTTGTGGCCTGTGGGAGCCATTTGGTGGGCTTGACTTGGTGGATAGATGCGCCTCCCAAGAGTAGATTTCACAGTGGAGTATTAGGTGCCATTAGACTGGTGGAGGGCAACGTGTTGGTAGCCCAAAGTAGCCCTTGAAAAGAAGTCACAAAGAGAGCTTGATAGTTGAAGGTTGGGTGGAGATTGAAGCCTAATGTGCTAGATTGGTAGATTGGAGCTCAGATTTTGGCCAACCTAGAAGAGCAGATTGGATCAGCTCGTGTTCATTGAAGTAGAAGTGACTTGTAGTAGTGATAGGTGGTAGCCCTCTTAGAGACTCTATATGTTGTCTCTTGATGGACTAACGGGCACTAGAGAGTAGAATGGAAGCGAAGGACCGATAAGACGAGATACGACATAGAGGCTGCAACGATTTTGTCATTGTATCTTGTATTCTTGTACTTGTGGATAATTGAGGGCCATCATCCCTAGTCTGGGAGCCCTATACAATTGTATTATATGTTGATTAATATAACAAAGTTGGGTTGAAATTTGTAAAAAGTTGTCTATACTTGTGCATGTGTTTTTCTGCTGTGAAAAGTAGCTTTGTTGAGATTCTTGGTTTGGTAGCGTCAGAAATTCTAAGACTCTATCCCAGACACCAAGGTCATGGAAATTCAACATGGTGCCAGGGCGTGTTTGAGCTACTTTGGGAGACAGTGAATCAGAGTGTGCACAACGAAGTACAACTTAAGAGGGAGTTGGTGACATTGTAGTTAAAGTGCTCACTACAATGTCAAAGTTGTAGGTTGGTCTCCAGTTTGAGGACAGGTTGGAAGGATTATCCAACTACAGTCCATGGAGGGAAAGGATCAAGTTGGTCTTGTAGGTCAACAAGATCTGGGAGTTCGTCGAGAAAGCCATCAAGAAGCCAACTGACCCTAAGGAGTTGGAAGTATACGAGAATTTGGATACGAGGGCGAGATTGATCATCCTTGATGGTGTGAAAGATCCTCTAATACCTCATTTGTCCGGGAAGAACACTGCACATGAGATGTGGATGGCTCTTCAAAATTTGTTCCAAAATAGGAATGAGAACCGAGTACTAGTATTGGAGGATAAGTTGAAGTCCACGAAGATGATACAGGGTGAAGGAGTGACTTCGTATTTGACGAGATTGTCTTAGGTCAAAGATGAGATTGGTGCCGTCAGTGTGACTATTTCAGATTCTGATATGGTGAGGATTACTTTGAAAGTGTTCACCAAGGAATGGAAGCCCTTCATCAAGGGGATCGTTGCGAGACTGGAATAGGTTGTGGGATGACTTCATTTAGGAAGAGTTGCGAGATGAGGATCTTCATCCGAAGAAGAGGGCTTTAGATGATGACATGGCACTTGCAACATGAATGAAGGGTAAGCAGAAGAAGGACTTGAGTAAAGTCAAGTGTTTCCACTGTGGCGAGATGGGTCATTTTTCGTCGAGATGTCCGATGAAGAAGAAGACAGGAGATGACGAGAGGAAGAAAGGGAAGCAGGTTGTCAGTGTTGCCACCTTTGCTGAGATAGATGCTCTCACTGGGAGGTTGGAGGAGGAAGACTTTGCTATGATCTCTCATTTCTCGTAGGGTACTATCGATGATCTCTCATTTCTTGCAGGGTACTATCGATGAGGATGGATGGTACGTGGACAGTGGTGCGTCGAAACATATGATAGGATCACAAGAGGTTTTCGAGACTCTAGCTGAATGGGACTCGGAGTTGCACATGGTGTTGGGCGACAAGAGTCAAAAGGAGATCCAAGGATTGAGAGTTGTGCCATTGAGGATGGAGACAAGCGGGGTGATGAGGGTGCATGATGTACTGTTTGTACCAGGACTTAGATATAGTGTGATATCTATCTCGATGATCGAGAAGAAGGGGTTTGAGGTCTTGTTCTAGGGTAGGAAGGCAAGACTTCGGCCTGAAGGCTCTAACTCCGCAGGTATTGTGCTTGGAGTTAGAAAGCATCGTCTATCCAGGATAATGGGCAAGCCTATGGATCATGGGAAGAAGAAGCAAGAGGACCAGGTGCAAGTTCCAGAGAAGTAGGTTCAGGTGCAGGCTTCAGAGGGGAAGGGTTAGATTTCGGGGACTCAAGGAGAGTCAAGTACTAGAGGGAGCTTGCAGGTTTAGAGCGAGACTTTGTAGCCCAAGAAGAGCGCGTGGTCAGTGGGGAGCAAGGGTGCTCCTACAATTGGCAAGAAGGAATCATAGAGAGTGGAAGACATTCCAATAGAAGAAGAAACATGATGCTTCTAGTGACAATGACACTTCCGAGAGAGGCGTAGTTCATACTACAGGGATTGCTGCAGTTGAGAGTGCCAAGAGTTGGACGAGTGTTGCGCGCAGTGATGATGATGATGAGTTACTTCGTAGTCATGTGATTACCTCCCTTGCTAAGAGGGAGTGTTGATTTTTGAGTAGCTTGGGAGGTACTCCAAGCCCTAGGGTTCGGGGTTTGGAGGTTGGAGAGCCATAAGAGTCACTTGTGGGCTTGGAACCCAAGGTTGGGGTTTTGCACACATCGATGTTTGGGCCAAAACCATGGAGCATTTTGGACATGTGATGGATGGAGATGATTGAGGATGGCGAGGAGAATGCAACTCTTCGAGAATCATCGAAATTCGAGATGTCCTTGATGAGTTATGAATTTTTGAAGTTGACAATGGCCTTTTGGGCATTCAAGTTATGTAGGCTTGAAGTAATTTGTCCAAAAGACATGTCTATTGTTGAATGCAGTGGATCCCTTTTTATGAGTATAAATATAAGGAGAGAAAGGTTCATTTGAGACATCCAAAAGTGCAACATATAACAAAAAGAAAGCTCGTTGAAGAGAATGGATATCTCTGATTTGGCTGCAGGCAAATAAGGCAGGACAAACAAAGGAGAAAGGGTTTGGGCAAGCATTTTCATGGTTGTTTGGTAGGCTGAGGTTGTCTAGCAGGAAGGCCGACTGAGAGGAGTAGGATTGGGCCTGTTTTGGTGACGTTTGTGGGTGAACAAACCTCAAAAGAGGTTGCCGCAGTCCTGTACATGAGACCTAAATTAGGCCGCAACCCTAAAGTGAGTGTCTAAGTCTGAATTAAGGGCTAGAAACAGCCCATAACTTCAACGTATAGGGACAACCTTGCAAGTAAGGAAACACGTAGCTGTTAGGAGGATTTCTAGGTAGGAGTTTAGGGCTGGAAGGGACTGATATCTTGCCCTAGCTAGGTCGAAGCCAAAAGTAGAAGGACAGACCCTAAAACAGTGAGAAAGAGGTATGTATTTTGGTACATTCTTGTAGGTGTTGGATCCTAGTATTTGGATCAGTCTGGATGATATTTTGTTGCAGCCTATGGGAGCAATTTGGAGGGCTTGACCTGGTGGTTAGAAGCCCCTCCTAGGAGCAGATTTCACAATGGAGTATTGGGTGCCATTAGATTGGTGGAGGGCAATGTGTTGGTAGCCCAAAGTAGCCCTTGAAAAGCAGCCATAAAAAGAGCTTGACAGGTGAAGGTTGGGTGGAGATGGAAGCCTAATGTGCAGTACACTGATGGACTAGTGGACTGCTAGATTGGCAGATTGGAGCTCATGTGTTGGCTAACCTAGAATACCAGATTGGAGCAGCCCGTGTTCATTGAAGCAGAAGTGCCTTGCAATAGTGATAGGTGGCAACCCTCTTGGAGACTCTATGTGTTGTCTCTTGATGGACTAAGGGGTACTAGAGAGTAGAACGGAATCGAAGGACCAATAGGACGAGATATGACATAGAGGTTGCAACAAGATTGTCATTGTATCTTGTATTCTTGTACTTGTGGATAATTGAGGGCCATTATCCCTTGTATGGGAGCCCTAGACAATTGTATTATATGTTGATTAATATAACGAAGTTGGGTTGAAATTTGTAAAAAGTTGTCTATACTTGTGCATGTGTGATTTACTACTTTATTTATTCCGCTATGCAAAGTAGCTTTGTTGAGATTCTTGGTTTGGTAGCGTCAAAGATTCAAAGATTCTATCCCAAACACCAAGGTTGTGGAAATTCAAGAATAAAAAGAAATTTGTTTTCAAATCAAATAAAGGGAATCTAGACATGTCAAAAGTTAGATTCTTTAACTGTCAAAAGCATGGTCACTTTGCTCGTGATTGTAAAGAAAGAAGAGCACCTCGATTAAAAAAGAAATCTGATTATAAAAAAGACTTGTGAAAATCAAACAAAATACCATCCTAAGAAAACAAGAAATCCACAATATAGAAATAATGCAGTGAAAACTCAATCATAATATTTTCTTGTTTTTACTCTTTCCAGTTCTTCTGCAAATTCATTTGATAGTTGGTTAGTTGCTAGTGGTGCTTCCAAACATTTTAGTGGTTACAAAGAAGCGCTCTCTAATCTAGTTGAGAGAGAGACTAATTTAAATGATATCCTTGGAGATAATTCTACTCATCAAGTTAAAGGTTATGGTTTATTTCATTTCAGTTAGATGTGTTAGTTTTTGTAGCATAGATGTGTTCTAGCTTTGAAAGTCTGTGGAGGGGCTAGAATACATGAGATCTCCAAAACCAAGAAATCGTTTATGGAAATTCCACCTAAAGAAGACTTAATTAAAATAATTAATCATTTTTTAATGTTTCCCAACTCCAAACTTAGGAAATATAATTAATTAAAGGGTATTAAAGTCATGGTGAGATTATGTTTTAATCTTTGCCGTTGATGTCTCAACGAGCGATTATAAGAAGAAACTCGATGGGGCTTGGAGAAGTTATACCAGTAGCTACTCAGTTGCCCAGGTAGATCGATTTTCTAAGTGGCTGAAGTTCAGCAGAGGAGATAGAGCCAGAGGGTGAGTTGTAGGGGGGAGAGAGAGAGGGTATCAGTAGTGATCCGGGAAGTGCAGAACGAGGTCCAGAAGAGACAAGAGGAGGAGAGACGCAGTCCACTAGAGCTTTGCACAGTTGCTGCGCAGAGGGTGACGCAAAAATCCAGCGTATGGATCGAGGGTTCATCTAGGGTTCAGGGAGTCGCTGTAGAGAGAGTGAGAAATTTGTCACTAAATTTCTCCCAATATTTTTCCTTTGCCTTGAAGTCCGCATTCTTGTACTTGAATTTCTACTGAAGAATTAATAAAGAAACCCTCATCTGCTGCACTGCTTTTCGCAAGCTGGGTTTTTCCAGGGACAATTGTCTAAAACTAACTGTGTCAATATGTTTGTGTGTGCTAGAATTTCTCTAATTTTCCAGCATTTTTTTCCGCAATATGTGTTTTGTAAACGCTGCAATGTATATGTTTCAATATTTGCTGTAGGAAACTGCAAATAGTTTGTTTAATTAATTTAACAAATAGAAGAAATATTATCAGTTGCTGCAGTAGGATTCCGGGTTTCGGAATTTTCACATGGTATCAGAGCTCAGCTTGGAAGCCAGATAGCTCAGTGGGGAAGAAGATTTTCGAAACTCTGCGTAGGCAGCAGTTCGAAACCCTTAGAGGCAACACTGTTCCTTTGGCTAGGAAGGTCGTTTTTTTCAAGGAAAAATTTATTTCTCTGAGAGAGTTGATGGAGAATAAATTTTCCAGATTTCTAGAGGCAGAGGGAGCAACAATATTTTCCTTGCAGAGCAGATCTTCGACTGGGACAGTTATTTTGCAACAGTTTGCTGGTGCAAAATAATGCTAGGAAGGAAAGGAGAAATAGCACAGAAAGTTATGGATAGTATCAACAGTTAGGAAGCGTTAGAATTATCTTCCAGGTTGGAGGATGAGTTCGCGTGCTTGTTTGGTTCAACATCATCTGGTGTCTGGTACATTGATAGTGGAGCTTCAGTTCATATGACAGGAGTTAGAGAATATCTTTCTAGCTATCAAGAGGAGCAAATGGACTTCTAGATCACTATGGGCAACACAACTAAATGTACTCCGGTAGGGAGAGGCACCATAGTATTTCAGATAGAAATAGGAACCAACACCAACACTACTAATGTACTGCATGTGCCAGGATTGGGTATGAATCTAATTTCAGTGCCCCGGTTACAAGACAAGGGGTACGATGTACACTTCATTGGGAAGAAAGTGTGTCAAACACTCTTGTTGGAAGAAGGTGAGACAGTTGGAGCTCAGATCTCAAAACCTCCAAGTCTCCTTGAAAAAATCTCAGATCTGAAAATTTTCTTGGATGATTTCTCAGATCTATTCCTGCGAACAATCTTTGAGCCCAGATCTTGCCCTCCAAGGTCTAGATCTAACTCAGATCTGAAGATTTCCTTGACTGATTTCTCAGATCTGAAGATTTCCTTGGCTGATTTCTCAGATCTATTCCTATACAAGTGAAAAGAGAAAAACGCAATCCCCAATATGTACAAAAATAGAGAAAATCCCAAAAACCAAGTGTTAAAATTCAAAATTATGTTATAAAGTTTAAGATCTAAACAAGTATTTGGTCACTCAACGATGTCTCCCAGACTGGTTGGTTCCCAACTTGTCCTCCTTCATTCCATTTACGTAGGGTCCACCCCCCTTAGTCTGCCGTAGGGAGAAAACTTAAACGGAGAGATTGGCGATCAGGGTGACAACCCCCGATCTGAATCGTTATTGCGGTGCCTAGACATTCTATTGGACAACACCTCTATCAGATCTGTTATATCCCTAACAACGCAACTAGGATGGGAGATTCACCAGATGGACGTCAAGACAACATTCTTGAACGAGGTGATAGAAGAAGAGGTGTATATAGAGCAACCTAAAGGCTTTGAAACTCATGAGAAGCACACTCATGTATGCAGATTGAAGAAAGCCCTATATGGGCTCAAACAGGCACCCATGGCATGGTATGGTCGGATTGACATTGATTTGCAGTAGTTGGGATTCATCAAGAGTGATGCATATGCCAATCTCTACTATTTGATGGTGGAGAATGAGTCTCTAATTTTTGTTTTGTATGTAGATGACCTGTTTTTGACAGGATCATCGAGGCTCATAAAGGATTGCAAAAGGAACCTTGAAGCAGAATTTGACATGAAGGATATGGGGTTGATGCACTATTTTCTAGGATTGGAAGTGTGGCAGAAGAATGGGGAGATCTTCCTTGGGCAAGGGAGATATGCTACAAATATTCTGAAGAGATTCAAAATGCAGGATTGCTGACCCATGACGAGACCTATGATCACCAATTGGAAGATGATAGATGCATCAGGGGACAAGGAAGTCGACCCCGCCTTGTACAAACAACTCATTTGGTCGCTCATGTATTTGGTTAACACTAGGCTAGACATTTGTTTCGCTGTCAATACCCTTAGTCAGTTGATGGTAGAACTGAAAAGGGTACATTGGGCAGTAGCTAGGCACATTCTTAGATATGTGTGTGGAACAGTCGTATATTGGTTGAAATATACTTGAGGAGATGACGTCAGATTATGCGGATTCACAGATGCAGATTGGGCAGGTAGTTCAGTGGACAAGAAAAGTACCTTTAGGTACTGCTTTAGTGTTGTATTAGGGATGGTCTCTTGGTGCAACAGGAAGCAGAAGTCAGTAGCACTAAGCTTAGCAGAAGCTGAATATATGGCAGCTAGCACAACTATGTGCGAAGCTATATGGCTTAGGAAGTTGCTTGTGAGTTTGTTCAGAAAGAAGATGGGAGCCACCAATGTTTACTGTTATAATAAGATTTGCATAAAACTCTTTGAGAATCCAATATTTCATGATAGGTCGAAGCACATTGATATCATATGAAATTTCATCATACACTGTGTTCAATGTGGGACAGTCCAGCTGTAGTATGTTCCCACAGGAGATCAGGTAGCAGACATCCTCACGAAGGCTCTAGGGAGAGCTAAGTTAATCCAGTGCATGGAACAGATGGGTATGGTGGAGAACATGTTTTAGTAGCAGAAACAGATGGATTCTGAGTTGCAATAGCAACAGATGAGAGGGAGTTGCAGTGCAGAAGCAGTGTTGGTAACAGCTCAGCAGGGCCAGCGACGACATAGATGCAACATATATCAAAGTTGCGTAGTAATTGGTGGGCAACAATAGCTAGACATCAACATCGTGACAGGAGGTGGTGCAGAGACAGGTTGTTGCTTCAGTAGGTTGCAACGCTAGAACACATTCCTTGCTAAGAGAGAGTGTTAGTTTTTGTAACATCAGATGTGTACTAGCCTTGAAATTTTGTGGAGGGGCTAGAATACATGAGATCTCCAAAACCTAGAAATCATTTATGGAAATTCCACCTAAAAACGACTTTATTAAAATAATTAATCATTTTTAATGTTTTCTAAGTCTAAACTTAGGAAATATGATTAATTAAAGGGTATTAATTAAGTCATGATGAGAATCTTCTAGAAGAAGACGTGGATCAGTTCTAGTTAATTTTAGCCATCGATATGTTTTAATCTTGGTCGTTGATGTCTCAACGAAAAATTATAAGAAGCAACTCGATAGGGCTTGGAGAAGATATACTAGCAACTACTCAGTTGCCTAGGCAGATCGATTTTCTCAGTGGCTGAAGTTCAACAAAGGAGATAGAGCCAAAGGGTGAGTTGCAGGGGAGAGAGAGAGGGTATCAACAGTGATCCAAGTAGTGCAGAACGAGTTCCGAAAGAGACAGGATGAGGAGAGACGCATTCCACTAGAGGTCTGTGCAGTTACTGCACAAAGGGTGACGCAAAAACCCAGTGCATGGATAGAGGGTTCATCTTAGGTTCAGGGAGTCGCCATGGAGAGTGCGAAATTTGTCACTAAATTACTTTCAAAATTTTCCTCTGTTTTGATGTTCGAATTCTTGTACTTGAATTTTTGCTGAAGAATTAATAAAAAGACCCTCATTAGTTGCACCGATTTTCCCAAATTGGGTTTTTTCCGGGGACAATTGTGCAAAAATAACTGTGTCAATATGTTTATGTGTGTGCTAGAATTTCTCTAATTTTCTAGCATTTATTTTTCTGCAGTATCTGTTTTGTGAAGGCTGTAGTGTATATGTTTAAATATTTGTAGGAAGCTGCAAATAATTTGTTTAATTAATTTAACAAGTAGAAGAAATATTATTAGTTGATGCAGTAGGATTCCAGGTTTCGGAATTTTCACATGGTATTAGAGCTCAGCTTGGAAGCCAAAGAGTTCAGTGGGGAAGAGGAATTTCGAAACTCTGCGTAGGCAGCAATTCGAAACCCTCAGAGGCAGTGCTGTTCCTTTGGCCAGGAAGGTCATTTTTTTGAGGAAAAATTTATTTCTTTAAGAGAGTTGACGGAGAATAAATTTTCCAAATTACTAGAGGCTGAGGGAGCAACAACATTTTCCTTCCAGATCAGATCTTCAACTTGGACATAATTATTTTGCAGCGGTTTACCAGTGCAAAATAACTCCAGGAAGGAAGCGGAAATAGCAAAAGTCTGGAAAGATGCCATGATTGAAGAATACAAGTCCATCATCCAGAATGATGTTTGGGAAGTGGTTCCTAGACCTCAAGGTAAATTTGTTGTCACTTCCAAATGGTTGTTTAAGTTCAAACATGTTGCAAATGGTAGTATTGAAAAATATAAGGCTGGATTTGTAGCTAGAGGCTTCTCTTAGAAAGAGGAAATAGATTATGATGATATTTTTGCACCTGTAGCTTGATATACTACTATTCGATCTGTTGTTGCCTTCGCTGCTAGCCAAGGATGGACTCTTCACCAAATGGACGTGAAAACTACTTCCTTGCATGGCCTCCTCAAGGAAGAGGTATTTGTGGAAAATCCACAAGGCTTTGAAGAGCATGATAGGGAAACTCATGCGTGTAGACTGAAGAAAGCCTTCTATGGGCTGAAGCAAGCTCCAAGAGCTTGGTATACTTGCATTGATAGCTACCTGATAAAGCTTGGTTTCACAAGAAGCAGTGACTATAAACCCAAACCTCTACTTCAAGACAGTCCAAGGTATACCTTTGATTTTGGTATTGTATGTTGATGATTTATTCTTGACAGGAGGAGAACCTTTTATCCTCTAGTGTAAGAGGGAGTTAGCTTCTAAATTTAAAATGAGAGACCTTGGTTTGATGCATTACATTTTATGTCTAGAGGTCTAGCAAAGACCTAGTGAAATTTATCTTTTTGAAGGAAAATATGTTGTTAAGCTTCTTGAAAGATTTGCTATGGTAGAATTTAATTCCATGCATACTCCTATGGAAATGAACTTTAAGAAATTATATGGCAAAGCTGCAGTGCTTAGTTTGTCAAATCCCATGGAGTATAGACAACTCATTGATGCTTAGATGTTTTTGGTAAACACTAGGCCTGGCATATGCTTTGTTGTAAACACTTTAAGTCAACATATGATTGATCCCTTTCATGCTCACTGGATTGCTGCAAAACATGTACTTAGATACTTGCATGGAACTATCAATCTAGGATTGAAATACACTACTAAAAATGTAGGACTTCATGGATACACTGATGCTGATTCGGCTGGTAACTTTGCTGATAGAAAGAGCACTTCTGGGTGTTGCTTTAGCTTTTCATTTGCCATGATCTCTTGGATGAGCAGAAAGAAGTTTGTTACACTGAGTACAATTGAAACTGAGTACATTGCTGCTAGCATGGCTCGCTGTGGGGCAGTTTGGCTGAGAAAACTTTTTGGGGAACTATTTGAGCAAGTTCTAGACACGACAATTATATATTGTGACAATAAGAGTGGGATTCGTCTTGCAAAAAATCTAGCGTTTCATGATAAGTCCAAGCATATTGAGATTAAGTATAACTATATTCGGGATATGATGCAGAGAGGAGCAGTGAGGTTCCATCACATCACCTTCAAGTAGACTTAATTCCTCTTTTGAAGTATTTCCATAGAATTTTGCATTAGTAGAATTAGAATAACTTTTCTAGATTGCTAAAGGAATTGAAAAATGTAGCAATATGCTGGTAAAGCACTTTAGGAGCAGGGCCATTTTGGGACAGTGGTACCCAATAGTGTCCATTGCTTGCGATGAACATGCTATGACCGATATGATGGTTTTGAGGTAGGGATATGCCTTGGTTTTTGTATCTTCCGATGCGAGGAATAATGGCAAAGTGATGGACTGCCTGGGATGGGGGTGGTAGCGGAACTTGGAAGGTGCAAGTATTTAAAGAAGGAATTGAAATAATAACAGTGCTTACAATTCCTTCAACAATTCAGAATTCAAGTGCAGTTTCAACGCTGAATAGTACAATGTCTAGTTTTCTTGCTATATAAAACAAGGAGGTATTGTGGAAAGCAGTGGAACACTTGTATTAATAGGGTCTAGACTCTACACGTCCTGCAATTTTTCATTTTCAGAGTTTCATCATTTGTGTTTGTGGAAACTCAATTTGTTCTTCAGAATTTGAGCAAATTGAAGAACCTAAAAGAGTTAATCTTGCATGCAAGCAAAAGGCAGGGAGAACAACAACACTTGGAAGAGGACATTTGCCAAGTCGAAAGGTAATTTCTTTCCTGTTGAGTGGACCATTCTTTAAAACTGTTCGGGAATCTAAATAACCCAACACTGAAGGAGGTGAATTTTATAGGCTGTGCATTAGATCTGGACAAAGTGATGAAGGTAATGAGGCTATTGCTAAATACATTAATGGCCTCTGATATGTAACTGAGAATGAGCTACCGAGCCTTTACCGAAAGGAAAGTTCTTGGTTTTGAGAGAGCAACTTGGACTTATGGACGTGACCCTTCCAGGAAGTGGTCACAGCTGATTGAGAACACTAGGTTGCCTTTCTCCCCTCTTAGAGCTCACAGGATTAGGGAATGATGCCGAAAAACTCCTGAGGATGAGGGACCTCTTGTGTAGTGTGTGCCACAAGAGTATGTCTCAGTATGCATCTGACCCACAGCCTGGGATGTGGGAAGAGCCACCTATTTGGCCAATAGGTGTAGTGAAACTTGTTTGTGTGTCTTGTCTAGGATGTAGGTGTTTAACCACTTAACAAAATTTGGTTGTGTTTGATTCTTGTCTGTGTGACTTGCCTTGTTTATGTGATGCCTATGTTCTATCACTTAATTTTTTGAGATGAAAATTGGTTAAGTGTAATCCTTGTGTATGTGAAATGTGATGATCCTTTCCTTTCCAAGTTTATGTAGTGGATGATAATTCTTTAGATTGTGACTTCATTGTTATAGATGTTACAAAGAAGAGTTGAACTGAGATGAATGAAAGAGATTAGAGGAAGTAGAGATCTTTGATGCAGAAAGAAATTCCTCCCTAGTTGAGAGGGAGTGTTAAAATTTGGTAGCTCAGGGATGAATTTCTCCTAAAAGAAATCATATCTTTCAGTTCTGTTTGAACCACCTATAATAAAATTTCATTTCTGACAATTATAATATGACTTTCCAAAAGTAGTAAGTCACATCTCAATTTGGAAGTGACTTTCCAAAAATAGAAAGTTATTTGTAAATGATCAAGGATGATCGTGACATATGGAATGCACTCTAAAATCAAATCAATCATGATTATACAAGTCAAAAATTAATATTTTTATATGATACTATTATTTATAAAATAATCTAAAGTCATTCACCTTTAATGCATTAATAAAAACAAACTCTTTTATGGAATAAGTAAATTAAATTGAGAATCTCTTACTTGGCAAATCGAACCCCTCTCTTGGAATAAAATAATAAGTCCTCACTTAAGAGAATGTAACTCTCCCTCACGAATTCAATTTATTTCAGAAGTGTAACTCCTCCTCATTAAATGCACTTGTAACTCCTTCATTCAACTCAATTCGTAACTCTCATCAAATATTCTTTTATGTCTAAGTGTAACTCTCTCTCTCACTAATTCGAATTGTATCTCCTCAAGAGAAGTGTACCTCTCTCTATTCTTGAGATGAGTTACACTTCTCCTCATGTAACTCCTCCCTCATGGAATTCAATTCTCTTATTATTGGCTCAAGGCATGAATTCATTTTATAACTCCTCTCCTTTCTCCTCTGTTTAAGCAAGAGCAAGTGATTGTTGAGTGTAGCATGTTCATTGTGAAGGAGCGCTAGTGTTGAATGTGTGCAAGGGAAGTGTGAGAGCAAGTGAGAGTAAGAGCAAGGGAAGAGATGGAGCAAGCATGAAGGACAAGATCTGATCAAGAGAAGGAGGAGATCTTCAAGCAAAGAGCAAGAGCACTTCAACTACAAGTTGAATAGACATTGGCGACTTTATTCATTCTCACTCTCTCTCTCTCTCCATACTCTACTGAACAATTGAATAAATCTAATAGAAGAAGAATCATTTGGGTTTTGCCTTGGTCATTGAACCTAACTCTCAATGTCTCATATTTATGCTTGGTTGTCTTCATATGATCCCTAAGTTTATGTTCTATCTACAATTGTTGATCTCAAAAGTTGTGAAGAAGAAATCTGCATTCTAAGTAATTGTAACAACATAAAACATTCAATTTTTTGCAAAGTACATTCAATTTTTTGCAAATTACATTCAACTTTTGCAAAATACATTCAATTTTCTTCAAAGCACATTCAATTTTTTGTAAAGCACATTAAGTCCCATTTAATTTTCTACAAAGTATATTCAATTTTTTGCCAATACATTCAATTTTCTGCATAGAACTTTCAAGTTTCTGTAAAGAATTTTTAAATTTATGCATAGAACTTTTAGATTTTAACAAGTGATAAGTCTGCTGGATCTTTAGTGAGATCTAAAATTATACTTTCTCCGTATGAAATCCAATGAGATCGGAACCACAGTCAAACATCTTGAGTCATTTCATGGTAATGTTAAAAATTCAAGTAAAATGATGAAAATGAAAGATAAAGGAGAGTCACTTTTACTTTAACAATTTTAACATTACCATGAATTGAATATTAATACTAGGGCCATAGCTTGATCATTAGGTTGCCCCACTCAAAAATTCTTTTTCTTTGAAAAAAAATTGCGTTTGGAACGTGTTTGCAAAAAAATTGCGAAAAAACATAGGGGGCGGAATATTTTTAGGGAGCTCGCTCTCGATGCGCTCCCGAAGGTAGCGCACTTCGTGAGTGGGTTTAGGGGGGGCGCTCTCCTGCAACCCTGCTATTAATGCATCATTAAGCAACTACACGTTCATAAATTTAACCATAGAGACAATAGGGCAGTAGAGATCACAATGCACAAAGAGACAAGAAGATTTTACCCTGGGAAAACCCACTAAATGGGAAAAATCCAGCCAACCTTTTCCTTAGAGAATGAATACATCAAAGTCAAACTAACCAACAAGATGACCATCCACTAAGAGCCAAGCCAACCCTCCACAAAATCTAAGACAAGTGTCCTCAATTCTGTCCACAAAATTTCTGCAACAAGGTTTCCTTCAGGTTTACAAGAGGGCCGAAATTTGCCCTGCAACTCTGCCTTAGACTTGACAATACACCATAGAAAGTATACTATAGAAAATTCGTCCAGAACTCGACCTCCTGATTACTAGAGCAAGGAAAAATAAAGTGAATTTCTTCCTTGTGTTTTTCGTCCTTATATTCCTTGTCTTATTCGCTAGAACAAAGATATATCTTGATCCAAAGAGTTCTCTTGGAGGAGATTGAAAGTCTACTTATAGCCTTTAGGTGATGCAAATGGGTGTTTCTTGGGTAGGCCAACATGATGGCTTGTAAGGCCTACTTGGTCTCTTGTGGAGGCAAAAATACAAATTGAAAAATTCAAAATTTTCTTTTGCAGAGGTCATGAAGAACATGCGTTTAATAATTCTTCTTTTGAATAGAAAATCAAATAAATATTTTTCTTTTACAAATATGATTTATATTTCATCATTACAAGTACAAATGAATATTACAAAGACTGACCATAACTACAAAATTCAACACTTGTATCTTGTGGAGATGTGATCTTTTGTGGAGTATTTGCTTATGGAGCTTTTCTCTTGCTTTGGTGATGCCATTTTGGAACAATAAAAGATTGTTTAATACATTTCTCTTCTAAGTATTTTATGTATTTGAATATCTTTATCGCTATTGCATGGAATGGATATTGTTAGGGTTTCTATGTGCGAGTTTTTTATTGAATATTTTTCTGTGAAATCTTGGCAATGGTATTGTGTGCATTACCCTTTTAAGATTTTGTGTGACAATCCTTTGAGTGATCTTTCATGTCAATCCTTTTCTTGGCCTTGTGTACCTAGATAAGCCTGTTATCCTTGCCTATTCTCAAACCCTAGGTCACTTGTGTCCTAGATAGGTCTTTTGGAGGGTACACTTGGCCTTATCTAAGCTAATTTGAGCTCTATCCTTAAGTTGAGTACCTATCCTAATCCTATCCTTGTCACCTGCAAGCCTTAAGGCTTACACTTGAATATCCTTTGGGTGACCTAACATAGGGAAGCCTCCATTGTGGTGAGAATCCATTAAAGAGCAGGAGGTAGTGGCTGTGTTGACAGTGGGCCACAACTCAGAGTGTTGTCACTTTGTCTAGCTCTTGTCTTGTGAGCTCCCCTCACAAGAGTTGCTAGATTTTAAGGCAACAGTGACTAAGGCCAAAATATCATTGGCATGAGTCTTTTGGGCTATGGCATAGTTTGCAGCCTTGTTGACCTGCAAATTCTTTGAGGAGCTTGAGGTAGCTGGCTGGCTTGGGTTGAATGGTCAGGCTTGAAAATATGTTTGTGGATTGCTAGAACTACATTGGCAAGCCAGGGAACTCTACCTGCACAGGAATATAGAGTTTAAGGAGAAGAAGAAAATTCCTCTTTAGTCAGGATCCTGGTACTCTGGCAATGTCAGCCATGTGGCTCTCACTCACCCCTCAATTATGCCCAAATCATGGTGTTGGGAAGCACGCTGATAACAAAGTACACCAGGAGTGTGTGCTGCTTATACTTGTTATATTTAACCTCATATTCTGAAACAATAATATTCTGAAACAATAATATCAATAGGAATTTCATTAGGGTCATTTTCATGACCTCCTGAATCCCTGATACACCTTGGGAATGAATTTCTGGGGCCTCTTTTGGGGTACCATTGCTTGCTCGTTTACTAGACACATAATTATTGTGGATGATGAGCAGAATTTGGATCGAATTAGTGGTTCTTGGGATTTAATTGAGCACTTAAGGGCTCTCAATGGTCCTGTGGTGGGAAGTGAAGCTAATATTGGCTAGCACAAGCCAGCCAATGAGAAGGGACAAACAAGTACTATTGCAGAAGGGAAACACATTCACCACAATACCCCAAGATATTCTCATCTCTAGCTTTTTATCCCAAGTCTCAGTTGGTGGGTGAAACAAGAACCTGCTAAATATATCAATTGTGTAAACATAGATAAATTTGATCTATTTTGAGCTTTGATAATTCTATTTATATATGGGATTTGCCAGAAGCATTGCATGAATAATCCATTTAAATATTTTGCCAGAGGGGAGCCGTAATGAAATTACCAGATGTGAAAGAAATATTAAATATGGAAAGAAGATGCAAACTCACCACCTTGTTTTGTGAATTCTCTGGCCTGGTTGAACTAATTGACATGTTTGAATTGTGAACAACTTTAATGCAGGGAGCCGCTAATCGAGCAAAGAGTAATCATACTCATATCTCAACTGCAGACTTGATTCAAAAGAGTGCTTACTGCCGAGTTTCAGGTATTGTGGTTCTTTACATTTCAAATTATACCAAAGAAATTGTTTTTCTTTCAAGAGACTTGTAGATTTCTTTACAGATCACATTTGTAATAAGAGGAGAAAAACCTTGATCTGCAAAAATACACAATATAAAGAATGAGATCATTGTGGTAAATTTGGTGGATGCAAATACAATTCTAGATTAGTTCAGATGTGGCTTTGTATCTATACTCATCCTCACATAACTATAAATGGATGAAAGTTCTCATCTATTCCTACACATATTTATTCATGGATCAGTATGGGAAAATCATTCCTGAATAAGCAGGGATTTTGAGAGAGGATCCATTCTATGTAAGTACATATATGAATCAAGTCAAATTATTGTCGGATTCCAGTTGTTCTCCTCAATTTTAATGATAAGTTAATTTTTATATCTACTTCAATTTTTTTGTAATTTTCCTAGATATATGCATTATAACAGAGACTTATTACACCTGTCCTGATGTCCTTAATTGATGGAGTTCAATGCAGTGAATGCTTTTAGGCATCAATGATGTAACTATTGAAGATGGACATGCTTGTGCTAAGTATTCTCTTTGTATCCATGCTTACTATGGTAGTTGGTTGTGATTTGCGTATCTGAGATGGCTTTCTTGGATTCATGGAAGCACCATTTTGAAATATTCATAGTGAAAGAAATATTGATGGCTGTTCCAACTTATTAACTTGCAATGTTCTTGTTATCACAAAATCTAACACCTTAATGCAACACCTTTCACAAAGGAATAAGACAAGGGTAACATGGAAGTGTTACCACTGTCACGTAGGCAATCACTTCCCTCTTTTTAGCGGAGGATGGATCCAGCACAAGCGAGGCTTCCCTAGCAACTTCAAGGAATCCTGAAGCAAGATATAATCAAGCATAAGGCCTCCTTTATTAGTTATTCACAAGACCACCACTAAGACAAGATATTCAAGGTGAAGATAAGGTGGTATATTCAAGGCAATTTCTAGGTTTTATTGTAAGCAGTTTCCAAGTCAATTTATAATATTTAGCAAGTTACAATAGATCAAGAGGGTACCCCAAACACTATCAGGGAAGAAAAGCTATCGCTGGTGTAAAACTTGTGTGAAAGATGACAATCTTCAGCAATATATCAAGTTATAACAAAAACAAACAAATCATCTCTTTAATAATTAAAAGATCAATGGAAACTAGGGATGAAGATACAAGTTAAATTGTAATGTCCCAAATGGGCATTTTCATTTAAATCTCATGTGGGTTTTAACTCTGCACAATTTCACCAAGAAACATAACCAAAACAATGGAAATTTGATAGAAACAGTGAACCCAAAAATTATACGGCAATCTCATTAAAAATAATGCAACATGGGGAACAATGAGAAATGCGGCAACAATAACAAAATCCAGCTTTATTATATAGAGAAATATGTGCCAATACAATAGTTGGAAACAACCCTCCAATATATGCTATAATGTTGATGCTGACCTCCAAACTGAAACAAGAAATCAATCACTACACCAGTGGATTTGAATGAATCCACCAAGGGGAGAGATGACTTTTCGCCCAACTCTGACTGAATCACCTGAGGGTTTCCGTCCTGGGGCAATTGGAGTAGAGAACTATGTTCTCAAACCTCTCACACAAAGACAATTCACAAATCCAAGATGTCCTCTAATGAACTCCTCCTTGTCTTTTATAGTTCTGATGGACCCCTCTAGAAGCCCCTATTTTATTATTATTTTAATCATTCAGTGTATTTCCCTCAATTAAAATATCTTTTTAATGTGGGAAAATCGTAAATTGGCCACCATGCCTGCTCCGGCCACTGAAAATCCCCACTAACCATTCCATCCTGTAGATCTTCTCGTTTTGGTTCCAACGAGCTATTAAACTAAGGTGTTCTGTCAAATATTCCTCTCGAAATGCCACCTTAAGTGTAATTAATTGAGTTAGGCACAATAATAACCGCGTTTTACAGGAATTATCAGAATGCAATGGAATGGGAAGCAAGTTGTGCGAAATCAATCCTGATGATGGAATATGGCAAGTGATCTCCTCTAGAACCCATAAAACATCTCCAAAAGCTCCTGGGCCCATCGATGAAGTAAACCTGTACTTGTGACCAACCTGCCTCCAACCCTGAAAGTCCATCCTGATTCCTTACCATGCCATAAGGATCACCTGAAAAAAGAACATCACAAATCCTCCCACCCCAAGATTGCTTGCCCTCAAGCAATCCAAACTTGTGGACTAGTCATTGGGTGGCCCAATGTAATTGAGACTTGTTGTCACCGGGATTGTACATGCACCGCAATAACACTCAGGACGGGGGTTGTCACTCTGATCCCTGCCCACTCCATTCAAGCTATCTCCCAACAACAGGCTATGGGAGGTAGTCCCTATGAAATGAAGTGAAGGAAAGGAAGTTGAGAATCAACTTACTTGGGAGACACAGATGAATGGCCTAGCCACTTGGTTGAAATTAAGCAAGATTATGATTTAATTTCTATCATGAGACTATTGCCTTAATGAAGTCACAAATTCTTGCTTCTTATGGATTGAAACCAAATGACCTGATGGACACCCGCTGCTTGAATGATTGGCTAACCTATATGATGTAAAAATTTTAACAATATACCAAAATACCAAGTAGCCCAAGATGCCAAATGCTAACAATAGTCAATCAAGATGTTGATCACAGACTTGTGACAGTTTATATCAGCACTATTACTTCAGAAAATTCAGATTTACCAATGTATAACAACAATGCATAAACCACTCCAAATAATGAAAATTACTCAACACATTGAAGTATAAAATTTCCAAATTAACTAGCAATGTAAATTAGCTTCTTAGACACATTTTACGATGGAGTATTCAACAATATTTTAGATCTGATTTTAAGATTACAGCAGTAAGTAAAGATAGATCAGCAAGATGAAAACTTCCCAAACTAGATATCCAATATGCCCAAAAATAGCAAAATGCACCAGAACTTGAGAATTTCAAATTTAGGGCTCTAGGTGAGTTTGCCTTAGCAATTTGCAGATCTGATATGATTATTACACTGATGAATTAACGTCAAATCAACAAATTAACCCAACCAAGAATAATTGTCCAATACTTCTAAAAATAGAAACTTTTCACCATTTTTTTTTTGAGTTTTTAGAGGATATGATTTAGAAAATTCAGAACTGATAAACTAATTAGAATAGTAAGAGTTACAGATCAGAAAACTAAAAATACTGAATATGCTGCCCCAAATGTCTAAAAATAGTAAGTTTTTGCCAGGGAATTGAAAATTCAAAATTTTAGTCCTAATTAAGTATATGCTTCAGAAATATTTCAGACTTGAATTTCACAGTTATGCAGTAAATTCCAGCAAGCTAAAATGTTAGATCTAGGTCAAAATAGAGATGCCCAAGTGGCCAAAACTTGTGAAAACTTAGATTTTGCAATTTAAATCGATTTTGACCAATTAGAATATGATTTTAGGGCCTAGAAATTAATGATTTAACTGTTGTAATGAAACTGAAGCAAAATGAGGGTTTGGAGGTCAAACCCTAGGCTCAAGGCCTTGAAGATCCCACCGTTGAAAATTGTTGAAACTTTGGGATTACCTTGCCGCTTGCTAGATATGAATTTTGAGACCTTAATCCTGCAAAACCGCCAAGTATTTAGCCTTAAATATTCATATTAGGGTTTCAGGTCAATTTTGGGGCAAAAGAGGCCAAAATTTGGAGAACTAGGACAAGGGAAGCAAATTTGCGGGGATAAGTGGGCTAGGATGATAGATCGGGCCACAAGGAGGCTGGAAATGGCCAAGAAGGGCCAACACTTTGCCCAGAGAGGCTAGCGTTTGGGAAATAGGGGTCTAGGGGCCAAACCCCAAGGCTTAAGGCCTAGGGCCTAAAGGCTCCACAAGGGAGCCGCAAGCCCTTAGAGGGTTGCGACTAAGGAAGAGGAGGAGAGACGGCCAAAGGAGGAGGGTCGAAAAGGAGGAGAGGCCTGCATAGGCCTAAGAAGGGCTAACGGCCAACCTAGGAGGGCCAAAAAGATGATGCAGAGGCCAAGGAGGGTTGATGCAGGCCAATTGAGAGAGATGCTAGGCTTGGAGGAAGAAAATTTGGTCCCGGGAAAGCCAAAAACTGAAAACCCTTGCTCTGAATTTTTTTTTATGCTTCAACTCTTTGATTTTATGAAAATTCTGTTGTGGGAAACCTGCAAAAATTTTCAAGAGACTAGATCTTACCCTCAAGGGCCAAGATCTAGCTCTTTTTCCGCTTAACTCCTTGATCTAAGCTGCAAAAATAATAGAAACACCCAAACCCCAAATATATACAAAATAAATCTAAAACCCCAACCCAAGTTAGAAAATAAATGAAAATGAAAATTTACAATTTAATTTACAAAATATACATGGGTTTTTAAATGGATTTTGAGAAAATATATTTTTTAATATTTTTTACTTGAAAGAATGGCTAAAATACTTCAGAAAAATTAATGATTCACTATAGCCTAAGCGAAGATTAAATCCACCATATAAAAACTAGAGATCCAAGCAATAGTGATTCTTTCCCAAGTTTGTAAACTTGGAGGCCAAGGACTGAAGTACCTGCAAATGCTATGTATTTATCTCAAAAAATAATCTATTGGATCACATGGGGACTCAAACCACCTAATATTAGCCCAAAACTATCAATAATATGATTTTATCTCCAAATGAAAAAGGCAGATCTTACCAATATTCAACACAACATAGAGATGCCCGTAGTCAGCACATACCACAAATCAATAAGCAAAAACACCTTGAATTGCAACCCAAAGTCTTTTATTATGACAAGAAAAATTGTTCTCAGCAAGACAATAGTTTACACAATGTTTCAACAACAATTCTAGCCAAAGATCAAGATGATTTGAGACTCAAACGATTCTTTAATTTATAGATAAATCCTCTAAATGGAAAAATAACGGCTAGTTTCTTTGATCATTGTCAAAATCAGTGTTGAAAATATTGGTATCGGCAAAATATCGGCAAGGGTCCAGAAAATATCTTATCGGCAATATCGGCAAAAATACCGGCAAATATCGGCAAGCATAAAAAATATTTTTTTTTCAAATTTTTAAATATAGCCGATATTTTGCCGATATTTTGAAAATATCGCGATATTTTGCCGATATTTTCCGATATTTTGAAAATATCGCGATATTTTCAAAACAGAAAATATCGTGATATTTTCTCGGCGATATATCGTTTTGCCGAAAATATCGCGATATTTTCGAATATCGTCGATATTATCAACAGTGGTCAAAATAATCTTGGCCGTTGATAAACACTTGAAGATCTTTTAATCTTGGCCCTTGATTTTTTATTTTTTGAGGAATTTTCGAATTTATCATTTAATCCCATTTTAATTAGTTCAAAATTAATCATTTAGAGTTAATTTCCTAAAAAAATTGACTTTGACTTAACCATCAAGGTCCAAGGGTCCAATTTTTTTTTTGAAAAAGACGATATTCCGTTGGTGGAAGACTTCTAAAATTTGATTCTTTCAAAACCCACAAATTTTTCCATTTGGAGAATTTATTTTCCTAGACAATTTAATTTTGACTCTAATTAATTAATTTTCTAGCTTAGGATTTAATTTTATTTTGCCAGAAAAATTAATTAATTTACACATGAGGGGATTAATTATTTTTCCAACCCTCTAATACATATGATTTTTCTTTTACAAGACTCAAAGAGGGAATACACATTCGTCTTAGACCCTCAAGGCACATAACCCATCTGCGACTCAATATGATCTAATAAACCAAGTGATTTGTAATAAAATAATTTAGCCAATTAGCTTAAATTATTCCCAAACCACTTTTACATCAGACTCGACTAAAACACTAGGACTCACCTAATAATTCAACAATAAATTTCACCCTAGCTTTGGGGGTTTAAGCTGGAGGGAAAAAACTCTTTTGATTAGCCGTGTCAAAAAACACAGGTAATATGTGAGCTTAAAAAATTTCCTAGGATGGAACTCGTCATCAAATTATAGGCTTACCTAGGTTGTTACATAGACTCATTGTTTTACTAAGATCATTTACAATATATAACTTGCAGAATGGGATGACCATGACACACAAACTGTTGATATGTGTTCCGATCCTTGTTGAAAAAGTTGGTACTTCCGCTTCCTTGGAACTTTGATAATTTTAGTGCAACAAGACCCAATGCCCGAATCCCATACAAACCATTGGGTGATGCTATGCCTCTATGTCAACCCACCATGAACGGACCCCTCATTGCTCGGGTCCTAGACCAACATCTCACTGTCATCAACAAATCCTCCTGGATCCCATTGCCACCAAGAATAGGCATCAATGCTCCATGACTCTTGCACTATGCTCTAGACTAAGAGTGTCGTGCTATCGACAGGATACCAATTCATGATCTCCTTAAATCCATCCCATGGAAAGGATTGGATGCACATGCACCTATATATGGTACGAGTCCACTGAGCTGCACCATTCTCAACTCATGCAACTCTGCCCAACCAATCAACCAGATATGTCTAGGAATCCCTGCCTCTTTCCCTATAAGTGGGCAACCCAAGCTACACACCCTGTCTATGTACTCCTGGAGAAAGCTGCTACCTGGAAATATTTCTGCTTCGCTAGCTGAAAGTGCATCTACCTGCACCTCGTCAGTGGGTAGACCCAAATATGGATGCACCATTGTCTCCAAAAGAGCCTCCCTCATCTGACCGAAAACTCCATGCTCCACCGGTCCACTCGTCACCTGCAAAATTGTCCTGTTAGGTCCCAACGCCTCCTGATGACCCATGTCTGCAAATACTACCTCCCTGGTGGTCGTCTGTACATCTGCCCGCTCCTCATCAATGGCTGGCCCCAAGGATGTTTGCTCATCCTCCTCCATCATGGGCTCAACATGAGCTAGAAGCTGACTCTCCAAAGATGACCCATCATGCGCACTATGCTCCACTATGTGCTGCTCATGTTGAATGGGAACAAGCTGTTGCTTATCAATCTCCTCTACTAAACATGGCTGCATCCTTGAGCTTTTGTCAACAACTCCTCATGACTGCTCATGCTCCTCATAGGTGTCCTTATAGGAACTCATGGACTCAACTATAGAAGAAGAATCCTCATCCTGAAAGTCAGAAGTAATCTCCTCCTAATCTCCCCTTGTCGTCTCCTCAATGTCACCCATGCGTGAGTGGTTAGGTCCCCAAGGTTCTTTGCAGATGAAGCAAAGACCCTTCTTCCTCTTCTCATTCTTGCCGCATGATCCACCAAACTTGAGCAACTCCTCCTTGATCAACTGCTTCTTGAGCAGATTTATGTTTTTCTCAACCAACCTTTCGGTTAGCTCATAAGCAACAAGTGAGACTAATTGTTCTCTCCTCCAAATGGACAACAATCTAGACAACAACTCTCGCCAAATTGCATCACAGCCTCTCATACATGATGACAAGATGGATTGCATGTGTGTTTTGACCGAGTTGAATGATGTCTCCTAATACCAAAAAAACATTGGAACATTTGCAGCATCAAGTCATCACACTCAAGATAAATCATGATTTCATAAGTCCTAGTCATGGCCATAATTTCCAAAACATGAAGCTTCTTCCCAGATGTAGGACCCACGGAGTTATCCAAGTCTCGTAAGGTTTCTATGATCAGCTTGAAGACTCTCTTCATAACATCATCATTGTAAGGAGCTATAGGGGCGGTCAAAATCATGATGCTACTAAGACAAGAGGTAACAGAAATTGTGACCCCTTCACAAGGGTACTCCAAAAGCTTGGGTTGTATTAGAGCTAACATGGTGGATTTCAAAACCCACATCAACTTCTTCCCCTCTAACTGGTCTATCTTGGAAAGGAGTGCACCCAATTCTTCTAGTTTGAAAAGAGCTTCCACCGCGACCCTCATGTGTTTCAAATCTATCCCAAGTTTTCAAGATTTTGGGTCCCAACTCATGCTCTTTTTGTGGTTGCTCTTGTTGTAGTAAAGTGAGTATCCCCTTGGGAAGGGATCGGTTGATCGTTGCTACCAGTTTATTAAGGGAGTTTGTGAAGGTATCATCCATGTTTTTGTTCAGTGATAGCAAACACCTCAAGCTATTTTATGCATGACTTTGATTGACAAACTTTCCAACAAAATTCAACACTTAGCAATGTTATACAAGTCTGCCTCATTCCTTGAGACTATGACAATACTTTGACTTTTGAGGACTTAGTCATAAATGACAGATGAACAACAACAATATAAGGCAACTTTAGAGCAATATCTATAGACTTACTGTTCTAGCACAGTCAAAGCACTCTCTCTTACATTCGGCTAGACTAGACCAGCATACAATTACACACTTTGTCCTTGACCATTGACAAACCATTACATGACACTTATGACATTACCCTACTCATATTAGAACTCATCAAATCTTTGATTTGGCTCACACTTCACTAAGACACTTTACAATCAACTATTGACCCTGTCCTCAACACGTTTGATTTATTAAGCGCTCAAAAATACATATGCAAGGGTATTTAATGTTGTTATAAACATAGAGGATAAAAAGTGTATAAGGACCTGGACTTGTGCATAGACTTAGCTGGAACAAGACACCTTCCCACGTATAGTGAAGTGCCTAGAACACTGGCTGATTTGATGCGAAGGATTTTTTGATTTTTTTTTCTTTCTTTGTTTTTTGGTTAGGCTGCTACAGGTATATATATACACATTTGCCTTCTGGTATCGACCAACAATTCAAACCAACAACTGATAAATTTTTGCTTAGAAATGTCTAGTCTTTAGAATACATACAAACAACTCCAGATTTATGACCTTGTCCTGCAATTTAACCTGTTTGCTACCCATCAAATGTTATAGGATATGCTCAACATATAACAAATTCAGTCCTCAGAATGCAGCTCCCACTTGAAGAATAAAATCGGCCTCCCTCATAAATGATTTAGGCAATTAAGCAACAATGCTCTCAATCATACTATGGAAAACAACATTTAAAGCCAGACATGCAGATGGCATTTATGGATCCTAAACTTTATGAATGGCACAATATGCCATGGCCAACCCTTTTGCTCGATCTCTATTCATTTCCTAGCAACCATCGTATTCTGCCAAAGACCTCTGGTACAGATGCGCACCTTGTTCTCTTTAGAATTCGGCTTCCCAATGTGTTCGACGCACATGCAGTCAGTATGAACAATTCAACTCTTGTTGTCAACTCTTGTAGGCACAATCGGTCAAAAGTCAAACCTTCGTGATCGACTTCTCCATCTGGACGTGCTGCCATGGGAAGGACGATTCGTAGCGCATCCTTGAATTGACAACAGTGTGAGGGTTCAACTTTCTGGCTATTATGCTCAACAAATAATAATTTGATTTGCTCCTGGAACGGTGGCTCAATCCTAACAGAATTCACATGTATTATGGAGCTTGACTTCCAACAATATTGCTACTTGCTACGCGACAAATCTCAACACCTGTAACTAACTCAACTCCACTTGAAATCTTGGTGCAGGTGTTTATGACCCAAGCACTCAATAATCACTTTTCAAGGAATGCGACTCCCTTCCCTCTGTGGCTTTACTTGCTGGTTCACTTGTTACGTTGTTCACCCTCCAACAGTGATTTGAACCATAATCACCTCTCTCTACAAACAACAATTAAACAAATAGGCAAACGAAATGCACCAAACACGTCTACCTCTGATCAACAGATGACTTGACTTGGGTAATTGCATTCGATCAATACGGCATCATAATTTTTGGATGGATTTCTCTACGTTGATTGCCTTAAAGATAGTTGACGCTGCCGAATTATCTGACACAGTTGGCCACCCAAACTCTTGCGACTAGAAATCTTGTCCCTGATGGCTCAATTACTGTGCTAGTGAACTCGATTTTGAAGAATTTTTGGACGTGGCCTTGCCTCTCAATCGGATCTGGCGTGGTCAACAACTCAATCCGCCACATGGTGATTGACCCACATATTTTGATCAGTCCCTTTTATGAATCAGATCCACGTATTAAATACGTCGACCTCCTCGAGACTTGATTTTGGGTCAACGCAAACCCGGTCTCACGACTGTAGCGAGACTCGGCCAATCGCCAACATCTTATTTGACACAACTTTACAAATAACCACACACCACATTTTCTTGATATCCAATGCTACTGCACTCAACTACTACAATTTGAGTATGCCATCACACCATCAATAGAGATAGCCAAAACCCTATATGCGCATAACCTTTGTCAATGTGTATCTTCACTTCATGATTTTTGCAACTTCTATGCACTCAACAACATTATCTTCAACAATTAGTAGACAAGGCCACTTGGAAAAAATATACACTCAACTCTAACAAAAAATACACTCGGTCTTCACAAACAATGAACCTGGCAATAATTAGAATAATTTGATCATCCTATGCAATTGATTTGCAGTAAAATCCTCACGCTGGTAGGAAAACCAGCTCTGATACCATTGTAATGTCCCAAACATGCACTTTCATTAAAATTTCATGTGGGTTTTAACTCTGCACACTTTCATTAAGAACACATAATTAAAACTTCGGAAATTTGATAGAAACAATGAACCCATAAATTATACGACAATCTCATTAAAAATAACACAACATGAGGAACAATGAGAAATGTGGCAACAATAACAAAATCCAGCGTTATTATATAGCAAAATATGTGACAATACAACAGTTGGAAACAACCCTCCAATATATGCTATAATGCTAATGCCGACCTCCAAACTGAAACAAGAAATCAATCACTACACTTGTGGATTTTGAATAAATCCACCAAGGGGAGAGATGACTTTTTGCTCAACTCCCACTGAATCAGCGAAGGGTCTTCGTCCTGGGGCTACTGGAGAAGAGAACTATGTTCTCAAACCTCTCACACAAAGACAATTCACAAATCCATGATGTACTCTAATGGCCTCCTCCATCTCTTTTATAGATTTGATGGACTCCTCTAGAAGCTCCTTTTTTATTATTATTTTAATCATTGAGCACATTTCCCTCAATTAAAATATATTTTTTAATGTGGGAAAATGGTAAATTGGCCACCATGCCTCCTCCGGCCACTGAAAATCCAACTAACCATCCCATCCTATAGATCTTCTCGTTTCGGTTCCAACGAGCTATTACACTAAGGTTTTTCGTCAAATATTCCTCTCAGAAGGCCACCTTAAGCGTAACTAATTGAGTTAGGCACAGTGATAACCTTGTTTTACGAGAATTATCACAATGCAATGGAACGAGAAGCAAGTTGTGCGGAATCAATCCTGATGATGGAATATGGCAAGTGAACTTCTACAAACCCCATAAAATATCTCCAAAAGCCTTTGGGCTTGATGATGAACTAAACCTGCACCTGTGACTTGCCTGCCTCCAACCCTGAAAGTCCATCCGAACCATGCCATAAGGATCACCAGAAAAAGGACATCACATAAACTAGGGTCTACTAACTAACTATTTACTGAAATATAAAGAGCGCATAACAACCCTAAAAATGCAAGACGTCAAGCCCTAAATGGTTGAAAATTCAATTAGCAATGCAATAAATGATGATTAAAATTATTTTTGATTATAAGAGGGTAATTAAACCCTAAACATCTAGTCTAACTATGGCTGAAAATTAAGGTATAGCTGTCATGAACCCTAATAACCTTAAAACATAAAAGAAAAGGTAGCATGTTGATTTGAATGATTGACTATTGAAAATGACTAGTGCCTACTATTTTTTTGGGCTAATGGAGTCAAATCACGAACTTTCTCGAAGAAGGTAAAGCATGGATAATGGATGATAAATAAGGTTGTTCACTACTAAACCTTAGAAGATCCTTGTATAGGTTGATAACTAGGGTTGTCCACTACTAACCCTAGAATATCTTCCTATGTTCTTTAACAAACTTTTAAGACGAAATCAACGGGAGGTACTCCACTAGGATTCTTCCTGGAGTTTACAAGATAGGATCTACTCAAGAAAAATATAAAGACAATGCACCCTCACTACTAGATAATGTTGAAAATTGATGTAGCTTCGAAGGTACTCTCGCATGTTGAAAAATATGGTAGACATGGTTGATATTTTCATCTTGAATAATAAATGCAAATTAGAATTTTTAAATTTGCCTCCAAATTTGTTAGGTCAGCTGGGCCCTTAAGTGTCACCCATTTGACCCCCACTTGAAGGCTATATAAAGGAGATCATTTCTCCTCATTTTGACACATCAATTTGATCTCATGCATCTCTGATCCAACGAAATTACAGGAGGGACGAAATTTATGGAGGCCAAAATTTCAGGAGGAGGTCGAAATTCTAGGGAGGGCCAATATTTCAGGGACTTGAATTTTTGCTGGCACTTCATCATGATTCTGGTTACTGATTTGGTTATTATTCTGCTATTATTATTTACGATGTATAGATGAATCTTGAAACACTGTCTCTCACAAGGAAGGATTTTTTTCAGGGTTTTCCGCTTGTGGGTTTTGCCCTTGCTGTGTGCCTAATTTCTATGTCTCTTGTCTCATTGTTTCATGGTTACTTTACTGCTCTTTCATGTTTATTAGTTGATTTTTTTCTTCTGTATAACCGCCTAAATGATATGGAAATTAATACTGTGTGAAAACTAATGTTTAATTGATCATTGAAGTAGTTATTAGGTGAAGAAAAACCTAATTCTAGCTGGTATCCTAGAATTTCACCATGGTTTCAGAGTTGGTTGAAGGGTAGTTTGAACTTTGAAAAGAAGATCGAGTGGATAAAAGTCTAGACGAATTGATAAGAATTTGGTCATACGAATTTGGGCATTCGAATGTGAAGCAAATCTCAGAAGTGTCACGTCTAGTAAGGTTGAATCTGAAGTATCTCCTGTAATCAAAGATCTGAATTTGTGACTATGATCATGATAAGATCTGTGAAGAGACACAGTAATAATTTGATGGTGAGAGCACTGATTTTTTTTTTGTAGGAAGACCAATGTCTGTTTCATTAATCCAAACTCTAAATCTGATCTGATTCGAGGTCTGAGAGTTGATCCATTGAGTTGAAGTCTGAGTCCTACTCAAGTTCGGTGGCATTGATCTGAAGTTTTGAGGTTAAAATTCAGGTATGTGGTATTGATTCTAAAGTAAGTTCTCTGTTTGAGAATTGATCTCTAGGCTGAGGCCCAGTCCTATCTTTGAAGGCCGAAATCTAGAAGTCTATGGTATGCGAGCTCTCATGATTTCAAGTTACTGTGGAAATATGCTAATCGCATAGCAAAGTTTTTTTTTTTTGTTTTTTTGTTTTTGTGGGTTCTATGGCATTAGATATTAAGCAGTCCTTTCTATAACACTCCATGATGCAAGAAATTATGTTGCATTCATATATGAGATCTTAGCTCCGGTGGCTCAGTTATGCAAGGCATCACATCTCTATCATCCGAGGAACCCATTCTTTGACAAATCCATGTAATCCTTATACATCTTATCTCCATGAAATAGTGTGAAGTTTGTAACTGCGGATTTGATCTTTGTCAAGCATATTTCCTGTAGCAAGTATCTCCGTGGTTCATTCAATTTATTCAATGCGGTTAGATGCGAGATTTCTGTGAAATCTGAAGCACATTCTCATGACTCATCCCTGCAATAAGTGCAAGTTGGAGGAGGTCGGATTTCTCTCATAAAATGATCAAGTAGACTAATGTCAAGTTTGAAGAAAGGTCTTATATGTGGCGATCCTGTGGAACTATAGTTGCAACTTTGAAAAGGAATATTTTTTGAGAAGTATCCTGGAACTCAAGCCCATTCAAAGTCTGCAAATTGATCCAAATTTAATTTCTCTTGCAAGCTCTATACACTAAGATATAACCGACCTGATCCCTAAGGAAGTTTGAGACGTTTTATTTTATTATTAATTCAGAGACGTCATATTGACGATTTTCTTTTCCATATATATATATTGAAAGGTGTCTCCACATTGAAAAAGGAGCCGACCTATGGAATCTACTCAAAGAAATTGGAAAAATCTTCTGACCTGATATTTTTGTTTCTATCTAAGTTTTTTGTAGGACCAGAAGGCTAGGATCACAAGTTTCAAGGAAATCTGAAGCCCGCGGTAGGTCTTTGTTGACCTTATATGAAAAGGAAACTAAGGAAGATTCAAGAATCTTCATAAAATGTTTTGATGCCAAGATAACTGTCTTAGTGAAAGACTCTTGGTGATTATGAGAAGAGGTTTGGTCTAAGATTGGCACAGCCTGTTTTCTGGTAACTATAGATGGTTGCATGTTAAGAATTGCACATGATGTGGTACACATTCTGTCAAGATCGCTGACACTCTGAACTAATCTCAACTAGGCACATATTAATAATAACACGTTGTTCGAGTTGTTGATCTGGCCCTGAATTGATTGATTACACTTTAGACTAACCATTCAACTCCGAGAATGCAATGACTAATGTTGGTCTAAGCTGGAGGACGAAATGATGCGTCAAGCATTGACCTAGCGTCACATAGGATTGATACACCTTGAGTAGTTGTACACGTAAGCAAAGTGCAGTATCACTGCTTTGGCCATGTTTGAATCACGACACTTGGTAGGCCTGATCATTTCCATTAAAAGAAAAATCCTTGTCCATAATGATGTTGAAGTTACTTGTGTATATGATTAGAGGTCTAGTTAATGAAATTTATTGCAAAAGAACAACTTTTGCTGATGATTTTCCTAAAGGGGTTTCCAATATTGAAGATTTTTTGGTATCAGAAATGATCTTTTTTTTTTATGCCATCCATTGTTGTCTGTGACATTATAAGAATGAAAGGCATGGGACATTATAAGCAAGGGTTTGACCCTAGGGTTTGAGGACAAAACCCTAGGACTAATGTGGACATTGTGAACATACCTGAGGGATACCTAGGACAAAGCCATAGGATTGTTGGATATAGTATGAATATCTAGGGTTTGTACACTCTAGACCAATCTTGAAGAATCTTCAAGACAAAAGGGATTGATTACTTCCGCTTGAAAGAAGAAACCCTAGCTTCTAGAAGATATGACATCTTGATGATGATGTTGTTTTGTAGTGTAGATGCAAGGAGGCCAAAGATCAAGAGGGAGCTATCATGATCTCAAAAAGATACGTATCTTGTGTTTCTTTTGTTGTTTCAATTAACACTGACATTGGACTGTCTATGATTTGTAAAACCCTAGGTTGGGTTTGTAGAAGAAAATCTAAGTCTAATGAACCTAACCCTAATTCATTATTGATAATATGGAGTCATTGATAATGATGTGGACTCGTTAATGCTATAGACTTCTTAATGGTATGAATTCTTTATTGATGTTGATGTAAACTTCTTGATGATGTTGATGTGGACTCCTTAATGATGAATGCTGCGTATTCTATGACGTTGACGATGTGTACTCCTTGTTGACGATGATAAGTACTCCTTGCTGACAATGATGTATGACTCATTGATGATGTGGATAATGTGATTGGACTCCTTGATGGTGACCTGAACTCCTTTATGCTTACTCTTTGATGATGATCTGGATGATGATGATGTGGACTTGTTGATGATGCTGATAATGATAATTAGGACTTGTTGATGACACAAACTCGTTGATGATGTTGATAATGATAATAAGGACTTGTTGATGACACAAATGCGTTGTTGATGTAAACTCCTTGATGATGATGAAGATATGGATTCGTTAATGATGTAGATTCCTTGATGATGATGATATGAACTCATTGCTAGTGTAGACTCGTTGATGATGACGATGACGTGGACTCGTTGATGATGATGAAGATTCTTTGATGATGATGATATGAACTCATTGATATTGTAGACTCCTTGATGATGATGATGATATGGACCCCTTGATGACTTGGACTCTGTGAACTCTTTGTTGGTGATGATAACTCTTTTATTTAATTCTAGCATATTTAAATGCCACAATTTCCACTAAACTTAGGAAATGTGGGTTTTGAGGGTCCAAAACACATTATTAACCCCTCAAAGTGTGTCATAGTAGAAATTTGAGAGTGGGAGGTGTAATTTTTATTACTCATATCCCATACAACTTCTCTAGACTACACATTACAATTTAAATACAATTTTATTTGCAATTTTTGACCTGCGGGAAATCTAAAAAAATTAAAAAATGATTACCTAGATTTAACCAAATTCCACGAAATTTTTTGTGTGATCTAGCATGGTAATATACATCGACTCTAGACACTAAGATGTGTTAAGGGCTTAACCTTCAAACTGTCACCTCGACTTTGGGGTAAAAAGTGAGTGAAAACCCCCAAAAAATTATCTGCCTCTAAAAAAGAAGGGATAATTAACCAGATAAAAAAAATACTCCAAGGTGTAATCGTGTCCCAACATCCTAGGGTTGTTACAGACTCAAAACTCCTCATTACTAGTATCACTTATTACAATTCTCCGCAGGGTGTGGAATTTGGGTACAAGAAAGATGATGAGAAAATAGAAGTAGAGTTTAAAAACTCTGTTGATCGATGATATCTGATGGTACAAGTGTCCTTTGGGTCATCCTTGGGCATGGAGTTTTCATATAATCATCAGGTGCCACTCCAGTGGTCAATAGGACAATCTCTTTTGTAGTGTCCATATTCCTGACACCCATAGCATTGAATTTTAGACATGTCCCTTTCCTTTTTCCAAGAACCAGACTTTCCAAATTTTCCCTTTCTTGTCATTGCAGCATAAGCTTGATTTTGTTGACTTGCTCCCACATCAAATTTGGCCTTTAGTATAGATTCTTCTGTTGATCAATGGTTGTCATTGATGTCAACCTAAGCAGCACCAGGGGCTACCCTGATCTTGCATGGGCATTTTGACTTGACAACTTACTCTATTCTGAGTCAAGGATCTTCTAGATGGATTCTACTTGTCGAGATGTTTCTGTTGATATATGGCACGCCAAGTAATTCTACACGGTTTGAGAGATATTCATGTTTGCAGTTAGTAACCCCAGTTAGTGGGCTAAAACCCTATGGGGTTGTGGCATGGCACTTATAATTGGCTGTGGTCATTGAATAGTCAATAATTAAAAAATAAAAAAATATCTTAAAATCCCTCCAACCTTCACTTGTTGAGGACCCTCTCAACTCAAGACATTCATATAAATAATGACCCTCATATCCTCCTCTAGTAGGGATTTTGTGGCTTCAAACAGGTCATTGTGGCATTTTCGCTATAACTTTTTTTCTGCGAAGCTTCAGAAGCTGAAATTAAAACCCATTTGAGCCGAAATCTTGATGAACCTCGTGACTGAATTTCAGATCTTGGTTCGCTATATTTTCGGAGATATGATCCGAGGAAGTAAGGGTTTTGCAAGCTTCCAAATTCCATGTCAAACAGGCGATGTTGGGAAAATCTTCATAACTTTCTCTCTGAGCATTGGATTCAAATTTCGTAAATAGTCACAGAAAGAGGACGTACTGTAGTTTGTTGAGTAGTGTTTTCAGGGCCGAAGGTTGCAATAGTGACATGTGGCTCTTCGTACAAGTTTGTTCTACTGAACCAATCTATAATCAGGTCATCGTGGGAGATTGGGCATAATGCTTTCTTGAAGAATCCAATCTTGATCATACCTGTGGGGTTGGAAAGAGGACTCAGAGGGCTACCACAGGACGAAATTTTAGACCCTGGAGATCCGAAATTACATAGATACAACAGATTCAATATCGAGATCCTAGAAGGCAAGAAAAAACATGCATTCAAGGATCACTGCAGTAAGGACCACACATCAACAGTCAAGAGTAAGTCTCCTACAACAAGGTATGTATGATTAGTGTTTACATTTGAAATATGAGTATCATCTCTGACATATGTTTTTGTAGGACAATGTAAGTACATAGAGGGTCTCGGTTATATCTCTATATCTCACAATTAGTTTTGATACCACATTTCGGATGTCCTATTCTTGATGCTACACCAAGTCTGCTAAATCTATATGATGTTGTAAGTTCGTGTTACTTGTCTTGTCATAGTTGATAGAATGGTCTCTATTGTTGTACTTAGAACTTGTTCCATCACAAGTCTAGGGTTTGTCATCAATTTTTATTGTATATATCTTTAGGTCAGTTTTGGATATGGTCTTGCATAGAGTCCAGGCCTATATCAAGTGTGAGAGTCTTTGTCTACTGCTGCAACAAGTCAACAACAAAAGTGAAAAGCACACTTCACATACGCATTGTAATTTTAATTTGTATTTATTTATTATTATGCACTTACATGTGTTTTGCAGGCAGAGGTAAGTTGAAGGGTATTTTGTTTTGTTTTAGGATTTGGTTTCGCTGGGCAAATTTTGCATGCAGGTAGAAGAAGATTCAAGTGTAACTTCAAGCAAGAATTCAAGAGCAAAAGTATCAAATCAAATTAAGCATTGCAGCGGGACATCCTTTGAAGACATGACAACCATCGTATATTGTGAAGAAGTGTCAAGGCCAAGAGTCATCATTGTGAAGTTGTAAAAGAGTCATTATTGTAAAAGAGTCAATCTGCCTAGAGTCAAAAAGGCATTATTAGGAGTTATAGGAGTCTCTGTTTAGATGATGTCATGGTTGGGTTGCAGGTCATAGTGTGATTGGGTGTTCGGTCAAAATCATTGTAAATCATATTGTATCGTGGATATTGTACGGGAATCCACACTCTTGTCTCATTTCAGTCGTTATAGGGTGGCAGGGAGGTGCTAGGCTGGTGCATGAAGTCGCCTACAGGTTGGAGCCTGTGAACACTTCAGGGTGGTAGGTTGGTCTAGGATGTTGGAGCATCCATTCAGTTGATTATTGAAGAAACCAGGGCATTGGGGCGTCCTTCTAGTGGGAGCTGGAGAAGAATGATTTTCTAGAATTGTAGGAAGTCATTGCTTTCATTTCAGTTGGGGTTGAAGATTAAAGAATTTATTAAAGAAAGCATTCGGTGGTTTTTGACCCGGAGGGGGTTTTCCACCTAAAATTCTTATGTCTACTGTGTTCTTTTATTTACCGTTATTACTGCATAAACATTAATAATAATTGAAGATAACTAATGCTCTGAAAAGATTTAAAAGTACTAATTGCTAAGGAATACTGATTCACCGCCACTCCCAGTATTTCCAACAATTGGTATCAGATCTTGGTTCCTTCAATTACAGTCTAACAATTGGAAGGAGATCATGGAGTATACTAAGAATAGAGTTCCTTTGTTCAATGGAAATAACTATGCACTTTGGAGTGGAAGAATGCATGTTCATTTGCTGGCGCAAGGATACGAAGTATGGGAAATTGTTGACAAAGGATTCACATTGACCCAGGATGAACAAGGTAAGAAAAATGTGGTATATGATGCAAAGGCTAAAGATCTTATTATCAGTGGGCTTATCGAACCTGTTTATCTTAAGGTATTGATTTGCAAAACTGCTAAAGAGGTATGGGGCAAGCTTGGAAAATATATATGCAGGTGACTCAAAGGTGAAAGAAGCAAAGCTTCAAATTTTCAGGGCATAATTTGAGCAACTCAAGATGAGGGAAGGTGAAGATATTGCTGCATACTTTCAGCATGTTGATGAAACAAAAAATACATTGGAAGGTTTGGGAGAACCTGTTGAAACGAAAATTGTTGTCCGAAAGATCATCATAACCTTGCTAGCAAGATTTAACCCTAAGGTATCTGTCTTGGAAGATAGACCGAATCTAACCAATCTCAGCATGGATGAATTGCATGGAATTCTTACGGCATATGAAATGAGGATTGAAGAAGAGGATGGCACATCTCACTTAGAAACAACATTTTCCGCATCCAAGAAGAATGGTAAGGACAAGCAGACTCAAAAAGCAAAAACTTACAGTTGTAAGGATGAAGAAAAGGAAGAAGAGGAAGAAGAACTCTCAGATAAAGAATTCGCCTACTTCACATGGAAAATGAGAACAAGTACGAGAAAATTCAAAGGTAAACTTCCATTAATATGTTTTCACTGTGGTGAGGTTGGGCATTTTGCAGCCAAATGTCCTCACAAAAATGAGGTTGTTACGAATGGAAAGAAAGGTCCTAGGAAGTTCAACAAGCAAGGCAAGAAGAAATGGTTTAAGAAAAGTTTCTTCACCAAAGAAGATAGTTCCTCATCCGAAGAAGATAGTGATAACGAAGAAGAATTCAATGGAAGAGTATTGTTTATGGCCAAGCACAATAAGCAAGAGGCACCTGACGAAGAAGAAGACAAAGAAGAAGAAATGACTGAGGTTGAATTTCAAAACGAAGTGATCAGGGTTATCAAAGAGATCAAAGCCGAGAAGAAGCATGTCAACACTCTTGAAGACGATTTGAGGACAGAAAGAGAACAAGTCCTCAACCTTAAAATCAAGGTTGAAGAATACAAGCGAATTAAAGAATCTCTCAGGAAAGAATTTACGGAAAACAACAAGGAAAGAGAAGCATTGGAAGCTGAAATAGTTGCTCTACGAAAGGAAGTGAAAAATGGAAAAAAAAAATCAAAACTACAC
Source organism: Pinus tabuliformis (assembly GCA_031772625.1). Taxonomy (NCBI): domain Eukaryota; kingdom Viridiplantae; phylum Streptophyta; class Pinopsida; order Pinales; family Pinaceae; genus Pinus; species Pinus tabuliformis. The sequence continues at coordinate 429,830,171 of CM062814.1, read as the reverse complement.
CAACAGTTCAAAGACTTTGGATGAACTCATCAGCGACAAACGATCATACAGTGATAACACTGGTCTTGGTTACAAAAAAAATTTCGAAAAGAAGTAGAGTCCTTCTATGACAGTTAAAGAAGATGGATATGCAAAATCTACCAAGCAGGTAGATCTCCCAAATAGATCAAGAGATCAAGATTCGTAGGAAGAACCTTGGAAGACAATCCTTGAAAAAGATTTCCTCGCAAGTATTAACCTATCTTTTATGGTCATTGTTATTCATGTGGAAGGTTTGGACATAGAGCTGCAGAATGTCGCATGTATGTTTGGAATGAATATAATTCCAGGAGATCCTTCAGAAATGGATATTCCAGAACTCAGCATAATATTAACAAATTTGATCATTTGAGAGATGATGTTGAATGTTACAAATGTAACAATTTTGGACATATGGCTAGGGATTGTGAAGTTTTTGACAGGTACAATCATTATTTGCAAAACCCTAGAAGCAAGTTTGCAAGATCACGAGACAGATTCCACGATGATTTTATCAGAAGAGAATACGTGCTAGATGGGCCAAACATTGAATGTTTCAAATGCCATAACTATGGCCATAGCGCTCGTGATTGCAGATATCAGATGGAATCACCTATGGACAACATTGAATGCTTCAAGTGTCATAACTATGGGCACGTGGCTTGAGATTGCAGGAATAAGAAGGTTTGGAAAAGGAAACAGGTACAAGAAGACCAAGTAGATAACAAGGTTTCAACAATTATTAACTCTCTCAGATCATATTTCCGAAAATATAGCGAACCAAGATCTGAAATGTGGTCACCAAATCCCAAAACAAAACAAAAATACTTCTTTGTAGACTTCTTTGATCTAGGGTTATGATGCTTCCTTTGACTTCAAGATGATCTTCGCTTTGATGCCTTCCTTGAGATTTGATCCTTGAGTGTCCCTTGATAAGATGCCCTTCCTTGACTTAGTCACCTTAGCTTTGATACCATGTTGAGAAATATAGGGCATAGCAATTAAGTGATTTCTCTTCTATTAGTCATTGCTTGTGAGTGCTTTTTACTTCTTTTATATTAGGATCTTCTTTTACTTAGGTTTTTGCTGTTCTTCTTCATCAAACAACTATCAATGCATAAATCATAAAGAGACAAGAGACACAAAATATAGGCTATCAGCCGGGGCCAAAATTGTTGAAAAGTGTAACTAGGTTTGGTCTTCATAATAACATGTAATTATGATTTTATGTAATGGGATGTAAAGAAGAAAAATAAAATTATTGTATTGACTTGCTTCATGGGTTTCATGAGCAAGAGATTTTGTTTTTGAGTCAAGACTCCCATTGAGAGTCTTTAGGAATTATTTGTCATTTAGTCATAAATTGATAGTCATGGTCATGTAATGAAGTCATGTTACACTTTGTATAGAGTCAAACTTGTCTATGTAAAGTATCCTCCAAGACCTTGTCACTTACACTCTTCAAGTCAGCCTCCAACGATGGAAGAACATGCTAGAAGAAGTCGGCCTAACTCTTGTGATCATGTCGGCCTAAAGGACATGAGATGAAGTGCATATATAGCCACACTTGGCCTCACTCAAAGGCAAGCAACTCATCAAGTATTCGGTGAAGAAGTGCGAAGAAGAAGGTTATTAAATAAAAGTGCGAAGAAGTGATAAGGAGGATTCTTCTGGGCAACGGAGAAGGTTTCTTCTGGGGCAGGGAAGGAGGTTTCTTCTGAGACAACGGAGAAGGTTTTCTTCTGGGGTCACCGAAGGAAGGATTCTTCTGGGATACTTGTTCTAGGTAATCGAGATATAGATCCAGAGACCGAGATTCTCTAGAGGAAGCCAGTGAGATTATAGAGACCAAGTTTCTCTACGAGAAGTCGAGAAGAAGCAGTGTGAAGTATAAAGACCGAGTTTCTTTAGAAGGAGCCGAGGAGAACGGTTCGAGATCAAGATGAAAGTCAAGAAAGGGAAGAGGCAGAGCATCAAGGTTAATGACAAGGTTCTTGGGAGAACACTAGAGTCAAGGGTCTTTGTCATGGTCTTGGTACTAATAAATTGAAGATCTAGAAGAAGAATTTTGATCGAGTTTTCCTCTCAAGAGGTGAGAGATTTTGGCCCAAGCTGACAAGCCTACATACTCTGTCACTTGTCTTTTATTGTGCATATTGGTAACTGTCATGATGAAAAGAACACAATAATAACGTAACGAAGAAAAAACTATAAGTTAAGTAAAAGTATATCACAAGCAATTATCAAGTAGAGAAATCTTTTAACTATTCATGCCCTAGATTTCTCAACATGGTATCGGAGCTAGGGTGCTAAAGTCAAAGGAAGGGCATCTAAGCAAGTCGGAGATCAAGATCTACATGAAGAATAAAACCCTAGATCGAAGAAGCAGTGTTAATTTTAATATGTACTTTGGTATGGACAGTTAGATCAACATGAGCCCAATTACCAATCCATTTCTTTTCCTTTTGTAATCACATTAACCATTATAACTGAAGAAAGAACATAAACCATACATGCAGAAGACAAGCCAAGACAAGAGAACACAAAAATTGGCTCAAGCCAGGGAAAAACCCCAAGAAGGGGAAAACCCTTGATCAATTCTTCTTATTATTATTATCAAATGTTCAACAGAGAAAGAGAAAGTGAGTACACTTAAAGTCAAATTGTCTTGCCAACATGTGAGCAATACCACAATCCAGATGTCAAGGAAATAACCCTGTCAAGTCTGCACTTCTTGATCTCACCAGTGGTAGATAATGTAGCCACACAACTGGCTTCAAAAGCAACTAGATCCTGGATACACATATGTGGTCTTCTTTAGCTAAATATGAGTAACCCAAAGTAGATTAATCTGGACTGAATGAAGATCTGGCTAGGGCATACATCTGCCCTAACCTACAGCAGCAAACACATGATATTAACCTCAAAACATTTGATCTTCTTAGCTGTGAAAGCGGCTTAGGCCAGGCTAATACCTTAGCCTCTTTTCTACCATACAACGGGGTTTGAACCTACTATACTCCAAGGAGGGTCTGCGTCCAACAAGGTAAGATGAATACGGTCCAGAACTGTCATGAACACCCATCGATCTAGTTCAGAGATGCCACAAACAACCTCGGTCTTCTGCCTGAGATACTCGGCCTGAAGTGGGGAAGAGTTTACCACATGAAACTAGCCCAGACATGCCTTAACAACCTGCGGCCTTCCCAACAGAAGATTCTCGACCCTGTGATGGAAGAGAAAACCCAAAACAGAATACTCATGCATCCTCCTTCTCAGCTCAACTACCTCAGATATGATTTGACCTTTTTCGACATGTAAAATGAGGTTGAAAGCACCTCTATATATACTAGTCGTTGGAGTGGAAGAGACGTGACTTTTAGGCTTACGAGTCGACATAAGGATGAGGCCGACCTTATAAATTTACTTGTGAGAGAACATAAATACAAAAATCCACTTTCACTTGTTCAAATGAGACAATCTTTATATTGATTTTGGTCCTCTCGAAGAGAGGAATTCAATGCTGCAATAATCTTCCCCATAGGAGTTGTCCAAAGTGGAATTTGGTCGTAGTTGCCAATTTTAAAAAGCAGTCTACAACAACAAAAGTTTTAGATCCTCTAGTCATCATCAAAAGACCACAAGACCCTCATCAAGTTATCTACAAAGCAAGGTAGCTCGAAAAACTTTAAAAGACGAAGATCACATAATCTTGAAGAAAGTCGAAACCCTAGAAGGAATTATGATTTGCACTCATCCAGTACCAAAGAAGTCAAAGTATCTTGAAGGCTAGAAGGCATTGTCATCATCTTCAAGGTTATAAGGCAAGCAAGGATCCTCTCCTTGTCCTTGAAGAAGATCATGCGGAGGAAGCAACAAATCAGCCTCATCAAAAGGAGCCAGATCAAAAGGCGTTGTCATCATAAAAGGAGCAATCTTCTTTATTGAAGAAAGGCTTTTCATTTGGAGGAAGATCATCCAAAAGGAAGCACTAATATATCTTCTTCAACCATCATCAAAGTGATCAAGATGAAGATTTCATCTTCACTTGTCAAGTAAGTATCTTTCATTTTTTAATCAAATTTGGTAAAATGACTTCGTGTTTGCAAGGAGATCTATAAGCTGGTTGAGTCATCAAAATTCCTTGCATGAAAAAGGAGGATAGACATAATCCTTGAAGAAAGTGAAGTCACTGAAAACATCAATGGAAAAGGTCTCCTCTGAATTCATGGAAACGGATTCTTATGAAAGGTCCCCTCATATAGCAGTATTGGAGACAACAAAGAGATGTATATGATAAGCTCGTAAGACTATTCTTTGAAGATGCGATAAAGAAGGTCACATGACTTAGATCTGACCTACACAAAGTTGAAGGTATCAAAGAATGAAGGGATATCTTCATAAGATCTCAACTTCGAGATTAGGGAGAGATGATAAGAAGATAATCATCATTGTTTTAAATGCACTAACTAATGAACAAGGTAACAAATATCCATGAGGATAAGAAAGTTACCTCATTTGACAACTTGTGGGTTCTATGCAAGATAGAAGAAGACGAGTTGAGGGCAAAAGTGTTGAAGGTTAAAGGACTCAAACATTTGCAGTAAGGAAAGGGAAGTTTGAAAATTTTGCTCCCCAGAAAAAGAAAGAAGAGCATAGCTAAGAGTCAATGCTATGGATGTAAAATTATGGACATTACAGGAAAGATTGTCCTAAAGGGACAATATCAAAAGAGGAAGAGAAGAAGCCCATATCACCAAAAAAGTGGAGCCGAAGAGAAGTCCAAGAAAAGAGGAAGTAAGAGATCTCTACTATGTTGAGATAGTCTCCCTCACAAAAGGTCTTGTCATAGCTCCTAAATCTTTTATAGGATATGGCTATAATAAATAATAATATGCATCATGGAAGCATTAAAAACAAGAGCTCGTGACATCACCATAGGGAATCATGAAGGACAGACGAAACAAAATCCATGGCAATCAAATATGAAGGATATAGCTCTTGGGAACCTCATTGCAAACTTAAGAAAAGGAAGAAGTCATCCAGGACAAGGCTCATCATACATCAAGTCAAAAAGGAAACATCTGTTGTATAGGGATATACAAGATCCTCAAGATTCTTTGATGGAATCCTCTTTAGAGGGTTCACCGATCTAGAGAAGAAGCAAGTGTTTCATCAGGGACTCCAACTTGTGGAGTTCATGGGATGATGGTATGATGACATAAGAGATGAAACAAATCAAGGGGTTGAAGATCTTTTCAATCAAGGAAGCTGCTGAAAGAAGCCTAGACGACCTAAAGGTAACATGGATCACTACTTCTATCTTGAGAAGCATGATCAAGGGAAAAGGATCTTCTCCTCTGAAAGGACGCAGGAAGGCATAAGTCACACTAGATGAAATCAACATAATATGTCCTCATATGGAGTATGAGGTGGTTGATTACAATTAAAGAAATCTGATTGGAAGCTCCTGGGAATGGAATGTGTGAAGAAAGGAAGGAAGAGATCGTGAGATATGCAACCATGATAAAGGCAATCAACATCCAAAAGATTTGACTAGGAAATCTCCTAGAAAGATATGAAGACTCTAATATGAGTCAGAAAAAGATGGAGACCCTTGACAATGAATATCTTTAGGAGGTATGCCAATCTGCATGCAGGATGTTGATACCTACAAAAAGATGTCATGATGAAAGACCATCACAAAGGTGATTCTGATTTAAGTGTTCATGTCTTGTTTTTGAATTAATATCTAGATGAGCTTATGTAGGACTGCGAAAGGGAAGATCTGTGGACGACTTCCAAGAGGAGCATATAGAAGGATGTAAGATCCTTTCGAAAAATATGGCATGAAGAAAGCAGCATGACATGAAGCAAAACCAAATGGAAATCTAATGGATCACTTTATGATGAAATAAGGACATGACTAAACTCATGGATGAAAGTGATGGATGGTCTGTGCCCTATGAAGAAGTCCCCAAAAGATGAAGACTCCATGACGAAGAATAAATGCAGGACATCAAAGGAAGGAGCTCTTCAACTCGCTGGTTGTTCCATGATCTCCACATGAGGAGCTACTATAGGTTCCTAGTTAAGAGGGAGCATCAAAAGAAGTTTCTTACTTGGAAGAAACTTGGAAATTCTTAAGCCAAGAGGGAGCTTAGGTACATTTCTTTCGTAGGAATAAGTACATTCCTTTATTGGAATATGTCCTCCCTATTTGAGAGGGAGAGATAGACATGTCATTATGATCTTCGCCTGGGAAGACAGGATGGAGGATTGGGTAATCATTTGGCATCCGATACTCTTTGAGGATGAGATAGGGCATCCAATAAAAGAGTAGTCGTGGAGGATCGATATTCTTTGAGGGTTGGGGAGTCCAAGATAAGGATAGTCCTCATGGAACACACCCCGAGTACTCGGGTAGGGGTTGTTCCAAGAGAGACAATGATGAGAGTGTCTGTAAATCATTGGTCTCACCAGCATTGAGCTCAGATCTTGTGGAGAGATGGTGCTATTAGTCAAGACCATGCTATGTAACAATGTTGGTTGATATGTTGCTATACAAATGAGTTACCAATCCGAATTCTTCTTATGAGGAATTCTTCAGATTGAGAAAGTCCAAGTACCATTATGAATACCTCCCTAGTTAAGAGGAAGTGTTGAAACGTGTAACTAGGTTCGGTCTTCATAATGACATGTAATTATGATTTTATGTAATGAGATGTAAAGAAGAAAAATAAAATTATTGTATTGACTTGCTTCATGGGTTTCATCAGCAAGAGATTTTGTTTTTGAGTCAAGATTCCCATTGAGAGTCTTTAGGAATTATTTGTCATCTAGTCATAAAATAATAGGGTCATTGTCATGTAATGAAGTCATGTTACACTTTGTATAGAGTCAAACTTGTCTATGCAAAGTATCCTCCAATATCTTGTCAATCCTCTTCAAGTCGGCCTCCAATGATGGAAGAACATGCTAGAAGAAGTCGGCCTAACTCTTGTGATCGTGTCGGCCTAAAGGACATGAGATGAAGTGTATATATAGCTGTTAGCTCTGCTACATGTTTGAGCATTTTTGAGGGTCAAGGACAGCTTGGTCGTGGTGTTTTCTGCAAGAAGGGGCTAGCAGCAGTTCATTCAATCTTCCCCCCCTTCATTTGTTTTATATCCTTATAACTCCCGCCACCTTGTTTTTCTCCATTTTGCCTCTTAAACCCCTCATAAACCCTTTTTCGGGCTCCCAGGCTTCTTTTTGTTTAAAACCTTTATAAACCCCATTAACCTTTTAAAACCCTGCATTAACCTATTTTTATTTTAACCCTGGCTATAAAGTCTTAATCATATAACGGGCACATATAATTAAAAACACAAGTTGTCGGTGGGCCCTTTACCTGTCATATCAACCAAAAGGCACGTTAATCCTGAACAGTCCGATCATTTCCCGTAGATCCAACGCCATACGCTTCTCCCGCCACTGGAACTTGCGCGTTCGTTAGGCAGCGGGGAAGGCGGTTTCCCGCCGGACCTATCTGCCATGTGGCGCAATATAACCGGATCGCGCCCCACGGTACGAATACCGCCCACTGTCAAAAAGCGGTGCGGGGAAATCGCTCGCTCGCGAAACCGCCGAACCCCCGCTTGTTAACTTGTGCGTAGCTCCGGCTCCCAATAGCCGTCCGATCTTTCTCGCTATGATCCGACGGCCCTCATTCACCCTGATCGTCCACCTCCCGATGGCCTCCATAGTCTGATCTCCACCGTCGATTTGTATGATTCGACGGCTGAGATTCATTCCTTCGATTCAAGACTGCTTCCACTATTCTGTTCTCGCTCGTAACCTGTGTTATTCACCCGAAGGATGAAGGGGATGATCTACCTACTCTCTGCACATTAACTCCTCAGCTACCTACATGCATGTAATAGCACGGTCGAGGACAAGAAGGACGATCCTCTAGCAGCTCAATGACTGCATCAGTTATGGAAATTTATTCAGTTAATACTTCATCTGTTCAGGGATGACAACAAAGTACAAAAAGAGCCATTTTGTTCATTAAAAACAATCAAACTGTTATCAAAAACCCATATCTGATTGTAAATGCGGTTGGTGGTCAATTATGACCCCTTCACGCATGAATTATGCAGAGCAATTTTGTATTCAACCTCCATATATACCCAGAAACACAATGTAATGAGGTCGATGACTGTTATCTTGCTGTAAGGTTCAACTTCTGGAGATTATAACTGATGTGATACCTGCAGCGTCTGGTCTTCATTTTCAGCGAATGCAAGCTTCTTTTGCTGTTAAACGCTCACTGTCCACTTCTTCTTCTTGTTCCAGGCTATGCTTGTTTTGCATTTATTCATGTGCTGTTAATGTTTAGCATTAGAGGGGCTGTCATCCCACCTCTATGTTAGGATTTAGCATGTATCATTGAATTTGTTTGCAGGTTTCTGTTATTTTAATACCAGAGCGCTGTCATCCTATCTGTGTATTAGAAAACAGATTTACAAATCTTTTAACTGGTTGCAGCCGGCCATCATAGGGTCCTGAGCATCTGCTAGTGTGGTCAGTTTTCTCCATCATCACACTTTTCTTAAAACTGTGAGTAATTGGTGGTTAAAAGCCTTGTAGTCTGGGGGTGTTCACCCATGTCTGGGGTTAAGCATAGTAGAAGTGGTCATCTGGCTTGAATATGCAGCGTTTCTTTCATTCATCCAACATTTTGTTGACTTTGTAATGTTCCCGAGCATCTCTGATATACAACCTAGGAGAGTTTCTTGGGGTGATAACAATAGCCACACTCGGCCTCACTCAAAGGCAAGCAACTTGTCAAGCATTCAATGAAGAAGTGCGAAGAAGAAAGCTACTAAACAAAAGTGTGAAGAAGTGATAAGGAGGATTCTTTTCGGCCGCGAAGAAGGTTTCTTCTGAGACAACGAAGAAAGTTTTCTTTTGGGGTCAGCGAAGGAAGGATTCTTCTGGGACACTTGTTCTAGGTAATCAAGAGAGAGATCTAGAGATTGAGATTCTGTAGAGGAAGCCAATGAGATTATAGAGACCGAGTTTCTCTAGGTGAAGTTGAGTAGAAGCAGTGTGAAGTATAAAGACCGAGTTTCTCTAGGAGCCTAGGAGAGCAGTTCGAGATCAAGAAGAAAGTCAAGGAAGGGAAGAGGCAGAGCATCAAGGTTAATGACAAGGTTCTTGGGAGGATATTACAGTCAAGGGTCTTTGTCATGGTCTTGGTACTCATCAATTGAAGATCTAGAAGAAGAATTTTGATCGGGTTTTCCTCTCAAGAGGTGAGAGGTTTTGGCCCTAGCTGACAAGCCTACACACTGTGTCACTTGTCTTTTATTGTGCATATTGGTAATTGTCTTGATGAAAAGAACACAATAATAGCATAACGAAGAAAAGACTGTAAGCTAAGAAGTAAAAGTATATCACAAGCAATTATCCAGCAGAGAAATCTTTTAACTATTCATGCCCTAGATTTCTCAACAAAAATCTCTCACTCTTGAGAGGAGAACCCAAACAAATTCTTCTTTTTGTGGAGATTCCAATTGACGAATACCAAGACCAAGACCCTTGACCTATTTGCCTCTCCAAGACCAAGACACAAGTCCTCTTTCACTGCTTCTCTTCCAAGCCCAAGTCAACACTAGTCAAGCTTCTGCTCCTTCCTTCTTTTTGGCTACCCTTCAACTTCGGCTTCCTAGTCCTTCATTAGTTTCGACCTCCTAGAATTAGGCCTTCTTTGCATAGGGACTCTTTCTAGCTTGCCTCAGCTTCCTCTTAGACTTGTTCTTCTTCCAATTCAACTATCTAAGAGGACTGTAATTCCTCTCGACCTTACTGCAACAGATGACCTCCTTCTACGCATATGTGATAGCAGAATTACCCTAAAACAGATCCAAGAAAATGAAGGTAAGAGCTTCACTTTTCTTCCTTCTCCCCTCGTTGATAATTAAGCTTCCTTCGCACTGTTTTTACTTTAGACTTGACCGAATTATTGTTCTTCAATTTCTCTCTAAAATGGGTTCCGAACAGGGCTATTTATAATTTTTTGCTCACGTGTATAAGCCAACATGACATCAACTTGAGCCAACATGTCAGTTGGAGAGATGATTAATTCCATTTGAAGCCGACTTGAAGAGGATTGCCTTGTGCTTTTCTTGGAGGGCTACTTGACATTTCTAGACTCATACATAAGTGTAATATGCCCAAGAAGGGTCTTTCATACATGACATAGACTCAAATTGATTTTAGGACCAATCCTAAGGACTCACCATGAGAGTCATATTAAAAATAAAATTCCTTGCTCATGAAACCCATGAGACAAGTATTACAATAATAATTTTATTTTTCTACTTTTCATTAATTACATAAAAACATAATTACATGTCATTATGGAAACCGAATCTAGTTACTTTTCAACAAGTTGCAGTGACTATTGGGGGCTGAAAATTGCAGGTCTAGGAGGTTGAAAAGTTGCAGAATTGAAGGACCCGAAATTTGTTGTAGAGGAAGAAGTATTTGACTTGGGTTGACTTTGTGAGAAGCAAGTTCATGGGGAAGAGGTTTGACTTGGTCTTGGAAGGGTGGTTTGGGTTCATAGGTTTTTGACTTTGTCATTTGAAGATTCTATAAGGAGGAATTTTTGTGGGTTTTCCTCTCAAGAGAAGAGGTTTTGAACCTGGCTAGCAGCCTACATTTTGTGTCCTCTTGTCTCATTGACTTTCATGGTTTGATAGCTCTTTGATGATAAAAACACAATAATAATCAAGTGAAAAAATAAATTAATTACAAGTACATCAAGTTAAGCAAAAGAACAGCACAAGCAAGAGAAATCAATTGCAGGTCTGGGAGGCTGAAAAGTTGCAGAATTGAAGGACCCGAAATTTGTTGTAGAGGAAGAAGTATTTGACTTGGGTTGACTTTGTGAGAAGCAAGTTCATTTGGAAGAGGTTTGACTTGGTCTTGGAAGGGTGGTTTGGGTTCATAGGTTTTTGACTTTGTCATTTGAATATTCTATAAGGAGGAATTTTTGTTGGTTTTCTTCTCAAGAGAAGAGGTTTTGGCCTTGGCTAGCAGCCTACATTTTGTGTCCTCATCTCGTTGACTTTCATAGTTTGATAGCTCTTTGATGATAAGAACACAATAATAATGAAGTGAAAAAATAAATTAATTACAAGTACATAAAGTTAAGGAAAAGAACATCACAAGCAAGAGAAATCACCCTAATCTAGATGCCCTAGATTTCTCAACATTTTTATATATGTATATATATATAGCGAGATAAAATGCATATATATATATATATATGTTAATCATAGTAAAATATTTTAATGTAAGAAAAATAATCTAGTTTGTTTAATTCATTCAAATTTTAATATAAAAGTAATATGCGAGATTCAGAAATTATTATTAATAATAAAAATATTCAATGTAGGTGATATCTACATGTATTTAAAATAATATTAATAAAAGAATAATATTTTAATATTGACAATGTGATTTGTGAATGAAATATGTCAATGTCCATATTAAGTAAAATATTTCAATGTCAACTATGTTAAATATGTAATGTAATGTATTTAAACATCTTGACTGGGTCAAAATAAAATAAAAACAAAAATAACCTCAAACTAAAATAATAAAAATAATTTTTTTATGTTATTATTATTATTTTTATTAGTTTTTGTTGGGTAGTTAAGATAAACTTGACTTGGAGTGGTTTTTGAGATCCAACTTTTATGAGAACCCGTGGTATTCATGTGGAATATTACTTATTGAAAGGGTGAAACTAAACCAACCTAGATCCATCTTAACTCCAGATCTACCAAGCCGAGAGAGATCAAATCCCTTGAGATACAAACCTTTAGAGATTTGATCCCTCGTGCTTGGTAGATTCGGAGTTGAGATGGATCTAGGCTGGTATAAAGCAGTTAAAAAATGCATTTCAAGAGATTCATCTCTCTCGGCTTGGTAGATTTGGAGTTGAGATTTCGGAGTTGAGATGGATCTAGGCTGGTATAAAGCAATTAAAAAATGCATCTCAAGAGATTCATCTCTCTCGGCTTGGTAGATTTGGAGTTGAGATTTCGGAGTTGAGATGGATCTAGGCTGGTATAAAGCAGTTAAAAAATGCATCTCAAGAGATTCATCTCTCTCGGCTTGGTAGATTTGGAGTTGAGATGGATCTAAGCCGGTATAAAGCAGTGAAAAAATTTATCTTGGTATTGTCAAAATTTATCTGTGATTAAGATGGATCTATACTGGGTAACTAAATATTTATTTATTTAATTTTACAAGAACATGCCGCAGCTCCACGTTGACCACGGACTGAATTACGCAATGCGCAATAACATTTCTCTTTGAAAATATTTATGTTCCTTTGCCCAACCCCATTAGACTTCTCAGGATTTCAGTTTGTGTTTGTGATAAAGGGTCTTTCCCTATATTATTTGTACATTTACAAACTTGTGATCGATCTTGGCCTGATGCTTTAACATTGCTGCACCTCAAGATGGATTTTTTTAATCTTGCTTCTCTTGAGGTTTTCCAGCTTGGTTTTAGAAGGATGATTTTGTTGCTTTAATCTTGCTTTTCTTGAGGTTTTCCAGCTTGATTTTGGAAGGATGATTTTGTTTTATTCATTTCGTCTTTATTCTTGAGCTATGTGATCTCAGAGTTGCTTAGGTCAAGGCTTATTCTCCTGGTGGCCGGAATTTCCTAGAGAGGGCGCTGCTTCCGCGTCCGATAAGCACCAGCACCTTGTATTCGCTGAACCGTTTCCGAATTGCTGGTTGTGTAAATTCTTTTTCAGAACCGTTTTGGTTTATGGGAAAAAGGTGCTATAGGTGATGGATCCGTTTCTAGGCCAGAGGAAACGGACCCCTTCTTAATTGGAAAAGTCTGATAAGATTATAATAAAATAAAACTCGAGGCCGGAAAAAAGGACAAAGGGATGTTGGCATGGGAAAGAGGATGAGGGTTGGGGGGTTGCTTATGGTTAATGAAGAGAATATAAACCCTTCAAAACGTAACGCAATCCTCCAAACATCATTTTGACATTTTGTTTGCAAACTGTGAAGTCGAGTGCACCAAGAGTAACAGGCATTTGGACAGAATTAGCACTGTGACATCAGCATTTCAAAAGCAAAAACAGAATTTACAACGTAATAAGTTAATAACATGCATTTAGAGAGCGGATTTGGCATAGCAGCACCCTCCATTTGGCGGGTTTGGAAATTGATTGAAGTGTAAATTATGAAATTTGAATTTTCCCAAAAGTTTTATTTTTTATTTTATTTTTATTATGTTTATAAAAATATTAGGTTGCTGATTTGCCAATTTCTAATTACGGACAGATGCCGCACCACCTGCACTGGAATCTTCTGTTGATTCCGATCCACACCCATGGTTTATGTAACCTTGTATAATAACATTCTGATTATGTTCTAAACAGAAATTTAGAAGTCTCGACAAACTATTCAGCAGTGAGGAGCGTTTCTATGTGATTCTATGGCAGTTGTGGTTTTAATGTTTGCATTTATATCTTCTTCAGACTATGCGAGTTCCTAGTACCGAAAGATGGCGAGTATGGATGTCTGTCCCTTGGAAACATACCCGAATATTTGTTGATTTCATGTTAAAGTGATGTGGCATTTTCGTGTTTTTCTGAGCAGTCAATTGAGCTTTGTACAGTAAAATGAAATTTTAGCTATTAATTTTCAGTCATCATTAGCATACTGCAATGACTTTCCTGTCACACTTCAAAGGAATCTACCTTATTGAAGAACCTAATTCCAGATATAACTTTTTGAAACAGCCTCAGTATGAGAGTAATCGCATGTTAGAGGAATTTTAGATTTAAAATTAGTTTTTAAACCTTATAATGTACTGATATCTTAATGGAAATGGTCACGTGACAGGAAGAGAAATGGATTTCCTAGAACTTTCAGCCTATGGCAATGTGCACCGTGGGCAAGAATCAGGAGGCTGCAGAATACAGTAGAATTTAGGTTTATCCTCTGCAACAGCTCTTTCACCTGGATAATTTGTACTTTATCACAAGCTAGCCTGTTCTGGATACCGAGACATAGCATCCATACATCTCTAAATAATGTCAGGTCAAGACTTGCTTTACTTTTGGCAAAATTCTTCTAAATCATTATTATTTAATACATGCAAGTCCATACTTATATTTATAAGAGAGCTCAGGTCGATTGGAAATCTTATGACTAATTACATATTAATTAACTCAATTCCAACAACTGTTTTATTGTTCTCATGAACGGGGAAATACGAGTCTCCAACACGAGAAATGTTATCCCCGGAAACAGGTTATGGAGGACACTCGGTGTTTGTTTTTTTCAAATTACACAATAAAAAATGAAATATAAATATAAAAATTTAAATTTTGTTGGAATTTAGAAATTAGAACATTTACCTAACGATGACATAGATTCAATTATACATTAATTATAAGTCTAGTTACTCTTTACTCTTTAGTACTTACTAGCACTACATCAATAATTATCAAATGACAAACACATGATAAATTAGAACCATACACTACAGTTATTTCATTAACCCATCAATCAAATGTATTACATAGATAGAGTCATTGTTACTATAGGCGGGAATGCCAATGGAAAATACAAATAGAGCATATATTTGAACCATAGATAGAAGAATCTCATAGCTCGTGACTTTTAGTAGTCCTTTATGTTAGAATCATCAAAATTGGCATCACTGCCATTGATCTTACCTTCATCCTTCCTCTATTCTATATCCAATCCAATTAGTGCATTTGCTGATGTGGAGAACGACTCTTCAAGAGGATCAACATTATCAAAAGTGATTGGCTCTAGCACTTGTTCATTAAGATCCAAGTTGGTCAATGCCAACTCAATGTTGTTTCCAAACCCATATTTTTAGGAAACACACCCAGGTTGGTTAATGCCAACTCTGTTCATTCCCATATCATTAGGAAACACATTTAAGATGGTTAATGCCAACCCATATAATCAGGTAACACACCCAACTTGGTTAATATCAACTCAACATTGTTGTCCAAGCCCATATCATTAGGAAATATATTGACTTTTTATAGCTTGTGGGTCACTTTTTAACAGGGCATGTGTCCTAAACTTTGGAACAACTGAGACACGAGTTAGACATGTGTCTAAACTCATGGAATGACTAGGACATGGGTTTGGCACGTGTCCCGTGAACAAGACATGTGCCAAAATTGTGTCCAACACATATCATGTTCACAAGACATGCAAAACTTGTGTCCAAACATGTGTCCTATCAAATTTGTGTCCAACATGTTTGACATGGAACATCGGACCCTCTAGGGGCATGTCATGTGACTTAGTATTGTATTTTTGTCTCATTTTATTTAAGTTCCAAACTTATCGAGGAATATCACATAAATAAATGGAGTCCAATGTAAATTTTGGCAAATATTTCAAAAGTTTTGGGGAAGAGTTGTTACAATTCAAGTTATATAACTCTTTTCTCATAAGATTGCATTTATCACTAAAGTCTTCAACTTGAGTTTGTTAGCGCTGCTTTATACAACTACTTTTGTTTGTGTAGATTTTTTTGTAGTTTTTAATGTTGCTAAGGTGGAGATGAATCAAAATACCTTCCACCAAATTATATTATTAAATTGATACAATAGAAGTACTACAAAGATGTTAAATACACTGGGAGGAGTTTTTTTGAAGATTTATATGATCCAGGGAAAAACATTTAGTGATAATTTTTTTTTGTTCCTCTACCTTGAAAAGGGGATTTTTTTTTTTTACCTTCATTAAAAATAGTGTTGTCTATGTAAGAGACCAATTTTTGAAAAAACAATATTTATAATAAAATTACTGAAGTTGCAATAATTCCCCCTATTTTTTAAGTAGATATGCCCTTGAAAAAAGAGGATATTGTGGATTTTTAAGACAACCTAAATACTTGTAAACTTTGAATATAACAAAACAAAATGCTTAAATCGTACTATTGAAATTTAAACTATACAAAATTGGATACAAGCATCTCATTTTAGTGGCTATGTAGTGATGCTTCTTGTATGATTGAGATTAGTTAAGATCAAGTAGGGTTTTTTTATAAATATGGTGATATGGATTAACATAATATATTTATCACTAATTGTGCAAAGAATAATGGAAAGAGGTGTTACAATTCAAGTTATATAACTCTTTTCTCATAAGATTGCATTTATCACTAAAGTCTTCAACTTGAGTTTGTTAGGGCTGCTTTATACAACTACTTTGGTTTGTGTAGATTTATTTGTAGTTTTTAATGTTGCTAAAGGTGGAGGTGAATCAAAATACTTTCCACCAAATTATATTGTTAAGTTGATACAATAGAAGTACTACAAAGATGTTAAATAAACTAGGAGAAGTTTTTAGAGAAGATTTTAAATTATCCAGAGAAAAACATTTAGTGATGTTAATTTTTTTTCTGGTTGTTTGCCTTGAAAAAGGGATTTATTTTTCCTTCCATTAAAAATAGTGTTGCATTTGTAAGAGAAAATCAATATTCATAATAAAATTATTGAAGTCGTAATAAAAAAAATAAAAATAAAGAGTGTAAAGTAGATGTGGCTTTGAAAAAGGTGGATGTAGTGATGTTAATTTTTTTTGGTTGTTTGCCTTGAAAAAGGGATTTATTTTATCCTCCATTAAAAATAGTGTTGCATTTGTAAGAGAAATCAATATTCATAATAAAATTATTGAAGTTGTAATAAAAAAATAAAAAGATAATTGTAAAGTAGATGTGGCTTTGAAAAAGGTGGATGTTGTGGGTTTTCAAGATAAGCCAAAATATTTGAAATTGTACTCTTTGAATATAACAAAACAAAATACTAAAATTGTACTATTGAAATTTAAGCCATACAATATTGGATACAAGCATCTCAGTTTAGTGGCTGTGGCTATGTAGTGATGCATCTTGTATGATTGAGATTAGTTAAGGTCAAGCAGGGCTTTTTATATATATGGTGATATGGATTAACATAATTTAGTTATTGTCAATTGTGCCAAAAGATGCTCTACAACCTAATATAGGGGACATGTGCAAGTATAATGTAAGAAAGATTGTATGTCAACATTTTTTTAATGTCATCTCTATTATAACTAACTAAAAAATCAACACAATTTAATGTTGGTTTTGTTGGCTCTATTATAACTAATAAAACAACACAATTTAATATACTCTAATTTAATGTAATATAAAGTGAAAAAATTTAAGCTGAAACATTTTTAAACTTTTCTTCCTAATTTGATTCAGTCTAAACTCCTTGTTCTATCTAACAAAGCGTGTAATCGGGTGATTCAAATAACAGAATATGCAATTATCTGAGATGGATCCCATTTGTTTTAAACCCTAGGAGAAAAGAGGTCAGCTTGGTGTTATGTTTTTTTTTTAGGGGAGGGCGAACCCCCTTGAAGAAGCTATATAAGTCTAATTACAACTGTACATAGTACATCATATGCTGCAGCGCAGCCTCTGCAGGATTCGATACCGGTCGGGGGCGGGCGTGAAAACCGACTCCCCCGACCGTCCCAACATACACTCATGTTACGAGAATTAACATCATGAAAATGATTTGTACCATATTTCGGTTGTGGAAAAAGTCTCTAGAATACAAGGCATCTGGTGCATTTGGTGCATTGGACGGCCAGGTAATGAAATAAGTTGTTTTTTTTGATATTTTTACAGTAAAAACTATAGATAGGTCACAATATCAATTTTTACCAGGAAAAACCAGGCATTAGAATAAGGAAGTTACAATTTCAACTCATTACAACTTTTCTCAAATAACAAAAAAAATTAACAGATTCTCAAAACAAGTTATTTTGAAATAAATCGTAACTGAAATAGCCCAAGAAATAACGAAAAAAAGAATAACACAATAAATTGCGAAGAAAGCCAAGAAAAAATAAATGGTGGTTCATGGTTTCTATATTATAAAACCCTATTCTGCATTATTACAAAATATCCTGCGAGTGCATCAGGTTAAAAGAATGACAACATTAGCCTGTGTAGTCAGAGCTTCTGTTCTTCCTATTCATAACATAATTTGCATGTTTTCGAAGAGAGAAAATATTAATATTTTTTTGAAGAATGAGCTTAGTTTGAAGGCTTCGGTTTAAGGAATGAAACAGCTCGCTGCAGCGAATATGGTGTGCAATGATGTATGCAATCTGTACGTAAAGCGCGGATTTATTTGCTTAGGGTTAGGTTTTTGCCGAGTGAACACCTTACCTTTAAGTTTTGGGGTTTGGGTTTTCGATGGCGACGATTATGCACAAAACCCTGAAAATTTTTATGAAACTTAATATTTTTATGAAAGGTTTTTTTCGTTAGAAATTATAAATAATATTTTTTTCCTTTTGGCAAGGAAGCAAGTTAATTTTTTCATTAGTGTATATGATGGTAAAAAAAATTGTTACCATTTTAATTTTAGATTAGTGAAATTATTATTTATACTGTAAAAATAAATTTTATATTTCAAATACATTTATTGCAATCTGATTTTGCAATGTTAATTATTAATATTTATAATTATGATTTTTAAATAACTTTTTTTATTATATTTAATATTATAAGTTAATTTGATATTTAAACTAATTGATATCTATTTTAATCTTAAATTTATTGGGAACAATTAAATCTATCGAAATATAAATATTTTTTAAATCCTAAATTAAGATGGATATAAACAAATTAAAATTTTAATCGTAAGTAAACAAAAACTATTAATTTGATGATGATGATGATGGTTAAGCTGAGACCAAATAATGGTCTATCGGACCTAAAGAAACAAATTATCTATTTTGATTTAAGATTTTATTCCTATGCTCAAAAAGCTTGGAGAGAAGCCTTCCGAGCTCACTATAATTTTGACATGTAAAAGGCTAGGAAGGTCAGTATTGTAACAAAGATTGTGAAACTGAGATCTAATGTGGTTATACGTGGGGCACTCTAAGAGGAAGTGGTTTTCATCCTCGATGTTCCTATTTTCACATATATGGCAGATCCTTTCTGTCCATGGCGTGTTAGGAACTGCGAGGAAGTGGTTTTCATCCTCGATGTTCCTATTTTCACATATATGGCAGATCCTTTCCGTCCATGGCGTTTTAGGAACTGCCCAACGACCTGTTTCACTATGGAGCTCATGAGAATTCGTTCTAATCTTTGCTATATTAATGAGAATTCGTTGTGATCTTGGCTATATTAATTTTCTTCTTTGAGCTAGTTAAAGCAGAGAGATACTTTTGATTTTTTAGGGTGAGGTTGATGACCTTATTTATAAAATATTCACCCTATTTTATTACATAACTCCAATAATTGACGTCCTAATAATACAATACATATATTTGATATATACATCTGATATTGTTACATTTGATATTGTTTAAGGTTTAATAAAGCACGTATTATTTCTCCAAAGATCTTGTTACATGTTTTTAGTTTTTTAAACCGTCGATGCTATGAATGTATTCTCAGTAAATAAGATTAATTATACCATAAATTATACCAGTAACAAGAATTTGAATTGTTGTTTGTAAATAATATGGAAGGTTTTTTTTATACTTATGGAGAACAACTATTATTGTTATTCCATTTATTAAGCTTTTGATCAACCCGCTATGTTGTATGTATGGTTGATATTATTTTTTTGGTTAAGTAATAATTATTTTGTATATAGAAGTTATGTAGATGTTTGACATAGATAAGTTTATGTTGAGAATGACTTAGTTTTTATTTTTGGCTATGAACTAGTCTAGATTTATCTTAACTTTGGATCTATGAAACGTCAATTTTTTTTTTAATGCAAAATTGAAGAAAGGTTTGCACTTCTAAAGATTTGATCTTTCTTTCTTGAATGCAATGTTGAAAAAAGGTTTGCACCTCTAGAGATTTGATTTTTCTTTCTTGAATGCAAATTTGAAAAAAGGTTTGTACCTCTAGAGATTTGATTTTTTTTTGCGCTTAATAGATCTAGAGTCTAGAGTTAAGATAGATCTAGACTCACTTAATTATTAATTATAATAATAATTATTTTTTTTTCTAAATTTAAATTTCATTTTTATGTAATTTGATTGAGTAAAAATGTTTTAATAATAATTATTTTATTCCATTTATTTTTATTTTTATGTAATTTGATAGAGTCAAATGTTTAGATTATGTTGAGTAGCAAAGTTACTATTATACTTGTTATGTTAAATAGAGTGAGAAGCAAAACTTTTATATTCATCGTATATTCATCTTATGCATAAAATTATTGTTATAGAGATAGATGGAGTTGTTTGTAAATAAAATGTTGAAATCTGTAAGTTATAAATAAATTAAATTGTAGTGGTAGAACATTTTTAGATTAATTTTGTAACTATGAATATTATTAAATCATAATTAATATTTTTAAAATATTCTTATACTATAAAGTGAAAGTTGACTATTCAAACTTTTGAATAATTTTAGTCTGAAATTAAAATTTGGCTTAAAATATATAGTCACTAAATGTTAAAATATATATTTTTTTAATATACATAAATCATTTTAAGTATCAGACTATAAAATTTAGAAAAATGGAAGATAACGGCCATTATATTTTTCGTAAATATAAAGATATATGTTAAAATAAATAATTGAAATTTATTAATGGTTTAATAATAAGTGGATGAAGGAATCATTTTAAATATCAAAGTTTAAAATTTAGAAAAATGGAAAATAATGGTCATTATGGTTTTTTGTAAATGTAAAGATGTATGTTAAAATACATAATTGAAATTTATTAATGGGTTAATAATAAGTGGATGAAGGAATCAAAGTGAGATTGTAAATTGGAACTTGATTAGACATCATGTTTTAGAAGTATATCAACCTATATCTATTTTAACTATGGATTTAATAATAAAAAATTAGGGATTACATTATGTAAATTTACATTTTTAAGATGTAATTTATTTATTTATTTATTATTATTATTATTATTATTTTTTTTTTTTGTAAGTTAAAGTGATCCAAAGTGGATCTTGTATAAAAACCTCTAAGTCTAAAGTCTTCATTTGATTTAACAGCGCAAGTGAAAAAATAGCGGAGAAACCCAAAATCAAAAGGAAACGGAGAAGCGTAGCGTGAATTCCCCAGAGTCGTTGGATCCACAGGATCAACGGATGTGATCAAATCGTATTGGAGGAAGCCAGCGACATATCAACCTCAGCCTCAAGCGATTTGCGATCAGCGATGACATATGAACCATTGATCAAGCGTGCAGATCAACGGTGGAGCGAGATCGTATTGCATTGCAAATACGCCGAAGGGAGGACTTACCGCAGCCAAGGATTCATGCGACATGCGATTGCGATTATCGCATCGCACCAAACCAACGGGGAAAGGACCCATAGCATCGTGAAGGGCCGATATGCAATATGTCGATATCGACGATCGGCGAGTGGACTGGTGAAACAATACAAAGACTCGCGTGCATGCGATATGTGATGCGCCAATATCCACAATCAGCGGAGGGGATCACAGCCATATAAAAAAGCCATGCCTTGCGATATACGATAAAAGCTAGACCTGATAGGTTTATGGACACGATTTAATGTTATTTGAGTTCCGGCATAAAGTTTTTTTGTCAGGATTTCCTATGTTTTTGTGTATTTCCTTTTAGACTCGAGGTTTTCAAGTAGATCCCTTTTTGATGTCACTGTTGGTTGAGACTCTGTTTTTGATCTCACTCTTGTAATAATCTGTTCTTGAAGAATTAATATAGAAGTTGACATTGAACGCTAGACCAGGAGACATAGCCAAGAAGTCTGGTGAACTCCTTGATTATTTGTTGTGTTGATGTGTGTGTCTGTTATGTTTGCTGACTAATTAATTGTCTATATTATTTGCAATCTTTTCGATCCGTTGCACTAAGTAATATAGGAATTTTCCTGCACATGAGTCTGTAATACATTTTCTTCTTGATTTAGTATCCATTTAGGATCAAGTTTCCTGCACATGAGTCTGTAATACATTTTCTTCTTGATTTAGTATCCATTTCGGATCAAGTGGTATCAGAGCATTTGGTTTTGTTAAGGTTAGACAAGCTTGTGCTGGATTTTGAATGCTAACTAAATTAAAACTCAGACTAGGAGAAGGAGAACTTGTTGAGGCTAATCCAGAGATTGGAAGAGTCTATTCTCATAGGAGAATGGCAGAAGAAGCTCCATTGGGATCAGAATCTCAATTTATAGAAAGTTTTAAGACACTTCGAGCCATGGTGGAAGAGATGTATTTGGAATTTAAGAAGGGTCGAGGTGAAAGCACTTCAACACCTAAACCAAACAAAGGAGCAGAGGAACCTTTTCTAGTTGCCCCTCCAGAAGGCAAAGGAAAAGGAGGAATGACTCCTCCATCATCTCCTCCACCATGTCCTCCATCATCATCCTCGTCATCATCATCTTGTAGCTCTTCTAAGAAGAAGAAGAAAACTTCCTTAATCAAATTAGATGTGAAGTTTGATTTGCCAATTTATGATGGAGAACTCAATGTAGAAAAGCTAGATAATTGGATAAGACAAATTAATGTATATTGCAAGGTACAGAAGGTTGATTCAGAAAGATTCAGCTGGCGAGCCTTCAACTTGGAGGAACTGCAATAGTATGGTGGTAAGGCAAGACACAGGCTGATCTGCAAAAACATGGTAAAATCATTTCTACCTGGAATGAATTTGTTTCTGCTATCAAAAAACAATTTTATCATTTAGCGTACATGCAACAGACAATGATGAGTTGGAAAACTCTTCGTCAATTGAAGGGTCAAAGTGTACAGAGTTATACTCAGGAATTCAGAAAGAGAGTTTTAACTCTAGGTATATCATTAGACTCACTTGAGACTTTATTGAAGTATATAGGTGGTCTTCATGGCTATTTAAAGCATATTATTCTCATGTTTAATCCCACTAGCTTAGATGATGTATCAATTCAAGCTACACATCTAAAAGCTAGAGATAAGAATGCAAACCCAGAGGTTGGGGGATCATCTAAATATTCTGTAAGCAAGAGCAAGGAAAAGAAGAAACTGAAATGGAAGGAGGGGAAAGCAAACACTGTAAAGAAGGATAAACCTTCATGCACTCATTGTAAGAAAGAAGGGCATGATGAGGCACAATGCTGGTCTTTGCATTCAAAACAGAAACCTAAGAAGTTCGGAGGAAAGAAGAAAAAGAATGATGTTGCTATTCAGTAGGACTTGGGATCAGATTCAGGCGATGAAACAATAATCAACCACAGGTATTAAAGGTAAATATTCTGAAGCATCCACAAGTAATTCTACACAATCTGTTGATAATGAAAATAATGAGAGGGAAAGAAATGAGCTTTTTCGTATTAGAGTGATTTCTAAGCACAATAAGATGGATACTTTATTTGATAGTGGATCACAAGTAAATTTGATTTCTGAAACAATTGTAAAGAAGTTGGGACTACAAACAAAACCTCATGAGAAGCCATATCCATTAGGTTGGGTGTGTGATAAAACAAAGCTACAAGTAACGAGACAATGTAAGCTTAGGTTTGCTATTGGATCAACATTTGTAGACGAGGTTGAGTTAGATATAGTTCCATTGGATATATGTGGTATTGTTTTGAGAAGTCCATACTTGTATGATAGGAAAGTTATTTTCTATAGAGCTGAGAATAAGTATCAACTCACTAAAGATGGAATATAATATATTGTAAGAGTTCATAAACTCAAAGATAACTATTTTCACATAAATTCAGGACAAATGAAAAGAATTGTGAATTCAAGTAAGCAATTTTTACTAATGGTTGTAAAGGCAAAGGATCCAAAAAAATCCAATGCATTTGAAGGCTGTGATTCTAAACAGAAAGTTGATTTAGTTAAAGTTGTTTCAGAGTATGATGTTCTATTTCAAGAACCAAAATGTCTGCCAACCAAGCGAGAAATAATACATGATATTTATTTGCAGCAAGATGCTCCATTACCTAATATTGGAATGTACAGGTTGTCAGCTTTAGAGAATGCAGAGATAAAGAAGCGGTACATGAGTTTCTCGATAAAGGGTTTATACGACCAAGCACATCACCATGTGGATCTCCAATCGTGCTGGTGAGAAAGAAAGATGGTCCGTGGAGAATGTGCATTGATTATAGAGCACTAAATAAAATAACGATCAAGAATCGTTATCCTCTTCCTCGTATTGATGATTTAATAGATCAATTGAAAGAAGCAGTTTACTTTTCTAAGTTGGACTTGCGAAATGGTTATCATCAGGTCAGAGTTGCAGAACAGGATGCATGGAAGATTGTTTTCAAGACAAAGCAAGGACTTTATGAATGGTTGGTTATGCCTTTTGGTTTAACTAATACTCCTGCTACATTTATGAGAGTTACGAATGATGTACTCAGACCATTTATTGATGACTTTGTAATTGTTTATTTAGATGACATTTTTGTTTTTAGTAAAACATGGGAAGACCATGTAAATCATGTTAAGCAGACTTTAGATGTTTTAAAAAGAGAAAATCTCTATGTAAAACTGTCAAAATGTGAATTTGGAAGAACATCTTTAAATTATTTGGGTTATATTGTAGGGGGTGGTGAATTGAAGATAGATCCCTCTAAGGTTGAAGTCATTGTGCACTAACCTAAACCCAAATTTGCTACAAAGGTTAGGAGTTTCCTAGGGGCAGCACAATACTGGAGAAAGTTTATTGCTAACTTTTCTTTGGTTGCAGCTCCATTACATGCTTTAACAGGATTGAAACAAGTGTTTAAGTGGGGAGGCAAACAACATAAAGCTTTCGACACCTTAAAAGAGAAAATTAGTACAACACCAGTACTAGCACTGCCAGATCTTTAACATCCATTTGAGATTGAACAGATGCTAGTTACTATGCCATGGGAGCAGTGTTGATGCAACACGGAAAAACCCATATGCTATCATTCTGAGACATTTTCTTCTGCAGTAGTTAATTATCCCACATATGATAAAGAATTGTATGCATTAGTACAAAGTGTGAAAAAGTGGAAACATTACCTAATGGGTAAAAAAACAATCATACATACATATCATCAACCACTTCAATATTTGCACTCACAAACTAAATTGCAGCAATCAAGACATTATAGGTGGATGGGTTTTCTACAACAATTTCATCTTGTCATCAGATATAAGAAGGGCATACACAATAAGGTTGCAGACATGTTATCAAGACCAATCATAAATGCATCTACTATACTTAAGCATAACTCAGTAATGCATGAAAGTTACATTGAACAATATGCTCAAGATGTAGATTTTAAAGATGTATATGCAAATTTAAGTCATGGAAAGCAAGTAGAAGAATTGGATTATTATGTAAAGGACCAACTCTTATATCATTTGGGAAAGTTATGCATTCCACAAACTGAAAGAGTTAACATAATTCGAGAAGCACATACTTCTCTCATATCAGGTCATTTTGGTGTAAGTAAAACAGTTGCACAATTGCAAAGGTTCTATTATTGGCCAAGAATGCATGAGACAGTTTCTAGATATATCAAAGGGTGTACTATGTGTGCTACAAGCAAGCCCAATAATTGGAAATTAGGCTTGTACACTCCACTTCCAATTCATTATCGTCCTTGGGAACGTGTTTCTATGGATTTTGTCGAGGAATTGCCAAAATTTAGGAAAGGTCATGATTATTTGTATGTTGTTGTGGATAGGTTCAGTAAAATGTGTATTTTGATACCATGTAACAAGCAGGTTACAGCTGAACAAACAACAAAGTTGTTCTTTCAGAATGTATGGATTCATTTTGGGTTACACACTTCTATTGTATCTGATCGAGACTCTCGATTTGTTGGGAAGTTTTGGTCAAATCTATGGGAGTTGATGGACACCAAGTTGAAGAAGAGCACAACATTTCATCCACAAACAGATAGTCAGACAGAAGTGGTCAACAGGACCGTGACCTAGTTGCTTAGAGGTTATTGCAGCAAGCATCCCAAGCTTTGGGATGAGCATTTGTGTTATGTGCAGCGTGCTTACAACTGTGCCAAGCACTCTTCTACTCAGAGATCTCCTTTTGAGACTTGTTTTGGTTTTATACCAAAGTCTCCCTTGGATTTTGTCTTTGGTAAAGACATAACAGTTGATGGATACAGTGATGTGGACAAAGCAACCAAGTTCATTAAACAAATCCAGGAAATTCACTAGGCAGTACAGGAACAACTGGAAAGAAGTCAAGCCAAGTACAAGGCAAGACATGATAAGCATCGAGTTGAGCATAGTTTTCAAGTTGGTGATCAAGTCTGACTGTACATGAGCAAAGACAGAATGCAAGGTGAAGGTAAGAAGGTAAAACCAATAAGGCATGGACCTTTCAAGATACCTGATAAAATTGGTGAAAATGTTTTTCGCCTTGATTTTCCAGTTTATATGCAGATCTATTCAATCATTAATGCAGAAAACTTGAGATTGTATGAACCTTCATTGATTGAAGATCCTGAAGAGCAAAGTCAGTTGCCTTTTATTGGGGATTTGTTGCCTAAGTATCTCAATGAGTTACAGGAAGACACAGTTCTGGACAGGAAGGTAAGAATTACGCATCAAGGGGATGTTGAGTACTTGAGATTAGGACTCAAAGGTTCAAATCCAAGCAAGGCATGATAGATAGAAATTGGATAGGTGAGGGAGTAGTATCCTCGCCTTCTCGAATGCTAAAACCAACTTTTGGTGGTCCAAAAGCTTTTCAATGGGAAGACATGATCTAAAATGGATCTTGTATAAAAACCTCTAAGTCTGAAGTCTTCATTTGATTTAATAGCGCAAGTGAAAGAATGGCAGAGAAACCCAAAATCCAAAGGAAACGGAGAAGCACAACGTGAATTCCCCAAAGTCGTTGGATCCACGGGATCAACGAATGTGATCAAATCACATCGGAGGAAGCCAGCGGCATATTAACCTCAGCGTCAAGCGATTTGCGATCAGCGCGCAGATCAACGGTGGAGCGAGATCGTATCGCATCACAAATACGTCGAAGGGAGGACTTATCGCAGGCCAAGGATTCATGCGACATGCGATTGCGATTATCACATCGCAATATCGCATCATACCAAACCAACGAGGAAAGGACCCATAGCATCGCGAAGGGCCGATATGCAATACACCGATATCGGCGATCGGTGATCGGCGAGTGGACTGGTGAAACAATACAAAGACCCGTGGGCATGCGATATGCGATGCGCCAATATCGACAATCAGTGATCGGCAGAGGGGATCGCAGCCATATAAAAAAGCCATGCCTTGCAATGTATGACAAAGGTCAGACCCGATAGGTTTATGGACGCGATTTAATGTTATTTGAGTTCTGGCATAAAGTGTTTTGTTGGGATTTC
The DNA here is from genome assembly GCA_031772625.1 of Pinus tabuliformis. Lineage (NCBI taxonomy): Eukaryota > Viridiplantae > Streptophyta > Pinopsida > Pinales > Pinaceae > Pinus > Pinus tabuliformis. The sequence goes on along the minus strand of CM062814.1, from coordinate 429,802,719 downwards.
CTATGTTTCTGTGTATTTCCTTTGGGAACCGAAAATGCGTTATTTTGAGGATTTGTGCCGGGGGAAGGCCAAACGACCGGTTCCACCCATGCCTGCCAGTCTTTCATCCTGTTAGTTGCCTTGTGCCCCAAGCGTTTCGAAAATGAGTGCATGAACGCTTGACGGGAGCTAGAGGGCCCGGAGAAGAAGGGGAACAGACGGAAGCCAGAGAGCCCGAATAGGGAAATGAACAGACAATGCCGAAAGGCTTAAAAGCCATCTAATGGCAGAACAGAGGATGGGAGAAGTTAGTTGAAGATAGTCACAAAAAGACAGTCGGTCGATCAGATTGAGGGAGATTGAATAGAGGAACATGACAAAGGGAGAGTTTGTGCACTCTTTTAGACTCGAGGTTTTCAAGAAAATCCCTCTTTGATGTCATTGTTGGTTGAGACTCTGTTTTTGAGCTCACTCTTGTAATAATATGTTCTTGAAGACTTAATATAGAGGTCGACATTGAAAGCTGGACCAAGAGACGTAGCCAAGAAGTCTGGTGAACTCCTTGATTATTTGTTGTGTTGATGTGTGTCTGTTATGTTCGCTGACTGATTAATTGTCTATATTATTTGCAATCTTTTCGATCCGTTGCACTAAATAATATAGGCATTTTCTTGCACATGAGTCTATAATACCTTTTTTTCTTGATTTAGTATCCATTTCGGATCACAAAGAAAGATTTACCCTATAACAATTTTGACTCATTTTAACCCTTAATACATATAAAGTTAAAATAAATCTATGCTCATTCGTAATAATATTATTTATATAAATTTCACATATATATGTTTATTAAAACATTGATCATACATATATACCACACTTATTTTTGGATATACTTTGTTTTACATATATATATTTTTAATTTATAGCATAGATTATAATTAATTAATTATATAATAGCTATGATATGTTTTTATATCTTTACTAGTTCTATATCTTGAAATATTGGTTATTGATAAGATGAATTATCATTATTTTAATTTGACACACACACACACATATATATAATAATTTGTATAAAATTATTGTTTATAATTTTATTAATAAAAAGAGATTACGATATTACAAATTCAATTTATTATTTTTTAATTTTAATTATAAGTTTAATAAAGTTACTTCGAGGGATTACATTATATAAATTTACATTTTTAAGATCTAAAAATATATTTTTTTTATAAAAGTCAAAGAAAGATTTTCCTAATGACAATTTTGACTCATTTAAACCCTTAATACATATAAATTTAAAATAAATCTATGTTCATTCATAATGATATTATTTATATAAATTTCTCATATATATATATGTTTATTAAAACATTGATAATACATATATGCTACACTTATTTTTGGACATATTTTGTTTTGTAAATTTTTTAATTTAATTTTTAATTCATAGCATGGATTATAATTAATTAATTATATAGTAGTTATGTTATGTTTTTATATCTTTATTAGTTCTATATTAATAAAATGAATTATCATTATTTTAATTTGACACACATATACATATATATAATAATTTGTATAGATGATCCAAAATGGATTAAGTTTTGCCTTTGGATCAAAGTCTTCAAATTCAGTTCAAAGTTGAATCAAATCGAAGTGCTCGTCGATACGTTTCAATGATGCGAACGTGTAAATTCGAGTCTGGATGAAGAAGTCAAAGTTTCAAGGCAAACTAGGGGAAAACGTGGAAAAGTCAAAGTCAATGGTCAACACAAGTGATGTCAGTAGGACACGTGTTGTCCCAGGAATGCACCATATGTCCAGGGTGATGTCATCAAGGTTGGTGATGTGTCGTGATCTGATTGGTTGATACAGGCCAATCCAGTGCTAACACGTGGCAGCCCGGATTTTCCCAATGTTGGCATGAAATCCCAAAATTTTGGGGGTCAGGAGGATCGAACCCTTGAGCTCCCGCAAAGGCTGAGATATCGCCAGAACAACGCACCAATCGAGCTATGATAGGTCTTGATATCGGAAGGGATATGGTAGAGATGTGGCCACCAGAAAAGGGCTGGACGCTCAGGGTCAACCCCATGACCGCCGGTCACCTTACTGGAATATGTGTATTGAAACATATGTATTAAACCATAGTCACGAGCCATATTAAATATCGCAATGAACCACAACAAATATCGTAACGAATCATATATATATATATATATCGTATCAATGCCATGTAAAATGCCAGAGTGTAGGTCGAGGGTTTTGACCCATCGACCTCCCACTACATATACCAGTGCCTTAACACAAGTCCGATAGCCAATAGACCAAGCGGTGGAGCTTGGTATTCAAGCTGCCCAAACTTTATTTAATTGCTATGCAGGTGTCGAACCCGCCATACCACAATGCGGTTTCCAAGGTGGTTTTCATCCGCAGCAGTGGTTTTGCGCAACAGCAAGGTGGTTTTTGCAGTGCAGAGGTGGTTTTTGACTTTCCAGGGGGTCTAGAGGTCACTATGGCCAAATATGGTCGAGTTTATACTCGTTTGAATCGAAATTTCGACTTGGACACAGTGGTGATGTCCATTTTCTCATTTGAGACTCTGTTTTTGTGCTCATACCTGTAACAGCATATTGAAGACAAAATAAAGAGGTCAGCACTGGAAGCAAAAGGACCAGGATACGTAGCCAGAAAGTCTGGTGAACTCCTTTATTAAATTTCACTGTGTTGATGTGTTTAAATGTGTTTTCAAATTGTTTATGTGTTTATGTTATTCACAATCTTTTCGATTCGTTGCACTAAGTAACATAAGCGAATTCACATATAGTTTATAATACCTTTTTCATTAATGGATCAAGTGGTATAAGAGCAGCAAGGTTTTTAAGGTTTGACAAGTTTGTGTGAAGATTTGAATGCTTACTAGGTTGAGGCTCGGATGAGGTGAAGGTGAACTTGTTGAGGCGAATCCAAAGATTGGAAGGGTCTTTTCACAAAGAAGGATGGCAGATGAAACTCCACTTGGGTCAGAATCTCAATTCCTGGATAGTTTCATGACGATACGCGCAATGGTGGAAGAGATGTATAATGAGTTTAAGAAGAACAAAGATGAAGGCACTTCGTCACCTAAACCAGACAAAGGAGCAGAGGAACCTTTTCTTTTTATCCCTACAGATAAAGAGATAAAGGAAAAGGATAAAAGCCTCCTCCATCTCCTCCATCATCACCATCATCGTCATCTTCTTCTCATAAAACTAGTTCTTCTAAGAAGAAGAAAAAGAAATCCTCTTTGATCAAATTAGATGTAAAATTTGATTTGTCAATTTATGATGGAGAACTTAACGCTGAAAAGCTTGATAATTAGATAAGACAAATTGAAGTGTATTGCAGGGTACAAAAAGTTGTTTCAAAAAGGAAGAAGATCCAGCTTGCTAGCCTTCAACTTAGAGGAATCACACTTGTATGGTGAAAAGGAAAGACACAAGCAAATCTCCAAAAGCATGGTAAAATCATTTCAACTTGGAATGAATTCGTTTTTCCATTAAAAAGAAATTTTATCCTTTGGCTTATATGCAACAAGCAATAATGAGTTGGCAAACACTACGTCAATTAAAAGGTCAAAGTGTTCAAAGTTATACTCAAGAATTCTGTAAGAGAGCTTTAACATTAGGCATATCGTTGGACTCACCGGAGACATTGTTGAAATACATAGGTGGTCTTCATAGTTATTTGAGGCATACCATACTTACATTTAATCCAACTAGCTTAGATGATGTATCAGTTCAAGCAACTCATCTAGAAGCTAGAGGTAAAAATGTAACCCCAAATGTTGGGAAATCATCCAAACCTATTGAAAGCAAGAATAAAGGCAAGAAGAAACTTAAGTGGAATGGGAAGAAAACAAACACTGTGAAAAAAGATAAACCTTCATGCACTCATTGTAAGAAGGGAGGACATGATGAGGCACACTGCTGGTCTTTGCATCCAGAGTTGAAGCCTAAGAAGTTTGGGAGTAAAGAGCGAAAGAATGTTGTTGCTATGCAAAAGGACTTGGGATCAGATTCAGGTGACGAGACAATGGTTACAGCTACAGGTATAAAAGGTAAAGATTTGAAAGAATCTACAAGCACTTATTCGCATTCTGTTGATAATGATAATGATGAGAGGAAAAGAAATGAGCTATTTCATATTAGAGTCATTTCCAAGCATACTAAAATTGATACTTTATTTGATAGTGGGTCACAAGTTAATTTGATTTCTGAAGCAATTGTAAAGAAGTTGGGTCTAGAAACAAAACCTCATAAAAAGCCATATCCATTAGGTTGGGTGTGTGATAAAACTAAGCTACAAGTTACGAAACAATGTAAACTTCATTTTGCTATTGGGTCAAAGTTTGTAGATGAGGTTGAGTTAGACATAGTCCCATTGGACATATGTGGAATTATATTATGAAGTCCATACTTGTACGATAGGAATGCTATCTTCTATCGAACTGAAAATAAGTATCAACTTACTAAGGATGGAATTGAATATATTGTAAGGGCTCATAAACTCAAAGATAATTTCTCTCTCATAAATTTAGGACAGATGAAAAGAATTGTAAATGCAAGAAAACAATTTTTACTTATGATTGTAAAAGCAAAGGATATTGATAAATCTGATGTTTTCCAAGGCTGTAATCCTAAACAGGAAGCAGATCTAGTTAAAGTTGTTTTCGATTATGATATTATGTTCCAAGAGCCTAAAGGGCTTCCACCCAAGTGAGAGATAGAATATGAGATTTAGTTGCAGCAAGATGCTCCACTACCTAACATTGGAATGTACAGGTTATCAGCTCTAGAGAATGCAGAGATAAGGAAGAAGGTACAAGAACTGCTCGATCAAGGGTTTATTCGACCAAACACATCACCATGCGGATCACTTATTGTGTTAGTGCAAAAGAAAGATGGTTCGTGGAGAATGTGCATTGATTTTAGAACATTAAATAAAATCACAATAAAGAATCATTATCCTCTTCCTCGTATTGATGATTTGTTAGATCAGTTAAAAGATGTAGTTTACTTCTCTAAATTGGACTTGCGAAGTGGCTACCATCAGATCAGAGTTGCAGAACAAGATGTGTGGAAGACTGCTTTCAAAACGAAGCAAGGATTCTATGAATGGATGGTTATGCCTTTTGACTTAACTAATGCTCCAGCTACATTCATGCGAGTCATGAATGATGTGTTTAGACTATTCATTGATGATTTTGTAATAGTCTATTTAGATGATATTCTTATTTTCAGTAGAACATGGGATGAACATGTTAAGCATGTAAAGCAGATTTTAGATGTTTTGAAAAGAGAAAATCTCTATGTAAAACTGTCAAAATGTGAATTTAGCATAACATCTTTAAATTATTTGGGTTATATTGTAGGGGGTGGTGGATTGAAGATAAATCCCTCTAAGGTCGAAGTCATTGTAAATTGGCCTAAGCCCAATACTTCTACAGAAGTTAGAAGTTTCTTAGGGGCAGCACAATATTGGAGAAAGTTTATAGCTAACTTTTTTTTTTATTGCAACTCCTTTACATGCTTTGACAAGTGTGAAATAGGTGTTTCAGTGGGGAGGCAAACAACAGAAAGCCTTCGACACATTGAAATAAAGGATCAGTACAGCGCCAGTACTAACATTGCCAGATCTTCAACATCCATTTGAGATCGAGACAGATGCAAGTGAATATGCCATGGGGGCAGTGTTGATGCAACACGGAAAGCCTATATGCCTTTATTCTGAGACATTCACATCAATAGTAGTTAACTATCCTACATATGATAAGGAATTATATGCATTAGTTCAGAGTGTTAAAAAGTGGAAACATTACATAATGGGTAAAGAAACAATCATACATACAGATCATCAACCACTACAATACTTACACTCACAAACTAAATTGCAACAATCACGACATTACAGGTGGATGGGTTTTCTACAGCAATTTCATCTTGTTATCAGATATAAGAAGGGCATACATAATAAGGTTGCAGACATGTTATCAAGACCAATCATAAATGCATCCACAATACTTAAGCATAATTCAGTAATTCATGAAAGTTACATTGAACAATATGCTCAAGACACAAATTTTAACAATGTATATGCAACTTTAAGTCATAGCAAGCTGGTAGAAGAATTGGATTATTACATAAAGGACAAACTCTTATATCATTTGGAAAAGTTATGCATTCCAAAAATTGAAAGATTTAATATAATTCGAGAAGCACATACTTCTCTCATATCAGGTCATTTTGGTGTAAGTAAAACAATTGTACAGTTACAAAGATTCTGCTATTGGCCAGGAATGAATGAGACAGTTTCTAGATATATTGAAGGATGTACCATGTGTGCTACAAGCAAACCAAGTGATAGAAAATTAGTTTTGTATACTCCAGTGCCAATTCCTTTTCGTCCTTGGGAAAGTGTTTCCATGGATTTTGTTGGGGGGTTGCCAAAGTCTAGAAAGGGTCATGATTATTTGTATGTAGTTGTGGATAGGTTCAGTAAGATGTGTATTTTGACGCCATGTAATAAATAGGTCACAGCTGAACAAATTGCAAAGTTGTTCTTTCAAAATGTATGGGTCCATTTTGGGTTACCCACTTCTATTGTATCCGATTGAGATTCTCGATTTGTCGAGAAATTTTGGTCAAGTCTATGGGAGTTAATGGACACAAAGTTAAAGAAGAGCACGACATTTCATCCGCAAATAGATGGTCAAACAGAAGTGGTCAACAGGACAGTGATACAATTGCTTCGAGGATATTGCAGCAAGCATCCCAAACATTGGGATGAGCATTTGTGTTATGTGCAACATGCTTACAACCATGCAAAACATTCTTCTACTCAGAGATCTCATTTTGAGACTTGTTTTGGTTTTATACCAAAGTATCCCTTGGATTTTGTCTTTGGTAAAGACATAACAGTTGATAGACACAGTGATGTGGACAAAGCAACCAAGTTCATTGAACAAATCCAGGAAATTCACCAGGCAGTACAAGAACAGCTGGAAAGAAGTCAAGCAAAGTATGAGGCGCGACATGAAAAGCATCAGGTTGAGCATTGTTTTCAAGTTGGTGATCAAGTCTGGTTGTACATCAGTAAAACAAGACTACAAGGAGAAGGTAAAAAGTTGAAACCAATTAGATATGGTCCTTTCAAAATTGGTGAAAATGCTTTTGGCCTAGCTCTACCAGGTTATATGCAGATCTATTCTGTCGTAAATGTTGAAAACTAGCGATTGTATGAGCCTTTGTTGATTGAAGATCACGAAGAGCAAGGTTAGCTACCTTCCATTGAAGATCTTCTGCCTGAGTATCTCAATGAGCTACAAGAGGACATAGTTCTTGACAGGAGGATAAGGACTTCGTGATGGGGAAATATTGAGTATCTTCGAGTTGGACTCAAAGGTACAAATCCAAGAAAAGCATGATGGATAGAGATTGGAAAAGTGAAGGAAGTTTATCCTCACTTACTCGACAGCTAAAACCAACTTTTGGTGGTCCAAAAGCTTCCAGTGGGGAGGAGTGATCCAAAATGGATTCAGTTTTTCCTCCAGATCAAAGTCTTCAAATTCAGTTGAAAGTTGAATCAAATCGAAGTGCTCATCGATACGATTCCAACGGTGCGAACAACGCATAAATTTGAGTCCGGATGAAGAAGTTAAAGCCAGTCAAAATTTCAAGGAAAACTAGGGCAAAATGAGGAAAAGTCAAAGTCAATGGTCAACAGTCAACACAGGGTGATGTCAGCAGGACACGTGTTGTCCCGGGAATGCGCCATATGTCTAGGGTGATGTCATCAAGGTTGTTGATAATCTGATTGGTTGATATGGGCCAATCCAGTGATGACACGTGGCAACCCAGATTTGCCTAATGTTGGCATGAAATCCCAAAATTTTGGGGGTCAGGGAGGATCGAACCCTTGACCTCCCGGAAAGGCTAAGATCTCGCCGGAACAGTGCACCGATCGGGCTATGATAGGTCTTGATATCGGAAGGGATATGGTTATATTTAATGTTTCGGGATGTGGCCACCGGAAAAGGGCCAGACGGTCGGGGTCAACCCCACGACCATCGGTCACCTTACCGGAATATGTGTATTGAAACATATGTATTAAACCATAGTCACGAACCATATTAAATATCGCAATGAACCACAACAAATATCACATAATATATATATCGTATCAATGCCATGTAAAATGTCGGAGTGTTGGGTGGGGGTTTCGACCCGCCGACCTCCCACTATATATACCAGCGCCTTAACACAAGTCCGATAGCCAATAGACCAAGCGGTGGAGCTTGGTATTCAAGCCACCCAAACTTTATTTAATTGTTATGCTGGTGCTGAACCTGCCATACCACAATGCAGTTTCCAAAGTGGTTTTCATCCACAAAGGTGGTTTTACCCAGCAGAAAGGTGGTTTTTGCAGGTAAAGAGGTGGTTTTTGACTTTCCAAGGGGTCTGGAGGTCAAAATATGGTCGAGTTTATACTCATTTGACTCGAAATTTCAAGCTGGACGCATTGGTGATGTCCATTTTCTCATTTGAGACTCTGTTTTCGAGCTCATACCTGTAACAGCATATTGAAGACAAAATAAAGAGATCAACACTGGAAGCGAAAGGACCAGGAGACGTAGCCATAAAGTATGGTGAACTCCTTTATTAAATTTGGTTGTGTTGATGTGTTTAAATGTGTTTTAAAATTGTTTATGTATTTATGTTATTCGCAATCTTTTCGATCCGTTGCACTAAGTAACATAAGCGAATTCACGCAGTCTATAATACCTTTTTCGTTAATGGATCAATAGAAAATATTATTTATAATTTTATTAATAAAAAGACATTACGTTATCACAAATTCAATTTATTATTCTTTAATTAATTCAATAATATATTATTTTATTATTATTATTTATTTAGCATGTAATTATAGTATTTCTTCCATATTACCTTATATTAATATTTCTTAAATTTAAAAAATAAATAAAACAATATACATTACTTTGTAAAAATATTTTTTGAATTAAATAAAATAAATTGAAAAATACATTTTATAACTAAAATTTTATATCAAAACAAGTGCAATATGCAATATTGCTAGTATGTCTCTTTTACGCAAAAAAATAAAAAATAATTGGTAGCAAAAGTTATTGTAGCTAGAATAAAAATAATACAAATATCAATGATAACTTTCCTAAATGTTATTTTAAATATGTTGTAGAAATGCCAAAATATAAAACAAAGCAAATGAAAAGTAAAAGGAATGAACAGTACAAAGTGGTTCCGAAATTACTAAATATGAATATGTAAGTGTAATTCACAATTGTTATAAATATTGTTTGTATTGTTTCCCTTCAAAATATTTTAAAGGAAATTATCATTTTTAATTATAAGTAAAAATAGTTTTAAGTTGAAAAAGAATTTTAATTTTTAAATATTTTTTTCATATACATACTTTAAACTTAAACATTTTAAATAAAATTTACCATTTTAAATAAAAATTCCATTGTATTGAAGGTTATATGATTGTAATTTAGATAAGTGGTATATGTGGGTATTTGTAAATGTTTCAACTTGAGTTTCAGGTATTACCCATGTGTAATGAATTAATTTACATTTCCATGATTGGACCTTATCTTCATCTGAGTTACTACATTTTGTCTCTTAATTTTTAATTATAAGAATATCATATTCTTGTTACATTTTGTCCCTATTTTTAATTATAAGAATATTATATTCTTGTTGACCATAAAAGGGACATTTCATCCATTTTTTTTTGTAAGCTTGGTCGGACTACATCTTCATCATGTCCAACTTTTCACCCCGATTGAGGGGATAGCACAAAATTTGAACGCAAGACTTCTGGTTCAGTGAGATTTCTTAAGTTGGGGTTGGAGTCATAATATAATAATATTAAAACCTAAAGTTAATGGTAATTTCAAAATATGTATGTCGTAAGGTGTTCCACTTTGAGAAGAACTCCCCTAGTTGCCACTCTGTACTGGTATGTAGGGTTGGATAGAGTGTTAGACGATTGAAAAATTGTTGGTCATTGGATCCCACCACCGATTCCTATTTGAACTGTGAACCGTCTGCTTGTGTTCAATTGTTATCAACCGATTCCTTGTGTTCAATCGTTATCAAAGAAGTGACCTCAAGAATCAAGAGGTTGTCAGACGCACTCTACGATTTGAATTCAATTTGACATATTCCACTTGTGAGATCTGAGTGTTTTGCAAGGTTTGGTTCCTGAGTCTAAAACTCTGCAAAAATGAGTTCTCCTCGTGCAAAAGGCAGTCGTGGGAAGGCTAGGTCTACAAAGTTCGTGTCTAGTTTGTAGAAGGCTAGCTTGCAGTTCCCAGTAGGAAGAATTGCCAGGTTCCTTGAGTTCAAAAATTATGCAGAGCGTGTCAGGGTGGGTGCTTCGGTGAACCTCGTCATTGTTCTTGAATATCTGGCTGCTGAGGTTTTAGAACTTGTTAGTAATGCTGCCTAAGATTCTTGAATATATGGCTACTGAGTTTTTGGAACTAGCTGGTACTATTGTCCAGGATAACAAGAAGAATATTATAGTCCTTTGAGAAGAACTCCTATCACATGGAATTCAAAGTAGCTCATGGACTTTATCAATGGTGGTCAGAAGACACACAACTACAAACATAGCAGTACAACTTGAATGTGTAGGAATTTGCAGACCTTGTGAACAAATTTGAGGAAGTTATAGTTTCTTGTAGCTCTCAGCACTGAGCAGTACAACTTGAATATGCATGAGTTTGAAAATCTTGTGAAAAAATTGAGGAAGTTACAGTTTTCGGTACCTCTCAACATTCTATGTAAGGTTTTCTAAATCGAAGGAGAAAAGTTGGAACTGCCTTTACAAATATGAACCCTGGTAATTCCATGCTTATTGGGTATTCATGTTTCCGCCATGACTTTAGAGGAGGTCCACAACAGTTGTTTATGAATTTTCAACCATGAAGTGGAAGGGTGTTGTTCTCTCATGGTTCTCTGATAGAGTTCAAGCATTTCACTCAAATATTGTATTTCAATAAACAACTAAGCATTTTTGTATGTAATGTCTTCAAGTATTAATTTATGGGAGTAAACAAGTGTTTTGTAGATTAACTGGTTGCATTTGCTTTAATATGTTTGCCACTTCTAGTTTAAAGTCCTTGGATCTAAGTTTAATTCAAGTTTCCAAGATTTATGTTTACACATTTGAGACGGGCTTGCAATGTCATCATTGAATCTAGCGAGAGGGACCTCTTTACTTTTGCAAAAGGAAAGAAACGATAGGTTAAATATTTTAATATAGGTTCTTATCTTATAAATGGTCTTACTTTTTTCTCTTACTTTACTGGTTGTGCTGGGAGCTTATGGTTTATTATCTGCCTTTGATATCCTCACTAAGAGGAATATATTGGACCAAAAGTCGAGCTGGAAAGGGAAGCACCATAACTTTCTAAAAGAAGGCTTAAGTTGAGCTGTTAGATGGAGAAGTGGAAATACCAGCATGTATTCTCAAATGTTGTGTTATCTTAAGATTTTACTTGAGCTGATCTGTGCTAACGTGCTAATGTTTTTTTAGATTACTAAACATTCTACATTTTGCCTTGGTATTGGTCACTGCTAAAATGCACATGCATTCATGTTCGATACAATATTTGTCATTAATTGTTGATTCTGATTGAAAACTTTACACATCTTGACCTGAAGCTTTCTGAAGAAACTGGTATTGTTAATCCCAAATTAGTTATTTCTTTGTACTCTTTATCATTGTATTTGTGGAAATAGTTTCCAAGATTTATGTTTACACATTTGAGGTAGGCCTGCAAGGTCATCATTGAATCTAGCAAGAGGACCTCTTTACTTCTACCAAAGGAAAGAAACAATAGGTTAACTATTTTAATATAGGTTCTTATTGGATAAGTGGTCTTGCTTTTTGTTGTTACTTTATTGGTCATGCTGGGCGCTTATGGTTTAGTATCTGCCTTTGATGTCCTCACCAAAATGAATATATTGGACCAGAAGTCAAGCCGTAAATGGAAGAACCATAGCTTTCTAAAATAAGGCTTAAGTTGAGAAGTTAGACGGAGAAGCGGAAATACCAATATGTATTCTGAAATGTTGTGTTATCTTAAGCTTTTACTTGAGCTTCTTTGTGCTAACATGTTATTTTTTTTAGATTACTGAATATTCTACTTTTGTCCTTGGTATTGGTCACTGTTAAAATGCACATGCATTCATGTTCGATACAATCTATGTCATTGATTGTTGATTCTCATTACAAACTTTAGACATCTTGACCTGTAGCTTTTTGAAGAAACTAGCATTGTTAATCTGAAATCAATTATTTCTTTGTACTCTTTATCATTGTATTTGTGGAAATTTAGGAGACAGTTTCAAGTGTACAAACTTCAGAGAATTGGATTGGTATGAGTTCTTCTACACCCTTCTAGGTTTGCACACATGGTGATTTCCATATCTAAGCTATCTGTGCAACATTGATATAATTTTATGAGCATAATTCTTTTTGGTATGGTTCTAACTAGAGTTGCATAGGAATTGAGATCCCATACCACTGTTCTAAATGCTTCGTCATTGCTCTTGCTAGGATTGCATAATTTTGTAGAAATTCCTCCTCTATAGGTATGAAACCCTATTAATAGATGCATATCTGATATAAGTTACAAAGCAGGCATGTACAAGATTACTAAGAAATTGAAAGTATATTACCATCCTCAGATGCTCAAATACTAATCTCATGATTCCATATTCCTATTGTCCTTGTTAAGCTTTGGAGTATAGTCGATATCTCCTGCACATTTACAGTTCTAACTAGAGCTACATATGAGTTGAGATTCCAAACTGCTATTCTAAATGATTCGTCATTGATCTTGCTAGGATTGCATAATTTTGTAGAAATTTCTCCCCTATAGGTATGAAACACATTATATCAATATATATCTTAAGATGAAACCCTATTAATAGATGCATACCTGATATAAGCTACAAAGCAGGCATGTACAAGATTACTGAGAAATTGAAAGTATATTACCGTCTTTGAATGTTCAAATACCAATCTCATGAGTCCATATTTGTAATATTCCTAGGGATTTTTCTTTCAGTAAATACCAAAGAAAACATAGACATAAAACCATGAAAATCAAACACATGACTCAGACCATGAAATTACACCAAAATCTGTGTTGCTGAGCCATTTTATTATAATAAGAATAAGGTATAATGAGGTGTTGGAAAGAGTGCACCTTGGCTTGCTCAAGGAAAACTAGCTAAGCCCAAATGAACAATAAGAAATATCTCTTAAATATGATACTCCTCTCTCTTGGCTTTGTGTTGAAACTACCCAGAAATATGTTGCTGGATGCAAAGAACTACTCCTAGGGCCTCCTCGGATGCTCATAAAAGTCCAAGAAATTAACCCCCGGCTCTCCACAAGTAACCCAGGAAGGAATTGGGCAAATGTTGACCTTGGAAATTTAGCCCAATTTTCCCCTAGCTCCACTAGTTGCTAGCTGAGATGGGACCCCTGCTTGACCCCTCAAATATGCCCAGAAAAACTTTCCAAATTAATCTTGGCCTCCTCTTAATAAACCCAAAAAGGGTTTGCCCTAGTTTTGACGATCCAAAATTGACCCCCAAATGTTTGGCCCTCCTCCACATCAAGAAGATGTAACCTGTAACAAAGGTTGTGTTTGTTGCTCCGTCAAATCACTGGAAAGGTCCCCACAACACTTCCTCGAACTCCACCTCAAGTTTCAACTCCTAACTCCCTTCACTCCACAACCTCCAAGCATGCCTCCTCCAAGAGTTGCCTAGTCCCTATATTGTTGCTGCCAATTCTCTCCACAAACTCGCACTCCCTGTTGTTGGTACGAACTGGTATAGGTAGGAATCCCTCCTTGGGCTGGCACTCGAAGTCCACCTTAGTAAGGGTTGAGATCTTCGCTCGGAGACTCTCATGTGCTAAACAACACTACAGACTTCGATTTAGCTCAAATGCACTATGCCAAAGACACAATTTCTGAATAGATGAATGAATGAACAAAATGAGTGCCTCTTGCTCTATTTATAATTCATGTCCCCTTCTCTCATTGTGGTCCCCACTCTCTCTCTCTCTCTCTCTCCTAATTTGCATTCCCTTCTCTTTACTCTCTCCTCCAAGAGTGTGAGTTCCCTCCTTGGGTCAAATTTTTCTTCCTTGTAGTCCCCACTTTCCACGAGAGCCATAATATTCCCTTTTCCCCTAAGTCTCAGTGCCAGAATTGTGTCCTCTCCCCAAACTCATCTCTAATGTTGAAAATCAAATTTTGGGATATTACAGTCCTCCCCGCCAAAAATTGCTTGTCCTCAAGCAATGCCTGAACAAGTGCCTCCTCTGTCTTTTGATCCCCCCCTGTCACCATCAGTAATACCGGGGTCCTAAACATGCCACTGAGTCATCCCAGGTCTCTGCATTGTTTGGAAATGAAGGAATCCCTCGATACCCAGATCCCAATCCAACCTAATCACTATGGAGAACCCCTTGCTCCTCTCATTGTCCAGCAAGGTAAAGGTACTAAAAGCCCTCTGCATACTATAAATAAGCAAGACATCATGATAATGTATGAATTTGTCTAATTCCTTACGAAATTGCCTTGCCGAGTAGTCCACCCCATGCACTCCAAGAGTAAACTCATGAAGATACAATCCAATCCCTGTGGGGATGAAGTCTCTATCGCATGGCCTTCCCCTAATATCCTCCTGTTGGCCAACCTGCCATGTTGATGAAGTTTCCCATGCCATCAACGAGTCACCAAAACCCAATGGAAGACCTAAATGATCTCCCCCTATAGAAATCAGCTAATCCCCAAGGATAGTTGTATTGTCTAGTCCTATGATGCCCAAATCCCATGCCAGTCTAAAAAGGGTGCCACTACGTTGCCGTTGCGCAACTTTGATCACAATAGTTTGCCCCTCATGCCCAAGTTGTATCCACCTCTCCTGGGACATTATGACAAAACATTTATGGAGTCCCAACGTGTCTGGACCAATCACCTCCGTGATGTCACCTCCTACCCATCCAACACTCAACTTGATTTGTAGCGATAACAAGGAAACCAACATTGCCCTGCGATCAATGCCTCAATGCTGCCCCACATGTCAAACCAAGGGTGAGTTGGGTCATCCCCCGTCCTGATCCCACTCACCACGAAGCAGAGTGTCCAATCGACCAATCAAACCCCTGAATCCCACAGCCATAATAACTATGGTATAGTCCTGATAACTGATGGAACCAATGTGTACCATGTCTCAGGTCCCTGCATGCAATCAATATGAACTCCATACATCAAAACCAATCTAGTGCGTGCGACACAACCCTGTGCCAATCATACAACACAGTGGGATCTGTCATCCTGCCTCCTAAAAGTGCTCCCCAATATTGCCTGGAGTCTAAACATCCACCTGTAAGCAAGGTGAACCAACTGTTGTAGATGCTCCAAATACACCTCAGAATGTCTCACCAAAAGAGGATCATGTATCACTCTGAGTGTGGGCTCAAGGGTGGTGCAAGTGTTACTTCTGCAGGAGATCAGACTACCCCCTAGCTTGCTTCCACCAACTCGCATCCTAACCATATGCCACAACTAGAAAGCCTCTCTCCCAATGCACTGTGTCCCATCCAATTGCCTCAGATGAACCTCATGCGTCATGTTGCTCGTGATGAGAGCATCAAGAAATGATATCCAAGTCACCTGTGTCAGTGTGCAATGTTGGAGAGTGATAAATGGAAGCTCATGGTCGGCCCTGTGATCAAATCACTCTCTAATCTGAGTGATCCAAACCCAATGGTGTGCCTAATGCCCTCGTCACGATATCTCTCTGGCAGCAACACTCTGGCAACTTGTTGTGCATCATCTTGCTTGGTTGCACACAAGTACGTACCCCTACACTCCTTTGCATAACACTGAACTTTGTGAAATAACTCCATGCACCCTTGGATACCAACGCTAAATGCCACCCCCCTGTGTACCATAGGGAATTCCATATGTGCCCATGTAACCACCACGTTGCTAGTACACCTTCCACAAAGTGATCTACACCTCCTCATCTGCCCTGGTAGACCTTAGCAGCCTAACTCCACACATGCTAGAGGGGATATCTTTGTTGTGTCGATCCTTGGTGACTCTTGTTCCCAATACCCCAATGGGAGAACATCATCTCCATACAATGCCCGGTTCGGTGGCCTACCCATGCCACCTCCTCTCACCAGCACCTGCTAGAGAATTCTAATCATTTTATGACCCCATGCGTAACTAGTATGCCAATACAATACATGGAACATGCTCACAAACTGCATGTCTGTTGGTTTCAACTAGAATTCCCCTAGGGAATGTATGTTCTCAGCCACTGGGTTGACTACCTCATCAATTCCATAACCATCCCGCATGTTTGATATCAGATACGGAGCTCCACTTGGATCCCAATGCCAACCTAGGCCTCCATTGCCCTCGATGTCTAAGAGCTCTCACTAAGATTTACTCCAAAATATGACCATCTCCATGAGTCCAGTCCCCTCCACTGAGTACCAACATAGAATCTATCACCATCCAACCCCAAGAGAGGGATAAAATGCACGATCTCCTACACATAGAACAACCCCGACATGTAGACATTTCACCTTGTGCAACTCCAATCGTCTCATCTCGCTATCTAGGTCAACACATGAGATCTAACTAGGTAGCTCTGTCCCCCTCTCTCCAATGGGAAAAGGTGATCCAATAGTGTTGCTAACCTAGTCATCCCCTCTGGTATGTCTAGACAACTCCTCCTCTCTCAGTCCAATGTGTAGGGGTGGGCTGCTAATGTTGTAGATTTTGTCAAATCGCCTCTGAAGTGAACTGTGCTAGAATACCAATAGGTGGTCTCTATGCTGCCCCTCATCAATGGCTAGCCCAAAGGATGGTTTCACATCATCCTCCATCATGGGCTCGACATGAGCCTCCAACTGCTCCTCCATAGACAACCCAACATGCAAGATGTGTTCATCAATCAACAGTAGGTGGTTGTCGTTCTGAAGCTTTTTCATAGACTGGGATGCCTCGTTAATGGATACCTCATCAATGGATGTGTGCTCAATTGCCTCCTCTAATCTGTCTACTTGGGCTACCAAAGTAAACTCCAACAAGGGTGACCCCCACATCACATTAGGTGTATCCTCATGCTCCTCTTGTGTGCCATTAGCTTCATGCCCAACTCACTGGAACGTATCTAGATGAACTCCCTCCTCCATGGTTATGTTCTCTCTCATCTCGACTTCTTCCTTAATCCTCCTCATTATCCCAACATAATTCCACTGAATCCCCATTGGTTTGGGCATGCCTCTCAGTTCGCAGAACTCCTAAAAAGAGAGGGACTTCTGAATGCCATGACCCAATGATTGGTATTCCCTCCAATTTGCTTCCAATAACTCCACAACAATTGCAATCATGTTGTTATTTCCAATTGCGGAATGAATCAACTTCTCCCCCACATCAATCATCATTTGTTCCATCCTAATCACCTCGTTCAAGGTGACTGCCATGTTGTTTGATTCTAATCTTTCTTTGGAACCCATGATTTCTTAGCTTTTGATTTTGGTCTTGTCATAGAACGAAGGGTTTCCCATAGGTTGAGCCAAGATTATGGCTCTAATACCACTGTTATATTCCTACGGATTTTTTCTCGATAAATAACAAAGCAAACATAGACATAAAACCACGAAAATCAAACACATGAGTCAGACTATGAAATTTCATCAAAATCTGTGTTGCTAAGCCATTTTATTATAATAAGAAGATGATACAATGAAGTTCTGGAAAGAATGCACCTGGGCTCGATCAAGGCAAGCTAGCTAAGCCCAAATGAATAATAAGAAATCCCTCTTAAATCTGTTGTTTCTCTCTCCTAGCTCTACATTGAAACTACTTAGAAATATGTTGTTGGCTGCAAAGAATTGTTTCTAGGGCCTCCTCAGGTGCTCAGAAAATTCTGGGAAATTAACGTCAAGCTCTCCACCAATAACCCACAAAAACCCACGAAGGAATTGGCCAAATGTTGACATTGGAATTTTAGCTCAATTTTCCCCTAGCTCCTCTAGCTACTGGTCAAGTTGGGACCCCTGTTTGACCCCTCAAATATTCACTGAAAATTCTACCAAATTAATCTTGGCCTCTCCTCAATCAACCCAGAAAAACCAAGAAAGGGTTTGTCCTGGTTTTGACGCTCCAAAATTGACCCCCAAATGCTTTGTCCTCCTCTACATCAAGAAGATGCACCTTGTAGCAAACGTTGTGTTTGTTGCTCCATCAAAACATTGGAAAATCCCCCAGAACACTTCCTCAGACTCCACCTCAAGTTTCAACCCCTAACTCCCTTCACTCCACAACTTCCAAGCATGCCTCCTCCAAGAGCTCCACAGTCCCTGTATTGTTGATGCCAATTCTCTCCACAAACTTGCACTCCCTACTGTTGGTACAAACTCGTATAGGTAGGAATCCATCCTTGGGCTGGCACTCGAAATCCACCGAAGAAAGGGTTGAGATCTCCACTTGGAGACTCTTGTGTGCTAAACAACACTGAAGACTTGGCTTTAGCTCAAGCGTGCTATGTCAAAAACACAATTTCTGAATAGATGACTGAATGACCGAAATGAGTGCCTCTTGCTCTATTTATAATTCGTGGCCCCTCCTCTCCTTGTGGTCCACTCTCTCTCTCTCTCTCCTAATTCGCATTCCCTTCTCTTTCCTCTCTCCTCCAAGAGTGTGAGTTCCCTCCTTGGGTCGAATTTCTCTTTCTTGTTGTCCCCACTTTCCACTAGAGCCACAATATTCCCTTTTCCCCCCAAGTCTTGGTGCTGGAATTGCGTCCTCTCCCCAAACTCATCTTTAATGTTGAAAATCAAAATTAGGGGTATTAAAATATTCCTATTGTCCTTGTTAAGCTTTGGAGTGTATTTGATATCTCCTACACATTTACAGTTCTTCTTTATGTGCTTTTGTAAAAGCGTATTTATTGGCTCATTATGCAGTCTTTCCATGAGTCTGAGAGACAAGATCACTTTGGGGTTCTTTGGTTAATAATGACTTGTGCATCCCACCTCTTAGAAAATATGGTTCTAGATACGAGGCATGTTATCTAGCAAATATGTATGTCATCTCTTGGCAAGTGCATGAGCTGTGAGTGATGGATTTTTTTAACTTCAAAACTAGTAAGCATTTAGGTATGTAATGTCTTCAAGTATTGATTTATGGGAGTAGACGAGTGTTTTGTAGATTAACTGGATGCATCTACTTTGATATGTTTTCCACTTCCAGCTTAAGCTTTTACTTGAGCTGCTATGTGCTAACATGTTATTTATTTATTTTTATTTTATTTTATTTTTTATTTATTTACTTCTTCTTCTTTTTTTCTACATTTTGCCTTAGTATTTGTCACTATTAAAATGCACATGCATTCATGTTCGATACAATATTTATCATTGATTGTTGATTCTCATAGCAAACTTTACACATCTTGACCTGTAGCTTTATGAAGAAATTGGTATTGTTAATCCGAAATCAATTATTTCTTTGTACTCTTTATCATTGAATTTGTGGAAATAGTTTCCAAGATTTATGTTTACACATTTGAGACAGGCCTGCAAGGTCATCATTGAATCTGGAGAGAGGGACCTCTTTATTTCTACAAAAGAAAAGAAATGGTAGGTTAACTATTTTAATATAGGTTCTTATTTTATAATTTGTCTTACTTTTTTCTCTTACTTTACTGGTCATGCTCGGAGCTTATGGTTTAGTATCTGCCTTCGATGTCCTCGTCAAGAGGAATATACTGGATCAAAAGTCGAGCCAGAAAGGGAAGCACCATAACTTTCTAAAAGAAGGCTTAAGTTGAGCAATTAGATGGAGAAGTGGAACTACCAGTATGTATTCTCAATATTGTGTTATCTTAATCTTTCACTTGAGCTTCTCTATGGTAACATGTTATTTTTTTTCAGATTACTAAACATTCTATATGTTGCCTTAGTACTGGTCATTATTAAGAAGGACATGCATTCATGTTCGATACAATCTTTGTCACTGATTGTTGATTCTCATTGCAAACTTTAGACATATTGACATGTAGCTTTCTAAATAAATTGGTATTGTTAATCTCAAATCATTTATTTCTTTGTACTCTTTATCACCTTATTTGTGAAAATTTAGAAGGCACTTTCAAGTGTACAAACTTCAGAGAATTGGATTGGTCTGAGTTCTTCTACACCCTCCTAGGTTTGTGCACATGGTGATTGCCATCTCTAAGCTATGTTTGCAACATTGATATAATTTTTCTGAGCATTGTCCTTTCTGGTATGGTTCTAACTGGATTTGCATAGGATTTGAGATTCCAAAGTATTGTTCTAAATGCTTCATCATTGCTCTCATTAGGATTGCATAGTTTTACAGAAATTTTTCCTCCATAGGTATGAAGCACATTGTATCAATATATATCTTAAGATGAAACCCTATTAATAGATGCATACATGATATAAGTTCCAAAATAGGAATGTACAAGATTACTGAGAAATTGAAAGTATATTGCCATCGTCAGATGCTCAAATATTAATATCATGAGTCCATATTCCTATTTTCCTTGTTAAGCTTTGGAGTGTAGTTGATATCCCCTACACATTTACAGTTCTTTGTATGCTTGTGTTAAAGCATATTTATTGGCTCATTATGCAGTGTTTCCACGAGTCTGAGAGACAAGGTCACTTTGGGGTTCTTTTGTTAATCTTGAGTTGTGCATCCTACCTTTTGGACAAGTTGGTTCTAGCTACAAGGCATGTTATCTAGCAAATATGTATGTCATCTCTTAGCAAGCGTATGGCTTGTTGTCGTCTTTTCGCATAGAAGCCAATATGATTTGTGCATGCATTATTATTGTTGATGCACTTATACTAGTCTAGAGTAAGGGAAATAAGCTCAAGGAGCATTAGAATATGAATCATTGTTACTTATTTGGCATTTGATTTCAAACCATGTTGTTAGAGCTATTTTTTTAGGAAACATATAGGTTGAGCAAAACATTTTTGGATAGTATGTTGGGTGATAAAAATGTGAAGTTTGGATCTATCACATCACTTGATTCTTGAAATTTCATTTTACTGCAAGTACATCATTAGCAGCTTGGAGATTTTAGAGCTCTCTTGCACCTTGCAAAAGGGTGCAGTCACCATATGGATCCAGTTCTTACCACATTTATACCTAGAAGAGCCTAAGCACTGGAATGCAAGGATTCTTCCATGAATGGTGCTCAAATACTAATATCATGAGTCCATATTCCTATTGTCCTTGTTAAGATTGGAGTGTAGTTGATCTCCTACACACTTACAATTCTTCTTTATGTGCTTGTGTTAAAGTGTATTTATTGGTTCATTATGCAGTCTTTCCATGAGCCTGAGAGACAAGGTCACTTTGGGGTTCTTGCGTTAATCTTAAGTTGTGCATCCCACCTCTTGAACAAGCCGATTCTAGATAGAAGGCGCGCTATCTAGCAAATATGTATGTCATATCTTGGAAAGTGTATGACTTCTTGTCGTCTTTTTTCATAGAAGCCAATATGACTTGTGCAAAAATTATTACTATTGATGCACTTATACTAGTCTAGAGTAAGGGAAAATAAGCTCAAGGAGCAATAAAATAGGAACCGTTGTTATTTCTTTTGCATTTGGTTTCAAACAATGTTGTTAGAGCTATTTTTGTAGGAAACATATAGGTTGAGTAAAACATTTTTGGATAGTATGTTAGGGTGATGAAAATGTGAAGTTTGGATCTATCACATCGCTTGATTCTAGCAATTTCATTTTATTGCAAGTACATCATTAGCAGCTTGGATATTCTAGAGCTCTATTGCACCCTGCAAAAGGGTGCAATCCCTATATGGAGTCAATGCTTACCATAGTTATACCTAGAAGAGCCTAAACATTGGAATGGAAGGATTCTTCTATGGGTGATCCTATAACTTGATGCATTACTTTCGTAGGAGACTAGATTGGCATATATCATGAATTATCCAAGACACATAGTTGAATTGAGTCTTCCATTCTCCAAGACCATTTTATGGCTTCCCTTCACTTGCATACTTTGGGCTTAGGGGTGTGGCATCTATGAGATGTGATTTGGTCAAATGATTAAAACAACAAATGTGGACACTTCACACATATCAAGGGAATAGGGGAGAGTTTAAAGGGGTCGTTTTCAGGATGAAGAACCTCTTGTATACTTGTTTGTTGAGGTGTTGAGGATACTTTGGATAACTTTGGCACTTCTTTTGTAATGTCTGGGGCCCAATATTTCGAGCAAGGATGTCATCTCTCCAATTATGCTCTTCTTTAATGTTGCACTGAGTATTGTACCTTTATGGTAGGTCCGTTTGTATTTATGGAGGGATGAAAAGGAAAAGCATGTTGACTCTCATAAACTTATTTGTGATATCATATCTGAAGTGCATACAGTACTTGATTGGCTGTTGTCATCATATTTTCTCATTAGATAATTCAAAACAGAGTTTATTTAACAACACTTCAAATTTAGAGTAGGGCCTCTTTGTGGAAAAGGGTACAACTACAGTAGTATGACCTACAATTAAAGAACAAATGGCTACTGTGGTGGTATGGCATGCACAACCTTTTGTTACCTTGGTCCCTTTAATAATCTGTTTTATTTTTCTCATACAAAATTGACTTTTCCTATGTTGTCCTCTTTATGCTTTAAAAAATAATAATAAATAAATAAACCACTCTCAATACAACGATAAGTATCACTGTATGGTAAGGTGGTATGTTACAAGACTAAAATTCGCCCACATAGATTTTATTTTTGAAAATATATTTTGTTTCTTCAGACTCAGTGAAGATAGAGATTGCATAGTGAAATTCTCCTTGTATTTGTAGTAGATATTGTCTCAAATAAAACTATCTTGTTCATATGTTATGCCACTAATGTTCATCCAACAACGTCATAAGTTTCAAGAGGTGTTAAGTACGCCTCCTGCAAAATACCCTTACTTTGACTCATTCTTTTGTTGATGCTTCTGTTGCTTGCCTTTATTTATTCCCTTCCTTCTTATATGGGCATTTAGAGGCATAATGACCTATTCTTCCATAGTTAAAACATTTAATTGGAAGTTTGATATTTTACTTACTTATACCTTTCTTCAATCTTCTGGCAAATTTTGTTTCTTCTTCGTTAGATTTTGAGCATCAACATTCCTAATCTCCTAGAGTCCTCTTTGCCTTAAATGTTGCATCTCAAGTTGTTGATTTTCCATTAGTAATTCTTATTTCATATGTTGTTAGGGAGCTAAGTAACTGGTCCATTTTTAGTTCTTCAATATTGAACATTTCTTCTATTGTTGATACCTTGGGATTGAATTTAACATGTAGAGATCTAAGGACTTCTTGAACTAATGTAGACTCCTTGCCTTCCTTACCTAAGCCTTTCATTACATTAACAATTTTATCTACTCTAAGAAAAAGCTTAGCCAAATCTTCATCTTCATTGATTCTTAAAGATTTAGATTGCATTTTATAAACCTATAGCTTAGCCAAATTTACTTTATAATCACCTTCATGAATAATTTTTCTGTTTGTCCCACATGTTTTTGGCAGTAATACAATGCACTACTTTAATAAATTCATATTTAGTTAGTCCACTAAGAATGCCATTCATGGCTTTTGCATTGAATGCAAATTCAAGCTTATCATCTTTGTCACCTATTACAAGTGGCTCCTCAAAGCCATTCTCCACTGCAGCTCAGACATCTACACCAAGAAACATTAGATATGTATTCATTCTTATTTTCCAAAAGGTATAGTTTGTTCCATTCAACATAGGTACTTTACTTGTTGAACATCATTCATGACTAGCCATTTTTATGCATTAGATTTTTCCTTCTAGTTGTAAGGTTGTTTCAAAAGGAACTTGCTCTAATACCAACTGATGAATACTCGACAATTACCGAGAGGGGGGGGGTGAGTCAATAATTGTGTCTTTTTAGACAATCAATACAAGTTTTTTTTTTCCATGTATTTTCTTTTGCAGCTAAAGACTTATGTATATGTTCAACTCTTTTTGTAGTTACCATAGAGAAATTTGAATTCAGCATATAATAATGAATTCAACAACATTAACACAAGTGAGACTTTCAACATGCAACACACAAAGACACCAGATATAAGTGGAAACCCATAAAGGAAAAAACCACAAATTCTAGTTGAAGTGATGTGAAGGCAAGCTCCTACTCCCCTTGTTACATCAACTTTTTTGCAGGTCACTACCTTCAGGAAGCTACTACCTTGAATTTATTTTGCAAGCTACAACTTGCAAGGGAACTCCTACTTCCTCTTCTACATGATACAACCTGCTCTTTTTTAGGCTACCACTTGAAAGGAGACTACAATCCCCTATCAAAATACAAATTGATTTTATTGGTTACCTAGTCTTTGTCTCTGCTTTTAACTCAATTTCTGCACTCTATTCAACTTCTTATACTCTCTTCTCTCCTTCTTAAACTTTCTCCACTTGTACTCCTCTTTCTCTATCTCTCCTCACCACATTGTTCATGATTTCTCTCACATAATATTCAGTTCCCCAACCTTATTATTATTCAAATATGCATATTTTTATATACAAGAGTTGACAACTATTTGTATTTCGTGCAAGAATTAGAATTGAAGAGTTATCACTTGGTCTTCTAGGACTGTTCACAATTTGCCTCTTCATTTCCAAATATGAAACTCAGTTCAACACAGATAAATTTTGTAATATTAAAAAGAGCTAAAAATAATATAAGCTGACAACAATGACTACACTATATGTCTTAGAAATGTAATTTTAGCACATATTATTCAATGAAAATATAAAGTCCTCTAGACTTTGTTCTCCAGCTCTCATGTGTCATGTATCTAATTTGTATATAAAATATGCATTGTATCATTGGATCAACCTTCATTTTATTAGCCTCACATACCAATGTAATGTCTTGATCAAGGATCAACCTTACACGTCAACCTTTCAATGTACATAAATCAATATTTGCATATCAATAAACAATAGTCAACCTTTGCACATCACATCACTTTAATCAGCCTTGAGCCTTTATGCACATCACAACCATCAAATATGTTATCAATTTACATTAGCATAACACTTTTCAACATCAAACATTTAATCAATTATATCAACATAACAGTTGCAATTTACATTAGCATAACACTTTTCAACATCAAACATGTAATCTATTATATCAACATAACAGTTGCCATCAACATAACCAATGATCGTTTAACATCAATGCAACATTGCAAACAGGGGAAAGTGATAACCATCAAGGTAAAGCATGGGAACTATAATACAACCAAATGTGGTCTATCATCCAATTCAACCTATGATGCATATTAGAATGCCCTTAAACATTAAATTAAAGCACGTTAATTTAAAAAAATGGTTGATGTACCTTATAATAGATTACCCACCTTCATTGGATGAGCAGGGTAGATGAAATAAAGTGTTGATTAAAGCATGGATGAGACACATTTGAGGCTAGCTATTTTTGGATCACTATAAGGCTACTAGCTAACTAGCTAAAACATTGGGAGAAAAAAATTCTCCAATTTAAGGGTGTTAATTGTCATACAATGATTGGGAAAGTAAAAAAATAAACTAAAATACAAAAAGGAAATGAAATGATAACTAATTATGCAGTGAAATCAACATGAATAAATTAAGGAAGAATGTAAAATAAAAAAATACAAGACACACAATCCTACCTACACTATACTATCTAAAGTTAATCAGTCAAGTGCCATTATCATCTAAAAAGTAAGTCTTTGAAAATTGACCATTTATCGCTAATGGAAAACCTTCCCCTTCGAGGTTGATTAAATAATATGAGTTTATCTTGAATTTTCCTTGAATTTTATATGGTCCTTGCTAGAAACTATCAAATTTATTATGCATACCTAGCTTTTACTTCATTTTATCCTATAAATATGCCATGTTTTTTTCCTTAAAATATCATGATTTTTCTTTTTGATCAAATATCATTTTAACATTTTCTTGATTTTTAACCATTTGATGATAAGCAATATGCTTAGATTAATCCAGTTATACCAATTGATCTATCTTGGATTGAATCACATATCCTTCTAGTGACTTGTTGTAAATACTGAAGGATTAGGAGTTGAAGTTGGATGGGTAACTTGGTCTCAACCCCATAGAATAAATCAAAAGGGCTTGTCCCAATAGATGTTTTAACAATTGTATGTTTTTCCCATACAACATATTTAATTTTTCTACCAAACTTGTCTTGTTTTCTCCAATGTATTTCTTAATAATATTCATGATATTCTTATTGTTGGACTAAACTAACCTATTTCCTTGAGGGTATTAATTGGAAAAATGAGCTAACACCACCCCATATTAGAAACAAAATGTGGCCATTACAGTCAAACTAAAATTTTTGACATTAGTTGTTGTTGTTTTGTTTAGGGTTCCAAATCTTGTGATAATCTTGTCTTCTAGGAAATCCATTAAAACTTCCTTATTTTCATTCTTGGTTGGTATAGTTTATACCCATTTTGTAAAGTAATCGGTGGCTACAAGAATCCATCGATGTCCATTGCTAGATTTATCTTTGAATTTTCCAATAAAATTCAAGCCTCATTATCAAAATGGCGCCTCAATTATCACTGACTTAAAAGGCAATGGGGGGAGTTTTTCCTTTCTTATGAAGAATTGATGACATGACCTAAAATGTTTATGTGTATCAATGAAAATCGTAGGCTAATAATATCATGCCCTTAGGATTTTATGAGTGATTGTTTGAGTTGTAAATGTTCCACCCAAAATCCCGAATGAAATTCCACAATCAACTTCTTAGCTTCTTGCTTGTTCACACACCTAAGTATTATTCCATTCAGATTCTTCCAACCATGTCCACCTTGATTCATACAAAACTTCATAGCCTTCAACCTAAAGGATATTTTTTGTGATCAACTGAATGAGGAGGTGAAGATAGATTTCTCATATAATAAATTATATTAAAATATTGTCATTACATTCTAGTTCATTTAAAATAGTGCACATCTGATTGTTTTTTCCTAACTCAACCTCTTATTATTGTTAGTCAACATTTCCGCTAATCCTTGCCCCTTAAAATTTTTCTTTGGTCCAATGTCTAAGTCATACTCCTAAATATTAAATACCCATTTTCCCCTCGACCCTAAACAATCTTGTTGGATCATCACATCCCTTATAGTGGGATAAGGGACATAGGCTATGATTTTATATACCCAACATAAGTTCTAAGGTGTTTTAAGGATTTGACAAGGGAATAATCCCATTTTTCTATGATTGTGCATCTCAACTCATTTCTCGAGGGACCTTACTCATGAATGCAATATGTTTTTCATTTTCATTATCATCCTTTTAAAACATGATACTAATAATAATTTCTTTAGAATAAAAATAATAGATGATGAAATCCTTGGAATAATCTGGACCAATCAAAATATCTGTTTTTATGATGTTGTCCTTGATTTATGAAGGATTTCTTACTCTTTTCATCCCATGTGAAAGCAATATCCATTTTTGACAACATGTTCATAAGTTTAAAAATTCAGCAAAATTTGGGATGGACCTTCCTATGAAGTTTATCTTCCTAATGAAATATTGGAGGGAATTATTTTCCTTCGAAAGACATTGTCTTGATGGATTCAAATCTTTTAGGATCTATGTGAATACCATATTTGGATATAGTAAGTCCTAATATTTGTCCTTGGTTTGCCCCAAAATTTGATTTCTTAGGATTACGTGAGTTTCCATATTTCCTACATGGGTCAAAGATATTTTTAAGATCATATAGGTGAGTGCCTCTTTCATTGGATGTTATAGTCATACCATATTTATATATCTCAATTGTTTTTTCAATCAAGTCTCTAAAAGAAAAATCCATATCACTTTGAAAAGTCGACCTAACATTCAAAATACTAAAAATTCTCAAATCTTTGCAAGTTCCCCATGGACTGGTGAAGGCTATTTTCAGTTGGTCTTCTTCTTTGACCAAAAACTGGTTTAACCCTAAAAACCATCTATCATAGATAATATTTATTCTTGAGTAAATCTTGCAAAATGTTTTCCATATTAGGTAAAGTATAGTTACTTTTAAGGCGAGCTTGGTTTAAATACTTGAAATCAACATATAACCTACATAATTAGTTTTTCTTTGGATTGTTGTGAGGTTAGATAACCAAGAAGAATGCCTAATAGGAGCTATAATCTTATCATCAAGAATATTTTGCAATTCCTTTTGGGAAAGAGGGGCTAATTTAGGATTTATATGCCAAAGCTTTTGTCTGATTGGTTTGACCTCTTCCTTTAATGGAATAATGTGTTGGATCACATCTTTGTTGTTGGATTTAATATCTTGGTAAGATTAGGCAAACACACATTTGTACTCATGAAACAAACACCTAAGCTCAACCCTTCCTTTCATGGTAGTATTCTTCCCAAGATAAAGCATTTGAGGGTGCAATTATAATACTATATTGATCTTTATTATTTCTTGGGATTTGTAAATTACCTATTCTTGCTTGCACCCATCATTCCTATCAAAAGCTTTTCGGGAATGGACTCTTCCAAGACATTTACTAATTTGGGAGTCCTCCAAATTTTCTCGGTCATTAGAAAATTATTTTGCACTTTGCATAAAGCAAAGGATTTGGGCGTCATCGTCAAACAATTGCCAATGTTTTAGGTTATATGGGATGGCTGATTTAAAGATCACTTCTTAATGTACCACCTTAGACCATGTATGGAATCATTAAGGGGTTGTAATGTAGTGGCAACAATAACTAGTGAATCAACTAAATTACTTCTATCCATAGGGACAACTTCTATTGCAAAAGCATAAAAAAACCTTAATACTTGTACATATAACACTTTTATAGCTTCTAATTTTTCATTTTTGGGATTGAAAACATTTGTTATTCGAGAAGCTATCAAATTAGAGTGCCCCAAGACCTTTAAGAACTTTATTTTTCTAACTAAAGCAATGTTGTAGGAACAATCCCCACCTTATTCCGGAGGCCACAACCTCGCTTTGGACACGATTGCCATAGGATCACATGGAAATCCTCTATTCAAAAATTAAAGATAACACTCCCTCAAATTTTATGCACTCCTTGTCACTGTGGAACCATGGAAGTTATGTACATGATTCAACTCAAGGGATTTCAGTTTGGCACATGGTTTGTTCATGGTTCTTACATGGCTCTTGTGTGGTTCCGATTCCACTTGCATGCTCCCCACAAACTTGAATTTTATATATTTTTTAACTTTTGTGTTTGGGTGGGACCTAGGCTTGGTTTAGGGATGAGGGGAGAGTGAGGATGAGGTTAAAAGACATGTTCCCCTCTTTTTTCCTCATTCTTTCATCTTATTTACTTGAGCTTGGAGAAGAGAGCTGGAGAGAGCAAAGGAGATCACATTTTTGAGGGAAAAGTTGTGAGAGATTATGGGAGAGAGTAAAGGAGAGCTTGGAGGAGTAAAGAAAGAGGAGCTTGGAGGAGATAACAAATATTTCCATCTACCTCAAACTCCTAATAATTTTTTCCTTCCATCTACCAGAGACATTTTTTTGATGTCTTTTGCAATTCTGACCTCTTATAGTTTTGGCCCCCTTCCTTTAAGATTGTTCCTATCCTTTTTCTTCTAATCTAATTATAACTTATATCTATGTTTATATTGATCATAGAAATAGTTAGCCTTTTGTATGGTATCCTCCAATGTCCTTGACTCATTACACTCAATCCTATCTTGGTAGGACTGCTATAACCCACTGAGGCATCTCTAGATCTTAACCTTCTTGTCTTTGATGTATGGAACATACCTCAAAAACTCCAAAAATATGTTAGTATAAGCATCCAAGTTGAGTTTCCCTATCTTATGTTCATGGAACTCTTTAATTTTTTTTGTCATAGTAACTCTCAAAAAGGTAATTTTCACGAAAATATTTTTCAAATTTTCTCCATGGTAGTTCCTTCTCTCTAACACCCTTGACATTTCTCAAATCTTCCCACCGCATATCAAATTTTCCTTTCATACTAAAAATGGATACCTTGGCCTTCATGCTTTCGAGGTAGTCATAGAATTTGAAATATTTCTTAAATCCCAACAACGAGGCTTCTGTCTCTTCAGCCTTCTTAATTTATCCATTAGGGGGATTTGCTTTCTTGAACTCCTCAATCATTGAGCTCTTCTCACTTGTCCTTTACTAGTGGTGTCCTTTGGTTGCAACACTAGACAACCAGTTATGGATGCTTGACTCTCTTTCTAGGGTGTTGAGCAGGGTTTCTCCCTTTACTGTGTGTTCACTTATGCCTTTTTCTTGACTTTTCGCCTTCTTCCCTATTGGTTTCCAATCCATGCTTCTAGATCTAGGACGAGATTGGCTTGGATTTGTGCCTGCCTAGATAGCTAACACTAAGCTCATGTTGCTTTTGTCTTTGCAAATATGATAAACTCTACAAAATCATTGCATTCACCTCTACTTACATTTCTTGTGCTCTGACAATCCTTTCAGTATCTACTTTGTAACTTTTCAATTCAACACTCAAACTCCTGGGGCTCATCCAATCTAGGGAATTTTTCTCTAACCTTTTTCCCATTGTGTCCTCTTCCTAATAATGATATGATTTGGGCATGGTGTATTCTACCTTTATGCTACTCAATACTTTATTTATTATTGGAATCTGTGTCTTGCTATGTGTTGTCACACACACACACAATTGTTAAACCTGACATGAATATAATAATTTATCACTTTGGTCTATCAACACTAAGAATGTTGATCTGAAGTTGTTCACAGAATCAAAACCCGTGTTACTTATACACGCTAGAGAAAAATACATATTAGTATTCTATCAAGGTTAGCAACCACATCAACTACAAACTAAAAATTAGTATATATAATAATTAAAGTGGCATGTTAAACTTTATCGTTTGTTTGTGAGCCTCTTTAGGTCCAATGTTGAAGCTTTGCTCCGATACCAATTTGTAACACTCCCACCCTCCCCTTGAGTTTATCTTGGGTTGTGGTAGGTGTAACCTATTTGTTTTGACCCAACCTCTATGTTTGTTATGAATGTGGGGTCACGTGACCTTATCTTTTTGAAGGTTCATGGAATTCAATTCTGACACTACCATTGTGATCAACTCATCGAGAGCTTTCTGATGATATAAAATTTACCTCAATTCGAGCTCTGGATCAAAATTATGCCTATTCGAAGTTCGACTAGTTAAAAGAGGTTATATCATCACATCGCTCATGTGGCACCCACACAGACTCCACTAGGTTTTCTTAACCCTAACATGGCATAATTGTGTGACCTACATTACCCATTCCATGTTATGATGATACAGTTTCTCTTCCACTTCTCACCTCCAACATGTAGCAAGTAACGGGCGGTGGTGGTCTTTTGACGATCAAGATTCCCACACCAAAACCTTAAAAAGATCAGTCTTTTCATCATCATCATCATCGCTCGTTACAAGTTCACAACATTCTGAATGTGGTGGTGGGTGGTGGCCTAACTACATGGTTCGATGAGATAGAACCTTGAGAGGATCAACATAACTCTTGTTGACTCCCCTTATTACGCAATTCTCAAGCACGATTCTCTTATATATATATACATTGCTTGTAGGCCAAATGTACCAAGAATTTATGACTTAGGGGGAGCCTACTTGAGTCTTATCACAACATACCAAAGATGTTCCCCCGTCTAATTTGAAACCGAGTGGAGGTGATAACATCCTATTGTGCCAACCACTCAGTTGTCCCACAAGAAGACATTTTTACAATGTTAATATTATGTTATATTAATTGATTTTCTAGTGGGGTTCCTTTGACCCAAATCAATATACTTCAAAATTAGTACTTATCACCTTGCTAAGTTCCACTTTAACGTTTATAAATCAAGTTCTTTCCCAATGCATCTTAAGCATGCATTGATTGCATTTTATTCATAAAACATCTACAGGTGCATATTATGGTATCACACAAGCTTTGAAGGATAATCGAGTGTCCTCAAAAATAGTGAGAGGGAATAACTCCCAAAATTTATATAGCATAGGGCTTAGTCACTACTCCTTCTTGCTTTAACTCCAGAAATAGTCCCTGCATTCAAATCCATGTTCTATGCTTCTCCAGTCTATTTTCTATCACATTCCCCATTAACTCCCCTCTTTTCTTCTCGAGGCAACAACTCTCCTCACCTTAATCCACAAGGGGGATGGGGATGGGTGTAATCCTCTTCCCATACCGCCCAATACCTATCTCATAAATTTTGTTAGGGTGGTGGTTGGGTTGGTTGAGTAGGGTGTTAAGGAGTTTAATGTGGTTGGATATGGATTGATCATGACATGCAACGGTCCCTCCTCCTCAGCGTTTGGAGCCATGTGTCCACTCCTTCAGTCAACCACTAATTAATTTCACATTAATTTTCATGTGTTCAAAATCAATTGTGTTGGTTACCCTTGGATACCAGACTAGCACTTATACAATTATATTTACATATATGGGGTGAAATGAAAAAGGACTATTACATCTCCATTCACCAGGTCTACTTCTGCCAAAACCTAATTGTTTTTGGCATCTTCATAAAAATGAACTTGTACAACATGCCTCATATCCAATTTTGAAAATATGATTATGAAATTTTTAGCTAAGGCACTTCATAATATCTCCTCATACCTCTAGTAGTTTCACAACATGAAAATCACTGAAAAGAAGTTACAACAAATTTCCCAAGTTGACCTGTTTGAAATATTTTTTTGGATCATTCGAAAACCCTAACTTCCACAATGCATATATTCAAAAGTATAGTGAACCAAAGTCTGAAATTTTTACTTGAGGTACTACTATATGTCTCCAAGGATCTTTGAAAATTTCATATTCTAAAAATTCCATAAAATAAGTCATAACGAAAATGTCAAATTGACATGTTTGAAACTAATTTTAGGACTATTTAAAAACCCTAACTTCCACAGGGCATATCTCTGAAATTATAGTGAATCAAAGTCTAAAATATTTACCACATATACCTAAATATCTTGCCTTTGTTTTCTCAAAATTTTACGGCCTAAAACATCCTAGAACTTAAGTTATAGTGAAAATCCCAAGATGGCTAATTTGAAGTAGATTTTAGGATCAATCATAAACCCTAACTTCCACAAGGCATATATCATAAAGTATAGCGAAAATGCTTGAAATTTTTACCAAATGCACATGAAGATATCACCTCTATCTCCTCAAAATTTCACAGTCTGAAACATCCTACAAGAAAAGTTATAGAAAAAATGCCAAGATTACTTGTTCACTCCACCAACCACATTTTTGCTTCATCTTTAAAACCCCAAGAGTAATCTCCATCTTCTCTTGCACACCTCAAATATCCTTTTGCTTGAATCATCTTGAAATGCAATCATTTAGCCTTTATTTATAGTGTTTTTGCATTCACTTGGGTTGACTTGTAAATCTAGTTGGGTGGAACTCATAAAATATTTCATACTCCTCATTTCTATTGAGTTAGAGATGGTGCCATATATCATTGGATATGTCTCAAAATAAGCTTTGCAACCATATATCCTATATTCCCATTTGAGCTAAGATTTTACAATAAGAAGGCCTTGAAAGATAGGCTATCCGAACTAGGCATCCAAACAATATTTTCAACAATCTTCATCTTGGACATCTATAGTCTTTAACATCAATGACAATGATGTTACCGACATTTTGATGGAGACTAGATCTGAAGAGGTATGTGAGGAAGGAACCTAGGCTCAGGTTTGAAGTTTTTAAACATGCATGAGCAAGAATACATTCCATTTTATATACTTAATGCGTGTTCTCTTATTTGCTTCCCCAACTCGTTGTTTAATTTGTGGTGTGAATTCTATAATATTTTTAGTACTTTATCGATCGCATTAACATTTGAATTCATTGTTAGTTTATTGCAATTTTAAAATTCAATTATGCAAGTTATAAATGTTGATTTATGTATTGGATATTACAAAGAAATATTAAAGTATTTATTTATCTGACATATGTGGAAGAAAAGACTCACTTCTTATTTTTGGATTATCTCTAGGTATTCCTATTTCTCACCTCTCTATCATATTTTCTCACAAAATAGACAAAATATCGTGTTCTATTAGCTATAAGCTAGCCAATTTTAGGGATAATTATCACCCTCAAACTTAAAAATCTCACAATCTAGTCTTCAACGTAGACCACATGAAATTCTATGAACTACTTATGCTAAATGATGATGAAGAAGAAAAGTGTGCCATGCTTTCTCTTGAAGAGTTGTTTATAGAGATTGACATCGAAATTGAGAATGATAGAATGATTAAGCCCAAAATATAGGTTGGTAGAAAAAGGGCCTGTTGAAGCCTCGAAAATCGCTGCAACAACATGGGGGATGACCACCCGGTCCGGACCTTAAAGCAGCTTCTTTTCCGTTTGGAATGGTGGTTCCGACTGGTTCAACTAGGTCCAGTTACCTTCTCTCAATCTCCAATGGCTTTAAAATATGACTTTCATTCACCAATGGAAAAAATACATTAGATCGTTCTTCTTGCTGATCAGGCAAGAAAGTGATCCTTAAGCTGATTTAGGGCTCAACCAATCCACTACTAAAGTTTGCCTCTTTGGGAAGAGGACTTAAAAGAATGTAGAATTTACTCTAAATGCAAACTTGTTCTAAGGTGCAAGTAAAAAAAACTATTTTAATCCTATCTCAATTAGGCAGATATAGATCTAACCTAACCAATAGCAGGTATTTAAAATATTGAGATTTAAATGTCTCATTTATAATGAATATCAAGTTAATGAAATAGTTCAATTAACTGACATTATGGATACCAAACACGTCCTATTAAGACCTTTTAACTGAAATAATCAATCAACAACACTCAGGAAGTAGTTCACAGAATGATCTTAATCATTTAATCAGTAACTTGAATAATTAAACAATAATATGCGGAAGAAGTTCACAACATATCACTATTTATTCATCCAATATTAAAAGACAGATTTATGAGTAAATAGTTACTCAGAAATCAGAATTCAGCTCATAAGAGCAGAGATAAATAACAACATAAAATAGAAGCAAATTACCCATACCGACAAAAATGCACAAATATGTAAGTAAATTGACACAATTTCTGTTATCATAAAATAAAACCAACATTTAAAATAATAGTATTCGAAATACCAATTTATTGAATCCATTTCTCCAGCTCCGGTCTCTAATAGTCCTTTACAATGCCTGGGCTTTTGCTTTCAAAAGCAAAGCTACAATAGTGCAAACTCTGTTCATTATACATAACTCAGGATGTAAAAGAAAAACCTCAATAATCTCCAGATCTGAGATTCCACTCCTCCCACCTACAACTCTAAATCCCTATTACAAAAGTGCTTTTAGAATTCCAGAATTGCAGAGGAGAGCAGCCCCTATTACATTCTGCAATCTGCTATTTATAATTTTTGCAAAGGAATTCTTGAGATGAAAGTTTGTTGAAGAGAAATCTGCCCAATCCAATTTTATTTGCTCAAAATTCTCATCTTTAATTGCTAGAGCATTCTCATTGATTGAGATCTTTTTCTCCATATATCTTCTACTGTTTTCCTGCAAAAAGAAATCAAAATGAATTAAAATGTAACAATAAAATCAAAATACCATTTCTGGCATTAAAACAAATCCAATCAAATTTAATTTAAATAAATCATTGAAAATAAAATATAAGCTCTCTATTGATGCCTGGGATAGTTTAATTGGCCAAAGATATCATTGATGAGCGAATTTGCAATTAGAAGAGGCTTAGGATAAATGAAAATGCAGAAAATAACTCAGAGAATTGATTTTGTTTTAGAAATTTGGAATTTGATCTTCTACATGATTTTTTATTCAATTAATGACCAAATCTATTAGTGAAACCTCCTCAGAAATATTCTCCTTGATTTTATCTTTCCAATGAGCCGTCATGGGCCTCATTTGGTCAAGTATAACTCAATCTATGAGCTTCCAAAGTTGATGAGTCAAATCTGGCGTAGTTCTGGAAATTCTGTTGCTGGGCTAAAAATCAAAGTTTTTAATTAAAAATTTAATCATAAATTAGATTCTAATTATCTCATAATTAATTCTAAATTAATTATTAACTAACTAATATATACAATTAATTCTAATTAATTATCATCTAATTTAGAAATTAATTAAGTTACAAAATTAAATTAATATACAAATGATTTAAAAAAATTAATTTAAATATAATTAATATTATAATTCAAATTATATTAAAATTATAATAAACATTATAATTATAATATTAATTAATATAAAAATTAATTTACAAACCATTGGAATCAATCCAAACCTAAAACCCATAAAACAAACCATTGAAATCAATCCAAACCCATTAATTCATCCACGTGAGATTATGGAGGAATATGGTGAGTGGAGTGTGAGGTGAGGGTGAGTGAGGTGGAGGTACAGGAGGCATAAGGGGTGAAAAACATTGTATTAAAGTCTTTTAACACATCGCATTTGGCCTTATCGCATTTTGGGTTGTCAAATGTTAAGGCTTTTTAAGAATTTGCGATAAGAAAATTTGCGAGAAATGTTTTTAAGTGTTTTCGTGTTTTGGGTCTCGGGGGCTACAAAATCAGAATTTTTTATTAAAAATCTAATCCTAAATTAGAATTCTAATTTTATTGTTAATTATAAACTAAACTAATTATTTAATAACTATTATTAATTAATGTTAATCTAACTAATTAACATAATTAACTATTCATAAAATATTTTATATTAATCTAAATAATATTTAAGTTTTAATTTAATTTAATTAATTAAATTTTATATTTAAATTAATTAATATAAAATTAATTATTTAAATTAATATTTAAAACTAATAAAAAAAATAAACTAACCTACCTTTCTATTTTCACTCATATGAGTGAGTTCTTTGAAACTCAAAACAAAAATCAAAGTTTATAAAAACCTTGGTTAATGCCTTAAGCCTTTCAGCCATCGCATATCGCAAGAACGTTGGGTCGGGGTTTTTTAGATATGCATGTTATAAAAATTGCGATGTATCCGATATTGCGATTATGCGATGTAAAATTTTTTTATTATATTTATATATATATATATATATATATATATATATATATAGATATAGATTAAGCTTTAATTTTAATTAAATTAATTATATTTTATTATAATAATTAATTTTAAAATTTAATGTTAAATATCAGTTTTTTATTTTAATGATGTTTAGTTTAGTTATGAAATTTTTTAAACTATAGCCACTCCAAAAATAAATAAATAAAATAAAAATAGCATTTTTAACTTAGACTAGATAAATGATGGGACTTCAAAGGAGTACCATTTTCAAACCAACTGACCAAATGAGGCGAAACAAGCGTCAATGAGAAGCTTATAAAAAATGATTCTAACAAAGCAATCAAAACAAGGATCCAAAGAAAATGAAAAATTAACAAAAGCGTAGGATAATCAATTAAAAAAATCTTAAAAAAGTGTTTAGCCAAAATTTTTAGAAAAAAGGTCCCCATTATTTGAAGTGAACATATCAATAATGGGGGGTTGTGTTTTTACCACAACAATGGCGACACACGGGAGAAGAACCAGTTATCTCTGTTTGATATGAATAAGACTTTCCTAAAATCAAAGTAAAAATAATTAAAGAAGAGAGGATTATGCTTGAAATGCTTGACTAGGTACATTAGTATGAATAAAAACAAGAATCATCTAACTGTAATTTTCCTTAAAATTCCTCATAAATTAAAATATTTCAAAACTCTATATCAGTCTTTGTTGTAGAGATAAAGTTGGGGTCACTTTAAAGCTTAGTTTTTTTTTTAAATATATTGATTTGTCACAGGTAGAACCACTGCTGCCAGCGAACATCT
The DNA here is from genome assembly GCA_031772625.1 of Pinus tabuliformis. Classification (NCBI taxonomy): domain Eukaryota; kingdom Viridiplantae; phylum Streptophyta; class Pinopsida; order Pinales; family Pinaceae; genus Pinus; species Pinus tabuliformis. The sequence goes on along the minus strand of CM062814.1, from coordinate 429,764,620 downwards.
ATAGTCTCGACAGGGTTACCTTTTAATCATCAATGATTTAGAATCTCATCTCTTTAAGAATTATTGACCTAGAGATAAATCCATTTATATATGTTTCATTTTTATTTTTATTTTTTTTTAAGTTCCTAAAACCCATTGTCCTGGTTTGGTTGCCAGATAGTTGACAATGCCATTCACTGGTTATAACAGGACTGAACAAACTGGCTCATGATGAGACCCCTTGTCTTATAATTGTTTGCAATCATAAACCATTACCCTAGTTTGTTTAACAGTGTTGGTAATGTCAGCGTATTTTTCCCCTATGATCATGGTAAGCAGGTTCATAATGAGACCTTTTATCTTTTAAGTTTAAATATATCTCTGGATTATATTCTAGAAAAATAAGACTCTTTGGAACAGGGAGAATCATTGACTCCTTAAGAGTTAAGAATGACAATTTCAGATTTAAAAAGTGTTTTGCTGTAGAGTGCCTTTACTTGGTTAAAAATAACTTTTCTTAACTGATAATAAAACTTTGAAAGATCTTAATAAAATATTGAAATCTCAAAATAATTACAATTTTGAAGAAAAAGAAATTTCTCCAGATTTTATAATACTTTGCCAACTTTTCTTGATTGGTAATCTCTTCTTCAAGTATGACTACCTCTATAATAAGAAAATCAAATTTTACTAAGAGATTTTAAAGAAAAAGCTAATATGAGACTATTAACAATTTTTCTCCATGTATGTTGACCATTGTTAGGTAACAAGTAGGCCTTCCATATAAATCATGGCAAAGTCACCAAAATCAAAACTGAAAACCAAAGAGAAAGAATTCTTATGTTAAAATGAGAAATGAATCAACAAAAATAAAAAAATTTAAAAATGGAAAGGAAAATCCAAGTTTCGCAAGATAAACTCAAACAAGAATTTTTTATACCAATGTCTCAACAATATGAAGAAAGAAAATAATCGTGTAACCAATCATTCTTATGTCGAGATTTTAGAAAAATCATACCTTGCAGGGTTGTAAGTGTTTAGCTTTTTAGATAGCAGTGACGATAAAATTCAGCCACAATGAAAACTTTCTGTCTGATATCAATCTTCTTGTTTCAAAGCATCAACTTAATCATTTTCTAATGAAAGAAATGCTTAAAGAAACAAGCTAAAGGTTCTGAAACTTCCTGGTGTAGTTGTTTCAATGAGGATTATTGCTGCTTTTTGAAATTAAGCCAGGAGAAGAGTATGGACTTCGAAAATATGATCTGGCGGATGATTAGAAGCTTTTATGAAGAACTGTAAAACAGATTTATATGTCAGAAACAAAACTGAAACTAAAGTACGAAATGGAAATTAATGAAAGTGGGTACATGAATCTTACCATTGGATAATTGCTTTTGATTTTACTTGAAAGATATCAGTTTCTCCAAACTAGATGACTTCTTATTTTGATTAACATTAAAAACTTTAAAAAATCAAACTAACGAAAATCCTAAAACCCAAAATCATTATTTATTTTATCTAAACTAAAGCAAGCAGTAAAATGAAAAAATAGAATGCTTAATGTTCGAGGGAAAACAAATGCATCAAAAATGAGAATGAAAATTTGCAGTAATGACTGTATTTCAAAATATTATAAGTTTCATATAAAATCCATGATTTTATAAATTGTTCAGAATCAAGACCACATCCAAGATAATAAAATTCAAATGTGAAGATAGAGAGGTCTTGAATTTCTTTTTTAATTATGGAATTATATATTTAAAACTGAAATATATGAGAAATCAAAATGATTTGAATATGCTACAAATTTGTTATTAACAGCTTTCTTACCATAGTGGTTACCCAAGCTCGCTTTTAAAATAACACATCGCCGTATCGGATGATTCGCATCACATGTTTTTTCACCATGCTTCGAGTTTAATCTGTAAGACTTTACCTTTGTTGCTATGCCATATATCGATTAAATGTCAATGGCTTAGAGGCATGTATTGAAAGTTATCGCATCGGAGGTTGCAATGGCAAATTGCCGATATGAAAACATGTAGTGAGAACATGTGCAATGAAATGAAGCAATCACATCATTAAAAATATATTAAATTGGGGATCGGGGAATATTGACATTGTGATTCCCACATTGCACATCGCTCATCGTAGATTCAGAGATGTGATGTGAGCACAAATAAAAATGCGATGAAGCGATTGCGATATCGGCGATTGGCGAATGTTTGGTACCCGATGTAATACAATATGATTCTTGCGATGCCGATATGTAATGAATGACGTGACTAATCGGCGATCGCAATCAACAATCTTAAGCACATGATGTAATAGTTCTCGATATGCCAACATGCGATGAAAAGTGGACCCAATAATTTTGTGATGAAATTTTAATAACATACCGGATCCGAGACATTGGCCTTTTAAAATTATGCTCCTAGCACTATTGCGATTGAGCGGACGCAATATTTTTTATGACTTTGATTCGAATTTCATATCGGGTCCGAACTTATGTGGTCGTCGCAATATTGGTAAAGGCAATTCATGATAATGGAAGTATACTTCAACTGCAAACCTCTGATATGCGAAATGCGATATGACATATGAGCGAGGTAACACATCAGAGATCTTTTATTAAACAATTTGTTATCAAAAATGCTAAAAGCTACTTCCGATGAAATATTTCGCTACAAATGTTTGTGATATGGATGATGTGATTGACGAAGATGAGCGAGCTGAGAATATTGCAAACATTTTTACTGAAGTATCAGCAATATGAAAATCAAGTTGAATCCTATGATATTGCTTGAAATTTCAATTGGGCTTTTTGATGGTTGAAAGCAAAGTTAAAAATGTTCAAATTCTACTGAATCACAAAATAAAATTTCCCTGAACCTGTTGCAAATTTGAAATCGGTTTGCTGCTTACTTCAAGTTTTGAAACCAAATGAAAACTTGTAAATAAAACAGAACAAAAATAAATAAATAAAATAAACTAAGGAAAAGAGAAACTAATAATAGATGAGAATGAACTTGTGAATGCATACCTGGAAGGAAATTCTCTGTATTTTTTACCTCATGAATCTTCAAAATTTTCCTTTGATTTATCAAAATTTTAACTTTGTTCAAAATCATCTCATCATTTATTCTAAATCGGAGTGAGCAATCAACCTAAATAAAATCTGCTTGTTTATGTTCAGGAAATATAAAATTTACCAGAAATAAATATGAAAATAGTCTTCTCTTTTGAATTGAAACAACAATTTATTACCTCTGCTCATTCCGAACTAACTTGAGAAAAATCGGTATTGTTATAGTGACTGTTCAATAATGCCTTTAATAAATAAATATGATGCGTATTACAACATCAGATAATAAACTAAAGGTTCGAATGGGATAAAACCACTAATTGTGGAAAAATGTCAAAACAGATTTGAATGTGTGCACACAGCAAAATGGGCATCCTTAAGGTTAGCTTGGCAAATTTCAAGGAAGATAATATGAACTTCATATGATTACCACGAAAGGTTAGACTGACTAATAATGATTGAGTCAGAATTAAGCTTATCATAGAGAGTCATACATTTCATGGGATAATGAGATCATGAAGCTTTTATATCCTCAAAACCTTTATCATATAAATTTCAAAAGAAAATCTTAGAAAGAAATCCTGAAATGAAGAAAAGTGGCTTTGAAGCGATTGATGTCAAGTGTAATCTTAATTGAATTCAATCAAGACATTATTCAAAATAGGCAGAGTAGAGGTATTGTTGTAAGAAATTTAAAAAGGAAAGCAAGAATTAAAATTTTCTGATAGGGAAAAAATGTTTTCACTGAACATGTATGAGAATGGTTGATTGCTTTGTTTTATTTTTAATCTACAGAATTGTTGAAAATAAATTAACTACATAAAACAAACTAACTAAATTAATTCTACTCCTATTCTAACCATATACATGAAAATGACTAGGTATAGTCATATTTCCAGTGTAACCATTCTCTCATTTTTATTCCTGCATATATGTACAATTCAAATGTTAGTAATAAAAATAGAAATCTTATTGAACTAAGAAAATTAAATCTGTAAGTAGAATGCACAATTATTGTTAGCAACTTAATGAAAATCTCTTTCTCTTGAAATTTCCTTTCTAATTGAATACCAATTGGATCATAGAAATCTGGATGGATTTCTATTAATAATTGGGAAATGTTCAAAAGAAGAGATGAAAGGCCAGATTGTGGATATGAGCTTTTAGATTCAAAGGCCTGGAAGAAACTATTAGTGTTATGTGTAAATGTTAAGCTATTGACAATCTTCCATGAAGGAAAAATTTCCAAATATTTTTCAAATGAATTAATGAAAAATGGATGGAAATCTTTTAAATGAAATGGAAAATTATTAATTAAATTGAATTGCTGGTAAACTTCTAAAACTACATTCTCTTGTTGATATTGCCTTTGAAAAGATAGAAGCTTTTGATAAAACATTAGCATTGATTGAAATTGAAATAGTTTTTGATGCTCTTGATTACAATATAAAACTTCAATTTTTCAACAAGGCAATGCATCAATTGAATGTTTCATAATAAAGTGTTCAATATGTAAGCGTAATGTATCAAAAAGCTGAAAATTAAAATCTGAAAATAAATCTGATTTTATACAACATAAGTGAGGAAACAAAAATAAAATGAAATCATTATTTGTACAACTAATGTTACAACACAATTGGGATCGTTTTGAAACAATTTCTTTTTCACAAGGATTGGCCAGAATTATGGAATTTGAGTAATTTTGAATTCCAACTTGTGAATTAGAAGGGGAATCATGATTATGAACATGATTGAAAGCTTGATCATGATATGAATCATAAATTGGAATATTTTCTTGAATAGTGAAATCATGAAGATAATTTGCTACTTTAGAATGAGGATTAGTTGAAATAATTTCTGAATTAAAATGTATCTCATTCTCAGATGTTATTTGAAGTTTCTGATGATTTTCTCGAGAAAAATCAACATCTTCAATGTCAGAGTAATTATCATAAATGACTTCACAAGATTCTCTAGACTCCCCTTCAATCTCATCCAGTATATCAAAACAAGGAGGGACAAGAATTTCATGCTCATTAATGGCAAAAGAGTGATCAATAATTGTTTCTCTATCTTGATAAAAACTTATTGGTAATTCATTTAAACCATCATCTTTATTTTCTGAAATATCATTAATACCAAGAGAGGATAAATTATCATCATAAAAATATCAGGATAAAGGAAAAAATGTGAATCTGAAATAATGCATTTAAAAATGTCTCTGTTTGAGAATTCTTGTACATTATGCTCATTGTAAATTTCAGATTCCAGATCATTCATTTGTGTGCTCATGCTTTTTTGAAGAAGATTGCTTTGCTGCTCTGATCTCGGCATTTGCTCATCATGGAAAGATTCATAAATTTGTACAGCTGTTTGCATGCTATTATTTACTTTGATTGTTGCTTGCACTTGCTGATTTGCAATCTGATTTTCTGAATTTACCTCGAAGTAGCTTTCAGATTTCAAGGAGGCTCTTTCTCCAAAATCGCTATTGTTGTCTTCTTGCATTTGATTAGAAATATTTTCCAAGCTTTTTGAAACTTCTTCATCACAATTTATTTGTACATCCAAATTGGATTTCTCATCTATATTGGAAGGGGATGGAACAAAGCTTGAACTAATTTCATATGGATCGGGAATTGGAGGAAGAGAATAATTATGTTCAAACCAATCTAGTGATTATTCTTTCATAGGTTCATCTTTGACATTAAATTTTAAACAATTCAAATGAAATCGAATATTAAAATATCTAACACTCATTTTCATTTCGTAGATATTCAATTTCATCACATACCTGATCATAATCATAGTGGTCAAATTTACAAATGAAACTTGTAACAAATTGATCACAACTGTGAATTGAGGCAACCGGAAGAGTTCTACACCAGTTTCTAGCTTCTGCCGCAAATGTGAGAGTAAAAATTCTGCATAAAATGCCTTCATCAATTCCTTGAAAATCATAATTTGAAACATTTTGAATAAATTGAAGAACATGATTAAAAGCAGAAGAATTTCTCTTACCATTGAATTTTACCTGAGACAAGAGTCTTACCACTTCTGGTGGAGTATTGGAAGATGCACGTCCATAGATACAACTCCAAATTGGAAGTTTAAGAGGAGCCATCGTGATTAAATAAAATGTTAAAATTGAAAAGACTTCAAAAGGCAACAAGTTTCAAGCCCTCCTTCTAGGGCCAAAATGTTGAAGCCTCGAAAATCGTTGCAACAACATGGGGGATGACCACCCGGTTCGGACCTTAAAGCAGCTCCTTTTCTGTTTAGAATGGTGGTTTCGACTGGTTCAACTAGGTCCAGTTACCTTCTCTCAATCTCCAATGGCTTTAAAATATGACTTTCATTCACCAATGGAAAAAAGAGATGTCAGATCGTCCTTCTTGTTGATCAGGCAAGAAAGTGATCCTTAAGCTGATTTAGGGCTCAGCCAATCCACTACTAAAGTTTGCCTCTTTGGGAAGAGGACTTAAAAGAATGTAGAATTTACTCTAAATGCAAACTTGTTCTAAGGTGCAAATAAAAGAAATTATCTTAATCCTATCTCAATTAGACAGATATAGATCTAACCTAACCAAGAGCAGGTATTTAAAATATCGAGATTTAAATGTCTCGTTTATAATGAATATCAAGTTAATAAAATAGTTCAATTAACTGACATTATGGATACCAAACACATCCTATTAAGACCTTTTAACTGAAATAATCAATCAACAACACTCAGGAAGTAGTTCACAGAATGATCTTGATCATTTAATCAATAACTTGAATAATTAAACAATAATATGCGGAAGAAGTTCACAAAATATCACTATTTATTCATCAAATATTAAAAGACAGATTTATGAATAAATAGTTACTCAGAAATCAGAATTCAGCGCATAAGAGCAGAGATAAATAACAACATAAAATAGAAGCAAATTACCCACACCGACAAAAGTGCACAAATATGTAAGTAAATTGACACCATTTCTGTTATCATAAAATAAAACTAGCATTTAAAATAATAGTATTCGAAATACCAATTTATTGAATCCATTTCTCCAGCTCCGGTCTCTAATAGTCCTTTACAATTCTTGGGGTTCTGCTTTCAAAAACAAAGCTATAATAGTGCAAACTCTGTTCATTATACATAACTCATGATGTAAAATAAAAACCTCAATAATCTCCAGATCTGAGATTCCACTCCTCCCTCCTACAACTCTAAATCCTTATTACAAAAGTGCTTTTAGAATTCCAGAATTGCAGAGGAGAGCAGCCCCTATTACATTCTACAATCTGCTATTTATAATTTTTGCAAAGGAATTCTTGAGATGAAAGTTTGTTGAAGAGAAATTTGTCCAATCCAATTTTATTTGCTCAAAATTCTCATCTTTAATTTTTGGAGCATTCTCGTTGATTGAGATCTTTTTCTCCATATATCTTCTACTTTTTTCCTGCAAAAAGAAATCAAAATGAATTAAAATGTAACAATAAAATCAAAATATCATTTCTGGCATTAAAACAAATCCAGTCAAATTTAATTTAAATAAATCATTGAAAATAAAATATAAGCTCTCTATTGATGCCTGGGATAGTTTAATTGGCCAAAGATATCATTTATGAGTGAATCTGCAATTAGAAGAGGCTTAGGACAAATGTAAATGCAGAAAATAACTAAGAAAATTGATTTTGTTTTAGAAATTCGGAACTTGATCTTCTACATGATTTTTTATTCAATTAATGACCAAATCTATTAGTGAAACCTTCTCAGAAATATTCTCCTTGATTTTATCTTTCCAATGAGCCGTCCTGGGCCTCATTTGGCCAAGTATAACTCAATCTATGAGCTTCCAAAGTTGATAAGTCAAATCTGGCGTAATTCTGGAAATTCTGTTGCTAGGCTAAAAATCAGAATTTTTAATTAGAAATTTAATCATAAATTAGATTCTAATTATCTCATAATTAATTCTAAACTAATTATTAACTAACTAATATATACAATTAATTCTAATTAATTATCATCTAATTTATAAATTAATTAAGTTACAAAATTAAATTAATATACAAATGATTTGAAAAAGTTTATTTAAATATAATTAATATTACAATTCAAATTATATTAAAATTATAATATAATTATTATAATATTAATTAATATAAAAATTAATTTACAAACCATTGAAATCAATCCAAACCTAAAACCCATAAAACAAACCATTGAAATCAATCCAAAACCTAAAACCCATAAAACAAACCTTTGAAATCAATCCAAACCCATTAATTCATCCACGTGAGATTATAGAGGGATATGGTGAGTGGAGTGTGAGGTGAGGGTGAGTGAGGTGGAGGTACGGGAAGCATAAGGGGTGAAAAACTTTGTATTAAAGTCTTTTAACACATCGCATTTGGCCTTATCGCATATCGCATTTTGGGTTGTCAAATGTTAAGGCTTTTTAAGAATTTGCTATAGGACTTTCCGAGAAGGAAATTTGCGAGAAATATTTTTAAGTGTTTTCATGTTCTGGGTCTCGAGACTATGAAATCAGATTTTCTAATTAAAAATCTAATCCTAAATTAGAATTCTAATTTAATTGTTAATTATAAATTAAACTAATTATTTAATAACTATTACTAATTAATGTTAATCTAACTAATTAACTATTTATAAAGTATTTAATATTACTCTAAATAATATTTAAGTTTTAATTTAATTTAATTAATTAAATTTTATATTTAAATTAATATTTAAAACTAATAGATTTTTTTATGGGCTGGCCGACGATGAACCCTAGCCGATTCTCTGTCGCCTCCCCTGTTTCGGCCGCCGCCTGGCCCCTGCTCAGCCCTGTCGCAGCCGATGATGCGAGTTCAATACAGGGATCGCAGCTCTTGAAGTTGAACCCATCAGCCGCCGCCGACTCAGCGCCCTCGGCCTCCGTTTTGCATCGGCTCTCTGCCGTTGAAGAGGAAGATCCATTCCAGATCAGACGGACAGAACTCTGCACAGGTCTCCATGGCTCGTTACTTGATGATTGCTTTCTAGAGAAAGAAGCAGCGACGACGGGGTCAGGGTTCGATCAGAGGGCGTCCAGATCCAAAACCGTCTATGTTATCTTCTGTAGCAGCAGTCCGGTCAAAGAGCTGAACTATCAGGCCGCAGCTGCTCAGCTTGGACTCAAACTGGGGCTTCGATCTCCACCCACGGCCGCGCAGGTTATCACAGTCACCCTTCACGCAAAGCTGCCCAGCGTTCAGGACGGCCGCAGCAAGTACAGCTCGAGGTCCCCTTGCCTTCACGGAAGATCTGCACCTGCCATTAGGGTCTCGGCCGGTCAGATAACTGGGTGCTTTTGCCACGAACCAGAGCAGTTGACCTCATCACTCGCATGGTCCCCATATGGATCTGGGGCGAACAACTGCTCTCCGAAAGGCATTCGTAGCCTCAGATCTGACAACGATGGGCCAGATCCGGTCATCCAGCAGGCAGAACAGGCCATGCTATGGCCAGATCCAGAGATCTGTAATCATCTTGGCATGGGATCAAGGCCTGTATCTGACTCCTTTCAGATTCTAATTTCTCAGCCTTCAGGCAGAACCATCATGCAATGGGTTAGCCCTTCAGATCTGGTGCAGGAACTCAAACTGAAGCTAGAGTGCAGATTGGGGATTCCATCAAGCCTTCTGCGACTTCTCTCTCAAGGTAAACAACTTGAAGACCCTCTTCCTCTCTCTGCTTACAGCATTTCCAGGAACAGCTTGGTGGTGGCGACCCTTCGTTTAAGAGGTGGAGCAGTGGGGAAATCTTCCTCTTCCCGACCTTTCTCATACAAAGATGCAGTCCACTCTGAGAACCCCAAACCTCTGGAAGCCCCCAAATCTAAGGTCTTCTTGGTTGACAAGATCGAAGAAGTTCCCTTTGTTGAACTCATTCATGAAGATCTGGCTTCCCATCATCAAGATTTTGCTGAAAGAGCCATCATCTGCAGATTTAACGGATTGTGGCCGCGTTCTCAGGATCTCTACGCATGGATCCATGCAAACTGGACTCATCACTGTAAGATCTTTTTCTGTTCGAAAGGCTATTTCATTGTTCTATTTGATAACAGTGAGCACTATGAAAAGGCCTTAGAAGAGGGCCCTTGGTTCATGGGAAATGCAGGGCTATTCTTGACTCCTTGGTTCCCAGATTTCGATCCAGCTACTGCAGTCATTACCAAGACTCCGGTATGGATTCAGCTTCCAAACTTACCTGCCCACCTATGGAATACTCGTGTCTTCAGAGCTATAGGAGACACCTTGGGCAACTTCCTCAGTGGAGATTTATGGCGGGAAGCTAAAGGTCTCTACTCATATGCAAGAATATGTGCGGAGTTAGACCTGAGCAAAGGTCTTCCAGAACAAATCAACCTTAAGATAAACGACTTTGTCTGGACCCAGACTCTGGACTACGAGAATATTGCTTTTCGGTGCCGCCATTGCCACCAATCTGGGCATTTGCAGAATACATGCCCATCTCGCCCGGCAAAAAAGAACAAGGCCAATGCCTCCAAGCCCAAGTCCAAACGTTGGACTCCCTGCTCTCCTCCTCCAGTGGTGGATCCTGGTTCCTCCAGCTCTGAAGATGAAGGCAACGATGAAGAATTGGAACAGGCCCCTCATTCCGTGGCCCCCTCCACCGATGGTCTGGCGCCTTCCTCTGACTCAGCCATTGCTCAGAAACGTGTCCATTTGTCCTCCTCGGATTCAGAAAAGGAGGGCTTCCCCAAGGAGGGATCCCCGGTGGAGGATCCCAATCTTCAAGTTGTAATCGCTCATCCACCACAAAATGGTTGGGTTGTAGTCAAAAAACGAAAAGGGAAAAAGCTTCGTGTTGAAGCCTCTACCCTCTCAGGGTAGTTTACTATGTTTCTTTCAGTTTCTAGTGTCTTGTTGTAGCTCCTTGCTTGCTCAACTCCTTCTCCGAAACCGAGGTTGATAGGTCTATCATTTCCGGTTGCCGGTTTCTTGCATCTTTGGGATGTACCCTCTTGTACAATATTTTTACTTAATAGATTTAGTCTTAATCGAGAAAAAAAAATATTTAAAACTAATAAAAAAAATAAACTAACCTACCTTTCTATTTTCACTCATACGTATGAGTGAGTTCTTTGAAACTCAAAACAAAAATCAAAGTTTATAAAAACACCTTGGTTAATGCCTTAAGCCTTTCAACTATCGCATATTGCAAGAACGTTGGGTCGGGGTTTTTTTAGATATGCATGTTATAAAAATTGCGATGTATCCGATATTGCTATCATGTGATGTAAATTTTTTTATTTTATTATATATATATATATATTTTAAATATTAAGTTTTAATTTTAATTAAATTAATTATATTTTATTATAATAATTAATTTAATTAATCTTAAAATTTAATGTTAAATATCAATTTTTTATTTTGGTTTTATTTTAATGATGTTTAATTTAGTTATGAAATTTTTTAAACTACAGCCACTCCGAAAAAGAATAAAAATAGCATTTTTAACCTAGACTAGATAAATGATGGGACTTCAAAAGAGTACCATTTTCAAACTAGTTGACCAAATGAAGCGAAACAAGCGTCAATGGGAAGCTTATAAAAAATTGGTTCTAACAAATCAATCAAAACAAGAATCCAAAGAAAATGAAAAATTAACAAAAACGTAGGATAATCGATTAAAAAAAAATCCTAAAAAGGTGCTTAGCCAAAATTTTTAGAGAAAGGGTCCCCATTATTTGAAGTGAACATATCAATAATGGGGGGTTGTGTTTTTACCACAACAGGGCCCTAAAAGATGAATGGTATAAGGATATTCAAGTAAAGTTTCCTCAATGGTGGGATAGTTATTGGGGACCAATAGTTCTTGAATTGAGAGGCGTGCTAAAGAATTGGGTCAGATATTGACTAAGTGATGAAGGTTTGTAGAGAAATGTTATTCAACTCTAGAGAATTTCTTAAGTACCAAAGCATACATAAAGGTGGTAGTCACGCAATGCAAAGGATAATCTAGAATTTCTTTAATTATTCTAAAAAAATAGATATTCTTAATAATTTTACGACATGAGATTAATAAATGTCCATAGACAAACACATAATATATACATTGTGAAATTACAAGAAATTTTATGAACTATCTATGCTAGATGATGATGGTGATGAAAAGTGTGTCATGCTTTGTCTTGAAGAGTTGTTAATAGAGGTTGACATAGAATTTGGGAATGATATAGTGCTTAAGCCAAAACGTAGGTTGATAGAGAAAGGGCTTTAAAAGATGAATGACATAAGCATATTCAAGTCAAGTTTCCTCAATGGTGGGATAGTTATTGGGGACCAATAGTTCTTGAATGGAGAGGTGTGCTAAAGAATTGGGTAAAAAATTAACTAAGTGATAAAAGTTTGTAGAAAATTGTTATTCATCTTTAAAGAATTTTTTAAGTACCAAAATATACATAAAGATGGTAGTCATGCAATGCAAAAGATAATCTATAATTTCTTTAATTATTTTCATTTTTAAGATATTCTTAATAATTTTAAAACATGACATTAATAAATGTCCATAAACAAACACATAATATATACATTGTGAAATAACTTCAATTTTTATATCTACACTTTATAAATTAAGAAAAATAATTTTTACATATGTACAATATTTTTTAACACATAAAGATACATTGTCAAATTACTTCAATTTTTATATCTACACTTTATAAGTTAAGAAAATCAATTTTTCTATTTATACTATATTTTTACAAGTATACCTAAACTTTATAAGTTAAGAAAAACATTTTTTCTATTTACACTGTATTTTATAAGTTAACAAGAGAATTGGTTATTTTATTCTCATGTTATTTACGCCCAAATAAATTATTTATACTGTATTTTGTAAGTTAACAAAAGAATTGGTTATTTTGTTCTCATGTTATTTACATTCAAATAAATTTTTTAAATAATCATCCCAATGTTATTTTTCAACGTTAATATTATTTTAGATTTGCTAGTGGAAAAGACTTAAAGAAGCTGGGGAAGAAAAGGTGTCTACATTTTGCACGTCTGGGGTTGTGGAATCGGAAAAACATTTCATTTTGGAATGTGATGCATTGAAAGACATGAGAGAAAGTTATGAGAACATGTTAGCATCAGTTTCTTGGCATTGTCTTTTTAGCGAGGGGATTGTTGGGAAGTTGGGTCAACTCATCATCAATTTGAATAAAAAAAAAACTGAATTACAAAGAGCGAAAAACAGGAAACTAATAGTCTTATAGACTATTTTTAGTCTCGTGAACCTTAAAATACCGTTTCATTTCATTGAACCCAATAAACATATGCTTCAAAATTGGTAATTATCAACTTACTCGGGTCCACTTCGGCGTTACTAAATCGAGTTCTTCCATGGTGCAGCGCCAACATGCATTTTATTTATAAGAAAGATGATATTCGTGGCCTTTGAGCACACTTAAGAGGATGTAATAAGTGCATGCTAGTATATCATTTTCTTTAGGAGTAGACTACTCAGGCCTCCGCCACCATCAGCGGCCTCCACCCAGCTCTGCCACCCTCGACTGACAGATTCCTGACAGACATTCCGGGAAGTTAATTCACCATGGAATTTGAATTCGGAAATAACCCGCGGGCTGCTCCCTCACCAATTCCTCCGCCTGGGTAGACTACTCCCTGCCATTCAACTTCACATCACACAGAAGCCAATCCCATGAATCCAGTGAACTCTCCTGCCATGGTCGACCACGCAAACTCTTTTACTTATGTCTCTCTCTTGCAGGCTTGCATTCAGAAAAACGATTTGGCAGAAAGCAAATTACTCCATGCAAACCTCCGGCTCCGGCCATCGGCAATTCCTCTGCCACCCTCCGCAGCCTCCGCCCAGCTCCACCACCCTTGACTGACAGATTCCTGACAGACATTCCAGGAAGTTATTTCACCATGGAATTTGAATTCGGAAATAACCCACGGGCTGCTCCCTCACCGATTCCTCCACCTGGGTAGACTACTCTCTGCCATTCAACTTCACATCACACAGAATCCAATCCCATGAATCCAGTGAACTCTCCTGCCATGGTCAACCACGCAAACTCTTTTACTTATGTCTCTCTCTTGTAGGCTTGCATTCGGAAAAACGATTTGGCAGAAAGCAAATTACTCCATGCACAAATCACTCGGAGAGGATTTACAGTTGCCACACATTTACACAACACTCTCCTCAACGTCTATGTCAGATGTGGGAGCCTGGCGGACGCTCGCAGAGTTTTTGATCAAATACCCGAACGTGATGTATGTTCATGGACTGTGATGATCGCGGGTTATGCTAGGCATAGGGTAGCCCACTAGGCTTGAGGGTTGTTCTTCCTCATGCGGCGAGAAGGCGTCCAACCCAATAAGTTCACATTCGCCAGCGTACTCCTTGCTTGCGCCGACTCTGCAGACATCAGAGAAGGACTGGACATTCATGAAGAGATCAGAAGAAGAGGATTGCAGAGTGATGTATTTGTGGTGAATGCCCTGATAGATATGTATGCAAAATGTGGCAGCATAGAGGATGCACGCTATCTGTTTGTGAACGAGACGTCGTATCCTGGATAGGGTTGATTGCAGGGTATGCACAGAATGGACAGGCAGAGGAGGCCATGGAGCTTTTCAAGAAAATGTGGCTTGTGGGTATGAAGCCAAACTCCAAAACATATGCCAGTGTTTATGAGGGCCTAGTCTATGAGGGCCTTCAATACTTCAATTGCATGAGGGACTATTATCACATCATTCCTGTGATGGAGCACTAATGCTGCATGGTTGACCTGATTAGCCGTGCTGGGCAGCTAGATGAAGCAGAAGGCTTTATCAATAAAATGCTAATCAAACCCGATGCATCTGTTTGGATGTGTTTGCTTAGAGCCTGCAGAATACATAACAATATAGAGTTAGGAGAATCCGTGGCAAAACACCTTTTTGAGTTGGATGTGAGAGATGCTGCACCTTATGTGCTTCTCTCAAACATATATGCTATGGCTGGTAGATGGCGTGACATTGAAAAGGTTAGAAAAATAATGAAAGTCAGAGGAGTTAAAAAAACTCCTGGATGCAGTTGGATTGAGGTCAACAAACAGGTGCATGCCTTCCTTCTGGGTGAGAGGTGACATACATGACCAAAGAGGTTATAGAGATTGTTTTCAGAGATGAAGTGAACAGGGTATGTTCTGATCTAGTTTTCAAGGCTGTATGCAAAAATGAGGAGCAGACTTTAATTTATATAGCAAACGACTTCCATACTTCCCTCAATCAAAAGCCCATGTGGTCTGAAAAACTAGAGATATGAATTCCCTCTACCCACCTTGCATTTTTCAAAACATAAAGATAAGATTCATTATTAAGACAAGGAACAAGCATTTTCACTCAACATGTTTTAATCAAACCAATGAAATTGTTATCATAATTGTTAAATAATTCAACTCTAGTCGACAACCTTCTCATTCACTCTGCAAGATGTTGAGTCATGGATACCTTGTTAAATTTCTACCAGGGTCAGATACCATTCTTTTATTTAATTCGCCTCAAACTTATCACTGAGATGACATGCCCTAACTGTATCATGCAACTTCTGAGGTGGCCGACTTATGAGGGACAAAATGTCTATTCCTTGTCATGGCAAAGGAATAAATATAGATCCAAAAATATCTAATCACATGGTGCTTGCTACGGGTGTGCTTTGAATCTCCTCTAGGGTAACTACAACAAGAAATTCATCAATCCTGCAATCAACATATGTTAAACCTTGGAGAAGTTTCCTAGCACTCGTTTTCTCCCCTTGGTCTTTAAAAGATTGTCCATGGTAATCATGGAAGTGGCAAAGTTACATGAATACATTTACTGGCCCAGCATGCAAGCTGGGGAGTTTCAGATCCAGCTCAATGATACATTTAGCATTACGAGCTAAACCAAATACATTGTTGATTATACTAGAATAAATTGTTTATTCTGAACAGTTTGGAGAGCCCTCGAAAGTTAGTGTCTTTGATGAGATTAGAATGACAAAAAAAGGAGCGACCTTGATATTACATCTTGGCAATAGTCCTATTTTTCTAGCATGCTGTTTGGTGGACTTAGAAGTCTCCCTATTTGGATTCTTGAGGAATGAAATGTAACTTTCAAAGAAATTGCCATTTCAGCAATAACCAGATTCAATGATTGGTTGCATTGTTGAATATAATTGGCAAATCTTGAAATATCATCAATGATGTTTATCGTCCTGCTAATATTGTTGTCCATGTCTGACTCCCAAGTTCTCCAAGTCATCTTTTTTTTCTTTATTGCTTTGTTCCTGTTATCCTTTGACTTGCCGAGGTAGCTAGAGAATCAATTCACTTGTGTTTTGTATGAATCGGCAGTTCCATAAATGAGATCTATGGAATTTCCATGGACATTTGCCAGAGATGTTTTTAACATACTTAGCTGACCCTTGTGATGTCAGGTGTTTGGGAGAGAGAGATTATACCAAACTGTGATGCACTCTATGTTCGTCCTCTCACACATGATGATGTTGCTTTTTGGAAGTGGGTTGTGATATATGGTAATCATTGGTATATTCTATACTGGCTCATAACACTTTAAATTCTTGTATTTTACCATGTTGTACCATGGTTTGTTCATAATTTACCTCTAGATAATGTATCACCTTATGAATCAAGTTGAACTACTAGAAACCAAGGTAGGTGTTTTACATCATTTTCCCTACTCATTTTGCACACCCCATCACTTCATCAACATTTTCATGGATTATCATCACTTCTCCTTCCATGCTTGAGTTATCATATGTATTGTAGCAATGGTTCAAAATAAAAAGGAAAATGATTAGGTATAAGAATGTCTAAATAAAAATAAAAGAGCTAAAAAAAATGCTCGAGGTAGAAGCAACTAAAGTCACATCATGCACATGAGACATGCCACCTTGCTATAAAACCCAGGTTCTCCCAGCCCCATTCTCAGATTAAATATACCAGCTACACAAATGTTTTAAAAGTGTATTCTCCACAAACTTCTAACAAATTTTACAATGAGAGGAGCTTCTTTTATATACATCAACAACTATTATCTTTGTATCTAACTAGAGAAATATAGTTAACAATAAAATAATATGAAGTGGTTATGCCACATGTACAGCGTCAAAGAAAGTATATTTACCTAGGTAACAGAGATAGTGTAGTAATGTGAATAGGTATAGGAAATTCATATTGTTTGTAAAACCATCAGTAAGTTGTTGATGTTGTCTTTTCACTATCAAACTTTTTCATAGGTCAGATTAGTTAGAAGGGAATCTGTAAGATGGAAGGTAGGAGACTTCTTGTAGTAGTATTGTTGGTTTATGTATTATAAGTTCTTCTGAGTATTATCGACTTTCCTATTAAACGTTTAATTCTTATGTTCTCTCTTGAATTTGGATTATGTTATTATGGAGGCTCTTGTTATGATTGATATAATGAACAATGTTTTATTTCACTGTGACTTTGTATTGATTTTGATTAGCAAGAGAGTTTCATCCCTCAGATTCCAAGCCTATAGTACTATGAGGGATTTATGTTATGATTGAAAGCTTAGTTTAGTTTTTGTAATTGAAAAAAGTATTTAAATTGAGTCAAAATTAGGAGCATTGGCCTTACCACATGAAAATACAATAAGGGCATGAGTATTGTTTATGTACTTAGTAATTTCATTCCTATGTAGGGAATTGAATGTTCCAACAATCACATTTCTGTAGAAATTCATTAAATATACACTTTATAACACTCAAGAAATTTCACCTCATTTACTTGAGGTTTGCTAGATCTATTTCATAGAAATTTCAACATTATAGCTTATTTTCAAATATAAATTGCAGTAGCAATATACTTCTTCTATCCAAGAAAATCACTCGGAAAGCTGAGGAAATAGCCACCGAAAATATTTAGCTAAAGGAGAGAAGATTCATAGCCCTTATGGCGCAATCCCCTTCATCAACCAAATCTGAGAATTACTTTAGTTAAAGTAGATTTATTTCAGCAATAAATATGATTTTTTAGTTTCTTCATAGCATGTTAAATCACATAGCATATCATCCAATATGTCATGATAAATCAACATATAGAAAAAAACAAGAAACCACCCATAAACATTGAAAACACAATTTTGATTTTTAGATCTGCAATGGACAACTTTGGACAATAATGAAATAGTGGAGATTACAACATATCCAAAGAGAATGCAATATTTTATCTCATTCCAAGATGGTACATGTCCTTTCAACTCATGTAAGAAAGGACATTCTAGCTGCTACCAAACCCTAGATAAGGCATCCACTATCAACAATAGACCCTGACCAACAATACCATAACCTATCAAGGTTCTTACAAATTCATTCTAGCCATAGAAAAGGCTACACAACAAAATAGAATCACACTAAAAGGTCCACCCTTCAATCTGTACACAAGTGTTCAAGGAGATTAACAATCTCCACTAGCATCAAGTGCTCCAAGTCTTCCCTAGGTTTTCAAGCTCCAAACCCAAGGTCTTATTCATAGAAATGCACAACCCTTTCACTCCAATTTTTTACCTAAGCCTTTCAATTCTTTTACCACACAAGTAGAAAGACTACAAGACAAGCACAACAAGATGTGAATGATCTAGAGATTAAATTGTTAATACAAAGACACTTACCTCTCTTTATACGATAAAGGTAATAGAGATGAATAATAGAAAGTGGACTAATTCCATGAGTAAGCTAATATGATCCACTAGAGTAGATCCACATGAGGGGGACTCCTCTCCAAGTTGTCCACATACATGGTGTTGCAAGGTGGTTGTGCTCCAACATCGAAGTGGTATACTCTATAATCTAAGGCTCCACATATCAATCTCTCCTCATCACAAATCTTCCACTCCAGAAGAGAATCTCCTAAGCTCCACATATGTGCATTGGGTTCACATCAACCTCCAAGTGATGCAGCCTTGAACCAAGGCAACCTCAAGCCAAGTGATCAACCTCATATATTGTGCCATGTGGTCTTGATGCTCCTAGGGCTAAGAGGCCTTCCTCTTAGTGTCTAGCGCTTCTCCACAAGGTAGCTCCACATCATATGCCAAGGCACCTCCACATCATATTCTAGAGCACCATCCTTCCGAACATATGTTCCATGTAGAAGATGTTAATGCCACATAAAATAACTCACCCATAATAAGTGCACTACTAGTGCAACTATACTCAATTATCATCACAACCATCTAAATTTTTATCAATATTCATACCCTCTCACTAGAAATTAATGCAGTTAGCATCAACGCCTTCCAATGACCAACCATTTTCACACAAATGATTTGATCTCTCACCAACAATCTAGTAGTAATTGATTATGATTCCCAAAAAGAATTCAAACCTTTCTATAGTAAATTCATGTAGCTAGTGTCTATCGGAATCACAATTATATAACTAATTACCAGAGTTATACACATACAAATTTATGTGTATATTTTCATACTCAAATTTCCTTCATCACACATAAAGTGATCTAGCATGTAAATTATTAGCATTCATCTGATCATATCTTATTCCATTTCCATAGATTGTTAGAGGCTTTGGATTGAGGGGCACAATCAAAGTTTCAATACATCAATGTCCACATGCTAGGGCTTTGAAGGGATGTGAAAGATAAAGTAATTGCTAACGTTCAACTGGAAGAGCATAACAACTAGAAATGTGTAAACTTCCTTACTTGTCCTTGATGTGTCTAGATAATTGAATCCTATAAATTATTTTGTCTCAAACATTGGACTCCATATGTAGATATTACTTGGAAAAGAACAAAATTCTTCCAACGGACCCTGAACTTGGTCAACTGTAAATGGGACAAGTAATTTATTTGTTTCTTACACCTTAGAAGTTTGATTTTGAAACTACATGATTGTAGTTTTCAATCGACTTCTTCTAGTTAGAGATAAAGTTATTTTTCCATATGCCAATCATAAAGATGATAAATTCATTCTTTCATATGACACATATATTTGCACCATACCAAAACTGACCTCGGTTATAGTGACAAATTTTCTCCCAGCAATAGTGTATGTTTGCCTATTCAATTTTCTAAGTTACCAAATTTCACATAGGGGTTCAGATACATATCCATCAAGTTTTTGAAAAACAAAGTTCTGGATTTCTCATGAATAAGGCTCTAGAGGCTAAGATCTTTTGGAGATTCTACAAATATAAGCATAAGCTTTAGAGAAAAATTCTAAGAAGCATGCAGACAATATGACAATATGACACCAGAGATATTTTATTGCTAACTAATTCACGTCTGGTCTGTTATTTGGAATTTCTTGGAATCTTGTGTTGAAATTGTCAAACCATAGAATTCTAACTCTTGGAAGACTCTAAATTATTCTAGGAATGTTTAGTGTGGGTCACAATCTCCTATATATGTCCCTTCATGTGGATCATGTTTTTAACATACCCTGAACAAATTTAAAGGAAACAAAGTATATATATCTATTGTTAATTGCTATCAGAGAAGAACAAGAGAAATCAACATCAGATAAGATCAAGAGAAGGAGAAGAAAATAAATCAAACAAGCCATAATGTATAATGTATTAAGCCAAAAATAAATGGCTTTATATGGAATTATTGATGAAACCCAAATGCATTAAATAATTGTACATGGATTTGCCAAATCTCGAGAAAGTGTTGGGGAAAGGTCAAACTTTAGGAGAAAGTAGCTAGATCTATTAAATAGGGAGAAAACACCCACCTCTTTTATTAAGGTCCTACTCCCATCCTCCCTAGAAGATTACTTCCTGCTATAGTTGTTTTAAATTAACACTAAGCATTCAAAGGAGTAATCATTTGACAATGAATTAGAATGTTGAGGCCCTTGGGGTACAATTCAAATAATTTTTGTTGTTTCTAATCCTTGAGAAGATTCCATAGTTTTCAAATAATTTTTGTTACTACCTATCATTGATCAAATTCCAGAGTTTAGATTAAGCAGGGTTATGTTTCCAAGTATTAAAAGTAATTCCTAAGTTCATTGTTGTATCCTTAGGGGAGTGATTAAGAATTCTGCGGTGTTAGAGAATAAAATTCAAACATTGTAACATAGATTGACAGTTTTTAATCTGTAAATATCCTTTCTTTGAAGCTATACATGTGGCATAACCACTTCATATTATTTTATTGTTAACTATATTTCTCTAGTTAGATACAAAGATAATAGTTGTTGATGTATATAAAAGAAGCTCCTCTCATTGTAAAATTTGTTAGAAGTTTTTGGAGAATACACTTTCAAAACATTTGTGTAGCTGGTATATTTAATTTGAGAATGGGGCTGGGAGAACCTGGGTTTTATAGCAAGTTGACATGTCTCATGTGCATGATGTGACTTTAGTTGCTTCTACCTCAAGCATTTTTTTTAGCTCTTTGATTTTTATTTAGACATTCTTATACCTAATAATTTTCCTTTTTATTTTGAACCATTGCTACAATACATATGATAACTCAAGCATGGAAGCAGAGGTGATGATAATGCATGAAAATGTTGATGAAGTGATGGGGTGTGCAAAATGAGTAGGGAAAATGATGTAAGACACCTACCTTGGTTTCTAGTAGTTCAACTTGATTCATAAAGTGATACATTATCTAGAGGTAAATTATGAACAAACCATGGTACAACATGGTAAAAGACAAGAATTTAAAGTGTTATGAGCTAGTATAGAATATACCAATGATTACCATATATCACAACCCACATCCAAAAAGCAACATCATCATGTGTGAGAGGACGAACATAGAGTGCATCACAGTTTGGTATAATCTCTCTCTCCCAAACACCTGACATCACAAGGGTCAGCTAAGTATGTTAAAAACATCTCTGGCAAATGTCCATGGAAATTCCATAGATCTCATTTATGGAACTGCTGGTTCTGATACAAAACACAAGTGAATTGATTCTCTAGCTACCCCAGCAAGTCAAAGGATAACAGGAACAAATCAATAAAGAAAAAAAAGATGACTTGGAGAACTTGGGAGTCAGACATGGACAACAATATTAGCAGGATGATAAACATCATTGATGATATTTCAAGATTTGCCAATTATATTCAACAATGCAACCAATCATTGAATTTGGTTATTGCTGAAATGGCAATTTCTTTGAAAGTTACATTTCGTTCCTCAAGAATCCAAATAGGGAGACTTCTAAGTCCACCAAACAACATGTTAGCAAAACAGGACTATTGCCAAGATGTAATATCAAGGTCACTCCTTTTGTCATTCTAATCTCGTCAAAGACACTAACTTTCGAGGGCTCTCCAAATTGTTCAGAATAAACAATTTATTCTAGTATAATCAACAATGTATTTGGTTTAGCTCGTAATGCTAAATGTATCATTGAGCTGGATTTGAAACTCCCCAGCTTGCATGCTGGGCCAGTAAATGTATTCATGTAACTTTGCGACTTCCATGATTACCATGGACAATCTTTTAAAGACCAAGGGGAGAAAACGAGTGCTAGGAAACTTCTCCAAGGTTTAACATATGTTGATTGCAGGATTGATGAATTTCTTGTTGTAGTTACCCTAGAGGAGATTCAAAGCACACCCGTAGCAAGCACCATGTGATTAGATATTTTTGGGTCTATATTTATTCCTTTGCCACGACAAGGAATAGACATTTTGTCCCTCATAAGTCGACCACCTCAGAAGTTGCTTGATACAGTTAGGGCATGTCATCTCAGTGATAAGTCTGAGGCGAATTAAATAAAAGAATTGTATTTGAGCCTGGTAGCAATTTAACAAGGTATCTGACTCGATGTCTTGCAGAGTGAATGTGAAGGCTGTTGACTAGAGTTGAATTATTTGACAGTTATGATAACAATTTCATTGGTTTGATTAAAACATGTTGAGTGAAAATGCTTGCTCCTTGTCTTAAGAATGAAGCTTATCTTTACGTTTTGAACAATGCAAGGTGGGTAGAGGGAATTCATATCTCTAGTTTTGCAGACCACTTGGGCTTTTGATTGAGGGAAGTATGGAAGTCGTTTGCTATATAAATTAAAGTCTGCTCCTCATTTTTGCATACAGCCTTGAAAACTAGATCAGAACATACCCTGTTCACTTCATCTCTGAAAACAATCTCTATAACCTCTTTGGTCATGTATGTCACCTCTCACCCAAAAAGAAGGCATCCACCTGTTTGTTGACCTCAATCCAACTACATCCAGGAGGTTTTTTAACTCCTCTGACTTTCATTATTTTTCTAACCTTTTCAATGTCATGCCATCTACTAGCCATAGCATATATGTTTGAGAGAAGCACATAAGGTGCAACATCTCTCACATCCAACTCAAAAAGGTGTTTTGCCACAGATTCTCCTAACTCTATATTGTTATGTATTCTGCAGGCTCCAAGCAAACACATCCAAACAGATGCATCGGGTTTGATTGGCATTTTATTGATAAAGCCTTCTGCTTCATCTAGTTGCCCAACACGGCTAATCAGGTCAAACATGCAGCAGTAGTGCTCCATCACAGGTATGATGTGATAATAGTCCCTCATGCAATTGAAGTATTGAAGGCCCTCATAGACTAGGCCCTCATAAACACTGGCATATGTTTTGTAGTTTGGCTTCATACCCACAAGCCACATTTTCTTGAAAAGCTCCATGGCCTCCTCTGCCTGTCCATTCTGCGCATACCCTGCAATCAACGCTGTCCAGGATACGACGTCTTGTTCACACATTTTGTCAAACAGATAGCGTGCATCCTCTATGCTGCCACATTTTGCATACATATCTATCAGGGCATTCGCCACAAATACATCACTCTGCAATCCGCTTCTTTTGATCTCTTCATGAATGTCCAGTGCTTCTCTAATGTCTGCAGAGTCAGCGCAAGCAGGGAGTACGCTGGCGAATGTGAACTTATTGGGTTGGACGCCTTCTCGCCGCATGAGGAAGAACAACCCTAAAGCCTAGTGGGCTACCCTATGCCTAGCATAACCCGCGATCATCACAGTCCATGAACATACATCACGTTCGGGTATTTGATCAAAAACTCTGTGAGCGTCCGCCAGGCTCCCACATCTGACATAGACGTTGAGGAGAGTGTTGTGTAAATGTGTGGCAACTGTAAATCCTCTCCGAGTGATTTGTGCATGGAGTAATTTGCTTTCTGCCAAATCGTTTTTCCGAATGCAAGCCTACAAGAGAGAGACATAAGTAAAAGAGTTTGCGTGGTTGACCATGGCAGGAGAGTTCACTGGATTCATGGGATTGGCTTCTGTGTGATGTGAAGTTGAATGGCAGGGAGTAGTCTACCCAGGTGGAGGAATTGGTGAGGGAGCAGGCTGCGGGTTATTTCCGAATTCAAATTCCATGGTGAATTAACTTCCCGGAATGTCTGTCAGGAATCTGTCAGTCAAGGGTGGCGGAGCTGGGCGGAGGCTGCGGAGGGTGGCAGAGGAACTGCCGATGGCCGGAGCCGGAGGTTTTTCCGGGTGGTGACGGAAACCAGGCAATTCCTCCCCCTAGGTAGACTACTCCTTTTATTTATATCACATTGTCGAGCACACTTAAGAGGATGTAATAAGTGCATGCTAGTAGATCATTTTCTTTATATCACATTATTTATTATAGGTAGAAATTTTTGTTTAAATTTTGTTTATTTTATTTTTATATTTATAAGTGATGATTTAGATTGATTTTCAAGAGAATATATTTAGTATATGTTTAGTCTTAATGCTTATTAACGGTTGGAATTTGTTAGATTATATTGATTTTTAATAAATCTTAAAAAATAGATTGGCGCCATGTGGCTCCCTTCCCACTAATTTTTTAGGGATTTGAGATTATTTCAATTCTAATAAATTCATATTCTAATTAGATGGGGAACTTAATATATAAGCAAATTTTATCTAGCAAAATGAACCATTTTACAATGAGATGTGTAATTCATTTTTTTTTTCTCAAATTAAATTAGATTTGTTCCACATGGCTCCAACCCCACCAATCACCAATTTCCTAGGGATTTGAGATTATTCCAACTCTAATAAGTTCATATTCTAATTAGATGAGAAAATTAATATATAAGCAAATTTTCTTTAGCAAAATGGTCTATTCTACAATAAGACCTAAATTTTAATTAATTAATTATTTTTTTTTTTTTTTTTTTCCAAGTTAAAGTTGACCCATAACCTTTTTATACATGGTTAATTAGGTAAATGTGTACATTGGTAAGACATTCTTCGTGTTGCAATGGTTTTTTTAATATATTTATAAATCTTTCGATGATATCATCCACATTAATATTTTTAATATAGTTGTACTAGTTATATTTATATGAGTAATATACATGTTTTGTTTTCGAAGGCCATTTATTTCCCAACAACAAAACTGTAAGCCATTACATCAAAAGTCATCATGTCACTTGTAAAAATTGAATCCAAAAAAAATCTAAATCCTATTCATTCTTTCCAACCACCCTAAATAAACCCAATCAACACTAAAACTCATTTCTTACTTAACACCAAATAAATTTAAAAAATCGATAAGATTAAAAAAAATGTAAACACTCCTATTACTAAGTGCCCATTAAAAAAACATAATATATTCATTGGAAAATAACTCATTTTGTTCTCGTATTATTTACACCCCAATAAAATTTGTAGCCAATCATCCCAATGCGATTTTACAACGCTAATCTTAACTGATCTGATTTGCTAGTGGGGTTCCTTTAACACAAATCAGCATGCTTAAAAATTGGTAATTATCACCTCGTTGGGATCCACTTCGGCGTTGCTAATCGAGTTCCGTCATGGTGCACCGCCAGCATGCATTGATTGCATTTTATTCATAAAACAGCTACGGATACATATTACGGTATAACTGGCTGGATTCGATGTCTTGACCTGGAGACTTCACTTTATGAATGAATTATATATCTGAAGGAAGATTTAGAGAATGGATTCAATGATTCAATTTAATTTCATTATATAAACTTGCATCGCTAGCGGTATCGGAATCCAATGTAGATGAATCTCGACCGGAGTTTAAAAAATAGAGGAGACAAAAACACAGGTCGAAATCTTTGTCCTTTTCCCTGAGAAAAAGCATAGGATTGGATGGACCGGATGAATTTGGAGACAATCGACGGCCCGGCTATCATTTTTTTTGCGCCGCATAAAAGCTAAGCACCTTTAGCTCCTTGTCCGTTCTGCCTGTTGGCTTTTTTATTTTTTAGTTGCAGAATAAAGAGTTCACGTTCTTAACGGAGGGTTCAAAAACCTGTTGGATGTAGCCGTTGAGTGGAAGTTGGCTTCACCCTCCGCTGCTCTCCGCTTCGCCGTCTATTTAAACCTCAGCACATATATTCCATTTTCGAATTCTGATTTTTGAGATGCAGATGGACATGGCCCCGTTGGGAACATCAATATAGCAGCTGTGCCATGTTCTCTTCATCTAACTTCATTGATTTATTTCTATGCGTTTGTGGCTTTCTTTGCAGGCCTACCAGCTGTTTCTTTTGCATATTCAACTGTTTCTCGTCATGTGCCTTAATGTTCGTCTCTGGTACTGTTTTCTTGTTTTTCCCCTTCCGTTGTGTTATTGTTGTTTTTAAATTTCCACCGGTGGTCTTGTTTTTGGGTTGGAATTTCTTTTTCTTGTCAATGCGTTTGCTGTTTTCTGGATGTGCTTTAAATTTCCCAATTTTTTAATGCGCTTATGTACGGGGCCATATTTGAATTAATTCTGGAGGAATTTGAGCGATTCCATTCAGCAGGACATATTCTCTCAGGTAAAGAAATTTCCATCTTTAAACATTATTTCTCCATCGATTTTTGTTTCCGGAAATTAGTTTCAAAAGTAAATGCCTTAAAGTTTGTGTACTAAAGAATTTTTTGGCTCGGAGCTGAAAGTTACGTACGATAAATAAAAAGACAGAAAGTGGGGTGGGGTTAGGTACTTTAAAGCGTTTCATATATTCTCCGAACTTGAACATAAGTAGGTTAATAACAGTTATAGTAGGATTTTTTTGGTAGGTAAATTTTCACGGAGATTTGAACGAGTGATCTATTACAAGGAGTATCACTGGGAATATCTTAACAGTGCACCCATTGACTGTCAATCTAAAATCCCGTGGGCTATAGCAAAATGTTTTAATAGAGATTGAAATTTTAAGATATTTTCCTTTTTTCATGTCCTATATTCTATTAACTAAAATCCGAAGGATTTGATTTTCAGTGCAGTTGAGACATTGCAGCAGCAGATGATAAAGAATATTGGTTTCAAATGAAAATCAGCTGAAAAGCCGAAAAATCCGTCAGGTGAATTGTATTTCATATGGATTGATGCAAACAACACATTTCTTTGAAATTTGTTTTTTAAGAACTTTTTTACCTCGAAGCTTCACGTTGAACAAAGCATAAATAAATTAAAGACAGAGAGAAGAGTGAGGTCCGGATACCTTTTAATGGTCCATATACCTTTTAAGTCTTTTTTATTTTCCCAAATTGTATATAAATGTCCTAATAGAAGAGTATTATTGGAGTAAATCATTTTAATAGAAATATTTTTTGAGATACTTTATTCTTTTCTTGGCTCGTATTTCTTCAACTAAAATATGACTAGCCTGGGTTTGGAAGCAGTTGAGGCATTGTAGTGCAGCAGAGGAGTAGACATTTAGACGCAGTTGAGATTCACCACTGTAGAGGAGGATTGTTTCCAAACGTTCAAAGTAAATCCAGTTGAGAAGCTGGTGAATCTGTAAGTAATATAGTTTTGTTTCACATTGATTGATTCATGGATAGAAGGATATTCCATTTAACATAAAAGTGTTAAGCTAAAAAAAAGTTATAAAAGAAAAAGGTATTCAACATTTTCATATTTTGTTCATCTCTTTCTCCGGGGATAATGTAGATTTGATATTTTTTAACCATAGATTTGAATAATAGAAACCAAATAAACTGTTCAATGTTGAAATTGAAACTGACAGTGCTAGAGTATCCATGTGGTTCTCTATGCTATGAATTGACATCAAACCATAATTGGTTTGGGTGAAGTGGAAAGGTAAAGAATAAAAATTGAAACCTAAAGGAGCGGAGGTTTAAAGGAGGGAACTCATGACCTTGTGACTTTGGATGGAACCAAAGGAGAATCTAACCTAAGGGCTTGAACGATTTTATTCTATGGGTCTTTTCCCTACGGTGTTTCATTTGCTGTGGTGAGTTCAATTGTTTTTTGGTTTAAATCATTAAAACTATTTTCATACTTTTGTGGTGTATTCCAAAGGGTTTTGACTACTTCAAAGATATTTCTATGATATTTTAATCTAGGTTACAAGGTTAGTTGAACATCAACCTTGAGGTTTGAGATTCAGTGAACCTAAATTTTTTTAAGGTTCGGGCAAAGCTTAAGGTTAGATTCGATGTCGATTTCTTGCTGTGTTATTTATTGCTTATTGATGTTGATTTCTTACTATATACTTATTAATGTTGAATTATTACTATTTTATGTTATATTAAGATTAATGTTGAATTATTACTATTTTATGTTATATTTGTTTTGAAATACACATAAACCTAGTGGTGAATCTCATCAGAGACTTTGAATTTGAACCAAATCTAATCGTAGCTGAACTCGAACCCAAATTTTGTTACTTAGTATCTAATACCATGGATATATACTGATTTCTCACGGGGAGTTCACATTATGTTGTCATCTTTTTATTTATTTTTAATATGCTTCTTTTGACTAATAGTGCTGACCAATCAACATGGAAGTTGAAGTTCATTGACACTAGTGCTAGGAGCTTTGTCCAGCGCCAAGTCTGGCCTACTTAAGTAGCCATGATGACCCATGTTATGCCAACATGTACGAGGTGGGGAGTTGGATCCTGGTGTGGAAAATACAACCAACCCCACTTTAAAAAGCATACAGGCCCTTATTGACGGGTCAGTTGATCATCAACATAACAAATGTAAAGTTTCATTTGATTCTAAGGTTGTTTTTTTGTTTTTTCACTTTTGCAAGCAGTTTATGAACTAAGGCATGTTGTGATTTTTTTCCCAAAGAATAGAGGCTGCCAAGAAACTCTGAGTACTTACCCTCATTCTGAGGATGATACCTAGCGGAAACTAGGTGTTGTAGACTTAGTGCGCTTGACCCTGTAGGGATATTATGAGGTCCTCAATATCAAATACATCACACTGCATGGATGATACCTAGCGGAAACTAGGTGGTGTAGACTTAGTGCGCTTGACCCTGTAGGGATATTGTGAGGTCCTCAGTATCAAATACATCACACTGCATGGATGATACCTAGCGGAAACTAGGTGGTGTAGACTTAGTGCGCTTGACCCTGTAGGGATATTGTGAGGTCCTCAATATCAAATACATCACACTGCATGGGGCCATCCGCCCTGGAGACTTGAACTTGAGATATCTTGCATGCAATTTACAACACTGAACCATTTGAGCTAACCCATAGAGCTGGGCATGTTGTAAATTTCCCTGCACATGATACACATATCTGCATTCAAGAATTTCCTACAGCAAAAAACTTAAAGTCTGGAAACACTAATCAAAACATTAGTTCTGCATTCACAAATATGGTGAATAGAAAACTCAGGAATGTAGACACTGAATGCCACTGGTTTAGATCAGCCCTGCAAACAATGGAGACTGGATCTAAGAAAAATGCAGCATGAATATAGCAAACAACGAAATGGGGATTTGGAACAACAAACACTATTTTCTTATTCACACATTAGAAAAATTACAGTATTGTCCAAAATGGACTACAATGGCGTCTCACAAGCCTTTTCTTTGCCTTTTCCCACTCACTGCTCATGCACTAATGAAATTCAACTCGTGTGCAATTCACAACTCTGAACCACTTGAGGTAACTCACAGGGCTAGGCATGTTGTAAATTTCTCTGCACATGATACACATATCTGCATTTAAAGAATTTCCTACAGTAAAAACTAAGTCTGGAAACACTAATCAAAACGTTAGTTCTGCATTCACAAATATGGTGAATGTAAAACTCAGGAATGCAGACACTGAATATCAATGGTCTAGATCAGCCCTGCAAACAATTGAGACTAGATCTAAGAAAAATGCAGAATGAATATAGCATACAACAAAACGGGATTTGGAACAACAAACACTATTTTGTCATTCACACGTTAGAAAAGTTACAACATTGTCCAAAATGGACGACAATGGCTTCTCACAGACCTTTTCTTTGTCTTTTTCTACTCAGTGATTATGCACCAATGAAACTCAACTTGTATGTCCTCCTTTACCTAGTCAAACTTAACAAGAGAGGGAAAAATAATTATAAAACTGTTAGAAATTTTGAGAGAGGCAATTAATGCAATTTCGAAATTTAAACCTCATTTACTTAAGGTTTTTTGGATCTAATCCCTATAAACTTTCAACTTTAGGACTGATCGGAAATATTGCCTGATCCGAAATATTAAATTACAACGGCAATATTTTACTTCCTCTCAACCCAATTTTACCTACGAGCCCAAGAGAATAAATACCATATGAGTGTACTTCAAAAGTTCAATACCACAATGTGACAGTCCTTAGGGCACACTTTCAAGGCATATAACAGATCTGAAATGTCCTATTACAGCAGATTATACAACAGAAAATCTGCTCCTTTATCTTATAGATATGCATTAAATAATTTAAATCACTTAACCAATTCAGCTAGATGTTTATGTTAAATCACCATAAACAATAAGGGCTAAAATCTACTCAATCAAGAAAATAATATAAACAGAAAATCAAACTTGAAAAGATTTTTGAATATTTGGTCTGTGCCTAGTATGTCGCGACCCAACCCCGACACGGGCTAGGGTTTGTCTGCAGACTTCTGGAGCTCCCTCCTCCGCGACCTAGACTAGCTCCATCTCCCACCCGGCGCCGTTCTCCCGAACACCGTTATTGAGCTCCTCCTGTTTCCTGTTTGCAGCCTTGAGCATATTCCCCGTGACTGCGTCGTGCCCTCACCATTCTCCATTTGCAGCAGTTGGTCTCCTACAATGACAATTATCTCTGATTACGGCGGCAGCTGGCGCGTAACACCCAGAGAAGTCATGGACTCGGAATTAGTAGATTATTCGGAAGACCCTCTCGAGGGTGCCTCCATATGGACTACCCCACACTCAAGCACGGAGGGGTTTTTTCCTTTCAGCAAAGATTTGATAGAGGCTATCGCTCCCCTACCCTCGATCTTGGGACCTTCGTGCTTGGTTATCACCCTATCCGCGGTTCCACCCTCCTGGGCGCCTTTTGCTACACCTCCTTTGTCGCCAACCTCCCTTCAATTTGTGGCCCGCTGCATTGGCACTGATCTCACCGCTTGCTCTTCTGGTTGCCCTCCCCTTCAGCGATCCACCGGATCCCATTACCCCTCAACTTCATCTCTCGGCGAGCCTCTGCTTTCCACACAAGGTCTCCCCCTCTCAGTTCCAATATCCTTTCCCCTTTCAGGCAGCTTCATGAATGTCCCTCCTTTTTCGGACGCCTTCCCCTCTGGCCCTAGTCTGAACCCCCAAACCCTAACCGTACAAACCCTCCTCGCAGTGGAACACAAGAGGACGCCACCAACACGGGACATAGACCGGGAAAAAGACAAAAGCGTGTGAAATCAAGGGCACAGGACGTCATCATCAGTTTGGAAGAAGACATACAGTGGGGCGAAGCCATGGACACTCCTGAATGAGTCCTAGTTGGAAGAGTTCGTGGTGGGAACTATACGGTGGCACGGTTAAAATAATGGGTGGCAGAAATATGGGGACAACACCTAGCCGAGCTACTCTTCGTTCAAACCTTTGTCCGTGGTTGGTTTGCACTACGATTTGCTCGGGCCGAGCATACAAATTGGGTACTGTCATCCTTTTGGCATATAGAACAGGCCCCTGTGCTGCTAAGGAGATGGAGCCCCCTTTTCGATCCAGAGAGGGAACAGTTAGGGGCTGGGCCTCTATGGGTTCGCCTCCCCGGCCTGCCACTACAATTCTGGTTTGAGGACATCTTCAGACGCATAGGGAACTCTCTAGGCACCTATCTGGAATATGACAAATCATACCTCTCCACTGGAATCATGGCTTTCGCGAGGATCTTAGTCCATTTAGACATCAGAGAAGGGTTACAAGAGCAAATTACTCTGCGTTGGAGGAACTTCACGCGAACGCAGATCCTTGATTACGAGGGGGTTCCATTTAGGTGCAGGCGCTGCCATAAAGTGGGTCACCTCTACAAGGACTGCCCCTTGATTGGGAAAGCGAGGAACAGGAACAAGGGGAAGACAATACCTACAAAGGATCCTCAGGCACCAGCAAGACACACCCCTTCACATGAAGCAATGGAACACTCAGCCCCTGAAGCAGCAGAGAATTCCCCGGCCTTGGAGACTCCGAAGAAGCACGGAAAAGCATATTTTCGGCCACCCTCTCCTCCACTGACTAGGTCAAGGGCGGTTGCAGAAGCCGCACTATCTTCGGGTATGTCCACTTCTGAACCCTACTCTATACAATTCTCTAATTTATCTGAATGCATGGATGTCTCTATGGGGTTTCATCAGAGCTCTGATTTTATGCCATCCCCCCCCCATTACCCTAGCTTGCCCTTTGCATCCCCCTCCCCCTATTTACTCCTGTACCCCCCCATCCTTCCCGGAGGCGAAACCATCTGCATCCTCCGACTCTGATCAAGGTTCTCTTCCCCACAGATACCAACTTCGTTCCCTTTCCCGATCACAGGCCCTTGACTCCATAGGCATTGGCCTGGTATCTTCCCCCATCCCTTCGAAGCCCCCTAGAGGTCGACCATCCTCCCTTTCCAAAGCCAAGCAACAGGCAGGGGAGGAGATTGTCGCAGGGCGACAACTTACTATAGACCGGGTTCTTAGAGCACAGAACACCCTGGGCTCGTCTCCCCCATGAAGCTGCTCTCATTTAATTGTTGAGGGATAGCTAGCCCTGAGAAAAAACTAGCTTTGCGAAGACTTCTTAAGACCGAACATATTGATGTTGTTTTCTTACAAGAAACCCTGGGCCTTGCTGAAGCCATATCTCACCTCCTCGAATCCATGCTTCCCAGATGGTCCTTCCAAGCCCTTGATGTAAATGGTCGTTCGGGGGGCATAGCCTTGGGTTACAATCCCCGCTCTATCAAGTTGTGTAACATTTGGGGAGGCATTGGATACATAGGGG
Organism: Pinus tabuliformis; assembly: GCA_031772625.1. Lineage (NCBI taxonomy): Eukaryota > Viridiplantae > Streptophyta > Pinopsida > Pinales > Pinaceae > Pinus > Pinus tabuliformis. The sequence goes on along the minus strand of CM062814.1, from coordinate 429,731,281 downwards.
CAGACATTTTCTCATCTGAACTGGGCACAAACATCAGACTGATTAATGTATATGGGCCTTGTCATCATCGTGAAGTATTTTGGGAACATCTTTTGACCTCTAACATCCTGCAACCTGACAACATCATCCTGGGTGGGGACCTTAACTTCTCTATGGGTTTCTCGGAATCTTGGGGACATCATGCCTAGGTCGATCCCCTATTCTGCTTTCTTTGAAAATATCCTGGAGAACCACAACTTTATTGATATCCCCTCTGCAAAGATTCTACCTACATGGAGGAACAGAAGGATTGGAGAGGACAGCCTCGCAAGAAGGCTTGATCGATTCCTCATCAAGGAACAATTACTGGGGTTAGGCCTCATCTTCAGACAGTGGGTTGGATCAGGTGGTATATCTGACCACTTGCCGATATTCCTTGACATAAGGGGAGGAATATGCAAACCTAGAGCCCCCTTCAAATTCAATACCACCTGGTTGAAGGATGTCGCCTATACTCGATTGGTCACTGACTTCTGGAAGTCCCACCCCCCTGCTGCTGGTGGGAACATTACAAAAGGTTTTGTCAGCAACTTAAAAGAGCTGAAAAGGCTATCAAAAATCTGGGCTCATAGTAAGAGAGAACAGGAAGTACAAACCCTAAGAGATATTGAATAAGAAATTGTTGCTTTGGAGGACGAGCAAGGAGGGGTTTTTATATCAAGAGATCAAAAGGATAAGCTCACCGAGTTAATATCGAAGAGAGGAAAAATACTAAAAGATCGGGAAGAAACCTGAAGATTGAGAAGTAGAGCAATATGGTTGATGGAGGGAGATGACAACACAAAATTTTTCCACAATTTTGCAAATGGCCGAAAGGCAATCAATACCATATGGCAACTGACAAATGAGCAGGGGAATGATGTGCATACCTTCCAGCAACTGGCCTCACTGGCCACATCACACTTCAAACAAATCTATCAGGCACCTCCTAATGCCACTCTTGTTGAAGTCATTAGAGTAGCACAACTCTTCCCTTGGTTTGTAGATTAGGAGAATGTTATGGAGCTGAACAAGGAAGTCACTTTAGGGGAGTTGGAGGCTACTCTAAAATGGGTTAAGTGCGACAAGAGTCCTGGACCAGATGGCTCGTCGGTGGAGTTTTATACAACCTTTTTTGAAATCCTTGGAGATGATCTACTTAAGGTCATTGAAGAATGCAGGACCACTGGTCGTATGCATGGGGCCATCAATTCCACTTTCATCGCCCTCATTCCCAAATCAGACAACCCAACCTCCTTTGATGACTTCCGCCCCATCTCCCTATGCAATTGCATTTATAAAATCATTGCAAAAATCATAGCAAACCATCTCCGACCCATTCTCTCCACCCACATCTCCTCAGAACAATTTGCTTTCCTCCAGGATCATCAGATTCATGAAGCGGTTGGTACTGCTCAGGAAGTGATGCATTCTATCCAGACGAAGAAGATTAAAGGTATGATCATTAAGGCAGACCTCTCAAAGGCTTTTGATTGGGTAAGTTGGATATATCTCCGAATGCTCCTAACTCATTTAGGATTCCCATATGAGTTTATAAAATGGATCATGTGTTGCATCACAAACATATCCTTTAGTGTCTTGGTCAATGGAGCGGCAACACCTTTCTTTCACTCTGAAAGAGGCCTCAGGCAAGGGTGCCCCCTGTCCCCCTTGCTTTTTTTGCTGGTTATGGAGGGACTTAGTAGACTTATAAAAGATATGCACCACAGAGGAAGACTCATGGGAATCAGGATCACTGACAGATGCATAATAACTCATTTACTCTTTGTGGATGATGTGTTGATCTTCCTCAATGGTGGAATTGGGGATTTGACTACCCTACAGAACACCATCTCCCTTTTTCAAACTGCAACAGGCATGGTCATCAACAACTCTAAATCCACCATCACAGCTTCTGATTGCACCCCACATGAGATCCAGTTTGCTCTTCACCGGTTCCCCTTCACCCTTTTACAATTGGAGGATGGACTCAGATATCTGGGTTACAGGTTGAAACCCCATGGCTACAAGATAGCTGACTGGACATGGTTAATTTCAAAGTTAGAAAGAAGACTCAATATCTGGTACCATAAGTATCTCTCCAGGGCTGGAAGACTAGTTCTCATCAAAGTTGTTCTTGAAGCCACTCTGGTGTACTGGATGTCCCTAGCTTGGATACCTAGAATACAAAATCTTTGCTGTAGGTTCCTTTGGAAAGGAAAACAAATAGGGAGAATTTTTGCATGGGCAAAATGGGATCTTCTTACCCTTCCAAAGAAATGGGGAGGGTGGGGCATAACAAAACTGGAAGACTTCTCTTCTGCTTTGGTAGCCAAGCTAGGATGGCAACTGATCACAACAAATAGCCTTTGGACTATGGTGGCTTCCTCCAAGTACATAGCTCCCCTAAACCTAATGAATTGGCTCAGACAGACAAGCTGGAATAAAATAGGGATCTCAGTCATCTGGAAAGCAGTGCTAAATTCTTTGCCACTCATTCGAGATGGACTCACTTGGAGAATACAAGCTGGCACATCTGTTCGCATCCGGCTGGACCCATGGATTGGGTGTGGTAACGCTGACAAGCTCCCTGAAGAACTTAAGCTCCTCCTTGCCAACTTTGGCATTACTCACATCAATCACATTGCTAACATCGAACGATCCACCTTCCTCCACCAGGTCTGGAATTCTACCCGTAGTCTGCACATTCTTCAACAGTGGCATCAACAATGGGTAGACTACACAGTTGCCTTAATAGAATCTCATATCAGAATAGTAGAAGGGGAGGATGAGATTATTTGGGCACATGCAAAAAACAGGCAATACTCTCCCAAAGAGGGATACCTCTGTTTAGCAAGCATTCATAGACCTCAACCTATAGAATTATGGTGGAAAGGCATGTGGAAACTCAAAGCACCCCCTAGAACTAGACTACTCATGTGGTTAATTTTGAAAAACAAGACTCCCACTGGAGACAATCTGATCAAGAGAGGACAACATGGACCTTTTTGGTGCAGCTTATGTAAAGACAGTTCAGAATCTACGGATCACCTCTTCCTCACCTGCCCTATCACTATAGACCTCTGGATATCTGTCCTCTCGAACATCCCTACTCAGTGCACATGGCGGGGACTGACTTGTAACCATCTCATTTTTCAGGATATTGCTCCTCATTGGCCCACCATCTCTGCCTGACTTCTGGCAGACTTTAGCAACATTCTTGAAGATGATGATAATCCTCCTCCCAGACATATTGTCTTGGAAAACATTGACCACACCCAACCATGGGCTTTTTTTGATGGATCTGCACAAGAAGCAGGGTGTGGGGGCGGTTCCATCCTATATCTGTTATACTCCCATCACTTCCAAATCCAAATGGGGCTTGGAGGGGGCACAAACAATTATGCAGAGCTCATTACTGCCAAACATCTCATTCAGTTTGCATTAGAAAAACATTGCAGGAATCTACAACTTTTTGGGGACTCAAAAATAGTTTGCAATTGGATTAATAAAACATCAAACTATCATGCTTACACTCTGAGGCCTATCCTGGATGAGGCCCATAGACTCATCTCTTTATTTGACAACTTTGCTTGTTGTCATATATACAGGGAACGCAACACACTTGCCGATATGCTATCCAAGGAGGCAACGGTCAGGCCACGTGACACATGGTTGATACAGGAGCAGAGGGATGAAGCACACTACCAGTATTACCATCGCCCTTTCATGGACCATACAGTATAGGCTCAGTAGGAGCCTGTGTTGTTTTTGTTATATGTTAATATTATCATGCTTATATATTACCAGTTGTATTTACAGACATACATACTCTCTGAGTAGAGTATTTTTTTGATAAAATTATATGAACTCTACAGAAGGCAAAGCCTCCCTGCGTGGAGAGATTATATTATTTTTGTATTTCCTCTACTTGACAAGCACATAGCCTCATATACTGCATATGCGAACAACATATACAACATGTAATTTTCCTTAATATAATGAAAATTACGATTTTTGCAAGGGGAAAAAAATATAAACGGAAAATCAAATCTGCAAGTACACTACTTTGAACAGTGGAAAATTCAAAATTCCATATATATATATATATATGTGAAGTACAAGTACATAGGGTAACTTAATCATAAAGCTGGTACAACTATAGATTCTTATATCCTAGCCAAGAAAACAATTAGAAAATCTTTGCAACCATCTCCTCCTATCTAGGAATCGCTTCCAACCAAAGCTGATCAATCCATCAAGGATCCTCTACATGCTAGCATTAGCATCGACATGTCCTTCTTGGTACATACAACAAGCTTGTGTCACACAAGCTCTCCATACTAGCATTGTTGTGTCTTTGAGCATTTACTAGCACTAGTAGATAGCAAGACAACTCTAGCACTAGCCTTCAAATCTACATATCCATCCCAGGGTTTAAGTCCTCAAATCCCAGGTCTTCAATTCTTGGACCAACACAAGCACTAAGATCTCCATGGAACATTAAGGTTACAATAACCAAGCCTTTTTCCAATCTAGGCTTCCTACTAAGCTAGGCATCCTACTTATCATCCTAGTCTCTCCATGATCTTGCCCAAGCCTCATGTTTCACGAGAACAAGGCTCCAAAATTACGCAATGTATTAGATACACTCTCCATGCCTTCTACTGGGATAGAAACCCTAGTGCTACAACAAGAACCATGATAATCATCATCATCCTTAATGTCATGCTCTTCGCTAGGGTTTAGATATGTGGCACAAACCATAGCATTACTTTATAATTTCTAGTTGAGATGACTATTGTTTTTGTAACCTCAATTGAAACAAATAAATTGGTAAATTTAATTAATGCACAAATTAATTTTGAAGCATAACATCAATCACACAATAACTAGAAAATAAAAAGCGAAAGCATAAAACACATACATATGAATTTCTCCTTCAAATATGGTTTTCATCTTTTTGATAGCTAACACAAAAACCTCCATAATCTGCAAAAAACCAGCAATTGCATTGTCGACAAACCATCGTGAACCAAGTTGTATGACCTGCTGAGGAAGTATGGTCTGATGGAAAATAGAAAACAACAAAATTCTTTCCTTTGGTATGGTTGTACGACTTGCACTGTTCAACTGTATGGATTGTATTGTATGGCTATATGGATCCATACAATTACACATTTATACGGATCTGCCTTGTACATACTCTACCTGTTGTATGGATTCACCTCTTTCTCGAATCCATGATCCCTCTCTCTTTCCTAGAGGATTAACATGCGCAACTATTTAGTTGTGTCTAAAGTCTCTATCTTGACTTGTCTTTATGCTTTTTGTTGAAAGCCTAATCTACCAAAACTCTAATATCTCTATGAAATCTATGATTGAGATTAAGTCCTAATCCTAATCATAAATGCATGAAATACACTTTATTAGACTCAACAACTAAATATAGGACTTTTAACTTTTTACTAAAATGGATTACAAAATAGAATTACTTTTCAAAATTACTTGAATTACTTTTAGTGTGTTCACAATGAACTTGCAATTTTTGCTAGAGTTATGTTTTTTAATACTCCTTTTTAACTAGGAAGGAATTTTGCACCAATCCAAGTCTATCTTTGAATGCTTGAAACATCCTTTTTGCCAAGGGTTTGGCCAGAATAACAACTATTTGTTGATCCATGGGAATGCACCGGAGCTTCATTGCTCTCTTCAGAATCTTGTCTAGTATAGAGTGATATTTGATCTCTATATGCTTGGAATTGTTATGAAACACTGTATTCTCATAGAACTTGATACAACTTTGATTATCACAGTAAATAATTGTGGGATCCAACTCCTGATCAGAAAATCCTCCAAGTAACTTGTGAAAATCAGATGGCATCACGAGTCACAACCACTAGTACTAGTAGCCATGTATTCTGCCTTTGCTGAGCTAAGGACTATGGGAGTTTGCTTCCTGGTACTGTTTTCTTGTTTTTTCCTTTCCGTTGTGTTATTGTTGTTTTTAAATTTCCACTGGTGGTCTGGTTTTTGGGTTGGAATTTCTGTTTCTTATCAACGCATTTATTGTTTTCTGGACATGCTTTAAAATTCCCAAACTTTTTAATGCACTTATGTACGTGGCCATACTTGAATGAACCGAGCATTCTGGAGGGATTTGAGTGATTCCATTGAGGAGAACATATCTCAGGTAAATAAATTTTCATTGTTAAACATTATTGCTCCATCGTTTTTCGTTTCAGGAAATTAGTTTAGAAAAGTAAATGCCTTGAATTTTTTTTTTCTAAAGACGGAGCTGAAAGTTACATACAATAAATGAAAAGATAGAAAGTAGGTTGGGGTTAGATACTTTTCAAGTGTTTCATATATTCTCTGAACTTGTACATAAGTAGGTTAATAACAGCTATAGAAGAATGTTTTTAATAGAGATGTAATTTTGAGATATTTCACCTTTTTCATGTCCTATATTCTTATAACTAAAATCTGAACGGTTTGATTTTCAGTGGAGTTGAGACATTGCAGCAGCAGATGATTGTGGTTTCAAATATACACCCCTGCCAATGAATATCGGTTTCAAATGAAAATCAGCTGAAAAGACGATAAATCTGTAAGGTGAATTGTATTGGTTGATGCATTTTTTTAGAAATTATTTACCTCGAAACTTCACGTTGAACAAAGCATAAATCAAAGACAGAAATGAGGGTGGAGTCCAGATACCTTTTAAGTCCTTCATATTTTCCCAAATTGTATATAAATAGCCTAATAGCAATCATAGCAGAGTATTATTGGAGTAGAATCGTTTTAATAGATATGTTTTTTGAGATAATTTATTCTTTTCGTGGCTCATATTCTTCAACTAAAATATGATTAGCTTGGTTTTGGAAGCAGTTGAGGCATTGTAGTGCAGCAGAGGAGTAGAAATTTAAAAGCAGTTGAGATTCACCACTATAAAGGAGGATTGGTTTCAAACGTTCAAACTAAATCCAGTTGAGAAGCTGGTGAATCTGTAAGTAATGTAGTTTTGTTTCACATTTGATTGATTCATGGTTTTCATACACAAATTTAAAAATGTACTAGTTAATACATGGTTAGAAGGATATTTCATTCAACATAAAAATGCTATAAATTAAAAAAAATGTTTATAAAAGAAATCTGAAAATGGTATTCAAGATTTTCATATTTTGTTCATCTCTCTCCAAGGATAATGTAGATTTGATATTTTTTTAAACCATAGATTTGAATAATAGAAACCAAATAAACTGTTCTGTTTTGAAATTGAAATTGGCAGTGCTAGAGTATCCATGTGGTTTTCTGTGCTATGAATTGACATCAAGCCGTAATTGGTTTGGCTGAAGTGGAAAGATAGAGAATAAAAATTGAAACCTAAAGGGGCAGAGGTTTAAAGGGAGAGGGAACTCATGACCTTGTGACTTTGGATGGAACCAAAGGAGAGTCTAACCTAAGGCCTTGAACAATTCTATTCTATGTGTCTTTTCCCCTAACGTGTTTCATTCGTTATTTGTTAAAATTGGCAACTGGGGCCAAACTCCATGTGGGTCATCTTATTAACGGAGGCTGATATTTTTCTTGGATCCCTCTCATCGAGAGGTGTAAGATTGATCTAAAGATCATCCGATTCCGATAAGTATTCATGGAGATATGAATTTATTTGTGTTATGGGACAATTCGTCAAGATCAGCCAACAACCAAATAGGTGGCCTTCAAGTTATTTCAACACACTTGGGATCTCTTCCTCTCTACTTGTCTTTGGGTTTTAGTAGGAGGAGAGATCCTAAGCGATAATGTTGCCCTAATCCAAAGGGCAGAAGCCGGAACTGCTGGGAATAGCCGGAACTGCCGGGAATAGTCGGAACTGCCGGGAAAGCTGATGCAGAGGGTAGAAGTCGTAACTGCGGGGAATTGCCGGAACAGTCGGGAATGCTGACGCAAAGGGCAGAAGCCAGAACTGCCGGAACAGCCGGGAAAGATGACGCAGAGGGCAGAAGCCGGAACAGCCGGGAAAGCTAACACAGAGCGTAGAAGTCGAAACTGTCGGAACAACCGAGAAAGTTGACGCAGAGGGCAGAAGTTGGAACTGTCGGGAACTGCCGGAATTACCGGAACTGTTGGGAATTGCCGGAACTGCCGGAAATAGCTGGGAACTGCTTGGAACAGCCGGAACTGCTGGGAACAACCAGAGCATCTGTCTCCGAAGGAGAGCAACATGCAAGGGACAACTAACTAACATTGGGACAGTTGTATGGTACTTAGTAGCAAATACACCAAGCATGCAATGTTACAGCTAGCATGCAAGGGACAGCTAGCATGCAACAACAACCATGCTAAGGACAACAAGAAAACAAGGGACAACAAGCAAGCAAGGTGCAACCAACACATAGGTCAGTATGGCAACATGGTGCAGCAGTGGCACATAATGCAGTACAGTGATGGGTACAATCATGATTAATGAAGCGTGATGAGACGCAGCACAATGATGATGGGTGCAGCATGGTGCAGGGCGGTGAGGTCCAGCATGATGATGAAATGTAGCACAACGATAGGTGAAGGAGTCACCTTGGAGAATCAGTTGAAGCAACATGTCTTCAACTGATCTCATGTATCATCTTCTTAGAGATGATCTATGCTCTTATCTAGATAAGTCAAAGTGTTGACTTCTATTGTAAACGTACTATCTCTCTTTCTCTCTGCTGAACTATTGAAGAACATATAAGAAGAATTGATCAAGGGTTTCCCTACATTGGGGTTTGTCCCTGGCTAGCGCCACATCTTGTGTCCTCTTGTCTTGGCTTGTTTTCTGCGATTTATGTTTATGTTCTATCTGTAGTTTACTTTAACGTTGATGTGATTGCTAATCTGGAAAAGGTATTGAGCTAATTGTGAAAATTGAAATAAATTGCTCTAAGCATAGAACATACCTAAAATTAACATGGGATCAGAGCTAAGGTGAAGGCAATGCCCAAGCAAGAGTGAAAGAGCAATCACCGAAGACAGTTGGGAAAGGAAAAAAAGGATCAATGGATTCCTTAGCCCTCTTCAAATTCACCAAGGGTGAAGTCGAAGCAGAGAATATTATCAGAATGGCGCAACAGAAGTTTCTGATGGCCTACCTAAAGATCACTTCAATGGGAAGTCCGGATCTAAGGGTGGAAGGAAAGGCAGATGCCTTGGTTGTAATAAGTTTGGTCATTATGCGAAGGAGTGTCTGAGGTATGGACACATCACTTGATGATGATAACAATCATTCCAGGGACATCTTCAATGATCAGAGGAATGACAGGTAATGTAGGTCATCGTGAAAACAATTGACTCTTCAGAGAAAGCAAGGAACCCCAGGTATGAAGAATCAAATGTTGTTTTTGATAAGATAAAGAAGCGTTATCTTGTATTGGCCCTCTCCTTCAGATTCTTTGGGAATCTAGCTTATTGATCGTAGTGCTTCAAGGCACCTCATCAGATAGAAGGGTGCTCTCTCGAATTTGGTATAGACAGAAACAACCGTGGGATTATACTTGGAGTCGGTTCCACCTATCCCGGAAAGGGTGTAGGGAATGTTACCCCTCAATTGAATGAGTGTAAATCCTTTCATTTACAAGAATCTCTTTTATGTACCTAATCGTAAGAAGAACCTGGTGTCCATCTCGGAAATGGAAGTCAAAGGTTTCAGGGTGGCATTCATCGATGGAAAGGTACGTGTTAAAAAATAGAATTTTCATAGATGATTTTTTCACGGGTTTAGGGTTGGCAATTTGTATCAAGTTTCAGGATGGTCCATTGGGGATCATGTCAATTGACATATTGCATCTATAACACCGGAGGTCTACCTATGGGGCCCTACCCGATGTGAGTCAGCTGGTGATAGGGATGCCTGAATTCAAGAAGAGCATGAAGGTACATGTATGAGATGTACCGATGGAAAATCCTATAAGGGGACCATTCCCCTCATGCAACAGGTCCACAGGTTTGGAACAATCCAAGGAGTTTGAGATTCATGATCAGGAATCTCATGTATACAGGTGGAAGAAAGCCCTCTATGGCTTGAAACAAAACACCCCGGGCGTAGTATGAGAGGATTGATAGCTGTCTGATGAAGCTGAGATTCACTAGGAGTGAAACCGATCCAAACCATTACTCGAAGTTTGTGGATGATAGACCTCTCATACCAACACCTTATGAGGACGACCTATTTCTGATAGGTGTAGGCCGTCTCATTTGCAGAAGTAAGAGGGAGTTGGATTCTGGATGTGGAGTGATAAACTGCAAGCCTGTGACTACCTCGAGGATCTTAACTTTCAGAAGTTATATGGTAGTGATGTCGGACCAGATTTGGGAAATGCGTTTGAGTTTCATAAACTCATTCGCATTGATGTTCTTGGTGAACTTCCGTCCGGACATATGTTTTGCAGTTAGCATGGTGAGCTCATATTTGGTTGAGTCTCACTGGATTGGTGCCAAGAATCTTCTGAGATATCTTCGGGGCACAATCTCTCATGGATTGAAATTTGAGATACACTGTCGGAGATATGAAACTGCATGATTATTCGAATGCTGACTGGGTAGGCTGTGTGGAGGATCACTAGAGCACTTCTCAGTGCTGGTTCTCTTTGGACTCTGCTTCGATATCATGGATGAGCAGGAAGCAGAAGACGGTTGCTATAAGCACCGTCGAGACCGAATACATAATTACAAGTATGATCTTGTGTGAAGCTGCATGGTTGCAGAAGCTCTTACATGAGATGTTTGTACACATGATGAATACCACTGTGATTCTCTGTGACAATCAGAGGGGGGATCCGATTATTGAGGAATTCTGTATTCGATGATTGCTCCAGCAGATAGACATCAGATACTGCCTTATTTGGGATATGGTAAGTCGATGAGCGAGGAGGCTCCATCGCATTGAGACTGATGTACAAGTCACAAACATTTTGTTAAAGCCCCGGGGAAAGGTCAAATCTGTGACTTTTTCGAACGATTTGGAGTCGTTGAGAGACCTTCTTATAACGGTCCTGCATGTTGCATGCATTGAGCTCTGGGAGCTCTGGGGGGCTTGGGTTACTTACTGGAGCAACATATGACCACAGGGCGACTCACCCTCCCTTGGTGGTGCGCTATGTACAGGATGACAGGTTCAACCTTCCCCTGTGATACCCCGTGGCAACTGTGGAACCGGATGATTAGTCCTCCTGTGGGCTGGGATGATTAGTTCTCCTGTGGCAACTGTAAAACAGAATGATTAGTTCTCCTGTGGGCCGGGATGATTAGTTCTCACATGGCGATTGTGGGGCAGGATGATTCGTTCTCCTGTGGACAGGACGATTAGTTCTCCTGTCGAGGCATCCTACCCATGTAGTCTAAGACTCATGGGAAATACCTCTCATCTGATCAATGAGTAGGGAAATGGGGTTAGGGACCATAGTAGTACCATCGATGGATGCATCGATGTATCTACCGTACTCCCTATGCTAGGATGACCTCCATTGATTTGGGATCAATGACACTGATCTGGGATCAGTATGAGTGGTTTGAGACACTCTCTTGTGATATTGATCTGGGATCAATAAAACTGACTTTGGGCCAGTAAGAGTGATGTGACACACTCTTAAGATGAAACTGACTTTGGGTCAGTAGAGAATGGTATGAGACATTGTCGATCAATTCTTCTTCTTCATGGTTCAGCAGAGCAGAGCAGTGCAGAGCACTGATGGCAGAGATAGTACAGTCGGACATATGGATGAGCGGATGGAGTTCTCCCTAGTTGAGAGGGAGTGTTAAAATTGGCAATTAGGGCCAAACTCCATGTGGGTCATCTTATTAATGGAGACTGATATTTTTCTTGGATCCCTCTCATCAAGAGGTGTAGGATTGATCTAAAGATCATCCGATTTCGATAAGTATTCATGGATATATGAATTTATTTGTGTTATGGGACAATTCGTCAAGGTCGGCCAGCAACCAAATAAACCCCACTTGTGCTCAACGTTTTAGTATAAATAGAGGTGGTCCTCAAGTCATTTCAACACACTTGGGATCTCTTCCTCTTTACTTGTCTTTGGGTTTTAGTAGGAGGAGAGATCCTAAGGGATAACGTTGCCCTAATCCAGAAGGCAGAAGCTGGAACTGCCGGGAACAGTTGGAACTATCGGGAACAACCGAAACTGTTGGAACTGCCGGGAACATCCGGAACTGCTGGGAACAACTAGAACTGCCGGGAATAGCCGGAACTGCTGGGAACTGCCGGAATAGCCGGGAAAGCTGACGTAGAGGGCAAAAGCCGGAACTACCGGGAACTATCGGAACAGCCGAGAAAACTGACGCAGAGGGCAGAAGCCGGAATTGTCGGGAACTGTTGGGAATTGCCGGAACAGCTGGGAAAGCTGACGTAGAGGGCAGAAGCCGGAACTGGTGGGAACTGTCGGGAATTGCCGGAACAGCTGGGAAAGCTGACGCAGAGGGCAGAAGCCGGAACTGTTGGTACCTGCCGGAACAACCGGGAAAGATGACGCAGAGGGCAGAAGCTGGAACAGCCGCAACGGCTAGAACAGCCGGAACTGTTGGCACCTGCCGGAACGACCGGGAAAGATGACGCAGAGGGCAGAAGCTGGAACAGTCGGAACTGCTGGAATAGCCGGAACTGCTAGAACAGCTGGGAAAGTTGACGCAAAGGGCAGAAGCCGGAACTGCCGGAACAACCGAGAAAGTTGACGTAGAGGGCAGAAGCCGGAACTGCCGGGAATTGCTGAAACTGTCGGAACTGCCAGAAATGTCAGGAACTGCCGAAAACAGCCAGAGCATCTGTCTCCGAAGGAGAGAAGCATGCAAGGGACAACTAACTAACATTGGGGCAGTTGTATGGTACTTAGTAGCAAATACACCAAGCATGCAATGTTACAGTGAGCATGCAAGGGACAACTAGCATGCAACAACAAGCATGCTAAGGACAACAAGCAAGCAAGGGACAACAAGCAAGCAAGGTGCAACCAACACATAGGTTAGTATGGCAACATGGTGCAACAATGGCACATAATGCAGTACAGTGTATAGTCATGATTAATGAAACGTGATGAGATGCAACACAGTGATGATGGGTGCAGCATGGTGCAGAGTGGTGAGGTGTAGCATGATGACGAAATGCAACAGAACGATAGGTGAAGGACTCACCTTGGAGAATTAGTTGAAGCAGCATCTCTTCAACTGATCTCATGTATCATCTTCTTAGAGATGATTTGTGCTCTTATCTAGATAAGTCAAAGTGTTGACTTCTGTTTTAAACGTAGTATCTCTCTCTCTCTGTGCTGAACTATTGAAGAACATATAAGAAGTATTGATCAAGGGTTTCCCCACATTGGGGTTTGTCCCTGGCTAGCGCCACATCTTGTGTCCTCTTGTCTTGGCTTGTCTTCTGCGATTTATGTTTATGTTCTATCTGTGGTTTACTTTAATGTTGATGTGATTGCTAATCTGGAAAAGATATTGAGCTAACTGTGAAAATTGAAATAAATTGCTCTAAGCATAGAACATACCTAAAATTAGCATTATTAAATTAAATCTTTTACTATTGTTTGGGTTAGTTCAATTGTCTTTTGGTTTAAATCCTTAGAACTATTTTCATACTTTGTTAGGGTCCTACCCTAACCCCCTTATTTATGTAGTAGGATTGAGTCATAGTTATAGTTAAGTAAAGAGTCAATAAAGCCCATATTAATAATTGTAAGTGGTTAACCTGCATTTAATGACGGGACCACAGTTAGTTGCAAATGGGCCATGGTATTAGATAGATGGTATTAATAAGAACCATGGTATTGCTCCATGGTATTGCATGTATGAGTCATATATAAAGGATAGAGACTCCCTGTGAGGAGCATCGTGTCTTATTTTGTAATCAGGCTCTGCTCTATTGGAGGTTGCCCCCTCGAAGAGGCAAGCGAACATTGCTTTCTGAATAATAAAATACCTGCTGTTATTTCTCGCTGTTCTATGTTTTGGGTATATTTCTGCACATATTTGGTATTCTTGTATCGTGCAGGTTAAGAGCATAACAGGTGGTATCAGAGCGCTTTCCAGGGCCGATGGGATCTCCATTTCTTAACAATTTTTTTTTTTGGCTAGAGACGTGTTCCGACGTCTTTAAACCACGGGATCTGTCGTTGAGCGCATAAACCTGCGGATTTGGGGAGGCGTGCACGCAGGAAATACAAGAGGTGGTCACGCTTGTTGGACTCCCTTGTAACCCCTGTGGGTACCCCTTCGAGTAGTAGCGCATTAGATAGAACCGCGCACGGACTGTCTTCCAAGTACCCTTTGGTATATCGGAGGCTCCCTAGCTCCCTTGAAACCTCGCCATAGATAAACCGTCAGTCGTCTTGCTGCTACAGTACACCGAGAACAACACTCGAAGAGATTACTCGCCCGTATGATAGGGTAGTCGGGTTGTACGGCTAAGGTTACGGTTGATCCTCCTTGGTTAGTGCCCTGAAAAATTGGGCCGAGTACTACTGTCAGACCCTTATGTATATTGCGATCTGTAGCACCTGACACTCCTCGAGACCCTAGTTCCATTTTCTATCTCTGCATCACGCTTAATCTTTGCCAGATCAGATCTAGCAAGTGGGGTTTTGCAGCAACAGCAGAAATCAGTCTCGCAGTTTAGATTTAACAGAACAACCATTCAGATCTATTAGATCCTTCAGATCCGCAACAGCAATCTGTTCCGCCGCTCAGATCTATCCGATCAGCCATTCAGATCTCTCAGATCCACCATATCCGCCATCCAGATCTGAGTAGTTGTGTGGGTTCCTATATCGAGGCGTGATTTTCGCAGGACTTTTGGCAGCATTGACATTTCGGGGATTCGACTACTGCAGTATTCCTAAGCAAGGAGTAAAACTCCGTTAGGAGTTTTCAGGAAAAATGTTTGAGACCCCTTGGGGCGCTTATTGGTGACCTAGCCCATAAGAATCAAGACGATGGACGGTCCCAAATTTCAAGTACATCGGATCAGTGCATGGTAGAAACTAGAGCTCAAGCTATGGCCAATGAGAAGATCGACAAACTTGAACAATCCTTGAAAGACATCCAAGACCAGCTGGCGACAATAACTAACACACTCTCTAAGGGCAAGGCGGAAGCCCGCGAGGAGGCATATATTGGCAATGAACACAGTGAGGGTGAGTCTAGCCACTCTCTTCACCTCTGGGGCACCCACCAACAATCCCGTCCGCGACCACCCAAGCTGGATATGCATAAATTTGGTGGTTCTCACTCGGCAACATGGATAGCACAAATGGAGTAGTATTTCAATCTGAATTACATCTTGGATAATGAGACTCAGCTTATGGTGGGGAGCATGTACTTGGACAATGAAATATGGCAATGGTGGCAATGGCATCAACATTGCAATGGAAGGCCCTTGACTTGGGACACCTTCAAAAAAGCTCTTATAGAGCGCTTTGACCATGACTCTGCTTTTTTGGGTCGTCTCACTAAGCTTCGACAGACTGGCACAGTGGATGAATATATTACAGCCTTTGAAGCCTTAGCTTTTCGCACTATGGGTCTCCAAGATGAATTCTACACGGAATGTTTTATCAGTGGTCTTAAAGAGGCCATACAAGCTCACGTCCGACTGCACCACCCTCCCACATGGTCGGAGGCTTGCAAGGTAGCTCGTAAAGTTGAATGTGTGTTAGCGGCCCAGTCCAATCGCCCAAATTTCACCGCCAAGGGTCGCCCCCCACAGGCTCACAACACTACTCAAACACTTAAGGTTCAAAAGGTGTCACTTGCAGAAATGGCAGAAAGAAGAAAGTAGGGATTATGTTACTATTGTGATGAAAAATACTCCCCCGGTCATAAATGCAAGGAGCCTAAATTCTTTCAAATTGATGCTACTGATTACAGCTCATCGGAGGAAGCCCCACCACTTGAGGAACCAGAGGAGGAAGAAGAGGACAACCAGAAGGACAATGTCCTTGACGAACCAGTTATTTCGTTGCATGCTTTGGCAGGGATTTCTTCACCTCAAACTCTCAAAATCAGAGGTTTTATTAAGCATCGCCCAGTAGTAGTCTTGATTGATAGTGGAAGTACACATAATTTTATCCATCAAAGAGTCGCGGAAGCAGTGCATTGTTTTGTACGAGCAGTTTCTAACTTCCAAGTCCAAATTGCGGATGGGGGAACAATGAAATGTGACGGCCGCTGTGAAAATGTCAAACTTCAAATGGGGGATTATCAGTTGAAGACCCACATGTTTGCCATACACATGGGAGGGTGCGACATTGTCCTCGGTGCTGAATGGCTTCGCACACTTGGGCCAATCACAATGGATTTCTAGGAGTTATATATGAGCTTTAAGTAGAACAACTACACACATACCCTCCGTGGACTCCAGGCGGGAGCTCCCTCTATCATCAACTCACATAGGATGGAAAAATTGTTAAAAAAGGGCCATCATGGAGTTATAGCTCAATTTAATGCCATCCAGGCCGTCGAACCCAATTCTCTTCCGATTCATCCTGAGATGCAATAGATTTTAAATAACCATCTGCCAGTCTTTGACAAGCCTCATGAGCTTCCACCCTCGAGAGGGGAACCTGATCATAGCATCACTTTGGTCCCAGGGGCCCAACCACCAAATGTGCGCCGATATAGATATCCGTTCGCCCAAAAGAATGAAATAGAAAAAATAATCAAGGAACTTTTGGAAGCAGGCGTCATTCGTCCCAGCATTAGTCCTTATTCATCGCCGGTGGTCATGGTGCTCAAGAAAGATGGGGAATGGCGTATGTGTCCAAACTTTAGGGCCCTCAATAAGTTGACAGTCAGAGATAAATTTCCCATCTCGGTTGTTGATGATTTGCTGGATGAACTAAATGGGGTTCAATTCTTTACTAAGCTGGATCTTCGCTCAGGTTACCACCAAATTCACATGAAAGAAGTCGACATTCCAAAAACTGCTTTCAGAACTCATGAAGGCCATTATGAGTTCCTGGTCATGCCATTCGGTCTTTGTAATGCCCCATCTACTTTTCAGAGCCTTATGAACCACCTCCTCAAACCATATCTCAGAAAATTTGTCCTTGTTTTCTTCGATGACATCCTCATCTACAGTCGCACTTGGGCCGCACATCTTTAGCATGTAGATCTGCTCTTGCAACTGCTCCGCAAGCATAAATTATTTGTTAAGATGTCCAAGTGTTCTTTTGGCATGGAAGAAGTTGAGTATTTGGGCCACATTGTGGGGCGTGAAGGTGTCAGGGTGGACCCCAAAAAGATCCAGGCAATGCAGGATTGGCCTCAACCTAAGACCTTGAAGAGCCTGAGAGGATTTTTGGGTCTCACGGGCTACTATCGCAAATTTGTCCGCAATTATGGTCGCATTGCGAAGCCCCTCACTCAACTCCTCAAGAAAAATTCATTCCTCTGGAATGATGAAGCACAACAAGCCTTTACAGCTCTCAAAAATGCCATGTGTTCCACTCCAGTCTTAGCACTACCCCACTTCACCAAATCTTTTGTCATTGAATGTGATGCTTCGGGTATGGGTGTTGGGGCGGTCTTAATGTAGGAAGGTCAACGCTTGGCCTTCACGAGCCAACAACTAAGTGGGAAGAATCTGGGACAATCTACCTATGAGAAGGAAATGATGGCCATCTTACATGCAGTAGATACCTGGCGACCTTATTGGGGCGACATTTCCAAATCCGCACAGACCATCATAGTCTTAAATATTTTTTGGAGCAATGCCTATCCTCACCACAACAAAATAAATGGCTCGCCAAAACGCTGGGATATGATTATGAGATCATTTTCAAGAAAGGGCGCGAAAATATTGTAGCAGATGCATTATCTCGCCAATTTGAGGAGGAAAGGACCCTGCTCGCAATTTCCCTTCCCATTCCAGAATGGATTGAAGAGGCTTGCAGCGAATGGTTTTCACATCTCTGGCTCTCCCAACTCATTACTCAATTGCAGGCGGATCCAAATTCCACCAAGGGCTACTCGTGGCAGGATGAGATTCTTCGCTACAAGGACAGAGTTGTAATATCACCAACATCCACCCTCAAAACCTGCATTTTGGCAGAGTTGCACTCATCCCCCACTGCAGGACATTCAGGCTTTCAGAAGACGTATGCTCGCACTAGAAGATCATTTTTTTGGACAGGCATGAAAAAGGACATTCTTACTTTTGTAGCGGAATGCGATGTCTGTTAGCGCCACAAAGGGGAGACAGTCAAAGCACCAGGCACATTACAACCATTGCCCATCCCAGCATCAATATGGACGGAGGTTTCTATGGATTTCTTTGCAGGTCTTCCAAAGTCAGGAAACAAGTCAGTCATCGTGGTGATTGTGGACCGACTTTCTAAGTATGCTCATTTTTGCGCCCTACCCCACCCTTTTACATCGACTTTGGTCGCTCAATCTTTCATGGATCAGATCTTCAAATTGCATGGCATGCCCACTTCTATTGTGTCTGATCGTGACCCAATCTTCACCAGTAATTTTTGGCAGGAACTCTTCAGGCTACAAGGTACCCAACTAAAACTCAGTACTTCCTATCATCCACAAACGGATGGTCAAACTGAAGCAGTCAACAAATGTCTGGAAACCTACCTTAGGTGTTTCACTTCAAAAAAGCAACATCTTTGGCTACAGTGGTTACCTCTAGCTGAATGGTGGTATAACACCAACTATCATGCCACCACCAAAGTGACTCCCTATGAAGCAGTTTATGATCAACTCCCTCTTTCCCCTACTTCTTATATCAAGGGGTGCTCCAAGGTACAAGCAGTGGATCAACTCCTACAGAACCGCACAACCATGCTCGCCCATCTTAGAGAGAATCTTCATCAAGCTCAAAACCGCATGAAGCAACAGGTAGATCAGCATCGCTCAGAATGCCAATTTCAAGAAGGGGATCAGGTATTTTTGAGGTTGCAACCATATAAGCAAACATCACTCAAAGACAAGGGTTGTCAAAAACTATCTCCAAAATTCTACGGACCGTATCAAGTACTTCAGCGCATTGGAGAAGTGGCCTACAAGCTAGCTTTGCCACCCACTGCAAAAATCCATCCAGTTTTCCATGTCTCATGCCTCAAGAAAGTGATTGGGAACAATTGCAGAATTCAAACCAGTCTACCTGAATTGGATGAAGAAGGGTCAATTTGGCTCCAACCTGAACAGGTCCTAGACACACGAGAACGGCACCTGCGTGGCCGCATGATCAAGGAAGTCCTCGTCAAGTGGAAAGACACCTCTTCGGAAGATGCAACCTAGGAACCAACCACTATTCTTCAGCAGTTTCCGCAACTTCAGCCTTGAGGACAAGGCTATTCTTTTGGGGGAGGGCATGTTAGGGTCCCACCCTAACCCCCTTATTTATGTAGTAGGATCGAGCCATAGTTATAGTTAAGTAAAGAGTCAATAAAGCCAATTTTAATAATTGTAAGTGGTTAACCCGCATTTAATGACGGGACCACAGTTAGTTGCAAATGGGCCATGGTATTAGATAGATGGTATTAATAAGAACCATGGTATTGCTCCATGGTATTGCATGTATGAATCATATATAAAGGATAGAGACTCCCTGCGAGGAGCATCGTGTCTTATTTTGTGATCGAGCTCTGCTTTATTGGAGGTTGCCCCCTCGAAGAGGCAAGTGAACATTACTTTCTGAATAATAAAATACCTGCTGTTATTTCTCACTGTTCTATGTTCTGGGTATATTTCTGCGCATATTTGGTATTCTTGTATCGTCTTGCAGGTTAAGAGCATAACATACTTTTGTGGTGTGTTCCAAAGGGTTTTGAGTCTTGACTACTTCAAAGATATATCTATGATATTCAAATCTAAGTTACAAGATTAGTTGAACATCAACCTTGAGGTTTGAGATTCAGTGAACCTATTTTTTTTAAGGTTTGGCAAGCTCAAGTTGGATTCGATGTCAATTTCTTGCTATGTTATTTATTATTTATTGATGTTGATTTCTTACTATATACTTCTTAATGTCGACTTGTTACTATTTTATTTTGCTTTGTGTGTGTATATATATATATATATATATATATATATACACACCTCTGTTACACGGGAACCGCTCCTGAGAGGTGGGAAACCCGTTCCAATGGTTTCCGCGCTCCTGGGAGCTTTGGAACTGTATGGGAATGTCCCTTTTCAGTGGGAGTTGCAATGGGAGTTGGGGAAAGTTCCGGGAGCTTTGAAGACTGTTTTTTTGGAGTTCCGACGTTCCCTGGGGTTGGAACTTGGGGAATACAAAGCCTGTACAGAAATATGTTGAACTGCTCACAAAACATGAGCCTATGTTGAAACCTTCACAGGAAGAGAGGCCAAAGACATCCTTAACACCGATATCCTTAATTGAGAAATTGGAGAGCAATCTCTTGGTGGGTGCTATCTGGGATGTCATGCTAATGAATATTTCTTTTGCTGTTTATGTATATATATCGCAGAAGATTGTGTGTGCATATTGTATGTGGCAGTCAATGCTTAAACATTAGAGTTGCTTTACTTTTTCTCTTAAGAATAACTAGAAAAACATATGTAAAACTGTTCCTTTGTATTTTTAAGCTAGATTGTTTCAAAGACTCGTCATGTGTTAGAGAACTGATAATGAACTGGCATTTTAATATTTTATATACATAAAAGGGAGAGACTCAGGGAGAGAGACACCCAGAGAATATATTAAATATTTATCTATAAGAGAGATTATATATTTAAATTGATTTTAATATTTGAATATTTTGATTCAATATTAATTTTGATTATTATATAAATTATATAATTAAATATATATATATATATATATATATTTAATTATATAATATTACTGCTCCCGATTAGCCGTTTCCTGTAAATTTTGGGGAAACCTCTAGCCGTTCCCGACACCCGTACCCAAGTTCCCACATTCTAGAAACTCATACAAGGTAGATATACACACACAAACCTAATGGTGAATCTCATCGGAGACTTTGAATTTGAGCCAAATCTAATTGTTGCTGAACTCGAACCCAAAGTTTGTGACATAGTATCTAATACCATGGGGATATACTGATTTCTCACGTGTAATTCACATTACGTTGTCAGTTTTTTTTTCTTCTTAATATGCTTCTTTTGAGTGCTGCCCAATCAACATCAAAGTTGAAGTTCATTGACACTAGTGCTAGGAACTTTTGCCAGCAACAAGTCTGGCCTGCTTAAGTAGCCATGATGACCCATATTGAGCTAACGTGTTTGGTGTAGGGAGTTGGACCCTTGTCCTGGGAATACAACCAATAACACTTTAAAAAGAAGACAGGCCCCTATTGATGGGTCAGTTGATTATTGACATAGCAAATGTAAAGTTCCATTTGATTCTAAGGTTGTTTTTTGTCTTTTCACTTTGGAATATCGAGTTAAAGGACCAGCAGTTTATGAACCAAGGCATGTTGTGATTTTTTCCCTAGGAATATAGGTGATTTTTTTCCCTAGGAATATAGGCCACCGAGAGACTTCTGAGCACTTTGCCCCATTCTTATGATGATACCTAGCAGAAACTAGGTGGTGTAGACTTAGTGTGCTTGATCCTATAGGGATATTGTGAGGTCCACAATATCCAATCCATCACACTTTACAGGGGCAGCCACCCTGGAGACTCGAACCCAAGACATCTTGGATGGAATTCACAACACTGAACCATTTGAGCTAACCCACAGGGCTAGGCATATTGTGAATTTCCCTCCACATGATACACATATCTGCATTCAAGAATTTCCTATAGCAAAAAACTTAAAGTCTGGAAACACTAATCAAAACATTAGTTCAGCATTCACAAATATGGTGTATAGAAAACTCAGGAATTCAGACTCTGAATGTCACTGGTTTAGATCAGCCCTGCAAACAATGGAGACTAGATCTAAGAAAAATGCAGCATGAATGTAGCAAACAACGAAATGGGGATTTGGAACAACAAATACTATTTTCTCATTCACACATTAGAAAAATTACAGTATTGTCCAAAATGGACTACAATGGCGTCTCACAAGCCTTTGCTTTGCCTTTTTCCACTCACTGCTCATGCGCTAATGAAATTCAACTTGTATGCAATTGACAACACTGAATTACTTAAACTAAACCACAGGGCTAGGTAGGTTGTAATTTTTCCTCCACATGGTACACATATCTGCATTCAAAGAATTTCCTACAGCAAAAAGCTAAGTCTGGAAACACTAAACAAAACATTAGTTCTGCATTCACAAATATGGTGAATATAAAACTCAGGAATGCAGACACTGAATGTCAATGGTTTAGATCAGCCCTGCAAACAATGGAGACTAGATCTAAGAAAAATGCAGCATGAATGTAGCAGGCAACAAAACAGGGATTTGGAACAACAAACACTATTTTCTCATTCACTCATTAGAAAAATTACAATTTTGTTCAAAATAGACTACAATGGCTTCTCACAGGCCTTTGCTTTGTCTTTTTCTACTCACCGCTCATGCACTAATGAAACTCAACTGGTATGTCCTCCTTTACCTAGTCAAACTTGACAAGAGAGTGAAAAATAACTATAAAACTGTTGAAATTTTGAGAGACGAGCAATTAATGCAATTCTGAAATTTCAACCTCATTTACTTGATGCTTTTTGGATCTAATCCCTAATCCTCTCAACCCAATTTTGCTTTCCATCCCAAGAGAATAAATACCATATGAGTGTACTTCAATACCACAATGCTACAGTCCTTAGGGCACACTTTGCAAGGCATATAACAGATCTGAAATGTTCTATTGCAGTAGATTAAATAACAGAAAATCTCCTCTTTTGTCTTCTAGATATGTGTTAAATAACTTAAATCACTTAACCAATTCAGCTAGATGTTTATGTCAAATCAGCATTGTTGAATGAAGTTAGAGAGCAAGGGTTCTGCTTAGTCTATGATGCCTAGACTAGCAGAGGGACCCACAGATTTCCACCTTTGCAGATTTATTTATTTCCGATGTATTGACTTAGGATTTTTTTTTTTTCCAAAGTCAATTTTGTTGGACACCTAATCCTAATGGGTTAGTGTGGAAGTCGAATGGACAAAAGTAGTCCAAGAGACCTTGGGATGTGAATCCCAACGGTCACATATTGTACTATAAATGTATATCTGATGTTAATAAAAAAATGTACTCACTGATTTATCTTTCCTATTCTTTGCTGTCCATGTGTGTTTAACATGGTATCAGAGCCATGATGTGTGGCCTGTGTAGTTTTCTCATGATTTAGCAACTGGACTGAGCTGCCTTGAATAATGTTGGCCTCCATTGATTATCCACACCTGCGCTGCCCTGACATATTCTATTTATGATTCCTACGCTTCTCTGATCATAAACGTTTCATATTCTCGGAATGATGTCCATCAGTTAAATTCGAATTCTGTCTGCCATATTCCCTTGAAACTGCTGTTGCTTAAAACCTGACATACGTTTGAACCGTGGACGCTTGTGTTACAGTGTGTGGGGTCTGTCATATTCCATTTATCAGACCTGCGTCTGACATTACCTGCATTCTGAATAATTTCTCATTTGAATCAGTGTGTAGCGGTTTTGGACGGCCATACAGCTCCAGCAAAGTGTATCAGTGCAAGCATTGATGATTGGTGAACGCTGCCTGACAAAGAATTGTGGAGGACGCAGCTGGTATCATCGTTCTGAATATGCAGTGCATTAAAACTGTCTCCGGTTGGAACCGTCCGTGTGCTCAGCGAAAGGAATCTCATAATCTAGCAAGTTAAGGTCTGCGGCTGCTGCTCTTGCCTGTGAAATTTGAGGGATCTTTTCTATCAAAGGGCCAAGAAAAATGTTTTGTAGTCTTTGCGCGATTCCAGTCCTGATTGCGTACAAATAACAGAGGGTCTCGGTTCATAGAACCATAGCAAATATCGTCGTTTTCCTCACGCCTTTCATGCGGAGGGTATCTAATTCCCAAAACGACACATGAATTGAAAAAAAATTGGAATACCGACTGTGAATAACCTGCTGAAAAATCAAGATCCCACTTCAAGAAACTGCCCCTAAATTTGAAGAAATCGAGTGACATTTCAGAAAGCCGCCCCAAGAAAGGGTTCCACCCATCTTTCTTGTCCCAAATAACTTAGAATCGCGACTTTGTAAAATTGCCCAATACAATATTTATGGGACTGTTCAGAGATTTTCTTGGTTATCTGTGAAATTGCTACCAATTCGCACCAATCGAATGTTGCCATTTTGTTGACCAATTGCTTTCCTTCATCGAGAGTGGGTTCTGGTTCGGTTTTGTTGCCACTAATTACTGTCCATCTTCTGGTTCGGTTTTCTTGGAACTAATTGCTGTCCCTCATCGAGAGTGGGTTGCTGTAATGGTCACCGTACCTGGATGCACCCGTCTTTTGTTCGTTCGCATGGTTACCAAGGAACCGTGGGCGACGTGAAGATTCACGAAGTGTTTCTGTGAGATCAGCAGCAAGAAGCGAAAATGGAGCCTTGAATGGAAGTTATCATTCCCATTGTGGTCATAGATTGTAAAAAAAAAAAAAAAGGGTGGCTCGAAATTCTTCTTAGAAGAGGCAGCTTGAGCATCTAGTCAAAGCGCTGAGTTCCATTCACTGCTGGAAAGGCTATCCTCACTTATTGGACTGCATACAGTTGGTTAGGCTGAGCGTATTATTTGTGGGGGACTCATTCTCTGTCAAACCATGGTCGTATTCTCCTCTCTGCTGATCGTAATGCTGCACACCTCTGTTATTGTGCGTAGATGCCAAGAAAATTGAGTTTTGGGGCCGTGAATGTTATTTGGACTAAGGATAAGTCTGTTGTTTATGACTGGACGTAGCTAGGACTTTATTAATACAAAGAAGAGACTTTTATGAGTGGGGACCACAAACTGTCAGATGCTGAATTGAGTAGAGGGCCCACGCTACCCATCTTTCACTGTTAAACGTACATGAAGAGATTTTCATATATCACATGGGTGTCTGCATCCCTTGCTGGGAGACGTGTGAGCTGCTGGTGTAATTTTTCACTGGAACCCCATTCGAACTGCTACAGGAAACCAGGAGGGGTCTCTGTATGTTGGGCTACATACTCACGAAATTCCTGAGCTGGTACACATGTTTCTAGGTTCGTACCAAGGCTGGAACAGCGGTGTAAATGTCATCTTACAGTGAAGATAAATGCCTGGTCTACACTGATGAAGCAATATTTTGATTTAGTTATTGTACTGAGGGAACCTGTGTATTGTTTTCATAGCTGATATATGCGCTGTTTTTAAATACTGTTTTTTTGGCATCACGCTCTTGCATCCGCTTTCTGCTTTTATTGTGGATTCCTGAATGTTTACATGCTGGGGTTGGTTGTTGAAGATTCAATGAATGGTTGTTGAAGATTCAATGAAATTTTGTGAACTGGAGCCCAAGGGAAAGCATGTATTGATCGCTGCCATCTACTGTCCAAGAATACTGCTGTCCAAGAACACTGCTGTTCTGGTGCATTAACTCGATGACTGTGCTTGGTACCTTTTCAATATTGGATTCATAATTTCTGCATTGACTTCTTCTTATGAAGTGTGGAGTTCTCCTTATGATGTGCATGGAGGAAAGGATCACTGGTATTATTAATATGATTTATGCTCACTGGGTCTAAAGTTGATATCAAATTAAAAATTTTAAGTTCTTCCACAAGTATTTGTCCAGCATATAATATATTTACATGAACCAACAACAAGGAATGCACCACCTCTGCTGGACGTAGTTGTGATACCCTTCTGAGTGGAGTTTATTCTGACATTGTGGGACCACGAACACTGTACTGTTGACTAATATAAGCCAGAGGACCAGCACTGTACAGTTTGCTAAGTATTTGAACATGTAAGGAGGTCTATCACTGTTGTTTCAGCGTGCTAGAGACTCATTCCAATGCCTATGACCTGAGCAAGTGTTGGAGCAACATTCTGGGTCTAAAAGTCCTTGCTGGAATTTATTCTCATTGCTTATCTTCATTGCCAGAAAGTGGCAAGATCAGAGAACTGTGTTATAATTGTTGAAGTTTTGATAGCCATCATTTAGTGAAGGAGTATTTGAAGGATCCAAGCAAGTTTGCAGTTGCTGCTGCCCTAGTTGTGGTATTAAAACTCATTATAGTGCATTGATTCCTTGATTCCACTGCTGCATAAAGATTTTGGTGAGCTGATTGTAATCTTTTTGCACACTGATCATTTGCTGACATTTATAAAGGATATTGCTGTGTACTGTGAGTAGATATTACTTTTCTGCATTGAGTAGTAGTGATCAGTTTTTTTAAGGTGTAAATCAGACATTAAAGGAAAAATGGCCAGAACCAGTGAAGTATTACAGTTCCTTAAAACTCTGATATTATCTACTGTTGATGACACATTACAAATCAGCAAAGGATCTCTCTCAGAAATTCAGACATGTTTACAAAATGCACAGGAAAAGATAGATTTTTTGCAGCTTGAATCACAGCTACAGCAAGAAGAGCTACATCAAAATAGACACCATTCTGAACTTGTTTTTGTTCAGAACATTGAGACAACCACCCATCAGCAGCATGTTAATAATGTTACAGTTCATTCAAATAAAGCAGCAGTTGTATATACAGATGCAGAAACTCAGTCTGCACTTCCCAAGCCCATCATCAGACCTTGGGAACAGCTTGTCCACAACAAGCACATAACAGGTCTTGGATATGACAAGGACTTGTCCTTTCATATTCCAGACTATGCCAAGCCCATTCAATTTCAGAGTGTTGGATTCATTCATAACAGTTTACTTGCTCCTCATGACAGTTCAGCTTCAGCTGTTCCAGATTCTGCCCCTCTTCCACAACAACAACAACAACAACAGATTGAGAAATGCCAACACTGTGATTGAGTTGGCCATTTGAAAGATCACTGTTTTGATCTTCATCCATGTAAGCACTGTCATAAAACCAGTCATTCTTCACACAGATGCTTCAGAAATAAACGTCCTGCAAGAACAAAGATTCATCTTGGATGGATCGCTTCTTGGCAATGGGCATCAACAGCCAAGAAGATATTCCAAACACATGTCAGAACTTGTTCCAGAATATTGAACAGTCTTGCAGTCGAGTTTTCTCCATCTTCTCACCTTGTATCTGACAGGGGGGAAATGATGGTCATCTACAAGCTTCAAAGCCACATCAAGCGAGCCTGAGCCACAACCTGCCACACCAGTTTCAGAGTTGTAGCCAGAGACAAGATGCCTGAACATGCCTTCAGTTGGCAATCTGGGACTTCCTCTAGCAGAAGACTTCAGCTTCTTGCCAGTTTCGGAAGCATTCCAGGAACAGATTGAGAACACTTCCTCTAGCAGAAGACACCAGCTTCTTGCCAGTTTTGGAAGAGTTCCAGGAATTGCATTAAGCATTCCAGAGTTGTTGGTTATCCTTAAACCATCACAGGTTGAGACTTCCCTTTTCAGGTTGAAGTTTTACCTTTTATGCGAGGTGAAACCTCCCTTTTATGGTTGAAGGTTTCCCTCTTTAAAACAATAGGATCACTTCCTCTAGAAGAAAACTTCTGTTTCTTGCCAGTTTTGGAAGAGTTCCGGGAACTGCACTAAGCGTTCCAGTGTTGGTGGTCATCCTTAAACCACCGCCCTTTATACCAACATTTCATAGAGCACATTCAGCCTAGTGCTGCCATGCATTTTTTGCACATTTTGTATTACAGCTCTCTTCTTGGACTCATACATAACCCTTCCGATTAAGGGGGGGAATGTTGGACACCTAATCCTAATGGGTTAGTGTGGAAGTCGAATGGACAAAAGTAGTCCAAGAGACCTTGGGATGTGAATCCCAACGGTCACATATTGTACTATAAATGTATATCTGATGTTAATAAAAAAATGTACTCACTGATTTATCTTTCTTATTCTTTGCTGTTCATGTGTGTTTAACAAATTTATAATTTGATCTCAGCCTAATATTAAAAAGTATTCTCAGCCTCGTAAGTGCTTAGTGGGGCCCAAGTCAAATTATAAAGGGGAGATAAAGCAGCTGGTGGAGTCAGTTTGATCAAGGCATCAGAAAAGTGCATGTTCTCTTCAGAAAATTGCAGCCAGCGAGTTCAGAGCTCGGGTTTCACTTCTAGCGCAGAGGGGCAGAGGAAAAGAGGCCATACGACCCTCAGAATTTCCAGTCCAGCATTTCCCAGCAGCAGGTCGAGTTCATCTAAGCAAAGGGCTATGCAGAAAACAGTAGGAATCTGTACACATTCCGTACGACGACCAGGAGGGGGGGGCCGAGAAGCAATTGCACAGACCTGTTTAGGCGCAGAATGGTTTTTTGGAGGTTGATAAGTGTAAAGAGAAGTTTTCCCTCGCTTTTGTAATTTTTCTGAAAAGAACAATTTGTTGAAGAATGAAAGGGAACACACTTTGCAGGTTTTTCCCAGTTGGGGTTTCCTGGGCAATTTCTGGTGTTACATGTTTTTAATGTGTTTGTGTCTTCAGAGTTTATTTTCCGCTGCAAATGTTCAGTTAGAATACCCGGGCCGAGAAGCAATTGCACAGACCTGTTTAGGCGCAGAATGGTTTTTTGGAGGTTGATAAGTGTAAAGAGAAGTTTTCCCTCGCTTTTGTAATTTTTCTGAAAAGAACAATTTGTTGAAGAATGAAAGGGAACACACTTTGCAGGTTTTTCCCAGTTGGGGTTTCCTGGGCAATTTCTGGTGTTACATGTTTTTAATGTGTTTGTGTCTTCAGAGTTTATTTTCCGCTGCAAATGTTCAGTTAGAATACCCGGTATATTTACTTATAGTGAATGTATTTGAAAGTTAAGTTTCAGTCTCTTTCACTTGAGAAATTTCATTAAATTAGCCGTTGAGTTTTTAAAATCTATCATGGTATTAGAGCTTAGCCTCTAATTGAAGACCAGTAGCAGTGTTTATTTCCTCAAGAGCAGGTTAACGACTGCAGAGGCACAGTTTATTAGTCAGGACCAACGCTAGGGTTTTCTTAAAGCAACTCTGCGCTAAGGTTTTTGAGCAGTTTGAACAACAACATGGATTTGGGGTTGAGATTTGAGGACCGCCTGGATGGGGCCTAAAATTTATGTTCTTGGAGGAAAAGGATTGGTGTAGTGTTGGTGGAGCAAGTAGTTTGGGAGTTTGTGGACAGTCCACCAGGCCAACCAACTAACCCTCAACAACTAGTTCAACACAACAAGAAAGTTGCAAAAGCTAGAAGAATTATCCTTGAAGGAGTCAAGGACCACATCATACCTCACCTGTCAGGGAAGAAGACCGCTTTGGCCATGTGGGCAACAATCATAGGATTGTACTAGAGTTCGAGTGAGGCCAGGAAATTGGTACTCAAGGACAAGCCCAGAAACATCAGGATGGAAAAGTCTGAGTCCGTGGTCTCCTACCTTACCAGGTTCACTCAAGTGAGGGATGAGCTAGCAGGAGTTGGGGGTGACAGTCTCAGATAGAGACCTTGTCAGTTTTGCATTGTTGGGTTTTCGCAAGTCATGGGAAAACTTCATAGATGCAATGAGTGGCAGAGAGAGTTGTAGAGTGACTATGTCCAGGAGGAGATTTAGAAGTAGACTAGATCCAGGTCTCATGTCAAGACAGAGGAAGAGGAGAACTTTGCCTTAGCTGGTAAAGGGGGCAAGACCAAGGGCAAGAAAGGTGCAGGAGGGGCCAAGTCCAGCTCCAAAGGTGAGAAGAAGAAGAAAGATCTTAGCAAGATAAAGTGTTTCTCGTGCCATCAGTTTGGGCACTACTCCACCAAGTGCCCAAATAGGAAGAAAGGATCCAAAAAGGACCAAGTGGGAGCATCAACAAAGGTGGAGAAGTTCTCTTCCCACTTTGAGAGGGAATTATCACTCATAGCTTGCATGGAAAGCTCATTGGCTAGTAGCTTGTGGGATGTTTGTTGAATTTCCATGATCTTGGGTGTAGGTTAGAATCGTAAAATCTTTGACACTACCAAACCAAGAATCTCAACAAGAACTACTTTGCACAACGGAAAATATAAAGTAGTAAATCACATGTACACAAGTATACATAATTTTTAACAAATGTTGTACAATATTCGTTATATTAAACCAATCTGAATAATACAACAGTCTATGGTATACAAGATACAATGACAAACTTCGCTGCAGCTTCGATGTCGTACCTTGTCCTGTTGGTCCTTTGCTCCCGATCTACTCACTAGCTACCCCTTAGTCCTTCAAAGGACAACACATCGAGACCCCAGGAGAGCTGCCACCTAACATTGCTGCAAGTCACTTATGTAGTATGTACACGGGTTGATCCAATCTGCTCTCTGGGTAGGCCTAATCCCGAGCTCCAAACTGCTAGGCTAACAGTCACCTTAGTCCATCAAGGTGTTGCACTTCGGCACCAAACTTCACCCAACCTTCAGCTCCTCTTTGTCATGCCAAGATAACTCGTCTAGGGCTACTTAGGGCTATCAACACGCCTCCACTAGACCAATGATGCCCAATCCTTCACTACGGAATCTGCTCCTAATTGAAGTCTTCTCACCACCCAAGTCAACTCCAATACATGGCTTCCACAGGCTGCAATACCAATCCAAATCCGATCAACAAACTGTGACCCAACATAAAACACAAATGTTGCTCCAACTCACCGTTTAAGGGTCTTCTTGGCTGTTGCAACTCTGGTTCTGGTTAGGGCACTAAACGTAGTCCTAATGGCCCTCATAAAACTACTGCAACAGTCCTCCTTTGGTGCGGATTCCCTTCTCCAGCAAGCCCTTAGCTCCACACTGCTTAGTCTCTGCTACAACACCCTTGAATAGGCCTTACGACCCTTTTGTCTTGCCCAGAATAGGCCTGCGGTGGCTCTAGGGCCTGCGGCCTCCCTAAACAGGGATCTCCACCCTCAAAACATCTCTTAAAACAGTCCCTAAGGTTGCGGCTTCTCCAGCAAGGGTACTCACCCCTTCTCCAGCTCTCAGTGACCTTAAAACAGGGTTCAAATAACCTCCTTCTCCCACATTGGTTCTGCCTCTCCCTTGCTGCGGCTAACCCAAAAAATACATTGCCTTCACCGAGTTCTTCACTTGTGTTTTTGTTGCACAATAGATGAGGAATAAGTCCTCCACCGCACCTCTATATATACACATAAAGAGGGCTCCACAAATTCATTTGAAGAGACATGTCTCTTGGATCAAGCCTACATGACTTGACTGTCCATAATTAATTGTCAACTTAAAAAATTCAGACCTTCATTTCTAGAGCTCTGATTTGAGTGATGTTTTGAGCGTTGGAATCAACACGCCAAGCTCTATCACCTCAATTTTTCTCATGCTCAAATTCTTCATGGTTTTGGCCCAAATCTCGATGGGTGCAAACCCCAACCTTGGGTTCCGAGCCCACAAGTGACCCTTGTGGCACTTTTCCCTCCAAACCCTTAACCCTAGGGCTTGGAGTGCCTCCCAAGCTACACAAATCAACACTCCCTCTTAGCGAGGGAGGTATTTCCAAGACTAGGAAGAAACTCATCATCATCATCACTACTTGCAACACTTGCCCAACTCTTGGCGCTCACAATCGCAACAATCCCTCTTCTGTGAACTATGCCTTTCTCAGAACTGTTGCTGTCACTGGAAGCATCCTGCTTCTTTTTCTTCTCCTGTATTGCTTTCCAATCCTTCCATGGTCCCTTCTTGGCAGTTGGAGGAGCACCCTTGCTCCCCACTGACCACGCGCTCTTCTTGGGTTGGAAAGTCTCCCTCTGAACTTGCAAGCCCCCTCTCGAACTTGACTCCCTCTGAGTCTTTGGAATCTGGACCTTCTTCTCAGGAAGGTGTACCCGCTCCTTCTTCTCGGGAAGGTGTACTTCTTCTCCTTTAAACCTGTACCTACTACGCTTTAGACCACCTTTGCGGGACACTGTGATGCATAATGGCCTTGCTTGTGACAAACAGAGCACTTCATTTTACTCAAGTCCTTCTTTCCTGGCTATGAGGATGTCTCCTCACTCT
The DNA here is from genome assembly GCA_031772625.1 of Pinus tabuliformis. Classification (NCBI taxonomy): domain Eukaryota; kingdom Viridiplantae; phylum Streptophyta; class Pinopsida; order Pinales; family Pinaceae; genus Pinus; species Pinus tabuliformis. Next base: position 429,699,215 of record CM062814.1, on the reverse strand, counting down.
TTCCCTTAACCCCCTTGTTGGGTTCTTTACCTACTCCCTTATTTGTCTGACCAAATAGGGCTAGGTTTTTATTACCACTCTTCTTGTTGGCCTTTGATTTCATTCGGGTCTCCTCTTGGATATAGTCATCTCACAACCTTTCAAAGTTAGTAAGGTTATCATGAACATGAGTACATTGAAAAATGGTTCGCATGAAGATGGGAATACATTTAGTGCCAGGTTCACTAGCTCTATTGTTATGCAACCAACTCACGAAATAGAAGAAAAGATAGATCAACAACTTAAAAATCATCTTCTTCGAGGGGGAAACCTCCTTTACATTACATAAATGAACAATTCTTGGATGATACAAATGACAATACCTCCTTTGTATATAAAGGAGTCTAAGGGGTCATAATATAATCAGAGCCTACATAACAATAATAATGCAAGGGCACAACAATAACAATAGTGGGCTTCTATGGTACACAACAATAACAATATGCACACTAACAATAACATGGGCACAACAATAACAATAAGGGGGGCTACATTAACAATAACAATAAAGGGGCGACTCTAGTATTATAGGAACCTAACATGCCCCTCTCCTTCGAAAAAGTGTTGTCCTCAATGCTTGAGTAGTTTTGGATGCTTCTGTATAAAATTATCATCCTCTCATGTGGAATCTTCAACGGGTAAGTTTTTCCACTTAATGAGGACACTCTGAAATTGATCGATTCTGTAGTTGTCAGGTTCTTGTTTCCGCGACTGCTTCAGGATCAAATATGATTTTTCCTTCTTCGTCAGGTTCTGGCAACACTGTTTGAACTAGAAGCTTGTCATGGATAACCTTCTTTAAGCATGAAACATGGAAAACTGGGTTACTCGGGAAGATGTAGGCAACTCCAATTTGTATGCCATTGTACCAATCTTTTGCAACACCTTATAATGACCGTAGTACTTGGGTGATAATTTATTATCCTTCTTAGCTTGCTTGAGGGACATTTGTTTGTATGGTTGTAGTCATAAAAATTCCTAGTCGCCTACCTCAAAATTTCTTTCACTGCGATGTTGATCTACCTGTTGTTTCATTTGATTCTGCGCCAGAGTGAGGTTATCTTTTAAGAGTTGGAGAACTTGTTGTTGATGCTCAATGTGATCTTCCACTGCTTGAACCTTAGAATTTTCTCTTAAAGATGATGTGATAGATGGTGGATGATATCCATAAAGTGCCATAAATGGGGTCATTTTTGCTGCAGTATGGAAGGAAGTGTTATACTACCATTCAACTAGAGGTAACCACTTGATCCATTGTGTTTGTTTATTAGATACAAAACAATGAAGATATCCTTCCAAACATTTGTTCACTATCTCATTTTTCCCATAAGATTGAGGATGATAAGATGAGCTATGAGCTAATTGAGTACCAAGACAAGAAAATAATTTCGTCCAAAAATTTCTAGTGAAATGGGATTTCTGTCACTTACAATAATTTTTGGGTTTCCATGAAGCTTTTAAATTGTTTCCAAAATGCAGTAGCAATTGTACTGGCTTTAAAAGGATGAGATAATGCACAAAAGTGTGCATACTTGGTAAGTCTATCAACTACCACCATGATGACACTCTTTCCTTCAGACTTGGGTAAGCCTATGATAAAATCCATTGAGATCTCCTCCCAACGCTGACTTGGAATGGCTAAAGGTTGTAATATACCTGGGGTCTTTATTGGTTCAACTTTATTTTGTTGGAAAACCAAACATTTTGCCACAAACTCCTGAATATCAGATTTAAGGCCATCCCAAAAGAAATCCTTCTTGAACTTGCGGTAAGTTTTTAAAAATCCCGAGTGCCCTGCTAAGGGAGGGGTGTGCAATTCCAAAAGAATCTTTTGTTTGAGTTGGGAATTCTTACAAAGATATAAGCGATCTTTGTACCATAATGAATCATTTTTCTAGCTAAATGTATCAGATGTACTGGGATCTTGCTGCAACTTTTGAATGAGTGTCCACACCTCTTCATTATTCTTCCATTCATCCCTTGCTTCTGTTATCCACTCAGGTTGGATAATAGAAATGGCACAAAGCAATGCTTCCACATCCTCATCCTTTCTTGAGAGTGCATCTGCAACAACATTTTGCTTCCCTTTTTTGTAAATGTTTTCAATGTCATAACCCAACATTTTTGTGATCCATTTTTGCTGCTCTTCTGAAGATAATTTTTTTCCAAAAAATATTTAAGACTATCATGATCTGTTTTTACTTTAAAGTGTCTTCCCATTAGGTAAGGTCGTCATTGCTTTAGTGCATGTAGTATTGCGAACATTTCCTTCTCATAAATAGGTTTGTGTAAATACTTTCCTTTGATTGGACGACTTTCAAAAGCAATGGTTCTTTCTTCTTGCATTAAAACAACACCAATTCCATTTGCTGAGGCATCACATTCCATAATAAATGTTTTTGTGAAGTCTAGCGTAGCTAAGACCGGTGCTTGGCACATTGCCTCTTTAAGATGTTCAAAGGCCTTAGTTGCTTTTGGAGTCCAAGAAAATGCTTCTTTCTTCTATAATGATTTTAGAGGTGCTGCTATTCTCCCATAATTCTTAACAAACTTGTGATAATACCTTGTCAATCCGAGAAATCCGCGAAGATGCTTATGGTTGTGGGGATTTTCCATTCCTTAATGGCTTTAATTTTGTTAGGGTCTACCTTAACACCCTCATGGGATACAATATGACCCAAATATTCCAACTCCTGTACTCCAAAGAAACATTTGGAGGTTTTTGCATATAATTGTTTCTCCAATATTTCGAGCACCATGTCAACATGCTGAACATGATCCTTCCAAGACTTGTTGTAGATTAGTATATCATCAAAAAATACTAACACAAATTTTGTAAGGAAGGGTTTGAAAATGGAATTCAACAAGCCTTGAAATGTGGAAGGTGCATTAATAAGGCCAAAAGGCATGACCACAAGTTCATAATGACCCTTATGAGTTCTAAATGTTGTTTTCGGAATGTCTTCATTCTTCATTCTAATTTGATGATATCCTAAACGAAGATCCAACTTGGTGAATTAAATTGTTCTATGTAATTCACCCAACAATTCATCAATGTTACGAGTGGGAAATTTATCTTTAATAGTGAGCTTGTTGAGCTCCCTATAATCTGTACACATGCGCCATGATCCATCCTTCTTGTGCACCAATACTATTGGAGTAAGAGAAAGAACTTTGACTAGGTTGAATTATATCGACCTCTAGCATTTTTGCAACCATACGTTCAATTTCACTCTTTTGGGCATAGGGATATCTGTAAATCCTGATGTTTGGAGGAACACTTCCTGGAATCAAATGAATACCATGATCATGATCGCGAATAGGTGGGAGGCCTTTGGGAGTCTCAAATACCTTGGAATGATTGTCCAAGACTTTTTGGAGATCTGGAGAAATAGACAATTTCCATGTTTGAACCTCTAGTGAGCATAATTATGCAATTTCGCCCCGTTGTTCTTTCTTTAGAAGTTTTGTCATGCCATTAGAGCTGATTACCTTTCCTTGTTTCCCTGCGATACCCCTTAATTCAACTTCCTTTCCTTCCCCAAAAAAATTCAAGAAAAGGTCTTGAAAATTAAAAGCCATCATCCCCAAAGATTGTAACCATTGGGCTTCTAGTACAATATCAACACCACCCATTGGAATGGAAAACATTGGACTATTCAATACATATTCCTCCATGCATAGCTTGATATTATGGTAATTTCCAGAGAAATCTATAGTTCCTCCATTTGCAACCATCACTTGACACTCTAGTGTTGGATATAGGAAGCAATTCAATTCCTTATCTATCTTACAATGAATAAAATTATGGGTACTACCCGAATCAATCAACACTATTACCTTTTTCTTCTTGATATGTCCTTCTATCTTGAGAGTTTGGGGAGTGGTAATTCCTGCCAATGCATTACAAGATATGGTCGGATTCATTTATTCTTTCTCTGGGGTTGATTCCTAGTGTATATCCTCTTCTTTTGATGTTTCTTGATCCTTTTCTTCCTCCTCTTCATAATCTATGTAAAATAATTTATTCTCAACACACTTATGGCCTTTAGTGTATTTGCTATCACAACTGTAACAAAGCCTTTTTTCTCTTTTTTCCTCCAATTGTTGTGGTGTCAACCTTGTAGGTTGTGGAAGTGTTAAAATTGGCAACTAGGGCCAAATTCCGCCTTGGGACAACTCGTATGATGGAGATGATTATTGCATTGAGTTCTTCTTTTCGAGAGGTCCAAGTTTGATATAAAGATCATCTCATTCGAACAAGAATTTATTCATTTGGACATCATTCACTCAACAATTCTTCTCTCTCTTCAACAGATTGGTTCGTATAGCTTGGGGATCTTCTCTCTCTCACACGTGCGGCTAGGAGGACAATTTTTCTAGGCTGAAAGAACCGAGTTTTTCAGATTGTTGACCAACATTGACCCTTGCTAATTTGACCGAATTTTGACTGCGTTTTGGAGGCATAATTTCGCTCTCTTGAGGCCGCATTAAATGGCACAAAAATCAAGGTGTTTGGGATTGTTTGACTAGCATTGACCGCAGGGTTGACTGTTGTTTGACTGAGTATGACCAACATTTGTGGGACTGCTTTGGGTTGACTTTGACCCTTGATGGAGGCTGGATTAATATGCCTTTGATCGAGCTTCAAAGGGGGAGTTTTTATTGCTGATTAGACCAGCGTTGACTTTCTAGTTAGGATTGAAGGTTGACTACAGAATTTGATAGGGTTGATTTGACTTTATATTAGGCTAGTCTATTTGACTTTTGTACTCTCTTTCTTTGCCGAACTATTCAATAAAATAAGAAGATTTGATCAAAGGGTTTTCCCCACATTAGGGTTTTTCCCTGGCATTCACCACATCTGGTGTCCTCTTGTCTTGGCTTGTCTTCTGCATATATTTTTATGTTCTATCTGCATTTACTGTCAATATGATTGCTACTGGAAATTATTGGAAATTGTCATTGGGCTGCTAAAGGAACATTGAAGTAAATTTTGCTAAGCATAGAACATACCATTGTTATCTAAAATTAACATGGTATCAGAGCTCAGGTGAAGACAAAGTCCACTCAAGAGTGAGGAAAAGCAATCACTAAGGGAAGCTGTTGGACAAGAACTTGGAACTTGTCTCAATGACGACTACATCTTATGTCAAATCTGAGAACAAGCTTAAGGACAAATCTGACTATCATGCATGGAAGATGTCTTTGGATTTGACTTTGGAAGAAAATGATGCTATGGACTATGTCAAAGGAAGAGTGGAGGAGCCTCCTTCAAATGCCCTGCTGCTGCAAGGTTGACCAATGTTGACTTTCTGGTTAGCACTGAAGGTTGACTACAAAATTTGATAGCGCTGATTTGACTTTATATTGGGGTAGTCTGTTTGACTTTTGTACTCTCTTTCTCTGCTGAACTCTTTAATAAAATAAGAAGATTTGATCAAAGGGTTTTCCCCACATTGTGGTTTTTCCCTGGCATCCTTCACATCTGGTGTCCTCTTGTCTTGGCTTGTCTTCTGCATATATTTTTATGTTCTATATGCATTTACTGTCAATATGATTAATGGTTAATGTGATTGCTACCGGAAATTAGTGGAAATTGTCATTCGGCTGTTAAAGGAACATTGAAGTAAATTTTGCTAAGCATAGAACATACCATTGTTATCTAAAATTATCATGGTATCAGAGCTCAGGTGAAGACAAAGCCCAAGCAAGAGTGAGGAAAAGCAATCACTAAGGGAAGCTATTGGATAAGAACTTGGAACTTGTCTCAATGACGACTACATCTTACGTCAAATTCGAGGACAAGTTTAGGGACAAATCTAACTATCATGCATGGAAGATGTCTTTGGATTTGACTTTGGAAGAAAATGATGCTATGGACTATATCAAAGGAAGAGTGGAGGAGCCTCCTTCAAATGCATTCGCTGCTGCAAAAACAAAGTACAAGAAGGGTGAGGTAAAAGATAAGAAAATTATTGTTGTTCTATTCACAAGCCTTTGGTTGCCTATATTTCTGATTTGGATACATCTATGGAGATGTATGACAAGCTGGTTGGGATGTTCAAAGTAAATAATGCAAATCAAGTTATCTTCTCAAGAACAAGTTGAAAAACATCAAGATGGATAGAGGAGAATCCGTTCAATCCTACTTCATAAGGATTACCAAAATAAAAAATGATCTACTATCTATTGGAGAAGTTGTTGGTGACAGGGACCTCACTCTTATTGCACTTGAAGGCCTTACAAAGGAATGGAACGTGTTTAGCACTACCATCCTCAACAATGACATAATTTCGGGATTTGATGAAATAAGGATGATGGAAAGAGACAAGCCCTCAAATGGAAACAATCATACCTCCTTTTTCGCTCATGCTAAAAGGAAGAACAATGCTGGTCCTAGAAGACAAGGTCAAGGATTTAAGCAAGGATTCAAAGAAGGAAGAAAAGGAAGATGCTTCAATTGCAATAGGTTTGGCCACTTTGCTAGAGAATGTCCTCACAGGAAGGATACTCCAAGAGATGATGACAACAATAACCACAACAACTACAAAGGCCATAGCAATCGAAGGATCAACAGGTACAACAACAAAGGAAAGAGGAATGCTCCCGCTGCTCGATATGGAAATGGTTGTCCTCCCAAGAAGTTGAGGAACTCCAGATATGAAGAAACTAATGTTGTATATGAGAAAAAAAATTTATCTTATTTTTGCCCTCACCATTGCCTCTCCTTCAGATACATTGGATCATTGGTTGATTGACAATGGTGCCTCAAGGCACTTTACTGTGTACAAGGAAACCCTCTCAAACTTGGTTGAAAAGAAGACAAATATGGAGATCATACTTGGGGACAATGCTACCTACCCTGTGAAAGGGATGGGGGCTGTCACTCTTCACTTAAATCAAGGTCAAACCTTTCATTTACAAGAAGTGTTGTATGTACTTGATCTAAAAAAGAACCTAGTCTCTATTTCCGCGATGGAAGATAAAAGTTTTAAGGTGACATTCATTGATGGGAAGGTTCATGTTTGGCAAAGGAACCCGAAAGATGCATTTACACTTGGATTTAAGGTTGAAGGTCTCTATTAGGTTGGAGGAAGTCCGTTGGGAGCAATGACTTGTGATACTTCTCTTTAATCCGAATTATGGCACCGAAGATTTGCTCACCTCCATTACAAAGCCTTACCTGATGTAAGAAAGATGGTCATAGGTATGCCTGAATTCAACTTAGATCATGAAGGAGTTTATCATGGTTGTGTAGCTGGAAAACATACAAGGGGACCATTCCCCTCAAGTGAAAGTCAAATTACTGATATTCTTCAATTGGTCCATTCTGATCTATCAGTTATGTTGCTTGTGACATCTTTAGGAGGATACTTGTACTATGCAATTTTTGTGGATGACTTCTCTCGCAAAACATGAATCTATTTCTTGAAGAAGAAGATGGACAAAGTGTTCAAATGGTTCCACTCTTTCAAAGCTTGGTCGAGAATCAAACAGGGAAGAAGATCAAAATATTGAGGACCGATAATGCAACCGAATATGAGTCAAATGAATTCAATGACTATTGTAGAGAGGCTGGCATTAAGAGGGAGACCACTACTATATATACTCCTATGCAAAATGGAGTTGTTGAAAGGAAGAATCGAACTATCATGGAAGCCACTTGTGCCATGCTTCATGAGCAAGGCCTACTAAAGTTCTTATGGGGAGAAGATGCCAACACCGTTGCGTATGTTCAAATAGATGCCCGCATCAAGCATTGGACTGCAAAACACCTGAAGAAGTTTTCACCGGTAAGAAACCTGATGTTTCTCATTTTAGAATTTTTGGTTGTCCCGTATATTTTCATGAGACAAAAGAGAAAAGAAACAATCTAGACGCATCTGGGAAGAAATGAATGTTTGTGGGCTACAATGAAATTTCGAAGGCATATAGAATTTATGTGCCTGGTCAAAGAGAAGTGGAAATAAATCATGATGTCACTTTTGATGAAGATTTTGCCCTTGGGAAAGTCCGAGACCTTCCTATCCCTAGGAAGGACAATGATGACGATGCAGGAAAGCAGGATGAATCTCCAACCGATGATTCGATGCTCGATGTTGAAGGTTTGATGGATCCCATTGATCCACCTCCCAATGAGCCCTCTACTTCAAGAAAAATACCTTTGTGGCTCAAAGATACTCTTGAAGATGCCGAAAGACATGTTGCACCAAGGGGGACATTTCGTGAAAGCAAGAAGCTGAATAGGTACCGAGGGTACTTAGCTGCCTAAGTACCATAATACAATTTGAGCCATGTACATTTGAAGATGTTGTGAAGCACCATGTTTGGAAGGATGTGATGAACGAGGAATATGAGTCGATCATGAAAAATGATGTCTGGGATGTGGTTCCTAGACCCAAGGACAAGTCAGTGGTCACTTCAAAATGGCTTTACAAAATCAAACATGGAGTTGATGGGAGTGCTGAAAAGTTCAAGGCTAGGTTCGTTGCTCGAGGCTTCTCTCAAAAGGAAGGAGTGGACTATGATGAGATATTTGCACCGGTTTCTCGATATACCACTATCTGTTCGATCATAGCCCTTGCTGCCTCTCAAGGATGGAGCCTACACCAAATGGATGTCAAAACTGCTTTCTTGCATGGCTTGCTTAAGGAGGAAGTCTATCTAGAACAATCCGAGGGGTTCAAAGTTCAAGATCGTAAGAAACATGTATGCAGGTTGAAGAAATCCCTCTATGGGTTGAAGCAAGCCCCTAGGGCTTGGTATGAGAAGATAAATAGCTATCTTATGAAACTGGGTTTTTCAAGGAGTGAAGTTGACCCGAACCTATACTTCAAGGTTGAAAAGGACAAGCCTCTCATTTTGGTCCTTTATGTGGATGATCTCTTTCTGACAGGTGATGACCCTCTCATTTATCAATGCAAGAGGGAGTTGGCTTCCGAATTCGAGATGAAGGACCTAGGACTGATGCACTACTTCTTAGCGCTGGAAGTTTGGCTAAAGCTAGGTGAGATTTTTTTTTCTCAAGGAAAATACATTGTGAAGTTGCTTGAGAGATGTGGCATGGTGGATTGCAAGTCCGTGTCTACTCTGATGGAACTCAACTTCAAGAAGCTATGTGGAAGTGCTGTTGGGCCCAGATTAGAGAACGCTTTTGAGTATCGACAACTTGTGGGGGCCCTAATATTCTTGGTAAACTCCCATCTTGACATATGCTTCACTGTGAACACGTTGAGTCAATTTATGGTCAAGCCTCATCACATTCATTGGATTGCTGCTAAGAATCTCTTGAGATATCTTTGGGGCACAATCCACTATGGACTAAAATACACTGCTGAGAATTTGAGGCTGCATGGATATACAGATGCTGACTGGGCTAGCAGTGTGGTGGATCGTAAGAGCACATCTGGGTGTTGCTTCTCTTTGGGGTTTGCTTCTATATCTTGGATGAGTAGGAAGCATAAATCAGTTGCTTTAAGCATCGCCGAGGCCGAATACATTGCTGGAAGTATGGCCTGTTGTGAAGCTATTTGGTTGAGGATGCTCTTTAGTGAGGCATTTGAGCATGTCATGGATACCACTGTGATCTTTTGCGACAACCAAAGTGGGATTCGCCTTTCAGAGAATCCTGTGTTCCACGACCGCTCCAAGCACATTGATTTCAGGTACCTCTTTATCCGGTATATGGTACAACGAGGAGCAATAAGGCTCCAACACATCATGACGGATGAGCAGGCCGCAAACATTCTCACGAAGCCTTTGGGGAAGGTCAAATTCTTAACCTTTCGAGAGAGACTTGGAGTCGTGGAAAGACCCTCCTATGAGGGTCCTGCATGAGTTGGACATTGAGCCCTGGGGGCTTGGGGTACTTTTTGGAGCTATGAGCGACCATAGGGTGAGTGGGTCACCTTCCCCTAGTGGTGCGCTATGTATAGGGTGAGTGGTTCACCTTCCCTTGTGATACCCTATGACGATTGAGATGTGTGTAGGGTGTGTTGACCACTACCGGTCAACTACCCATGCAGTACACCTCCTTTCTGTTGGCAGAAAGGGGTAGCTCCTGAACGACGTGTCCATGCCAGCCTACAGTCATCAACAGCTTGATCATTTTTGTTGTAAACCCAGTCTGCATGTATGAATTGTAAATAATCTAAGCAGATCAGAGTCATGTATGTAAAATTGCCTAGGTGGACCTAACTTTCTAATGATGATCTGCGTCCCGGGAGGTTTTTAGTCTCACCGATCCATGGATCGGCAGAGTTTTCCTTCAAACCCGACCCCAAAGCCGGGATGCATTTTGTTATTAGGACTTTAGGAGAATCCTAGCGTGTTAATCTGCTAGATTATAGTTGTGTCGCAGAACTGGGTGGTTTATGAGGGTCTATGCCAAAGGGGGTTCGTCCCTTTAAGATGTAAATTGTAAAAGTCATGATGTAATGTGTCTTGAGGGTTGAAAAATGTTTAGTCCCCTCATGAGTCCTAAGTCCTAGGTCCTAGGATATGTTTTCAACGACTTAGTTCAAATGATCCATTTAGAAAATAAATAAAATACTAAAAATATAATAAAAATAAAAATAAAAAAAAAAAAATAAAAAAAATAAAAAATTCATAAAACAAAGCAAAAACCCTAAATAATAAAATAATAATATTTTTTGTGAACACATGCAAAATATCTTTTTTAAATAAAATCGACGGATGAGATCAAGAGATGTCTTGATCCTCATCAACGGTCGAGATCAGTTCTACATGGATCACCCAAACTAGCCGTTGGGATCATTTCCTTCATATAGGGTCTTAGGGGGTCATTTTACAGGTTTATCTGATCTGTGAGTCTGTACTGAAAAAGCTCTCTTGTAATCTGATTTTCTGGTTAATAAAAAGACTTTGGGGTTCAAACTGGCTGGTGTTACTCTCTGGAATTGCTGTGAGATGTTTGCTTTTCTGCATATTTCAGTTTTCAGCAGTTAAAAATAGCTGGTTTTTTTTTCAGAGCATTGTGAGTACAGGTATCTTGCTCACGTGCTAGGGTTTGAATGTTGTAGGGTTTCTGGAATAATGGCAGGTATCTCCATTATTTCTTGAAATCTAGCAGCATTTCTTGCCCTCTTTGCTGATGTTTGCTTGAGGTGTGCAGGAAACCTTTAGGTGAAGGGTATTTGTGGGCGTTTGGGGAAGTTCTGGGCTGAACCAGCCGACTCCCACAGGCTGTTCTGTGCAGAGCCCAGCTGATTGTGCCCTGGGTTAATCTTTTAAAGTTTATTTCATGTTTTACATTGAGAAATTTTCTTTCTGTTCACAGTAAAGTTCAAATTTTCTGATGTTTCAAAAGTATTATTGCAATTATTGTCAAATCTAGCTGTACCAGAGCTATAAATTTTTGTGACTTTGGGTAAATTTTAAAGGGTTTATTGCAAAATTTTGTGTATCTGCCAAATTTCTTTTTCTGCAGGATATCTGTCATCAGGGTTACAGCCTTTTTCTGATTTTGGCATTCGACAAATTTGTAAATTGGTGAACTGGCTTACATCCACTGCTGCGTCAACGTGAGAATTAAACGTGAATGAGGGTGCTTTCTGTATGGTTAAATCATCCCAGGTATTTCCAAAACCCTGCTGTCTTCATTAACCTGCAAGCACATCACTGAAAAACGACAGAGATTTTTTTTGAAACACAATGGAAGCGTGAATGCATACATAACTTGGGTTTTCGATTTGAGTATTTTGTGATTTGATTTCTGGTGAAACGTATTGAGTAATTTCATCAAACCAGGCAAGCCATGCTCAGATGAGATTCAAACGATTTTCTTTTACGCATTGAAATCTTATACATATTCAAACTTTCGGATTTTTCAGGGTTACGATCCAGTGGTTTTTTTTTCGTTTCTATTTTCGGGTTGTTATCTGAATACCATCGCAGTCTGTCTGATTTTTTTTTTTTCGCCGCTGCCTTTGCATGTGATTGCAAGCTTAAATCGATTTTGTTCCAAAAGCCGTCGGTTTCTCTCATTTACGCATCGATTTCTCCTCTCAGAGCTAGGGTTCTGTCACTGTGATCAGATGAAGCATATCACCTTCGCCATTCGATTCTTTACGTGGTTAACTTTGGGACTAGGGCTAAATCTCTCATTCGAAAACCTTTGCTTGAACTTTTCATTTACGCGTCAGTCTTTTGCATCAAAGCAGGGTTACGATTTCTAGTGTTTTAGCGATGCTTTCATTGTCGGATTGCTTCTGAACATCTCTGCGTTTTGTCTGGTACGTGCTTCAGCCCGTTGCATTTTCCACCGTCTGTGCAGCAGTCGTGTTCACGCCCTTAATCACCGTGTTTTTTGGGAGATTGCGTCCTCATCGTATTTCTGATTGCGCTGTAGAAGCATTTGCGTCTTAGTGCCTTAGGTTAGGTTTTGATTTATAATTTTAGTTTCGATTTTATTTCTTTCGATTTGATTTTGTTTCTTTAAGAAAATATATATATGAAAAAATAAAAAAGATTCATAGCTTTTGGGTTTAGTTTTAAATTTCTTTTTTTTTGTTAAGTTTTAGATCAAGTTCAATTTTAGATTTTTTTTTTAATTTTTCTTTTTTTTTTTAGTTTTGTTTGAAAAAATAAAAATTCATAAAAAGGGTTTTAGATTTTTAGTTTTCATTTTTATAATATAATAAAAAAAAAAAAAATTTGAAAAAGCATAAAAATTTCTTTGTTGTGGAGAATTACTTTTACCACCTTCAGTTGCTTATCACTGCATATCTTTCACGCTGAGATTTGAGCACAAAATAGATATCTGGTTTCACTGTTGTTTAAAGCAATTTATTTCTCTTAGTTTGCTGGATATCGTTATTTGAAGAGCGTTGTGGTTTTACTAAATATTTAAAGCATTGCTCTCTTTATCTGATGATTGCTGTCCGTGGTTCATGTTCTTATATCATCTAGCTAGTAATCATTTAGATCTTTTAAGGCACTGGTCTGCTCAATCCATCAAATCATTTTAGTGCTTATCTCAATCGTGCATCTCGTCTCCCAGCCCAACTGTTTGGCAGTTGGCCTCCATCACCTTACAGGGTCTACCCCCCTTAGCCGCGGGAGACAGGCTTAAACGGAGAGACCGGGGATCAGAGTGACAGCCCCCGGTCTGAGCGTTGTCGTGTCAATCCGCGCGACAACATTTTTTGGCGCCGTTGCCGGGGATAGAGTTTTTCTGTCCTTGGTTCTTGCTTTTCAAGCTTTTCTGTGCTTAGCTTCTTGTTCAAGTGGCGACTCCACTTCCTATATTATCTACAAGAGTGTACACTAGAAGACATCCAAGCAGTCTGTGCAATCCTACTCCTGATCCTGAAAAGGTTTATAGGGTGCGATCACACAAACTCGCTTCTCGTACACTTCTTGGAAATCTTGGACAAGAAGCCCTCTCCGATATTCATTTGCTCTTTAAAGGTCAAGTTAGGCGCAACACCATGAGTCTGTTGGGCCCTTGTGATTTTTCTAACATTCCTGGAGCCCCCAATGATATTCCATCTGTTGGGATAGACAAATTGCCTAGCTTTCATGGAGATAATGCCATTACTGTTAATTCCCATTTGCGTGATTTCAACATATGGATGGCTAAGTATGCTAGATCTCCTGATTTTGATCATGAAGATGTCAGGATGACCCTTTTTATCTTAACTCTAGGAGGTGATGCTCATGACTGGTTTACAGAAAAACCTCCTAATTCTTTTGACTCTTTACAATCAATCATTAATTCATTTAGAGAAAAATATGGAGATAAGAGAGAGGGAAGACATCTTGTAAGAGCTCTTACTCTGATGAAAAAGAGAGAAGACGAAACTGTTGAAGAATTTAATAGAAGGTTTAATGGTATTATTAGAGAATTACCTCAAGACTATAAACCTTCAGATAAAACTCTCCAAGATTTTTATATTGATGCCTTTGGTCCTGAACCATCTTATGAGTTAAGGCGTGCTAAACTTACTGATTATCGAGATTGCCAAGCCTTAGCTGTAGAACTTGAGAAGGACAAGGCAGCTTCTGGGAAGTCTGAAATCCCAGGCTTTGATAGGGCTGCTACGAAACTAAAGGAACCTAAGGGAAAAGCAGCCCAGGAGCCAGAAAGTGAGCTTGTTCTTAAATTGCTTCAAAAAATTGAAACTATGGAAATCAATCATAATAAGGAGATAAGCACTTTGCAGAATAGGTTAATTCAAATGGAAAGAGCGCAACCGCAAAATTTTCAGCCTCGAAATAATAATAACAGAAATAGTAACTGGCAAAGAAAGGGTCAATCTAGTGAGCAGAGGCCCCCTAATCCGCTTACCAACCTGGTGGATAATGCTCCTCCTTACTGTCGTGCTTGTGCTGATTTTCACGAAGAGTCCTCTTGTCCCATTATCAGAAGACTTTTCGATAATGGAATGTTTGGGACAGGTGAGCAAATAAACGTAGTAGGGAGCAAGTTTCCTTTGCCCATGGATGATTGGATAGAGGTTAAGGAAAGGAGCTATGATGTTGTGAATCCTAAATCTGCTTTTGGTATAAATAACCTTGAAAACGAAGATGACATTTTGGCCAGGTTATATGGTGAGAAACCCTCTCCTGAGAAAATTCTGGAAATTGCTAGAGATAAGGGTTTAACATATCAGAGAAGGGATAAAGATCAGAGCGGGAATCAAATTCATCCTCGAACTTTAAACCCTGGTATAAACTCTGGAATAGATGTCGATTTGGGGAGTTGGTTTAATAATGCTAAAATCTGGGTTCCCGTGTCTGAGATCGCTAAGATCCCTTCCCAAAGGGACAAGTTACTAAAAGAAATTCAGGGTCCTCAAGTCAATGATTCTCAACAGAAGATTCGTGAGGTTGACTATCATGATGCTCCTATTTATCTGCAAAGCGTAGATGCTGATAACAAGGATCATCAACCCTTCTTTATCACCTTATTAGTCAATGGGTATAAATTGAATAACTGCATGTTGGATTCAGGTGTATCTGCTTGTGTTATGACTAAAAGGGTTATGGAACAGCTTAACTTAAGAGTTTCCAGACCCTACTATAATATATGCGCCATGGATTCTAAGAAGATCGAAGTACATGGTTTAATCAAGGATTTGCAAGTTCATCTTTCGGTCTACCCAGACATCATGGTGGTTATGGATATTGTTGTAGTTGATGTACTTGATGCTTGGGGTATGCTGTTATCCAGAAAGTGGGCCTCTGATCTAGGGGGAAGCATTCAAATGAATTGGTCATATGCTATGATTCCTTCTCCTAGCGGTGATGGTTTCGTTAGACTAAATAGAGAGCCTGAGAGGAAATTTCATGTTGAGGATCCTAAGAAGCCTCGTAACGAAATAATTAGAGAACAATCTGACATCGGGAACTATGCTATCATGTCCAATTTCATAATTCCTCCCGATGATGAGATTAAAGATCTTAAGGATGAAGTCTGGTATATGTATTTTGATGGTGCGTCCTCTAGTCATGGTAAAGGTGCGGGAGTTGTGCTTAAATCTCCCCTTGGTCACGTATTCAAGTTTGCCTATCGTTTAGAATTTGAAGCAACCAACAATGTTGCTGAGTACGAAGCTATATTGTTGGGTCTTGAATTGGCCAAGGCTTTAAGGGTTAAATTGCTTAGCATCAAGGGGGATTCCGATCTGGTTATCATGCAGCTTAAAAACAAATTCACATGTAGAAATCAGAGATTAAGAAACTATCGAAATGCTGTGTGGGATACTATGGAGCACTTCGATGCTCTTAACCTTGAAGCAATTCCTAGAGGTCTAAATAGTTTGGCAGATGAGCTTGCTGTAGCTGCTACCACTTTCCAGTTGTCTGACGAGTTAATTAACGATAAAATTAAAATGGAAGTAATATTCAGACCATCTGTTCCAGACAACTCAGAGCATTGGCAAGTTTTTAATGATGAAAAACAAGTCGTTCGTTTTCTCAATCGTTTGGATGAGTTTGAGGATTTCCGGATAGTTTCTGGCGAGGATGGTTCTTTAGATCATGGACATATCATAAACCCTACTCCCAGAAATGTAGTTGCCTTAGAGCAACATTTTGATCGGCATGATGCCACGAAGCTGAGAGAAGAAGACAAGTTGGACCCAGGCGAGTACCTTGAAGTTAACATTGGTACTTTTGAAAATCCGAAAATGGTTAAAATCGGTAAAGGTACTAGTCTGGAGGAAAGGAAAAAGTTAATTGATTTACTTCGTGAATATCGAGATGTTTTGGCTTTTTCCTATGATGAGTTGAGGGGCTATAGGGAAGATATTATGGAGCATACTATTCCCTTAAAAGACGAAAATGCTAAACCCTTTCGGCAGAAACTTAGGCAAATTAATCCTAAGTTAGCCCCCCTGGTCCAAAAAGAGCTTGCGAAGATGCTTGCAGCAGGAATCATCGCTCAAACTAGGCATTCGACATGGTGTTCGAATTTGGTGATTGTCAGGAAGAAGAATGGTACAATAAGACTTTGTGTCGATTTTAGAAACCTTAATCTAGCATGCAAAAAAGATAATTACCCTTTGCCAAAAATGGAAACTTTGTTGCAAAGAGTAACTGGGTCTGGAATGATGTCATTGCTAGACGGTTTTTCTGGGTATAATCAAGTTTGGGTTAAAAAGGAAGATCGACACAAGACCACATTCACAACACCATGGGGGACTTTCGAATACATTAGAATGCCATTTGGGTTAACAAACGCTGGAGCTACTTTCCAGAGGGCCATGGACTATGCCTTCAAAGGGTTAATCGGGAAAATTATCGAAATATATCAAGATGATCTTACTGTTTTCTCTAAAGATGGTATTAGTCATATAGATCATCTTAGGCAAGTTTTCGATAGATGTAGAGAATATGGAATTTCTTTGAATACGGCTAAGTCTGTTTTTGGGGTAACAGAAGGGAAATTACTCGGTCATATCATTTCTAAGGAAGGAGTCAAGGTCGATCCCGAACGAGTTGAAGCAATTCAAAAGATTCCTCTCCCGCATAACCTCAAGTCCCTGCAGTCTTTCCTTGGAAAGATAAATTTTATTAGAAGATTCATCCCAAATTATGCAGAAATAGCTAAGCCCATTCAAAGTCTTCTGAAGAAAGATGCGAAATTTGTCTGGCGAGAAGAGGGCAAAAAGGCTTTCCAAGAAATCAAGTCTGCTATCGCGAAAGCTCCTGTCCTGGTTAGTCCTGATTACTCCAAGAATTTCATGATTTTTTCTTTCGCTTCTGAAGATACCATTGCCGGTGTCTTGCTTCAAAAGAATCGAGATGGTCATGAGCAGCCTATTGCTTTCATGAGTAGAGCACTTCAAAACTCTGAGTTGAAGTACAATACCATGGAAAAGCAGGCCTATGCCCTGGTCAAGTCTCTCAAGCATTCTAAGATCATTGCTTTCGTCCCACATTCTGCTGTTAAGGACATATTAACCCAAACTGATTGCTTAGGGACTCGTGCTAGGTGGGTTACTAAGATACAGGAGTATGATTTAGAAATCAAACCCACCAAGCTGATTAAAGGCCAAGGTTTAGCTCAAATGTTAACGGAAAGTAATGAGAAGACTCTTGGTTTGTTTTGCCTTGACGATCTATCTTCACCAGAATTGAGAAGATTAGCAGAGCATGAATGGTATAAGGACATAGTTTACTACTTAACAAATCTTGCATGTCCTAACCACTTAGTCGCTCATAAGAGAAGGGCTCTTAGACTAAAGGCCACTAAGTATTGCCTTATGAAGGATGGCCTTGGATGGAGAAATCCTGAGGGCATAGTGCTTAGGTGTGTTGACGATGTTGAGTCCAAAAGATTAATTTCAGAATTTCATTCAGGATTTTGTGGTGGTCATTATGCTGCTAGAACTACCGCCCACAAAATCCTGAGAGCTGGCTATTATTGGCCTTCGATTTTTTCTGATGTGCACAAGTTTGTTAGAACGTGTCAAGCCTGTCAACTGTTCACTGGGAAGCAGAAGCTTGCTGCCCTTCCTCTACAACCTGTTATTGTGGAGGCACCTTTTCAGCATTGGGGGCTGGACTTCATAGGGAAGTTCCACAAAAATTCTAGCAATGGCTACTCATGGATTTTGACTGCTACAGATTATTTCACTAAATGGGTAGAAGCCATTCCTGCTAAGAATGCCACTGAAAAGGTGATTATGGATTTCATTGAAAATAACATCATTACTAGATTTGGTGTCCCCGCTAAGATCACTACGGACAATGCCAAGGCCTTTAGTTCTTCAGAGTTTACATCTTTTTGTTTCAAGTATGGCATTGTCCTATCTCATTCATCGAATTACTATCCTCAGGGTAATGGTTTGGCTGAATCAAGTAATAAAAATCTCATAACCATTATCAAGAAGATAGTAGGAGATAACAAGAAATCTTGGGACAGCAAAATCAAGTACGCTTTGTGGGCAGACAGAATTACTAAGAAGAAATCTACTGGTAAAGCTCCCTTTGAATTGGTTTATGGCTTGAATGTTACCTTACCTGTGCACCTAAGATTGCCAGCTTATCAGCTTCTCCAAAATTTTTCCGATAATAAAGATGTTGTTCAGAATAGGATAGATCAGATTGTGGAATTGGATGAGGCTCGTCGGACAACTTTTGAGACTATATGTAAAAATCAATCTAATATTAAGAAAAGCTTTGATAAATGCTCTCGATCTAGATCTTTGCAGGTTGGAGATATGGTTTTACTTTGGGACCGCAAAAATGAAAAACCGGGAAAGCATAAGAAGTTTGACAGCTTGTGGCTGGGACCGTACATCATTAGAGATATAGCTGGACCAAACTCATTCCACTTGAGCAGATTGGATGGTGAACCACTTCATCTACCAGCGAACGGCCAAATGCTCAAGCTGTTTTTCAGAGATGATATCTGATGCCATGGGGCATCTTTTGTATTGTATTTCTATCCCTACTCCTTGTCTTTTCAGCATTTTATTTCTGTTTTTAGGATTAGATTTACTTTTCATGTTATTAGTTAGTCAATAAATGAAGAGCTTTTATCTTTCCTGTGCTTAATGTATATGATGATTTTGGAATGGACGCTACTTATTTTTATTTGTGTGTTGTATGGATGCAGATTCTGGATTCTCACATTCCTACCAGTGCAGCAAACGTGTCCCCAAGTAGAGCCAGATGTTGACCACTACCGGTCAACTACCCATGCAGTACACCTCCTTTATGTTGGCAGAAAGGGGTAGCTCCTGAACGACGTGTCCATGCCAACCTACAGTCATCAACAACTTGATCATTTTTGTTGTAAACCCAGTCTGCATGTATGAATTGTAAATAATCTAAGCAGATCAGAGTCATGTATGTAAAATTGCCTAGGTGGACCTAACTTTCTAATGATGATCTGCGTCCCGGGAGGTTTTTAGTCTCACCGATCCATGGATCGGCAGAGTTTTCCTTCAAACCCGACCCCAAAGCCGGGATGCATTTTGTTATTAGGACTTTAGGAGAATCCTAGCGTGTTAATCTGCTAGATTATAGTTGTGTCGCAGAACTGGGTGGTTTATGAGGGTCTATGCCAAAGGGGGTTCGTCCCTTTAAGATGTAAATTGTAAAAGTCATGATGTAATGTGTCTTGAGGGTTGAAAAATGTTTAGTCCCCTCATGAGTCCTAAGTCCTAGGTCCTAGGATATGTTTTCAACGGCTTAGTTCAAATGATCCATTTAGAAAATAAATAAAATACTAAAAATATAATAAAAATAAAAAATAAAAAAATAAAAAAAAAAAAAAAAAAAATTCATAAAACAAAGCAAAAACCCTAAATAATAAAATAATAATATTTTTTGTGAATACATGCAAAATATCATTTTTTAATAAAATCGACGGATGAGATCAAGAGATGTCTTGATCCTCATCAACGGTCGAGATCAGTTCTACATGGATCACTCAAAACTAGCCGTTGGGATCATTTCCTTCATATAGGGTCTTAGGGGGTCATTTTAGAGGTTTATCTGATCTGTGAGTCTGTACTGAAAAAGCTCTCTTGTAATCTGATTTTCTGGTTAATAAAAAGACTTTGGGGTTCAAACTGGCTGGTGTTACTCTTTGGAATTGTTGTGAGATGTTTGCTTTTCTGCATATTTCAGTTTTCAGCAGTTAAAAATAGCTGGTTTTTTTTTTCAGAGCATTGTGAGTACAGGTATCTTGCTCACGTGCTAGGGTTTGAATGTTGTAGGGTTTCTGGAATAATGGCAGGTAGCTCCATTATTTCTTGAAATCTAGCAGCATTTCTTGCCCTCTTTGCTGATGTTTGCTTGAGGTGTGCAGGAAATCTTTAGGTGAAGGGTATTTGTGGGCGTTTGGGGAAGTTCTGGGCTGAACCAGCCGACTCCCACAGGCTGTTCTGTGCAGAGCCCAGCTGATTGTGCCCTGGGTTAATCTTTTAAAGTTTATTTCATGTTTTACATTGAGAAATTTTCTTTCTGTTCACAGTAAAGTTCAAATTTTCTGATATTTCAAAAGTATTACTGCAATTATTGTCAAATCTAGCTGTACCAGAGCTATAAATTTTTGTGACTTTGGGTAAATTTTAAAGGGTTTATTGCAAAATTCTGTGTATCTGCCAAATTTCTTTTTCTGCAGGATATCTGTCATCAGGGTTACAGCCTTTTTCTGATTTTGGCATTCGACAAATTTGTAAATTGGTGAACTGGCTTACATCCACCGCTGCATCAACGTGAGAATTAAACGTGAATGAGGGTGCTTTCTGTATGGTTAAATCATCCCAGGTATTTCCAAAACCCTGCTGTCTTCATTAACCTGCAAGCACATCACTGAAAAACGACAGAGATTTTTTTTGAAACACAATGGAAGCGTGAATGCATACATAACTTGGGTTTTCGATTTGAGTATTTTGTGATTTGATTTCTGGTGAAACGTATTGAGTAATTTCATCAAACCAGGCAAGCCATGCTCAGATGAGATTCAAACGATTTTCTTTTACGCATTGAAATCTTATACATATTCAAACTTTCGGATTTTTCAGGGTTACGATCCAGTGGTTTTTTTTTTCGTTTCTATTTTCGGGTTGTTATCTGAATACCATCGCAGTCTGTCTGATCTTTTTTTTTCGCCGCTGCCTTTGCATGTGATTGCAAGCTTAAATCGATTTTGTTCCAAAAGCCGTCGGTTTCTCTCATTTACGCATCGATTTCTCCTCTCAGAGCTAGGGTTCTGTCACTGTGATCAGATGAAGCATATCGCCTTCTCCATTCGATTCTTTACGTGGTTAACTTTGGGACTAGGGCTAAATCTCTCATTCGAAAACCTTTGCTTGAACTTTTCATTTACGCGTCAGTCTTTTGCATCAAAGCAGGGTTACGATTTCTAGTGTTTTAGCGATGCTTTCATTGTCGGATTGCTTCTGAACATCTCTGCGTTTTGTCTGGTACATGCTTCAGCCCGTTGCATTTTCCACCGTCTGTGCAGCAGTCGTGTTCACGCCCTTAATCACCGTGTTTTTTGGGAGATTGCGTCCTCATCGTATTTCTGATTGCGCTGTAGAAGCATTTGCGTCACAATTGTTTGCGTCTTAGTGCCTTAGGTTAGGTTTTGATTTATAATTTTAGTTTCGATTTTATTTCTTTCGATTTGATTTTGTTTCTTTAAGAAAATATATATATGAAAAAATAAAAAAGATTCATAGCTTTTGGGTTTAGTTTTAAATTTCTTTTTTGTTAAGTTTTAGATCAAGTTCAATTTTAGATTTTTTAATTTTTCTTTTTTTTAGTTTTGTTTGAAAAAATAAAAATTCATAAAAAGGGTTTTAGATTTTTAGTTTTCATTTTTATAATATAATAAAAAAAAAAAAAAATTTGAAAAAGCATAAAAATTTCTTTGTTGTGGAGAATTACTTTTACCACCTTCAGTTGCTTATCACTGCATATCTTTCACGCTGAGATTTGAGCACAAAATAGATATCTGGTTTCACTGTTGTTTAAAGCAATTTATTTCTCTTAGTTTGCTGGATATCGTTATTTGAAGAGCGTTGTGGTTTTACTAAATATTTAAAGCATTGCTCTCTTTATCTGATGATTGCTGTCCGTGGTTCATGTTCTTATATCATCTAGCTAGTAATCATTTAGATCTTTAAAGGCACTGGTCTGCTCAATCCATCAAATTATTTTAGTGCTTATCTCAATCGTGCATCTCGTCTCCCAGCCCAACTGTTTGGCAGTTGGCCTCCATCACCTTACAGGGTCTACCCCCCTTAGCCGCGGGAGACAGGCTTAAACGGAGAGGCCGGGGATCAGAGTGACAGCCCCCGGTCTGAGCGTTGTCGTGTCAATCCGCGCGACAACAGGGTGAATGGCTCACCTTCCCCTACAATTGCGGACACATGTATGTAGGGTGAGTAGTTCACCTTCCCCTACGATTGACATATGCATAGGATGAGTGGTTCACCTTCTCCTACAGCATATGAGCAAGTTGAGTGGTTCACCTTCTCCTATGGCATATGAGCAAGATGAGTGGTTCACCTTCTCTTACCGATGCCCCAGCGCACATCCTACCCATGGAGTTTGGGACTCATGGGAAGTACCTCTCATCAGGCCAATGAGTTGGGAAAAGTGGTTAGGGACCATAGCACTACCGATGGACGCATTGTGTATTGCCGTACTCTCTATGACTAGGATGCTTGGTGTTCAACAACTTGATCTGGGATCAAGGACTAACTTTTGTCAGTGGAGAGTGGTAAGGTCTTCTGACTCACTCTCGATCACTTCTTCTTCATTATTACTTCATGGTTCAGTAAAGCAGAGCAGAGTAGAGATGACAAAGATGGTACATGATGACAGGATGGCATGATGATGACAGATGGATTGGCAGGTGGAATTCTCCCTAGTTGAGAGGGAGTGTTAAAATTGGAAATTAGGGCCAAATTCCACCTTGGGACAACTCATATGATGGAGATGATTATTGTATTGGATTCTTCTTTTTGAGAGGTCCAAGTTTGATATAAAGATCATCTCATTCGGTCAAGCAGAAGTGCGATTTTGAATTTATTCTCTCACATGTTGAAATTGTTCAAGTCGGTCTCAACTTAATGTAGGTTCAAGAAACCCATAGATGTGTCTCTTCACCCACATCGAAGTGTATAAATAGAAGAGTACTCTCTCCTTATTCTCTCTCTTCAACCGATTGGTTTGTATAGCGTGGGGATCTTCTCTCTGTCACATGTGCGACTAGGAGGAGAAATTTTCTGGGCTGAAACAAAACCGAGTTTTTCAGACTGTTGACCAGCGTTGACCCTTGCTGATTTGACTACATTTTGGAGGCAAAATTTCGCTTCGTTGAGGCCGCATTAATTGGCACAAAAATCAAGGTGTTTGGGACTATTTGACTAGCATTGACCGTAGGGCTAACTGTTGTTTGATCGAGTTTGACCAACATTTGTGGAATTGTTTTGGGTTGACTTTGACCCTTGATGGAGGTTGAATCAATTTGCCTTTGACCGAGCTTTAAAAGATGAGTTTTTGCTGTAGATTTGACCAATGTTGACTTTCTAATTAGGGTTGAAGTTTGACTGCAGTGGACTGCAGAATTGATAGGGCTGATTTGACTTTGTGTTTGGCTTGTCTATTTGACTTTTGTACTCTCTCTCTGCTGAACTATTGAATAATAATAAGAAGATTTGATCAAAGGGTTTTCCCCACATTGGGGTTTTTCCCCAGCATCCACCACATCTGGTGTCCTCTTGTCTTGATTTGTCTTTTGCATATATTTTTATGTTTTATCTGCATTTATTGTCAATATGATTAATGGTTAATGTGATTGCTACTGGAAATTATTGAAAATTTTCATTGGGTTGCTAAAGGAAAATTGAAGTAAATTGTGCTAAGCATAGAACATACCATTGTTATCTAAAATTAACAGAAAGGCTAGGAGAAACATCACTTCCATCTTTATAGTTGTTAGTGGTAGACTTACTTGTTGCCATAATTTTGCTTTCAACTTGTCTTTCCACCCTAAATGACTTCTCCAATGAATCAGGTTCCCAAAGGAGAACCTCATGTTGGATGTTATCCTTTAAAACCCCTATGAAGACATCAATCCTATGCTCCTTTGGAATATCATTCACCCTGATATTCAATTTTTGGAAGTCCTCAATTTGCTCTACCATTGAACCCTTTTGTTTGAGATTTATCAATTGGCTAAAGAAGGTGTTGCTCTTTGTATTCTCATAACGTGCTATCATTTCCTTCGTAAAAAATGATCAAGTGACAAGTGCTTTACGAAAACAAAGCCATCGATACCATACAAACTGATTGGATTCTAAGTATGAAGATGCAATATGTACCTTTTGTGTGTTGCACATTATGATGATCAAAATATTTCTCTATCTGTAGTATCCATGTTACCAGATCCTTGCTATCAAACTTCATCATATCGATCTTTGGAATATGGTGGGTCTTCAATCCAAACTTAGAGTCTATGAAATCATTATTAACATTTCTTTTGTTCTCATCATGAGTTTCATCTAATACCTTTTCGTCGTTAGGAAGTATTTCTTGTAACAACTTTGTATTCTCATAACGTGCTAGCATTTCCTTCATAAAAAATGATCAAGTGACAAGTGCTTTACGAAAACAAAGCCATCGATACCATACAAACTGATTGGATTCTAAGTATAAAGATGCAATATGTACCTTTTGTGTGTTGCACATTATGATGATCAAAATATTTCTCTATCTGTAGTATCCATGTTACCAGATCCTTGCTATCAAACTTCTTCATATCGATCTTTGGAATATGGTGGGTCTTCAATCCAAACTTAGAGTCTATGAAATCATTATTAACATTTCTTTTGTTCTCATCATGAGTTTCATCTAATACCTTTTCGTCGTTAAGAAGTATTTCTTGTAACAACTTTGTAAAACCTTTCTTCAAACCCTCCATGTCTTCTTTTAAACCATTCTTCAAATCTTCCATGTTGCGTTTCATTTTTGCTTCTATGCCATCCTTCAAACCTTCCATTTTTGCTTTTAAACCATTGTTCAAACCATCCATCTTAACTTCCATTTCATTTTTTGGTTACTCTTTGCGAGAGCAAAATTTGCTCTCATCATGAGTTTCATCTAATACCTTTTCACTATTAGGAAGCATTTTTTGTAGCAACTTTGTCAAACCTTCCTTCAAACCCTCCATGTCTTCTTTTAAACCATTTTTCAAATCTTCCATGTTGCGTTTCATTTTTGCTTCTATGCCATCCTTAAAACCTTCCATGTCTGCTTCCTAAATTCCTTCTCTAATGAATCAAGTTCCCAAAGAAGAACCTCATGTCGAATGTTATTCTTTAAATTCCCTATGAAGACATCAACCCTATGCTCCTCTGGAATATCATTTACCTTGATATTCAATTTTTGGAGGTCCTCAATGTGCTCTTCCATTGAACCCTTTTGTTTGAAGTTTATCAATTGGCTAAAGAAGCTGTTGTTCTTTGTATTCTTTGTATTCTCTATCAAACTTCTTCATATCGATCTTTGGAATATGGTGGGTCTTCAATCCAAACTTAGAGTCTATGAAATCATTATTAACATTTCTTTTGTTCTCATCATGAGTTTCATCTAATACCTTTTCGTCGTTAAGAAGTATTTCTTGTAACAACTTTGTAAAACCTTTCTTCAAACCCTCCATGTCTTCTTTTAAACCATTCTTCAAATCTTCCATGTTGCGTTTCATTTTTGCTTCTATGCCATCCTTCAAACCTTCCATTTTTGCTTTTAAACCATTGTTCAAACCATCCATCTTAACTTCCATTTCATTTTTTGGTTACTCTTTGCGAGGGCAAAATTTGCTCTCATCATGAGTTTCATCTAATACCTTTTCACTATTAGGAAGCATTTTTTGTAGCAACTTTGTCAAACCTTCCTTCAAACCCTCCATGTCTTCTTTTAAACCATTTTTCAAATCTTCCATGTTGCGTTTCATTTTTGCTTCTATGCCATCCTTAAAACCTTCCATGTCTGCTTCCTAAATTCCTTCTCTAATGAATCAAGTTCCCAAAGAAGAACCTCATGTCGAATGTTATTCTTTAAATTCCCTATGAAGACATCAACCCTATGCTCCTCTGGAATATCATTTACCTTGATATTCAATTTTTGGAGGTCCTCAATGTGCTCTTCCATTGAACCCTTTTGTTTGAAGTTTATCAATTCTCATAATGTGCTATCATTTCCCCTGTAAAAATTGACCAAGTGACAAGTGGTTTACGAGAAAAAAGCCATCGATACCATACAAACTGATTGGATTCTGAGTATAAAGATGCAATACGTACCTTTTGTGTGTGTTGCACATTACGATGATCAAAATATTGCTCCATCTGTAATATCCATGTTACCAGATCCTTGCCATCAAACTTCCTCATTTTGATCTTTGGAATATGGTGGGTCTTCAATCCAAACTTAGAGTCTATGAAATCATGATTAACATTCCTTTTGTTTTCATCATGAGTTTCATCTAAATACCTTTTTGCCATTAGGAAGCATTTCTTGGTTACTCTTTGCGAGAGCGAAATTTGTTGCACTTGGTCTCATAATTTTTATATATCATGTTGCATTTCTTCCTCTTCTTCATGCGTCATAGTAGAACTTTCTGGTTGATTACTAGGTGTTTCCATTTTCTTGCTTCGAGTCATTTTGGAATCAAACAATGATATTTATGCTTCATTATGCCCCTTGAATCACTTTAAACTTTTTTTTCAGACAAAACTTATGCCAATTTAAAAAAAATACAAACCTTTTTCTTGCTTTATAGGAGATCAATATTTAATTTGTTGTATCTCTATAAATTCAGATCTTCAAGGTCTGAAATTTCGTCTCGTTGTAGCTCTCTGAGTCTTCTTTCCAACCCCACAAGTTAGACCTAGATTGGATTCTCCAAGAAAGGGTTATGCCCGATCTCCCACGATGACCTGATTATAGAATGGTTCAGTAGAGTGAACTTGTACAGAGTGCCATCTGTCACTGTTTCAACCTTCGTCGCTTAAAACGATACACAAGAAACTAGAGTCTGTGCAATTTCAGTCAATTTTTATGAAATTCAAATCTGACGCTCGAAGAGAAAGTTATGATGATTTTCCCTAGGTCACCTGTTTGAGATTGAATTCTGGAGCCTGCAAAACCCTAACTTCCTTAGATCATATCTCCGAAAATATAACGAACCAAGATCTGAAATTTTTACACGATGTGCACCACAATTTTTGCTCCACGTGGTCAAAATTTCAACTTCTGAAGCTTCGTAGAAAAAGAGTTACAGCGAAAATACCAAGATGGCCTGTTTGAAGTAGCGAAACCCTAAAATCCAAAGCTCCGATTCCAAATGTTATGCAACCAACTCATAAAATAGAAGGAAAAATAGATCAACGACTTAAAAATTATCGTCTTTGAGGGGGAAACCTCCTAATGACAATACCTCCTTTGTATATATAGAATAATGAGGGGTCACAATATCATTAGAGCCTACATAACAATAATAATTTAAGAGCACAACAATAACAATAGTGAGCTTCTATGGAGCACAACAATAACAATATGGGGGCTACATGGGCACAATAGTAACAATAAGGGGGCTACACTAACAATAATAATAAGGGGGCTACACTAGTATTATAGGGACCTAACATCTAGATTTGTAACCTTCTCCTTAATTGTTGATCATGATTGGTGATTGAGTTTTATCTAGTCATCTCTATGGATCTGAGTTTGTTTTGCAATATCATCCTTATATTTATGTTCTCTCTCTACTAGGGGGTTGTTGTCAATCAAATTATACAGGCAATATGCGACAATGCTCAGGGCGGGGAGTGTCACTTTGATCCTTGCCCTCTCCGTTCTAGTTGTCTCCCTCCAACAAGTCCGGGAGACACAACTGAATGGCCTAACAACTTGGTTAATTTTAGCAAGTTAAAGATTATATTAGATTTGACTTGGAAGACCAGTGCCGTAATCGAGTCAATCACTTGCTTAAGATAACTTATTTACCAAGTCACTGGATGAACATTTTTTGTTTTGAAGATGCTTCACTATCTTATATGAAATGCAAATCCTACAATCTAAGTGAGATGAAGAATCTTGGTTTATTTTAAATTATATGCCTATCTAAGTGAATCCTTCCTCTTAATTATTTTGAAGCTAGTCTCCAAAGTAGGTTGTGAGAGAGAAACCAAGGGGAAACAAGCTATGGCTTGATTAACGATCCGTCCCCTTGAGTTCTAACCGCCCGATGCCTCCGGCGTTGCAGAGACTGTGGCTTTGACAATTGCAAGGTCGCCGTGTTAACCACTAAAGAGGTTCTATGCTTCACAAGCTAGACGATAAAGGCGGGCCTATCTCTCTATCGACAAAGCTTATGCAATGTATGAGTGAAGACTCTTAAGGTGATATTATTAAGTCCTTAAGTACTTAAAGACAAGATACAATGATTTTCAATTTAGAACAATGAAGTACTTAAACAATAAATCAATGACAATCTTCACCACAAGAGAAAGTTCTCAAATTAAACGGTGTCAGGAAATGTTGCCGATAATACTAATAGACAATTGCTTAAGAGATGAGCAAGGTCAAATTGATTAGATCAATGCTTCTTAACACAATTAGCAATCTTCAAGATTAAAACAATGAACTTTCAATATGCCAATTAGATTCACAAGCGAGAGATTGGATTCCTTATGGACACAATTAGATCTCTTATCACAATTATGATTATATTTGATTAAGGTGCTTCTAAAGTGTATTTGATTAACAAGACTCGCAATATTAATGAAGAGTAATGTATCCACTTATCCAATAACCAACGATAACAACAAGAGCATTAATCCACAATATTACTTAGAGCAATTAGCCAATCTGATTAAACACTTATCAATTCAATCAGAGCACTTATGTGTGTTAATGTAAGAGTGCAAATAGATGCCAATGATGCATAAATGAAATATGAATCAGCCAAGAGACATACGATTGCAGCAATAAGAAAATCACCTAATTACATAATTAAACAATTACCCAAAATGCACAAGATGCAAGAAATAAGAGCTAAGTGAAATTAGATGACTTTTAATCACTTTTTCCACCACTGTCAATCTTATATCAGACCTATATGTAGTGTATATGAACCTTTAAATAATTATGACAACCTTCAAGTAATGACCAAATATGCAAATAAATTCAAGCCTAAACAATGCCAATGATAAAACACACTTAGGATTCGTCCAAACCCCTTGGCGTGTCCCAAATCCTGTGAATCAGACACGATTTGCTGGGACACATGTCCTGGAGGATGGGATTCGAGGGACACGCGAATCTCGATAGTGTGTCACACGTGTCCCAATTTCGAGACGTGTCCCCTAAAAAAGTGTGTTGTGTGGCCCATAAAGCCCGATTTGGGCTCATTTGACACTCATTCTTGAGTGTGTCTTCTGCTATGAGTGTGTGGAAGCTTGTAGAAAAGGGTTTGGGAGCATTTTGGAGGTGATTCAAGCAACAGGTAAGTGCATTTTGCTTCTATTTTTTTGTGTTTTTATTATAGCAGTTTACATGTGCATTTTTTTACAAGTTTGTGCATTTTTTCTTTATTTTTATACAGTATTCATGGCTCAATCAAGGGCAACAAGGAAGGGGAAGAATGGCCCCATTGGTGATGCCCCTCCTGTTCCAATTTCATCAGGGTTTGTAAGTGTTCCCTCTATTGGAAGTGGGGCTGCAACACCAACTTCAGGCGTTGAGGGAAGAATGAATTTAGAAAGACAACAGGCTCAAGAAATCAAATATCCCTTGTGGAAGTATGTCACAATAGATCAAGAACCAGGGAACAAGTTGAAGGGAGGAGGCAATGTTGTTTGGAAATGCAACTATTGCAATAATCATTTCAAGAGCACTTATTACCGTGTGAAAGGTCATTTGTTGGCTTTACCAGGTCGTGGAATTGGAGCATGTACATAAGTGTCTTTAACTAAGAGGAAAGAAATGGAAAAATAGGGCAATGTTGGTGTGGCAAGGGTGGCTGCATCATTTAAAAAAACAAGAATGATAATCCCCTTCCATTCTTGAGGAAAAGCATCAACAAATTTCCATTTGAGAGTTTTAGTGGGGGTGTGGGT
This sequence comes from Pinus tabuliformis, assembly GCA_031772625.1. Classification (NCBI taxonomy): domain Eukaryota; kingdom Viridiplantae; phylum Streptophyta; class Pinopsida; order Pinales; family Pinaceae; genus Pinus; species Pinus tabuliformis. The sequence goes on along the minus strand of CM062814.1, from coordinate 429,669,057 downwards.
CAAGCAGCGAAAAGGAAGGCAGTAGCACTTGGTCCAATGGACGAGATCTTTCAGAAAGAGACATGGGAAGAGCTTGATCTCACACCATTGAATTCTTTTTCTATCAGAACTTCATATCCTTTAACTTTGCACTCTCACCTTTATTTCTTCAGATGTGCCGAGCTCTAACTCAAGGGGCTCCATTAGGGTATGTGCCTCTTGGGTCAAAAAAGCTTAGAACCACATTGTTGACTAAGGAAAAAAAGAGGTGGGCAAAATGCTTGAGCTTATTAAATAAGAAAGGCCAACATTTGGGGTTAGTATTGTTCCTGATGGATGGACACATCCAACACGCCACCCACTCATCAACTTCATGGTGTCTTTCTTGAATGGATCGGTTTTCTTGAAATCAGTGGATGCACTTGGACAATACAAGGATGCACGATATTTTGGTGAGTTGTTCATTAAAGTTATTGAAGATATAGGTGTTGATTCTTGTGTGCAAATCATTATAGATAATGCACTTGTTTGCAAGGATGTTGGCATGATTGTGTAAGCTAAATATCCACAAGTATTTTGGACACCTTGCATTGTCCAGTTCTTGAATTGAGCACTTAAATCTATTGCTTTTGATGTGCCTTGGATTGGAAGTGTTATTGAGGATGCACGACATATTTGCAACTTTGTACAAAATCATACAAATGCCCTCACAATCTACAAGGAATGCACCTATCCATCATTGTTGAATATTGCAAATACACAGTTTGCCTCTTCATTGATCATGTTGAAGAGGTTGAGGGGGAGGTCAAGACCGTTCTTGGGGCCATGGTTATTTCAGAGTTTTGGTATTTTTGGAGAAAGACAGATAACGCTGCCTCAAAAATAGTCAAGGAGATAGTGTTAGATGATGCTTGGTGGGAGAGGGTAGATCTCATTATTAAGATCATGGACCCTATCATTACTTTGCTACATTTGTAGATACAAACCAACCCATCCTAGGAGAGGTTTATGAGGGATTGGATTCCGTGATTAAGTTCGTGAGGACCATTATTTTACAGAGTGAGTGCCCTGAGTATGAGACATCATCAAAGGCCTTCTTCACCACCATACAAGATATTCTTGTCAGCATTTGCACACCTTTGCATTGTTTGGCTCACTCATTGAACCCAAAATACTACAGCTATGAGTGGCTGACTGGTGGACCTTCCCGCAGATTCCCTCGTCACATGGATGGTGAAATTTCACAAGGGAGGAAGGATGCATTGAGGTGGATTTTTCAGGATAGAGCATCCCTTGATGAGGTGGAGGATGCCTTTGCAGAGTTTTCCACTGGCACTGGTCGATTTGCACATGATTAAGTTCGTGAGGACCATTATTTTACAGAGTGAGTTCCCTGAGTATGAGACATCATCAAAGGCCTTCTTCACCACCATACAAAATATTCTTGTTAGCAGATGGGATAGAGCATTCCTTGATGAGGTGGAGGATGCCTTTGCAGAGTTTTCCACTGGCACTGGTCGATTTGCACATGATTAAGTTCGTGAGGACCATTATTTTACAGAGTGAGTTCCCTGAGTATGAGACATCATCAAAGGCCTTCTTCACCACCATACAAAATATTCTTGTTAGCAGATGGGATAGAGCATTCCTTGATGAGGTGGAGGATGCCTTTGCAGAGTTTTCCACTGGCACTGGTTGATTTGTAGGCTATGATGTGATTAGAGACAGGGGGGCTAAGAAGCCCTATTCTTGGTGGGCAACTTAGGGGGGCTAAGAAGCCCTCCTCTATAGCAGTTAGCTATGAGGTTCCTCTCTTAGGTGGCTTCATCCTCTTGTTGCAAGAGGAATTGGAGCACATATGGGAATTTGTATAGTGTCAAGAAGAGCAGGGTTGAGAAGTCCAGGGAAGAGACAATGGTGTATGTGCACACCCACCTTTGTCTTATTTACAGGCAGAGGGATGAGTGGTTCAAGGGAAGACAAAGATGTGGGATGTCTTTCATGATGATATGGGTTTGGACAACAGTGTTGAGTTGGCATTGGCCAACTTGGATCTTAATGAGCCAGTGCTAGAGCCTGTCATTTTTGATGATGGTGATACTCTCGAGGGGTCATCCTCCACACCAACAGATGCAAAGATGACATTGGATACATAGGAGGAGGATGCGGTAGAGGAGAGGATTAGTAACCATGAGAGTGATGTTGATTATGATGATGATGATTGATGACTCATGAGATACCTACCGCCTTGTACTTGTAGTTGTTTTGTATTTGCTATTTCTATTTTCCATTGGCATTGCTACTACCTATGTAACACATTTTGATTTTGATGACTTAATGAGAAAACTACAGATTATTGTCTTTCTCCTATTGGATCACTGATGAATCTGTCACAATTGTATTTGTATGCATAATGTTACTTTGTAAGACTTACAAATTTTAAGAATTAAGAATTAGATATTTCTTACACAAATTCTCATTCATGATACAAATTCAGACATCTAGATTCTACATTGTAAATTTAAAATTTGTAAGTCTTACAAAGTAACATTATGCATACAAATACAACTGTGACAGATTCATCAGTGATCCAATAGTAGAAATATCTAATTCTTAATGTGTGTGTGTGTATATATATAATTTTAGTAAAATAATATATAACGTGTCCTATGTGTCCTGTTCCGGGGGGTCAACATGCCCATGTCAAACACTCGAATTTTCATAACCTGTGTGTCCCGTGTCCTCATGTCGGTGACTCAGCTTGTAAATTGATTATTAGCCCAAGATTATGTAATTTTACCACTGCTGTAAGTGAAATTATATAGCTGTAGCAAACCTATCAGATCTGGAAATTGATATATAGTCCACAAATACTCACTTATATGCACCCAATTTGACTTTAGATTATTGCTTGATGCCTTAGGTGAATTATCAATGGATTTAGGCTTGAATTTAAATGCACTCAAGCCCTAAATATGCTGCTGTCATAAAATAGTTCAGAACTTGAAATGAGAACAATGATGAAACTATAGGGTTAGAGATAAAAACTAAGAGGCCTTATGGCGTTGTAGATGGTTAGAGAAGCTTCCAATGGGCTTGAGAACCTGCAACCACCATGCTAGCTCCAAAATTGCTGCAAAACCAAATGTTAAAGATGAAAAACTAAATCAGTGACTGAATAATGGTTGAAAGAGGGCTAGAATGAGAGGCTAGGGTTAGGAAAACCCCAATCCAGGGCTAGGAAGGGCAAACAAGGGTAGCAATGAAGGAGAAGAAGCCTTAGAAGGCCACAACAAGGGAAACCAGGCCCTTTAGGTCTGATGTCAAGCCCAAAAGGGCTGACGCTTCCCTAAAAGGGCTAACGACAGGGGCATAAGCCCTTTTATGGCTGCGTCTAGGGGTAGAAGGGGAGCTGAGGGGCGTAGGAGGCTCCCCATGCCCACGACAAGCCCTAAAAGTGTTGCGGCCAAGGCAAGGAGGGGGGCTGAGGGCCCTAGAAGGCCTCTAGGCCTCACGACTAGGGCGAAGGAGGGAGGACGTCTAGGCCTTAGGGCCTAAATATTTTTTTTGAAGCCTACAATAGGCAAAACATGCCAAAATCACTGCCAAAAAAGCTGGATGACTTCTCTTCTTCAACTAGACGTTGAGTTGTTGGAAGTTGGGAAGGCTAGATCTTACCCTAAGGGCCTAGATCAACTTTCCTTGTTTAAATAGCTCAGAAAAATTTGTCGCTTCAAACCCTTGAGCTATCACCTACAAAAATGAATCAAAGAATACCGAACCCCAAATATATATAGAAAACTATAAAACCCCAAATACCCAAATGCTGCAAAATAAAATGGGTTAGAAAATAATTTGCAAATTATTTACAAGTGTACGCTATTTACAAAATAATTTTGGAAAAATATATTTTGAATAAATAGCAATGGATGAATAATTTCGAAAAATAGATATTGGCGAAAACCCCCTTGCAAAATCAATTACCATAATGAAATCTCAGAGCCAAAACATAGTTGGCTCTTCCCCATTGTCTGTGAACTTGGATCCCAAGGGCTAACGTACCTGTAAATCTCTATAACTTTCTCAAAGTAAAATTGTTAGATCATATGGTGAATCAAATCACAGATAACATGTACCAATAGAATGTTCTTATTATTGAGAAATGAAATAACAATTTTTTTAACAGTTTTCAATGCAATATAGGATCACACATAGCTAACACATACCACAAATCAACAGAAGAAGAACATCATGAACTGGACCCCAAAGTATTTCTATTATGATAAAATAATGTTCCCAACATAGCAACAAATCAATAGCTTCTTTATATAGAGAAAACCCCTCAAAGTGGAAAATAACGGCTAGTTGGTTTGATCCAGTGTTACGCCATTCCTGCTGTATTGCTGCTGGATGCCGATTGTGGCACTGGTGCCTCACTTTGCCTCGCCCATCGATTGTGCAGTGTGGTGCCTCACTGTGCCGAGGGTTGACTCCCATCGACTGTGCCTCGGCCCTCACTACCTCACCCGACGCCCATCGAGATTTGATTGTGCTGCCCGCTGCGCCATATACATCGCACCTCTGCCGTTGTGACCACAATAAGTAACGATGTAGTCTGTCACTTGTGTATATTTTTTAAAGCCTTTTTTTGTAATTTTTAGTGTTCACCGTGTATAGTGTTAGTAAGCCTATGTAATTTTTTTAATTCTTATTTTTAATTTTTTATTATTTTCACTACGTGTATCATTGATCAGTATGCATATGCCATAAAGCCTAAAGGTTTTATTAAAAATAAGATTTAAATTAATATTTATAAGTTTTTAATTTTATTGTTTTAAATTTTTTTAAATCAATTCATGGAATTCAAATTTCAAAATTGAATAGTTAAAACGGTAAACCCTTGTTGCAGGCTACAACCTACAAGTTACAACTATGAGTCAGAGTTATTATGGGAATAGTGGGAACAGTGACAACAACTACAGTGGTAGTGAGTCACATGATGCACAAGAAGAAATTGAAAGTAGTCACAGGAGAGCAGGAAATCAGAATAAGCTTTTGCATGGTTTAGATTCTGAAGGCCCACCAAGAGATCTTACAAAATTTGCAAAGGGGACATTTAATCCTCTAAAACCGCTTCTAGTCTATGTAGCTAGACTTTCGAAAAAAATCCAAAAGTTGGTGGTGGCTCACATGATTGGGTATGCAATATTTATGGGCATACTTTGTTGGTAGCTATACCAGGGTGAAGCAACATATTTTGGCTATTACAGGTAAAGGAGTCAATATTGTCCCTCAAAGAACTTGAATTCAGCTCAAAGAGAGCAACTTTTGAGGCTAGAAAGGGCAACCAGTGGAAAATGATTTTTTTCTAGCAAAAATGTTGATCCATGCACCAATATGCGTCTATCCAGTGCTTAATCAAAAAAGACAAAGGTTTCTACTAGTGCACATCGTTCTTGTGTAATGGGTGCCACAGTGTTTGGGATGTGTAGTGTTCTAGACGAGATGACACAGATGATGCAATTGGCAAATTTTTTTCGCCAATGGAATTCCCTTCCACGTTTTTCGTTCTCCTTATTACAAGGAAATGGTCCAAGCAATTGCAAGAATAGGGCCTTCATATGTACCACCCAGAGAACATTAGCTAAGAACAACAATTTTAGATAGACAAGTGTTCAAAATTAATGCGCAAAAAGAGAGAATGAGACAATAATGGTTGAGGTTTGGTTGCTCTATTGTTATGGATGGATGGATTGACATCCGAAAATGGCCACTAATAAACATCATAGTGACATCTGTAGAAGGTCCATTCTTTCTTAAAGTTGTTGACCATTCTGGAAAGCACAAAGATGCATCTTTCCAATTTGAGCTGCTTCGAGAAGCTATAGAGGATGTTGGCGCTAATAGTGTGGTGCAGGTTGTGACAGATGCATCAACAGTTTGTAGATCAGTCGGGTTATTGATTCAAACCAGGTATCGATATATTTTTTGGACTCCTTGTTGTGTGCATGCACTCAATAATGCATTGAAGAGCATTGACAAAATTCACTGGATATCAGACTTGGTGACAACTGCTAGAGATGTGTAGATGTTTATCTGCAACCACCACACCTCCTTGGCCATGTACAGGGCTCACATGAGGAAGGAATTCCTCTAGCCCACCGATACTAGATATGCTAGCTATTTTCTCTTATTGGAGAGGATGCTAGAGATACAAACACCTCTACAATCCGTGGTTGTGAGTTCATAGTGGGGAACGTGGTTAGAATTAAAGACAGACACGGGGAAAAAGGTCAGGCTTCAGGTGTTGGACAATGATTGGTGGGCAAATTGTTCTTATTTGGTGTCATTCTTGGGCCCTATTGTGGAGGTCATTCGTTACATTGATTCAGATGCTCTTAGTCTTGGAGAAATCTATGAGACCTTTGATAGCACGCTGGGTCGTGTGAAGACAACCATTCAAAAGAGTGAGACTTCATTAGCATTCTATACATCCCAGATTCTACCCATCATTCAACGTAGGTGGGATTGCATGAACACACCTTTGCACATGGCAGCATATGCATTACACCCCAAATGGTATGTTGAAAGGCCTGGGAGAGTGCCTCCTATTGATGATCTTGAGGTAAAGAATGGCTTTCTAGATGCAATTGCAAAGATGTACAATGAGGAGGATGGGGCAAATTTTTTTAGACAGTTTGTTCAGGTTGAATCTCTTAGTGGCCCCTTCAAAATACGTGTTGCTCGGGCAGATCTCATAGATCTAGCCCAAGATGACCCGATTGGTTGGTGGAGGATGCATGGGGATGGTGCTCCACAGCTCAAACATCTATCTATGCATTTGTTGTCTCATATTGCTAGTTCCTCTGCAACAAAGAGGAATTGGTCCACATATAGCTTCATCTATTCTATCAAGAGGAACAAGCTTACCTCTAAAAGAGCTGAGAAGTTAGTTGTTGTGCACAGTGCCCTATGTCTTGAGCATAGGAAGACACCTGAGTATTAGAAGGGACCAACAACACGATGGGATGTTGATCCAGAGGATGAAGCACAAGTAGATATGGAGGAGAGACTTGATGAGGGGTAGGGCACTGTGCACAACAACTAACTTCTTAACTCTTTTAGAGGTAAGCTTGTTCCTCTTGATAGAGTGGATGAAGCTATATATGGACCAATTCCTCTCTGATGTAGAGGAACTAGCAATCTGAGACAACAAATGCATAGCTAGATTTTTGAGCTCTGGAGCACCATTCCCATGCATCCTCCACCAGCCAATCAGGTCATCTTGGGCTAGATCGATGCAATCTGTCCGAGAACCACATGTGTTGAAGGGGCCACTAAAAGATGCAAACTGAACAAACTGTCTTCGAAATTTTCCCCCCTCCTCATTGGGCATATTTTCAATTGCATATAGGAAGCCGTTTTTACCTCAGGATCATCAATAGGAGACACTCTCCCAGACTTTAAACATACCATTTTGGGTTTAATGCATATGTTGCCATGTGCAAAGGTGTGTTCATGCGATACCACCTATGCTGAATGATAGGTCGAATTTGGGATGTATAGAACTCTAATGAGGGCTCCCTCTGTTGAGTGGCTGCCTGCACACGACCCAACATGCTATCAAAGGTCTCATAGATTTCTTCAAGACTAGGAGCATCTGAATCGGTATAACGAATGACCTCCTCAATAGAGCCGAAGAATGACACCAAATAAGAACAATTTGCAAACCAATCATTGTCCAACACCTGAAGCCTGACCTTCGTCCCCGTGTTTGTCTTTCATTCTGACCACCTTCCCCACTTTGAACTCACAATCGAGGATTGTAGAGGTGCTTGTACCTCTAGCATCCTCTCCAATAAGAGAAAATAGCTAGCATCTCTAGTATCAGTGGGCTAGAGGAATTCCTTCCTCGTGTGAGCGTTGTACATTGCCAAGGAGGTGTGGTGGTTGCAGATAAATATCTTCACATCTCTAGCAGCTGCCACCAAGTCTGATATGCACTGAATTTTTCCAATGTCCTTCAGTGCATTATTGAGTGCATGCACACAACAAGGAGTCCAAAAAATATGTTGATACCTATTTTGTATCAATAACCAAACTGATCTACAAATTGTTGTTGCATCTGTCACAACTTGCATCACACTATCGACCCCAACATTCTCTATAGCTTCTCGAAGAAGCTCAAATTGTAAGATGCATCCTTGTGCTTTCCAAAATAGTCAATAGATTTAAGAAAGAATGGACCTTTTGTAAATGTCACTGTGATGTTGATTAGTGGCCGTTTTCGGATGTCAGTTCATCCATCCATAACAATAGAGCAACCAAACCTCAACCATGTTTGTCTCTTTCTCTCCTTTTGCACATTAATTTTGGACACTTGTCTATCTAAAATTGTTGTTCTTAACTTATGTTTTCCTTGTGGTACATATGAAAACCCTATTCTTGCAATTGCTTGGACCATTTCCTTATAATAAGGAGAATGAACAACATGGAAGGGAATTCCATTGGCAAAAAGAAATTTGCCATTTGCGTCATTTGTGTCAACTCGATCTAGAATACTGTACATGCTAGACACTGTAGCAACCATTGCACAAGAACGAGATGCACCAACAAAACCCTTTGTTTTTTTTTATGAAGCACTGGATGGAGGCATATTGGTGCATGGATCAATATTTTTGCTAGAAAATAGTCCTTTTCCACTGCATGTCTTTTCTAGCCTCCAAAGTTGCTCTCTTTGAGATGGATTCAGGTTCTTTGAGGGACACATAGCCAAAATATGTTGTTTCACCCTAGTATAGCTGCCAACAAAGTGATGCCCACAAATATTGCAGAGCCAATCACGTGAGCCACCACCAACTTTTGGATTTTTTTTTTTTTCAGAAATCTGGTTACATAGATTAGAAGCGGTTTTAGAGGATTAAATGTCCCCTTTGCAAATTTTGCTAGATCTCTTGGTGGGCCTTCAGAATCTACACCATGCAAAGGCCTGTTCTGATTTCCTGCCTTCCTGTGACTACTTTCAATTTCTTCTTGTGCATCATGTGACTCATTACCACTGTAGCTGCTATCACTATTCCCACTGTTCCCAGAATAACTTTGACTCATAGTTGTAACTTGTAGGCTGTAGGCTGCAACAAGAGTTTACTGTTTTAACTATTCAATTTTGAAATTTGAATTCAATGAATTGATTTAAATTTTTTTAAAATAATAAAGTTAAAAACTTATAAATATTAAATTTAAATTTTATTTTGAATAAAACCTTTAGGCTTTATGGCATATACATATTGATCGGTGATATACAGTGAAAATAAAAGAATTTAAAAATAAGAATTAAAAAAATTATGCATGCTTACTAACACTATACATACACAGGGAACACTGAAAATTAAAATAATTTAAAATTTACAAAAAAAACTAAAAAAAATACAACATGCTATAGTGTTACTTACCGTGGTCACGGCGGCAGAGGTGCGATGTATATGGCGATGCCCACAAATATTGCAGAGCCAATCACATGAGCCACCACCAACTTTTGGATTTTTTTTTCTTCAGAAGTCTGGTTACATAGATTAGAAGCGGTTTTTTAGGATTAAATGTCCCCTTTGCAAATTTTGCTAGATCTCTCGGTGGGCCTTCAGAATTTACACCATGCAAAGGCCTATTCTGATTTCCTGCCCTTTTGTGACTACTTTCAATTTCTTCTTGTGCATCATGTGACTCACTACCACTGTAGCTGCTACCACTGTTCTCACTGTTCCCATAATAACTTTGACTCATAGTTGTAACTTCTAGGCTGTAGGCTGCAACAAGAGTTTACTGTTTTAACTATTCAATTTTGAAATTTGAATTCAATGAATTGATTTAAATTTTTTTAAAATAATAAAATTAAAAACTTATAAATATTAAATTTAAATTTTATTTGGAATAAAACCTTTCGGCTTAATGGCATATGCATATTGATTAGTGATACACATAGTGAAAATAAAAGAATTTAAAAATAAGAATTAAAAAAATTATGCATGCTTACTAACACTATACATACATAGTGAACACTGAAAATTAAATTAATTTAAAATTTACAAAAAAAAACTAAAAAAAATACAACATGCTATAGTGTTACTTACCGTTGTCACGGCGGCATAGGTGCGATGTATATGGCGTAGTGGGCAGCACAGTTGAATCTCGATGGGCATCGGGCGAGGTAGTGAAGGTTGAGGCACAGTTGATGGGAGTCGACCCTTGGCACAGTGAGGCACCACACTGCACAGTTGATGGGCGAGGCACCAGTACCCAATGTTTTTAAAACCGGAACCGGTGACCGGACTGGTCCACCTAATGAACCGGTTTACCGACCGGAACCGGTCTAACCGGGACTGGTTTGGTCTAAACGAACCGGTTTTAGAAAAATACATTAAATAATTATTTTTTAATGAAAAAAACTATTTTTAAGATTTAAAACCATGATTCCAAGCCAATAGAGACAAAATATGCAAAGATTGCTCATTTATATACCATGTAAAGGTGAATATATCAAAATGGCACCGAGTGCAATACATATCATCGACAAAATACATAAGCAATGAGGCACAAGTACAGATACACAAATATGGCACAAGTTTGTGCATTAGTCCATTTACTGCCTGAAGCACAATTTCTAAAACAGTCATCTTTAGTCAGACTTTCAACACACAAAACACTGGTAGCCACATTTGTTTCACTGTTATAAAGTCCTTTTCCTTATGGTCTCAGTGTCATTCAAAGGCATGTCATTACTGTTATACATTCATCAAAGCATAAAGATTAGTGCATATTTCAACTCTGGTACAACCTTCAGTACTATTAATTACGTGTACAGTGCTTATGGGCAGATGTATCGTTCTAATAAACAGGTTTTTCCACATACTACTACTACAGGTAATCTCTGAGCATTTAATCATGCATTACTTAGTCAACAGAGGCACATCCATCAATATACCAAAGTTGTTGTAATTTAACTTTAAATCTTCCACAGGTAGTTTGATGCTCCCAACAGTCGATATAGGGAAAAATGTTCTTCAGATCTCTTGTTGGTCCTTGTGTCATTGATGAAAATTGCTATAGTTTGAAGGTTTCAAGGGCTTCAAACTTCTTCAATTCAGACATACTGGTTGTAGGCATATAGCTAGGGCTCCGTCCATTTCTCATATACTTAAATACCTTGCACAGTGATGAAGATCACAGGTACTATGAGCTCTTTAAGCTGATGCAAAACTAGTCAGAAATCCGCTTTTTGCAAGTTAATGGTGGGCATGCCTAAAACCGGCCGGTTTAGGACGGAACCGGCCGGTTTTCACCGGTTAGGGCCAAAAATTGGAGAAATTGCCTTTCCAACCGGGTTTTTTGGCCGGTTTAGACCGGCGGCCTTGCTAACCGGCCGGTTAGACCGGTAACCGGTTTTTAAAAACGGTTTTAAAAACACTGCCAGTACCACATTCGGCACCCAACAACAATTCAGCAACGATGGCGACGTCCAACAACAGTTTGATGAATGGGCGATGCCAGCGTTGAACAACAGTTCGATGGCGGCGTTTAGCAACAGTTCGTTGGATGGGCGATGGCGGTTCAATCCAACAACAATTCGATGGGCGATGGTGGCGTTCAGTTCGATGGGCGACGTCCAACAATGTTCTTCAAACTCGTTGCAGCGTTCTTCCAACTCGTTGCAACGTTGATGGCAGTTCAATCCAACAACAATTCGATGGGCGATGGCGGCGTTCAGTTCGATGGGCGATGTCCAACAACGTTCTTCCAACTCGTTGCACAATGAAATAAACTTTAAACCCTCCCAGCGTGTAAAAGTTATGATTAAAAAAAAATGTTTCATTAAAAAAATTTTGATTTTTGTCCAAAGAAATGACCCCAGATGACCCCAGACGACCCCTTTCGCCTAGTAAACGACCCCTTTGAGGATTCGACACCGAAATTAGAGGAAACTACCCCGTCTGAGTTTCCGTGTGTACCCTGCTTTTTGGGAGAGTGGGGAAACAACCCCGAGTCGACCCCAAGTCCCTGTAGCGCGAGGGAGCTAGAAAACTTGACCTCTAGGCGTGGGGATGTGACCTCGTGGAACACTGGTTTACAATGATACAATAATGCCAGTTGATGACTTTGAAATTTGAAAAAAATTCTTCACGTCTTTGTATTATTCTTCCTTGGATTGTTGACAAATTGTGGTCAACCTCTGGTTCCATATGGGAACACATTACTTCTTTGAAGGAAAGTGAGAATCAATAATCCTGTATCCATGAAAACATAAATCCATCAAATAGATATCCGCGTAAAATCAAAATCATCATGTATATATAGAACATCTATTGGAATAGAAATCCTATTCTAACATATGAAATGTAAAGACATAAAATATTAATGTGTGAACAGAGATACTATACACTGATGCTCTATGGCATCAGATGTTTTCATCGAAGTGCATGTTGAGCATCTTCCGACTTTCAGGTAGATCCATGGGTTGTTTTTCTGATGTGCCATACTGAATTCTGAAAATCCTAGGACTTTGACTTATCTGAATATCGAGCTGCTCCCGACCATCAAATGCATCAAACCTCTTCCTTCTTCTTTTTTTCTTTTTACTTTTGCTTCCGGGAGATTGTGATGTTAATAATGGGACTGATGTAGATTTTCTGTATTGATCTTGAAAATGCTTGGATGATGAATTTGAAGGATCTAAGGTATGCACAATCTTATTCTGTCAAAGGTGACACATAAGTTTGACAAGTACTATGACTTACCTCAATAGCCTGATTTTTCTTAGTCTCTTTTCCAACTATGACGCTGCCAACTAACCCTCTTTTAATGGGACAAGTGACCTTCTCGCAATGAGATGGAAATTGCTTTAGCGAATTGGGAGGAATGTGCTCTAGATCCTTTGTTCTAGAGTCGGAATTCCTGAACATGTGATTTTTCCATTATTTGCAGCTTATTCTGAAGAGTGATATGCTCAATTCTCATGGCATTTATTTGATTAGAATGTTCATCCTTCATAGCATTGATTTCCCTGGCATGATTTTCCTCCATGGTATCCATCATGTTCTGAAAGGTGATCTTCTGTTTACACTGAGTAACTTCCATAACCTGTACTCTGTTTTGAAGAGATATTTGACCAACTTCCATGTCCTTTATCATTTTATTATGATTTATTTGAATATAACTCATTTCTTCTTTATGATTTATTTCCATGATGGTGATCTATTCAACATGTTTTTCTTCTATAGCTTTTAGCTCCTCAACATGTTTTTCTTCTATGACTAATAATTTGGCGTGCATGGATCTCATTTCCTTGGCGTGATCTGCTATTAATCTCTCTTGATTAAGTTCCATGGTTTTCATCAACTGTGCTTGACTAAATTGCATGTCTTTAATAATTTGATTTAATATCTTGATAAGATGCTTATTATTTTCTTTTTCATCATCAATATTAATTTGATCCTTTTTCCCTTGCCTTTCCACTATCAAGGATTCTTCTTGTAATGACACTAGTGGACAATCATGAAAACTCTCACAAGGTCTATGATATGGTAAAGATTGATGTGGCGTATCCTCTTTAAACCTTTCTATGATATTTGGGTCCTTCAAAGGATCACTTTCATCTTTCTTTACATTGTAATTGGGACAAGGTGAATCCCTTTGATCTTCATATCTATTTTTAAAAGCATTGGCGATGGCTTGCAAAGAATTAAAGGAATTTTCAGGAAAATCATAAAACCAATTTGTAGCATCACCTTCCAAAGAGAGGACAAAAAGTCACATCTTGATGTCTTCATTCTCATAACGTGCATGGGCCACAAAACCATAGCATACGAGATTAAACTTTATGAGATGATCTCTAGCAGTGATTGCATTATTACCTGTGAAAGAAGGTAAATTATTAATGTCATTTTTCGAAATATCACGAGGAATGATAGTAAAACGACAAGAGGCGAACAAGTAATTCATGATGACTTGCTTAAAAGGAAAATGAGCTAATGGATGTTAGAGAGAGATCCCCGTTCAAGAAAACCAAGAGGTCTACAAAAGCCCAGCTTCTAGCATAAATTCTTGTAAAAAATAAAAGAAGTGGAGTCACCACTTGAACATGAATCTAACTCTAAAACCCAAAAGGAAAAACACAAGGTAATGTTGCAATGCTCAAGGCAATGTCACAACACCCAATACAATGGTTACAACATCCAGGGCATATATCACATTACCCAAGGCCCCTGTTACAACTACTAATGCATGTCACAACCCATGTCTCATGGTTTAGATTGTTTTGAGTTCGAATTTTCCATGAAGATTCGAATGAGGTTTGCCATTAGGTTTCGTTTATATATATATATATATATATATATATCGAGAGAGAGAGAGAGAGAGAGAGAGAGAGAGAGAGAGATGGTAAACATAAAATACTATGAATAAACATATTGACTATGAATGAGACTCGTATTAATAAACACAATCTTCCAACTTTCAAATTAAAAGAATGTACATAATGTCCATGTGGTTTAGACTAAAGTGATGGTTTGAATTAGAGCTAGGAAAGAGATTGCAACTACAAATATGCTGGCGGCTTGGTGGAAATGAGACCTATGCAGGACAGTCTGCATAGGGTTTTTTAATTTTCAAACAACTAAATGATAATAAATCCAAGGTGTGTGGCACGGTGGAATTTTCATTGTGTGGCAGGCAGAGGTTTTTTTTCATTGTGAAATCACTCAACAAAAATGTGCAAAGATTCTTATTTATTTATTATGAAATGACCAAACATAAATCCCAATTGACAAACTTGAAATAAATTGATTGAAATTCTTATTGAAATTTGTCTTAGGGTTTGAATTTATTGAGGTTTGATGAACCTTGACGAATTTGAATTTTTTTTTTAGGGGTGCATTAAATTTTGAACCCTAAGGTTCGAATTCAGTGACTTAGGTCATCATGACCTAGGTCTAGGTCACAATTCCCTAGACAAATAACTCTCAAGAATTGAAATGTGTACATGTTATGAATATAATAATGGGAGAAGATCATGATCAAGTTTCCAAAACCTTGTCAATCATGAAAACCCTAGGTTGCTTCATCACCATCATCTAGTAATATGCTTGGAATCCACTTAATAGGAGGGTGAGCACTTTATAGTAGTTATTTATTCCATCAAACATCATTATAGGAGCATGATAGACATGTAAGTTCCTAGGGAGCTCCTCCACAAGAGCCATTATCAAATGCAATGACTAGATCTCCATACAAATGTGTAAGAAATCATACCATGAGGTCATGTGAGACAGGGAGAAAGCATTGTTAATGTCTTCACCAGATTCCTCCTTGCGCTTGTGATATTCCCACTTAGCAATATTGCTAAGGGAAATATCAATTTTGTCAAATTTTGGGTTACTACTTAGGAAAAGTGGGTTGTGGACCCCACTTGAAGTTTCGAGCTAAAGTAAGGGCCCAACATAGGAGAAAAGGAGAAAATCAAATGGCTAGTGGATGGTGGGGGCCACCCTAAGAGGAAAAATACACTCTCCTTGTTGGTCAAAGTTGTCATTGATATCAATATGGCATTGTTGGAGATGGAAAATGTTCTAACCTTTGTGATGTTGCCCTAACCTCATCGAAGACTCCCTTTATGCAAACCCTAAGAGAGAACCCTAAGCATGAAGATTGAAATAACCCTAGAATTAATGTTTGATATATGAAGCCCTATGTTGGTGGGCAAATAAGATGAAGCCCTAATCCTAATGAAGAACACACTTGGAGCCCTAAGTCTATGGAGAAGAAGCCCTAGATGAAATTAAGATTGCCACGAATAAAATAATGATGACAGTTCACAAATATAATTTTATTGATGTTAAAATGACCTTAATTGAGGAAGGAATTGGCATAAGCTTGTAGAAGACATTGAGCTCTTTCCAATGAGCACTTACTCTCGCCTTCTAACTCCTCTTAGTTTGAGAGAAAATGATTTTTCAAGTTAAAATATAATAAATTGTTAATGCTGGCCGACATGAGCCTACATGCACAAGTAGGTTCCATGGCCAAGGGACATGTCTATTCATTGAAGGTCAAAAACTGGTATAAATATGGGTTTTATCTCATCATTTTAGCATCCAATCTTGGTGAAGAACTCAGATAAGAAGGCATAGAAGCAAACAGGAGGTTGAGAACAATAAAAGGAGATTACAGTTGGGCTAATTCTATTTCTGTTTTGGACAAGGAGCTCGGATCTGCAAGTTTGTTGTGGTTCGGACCTGTGACAAATTAGTGGACAGGTGTCCGTGGAGCTCGGACCTTACCTCTTTACCTCAGACCTATACAATCACTCATTGTCTCTGTTGAAGGCTCAGAATTGGAGAAACTAAACCTTGGATTTGGTGGAGGGCCTGAACCAGTGAGCAGTCATCACTGCAACAAATTGAAGCTTGGTCAATCACTTTTTGGCTCGGATTAATAACTAACCTGTGAATCTTGTGGTGGCTCGAATTGCAAGTTTGACTGGAAGCTCATTTGCAGAGGCTTAGACCACTATACCTTAAGAACAGGGCTAGTCTCATGCTTGGATTAACAACTCAGGTCTGTGGAGAAGCTCTGATTTGTGACAGGTGTGTAAATAGTCTTAGATCAGTAAGCTGAGGGCTCAGATGAATAACCCAGACACTTGTAGCTTGGGAGGCTCGAACTTGACTCTTTCAAGCTTGTATCAAGGACAATCACAGCTCGAATTGCAGATCTGTCTATGGTATGGTATCTCAAACTCGTGGAAGCTCATTTCAGAGGCTCAGTTAAGAACAGTCCAGTGAAAGTATTGTAGAAGGACATTCTCCTATATTAGCTCGAACTGTGATGTAGATACCTCAAACCTGTGAACAATTACCATTTGGAAAGGCATCTTGTGAAGAAATATTTGTGAGCATCTTGAAGCAACATACTAGGCATAGTTTGAAGAAGTTTTTGAGACAACCTTTTAAGGATTCTATAAGCATCTTGGAGCAGATTTCTTGGTGGAAATTTTGATATACATCTTGAAGCGGATTTGGAGTTGTCTTGGGATATCCTTGAGCATACCTTGGAGTATCATCCTAGAGCACATTGTGAAGCACTTGAAGAATTGTTTGGTGCAAAACTTGGGACAGCGTATTGAAGACACCTTGAAGGATTCTTGAAGATATTTGGAAGACTTGTAGAAGTTGATCTTGGAGACATTATTGGAGACCATGATGCATTGCTGAAGCCATCATGATGTGACCTTGGAGAAATTATTTGGGTAACATGAAGAGTTGTGGAGTGTTAATTTTAGGCAACAATGGTATGTTCTATTAGAGCAATTTTACTTCAATTTCTTTATTAGCCCGGTATCAATATTCAGATTAGCAATCACATTAACAAGATAGTAAAATGTAGATAGAACATAAACATAAACAGTAGAAGACAAGCCAAGACAAGTGGACACAAGATGTGGCACCAGCCAAGGAAAAACCCCAATGTGGGGAACCCTTGATCAAATCTTCTTTTAGTCTTCAATAGTTCAGCTGAGAGAGAGTATAATTTACAAATATGATAATTTAAAACAGCAACAAAAGAGCCTTAACCAAAAAAGTCAACGCTGGTCAACAGGGCAGATTTGACCCTCATCAATTCGGTCAACTTTAGTCAACTTCGGCCTCCAAACAACAAGATAAAACAACCCTCAAAATAGTCAAATTCAGCCCAGTCAAAGTCTGGTCAAACAACCCACCTGCAGTCAGCCCTAGCTGCAGTCAATGCTGGTCAACAGTCAACGTTTAGCCTCGATTTCAGTGCCTAGAAATGTGGCTTCCCCAAACAGAGATAGCCCTCACAAAAACGCAGTCAAACAGGGTCAACATTGGTCAAAGTCAGCCTCATGAAATTTCGGTCTCTTGAAATTTCAGCCTCCTAAAATTTCGGTCTCCTGAAATTTCAGCTTCCTGAAATTTCGCTCTCCTGAAATTTCGGACGTGTGGAGAGAGAGGCCCAAAAATCCTTATCCAATCAAGATGAGAAAGAGAAAGATGAATGAGATGAGTGTGTCCAAATGAGGATGAGGCATCATGTATTTATAGGCTAACGTTGAGGATGAATAGACATGACTGTTGGGCTTCTGAGCCTACATAAGTTTGCTGGCCGACCTTGACAATTTGACCATAATCAAAATAAATTCATAACTTCATTTGTAGATGTCAAAATCGGATGATCTTTAGATCAATCCTACACCTCTCGGAGAGAGGAATCCAAGAAAAATATCAATTGTCATAAGTAAGATGACCCATGTGGAGTTTGGCCCTAGTTGCCAATTTTAACATGGAGACAGCTTCTAAGAAGACAAAGTTGTCATTGATGAGCTAAATACTTTAGAGATTGATTGAGGGCATTGTTGAAGGATATTGTCAGTGCTGGTTGCAGAAGATATTGGGAGCCTTGAAGAACCGTTGAATCGATATTGAAGAATTGAAGCCGTGGGTTGGAGCCCTAGAGGATAAGAGTAATCAAGAAGACCAGGTTGGAGCCTGAACCAGTGAGAGGGTTGGAACCCTAGGGGTTGGTGCCTCATAGAGACAATGTTGGCGCTTTGGAAGATAAGGTTGGAGCCCTAGAGGTTGGAGCTAGGTGAAGTCCAAGTCGGTGCTTGGAAAAGTACAGGTTGGAGCCTTGTGGATTGGAGATTGGTGTCTTCATCTAGGGTTGGAGCCCTAAGCAATATTGTACCTAATTTATTGTAAAGAAGAGGATTGAAGTCCTTATTATTACTAATCAATAAAATCATTTATTCTCTATTGTTGTTTTTGTGTTCTGGTTATAAGTGATCTAAAAACTGGTAAAATAACAATTGTAAAAGAAATACTGATTCAACCCCCCTCTCAATATTTACAACACTTTTTGGCTACATGCATTCTTGGAGGGAAGAGAGAGGAGGGGGTCGATGTATGGGACCCACATGGAGATTGGGAGGCGAAGATCAAATAGGAGAGGCATTCATCATTTTGGGTATCTTTGATCATTTGAACATTCACCATTGACTAGCATGCTTGAGTTGAGAGCTAAGTCTGCATGTGTTGTTGATCACATGAGATTTTCAAGCGAGAGTCTCACCCTACCTTCGGTGGACTTCGAGTGCCAGCCCAAGTAGGTGTTTTGCATCATTTCTGATTTGACCAAGGAGATTTCCAAGTGAATATGTGGCGTTGGTCCAACAGGTGGGACGCAGGAAAAAGGGAACACGCTGCATTTGGAGGAGCTGGTTGTGGAGCCTAGAGTTTGTTGGGCTTTCTGGGGCAACCCAAGGCCATCATTTGCTGAAGATTCGAAGTGCTTCCAAGGCTCCAATTTGTGGGAGATGGCAGTGCCAACACAATCTTCACCAGGGACTGCGTGGGGTTGCGCAATGGCACCTTCGTGCTACACGTGGGAACTTGGAGAGAGAGGAATTGAGGGCTGAAGCTTATGGGGTATTCTGGAGGGGAAATTGCTGAATATTGCAGCCATTTTGGAGACCATCTGTAGTGATATTTTAAGGCGGGTTGAAATTCCCAGTAATTGGAGGAGTGGGAGGAAATTGGGCTGAATTTCGGAGGTTAGCATTTGGCCAAACTTTTTCTAGGTTTTGGGGGGTTATTGGTGGAGAGACCGGGGTTAATTTCTCGGAATTACCGAAGGAGGACCTAGTAGCCATTTCTTGCAGTAGTGCAGTTTTCTGGGGCCAGCACAAAGGTTTTGTGGGGGACAAATCCTAGTGGTTGAGCAACTGATTTCATCACTTGGGTCTTGTTAGCTTGCCTTGGGCAAGCCTAGGTGCATACATTCCGATCTCATATTGTACCCCTTGTTTATCATAATAAAATGGCTCAGTTCTGTGCAGATTTTGGAGTTTTCTGGGTGTTTAAAATTGTGTCAAAATTTATGTGTGTTTTTGCTATGCATGCTTTGTTTATCGCTGTTAATTTTCCTTAGGAATATTACAGCGGTATCAGAGCTCATAGTCTTGGCTCAGCCTGTGGGAGCAACTATCAGTCTATGACACCAGAGGATAAGCAGAATGTCACTTACAGAAGGCAAAGGTATAGATGCAGAGAAAGGCAACTACAAATTACTCCTGATCTAGAACAGTTGAATCGAAGGTTGAGAAGCCAGACATGGGGGATAATGAGGGAGATAAGATGAGTAAAGAAGAAGAGTTTTCTCAACATCTTTTGAAGGCCATCATCGACTTGTCTAAGGGCATTGATGAATTGAGGCAACAAAAGTGCAACAATAAGGAGGGCAAAGGGCTTCAAGGAGAAATTCATCTGGGTGAAGGCTTAGGTACTTTGCACCACCATGCAGCAGATCCTCCCAACGTACCTCTTGTTTCTAGCACACCACTTAGGTCAACCATCCCCACATTTCTAGCATCAGGAGTTGGAGGGTCGCAAGGGCAGGAGGAGATGCCCATGGGGGACTATTTTGTGGAGTATCAGTCCTATGGGCCTGATTTTAGAAAGGCCATCACCTTTAGGGACTTCTGTCAGCTTAAGGGAAATAATAGGAGTAGGGGACAAAGTGGAGGAGGCTAGACACATGGCACTGATCTACAACGCACGATGGGGAGGTTATTTCTCCCAACTTTTGATGGCTCGCCCGAGAGCTCAGCCAGGGCATGGGTTGAGAAGTTGGATGTCTACTTTCAGCTCAACCAGATGATAGAGACAGAGGCAATCAAAATTGCCACACTGCACTTAGAGGGGGAAGCCCATGATTGGTGGTTCCAGTGGTTGACCACTATGGGACATGCGGGGGTTACGGCCTACGAGGATTTCCCCTGGAGGGTACTGGAGCGTTTTGAGAGGAGAGATCTAGAGGAGCACTTTCGAGAGTTGACTCGGCTCAAGCAGCCTAGGAGTTTCTGAGATTGTCAGTGATGGTGCTAGATTTATCAGAGGCCAGGAGGGTCTTTTTGTTTTTGGAGGGCTAGC
Organism: Pinus tabuliformis; assembly: GCA_031772625.1. NCBI lineage: Eukaryota > Viridiplantae > Streptophyta > Pinopsida > Pinales > Pinaceae > Pinus > Pinus tabuliformis. The sequence continues at coordinate 429,648,079 of CM062814.1, read as the reverse complement.
AGAGCCGCTGAGGGGCTTGGTGAGGACCAACAGGCCCACTACTTTGCAGGACATAGTTGGTAGAGCCCGAGACTTGCAGGGTGCTTTACCGAGGACTAGGACACAGACACCCCCTAGACCACCTGTGTTTTAGTAGAGGGGGAGAGACACTAGGGCCCTACCATAGAGAGACACCCAGGGGCTTTGACAGTTGGATGATGAGGCTAGGAGGGACTTCTGTCGGAGGAAGTTGTGCTTCACTTACTAGAAGCTGTGGGCACCGGGACATTGGTGTACCGAGGGCAAGGCCAACTTCATTGAGGTATTTTCTGACAAGAAGTCAAAGGAGGATGTGGAGCAGGAGGGTAGATGTTGGAGATGATGGTCCACCTATGGGCAGAGGAGGAGGCAAAGGTCCACCACCCCCACCAGGGGGAGCTCCTTTCTTGCTATCTGCAGGGGTCATTGCTTCACTTCGGGGAGTGTTGAAGCACCTCACTTTGAGGATCAGGGGCATGGTGTAGGGCAATGTTTTTCAGTACTAGTGGATAGTGGGGCTACCCACAATTTTGTAGATGCCCAGATGGTGGAGAGGAGGAGCATACACACAAAATCTTTTGAGGGATTCTCGGTCATGGTACTAAGAGACCGTATCATGCAGTGCACCAGATATGTTCCTAGGATGGCAATAGTGATGGGGAACTACTCTATGACGAACCACTTCTTTGTGGTTTATGTTCTCGACACCAACGTAGTGCTTGGTGTGCATTGGTTGTACTCACTTGGGCGCGTTACTACTAACTGGCAGAAGTTGGAGATGGAGTTCATGGGGCCTGACAGGAAGATGGTTTTATTGAGGGGCATACACTCATACCCTCCACAAACAGTGTCAGCGCATAGGATGGAGGCCGATTTGAGACATGGTGATATAGAGTGGGCAATGGAGCTGAGAATATCTGATGCAGGGGGTAAGCCCCAACCACCACACCCAGATGTACATGCTATTTTAGACAGGTATCCAGTAGTGTTTGGGGACATTTCGCTTAGACGACCAACTTGACAGGGGTTTGAGCACACTATTGAGCTCAAACCAAGAGTAGAGGCAATGATTACGACTCAATACCGACATCCCAAGGCCTATCAGAATGAGATAGTGTTAAAATTGGCAACTAGGGCAAATCTTCATGTGGGTCATCTTATTCATGGCTGATAATATTTTTATTAGATTCCTCTCATCGAGAGGTGTAGGATTGATATAAAGATCATCCGATTCCGATAATTATTCATGGACTAAGTCACATGACATGAGGACACGAGACACGGAGGACACGTAAATACGAGTATTCAATACGAAACGCAGCGACCTGGAAACAGGACACGGGGGACACGTTTTATATATATTTAATAATATATATATATATATATATATACCGAAATATAGTTTTATATCCATATTAAATTGCAGGTTGCAGCTTATCTAATCAAATTAAAATATAATTACTTCTCAGAGTTCATAGTTCACTTTAACAAAAATAAATAGAATCAAAATTTACAACTTACAAGCACATAAGAAACTAAGTAGTAAGTACTTACTACTAATTATAAATTTAGAACTTAGATATTAAAACCATAAAATGCATATTTTCCATTAAGTCATAAAAATCAAAATGTATCACTATTCAGTCTTTACAATGTACATAGATAGATCATAGATCATAGTAGATACTGACTCCTGAGAGAATGCCAATGGAAAATACAAAAGAGTAGATACAAAATAAGTAGGAATATCATAGCTCGGTACTGGTCCCAGGTCCATGAGTCATGACTCATCACTCTATCAATAGTCCATGTCCTCTAGCTCTATGTCATAGTCACCATCACTGCCACTGCCATCTGACTGTACTCCATCCTCCTCCTCTATGCCCAATCTAGGATCTGCTGCTGCATTTGTTGGTGTGGAGGATGACCCCTCAAGATGCTGTGTCTCATCATCAAAAGTCACTGGCTCTAGCACTGGGTCATTAAGATCCATGTTGGCTAATGCCAACTCAATACTGTCGTCCAAGCCCATATCATCAGGAAACACATCCCACATCTTTGTTTTTCCCTTCAACCACTCCTGTCTCTGCCTGTAAATAAGACGAAGGTTGGTGTGCACATACACCATTGTCTCCACCCTGGATTGCTCAAGCTTGCTCTTGTTCAAACTATATAGATTCCAAGTGCTCCAATTCCTCTCACAACAAGAAGATGAAGTAATTTGAGAGAGGACCCTCAAGGCTAACTGTTGTAGAATAGGGCATGCTGCCCCATGAGTTGCCCACCATGCATAGGCACTTTTGACCCCTCTATCTGCAAGTACATCATACGCCCCAAATCTCCTGGTGCTAGTGGAGAACTCTACAAAGCCTTCCTCCACCTCAATAAAAGATGTGTTATCCTGAAATATCCTTCTGAATGCTATCTTCCTCCCCTGTGAAATCTCTCCATCCATGTGAGGAGGGTATCTGTGTGAGGTCCCACCACGGAACCACTCTTGACTGTAGTACTTGGGATTCAAAGAGTGAGCTAAGCAATGCAAAGGTGTGCAATTCTTATCCCACCTAGAGATAAGAATATCCTGTATGGTGGACCATAAGCTCTCTACTGATGTCTCATATGCAGGGCACTCATTCTCCATAACAATAGTCTTCACAGACTCAATCATGGAATCCCAACCCTCATAAACCTCTCCTAAGATGGGCTGGTCCGTGTCTGCAAACCGTAAGAAAGAAATGATAGGGTTCATGATCTTTATGGTAAGATGCACCCTTTCCCACCAACCATCATCTAACACTATGTCCTTTACCTTTTTTGAAGCTGTTTGATCCGTCTTTCTCCAAAAAGACCAAAGATCTGAAATAACCATGGCCCCAAGAGCGGCCTTCACCTCCTTCAACCTCTTAAGCATGATGAATGAGGAAGCAAACCGAGTATCTGCAATCTTCAAAAAGGATAGATGTGTGTACTCTTTATATATTGTGAGGGCATTGGTATGGTTTTGCACAAAATTTCGGATATGGTGTGCATCCTCAATAAGATTGCCAATCCATGTCACATCTGAAGCAATAGATTTGAGTGCTAAATTCAAAGAGTGAACAATGCATGGTGTCCAAAATATCTGTGGATATTTAGTTTCCACAATCAAGCCAGCTGCTTTGCAAACAGGTGCATTATCTGTGATGATTTGCACACAACTTTCAATGCCTACTTCTTCAATAACTTTATATAGACAGCTCACCCATATATTGTGCATCCTTGTATTGTCCAAGAGCATCAACTGCTTTCAAGAAAACCGGTCCATTTTGAGAATATACCATGAAATTGATGAGAGGATGACGTGCTGTATCTGTCCATCCATTAGAAACGATACTGACACCAGATGAGATCAATGATGATTTAATAGTTTGTAGAATTTTATCCACCTCCTTCCTTGCCTTCACCAACAATGTGGTTCTAAGTTTTTCTGAACTTGGAGGCACATACCCAATTGGAGCCCTATCAACTAGAGCTCGCACATCTCAATAAACATAGGAGACCGTGCAAGATTAAAAGAAATGAAGTTGAGATAGAAAAAGAATGCCAATGTAAGATCAACCTCATCTCGCTGCTCACGCCGAAAAATCTTGTCCATTGGACCACCATAAGTTTGGGCTGCCCTCTTTTTTGTTGGCTGAATTTCTTTTCTCCCAAATCTACTACTATTAGAATTCCTCAAGAATGGAAGAGGATCTTCATTTTTACTAGTTTTCCTGCTTGTTGCCACCACATTCCCAGAGCCAGCTGCATCCTCCCTTTCCAAATCCATTTTTTCTTTAGGACTGTTCTTTTTGCATGCTCCAATTCCACAAGGAAGGCCCAACAAATGGCCCTTAACTCGAAAGTAAGTGCTCTTAAATTCACCCTTGCAGAAATTACAAGACCAATGCACATTCCCTCCCGGACCAGTCTTTGGCACTTGCTTCTTGGTTACATACTTCCACAGAGGGTATTTTTTTAGCTGTGCTTGTTGTCTTGCTGCAACAGCATCATATGTTAATGTTGGCTGAGAAACACCTACAGCTTCACTTGAAGCACTTGGGGCACTATGACCAAGAGAAGGTGAAACAGAAACACTTGGAGGGGGGGGGACCACGAAAAGCACCGCCCTTCCTTTGACCTCTGCCGGCTGCCTTGGATGATTGAGCCATTAATCTTCTCACTGTTATAAAGTCCACACACCTTCACCTACAAAAAAAACAATTAAAGTCACAATTAAAGTCTTGTTGTTTCTTACTGTTTGTAAATTGTCACAAACCGCAATAATTATGCACTGTCAAAGGTCACAATAATCTATCATTGTCATATATGTGTTTCACTGTTTTAAGAATTTTTCAATTTTAATTCAATATTCAGTTTGTTACAAATTGTTGGGGTGTCTTTGATGTGATTAATGACAAATTGTTAAAAGTTAGGAAAAACTGTAGCCACAGGGGACAGTACCCATGGTAACAAAGGAAATATACACAGTGAACTCCACAGCACTGACTTCATTTCACACAATAAGCATAGCTGCAGCCTGCATATATATATAAAAGGTGGTTTTTCATATTCTGTGGAAAGCTGAAAGTTTCAGCTATCAACTTTTTTGCCACGGGAGTCAGCCGTCGATTAGTTAGGATTACATTAGATAAGGTCAAAATTAAATAAGATTAGATAATCTGATATAGAAGGTTTTGTATTTTGTGATATTGAAATGAATGAGATAACTGAGTTATAAAATCTTTGATGGTGTTTGCTGTTTGGTCATCTATTGCAGCGTTGAAAAATAACATAGTATTAGGCTGTCAGCCTGTCACCAGTGTGTGAAGTGAAGTGAGAACTTAGAAGCAATAATGGGAGTGCCATTCATGCTCCTTCCCAACAAATCCCAGGAGTGGAGTGTCGTGGAAGCTTTTCACCTATAAATTTATATATTATAAATAATTGGTATGTGTTGCATGAGCCCTCACTATCTAACAAACTTGAGACTTGTAAATATGTCCTTATGACTTGGTGGTACAATCCAAATCGTCTGTTGCCATGGTTCCAGAGGAAAATATGCACCTGTTCTTGAGTTTTTCTGTGGTCCACATGTCTAATATGCTTTGGAGGCTTCAATAGAGAAGGGGGCCATTACTAAAGCTGCAGTGCAAAGCAGGGGCAAAGGAAGCTTTTAGCAATGAATGCTGGCAACTTGGAATTTCTAACAGTACCCTCATGCAGACATCTAAATGATATTTTTATCATTGATTTTCTCCTCTTGCAGCCTGATGAAAGGGTTCCACTAATGGATGATGGTTCCATCATTGGAAAACTTATTATCCCTTACCCTTGATTGCTGGTCTTGTCTTGATTTTAAGACATTATATCTCTATAAAATCAAGGGCACATTTAACCTGGGGTCACAGATTTTAGAGAAATTTGATGTTCATAATTTCATGCCACCAATGTGCTTGAGAGTGTCTATGAATATTCCACACAGAGCTCCAAATGGTCTAAGAAATAGCGTATTCAGTCCAACGTAAAGAATGTGAGGACCACCACTTGCTAGTAGTCAAAGAAGAGCATGATAAGGTAAGAGGGTACAACGATCTTGGGGTTTGTTTAATGCTGGTTTTGTCATCATTTTCTGGAGGATTCGGGGGTCTTCACAAATGTGAGGTTTCTCTAGTAATGGACATCATTAACCCCTGCAGAAACTCAGCCTTGACAACAGACAGGATAAGGATTACGGCACTGGTGGAGTGTTCCATTAGCGCAGATGTAAAGAGAAGTTACCCCAGTGATGTTTAAACTATTGTGCATACCTGTGGAGTACCTCAGGCCTGAAATCAGAGCGGAGGGTCTTTGGCCCAGCAATCCCTGAACGCTGCACACTGGCACACTCTGCTCCAGACTTCAAATAGCTCCAGACTTCAGCTATAATGCTAACTTCAAAGACAAACACCCTGCTCGTAGCTCCAGACGACAGCAGGACGAAAAGAACCCGGAATAGACCAACGCGTAGGCTTTAAATTATGTTTTTTCGCGGTACGTATTCAAACTGTCAAAATACGTTAGGGCAACGTATTCTACCTACGAAATACGCGTATTCGAAATATAGGACACGAAGGAAAACGTCGAATACGTATTCAAGTTTTTATGACACGTTGAAAATCGTATTGGACACGTATTAGGGCCGTTTTCGTGTCCAATACGAAAAATACGGGACACGGGGCCCTAGGGGACGTGTCCTGTGACTTAGTTCATGGAGGTATGAATTTATTTTGATTATGGAATTATTATCAAGCCGACCTACAACTCATGTAGGCTTAGAAGCCCAACAGTCACATCTATTCAAACACCAACGTTGTGTATAAATATAAGAGGACTTTTCCTCATTTGGACTCACTCATCTCATCACGTCTCTCTCTCTACTGCGCAGAAATGAGTCTCTTCTCTACTGTGCAAAAAAGGGTCTCTCTCTCACACATGAAGCTGGAAGTTGTTGAACCTGAAGCTGCAACTGCAGATCCAAAGTTTGACCAGCGTTGACCATCAAATCTCTTCCTTAGAGCCACGCTATAGGTCCATCTGGATCTTCTTTGAAAGCCGCAACTTTTGGTGGTGGAATCAAGTCAATCTGACGAATGGTTTGCAAGATATCGACTGCCCTAGTTTGAAGCCAGAAGCTGCTGAAACTGAAGCTGCAACTGCAGAAGTAAAGATTGGCTTGCGTGGACTAGAAGATGTCCTCATCTGAACTGCGCTGTAGGTTCATCTGAACCTCCTCTGGAAGCCGCAACTTTTGGTGGATTAGAAGCGGTTTTAGAGGATTAGAAGCGGTTTTAGAGGTTTTAGAGGTTTGTAAGATATCGTCTGCGCTAGTTTGATAATGAAGCCGCTAATGCTGATGCTGCTAATCTAGGGTTTGCTACTGCTGATATGAATAAGATTTATTGTACTATTTCTCTCTGCTGAATTATTGAAGATAAAAGAAGATTTGATCAAAGGGTTTCCCCACACATTGTGGGGTTTGTCCCTGGCTAGCCGCCACATCTTGTGTCTCTTGTCTTGGCTTGTTTTCTGTTGATCGTTTAATGTTCTATTTGCACTTTACTTTATGTACATGTGATTGCTAATCTGTGGAATATAATAAGAAAAAGAAGTAAACTGTTATATGCATAGAACATACCATAACTTAACATGGTATCAGAGCAGAGGTGAAGACAAATCCCAAGCAAGAGCAAGAGCAATCACCGAAGAGAAGATTGGCAAAGCTATCCTAAAAGAATGATGGGGTCCTCAACACTCTTTCCTGCTGAAGACAAGCTCTGTGAGAACGCTGACTATCACGGATGGAAGATGTCTATTGATCTAACCCTTGAGGATCAAGGAGTGTTGGATCATGTGAGAGGCAATATTGTTGATCCTCCATCAAATGCACCTCCTGCTGCCAAGAACAAATGGAAGAATAGAGAAATTAAAGCGAAGAAGATCATCTAGGACTCTATTGACAAGCGCTTGGTGGCCTACATCTCTGATCTAGACACCTCCAAGGAAATCTACGATAGACTGGTGAGTTTATTTAAAGTTAATGATGCAAATCAAGTTTTGTTTCTTAGAAATAAGCTGAGGGAAATCAAGAAGGGTAAAGATGAGAGTATGCAAGCATACTTCTTAAGAATCATTGAGATCAAGAACGATCTCCTATCTATTGGGGAAACTATTACTGACAGAGAAATGGCACTCACAACTCTTGGAGGATTACCATCCGAATGGTATGTGTTCAGGACTACTCTTCTGAACAATAATGTAATTCCTGGTTTCGAGGAATTAATGGCTAGATGCATTCAAGAAGAAACAAGGGTAGAAGAGCAAGAAATGCCCTTACCTAAAGGTCCTCCTGCTGCTTTTTCTTCTCATGCTAAGAAAAGAAATAATTCTGGGTCTAAATCGAAAAGAAAGGCTGGACCTAAGGGTGGAAGAAAAGGACGATGTTTCTCTCAAATTGAATCAAGGTAATACGATTCACTTACAAGATGTATTATATGTACCTGATCTCAAAAAGAACCTGGTATCCATCTCAGCAATGGAAGACAAAGGCTACAAGGTAACCTTCAGCAATGGCAAGGTATATGGAAAAATAATGTTAAAAATGCTTTCACTCTTGGGTTTGGAGTCGGTGGAAGTCTGCTAGGTGTCATGTCTTGTGACACAACGCTTCAGTCCGAACTTTGGCATGGGATGTTTGCCCACCTTCATTACAAAGCTCTACTCGATGTAAGACAGATGGTAATAGGGATGCCTGAATTCCAGGTAGAGAAATAAGGTGTATGTTCGAGATGTGCCGAAGGAAAGCTTAAAAGGGGACCATTCCCTTCAAGTCAAAGCAAGACCTTCGATATATTACAACAAGTTCACTCAGATATATCAAGTATAATGCTTGTGAACTCCTTGGGAGGATATTCATATTATCTCACTTTTACAGATGACTATTCTCGAAAGACCTGGATATACTTCTTGAAAATGTGCCGAAGGAAAGCTCAAAAGGGGACCATTCCCTTCAAGTCAAAGCAAGACCTCCGATATATTACAACTAGTTCACTCAGACATATCAAGTATAATGCCTGTGAACTCCTTGGGAGGATATTCATATTATCTCACTTTTACAGATGACTATTCTCGAAAGACCTGGATATACTTCTTGAAAAAGAAGGATGAAGTGTTCCCTTGGTTTCGACACTTCAAAGCCCTAATTGAGAATCAAACCGAAAAGAAGATCAAGATCTTAAGAACTGATAATGGGATTGAGTATGAATCTAATGAGTTCCATGATTTTTGTAAAGAGGTTGGCATCAAGAGGGAGACTACTACACCATATACTCCTGAACAGAATGGTGTGGCGGAAAGGAAGAACCACACGATTATGGAAGCTGTCCGGGCCATGCTACATGATCAAAGACTTCTGAAGTTTCTATGGGCTGAAGCTGCAAACACTGTCGTATATGTACAAAATCGATGCCCTCATCAAGCATTGGGTTCCAAGACTCCTAAAGAAAAGTTCACCGGTAAGAAACCTGATGTTTCTCATTTTAGAATTTTTGGAAGCCCTGTATATTTTCATGTGCCGAAAGAGAAAAGAAATAAATTGGGTGCATCTGGAAAGAAGGGAATTTTCATGGGCTATGGTGAAAATACTAAAGGCTATAGAATCTATGTAGTTGGTCAAAGGGAAGTTGTAATTAGTCATGATGTCACCTTTGACGAAGATATGGCTCTCAGCAAGGTGAACAATCTTTCGACTTTGAGGAGCTCTCAAGAAGCCGACACCAGGGAACCGAAAGAAAAGGATGATGAATCAATGCCTGATGTAGAAGAACCCATGGATCCGATTGATCCTCCTCCACATGAGCCTTCCTCCTCTAGGAAGAGGCCTTCATGGCTTAGGGGGCTACTTGATGATGCTGAAGGACATGCTGCACCCTGAGGAACCTTTCGTGAAAGTAAGAAACCTAATAGGTATCAGGGATACCTAACCATCATGAGCACGATCATACAAAATGAGCCTTCATCATTCTCAGATGCTGTCAAGCATCAAGTATGGAAGGATGCTATGACCGAAGAATATGAGTCTATCATGAAGAATGATGTCTGGGATGTAGTTCCCAGACCCCAGGACAAGACAGTTTTTACTTCCAAATGGCTTTACAAGATAAAGCATGCAGCAGATGGAAGTACAGAAAAGTATAAGGCTCGTTTTGTTGCTTGTGATTTCTCCCAGAAGGAAGGTATAGACTATGATGAGATATTTGCACCGGTTGCCAGATATACGACCATCCACTCAATCATAGCCCTTGCCGCTTCACATGGATGGAACCTACATCAGATGGATGTCAAGACTGCATTCTTGCACGGCTCGATCAAAGAAGAGGTCTACGTGGAGCAACCTGAAGGATTTGAAATTTATGATCGAAAATCTCATGTATGCAGGTTGAAGAAGGCTCTCTATGGGCTGAAGCAAGCACCCCGAGCATGGTATGAGAGGATCGACAACTACTTGATGAAGCTGGGATTCACTAGGAGTGAAGCCGATCCTAACCTTTACTTTAAGGTTGAAGATGATAAACCTCTCATACTGGTGTTGTATGTGGATGACCTCTTTCTAACAGGTGTAGACCCTCTCATTCTCAAATGTAAGAGGGAGTTGGCTTCTGAATTTGAAATGAAGGACCTAGGACTGATGCACTATTTCCTAGCAGTTGAAGTGTGGCAAAAGCCAAGAGAAACTTTCCTATCTCAAGGAAAATATGTGGTGAAGATATTGGAAAGATTCGGTATGGTGGACTGCAAGCCTGTAACTACCCCGATGGAGCTTGACTTCAAGAAGTTAAGCGGTAGTGCTGCTGGACCTGTTTTACAAAATGCTACCGAGTATCAGCAACTCGTCGGAGCATTAATGTTCTTAGTGAACTCCCGTCTAGATATATGCTTCGCAGTCAACACGTTGAGTCAACATATGGTTGAACCCCACAACATACATTGGATTGGTGCCAAGAATCTGTTGAGATATCTTCGTGGCACTATCACTTATGGGTTAAGATACACTGCCGGAGATGTGAGACTATTTGGATACAAAAACGCTGATTGGGCAGGCAATGTGGAGGACCCTAAGAGCACTTCCGGGTGTTGTTTCTCCTTGGGATCTGCTTCTATATCTTGGATGAGCAGGAAGCAGAAGTCGTTGGCCTTGAGCACTGCCGAAGCAGAGTATATTGTTGCCAGCATGGCCTCCTGTGAGGCAGTTTGGTTGCGAAAGCTCTACAGTGAACTGTTTGGATTTACATTGGATACCACCGTGATCCTTTGTGACAACTAGAGTGGGATTCGTTTGTCAGAGAATCCCGTATTTCATGATCGCTCCAAGCATATCGATATCAGATACCACTATATTCAAGATATGGTGCAGCGGGGAGCTATAAGGCTCCAACATATCGGTACAGATGAACAGGTCGCCGACATTTTGACAAAACCCCTTGGGAAAGCAAAATTTCTGACTTTCCGAGAACAACTTGGAGTTGTTCAAAGACTCGCCGATGAGGGTCATGTATGATGCATTGAGCTCTGGGAGCTCCAGGGTGGGTGTGGGGTGCTTCTTGGAGCAGCATATGACCACAAGATGATTCACTATCCCCTGGTGGTATACATGTACACCTCGTGGCAACATTGTAGCAGGATTGATGTGTTCTCCTGTGAAGCCTGGATTGATTTGTTCTCCATGGCAATTGTAGCAGGATTGATGTGTTCTCCTGTGAGGCCTGGATTGATGTGTTCTCCATGGCAGCCTGGATTGATGTGTTCTCCATGGCGATTGTAGCAGGATTGATGTGTTCTCCTGTGAGGACAGGATTGATTAGTTCTCCTGTCGAGGCATCCTACCCATGCAGTCTGGGACTCATGGGAAGTAACTCTCATCTGATCAATGAGCAGGGAAATGAAGTTAGGGACCATAGTAGTACCGATGGACACATCGTTGTATCTACCGTACTCCCTACGCTAGGGTGACCTCCATTGATCTGGGATCAATGATACTGGTCTGGGACCAGTGGTAGGAGTTGTACCATACTATGACACTGACTTCAGGTCGGTTGAGACTGGTTTGGGACCAGTGGTACATACTCTGAGACTGACTTTGTGTCAGTGCAGTACTGGTCTGGGACCAGTGAGAGTGGTACATACTATGATGCTGACTTCGGGTCAGTTGAGACTGGTCTGGGACCAGTAGTACACTCTCTGAGACTGCGATACTGGTCTGGGACCAGTGGTAGGAGTGGTACATACTATGACGCTGACTTCGGGTCGGTTGAGACTGGTCTGGGACCAGTGGTACGCACTCTGAGACTGACTTTGAGTCAGTGGAGGATGATACTGGTCTGGGACCAGTGCAGTTGTACTCACTATAATGCTGACTTCGGGTTGGTTGAGACTGGTCTGGGACCAGTGGTAGATACTCTGAGACTGACTTTGAGTCAGTATGATACATCCTCGATCATTTCTTCTTCTTCATAATTCGGACAAAAGCAAAGCAGAACAGAACAATGCAAGAGCAGAGCAGAATAGAGCAAAACAATACAGATCAGTACAGGGCAGAACAAGACAAAGCAGAACAGGCAGAATAGAGCAGAGCAGGGCAAGGGACAGGCTGTATAGGGCAGTGCATTTGATGGATGAATAGTAACGACTGATAGACAGATTGCAGATGAAGTTCTCCCTAGTTGAGAGGGAGTGTTAAAATTGGCAACTAGGGCAAAACTTCATGTGGGTCATCTTATTCATGGCTGATAATATTTTTATTAGATTCCTCTCGTCGAGAGGTGTAGGATTGATATAAAGATCATTCGATTCTGATAAGTATTCATGGAGATATGAATTTATTTTGATTATGGAATTATTATCAAGCCGACCTACAACTCATGTAGGCTCAGAAGCCCAACAGTGGCATCTATTCAAACACTAACGTTGTGTATAAATATAAGAGGACTTTTCCTCATTTGGACTCGCTTATGTCATCACATCTCTCTCTCTCTCTACTGCGCAGAAAAGGGTCTCTCTCTCACACATGTGAAGCCGGAAGCTATTGAACCTGAAGCTGCAACTGCAGATCCAAAGTTTGACCAACGTTGACTAGTAGATCTCCTCCTTAGAGCCACGCTGTAGGTCCATCTGGATGTCCTCTGAAAGCTGCAACTTTTGGTGGTGGAATCAAGACAATCCGATAGACGGTTTGCAAGATATCGACTGCCCTAGTTTGAAGCCGAAAGCTGCTGAAACTGAAGCTGCAACTGCAGAAGTAAAGATTGACCTGCGTGGACTGGAAGATCTCCTCATCTGAACAAGGGGGAGTTGACTCATCCGGCGGGGTTATTACAACCACTTCCCATTCTAGAGGGAAAGTGGGAGAGTATCTCTATGGACTTCATCACATGACTTCCCATGGCGTAGGGCCGTGATTGCATCTATGTGGTGGTGGATAGGCTGATGAAGTATGCCCATTTCTTCGCTATCCCTACCCAGTACTCTGCCTCCTAGGTTGTAGAGTTGTTTTTTAGGGAGGTTTTTGGCTACATGGTCTTCCCAATACCATAGTGAGTGACAGGGACAACCTCTTGATGGGGGTTTTCTGGCAGGAGCTCTTCAGGTTAGTGGGCACAGAACTTACACCCAACACTAGCTACCATCCCCGGACCGACGGGCAGACTGAGATTGTCAATAAATGGTTGGAGGGTTATTTGCGGAATTACGTGACAGGACAACATCGAGCTTGGGCATGATGGATACACTTGGGGGAGTATTGCTACAATACTACCTATCACATGTCCATTAGTATGTCACCCTTTCGCTCTTTATATGGTTATGATGCTTTATCTTTTGCTGACATTGTTTTTGGAGACAGTCGGGCCCTAAGGGCCAAAGATTGGATTTAGGAGAGCCAAAACATTCTCGAAGCCCTCGAGGATAACTTACAAGCAACACAAAACGAACAGAAGATGTATGCAGACATGCCACAGGGTGGAGAGACACTTTGAGGTGAGGGACCTAGTCTTTTTGCACCTCCATCCTGACAGGTAGTCCACCCTGAAGCAAAAGGGGACCGAGAAGTTGCAACCATGATTTTATGGGCCTTACCGAGTCACCAGGAGGGTTGGTGAGGTAGCTTACGAGTTGGAGCTTTCGCCGGGGAGCCGAGTGCACAATGTCTTTCATATATCGTGCCTCAAGAAGGTACTAGGCCAACAAGTGACAACAGTCCTAGAGCTACCTCCACTGGATGATGATGTGCATTTAGTTCTAGAGCCTGATGCCATCTTGGACAACAGGGAGAAGATATTGAGGAGAAGAGTCATTAGGGAGTTTCTAATCAGGTGGAAGAACCTACTCGAGGAGGATGCCACTTGGAAGGGTGAGCAGATTCTTCAGCATCCAGCATTGTAGTTGCTTGGGGATAAGCAACATCTTGGCGGGGAGGACTGTTATATTCCCACTTAGCAATATTGCTAAGGGAAATATCAATTTTGTCAAATTTTGGGTTACTACTTGGGAAAAGTGGATTGTCGGACCCCACTTGAATTTTTGAGTTGAAGTAAGGGCCCAACATAGGAGAAAAGGAAAGAATCGAATGGCTAGTGGATGGTGGTGTCCACCCTGTTATCACTCCAAAATTTCTTTTGAGTTGATAGAGAATGAAATGATAGAGGTAACCACAAACCTACTTTGGAGATTAGGATCTAGCCTTCCTAATGCTCAGAGAGGGCTCTCTCTTTATGTTTTAACTTTGTTTAGTTAATTGATTTTAGGCTAGTTGTGATTGTACTTGGGTTTTGATTTGGATTTGGTGGTGGGATCACTCACTTAGATGGATAGAGGGATGTCTTTTACCATTGGGCTATGGGGTCAAATGTCAAGCAAACAGGACTGGATCAAGTTCTAAAAATAGTGTCTACAGGGCAAGATAGCTGAGTTACTTCAGATCTTAAGGCTGGATGGTGAAGTTGGTTTCAATCGGATCCAAAGAGCAATTAAGGGTTCCTTAGACCGGATTTTGAATGAAGTGAAAGAGGTCAACCGGGATGAATGAAGTGAATGAGGATTCTCAGATCCGGATATCAGAAGAAAACATAAAAATGATCAACTGTTCAAGACAGAGTGTACTTAAACAAATTCTGAAATAAATTTCCAGTTAATTCATTCACTTAGATAACATTTAAGTTTGCGAGATACATAAGAAACTAACAAATTTCACAAAGAAAATACTTCATTGTAATAGCTCAACACATGAATCCTGTAATGCAATCTCTTAATTACTTGGTCCAGTCTGCTGACTTGAAAAATTGGTACAATAACCTTTAGGTTTATGATCAAAATAACTCTACAAATGTATAGCAATCCCCCAAATACTTCGAATTATGAAGTATTTATACAACTCTAGTTTTACAAAATATCCCAAACTGTCTTGGGAATTAATCTAGGAGAAAGAAATATCTTCATGCAAGAATATAAACACAGATGTTCAACCTAAGTCACAGGACACGTCCCCTAGGGCCCCGTGTCTCGTATTTTTCGTATTGGACAAGAAAACGGCCCTAATACGTGTCCAATACGATTTTCAACGTGTCATAAAAACTTGAATACGTATTCGACGTTTTCCTTCGTGTCCTACATTTCGAATACGCGTATTTCGTAGGTAGAATACGTTGCCCTAACGTATTTCGACGGTTTGAATACGTACCGCGAAAAAACATAGTTTAAAGCCTACGCGTTGGTCTATTCCGGGTTCTTTTCGTCCTGCTGTCGTCTGGAGGTGCGAGCAGGGTGTTTGTCTTTGAAGTTAGCATTATAGCTGAAGTCTGGAGCTATTTGAAGTCTGGAGCAGAGTGTGTGAGTGTGCAGCGTTCAGGCATTGCTGGGCCAAAGACCCTCCGCTTTGATTTCAGGCCTGAGGTACTCCACAGGTATGCACAATAGTTTAAACATCACTGGGGTAACTTCTCTTTACATCTGCGCTAATGGAACACTCCACCAGTGCCGTAATCCTTATCCTGTCTATTGTCAAGGCTGAGTTTCTGTAGGGGTTAATGATGTCCATTACTAGAGAAACCTCACATTTGTGAAGACCCCCGAATCCTCTAGAAAATGATGACAAAACCAGCATTAAACAAACCCCAAGATAGTTGTACCCTCTTACCTTATCATGCTCTTCTTTGACTACTAGCAAGTGGTGGTCCTCACATTCTTTACATTGGACTGAATACGCTATTTCTTAGACCATTTGGAGCTCTGTGTGGAACATTCATAGACACTCTCAAGCACATTGGTGGCATGAAATTATGAACATCAAATTTCTCTAAAATCTGTGACCCTAGGTTAAATGTGCCCTTGATTTTATAGAGATATAATGTCTTAAAATCAAGACAAGACCAACAATCAAGGGTAAGGGATAATAAGTTTTTCAATGATGGAACTATCATCCATTAGTGGAACCCTTTCATCAGGCTGCAAGAGGAGAAAATCAATGATAAAAATATCATTTAGATGTCTGCATGAGGGTACTGTTAGAAATGCCAAGTTGCCAGCATTCATCGCTAAAAGCTTCCTTTGCCCCTGCTTTGCACTGCAGCTTTAGTAATGGCCCCCTTCTCTATTGAAGCCTCCAAAGCATATTAGACATGTGGACCACAGAAAAACTCAAGAACAGGTGCATATTTTCCTCTGGAACCATGGCAACAGACGATTTGGATTGTACCACCAAGTCATAAGGACATATTTACAAGTCTCAAGTTTGTTAGATAGTGAGGGCTCATGCAACTCATACCAATAATTTATAATATATAAATTTATAAGTGAAAAGCTTCCACGACACTCCACTCCTGGGATTTGTTGGGAAGGAGCATGAATGGCACTCCCATTATTGCTTCTATGTTCTCACTTCACTTCACACATTGGTGATAGGCTGACAGCCTAATACTATGTTATTTTTCAACGCTGCAATAGATGACCAAACAACAAACACCATCAAAGATTTTATAACTCAGTTTTCTCATTCATTTCAATATCACAAAATACAAAACCTTCTATATCAGATTATCTAATCTTATTTAATTTTGACCTTATCTAATGTAATCCTAACTAATCGACGGCGGACTCCCGTGGCAAAAAAGTTTATAGCTGAAACTTTCAGCTTTCCACAGAATATGAAAAACCACCTTTTATATATATATGCAGGCTGCAACTATGCTTATTGTGTGAAATGAAGTCAGTGCTGTGGAGTTCACTGTGTATATTTCCTTTTTTACCATGGGTACTATCCCCTGTGGCTACAGTTTTTCCTAACTTTTAACAATTTGTCATTAATCACATCAAAGACGCCCCAACAATTTGTAACAAACTGAATATTGAATTAAAATTGAAAAATTCTTAAAACAGTGAAACACATATATGACAATGATAGATTAGTGTGACTTTTGACAGTGCATAATTATTGCGGTTTGTGACAATTTACAAACAGTAAGAAACAACAAGACTTTAATTGTGACTTTAATTGTTTTTTTTGTAGGTGAAGGTGTGTGGACTTTATAACAGTGAGAAGATTAATGGCTCAATCATCCAAGGCAGCCGGCAGAGGTCAAAGGAAGGGCGGTGCTTTTCGTGGTCCCCCCCCCTCCAAGTGTTTCTGTTTCACCTTCTCTTGGTCATAGTGCCCCAAGTGCTTCAAGTGAAGCTGTAGGTGTTTCTCAGCCAACATTAACATATGATGCTGTTGCAGCAAGACAACAAGCACAGCTAAAAAAATACCCTCTCTGGAAGTATGTAACCAAGAAGCAAGTGCCAAAGACTGGTCCGGGAGGGAATGTGCATTGGTCTTGTAATTTCTGCAAGGGTGAATTTAAGAGCACTTACTTTCGAGTTAAGGGCCATTTGTTGGGCCTTCCTTGTGGAATTGGAGCATGCAAAAAGATCAGTCCTAAATAAAAAATGGATTTGGAAAGGGAGGATGCAGCTGGCTCTGGGAATGTGGTGGCAGCAAGCAGGAAAACTAGTAAAAATGAAGATCCTCTTCCATTTTTGAGGAATTCTAATAGTAGTAGATTTGGGAGAAAAGAAATTCAGCCAACAAAAAAGAGGGCAGCCCAAACTTATGGTGGTCCAATGGACAAGATTTTTCGGCGTGAGCAGTGAGATGAGGTTGATCTTACATTGGCATTCTTTTTCTATCTCAACTTCATTTCTTTTAATGTTGCACGGTCTCCTATGTTTATTGAGATGTGTCGAGCTCTAGTTGACAGGGCTCCAATTGGGTATGTGCCTCCAAGTTCAGAAAAACTTAGAACCACATTGTTGGTGAAGGCAAGGAAGGAGGTGGATAAAATTCTACAACCTATTAAATCATCATGGATCTCATCTGGTGTCAGTATTGTTTCTGATGGATGGACAGATACAGCACGCCATCCTCTCATCAATTTCATGGTATATTCTCAAAATGGACCGGTTTTCTTGAAAGCAGTTGATGCTCTTGGACAATACAAGGATGCACAATATATGGGTGAGCTGTTTATTAAAGTTATTGAAGAAGTAGGCATTGAAAGTTGTGTGCAAATCATCACAGATAATGCACCTGTTTCCAAAGCAGCGGGCTTGATTGTGGAAACTAAATATCCACAGATATTTTGGACACCATGCATTGTTCACTCTTTGAATTTAGCACTCAAATCTATTGCTTCAGATGTGACATGGATTGGCAATCTTATTGAGGATGCACGCCATATCCGAAATTTTGTGCAAAACCATACCAATGCCCTCACAATATATAAAGAGTACACACATCTATCCTTTTTGAAGATTGCAGATACTCGGTTTGCTTCCTCATTCATCATGCTTAAGAGGTTGAAGGAGGTGAAGGCCGCTCTTGGGGCCATGGTTATTTCAGATCTTTGGTCTTTTTGGAGAAAGACGGATCAAACAGCTTCAAAAAAGGTAAAGGACATAGTGTTAGATGATGGTTGGTGGGAAAGGGTGCATCTTACCATAAAGATCATGAACCCTATCATTTCTTTCTTGCGGTTTGCAGACACGGACCAGCCCATCTTAGGAGAGGTTTATGAGGGTTGGGATTCCATGATTGAGTCTGTGAAGACTATTGTTATGGAGAATGAGTGCCCTGCATATGAGACATCAGTAGAGAGCTTATGGTCCACCATACAGGATATTCTTATCTCTAGGTGGGATAAGAATTGCACACCTTTGCATTGCTTAGCTCACTCTTTGAATCCCAAGTACTACAGTCAAGAGTGGTTCCGTGGTGGGACCTCACACAGATACCCTCCTCACATGGATGGAGAGATTTCACAGGGGAGGAAGATAGCATTCAGAAGGATATTTCAGGATAACACATCTTTTATTGAGGTGGAGGAAGGCTTTGTAGAGTTCTCCACTAGCACCAGGAGATTTGGGGCGTATGATGTACTTGCAGATAGAGGGGTCAAAAGTGCCTATGCATGGTGGGCAACTCATGGGGCAGCATGCCCTATTCTACAACAGTTAGCCTTGAGGGTCCTCTCTCAAATTACTTCATCTTCTTGTTGTGAGAGGAATTGGAGCACTTGGAATCTATATAGTTTGAACAAGAGCAAGCTTGAGCAATCCAGGGTGGAGACAATGGTGTATGTGCACACCAACCTTCGTCTTATTTACAGGCAGAGACAGGAGTGGTTGAAGGGAAAAACAAAGATGTGGGATGTGTTTCCTGATGATATGGGCTTGGACGACAGTATTGAGTTGGCATTAGCCAACATGGATCTTAATGACCCAGTGCTAGAGCCAGTGACTTTTGATGATGAGACACAGCATCTTGAGGGGTCATCCTCCACACCAACAAATGCAGCAGCAGATCCTAGATTGGGCATAGAGGAGGAGGATGGAGTACAGTCAGATGGCAGTGGCAGTGATGGTGACTATGACATAGAGCTAGAGGACATGGACTATTGATAGAGTGATGAGTCATGACTCATGGACCTGGGACCAGTACCGAGCTATGATATTCCTACTTATTTTGTATCTACTCTTTTGTATTTTCCATTGGCATTCTCTCAGGAGTTAGTATCTACTATGATCTATCTATGTACATTGTAAAGACTGAATAGTGATACATTTTGATTTTGATGACTTAATGGAAAATATGCATTTTATGGTTTTAATATCTAAGTTCTAAATTTATAATTAGTAGTAAGTACTTACTACTTAGTTTCTTATGTGCTTGTAAGTTGTAAATTTTGATTCTATTTATTTTTTTAAAGTGAACTATGAACTTTGAGAAGTAATTATATTTTAATTTGATTAGATAAGCTGCAACCTGCAATTTAATATGGATAAAAAACTATATTTCGGTATATATATATATATTTTTTATTAAATATATATAAAACGTGTCCCCCGTGTCCTGTTTCCGGGTCGCTGCGTTTCGTATTGAATACTCGTATTTACGTGTCCTCCGTGTCTCAAAGTATCTACATGCCAAATCCTAAGAAGATTGTTGATCCATGCGCACAAGGAAAAGTGGCCATAATACATCACCAAGATTCATTGAAATGGCTCTATAATATGGTGAAAAAAATCTTCAAATAAAGGAGTGGACACATCAGAATATGAATATGAAGATGAGTTAGTGCATGTTTATTGCGGCGAGCTCCTCATATTCGATGTTACATAGATAAAAGCCTCAACGAGTGGGATGATGGCCCCATCCCATGTGGTATAGTAGGTTAGCTTGTTCCTCTTGATAGAGTGGATGAAGCTATATATGGACCAATTCCTCTCTGATGCAGAGGAACTAGCAATCTGAGAAAACAAATGCATAGCTAGATGTTTGAGCTCTGGAGCACCATCCCCATGCATCCTCCACCAACCAATTAGGTCATCTTGGGCTAGATCTATGCGATCTGCCCGAGCACCACATGTGTTGAAGGGACCACTAAGAGATGCAAACTTAACAAACTGTCTTCGAAATTTTGCCCCCTCCTCCTCATTGTGCATCTTTGCAATTGCATCTAGGAAGCCATTCTTTACCTCAGGATCATCAATAGGAGGCACTCTCCTAGGTGTTTCAACATACCATTTTGGGTTCAATGCATATGCTGCCATGTGAAAGGTGTGTTCGTGCGATACCACCTATGCTGAATGATGGGTCGAATTTGGGATATATAGAACTCTAACGAGGGCTCCCTCTGTTGAGTGGCTGCCTTCACATGCCCCAACATGCTATCAAAGGTCTCATAGATTTCTGCAAGACTAGGAGCATCTGAATCAGTGTAACAAATGACCTCCATAATAGAGCCCAAGAATGACACCAAATAAGAACAATCTACAGACTAATCATTGTCCAACACCTGAACCCTGACCTTCTTCCCCTTGTTTGTCTTTGATTCTGACTACCTTCCCCACTTTGAACTCACAACCAAGGACTGTAGAGGTGCTTGTACCTCTAGCATCTTCTCCAATAAGAGAAAATAGCTAGCATCTCTAGTATCGTTGGGCTTGAGTAATTCCTTCCTCGTGTGAGCCCTGTGCATGGCCAAGGAGGTGTGGTGGTGTAGATAAACATCTTCACATCTCTAGCAGTTGTCACCAAGTCTAATATCCATTGAATTTTTCCAATGTCCTTCAGTGCATTATTGAGTGCATGCAGACAACAAGAAGTCCAAAAAATATGTTGATACTTGCTTTGTATCAATAACCCAACTGATCTACAAACTGCTGCTGCATCTGTCACAACTTGCACCACACTATCAGCCCCAACATCCTCTATAGATTCTCGAAGAATCTTAAATTGGAAGATGCATCCTTGCGCTTTCCAAAATAGTCAATAGATTTAAGAAAGAATGGACCTTCTACAGATGTCACTATGATGTTGATTAGTGGCTGTTTTTGGATGTCAGTTCATCCATCCATAACAATAGAGCAACCAAACCTCAACTATGTTTGTCTCATTCTCTCCTTTTGCACATTAATTTGGACACTTGTCTATCTAAAATTGTTGTTCTTAGCTTATTTCCTCCTTGTGGTACATATGAAGGCGCTATTCTTGCAATTGCTTGGACCATTTCCTTGTAATAAGGAGAACGAACAGCATGGAAGGGAATTCCATTGGCAAAAATAAATTTTCCAATTGCATCATTTGTGTCATCTCGATCTAGAACATTGTACATCCTAGGTACTGTAGCAACCATTGCACAAGAACGAGATGCACCAGTAGAACCCTTTGTCTTTTTTGATGAAGCAATGGATGGAGGCATATTGGTGCATGGATCAACATTTTTGCTAAAAAACAATCCTTTTCCACTGGATGCCCTTTCTAGCCTCCAAAGTTGCTTTCTTTGAGTTGGATTCAGGGTCTTTGAGGGACACATATTGACTCCTTTACTTGCAATAGCCAAAATATGTTGCTTCACCCTGGTATAGCTGCCAAAAAAGTGATGCCCACAAATATTGCAGAGCCAATCATGTGAGCCACCACCAACTTTTGGATTTTTTTTTTTAGAAGTCTGGTTACATAGATTAGAAGCGGTTTTAGAGGATTAAATGTCCGCTTTGCAAATTTTGCTAGATCTCTTGGTGAGCCTTCAGAATCTACATCATGCAAAGGCCTATTCTGATTTATTGCCCTCATGTGACTCATAGTTGTAACTTGTAGGCTGTAGGCTGCAACAAGAGTTTACCGTTTTAACTATTCAATTTTGAAATTTGAATTCAATGTATTGATTTAATTTTTTTTTAAATAATAAAATAAAAAACTTATAAATATTAAATTTAAATTTTATTTTGAATAAAACCTTTAGGCTTTATGTCATATGCATATTGATCAGTGATACACACAGTGAAAATAAAAGAATTTAAAAATAAGAATTAAAAAAATTATGCATGCTTACTAACACTATACATACATAGTGAACATTGAAAATTAAAATAATTTAAAATTTACAAAAAAAATAAAAAAAAATACAACATGCTAGTGTTACTTATTGTGGTCACGATGGTAGAGGTGCGATGTATATGGCGTAGCGGGTAGCACAGTTGAATCTCGATGGGCGTCAGGCGAGGTAGTGAGGGCTGAGGCACATTCGATGGGAGTCGACCCTTGGCACAGTGAGGCACCACGCTGCACAGTTGATGGGCGAGGCACAGTGAGGCACCAGTAGCACATTTGGCGCCCAACAATAGTTCAGCTGAGGCACATTCGATGGGAGTCGACCCTTGGCATAGTGAGGCACCACGCTGCACAGTGGATGGGAGAGGCACCAGTACCACATTCGGTGCCCAACAACAATTCAGCAACGATGGCGACGTCCAACGACAGTTTGATGGATGGGCGATGGCAGCATTGAACAACAGTTCGATGGCGGCGTTTAGCAACAGTTCGTTGGATGGGTGATGGTGCTTCAATCCAACAGCAATTCGATGGGCGATGGCGGCGTTCAGTTCAATGGGCGACATCCATCAGCGTTCTTCCAACTCGTTGCAGCGTTCTTCCAACTCGTTGCAACATCGAGGGTGGTTCAATCCAACAACGATTCGATGGGCGATGGCGGTGTTCAGTTCAATGGGCGACGCCCAACAACTTTCTTCCAACTCGTTGCAACTTTCTTCCAACTCATTGCACAATGAAATAAACTTTAAAACCTCCCGACGTGTAAAAGTTATGATTAAAAAAATTGTTTTATTAAAAAAATTTCGATTTTTGTCCAAGGAAACGACCCCAGATGACCCCACATGACCCCTTTCGCCTAGTAAACGACCCCCTTTTGAGGATTCAACACCGAAATTAGAAGAAATGACCCCTTCCGAGTTTTCGTGTGTACCTTTCTTTTTGGGAGTGTGGGGAAACAACCCCCAGTCGACCCTAAGTCCCTGTAGCGCGAGGGAGCTAGAAAACTCGACCTCTAGGTGTGGGGACGCGACCCCGGAACATTGGTTTACAATGATACAATAATGCCAGTTGATGACTTTGAAATTTGAAAAAATTTCTTCACGTCTTTGTGTTATTCTTCCTTGGATTGTTGACAAAGTGTGGTCAACATCTGGTTCCATATGGGGACACATTACTTCTTTGAAGGAATGTGAGAATCCATAATCCTGTATCCATGAAAACAGAAGTCCATCAAATAGATATCTGCTCAAAATCAAAATCATCATGTATATATAGAACATCTACTAGAATAGAAATCCTATTCTAACATATGAAATGTAAAGACATAAAATATTAATGTGTGAAAAGAGATAGTATACAATGATGCTTTATGGCATGAGATGTTTTCATCGAAGTGCATGTTGAGCATCTTCCGACTTTCAGGTAGATCCATGGGTTGTTTTTCTAGATGTGCCATACTGAATTCTGAAAATCCTAGGACTTTGACTTATCTAAATATCGAGCTGCTCTCGACCATCAAATGCATCAAACCTCTTCCTTCTTCTTTTTTGCTTTTTTACTTTTGCTTCCGGCAGACTGTGATGTTAATAATGGGACCGATGTAAATTTTCTGTCTTGATCTTGAAAATGCTTGGATGATGAATTTGAAGGATCTAAGGTATGCGCAATCTTATTCTGTCAAAGGTGACACATAAGTCTGACAAGTACTATGATTTACCTCAATAGCCTGATTTTTCTTAGTCTCTTTTCCAACTATGACTTTGCCAACTAACCCTCTTTTAATGGGACAAGTGACCTCCTCGCAATGAGATGGAAATTGCTTTAGCGAATTGGGAGGATTGTACTCTAGATCCTTTGTTCTAGAGCCGGAGTTCCTGAACATGTGATTTTCCCATTATTTGCCGCTTATTTTGAAGAGTGATATGCTCAATTCTGATGGCATTTATTTGATTAGAATGTTCATCCTTCATAGCATTGATTTCCCTGGCATGATTTTCCTCGATGGTATCCATCATGTTTTGAAAGGTGATCTTCTGTTTACACTGAGTAACTTCCATAACCTGTACTCTGTTCTGAAGAGATATTTGACCAACTTCCATGTCCTTTATCATTTTAATATGATTTATTGGAATATAACTCATTTCTTCTTTATGATTTATTTCCATGGTGGTGATCTGTTCAACATGTTTTTCTTCTATAGCTTTCAACTCCTCAACATGTTTTTCTTCTATAGCTTTCAGCTCCTCAACATGTTTTTCTTCTATGACTAATAATTTGGCATGCATGGATCTCATTTCCTTGGCGTGATCTGCTATTAATCTCTCTTGATTAAGTTCCATGGTTTTCATCAACTATGCTTGACTAAATTGCATGTCTTTAATAATTTGAGTTAATTCCTTGATAAGATGCTTATTATTTTCTTTTTCATCATCAATATTAATTTGATCCTTTTTCCCTTGCCTTTCCACTATCAAGGATTCTTCTTGCAATGACACTAGTGGACAATCATGAAAACTCTCACAAGGTCTGCAATATGGTAAAGATTGATGTGGTGTATCCTCTTTAAACCTTTCTATGATATTTGGGTTCTTCAAACGATCACTTTCATCTTTCTTTACATTGTAATTGGCACAAGATGAATCCCTTTGATCTTCATATCTATTTTTAAAAGCATTGATGATGGCTTGCAGAGAATTAAAGGAATTTTCAGGAAAGTCACATCTTGATGTCTTCATGACCATAACGTGCATGGACCACAAAACCATAGCATACGAGAGTAAACTTTATGAGATGATCTCTAGCAGTGATCACATTATTACCCGTGAAAGAAGGTAAATTATTAATGGCATTTTTCGGAATATCACAAGGAATCATAGTAAAATGACAAGGGGCGAACAAGTAATTCATGATGACTTGCTTAAAAGGAAAATGAGCTAATGGATGTTAGAGAGAGATCCCCGTTCAAGAGAAACAAGAGGTCTACAAAAAGCCAGCTTCTAGCATAAATTCTTGTAAAAAATGAAAGAAGTGGAGTCGCCACTTGAACATGAATCTAACTCTAAAACCCAAAAGGAAAAAACACAAGGTAATGTTGCAATGCTCAAGGCAATGTCACAACACCCAATACAATGGGTTACAACATCCAAGGCATTTATCACATTACCCAAGGTCTCTGTTACAACTACTAATGCATGTCACAACCTATGTCTCATGGTTTAGATTGTTTTGCAGTTGAGGGAGAGAATCCTCCACGCAACCCATGATTCGCCATTATTAGGACACCAGTGGTTCCTAAAGACTTACAGGACAGTCACAGAGTGCTTTTCGTGGAAGGGCCTCAAGGGGGATGTGTTGAGGCATGTACATGAGTGCGAGGCTTGCCAAAGGAACATGGGGGGAGTTTACTCATCCGACGGGGTTATTACAACCACTTCCCATTTAGAGGGAAAGTGGGAGAGTATCTCTATGGACTTCATCACAAGACTTCCCATGGCACAGGGACGTGATTGCATCAATGTGGTGGTGGATAGGCTGATAAAGTATGCCCATTTCTTCGCTATCCCTGCCCATGGAGGTTTTTTCGCTACATGGTCTTCCCAAGACCATAGTGAGCAACAGGGACAACCTCTTGATGGGGGCTTTCTGGCAGGAGCTCTTTAGGTTAGTGGGCACAAAACTTACACCCAGCACTAGCTACCATCCCCAGACCGATGGGCAGACTGAGATTGTCAACAAATGGATGGAGGGTTATTTGCAGAATTACGTGACAGGACAACATCGAGCTTGGGCATGATGGATAGACTTGGGGGAGTATTTCTACAATACTACTTATCACATGTCCATTAGTATGTCACCCTTTCGCTCTTTATATGGTTATGATGCTTTATCTTTTGCTGACATTGTTTTTGGAGACAGTCGGGCCCCAAGGGCCAAAGATTGGATTTAGGAGAGCCAAAACATTCTCGAAACCCTCGAGGATAACTTACAAACAACACAAAACCAACAAAAGATGTATGCAGACATGCACAGGGTTGAGAGACAATTTGAGGTGGGGGACCTAGTCTTTTTGCGCCTCCATCCTGACAGGTAGTCCACCCTGAGGCAAAAGGGGGCCGAGAAGCTGCAGCCACGATTTTATGGGCCTTACTGAGTCACTAGGAGGGTCGGTGAGGTAGCCTACGAGTTGGAGCTTTCGCTGGGGAGCCGAGTGCACAATGTCTTTCATGTATTGTGCCTCAAGAAGGTACTGGGCCAAACGGTGACAACAGTCCCAAAGCTACCTCCATTGGATGATGATGGGCATATAGTTCTAGAGCTTGAGGCCATCTTGGACAACAGGGAGAAGAGATTGAGGAGCAGAGTCATCAAGGAGTTTCTGATGAGGTGGAAGAACCTACTCGAGGAGGATGCCACTTGGAAGGGTGAGCAGATTCTTCAGCATCCAACATTGTAGTTGCTTGGGGACAAGCAAAATCTTGGCGGGGAGGACTGTGATATTCCCACTTAGCAAAATTGTTAAGGGAAATATCAATTTACTCAAATTTTGGGTTAGTACTTTGGAAAAGTGGATTATGGGACGCCACTTGAATTTTTGAGTTGAAGTAAGGGTCCAACATAGGAGAAAACGAGAAAATCGAATGGCTAGTGGATGGTGGGGGCCACCCCAAGAGGAAAAATACGCTCTCCTTGGATACGTGCATTCTTGGAGCGAAGAAAGAGGAGGGGGTCGATGTATGGGACCCACATGGAGATCGGGAGGTGAAGATCAAATAGGAGAGGCATTCCTCGTTTTGGGTATCTTTGATAATTTGAACATTAACCTTTGATTAGCATGCTTGAGCTGAGAGCCAAGTCTGCATGTCTTTTTGAGCACACGAGATTTTCATGCGATTATCTCACCCTATTGTCGGTGGACTGATCTGAAATGATCATAAGTTAACACTGATGTAGAATTGATTAGCCATTAATGTATTGAATGTTAACTGAAAGTGCGGAAACTGAGAGAACTTCTTGAGAAGAAAGTCTTTACGAGAGCTGATAAAACATAAGTAAGTTGCAAAACAGTAATGAAAATAGCGAAAACACAGCAATACCAAACTGCAATATTGATTACGGAGTTCGTCCTTGATGGACTACATCTCAGGGTCCGCTTTCAAGATGGGCAACCGGTTTATTAGGATTGAAACTAAGGAGGTCGATTACACAAAGAATTGACCAAACTGAATGTGCACGCAGGCACTTCTGGTCACTGTCAAAGGATAGCTCTCTGAACCAGCTTTCCAACACCTGTCACGATCCACAATTTTGACTCCGGATGCTCATGTTACACTGAAAACAAAAACAACCTCTAACCTTCAGAATCTGGATACAAAAACCAAAATCACTCTCCCCTCACTTCAATGAGCAAAACTTCCTTTTAACACCCACCAGATGCACTCGAACTTCCTCTAATGAGTTTAGGAATGTATTAGTTCTAATCTGGGTTCTTGGAGTTAGGGTCTTATCAAAGTTTGCCACCTTAGGCATTCGTTACAAGGTCCTTGAATTAGAATAACCAAAACTTAATTATAAAAACCCATAAATAACTTTGGGTTAATTCTGAACTCGTTAACAGTTACTGTCAGCGCGAATTGGGTGGACCATTGGCATGTGACCAAGCGGTCTATCCCTTGTCGGCCACCTGCATGGTTCGTCCTTGTGGTTCCGATGGTCAATCCGTTACGATTACATTAAACTTCTGTGGTGAACTGCTAACATGTTCACATTCCTGCAGTTTCCAAGCCAAACGGCTTATTCCGCAACGGTCTCCGCTTGACTGCTATCCCCGCTGCGGTTTAACTACAAACTTGTTCACATGTCTCATGACCGCGGTTAGGCTGCCTGCACGGTTAGGTTGCAACGGTTACACTAGACTATTTATCCTTGTATCCGCTCATGTGAACACTGTAATTGTCACGGTTCCGATGCGGTTAGGAACCTGCAGTTAGGACTGTGTTGTTTTATTTGCAATGTTTTGTAATGTGTAATAGTCCGAGAGTATTGCTTAGGGTTTGACACAGGTTTAGGTTTTAATGTCATAGTTTACAATGCAATGAGGTCCGATGGTTTTAGAGCTTAGGTTGTAGGTATTTTATTACATTTGTAATATGGTTTAGAGCTTAGGTGTTAGGTTAATGTGTATGGATTTAGGTTTTTCACTATGGGTTATTGCATAGGACTTTTAGCATAGGTTTAATACAATGAGTTAGGTTTAGGTGTTTTAGTTTTGCATTAGGTTTTTAAACATGTCTTCACCATAGCTTTAGT
Source organism: Pinus tabuliformis (assembly GCA_031772625.1). NCBI lineage: Eukaryota > Viridiplantae > Streptophyta > Pinopsida > Pinales > Pinaceae > Pinus > Pinus tabuliformis. The sequence continues at coordinate 429,619,281 of CM062814.1, read as the reverse complement.
GCTAGGTCTTAGGTCAGGCTTAAGGCCATTACAAAAGGTCTTGCCACCTAGCTTAGGCTTAGTTCCACTTATTACAAACATCTTTGTCACAATATGACATTTAGTCATTAACACCATGACGACAACCAAACCTTACTCGACGACAAACCCATATCGACACCAAATCCTGCGAGGCGGATGACAAACACATGTCAACGACCAAATCCTCGCGGAACTGACGACAACCACATGTCGACAGCCAGGTACAACACCACATCAACTGAACACCATGTAAAACCATAAACATCACTTGGATAACCTGAACCATAATCAACACTGTCGAGACTAAACGACACAAAACTGAATGCTGACGACCACTCTGAACACTGACGATGAACCTGTGCAATTTATCTCACGAGATCCTCCTGGATCAATCCTCTCCATTTGAAAGCTTTTGGACCACAAAAGTTTGACTAAACAAATAGTTGATGAAGGTAGAGCTACCTCACTTTCCACCTTGCCCTGATGATGCTGACCATGGCACTTTTTGAGTCGATGACCTGTTCCATCCATTTGCGATATGAACAACTTGCGAAGATGGTCAAACAGCCTGTTATGAACTTGGCAATTGATTTCTTTCCATGAAGAACCATGAGTTAGTGATTGATATTCATCTTTGAAAACAGTCTCTATAGGATATTGTTCAATACCATTGACATGTATTAACAATCTATTTTGCGAACGACAGAGACAATCAAAGACATTTTTGACATCAAACCAACTACTTGTCTTGACATTCTTTCCTGCTTCCTGATTACTAAGTGACATGCTGCATTAAACCCATCAAACTATAAGGTGAAAATTGCTGCAACTTAGTTTGTCTTTGAAAGTATTGAATTCGCTGTTGATTTGTTTGAATCACTTTTTCCTTATTCATTAAATTATGTTTCCATTGATTAGCACTTTCCCCTGATGCATAAGTTTCCCTTAAATACTTTGACACTGCTTTAGAAAAGGCTTTGATATGAAAACAAATGGGCTCCCTCTCCACTTGAAAAGAGGCTTCCAAACTGTTTGAAACATGAATATATGACACAATATAAGAGAAATTTAATGTTGACTTTCCCCAATACTGACCTGCATCCCTGTAACTGTTAATTTCCAAACTTGCACTGAATTGATTCATTCTGACATTATGAAGAGGAGCTTTAGGCACAAACTGTAATTCATGTGGTATTCCCTGCTTATGAGTAAGATGTTTGGTTTTACATAGAACTAGAATAATTTCTATCTCTTTGATCAAACTATCTTTAAGCTGAGTCTCATAACCTGAACAAGCATCATGTTGATTGTTATGTTGTTCCTTTACACACATGATTACAAATCTCTTATTTGAACTTATTAATCGTTTCATCTGATTAGCAACAATTAAATTCAAGTGATTTTTGTTTTGGTGTGCCCTGACAATAAATTCAACCCCATCTTTCTTAAGGTGATATTTATGCTTTCTCTTGTAAAATACTGCGCCACGATCATAAAGATAAGGACTTCCTAAGACAACTCCACATATGTCTACTGGAACCACATCTAATTCCACTTCATCAATGTAATTAGCTGTAATGGCAAATCTTAATCGACACTGTTTGGTGACTTTTATCTAAGTTGATTTATTTAGCCATCCTAATGGGTAAGGTCTTGGATGATTCCGTGTTTCCAAACCCAAATTCTTAACTAAATATTCAGATATTAGATTGGCCTGTGATCCACTGTCAAACATTGTATCTATCTTTGTATGCTTAGAAGTTATCCTTATGTTAAACAATTCAACTCTTTTATCCTCATTTGAAGGATTTATGTTTGATGAAGATGCAATAGTATTCAAACTTGAACTAGTGTCAGAAGTTTTACTTGTCGTAACCATAGCAGTTATCCTCCTTTCATCACCTGAATCTGAACCTAGATCTTGCTGGACTACTGCAATTGCCTTCTTTTCATCCTTCTCCTTAAGGAACTTTTTGGGCTTAAGTTCTGGATGAAGTTTCCAACACTTAGATTCATCATGACCGATTCTCTGGCAATGAGAACAAGTAGGTATTTCCTTCTGAGCTATCGCTGATTTATTTCTCTTCGAATTATTCTTCCCCTTACTGTCATTGGAATCTTTGATTTCCAACTCTTTGGATGACTGCGATGAAAACTTGAATGGTTTGCCACCTGATTCAATATGTATGGCCTAAACACACACTTCATCAAAATGATCAGGACTAAACATCAATAATGTATGCTGTAAATATGAATGTAAACTGCCAATGTATTTTAACAAAGTTTCATGTGTATCCAATGAAATACCAAGCGCCAATGCTTTCTTTTTGAACTCCTGAGTAAACTCCTAAACATTCTGCCCTTTACCTTGCCTCAGATGCTTCCAATCAATAACAGCTTGCTGCATGTATCCTAAATGATAGAATTGTTTCCTAAGAGCTTTTAAAAACTTAGACCATGAAGAGATGACTTTTCCTTTTCACTTTACATCTATCTGAGTTTTACTTTCCCACTAGATTAAAGCTATTCCCCCCATTCTAAGTGTAGTTAACTGAATTTTCGTTTTATCATCAGAAATGTTCTGAATACGACAATACACTTCTAACCGCTTAATCCAGTTATCTAATTTTTCAGGATTCATTTCGCCATCATAAATAGGTAACTCAAATTTTACATCAAGTTTCAAAAGAGATGTTTTCTTAGGTATTCTGCATTGGAAGAAGAAGAAGATGATGATGATGATGGAGATGATGGAGGTGAAGGGGGTTTATCAGCCTTGCCTTTACCTTTTTCCTTCTTCGATGTCTTTGAAGAAGAAGTTGCATCTCTCGCCTTCTTGTCTTCGTACAATTCTCCCAACATCTGTTGCATAGTCAAGAATGCTTGCTGAAACTGTGCATCATATACTGTCATGGTCGACTTATGAATGACTCGTCGCTTTCCAATCTTTGGATCAATCTGCTCAAAGATTCCTTATCCTCGTTGCGACTTTGACCTGGTTAACATTCAATGGAAAATTCTACAAATGCAACCTGCTTTGATACCAAATTATATGATCTGAAATGATCATAAGTTAAAATTGATGTAGAATTGATTAGCCATTAATGAATTGAATGTTAGCTGAAAGTGCGGAAACTAAGAGAACTGCTTGAGAAGAAAGTCTTTATGACAGCTAATAAAACATAAGTAAGATGCAAAACAGTAATGAAAATAGCGAAAACACAGCAATACCAAACAACAATATTGATTACGGAGTTCATCCCTGATGGACTACGTCTCCGGGTCCGCTTTCAAGATGGGCGACTGCTTTATTAGGATTGAAATCAAGGAGGTCGATTACATAGAAAATTGACCAAATTGAATGTGCACGCAGGCACTTATGGTCACTGTCAAAGAATAGCTCTCTGAACCAGCTTTCCAACGCCTATCACGGTTCCCAATTTTGACTCCGGATGCTCCTGTTACACTGAAAACAAAAACACCCTCTAACCTCCAGAATTTACATACAAAAACCAAAATCACTCTCCCCTCACTTCAATGAGAAAAACTGCCTTTTAACACCCATCAGATGCACTCGAGCTTCCTCCAATGAGTTTAAGAATGAATTAGTTCCAATCTGGGTTCTTGGAGTTAGGGTCTTATCAAAGTTTGCCACCGTAGGCATTCGCTACAAGGTCCTTGACCAAAACTTAATTATAAAAACCCATAAATAACTTTAGGTTAACTCTGAACCCGTTAACAGTTACTGTTAGCGCGAATTGGGTGGACCACTGGCATGTGACCAAGCGGTCTAACCCTTGGTGGCCACTTGCATGGTTTATCCCCGCGGTTCCGGCGGTCAATCCGTTGCAGTTACATTAAACTTCTGTGGTGAACTGCTAACATGTTCACATGCCCGCGGTTTCCAAGTCCGACAGCTTATTCTGCAACGGTCTCCGCCTGACTGCTATCCCCACTGCAGTTTAACTGCAAACTCGTTCACATGTCTCATGATCGTGGTCACGCTGCTCGTGCAATTAGGCTGCAACAATTACACTAGATTGTTTATCATTGTATCCGCTCATGTGAACACTGTAATTGCCGCGGTTCCGATGCAGTTAGGAACCTGTAGTTAGGACTGTGTTGTTTTATTTGCAATGTTTTGTAGTGCGTAATAGTCTGAGAGCATTACTTAGGGTTTGACACATGGGTTTAGGTTTTAATGTCATAGTTTACAATGCAATGAGGTCCGATGGTTTTAGAGCTTGGGTTTTATGTATTTTATTACATTTGTAATATGGTTTAGAGCTTAGGTGTTAGGTTAATGTGTATGGATTTAGGTTTTTCACCATGGTTTATTGCATAGGACTTTTAGCATAGGTTTAATAGAATGAGTTAGGTTTAGGTGTTTTAGGTTTGCATTAGGTTTTTAAACATGTCTTCACCATAGCTTTAGTGCTAGGTCTTAGGTTAGGCTTAGGGCCATTACAAAAGGTCTTGCCACCTAGCTTAGGTTTAATTCCACTTATTACAAACATCTTTGTCACAATATGACATTTAGTCATTAACACCATGATGACAACCAAACCTTACTCGAAGACAAACCCATATCGACACCAAATCCTCTGAGGCAGACAACAAACACATGTCGACAACCAAATCCTAGCGGAACTGACGACAACCACATGTCGATAGCTAGGTACAACACCACATCAACTGAACACCATGAAAAACCGTAAACATCACCTGGATAACTTGAACCATAATCAACAGTGTCGAAACTAAACGACACAGAACTGAATGCTGAAGACGACACTGAACACTGATGATGAACCTATGCAACTGATCTGTCAAGATCCTCCTGGGTCATGGACTTTGAGTGCCAGCCCAAGGAGGTTTTTTGCATCATTTTTTATTTGACCAGGGAACTTGCCAAGTGAATTCATGGAGCTGGTCCAGTAGGTGGGACGTAGGAAAAAGGGAACACACTGCATTTGGAGGAGTTGGTTGTAGAGCCTGGAATTTGTTGGGCTTTCTGGGGCAACCTAGGGCCATCATTTGTTGAAGATTCGAAGTGCTTCCAGGGCTCCAATTTGTGGGAGATTGTTGTGCCAACACAATCTTCACTAGGGACTGCATGAGCCTGCGTAGTGGCATGTTCGTGCCACACGTGGGAGCTTGGAGAGAGAGGAATAGAGCACTGAAGCTTGTGGGGTATTTCCAGAGGGGAAATTGTTGAATATTGCAACCATTTTGGAGACCATTTGCAGTGATATTTTTAGGTGGGTTGAGATTCCCAGCAGCTAGAGGAGTGGGAGGAAATTGGGCCAAATTTCGGAGGTCAGCATCTGGACAAACCCTTTCTGGGTTTTGGTGGGTTATTGGTGGAGAGACCAGGGTTATTTAATCAGAATTTTCTGAGCAACGGAGGAGGACCTAGTAGCCGTTTCTTGCAGCCAACATTGCAGTTTTTTGGGGTTAGCGCAGAGCTTTTGTGGGGGACATTTCCTAGGGTTTGAGCAATTAATTTCATCACCTGGGTCTTGTTAGCTTGCTTTGGGAAAGCCTAGGTGCATACATTCTGATCTCATATTGTACCCATTGTTTATCATAGTAAAATGGTTCAGTTCTGCGTAGATTTTGGATTTTTCTGTGTGTTTAAAATTATGTGAAAAATTGTGTGTGTTTTTGCTATGCATGCTTTGTTTATCTTTGTTAGTTTTCCTTCAATGCACTCATGGATTGGTTCTTAGTCTTCAATGGGAATAAGACAAGTTTCTTCATTCACATGCTTTTGGTTGGAAATTGGGAGGTTTTAACTTATAATCAAATTTCTGTAACATGATAATTACTTGTGAGATTGTTAGCATTTTTATTATTATGTTTTCTTCCTTCATCAAGCAATTACCAACTCTAGTGGGGTATGTTCGGAGAGAGACAACGATGAGGGTATCTATACATCATTGGTCTCGCCAACATTGTGCTCAGATCTCGTGGAGAGATAGAGTTGTTAGTCAAGGCCTTGCTATGTGACACTGTTGGTTGATATGATGCTATACAAATGGGTTACCAATCCGACTCTTCTTATGAGAAATTCTTCAGATTGAGAATGACCAAGTACCATTATGAATACCTCCCTAGTTAAGAGGGAGTGTTGAAAAGCATAACTAGGTTAAATCTTCAGAGTGACATATGTAATTGATGAAAAGAAGAAAAATAAAATTATTATTGTAATGCTTCCCTCATGGGTTTCATGAGCAAGGAATTTTATTTTTAGTAATAGCTCCCATTGTGAGCCTTTAGGATTTGTCATCTAGTCATAAAAGCTAATTTGAGTCTATGTCATGTATCAAGGACCCTTCTTGGGCATGTTACACATTTATATGAGTCATTAAATAAGTATGAAAGCCCTCCAAGACAAGCACAAGACCTCTCCTTCAAGTTGACTACAAGATGGAATAAATAATCTACACAAAGAGTCATGTCAGTTCACCCTCTTCAAGTCGGCTTATTACAGGCTCCAACAACTATAAATAGGGCAGTGCGGATTTCATTTGAAGACAGAATTTTAGACAAAATTTCGGTGAAGCATAGGTCTGAAACAAAAGTTCAATCTAGCAAGGAGAAGTCTCATTCTATAGCGAAGGAACAACAAGGATAGGAAGGATGAAAAACATAATTGTTTGGGTTTGTTTTCCATACGTTTGATCTGCAACTAGGGCACACTTCTCGGTTGTCAAGAAGCAAGGATCACAATCAACATAGAAGGCCTAATTTCAGTGGAGGAGGAGTAATCTTGGAGGCCGAGGGGTTGAAGTAAAGGTATCTCATCAAGTGAAGACTAAAGGAAGGCATTCTCCCCATATTTTTGACCACGCAGATTATCTAGGGTTGTTGCAGTGCATACAAAAGGTTGCAAGTCCAAAAAGAAGGTCGAAGGAGAAACCATCATCATTGGAAGGCTTGTAAGTTGTCTTTGTGCAAAGAGGTTGATTTGATCTTGGAGGGGTTGTGGTCAAGGGTATTGATCTTGGTCTTGGTATTTGTCAATTGGAGTCCCTATAAGAAGAAGAATTTGTTCGGGTCAGCGAGTATATTATTTCTATTATATTTGTCAATGAGTTTCTTGCTTACTGAAATAGGTCTAGCACATGTTAAAGTGCTATAGGTGAGTCAAAGAGTCAAAAGAAATGTGGAAGGCCTTAAGGACATGTTACACTATGTATACTTATGTATTAGAGTCAAAGAATATACCTCCAAGCAAAGTCAAGTCTCCTCCATGCAATGGAACCATCAAAAGAAGCAATCCAAAATAAATAGAGCAAGTCGGCATTCAAGTCGACCTAAAGGAGGGACAAACCTCTATATATAGAGGTTGCCCACTCCTCCAATGTCAAGTTCACTCACCTCTGAAATTAGCGAAGGTAGAAGACCGAAAAGGAGAGAAGAAAACTCAAGTTTAAGGAGCCTCTAAGACTTGACATATAGACTCATGAGTACATGACTTCAATTGGTGACATCAATGGCAACACAAATAGGCCAACAAACTCCCCCTTTGCCAATGATGTCAACCTGTAGCTTCTCAAAATAAATATTACATTTACATACAACAATTTGAAGCTGAGCACATACACAACTCACTCTCTCTCCCCCTTTGACATCAATGGCAAGGGGTTCTACATAGCAAGATAAAATACATAACAGCAATGTGATACCTAGCTAAAAATGAGATCCCTCCCCCTAAAGATTTCAACAAATACTCCTCTGCGTTGTTGAACATTCTCCCCCTGAATATATATGAGACCACACCATCTTGAAAAAGCAATATACATGAAGAAGCAACCCATCTTGAAATGAAGCAAGAAGAAGCAAGAAAATAGTTCATAATGCCTTGAATAGCATGCAACCAACCAATCACCACCCATTTTCCAAAATTTTCAGCTGAAAGTGCTCTTGGTGGAAGCCATATGACAACAACAAACTCCATGAAAAACTCCTCAATACCTTCGAAAAGGCACAACACCCATCTGCTCTCTAAGATATTCAAATTGATTCCAATCTTCTATGCCATAGCCAAGATTCTTGTATTTGCTCATGCAACAACTGTATCTAGTGTCATCAAAAACATACATGTTGTTGTCACCTCTAATGGCCTTTGCCACTATCTTTCCTAATTTAGCATTTCTGATCTTACACTCTTTAGATCTGAAAATCACCTCATGCCCATTATCACACATCTGACTCACATTGAGGAGATTGTGCTTCAAACCATCAACATAAAGCACATTTTGAGCTTTGGTCTTCTTGTCCAATCTAATTGTTCCTTTGCCTCTGATGGGAACTGCTGCATCATTTACAAAACTGATATTGCCTTTTTCATACTCTTTTTGCTGCATGAATTTGCTCTTATCACTGATCATGTGCTTGGAACACCACTATCAATCAGCCATTGCTCATGCTGATCATGAGCTATCAAAGCAAGCTCACAATTTTCAGCCTTTTTCTTCTATCTTTTCTCAACTTTCTGCTGATTAGATTTCTCTTGAGTATGCTGCATGAAGGAATTTGGAAGGCTAGATCTGCACTCACTAGCTTTGTGAGACCAAAGTTATTGCATCTGAAACACTCGGTCTCATTCATCACTGGAGCAAAAGAATTATTTCCATTAGCATGAAAAATATTTGGCCCTTGAGAAATTCTTGATGTATCGACATTTCTTCTAGGAAACATCTTCAATCTACAATTTATGGCTTTGTGTCCATAATTATTACATGCAAAACAGTAAAAATAAAATTGAGTAGGATATCTGATTTTTTGTTGCCATGATGGATGAGTGAAATTTGAGGATCTTGATTGTTTCACTTATTGATTTTCTTTCAGTTTCATTCTTTTGCACATTCTTGCTAGTTGCAACAATATTTGATTGATTTTCTTTGCCTTTCAATGCATCTGCATAACTGGTAGTTGGTTGATCTTTGACATTTTGTAGAGGAGACTTGTATCCCAAACCAGTTTTGGCCTTGGGTGACCTTTGCACGTTGAGAATATTTTGCAAGGTTTTAGATCCCTTGAAAAATTTCTGATTTAAAGTTTAAACATGCTTTAGTTTCTGCTTTTGAAAGATTGGCTCTTAAAGCAACAATTTTTGCTTCAGGTTTGTGACAATTTTCTTTCTGTTCTTCCACCTGATTGGTGAGCACATTTTCTCTCATTTTTGCTTCTTCCAATTCTCTAAGTAGATGATGTCTTCTTCATGAGTGCATGCAATAGGAGCTCCTCCAACATTCTGCTTCAAATGTTCATTTTCTTTCTCCAACTCGGCCAGATTATTTTGTTGAACCACAATTTGTTGCAACAAACTTTCCTTGAATTTCTCAAGCTCATCCAAGTGGATCTTCAAAGAATCAACAACCAAAGAGGGTTTATTCCCCTTTAGTTTGCGTATTTCCCTTTTCAGCTGCTTATTTTTGTTTCTAGCTTTGTACAACTCATCAAGTGCAGAAATGAGCTCACTTTCATAATCAATCTCTCCATCTTCTAGATCTTATTCATCTTTGGACTCAAGAGCCATAAGAACACATTCATTGTGCTCTTCCTCTGCTTCTGATGAAGATTTCTCACTGCTTTCATCTGAAATATCACTCTCTTCTTTGGAGTAATAACTCCATCTCTTTTGAACTTTAGCTTTTCGAAATTTCTGGGTTTTATCCTTGCTCTTCATATCCTTTTTACTTCTTTTGTGTGGACATTTTGTAGCAAAATGTCCAACTTCTCCACATTCGAAACACTTGAAAGGAAGCATACCTTTATATCTTCCAGTACCTTTCTTCAATTTATTGGCAAATTGAGCAAATTCTTCATCAGATTCACTATTAGAGTATTCTTCCTCTTCCTTGATTTTCTTTGGAAGTTTCTTGAGCTTTTTTGGTAATAGCCTTGACCTTCTTGGAAGCTTTGAAAGCAACTTCACTATATTCAGATTTCTTTTCAACAATTCACATCTCATACGCTGTAAGAATTCCAAGCAATTGCTCCATAATGAGAGTGCTCAAATCTGACATCTCTTCAATAACATAAACCTTTGGATTAAATCTTGCTGGTAAGGACCTCAAGCTTTTCTCAATAATGATTTCACCTTCAAATTTTTCATCTATGCTTTTGTTACTGATTCAACCCTTCAGAAATATTCTGCAATAGTTTCATCTTCTTTCATTTTCAGCCTCTCAAACCTCATCCTATAGGCTTTAGAGCTTTTGCTTTCTTCACCTTCTTATCACCTTCATAGTTATTCTCAAGTTTATCCCAAACTTCTTTGGCTGATTTACAATGCATGACTTTTATCAGCTCACTCTCACTAAGTGTTGCAATAATGGCATTTTTGGCTTTTGCATTATTTTGAAAAATCTTCTTTCCATCAAGGTCTAAAGGAAGAATTCCAGGAATAGTATAACCAGTCATTACAATAGAGAAAACATCAACACCTAAACTCATGAGGTTCCCCTCCATTCTCATCTTCCATAAGTTGTAGTTTTCACCATCGAAAATTGGAACTTTCACATCATGGCCAACCATTGTCCCTTCTTGAATTCTCCTTTCAGTGGTCAAGCTACAACGAAGGAGCCGACTTTGGTATGAATTATTAGATAGAAGTAATACCGAGAGGTGGGAGGGGTGTGAATCAGTGTTACGGAAATATAAAAATAATTTCTGCAAATAAAACTTCTTTAGAAATTAACTTCAGAAATATATAACATAATCAAGCGCATGAAAAACAAAATTAACCATCACATATAGACACTTAGATTTTAGGTGGAAAAACCCCCCTCCAGGGCAAAAAACCACTGAACTGTTTGTTGCTTCTTCTTATTATTTATTGCTCCAAAATTTTCTCATTAGATTATATTAGCTAACATGCACTAGCAATGGAGCACTCACCCCTTGAATGAATGAGAAATGTTGGTCACAACCAACTTGGAGCACCCACTCCTACAATATACCAATAGCATGCAGTTAGCTTGAAGCCCCCACTCCAAGCACAAACAATTCTGTTCTAAAATGATATGATTCAGAAATGAGAATATTGTTGCATAAACAGAACATGCAACAAATAGACACACTCATGCATCCACAATCCACACTCCAATTGAGAGAACAATTCTCTCCACACACACTCTCCAGACTGATTTTCAATCACTGTATACTATATAATTTTGCTGAAGATTAGTCTCTGAAGTACACTGCAATTCTGAAATTTTGAACTCACTGCAAAACTCACTAGTTGTGCACTTGCAACTCAAGTACACTCCCTCACAAACCCTTCTTCTGAACCAACAAATGAGCTTCTTTCCTTCTCATATTTGTAGAATTTGGAGATGGTTAATTCAATTAATTTTTCAGATGATAGAGCTCACATAAAACCTTTTCACGCACTTCAAAAATGATTGAGATTGACATCTTGACCATATCAAACCACTACTTCCACTAGCCCTTTGATGATTTCAATTTTAACCACCTTCTAAATGCCCCACGATTTATTTCGACCTTTTTCTGGAAAATTCTAACACTAGACTCCACCAAAAACAAATTAGTTTCTAGAGGAGCGAGAGAAACCCGGAGATAAACTTAGTCCCTCGGTCGCACGCACAGGCCTAGACAAAATCGACTGGAAGAGTTGGTCGCTCGCATGAGCCCGTCCTCCATGCAGTGGGACTGTTCCAGTTGCTCTGATGAGTCTCCTTCCATGCAATTGGGGCAAAGCATGGCTTAAAACAAGGATCCAACCCTCAAACTTGCCACAGAGCTTCAGGGGAGTGAAATGACCTATAAACCATCCTTCCAAACTCATCTTGACATCAAGAACCTAGCTACATAACTTCAACAAGACATCACGCACATCATCAACTAGACCTCTAACACAAGTGTAGCTCAACTTTAGGTGAGGCCTTGTTAACTCATGACACCTCTCCTATAGGCCTTCTAAGACTTATTACAACAAGTTACATCAACATGACATCCTTCAACAAGTATACAACAGACTCAAGACTAGACATATAGACTCATGAGTACATGACTTCAACAGGTGACATCAATGGTAACACAAATAGGCCAACAATAGCATCAAACTCATCCCATAAGCCAAAACCCAATGGCATCAAGGTCAGAGTCCAACTAACCATGGGATCAATCAAGGAGGCCAAACTCCCCAACCATATGAAATGGTTTCTTAGTCAAGTACAATGAACCAAGAGAGTACACAAAATCAGTCTTCCCAACCAAGTCCATTCTGTCTCTCTGTCAAACATAACGACTCAAGAGAACTAAAAATCAGTGTCCCTGACCAAACCCGTTAGTCTCTCTGTCAAACACAATGACTTAAGGGATCACTCCAAGCCTCAAAACCAAACTCCCCAACCACATTGGTTTCTTAATCAATCTCAATGACCCAAGGGAGTAACTAGGACAATCTTCCCAACCATAAACCATGGTCTCTCAACTAAGCCCAAGGAAGATTGTCAATCTCATGATGTTATACAATCAATGCTCCCTCTCTCCAAGAGAGGGATTCTCAACAACTCCAAGTTGTTCTCTAAAATAAGAAAACTTCATCTAGGACAATGGCTTTGTCAAAACATCAACAACTTGCTCATCAGTAGGGATGTATTCGAGCTTCACAACTCCTCTCTGGACAATATTCCGAATGTAACATACTTGATTTCAATGTGGTTCGACCTGTCATGAAAAAGTAGATTCTCATAAACCTTTACACAACTTTGATTATTACTATACAACGGTCAATTCCAACACCTGATCAAACAAACAAACAAACATCTTTCAAAGCCAAACTGCTTCATAATAGGCTAAACAAGCAGCTATATACTCAGTCTCAGCCGAACTAAGAGAAACATAAGTCTGCTTCTTACTTGACCATGATATCATATAAGAGCCCATGCTAAAACAAAAACCATAAGTGCTTTTTCTTCTTTAGTGCATCCAACCCAATCAACATTTGTAAATCCATGTAGCTACCATTCTCCATTAGAGACATATCTCAAACCATAATGAATGGTGCCACGTAGATATCTCAATATTTGTTTCGCTCTAAGTTACATGAAACACTGAAACATTTTGGAGTTTCCGAAACGGGTACGTTTAGAAACGTCACCTCCAAAAAATGGAAATGTCGGTTGAAACGTCAGCCAAAACAGCATATATGTATATATATAATACATATATAAATAAATAAGTGAATAACATGTTATCTTTGCAAGAAAAAAGGGAATAAGACTCACAAATGACAATTTAGAAGGAAAAACAAGTCTATATTAACTCTCATAGATGATTACATGATGGTCAAGTTTTGGCCAAGTTTCGGAGTTTCGGGTACGAGTACAGCCTGAAATGCTGGGTTCCTAGAAGTTTCGTGCAACATAGGTTTCGCTGCAACCCAATGCACATGACAGGGCTCAAACAAAAATTAGCTCAACGTATTCACAACATAGTAGGTATCGGGTCTTGTGTTAACCAGATAGTTCAATAAGCCAATCAATTTACAATACATAGAAGGATTAACCGAATCAGAATCACAATCCCGCAATTTTAATTTTTTTTTCACCATGGGAGTGCCCATGGACTTACAATCGATCGTGCTAAAGTTCTGAAGGATCTTAGTGATGTACTTTCCTTGCCAAACAAATATTTCACCAAACTTTTGCGGTATTTCCAATTCCAAATAGTAATACATATGACCAAGATCCTTCATCTCAAATTTAGAAATCAACTCCCTCTTACATTCGACAATAGGATTCTCAACCCCTATCAGAAATAGATGATCTACTTATAGAAGCAAAATTAAGGGCTCACCTTCAACAACTTTGAAGTACAAATTCGGGTTAGCATGTCTCTTTTTGAAGCCAAAACTCAACAAATAGCTATCAATACAAGAGTACCATGCACAAGGAGTCTGCTTAAACCCATACAAGGCTTTCTTCAATTTACAAATATGAGTTTCGTTATTATGAATCTCGAAACCTTGAGGTTGTTCAATATAAACTTCTTCCTCAATGACTGCATTAAGAAAAATAGTTTTAACATCCATTTGATGCAATTTCTAAGTTGTAATAGAAGCAATAGCGATAATAGATCTAATAGAAGAGTACCTGGCAACAAGAGCAAATGTGTCTTTATAATCTTCCCCCTTTCTGGGAGAATTCACCTTCCACAAATCTTGCCTTGTACTTCTCAATGCTTCCATCAGCTCCATGCTTGATTTTGTGGATCCATTTGAAAGACAAAACATATTTCCCTTCAGGTCTTGGCATGATTTCCCATACATCATTCTTCAATATGGATTGGTACCATTCAATGATAGCATCTTTACAAACTTGATGTTCAACTAGCTCTTCATGGTTTAGATTCAATGATCTTGCACTTCAATGTTCCATAACCTGAATACTTCTTTGTCCTCTTGCTTTCTATGAAGGTGCCACGAGGTGTTGCAAGACCTTTTGCTTCTTTTAGGGTTCTTTCAAGTCAGTTTGGTCTTTTTCATCTCAGGTGCAACGACTCTTGGATTCAACAAATTCATGTAGTTCATTTGACTTTTAAGACAAAATTGTTCCATACGTTTAGGGTTTTTAGGTTTTGATTCCTCATTCTTAGGAGTCACTTGCATCTTATCATCAGAGTCGAAGTGTGATCCGTTTGAACTTCTTGAAAGTATTGTCCTCATAAAAAATGACATCCCTGCAAGTTTCAATTGATCGTTGTCCTAGTACATAGACTCTGAAAGGTTTTGAATTTTTGTTGTAGCCAACAAAAGTTCCGTTCTTCCTTGAAATGTTCCAACTTTGTTCTTTTCTCCTTGGGCACATGGACATAAACAGGACAACCAAAACTTCCCAAATGTTCAACATTGGGCTTCTCACCTGTGAAGACTTTTTCGGGAATCTTATATTCCAAGATTCGATGTGGATATCTATTTTGAACATAAAGAATTGTCTTCAAAATCTCCCCAAAGAAACATAGGGAGCTCTAGATCATGAAAGCATGGCTTTGGAAACTTCCATAATAGTTCTATTCTTCCTTTTAGCAACACCATTTTGTTGAGGGTTGTAGGGAACTATCGACTCCCTCTTAATTCCAACATCCTGCAGAAAGCAATTGGCTCCTTGGATACATACTCTCTTGCATTGTTAGATCTTATAGTCTTGATCCTTCTTCATGTAGCATTTTCAACCTGTGCCTTGAATTCCCAAAACTTTTCAAACACTTCATCCTTGGATTTCAAGAAATAAATCCATGTTTTACGAGAGTAATCATCAATGAAAGTGACATAACACAAATGTCCATTCAAGGATTTGTTAGACATAGGCCCACAAATATTAGAATGTAGAAGGTCCAATATTCCTTTCGACTTACGATCATTGCTAGTAATTATTGCTTTGACATTTTTCCCAAGAGCACATCCTTTGCAAACTCCATCATGTTCAATCTTGATTTTAGGTACACCTTTAACAAAATACTTCATTCTAGTCAAAGCTTCACAATGAACATAAGTGTACCGTCTCTGCCATAATTCACAAAGATCAAATGCGCTGTGTTTCAATGTTTGAATTGAGTGACCAAGGAGACGATATAGGCCTCCAATTCGTACACCAATGACTTTGGCAAATTCAAAGGAGGAGTCTTTCTTCCATACTAGAATTTGATCATCAACGAAAGCAGTTATATATCTTTTGTCTTCAAGAGATGAAATGGGCAACAAATTCTTCTTCAAACCAGGGACATATAAAATGTTGTTAATAGAGACATCCCAACATGATTCCAATTGAAAAGATGATGAACTAATGCCCTTGACTTCGTATTTTCCATTATCTCCAAGCTACACCCTTTGAGTTATCTTCTTTTCAATCAATTCAAAGAGATTCTCATGACTTCCATTCATGTGCCTAGAAGCACCACTATCCACCAACCAAATTTCATCATGACCTATAATATAACCTATAAAAGTAGAATAAAAACAATATTCATCATTATTAGAATCCTTCTTCCTAAGCCTCCTCTTGTATATTGGTTCACTAATAATAAATGCAGGGGCATGTTGCTTCCCTTTACTTTTTCGATCATGATTCCTTTGAGGACACCTATTTTGATAGTGACGATATGCTTGGCAACGGAAACATTGAACATTAGACATGTCCCTTCTTTCTTGAGAGGGGGAGGAGGAGGTCTTTGTGGAGTGCGAAATTTTCCCTGAAATGCTGCAACCAAAAATTAGTTCTCACTGGTTAATTATTAAGCAGTTTATTTGCTATGACAAACAACGAGTAATTCACATTGCAATTCTTCACAAATAAAATACGTTGCGGAAATAAAATGTTGGAAACTGAAAAATATAGAGCGTACACAATAAAAATTTGACACAGTTGTTTTTGGATAATTGTCCTCAGAAAAACCCAATACGAGAAAAACGATGCAATAGATGAGGGTTTTATTATTATCCAACAGTGAAATTCTTTATGGATGCCCAATTGACTATCCAATCTGAGAGAAATACTGGCAAAATCAACTAAGGGAAATTTACCCTCCTTTACTAGCAATCCTGGCTCAGTCTAGCAACTCGAATTGGCTAACTCAGACCCCTCTGCATAGCTTTTGCGCAAGCCTTGCACAGACACTCACACACTCTGCCCAGATCTACCACGAATCTGCCTCTGATTGATTGTTGCCTCTCTGGGATGAATTCTTCGGCCCTCTGGAAAATTATTCAGATCTTCAGCAATTGAATCCTCCCTCTGCTCAGGGAAATCGAACTGCCTTGTTGAGGCTACTGCGCAGCATCCTGGACGAATAACTTGACCTCCTCTCCTGGAGAAATAACTTGACCTCCAAGGAACTTGAACTACCAGTCTATCTATCTCCAACCTTGTTGACCTCCTCCTATAATCTCTAGTTGGCTCACCAACGACCATGATTAAGTCCGTATCAATGACTAAGATCATATCTGGGTTGATTCATGTGAGTTTCTAGAGAATTCTCCCATGTCTCAATTAATTCCCATTAATTAATTGATTTCCTTAAGTTAGACTTGGACATTTTTTATTATCGATCAATTGATTTAATTGCGTTGTCTCTAGGTGGAATTTCCATAAAAAATTTTTGGGTTATGAAGATCTCATGTGTTTTAGCCTCTTCGCAAAGTTTGAGACTAGAACACATTTCTTATGTTACAAAAATCAACACTCCCTCTTAGCGAGCAAGGTGTTTTCTCTCTCGTAACATCATCTCCCATACATGTTGCTGATGTCTCACAACTGTGACAATCTGCCACTGCCCACCAACTACTGCACAACTCTGATTCATCTGCCACACTGAGTTGAATCACCCTGCATCTGCATTGCTGCTGACACTACATTGTACACCTTGTACTGCTGCCAACTCTACTTTGCGCTACAACTGATCTCATGTTGTTGTTGCAACTACCGCATTTGAAATCCAATAACATTGAATCAACTATATCTATGGACTTCAATTGTCTCCTGAGTCATTGATTGCTACCAGTGTTTGCGATGTCCACTGAGTTTCTCTGCACTGCAACTACATTATGCTCCTCGGCATGTGACTGCAACTGTCCCTCAAGATGAATGTGCCCTTTGACACTGATCCATCTGCCACTGAATACTGTGGGCCCCTATAGCAAGGGTATTGATCCAAGAGGAAACATTAGTCTGATGCTCTCCTTGAAGGATCCTGCCCAACTCTGCACAACTTTGGAGTCTAGATTTCAATGTCTCCCCACCTCTGTCTTGGAGGTATAGTTGCATACAAAGCAAAATCTTCTTCCACCCTGGAGGACTATTGATCAATCTCTGCCAAAGCTGTTGCTTGCTCCTTCTTCTCATGCTTTTCCTTTTTCCTCTGAGGACACTAGGTACTATAATGATGAAAATCACAACACCTGAAGCACTTGAGCTTCGACAAGTCCTTTTTCTTATCTCCTCCCGGCGAGCCTTGTCCTTCACTTGGACCTTTCTTTGCCTTTCCCTCTGATGCAAGGGCTATGCTTTCCTCCTTTACACTCTTCGATCCTTTGTTGTTGCTTTCATGACTACTCTTGACTAAATCAAGTCGCATCTCCTCCTGCATGAAATCTGCCTACAATCGATCACATCCAGGTAGTTGATCTCATCCAGTGATGCCTTCAAAGAAAGTAGACCACTCATCGTAAAACCGTTGATAGCCACACACACAAGTTCAACTTCGTGTGGTGCCTCTCCTACGACACAGCTCATTTCGAATATTCTGAATCCTGGTAAGTTAGGGGGTAACTCCTCTTTTATGCAACCTATTGGTTCTCAGCTTCTCCTTTGTGAACATCTTCCGATTCTCGGAAGGATTCTGATATAGTGCTGCGAGAGACTCCCATATTTCTTTGGCCGTATTCTTGGCCACTAAGTGTGAGACTATATGATCCCAAATTGCATCAACGATCAATCGCTTTGCCTTGGCCATATCCCTATTATAGTTGTTAACTGTTGCGGATTTGTAGGTACGACTATAGCTCGTTCTACGTACGTTTTTAGACCAAACTCATCCAACAGAAAATACATTTTGGCCTTCCAAATAATATAGTTGGATGCACCATCTAACCTGTCCTGATCATGAAGTCCTACTAAGGCCATTTCTGCAAACCTCACAACTGGGAAAATAAACAGGTATCTCCTCCTCTCCTACTTGGCTACTTGCTCTGCAATAAGCACTCCTTTATGGAATGTGCAGTCCTGCCTACTGGTTTTGCCTCCAGAACTAGAAATTTCGGATTTCCTTCAACACTGAAATTGGAAACCCTCTGAGAAAAATTCCTCAGTGTGTGTAATTTCTCTTCCACTTGGCATTGATTTTGCTACTACAAAATTGTTGCAAAAACCACTGTGCCTAGATCAAGAATCTCCTCAACGAAATCTTTGTTCTACTTCACCGGAACTGCTTCTCGACTTCACCACCGCCTGCTAGAATTGCTACTGGGCTCTGCGAATTCTCCTGCCATTTGCACTAGAAAATTGAACCCTTTTCCCAGTAGTTTGAACTGTCTAGCCAGCCTTTGCGCAAACCTTGGAAAAATTGTACTATTGCTCCCTCTGAGCTGTGAAATTCTCCCTCTTCATCTTTGAGCTTCTGATCTGTCAAACTTGCCCTGATACCATGTGAAATTTTCCTTGAAATGCAGTAATTGGAAATTATTCTGCTAACTGGTTAATTATTAAGCAGTTTATTTGCTACAACAAACAATGAATAATTCACACTGCAATTCTTCATAAATAAAATATGTTGCAGAAATAAAATGTTGGAAACTGAGAAATATAGTGCGCACACAAAATAAAAATTTGACAATTATCCCCGGAAAAACCTAATGCCGAAAAATCGGTGCAATGGATGATGGTTTTATTATTAATGTAGCAGTAAAATTTTGAGTACAATCTATGGATGCCCAACTAGCTATCCAACCTGAGGGAAATACTGGCAAAATCATCTTGAGGGAAATTTACCCTCCTCCACTACCAATCTTGGCTCAGTCTGGCAACTCACACTGGCTAACTCGGACCCCTCTATGCAACTTCTGCGCAGTCACCCACACACTCTACCCGGGTCTGCCACGAATATGCCTCTCATTCACTGTTGTTGCTTCTAGGATGAATTCTCTAGCCCTTTGGAAAATTATTCCGATCTCCAGCAACTGAATCCTCCCTTTGCTCAGTCAAATCGAACTACCTTGTTGAGGCTACTGCGCAATCCTTGTGCAACCTCTTATAGAATTAACTAGGCCTCCTCTCTTGAGTTTGTGAAACTGGAATCCTCCTTCGAAATCATTGTCTTTGCCCCTCTGTGTCCCTTATGGCTCAAAATCTCTTCCTCTGCTCGACTTTTGAAGCTAGATAGCTTGTTCTGCCAAGGAACTCATACTACCAGTGTATTTATCTCCAACCCCATCGACCTCCTCTTATAATCTTTTGTTGGCTCACCAACGACCATGATTATGTCCTCATCAACGACTAAAAATATCTCCACGTTGATCCATGTGAGTTTCTAGAGAATTCTCACCTTTCTTAATTAATTGTCATTAATTAATTGATTTCCCTAAGTTAGACTTGGGCATTCTTAATTATCGATCAATTAATTTAATTAAGTTCTCTCTAGGTGGAATTTCCAGAAACGATTTTTGGGTTATGGAGATTTCATGTGTTTTAGCCTCTCCACAAAGTTTGAGACTAGAACACCTGTCTAACGCTACAAAAATCAAGAACATGTCCTCTTCCTGGAGCAGATCTTGAAGAAGGTCTTCTACCTGTATTTCTTTGAAATCTTCCAAATTTTCTTCTTCCGTTGTTATTTGTGTGGGCTGCAAAAGCTTGAGATTCTTCACTTGGATTTGGAATCTTGCCTTTGGACATGAGGCTAGATTCTTCTTGAGTGCAAGCAACCCATAGCTTGTCAAAAGGAGCAGTTTCTCTTCCACTAATGCTTGAACCGAAAGAATCCCAAGATTCAGGAAAACCATTGAGTGCTACAGCTACTAATTCTTTATCAGGTACCTCTTCTTCAATAGCTTTGAGTTGATCTCTTATTTGAGATATTCTCATGAAGTATGCTGCCACAATATCATTCTTTGTCATCTTGACATCACGAAGCTGATTCTTTAGACTTATAGATTGACTAATGTTGTTGATAATCCAGTGAGAGCATCATACATTTCCTTGGAAGATTTAAGATGATCAATATGAGGAATCAAATGATCTCTAACAAAGTCCACAATGATGCTCATCACCAGGATCTCATCTTTAGGGAACTTGTATTTTCCTACTTGATTAGCTGGTTCAGTAACCTTTCCTTTCACAGTGCCCAAAACTTTATGTGTGTTGGAAAATCAAAGTAGTTATATTAGGGTTTGATTCTCCTTTCTTGATAATTACTTGTGAGTGTGTTGGCTTCGTTTACTTCTTTATTATCTTATCTTTCATCAAGAAATTACCATATTATGTGTGTATGAAGATCACAAAACAAGAGACACAAGATATAGGCGCTATGCCAGGGAAAAACTCCCCTCAAGGGGAAAACCCAGTCAAGATAATTCTTCCTTTCGATAGTATTCTTTGAGACTCTTCACCCTAGACCAAGACTAGACTTTCCCTCCACCC
Source organism: Pinus tabuliformis (assembly GCA_031772625.1). Lineage (NCBI taxonomy): Eukaryota > Viridiplantae > Streptophyta > Pinopsida > Pinales > Pinaceae > Pinus > Pinus tabuliformis. Next base: position 429,598,090 of record CM062814.1, on the reverse strand, counting down.
CAAGTTAGCCTCCCAGATTTTCGACCCCTTCCAACAACTTCGACTAGGCAACAATTTCCGGCAACAATGAAACTTGGAGACTTAGATTTCCCAATCCAAAACACGAAACAGAGAGAGAGGCACCAAAAATTTGATTTTCTTCCTCTCGTTAGACTTCCCCAAACTTGCACTTCTTTCAGCTTTCTAGCAACAGACTTCGCACTTCCCTAGCTACTCTTGAGATATCGAACTAGTTTGAGAGATGATGCTTCAAATGACTTTGACTAACTTGTATTTATAGGCTTCTTGTGGGTCGAATTAGGGTCCTTAGGCCGACTTGATGTTGAGGATACATAAATCATGTTTGACTCAATACTAAACCTTTTTACATGATTCAAAAGCCCAAGAAGGGTCTCTTTGAATGTACAATGACTCTATAAACTCAATATTAATCTTAGGAGTCCACAATGGGGACTTTGACTATCATAATTATGGCCCAAGAATGAAACCCACACTTTAATAAGTCATTCTTACAATAATAAAAGTTCTTTACTTTATTCTTTTGACAAGTACATTACATGATGACTCAAGTACATTAATGAAGACCGAACATACTTATATTTTCAATAGTCCCTCTTAACTAGGGAGGTATTCATAATGGACAAATACAGTGGAAGATCTCAAACTATATGAATGATGAAGAACTTTAGGCACCGCAATGCCATGGACTAGATTCTTGACCAGGGCAATCTGTCCATTGGTCTTTCAACATTTTATGCATCGTAATGCCACATACTGGATTCTTAACTAGGACAATCAATCCATTGGTCTCTCAACAATTTAGGCACTACAATGCCATAGTCTAGATTCCTGACCAGGGCAATCTATCCATTGGTCTATCTACAATTTAGGCACTGCAATCCCATGGACTAGATTCCTGACCAGGGCAATCTATCCAAGTTGGAATAAGGTGGATTCAAGCTTTCAGCCCCTTTAGGTACCATCAGGCTTACTTGTTAACCACCAACCCAAATATCCATGTGTGTATCCAAAACATAGCTCAATAACCAACGCCACCTTTCCAACTTCGGGACCCGAACATCAACATAAAGTGTCAGCCAGATGTCTTCCCAAGCAATGCTTCACTCGCAAAGCCTCAACAAATATCTTCCATATTATTATCATCAATACAATCAACAATATCTACCAAACTAAGCAAGTTCCTTAGATATTCAAACTTCTTATTAGGAAGAGCCTTTGTTAGTATGTTTGCTACCTGTTCATCTGTCGGGGCATAGTCCAACTTCACGATCCCATCTCGCACCAAATTCCTAATAAAGTGGAACTTATTGTTGATATGTTTCGTCCTTGAATGAAACACGGGATCTCCAGACATCTTGATACAACTTTGATTGTCACAATTAATCACAGTAGGACCTAGAGACTTCTCGAACAAATCTATCAAAAGCTTCCTTAACCAAACAACCTCTTTTCCTACTTCACATGCAACCACATATTCTGCCTCAACACTACTCAATGCAACGAGATCTTGCTTCCTACTCATCCATGAGATCATAACAACTCCTAGACTAAAGCATCCTCCAGTAGTGCTCCTTCCATCGGTCTCACTGCCACCCCAATCATAGTCTGTGAAGCCAATTAGCTTGACTTCCTTACTATCATACTTTACACAGTGATGTATAATGCGACGAAGATACCTCAATATATGCTTGGCAGCGATCCAATGATCATGGAGGCTCCAACTGAAACTGGCTAAGAATGTTCACTACAAAACATATATCTGGCCTAGTATTTACCAGATATAGCAGGGAAACCACCAATTATCGATATGAGGTAGGATCCACAAGACTAGAGTCAGAGCCCCTCAACTTCTTGAGGTTGGTGATGATAGGAGTAGTCATCAGCTTGGAATCTATCATCCGAACTTTCTACAATAACTTGATGATGTACTTTCCTTGCCCCAAATATATCTCCCCAGGCCTCTGCCATACTTCTAGACCTAGGTAATAGTGCATCAGTTCTAGATCCTTCATTTCAGATTCAACGGCCAACATCTTCTTGCATTCTTGAATTCTTTGCTCTACACCTATGATGAATAGGTCATCCACATATAGTAGAATAATGACAGGCTCATTATTGACGACCTTGATGTAGAGATTCAGATCAACATAACTCTTCGCGAACCCAATTCTAAGTAGATATGCATCCATCCTTGTATACCATGCCCTAGGTGCTTGCTTCAAACCATATAGGGCCTTCTTAATTCTGCAAACATGAGGGTCCTGGCTATTCACTTCAAATCCCTCGAGTTGTTCGATATACACTTCCTCATCAATGGTCCCATTCAAAAACGCGGTCTTAACATCCTATTGATGGATATTCCATCCCACTGTAGCAGCCAATGAAGCATGTGATGAATGGTTGACTACCTTGTTGTAGGTGCAAAGGTTTCTTCATAATCAATGCCTTCCTTTTGAGAGAAAACCCTTGCAACGTATCTTGCCTTGTACTTGCTTATACTTCCATCAACAACATGTTTGATCTTATAGATCCACTTAGATGTGACAACAGATTTGTCACTAGGTCTAGGAATGATCTCTCAAACCCCATTCTTCATTATGGATTGATATTCTTCCTGCATTGCTTTCTTCCAAACCTCTTCATGCACAACTTCCTTGAATGTAGATGGTTTGGCTTCAATTAACTTTGTCATAAATGTAGCATAGCTAGAATACCTCTTTGGTTTCTTACTTTCCTTGAAGGAACCTTTCATAGTTTCATGTCCTTCAACATCTTCTAATGTAGCTTTCAACCAATTTGGCCTCTTCCTTGTGGTTGGGATAACGATCTATTGAATAGGCTCACTTGGTCCTTCTTCTTCGAGAATTTTACTAGAGTTTTCATGATGAACTTCTTCTTCTTCAAATATGGGAACTTCTTCGTCATCAAAATCAATAGGAATATCCTTTGATATCTTGTATGCTTGATTTTCATCGAATATGATAGCCCTTCTTACTTCAATGTGTCTTCCTTCCTTTATGTAGATTCTATTTGCTTTTGAGGAAAGACTATAACCAACGAATATTACCTTGATACTTGTAGAGTCCAACTTCTTTCACTTGTCTTTCGGAACATGGATATATGCTGGACTTCCAAAGATTTAGAGGTGATCCACACTCGGCTTCTTTCCTATGAATACTTCTTCGGGTGTTGTATTATCAAGACTCTTGTGAGGATTTCTATCTTGAATGTCTACAACAGTCATCCCTGCTTCTCCCCATAAGAATTTTGGTAGATCTTGATCAAGGAGCATAGTTCGAATGCCTTCAATTGACCTATTCTTTCTTTTAGCTAATCCATTTTGTTCGGAATAATAGGGAACAATGAGCTCCCTCTTAGTACTTGCTTCCTTAATATGCAACCAATTCCTTAGAATTGTATTCCCCACCATTGTCAGACCTCAGAGTTTTTATCTTTCTTTCAGTGAGGGTTTCCACTTCAGCCCTAAACTCTTTGAACTTATCAATACTTCATCTTTAGTTTTGACGAGGTAGAGCCATGTCTTTCTAGAGTGGTCATCAAGGAATTTCACATAGTAGAGATGACCTCCAAGTGATTTGTCAGACATAGGCCCACACACATTGGAATTGATGAGGTCTAATATCTCTTCAGACCTAGTTTTACTATTGTGAAATGGCTTTCTAGTATGTTTTCCCAAACAACATCCATTGCACACACCTTCATGATCTAACTTGATATTAGGAATACCATGAATCAGTTGACTAAGAGTAGGGGTGACCTTATAATGTAGATAAGCATACCTCCTACGCCATAGCTCAATGGGACTTATTTCCATATGAACCAAAGCCTGAGGAGGTGGTGTAATGACCCTATAAAGACTTACTTCACAAACTCTAATAACCCTAGCTTTATCAGTGCTAGAGTCTTTTCCCCAAACTAATACTTTTCCATCAACAAAAGTAACTCTTTCCCCTTTATCTTCTAAACAAGAAATAGAAAGCAAATTCTTTTTCAAACCTGGAACATATAGAATGTTGTTGAGATGCAACTTCAATCCATTATCTAGCTTCAACGATGTTGATTTGAGGCCTCTAACAATATAGGTTTTGTTGCCACCCAATTCCACTGCATGAGAAGATGGCTCCTTTGATAGTGTATGAAGTTGCTTACTTTCACCTGTCATGTGTCTCGATGCTCCACTATTAATGATCCATGCATTGTCATCAGTAAGAGAACCTATAAGGGCAGCCAAGAGTCCTTGACTCTTGACCTTGTTGAATAAGTAGTAGATGACCTTCTTGATCCAACTTCTAACAGTTTTGAAACCCATTCTCATATAGTTCATCAACGAGGGAGAATCCATGCCAACAAAGTGATCTTCTATTCTTCTTGACCTTAACTCTGATACCATGTTGGAAAATCAAAGTAGTTATATTAGGGTTTGATTCTAATTACTTGTGAGTGTGTTGGCTTCATTTACTTCTTTATTATCTTAACATTCATCAAGCAATTACTATATTATGTGTGCATGAAGATCACAAAACAAGAGACACAAGATATAGGCACTATGCCAGGGCAAAACCCCGCTCGAGGGGAAAGCCCAGTCAAGATAATTCTTCCTTTGAATGGTATTCTTTGAGACTCTTCACCCTAGACCAAGACCAGACTTTCCCTCCACACCAAGTCATCCTCCCAGATCTTCGAACCCTTCCAACAACTTTGACTAGGTAGCAGCTTCCAACAACAAAGAAACTTAGGAGACTTCGATCTCCCAATCCAAAACACGAAACATAGAGAGAGAGAGGCACCAAAAGTTCGATTTTCTTCCTCTCCTTAGACTTCCCCAAACTCACACTTCTTTCGGCTTCCCGGCAACAAACTTCACACTTCTCTAGCTACTCTTGAGATATCGAACTAGCTTGAGAGATGATGCTTCAAATGACTTCGACTAGCTTGTATTTATAGGCTTCTTGTGGGTCAAATTAGGGTCCTTAGGCTGACTTGATCTCTCTTAGGCCGACTTGATGTGGAGGATACATAAATCATATTTGACTCAATACTAAACCTTTTTACATGATTCAAAAGCCCAAGAAGGGTCTCTTTGAATGTACAATGACTCTATAAGCTCAATATTAAATTTTAATCCCAGGAGTCCACAATGGGGACTTTCACTAATATAATGATGACCCAAGCATGAAACCCATTGTTACAATAATACAAATTATTTTCTTTATTCTTTTAACAAGTACATTACATGATGACTCAAGTACATTAATGAAGACCGAACATAGTTACATTTTCCAACAATGTCTTGCAAGAACAAGATCAATTCTAGTCTTCCATGCCTTGAAGTTTGTAACTCCTTCAAGCTTGTTTTCTGTCTTCATGAAGGAATTCATGATGATGGCCAATCAAGACAAAAGATGTAAGATTTCAATGCTCTTCAAGATGATCCCAATGCTCTTTGAGGTGATTTGTATGCTCTTTTCCTTCACCAGAGCTCTGATACCATGTTGATTTTCTAGTAGCAAGCAAGACTAGAACAAATTTTCAAACTGATAACTACTTCCAATGATACAAGTTGATTTTTTTTAGAGCATTCCAATCATTAAATAGTTATACTTGAAAATTTCAACCATAAACTTCAATAGAGCAATAGAGATCACAAAAAATAATAAATCAAGAGACACCAAAATTTCTTGGGTCAAAACCCCACAAGGGTGAAAACCCGGTAATCTTTCCTTATGCGAGAGAGAGTTCAATTCATCAACAATACATCATAATATTCTAGTCAAAATCCCAACCTTGACCTCAATAATTTCCAAGTCAAAACTAGTCAAAGGAGAGAGAAAAAGTCAACGTATTGTTCGAGGTCAAAGTTTGCACAAGAGGGCTGAATTTCGGCTTGAGGCTTCTGGTCAAAGCGCTGAAATTCAACCTACAATTCCTCAGTCAAAGTCTTGGTCAAAGTGCCACAATTGACTTGCGATCAACTCTCAGTCAATGGCCCAGAACAGAGATAAATTTGCAGTCAAAGATAGTTGACAAACCACATAAAATCTCCTCCAAATCCAGTTAAAAGTAGGTCAAATAGTAGCAAGAATACCCAAGTCAACACTGGTCAACAAAAGTCCAATATGTTGCCCAACACAGAAGTCAAATTATCCTTCTTTCTCCTCGCACATGTGAACACATCTTTTTGTGTTGGTCGAATGAGTGAGTGTGTTGATGATGCCAAATGAGGTCAATCGAATGCCAATATATATGTTAGTCAAGAGGTGGGTTTTGACCATAGGGTCAAACCCTTTCAAGTGGTGGGGCTGATTTGTGCAAATGAATTCGATTGTACAGCTAGAATATAATTGATTTGTCCTTTGTTTTTGCAAATGAAAATATTGACCGAAGTTACCAATTTTCAACACTCTCTTAGCTAGGGAGGTACTTTTCATTATTTCTCAAGATCAATTTCCCTGACCAATCCATTGGTCTCTTAATGATAACCCGAGGAAGAGATCTCATATAGAAGTCTCAGCATAAGGGAAGATGAATAGCATCAAACTCATCCCACAAGCCAAAACCCAATGGCATCAATCAAGGAGGCCAAACTCTCTAACCATATGAAATGGTTTCTTAGTCAAGTACAATGACCCAAGAGAATACATAGAATCAATCTTCTCGACCAAGTCCACTTGGTCTCTCCGTCAAACATGATGACTCAAGGAAGAAAACTGAAAATTAGTGTCCTTGACCAAACCCACTAGTCTCTCAGTGAAAAAAAATGACTTAAGGGATCACTCCAAGCCTCATAACCAAACTCCCCAACTACATTGGTTTCTCAGTCAATCTCAATGACCCAAGGGAGTAACCAAGACATTCTTCCCAACCATAAACCATGGTCTCTCAACTAAGCCCAAGGAAGATTGTCAATCTCATGATGTTATACAATCAATGCTCCCTCTCTCCAGGAGAGGGATTCTAAACAACACCAAGTTGTTCTCTAAAATAAGCAAACTTCATCCAGGACAATGAATTTGTCAAAACATCAGCAACTTGCTCATCAGTAGGGATGTATTCGAGCTTCGCAGCTCCTCTCTGGACAATATTTTGGATGTAACGATACTTGATTTAAATGTGCTTCAACCTGTTATGAAAAAATGGATTCTCAGAAAGCTTTACACAGTTTTGATTGTCACAATATACAACAGTCGATTCCAATGCCTGATCAAACAAACCAACAAACAACTTTTGAAGCCAAATTGGTTCATAACAAGCTGAATAGAAGGCTATATACTCAGCCTCAACAAAACTAAGAGCAAAAAAAGTCTATTTCTTACTGGACCATGATATCATATCAGAGCCCAAGCTAAAACAAAAACCAAACTTTCTCTTTCTATCTTTAGCCCATCCAACCTAATCAGCGTATGTAAAAGCATGTAGTTGCCATTCTCCATTAGAAACATATGTCAAAGCATAATCAATGGTGCCATGTAGATATCTCAATATATGTTTTGTTGCAACCTAATGCACATGATGGGGGTCAACCAAGAACTGACTCAATGAGACAATCAATTTATGATACAGAGGGATCAACCAAATCAAAATCGCAATCTCACAACTTCGTATTGTTGATTTTTGTAGCATCGGATGTGCTCTTGCCTCGAGATTTTGCAGCGAGGCTAAGACACATGCATTCTCCAATTCCTAGAAATCGTTTGGGAAAATTCCACCTAGAGATGGTTTAATTAAAACAATTAATTTTTTAAAATGGTTCCCTAAGTCTAAACTTAGGAAATCTTGTTAATTAAAGGGTATTAATTAAATCAGGTGTGAATCTTCTAGAAGACAACAAGGATCAACTCCCAGTTAATCTTAGCCCTTGATTATGTTTTAATCTTGGTCGTTGGAGCTCTAACGAGAGATTATAAGAAAAAGTTCGATGGGCACTTGGAGAGCAAATTGAATGTGAGATCAGAAGATCGAATTTCTCAAGAGTAGCAGTGTTGAGTTGTCAGAGTAAGATCGAGCAATCTTCTTGTAGCGAGGGGCATGGATAGTAGTCCGGAGGAGAGTTTTCCAGATCCAGAGAGTGAAAATTAGTGAGGGCATAGAGCAATTTAGTGAGGAAGCATAGTGCCACGCAGAGGCAGCGCAAAGCTTCAAAGGGAGTTTGAAATCCAACTGGGAGAGTCGAGATCCAGTGCCAGAAGCCAGGGTGTGAGACCGGAGGGCCAGAAGGTCGAATTTCTAGACAACAGGAGATTAGAAAAGGAGGTGACATAGAGCCCAACCAGTGTGATGCAGATTTGCGTAGGATTGACGCAGAAGTTGCATAGAGGCAGTGTGGGGCAAGCCAACTAGCCCTGATCAGTGTCGGATCTCCCGAATTAGTGTGAGATTTTTCTCACTAACTCTTAGCCAACATTTCTCTATATCGGATAGCCAGTTTGGGCATCCAACGATTTATACTCATATCTACTACGACATAATAATTAAAACCCTCAACTGCTGCTCTAGTATTCCCACATTGGTTTGTTCTGGGACATTGTCCAAAAACAACTGTGTTGATGTATGTGTTTATTTCTCTCTAGTGCAGTATTTAGTTTCCACAGTATTTTTATTTTGTGTAGGCTGCAATGCATGTATTTTATTATTTGTCGAAGAAAACTGCAAGTAACTTGTTCAAGTTATTTAACAAGTAGGTGAAATATTATCAGTTTGCTGTAGTAGGAATCGAGTAATTAATTTTTCACATGGTATCAGAGCACAGATCGTGAGCAGAAGAGCTTAGTAGCAAAGAGGAAGACGGGAGTTCGAAATTACTGCAGAGGCAATAGTTCGAAACCCTAGAGGCAGCACAATCCTTGTGCTAAGGAGGTCAAAGTTTTGAGGGAAGATCGATTTCTCTGAGTGAGTCGACAGAGAAATTTGATTTCCAGATTGAAGCCTTCCAGAGGCAGAAGGGAGCAACATATTTTCGTTGTATAGAAGATCTTCAATTGGGACGCAGATATTTTGTAGCAGTTGCTGGCAGAATAACGTCAGAAGGAGAGAATAGCACATACTAAAGGGATTTCTTCCCAGAGGACTTCCAGCCAAGAAGTCCAATTTTTTTCTAGCAGAGCAACAGCAACTGTGTGCGGGATTTCGCACTCTAGAAGGGAGTGCGAATAAGATTGGGCAGCATCAGTGCAAAAGAGAAGAGGAAGCAATTCGACTTTTTCAGGAGAGATGACATTCACTGGGTTGAGAGATCAAGATCGGTTGGATGGAGCCTCCAATTATGTGATCTGGAAGGCTAAGATCTCCTACCTTCTAGATGAGCATGATCTCAAAACTTATGTTGATAGTGTGGTAGTTGTACCTGTCGATGCAGATCCACTCAAGAATTACAAGGCTGAGATGGCAAAGACTAAGAAGTACATTCTCGATGGGGTTCGAGATCATGTAGTATCCCATATAGCTGGCAAGGATACTGCCTAGCGGATGTGGGAAGCCTTAGCTACTCTATACGAAGGATCTTCCGAGCAGCGAAAGATGGACTTACAGGAGAAATTGGGAAGCACTAGGATGCAGAAGGGGGAGCGAGTGTACCCTTTCCTTATGAGGCTTCAGGATGTCTGGGACCAGCTGTCTTCAGTAGGATCAACACCCTAGCCCTCAGAGTTTGTACGATTAGCGTTGAATAGCGTTTTTGAAGAATGGCAAGTTTTTGCCCAGAGTATCCTGGGCAGAGAAAAACTGCTAGATTGGGAGCGTGTATGGGCTGATTTGCAACAGGAGGAGATGAGGCGTGATCTGGTGAAGGCCGCAATCAGTGGCAATAGCAGGAGTGGGACGAAAGCAATGAAGGAAGAGGAGGACGTGGCCCTTTCATCAAAGGGGCAGCAGGAGCAGGGCAAAAGAAAGAAGGATATTTCGAAGATCAAGTGCTTCAAGTGTGGCGAGCTGGGCCACTACAGCACTCAATGTCCTCTCAAAAAGAAGGACAAGGAGGAGAAGCAGGATCAGCGAGTTGCATCCGCAAAAATCGACAGGTTGCCCTCCAGACTGGAGCATTGCAAAAGAAAGAAGGATATTTCGAAGATCAAGTGCTTCAAGTGTGGCGAGCTAGGCCACTACAACACTCAATGTCCTCTTAGAAAGAAGGACAAGGAGGAGAAGCAGGATCAGCAAGTTGCATCCACAAAAATCGATAGGTTGCCATGGTTGCCGAGATGCCTCCAGGGGTGAGGTGGGGCAATCTGGAGCTATAGCCCCAGAGAGTTACAAGATGGGCAGGATTCTTGAGGAGGTCCACCTCACGAATAAGTAGCTTGCTACGGGAGCCCAAGACATGCAGTTGCAGGATGGACCAGTGGCAGTTGGTGCAGTAAGGTGCCAAAGTGATAGATGCAGTAGCTAGTAGCAGAGCAGAGCAGAGTTGGCAGCAGTGCAGAGTTAGCAGCGATGCAGAGGATTTAGTGACAGTGCAAAGACTAGCAATAGTCAGAACTCGGATGATGAATGCATCACACTAAACACAGTTGGTTCAGTATTTTGGATGCTTTTCCGTTGTAGTTGCAGCAACAACAGATGGAGACAGGATTGCAATGCAGATGCAATGTTGGCAGCAGTTTCGCAAGGTCAGCAGCAGCACAGATGCAACTCATATCAGAGTTGTGCAGTAGCTAATGGGCAGTGGAGCCAGACATCAGCAACGCAACAGGAGATGGTGCAGAGACAAAGTGATGGTTCAACAGTTTACAACACTATAACACATTCCTCGCTAAGAGGGAGTGTTGATTTTTGTAGCATCTGATGTGCTCTTGCCTCAAGATTTTGCAGAGAGGCTAAGAAACATGCATTCTCCAATACCCAGAAATCATTTGGGAAAATTCCACCTAGAGATGGCTTAATTAAAATAAATAACTTTTTTAAATGGTTCCCTAAGTCTAAACTTAGGAAATCTGGTTAATTAAAGGGTATTAATTAAATCAGGTGTGAATGTTCTAGAAGAAGAGAAGGGTCAACTCCTAGTTAATCTTAGCCCTTGATTATGTTTTAATCTTGGCCGTTGGAGCTCCAACGAGATATTATAAGAAGGAGTTCGATGGGAACTTAGAGAACAAATTGAATGAGAGATCAAAAGATCGAATTTCTCAAGAGTAGCAACGTTGAGTTGTCGGAGTAAGATCGAGTGATTTTCTTGCAGCGAGGGGCAGGGATAGTAGTCCGGAGGAGAGTTTTCCAGATTCGAAGAGCGCAAAGCAGTGAGGGCATAGAGTAGTTCAGTGAGGCAGCGCAATGCCATGCAAAGGCAACACAGAGCTTCATAGGGAGTACAAAATCCAGCTAGGAGAGTCAAGAGCCAGTGCCAGAAGCCGGGGTGTGAGACGTGAGGGCCAAAAGGTCAAATTTCCAGACAACAAGAGGTCAACAAAGGAGGTGACGCAGAGCCCAACCAGTGTGATGCAGATCTGCGTAGGATTGACATATAATTTGCGTAGAGGCAGCGTGGGGCTAGCGAGCCAGCCCCTGATCAGTGTCGGATCTCCCGAATTAGTGGAATATTTTTCTTATTAACTCTTAGGCAACATTTCTCTGTATCGGATAGCCAGTTTGGGCATCCAACGATTTGTACTCAAATTTACTAGTGCATAGTAATTAAAGCTCTCAACTGCTGCACCGGTTTTCCCACATTAGGTTTTTCCGGGGATATTGTCCAAAAACAACTATGTTGATGTGTGTGTTTATTTCTCTCCAGTGTAGTATTTAGTTTCCGTAGTATTTTTATTTTGTGTAGGCTACAATGTATGTATTTCAGTGTTTGCCATAGAAAACTTCATGTAACTTGTTCAAGTAATCTAACAAGTAGGTGAAATATTATCGTTTTGTGGCAGTAGGAATCAGCCTACAGGTAACTGATTTTTCACAGATATTTGTCATGGGAGTGTCCATGGACTTACAGTCCATCATGCCAAATTTCTCAAGGATCTTAATGATGTACTTTCCTTTTCCAGCAAAATATTTCACCAGAGTTTTGCCATATTTCCAATCCCAAATATAATGCATAAGACCAAGATCCTTCATCTCAATTTCAATAATCAATGTTGAGATTTCTAGGGCACAAGCTAGAAACACTTCTTTTTCCATAGATAACTACTTCCAATGATTCAATTAGCATTAATTTCTCATATCATTCATCCAATACATTTAAGCAATTATACAGAAGAAAAATTCAACCATTAAAGATGAAAGAGCAGTAGAGAAAATAACCATGAAACCATGAGATAAGAGACACAGAAATTGGCCTTAAGGCCAGGGCAAAACCCATAAGGGGAAAACCTAGAAATTTTTTCTTATGAGAGAGAAAGTTCAATGTCCATCAATACACTAGATAAACAAGATATCAAATATAACAGATAACCAAAGAGTGATCACACAGATGTCAAGCTTCTTTTCTTCTTTTCCTCTGATTTTCTTCCTACTTTCCTTCAACAAAATTTGTTGGAACAGACAAAAACATGTGTGGTACGAATTTCCCAAATTAGGAGGAATGGATCACATATATATAGTCTTCACAAGGGGTCGAATAGGTGCCTCTAAGGGGCCCAGTTGACGTAAAGAAACAGGAGGCTGACGCTATCGATTTTTGGAGGCAAAACATAAATTTAAATTTTCAATTTCTTCATGATGAAAATATCGACCATGGCTACCATATTTCCAACACTCCCTCATAGCCAAGGAGGTATTTTTCATTCTCTCTCTCAAGATCAATATCCCCGATCAATCCATAGGTCTCCTGAGTCACAGCCTAAGGGAGAGATCACAAGTACAAGTTTCTCTTTTATTGAAGATCAATCTCCCCAACCAATTCATAGGTCTCCTGACACACAACCTAAGGGAAAGATCATTAGTCTCGTCATAAGGAAAGATACATAACATTCATTCACCACAACAAGTGGGATCAATCAAGGGGGCCAAACCAATCATATCCACAGGGTACATCTCCCTTACCACAATAAGGTCTTTCTACCCACAACCTAAGCGAGGAATCCCTATCTCAATCACCGACCACAAAGAAGGTCTCTTGGCCCAATGGGGCTAAATGCAACAAGAACATCCATGTCAACATAGCACCTAGAAGTGCTCTTCCTTCGTCTAATACATCCAGTCCAAATAGAGTCAACAATTTCATGCATTTGGTGATTCAACGAGCTAATCAAAAGGTTTCATCAAATCAATAATAGAGTCTTGTAACTTCTTCAAATTATGTTCAAGCAAGTGTCTATGGACTCATATCCATTATGCCACAACCTCAACAGTGATTTCAACAAGATCGTACCATACTTTCAATCTTACAATTCTTCAATCAGCTCCCTCTTACACTGGACGAAGAGGACCTCAATCCTTGTTAGTAGCAGAAAAGTCACTGGCTCTTCTTTAGCAAATTTGGATCAACATTAGTCTTCAAGATTTCAAGTCATCTTCAAAAATCATGGATCAAAACATGCTTCAATTAGGTTGATGTTGCCTTCTCCCTCTAAGTTCATTCAATCACAATTCTTCTTGTCACTTTGTTCTTCCATCTTCTCAACGATTGTCACAAACTTGACATACTTCATCATGTACTTGCAATGCTCACTAGGAGGCCATGGAAGAACAAATACAACCAAGCAAGACATACAAAAGACAAGAGACTCATAATTAAACAATCATAGAAATAGTCAAGAAAGTACTTATCTCCTGAGAGTGTGTTAGCTCCCTCTTGATCATAGTATTCTTGGGTCCAACCAACCTTGTTCAACTCATCAAGGAGTTAATCTTGTCCACGTCATCATCATCAAAGAGTCCACATCATCAAGGAGTCCATATCATCATCAAAAAATTCACATCATCGAGAAATCCACATCATTAAGGAATCCATATCATCATCAAGAAATCCACATCATCATATCATCATCAAGAAGTCCACATCATCAAGGAGTTGACCTTGTCTACAGCGTCATTAAGGACTACACATCATTAGTGATGATAAAAGAAATATAAGAAATATAAGATACTTATCTTTTGAGAACATGACAACTCCCTCTTAATCTTTAGTCTTCTTACATCCAACCTGCAAATCAAGCTCATCATCAAGATGTCAAATCTTCTAGAAACTAGGGTTCCTTTATTTAAGTGGAAGTAATTAATTTATAAGCCCTAGGCTTTCATTTCCAACCCCTTTTGGTATTTGATAGGGCTTGTAGTCTAATTGGTTGGGGTTTTTGTCTTCAAACCCTAATAATTCTTTTACTCTAGGGTTTACAAGCCCTAGATGTGAAACATTTATCCTTGCATTATTTGATTTCAATATCAACAATCCTAAGGTTTCACAAACCTTAGGGGTTTCTTGTTCAAACCCTTATTAGAGATCTGCATTTTAGACTTTCAAGTCCTAGCCAATCCAATGTTCAAAAACTTTCAATACCCTAGATTTTCTTCAAATGTTCATATGACACTTATCCTTGCAATCTTCATCATTCTTGTTCTCAATATCAGTAGCAGTTCTAGGGTTTTGTCTTCAAACACTTGGGCTATCATATTCAATCCTTCTTGCTAGATTTTCAAAATTTGCGGTGATCCTTGATCACCTTAAACCCAATATTGTTCTCTTCATAGTGCAATAAACCTTGTTATTCTTGTCCATGTATGTATGTCCTTCAAATCAGAATATCTTCAATCATTTATGATTCTTTGTTTGATATTCAAGTCCTCGAAGAGGAACTCGACCTTTCTTTAATTGACAACATGCAACAGGAATCACAAAACATAACACAACTTAGAATTTCAACACATGACTTCTTTAACTTCTTACATGCAACCTACAAATCAAGCTCATCATCAAGATGTCAAATCTTCTAGAAACTAGGGTTCCTTTATTTAAGCGGAAGCAATTAATTTATAAGCCCTAGGCTTTCATTTCCAACCCCTTTTGGTATTGATAGTGTTTGCAATCTAATTGGTTGGGGTTTTTGTCTTCAAACCCTAATAATTCTTTTACTCTAGGGTTTACAAGCCCTAGATGTGAAACATTTAGCCTTGCATTATTTGATTTCAATATCAACAATCCTAGGGTTTCACAACCCTAGGGGGTTCTTGCTCAAACCCTTATTAGAGATCTGCAAAAACATTTTAGACTTTCAAGTCCTAGCCAATCCAATGTTCAAAAACTTTCAATACCCTGGATTTTCTTCAAATATTCAGATGACACTTATCCTTGCAATCTTCATCATTCTTGTTCTCATTATCAGTAGCAGTCCTAGGGTTTTGTCTTCAAACACTTGGGCTATCATATTCAATCCTTCTTGCTAGATTTTCAAAATTTGCAGTGATCCTTGATCACTTTAAACCCAATATTTTTCTCTTCATAGTGCAATAAACCTTGTTATTCTTGTCCATATATGTATGTCCTTCAGATCAAAATATCTTCAATCATTTATGATTCTTTCTTTGATATTCAAGTCCTCGAAGAGGAACTCGACCTTTCTTTAATTGACAACATGCAACAGGAATCACAAAACATAACACAACTTAGACTTTCAACACATGACTTCTTTAACTTCATACAAATCTCTTGATACAAGTCTCATGACATGTAATAGTGTTTGGATAAAAGTCTTTTACTTAACAGGAATGTTGCGAATGCATGATCAAAACATATAGTGAATAAATACGTACCTTCCATTTGGAGACTGAGCTACTCATCACTACTTGATTGCTGTAAAAGGGTTTGAGCAGACCCAAAGGAAGATCATTATTGAAACTTCAGAAATCTTTACAATAATCCTCATTATGACACTTACTGAGGAGTATGGCCTCTAAAATATATCATAGACTTTCCAAGTGTCATGGTGTTGGATTGTTCGCTTTATTGTTTGCAGATTAGGTCAACACTTTTTGCAGTGTATGATGTCCTTCTTCTATGTATAAGATAGCTCAAAAATCAGATTAATCCTCCAATTTGTTCATAGAGATTGTTTTACAACAATGTCTTCAAACGATAAAAAATATTAGGCATGCAAACTCGGATTGCTGTCATCATTAATTCGGATCAAAAGCATAAAGATAATATGCCTTAGCAACTCACACATCCACCAACATAGTGCCTCAATGACTTTTGCATAGAAGCCGACTCAGTAATTTCTGCCAATGCCAAAATATTAAGGATTCCACAACTTAGACTTACTCCAAACCAGAACTGTGACAATTTTTGAAACCAGAAATAGAACTGAGCCATGATAGTTTTAATCATAGCCATGTTTTACATAGAACTCAAACCATGAGACGAATAACATTGCGACCATAACCAAATCACATTAGCAAATTTGCAACTAGGACCAAAATCATTGAGGTTGATATCAAGGTCATTAACAAGGCTCAGATGCCACAGAGGGGAATAGGTGTGAAGAGGTGCCTTGATGTTGGGAAAAAAGATCTTTTCCTTGCCTTTTGTTGAAAAATGTGTAACTAGGTTCAGCCTTCATATATATGAAATGTACTTTCGATTCTTGTAAATTGTAAAATGAAAGAAAATTATTATTATTATTTTTGGAGCATGGGTTTCATGCCCAAGGTCTTTTATTTTATAGGTTAAGCACCCATTGAGTGCTTCTAGGGTTTATCCTAGGTCAGTAAGTCGAAAGAGTCATTGTCATAAGTTGAAGACCCCATTGGGCATATTGTAACTTGTAAAGAAAATTATTTTTGTCTTTAAAAGTGTCTAAATACACTCCAAGACCAAGTCAACCTAACAATTGGCAAGCGGCCTAAAAGGAAGACTATATATAGGAGGAAAATCATCCTCCTTGTTGACATTTATTCATCACTCATTCTAGCGAAGGAGGAAGAAGAAGGCAACGAAGAAGGAAGGGGACGAACAAGACTTTTGTTTGGGCTATTTCTCTCTCACACGTGCTAAGGAGGACTAGGGTTTCTATCTGTGAGTTCTATCTTGGAGAAAAGAATGTAATGACCCACCTATAACTATAAATAAAATATGACTATTAACATACATATGAGACCTCTATATGATAGCTATGTGTGCATGGACCCGCATGTATCGCATTATATATAAGCTGGTTACTACAGGAAAAGATATAAATTAAAGTAATGAATTAATACCTCAGCAGAATATCATATATATGATAAATCCGTAAACTAAAAGAAAATGTTAATTTTAATTTACAAATTAAATTTAAAATAAAAATAAAAATTAATAAAAATTATAAATTAAATAAATCAGGTTAATTTATTAAAATAATAAATAAACTTTTATCAAATCTCCATATCCGAATAAAATCAACAAAATCAAATAAGATTTGGTTTTATAAAATTACATGTATCAAAATAATGACACGGAGATGGGAGGAAGGCGGTGGACAGGGAATTAAAAGGAGGAAGGAAATATTGAGAAGGGGGGGGGGGGAGGAAAAACAGAGAACAATTTCAATTTTAACATAGAGATACAAACACTCTTGAGTTCTGATTGTACTGGAGTTTTTGGGCACGGGGGATCAAATTGCTTCGATTGGAAAGCATTCTGAGATTGTGTACCCAGGTTGTACCCAATTCGGCAGGGTGGTTTTGGCCGTTTAGGTAACGCAGTCAGACAAGAATTGCAGCAGAGCAGACAAGTTTGTATTCATTAGATTAATTATTTAAATTCGGTATTTAAATTTCATGTTCTGGTATTTTGAAATTAGTTTGAAATTACGGTCCTTACAAAGAAGGCAAGAAGGTCAAGCGAAGGTCACCAAGGGTCATCCTCAAGCTCCAGAAGTCAGAGAAAGGCAAGCGAAGGTCAAAGGAAGGCTCAAAAGGAAAATCGAGGCTCACACGTGTGGCAGCATCAACCATTGGGGGGCCGAAAATTTCAGGCCTGCAGTAGAGGTCGAAATTTTACAGCTAGAGGTCGAAGAAATGCTAGTGGAAGAGATCTAACTGGGTTTGACTAGATCAAGGTTAGCACATCATCTAGAGAGGTTGGTCTTGGTCTTGGAGGGTATTGGTTTTAGTCTTAAGGTCTTGGAATTCATCAATTGAAGAATCTATAAGGAAGAGAAGAGATTTGCGGGTTTTCCTCTCAAGTGGAGAGGATTTGGTCCTAGCTTGCAACCTATATTATGTGTTCTTGTTCTTCTTGTTTTGGTAGTTGTTTGATGATATAGGCACATAATAATAAGTAACAAAGCTAATAAGTAAAAAGACATCACAAGAAGCTTTCAAGTAAAGAGAAATCACTCTAATCATTGCCCTATAAATTTCTCAACATGGTGTCAGAGCTAAGGTTGGCTAAGGGCATTATGAAGATCTCCACTACATTGAAGAAGTTCCTCAAGAAGTGTTCAAAAGTAGCAAGTCATTTCAAGAAATGCATCAAGGAAGCATGGAATCTTCTATTTACTACAAAGAACGAAGTAATCAAGGCAAAGGATGAAGGTCTCTTCTTAGCACTCACTGGCACATTCCAAGACGAATGCATTTGGGTAATCGATAGTGGTGCATCTAGACACATGAATTGTCATCACAAACAATTGAAGGCATTATCAAAGGGAAAATCTTCTTACTCAATGGAACTGCGAGATAATAAGAGCTATCCTGTAAGAGGAATTGGATCAACCTCTATAGAGCTGGAAAATGGAAGCAACATTCAGCGCAACAACATCCTATTTATTCCCGGTTTGCATAAGAACTTACTGTCCATTTCAAGTCTAGAAGATAAGGGTGATAGAGTAGCTTTCATTGATGGAAAGGTTGTAGTATGGAGTAAGAACTCAAGCATTAAGAATGCTAGAGTAATTGGTATTTGTGGAGAAAGACTTAACAGGTTGATACCTCCTCTTGCACAAGCTTTGGTTCACATTGAAATCAGCCCATGTGAAAACTGGCATAGAAGATTTTGTCATCTTCATTTCAAAGTCATTCCAACTCTAAATTCTATAGTATATGGAATCCCCGAATTGAAATATCATGAAGGAGTATGTAAGGGATGTGCATTGGGTAAGAACACCAAGAGACCATTTGGAAGCAGTTCTTCATGGTCAAAAGAAATCTTGGATCTTATTCATTTCGATGTCTGTGGCCCTATGACTCCTAAATCACTTAGAGGTCATCTATATTATGTCACGTTCATAGATGATCATTCAAGGAAAAACTTGGGCTTAATGAAATCCAAGGATGAAGTATTTACCAAATTTCAAGAATTCAAAGCTAAAGTAGAGAACCTTACAGAGAGGAGAATCAAAACACTGAGGTCCCATAATGGAGGAGAATATACATCCGAGGAAATCATAGCTTTCTGTAAGGAGTCTGAGATTAAGAGGGAGCTGATAGTTCCATATAATCCTAAACAAAATGGAGTTGCAAAATGAAAGAACCAATCCATTGAAGGAAGTGTAAAAGCAATGTTGCTTGATCAAGATCTACCGAAATTTTTGTGGGGAGAAGCCACGAAAACAATTGTATATATTCAAAATCGAAGTCCCCACAAGTCACTAGATAACAGACTCCTGAAGAAGTATTCACTGGGAAGAAACCAACTGTGAATCATCTTTGTATCTTTGGTTATATATTCATATACTAAAGGACAAAAGAAAGAAGTTGGACCCTTCAGGCATGAGAGGAACATCTGTTGGCTACAATAACTCTTCTAAGGCCTATAGGATCCACATAAAGGAAGGACACCGTATAGAAGTAAGTCGAGATGTTATATCTGACAAAAGTATCACATTCAAGAAATGTAAGGAACTTCCTATGGACTCCGATGATGAGGAACTTCCAGTATTTGAAGAAGAAGTTACCAGGGAAGAAGAAGAATCTAAACATGAAGATGAAGGTCCCAATGAACCTATTCAACTTGTGGTCATCCCTGAATCAAGAAAGAGACCTAACTGGTTGAAGTCTACACTACTTTGTTGATTTGTGTAGCTTGGGAGGTACTCCAAGCCCTAGGGTTCAGGGTTTGGATGGCAAACCGCCACAAGGGTCACTTGTGGGCTTGGAACCCAAGGATTGGGTTTTGCACCCAATTATGTTTGGGGAATTTTCGGAAGCACATTTCTACATGTGATGGCATGAGACGATACAGGGCAGGAAGGAGAATCCGATGCTTTGAGAATCGTCAAATTTCGAGTTATTGAAGTGGAGAAACGAATTTTTGAAGTTGACAAATAACTATTGGTATTCAAGTCATGTAGGCTTGAAGTAAAATTTAGACAATAGATGTGTCTCTTCACTAATTCGTCAGAGCCCCTTTATTGGTTAGAAATTAAGGGTGATTAGATGTGTTATAGCCATCCATCTTGTGCAACACATACATTAGGAAGAGAAAAGAGAGCTCGTTGGAGGGTTTAAGCTCTATTCAGGGATCTGTTTTGAGGGCAGAATTGTTGGTGGAAGGGTCGTAGCCCTGTTCTTGTAGGCCGCAGCCAAGGCAGGGTGTTAAAATTGGAAACTAGGGCCAAACTCCATGTGGGTCATCTTATTTATGGTAGCTGATATTTTTCTTGGATCCCTCTCATCGAGAGCTGTAGGATTGATCTAAAGATCATCCGATTCCGATAAGTATTCATGGAGTTATGAATTTAATTGTTTTATAAGACAATTCGTCAACCAAATAAACACCACATGTGCTCAATGTTTTAGTATAAAAGGAGATGAATTGAGAGTCATTTATCACACACACTTCTTGTGTTCTCTTCCTCTCCACTTGTCTTTGGGTTTTTGGTGGGAGGAAGAGATCCTAAGAATCTATGTAGCCCTATGGAGAGGATGCCCTAACTCAACATTGTCATAGAGAAGGCATGCCCTAGATCTAGATGTAGGCAACGAAGAGAAGTCTCTATGTCCTAATGTGGTAGCTTATAAGGAGGGCAACTCTTATGGTGGACACAAGGCTATAATGTTGTCCAGATCAAAGCTGCCCTAAATGTTGTTCAACAACGAAATAAACCCCACATGTGTTCAACGTTTTAGTATAAAAGGAGATGACTTGAGAGTCATTTCTCACTCACACTTCTTGTGTTCTCTTCCTCTCCACTTGTCTTTGGGTTTCTGGTGGGAGGAAGAGATCCTAAGAATCTACGCAGCCCTAAGGAGAGGATGCCCTAGCTCAACGCTGTCATAGAGAAGGCATGCCCTAGATCTAGATGCAGGCAATGAAGAGAAGGCTCTACGTCCTAATGTGGTAGCTTACATGGAGAGCAACTCTTATGGTGGACACAAGGCTATATGATGTCTAGATCGACGCTGCTCTAAACGTTGTTCAGCCTCCCTAAACATTCTTTGTTTTAGCCGCAACAAAAAGAGGATAGAACAACGTGGGTTTTGGAGGCTGTTAAGAAGGCCGAGGAGATTCTGGACAACGTGATGAGGAGGAGATGAAGGAGGCCGAGCAATGGATGTATTTGAGGACTGTTCTTTGTAACAGGCCGAGTAAAGGGATGACTAGGCCGCAACTAAGGCAACATTCCAACGAAGGTTTGAAGGGCTGTCTTAGGCCATCTCAGGTGACTGAATTATTGCAAGGAAGGGCAGCCGCATTAACTGTTTAGAGGATGGGCAAACCCTTAACTAGTTTGCTGCAAATCTATGGAAGCTTGCTGTGAGGGCAGGTTGTGGACCTTGTAAAGGCTAGAACTGCCCAGGATTATTGTGAAGGGTCTCATCCCCACAAGGAAGGGTAGTTGCATCGCCTTGGAGAAAATTTGGGCGGAAAAGAAGGCTGGCAAAGAGACTGTGATATGCCCTAATCAGACCTAAGTTGCAACAAACAAATCAGACCTCAAAACAGTTAGCTAAGGTATGTTGTCAATGACATCTCTTGTAGGTGTTGAGGATCAGTTTGGACCAGATTGTTGGGCAGTCTGTGGGAGCCAAATTGGTGGTTGTACATAGTGGTATGGTACATGGGACAACTAGTACAGCGATGCTAATATCTATATGGGACATCTAGGCTACATGGTGCTGCTAACATGCATGGGACAACAAGGATATTGTGCTGCTAACATGCATGGGACAACAAGGTGACATGGTGCTGCTAAGACACATGGACAACAGCCAGGTATGCTAAGACATATGGGACAGTTGCAAGGTATGGCAAGGCAAAGTGGGACAGCAGCTGTGACATGGCAGAAGGCACATGGTACAGCAGCAAGCATGGTACAACAACAAGCATGGACAACATGGCTATCATGGACAACATGGATAGCAATGGCAAGCATGGTGCTGCAAGCACATGAGACATGCAGTATGACAACATGGTTCAACCAAGGCACAAGGGACAACAATGCAGCATAAGGTGCAACGGTCATGAGGTCCAGCGTTGTGATGATGGGTGTAGCACGGTGAGGTGCAGCATGATGACGAGATGCAGCACAATGAGAGGTGAAGGAGTCACCTTGGAGAATCAGTTGAAGCAACATGTCTTCAACTGATCTCATGTATCATCTTCTTAAAGATGATCTCTGCTCTTATCTAGCTAAGTCAAAGTGTTGACTTCTGTTGTAAATGTACTATCTCTCTCTCTCTCTACTGAACTATTGAAGAACATAAAAGAATAATTGATCAAGGGTTTCCCCACATTGGGGTTTGTCACCCGGTTAGCGCCACATATTGTGTCCTCTTGTCTTGGCTTGTCTTTTGTGATTTATGTTTATGTTCTACCTACAATTTACTTTAATGTTGATGTGATTGCTAATCTGGAAAAGATATTGAGCTAACTGTGAAAATTGAAATAAATTGCTCTAAGCATAGAACATACCTAAAATTAACATGGTATCAGAGTTGAGGTGAAGACAAAGCCCAAGGAAGAGTGAAGGAGAAATCACCGAAGACAGTGGGGAAAGGACAAAAGGATCAATGGATTCCTCATCCCTCTTCAAATTCACCAAGGGTGAAGTCGAAGCAGAGTATATTATCAAAATGGCGCAATGAAGCTTCTGATGGCCTATCTAAAGATCATTTCATTGGGAAGTCTGGATCTAAGGGTGGAAGGAAAGGCAGATGCCTTGGTTGCAATAAGTTCGACCATTATGCAAAGGAGTGTCGAAATGGCAGGGACACATCTCTTGATGAAGATAACAATCATTCTAGGGACATCCTCAATGATTGAAGGAATGACAGGTAATGCAGGTCATCAAGGAAACGACCGACTCTTCAAAGAAAGCAAGGAACCCCAGGCATGAAGAATCAAATGTTGTTTCTGATAAGATAAAGAAGCATTATCTTGTATTGGCCCTCTCCTTCAGATTCTTTGGGAATTTGGCTTATTGTGCTTCAAGGCACTCCATCGGATAGAAGGGTGCTCTCTAATTTGGTAGAGATGGAAACAATCGTGGGATTATACTTGGAGCCGATGCCACCTATCCCAGAAAGGGTGTAGGGAATGTTACCCCTCAATTGAATAAGGGTGACTCGATTCATTTACGAGAATCTCTTTATGTACCTGATTGCAAGAAGAACCTGGTGTCCATTCCGACAATGGAAGTCAAAGGTTTCATGGTGGCATTCATCGATGGAAAGGTACGTGTTTGAAAATAGAATTTCCAAAGATGCTTCTACTCATGGGTTCATGGTTGGCAATTTGTATCAAGTTGCAGGATGGTCCATTGGGGATCATGTCAATTGACACATCTCATCTATAGCACAGGAAGTCTACTTATTATGGGGCCTTACCCGATGGTGACTCTGATGCCTGAATTCAAGAAGAGCATGAAGGTACATGTCCGAAATGTACCAAAGGAAAATCTTACGAGGGGACCATTCCCGTCATGTAGCAGGTCCATAGGTTTGGAGCAACCCGAGGGGTTTGAGATTCATGATCAGGAATCTCATGTATGCAGGTGGAAGAAAGCCCTCTATGGCTTGAAGCAAAACACCTCGGGCATAGTATGAGAGGATTGATAGCTGTCTGATGAAATTGAGATTCACTAGGAGTGAAGCCAATCCAAACCATTGCTTGAAGGTTGTGGATGATAGACCTCTCATACCGACACCTTTTGAGGACGACCTCTGACAAGTGCAAACCCTCTCACTTGCAGAAGTAAGAGGGAGTTGGATTTCAGATTTGGAATGGTGAACTGCAAGCCCTTGACTACCTCAATGGAGCTTAACTTTTAGAAGTTAAGTGGTAGTGATGCCAGACCAAATTTGGGAAATGTCTCTAAGTTTCATAAAGTCATCCGCATTGATGTTCTTGGTGAATTTCTGTCCAAATATATGTTTTGCATTTATCAAGATGAGCTCATATATGGTTGAGCCTCACTGGATTGGTGCCAAGAATCTTCGAAGATATTTTCGGGGCACTATCTCTCATAGATTGAGATACACTGTCGAAAATATAAAGTTGCATGATTATTTGAATAACGACTGGGCAGGCAGTGTGGAGGATCGCAAGAGCACTTCTGAGTGTTGGTTCTCTTTGGGTTCTGTTCGATATCCTAGATGAGCAGGAAGCAGAGTTGATTTCTATAAGCACCGCCGAGACCGAATACATAGCTATGAGTATGATCACGTGTGAAGCTACCTGGTTGTGGAAGCTCTTCAACGAGCTGTTTGTACACATGATGGATACCACCGTGATCCTCTGTGACAACTAGGGGGGATTCGATTGTTGAGGAATCCCGTATTCTATGATTGCTCCAGCAGATAGACATCAGATACTACCTTAACTGGGATATGGTACGTCGGTGAGTGAGGAGGCTCCATCTCATTGAAACTGATGTACAGGTTGCAGACATTTTGTCAAAGCCCCGGGGAAAGGTCAAATTTGTGACTTTCCCGAACGATTTGGAGTCATTGAGAGACCCTCTTATGAGGGTCCTGCATGTTGCATGCATTGAGCTCTGGGAGCTCCGAGGGGCTTGGGGTACTTACTGGAGCAACATGCGACCATAGGGCGACTCACCCTCCCCTAATGGTGCGCTATGTACATGGTGAATGGCTCAACCTTCCCCTGTGATACCCCTTGGTGACTTAGGGACAGGATGAATGGTTCTCCTGTCAAGGCATCCTACCCATGCAGTCTGGGACTCATGGGAAGTATCTCTCATCTGGCCAATGAGCAGAGAAATCAGGGTAGGGGCCATAGTAGTACTATCAATGGATGCATCGTTGTATCTACCGTACTCCCTATGCTAGGATGACCTCCATTGATCTGGGATCAGTATGAGTGGTTTGAGACACTCGACAGTCGTCGACGTTCCTCCCGTCGTCTGACCGTCCTTGTGATGGTTCCCTGGGATCAAATATTCCCACCTAGGTTTACGTTGCCACGATTTTGAATCTCTCCTAACCTAATTGGTATGAGGTATTCTTCTTAATAAAATAGAAATCCCTTACCTTGGATTACCCAGTTTTAGACCCAGTTTGAATAGAGGGCTTGCTCATATGGTACGTTTCGAATTCCCTTGCAATTGCAACTCCTCTATAGAAGTGCACTCATAAGAATGAGGAAATGGTGTGGGGCCCTTTGGTTGCCCCAAAAAAGGCGATAGAACGCATTTCTTTTGAGAAACCTGGGGGGTCTAGCTCGAACAAGGTTATCCCCTTTTCTTTATTTCTTCTCCTCTCCCATTGGTCTTCGCCATCCTTCCTCATCCTCCTCTCCCTTCTTGTGATATTGATCTGGGATCAATAAAACTGACTTCGGGTCAGTAGAGAATGGTATAAGACATTCTCGATCAATTCTTCTTCTTCATGGTTCAGCAAAGCATAACAGAGATGTGCAGGGCACTAATGGCAGAGATAACATAGTCAGACATATGGATCAGCGGATGGAGTTCTCCCTAGTTGAGAGGGAGTGTTAAAATTGGAAACTAGGGCCAAAATCCATGTGGGTCATCTTATTTATGGCTGCTGATATTTTTCTTAGATCCCTCTCATCGAGAGGTGTAGGATTGATCTAAAGATCATCCAATTCCGATAAGTATTCATGGAGTTATGAATTTAATTGTGTTATAAGACAATTCGTCAAGGTCGGCCAACAACCAAATAAACCCCACATGTGCTCAATGTTTTAGTATAAAAGGAGATGACTTGAGAGTCGTTTCTCACACACACTTCTTGTGTTCTCTTCCTCTCCACTTGTCTTTGGGTTTTTGGTGGGAGGAAGAGATCCTAAGGATCTACGCAGCCCTAAGGAGAGGATGCCCTAGCTCAACGTTGTCATAGAGAAGGCATGCCCTAGATCTAGACGTAGGCAATGAAGAGAAGGCTCTACGTCCTAATGTCGTAGCTTATATGGAGGGAAAGTCTATACGAGGTCCAGATCGAAGCTACCCTAAACGCTGTTAAGCCACCCTAAACATTCTCTGTTTTAGCTGCATCAAAAAGAGGATAGAACATCATGGGTTTTGGAGACTGTGAAGAAGCCCGAGGAGATTCTGGACAATGTGATGGGGAGGAGATGAGGGAGGTCGAGCAATGGATCTATTTGAGGATTGTTCTTTGTAACAAGCCAAGTAAAGCGATGACTAGGCCGCAGCTAAGGCAACATTCTAGCGAAGGTTTGAAGGGCTGTCTTAGGCCATCTCAGGTGACCGAATTATTGCAAGGGCGGGTAGTCGCATTAACTGTTTAGAGGACGGGCAAACTCTTAACTAGTTTGCTGCAAATCTATGGAAGCTTCCTGTGAGGGCAGGCTGTGGACCTTGTAAAGGCTAGAACCGCCTAGGATTATTGTGAATGCTCTCATCCCCACAAGGAAGGGCAGCCACATCACCTTGGAGCAAATCTGGGCAGAAAAGAAGGTTAGCAAAGAGACTGTGATATGCCCTAACCAAACCTATGTTGCAGCGAACAAATCAGACCTCAAAATAGTGAGCTAAGGTATGTTGTCTATGGCATTTCTTGTAGGTGTTGAGGATCAGTTTGGACCAGATTGTTGGGCAGTCTGTGGGAGCCAAATTGGTGGCTGTACATAGTGGTATGGTACCTGGGACAACTAGTACTACAGTGCTAATATATATATGGGACAGCGAGGCTACATGGTGCTACTAACATGCATGGGACAACAAGGACATAGTGCTGCTAACATGCATGGGACATCAAGGTGACATAGTGCTGCTAACATGCATGGGACAACAAGGTGACATGGTGCTGCTAAGACACATGGACAACAACCAGGTATGCTAAGACATATGGGACAACTGCAAGGTATGGCAAGGCAAAGTGGGACAACAGTTGTGACATGGCAGAAGGCACATGGTACAGCAACAAGCATGGTACAACAACAAGCATGGACAGCATGGATAGCAGTGGCAAGCATGGTGCTGCAAGCACATGAGACATGTAGTATGACAACATGGTTCAACCATGGCACATGGGACAACAGTGCAACATAAGGTGCAACAATCATGAGGTCCAACATTGTGATGATGGGTGCAACATGGTGCAACACGGTGAGGTGCAGCGTGATGACGAGATGCAGCACAATGAGAGGTGAAGGAGTCACCTTGGAGAATCAGTTGAAGCAACATGTCTTCAACTGATCTCATGTATCATCTTCTTAGAGATGATCCCTGCTCTTTCCTAGGTGTTGAGGATCAGTTTGGACTAGATTGTTGGGCAGTCTGTGGGAACCAAATTGGTGGCTGTACATAGTGGTATGGTACATGGGACAACTAGTACTACAATGCTAATATATATATGGGATAGCTAGGCTACATGGTGCTACTAACATGCATGGGACAACAAGGACATAGTGCTGCTAACATGCATGGGACAGCAAGGTGACATAGTGCTGCTAACATGCATGGGACAACAAGGTGACATGGTGCTGCTAAGACACATGGACAACAATGAGGTATGCTAAGACATATGGGACAACTGCAAGGTATGGCAAGGCAAAGTGGGACAACAGTTGTGACATGGAAAAAGGCACATGTTACAGCAACAAGCATGGTACAACAACAAGCATGGACAACATGGATAGCAGTGGCAAGCATGGTGCTGCAAGCACATGAGACATGCAGTATGACAACATGGTTCAACCATGGCACATGGGACAACAGTGCAACATAAGGTGCAACAATCATGAGGTCCAACATTGTGATGATGGGTGCAGCACGGTGAGGTGCAGCATGATGACGAGATGCAACACAATGAGAGGTGAAGGAGTCACCTTGGAGAATCAGTTGAAGCAACATGTCTTCAACTGATCTCATGTATCATCTTCTTAGAGATGATCTCTGCTCTTATCTAGATAAGTCAAAGTGTTGACTTCTGTTGTAAATGTACTATCTCTCTCTTTCTCTGCTGAACTATTGAAGAACATAAAAGAAGAATTAATCAAGGGTTTCCCCACATTGGGGTTTGTCCTTGGCTAGTGCCACATATTGTGTCCTCTTGTCTTGGTTTGTCTTCTGCGATTTATGTTTATGTTCTATCTACAATTTACTTTAATGTTGATGTGATTGCTAATCTGGAAAAGATATTGAGCTAACTATGAAAATTGAAATAAATTGCTTTAAGCATAGAACATACCTAAAATTAAGATAGGGCCAACGAGGTTGTTTGAAGACTATTTGGAGGGTGGAAAATACTCCCAACAGGCTGCCATAGGCCTAGATTGGACTGCTGAAGGGTGTGTCACAGTCCTCTTAGGGAGACAATCCCATGTTTAGGGGTGTAACTACCCTAAGAGAGCAACACAAAGGAGACGCAACACTTGGAGGAGGAATCGCAACAAGAAGAGCAATTTCTGGGCTTGTTTATTGGGTGGTTGGGGACTGTGATTAGTACCCTAACTAGTCCCAAAAATTGCAGCATTGCAAGAGTCACAACAACAATGTTTTGGTATGTGTTGGGTCACAGTTTGGTGATCAGATTTGGATCATTGAAGCAACCTGTGGGTGCCATTTGGAGGACTTGTTGTGGAGGTCAAAAGTCCATCCTAGGAGCAGAACTTGCAGTGAGTGGATTGGACATCTTTGGACTGTTGGAGGGCAGCGTGTGGATGTCGAAAGTAGCCTGAGACGAGCTATCTTGAAGTGACGAAGAGGAGCTAAAGATTGGGTGAAGTTTGGTGCCAACGTGTAGTTCCTTGATGGACAAAGGTGATTGCTAGCCTGGCAGTTTGGAGCTCGGGAATTGGCCAACCTAGAAAGCATATTTATGAGCCCGTGTACATGCAACAGAAGTGACATGCAGCGGTGTTAGGTGGCAACCCTCCTGGAGCCTCGATGTGTAGTGGCCTTGATGGACTAAGGCACTAATAGTGAGCGGTATGGAAGCGAAGGACCAGCAGGACAAAATATGACATAGAAGTTGCAACGACGTTTGTCATTGTATCTTGTATACCATACATTGTTGTATTATTCCTTTCCTTCCAAGGACTATAGTTGAAAAACCCCTCCAACCTGTCCTCATACCGGAGACCTGCCTGCAACTTCGACATTATAGTGAGCCCTTCACTTACAATGTCACCAACTCCCTCTCACGTTGTACTTCATTGTGCACAACTATGATTTACTTACTTCTAAAGTAGCTCAGACACGCTCTGATACCATGCTGAATTTCCACGACCTTGGGTCTAGGTTAGAGTCTTAAAATCATTGACACGACCAAACCAAGAATCTCAACCATAAACTACTTTGCACAATGGAAATATAAAGTAGTGAATCTCACATGCACAAATATACACAGTTTTTAACAAAATTGTACAATCACCAATCTTCGTTATATTAAACCAAAATTGCAGGTCAACAGGCTTTGGGAGTTCGCCGAGAAAGAGATCAAGAAGCCAACCGATCCTAAGGAGCTGGAAATATATGAATATTTGGATGCGAGGGCAAAATTGATCATCCTAGATGGTGTGAAGGATGCCCTAATAAGAATAAGAACGAGAACTGGGTACTGGTATTGGAGGAAATCTTGAAGTCGACCAAGATGATAAAGGGTGAAAGTGTGACCTCACATCTAACGAGATTGTCTCAAGTCAAATATGAGCTTGCTACCATCGATGTGTCTACCTCAGATGGAGATATGGTAAGGATTGCCTTGAAAGGGTTCACCGAGGATTGGAAGCCCTTCATCAAAGGGATAGTTGGCAGGGAGAGGTTGCCAGATTGGGATAGGCTGTGGGATGACATCATTCAGGAAGAGTTGCGAGACGAGAATCTTCATTCAAAGAAGAGGGCTTCATATGATGATATGGCACTTGCAGCGTGAATGAAGGGTAAGAAAAGAAGGACTTTAGTAAAGTCAAGTGTTTCAACTGTGGCAAGATGGGTCATTACTCGTCGAGATAGATAGGCCGTCAATGGTTCCACTTCAGCTGAGATAGATGATCTCACTAGGAGATTGGAAGAGGAGAACTTTACTATGATTTCTCACTTCTCGCAGGGTACTGTCAATGAGGGTGGATGGTACATGGACAGTGGAGCGACGAAGAATATGACAGGGTCACAAGAGGTTTTTAAGACTCTAGTTGAATGGGACTCAAAGTTACACATGGTGTTGGGTGATAAGAGTTAGTTGGAGATCCGAGGATCGAGAGTTGTGCCATTCAGGATGGAGACAGGACGTGTGATGCAGGTCCAGGATGCATTGTTTTTAGCAGGACGCAAATATAGCGTGATTTTTGTCTCGATGATCGAGAGGAAGGGGTTTGAGGTCTTGTTCCAAGATGGGAAGGCAAGACTCAGGCCTAGATGCTCTAAGTTTGATGGAATTGTACTTGGAGTTAGAGAGCATGGTCTCTATAGGTTGACGGGCAAGCCTGTGGATCATGGAAAGAAGCAGGTGGAGTAGGTGTAGGTTTCAGAGAAGCAGGAGCAGGTGCAGGTGCAAATACAGGCTTCAGAGGAGCAAGTACTTCTTCCCGAGAAGAAGGTCCAGGTTCCAGATACTCAAAGGGAGTCAAGTTCGAGAGAGAGTTTGCAGATTCAGAGGGAGACTCTGTAGTCCAAGAGGTTGTCGCGACCCTAGATTGGGCTGTTGAAGGGTGTCACAGTCCTCTTAGGGAGACAGTCCCAAGTTTAGGGCTGTAACTGCCCTAAGCAACACAAAGGAGAAACAACACTTGGAGGAGGAACTACAGTAAGAGGAGCAATTTTTGGGCTTGTTTATTGGGTGGTAAGGGACTGTGGTTAGTGCCCTAACCAATCCCAGAAATTGCAGCATTGCAGGAGTCACAACAACAGTGTTTTTGTATGTGTTGGGTCACAATTTGGTGACTAGGTTTGGATCATTGAAGCAGCTTGTGGGTGCCATTTGGAGGACTTGTTGTGGAGGTTAAAAGTCCATCCTAGGAGCAGAACTTGCAATGAGTGTATTGGATATCTTTGGACTGTTGGAGGGCAGTGTGTGGATGTCCAAAGTAGCCCCAGACGAGCTATCTTGAAGTGACGAAGAGGAGTTGGAGATTGGGTCAATTTTGATGCCTAAGTGCAGTACCTTGATGGAAAAAGGTGACTGCTAGCCTGGCAGTTTGGAGCTCAGGAATTGGCCAACCTAGAGAGTAGATTTATGGGCCCGTGTACATGCAACAAAAGTTGACTGCTAGCCTGGCAGTTTGGAGCTCAGGAATTGGCTAACCTAGAGAGTAGATTTATGGGCCCGTGTACATGCAACAAAAGTGACGTGCAATAGTGTTAGGGGTGGAAGCCCTCCTGGAGTCTCGATTTGTAGTGGCCTTGATGGCCTAAGGCGCTACTAGTGAGCAGTGCGAAAGCGAAGGACCGACAAGACAAGATACGACATAGAAGTTGCAGCAATGTTTGTCATTATATCTTGTATACCATAGACTATTGTATTGTTCATATTTGGTTTAATATAACGAAGATTGGTGATTGTACAGTTTTGTTAAAACTCTATGTATTTGTGAATGTGTGATCTACTGCTTTATATTTCCGCTGTGCAAAGTAGTTTATGGTTGAGGTTCTTTGTTTGGTAGTGTCAATGATTTTAAGACTCTAACCTAGACCCACGGTCGTGGAGATTCAACATACTTGATGCAGAGGGTCATGGAGTAGCTCAAGGAACATTCAAGGAAAGAAAGAAACCCAAACGATATTTTGGTTATGCAGCCTACATGATAAAACTAATAGAAGCAGAGCCATCCACTTTTGAAGAAGTTGTCAATCATCAAGAATGGAAGGATGCCATGAATGAAGAATATCAATCTATAATGAAGAATGGAGTTTGGGAGATCGTGCCTAGGCCCGAAGACAAATTTGTGGTAACTTCCAAATGGATCTATAAGATCAAACATGTAACAGATGGAAGTATTGACAAGTATAAGGCAAGATTTGTGGCTAGGGGTTTCTCTCAACTAGAAGGCATCGACTATGAAGAGACATTTGCTCCGACAACAAGGTATACAACTATACGTTTGTTGGTCTCTTTGGCAACATCAATGGGATGAAACATCCATCAAATGGATGTCAAGACTACATTTTTGAATGGCACAATTGATGAGGAAGTCTATATAGAACAACCCTTGGGATTTGAAGTTAAAGATAGAAAGCCATATGTTTGCAAATTGAAGAAGGCATTATATGGCCTCAAGCAAGCACCAAGGGCATGGTATGCTAGGATGGATGCATACCTAAAGAGATTAGGCTTCACAAAGAATCATGTTGATCCAAACTTTTATATTAAGGTTGTTAAGGGAGAATTGGTAATCATTCTTCTGTATGTAGATGATCTTCTCTCGACAGGTGTAGAAGGTTGAATTAAAGAATGCAAGAAGAAACTAGCAACAAAATTTGATATGAAGGATCTAGGGCTTATGCACTACTATTTGGGACTAGAAGTTTGGCAAGGACCTGATGAGATCTATCTAGGTCAAGGAAAGTATGTGATCAAGATGTTGAAGAAGTTTGACATGATGGATTGCAAACCAATGACAACCTCGATGATCACAAACTTGAAAAGCCTAAGGAGTTTTGAATCAAGCCTTGTGGATCCTTCCAGGGATAGACAATTGATTGGCTCATTGATGTACTTGGTGAATACTTGCCAGATGTATGCTTTGCGGTAAATGTTCTCAGTCAATTCCAAGTGGAGCTGAAGCATGATCATTGGATAGCAGCAAAACATATTTTGAGATATCTGCAAGGAACCATCAACTACTGCCTGAAGTATGATAGGAGGAATGACATCCACCTGATTGGATATACAGATTCTGACTGGGGAGGTAGTGAGCAAGATGGAAGGAGTACTACAAGAGGATGTTTCAGTGTGGGATCCTTCATGATCTCATGGATGAGCCGAAAGAAAGATACAGTTACTTTGAGTAGTGGTGAGGCAGAGTATATTGCAGCTTGTGAAGTAAGCATAGAAGCGTTCTGGTTGAGGAAGTCGTTATCCAGCCTATTTAAAGGACCAATGGACCTTACAATGATACATTGTGATAACACCAGTTGTATACGATTGTCTGAAGACCCAGTGTTTCATGGAAAGACAAAGCATATCAACAACAAGTATCACTACGTTCGGAAGCTAGTCCAAGATGGTGTGTTGCAGCTAAAGTATATCTCCACTGATGAGCAGATAGCTGAAATATTGACAAAATATCTTCCTAATAAGAAGCTTGTGTATTTGAGAGACAAGTTTGGTTTGGTTGATGTATCCTCCCTAGTTGAGAAGGAGAGATATGCACATCATTCTTGTCTTCACTTGGGAAGATCGAATGGAGGATTGGGTTAGCATCTGATATCTGATACTCTTTGAGGATGAGGTAGGGCATCCAAGATGAGAGTAGTCTTGGACCGATATTCTTTAAGGACTAGCTATCCAAGATAAGAATAGTCCAAAGAAGGTCATACTCTATGAACACCCGGGTGGACCATGCATGGGGATGATGCTCCAGAGATCCAATAACTTTCTATTCGCATATTGTCCTAGATTGCTAGGTCCTGTGCAACAGAGAGGAATTGGTCCACATATAGCTTCATCCACTCTAGGAAAGCGGAGAAGCTAGTTTTAGTGCACAGTTCTCTACGTCTTGCACATAGGAAGACCCCAGAGTATCGGAGGGGGCTGACAACATGATGGGATGTGGATCCAGAGGATAGTGGGCATATAGATGATGAGGATGGACCAGATGCATTGCAACATGGTTTGGTTGGAGTTTCTTTGGTTACTCAAGAGAGTGACTCTGGCTCAAATTGCGACATGGACATTCCCATTGATGGTCTCAACATCTTCATGCAGCAGATGGATGTAGAGGACTAATCATTGAGATTGAGTCCTTGATGCTAATTTTATTTTCAGTGTTCATTATCCATTTTTACTTTTCAGTTTTAACTTTTGGGTTGTGACACTAGATATTGATGACCTCAGAGTGATTCTTGAATCCTCATTCTTAACTATTTTTGAGTTTGAGATTTTGAGGTATATAAATTTTGAATTTAGTAGTTTACTATTTTAGTGTTCAAACTTTAGTATCTAGTATATAGTGTATAGTAATACTAATATACTAGTTTGTTTTGCTTTCAATTTAGATTCTAGAATGATGAATGATGAATTTAATTGTTAAATGAATGGTGAATGATAAATTAGATGGATCAATGTATTTGAATATTTCATTATTGAATTTTATTATTGAATCTCATGGTATGGATGAATAATGACCGTCCTATGAATGATGTATGTATCAAAGTGAATGATAAGGATGGATCACTGCATGCCATTATTTAATTCAATTATGAATTTAAATTTTATGTGTGGATCAAATTTCAATGTATTACTATTAGTCTATTCATGCTTAGCCTTTCATTATTGAATACGAACTTGAATTATATATATATATATACCCTAATGTCCTCCAGCACCCCCAAAATTTCCCTAAAATTTGAGGGTACTCCCACACGTCCCCCTGCACCAACGTCTCCCCGCATCGGAGTCTTGGTGGAACACCGAGTGAAAGCTTTGTCTCTTGAGGAAACAATTTCACCTGGACGGTCATATTTGCCGCAATTTAGTGATTTTTTTTTCAAAAAATATGACCGTGGGGGTGTTTGAATCATTTTTTTGATGGTGGAAATGGATTCAACATCATCAAAACCCCTTGCTGCACACAAAATCCTGAAATTTGACGGTTGTAACCTGGATTTCCAAAAATTTCCGATGGATTTTGTCAAAATCGTGTTGGAATTTCTATTGTTTCACAGGGGAAAATGTCACCTTTTTAAACTAAGCTCGTAGGGAATAGTTCTAAATTTTAAGAACCATAAAATATTCTTTGATATTATATAGTTTAACAACCCTAACAAAGATTTATCATTCTAAGCATCAAGGAAGAAAAAATGATATGTAATCTTTGTCGTGGTATGACTTTACAATAAATATCATCCTTCTATGTTCCTATATGTCTTTTTGTCTTTTTAATGAAAATGTTGAAAAATAAATCAAATATGAAGGTTAAGGTGACATGTAGGACAAATATTATCCTCGAACCTTCTACTCACCGGTCCTCTATTTATTTTACTCAAATTATACTCATTGTTTTGATACTTCTCTCTATCGTCCCTCTTATTCAAGGGCAAGGTTGATCTGATGTGTAAGGCCTATAAAATTGTTCTTATTCTCGTGGATATTAATAGATTCCATGACATGTAAGGTTCTTTTCATGAATGGGAGCCAAGGTTGAATGCGCCAGTAAAGAGAAACATATTTCTACCAATGATTATGATATAAAAATTGATCTAGTTATATATGCATTATAAACTCAAGTTAATCTTAGAAGTCTTAGCATTTGCCTTGATATTTATAATCTTCTGTAAAGAGAAACATATTTCTACTAATGATTATGATATAAAAATTGATCTAGTTATATATGCATTATAAACTCAAGTTAATCTTAGAAGTCTTAGCATTTGCCTTTATATTTAGACCCTAAGACCCTAATGGTGTGATAAACATTTAGTACATTTATTATTTAAAAGAAAATTAAATTTCGTATCAATCTCTAATAGTAACTAGACATATCTTTGCATCAAGAAAATTTAAGAGAAAATGCATGCTATTTTGTTAATTAGTGTTATATATTTTGCCATTTAGTGATAACTAGTGTGCTTTTTCCTTTGATAACACTAATTAGTTAGATTCTTGTGATAACACTAATTAACAAAATAACATGCTTTTTCTCTGAAATTTTCTTAATGTGAACATATGTCCCATCTCTGTTAGAGATTGAAACCAATTTTAATTTTCTTTTAAATCATAAATGTACTAAATATTTATGACATCATTAGGGTCTTATTATACAAAATATTATAACAAGAATCTATCAAAGGTTGAAAAAATCTTTATTTTAGTTAGAATCTTGAAATAAAAACCTCCCAAGTATCAGCGTATGAAATAATCTATTGTTGAATTGAACTATAATTGCTGATACACGCAATAAATTGTATTACATTTGGAGCAAAGAACCTTCCGAGTTCTAGTTTTCTCACACACACCAAGGTCGTGAAAATATGGGAATGTATTTAGGCTATTAATGCATCTCTGACATCATAGGTTACAGAGGAAGTTGGATTGTTGACCCAAGTAGTTTTCAACAAGATTGATATCAGTACAAAGTGGGTTAGGATGCGATGGGCATGATTTGACATTGATTATGCTAATGAAAACATACTCTCAAGGTGATGTTGAACTTTGAAGTTGTTACCCATATGAACTCATCTCTTCTATGTTCCTTTATAGGAAGTTTTGTCTCAGTCTAAAACATGACAGGAGGATGATAGGGAGGGAAAGGATGTGAATGGCAAAACTCTAATCGGAGTGAATGGTAAAGTAAGGATAAAAAAGAGTGTTGAGGATGTGGTCCAATAGTTAAGTGGGGTGATTTGGTCCTCAGATCTTGTGGTCCAATCTCGGGCAAGGCTATGTATGCCTGAGAGCTGCTCCAAAAGTAAGGATGAAAAAAAGAACTAGGCGATACATCTCTAACCAAGGGCAAAGCCATTGCCAAGGAAGAGAGATCTTGTGGTCCAATCTCGGGCAAGGCTATGTATGCCTGAGAGCTGCTCCAAAAGTAAGGATGAAAAAAAGAACTAGGCGATACATCTCTAACCAAGGGCAAAGCCATTGCCAAGGAAGAGCAAGGTGGATGGCTGAGAGGACTAGCGCCAATGCTGCAGAGGTAATACGTGTAAACCGCAACATGGAGGAGAGTGGTGGTGAGGATGCCCTGCAACGATTGAGAGGACTGTAGCTAGGCAAAGGACACCCACACATGAGCACGATATGGTGGAATACATGGAGGAATGTTAAGAGCTTCTTTTGGA
This sequence comes from Pinus tabuliformis, assembly GCA_031772625.1. NCBI lineage: Eukaryota > Viridiplantae > Streptophyta > Pinopsida > Pinales > Pinaceae > Pinus > Pinus tabuliformis. The sequence continues at coordinate 429,560,810 of CM062814.1, read as the reverse complement.
GAATCCATATGATCGTGTCTAAGAGTTGTTGGTACTTTGTGAGGTAGAAAATGTATGACCAAAAGAAGACTCTGCCGGAGGAATTCATACCCATGGGGAGCACATCACCCATGCTGCTGTATTTTGAAACTGCCTCCTCAAAATCCATATCTTGTCTCTAATCTCCACTATCGTGTGTTGGTTTTAGAGCTTTATCATTCAATCAAGAAATAAATGAAATTAGGAAACTGAATCAAACACACAAGGTAACACAAAGAATTTTATGTGGTAAAACCTTGACAGTGTGTCAAGGAAACCTCCACGGGGCAAGGGATTGGAAATCTTATTAATCAAAGATGATTCTCCTTGGTTACAAGCCTCTCAGGAAATCCCAATTAATATGGACTACTTCTTTACATAACTTCTTCTCATTATAAAATTGACTGAATGGTAAAACACTAAATTTACCCACAATTACATTATTTACATAATTGTTGTCATTAGTTCAACAATCTCCACCTTGACAACAATTTTCCTAATCCCTTGCCCATGCCCATTCATCATCTCTTCTGCAAGCCAAGAGAAGCCAAACACCATCGCAACTTCTCTATTGAAACTGGCTTCGTGAATATGTGTGCATGCTTCTCCTATGTATGGACCTTCTTGAGAGCTACTTTTCCGCCATTGATCAGATGTCTCACAAAATGGTACCTAACATCAATGTGAATAGCACTCTTACTGTCTCAAAATACATTCACTTTCTCTTGCGTCCTTCCAATCTCATCAAGTAGACCTTTCAACCAAATTGCTTCTTTACTGGCATCTAAAGCAGCGATATACTCTGCTTCGATAGTGGACAAAGCAATAGTTTCTTGAAGTTTTGACATCCAACTAATTGTTCCACCTACAAGAGTAAAGAGATATCCTGTAGTAGATCTCCTCTTGTCCAAATCACTTGCATAATCAGCATCCACATATCCACAAACTAAACCTTCACTACCATTAAAGATGATAAAATAGTCACTTGTGCCTCTCAAATACCGAAGCACCCATTTCACTGCTCGCTAATGTTCTTCTCCTAAATTTGCCATGAACCTTCTGACAACTCCAACTGCATGTGAAATGCCAAGTCTTGTAGATACCATTGCATACATTAAGTTGCCCACCGCATTTGCATATAGTACACGAGACATATACTTATTTTCTTCATCGGTTCTAAGACTCAAAACTGAAGAAAGCTTAAAATGGGAAGCTAATGGAACATTAACAGGTTTCACATTGTTCATACCAAACTTTTCAAGTACTCTTTCCACATACTTCTGTTGTGATAACCAAAGCTTTCCATTTTTCCTGTCTTTGTGTATCTCCATGCCCAAGATATATTTTGCCGCTCTAAGATCCTTCATATCAAACATCCTAGAGAGTTGAGCCTTTAACCTATTGATCTCTTCCATGCTTTTGCTTGCAATAAGCATATCGTCAACATACAAGACCAAGATAATGAATATGCCATTGAAACTTTTAAAGTACACACAATGATCATACTCACTTCTACTAAAGTTTTGGCTCACCATGAAGGAGCCAAACTTCTTGTATCACTGCCTGGGAGACTGCCTCAGGCCATAAAATGATTTCCTAAAGTTTTGGCTCACCATGAAGGAGTCAAACTTCTTGTACGACTGCCTGGGAGACTACCTCAGGCCATACAATGATTTCCTGAGCTTGCAAACTAATCTTATGCTGCGACCTTGTACAAAACCTTTTGGTTGTTCCATATAAATCTCTTCATCCAAATCACAATGTAGAAAAGTTGTTTTAACATCTAACTGTTATAACTCAAGGTCCAATAATGTAGTTAGTGCCAACACAGTATGAATAGAAACAAGTTTTACGACTAGTGAAAAAATCTCATGAAAATCAATCCCTTCAACCTGAGAATACCCTTTTGCAACTAGCCTCGCCTTATACCTTTCGATACGTCCATCAACATTTCGCCTCAATTTGAAGACCCGTTTGCATCCGACAACACTTCTCACTTCAGGAAGTTCTACAAGATCACCGGTTTTGTTGTTGGCTAAGGAATCCATTTCTTCGTCCATGGCCCTTTTCCACTTTTCGCTATCTGCATCGTCCACTGCTTCCTGATAACAAGAAGGTATCCCATCTTCAGTAATCAATGCAATAGATGAAGCAGAATCTTCATACCTTTTGGGTGTTTTTCTTTCCCTTGTAGACCTTCTCAGAGTAACTGGTTGTTGAACTGGTTCAAGAACTTCAACAGTTTCCTTTGCTTCTTCTTATTATTATTGGCCAAAAATGCAAACTGATGTTAAGAGATTTGTTGAGAAGTGTAGGATATGTCAGCATGCTAAAGGGAGAAGCCAGAATACAAGATTGTACCAGGCTACCAGCCATTGCCAATACCAGACCTGCAGTGGGATGCAGTTAGCATGGATTTTGTTTCGGGATGACCTAAAACTCAAAGAGGGAATGATTCCATTTATGTTGTGGTAGATAGATTTTCCAAGATGGCACATTTCGTTGCTTGTAAGAAGACTAGTGATGCAACACATATAGCTAATCTATTTTTTTTCAGAAATTGTAAGATTACATGGATTGCCTATAAGTATTGTGTCTGATAGAGATACAAAGTTTGTAGGACATTTCTGGAGAACTCTTTGGAAGAAACTAGGAACTAACCTCAGTTTCAGTTCAGCGTACCACCCTCAAATAGATGGACAGACCGAAGTAATAAATAGGAGTTTGGGAAACATATTGAGAAGTTTAGTGTATCAAAATCCTAAGCAGTGGGATTTAGCACTAGCTCAGGCTGAATTTGCTTATAATGACACTCCAAACCGAAGTACTTGAATTAGTCCATTTCATATTGTTTTTGGAATGAATCCAAGAGGTGTGTATGAGCTCAGAAATTTGGGTAAACAGGAGACAAGAAGTGCAAAAGCTGAAGAGTTTGCAGAATAGATGCAAAGACTTCAAGAAGATGTCAAAGGCAGATTGCAGGAAAGCAGTGGTAAATACAAACAAAGAGTGGATATGAAAAGAAGAGAGAAAGAATTCCAAGTGGGAGATTTAGTGATGGTATATTTGAGAAAAGAAATACTTCCTGCTAAGACTTACAATAAAATAAAGATGAAAAAGATAGGACCATGTAGAATTGTTAGAAAGTTTTCAGCTAATGCATATGAAATTGATTTGCCAGGAGGGATTGGAATATCACCTGTTTTCAATATTGCAGATTTGTATCTATACAAAGAGATAGAGACAGAACTACAGGAGGAAACTACAGAAGATGAAGTTCAAACTTTGAACTGGGAAGAACAAATGCCAAAGACAGTTAAGAAAGAAGTGGAAGTTGTTTTGGAGAAAAGAGTATCCAAAAGAACCAGAGGACAGATTTATTTTCAATATCTAGTCAAATGGAAAGGACAACTAGTGGAGGATGCTAGCTGGTTGACTACAACAGAGTTGCAGAAGTATGGAGTAAGCCCTGAAAGTCTGAAGGATGATTCTTTTCTTCCCCGGGAGTCTGATGCAGGAGCATTTGGACTTAGCCAACAATGTGAAAGTCTATTCACATGTTGTGGCTAAACAAGTTGAATTTCACTGACCTGAGGGGTCAAAAGTCAGTTTTTACTGAGAGGGTTGAGTCTCTTAATAAATGAGTTGTATTTCATTATTGTAATAAGTAGAAATTGTCTTATTTTAGATCCAAAGATAAGTTGTTAGCATAGGTGTGTGATAGCGCTGGAAAAAATAGAGATTTGATTGTTAGATTGTTAAAATAGAAGATTGAGTTGTTAAGCACAGTTAGAGTGGGATTCGATTGATAAAAAGGAGAAAAATGTAATGTAGAAGGATTGGCAAAGAGGAAGAAGGATTGAGGAAGCGAGAGTCGGGTGACAGAGCGAGGACTTCCATATTGAACAGAGGTCTTTTAAATCGTTGTAATCTAGCCGAAGGGCGAGACTCTGTAACCATTTTTATAATAAATAATTGATGTCGTGTGTATGTTTATATATCGATTCTGTGTGAAATTTCATTTTGGCCTTTGTTTAATTGTATTCGGGACGGAATAAAATATTTCTCTGTTTTATGCTTTGTGTTATAAAACTTAGTGTTCAAAGGTTAATCAGGATCCTTAGTGTTAATAACAGTGGCGGAAGCTCACATTAAATCCCAACCGTTGATCTAAAGTCCAAACAACGGTGCGATATCATGCCGACCGTTGGATTATCCCGCATCGCAACATTCCATCGACAGTTGAATAGATCTCATGCCTTAAGACCATGCGACGTGCGATCGCCGATCCATCGAATCGCAGATATTTCATGGTATGTGAACGGGCCTTGAACATTAGGGAAGTGCAATATGTGATGGCGTGATGCGATCGCTGATTAAATCGCATCGCAACGATTCAAAGGTGGAAGTACTGTAAGGGCTATAATTAACTAAACCGCTATTTTCCCCTGAACAGATTATGAAATCTACTAAATGTAAAGTCTATAAATGATTAATCAGCTATTTACCCTGGACAAATTATGATGTAAGGATTATACAGAATTTAACATCCATTGTAAAGACAGTAAAGGATTTCTTAAAAACATCATGAACTTGTGATAAAATTACATAAAATTTTACAAACCTAATTGACAGAATTGATGAGAGTACCTACCTGTTTTCCTGCGTTCCTACGGGTGAAGAGACTTCAGAATTTCTCAGCTCGCTCCTGTTACCAAAAGACCATAACCTCCTAGCCAAACCAAGTACAACCTGGGTACTCAGTCCAGATTGCTTTCCAATTTCTGCAATCTATTCTCCCGTGCCCAAAAACTTCAGAGCAAGCAAGGCTCCTTCCCACTGTCCTCAGATTCTTCGTTCTTCCTCCTTCCCCCCCCCTCCCCCTTTTGGTTTTTGCCGGTTCAGATCCCCTAAAAACTCTTTCTACCTTTATATGTAACCTTCCTTAGCGGTGACCACTTTGTCCACTAGCGATCCCATCGCTTCCAATCGTAGTGACACCTTTTCCCTCTATGTACGTGAGTCATATTCCTTTAAAGGTGTATTTATCTTATATTTAGGATTTTTTGTTTGTTTAATTTAAATGCCTTAGGTTCATATTAAATACTTTATTTTGATTTAATTTATCGTTTTAATAATTTATTAATATTCTAGGATATAAAATTATATAACCATATGTAAAAATTAACTTAATTTTTACATCTATTTCTTTATAACCCTTTTAACTTTATACTTTTTTTTAAATTTACATCATTGGTATTTGCTTATTAATTATGATGCATTAAGCAATATGCGTGTTTATGGGTGAAGGTAACTTCTATTTGAAAGTGTGTCATGATATTCAACATTTATAGTTAATTTTAGAATATAAATACTAGTGCAGTGCATGCGATACATGCATATGTAGCTATCATATGCATGAATCGTATGCATGCTAATATTCTTGCGCTCTCTATATTAAAGATGGGTCACTACAAGTACCAAGTCCTAAGCCCTTGCTATTTGCGATTGCGACATCAATTGTGGACAATCGAATAAAAGGTGTGTGATCTACAATACAGTACCTTCAAGCGACTCTATTGATCGGTGAATATTGGTTGTCGGGCTTATATAAAGGAAATCAAAGCAGTGAAGCGAAAGGCCTGAATATAAAGGGGAAAGGAACTTGGGGCCGATTGTTGATATTTATCAAAACAATTGATTCCTGCGTCATTTGTGGTATCAGAGCATAGAGAGATTAAGGTTGATTACAGTAAACATGCCACCAAGGAGAGGAGCTGGCATTGGTCGAGGAAGATCGGAAGAAAATGCAGTTCTGCTGGAGGAGATCCAAAGTCTGCATACGAGGATGGAAACAATTGAGACTGCTCAGAGAAGAACACCTGATGAAGGGGATGACAGTGCTAAAGAAGAATCTTCTGAGGAAGAAGAAGAGGAGGAAAATGAAACTACCAAAGTTATTAAGATGCTGGCGAAAGTAGGAGGAAAACAGAAGGTGCAAATCCCTGTGTATGAAGGGAGTCTCAATGCAGAAGAGCTAATGGATTGGATCAGGTCATTAGACAAATATTTTGACTATGAAGAGGAAGTTGACGACAAGAAGAAGGTGAAATTTGCAGTTACCAGATTGAAGGGTCATGCAGCTATTTGGTGGGATGAGCTACAAACATCCAGAACAAGGAAAGGAAAGTCCAAGATCAAGCAATGGGACAAAATGGTGAGTAAGATGAAAGCCAAATTTATGCCTAAAGATTATTAGTTAAATCTTTTTAAACAGTTGCAGAATTTAAGGCAAAAAGGAATGTCTGTTAAAGAATACACATAAGAGTTTTATAGATTGAGTATTAGAGCAGGACATGCAGAGGATGACATGGAGAAGGTAGCCAGATATATCAATGGCTTAAGATATGACATACAAGATGAGATTAGCTTGTTAAGTCTGAAGACTATTGAGGATGCCTATCAAGCAAGTTTGAAGGCAGAGGAGAAGATGTTGAGAAAACAGAATCAGAGGAATAGAGGAAGGAGCTCAGTGAGAGGTAGAGGAACTAGTAGACCAAGTGGACACCAATATCAGCATGAAGCAGGCAGCTCAAGTAGCAGACCACCATAGAGAGGGGATTTTAATAGAGAAAGATTTGCGCCTAGAGGAAGGGGTCGAGGAAGAGATATTTGGTGTTACACTTGTGGAGAATGGGGACATGTGTCGTGGGACTGCCCTCATAATAAACCAGCAAGTCAGAGGAGTACGAATGTGGCTGAAGCAAAGCCAGAAACACATTGACTAATGGAAAAGGAAGAACCCCCTGAAGTAGGGAATCCTTGTTGTTGAGAAGGACATTGCTTAAGACAAAGAAAGGGATTGAAGAACCAGCGCAGAGGAAGAATTTATTCAGAACTACCTGTAAATCAAAAGGTAAGTGTTGTAAAGTAATAATTGACAGTGGAAGCACTGATAACCTTATTTCTACAGAGATGGTGGACAAGCTTGGATTAGCAAAGACAATGCACCCTACTCCTTACATAGTGTCATGGTTGCAGAAGGGACATCAGATTATTGTGATAGAACAATGCAAGGTTGAAATACAGATTGGTACACATATTCCAGAGCCATAAACAAGATCACAATCAGGTATAGATTTCCTTTGCCACTCATGGACGATTTAATGGATTGTTTGAGTGGATCAAAGTATTTTACTAAAATAGATCTGAAGAGTGGATATCATCAAATAAGAATTCGAGAAGGAGATGAGTGGAAGACTGCATTTAAAACAAACAGTGGATTGTATGAGTGGTTAGTGATGCCTTTTGGACTCACTAATGCACCTAACACGTCAATGAGATTGATGAACGAAGTCTTGAAGGAATATGCAGGCAAGTTTGTGATTGTTTATCTTGATGATATTCTAGTTTTTAGTAAAAGTAAGGAAGAACATCTAGAGCATCTTAAATTGGTTTTAAGAACTCTACAGAAAGAGAAACCACTGATAAATTTGAAAAAATGTAGTTTCATGAAGGAAGAATTAATTTACTTGGGATTTGTAGTCTCTAAAGAGGGATTGAAAATGGATCCAAAGAAAGTCCAAACAATTTGGAACTGGCCTATTCCTAGAAATATATTTGAGGTAAGAAGCATCCATGGTCTTGCAAGTTTTTACAGAAAGTTTATCAGAGGTTTTAGTCAGATTTGTGCACCAATTCTTGAAACAATGAAGGAGACTAATCAGCTGTTCAAGTGGACAGAAGCGGCAGACAGGAATTTTAAATTGCTAAAGAGGAAAATCACAGAGGAATCGATTTTGGATTTGCCTGATTTTGAAAAAGTATTTCAAGTTGAAATAGATGCTAGTGGAGTTGCCATGGGTGAAGTTTTGAGTCAGGAAAAAAGACCGATAGCGTACTTAGTGAGAAATTGAATGAAGAAAAGAAGAAGTATTGGTCTTACGATAAAGAGTTTTACGCTATTGTACAAGCCTTGAAAAAATGGAGACATTATTTGCTGCCAAAGGAATTCATATTGTATTCGGACAATCATGCATTACAGTTCATCAATAACCAGCCGAAATTGAACCAGAAGCATGCCAAGTGGGTAGAATTTTTGCAGAGCTTTACTTTTGTGATAAAGCACACAAGTGGTAAGTTGAATAAAGTCATTGATGCGTTGTGCAGGGTAAGTTTTATTGTGCAAGAATTCAAAGTTGGTGTTGTAGGTTTTGAAGAAATGATTGAAATGTACAAAGATGACGCAGATTTCAAAGATATCTATACAGTAGTTCAAAATCCAATAGTTCATAACAAAAGTCAGTGGTTAGATTATCTCATCCAAGGAGGCTTATTGTTTAAAGGCAACAAGTTTTGTATTCCCAAATGTTCTATGAGGGAAAACATGATAAAGGAGAAACATAGTAGAGGATTATCTGGTCACTTTGGACAAGATAAAACCTTTGCTCAGGTGAATGCTTATTATTATTGGCCAAAAATGCAAACTGATGTTAAGAGATTTGTTGAGAAGTGCAGGATATGTCAGCATGCTAAAGGGGAAAGCCAGAATACAGGATTGTACCAGCCATTGCCAATACAAGACCGACCGTGGAATGCAGTTAGCATGGATTTTCTTTTGGGATTACCTAAAACTCAAAGAGGGAATGATTCCATTTATGTTGTGGTAGATAGATTTTCCAAGGTGGCACATTTCATTGCTTGTAAAAAGACTAGTGATGCAAAACATATAGCTAATCTATTTTTTTTTTCAGAAATTGTAAGATTACATGGATTGCCTATAAGTATTGTCTGATAGAGATACAAAGTTTGTAGGACATTTCTGGAGAACTCTTTGGAAGAAACTAGGAGCTAATCTCAGTTTCAGATCAGCATACCACCCTCAAACAGATGGACAAACTGAAGTAGTAAATAGGAGTTTGGGAAACTTATTGAGAAGTTTAGTGTATCAAAATCCTAAGCAGTTGGATTTAGCACTAGCTCAGGCTAAATTTGCTTATAATGACACTCCAAACCGAAGTACTGGAATGAGTCCATTTCAGATTGTTTTTGGAATGAATCTAAGAGGTGTGTATGAGCTCAAAAATTTGGGTAAACATAAAACAAGAAGTGCAAAAGCTGAAGAGTTTGCAGAACAGATGCAAAGACTTCAAGAAGATGTCAAAGGCAGATTGTAGGAAAGCAGTGGTAAATACAAACAGAGAGTGGATATAAAAATAAGAGAGAAAGAATTCCAATTGGGAGATTTAGTGATGGTATATATGAGAAAAGAAAGATTTCCTGCCAAGACTTACAATAAACTAAAGATGAAAAAGATAGGACCATATAGAATTGTAAGAAAGTTTTCAGCTAATGCATATGAAATTGAATTGCCAGAAGGGATTGGAATATCACTTTTTTTCAATATTGCAGATTTGTATCCATACAAAGAGACAGAGACAGAGCTATAGGAGGAAACTAGAGAAGATGAAGTTCAAACTTTGAACTGGGAAGAACAAATGCCAAAGACAGTTAAGAAAGAAGTGGACGCTGTTTTGGAGAAAAGAGTATCCAAAAAACAAGAGGACAAATTTATTTTCAATATCTAGTCAAATGGAAAGGACAGCCAATAGAGGATGCTAGCTGGATGACTACAACAGAGTTGCAGAAGTATGGAGTAAGCCCTGAAAGTCTGAAGGATGATTCTTTTCTTCCCCGTGAGTCTGATGCAAGGGCATATGGACTTAGCCATCAATGTGAAAGTCTATTCACATGTTGTGGCTAAACAAGTTGAATTTCATTGACCTGAGGGGTCAAAAGTCAATTTTTATCAAGAGGGTTGAGTCTTTCAAGAAATGAGTTGTATTTCATTATTGTAATAAGTAGAAATTCTCTTATTTTAGATCCAAAGATAAGTTGTTAGCATAGGTATGTGATTGTTAGATTGTTAAAATAGAGATTTGATTGTTAGATTGTTAAAATAAAAGATTGAGTTGTTAAGCATAGTTAGAGTGGGATTCGATTGATAAAAAGCGGAAAAATGTAATGTAGAAGGATTGGCAAAGAGGAAGAAGAATTGAGGAAGCGAGAGTCGGGTGACAGATCGAGGACTTCCATGTTGAACAGAGGTCTTTTAAATCATTGTAATCGAGCCAAAGGGTGAGACTCTGTAACCATTTTTATAATAAATAATTGATGTCGTGTGTATGTTTATATATTGATTCTGTGTGAAATTTCATTTCGGCCTTTGTTTAATTGTGTTCGGCACAGAATCAAATATTTCTCTGTTTTATGCTTTATTTTATAAAACTCAGTGTTCAAAGGTTAATTGGGATCCTTAGTGTTAATAACAGTGGCGGAAGCCCGCATTAAATCCCAACCATTGATCTAAAGTCCAAACAACGGTGCGATATCATGCCGACCGTTGGATTATCCCGCATCGCATCACATCGCAACATTCCATCGGCAGTTGAATAGACCTCAGGCCTTAAGACCATGCGACGTGTGATCGTCGATCCATCGCATCGCAAATATTTCATGGTATGTGAACGGGCCTTGAGCATTAGGGAAGTGCGATATGCGATGGCGCGATGCGATCGTTGATTAAATCGCATCGCAACGATTCAAAGGTGGAAGTACCAAGTCCTAAGCCCTTGCGATTTGAGAATTCGACATTAGCTGTGGATAGTCGAATCAAAGGTGTGTGATCTACGGTACAGTACCTTCAAGCGGCTCTATAGATCGGTGAATATCAGTTGTCGGGCTTATATAAAGGAAATCTGAGCAGTGAAGCAAAAGGCCTGAATATAAAGGGGAAAGGAACATGGGGCTGATTGTTGAAATTTATTAAAACAACTGATTCCTGCGTCATTTGTGGTATTAGAGCACAGAGAGATTAAGGTTTATTACAGTAAACATGCTACCAAGGAGAGGAGCTGGCATTGGTCGAGGAAGATTGGAAGCAAATGCAGTTCTATTGGAGGAGATCCAAGGTCAGCGTACAATGATGGAAACAGTTGAGACCACTCAGAGAAGAACACCTGATGAAGGGGATGACAGTGCTAAAGAAGAATCTTCTGAGGAAGAAGAAGAGGAGGAAAATGAAACTACTAGAGTTATTAAGATGTTGGCGAAAGTAGGAGTAAAACCGAAGGTGGAAATTCCTACGTATGAAGGGAGTCTCAGTGCAGAAGAGCTAATCGATTGGACCAGGTGATTAGACAACTATTTTGACTATGAAAAGGAAGCTGACGACAAGAAGAAGATGAAATTTGCAGTTACCAGATTGAAGGGTCATGCAGCGATTTGGTGGGATGAGCTACAGACATTCAGAACAAAGAAAGGAAAATCCAAAATCAAGCAATGGGACAAAATGTTGAGTAAGATGAAAGCCAAATTTATGCCTAAAGATTATCAGTTAAATCTTTTTAAACAGTTGCAGAATTTAAGGCAGAAAGGAATGTATGTTAAAGAATACACAAAAGAGTTTTATAGATTGAGTATTAAAGCAAGACATGCAGAGGATGACATGGAGAAGGTAGCCAGATATATCAATGGCTTAAGATATGACATACAAGACGAGATTAGCTTGTTAAGTCTGAAGACTATTGAGGATGCCTATCAGGCAAGTTTGAAGGCAGAGGAGAAGATGTTGAGAAAACAAAATCAGAGGAATAGAGGAAGGAGCTCAGTAAGAGGTAGAGGAACTACCAGACTAGGGGGACAGCAACATCAGCATGAAGCAGGCAGCTCAAGTAGCAGACCACCACAGAGAGGGGATTTTAATAGAGGAAGATTTGCGCCCAAAGGAAGGGGCCGAGGAAGAGATATTCGATGTTACACTTGTGGAGAATGGGGACATGTGTCGTGGGACTGTCCTCATAATAAACCAGCAAGTCAAAGGAGTGTGAATGTGGCTGAAGCAAAGCCAGAAACACCTCGACTTATGGAAAAGGAAGAACCCCCTGAAGTAGGAAAATCCCTGTTGTTGAGAAGGACATTGCTTAAGACAGAGAAAGAGATTGAAGAACTAGCGCAGAGGAAGAATTTATTCAAAACTACCTGTAAATCAAAAGGTAAGTGTTGTAAAGTAATAATTGACAGTGGAAGCACTGATAACCTTGTTTCTACAGAGATGGTGGACAAGCTTGGATTAGCAAAGACAGTGCACCCTACTCCTTACAAAGTGTCGTGGTTGCAGAAGGGACATCAGATTATTATGACATAACAATTCAAGGTTGAAATACAGATTGGTACTTATAAGGATGTAATATTATGCGATGTAATGCCAATGGATGTATGCCATGTATTACTGGGGAGACCGTGGCAGTTTGATCGTAAAGCTATTCATGATGGGAGAAAAAACACTTATACTCTGGAGAAGGATGGAAATAAACATACATCGCTGCCATTGAATGATGACGTTGACAAAGAAGCACCTGGAAATAGTGTTATGCTGATGAGCAGAAAGGAGTTGTTGCAAGAGATTGGAAAAGGTGAAAAAATGCATTTCGCTGTCAGAGGGAGACCAAAGGTAATTTTAACTTCCACAAACTTAGATGATTTACCTGAAGAAATCAAAACTCTGTTAAATGATTTCGCTGATATTATTGTGGATGAGTTGCCAAATGCATTGCCACCGATCAGGAGTATTAGTCATCATATTGATCTAATACTGGGAGCGACTTTGCCAAATAAAGCAGCGTACAGATTAACTCCTCAAGAGAATGCAGAAGTTGGAAGACAAGTGCAAGAACTGATGGATAAAGGACTAATCAAAGAGTCTTAGTCCATGTGCTGTATCAACAGTACTCAGTCCAAAGAAAGGAGGTGAATGGCGTATGTGCATAGATTCCATAGCCATAAACATGATCACAATCAGGTATAGATTTCCTTTGCCACGCATGGATGATTTAATGGATTGTTTGAGTGGATCAAAGTATTTTACTAAAATAGATCTGAAGAGTAGATATCATCAAATAAGAATTTGAGAAGGAGATGAGTGGAAGAATGCATTTAAAACAAACAGTGGGTTGTATGAGTGGTTAGTGATGTCTTCTGGACTCACAATGCACCTAGCATGTCAATGAGATTGATGAACGAAGTCTTGAAGGAATATGCAGGCAAGTTTGTGATTGTAAAAGTAAGGAAGAACAACTAGAGCATCTTAAATTGGTTTTAAGAACTCTTCAGATAGAGAAAACATTGATAAATATTAAAAAATATAGTTTCATGAAGGAAGAATTAGTTTACTTGGGATTTGTAGTTTCTAAAGAGGGATTGAAAATGGATCCAGAGAAAGTCCAAGCAATTTGGAACTGGCTTATTCCCAGAAATATATTTGAGGTAAGAAGGATCCATGGTCTTGCAAGTTTTTACAGAAAGTTTATTAGAGGCTTTAGTCAGATTTGTGCACCAATTCTTGAAACAATTAAGGAGACTAATCAGTGATTCAAGTGGACAGAGGCGGCAGACAGGAATTTTAAATTGCTAAAGAGGAAAATCACAGAGGAATCGATTTTAGCTTTTTCTGATTTTGAAAAAGTATTTTAAGTTGAAATAGATGCTAGCGGAGTTGCCATTGGCATAGTTCTAAGTCAGGAAAAAAGACCGATAACGTACTTCAGTGAGAAATTGAATGAAGCAAAGAAGAAGTATTTGTCTTATGATAAAGAGTTTTACGCTATTGTATAAGGCTTGAAAAAATGGAGACCATTATTTGCTGCCAAAGAATTCATATTGTATTCAGACAATCATTCATTACAGTTCATAAATAACCAGCCGAAATTGATCCAAAAGCATGCCAAGTGGGTAGAATTTTTTCAGAGCTTTACTTTTGTGATAAAGCACAGAAGTGGTAAGTTGAATAAAGTCGCTGATGCGTTGAGTAGGGTAAGTTTTATTGTGCAAGAATTGAAAGTTGGTGTTGTAGGCTTTGAAGAAATGATTGAAATGTACAAAGATGATGCAGATTTCAAAGATATCTATATAGCAGTTCAAAATCCAATAGTTCATAACAGAAGTCAGTGGTTAGATTATCTCATCCAAGGAGGCTTATTGTTTAAAGGCAACAAGTTGTGTATTCCCAAATTTTCTATGAGAGAAAACATAATAAAGGAGAAACATAGTGGAGGATTATCTGGTCACTTTGGACAAGATAAAACCTTTGCTCAGGTGAATGCTTTTTATTATTGGCCAAAAATGCAAACTGATGTTAAGAGATTTGTTGAGAAGTGTAGGATATGTTAGCATGCTAAAGGGAGAAGCCAGAATACAGGATTGTATCAACCATTGCCAATACCAGACCGACCGTGGGATGTAGTTAGCATGGATTTTGTTTTGGGATTACCTAAAACTCAAAGAGGGAATGATTCCATTTATGTTGTGGTAGATAGATTTTCCAAGATGGCACATTTCATTGCTTGTAAGAAGATTAGTGATGCAAAACATATAGCTAATCTATTTTTTCAGAAATTGTAAGATTACATGGATTGCGTATAAGTATTGTGTCTAATAGAGATACAAAGTTTGTAGGACATTTCTGGAGAACTCTTTGGAAGAAACTAGAAGCTAACCTCAGTTTCAGTTCAGCATACCACCCTCAAATAGATGGACAAACTGAAGTAGTAAATAGGAGTTTGGGAAACATATTGAGAAGTTTAGTGTATCAAAATCTTAAGCAGTGGGATTTAGGACTAGCTCAGGCTAAATTTGCTTATAATGACACTCCAAACCGAAGTACTTGAATGAGTCCATTTCAGATTGTTTTCGGAATGAATTCAAGAGGTGTGTATGAGCTCAGAAATTTGGGTAAACATGAGACAGGAAGTGCAAAAGCTAAAGAGTTTGCAGAACAGATGCAAAGACTTTAAGAAGATGTCAAAGGCAGATTGTAGGAAAGCAGTGGTAAATACAAACAGAGAGTGGATATGAAAGAAGAGAAAGAATTCCAAGTGGGAGATTTAGTGATGGTATATTTGAGAAAAGAAAGATTTCCTGCTAAGACTTACAATAAACTAAAGATGAAAAATATAGCACCATGTAGAATTGTAAGAAAGTTTTTAGCTAATGCATATGAAATTGAATTGCCATAAGGGATTGGAATATCACCTGTTTTCAGTATTGCAGATTTGTATTCATACAAAGGGACAGAGACAGAGCTACAGGAGGAAACTACAGAAGATGAAGTTCAAACTTTGCACTGGGAAGAGCAAATGCTAAAGACAATTAAGAAAGAAGTGGAAGATGTTTTGGAGAAAAGAGTATCCAAAAGAACCAGAGACAGATTTATTTTCAATATCTAGTCAAATGGAAAGGACAGCCAGTGGCGGATGCTAATTGGTTGACTACAACAGAGTTTCAGAAGTATGGAGTAATCTCTAAAAGTCTGAAGGATGATTCTTTTCTTCCCCGGGAGTCTGATGCAGGGGCATCTAGACTTAGCCAACAATGTGAAAGTTTGTTCACATGTTGTGGTTAAACAAATTGAATTTCACTGACGAATCCCGAATCGGTCGAATCGGACACGATTCTATGCCGATTCGTGTCAGAATTGCAGGGCACGTCGTGTCCAGTGACGTGCCCGAATTTATGAATCGTGTCTCGATTCCGAATAGCGAGTCTTGGTTTTTTGATTCGTTTTGAGGGTTTGCGATTCGTTTTGACGGGTTCGGAACACCTGCAGGCTGCAACGTTAAAAAGGGGCGTGTGGTTGTAAACCCGTGTGGTTGTAAACCATATTCTGATTGTATGAGCACTGTGGCGTTGCCACTAGCATTGCGTGCTGAGACATGAGGAAAAGTTATGATCGGTCTTTGTTCCAACTGTATGCACCTCCCACATAACTGTTTCGAGATTCCTGTGCTCGGTGGGGGGTGCCTGCTAGGTAATAATAGCACATGTGCAGTCTGGGTAAAAACATAACTGTTAATGCTTGATTGTGGACCGTGGTATACCAAATGGGTATCTGCTTTTCAAGTTGGTTCCGCTGGTCCTTTAAAAGTGGCACTTGTGTAACCTACGCCGCACGCGATTATCGGTGAACTATCACGGGGCTTTTCTTGTATCAAAAACTTCTATAACGGTGCCCACCATGAACAAATTTAAACAGTTTAAATTTCAATACAATAGTGATTCCAAGGTCAAGCCTTGCACAACTGAACATAAGGTCAAGTCATAAGGTGCTGCCGCACTGTTTGAAAAACCATGAACTGAACATATTGAAGTTGTTTACATTAAATGATTAATGGCATCATTGGCATGTCTTACAGCTTCAAAAAATTGTAGGTAGTGATGAGTATTATGTCTGGACTCTGCACATTAGGAAAAGAAGTTAGAACGTATTAGTCCATATATAGATAAGTAAATAACCTGTGGCTGTAGGCTGTCATCAATGAACTAAGCTAAGCATGCCCATAACTCAGTCAAATCCCAGTCCACTCAAATATAACAAGTTATATATATGTATATAAATTTAGGTAAATAGTTTCGTAATACAGCAGTTTGTTCATTTTTACAACAGTTTATCTTACTATCTTGTAGTTGTAAGTTGTCTTTCAGTTATGAATTATGAATCATGATTTAAATTTTTAATAGATTTATCATTTATGTGACCAGTACCGCTGACATTTATTTGAATTTTGTATGTACTATGCATGCTAATAGCTATAGATGAAGATCTATGTTTGAAATCAATAAATTTGTATCATTAATTAAAATTTGTGTAAGAAATATGCTAATTAGTAATAACTAATATTATATATATATATATATATTTTTAATAAAATAATATATAACGTGTCCTAACGTGTCCTGTTCCGGGGGTCAGCGTGTCCTGAATCCGACACCACGAATCCCGAATCCTAAGTGTCCAGAATCCCCGTGTCAGGTGACTTAGAGAAATTGTCTTATTTTAGATCCAAAGATAAGTTGTTAGCATAGGTGTGTGATACAGTTGGAAAATAGAGATTTGATTGTTAGATTGTTAAAACAGAAGATTGAGTTGTTAGTTAGAGTGGGATTCGATTGATAAAAAGGAGAAAAATGTAATGTAGAAGGATTGGCAAAGAGGAAGAAGGATTGAGGAAGTGAGAGTTGGGTGACAGAGCGAGGACTTCCATATTGAACAGAGGTCTTTTAAATCATTGTAATCGAGCCGAAGGGCGAGACTCTGTAACCATTTTTATAATAAATAATTGATGACGTGTGTATGTTTATATATCAATTTTGTGTGAAATTTCATTTTGGCCTTTGTTTAATTGTATTCGGGACGAAATCAAATATTTCTCTGTTTTATGCTTTATGTTATAAAATTCAGCGTTCAAAGGTTAATCAGGATCCTTAGTGTTAATAACAGTGGCGGAAGCCCGCATTAAATCCTAGTCGTTGATCTAAAGTCCAAAAAACGGTGCGATATCACGCCGGCTGTTGGATTATCACGCATCGCATCGCAACATTCTATTATGTTTGAATAGACCTTAGGCCTTAAGGCCATGCGACGTACAATCGTCGATCCATTGCATTGCAAATATTTCATGGTATGTGAACGGGCCTTGAGCATTAGGGAAGTGAAATATGCGATGGCACGATGCGATCGCTGATTAAATCGCATCGCAACAATTCAAAGGTGGAAGTACCAAGTCCTAAGCCCTTGCGATTTGCGATTGCGACATCTGTTGTGGACCGTCGGATCAAAGGTGTGTGATCTACGGTACAGTACCTTCAAGTGGCTCTATTGATCGGTGAATATCAGCTGTCGGGCTTATATAAAGGAAATCAGAGCGGTGAAGCGAAAGGGCTGAATATAAAGGGGAAAGGAACACAGGGCCGATTGTTGATATTTATCAAAACAATTGATTCCTGCGTCAATAGTTCTCTTTGGAATCAATGGACGCAATCCTAATCTGATAGAGCACAAGCACTGAAGCGGTTGGTTGTTGATGATGAATGGTGGGATAGGGTGGAGTACCTCTTGGCATTTGCTAAGCCAACTGTGGATTTGCTCTGTATGTTTGACACAGATATGCCTAATTTTGGAGAGGTGTATGAGAGCATTGATTCCCTGATAGAAAGATAAGGTTGGTTATAAATGCCAAGGAGAATGATTTAGATGAATTCTTTTACAGAGAAGTAAAGAATATGTTGACCAAAAGGTGGAACAAGCTGACCACCCAATTGCACCTTTTGGCCTATGCAGTGAATCCAAAATATTATGTTGCAGAGTTGCTAAGTGATCCAAAAAGGACCGCACCAAACAAAGACCTAGAAATCGCGGAAGGATTTAAAAATGCTTTTAGAAAGCTTTTTGTAGATCCCGAATTGGGCTTCGGATTCGTGCAGAGTTTTCTCATTTTGTGGGATTAGAGGGTTGGGGTTGTGATATTGATTGTATGTAGGACAAGACCAAATTAAGTCCAATTGATTGGTGGAACTTTTATGGTGGGGTACTTCCACATATGCAAAAATTGGCCATCATGATCTTGTCACAGGTTGTTAGTTCCTCTTCAGCAGAAAGACACTGGAGTACATACGATTTCATCCATTCAGTGAAGCGAAACAGATTGGGCTCTAAAAGGTTGAAGAACTAGTGTATGTTCATTCAAACATCCGCCTTCTGTCACACAAGAGAAATGAATACAAATTTGGGGCCACCAAATTATGGGATGTAGAACCAGAGTTGCCTAATTTGGAGATGACAATGAATGCCATGTCTCATATGACTTTGTTTGATGTGGAGTCACCAGTGGGTGGATCTTGAAGTGGACATGGCAGTAATGTTCCCAGTTTTGGAGAGGATGTGGAACTTCTTAGTGACATGAATGAAGACATATTTGATGATATGTAAATGTAATTTATGATGGTGTTTTAACTTTTAAATTTTTGAACAACCATATGAATTATGAATAATGATAGTAGACTGCTAGTCATAGTTCATTTTGTACTTTGTACTATGTAGTATGCATTATTAATTTTGGTAATGATGTTGTAATTTGTCATGTTGATGACTTGATAATTGAAATTTGAAACAAAAACTTGATGATATGTTGAATCATGAATGTTATAATAATCATTAATGATGATGACAATGTTTATGTTGAATTGATGATGATGAATCATGATAGATCATAGATGATAATTGATTATGTATTTTTAGTCTTTAGATCTAATTTAGATTCTAAAATATGAATGGTAATATGAAATTCTTATTATATATATATGTGTGTGTGTGCTGTTTCCTACCATATCCATTTCAAACCCCGTATCCGTATCCATTCCTGTATCCATTTCAGTGCAACTTAGGTTAGAAAGCTCTCAGGAATCCCCATTAATATGTGCTACTTCGTTACCTAACTTTTTCTCGTTATAAAACTGACTGAATGGTAAAAAACTAAATCTACCCACAATTACATTATTTACATAATTGTTGTCATTAGTTCAACATCGTGGATTCACAACAGCGCACGAAGATGACTGCCAAAGCCCATCCATCGCAGCAATGGACCCAAGAGGCAACAGCCTCTTCCTAGGTATGAGAAGAATCTCGAGAAGAAAAATGAGCAATAGATAGGCAGCAATAGTTACGAGGAACCACAAGCATGATGGTCCCATATGAAGTGCGCCACCATGGGCTGTTTTGCTAAGAAGTACATGACGCTACCATTTATATACAAAGTCCATGACAAGGGGCTACTACCCCTCGCAGAGGTATGAAGTGCATGTTTTTATCTCTGTTAAGCTACCACGAAACCAACAATTTTTCTTTATAATGAAAGGTCGGTTGGCTACGGTCGCAGGTATGTCTCACATGGTTTTGCTTGCAGATTTACATATTTTTATCGCTTTGTGCAACTCTTTCATATGCTCCCCGTTTCAATTGTCTTATAATCTTGTACTCCTTGAAGAATCCATTCAGATTGTTGTCCTCCTTTACCTTTATAATAATAAAAGATTCTCCTCCCTGTACTATAAGTTCCTAACCAGGATAGTAGCTCTTATAATTGAAAAGACATGCACTCTCTTGTTTATAAAACTTTTCGTTAGTAAGCCACTGAAAACATACCGTTTGGAATGCCTTGATGTGGTTTAATCATTTCTACTCAGATTTGACATTGCAGGATGGCAGGCACACTAGTTTGTACAGCAGCTGAAGCTTCTGCTTGCATCTTACAGTAATTTTTTCGAACTAAGTTGATCCAAGGCCAGGGTGAGATCTGCCTGCAAGGATTGGGGGAAGCTCGGTCACCCCTTGGGGTAGTTTAATTCCTCCAAAGGTGGTTCCCATCCTCAACCTTGCCCCATGAGGTTTGAACCTGTGATCCGATGGAGACTAAACCCCACACAAATCAATTGATCTACACCTCATGAGTACTTATGCTTACACAAGCTTATGTTCTGCTTGCACGAACTTATGTTGTACTATTTAGGGACCAAGGACAGCAAGGACTGCTTTAATAGCTTATTGCTTCAATAAGAGGGTGACGTTGGTCAATTGTTAGGCAACCTAATCCTCTCCCAGAAAATCTGTAAGAGCAAAGTTGATAATATCAACTATAGTAAAAAGAAACACCATTTAGTACCTTGATATCCACAAAATAGATAAAAGTGTAGTATACAATATATGTACATCTATTGCATGTGTATATTCGCACATGTATTAAAATACGCATATGCACGTATGTCCAAACATATAAAACCGTCTACATGAAAAGGATAGCTGCTTGAATATTGATCCAAATTGCATTGTATTCTGACTCTTGTTGAACATATAACAATCCTAATGGTTTTTCTGAAATGCATTCATAAATGAGAGGATATTGAATTAAGTCTTATATTATGACAAAAAAAAATAATATTTACAATACTACCCAATGATTTTCTAAATTTCATTTTGATTTCAATTTTCATGTTATTAGGAACAAGGAATGAGGTTTTTGCATACCTCCGAACTTCAACTTTCTTGAAATACGCCCGTCAGTTTTCCTGCAACCACATAATTCAAGTTTGGTGTAACTTGTGAATTTATTGCGAGTTTTGTAAAAATAAAACTCGTACGCTTACTTAAACCTGAATCCACCGAAACAGGATGGACGGTAAAGGGAGATGGATAAGCGGGAGTATAAAGAAAAGGTGTGGTTTAAATTTATAGATGAAATAGAGTTTTTTATTTAAATCTGGTAAAATAATTTTAAGAAAGAATGTGATTTTTTATGTTTAAAATGTATTTTTAATGTATAAATGATTTTAACATTTTGAAATTTTAGATAAGGAACTCGAATTTTACAGAATAAACAACTTAAACTCAAATTTAAGTTTATAAAAAACTCTAGTTTGGTTAAAATGAATCAGAAAAATGTCATATAAAACCTTAAAAAAACTCGGTAGTCATTTCAACCATCTATACCTAAAAAACAAAGAAAACTTGCTAGAACTGATAACCAAATTACCACCTAATTTACAACCATCTATACCTAAAAAACAAAGAAAACTTGCTAGAACTGATAACCAAATTACCACTTAATCAACCGCCTAAAAAACAAAGAAAACTTGCTAAAACTGATAACCAAGTTACCACTTAATCAACAGCCACACTGCCATAATATGAAAGATATATGACCTAATTTAAAACTCATAGTATGATATGCTAATTGTGTAATGCTAGACTGGACAATAGGGAAGATATAATACCTAATTTGAAACTACTAAGATATTGTAGAGCAAACATTTAATGGAATTCGAAGAATTATTTTAGCCTAAAAGATCAGTAAATCACGCCAAAATAAATAATTATGGGTTAAAAAAGAATGGTGAATTTGTTTGATAGGTTGAGGATAAATTATGGTTAAAAGGAACGGTGAATTTGTTTGATACGCTGAGAATAAATGGTTATATCAGATTAAAATTTTAAATAACAATAATTTCAAACACCAATTCAAATACTCTTAGTTTCAGATTTTTTGAAAAACGAAAAATATTAACAAATTCCAATGTGAAAATCGTCGTCCCCGGTTTAGACAAGTCCATTCCGTGCAGCAGGACTAATAATAAAAAAACCCGAGAAATCTATATAAGTGAAATTATTTATTTCATTATTCGAATGATTCATTAATTGAAAGAGGCCGATAGATACATGGAATTGGTAATGGTATATGTGTAAGATATGATTAATCAAAAAGATGGTGGGTCAAATTTTATTATTATTTTTATTATTGGTTTGTTTATATTTTTTTTTCCATTGGAAAAATCTTTATCTTTTATTATGTTTGAAAAACTACATGTAGTAGATGCCTTTCAGCATATGCTTTATTGGCCATTTGTCATCTCTGTGAGCCATAGTCAAAAATGGAATTCTGTTTTGTCAAAAATGGTGCAGATTTTTTGCTTCACACCAAGCAAGGTGTTCATTGAAGTCTGATAAATTAAAACCATGTCTGTTATCTACAATATAAACATTCACCACGCAGGGCGATGCCCATTCTGTAAAGGTCTGTTGTAAACAAAAAACTATTGCAAATATATACATATGTATAGTCTGTGCATATTCAAAAAGTTAACACAAAAATTACGGGCTCCCTGCCCTGTGATACGTCTGATCAATATAGGGCCTGTGATAGCATCGGTACTCATTTGTACCCCTTTGTTCCTGTATCATCCACTGACCTCGAGGGAGTTTTGTGGCCTTCTTGGAAAGCCTGTCAGCGCTGTTGTTATGTTCCCTGTAAATGTGTTGACAAGAAATAGAATTAAACTGAGCTTTGAACATGTTCACTTCATCCAAAATATTACTGAGAGTGTGTGCATGGCAAACAGT
The DNA here is from genome assembly GCA_031772625.1 of Pinus tabuliformis. Taxonomy (NCBI): domain Eukaryota; kingdom Viridiplantae; phylum Streptophyta; class Pinopsida; order Pinales; family Pinaceae; genus Pinus; species Pinus tabuliformis. The sequence continues at coordinate 429,538,009 of CM062814.1, read as the reverse complement.
AATATTATTGAACCAATTTACAATGATTTTTGAGTCTCCATATATGTTTAGATCCATGCAATCATGTCCAAGTGAGAAGTGCAGCAAGTGGTGAAGAGTGATAAGTTCAGCATAATTATTTGTCCCATTTCCAAGTCCCATCTTAACCTTAAAGAAGTGTTGTTCAGTAAGGTACAGAATAAAGCCACCTCCATAACCTTGGTTTTGTGCAGCACCATCAAAGAAAGCCCAGGGAGTATTTTTGTCTATGGGGGCAGGGACATGCGATCTCCTAGGCCGAGGTCTGGTGGGCTCAGGTAGTTCATGGAATGTGGATATGATCTAAGCCGAGATATGTAGCCATCTAGCTGCAGTGTCTTCAAAAGTAATCGAGTTCCTAGCTAGCCAGATGTGCCAACATATGAAGAGAGGAAAGCATAACTGCTTTGTTCCATGATGCAAATTACTCCAATTTTCCTAGGCACAGTGGATGTTTTCACCCTCCCATTTCCTAGATAGATGGATCGAGGAGTAGACAATCTGAGAGAGATTGTTTAATATTTCACAGCGAAGAAATAAATGTTCTGTTGATTCAGATGCTTGTTTGCATAAGACACACCAGTGAGGACCTTGGAAGGCTCGATGTGATAGGGATTCCCCTGTGGGGACCTTATTTCTGAGGACACACCAAAAGAAAAGTTTTGTTCTCGTGGGAGAACCCAGCTTCCAGATGCTCTTCCACCATTCCCGAACCTGCTCAGGTTGTCTGTGCGATATGAGATCGAGATAGCTTTGTTTATGTATTAAGGTTGGATAGATAAAATATTGAATATTTTAAATATTAAAATATTAAATTCTATATAAGTTAAATTATTAATTGAAAGAGGTCCATAGATACATGGAATTTGTAATGGTATATTTGTAAGAGTTGACTAATAAAAAAGATGATGATGGGTCAAATTTTATTTATTAAATCTTATTTTTATTTTTATTATTTGTTTGTTTATATATTAAAGTTGGATAAAGAAAATATTGAATATTCACATTGTTCAGATATATTATTATTATTTTTATTATTTGTTTGTTTATATATTAAGGTTTTTTCCCCTGGGAAAAAGTCGTAATTTTCATTAAGGTTAAGAAAATTACATTTTGCAGATGCCGAAGCATATTCAAAAGCAGGCTTGTGCCTGTCGAGTTCATTTTATAGCTGCTATATACAAAAGTCTCCACACAGGGAGCATGTAAATAAGTCTAAGCTATGTTCAAAATATTGTGCTGGCTCTTCGCAGAGAGCAATATATATTGCCGTATTATAACAAAAAATTTGTTGTTCAACTGAATCTACATACTGAAAATAAACAAAAACTCCATATGTATATAGGCTTATAGCCCATCATTCCAATTGTTCATCAAATGGCCGATGATAGTACTGATAAAAGGTGCCATTGTCTTCCTCTTGGATCCACCATTCCTCCCCTATTCTGTGCGTTGCCTCTTTTGAGAGCTGATCTGCAGTGGTGTTCTGTTCCCTGTAGATATGATGACAGACAAAAGATTCAAAGGAAGTAATCAATCTCTTTGCTTCGTCAAGAATATGTCTCAAAGCAAAAGCATGACAATGAGATGCATTATTAGTTTATATATTAAGGTTGGATAGAAAAAATATTGAATATTCACATTGTTCAGATATATTATTATTATTATTATTATTTGTTTGTTTATATATTAAGACTGGGTAGAGAAAATATTGAATATTCACACTGTTTAGATTCCTTATCCCTCACAAAATTTGAACAAGTGCCCTTTTCTCTCCATTTAACTCTTTTGACACATCCGCGAAAATACTAGTATTATTTTGATCACTAACCTTCTTTCCATTTTATTGCATTAAAAAATAATAGAGCTTTTCTAATTTTATTGCAATAAAAAATAATAAAGCTTTTTTTTTAAGATTGACTTTTTTCTAGTAAGATAGATGTGATGGGACTTCATGATTCTATTTGAAATAACTATGTGATGGGACTTCATGATTCCATTTGAAATAACTACCTCTCATCCTTGAAATAGAGATTAACCTTGACTTTAGGATTTTGTTTGAATACCTACCTCTAATCTTTAAAAGTAAAGATTTAACCTTTTAGTAATTCGACTTCGGAAATATTGTGATATGGTAATTACAATGTTATGGCTTATGGATGATGAAACGATGCTTCTCATTTTTCCCAATCCATCCTCAAAATAACGATATAGTGAGTTGTTCCATAATATAACAATGTAGTCCTCTCGCCAATATGTTTTGTATAATTGCAATTTTCAAGTTTTCATTGATGTGGTTTGCAACTCTAGTTACTCATTTTTCTGGGTTTGTTATGATATATGAAGAATGGCTTTCAATGGTGGTAGACACATACACCATGTAAGTTTTCACCTGATTAAAATTTTTTCAACGCATCTGTGATTGTAGGTTGCCACGGATGGTGTCTCTCTACAATGCTCAGTTGCAGTTTCATAATCTTCATAATGTTGAGTTTGTTTCCATTTGTAAATTATGGATGTGGTAAGCTTGGTAGGACTCCTTGTCTGTGCCCTCGAAAATTTGTGAAGCTCTGCAATTGCCAACAACATGGCGATTGTTTTTTATCTTCTCTTAATACTATTCTTTATTAATATTTCCTTTTTGCAACAATAGTGGTTGATCTGGTATTATTTCTGTTGGGAACAATATTTCCTTTTTGCAACAATTGTAGTTGATTCGGTATTATTCTAGTTTATTCTTCACCAATTGAAATTATTCATTTTAATTTAAATGTTTCACAACAAAATGATTCTTCAAGCTTAACAGGTTATTCCTACACCATATGGGCTCTCCCTTGGGTTCACGGGAGAAGCTTTCTTGCCCTTCACAGATGGTATATCGGATTCAATCCATTACGGAATACTCTTCAAAATACTCTAATATGGGTCAAGCTGTCTGCCCTCCCTATAGAACTATAGACTAAGGATTCACTTTCTCTCATTGGAAGCACCATTGGGAAATTTGTGTATGTTGATCTCAAGTGCTTAGGTGCCAAGGACAAGCGGGTGGCTTGGATCCTGATAGAGAAAGAGTACAGAGGCGACTTTCTTGACCACATTGATCTCGTTTGAGGTGAATTATCAACTCGCAAAAGACTTGATTATTGGGATGTCCTTTTCCGGTGTTCCCTATGCAATGTCCCCGTCATCCGTCCGGAAAGATAATTTAAAAGGAATATCAGGTTAAACATCAATCCTGTGCCATGGATAAGGCTTTTTGCAATAGGGATGGGGGAAGAAATTATTTTAAGGGATCATCTTCTAATGCTGATATTCCTTCACCGGTTCTGTCAAATTGTCTGTCTATTTCGTGAGATCCATCATGTGGTGCTTCCCATAGACTCTCCTTTACCCCTAAACATCCGAAGGCTACCCCCATTTCCTTTCTGAGATCTTTATCCATGGATAATTTGGTCCCTGCAGGTGCTCAGGATCTGCTCTCTCATCCTCACCCCCTTGAACCATCTCCAGGGGTGCCCATCATATCTCCTTCGCCTGTTCCTCAACCGATTTCAATCCCCAATCCGACCCCAATCGTTACTCTCATTCCATCCTCTTCTTCATCTCCTGTCCATGTTGGTCCTGTCTCAAGGGATAAATCCCCCTACCCGATTAATCGTTAGGCATCTACTAAAAACACATCTGTCTCAAAAGGCAAAGCTCCTATGATTTCGGTCTCTCCCCTAACTCACCTATTACATCCTCGACAAATTCTATTGGCAGTGATCTTGACATGTTATTAGGAAGAGAATCTCTCTACCTTCATCCTCTGACCATTCATAAGCCTAGAAAGTCTATCTCACATGTCATTAGCCCCTCTTCGGTGAAGAATATCATGGTCAGGGGTAAACAAAATAGGGGTAGTAGGCATTTCAGAAGGAGGAGGGGTATATCCAAAATTGACCTATAGGGATCATCCCTTGTAGACATTCCTATTTCTAATTTGGCAGAATGCGGGCCTCTTAGAGCAAGTATGCCTGGGGAGGGTGCCACATGATGAAAATTCTCTCTATCAACATAAAGGGTCTTGGTGCGGACCTGAATCATTGATTGGCTGCATGGCTCGGCTTCGAAAAAAGGTAAAAGAGTGGCAAGCTCATAAGAAACGGTCTAACAGACTAGAACTACAAGAGATAAATAAGGAACTTGAATGCATTGCCAGAAGTATGTCTGATCGTATTTTCACATGGGATATGCGCTCTCGGATATGGGGTTTGGAAAAAAAGAAACAAAATCTCTTGTCCATTAAAGAGACGACATGGAGACTAAAAAGTCGGGCCATTTGGTTAAAGGAGGGCGACAAGAATACGAAATTCTTCCATCGTTTTGCTAATAAAAGAAGGGAAACAAATTCTATATGGGAAATCAGGAATGAAGAGGGCCGACTATTACACACCCAAGATAAGATCTCTGAAGAAGCTGTAAAATTATTTCAGAATGCATATAGAAGGGATAGGCACATTGACATAATGATATTATGTGGGGTATAGAGCCTTTTCCTAACATGTTCGATAATGAAAAATGACATTTTGGGGATGGTGGAAAATGAGTCCAGAATGGGGGATAACATAAATTATATCATATCATCTACTCACATTGCCTTGATTCCAAAGAAAAAGGATACTCTTACCTTTTCAGACTATAGATCTATTTCCCTATGTAAGACCATATATAAAATCATTTCAAAAATTATGGCAGAAAGGATCTAGGGCATTTTCTCTAAGTATCTTTCCTGAGAGCAGCATGGTTTTTTAAATGGCAGGAATATTTTGGAAGCTGTGGCTATTACACAAGAATGTCTTCATTCTATGCATACAAAAAAAATTGAGGCTGTCATTCTAAACATTGACCTGAAAAAAGCTTACGACTGTCTTGATTGGGGCTTTCTGCGGTGCCATTTCATTAAAATTGGACTCAATGTTCAATGCAATAACTGGATAATGACATGTGTGGAGAATGTCAATTATGCCATTCTCATAAATGGTATTCCTACTCCTTTCTTCTCTGTTGCCAGGGGTCTTTGTCAGGGATGTTCCCTCTCTCCCCTATTGTTTATCCTCGTCATGGACACTCTTAGCCTTCATATAAAAAGGGTTGTAAGTATGGGCAATTGTCGTCCTCTTTCTATAAAGAGGGGTAACAATTTTTCGCATAGTCTTTTTGTAGACGACATATTATTATTTGCTATGCTCTGTAGACAGACTTGGTATTATTTGCATGAGATATTATTTTCCTTTCAAAGGGCAACATGTTTGTGTATAAATGAAGGTAAATCATCTTTTCACCATGCGGATGTCAATATGGAAGAAATGGAATACCTCTCTCATCTATTCAATATTCAAGCTAAATTAATCAAAGAAGGAATGAAATATTTGAGCTATCATTTGAAGCCATCTGGCTATTCTACTACATATTGGTCTTGGATCCTCAATAGATACTACAAAAAAATTGCAGGCTGGGAGTATAAATGTCTCTCTTTGGCTGGTAGGATGATACTCACACAAATTGTTCTTGCCCAACTTATAGTTTATTGGACTCACTTATTTTTCATTCAGGCAAGCATCTTAAAAAAACTAAATAGTTTAACGGCATTCTTAATATGGGGGGCTGTAAGGAAAAAAGAAAATTCCACCTTTCCAAGTCAAATCTTTCCTTCCCAAAAAAGATGGGGGTTTGGGGCATTATGAACGTTCGCAAATTTGGCCTGGCCTTGCTATGTAAATCATTATGGAAAGTTGTACTAGGAGACAGTATATGGAGCAATGCAATCAGAATTAAATACTTAGGGAACAAAGATTTCTCTTTTTGGTTCAGGTACAGATCTTTAGGGCCCGCTCGTGGTTTTGCTATATGGAGAAGTTTTCAAAAGATCCAACATTTCTTTTTCAAAAATATAGTATGGAAATTCAAGTCTGGGAACAACATTCTCATCGGTCTTGATTCTATCACGGGTGAAGAAGAAATTTGCCCTATCCCACAGCAGCTTTTACTTTTTATTCATCGAAAAGGTATATTTTATTGGGTGTAGGTTATACAAGATTGGCAGGGTGTTATTCCAAGATGGAGATATGCATTAGACTTGGGCCTTCATGGTCCATTGGCATCACAATGGAATAAGATTATCTGAAAAATGAAGAACAGTGGTATTTACAGGACCGAGGAAGAGGACAACATTGTCTGGCGGGGTAGGGGTGGCAGGATTGATGTTATTGATAAAGATATATATATCTCCATAATAGAAAAACATTTTGATTATGCTAAGAAAATATTTCCACTTACTTTCTAGAAGTCTGGATGCCCATACAAAATTATATTATTCTCATGGCTAGTGTATCACAACAAAAATCTCACATGGACCAACCTTCAAAAAAGGAATTGGCACGGTCCAGATATATGCTTTATTTGTCTATTTGAAATGGAGGATAATCTGCACATACTTCTAAACTGCATCCACACAGAGGCCCTTTGGAAGAAGTTGGCCTCACATTTTGAGTTCAACTACATTTCTCATTCATCCATTATAGATGCGTTTGAATGGTGGAGTTTTCATAAAGTAATATGGAGGCTTATTCCCCTTATAGTGTTCTGGTTCATTTGGAAATGGCAGAATAGGGTCATTTTTCACGACTGTAAGGAGGACTTCAAGCACATATATGATCAAGTCATCCCCTACATCTCTCTATCCTCCCCTTTATTCCCCAGCAAGTGAAACATAAATCAAATGAATCTTCCCCTTCTCAGCTACTATATCCGAGGGCTCACTTGGATGGTGCAACAAAAGATAGTATGTGTGCGTGCGAAGTATACATCAATATCCTGGAAGATCAGCACTTTTCAATATATTGGAATGGGGGTTTAGAGACAAACAATAAAACTGAAGCCATGACATTATATGGTCTCCTTATATTCTACTCTTTCTTGAATATTGGTCCCCTCTAGATCTATGGCGACTCAAAAATCATTATCGATCATGTTATTGGCAAACACTCCATTAAAAATGCCAATCTTATTGGATGGATGCATAGAATCTCATCTATTTGGAAATCTTCTCACTTCTCCATCGCCCATGTAAAACACTCAGAATATGATTGCGAATGAACTATCTAAGAGGGGCCTATGGTCACAGTGCGGAAGATGGTACTTGAGCATCGCAATGGGGTTTGTCATGCACCAAATTCAACACTTCTCTATGCCGGGTATATAGGAATATCAAAAATGTCCTGGTATGTATCATGAACCTAACTTTTTATCATCGGTAACATGCTCAGGTATCACTGTCTGTTTTATTTTCTCTGTATATGGGTTTATCACTCTATCTGCCAAGTTAAAGTTCTGTCTGTATATGCAGTCATGCTACTAGGTTAACAATTTTTTGTATAGGCAATCATGGTTTCTTTTTGTTATATGGCAGAGAAAATATTGCCAATGTTACCCTTTTCAAATTATATTGTACATGATCTATACATAATATATACAACTTTTTTTCTTACTGAGAAAAAAAAAAAAGAAGAAAAAGAAGAAAAAAAGGAGGTTATTCCTACACAGTGTGAAAAAAGAGATAACAAAGTTGAGGGTGCGATAAAAAAACTCAATAATTGGTAGTTGTGTGGGGCCAAAAAGTTGCAGTAAGTGGCAGTTAAACTCTGATATCAATGCAATGAATCATTTTAGTTTATACGCATCTAAAATAAATAAATAAAAATGAGTGATACAAATGTTACATAAAATAAATTAAATAACAACTATAATATAATGAACTTTACGAATATATATTTATATATATATATTAAATATATATAATAAATATAAATTATATATTTTAAATTATTTAATATTAATTATTATTTTTAAATTTAAATACATCTTTTAATAACTTTAGTATAATGAACTTTACGAAAATATATTAAATATATATGATACATATAAATTATTTAATATTAATTATTATTTTTAAATTCGAGTATATTTTCAATATCATTGTTACTCAATTTTTATGAATATATATTTATATATGTTAAATATATATGATACATATAAATTATATATTTTAAATTATTTAATATTAATTATTATTTTTTAATTTAATTACAATTTTCAATATCATTGTTATTAAACTTTTATATTTTTTATTTGATTTTGTATACTTTGTCACTAAATTTTTACATTTCATTTTTTATTTGTTCGTCTATGTGACACAACTTTGAGTAATTAGGAAGGTTTATTCGAGCTTATGGTGAGATTTTTTTTTTTTTTTTTATACCTTTGCCACTAAATTTTTACAATTTGGTTTCTCACTTCTCTGTCTTTGTATATCATATTGGTGTGGCACAACTTTGTGAAATTAGAGAGGTTTATTCAAGCTTATGGTGAGATGTTTATTTGTTTTCGTACACCTTTGCCACTTAATTTTACCTTTCATTTTTTATTTGTTTGTCTTTGTATATCATATTGGTGTGGCATAATGGTGGGAACTAGGGAGGTTTATTCAAGCTTGTTGTGGTGAAATGGGAATCATATTGGTGTGACACAACTTTGAGAAATTAGAGAGCTTTATTCAAGCTTATGGTGAGATGTTTATTTGTTTTTGTCTACCTTTGCCACTAAATTTTTACATTTGGTTTTTTATTTCCCTTTGTATATCATATTGGTGTGGCACAATGGTGAGAACTAGGAAGGTTTATTCAAGCTTATGGTGAAATGGGAATCGCTCATAGATTCATTAACAATCACTGGTATATTTGAACTAAAAGTTGAGTGGCATAATGTTTTGGATATATGATTATAAATAAATATAAATTGTTTATATTTCATAAACAATATGTTTTGGATATATGATTATAAATAAATATAAATTGTTTATATTTTATAAACAATGATCTTGATTTTTATGGGTTCAATTTGGATTTGAAATTTAACCATAAAATGTTAATCATTAAAATTGTTTATTATTCTTTTGAATTTATTGATTCAATTTGGATTTTGAATTTAACAATAAAATGTTAACTATTAAAATTGTTTAATCATTCTTTTAAATTTAGTAGTGATTATCTATAAATTAAAATATATAAAATAAAAATTGTTTTAATTAAAGTATTGAAATTTTTTTTTAATATATATTTATGGTATACATAAAATAAATTAAATTAAAATTAATTATATATATATATATATATATATATAAAGTAGAAAAAATAACATGTCATATTCATTTTCAAAACATCATGAAAATTAAATGATTTTTTTGTTATTTTATAATAAAAATAATATAATCAAATATATTAATCAATTTTTTTATTTAAAAAATTATTTTAAATTTATAATTTTTTATTCCTATTATTCATATTTTTTATGCGTATATCAAATTTGTTTTTATAATTACTAAATTTAACATTATAATATTAATTAAAAATCATATAAATTTATTTTATTTTATAACGTATGAAGTTAAAAATAAAAATAATGCATAATCCTCATTTAAAAGATGGAATTACAATAAAGTAAATTTACGCATTGATTATATAATATATAAATGCTATTTCACCGTAACCCTTGTAATATGTTATATTATAAAAGTAATTATACATCAAGATAATATGGTGGATTTTTATAACATATTATTAATCATTATATTTTAAAATATAATAAATAAGTTTTAAGAGAATAATAATATGATTAAAAAAATAAAAAATAGAGATATTTAATTTTTATTGAAGCAATTTAAGAATTGAAAAAGGATAATTAATGAATTAACAAAGGATAACATAAAATATGTTAAATTTTTATAAACATTATTAAAAGAGTATATGGTTAAGAAAAATACAAATTAAATTTAAATTTATGTTTTTTTATTTTTTAAAGTGTTATTGAAAATTATTTATTTTGTAATAAAATTAATTAAAAAATATTTGTATTTATAAATTATTAATATATTGAAAAAAAACTATTTTATAAATTAAAAAATAAGTTAAATAATTAAATTATTATTTTAATAGAATAAGTTTAAAAAAAAATCAACCCCATTAAAGTAAAATTTTATAAATATAATTAGATGTTCTATGGTAAAATTATATTATAAAATTTTATAAATATAATTAAATGTTCTTCGTAAAATAGTATTAAAAATTATTATTTCGTAAAATAATATTAAAAAATGTTGTTTTTGTGGTTATAAGATAATAGAATTAAAAACATAAACTTATAAAATTTGTCAAATATTAATCTACTATCTATATTTTTATATTCAATTAAGCCTCACATTTTTACTATTTAACAACCATATACATTATTGATTCAAGATATAAACCATGTCTAAAGGGCTTGGATCTAATGGTGGAAAGTGAGAAGCTTTTCATTAGCAGAAAGATTCAATTTTCGTGAGGGCCTAGCGTGGAACCATGAGAACACCTTGAGTAGTGGTTGAACATGTGGTTGCACCCAAAGAGATTACATTAAATGGTATCATAACTTGTGTAGACATAAATGGATCAAATCGCACACTCATGTCCTTTTCAAAAATTCCCTGATGAAGGTGACCAACAATATAAGAAAGGTGGCAAGGATTTGCATTGTCGTTGTCATAAATAATGCTCGTGGAAGACATGGTCAGCATGTTGACAACGTTCATTAAACTTGGTTCTCACATGTGCAGGTGATTAATGCACTCCAACGCCTGCAATTGCTCCATAAGAAGGCATGGTCATTTGTTTCAGGCACATTGAATTACGCACCCTTCTCTAAGATTTCCTACCTATTTTGTTCCTCCATTAGATTTTTTTCATTTCCATAATGATTTTCTAAATCAATCCTCACTTTAGAACCTTCTATGTCGAAGATCTGTGTTCTTTCTCCTTCTCATTATTGTTATCTGCATGGAACCTAAGCCTTTCGAAAGAGCCCATTACAAAAATAATTATCATTTTTTTTGTCGATCAAAGAGCTTCTATTATATTATCATGAAAATACATATTACAAAATGTGTCTCAACGGCTCCCCCCGAATTCACTATGATCGAACTTGTTAGCTAGGAGAGCTAGAGTATGCAAAAGATGTTGCCATTGTGCCTTTATTTCTGACGAGTTGAATAACCATATAAGCCAAAAAGAAGACAAAAATAGCAGACAATATCTGAGCATCATATCATGGAGGTGGCTAAGGAGGGTGCAAAGGAGGCATTGCAAATAGACCAGATCTCTCATGCATATGGAAATCAATTTGCTCGACTCTGGCCTCCAAATCATGCAGGCAATCATTACTCTGATGTTGGCTTCGACAAATGTTAGCCAGCTGCTCCAGAATCTCATTCTGACTGAACTAAAGGTCGTTCATATATGCCACCAACTCATTCCTAACCTCATATCTGAGCTCCCTGAGGATATTTAGGTTGGCCTGGATTCCTCGCAATTGCTCAATTATTGATTTCAAGGTGACTGACACAGGGAAAATTTTAAGAACCACCCTAAATTTATATGCATAATAAATGGGCTAATCCCCATGACACATAGGAAAAATGGGAGGCGATTTTATCAATAATATAATATGTATATATAATTCTTTTGGCGAATCTCTCACCAGATTATATTATCTTGTACAGTGATGGAGAATCTTTCACTGAATTATAAAATCTTGTAAGATCTTAGCAAATCTTTTTCTAAATAATAAAACATTGTGAAGTCTTGGCGAATGTTTTGTTAAAGTATGAAAGCATATATGATAATAAGAAAACATATTCATTAAAATGTAATATACTAACGTACATGTTTGGAAAAAGAAACATAATTTTCTCTTCCTACAAACAATGTTCCAAGTTTCAGTGGCGTGTTTGTCAAGGTTCTTACAATACACTCTTTTATATCCTTCTATTAGTTTTGATAATATTCTACAACAAAGTTCTTGTAGGTGTTGATATTGACAACAATTTCTGTCAAGGTAGGAGAGATTAATCTTTTCTCTTCAACTTTTGTCAAGCTACCACTTTTTTCAAGTTATCAAATTTCTTTCTTATTCCATAGACTCCAACTGCGAAATAAAAAAAAAAAAAAAAAAACACATCAAGTTTGTTTACCCCAACACGCCAATAAGTAGCAAGCTCCAACTATATTATATAAGAAAGTATTAGGTATCCCAAGGGCTTGAAGGGGATCTAATTGAAAGAAGTGACCATTGTGAGAATCCTTCCAATCAATATATGAATATATAAATGTAGATTTATTATTATTTTAATTGGAAATCTTCAATTAAATAATAAAATTTAATTACGTCTCTCCCAATCTAAATTGCTTATTAGCATAATTCACTACCATCATAGGTCTCTCATTTTTTAACAGCGTTGTAACATGTAGATTAATTTCCTTTTTGGTGAACAATCTCCACCTTTTAGGAAAATATGGTGTAGTGGCTCCAACCCTTATAGATCATTAGGACAAACTAAGAATAGCACAAAAGATGAAAGGTTGTACAAACCAACTTATTTTTCAAACAACTAATCCAACATCAGTACCTAAACTTTTTCATGAAGATATCATATTGAGAATGTTTGAAAAATGGTGAGGAATCTTCTGAGAGGGTGATGCAGAAAGAGTGATAAGGTTTCATTGTTTTGAATTTTTTTTGTTAAATTAGAAAAATTTAAAACCAATATTAATGGAGATATTGGTATTTTTTACTAAATTTTGTGAAGTGACTAAATGTAGCGTTAACCATTCACTTTAAGATGTTTTTACAATATAATTTCCTAAGTCTATTTAATATCTTCATTATCATAAAAACCAACCTATATCCATCTTAACTCCACATCTACCACTCTTAGGGGGATGAAATCTATTTATCCCTCTGAGCACTTGGTAGACTCAGAATTAAGATGGATTTAAGATGATAGAATTTCCCCTTTAAATAGTCTATGCTTACATGAATACCATGGTAACACTCTTAGGGGGATGAAATCTATTTATCCCTCTGAGCACTTGGTAGACCCATAATTAAGATGGATCTAAGATGATAGAATTTCCCATTTAAATAGTCTATGCTCACATGAATACCATGCTATTACCATGGGTCAATACGATGGGTTATCATAAACCTAGAGCTTAAAAATTACTATTAGTAATTTATAAAAATTAATAAAATTAATATTGTTTTTTATTTTAACCAAGTTAAAATGTTTAACATACATTAAATTACAACATCCATTTTTACTATTCATCCACCAAGCCCCGAGATCATATATTTTTTCACTCTATGCTAGTTTGCATATCACGATATTTGATGCCTCTCGGGGCTTAGTAGATCTCGAGTAAAGATGGATCTATGCTGGTTTAATTCCCCCGTTTAAATAGGCTACATTCCACGTGAATACCATGGGTCAATACCATGTGCTATTTTTATTTTTGTTAATACTAATATTAGGGTTAATAATGTTTTTTTGCATGGTATTAATAATAATCTAGCCCATGGTATTTGGCCCATAGTATTTTGCCCATAGGTTTCACCTAAATATAACGCATTTTTTTAGTGTTCGTAAATATAAGGTGACTTATGGAGTAAATATAAAAAAATGTTTTATTTGTTTACCATACCTCTCATTTATTTATACTTTTATTAATTTACCATACCTCTTTTATAAATATGGTATTTGGCCCATAGGATTCACTTAAATAAAACCTATTTTTTGAGCCTTCATAAATAGAAAGAGGGTTATGGACTAAATATAAAAAGAGGTTTTATTTATTTACCATACGTCTAGTTTATTTATATTTATATTTATTTATTATACCTTTTGAGTAAGTATAAAAAGAGGTTTTATTTAGTTACCATACCTCGACTTTATTTATATTTTTATTTGTTTACACCCTTGCATGTATATAAGGTGACTTATGGAGTAAATATAAAAAATGTTTTATTATTTACCATACCTCTCATTTATTTATATTTTTATTAATTTACCATACCTCTTTTATAAATATGGTATTTGGCCCATAGGATTCACTTAAATAAAACCTATTCTTGAAAATGAAGGTTGTAACTCCTAATTTCAAGGGCTAAATTTACCTTTTTTACCCTCTCCCTTAAAATAAGGTGGGCTATTTGAGGCGATTTGTAAAAATGTACTATGATACAAAATATTCGCCCATTAAAAATTTAAAACCCCTTAATTTCGCCAAAGGGCCCCTAAAATTTTCCATGCTGACACATCCACGGGTCCCGGGGAGCGGCCCTAGTCCTGGGCTAACTCCCGCTCGTGCTTCACACTCGTAGAGCCCACAGTGGACGAAATGTGGTTGCTTACACAATGTGTTGCCTGCCTCTATTGACCATCACCTCTACGAGGTCAACGTCTCTGTTGAGGCATAATTGTACTCTCACTAATTTCCCAAACTTGAAAACCAAAAATTATAGAAACCTTCGTGGAGAAGCCACCCACAAGAACCCACACAAGAGACCCACGGACCAAACGAAGAGGAGGTGAAACCAACACCACAACACGACAAAGTCGACAATACTTAGGGGTGGCGGCAAACTTGCCCGACCCCAAGTTGTTCTCGCAACCAGCAAAGAGGATTAAGGAATGTGAATTACTTGCCCACCCTACCCAAAAAGCCTTTACACACTACACATGGCAACCAAAGGGACCGATGTGAAATGGCCTTAGCCCTGAGACAGAATACAATTAGGGCCAAGTCCAAGGGAGGGTTGGACTGAAGACTCCATAGACTCTCGAACAACAAAAAGTAAATAGACCCCCGAGACACAAAGAAGTCCCGACCCGAGAGCCATAGGGCACACAACCTCCACCGCAACCTTAAAAAACCACAAAAAGACTCTATCGCATGCACAACCCATAGGGTTGGGCACCACCCATGAACCCAATTCCGCGAGCCCAAAAAATCACTCACTTGCAACCAAAACCTCAACACCACTAGAACGAAAGCCGCATAGCAAGACCACAATCAGATAGAAAGGGTTACCTGAAAGCCACAGAATGCCACTCTGGATAGTGGTCTGCACCATTGACAGGAGTCAATGCTTCCACTCACCAAACCAAGCCCGAGAAGGATTGAACAACAAAAAGTAAATAGATCCGCGAGACACAAAGAACTCCCCACCCGAGAGCCATAGGGCACACAACCTCCACCGCAACCTTAAAAGACCACAAAAAGACTCTACCGCATGCACAACCCATAGGGTTGGGTACCACCCATGAACCCAATTCCGCGAGCATAGAAAATCACTCAATTGCAACCAAAACCTCAACACCACCAAAATGAAAGTCGCATGACAAGACCACAACTAGATAGAAAGGGTTACCTGAAAGCCATAGAATGCCAATCTGGATAGGGGTCTGCACTATTGAAAGGAGTCAATGCTTTCACTCACCAAACCAAGCTCGAGAAGGAGGTCTGGTGAGAAATTCAAGTGAACTTTGGGGTCTCAAATGAATGCCTGAGAGCCATCCTGAAAATGAATTGTTGCATAAAGGTTTACGGGTGCGCTTCGTCGACTATTCAGCTTCCAAGCTGAGCTCGCATGGCCACCCCCATTTGACCTCACCAACCTACACCCACTGCTCATCTCCCAATTCCCATCAACCTTCCCAAAACGCTTGTGAACCATTATAACTTCAATCACTACCTCTGGAGAGTTTGGAGGTCAATCGTCACATCCAATTATGCCCTGTATGATGAGGAGCATGCCTGCCACGTGCCAGAAGGGGAAAGCCCTGAGCCCAGTCGACTTGATGTACGTTCACCCCCATCGGGGGTACAAAAAAAATAAATCCAAAAATGATATTATTTATTAGATATATATATTCATTAAAAAAACATCTAATATTTAACTATAAAAAATGATGATAAAAAATTAAATAATTTAAAATATAAAATACCATATTTGAAAAAGTATTATACACAAACAACTATTATATAACATCGTAAATTTAAGAAATTACAAATTAATTTCATATCAATAATATTTAATATATTATAAAAAATCAAATATGTGACTTGATTATTTTTAAATTATTGATTAAGCTTATTAGTTTAAATGCAATTTATTTTTAATGATATATATACAAACATAAACACACGTTGACGGTGTTGGATGCCGCCAACAGTGAGGGGGTCTCCCTGGTATGGAATCTCGATTAGATCTCACACCATTTGGAGTAGGAGCCCCAACTGGAAAGTATGGTCGATTGCCATTATCTTAAATATTTGCCTTGGCTGCAATAAACAACACAAGAGAAATGCATGCACTTTCAAGATAAACAAATATGTTAGCCTTGTGATGTTTTCAATTGTAAAGTGTATGATGGTTCTTTCACAAAACGGAAAAGAAAGTGAGTCTTTGAAAGAAAAGTAATAGTACTATCCTAGCAAAGGCACATGCATAAATATGAAAGAATTGTTAGTAACCCAGTGAAATAGTTCACCATGAAAAAACGATCACGAAAGCATAAGACACACATTTCAAAGAATCATACTGAGGCCAACAAAATAGTTCATTTTCATTAATATGAATTAACATAAGCATATACCATAAACAATGAAAGAGTAGTTTCATAATCATTTACGACATATGCATGAAAAGTGTGTCAGCTCTAGGAGCTTCGAATTATGAAGTGAAAGTTCCAAGATACACCATTATAACGATGCAACACTTGTTCCAATAGTGGAATTTTAAGCCACTACTTGCTTATCAAAAGCATATTCTTCTCTCTTATGTGTAGCTTGAGAAGCAAAGGTGAAAAGTCCTTTATTTGAGCTATGGGGGTGTATATATAACAAATGAGATGGTTCTTCACCTCCCTTGTGACTCTTGAGCTCCCCTCATGACTCTCGAGCTTCCAAATGACTTTTTAAACTCCTAAGAAACCTTTAGACTTCTACAAGACTTTTCACATTCTTTGGGTGACCTTTAGACTTCCACACTTTATATTTCTCATTTTTTGAAAATTACATAGTTACATCCAAAAATTTTGTGGCAACATGATGACTCATATGTCTCTTGAGATAACACTTTGACAAGACATGACTTGACATTGATGACATAGACTTTATGATGATGTGTCAATGTCAAGCTGTTGGCATTATGGCACAGGTTTGGAGCTATGGCACAGGTGTTGTCCTTGATGGAAACTCTATCTGGTGACAGATCTCAGTTCAGGCTTTCAGAATGAAGGAAATGACATATACGCAGGTTCATCTAGACTAAGGCACATATACACGCGGGTTAGACGTTACAAAGGCGCGTATGCGTATACACGCACTTTCACGCAAGGAAAAGCGCGTATATGTTGGAGAACTTACTTTTGGTCCGTGGTAGTTAGTCCTTGGTATTTGAACCTATGGTTTTGGACCATGGTATCTCGTCAGAAGTGTTGACCCCAGGTATTGGGTCATTGGTATTGTTTATTATGGTTTTGGACCGTGGTATTGTGGAAGGCCTAAAACTATAAAAGAGGAAGGAGATCATGTGGCAAAGTATAATCTAAATTGTTATTGAATATCTGATAAAGTGCTAGATCTGGAATACTGGTAATTGGGTTATGTCGCAGATCTGGATTTGAATGAAGGAGGAACCTTAGCGCAAAAGAGAAGGACAAGTTCTATTGATGGATCATAATATTTAAGCTTGAATGATAGTATCTTTGTATGATTTTGATCTGTTATATGTGGCGCTTGCTTGATCTATAAATCTGATAATCTAGGTTAATTAATGTTTGAATATCTGAAAGAGCGAATTATCCTTTATAGATTTGTACGCAGGTTCAGTGAAGCGAAGGCGTGTATACATGCTGGTTCAGTGAATGCAAACAACGTATACGCAGGTTGTTCCATACGTAGAAGCGTATGCACGCAGGTTTCAGGCTATTAAAGTAGCATATATATTTTGAGTTGTGATCTTGCTGCTTCTGTTTATTGCTGTAGTATTCTGGGTTCAGAATTTGGTGTGTAGTTGTTGTTACTGTGATTTGGGTACAGCTGTCAGAGAAGTGTCTACTTGATTCAGTGCTATTTGGTGAAAAGGAGATTGTTTGATACAGAAATTCTTGATGTTTGATTGATGTTCATGGATCCAGTCTGAAAATTTATGAAACGTGGTCCCTGGAAGAAAGAGAAGGTTGTAGCCTTCTGTAGGCTAGCACCTATGCACTAGTATCTTGGCTAGTGCAAGACCTAAGGGGGTTATAGCTCCCTTCTAGGAGAAGCTGGAGAACGAGAGAGGGTTGTAGCTCTCTGTAGGTTGCAGCCTGCGTACTGGTAAAGGACTGCACCAGTAAATTGTAAAATGAGTTTCTAATTTAAAGGAAGATAGAGACGAATTGCAGCAGGTGGTTTTCACCCACATTGGGTTTCCACCTTATATCTTGTGTTCTTGTGTGCGATTGTCTTTCTACTCTGTTTTACTGTTTCTGGTTACTGGTTATTTGACTCTGAAACACAGATTAACAATCAACATCAGAAAGATAAAGTAAATTAAAAGTTTGCCTTGTATACGCGGGTTTCCTTATGCATAGTTGCGTATATACGCGGGTTTAATTAACTGAAGTAGCGTATATCATTTGATTTTGAAAAAGGAATATTTGACTTGATAATACTGATTCACCCCCCCTCTCAGTATTATTTCCAACAATTGGTATCAGAGCAGGTTCTTTCAAACCCTTGGCTGAAAACGAATCAGATCCATTGGAAAAATCTTTATCTTTTATTATGTTTGAAAAACTACATGTAGTAGATGCCTTTCAGCATATGCTTTATTGGCCATTTGTCATCTCTGTGAGCCATAGTCAAAAATGGAATTCTGTTTTGTCAAAAATGGTGCAGATTTTTTGCTTCACACCAAGCAAGGTGTTCATTGAAGTCTGATAAATTAAAACCATGTCTGTTATCTACAATATAAACATTCACCACGCAGGGTGATGTCCATTCTGTAAAGGTCTGTTATAAACAAAAAACTATTGCAAATATATACATATGTATAGTCTGTGCATATTCAAAAAGTTAACACAAAAATTAAGGGCTCCCTGCCCTGTGATACGTCTGATTAATATAGGGCCTGTGATAGCATCGGTACTCATTTGTACCCCTTTGTTCCTGTATCATCCACTGACCTCGAGGGAGTATTGTGGCCTCCTTGGAAAGCCCGTCAGCGCTGTTGTTATGTTCCCTGTAAATGTGTTGACAAGAAATAGAATTAAACTGAGCTTTGAACATGTTCACTTCATCCAAAATATTACTGAGAGTGTGTGCATGACAAACAGTAATATTATTGAACCAATTTACAATGATTTTTGAGTCTCCATAAATGTTTAGATCCATGCAATCATGACCAAGTGAGAAGTGCAGCAAGTGGTGAAGTGTGATAAGTTTTGCATAATTATTTGTCCCATTTCCAAGCCCCATCTTAACCTTAAAGTAGTGTTGTTCAGTAAGGTACAGAATAAATCCACCTCCACAACCTTGGTTCTGTGCAGCACCGTCAAAGAAAGCCCAGGGAGTATTTTTGTCTATGGGGGCAGGGGCATGCGATCTCCTAGGCCGAGGTCTGATGGGCTCGGGTAGTTCATGGAATGCAGATATGATCTGGGCCGAGATATGTGACCATCTAGCTGCAATGTCTTCAAAAATAATCCGATTTCGAGCCAGCCAGATGTGCCAACATATGAGGAGAGGGAGGCATAACTGCTTTGTTCCTTGATGCAAATTACTCCAATTTTCCTAGGCACGGTGGATGTTTTCACCCTCCCATTTCCTAGATAGATGGATCGAGGAGTAGAAAATCTGAGAGAGATTGTTTAATATTTCACAGCGAAGAAATAAATGTTCTGTTGATTTAGAGGCTTGTTTGCATGAGACACACCAGTGAGGACCTTGGAAGGCTCGATGTGATAGGGATTCCCCTGTGGGGACCTTATTTCTGAGGACACACCAAAAGAAAAGTTTTGTTCTCGTGGGAGAACCCAGCTTCCAGATGCTCTTGCACCATTCCCGAGCCTGCTCAGGTTGTCTGTGCGATATGAGATCGAGATAGCTTTGTTTATATATTAAGGTTGGATAGATAAAATATTGAATATTTTAAATATTAAAATATTAAATTCTATATAAGTTAAATTATTAATTGAAAGAGGTCCATAGATACATGGAATTTGTAATGGTATATTTGTAAGAGTTGACTAATAAAAAAGATGATGATGGGTCAAATTTTATTTATTAAATCTTATTTTTATTTTTATTATTTGTTTGTTTATATATTAAAGTTGGATAAAGAAAATATTGAATATTCACATTGTTCATATATATTATTATTATTTTTATTATTTGTTTGTTTATATATTAAGGTTGGATAGAAAAATATTGAATATTCACATTGTTCAGATATATTATTATTATTATTATGTTTGTTTATATATTAAGACTGGGTAGAGAAAATATTGAATATTCACACTGTTTAGATTCCTTATCCCTCACAAAATTTGAACAAGTGCCCTTTTCTCTCCATTTAACTCTTTTGACACATCCGCGAAAATACTAGTATTATTTTGATCACTAACCTTCTTTCCATTTTATTGCATTAAAAAATAATAGAGCTTGTCTAATTTTATTGCAATAAAAAATAATAAAGCTTTTTTTTTAAAATTGACTTTTTTCTAGTAAGATAGATGTGATGGGACTTCATGATTCTATTTGAAATAACTATGTGATGGGACTTCATGATTCCATTTGAAATAACTACCTCTCATCCTTGAAACAGAGATTAACCTTGACTTTAGGATTTTGTTTGAATACCTACCTCTAATCCTTAAAAGTAAAGATTTAACCTTTTAGTAATTCGACTTCGGAAATATTGTAATATGGTAATTACAATGTCATGGCTTATGGATGATGAAACGATGCTTCTCATTTTTCCCAATCCATCCTCAAAATAACGATATAGTGAGTTGTTCCATAATATAACAATGTAGTCCTCTCGCCAATATGTTTTGTATAATTGCAATTTTCAAGTTTTCATTGATGTGGTTTGCAACTCTAGTTACTCATTTTTCTGGGTTTGTTATGATATATGAAGAATGGCTTTCAATGGTGGTAGACACATACACCATGTAAGTTTTCACCTGATTAAAATTTTTTCAACGCATCTGTGATTGTAGGTTGCCACGGATGGTGTCTCTCTACAATGCTCAGTTGCAGTTTCATAATCTTCATAATGTTGAGTTTGTTTCCATTTGTAAATTATGGATGTGGTAAGCTTGGTAGGACTCCTTGTCTGTGCCCTCGAAAATTTGTGAAGCTCTGCAATTGCCAACAACATGGCGATTGTTTTTTATCTTCTCTTAATACTATTCTTTATTAATATTTCCTTTTTGCAACAATAGTGGTTGATCTGGTATTATTTCTGTTGGGAACAATATTTCCTTTTTGCAACAATTGTAGTTGATTCGGTATTATTCTAGTTTATTCTTCACCAATTGAAATTATTCATTTTAATTTAAATGTTTCACAACAAAATGATTCTTCAAGCTTAACAGGTTATTCCTACACCATATGGGCTCTCCCCTGGGTTCACGGGAGAAGCTTTCTTGCCCTTCACAGATGGTATATCGGATTCAATCCATTACGGAATACTCTTCAAAATACTCTAATATGGGTCAAGCTGTCTGCCCTCCCTATAGAACTATGGACTAAGGATTCACTTTCTCTCATTGGAAACACCATTGGGAAATTTGTGTATGTTGATCTCAAGTGCTTAGGTGCCAAGGACAAGCGGGTGGCTTGGATCCTGATAGAGAAAGAGTACAGAGGCGACTTTCTTGACCACATTGATCTCGTTTGAGGTGAATTATCAACTCGCAAAAGACTTGATTATTGGGATGTCCTTTTCCGGTGTTCCCTCTGCAATGTCCCCGTCATCCGTCCGGAAAGATAATTTAAAAGGAATATCAGGTTAAACATCAATCCTGTGCCATGGATAAGGCTTTTTGCAATAGGGATGGGGGAAGAAATTATTTTAAGGGATCATCTTCTAATGCTGATATTCCTTCACCGGTTCTGTCAAATTGTCTGTCTATTTCGTGAGATCCATCATGTGGTGCTTCCCATAGACTCTCCTTTACCCCTAAACATCCGAAGGCTACCCCCATTTCCTTTCTGAGATCTTTATCCATGGATAATTTGGTCTCTGCAGGTGCTCAGGATCTGCTCTCTCATCCTCACCCCCTTGAACCATCTCCAGGGGTGCCCATCATATCTCCTTCGCCTGTTCCTCAACCGATTTCAATCCCCAATCCGACCCCAATCGTTACTCTCATTCCATCCTCTTCTTCATCTCCCGTCCATGTTGGTCCTGTCTCAAGGGATAAATCCCCCTACTCGATTAATCGTTAGGCATCTACTAAAAACACCTCTGTCTCAAAAGGCAAAGCTCCTATGATTTCGGTCTCTCCCCCTAACTCACCTATTACATCCTCGACAAATTCTATTGGCAGTGATCTTGACATGTTATTAGGAAGAGAATCTCTCTACCTTCATCCTCTGACCATTCATAAGCCTAGAAAGTCTATCTCACATGTCATTAGCCCCTCTTCGGTGAAGAATATCATGGTCAGGGGTAAACAAAATAGGGGTAGTAGGCATTTCAAAAGAAGGAGGGGTATATCCAAAATTGACCTATAGGAATCATCCCTTGTAGACATTCCTATTTCTAATTTGGCAGAATGCGGGCCTCTTAGAGCAAGTATGCCTGGGGAGGGTGCCACATGATGAAAATTCTCTCTATCAACATAAAGGGTCTTGGTGCGGACCTGAATCATTGATTGGCTGCATGGCTCGGCTTCGAAAAAAGGTAAAAGAGTGGCAAGCTCATAAGAAACGGTCTAACAGACTAGAACTACAAGAGATAAATAAGGAACTTGGATGCATTGCCAGAAGTATGTCTGATCGCATTTTCACATGGGATATGCGCTCTCGGATATGGGGTTTGGAAAAAAAGAAACAAAATCTCTTGTCCATTAAAGAGACGACATGGAGACTAAAAAGTCGAGCCATTTGGTTAAAGGAGGGCGACAAGAATACGAAATTCTTCCATCGTTTTGCTAATAAAAGAAGGGAAACAAATTCTATATGGGAAATCAGGAATGAAGAGGGCCGACTATTACACACACAAGATAAGATCTCTGAAGAAGCTGTAAAATTATTTCAGAATGCATATAGAAGGGATAGGCACATTGACATAAATGATATTATGTGGGGTATAGAGCCTTTTCCTAACATGTTCGATAATGAACAAAATGATCGTTTATTTGTTGCTGTCACGGAGGAAGAATTAGTCAGTTATGAAATCATTCAAAAAAGACAAATGTCCAGGCCCAGATGGATGGACCATCAACATATTTACACATTTTTATGAGCTGATGAAAAATGACATTTTGGGGATGGTGGAAGAGTCCAGAATTGGGGATAACATAAATTATATCATATCATCTACTCACATTGCCTTGATTCCAAAGAAAAAGGATACTCTTACCTTTTCAGACTATAGATCTATTTCCCTATGTAAGACCATATATAAAATCATTTCGAAAATTATGGCAGAAAGGATCTAGGGCATTTTCTCTAAGTATCTTTCCTGAGAGCAGCATGGTTTCTTAAATGGCAGAAATATTTTGGAAGCTGTGGCTATTACACAAGAATGTCTTCATTCTATGCATACGAAAAAAATTGAGGCTGTCATTCTAAACATTGACCTGAAAAAAGCTTACGACTGTCTTGATTGGGGCTTTCTGCGGTGCCATTTCATTAAAATTGGACTCAATGTTCAATGCAATAACTGGATAATGACATGTGTGGAGAATGTCAATTATGCCATTCTCATAAATGGTATTCCTACTCCTTTCTTCTCTGTTGCCAGGGGTCTTTGTCAGGGATGTTCCCTCTCTCCCCTATTGTTTATCCTCGTCATGGACACTCTTAGCCTTCATATAAAAAGGGTTGTAAGTATGGGCAATTGTCGTCCTCTTTCTATAAAGAGGGGTAACAATTTTTCGCATAATCTTTTTGTAGACGACATATTATTATTTGCTATGCTCTGTAGACAGACTTGGTATTATTTGCATGAGATATTATTTTCCTTTCAAAGGGCAACATGTTTGTGTATAAATGAAGGTAAATCATCTTTTCACCATGCGGATGTCAATATGGAAGAAATAGAATACCTCTCTCATCTATTCAATATTCAAGCTAAATTAATCAAAGAAGGAATGAAATATTTGAGCTATCATTTGAAGCCATTTGGCTATTCTACTACATATTGGTCTTGGATCCTCAATAGATACTACAAAAAGATTGCAGGCTGGGAGTATAAATGTCTCTCTTTGGCTGGTAGGATGATACTCACACAAATTGTTCTTGCCCAACTTATAGTTTATTGGACTCACTTATTTTTCATTCAGGCAAGCATCTTAAAAAAACTAAATAGTTTAACGGCATTCTTAATATGGGGGGCTGTAAGGAAAAAATAAAATTCCACCTTTCCAAGTCAAATCTTTCCTTCCCAAAAAAGATGGGGGTTTGGGGCATTATGAACGTTCGCAAATTTGGCCTGGCCTTGCTATGTAAATCATTATGGAAAGCTGTACTAGGAGACAGTATATGGAGCAATGCAATCAGAATTAAATATTTAGGGAACAAAGATTTCTCTTTTTGGTTCAGGTACAGATCTTTAGGGCCCGCTCGTGGTTCTGCTATATGGAGAAGTTTTCAAAAGATCCAACATTTCTTTTTCAAAAATCTAGTATGGAAATTCCAGTCTGGGAACAACATTCTCATCGGTCTTGATTCTATCATGGGTGAAGAAGAAATTTGGCCTATCCCACAGCAGCTTTTACTTTTTCTTCATCAAAAAGGTATATTTTATTGGGCGCAGGTTATACAGGATTGGCAGGGTGCTATTCCAAGATGGAAATCTGCTTTAGACTTGGGCCTTCATGGTCCATTGGCATCACAATGGAATAAGATTATCTGGAAAATGAAGAACAGTGGTATTTACAGGACCGAGGAAGAGGACGACATTGTCTGGCGGGGTAGGGGTGGCAGGATTGATGTTATTGTTAAAGATATATATATCTCCATAATAGAAAAACATTTTGATTATGCCAAGAAAATATTTCCACTTACTTTCTGGAAGTCTGGATGCCCATACAAAATTATATTATTCTCATGGCTAGTGTATCACAACAAAAATCTCACATGGACCAACCTTCAAAAAAGGAATTGGCACGGTCCATATATATGCTTTATTTGTCTATTTGAAATGGAGGATAATCTGCACATACTTCTAAATTGCATCCACACACAGGCCCTTTGGAAGAAGTTGGCCTCACATTTTGGGTTCAACTACATTTCTCATTCATCCATTATAGATGCATTTGAATGGTGGAGTTCTCAGAAAGTAATATGGAGGCTTATTCCCCTTATAGTGTTCTGGTTCATTTGGAAATGGCGGAATAGGGTCATTTTTCACGACTGTAAGGAGGACTTCAAGCACATATATGATCAAGTCATCCCCTATTATCTCTCTATCCTCCCCTTTATTCCCCAGCAAGTGAAACATAAATCAAATGAATCTTCCCCTTCTCAGCTGCTATATCCGAGGGCTCACTTCGATGGTGCAACAAAAGATGGTATGTGTGCGTGCGGAGTATACATCAATATCCTGGAAGATCAGCACTTTTCAATATATTGGAATGGGGGCTCAGGGACAAACAATAAAGCTGAAGCCATGGCATTATATGGTCTCCTTATATTCTGCTCTTTCCTGAATATTGGTCCCCTCCAGATCTATGGCGACTCAAAAATCATTATCGATCATGTTATTGGCAAACACTCCATTAAAAATGCCAATCTTATTAGATGGATGCATAGAATCTCATCTATTTGGAAATCTTCTCACTTCTCCATCGCCCATGTAAAACACTCAGAATATGATTGCGAATGAACTATCTAAGAGGGGCCTATGGTCACAGTGCGGAAGATGGTACTTGAGCATCGCAATGGGGTCTGTCATGCACCAAATTCAACACTTCTCTATGCCGGGTATATAGGAATATCAAAAATGTCCTGGTATGTATCATTAACCTAACTTTTTATCATCGGTAACATGCTCAGGTATCACTGTCTGTTTCATTTTCTCTGTATATGGGTTTATCACTCTATCTGCCAAGTTAAAGTTCTGTCTGTATATGTAGTCATGCTACTAGGTTAACAATTTTTTGTATAGGCAATCATGGTTTCTTTTTGTTATATGGCAGAGAAAATATTGCCAATGTTACCCTTTTCAAATTATATTGTACCTGATCTATACATAATATATACAACTTTTTTTCTTACTGAGAAAAAAAAAAAAAGAAGAAAAAAAGGAGGTTATTCCTACACACTGTGAAAAAAGAGATAACAAAGTTGAGGGTGCGATAAAAAAACTCAATAATTGGTAGTTGTGTGGGGCCAAAAAGTTGCAGTAAGTGGCAGTTAAACTCTGATATCAATGCAATGAATCATTTTAGTTTATACGCATCTAAAATAAATAAATAAAAATGAGTGGTACAAATGTTACATAAAATAAATTAAATAACAACTATAATATAATGAACTTTACGAATATATATTTATATATATATATTATAATATATAAATTACTATTTTTAAATTTAAATACATCTTTTAATAACTTTAGTATAATGAACTTTACGAAAATATATTAAATATATATGATACATATAAATTATTTAATATAAATTATTATTTTTAAATTCGAGTATATTTTCAATATCATTGTTACTCAATTTTTATGAATATATATTTATATATGTTAAATATATATGATACATATAAATTATATATTTTAAATTATTTAATATTAATTATTATTTTTAAATTTAATTACAATTTTCAATATCATTGTTATTAAACTTTTATATTTTTTATTTGATTTTGTATACTTTGTCACTAAATTTTTACATTTCATTTTTTATTTGTTCGTCTATGTGACACAACTTTGAGTAATTAGGAAGGTTTATTCGAGCTTATGGTGAGAATTTTTTTTTTTTTTTATACCTTTGCCACTAAATTTTTACAATTTGGTTTCTCACTTCTCTGTCTTTGTATATCATATTGGTGTGGCACAACTTTGTGAAATTAGAGAGGTTTATTCAAGCTTATGGTGAGATGTTTATTTGTTTTCGTACACCTTTGCCACTTAATTTTACCTTTCATTTTTTATTTGTTTGTCTTTGTATATCATATTGGTGTGGCATAATGGTGGGAACTAGGGAGGTTTATTCAAGCTTGTGGTGAAATGGGAATCATATTGGTGTGACACAACTTTGAGAAATTAGAGAGCTTTATTCAAGCTTATGGTGAGATGTTTATTTGTTTTTGTCTACCTTTGCCACTAAATTTTTACATTTGGTTTTTTATTTCCCTTTGTATATCATATTGGTGTGGCACAATGGTGAGAACTAGGAAGGTTTATTCAAGCTTATGGTGAAATGGGAATCGCTCATAGATTCATTAACAATCACTGGTATATTTGAACTAAAAGTTGAGTGGCATAATGTTTTGGATATATGATTATAAATAAATATAAATTGTTTATATTTCATAAACAATATGTTTTGGATATATGATTATAAATAAATATAAATTGTTTATATTTTATAAACAATGATCTTGATTTTTATGGGTTCAATTTGGATTTGAAATTTAACCATAAAATGTTAATCATTAAAATTGTTTATTATTCTTTTGAATTTATTGATTCAATTTGGATTTTGAATTTAACAATAAAATGTTAACTATTAAAATTGTTTAATCATTCTTTTAAATTTAGTAGTGATTATCTATAAATTAAAATATATAAAATAAAAATTGTTTTAATTAAAGTATTGAAATTTTTTTTTAATATATATTTATGGTATACATAAAATAAATTAAATTAAAATTAATTTTATATATATGATGATGATGATGATGATGATGATTGTTAACGTCCACTGAGACCAAATAATGATCTATCGGACCTAAAAAGACAAATTATTTATATATATATAAAGTAGAAAAAATAACCTGTCATATTCATTTTCAAAACATCATGAAAATTAAATGATTTTTTTGTTATTTTATAATAAAAATAATATAATCAAATATATTAATCAATTTTTTTATTTAAAAAATTATTTTAAATTTATAATTTTTTATTCCTATTATTCATATTTTTTATGCGTATATCAAATTTGTTTTTATAATTACTAAATTTAACATTATAATATTAATTAAAAATCATATAAATTTATTTTATTTTATAACGTATGAAGTTAAAAATAAAAATAATGCATAATCCTCATTTAAAAGATGGAATTACAATAAAGTAAATTTACGCATTGATTATATAATATATAAATGCTATTTCACCGTAACCCTTGTAATATGTTATATTATAAAAGTAATTATACATCAAGATAATATGGTGGATTTTTATAATATATTATTAATCATTATATTTTAAAATATAATAAATAAGTTTTAAGAGAATAATAATATGATTAAAAAAATAAAAAATAGAGATATTTAATTTCTATTGAAGCAATTTAAGAATTGAAAAAGGATAATTAATGAATTAACAAAGGATAACATAAAATATGTTAAATTTTTATAAACATTATTAAAAGAGTATATGGTTAAGAAAAATACAAATTAAATTTAAATTTATGTTTTTTTATTTTTTATTTTTTTATTTTAAATTGTTATTGAAAATTATTTATTTTGTAATAAAATTAATTAAAAAATATTTGTATTTATAAATTATTAATATATTGAAAAAAAACTATTTTATAAATTAAAAAATAAGTTAAATAATTAAATTATTATTTTAATAGAATAAGTTTAAAAAAAAATCAACCCCATTAAAGTAAAATTTTATAAATATAATTAGATGTTCTATGGTAAAATTATATTATAAAATTTTATAAATATAATTAAATGTTATGTGGTAAAATAGTATTAAAAATTATTATTTCGTAAAATAATATTAAAAAATGTTGTTTTTGTGGTTATAAGATAATAGAATTAAAAACATAAACTCATAAAATTTGTCAAATATTAATCTACTATCTATATTTTTATATTCAATTAAGCCTCACATTTTTACTATTTAACAACCATATACATTATTGATTCAAGATATAAACCATGTCTAAAGGGCTTGGATCTAATGGTGGAAAGTGAGAAGCTTTTCATTAGCAGAAAGATTCAATTTTCGTGAGGGCTTAGCGTGGAACCATGAGAACACCTTGAGTAGTGGTTGAACATGTGGTTGCACCCAAAGAGATTACATTAAATGGTATCATAACTTGTGTAGACATAAATGGATCAAATCGCACACTCATGTCCTTTTCAAAAATTCCCTGATGAAGGTGACCAACAATATAAGAAAGGTGGCAAGGGTTTGCATTGTCGTTGTCATAAATAATGCTCGTGGAAGACATGGTCAGCATGTTGACAACGTTCATTAAACTTGGTTCTCACATGTGCAGGTGATTAATGCACTCCAACGCCTGCAATTGCTCCATAAGAAGGCATGGTCATTTGTTTCAGGCACATTGAATTACGCACCCTTCTCTAAGATTTCCTACCTATTTTGTTCCTCCATTAGATTTTTTTCATTTCATAATGATTTTCTAAATCAATCCTCACTTTAGAACCTTCTATGTCGAAGATCTGTGTTCTTTCTCCTTCTCATTATTGTTATCTGCATGGAACCTAAACCTTTCGAAAGAGCCCATTACAAAAATAATTATCATTTTTTTTGTCGATCAAAGAGCTTCTATTATATTATCATGAAAATACATATTACAAAATGTGTCTCAACGGCTCCCCCCGAATTCACTATGATCGAACTTGTTAGCTAGGAGAGCTAGAGTATGCAAAAGATGTTGCCATTGTGCCTTTATTTCTGACGAGCTGAATAACCATATAAGCCAAAAAGAAGACAAAAATAGCAGACAATCTCTGAGCATCATATCATGGAGGTGGCTAAGGAGGGTGCAAAGGAGGCATTGCAAATAGACCAGATCTCTCATGCATATGGAAATCAATTTGCTCGACTCTGGCCTCCAAATCATGCAGGCAATCATTACTCTGATGCTGGCTTCGACAAATGTTAGCCAGCTGCTCCAGAATCTCATTTTGACTGAACTAAAGGTCGTTCATATATGCCACCAACTCATTCCTAACCTCATATCTGAGCTCCCTGAGGATATTTAGGTTGGCCTGGATTCCTCGCAATTGCTCAATTATTGATTTCAAGGTGACTGACACAGGGAAAATTTTAAGAACCACCCTAAATTTATATGCATAATAAATGGGCTAATCCCCATGACACATAGGAAAAATGGGAGGCGATTTTATCAATAATATAATATGTATATATAATTCTTTTGGCGAATCTCTCACCAGATTATATTATCTTGTACAGTGATGGAGAATCTTTCACTGAATTATAAAATCTTGTAAGATCTTAGCAAATCTTTTTCTAAATAATAAAACATTGTGAAGTCTTGGCGAATGTTTTGTTAAAGCATGAAAGCATATATGATAATAAGAAAACATATTCATTAAAATGTAATATACTAACGTACATGTTTGGAAAAAGAAACATAATTTTCTCTTCCTACAAACAATGTTCCAAGTTTCAGTGGCGTGTTTGTCAAGGTTCTTACAATACACTCTTTTATATCCTTCTATTAGTTTTGATAATATTCTACAACAAAGTTCTTGTAGGTGTTGATATTGACAACAATTTCTGTCAAGGTAGGAGAGATTAATCTTTTCTCTTCAACTTTTGTCAAGTTACCACTTTTTTCAAGTTATCAAATTTCTTTCTTATTCCATAGACTCCAACTGCGAAATAAAATTAAAAAAAAAAAACACATCAAGTTTGTTTACCCCAACACGCCAATAAGTAGCAAGCCCCAACTATATTATATAAGAAAGTATTAGGTATCCCAAGGGCTTGAAGGGGATCTAATTGAAAGAAGTGACCATTGTGAGAATCCTTCCAATCAATATATGAATATATAAATGTAGATTTATTATTATTTTAATTGGAAATCTTCAATTAAATAATAAAATTTAATTACGTCTCTCCCAATCTAAATTGCTTATTAGCATAATTCACTACCATCATAGGTCTCTCATTTTTTAACAGCGTTGTAACATGTAGATTAATTTCCTTTTTGGTGAACAATCTCCACCTTTTAGGAAAATATGGTGTAGTGGCTCCAACCCTTATAGATCATTAGGACAAACTAAGAATAGCACAAAAGATGAAAGGTTGTACAAACCAACTTATTTTTCAAACAACTAATCCAACATCAGTACCTAAACTTTTTCATGAAGATATCATATTGAGAATGTTTGAAAAATGGTGAGGAATCTTCTGAGAGGGTGATGCAGAAAGAGTGATAAGGTTTCATTGTTTTGAATTTTTTTTGTTAAATTAGAAAAATTTAAAACCAATATTAATGGAGATATTGGTATTTTTTACTAAATTTTGTGAAGTGACTAAATGTAGCGTTAACCATTCACCTTAAGATGTTTTTACAATATAATTTCCTAAGTCTATTTAATATCTTCATTATCATAAAAACCAACCTATATCCATCTTAACTCCACATCTACCACTCTTAGGGGGATGAAATCTATTTATCCCTCTGAGCACTTGGTAGACTCAGAATTAAGATGGATTTAAGATGATAGAATTTCCCCTTTAAATAGTCTATGCTTACATGAATACCATGGTAACACTCTTAGGGGGATGAAATCTATTTATCCCTCTGAGCACTTGGTAGACCCATAATTAAGATGGATCTAAGATGATAGAATTTCCCATTTAAATAGTCTATGCTCACATGAATACCATGCTATTACCATGGGTCAATACGATGGGTTATCATAAACCTAGAGCTTAAAAATTACTATTAGTAATTTATAAAAATTAATAAAATTAATATTGTTTTTTATTTTATTTTTTATTTTAACCAAGTTAAAATGTTTAACATACATTAAATTACAACATCCATTTTTACTATTCATCCACCAAGCCCCGAGATCACATATTTTTTCACTCTATGCTAGTTTGCATATCACGATATTTGATGCCTCTCGGGGCTTAGTAGATCTAGAGTAAAGATGGATCTATGCTGGTTTAATTCCCCCGTTTAAATAGGCTACATTCCACGTGAATACCATGGGTCAATACCATGTGCTATTTTTATTTTTGTTAATACTAATATTAGGGTTAATAATGTTTTTTTGCATGGTATTAATAATAATCTAGCCCATGGTATTTGGCCCATAGTATTTTGCCCATAGGTTTCACCTAAATATAACGCATTTTTTTAGTGTTCGTAAATATAAGGTGACTTATGGAGTAAATATAAAAAAATGTTTTATTTGTTTACCATACCTCTCATTTATTTATACTTTTATTAATTTACCATACCTCTTTTATAAATATGGTATTTGGCCCATAGGATTCACTTAAATAAAACCTATTTTTTGAGCCTTCATAAATAGAAAGAGGGTTATGGACTAAATATAAAAAGAGGTTTTATTTATTTACCATACGTCTAGTTTATTTATATCTATATTTATTTATTATACCTTTTGAGTAAGTATAAAAAGAGGTTTTATTTAGTTACCATACCTCGACTTTATTTATATTTTTATTTGTTTACACCCTTGCATGTATATAAGGTGACTTATGGAGTAAATATAAAAAATGTTTTATTATTTACCATACCTCTCATTTATTTATATTTTTATTAATTTACCATACCTCTTTTATAAATATGGTATTTGGCCCATAGGATTCACTTAAATAAAACCTATTCTTGAAAATGAAGGTTGTAACTCCTAATTTCAAGGGCTAAATTTACTTTTTTTACCCTCTCCCTTAAAATAAGGTGGGCTATTTGAGGCGATTTGTAAAAATGTACTATGATACAAAATATTCGCCCATTAAAAATTTAAAACCCCTTAATTTCGCCAAAGGGCCCCTAAAATTTTCCATGCTGACACATCCACGGGTCCCGGGGAGCGGCCCTAGTCCTGGGCTAACTCCCGCTCATGCTTCACACTCGTAGAGCCCACAGTGGACGAAATGTGGCTGCTTACACAATGTGTTGCCTGCCTCTATTGACCATCACCTCTACGAGGTCAACGTCTCTGTTGAGGCATAATTGTACTCTCACTAATTTCCCAAACTTGAAAACCAAAAATTATAGAAACCTTCGTGGAGAAGCCACCCACAAGAACCCACACAAGAGACCCACGGACCAAACGAAGAGGAGGTGAAACCAACACCACAACACGACAAAGCCGACAATACTTAGGGGTGGCGGCAAACTTGCCCGACCCCAAGTTGTTCTCGCAACCAGCAAAGAGGATTAAGGAATGTGAATTACTTGCCCACCCTACCCAAAAAGCCTTTACACGCTACACATGGCAACCAAAGGGACCGATGTGAAATGGCCTTAGCCCTGAGACAGAATACAATTAGGGCCAAGTCCAAGGGAGGGTTGGACTGAAGACTCCATAGACTCTCGAACAACAAAAAGTAAATAGACCCCCGAGACACAAAGAAGTCCCGACCCGAGAGCCATAGGGCACACAACCTCCACCGCAACCTTAAAAAACCACAAAAAGACTCTATCGCATGCACAACCCATAGGGTTGGGCACCACCCATGAACCCAATTCCGCGAGCCCAAAAAATCACTCACTTGCAACCAAAACCTCAACACCACTAGAACGAAAGCCGCATAGCAAGACCACAATCAGATAGAAAGGGTTACCTGAAAGCCACAGAATGCCACTCTGGATAGTGGTCTGCACCATTGACAGGAGTCAATGCTTCCACTCACCAAACCAAGCCCGAGAAGGATTGAACAACAAAAAGTAAATAGATCCGCGAGACACAAAGAACTCCCCACCCGAGAGCCATAGGGCACACAACCTCCACCGCAACCTTAAAAGACCACAAAAAGACTCTACCGCATGCACAACCCATAGGGTTGGGTACCACCCATGAACCCAATTCCGCGAGCATAGAAAATCACTCAATTGCAACCAAAACCTCAACACCACCAAAATGAAAGTCGCATGACAAGACCACAACTAGATAGAAAGGGTTACCTGAAAGCCATAGAATGCCAATCTGGATAGGGGTCTGCACTATTGAAAGGAGTCAATGCTTTCACTCACCAAACCAAGCTCGAGAAGGAGGTCTGGTGAGAAATTCAAGTGAACTTTGGGGTCTCAAATGAATGCCTGAGAGCCATCCTGAAAATGAATTGTTGCATAAAGGTTTACGGGTGCGCTTCGTCGACTATTCAGCTTCCAAGCTGA
This sequence comes from Pinus tabuliformis, assembly GCA_031772625.1. NCBI lineage: Eukaryota > Viridiplantae > Streptophyta > Pinopsida > Pinales > Pinaceae > Pinus > Pinus tabuliformis. Next base: position 429,503,502 of record CM062814.1, on the reverse strand, counting down.
GCTCGCATGGCCACCCCCATTTGACCTCACCAACCTACACCCACTGCTCATCTCCCAATTCCCATCAACCTTCCCAAAACGCTTGTGAACCATTATAACTTCAATCACTACCTCTGGAGAGTTTGGAGGTCAATCGTCACATCCAATTATGCCCTGTATGATGAGGAGCATGCCTGCCACGTGCCAGAAGGGGAAAGCCCTGAGCCCAGTCGACTTGATGTACGTTCACCCCCATCGGGGGTACAAAAACAATAAATCCAAAAATGATATTATTTATTAGATATATATATTCATTAAAAAAACATCTAATATTTAACTATAAAAAATGATGATAAAAAATTAAATAATTTAAAATATAAAATACCATATTTGAAAAAGTATTATACACAAACAACTATTATATAACATCGTAAATTTAAGAAATTACAAATTAATTTCATATCAATAATATTTAATATATTATAAAAAATCAAATATGTGACTTGATTATTTTTAAATTATTGATTAAGCTTATTAGTTTAAATGCAATTTATTTTTAATGATATATATACAAACATAAACACACGTTGACGGTGTTGGATGCCGCCAACAGTGAGGGGGTCTCCCCGGTATGGAATCTCGATTAGATCTCACACCATTTGGAGTAGGAGCCCCAACTGGAAAGTATGGTCGATTGCCATTATCTTAAATATTTGCCTTGGCTGCAATAAACAACACAAGAGAAATGCATGCACTTTCAAGATAAACAAATATGTTAGCCTTGTGATGTTTTCAATTGTAAAGTGTATGATGGTTCTTTCACAAAACGGAAAAGAAAGTGAGTCTTTGAAAGAAAAGTAATAGTACTATCCTAGCAAAGACACATGCATAAATATGAAAGAATTGTTAGTAACCCAGTGAAATAGTTCACCATGAAAAAACGATCACGAAAGCATAAGACACACATTTCAAAGAATCATACTAAGGCCAACAAAATAGTTCATTTTCATTAATATGAATTAACATAAGCATATACCATAAACAATGAAAGAGTAGTTTCATAATCATTTACGACATATGCATGAAAAGTGTGTCAGCTCTAGGAGCTTCGAATTATGAAGTGAAAGTTCCAAGATACACCATTATAACGATGCAACACTTGTTCCAATAGTGGAATTTTAAGCCACTACTTGCTTATCAAAAGCATATTCTTCTCTCTTATGTGTAGCTTGAGAAGCAAAGGTGAAAAGTCCTTTATTTGAGCTATGGGGGTGTATATATAACAAATGAGATGGTTCTTCACCTCCCTTGTGACTCTTGAGCTCCCCTCATGATTCTCGAGCTTCCAAATGACTTTTTAAACTCCTAAGAAACCTTTAGACTTCTACAAGACTTTTCACATTCTTTGGGTGACCTTTAGACTTCCACACTTTATATTTCTCATTTTTTGAAAATTACATAGTTACATCCAAAAATTTTGGGGCAACATGATGACTCATATGTCTCTTGAGATAACACTTTGACAAGACATGACTTGACATTGATGACATAGACTTTATGATGATGTGTCAATGTCAAGCTGTTGGCATTATGGCACAGGTTTGGAGCTATGGCACAGGTGTTGTCCTTGATGGCAACTCTATCTGGTGACAGATCTCAGTTCAGGCTTTCAGAATGAAGAAAATGACATATACGCAGGTTCATCTAGACTAAGGCACGTATACACGCGGGTTAGACGTTACAAAGGCGCGTATGCGTATACACGCACTTTCACGCAAGGAAAAGCGCGTATATGTTGGAGAACTTACTTTTGGTCCGTGGTAGTTAGTCCTTGGTATTTGAACCTATGGTTTTGGACCATGGTATCTCGTCAGAAGTGTTGACCCCAGGTATTGGGTCCTTGGTATTGTTTATTATGGTTTTGGACTGTGGTATTGTGGAAGGCCTAAAACTATAAAAGAGGAAGGAGATCATGTGGCAAAGTATAATCTAAATTGTTATTGAATATCTGATAAAGTGCTAGATCTGGAATACTGGTAATTGGGTTATGTCGCAGATCTGGATTTGAATGAAGGAGGAACCTTAGCGCAAAAGAGAAGGACAAGTTCTATTGATGGATCATAATATTTAAGCTTGAATGATAGTATCTTTGTATGATTTTGATCTGTTATATGTGGCGCTTGCTTGATCTATAAATCTGATAATCTGGGTTAATTAATGTTTGAATATCTGAAAGAACGAATTATCCTTTATAGATCTGTACGCAGGTTCAGTGAAGCGAAGGCGTGTATACATGCTGGTTCAGTGAATGCAAACAACGTATACGCAGGTTGTTCCATACGTAGAAGCGTATGCACGCAGGTTTCAGGCTATTAAAGTAGCATATATATTTTGAGTTGTGATCTTGCTGCTTCTGTTTATTGCTGTAGTATTATGGGTTCAGAATTTGGTGTGTAGTTGTTGTTACTGTGATTTGGGTACAACTGTCAGAGAAGTGTCTACTTGATTCAGTGCTATTTGGTGAAAAGGAGATTGTTTGATACAGAAATTCTCGATGTTTGATTGATGTTCATGGATCCAGTCTGAAAATTTATGAAACGTGGTCCCTGGAAGAAAGAGAAGGTTGTAGCCTTCTGTAGGCCAGCACCTACGCACTAGTATCTTGGCTAGTGCAAGAGCTAAGGAGGTTGTAGCTCCCTTCTAGGAGAAGCTGGAGAACGAGAGAGGGTTGTAGCTCTCTGTAGGTTGCAGCCTGCGTACTGGTAAAGACTGCACCAGTAAATTGTAAAATGAGTTTCTAATTTAAAGGAAGATAGAGACGAATTGCAGCAGGTGGTTTTCACCCACATTGGGTTTCCACCTTATATCTTGTGTTCTTGTGTGCGATTGTCTTTCTGCTCTGTTTTACTGTTTCTGGTTACTGGTTATTTGATTCTGAAACACAGATTAACAATCAACATCAGAAAGATAAAGTAAATTAAAAGTTTGCCTTGTATACGCGGGTTTCCTTATGCATAGTTGCGTATATACGCGGGTTTAATTAACTGAAGTAGCGTATATCATTTGATTTTGAAAAAGGAATATTTGACTTGATAATACTGATTCACCCCCCCTCTTAGTATTATTTCCAACAATTGGTATCAGAGCAGGTTCTTTCAAACCCTTGGCTGAAAACGAATCAGATCACAAAATTAAGTGCCTCAGATCTGATAGAGGTGGGGAGTTTACCTCAAATGAATTTTTCGATTTCTGTAAAGAACATGGAATAAGAAGGGAATTCTCTACAGCTAGGACTCCTCAGCAAAATGGAGTGGTGGAAAGGATGAACAGAACGGTTCAACAAATGGCTCGTGCTATGCTTGATGAGTTTGGAACTCCCGCAACCTTCTGGGGTGAAGCTGCATTTGCTGCTGTTTTTATTCTCAACAAAGCAAATGTCTGAGTGAACAGCACTCAAACTCCTCATGAGCTCTGGTATGGTGAGACTTCTTCGGTAAAGCATTTCAAAATTTTTGGAAGCAAATGCTATATTAAGAATAATGATGAACAGCTTGGCAAACTTGAACCTAGAGCAGATGAAGGCATTTTCCTTGGTTATTCTCCCCACAGCAAAGCATATAAGTGTTACAATAAAAGACTTGGAAGAATTGTTGACAGCATTGATGTGGTGGTTGATGAAAAATGAAACATTCCTAGGTAAGTAAATTATGAAAATATCGAAGAAGATGAAGACTACCCTCCAAATCAGACTGAAGATGAAGAAGAACCTCAAGAGGCACCAGAGGAACAGATAAGGATAGAAGAGAAGACTCCATCTAGGTATGTTCATAAGAATCATCCAGAATCTCAAATTTTAGGGCAGAAAGAGGCAGGTATACAAACAAGAGGAACAATTGCAGAAGCCTCAAGCTATTTGGCATTGCTCTCCTCCACTGAACCACAAAATGTAAAAGAGGCATGCAAAGATGAATGCTGGGTCAAGGCAATGGATGAAGAACTTTCAGAGCAGATCGAAAAGAACAACACTTGGGAGTTGGTCACTAGACCAAAAGATAAGAATGTCATAGGGACAAAATGGATCTTTAAAAACAAGATGAATGAAAATGGGGAAGTGATTAGAAACAAGGCCATACTTGTTTGTAAAGGGTATGCTCAACAAGAAGGAATAGACTTTGAAGAAACTTTTGCTCTCGTTGCTAGACTTGAGGCCATCCAAATGTTCCTTGCTCTCTCAAGCTTTCAGAAGTTCAAAGTATGTCAAATGGACGTGAAGTCAGCCTTTTTGAATGGAGACTTAGAAGAAGAAGTGTACATCGAGCAACCAGATGGTTTCATTCTTGGGAATGATCCAAATCTTGTATGCAGACTAAAAAAGGCTCTCTATGGTCTTAAACAAGCTCCAAGGGCTTGGTACTATCGTTTGGACAAATATCTTCATCAACAAGGTTTTTCAAAAGGATCAGTAGATAGCAATCTTTATATAAAAATTGAAAATGACAAATTGCTAATACTTGTTGTGTATGTAGATGATATTATCTTTGGCAGCAATGAAGAAGCTATGAGTCAAAGTTTTGCCTTGGTGATGCAGAAAGAATTCGAAATGTCTTTGCTTGGAGAACTGACATATTTTCTTGGGTTAACAATGTAAACTTTGAAACGGGAACTATAAACTCAAAACGGGAACTCTGGCAAAAAAACCCCAAAAAAACATCAAAAACAGTGCTCAAAACGAAAAGTGTGTATACTGGAACGATGTTTTTATTTTTTAGGCGTCAATTTTGAACATGTTTTAAAATTGGCAGTGACTACAAAATTTACTATGAAATTTTCGTGCAAAATATAGCTTCAAAATGAAACTGATGACACTGGAACAATGATTTTTTTTTTTAGGGTCAATTTTCAGTATTTAAAAAAAATGCTAATAAAACCAAATTTCTATGTGTCAAACAAAGTTGTTTATGCGGGAAAAAACACACTAATGTTTTTGGTAGAATATCATTTTTCTTTTCTAAGTATAAATTTAACATGTTTTCAACCATAACATGCTAGATACAAAAAAAATTGAAATTTTTTCAACTATAAAATAAAAAAAACCATGACATTATGAACAAATTACATCACTAAATGCATTCAAAAGTCATTATTTGTATATTGAATAAAACATATTTTATATCTCTAATTTAATATTGCATTGTAGATATTTTAAACAATAAAATTTATCATAACTAAGACATATAATCCAACAACATAAAAATGCCTCATAACTTCTCATTTAACACCATATGGAAAACATTAATTTTATTTGAAGATATGATGCATACATCAGTTATATAAACTGTCTTAAACAACTATTCAAAATCACTCATGTTTTCTGGCACACCATCAGAATTCACATCTTCAGATGAGTGACTAGATGCTGACGAAGATGTTCCATATTCTTCTCTTTCATCAACTAGTGCCCCATCTGAGTCCACATGCATGCCCAACATTTCAGGTTTCAAAATTCTTCTAGATCTACGACTGGTTTCAGGTGACTCCCATGTCAACACTGTTCCTTCTGGTAACAACCTTTTCAGAATCTCTATCGTCTTGAAGCGAAGAGTTCCTCTCTTTGTTAAATTGAAGTCATAAACAAGTATGTCTACATCCTCCAATTTTAATATGTCTGTGCAGCGGCGATTTACATTTGTACCCTTTCTTTTTCTTTTTCCGCCATTTTTTTTGTCAACTACCATCTCTGGCTTATACACACCATTGAATGGGTGTGTATTTGTGGCATACCAATGTACTTCAACACTTGTAACATCCTCATTTTCTGTAAAGACCTTTATAACTTTAGCAACCCAAAATGGATAGCCATTGGGATCTCCATCTGCTAGCACTGCAATCATGCAACCCTCCTTAATATCATGTACTGAACCCCTATAAAGGTCTTCCATGGCTTCACGTTGTGCACGAGATCTTCTGGAACCAATATACATCTCTCTTTCCTCTTCCTGTGAAGAATTAATAATACCTTGAGATTGTTGCTATTCAACAATGTTTACTTCCTCATGTTCATTCGACACATTATGTGGCCAAATAAATGGATTTTTCAAAGGTATATCTTCATTTATTGTTGTCGAAATGATATCACTTTGATTATTGAAAAACGACTCCCACCAAACTGAATCAGCAATGTCAAAGTACTCATATGTATATCTAATACATTTTTTAATTTCTTCCAGGCAATCATAATAATTTATAGCCCTGTTCTGTCTACGTGCATTCTGAACTTCACCAACTGATTGTAATAACAATATTTTTGATGCAAATATTGGATGATCTGGAATGAACTTCAAAAATTGCAATCCTGATGACGGTGCCCATTCTGTAGTAGTTGAATACTTCTTGCCCCATATTAGTGTTTTCCCATCAATTTTTTTGATACGAAATTGATGTTGGAAGCTAATGTCATTAAGTTGTTCAATGCATTTCCCCTCACCATATGATCCCAGAATAAACCTTCGCACGTCAATAGTTTCTTCCAACACATCAAAAGTAGGCTCTGGCATGTATGATTTCTTAATACATTCAATTAGTGATGGCAAGCTACCAACTTCCTTCCTCCTCAATGTGACTGAAAAACGGCTGAACATCTGATCAATATGGTCATGAGTGTGCCCAACAAGAAGGAAACCAACCTTTACCTTCTGAAAAATTCCCAATTCAACAAGCATGTTTAGATATCCAAAAACAACCTGATTTTTGTTTTCACGACAAGTGTTGTCCAATTGTAGATACAAAACTTCAGGAAGATTACCAGACCAATGAGAAATCACATCATGAATTATAGTTATGGTCAGATTTGCATCATTATGAATATTTGGAGTTGTGAAGTACACCCTTGGCAACATTTTCCCATTGAAGACCATACAACCAACCAAGTGAAATTGAATAAAGTTTTCCTCCTGTAAATTTTTGGGTGTGCGAACAAAATGTGGTAAAAGTGTTTTCTTCTGGTCCATACCATCAATTATCAAACCCAAATATTTATTCGGATTATCATAGCACTTTTTTCGATGCTTGTACAAGTTCTTCCTTTCGTTTGTTTGTTGTTTGCGATGCTCCTGAAGTTGTTTGACAATTAAATCTACACAACATAAAAGAGATTCATTAAGAAATATGTTTTCATAGTTGATGACTATACAATTTTAAAAGTTAAAGTTATAAACGCTTACCTCTTTCTGAGCCTTCACTTTTGTCCTTTTTTGATTTAATAGAAGCACATGTACTGCAAATCCCCATCCTTGTCTTCTTAGGAATACGGACATTGTTGAATTCTTTCTTCCATACCTTCACAAAATATTGATATGTAATAAACTGGCCATGTCCCTTAGCACCTTCTGCATATTCTTTGTATAAGTTGTAGATTTCTCGTCTTGAAAAATTATCTGGAATATGTATTGTCTCTCCATTTGGCATACACTCTCCATGCTTTGAAAAGAAATCTTTCATCCATGACATTGCAGTATTTGATAATGGACCAAACTGTCTTTTATGACGTACTTCAGAATAAAATGTGGGATCCTTTTCCAAATTTTCTTGAATTCTCGAGAGACGAAAATTCCCAATCGAATGAAACATTTTGAAACCTTTCTACAGATAAAAAAAGTCCCAATATGATAATCATAACCTGACAATGTAGATTGCATGCACCCAACTAAATATGAATTTTGCATGCTTTTATTCATTGACAAATATCTCTTCCTGCTTTCTAATGCAAATTTGAAATCCATATATTTCAAGCAATCTTTTTGGCAACATTCACTTGAAATGAGAGCACTGATAGAACTTCTTCTCGTCCGATATTTTTCTCTACCCCTTGTATAACTAGAACAACTTGCATTGATACGAAAAGGTCTGCTCCTACTCCTTGATACAATGTTTCTTGGCAACATATCCATCATTTGATCATCATTTGTATAAGGCTTTTCATCATCATTAAGAGGAATGTTATCCACACTATGATCATCCTTGCTTTTCAAATATTGACTTGGAGGATATTCTTCATCTTCTGCTTCTTCAGTGCTACTGTCGTAGTCCTTAGAATTCGGACTGAATGGAAAATCTGACTCGATGTTTAATGGATATTCTTCCTCATATGCATTGCTAGTGCTACTCTCATAGTCCATAGAATTAGGACTACGTTGAAAATGTGACTTACTTATTGAAGATGCTACATCCCGTCCTTTGTCACTGCTACCTTTATACTCATTAGAATTAGGACTAAGTGCATCATCCTGTCCTTCATCACTGCTGCTCTCATAGTCCGCAGAATTAGGACTAAGAGGACACAGTGACGCTCTATTATTTTGAAATTCATCATCACGCTCTTCATAACTATTGCTCTCATAGTCCGCAGAATTAGGACTAAGTGGACACTGTGGTACTCCAATATTTTGAATTTCATCATCCCACTCTTCATCACTGCTGCTCTCATAGTCCTTAGAATTTGGACTAACTGGACACTGTGACATTCCATACTTTTGAAAATCAACATCATGATTTTCATCACTACTGCTCTCATAGTCCTTAGAATTAGGACTAAGTGGACACTTTGACACTCCATACTTTTGAAAATCAACATCATGCTTTTCATCACTGCTGCTCTCATAGTCTTCAGAATTAGGACTAAGTGGACACCGTGACACTCCATTCTTTTGAAATTTGCCATCATGCGCTTCAAAACTGCTGCTCTCATAGTCCTCAGAATTAGGACTAAGTGGACACCGTGACACTCCCTTCTTTTGAACTTCACCATTATGCTTTTCAAAACTGCTGCTCTCATAGTCCTCAGAATTAGGACTAAGTGGACACCGTGACACTCCCTTCTTTTGAACTTCACCATTATGCTCTTCAAAACTGCTGCTCTCATAGTCCTCGGAATTAGGACTAAGTGGACACCGTGACACTCCATTCTTTTGAACTTCACCATCATGCTCGTCAAAGCTGCTGCTCTCATAGTCCTCAGAATTAGGACTAAGTGGACACCGTGACCCTCCATTCTTTTGAACTTCACCATCATGCTCTTCAAAACTGCTGCTCTCATAGTCCTCAGAATTAGGACTAAGTGGACATAGTGACACTCTGTTCTTTTGAACTTCACCATCATGCTCTTCATCACTGCGGCTTTCATAGTCCTTAGAAGTAGGACTAAGTGGAATCTGTGACTCTTTATTTATTTGAAATTATCCATCCCCTCTTTCATCAGTGCTGCTCTCATAGTCCTTAGAATCAGGACTAAGTGGAAGAAGTGACTTTCTATTCATAGTGGAAGAATTCCCGCTATGTTCATCAATATGAATAGAGTTGTTACGCGATGCAGAAGTTGATGGTGTATAAATCGAAACTTCACTATCAGAACAATCCATCGCTTTCAAATAGAAGATGTTGAATGATACAAATGGAGAGTCTCCTAAAGATATTATATAGCTTAAAAAATGAAATTTTCCCTCCAAAAATTTTCCCTCCAAAAAGTTTCGCGAAAATATTTCCCTCCAAAAAATCTGTTAAATTTATTTACCTTTATTACTTTGTTCTACAATTTATTGGAAAATGTAAACTAAATTTTTTTTATGAAATCATAATTAAAATTGTACACTACAACTTCTACAATTATTATAATAGTTAAACCATATAATATTCGCTTTCCAATACTACAATATTCACTTTAAAATATTTTAAAACAAATTATCCCACATTCAACCCGTTGTAAAACAAATTAATAATATTCACTTTATAATATTGTAAAACAAATTATCCCATATTAACCGTACAGTAAAACATCCTTGTAACTTCACTTACATATTAAAATTTCATTATCACTATTACTAACATTACATCCAGGCTTTCTGAAAATCGTTGAAAGAGATCGTGAATTTGTGGAGCAGCTAAATTGCTATCAACAACATAAGAACGAATAATTCTCGCAATTAAAAGGTAAGTTAAATTTTTTTCTTGAAAACTTTCATATTAAATTAGTTTCATGAAAAATCGTGAGCATGGTGGGCTCGGTCAACCTCATTTTCTTAACACCAGTGGGTGCTCCACACCCCCCCTCGCCCGCCCGCCCGGCCCCTCCAGGCGCCTTAACAGCACCCCCCCTCACCCGCCTGCTCGGCCCCTCCGGGCGCCCTGACAGCCCCCCCTCACCCGCCTGCCCGGCCCGGGCCCCCTCACCCGCCCGGCCCACACACCCCGTCACCCCTCACCCGCCTGCCCGGCTCGGCCTGGGCGCCCTAACCCGCCTGCCCCACACCTCCGGTCGAACCAACCACGCCCCCCTCACCCGCTCGCCCGGCCCGGGTGCCCTCACCTGCCCGCCCAACCCCTCCCAGCGCCCTCACCCGGGCACCTCACCCCTTCGGGCGGGCCACCCACCCCCGCGCGCCCTCACCCGCACGCCCCACCCACCCTCGGGTGCCCTGACCCGCCCGCCCTCATGGCACGGGCGCCCTGACCCGCCCGCCCCACCCGCCCCACACGCCCCTGCCCGCCCCGACCCGCCCGCCCCACCCGCCCCCGCCCCGCCCCACCCGCCCGCGCCCGCCCCGACCCGCCCCCCCGTTCGCCCCACCCGCCCACGGGCGCCCTCAACCGCCCGCCCGCCCGCGGGCGCCCTCACCCGCCCGCCCCACCCGCCCACCCGCCGCCCCCCGCCCGCGGGCGCCCTCACCCGCCCGCCCGCCCGCCCACCCACCCCTGGGCGCCCTCACCCGTCCGCCCGACCCACACCCGGGCACCTTCAACCGCCCGCCCGACCCACCCCTGGGCGCCCTCACCAGCCCACCCGCTCGCTTCACCCGCCCTCCGCCCGCCCGCCTCACCCACCCTCCGCCCTCCGCCCGCCCGCCTCACCCACCCTCCGCCCTCGGCCTCACCCACCCTCCCTCTACCCCATGAGCGGGGCTCGTGCAGGCGCACCCGGAATCGCCCTGCATACCGGGCGAGGGCGCGGGCGCCCCGGGTGGCGCCTGCACGAGGGCGCCCCCCCTAGTGCAGGCGCCACCCAGGCCGCCCGAGCCCTAGCCCGGCAGGCAGGGCGATTCCGGGAATCACCCTGCCTGCCGGGCGAGGGCGCGGGCGGCCCGGGTGGCGCCTGCACGAGGGGGGGCACCCGGAATCGCCCTGCCTGCCGGGCGAGGGCGCGGGCGGCTCGGGTGGCACCTGCACGAGGGGGGGTGCCCTCGTGCAGGCGCCACCCGGGCCGCCCGCGCCCTCGCCCGGCAGGCAGGGTGATTCCGGCCCCACCCGGGCCGCCCGCGCCCTCGCCCGGCAGGCAGGGCGATTCCGGCCCCCTCGTGCAGGCGCCACCCGGGCCGCCCGCGCCCTCGCCCGGTAGGCAGTGTAAGGCCTTCGCAACTCGGGCAGGCGAGCGACGGGCGCGCGGCACGGCGGGCGCACACGGGTGCGACGAGCAGGCGGTTAATGCGACGGGCGGGCGCTCCTTGTGTGACGAGCGGGCGGACGGTGCGACGGGCGGGCGCTCTAATGCGACGAACCTCCACACTTGTGCGACGAACAAATGCGACGATAAAAGGGAACACTTAAATAAACTAAGTGTTGAACCCACTTTTATATGCGATGTCTTATGGAGCTAGGCCGACTTGTGGTGGAGCACATATGGGCGTTGAGCGAAGGTTTATGGGGTCGGCCTTAAGGCTGGACACCCCTCCCAAAACTCACGCAGAATGTGTATAAGTAAGTGAGCCTAGAGCTCATTTGGAGCATCATCGCTCAAGCTCTCTTCTACGCATTCGACAGGGGTAAAAGGAAGGCGCAGAGATAAGGTAGAGTGCGCATAACTCATGCGCTCTACAGTAGAAGTGCGCAGTTTTACCGAGAGTCAAGTGTAGGTGTTGAGGTACGGTTTTGAGGTGGATTTGTGCAGAACTTAAAGGAGGAGTTCTTGGTGTCTCGGGTGAGAACCCTCCTACCATATGAGGTTGGCACATGTATTGTAAAGGCTGTCTATGCCTTGGTTGTAAATTATTCTAAGTATAGACTTGGAGTTTTGCCAAGTATACTTGATGATGTATTATTGAAGAACTGTTATAATATATTATTGTTGGGCAGACTGTTCGGGAGTTGCCCCTCCCTTTATACTTGTTTGCAATTGTTGATGTTCTTGGTTAATTGCATATGGATAATGAATGAGTATGGGCTTCATTAAGTATAAAGGATAAATGCATTTTACTTGGTTGCGAAACACAAACTAAGTAAGGACAAGTGAATTAGGCGTAGTCCATGTGCACGAGTATTGGTGAAAAGAAAGTGTTCGGTGGTGCCGCACCTCGCCGGCACGGTTGAAAGACCACCGTAGGCTTGGGGGCGTGACAGTTGGTATCAGAGCAGCTGATCCGGGTATTGAAGGTTGTGGCTGCTACACACCTTCACTGAAGTGAAGGTGGTATCAGGGCTCGGTCTAGAGCTGTTGAGCAGGGTTGCTCATGACAAGGTACTGCAGGTGAAGGAAATCGTTTCACACAAGTGGAACAAGGATTGGTTCTAATTGCAGGTGACTTGGTAAACATGGAGAAAGTTGAAAAGGCAGTGATGGTGGATGATGGTGAATCCAGCCATAATGCAGTTAAGGCTCTCCGGTACGAAGTATTGGAGCACATGAGTCGATGGAGTTCTAACTGGGTTGCGATGCAAGCTGAGAACATGAAGATTCGAAAGAGCTGTTCGGAACTAAGGAGGGAACTTGAAGAACTTAGAAGCCAATGCAGAAGTACGACGGATGTTGAACTCAATGAACTTGATGAGGAGATCCAACGAAGTGGACTTGGTCTTCAAGAGCTCTTTGATGAAAGAGCCCGGTTGAGGAAGGAAAGTGCCAAGGTGGAAGCCGAAATCAAGCAGATTGAGGAAGAGATAAAGAAGAAGCTTCTTGGTAAGAAGGTTGTTGTGATTGAGCAGGAAGAGCTCGACTATATTGACAAGTTGGGGACTCACTACCGAAAGCATCCAGAGGACATTCAGAATTTTAGTTCCATGAGCTTGGTCGATGGACACTTGGTTGGTGCACTTGAGCAGAACACGGTGGAAGGAAAGCTTGAAGTAAGTCAAGCTAGGCCAGGGCCGAGTTCCTTAGAAGAACCAAGCAAGGAAGTAAAGTACCTTAAGAGGAATGTCAAGAAGGAGCATAAGCCTATTGACACTTCTGAGGTCGAATTCTTGAAAAAGGTTGCTGAGATAAGACACAAGACAAAACCGATAAAGGAAGATGGTTCCTTGAAGCTAAGTTCTGTGCAGGTGACCGTGAAGGGCAAGAGATTTGCAGCTTTGATTGATACGGGGGCTACTCATAGCTTCGTGAGCAGGAAGGCAGCAAAGTCTTTTGGGAAGAAAGCAAAGATGGAGAGGGAATGTAGTGCTTTCAAAGCAGTTAACTCTTCCATTAGAGCTGTTGATGGTGTGTTGAAAGACACTCAGGTGAAAGTAGGATCATGGTTCGGGAAGTTGGACTTGAGAGTTGTGGACATGGATGATCATTCTATGGTGTTGGGGCTGGACTTTATGGAGCTTGCACAAGCCATACCAATGGTGACCCGAGACATTCTCTTGATCACAGCTAGAGGGAAGAACATGATGGTACCGATGAATAGAAGGAGTTGCTTGGGGTATAGACCGAGGATGGCTTCTATGACTTTGTATCCCAAAGATCCGAATGTGAAGCATGAGGATGTGGAGCAAAGAGGACTTGGGAGTGTGGTTCAAACAACGAAGGAAAGGAAGCTTGTTGACTTCGTTGCAAGAGCTGGGAGAAAGAATGAAGGAAGTGAGGAGGAAACCTCACGAACATGGAGACACTTGGTAGGAGCATCTTCTACTAATGATCTTCACAATGGAGTTGCAAGTGAAGGGAGCCCGAGTGCTACTTCAGAGGCTGTGGTTGATGAGGGTTATGAGGGTAGAGATCCTGCTGAGATAGTGGACTTTTGCAGGTATGCTATGGGCATATATGACTTTCAGTTGACAAAGAACAAGCTAGGAGAGCTTGGATGTACATGTGAGGAGATTGAAGCTGTGCATAGATACTTGAGGACACAACATCAATCTGACACATGGGTGGATGAGAGTCAGGGAGGAAACTTCCTGTTCCTCCTTTCTCTATAGATAACCTTGGGAAAAGGTTGGTGTGGAGGCCTTAGTAGGGAGGAACCACATCAACTTTACAAGGGGCCTTGGAGGAGGCTTCTTTTTGACAAGTGAAGACTTGGATGCAATTGACCAAAGGTTGAGATGGAGTTTACATGGGTTGAAAATCATGGACAACTAGAGTCATGGACATCAGGTTGGAGACATGGAGCATGGTAATCTTATGTAGGGACATTGTGTGGAGCACTTGTAGAGGTGTCACTTATGGGCATCCAATGAGGAGTGCCAATGCAGAGATGTTGTGCAGATGGAGTTGCTGATGTGACATGGAGAGTTGGAGTTTGAGGAGATGGTCTCTTCATATGGAGGAGACACACATATGGAGGACATGTTGCAGATGAGATGAGGACTACTTCATGGACCTGAGCATGGGTTTACTTACATGGATGGATTCTTGATCGAGTTCAGGATGTGGCAGTATGTTTTGAGAACCGACTGATGGTGACATGAGGATGTGCATTCTCATAGTTTGAGCGTGACAGTTGGACTGATCACCCGACTAGTTCAAACATGGGGACTAGTAGTGTACAGAGGTATGTTGGCATTGTGTTGGAGTATCATGGCAGCAGTTCACATGAGGACGACACATGATGATTAATCATCATGGATTGAGATGACTTCTTGTTGATATAACATGGGAAGTTTTGCACATGGTGATGATGATATGATGGAGTTTGACACATTGTTGCGGTGGACATGTAACTTGAGTTGGGGGGATCAACCTTCCATGGTGGAGAGCAGCATGAGGAGATTGTGACAAGGTGGTCATGGACATCTGATATATAACATACATTGGTATGGAGCATCTTGGTGACAGTTGGTTGCTAAGGTGGAGCATGATGGAGATGGGATTCTACATATGTTGCAGGGATGTTTGCCTTATGTAGAAGAGATGACATCATGGTTTATGATGATCTTGGTGGAGAACTACCGGGATGATATGTTGTCGAGGACGACAACGATTTCAGGTGGAGGAGGATGTAAGGCCTTCGCAACTCGGGCAGGCGAGCGACGGGCGCGCGGCACGGCGGGAGCACACGGGTGCGACAAGCGGGCGGTTAATGTGACGGGCGGGTGCTCCTTCTGCGACGAGCGGGCGGACGGTGTGACGGGCGGGCGCTCTAATGCGACGAACCTCCACACTTGTGCGACGAACAAATGCGACGATAAAAGGGAACACTTGTGCCTTATGGAGCTAGGCCGACTTGTGGTGGAGCACATATGGGCGTTGAGCGAAGGTTTATGGGGTCGGCCTTAAGGCTGGACAACCCTCCCAAAACTCACGCAGAATGTGTATAAGGAAGTGAGCCTAGAGCTCATTTGGAGCATCATCGCTCAAGCTCTCTTCTACGCATTCGACAGGGGTAAAAGGAAGGTGCAGAGATAAGGTAGAGTGCGCATAACTCATGCGCTCTACAGTAGAAGTGCGTAGTTTTACCGGGAGTCAAGTGTAGGTGTTGAGGTACGGTTTTGAGGTGGATTTGTGCAGAACTTAAAGGAGGAGTTCTTGGTGTCTCGGGTGAGCACCCTCCTACCATATGAGGTTGGCACATGTATTGTAAAGGTTGTCTATACATTGGTTGTAAATTATTCTAAGTATAGACTTGGAGTTTTGCCAAGTATACTTGATGATGTATTATTGAAGAACTGTTATAATATATTATTGTTGGACAGACTGTTCGGGAGTTGCCCCTCCCTTTATACTTGTTTGCAATTGTTGATGTTCTTGGTTAATTGCATATGGATAATGAATGAGTATGGGCTTCATTAAGTATAAAGGATAAATGCATTTTACTTGGTTGCGAAACACAAACTAAGTAAGGACAAGTGAATTAGGCGTAGTCCATGTGCACGAGTATTGGTGAAAAGAAATTGTTCGGTGGTGCCGCACCTCGTCGACACGGTTGAAAGACCACCGTAGGCTTGGGGGTGTGACAGGCAGGGCGATTCCGGCCCCCTCGTGCAGGCGCCACCCGGGACGCCCGCGCCCTCGCCCGGTAGGCAGGGCGATTCCCGTGCCCCGGGTGGCGCCTGCATGAGGTTGGGCGCCCTCGTGCAGGCGCCACCCGGGCCGGCCGCGCCCTCGCCTGGCAGGCAGGCCCCCCCTCGTGCACGCGCCACCCGGGCCGCCCGCACCCTCGCCCGGCAGGCAGGGCGATTCCGGGAATCGCCCTGCCTGCCGGGCGAGGGTGCGGGTGGTCCGAGTGGCGCCTGCACGAGGTTGGCGCCACCCGGGCCGCCCGCGCCCTCGCCCGGCAGGCAAGGCAATTCCGGGAATCGCCCTGCCTGCCGGGCGAGGGCGCGGGCGGCCCGGGTGGCGCCTGCACGAGGTTGGCGCCACCCGGGCCGCCCACGCCCTCGCCCGGCAGGCAGGGCGATTCCGGTTGGGCCAAACTCGTGCAGGTGCCACCCGAGCCGCCCGTGCCCTCGCCCGGCAGGCAGGGCGATTCCGGTTGGGCCAACCTCGTGTAGGCGCCACCCGGGCCACCTGCGCCCTCGCCCGGCAGGCAGGGCGACCCTGCCTGCCGGGCGAGGGCGCGACGGCCCGGGTGGCGCCTGCACGAGGGGGGACGCCCTCGTGCAGGCGCCACCCGGGCCGCCCGCGCCCTCGCTCGGCAGGCAGGGTCGCCCTGCCTGCAGGGCGAGGGCGCGGGCGGCCCAGGTGGCGCTTGCACGAGGTTGGGCGCCCTCGTGCAGGCGCCACCCGTGCCGCCCGCGCCCTCGCCCGGCAGGCAGGGTCGCCCTGCTTGCCGGGCGAGGGCGCGGGCGGCCCGGGTGGCCCTTGCACGAGGACGCCCAACCTCGTGTAGGCGCCACCCGGGCCGCCCGCGCCCTCGCCCGGTAGGCAGGGCCCAACCTCGTGCAGGCGCCACCCGGGCCACCCGCACCCTCGCCCGGCACGTAGGGCCCAACCTCGTGCAGGCGCCACCCGGGCCGCCCGCACCCTCGCCCGGCAGGCAGGGCGACCCTGCCTGTCGGGCGAGGGCGCGGGCGGCCTGGGTGGCGCCTGCACGAGGTTGGGCGCCCTCGTGCAAGCGCCACCCGGGCCGCCCGCGCCCTCGCCCGGCAGGCAGGGCGACCTTGCCTGCCGGCGCCCTGCCTGCCGGGCGAGGGTGCGGGCGGCCTGGGTGGCGCCTGCACGAGGGCGCCCGGGCGGAGGGCGGTTCGGGTGAAGCGGCCGGGTGGGTGAGGGCACCGGGTGGGGGGGCGGGTGAGGGCGTCGGGCCGGGGGCCGGGTGAAGGCGCCCGAAGGTGTGGGGCGGGCGGGCGGGCGAGGGCGCCTAAAGGGGCGGGGCAGGCGGGTTGGAGCGGGCGGGTGAGGGGGTGCGGGGTGTGCGGGTGAAGGGGTGCGGGGTGAGGGGGTGCAGTAGGGAGCCCGGGCGGAGGGGGGTTCGGGTGAGGCAGGGGGGTGGGTGAGGGCGTCGGGCGGGGGGGTGGGTGAGGGCGCTGGGAGGGGTTGAGTGGGTGGGTGAGGGGTGCATGATGGGGTGCTGGGTGGGCGGGTTGGGGGAGAGGTAGGGAGCCCGGGCGGAGGGGGGTTCGGTTGAGGCGGGTGGGTGGGTGAGGGCGTCGGGCGGACGGGCGGGCGAGGTCGCCCGAAGGGGTGAGGGCGCCGGGAGGGTTGGAGCGGGCGGGTGAGGTGGTGCGGGGTGGGTGGGTGTGGGAAGAGGTAGGGAGCTCGGGCGAAGGGGGGTTCGGGTGAGGCGGGCGGGTGGGTGAGGGTGCCGGGCGGGGGGCCGGGTGAGGGCGCCCGGAGGGGTGGGGCTGGCGGGTGGGCGAGGGCGCCCGGAGGGGTGGGGTGCCGGGAGGGTTGGAGCGGGCGGGTGAGGGGGTGCGGGGCGCGCGGGTTGGGGGAGAGGTAGGGAGGGCGCCCAGAGGGGTGGGTGAAGGCACCTGGGTCGGTCGGTCGGGCGGGTGGTCGGGCGGGCGGAGTAGGAAGAGAGTTGGGGTGGACGGGCGGGTGAGGGCGCCCGGGCTAGAGAGGGTTGTGGGGTTGGGCCGGGGCGCCCGGGCCGCCGGGGTGGGGGGGTTGGGATGCTTAGGGGGGGTGGGTGGGTGAGGGCTCCCATGCCATGCAGGGGGGGGGGTGGGTCGGTGAGGGCGCCCCAGCAAAATGTTTTATTCATGATTTACTTTTTTACACTGGAATGTTAATGCATGTCCTTTTGGAATATGAGGGGTGGTGGGTGGGGCGATTGTTGATTAAAATTTATGATATGTTTTCGTTGTTACTTTAAGTTAATATGTTTTTATTATTTACAGATTTATGTGTTTCTATTTTTCAAGAAAATGGCATCAAAGAGAATTTCAGTGGATCTTTCTGGACCAAAGACTCATAAAGGTGCATCTAAAAGAAACATTGGTGAACGAACTCCACCTGAGCTCATGACTACAAATCTTTCAAGTGCCTCAAGTGATAAGAAGATGATTTCAGACTGGAAGAATTCGAAAGAGGTGAAATTTCCATCAAGAATGTGGTATGTGAAAGAAAGAGAAAGCGCAAATGTGAATATATATCTATATATCGATATACCGAATGATAATGGAATTTTTGAGGTGATGGGAAGAGTCGTAGATATGTGTTCGGTACCGGACACTGAAGTTGTTTACGTACTTACAAAAGCTCCCAAGTCACATGAAAGGGTTAAATACCAACTATCATATTCATTGTATGACACGAGAGAGGTATCTACAAAGTTGTGTAGTCAAATCGTAAATGAGATGACAGAAAACATCGTAAGTATTATTATTTATATTTGTATTTTGCGTTTTTTAAAGTGTCTCACTATATTTTTTAACTTTGTTTTTTATTGACATATGATATTTTGTTTGGCAGAATTTCGTTGAAAGTTGTTCAATTAGGTTGGGAGGCATTCATTTCATTGAGAATGATATCATGAAAGTTGTCAGCAGTTTTTACTCAGTGTCAGAAGAAAATATGGAAAAAAGGCAAAATGAAATAATTGATAATGCTACAAAACTACATCCAAAGAATCAGAAAAAAAGGTCTCTGGTGGATAAATCTAGCAAGGGTAAACAAGTTACTTTTGAGAACGATGAAGTTGAAATTGACGATGAAACATATGTTGTCATTACTGAAGATGACATTGGAACTGAGAAGAGCCATAAAAATCCAAAAGTAACAATGCCCAAGAATAACTCTGGTGGGAATGTTATGACCAAGAAAAGTAGAGTTGATGATTTTGAAGCAGTCATTACCAGCAGTCAAGAACCTAGTGAAACTTCAAAAGAAAGCAGAGAAATCATTACACCAGGAGCTGATTTAGAAGATGGCATTATCAAAACAAAACAAAATGTCATTCGAGAGAATTTGACAAAGAGAAACTTAATTGATGGTGGTCGCACATTTCAGCTTAATGTCAGGCAAACCTATAAAGCAAGTGAAGGACAATGTCAATATCAATTTAGAAAGCCACATCATCTGCATGTTCACAACTTGAAGACATTGATGAGGTACAATCCATATGCTCATGTGGTTAGTTATGTGCTTCTTGTTGATCCACTTCAAGTTCCCAACAAAGAAGCATTTGATAAGTCAAAATGTTTTGAATACAATTATTATGTGCTTGGGGGGAACCATTCTGTAGAAGCTCAAAGACAATTGATGGAGGAATATCCTAATAACCCACGTTTTGAAACAATGAAATGTATCATTTACGCTGGTTTATCTGATACAGAAGCAAAGTTAGTGGCATGGGATCATAATTCAGATAATGAATATAGGATGTCTATGACTTTCATCCAAAGGGTTAGATTTATTCATAGTGAATTTGAAGAAAAATGTGGTGTGGATAGGACAAAAGTTACTGCAGAGTTCCGAAAGGAATGTTGTATGGAAATAGGATATCAAATTGAAGAGAAAACCAATTCAAAAGGTGGAAAGGGCAACAAACATAGTGATTTATTCAGAGGTGTTGATAACATTTTCCAATTGGCATTTAGAATTGGAGATGTTTGGAGGTTGATTGATGAGATTTTTGGCATGTGGGAAGACATTGCCATTAAAAACCAGAAGGTCAAAAAGTCTAAGCCATTCATATGTGGCAACAGTAAATTAGCTCCTGAAATGAAGCATCTTCCAGACGATATGACTATCACACCTTGGAGGGCGATGCAAGGAGTGAAAGATGAGAAAATTGTCAAAACAATATTATCTCGTGTGAGGTCAGGGGAATTATCATTGGAGGAAATGTCTGAAGAATTTCAAAAGTAAGTTTCTTGAAATATTTTTATTTATTTCTATATTATAATTATATTTTAAATAAAACATGCTGTTCTTGGTAGTATTTGTTATACATATCATTATATTAACTTTTTGTTACTTTATCTATGCAGTCACAAAGTTTACATGAAAATTCAAGAAAAAATGGTTAGATTGTTGAATGAAGATAGTTGGGATGATGTCGTATGCAACTATCCAGATTCAAGTTCTACATCAACATTAAAATCTTTTTATCTTGCATTTAAAAAGGTATCTTGATTTATACATTCATTTTTATTCACCTGTGTACTATTTTTAATTTATAACTTACACATATATTTGTTTATTTTATAAAAGATGAGGAAGGATGATAATGGAGTGCCAGATAGTTTCAAAACCTTTATCGAAAAGATAAAGATCGAAAGACTGAGGAAGCAACGTATTAAGGATATTCAACTTGATCCAACTCTTAATCATTTCATTTGGAATGGGCTAGACACTATTCAATATCAAGTAATACAAGGCGACTGTGAAGACATTGCTAAACTCATACCTAAAAGGGATTATGCTCTAGTCATTGCAGATATTCCCCATGGTTTCAATATTCCAAACATTGACTATGATAGTGACCCTTATACTTATCAAGCTTTTAGTAAAGTGGTTGCGGGATTTGTAGAAGTCACGTCATCACCATTATGGAGATTTGTGACATTTCATTCAGACACACAATTGGCAATGATATTGTCAAGCTTCAAGGGGAAACCAAATTCAAGAATGCAGCTTACATGGTAAGACGTTTAAAATGTATATTTGATTAATGTTGAAAAATTTATTTATGTACAAGTTAATTTAACTTTTACTATTTCATGTTACAGGGAAAAGTCAAATCTTCTTCACAATGAAGATCAACAATTTATAAATGATTGTGAGTTCATTCATATTGATAGTTGGGCAAAAGATGATAGCCATATGTCTATGATTTTTAATCGGGTAGACAGAAAGAGTCATAGCCAAATAATGAGTTATGATGCTGTTGTGAGAAAACTAACATATGAAGACAAAGAAGCAAAAGGAGAGATAGTTAACATTTATCAAAAACCACAGTTATTGATTAACTATCTTATAGACATTTGTTCAAATGAAGGAGATTGGGTTTTGGATTTATTTTCTGGCTCAGGTAAGTTTTATTATATGGAATTGAATTTCAATATGTTATTTTTTTAATTAATATGTCATTGTACTAATTTAGTTCATTATTTCTTTTGTGCTTGAAAATTAGGTACAACACTAGCATGTTGCCTTCAAAAAGGAAGAAATTGCATTGCAATTGAAAAAGATCCAGTACAGTGCAATTTCATTCAGCAAAGAATTAATGCTCTTCACTTTCTTCCAGATGCAATGCAAGAAATTGGGTTGAAGAAAGGGGACTTTAGTGAATCACGTGTGGCAAAAAAGGCAAAGGAACCCCAACCACCATTACATGGAATGTTTGGAAAGACATACATTGGGAGTTTCGCAGACATCAAAGACCCATTAGAAGAGGAAAATGAGCAAAATGAAATAGAAAATATTGTGGAAGAGGACAATGATGAAACTCTAGAGGATGAAGAGTTTGGATTACGTGACATTGTTGATTAAATTTAAGTTATGCTTGTAAATCAAGCTTTGCAATGTTTTGACTTTGACATTTTATGAGAAGAATAAACACTCAATTAGGGTTGTTATACGTTCAATATTGGTAATATGTGATTTTTGCATTGATTTTTAAGTTAATCATTATTTTTTGAAAAAAAAAAAGTGATTTTTATTATTTTTTTGACATGAAATTCATAGAAAAAGCTATTATTTAACCATTTTTAGTTAAAATTATCGTATAAAAATTGTGATTTTGACATGTCAATTCTAACAAAAAATTATCAAAACGTGTAGTTTTTTAGTTATATTTATGTTAAAAATGGTTATTTTTATGTCCATTGTTAAAAAATGTTGTTTTTTAGAAACAATTATTTCATGTCGATTGAAAAATTAATTAAAGATGTATAAATATGTAGAATATCGAAAAGTCTAAATATCGACCTTCTAATTTAAAAATGCAAAACAGTAAAAACCTCACGAAAAAATAAAATAAAATTATAATAAAAAACAAGAAAATGTGAAGAAAACGACCACTTCAAAAATTATCAAATTTACTAAATAATTATTTACATTTTATACATTAAAAAATTTAAAGCCAAAAAACAGGGCTTTTAAAAAAGGAGTGTGATGCAGAATGTTCACTTTTTAAAATCAATATGAAAATCACTACCATTCTAAAACGTGATGTACATAAAAAAAACTAAAGTGCCAAAAACTATGCTCTAGAAAAAACATGTGCGTTCTGCATCACCCATTTTCAAAATCATGTCACTTTTTGCCTATCTCTACGAAACGGGTAACAGTTTCAGTTTCCGTTTCAAAGTTTACATTGTTGGTTGCAAATCCAACAAAATGAAGGCGGTATTTTCTTGTCTCAAACCAAGTACCTCAAGCAGATTCTTCAGAAGTATGGCATGGAAGATTCGAAACCAGTATGTACCCCTATGGTTACAGGATGCAGTCTCAGTGCAAATGATGAATCAGCAGCAGTGCATCAACCAACCTATAGATCCATGATTGGAAGTCTACTTTATTTGACAAGTACCCGACCAAACATCATGCATGCAGTGGGAATAGTTGGAAGATTTCAAGCAAATCCCAAGGAAACCCATCTTTAGGCAGTAAAGAGAATTTTCAAGTATCTTCAAGGAACTCAAAACTATGGCTTATGGTATCCAAGAGATACAGATCTCACTCTTCATACTTATACAGATGCAGATTGGGCCGGAAGCGTGGATGACAGAAAAAGCACAAGTGGTGGTGCATTCTTTATGGGTTCCAGATTAGTATCTTGGTTCAGCAAGAAACAAAGTTCGATTGCTCTATCTACAGTTGAAGCAGAATATGTGGCTGCTGCATCTTGCTGCACACAGCTCCTTTGGATGATGCAAACTTTGCAGGACTTTCAAATCACTTGTACTCCACCTATCTCCATCCTATGTGATAATACAAGTGCAATTAGCATTTCAAAGAACCCAGTCATGCATTCAAAGACCAAGCACATATCGATCAAGTATCACTTTCTCCGAGAACAAGTGTTGGAACAAAAGGTCAAATTGGAGTATGTTCCCTCTAAGGAACAAGTTGCTGATATTCTCACCAAACCACTGCCTAGGGAAACTTTTCAATATCTCAGACAGAAGCTGGGAGTAGTTGATGCATCATCATGCTGTTAAACTTGTCTGTTTTAGAGAAGAAGTGGTGTACGCGAGTTGCCTGAGGAGGATCCGCGTACATACGCCGGTTTGTGCAGAGATAGTCGCGTATATGGAGGTTTGATGGATATCTGTAGGGACAGGTTCTGGTTGAAGTTTGTCTGATTTAGGTCTGACAGAGACCATCTGGCACAGTTTTAGGGGGAGCAGATAAACTTCTAATGATGCATTGTTGGCATTATCTTAGAAGCTTCTGGTTCTAGTTCACAGCTGTTGTTGGCTTCAGGTGGAACAAATGCAGAGGGAGAACAGAAGGAAATCATGGTTGCTGATCTGAATGGTGATTGACAGATGCTGCTGCTATCAGTTATTGGTCTTGCTCTAGATATTTCGTCTCTATGTCATGTATCTCTTTTATGGTGTCAAGGTCATGTAACGGCCTATTTTGGTTTCCCCACTATGCTTGGGATGAATATGTAATGTACTTGGTTGTCATATATGTATCCCCACTTGGTTGAGTGGATGATCCCCACTTGGTTGGGTGATGGATGTATGTATTGAGTCTTTTGGTGATAGGAAGGTCTTTTATGATGTATAAGTCATCGTTCTTCTTGAAGAACATCTTGCTGCAGATCTTGTCTACAGTCAGGGGGAGCATGGTCAGCACAACAGGGCAGAGATTTCAGCATGTACTCAGGGGGAGCACAACCCTTTGCCCTTGATGACAAAGGGGGAGAATGACTTTGAGGATCTTGGGGTTGCCATCAAGTCCAAAGGGGGAGATTGTTGGCATTATGGCACAGGTTTGGAGCTATGGCACAGGTGTTGTCCTTGATGACAACTCTATCTGGTGAGATCTCAGTTCATCTAGACTAAGACGCGTATACACACGGGTTAGACGTTAGAAAGGCGCGTATGCGTATACACACACTTTCACGCAAGGAAAAACGTGTATATGTTGGAGAACTTACTTTTGGGCCGTGGTAGTTAGTCTTTGGTATTTGAACCTATGGTTTTGGACCATGGTATCTCGTCAGAAGTGTTGACCCCAGGTATTGGGTCCTTGGTATTGTTTATTACGGTTTTGGACCGTGGTATTGTGGAAGGCCTAAAATTATAAAAGAGGAAGGAGATCATGTGGCAAAGTATAATTTGAATTGTTATTGAATATCTGATAAAGTGCTAGATCTGGAATACTGGTAATTGGGTTATGTAGCAGATCTGGATTTGAATGAAGGAGGAACCTTAGTGCAAAAGAGAAGGATAAGTTTTATTGATGGATCATATTATTTAAACTTGAATGGTAGTATCTTTGTATGATTTTGATCTGTTATATGTGGTGTTTGCTTGATCTATAAATCTGATCATCTGGGTTAATTAATGTTTGAATATCTGAAAGAGCGAATTATCCTTTATAGATCTGTACGAAGGTTCAGTGAAGCGAAGGCGCGTATAGACGCTGGTTCAGTGAATGCAAACAGCGTATACGCAGGTTGTTCCATACGCAGAAGCGTATGCACGCAGGTTTCAGGCTATTAAGGTAGCGTATATATTTTGAGTTGTGATCTTGCTGCTTCTGTTTATTGCTGCAGTATTCTAGGTTCAGAATTTGGTGTATAGTTGCTGTTACTGTGATTTGGGTACAACTGCCAGAGGAGTGTCTACTTGATTCAGTGCTATTTGGTGAAAAGGAGATTGTTTGATACAAAAATTCTTGATGTTTGATTGATGTTCATGGATCCAGTCTGAAAATTTATGAAACGTGGTCCCTGGAAGAAAGAGAAGGTTGTAGCCTTCTGTAGGCCAGCACCTACGCACTAGTATCTTGGCTAGTGCAAGAGCTAAGGGGGTTGTAGCTCCCTTCCAGGAGAAGCTGGAGAACGAGAGAGGGTTGTAGCTCTCTGCAGGTTGCAGCCTGCGTACTGGTAAAGGACTGCACCAGTACATTGTAAAAGAAGTTTCTAATTTAAAGGAAGATAGAGACGAATTGCAGCAGGTGGTTTTCACCCACATTGGGTTTCCACCTTATATCTTGTGTTCTTGTGTGCGATTGTCTTTCTGCTCTGTTTTACTGTTTCTGGTTACTGGTTATTTGATTCTGAAACACAGATTAACAATCAACATCAGAAAGATAAAGTAAATTAAAAGTTTGCCTTGTATACGCGGGTTTCCTTATGCATAGTTGCGTATATACGCGGGTTTAATTAATTGAAGTAGCATATATCATTTGATTTTGAAAAAGGAATATTTGACTTGATAATACTGATTCACCCCCCCTCTCAGTGTTATTTCCAACACAAGTTTCTCTTTTTTATGTTATCTTTGTATCTTCATGATAGATTCTACATGTTCTTTCTCTTTCTCCTCCAAAAGGCTTTAAGATATGGAGTCTTCTATGTGATTTGGATCTTCCAACTTCTCTCACGATTTAGTGTCCCTTCATCTTCTTGTTCAGTGATCATCTTGTCTTCGCAGTCTTCTTGAGTGTCACCTTGCATGGTCTCATTGTTACTCTTCTTAAACATCATCCTGTTATGTCAAGATACAATACTCCCAAGTGAAATTCACTCATGACAAGACGACATCAGTTTTGAACTCCTAGTCTAGCTTTCTTGGTGCAATTCACTGATCAACTTGGAACTAAGTATTAGATAGAGGAGAAGGTTAAGGAATTGCGCAGTGCGTAATTCCAAGAGATAGGGGTGAGGGAATGATGATTGTGACTGCGCGATGTGTAGTGGCTAGAGGCTTGAGAAGCAGGACTAAGCAATTGAGGAAACCAGTGACACAGTGAGGCAAACTTGCCCACTATGACTGCATAATGCACAGTTTAGGAGAGAGACCCAACCACTGGATTGCGCAGTTCAAAGAGACAGGGAGACAAACTATAGACTAAAACTGCATAGTGCGCAGTGGGAGGTTATCTTGGAGGAAAGGTTGCGTAGTCTTGGAGAGCATGAGGCAGTGCTTGAGTACTGTGACTGCATAATGGACAATGCTTGGAGGCAATGGCTACGGATTGTGTAGTTCCATGAGGCATGGATGTTGACTGAGGCTTGCAACTGTGCAATGTGCAATTCAAGGAGGCAAAGTGAAGCAGGGTTGGTCAGGTAAGAAATTCTATGTAATTTGGCTAAGTGTGGGACCAATGAAGTAGGGATGTAACCAAGACATGACCTGAACATGATCACACACTTAGAATGATCAACGACACAAAAGTGAACACACAATACCCAAAATCAGAATGAACCCGTTGAAATGACAAAAAAACGACACTTACCTCCAAGTGCGACACTTAGGATACACTTTGCGATACGTGATGACACCAACAAAATAGTGCATAAGACTTTGGGAATGAGTCTAATACATGTCTCTATGATAAACATGACATAATTTTTTTATGTAATTTTTGAAAGAAAAAAAAAATATATATATATACACACACACACACTAAGGCTAAATGTTAGACTATTAATGTTCAAATATGTTAAATAAACTTTCAAAATAAAATATAGAGCAAAAGATTATATCTCACCAAGATTCTTTCTCTCTCTCGATGTAGTTCATGATCCTTGGAGATCAGTGACTGCTACGTCCATGGAAATATTTGTATGAGACAGATATACCCGAAAGGATCATTTCTTGCCAAGTCAACCATGGAGCTTGGCCCCAAAAGTGTCAAAAATAATTGAACCCTAGACCTCTCAATAGCAAAAGTTGTTTAATGATGGGGACTTGACCGACTAAACTAACCCTCGAGACTTTCACTAAAATTCCATATAAATTAAAATTTGTTTAATTTAAAGTTTTAAATAAACTTTTTTTTTTTCAACAAAAATGGTTAATGTATTTATTGCCAAAAGTGGAGCAAGCTCCTATTACAATCGATAGTAGCTTTTAAAAACTGAGCAATGAGAATGAGCTGATGGTAGTCCCTTCTCCTTTGCTTAAATTCAAGAGTTCTGTGAGTTCTTTGACTTTTCTTGTTTTCTGTCTTACATTTTATCTCTGGAATAGCAATTTCTACAACCTTTTCTTTATGTTTTTCTTTTTGTTGTTCCTTGAGTTTGTCGTTCCTTCTGCTATTGTTCGTTTTGCTTGCTATTCCTTTGGCTTGTTGTTCCTTCGGCTTGCTATTCCTTCGAAAGTTGTTCCTTCGAACTATTGTTCTTTCGGCCTGTTGTTCCTTCGGGCGTTGTTCCTTGTATTGCTGTTCCTACGGCCTGTTGTTCCTTCAGATGCCGTTCCTTTGGACTGATGTTCCTTTGGCCTATTGTTCCTTCAACCTGTTCTTCCTTCAGATGCTGTTCCTTTAGCCTGCGGTTTCTTCGGATTTTGTTCATTCTGCTGTTGTTCCTTCTGCTTGATGTTCCCACTGATGTTGTTTCTTCTGCTATTGTTTCTATCAAATTTGGTTGCTTTTGTTTTCTATCTTTTTTTTTCTGAAAACTGCTCCGTCTGGCGTTGTTCTTGGTGTTTCTTTTGCTAGCTATTTTGTCAACATAATGATTGGAATTCCTGTAAGTGAATTTCTGGAGTCTTGATGTCATTCCCGAACTGAAAAGAGGCCCCTGGGATCGATCAACTGAAACATGCCTATGGCAGAGGGTGGTTCGAGTAGGGTCCTCCATTGAGACTGAGATATCCTTGAGATAACAGGCAGCCTTTGTTTGCCAAGGAGTCTGCAAGCTTATTGAGATCTCGTAAAATATGATAAATTGCCACAGAGTCAAAATATTTCATTGTATTTCTGATTCTTTGCAGTGTAATATTTAAAATAGCATTGCAAAAATGGTTTTCAGAATTTAAGAGCTTAATCAAGAGCTCTGAATCTCCGAATATTTGGATTCTTTATGTCTTAACTCCTTAGCGATTTGGCAGGCTTTTAGGAGGCTGTAACTTTCGGCTTGGTTGTTTGTGTTTATGCCCAGGCCCCAGCTGAAGCTCGTGTTGTCCGCTCTATCTGGGGAAATGATCAAACCGCCTGCGCCTGAGTTTCCAGGATTCCCCTTGGACGCGCCGTCGAAGAAGATTGTGGCATCTAGCATCCCCTGCCACCTCGAAAGGAAGTCCTCTTCGGAGATACGCAAGCGCCACGGAGGGTCTGTTGCAGGTTTTCTGAGTGTGCATTTTCTTTCTCCTGTCCCACAGGGTCCAAGCCACGCAGAGGCTTTTGCAGGTAACTTGAAGTCAAACTCTGTGTTGGCAACGATTTCCAGAAGGAGGCCTTTGATTTTGGTTGCCACGTCCACCGCCTTAGGAAACCTGTCATTGAAAATCCTCTCATTTCTTGTAATCCAGACTTTCCACCAGAGACATTTGGGAATTGCTTGCCAAATGTTGTTCCACTCTGCATTTTTTATTTTGAGCTCGGGATTTCGCTTTGCCTAGGAGATATAGAGAGAGACAACAAAAATCTGAGAAGGGATTAGGACACTGAGGCCTTGGAGAATCAACTTCCAAACAGCTTGAGTGAAAACACAGTCCACCATCAAATGATTAGTAGTTTTGGTTGTCAAGTTGCATAGGCAAAATCTAAATGGACCATTAAACCCTCTTTTATTTAGATTTTCTCCAGTTAGAGCCTTATTGTGTATGAGAAGCCAAGTGAAGAAGTTCACTTTTGGGAGGCTTAAGGAGGACCAAACAGATTTCCAGAGCTTCGGGTTCAACAGAGGAGCATGAGTATCTTGTAAAGCGGAGAAACCTTGGGCAGCTATATATTTTCCTATTCTTCACCACCCCTATTTATCCTTGGTTGAAAGGTGGATAGGGGCAAGGCCCGAGAGAGCCGAACACAGGAAATTTTTTTTGTGGTTCCAGAGGGTTAGGGATCCCAGGAAAGATCCACCATGTCCAATTCCCTTTGTTGTCCCAAGCACATATATCAGCGAGACGAAGGAAGCCTTTATTCACTGGCCATGTCTTTAACTCAGAGCAGGAGTCAAGGGTGGACAATGGGGCTTTCCCCTGAATGGAATCCTCCTACAGAAGGGTTCTCAGTTTATTACCAGGGATTTTATAAAGTTGTTGCTGAATATGATCAATGCTTCTTCTGGCTAGATTCCAAATTGTAGTTCATGTAGGAGTAGATGCAGTGGTAAGATTTCTAAGGGATCCTCCCTTAAGGTATTTCTTCCAGAGGATTTTGCTGACAAGGTGCTTTTTATCTGCGTAAAGTTTCCATATGATTTTTCCTCCTAGAGCTAAGTTTTCCAAGCCAGGATCCCGGATTTGAAGCCCTCCTTGCTGGAGAGGTCTGTTGAGAATCTCCCATCTAACCAGGTGAAACTTGCTATGGTTGCCTTTGCCCCCATTCCAAAGAAAATCTCTAAGGATTTTGGAAATCTAGTTCGTGATAGACTTTGGAGCCAGTAGAAGGGAAGACTGGAAAATGGGAAGGGCGGAGAGGACTGCCTTGATCAAGACTAATTTCCCAGCCTTTGTAAGCCATTGGCCTCCCCAATAGGCTATTTTATTTTTTATCTTGCTGATTACTTCAGCCCACAAGGAGGAGGAGCTAGGGCCCAAGGTTAATGGGAGACCGAGGTATTTGATCTTTTCCCATTTGTCAAACCCAGGGAATCCCAACATGCAGGCAATTCTGAGCATAGTTGGGTGATCAACATTCCATCCATACATAGCGCTCTTTCTTTTATTGATCAGGGCTCCAATGATTAAGCAATATTGTTGGAGAATTTCTTTGAAGGCCTTTGCAATCTTAACCGAGGCCCCTCCCAATAGGAGAGAGTCATCTGCAAAGAGGGCATGATTTATGGGATCAACACCTCTAGCAGCCTTGATCCCAGGGATAGCACCTGAATCCATTTCCGCTGTCAATTTTCTGCTCAGCGATTCTGCCAATAAAATATATAGAAAGGGAGACAATGGGCAACCTTGGCAGAGCCCTCTGGAAGGTTGGAAAAAATCAAAAGGTTTGCCATTGACTAGGGGCACAATCCAGAGTCTACGAGTGCAAGATTTTATCAAATTGACGAAATCAGCGCTGAAGCCAAAGGAAAGAAGGATTTTATAGAGAAAAGAGAGTTTGACTCAGTCGAATGCATTGGACATATCCAGCTTAATGAACATGCATTTTTCCTTCCGAGAATGGTTGGAGTGAAGGGCTTCTTGAACTTGGATCACATTGTCTATGAGATTCCTTCCTTTGACGAAACCACCCTGGAAGGGGGAGATTATATTCCCCAACAAAGGTTTGAGACGATTAGCTAGTAATTTGGCAAGAATCTTGTAAGAGGCGTTGCAGAGGGAGATGGGGCGGAACCTATCGAAGGACTCTGGGTTAATTTCTTTAGGGACTAAGGCAAGGAAGGTGGAGTTGGTATTCCCTCCCACTTTGGCTTTCTTTTGAAAGGTTTTTATCATTCTGAGGAGGTCAAATTTTATAACATTCCAACACACCCTGTAAAAATGGATAGTGAAGCCATCAAGCCCCGAAGCTTTATCCGGCTACATTGACCATATAATTTCCTCTGTCTCTTTTTCAGTGAAGGGTTTCATTAGACCAGCATTTACCTCTGCAGAGATAAGAGAGGGAATTTTAAACAAAAAATCAGCAACCAACTCATCATCGAAAGAATCCTCCTCCTGAAAAAGATTCTTGAAATGGGAAGTGGCTGCCTGATGAATTAAGGCTTGTTCTTTGATGACAACCCCCTCACTGTTTGATATTTCTGAAATGTGATTCTGGGAAAGGCGGGCTCTGCATTGTCTATGAAAGAAAGATGCATTTCTCTCTCCAGCTTTAAGCCAGAGGCTGCGAGACTTAAGACGCCAATATTCCTCTTCCTGGCGAAAGGAGAGAAAAGAGTTGAACTGGGCAGTTTGTTCTGTGAGCAGCTGATCTTTGGTGATTTCGGTTCCTTCCATGCCTAGCTGAATCTCGACAAGAGCCTGAACTGTCTTTTGTCTATTGCTTGTAGGGGTGAAGGGAGGATTTTCTTTTGCCCATGCTTTTAATGTAGACTTGGTTTGTTTAAGTTTCTGCTCCCACACAAAGCTGGGGGATCCTTCAACAGTTTGCGACCAAGCATGGACCACTGTATTCAGGAAGCCCTCTCTCGATACCCAAAGGGGATTGAATCTAAAGGGAATTGGGCCCAGATCCTCCTCTTTTTCTATCAACAACAAGATGGGATTATGATCTGAAGTTAGTTTTGGCAGAATTTTAGAGGAGATTATGTGCTTTCCCTCCATGAAAGAGCTTTGGACAAGAAATCAGTCTAGACGGGCTGCTATATTAGCTGCACCAACTCTGTTATTGGTCCAAGTATATCGACCTTTCTTGGGTTTATGGTCTAGGAGGTCCCAGGCAAGGATCAGAGACTCCACCATGCCCAGATAGGGATCTTTCCCCCACACTCCTCCTTTCTTCTCATTTGGTGCCATAGTAATGTTGAGATCCCCTGCCAGAATGATATTTGAGGGGGAGTAGATTTCTAGGAAATCTATTAGTGTATTCTAGCAATCCTTATTTTCCATGAAGTTAACAGGAACATACAAATTAAAGAGGGCTAGAGAGGTCTTACTTGGGAGATGAAGCAGGTCTGTGTAAATCCAATGTTGGGTAGCGAAGGAGCTTTTGAGTTGGAACCTCTCCTCCGACCATAAGGTAGCAAGACCCCCTAAAGTTCCACGAGCATTGACTGCTTTTCCTGAGTTCTTTTTCCATTTAGTTTTGCTTGTAGATAGAAGAGCATCCTCTTCTATCTTTGTCTCTCGGAGCAGGAGAGTGTCTGAGGATTCCATTCTAGTTAGATATTTGACTGCTTCAACTTTAAGTGGGTTTCCCAGACCCCTACAATTCCAAGAGACGATCTGCATTATTTATTGGAGAGAGGAGGAGGAGAACCTCCCTTTGGGAGATGGGTCCTTGTATTTCTTCCTAATGACATTTCAATTGTGGACTGAGAGCCCTGCATCTTTAATCGCTCTGCTTCTTCCTCTCTGATCTCCTTGTGAGACTTCCTTCCTACCTTTTTATTAGATTTTTCAAGAGGTTCATCTTCGAAAGAACTTGGGCTTTCTATTAGTTTTTTCTTTTTGGTCATCTTTGCGTAGGAGGGAGGGGAACTTGCATCTGCTAGAGCCCCCTGGATTTCTTGATGGATTGCATCTTCACACGGGGTTGGTATGGCTTTTGCACATTGTTCCTGAAGTCCTTCATTTGTTCCATCATTTGTTACCTGCTCCATATGTTGTTGCACCTCTCTTTCTTCTAGATCTGGCTGATCTTCTGAGGTATGAAGAGCAGAGAAAGGATTTGAGGAGGTTTTCGCATTTTTTGCCGCTTGGCCTTCTAATAAACTCATCCCAGCAGAGGGGCCTCCTTCCTCTAGATTCCCTCCTTTCTTTTTTGTTCTATAATTATGTTTTGTTGTGCCAGTTTTTCTGACTTGTGTCCACTATTCTCCCTTTTCCTTTTCTGAGTCTTCATCGGTTTTCTTCTTACAGTTTCGAGTGAAGTGACCATAGCCGTGACAGAGCCAACACTTGAAAGAGCTGTTCATAGTCCAATTCCTGAATATGGGACCAGCGAGCTATGGTTAGCTTGATCGCCTCTGGTAGTCCTATCTCCAGGTCTACTTCAACACATATTCTGTTACACGAATATTGTTCTCTCCTTTCAGCCCTGTCTATGTATTTACCTAATTTGTTCCCGATTGTCTCCATTGGTTCCGAGTTCCAACAGTGAAGGGGCAGATGGGGAAGCCTTACCCAGACTGGAACGACAGAAGGGGTGTCCTGAGTGGGATCAAAATCTGGAATCCACTTATTTAGATTAAGCCCTTGGGGACCCATGAAATAAGGATCGTTTATGAAGATGAGGTCTTGGTCTTCTGCAGATTCGAAAACAAAGACATAATAACCTCTGCCTACTAGATGACTTCGAATACCTTCGGAGACAAGAGCCCTCTAGTTTCGCTGGAGACATCCTTCAATAGCTTTCGGAGAGGGCCAGTGACCCATAAATTGGCCGATGAGTCCTTTTTTTGCTAGATTCAACGTAGTCCTGCACGATTGGTTTGTTGGCAATTCGACAGTGGAGATGGAGTCTGATTTCTTGATGAACTTCTGATGATTCGTGTTCAGTTTCCTTTTTCCATTGGAGGCTACCAGTCTTTTAAAGGCTTCAATCTCAGGGGGGAGAGGAGGGGGACCCTCCTCAGCTTCCATGATGGTTGTAGTCAGCAAAAAAGAAAGAGGTAGGACAGGCCGCACAGAGGGGTTTGGAAGGCAGGGAGGCCTCAACAGCAGGAGGCTGTCGAGGGAGCACTGCAGGGGAAATGGCGGGAAACGCTCACTTCAAACACCTGATCGCTCCAGGGCCACGCTGTTCATTCATGAAGTGAAAAAAAATCATTTTAAATCAGCTTTCATTATGTTAGGGTTTTTGGATTTTATACTTAAAATTAAAGTAAATTTATAATTATATATATTATTATTTTTAAATATTGTTTATTTATTTATTTTTGTCAGTCAAAGTTCAATCATTATATTAACATCAAAGTGCAGAGTAAAAAATTCATCTCAACAAGCCCCTTTCTCTTAGTCTGACCGGGCTTGTTGATATTAGGCCTTGGAGGATAACATGAGCTACCATCTTGATGCATTATTTTTCGGCAGCCTCGGAGCCATGACATACATACTATAAACAAAAAGGGAAACATAACAGAAAGCAACATATTAAGGAGGGAGTTTAGGGGGGATTACAGGGGGAGCTGCGAAATAACCAACATATTCGTGCATATGAAAATCAATATGCTCCACCCTTGCTTCCGAACTGCTAAGGTGGTTGTTGGTGCGCCTTTGCTTGCGTCGCAAATTATCCAATTGTTCCATGATTTTACTTTGGCCAAATTGAATGTCATTGACGAAAGCTACTAGCTTGTTACAGTCATCATACCTTTGGTTATGAGGTTGTCCATGTTCACTTGAATGTTCCGGATTTGAGCAGCGATAGACTCCAGCATTTCTGGAGTAACCATGTGCCCTAGGGAGCCATCAACTTTCTCCTCTGTCTCATAGTTTCCCGACAAACTCGACAAGGCGTCATTGTCCCGCTCCAGCTAATCTACTTGTCATGGATTGCCACACCCACAACGTTATCTCCCTCAATGGCGAGGCATCTCGACATAGCTAAAATCCCTGAAAGGGTGATTGACGCAAACACCCTCCCAACCCCACACAACAGCAGAAAACAATGTAACCTCCCCCATTGACCCCAAAGAGAATTGAGGGGATGTCATGCACCAGTTGTCACCATAATCAACTCTCCATACCCAGGCAAAGTGGGACGAGGATTCCTCAGCACAGGGCTTCAGAAGCTGAACGCAGCGTCCCGCCACCTCTTCTACACTTGCCTCTACGTATTTCCTCTAGCTAGTCGAGCCCTTCCCAACTGTAATTCCTTGCGGGGGCCCTGAGAAACCAAAGTCTTGTTGCAGGTGCCAATCAGTCCCAAACCACCAGTCTCCTGAACAAGTTCCCCACCGCTCACGAACTAGAAGAGGATAATTCACCAGTGCTTGGCCAAGGTTTGTCAGCCTTGGCTCTTCTCCTCTCCCTTGCACCGCGTCACGTAAATAAACTGGGCCAATGAGAATGCCAACTGGTTTATTCTCCCTGGATGTTCCAGGGTCCCAAGGATCATCCAGCGCTACCAACACACCCCGCATTGTGCACCAGTTGTTGGCTTCTCTGCCTCTCCCCCAAGGCCTAGACCTTGGTGAGGCGTGCAGGAGCTCCACAACCCTTATTGCCTTGCAAAACACTACCATCTCCCACCATGCCAAGCGATGCGTAACCAACTCCAAGGACGGGATTTAATAGCCATCGTCGTGGGTGACAGCCTCACACGTTGGTCCTTGCTATCACGTCTATTAAACATGGGGGTGGGGCACGCTTGGAGGCCAGACAAGTTCTGTCGCCGCCTCCTCCACCACTTGTCCAACAATTAAGGCACCCCATCAAAGATTTTAAATATTTTCTATTAAAATAATTTTAATAATAAATATTTTTTGTTTTTTATAATAAATTGTAAAATATAACATTAATATAAGTAGTGAAAATAAAATTTTCAATCTTATTAATAATAAAATAAATTAAATAATTCGTAATGTAAGATGGATTATTTTTAATTTTGAGGAAGCATGGCTTGATATTATGTTTTTATTTTTGGTATCTCTTTTAATAATTAAGTTGAGGTTTATGCATCTTTTCAAGGCTTGAATTAAGCCTAAAACTATTGCATTATTAGATTTATAATAAAGGCTTCAAAATAATCATTTGGTAGATGAACTTTGGCTCAAATCTATTACATTTTAGATTAGCATCCGCAGTCAAGAGAATGAGCTCTACCAAGTAATGAAAAATAATGTGTCTTAAACACTAACCAATTAATTCCTTAAGAGATATGTTTTAAACAACTTTCCTACTATTTGGTGATATTATATAGATTTGACATTGTGTGTGTGTTGTTAGGATATTCCGACACATAAGAAATAGTTAAGTATAACTTGGTCTAGTGTAGAGTTAGGTAAAGTGTGTTTTTTTACTATGTACATTTGTAACTTACAATCTGACGGTCACGATATGTTCTAGACATGAAGTGATCTGATGGGTCATTCTCTCCTTGGTATTACCGACACTTGATCCGTGGCTTAACACCCGATTGGTCCATGATCTCTATTTAAAGAGCATGGAGGGTCATTTGTAGGGTGACCGTTCATGAGAGAAGCTTATGTAAATTTTATTTCTTTTATTAACAAATTATCTGAAGTGGTCGCGTTGGCTCAGGCCGTGGACTGTTTCCCTCTTTGAGGGTTTTAACCACGTCAAGAATACTGGTGTATTAATCTATGATCTGTTTGTGAGTGGTATTCTTTGGTGTTCTGTCTGAGGAACTTACCTTGTAAATCCCTACATGTGTGTGTGTGTGTGTGTATTTTAGTTCATTACACCAAGAGTCGCTCTCCTACTTAGTATGGAAGAGATGTTGTAAAGTTATGTTATAGTATGGTATGCTATGTGATGCTATGTTACGTAAACATTTTGACTCAATTAAATTACAAAAAAATAAATTAAATTAAAAATAAAATAAAATAAAATTAATAATAGTAATTATTAATTAAAACATTTTAACTTGGTGAAAATACATAAAACTAAAAATAAAATTATAATTATAATTATTAATAATTAAATTGTTTTAGCTCCATCTTCGCTGGATTTATCAAGTGCTAAGACGGATCAAATCTCTCAAGGTGCAAACATTTCCTCAAGTTTTGCATTCAAAAAATATGTTTGCACTTTTAGAGATTTGATCCCTCTCGGCGCTTGATAGATCCAAAATTAAAATGGATATAGGATAGCTTATACTATGGATGATTATGGAATGAAAGCATGGAAGAGATGTTGTTATGTTATGTTATGTTATGTAAACATTTTGACTTGGTCAAATTACATAAAAATAAAAATAAATAAATAAACTAACTTAATAATTATAATTATTAATTAAAACATTTTTACTCAGTGAAATTACATAAAAATTAAGTCTAATTTATAGATGAAATGACCTTTTCACTTGAATTCGATGATCAAGCAAAATTGTGATTTTTTGTTGTTTAAAATGCATTTTTGAATGCATAAATGGATTCAACACCCTGAAAAACCCATGAGGCACTCGAATTCTATAACTTAAACTCAAGTTTTTAAAAATCTTTGCCTGATTTTGATTAAAATTAACTTGAAAAATGCTCCGAAAACTGGGGAAAAAAAAAAAAAAAAAAAAAAAGGGAGGGAAAAAAAAAAAAAAAAAGAAGAAGAAGAAGAAAGAAAGAAAGAAAGAAAAAAGAAGAAGAAGAAGGATCATTTGGTTTCTAAGTTAGACCCTAAAAAAAACAGAAATAAGAAAAAAAAGATCATTTGGTTTCTAAGTTAGACCCTACACACATATTATATAGTTAATAATTATTATTAATAATTAATGTAGTCTAGATCCATTTTAACTCCTGATTTATTAAGCATCGAGAGAGAACAAATCTCTTGAGGTGCAAACATTTCTTCAAATTTTACAGATAAAAAAGAGGTTTGCACCTTGAGAAATTTAATCCCTCGAGACGCATAGATCTAGAATTAAGATAGATCTAGGCTAGTAGATAAAACTAATATGTCACACTTTTTTATTCACCAATTTATTTATTTTAAAATTTTCAATTTACACTTATAACGTTATCAATAATTACTTATATCTATTTTTTAAAAATTCGATTTCAATTTTTAATTAAATGAAATAATCAGTCTTACCTTATTTTGCTTTTAAACCATAATAAAGTAATACATTATCACAAATTTTAAACATTCTATAATTAATTTATTATCTTTTCCTTTTAAATTTTCTATGAACAAATATAGTAATTTATTATCTTTTCATTTTAAATTTTATAGATGAACAAATATATAATAAGCATGTATAAGTAGCTTTGTTTTTAATTTCGCTGGCTTAATTTTTAAAATTTTGTGATTTATGGGTCTTATTCGGTTTCTTAAATATTAAATTTGGTAGCATCCTGATATCCAATATTCGTAATAATGAAAGTAAACACGGTTCAACAAATACATTCTGTTGAAGATGTATAGTTATATGCTTTGTAATTTTACAATGGAGTGAGTTATAATTTTTTTAATGAGAATAAGGAATAAATACAAAACAATAATAAGGAAATACATAACAAATAATAAATTGTAGTTGGTTAATTATTTGTTAGTGGTTTTTAATATATAAAATTGGAAGAATATATTTTTTTTTGTAATATTAGAATTAGATTAATGGTTAAAATTTATTTATAATTTTTATTAATCCTTATCAAGCAAATAGATTTATCTATGGATTATTATTAGTTTAACTTTAATCAATTCAATATATAATATTTAATTTTAAAAAAAAATTAATATTATTACAAATTTATTTTTTAAATATTTAATTAGATCATAATTTAAAAATCTTATTATATTTAAAACATTTAACAACCTCATTAAAAACTTAAAACTTTGTATGTTATGGACTATGTTAATGGGAAAAGTCGCAAGTGGTATTGTCCTCAACTGAACACTTCACAATGTTGTTTCAATTTCAAACAACATTACAAAGATGGGTATTTGTCAAATGTTTGTGAGACATGGAGTGATTTTCAATTTTATTTGCATTTCATGAAATGAAGGATTAGGAACAAAGAGGAGATGCATAATGCTCCCCATAGATGCTCATAAAAAAAGGGAAACTTCCTCTCGAAATTTTGTTTACATAGGTCCAAGTATTATTTAGATATAAATGGTTATTGAATGGCAACGACAATACAATGTAGAATTTCATTTGGAACATCAAACCTGAAATGTTTAATTCCACTCTAAGTCAACTTGATCTTCGACGTTTTAGGATTTGAAAAAATATGAAGACTCCTTTATTGTCTTTAACGTTGGTTTCAAATACCTAAAAGCACATAGGCACAACTTAACTTTTCTATGTCTTGGTTCTTTTCACCAAAATATAGCAATAATTTTTTTGGTAAAATCATGTTTTTGTTGTTGTTTAAAATAGGTTTTTGAAAGAATTGATGGGTTTAGCACCCTAAAAAACCTATGCATATTTTATAGTTCATATACTAAATTGACCAAAAACCAAATCTACTAACTTTGCCTCCAATTGATCTAATTTCTCAATAGTGTCATTCCTTTATATAAATTGTCAATAGAAATAGTTGAAAAGATTCTAGAGGTTTGAGAGACTTTCTACGTCACAAAATGCATTGGAACGCAAACATATTAAGTAAGGCCTTGTCAAAAGGTGGACCTATGCAATGCAAATATTTTTTAGTAGGGAGAAGAATGTAGATGCCACCCAATGCGAAATCCTCCTCAACACTTAGTGTATCTTGCTTGAAGATCACATAAATCACATATAAATTGTTGGGGATTGTCCACCATCAACTCTTCATTATCTCAATTTTTACCCTGAAAAACTTACATAGATTTTATAACTTGAACTTGTGATTTCAACTAATCCTTATAGATTTGAGGCAAATTTGATCAAAAAATATACTCGGAAATCGGGCAAAACCTAGAATATTTAAACTACGACAAAGGACACATCTTTTATTGATCTTCATCTTCATCTAACTTCTATTTTGCCACCACAAGCCCATATGATAATTTTGCCTCCATTTGAAGTAATTTTTCAATAGTATTATCCTTCAAATAAATTGCCACTAATGATAATTAAAAAGATTCAACGTTATAAGAGACTTTTTATCATACAAGATGCATTAAAATCCAAACAAATTAAGCAACGACCTTGTCAAAAGGTGATGCATTAAAATCCAAACAAATTAACCAACGACCTTGCCAAAAGGTGATCATACTCAATGCAATTCTTTTTTATATATGGAAAAGAATGTAAATGTTTCCAAATGCCAAATCATGCTCAATACTGAGTGTGCCTCCCTTCTTGGAGATCACATAAATCACATACAAATTGTTGGTGATTATCCACCATCAACTCTGGCACCTCAATTATCTCAATGTTTCTAGGTCATCATCATCCCATTGTATAACTTTCATTGTCATGGCGATTTTGGATGATTTGGTACAACATAGATCATTCCTTATTGATATTTATCGTTGGCTTTGAAGATGCTCTTTATATAATGTTCTTTAATGCACGCCTCTTTACCAATCCCTTCCTCATTAGGGACTATAGCATTCGCTTTGCAGTCAAGTTGTGTTAATTGTGCATTATTTCGTTGTGTTTTTGCAATTTTAACCGAAGTTTAAGGAAAATGCTTAATATTTCTATTTTTGCATAAATTCAATAATAATTTTCAATTTTTTAGTAAATTTTATTTCTAATTTCCGATTAGTTAAGGAAGCTCTAATGGGACATAATTCCCCTAGTGAAGGGTGTTTTATTTTCGCCAATGCCTAACAATTCATTTTAAAATTAAAATAAAAGTAATTTTGTGAGTGGCCATTGCGTAGGTGAGTGCTCTGACACTGTCATTGTTATGTTAGCTCTCTGCTCAATGATGTGAGGACTGATATAGTTGCAAGACATTGCTATATTAGTGCTATGTTCAATGATGCGAGAATTGATGCAATTCTAGGTTGTTTGCATAGGCCCCGAGGAGGGGCTAAACAAATGTCGAATTAATATTATTATGTTTCCTTGTGCAGAGGACAAAGTATGTGCAGGAGAACTGGGGTCCTTTGCATAGTGAGTGTTGTGATATTGATGAATGATGCGGTAGTTGGTATAGTTTCGTTGTGTGGAACTTTTATTGTGCGAATGACGGACTATGCGCGGGAGAACTGGGGTCTTTTGCATAGACGACAGTTTAGAGGGAGCTAGTATCATTTTTTTAACAATTATTATAATCATTGGACTATAAAAGCTAATCTTATTGTGAAATATTAAATAAACTGTGTTTTCAATCCGTTTGACATATGGTTGCAGGGAACTATTATGTTAGTGCTCTGGTGAATGATGTGAAAATTGATACAATTGCAATTTTTTTTGCATAGGGCTGAACAAATCTGCAATTGAAATTATTGAGTATGTGCGAGAGAACTGGGGCTCTTTTGCATAGACAAGAGTGCTAAATAAAATTTATTTCCAATCCATGTGAAGAAAAAGTGTTGTGCAATAAATCGAATGTGCATAAAGCTTTCTGCAAGGTTTACTAAAATAATAAATATACAAGTCACTCTTTTAATTATTTTTTAGGAATGTTTTTCGCAAGTAGGTGTGTGACGCTGGTTGTTTGGAGGTACCATGTCTGGAGTTTCGAATGTCAACGTCTGATCAAATGGTGTTATTGAGTTTAAACGTAGTTGTGCGGATGAAGTTGTGCAAAGGTGGTTGTGTGTGTGCGGATGTGAAAGCTTTGTGCAAATTTTTTTAAAATAATAAATATACAAATCCTTTTTTTAATTCTTATTTAGGGACGTATGATCATTAATTAATATCGTATTTGAATGTCAATTACTGAGGGCATTATTGAGTGTGGAAGTAGTTGTGTGGAAAAAGTTGTGCATAGGTGGTTGTGAGTGTGCGGAAGTTATGCAGAGAACAAATGCATGTGCGAATTTGTGCGGAATGAGGGAAGTGGATACAATGAAATCTTGAGAGCTTTTTACAAACAATGCACTGTGTTGTTCAGAGATAATGTATGCAGAGAACAAATGTTTTGTCCAACGTTTATTTCAGAACAAATTCTTATTGTCCATGATATCTGGGACCCACGTTTATTTTAGAAATAATTCTTATTGTCCATGAGCTCAGATTTCCTAGATCGGATGGCTAGAAAGGCCTAGATCTGACAACCATAATCTTCTAGTTTAGATAGCCAAAATTACCTAGATCGAATGGCCAGGTTTTCCTAGATCTGACAACTAAGATCTCCCAGATTTGAGGGTCAGGATATCCCATCTTTGATGGCCAAGACCACCTAGATTGAATGACCATGATCTCCTAGATTAAAGGTCCAAGACCTCTTAGAACGAATGACCACAACACCCAGACCTAACAACCAAGATTGGCCATATAGGATGGCCACAAAAGCCCAAACCAGTCATCGAAGATTGTCCACATCAAACGGTGAATATTTTTCACATCGGACGGCCATGATTGCCTAGATCAAACAATCTTGATTTCCTAGATCGGAGAGCCACAACACCCCAAATATGAGGGCCAAAATTGTCCTTATTAGACAGACATTATCAACCTGATCAAATGGCCATGATTTCTCTGATCAAATGGCGAAGATCAACCTGATTGAATGGCAAAAGTTGATCAAATTGGATAGTTACAAAAGCCTAGATTAGATGGCCATGAATTCTCAAATTGAATAGCCACGATCGCCCAAATCAAATGGCCAAGATTGTCCAAATGAGACAACCAAGAAAGCTCAAATTGGACGGCCATAAAAGCCTAGATTTCATGGCCAAGATTCCTGGATCTAGGCTGTGGATACCATGCCACTTGGCACCACATTGAGTTTGGATATGGGTCATGGATCTCGTACCACTTGGTACCAGATCTAGGCTATGGATCCCATGCCACTTGGCACCACATTGAGTTTGGATATGGGTCTTGGATCTCATGCCACTTGGCACCACATTGACCCTAGATCTAGGTTGTGCATCTCACACCACTTGGCATGATGTCAACCCTTTATCTAGGTTGTTGATCTCGTGCCACTTGGCACCATGTGTGGATCCTTTATCTGTGTCATCAATCTCATGGCACTTGGGAGGACATTGAGCCTTGATTTGGACCATTGGTTTCGTGCCACTTGGAAGTATGCCAACCCTTGATATGGGCCATTGATCTGGTGCCACTTGGCATCACGTCGACACTTGATCTAGGCAGTGGATCTCGTGCTACTTGGCACCACGTCGATAAGCGATGGATTTGGTGCCCACCAACCCTAGTCTAGGCCATCCATCTCAAGCCACTTGGCAACACATTGATGCACTATTTGGCACCATGTTAATCGTGGGCCATGTATCCCATGCCACTTAGCAGCAATAAGACCTTGATCTTGGTTGTCGATATCATGACACTTGGCAGCATATTGATGCATTGGTGGGCACCACATCGACCTGTGTGGATCCTATGGGATTTGGCAAAATCACAACCCTTCATCTCGATTGGGTACCATGCCACTGGTAGAGGCAGAGTTGTTTATCTGAACATGTGCCACTTGGCGCAGACGGAGCCGTTTATCTGAACCTGTGCCAAGCAGAGGTGTTTATCTGAACCTGTGCCACTTGGCAGAAGCAGAGGAGTTTTTGTGAACCTGTGCCACTTGGCGAAGACGGAGCCGTTTATCTGAACCTGTGCCAAGTAGAGCCGTTTATCTGAATCTGTGCCACTTGGCGCCACCGGAGCCGTTTATCTGAACCTGTGCCATTTGGCACCACAGGGACCATTTATATGAACTGTAGATCCCGTGCCACTTTGCAGTAGATTGACAGTTGTTGTTGGAAAGTGGGTCCGTATAAGCTGTAGTAACATGGCATCCTTGCAATCGTAGATAGGTCGCTGATCAGAGACGTGATTTGTCGCCACCTGGGATATTTGCCAGGTGGAGTAGCTTTGACCAAAAACTGTCCGTTTGAAGTTTTATAAAGACTCCATGTGGGACAAATTCAAGACAGTCATGAAAGGAAATGTGCAACCTGCAAAACCTCACCGCTCTAGACCACCGTTTAAATCACCTCATGGGGCTCTCCATGAAGAGCCGGTTAACCAGCAGGAATTTAGAGATGGTGGACTTATCCCACAACAAATTCACCAGCTCAATACCCCTGAAAGCGGGAAATCAACGCCCACAGGGGCTTTGGATTGACGGTGAATGGGTGCGTTGTTAAGGCACTCCTTGCGATAGGTCACTGGTTCAAATCCCCGTGGGTGCGTAGGTTAGTCTTAGCAAAGAAAAAAAGAAAAAAAAGAAAGCGGGAAATCAACACAATTTTCTGTTGTACTAATGGCCTTCCCGTCGTAATAGTTTTGGATTCCAACAGAATTCAAGTCTATTGTGCCATTTCACAAATATTATATACCAAGGACAACATAAATACGATGCATGTACTTAG
The DNA here is from genome assembly GCA_031772625.1 of Pinus tabuliformis. Classification (NCBI taxonomy): domain Eukaryota; kingdom Viridiplantae; phylum Streptophyta; class Pinopsida; order Pinales; family Pinaceae; genus Pinus; species Pinus tabuliformis. The sequence goes on along the minus strand of CM062814.1, from coordinate 429,459,132 downwards.
GCTACAACAAATAATAAATTAGGCATTATAAGACTAATATAATAAATTAGTCTTGTACCGCAGTCATGAGGAAAGTGACTATGCAAATAATGTTTTGGAATGCACAATGATACATGTTTAAAAAAAATAAAATTGGTATCAAAGTCATAGATATCTAGTGATGTCACTATACTACAACAATTTTTTATGAGCAATTTCTAAAAGTCATAGATATCTAATGATGTCACTATATTATAACAATTCTTTATGAGCAATTTCTAAAAGTCATAGATATCTAATGATGTCACTATACTATAACAATTCTTTATGAGCAATTTCTAAAATAGGATTCATTGCTAAAATATTGCGAGGAGACCTTGGGTTAGACCCTAAAGTTCCATTAGCATTTGAATATCATAGATAAAAGGCATAATAGTCCTAATGTTCTAGCTCTCAAATATTGGTGGATGTTGAAGGTTGATGGCAAGTCTTATTGGATTCTGGTAAGCCCTTGCTACATTTGATTGTTCTATTATTGGATTATGGAAATTTGGTTTTCATTCTATATCAAGAAATTGCATAAACATTGATGTGTTTCTATGCACATAGTTTCATCCAAAATGAGATCTGAGATTTTATTTTACCAAACTATATATATATATATATATATATATATATAGTATTATTTTTATTCATATTTTTATCTTTGGCATATCTTGTTGGTTTTTTTGTAAAAATGTTCCACATGTAGCAAGTGATGGATGTGAATAATGGTATTACACTTATAAGTTCCAAACAAGCAAATTCTTACAGGTCAAATAGCCATACAAATTATGTAAAGTTCTTCACTCATATTCAAACTTCTCTTTCGTTTCACCCTCTTTGTAGAGTTTTTCCTTGTATTCTATTCTATCCACTATTCCTTTCCTTTTTGGTGATGTTATGAGAATGCTCATATTATTGTTCTCTTAAAATTTTACTTTGTTTGAATATTCGATTGATCAATGCTTCCTAAGTTCATTTTCTCAATCCACTCATTCTACTAGTCTACTAAACTAGAAATTTTGAATTCATAAATCATTGAGGGCACTATGCCTTGTCAAATTTTCATCATTGTGTTAATTTCCATTTTGGTCAATGGCGAAATGCTGAAAAATTCTTGCAAGTGACCACTATGATTTAGATTTTTGCTCAAGGATTATAAGCCTTAGATAACTTTATCCTTTAAATATGCCTCTTTGTGTCCATAAACATAGGTTTGTTAACTTGCTTGATGTTGACCCCTCGCCACTTAGGAACATATGTGAAGTTTTACGAGGTAATCTATGATGTTGCATAAGGGATTTCTAATGGACGCTAGATGTTTATAAATTGTTTTGATATTTGCAATGGTGTATGTGTCACAAATTGACAACATGATGCAATCAAGTCATTTGATTCTTGATAAAGTTTAATAAAATGTCATGCATTATAGTATGCTCCCTTACATCAATTTTTACTTTACAAATATTGTGTTGGAGTAAGTGATACCATTTCCAAACATATTATGTTACACATATTCTTCACCATATTTCATAGTGTAGTGTTGCACACCAAGTTCCATTATATGACATTTATTGCAAACAAACCTTTTTGTCATCCATATTTTACGTTATACTCGTATGTTAGTTATGTTGGGACTTACTCATTTTATAATATGCTCTTATGTTAGCTATGTTGAGCCTTACACCTATGTTAGTTATATTGTGGTATGAGAAGATTACATGCATAAAATACAAGCAATTGCACTTGGTTAGATACCTTTGTAACCCCTATTGGAACCACTTCAAGTGGTACTCCATCAAACAACATCTATAAATAGAATTTCACTTCCGGTCGATAGAAAAGAGTATTGTGGTCGATGAATGAAAATGATAAAGGGTTGCAGAAGGAAGATGATAAGCGATAAGAAAGGAAATCCATTTTCGTTCAGGTGAATTTGGCCCTATTTTGAATGTGTGTTAGTAGGCAGTGGATGGGTCATCATGGGCCTCAGGTAGGTCTGATATCTGGATTGGACAATTTGACCTTATTTCGTTGTCTCGCTCCGTCATTCATGCACTCGACCTTCTTGCCAGGTTGGCCCCCATTCTATGCGCGGATAATTGGGTTGGATTGAAGAGCGGTCGACTCGTGTATCCCAAATTATAATTGAAGTCCCCTAGGTTATCTAAAAATATATCTAGATAAGATGATCAATCATATTATTGTTATAGTGCAACAAAAAAAACACTTGATCGGATTACTCTCTAGTAGCTAAGTAATTAGGTAGAACAACTAAGAATATGGTTGAATCTTCTTAGTTGGTGGCCTAACACATTAGGTAGAGTACTACCATTGGACCTTGCATGATCTCAAAAAGATATAGGACCTAACACTCCCTTGCCCTCAAGACCTTGAAACCCCTACTCCCCACTGCCAATCCATGAATTCCCACCTAAACTATCATATTGGGAATTTTTGAATTAAGTCGCTAGAAGCCCTAATTGATGTTTTAAATAAATAAATAAAATCCTACATAAACTCTTGTATTGAAAATTTTAGAATTATGTCAATGTAGTAACATTTAGGTAGGAGTATAAATCCACATGATTCAAGACAATAACATTCAAGTTTAACTCCACAATAATTAGTGCATTGTTGTTTAGGTTGGAGTATAATTCTAAAAGAGTAAAAAGAGAGTTTGGATCCTACCTTCACTATTATTTGAGACCTACATCAATAGAATCCATATGTTGAGCTAATCATTGTGGCAACACTCTCCAATAAGTTTTTTTGGTGGACTTGCTTGCCCCTCTACCAAGTAGATATCTCAACAAACACAAAAGCCAATGTTGATAGGATTATTACCTTCTCCAATAACATTTTTCTTGTGTATCCACATCTCTATGGCTACTCAAGGCACATAACTTGCTAGAAAAGTCTTCTCTTTGTAAACTTTGTTTCATGAGGCTACATCATTATTAGTTTGGATAGCTAATATGTGATTGACTCTAGGTTGGCGAGCTTGCCACAAATGGCATCAAAAAGTTTCTAGGTAAAGGATTACTATCTATTTTTGGTGACTTACTCATCCTGCTGCTAGGAGAAATCTTAAGAAGTGTGAGTTTGCATTATAGCATATTAGGAAAACAAAAGTATTCAACAAGACTTTGGTGCAGCTATTGAGGGGTTACAATCAAAAGCATATGGAGACTGGGAGGAAATTTTACACATAGATACATTTCCAATGACACAAGAATCACCTCAATCGAATTCCATGCAATCATTATGCCACCCACAAGTTGACTTTCCTATTTTAACTATTAAAATTCGAGAGGATGCCACATACCCTCATTATTCATGGAGAAGGGGCTAGACACATGGTTACAATGAAGAAGAATTTAGAAGAGTCAATATGGTAACTCTAGTTAAGAGTTGAAGGAGCCAAACTCAACCACTAGTAGCCTATCACGTTGTGTTATAATTAGGTCACTAGGAGGAAAATGGGTTCCATTCTATATTTGATTTATTATAGTACGAGCCAAAGTTTGAGCACTTTTTGAGTGCATTTTGTTCCATAAATGAGCAAAGTAGCAAAGAGTGAATAGGAAGAGAGAAAATAGAGATAGTGTGTACACTATAGCAGCTCAAGGGACACATTAAGTGAAAGATAGCAAAGCAACCTCACCTTCTAGTCATGTTTTCTCTCAAAATGTTTTCCTAGGTTATATCTTGTGTCAATTATGGTTTGTGAGTTTTATTTCATTTCTCTCTATTTTTTGCATATTTTTTTTATTGCATGCAAACATAATAATTAATAAATCCAAAAGTCTAAGGAGAAATTAACCCTCATAGTTCAAAATCTATATTTTAAACATAACTTTATCAAATCTATTTTGGTAAACTACCCAATGGAATGTCCATAACGATTTACAGATCATTCTTGACTCCATTCTTGACTCCATTGACAAAATTCATAAGAAAGAAACAAAATACCTTTCGAAGTTAGAGAAATAGTAATTTAAAAAACAATAAACTCGATAAAAATACTTCTTTGTTTCCATAACAATATCTTGAAATGTGCAAGTGTCAAACTAATATTTTACTCCATTAACATTCTTCCATTTCAATATATATATATAGTGCTCAACTCTTTAGCACTATAGCCACCATGGCTATGGCTATTAGGAAGTTTAGAGTGTCATTCCCATGGGAAGGAAAAACAAATTTTGAAATGGTAACTAGGGCATATCCACCATGTTCGACATGTCCATTTGTAGATCCATGTCATGTGACCACTAAAAATAATAATGAAGGAAAAATGTAAGTTGGATTAACTCTTTGGTGTACTAGAATCATCAGAGAATGGATTTCTAGATCGGAAGAGGTATTGTTGTTGGTTGGAAATGATGGCCAACAAATGTGCAAAACTTTTGGCTTTTAACTTACACCTAGATTAAATGAAAAAACACATGGTGGATTGCAAGTGAGTAGACGTATGAAAGGATCGCATCACATTTGAACCCGATTCCTCATGCTTGGACTTAGGAGATTAACGATTCAAAATGCCCACAATTTAATATAAAATAATTATTATTAATAAAAATTACATTAAAATATTAGTAATTATTATTTTATTTAATAATAATATTATTAATTTAATATTAATATTAAAAAACAAAATACAAATATTTATGTTGAAAGTTAGTTTAGTGTTCACATTATAAAACAAATTCCTATAATTTAATATAAAATAATAATTACTAATAGAAAATTAAATACAAATTATTATTATTATTATATAAAATACAAATATTTATGTTGAAAAGTTTGTTAGTGTTTACATTATAAAACATATTTTAGAATATCACACAAAAAATGTAAAATGCAGTGAATATTGTATATTTTTAAAATTTCATTTAATACTATAATTATTATTGAATTTTGAAATGTCATTTATTTTTTGATTAATGCAATACAGATAGAAAGGGGTTTGAAGCAGTGGTTTTCCCCTAGATAAATTTTTGTGCATGTGTATGATTTGTGTTCTATATGGTGAATTAACTTCCGCAGATTAGTAAAGTAGCTTCAAGTCTTGTGATTTATTAAATTTTATGAGAAATTTTGAATCTACACATTAATTTATACATGGTATCAGAGCTGGATTCACTGTAGAGCAAGGATTTTGAAGTTGTCATTGCAAGAGGATAGGATTTGCAGGATCAATTCTTCAGAGCTAGAAGGATGGATTTCAATGGACTAAGGCTCGAGTATGCCCTTGAGGAAAGCTCGAATTATGTTGGTTGGAAGGACTACATGGAGGTAATGTTGGAAGATAATGGGTTGAAGGAATTCATTGATAATGATATTCTGAAACCAACAACATTTGATGCTAAGGATCTAACATAATGGAAGAAGTGTGTAGCCAAGGCGGGGAGAATCTTATTGGAGGGATTACGCGACCATATTGTATCAAATATCCACGAGAAAGAGACTTCGTATGAAATGTGGCAACCATTGACAGATCTGTTCCAGAATAGTAGTGACCACCGGAAGTTGGCGCTCAAGGGAAAACTTTGAAATATCAAGATGCAGAAGAACGAGATTATTCTGCAATACCTGAGTAGGTTCACACAATGTCGTGATGAACTTGGTCAAGTTGGTGTTACGGTTGCAAAAGATGATTTGGTAAGCCTAGTCCTTCTCGGCCTTCCCAAGAGTTGGCACAACTACCAAGATTTGGTGAATGGGAGGGAGAAACTACCAAATTGGGAGTTCTTATGGTCTGACTTGGTGCAGGAGGAAATAAGGCGAAATACCAAAGATGGGACCTCATCTAAAGAAGAGGAAGAGGAATTTGCATTAGTCAGCAAAGGAATGAAGGCCAAGGGGAAGTACCAAGGTGAGGCTAATTCCAGCCAAGAGGGAAAGAAGAAAGACCTGTACAAAATCAAGTGCTTTCACTGTCATGAATTCAGGAACTATGCCACAAAGTGTCCACACAAGAAGACAAGCAAGAAGGAACTTGCAGTAGCAGCAACTTGACTTCACTCTCATCACATGCATGGCAAGCACAATGATGGGGAGCATGTTGTACTTGGACAACGGTGCCTCATTCCATATGAAGGGGAATATATAATTTTTCAGTGACTTGGAGGAGAAAGATCTCCAGATGAACATTGAGTTTGGAGACGACGGAAGGTACAATGCAACCGAGATTGGTACTATCACCTTTCAGAGGGAGTCGGGCTCCCCTCTCAGACTCAAGGATGTGATGTTTGTTCCAGGTCTAAAGAAAAATCTTGTCTCTGTTGCAGTTTTGGAAGACCGTGGTTACAATGTGATCTTCAACAAAGGAAAGGCATTCTTGAGACACATAGCCATGGGATAGGTGAAGCAAATCAGGGTTCGAGTCAATAACCCGTATGCACTTGAGGTAGAATATGCATGCAAAACCTTTTGGGAGCAAGGCAAAGACTAGATATATGATGGTTGAGAGGGAGCATGTTAGACCTCTCAACATGTAACCTCAGAAGGAGCCTCAAGAAGTTGTGGAGCAGCCACAAATGGAGAAGCATAAAGGAGGCAGAGTGGAGAAATCCACTCAAGCAGAGCCTCCAGCAGGGAGGAGTTTGAGCCTAGTGGGTAGAGGGAGCACATTCAACCATACCTCCATGAGCAAGTTGGAGCGATGTAAATACCTAGTCCAAGAGTTGCAGAAATTTGGGCAAGGTCCATTGAGGCATTTTCCTCATGGATCGTTACCTTGCTAAGAGGGCCCACAATATTCAATAGCAGGAGGATCAATGTCAGTCAGATAATAAGGAGTGTAGAGGAGTTTTGATAGGAAAGAAGGAGGCTTAGTAGCAGAATCAACAACAACACAATTTTCCCAGTAGACAGTTGTAGACACAGTTGATTCAATTTTATTTTTTTTATGCTTCTTAGTTGCAAATGTTGCAGTAGCAGTAGCAACAACAAGAGGTGTTGCATGTAGTACATTTCACAGGTGCAGGATAGGGGTGGTTGATAATCCCTTTCTTGTTGAGCAGGAATTTTGAAAATGCAACAAAAAGGTCTCAATTTTGATTTTTGCCTTAATCAAATTGAGGAAATTCGAAATTCCACATCAGAAGACAACTTGGAGGAGTAAACTAAGGTAACATGGCACTTATCACTCAATTAAGAACACTCAATTCGAGTTAATGAGTTGAATTTCAGTTTGGTTGAGTTGATTCCTAAAAATGAGAGTCTAACTCAGTTAATTCGAGTTAGAGACATGAAATTCAGTTGTGTGCAGTAGGTTCCTAAATTTTAGGAGCCTAGGTTGAATTAATTTCAGTTGTAACAATTTAATTAAGTTAAATTGATTTATGGTTAGTTAAACTAGTTCTAACTATTGGAGGAACTAGTGGAAGGTCAAGTTGTGGAAGTGGAACTTCAACCACACTTAGTGATCATCCAGATAACTAATCAATCAACCTAAATTAGCTCATGCATGTAGAGAAATTGACTTGCCCAGTTGAGATGGAATTCCAAGACATTGTACTATCCGTTGTAGACTATTCCCATGTGTATAGGTGGTGCATGCAGTCAGAGGAAGGACCTAGAGGAATTACGCAAGTCAATAGTGGGAAATTCCTAAATAACATGGGCTAATTTCCTGGAGGAACAATACAAGGAAATAGGAGCTTGAAGGGCTTGAAAATTGGCCAAGTGTTGGCCAAAGTCAGTCAGTCAAGCAAAGGGATAGACTATACACTTGCAGGGCGTGCTCAGTCTTGAGCAAGCATATGTATTTTATCCCTATTCTTTGATTAATGCAATATAGATAGAAAGGGGTTTTGAGCAGTTGCTTTCCCCTAGATAAATATTTGTGCACATGTGATGTTTCCTTTTGCATGTCTATGATCTGTGTTCTATATGGTGAATTAACTTCCGCAGATCAATAGAGTAGCTTCAAGTCTTGTGATTTAGTAAATTTCATGAGCAATTTTAAATCTACATATTAATTTCTACAAAAAAATATCATAACATCTTAATGTATTTCATCCACGAAAGATATCCTCATGTATTTTTGTTTTTCCATGTTTCATAAACTATGTTCCAATCTACTTCTTGAGGTGTTGATAAAGATAGAAACATCTAAGTGTCTAATATTTTTTGACATAATCTAGATATATCATCATTTTTTATACCAATCAACTTAGAAAATCTTCTTTTACAATTAATAGTGTCAATAAACAATTCGATTAAATTTAGGTAAGAGTCACACCATTGAGGTTATCCTCCACATTTTCCTATGCTTTTCTTTGGATATTGCCCCAAGTGAAATAAGATTATGATGTCATTGTTTCTTTGCCACCAACATGATCTCAAACAAGTCATAAAACTGGTAAGAATGTGGGGGTTATGCGAAAGCTCTCTTTGCCACCAACATGATCTCAAACAAGTCATAAAACTGGTAAGAATGTGGGGGTTATGCGAAAGCTCAATTAGTTTGGGTTCTAAAAAAGGTAAATCAACTTTTGTATTGCAATAAGTGGTGGATTTAAAACTTAAATGAATTAAGTATGGATTATAATTTAGTTACCTTTTACACTGAATGTAATATAATAATAGTCTTTTAAAATGTTGACTTAGCTTTGTTGAAGTGTGATTTTTTATTTTATTTTTTCCAAATAAACGCAGTGTAATATAATAATAGTCATTTTATTTTTTCCAAATAAACGCAGTGTAATATAATAATAGTCTTTTAAAATGTTGACTTAGCTTTTCAAATAATAGTCTTTTAAAATGTTGACTTAGCTTTTCGTTGAAGTGTGAAATTCTTTTAAAATGTTGACTTAGCTTTGTTGAAGTGTGATTTTTAGGCCGATAGGCCTTTCCTATGCATCAACTTTTCGTCAACACTTTTACTTTGATCCGTTAGATCAGATGAAACACTTTCAACCGTTGATCTGAACCAGAAAACAAAACAATGGAAAATCAAGAAAGCACGGAAATTCAAGAAAGCACAAAAGCTCAAAAAAGATTCTATGCAAAAAAAATCAAGAAAGCACCAAAAAGATCATAAAAATCAAAGATCGAAAGAAAAAAGCTCAGAAAAGCAAAGATTTTTGAGGATTTTTAATTTTTAAATGCAATGTATTATTAATTTATTTTTATAATTTAATTGAAATATAAATTTTAAATTTTAAATTTAAAAATTAGTTTAGATTTATTTTTAGTTGTAAGTTTATTATGTGTTAAGAGGGATTTTTTTTGACACTTTGATTTTTTAAGAGTGAAAAGAGATTTGATTTTTTTGGCATTTGGTAGATGTAGAGTTAAAATGAATTTAGATTAGTTTAAATATTAACCTTTAAATAACTCACATTAGAGAAAAATAACATGGGAAAAAACCATAGATTAAAAATATGATAAGGAAAAACCATGGGTTGGAAAATTTTATATTTTATATTTTAATTTTAATTTGACTAAGTCAAAATGTTAAACATTGTAACATCTCTCTAAAATAATTAAATTCAATTTAATTCCATGCTAGCTCCCATCATTTTCCTGCTCAAAAGATAGGCGTTCTCAACACCTTAGCTACTTCGGCGGGCGTTGCAAGTTTATGACGAAAATCACCTTGAAGATGAGAAAACTTACCTCCTGGAAGTTTTTAATAAGAATGGTTATAGTAGGTCTCAAGGTTTTAAGGCTTTTCAAAATGCTGAAAAGGGTCCAAAGAGTAAGATTGACCCCAAGGATTGGTCTTCCGGTGTTCATCTTCCCTTTATTCAAGGGACCACAGATATAATTGCTAGGATCTTGAGGAAGCATGAGATTCATTCTTCTTTTAGACCTCTTAACACTATATGAAGTTCTCTTCATTTTGTTAAGGACCCGATTAACCCCAAGGATTAGAAGGGTGTTTATATCATTCCCTGTTCTTGTCGAGCTCCTTATATTGGTGAGACCGGTCAATCCATTAACCAAAGGATTTGTGAACATGCTGCCGACATCAGGCATGGAAGGTCTCGCTCCTCCGCTTTGGTAGAGCATGCAGAAAAAACCAATCATCACATCTCCATTGAAGAGGCTAAAGTCATTGCGAGGATTGACCATTTTCATTATAGTAAATTTAGAGAGGCCTTAGAAATTGAAAAAAAAAGACTTGTTAATTTAAATAGAGATGATGGCTGGAGTATCAACAGATGCTAGATTCCTGCGCCTTCTTCCTAAAAAATTATTTTTATTTATTTATAGATTAATCAATTAATTTTTTTTGTTAATCCCCATATTGCTTAGTTTATGACTCTCTTAAATTATTTTTGGTAATATGAATAGGATTAAACCTTAATATTAATATAATATTATATATAATAATATTCATTAATAAGATTATATAGGGTTATGAATCCTTTCTCACTTGAGGGGGGATATGAAAAAGAGAGCGATGAGGGCTCTGTCGGCAGGAGGACTCGAACTAGGGCAGCCTAGGCCATCGGCCTAGGGTGCTGCAGACTAGACCTCATTTTGGATGACGAAGACTAGGAGGTACGGGGTGGGTCAACAGGTTTTCTGTGGAGATGGTCCATACAATGGCCATGTAGGCTGTGGGTTGGATCCAAGGTGCTCAATCTGCAAGGATCCCAAGGAATATGTTTACTGGGACAAATTTCATCCAACTGAGAGGGTACAGTGGATGATTGCAGAGGAGGTTTTGGGCGGGGATTCTTCCTTCGTTTCTCCCATGAATCTCAAAGGCTTGATCCAGTACACAAACCCCACCCCTTCCCCCTTTGATCCTTTGTTTACGTAATAGATTATACCGTAAATTATTCATTAATCGAGCATGTCCAAAGGTATGAATCAACAATCCAACTGTATATATTTGTGATGCTCACTGGTGCAAATTTTCATTTTTTCACAAATGCGTAATAGCGAATAGATTTACCTTAAATTATTCAACGTCCAAAGATATCAATCAACAATCCAGCTGTATAGGTATATGTGTGACGTTTACTGGTGCAAATTTTAATTTTTCACAAAAGCAGAATCGTTGTCAGGGTTTACCGGGAAGAGTTGTGGCAGTGTAGGAAACCAGGCTGATTGAACCAGTATCTCTTCTAAAAAAATTCAACAATTCCAATTTAATAATCCTATTGGCCTCTATTTGTACCTTTTGGGACAATTGCTAGTTTATTTTATTTTTTCCAAATAAACGCAGTGTAATATAATAATAGTCATTTTATTTTTTCCACAATAAACGCAGTGTAATATAATAATAGTCTTTTAAAATGTTGACTTAGCTTTTCGTTGTAGTGTGATTTTTTATTTTATTTTTTCCAAATAAACGCAGAAGTACAATTGCATTTGCATTTTTTTTTGTAGGATGTCACACATGAAACAACCGGCGATCACGGTGGGACTCGAACCCACAATCTCCCGCTCCGGAGGCGAGCGCCTTATCCATTAGGCCACGCGATCAAACACGTACATGTGTGGTCTTACATAGATAATCATAGAATAAAGGATCCATTAAACACGTGGGCACAGAGTTTTTGCTCCTGGCCAGTAATCTTTTCGCCATATTTTTCAAAAAAATTAAGTCGATGAAATTTTCGCACATTGAACTATCCGTAAGCTTAAAGAAATTAATGAGATTAGATTTCATAACCCCTAATTAAAATTGTATTTTCGGAGATATAACACAGGCAAATTAAAAAAAAAAAATGTTTTTTTGAAAAGATATAACAAAATCAATCTACATGATCCTTCATACTTTCATGAGGGACTTCAAATTTGCAATAGTACTGGCTTTAATTTTGTTTTTAAAGTGGGATGGTGACTTCATTCTTGAGATAAGAGATGTAGTTTTTCATAGAGATTTAATTATGAGGATTATTATGCATTTTGCCTGATCTTATCAAATAGCATTGGTGAGTGTATTTGTCATGATTTTAAAAGATTTTGATTTTATATTTCTTCATGGTAAAAGATATTTTATCTTAATGTTATATGCCTAATGATTTTAGGGTGTATTTATTTAGTTTGGGATCTATAGAATAACTTCTCAAAATATGTTTTGTTAATTTATTCAATATCTATATAAGAATCACAGTTTATAACACAAAATCAAATATTATGTTTTATGTTTAACACTTCTAAATTTTTATAAAAAATAAAAAATAAAATATTCAAGTTATTAATAGAAAGAATTTAAATGTCAATAAGTAAATCAAAAGGCCTTATCTTCTTAAATTGGAATGCCAATATGTTATATGCAAATCAATGAAGCTTAGGTTTTTATCTCTAAGTCATAACCTTACATGTCAATAATAAATTGTAGGTTTTATAGCCTTAGTGACAGGCTCTTGTCCCTAGGGACCATGCCCTTAAAATTTAAATAGTAAAAATCACTCGATCCTACTCCCTAGGGATCGTGCTTTCTCCTTGTTATATTTCTAACCTAGATAAATCATTAATTATTTCCTATTAAATTTCCTCGCTAATTTTTCAATTAGTATTTAAATTTACTAAATAAAAAAATACCATTGGGATTTTAACTAGCAAATAAATAAATTTCAATGGAAGAAAAAATAAAACCAATATCCACAAATACACATAAATTTTGATGCACTCCAAAATCTAGTTTTCATTATTTTATCTCAAAGCATATAATGGCTTCTTTATTGGGAAAATGACACAACTAAGATAATACAACTTACAATAATATTTAGAAAAATTCTAGAAATTATTTGGACACTTGTACAGGTTGCATGGCCATGTGAAATTACTGGATCAACCCCCTTTCTTTGCAAATCTTCTATTTCAATTGTACAATCACACACAAGTGGTATGGCCCACATGTGCAACCTACACGTTGTTATGGCTACTCTGCTCCCACGTGCAACCTACACACACAATTTGTTGCACATGTATGTGACTGCTTGTATGCCCTCTTCAACATACACGTGTGGTCTTTGTAAAACTATTGGACATTGCATCAGGGATGACTCCTCGCTGCAAAAATTCTCTATTGTTAGGATCTCTTGAAGCGATATTCAATAACTAGAACAAAGATGTAGATAGTGAGTATGTAGCTCGTTGCATCCTATGCAAATGGTCTAGCATTCATTTTGGCGTGCTTCCCTTATCGGAAAAAAATGGTTACAATAGTTAATGAAGAGAAAAAAGGGTGCAACATCCCAGGTTACAAAGAGGTCACACCACTTTGTTGACATCAAAAAGACAAGATCTAGAAAGATGATTACAATAAGTGTGGAAAACATGTGTGGAAATAGTGAGGTCCATTGTTACCAATGGAAAGAGAGACCAAAGCAACAACCCTTTAATTAATGTTATTGAAATATGCTCCTAAGGGGAAATATTTTTTAACATTGTTGATTAAAACAGAGTGGAGAACAGTGTGATGTTCGTATCCACAATTCTTATTGATGTAATAGAATTATAGGGCCACATAATTTTATCTAAGTCATCAAAAAAAAATGCACAAGTTTGTATATATACTTGATTGTGAAGGGTTGATATAGTCACAACTTCTAAACTCCATGCACAATAAATCCACTAAACTTTATACTCACCAAGATTGGCAATATTGAGTTGTTCAACAAAATATATGTAGCATCATAGGAGATTGAAATGTTCATCACCAGTCATTTGATTTCCAAGCCATATACTGAGGATTTGTGAATTTGGAATTATTACAGTTACTCTCTTTAACCAATATTATTTGCATTATGAATGTTTAATTTTAAGTGTATATGATTTCTGATTTGAGATTTGACTTAAAGTTATTCTCTCTTTAATCAATATCATTTGCATTATGAATTCTTAATTTTAAGTGTATATTGTTTCTAATTTGAGATTTGACTTTTCAAAACTTACAGGTTGTTGAATCCCATTTTCTTCCCACACTCTAGTCATAAAGAGACTTGTGGGAGTCAGAGAGGCATAATTTAATCCCATTTTCCTCTCACACTCTAGTCATAAAGAGATTTGTGGGAGTTAGAGAAGCATTATAAGCAACAATCATTGAACCTCTTCAAGAATCATGAAGAAATTCCACTTCTAATAGAGGGAAAAGAAATCAAGTTTATCATTCGTGATGATACATGGGACAAGGTACAATACCTTTTGTAGGTTACATAGCCAATTATGACCATGAACAAGACATTTGACACACAAATGACTTACTTGAAGGAAGTCTTTAAAAATATAATATTATGCCAAAGAGGATAAAGGAAGTTCTTGAGGAAAATAAAAATGTCCCCTTTGAAGTATTTTACCATGAAGTGAAGGGCATAGTTACCAAACGGTAGCCGTTATACATTGTGGCTTATGCACTACACCCCAAATATCTTTCTTTACAGAGTAGAACAATCCCAAACAATCATTCTAAGGTGGTACAAGGATATAAGACAACCTTGAGGAAGATTTATAAGGATGTGGGAATCGCAATGAAAGTATGTGAGGAATTTGGAGTGTATTTGTAATCCACTGATATCTTTTCAATTCCACTAGTGATTGATAATCTTGGGCATATTCATCATGCTACATGGTGGAGCTTCCACGAGGGGGATAAGATCCATATCTTGACTCTAGCCACAATTTTGCTATCATAGGTTCCAAGTCCCTCATCAACTAAGAGGAATTTGAGTACATATGGCTTCATCTATTTAGTGAGGTGAAACAAACTAGGAGCAACTAAGTTAAGGATATTGTGTATGTTAATTCCAACCTCCACCTTCTATAACACCTTAATCCAAACTTTAAGAAAGGACCAAACAAGATGTGGAATGTGGAGCCTAAAATCTCTGACTTGAACATGACATTGAATGCCATGAGAAAAAAAATTAAAAACATTAATTTCCCTAAACAATTTAAGCATGATCAAACACAAAACTAGAAAGCTCTAGTAAAAGAGGGAGACATATAAATTCATTAAATCCAAACGAGATTTTATTTATTAAACAATCGATAACAATGTATACAGAAAAATGTAAAGGACAATTATGCCTCAAGTATTCAAGAGGAGCGATGAAAATGCATTCCCATTATTATGGGTTGCAATGATAGCTATTAGAATAGTCTTGCTTTATTTGAAACATAGTTATTCTTTTAGGAAAATGTTTCTTCAAATGAGAGTCGTTTATGGCCAACTTAGGTTTTGACTCCATTAAACCCCCAACTTATTTTTCATCTTGTAAGAAAGAACACTTCTCCTCTCTTTATAAAATCTTTTGAGCTTCCATCATTCTCCACATCTTAATGGGGATGTACTCTACTTAATTGTCTTCTTTTTCAATGTTTTCTATGTTGAAAAGTGGAACTAGTGTCGATCTTCATAATTATATTTGAAATGTATTTGTCAAAAGAAAGAAAAATAATTTTTATTATTAAATAAATTGGCTTATTAAAGCATGAGTTTCATGCTTGGGTCAATTTTTTTAGGTCAAAGTATCCATTGAAGTCTTCTAGGGTTTATGTTGTGTCCTTGTCCATGTCACAATGTAAAAAACCCTTCTTGGGAATTATTTGTCAAGAAAGAAAATTGTTTTAATGTAAATTAGGTCAATTAGGCCTCCTCCACCATGTCAGCCTCAAGGAAGGACAAGTCGGCTTCAGTAGAAGAATTCAATAACCTAAGATAACTATATAAGAAACAACTCGACCCATTTGGAGGACATCTCACATAAGTTCAAATTGAAGTAGTTGGGAAGCAGAAAAGGTATGAAGTTCAAGAAGGAAGATGAAATTCTACTAGAAAAAGAGCTTGTGATTAATTCCCTTCTAGGACTACCAACATCGTGGAGTTCCTTTTCATCAAGAATCAATAGTTGCAAGGATACTACAAAATTTGAACATATGTGGAATGCATGCAGTCAAGAATAAGCCAAAATATTGTTAGTAAGCAACAAGGAGGAGGATGAAGAGGAGAACATATCAAACGCCTATTCCGCTCATCACAAGAAGAAGGGAACCTTCAAGAAGTATAAAGGATCAAAGAAGTAAGTAGACTTATCAAATATTGAATGTTACAATTGTCACAAGATGGGTCACTACAAAATTCATTTTCCAGAGAGTCCAAGGAATAAGAAGAGAGATAGGGATCAAGAAAATTGTCGGTGAATCTCCACCAAAGAAGAACAATATGGAAGAATCTGAAGTCAAAGAATTATTTTCTAGGGACTTATTTTCTAGAACTTGTAGGTCTAACATGTCTTGCTAAAACGTCTTTTATTATTAGATGAAGGTTTCCCTCAAGATTGGATTAAGAGGGATCTTACACCAATATACTAAAATATAAGTATTTTGTTCTTTGTTTCATATTTTCATGTTTGGTTTCTCACATCAAGACTTGTTTGAATTATATGCCAATAACCTTTTATATTTTCTATGTTAGGAAATCTTGTTGAATACTGGAGGGTTATGGAGAAGACTTCAAAGGATAGACTTGAAGCATGGAAGAAGTTCTACCCTTCAATAATTGACATCATACAAGGTTTGTTAAGGAACAACTCAAGGTATGTCTTAGACTATAAGATTTGTTATAAAATTATATTCATGCAAAAGGTATGGTCATTCTTTCTTTTAAAATTTGCTTTACCTTACTAACATCGTTATGTCTAGGGTTTGAATCACAAAGATTCTTGTTAGGGTGATTAATCATTAGATTGAATCTACCCTCACTATTATCATTATTGTGGAACCCTAAAAAGGTTCACCGTAAAACCATAACCTAAGGGTATGTCGATTCTAATGTGGAAACCTATTCTACTTAGGGTTGCTGATGAAATCTAGAATTCCTATTCTTTTGATGTCTTGGTATTGTTATGATGAAACATAACAATACAGAACAATGGTATGATGTTTTGGTATTGTTGTGATATATTTTTTACTTAACTTGATTAAATTCTTCTCTTCATCAAACAACTACAAAACCATAAAGGACAATAAGACAAGATGACACAAAATATAGGCAACCAACCAGGGCCAAAACCTCTCCAACTAAGAAGAAAACCCACAAGAATTATTCTCTTATTATAGAACTTCAATTGACAAATTTCAAGACCTATGACCCTTGACCAAGACCCTCCAAGGCAAATTCAAAACTTTCCTACTTTATAGCAACCTTTACCTTAGCAACTTTTGCAATTTCAATCCCTAATAGATTCTTCTGTAATTTCGACTTGTCCAGCAGATCCTTCTACAAGTTCAACCTGCCCAACAAATTCTTCTGAAAAAACCCTAGCCCTTGCATGCGAGGAAAATAATGGTAAAATTTTTCTCCTTTCCTCTTCTCTTGAGTTGATCCTCTCTCTTCTAGAGAACTCAACTTGCAAGGTGATTTCTCATATAATTGAGAAATCTAGGGGCCAACAAATTAGGTGATTTCTCTTTCTTTGATAATTGCTTGTGATATATTTTTACATAACTTGATTACCTTCTTCTTTCACTTGTTTATTATTAGTGTTCTCTTCATCAAACAACTACTAAACCATAAAGAACAATAATACAATAGGACACATAATATAGGCATTCAACCAGGTCCAAAACCTCTCCAATTGAGAGGAAAACCAACAAGAATTATTCCCTTCTTATAGAACTTCAATTGATGAATTCCAAGACCTATGACCCTTAACGAAGACCCTCCAATACCAAATCAAATACTTCCTGCTCTCCAACAACCTTAACCTTAGCAACTTCTACAATTTCTATCCCCAATAGATTCTTCTGTAATTTTGACCTGTCCAACAAATTCTTCTGCAACTTCGACTTGCCCAACAAATTCTTCTGCAATTTTGACCTACCCAACAAATTCTTCTGTAGAAACCCTAGCCCTTATATGTGAGGAAAATAATGGTAAATTCTTCTCCTTTCCTCTTCGCTTGAGTTGATCCTCTCTCTCCTAGAGAACTCAACTTGCAAGGTATACTTCTTGATGCACTAACTCAACTTCTACAACTTGGATATAATTGCTGCAATAGGTTCCCTAATCCTTTCACACGTGTGGAGACTATAGCCCAAAAAAAAAAAAAAATCGGAAAACTTGCTTTTCTTGTCTTCTTCAAGTCTCTCCTTCTTCACATTTCTTGTTCTTCCTTCTATGAATGTGTGAATGAATGTTTCTCCTCCAAGTGAGGCTGAAGTCTCCTTTATATAGGTCTTCCACTAGGTCGAATTGCACCTTTTAGGCCAACTTGTCCATGATATGTGTAGGCCAACCTGAACTTTGCATCATGACAAGGTCTTGGAGGGTCTTTTTGACTCAAATAATTTTCTTTACAATATGTAACATGCCCAATAAGGGTCTTTCATACATGACAATGACTCAATTGACTTGTAGACTAAATAATAATCCCTAGAAGCTCTCAATGGGAGATTGACCTATAAAATAAATTCCTCTTGAGCATGAAACACATGACTCAAGAACAAAAATAATAAATTTTTTTTCCTCTTATATTAAATACATAAAGTCATGATTACATATGACATTATGAAGACCAAACCTAGTTACATATTTCAACAGGGAAGGGCAGAAAAAGGAGAGTGGAGGTCTAGAAGAAGTTGGGAGGACAAAATTTCTTGTTTTTGGTCTTTATCTCTCTCACATGTGTGAAATTATAAGGTTTCTCAGTTGCAGAAACAAGCCGAAGTTGCAAGTTCGATTTGTAGTAAGATGAAGTACATAATCTAGTAGTTGGAAGAGGGAAAACCCTTATCTTGACCTTGTTGACATTGGGAGATTTTTCTTGCTCTAAGAAGGTCTCGAGAGCAGTTTGTATTAGGGTTTCCAAGAACCTGCAAGGACGAAATTGTTGGGTCAATGTTGCATGTCAAGTAGCAGTGTTGTAGTCGATAGGTCGAAGTTGCAGGGTATCACAGTTTGGTGCAGAATAAAGGAAGGACTTGAGGAAGGGTTGGCTTGGTACTAGGAGAAATATTTGGTCTAGGGATTGGGTCTTTGTATCTCATTTGAAACAGATTCTAAGAAGAGAATAGGTTCTGGTTTTTTCCCTTGGAGGGGTTTTTCCCTGGCTGAGAGCCTATATCTGTGTCCTCTTTTTGTTATTGTTATTGTTCTTGATATTGTTTGATGAAAGATATAACTAAAAAAGTTAAAAAAGATAACTAAATATTCATAAGCACTACCAAATTTAAGGAAAATAAGATAATAATAGTTGTCGCTTTACATTTTCTAACATGGTATCATAAGGTGAACAAGGAAGGCAATTGGAAGGACACTAGAAAGAATTGTTGATCAAAAGATAGGAAGCTCTCAAAGCTTGAAAGAAAAAGACTACATCAATCTCACAAGGAGGGTTTTGGTCTCAAAAAGGAAGTATATTTGCAAGGTATCAATCTTAGAAGTTGTTGGTGGAGGAACCTTAGGAACATCTTTCAAGTAAAGCATCAAGAACTCTCCAAATGTCTTGAAATAATCAAGAAGGTTGTAGACATCATCAAGAAGAATCTTGGTTATCAAGAAATTATTATATTAATACACCATTTCTGAATCTTCAATTCATATGGGTTCTTTCTTCAATGAGAGAAATAAGCTCATTGGGGCCCCGAACTATCTAGCATGGAAGAAAAGAATTGACTTGATACTCACAAAACAAGATGTAATGGGATATGTTACTAGAGAAATTATTGAACCAAAGAAAGATAAAACACAAGAACTAGGTAAATAAAAGAAAGGGGAAGTAAGGGCACAAATGATCATAATGGAATCCTTTAAAGTTTCTCTTGTCCCATTCATTGCAAATTTGAAGACTTCCAAGGTTATGTATGACAAACTAGTGAATTTGTACTAAGTAAGTACAACAAGACAAAAGATGTCATTGAGGAACAAGTTGTATAGAATGAAGAAGTCAAAGGATGAGAATGTGGCATCCTTTCTCATGAGAGTCTCTCAATTAAGAGACCACCTGCAAGGGCTTGGGGAACCTATTACTGATTCAGAAGTAACCATATGTGTACTGAATGCATTTCCACTAGAATGGACCAACTTTGCAACACACATTTACTCCAAGAAGGATTGAACTCCCTCTGAAGAGTTGTGGGCACAGTGCATATTGGAAGAATCAAGGATGAAGGTTAAATATGACATTGGATCAGATGAACAATCTCAAGCATTCCTAGCCAAATTCAAGAAGATGAAGAAAGGGAAGTTTGGTAAGTCTAAGAAGAAAGACATGTCCAAGGTTCAATGCTTTAAGTGCAATGAGTTTGGACACTATAAGAGGGAATTCCCAAACCAACATAACAACAAGAGAAAGGAAAGGAGTGAATCTCATGTAGCTGAAGCAATGGGAGGCCTGAGAAGAAGGAAAATAAGGAATAATGTTGGATGGTCTTGTCATTAATGTCAACCCATGGAGTTGAATGGGTTTGAATTTGACTAAAAAAACCAGTCATTGATTTCAAATGGTTAATGAACGCTTCCTAGTAATTTTTGGATTACATCAAGTTGGTAGCGCCACTGTTGGATGGTTGAAAACCCAAGTCCTGGGGTTTGGGTTCACTGGATTGAGGATGTACCCTGACTTTGTTGAGGGTTTTTGAAGGGTCAAACCATTGAGTTTGGTTTGGAGATCTATGTCATTAGATTCTCGTCGAAGAGATGTTTCTATTGATATGTGGTATGCCTCGTGGTTCCTCTTGGTTTCGGATAAAAATGAATTTGAAGTTGAAGACCCAATTTTGTAGGCTAAAACCCTAGGGGGTAGTAACACGACACCTTTCACCTATGGTTGTCAATATATGATAGTTATTGTCACTGCAATCTCATTGTGTATACGTTGAATAACTTCAAGAGCCAAAGGTGATAAACCAATCATTGAATTCACAACCTAAGTAGGACCATATGCACTAAGATATGTTGCACTAGTTTTGCAGACAAGGGAACAATGGGGACGGGGGGGTGGGGGGGACAAGTCCCCAGAATGGCTAGAGTGCACCCCAAAATTTTTAGGGGATGAGGGTTTGGGGATATATATATATATATATGCAAAATTTAATATTAACATTTGTAGTTGTTTCGAGCTAGTATTATGCACAACCCTTACACTCACCAATTAAACTATCAAACAATTTGAAAAGGGGTTGAGTGACATTCCATTATTGGCCACTAGACATGAGCTTTAGTTTTAGGATACTTAAGTGTAACTACTATAAATTTGTAATAAGATCCATGAACAATCTATCAAGGAGAATTGTCTTTATATTAGTTTTTTTCCTCATATTTGTTGTTAATGATGACTATGTTAAACACAAAGGAAATTCCCTTTTAAATAGTTTTTGCAAACTTTTATGGCTGTGTTGAAAAAACTATAAAATAACTTGGTTTTCTAATGATATTAAATTCATATTTCAGATTAAGAAGGGGATTGAATAGGAATTTATTTAAACATTTAGTACTCACTCCAATTCACAACTAACTGATTATTTTCACAATGCTTGGGGTTGGGATGATGGAAGCATTGAACTTGCATGAGTCATTGAAACCCACGTACAATATGTAAATGCTGAGATGATCCTAAGAAAGAAAAAGAAAAATAACCACAAGGATGATCCTTTTATAACGTTGTATTTTATGTTTTCTTGACACACATAGTGATTTTTGTAATTTTACCATTGAAAATCCAATATCTAAATCATTATAAATCCAAAATGAAACCCACTATACAAAACCCATGTGTTGAGCTACAACTTGTACAAAAAATTTAGATTCAATGCATTCTAGAAAAAATGAATGGGGAAAATGATCATATTGTTCAATCACAAATGTCCATGATTGTCAAAATTGAAGCTCTATGCTTGGATTATCCCTAAATCCTTCGCAAAACATCCCTGGAATATTCTCAAAAAACCCTTGAAATCTGCCACAACCATCCCTGAAATCTATCTGGAACATCCTTGAAATCTGTCTGGAACATCTTAGGTACAACTATCAAGTCCCCAAGTCCCCAATGGAGTCCCCAATAGTTTGGGTACATTTCCTAAGGGTCCAAAAGTCCCCACAATGCGGAAACACAGGGTACATGAGTATTTTGTGGGGTGGGGGGGTGGGGACGGGTCCCCGTGCAACATAGGAACTAAGCCAATCATTGACTTTAAAATTTTAATGGAATTGAATTTTTTCTAGACAAATATTAATAAGGGTTAGTAATTAATTAAATTAAGGATAATTAATTAGGTTCATGGGAGCATCATCCTAGGAGACAATTTTTTTTATATAAAATATATCCATCACAAGCCTTAAAAGTTAAAAATTTCCTCCATAAGGCCAACAAAATCCTAGCTTAAGATTTAAGGTAAGCAATTAATAAAATTTTATCTTAAAATTCAATATATTCAACCTTTTTATAAGGCCTCCTCCAACGTTCACTTAAAATGGCCCTCCACATACTATAAAAGGATACCTATCGAAATCCAAATTACATAATATCTCAACAATTGTCTTACACTTGGTTCTGAAAGTTTCAACCTACCTGTAATAAAACAATGAAGGATCTAGGGCAGCGAAAGTCTTGGTTAATTTTTTGTTGATTAGACTCTAAGTATCCCTCCTCCACTCGACCTTCAAAGTATGTTTCCTTTTTGTTGACTATTTGATAAATTGTTTTTGCATTCGTTGAGTGTAGGGCTAGGTTGTAGGCCTTTTCTTGCATTGAAAATGTGTGCTTTCCCTGGATAGGGCTCCTTTCTGAGGGTTCATTTTGATAAAAATGAACATCTTCCCTTGAAGATGACTCTCTAGGGCATAAGTTTGTCACCTATGGCTTCATAACATGGCCCTAACAATGACTACATGTGATATAAAACAATGAATTGACACCTTGATTTGATTGGATATTTGACATTGTAACCTTATTCCTTGAGTATGGATATGCATATAACCCATGGTACTTATATGCATTATACAATGACCTTTTAATGAATAGTACCTTGATGGGCATGCTATAACTTGACACCCTGATTGTTTTCGGGATTTTCATTGTTCTTATCTAGTGATAAAACGTTGGCAAGTGAAGTATGCAATGGAACAACAAAGTGGCATAAATTTTGATTTGATTACATGACCTTAACATGACTAATTACTTGGTAGTTTGACTTTTTAAACAATGACCATGAATAGTGACTACATGTGACAATAAATTGATATCTTGACAATAAGTTGACAATTGTGAAAAAAGGACTTAATGTTAGGACTTTGTAAGACAATGTAACAATGAGGTATAGTGATTCTCCAGATCCATGTTGAACACCCCTCATAAGTATTTGATATAAATTGATCATGACAATGTTTTGGATATTGGTAATTTTGACATGAACTTGTGTTAAGGTGACAACTAGAGTGCACAATGATTTGAATGTTGACTAAAATAGCGTATGAAGCAACAACACCTTTGGACCATGATGTAGTATAGGATATTGAGCTATGCAAATATGAATCGATAGACATAACATTGATGCCTTACTGTGACACGTATTATGATGAGTTGCTTGCTTTGACTTAACCTTGAAATTAACATCATATATGTAATCGACAACAAAGTAGTTGTGAACAATTCTTATGACTATCTAAACAATGAGATCTCATGATGATGCAACACTTGTCCTAATATAACCTTTAGATGTTAGAGTTTGTATTCTCTAATCCTTTTGATGACAGTAATGAGATTGTAATCTCCTATACAGTGAGAAGGTGTCTACAACAAGTGATGCATTGATATTAATACAATATCTTGAATTTGACCTAACATAATTACATGACCTTGACATTTTATTGATACCTTAACATGAAGTAAAACATTGATTGACTTAGTGAGAATTCTATGAAGTTTGACTTTGACTTTATTGTGACATGATAATAATACCTGGACATGACTTTGACTTGACACCTTAATCTTAAATTAATTCCTTTGAATAAGACTTAAATATGACACATGTCTTGGAACAATGAGTTTACATGACAATTGACAAATGTCTTGACTTTGACTTTACTAGAATATGACTTTACCTATAGATTGCGGTGATAACCTAGGAATTTGTACTAGTGATGATCTAAGTTCTATTAGTGATGACTTAGAATTTGTACAATGAAACAACTATAACCTTTTTAGGTAACATGATTTTGAGGGAATGGTCACCTTGTTGTACAACTTGTTGACGTAAGGAGGGATAGTACGGTTTGACCAGTTGAGCAACGATGTTTACACGTATATTAGTAGCTCTCCGAGGGAAAAGTTTGAGAGCATTGGTAGCAAGTCATAGGGATGAGCCGAGGAAACTTTGTTTGTGCCATCATTTGATAGCAATGCTATATGGTTGCAGCATTGTGAGCAATTTGGAACAGTGAAGCAACGTGATGTGTGATTGTCTACATATGAGATTTGATGCTTATTCATTTGTGAGAAGTTCAGTACAGTGACGTGTAGTGTTAGAAAATGTTGTAAGCTCTTGATGTTGAGCAGTAATTAGATGTGTAGGGATCTATGT
The DNA here is from genome assembly GCA_031772625.1 of Pinus tabuliformis. Taxonomy (NCBI): domain Eukaryota; kingdom Viridiplantae; phylum Streptophyta; class Pinopsida; order Pinales; family Pinaceae; genus Pinus; species Pinus tabuliformis. Next base: position 429,434,610 of record CM062814.1, on the reverse strand, counting down.
ATGCAATGACAATGATGTGCATTTGTGTAGTGGCAATGATGTGTACTTGAGCAGTGACAATGATGTACAATTGAGTAGTGAGTTTTGATGTGCAACATTGTGCAGTGGTCAGTGGCTACCAAGTTTTGACATATATACAACATCTTCTTTACAAATTTACTATATTGATTCAAAGCACAGGCAGATCCAGTGTGAAAATTGTGAAACATGGCCTACTTGTTGTTTACGGTGGCAGGGTGGTGCAAGGCAGGTGATTGGAGTCACCTTTAAGTTGTGTCATGAGAACACTTCAGGGCAGCAGGGTGGTGCTAGGGTAGGTAGCGGTCTACATAGGGCGTTGTGGTATCCTTTTAGTTGGGGATGATAAACTAAAGGGTGACGAAGCATCCTTCCGAAAACAGCTAGTAAACAGAGTGTTGGGTTACTCGTTAGGTTGTGGCCTGACTTACAGGGTTTTTGGGCACCCTTCTGGTTGCAACAAGTTATTAGGGTTTAGTAGTGTCCTACAGGTTGTATCTTGTGAATTAGGGGGTTGGAGCCTCCTTCAGTTGTGGTTGGAAATTTGATGTAATTACTTTGCTTTTAAAGAGGAGGAGAAGACAATTACTAAAGAAGCGTTCAATGGTTTTTGACCTCGAGGGGGTTTTCCACCTAAAGATATATGTTTCCTTTATTTTATCTTTCTGCATTGTTATATGGTGTTGTCTACATTTGATTATTATTTATTATTATTTGAAGAAGAACAATAATAATAATAATTGAATATTAACTAATGCTCTGAAAAGGATTAATAAAGTGCTAATTGCTAAGAAATATTGTTTCATCCCCCTCTCAGTATTTCCAACAAACAATATTAGAGCTTAGTTCCTTCAATAACAACTTAATCGCTGGAAGGTAGATCTCAAATTACAAAGATGGGAAAATCAAAGAAGAAAGTTGCCAAGTATTCAAATGAAGTTTCATGTACTGTAACATCCGAAGAAAATCAATATTGTGCACCAAATCCTGAATTTGATGAGGATAATTACTGGATATGGGAATCTAGAATGGTAGTCCATTTGGAAGCTCATGATGTATGGAAATTTGTTGTGTTTGGAGATACATCTACTGACGAAGGCAAAAGGAACAATGTGAAAGCTATGAATGTCATTTTTAATGTTCTACTAGATCCCGTAAAAGAAAAGTTGGTCAATTATGTTAAAATTGGCAAACAGCGCAAAACTTCATGTGGATCATCTTATTCATGGCTGATAATATTTTTATTAAATTCCTCTCGTCGAGAGGTGTAGGATTGATATAAAGATCATCCGATTCCGATAAGTATTCATGGAGATATTAATTTATTTTGATTATGGAATTATTATCAAGCCGACCTACAACTCATGTAGGCTCAAAAGCCCAACAGTCGCATCTATTCACCCACCAACGTTGTGTATAAATATAAGAGGAATTTTCATCATTTTAACTCACTCATCTCATCACATCTCTCTCTATCTACTACGCAGAAATGAGTCTCTTCTCTATTGCGCAGAAAAGGGCTCTCTCTCACACATGTGAAGCCGGAAACTGCTGGAATTGAAGCTGCAACTGCAGAAGTAAAGATTGACTTGCGTGGCCTAGAAGATCTCCTCTTTAGAACTGCGTTGTCGTTACATCTGGATCTCCTCTGAAAGACGCAAATTTTGGTGGTGGAATGAAGTCAATCCGACGAATGGTTTGCAAGATATCGACTGCCCTAGTTTGAAGTCGGAAACCGCTGAAACTAAAGCTGCAACTGCAGAAGTAAAGATTGACCTGCGTGGCCTAGAAGATCTCCTCATCTAAACTGCGTTGTAGGTTCATTTGAACCTCCTCTGAAAGCTGCAACTTTTGGTGGTGGAATGAAGTCAATCCGACGAATGGTTTGCAAGATATCGACTGCCCTAGTTTGAAGCCGGAAACTGCTGAAACTAAACCTGCAACTGCAGAAGTAAAGATTGACCTGCATGGCCTAGAATATCTCCTCATCTGAACTACGTTGTAGGTTCATCTGAACCTCATCTGGAAGCCGCAACTTTTGGTGGTGGAATGAATTCAATCCGACGGTCGGTTTGTAAGATATCGTCTACCCTAGTTTGATAATGAAGCCGCTAATTCTGATGCTGCTGATATAGGGTTTGCTACTGCTGATATGAATCAGATTTATTGTACTATTTCTCTCTGCTGAATTATGAAGATAAAAGAAGATTTGATCAAAGGGTTTCCCCATACATTGTGGGGTTTGTCCCTGGCTAGCCGCCACATCTTGTGTCTGTTGTCTTGGCTTGTTTTCTGTCGATCGTTTAATGTTCTATCTGCACTTTACTTTATGTACATGTGATTGCTAATCTATGGAATATAATAAGAAAAAGAAGTAAACTGTTATAAGCATAAAACATACCATAACTTAACAAATTCTCAAAGACCAACGTTCTTTGGGAAAGGCTCCATAATCGCTACTCGAAAAGGAATTCAGGTCAAGATGTACATGTTGATAATCAGGCAGATCCTGATATTAAGTAATCAAACAAGGATGCTCCTGAGGAAGAATTTGAAGAAATGAGTGAAATCAAATTTCAAAATGAAGTTGTCAGAGTTAGAAAGGAACTCAAGAGTGAAAGGGAAAGGGATAAATTTCTGGAAGAAGAATTGAAGATAGAAAAAGGACTTAATAATAAGAATGAAGAATCAGAGGAAGTTATCAACAGTCTTAGAATTCAGTTAGAAGAATCTGGAAAATTGAAAGAGTCAAAGAGGCGTACACTCAAAGAAGAGGTTGCTCTATTGAAACTTCAAGTGTGGGAAGCTTAGGAGAAAGAAAAGTATTTGGAAAGCAAATTAAAGGAATCTAATCAAAGGTACATATCTATAATTGACCAGAAGCAAAAGGAATTAGATACATCTTTAGTAGAAATTATAAGTAGGCTCAAGGAAGAAAATGAAAAGAAGAAGGAAAAAATAAAGGTACTCAAAAGAGAAGTAGAGAAGACCACTCTTCTAAAGCTACAGGTTGAAGAGGCAGAAAAAAGAATGGAGATGTTAAAAACATGGTTTCAAGAAGACCTTTCTCAAAAGAAAGAACTTGATTTATCTCTCACGGAAATCAACCAGTTCAAGGAATGACAAAAATAACGCTTGTAGGTTATTGACAAGAAAGACCAAGAATTGGCTCAGTTGAAGATGAAGGCAGAAAAAGCAAGTAAGGCTCCAATTGATGAAGGTACAACCTCCACATTTTCGCATAGTGAGATCGATAATAAGACTGATCAAAGTAATGAACCAAAGAAGAATGTTGCAACTCTGAAGAATGATTCCAAAGTAGTCAAGGACAAAGGACTACAAAATACTATGACATTGCCTCCGAAGAAGAATGAATATGGAAAATCATCCATGTATGTTTGTCCATTTAATGGTTATTTCTTTTCATACACTGGAATTGGACATATGGCTAGGGGATAGTAAATTCGTTGGTAGGTATAATTATCAAGGACCACCACCTCTGAATGAATCATCCAGGTACGCACGTTCATTTAATGATTATTTATTTTTATGTACTAACTATGGACATATGGCTAGGGATTTTGAAGTATTTGGTAGGTATCATCATCATCCGCAAAGAAATTTTGTAGGATCACGAGACAGGTTCCATGATGAATTTTTCAATAGAGAGTACATGTCATATGGGCCTAAAACTGAATGTTTCAAATTTCAAAACTATGGCCATATCGCTCACGATTGCATGTACCAAATGGAATCTTCTACGTATGACATTGAATGCTTCAAATGTTAATTACAAACACATAGCTCGAGAGTGTAGGTACAATCCTAATAAGGAATGTTATAATTGTCATAAATATGGACTCATAGCTCCTCACTGCAGGTACAATATGGAATCAACCATGAAGGAAAACTTTGACAATGATAATAAGAATGTTTGGAAAAGAAAACAAATACAAGATGAGAAAGAAGAGTAGGAAAGCAAGAAGGTCTTAGCAGTTATGCTTTCAGGCTTCATAAAAGGTTGTAATGAGTTAGCAGTTGCTTCAGATAATGACTCAAGTTAAGATGGTTCGTTGCACTATTTTGAATGATTCGGCTCGTCCACTCCTTGAATTTTGAAGAGGGGGAGTCTAGGAAACAATATGTGGCAAATGTATACCATTAACAAACAAACAACTTGGACAGAATGGCAGCTTCAGGACAAATGTGTCAAATTCAAAATAGAATTAGGGGGAGCATGTAGGTTACAGGTTCAAAGGGATCGTCATTGAAAAATTATTACAAGAAGGATTCTTGTCAAGGGGAGTATAGACAGATGACAGGTCTACAGGAAGCAGGCATATTTTCAGGGGGAGTCACCATTTTCCATTGATGTTAAAGGAGGAGAGAAATCATGAGAAGAAGATTGAAGTTATGAGGAGATGAAAGCATGAATTCATGGTACTCGTAAAATGAGTGCGTGTGTTTCCATTAATGACGAAGGGGGAGAATGTTGGATGGTGTTGTCATTGATGTCAACCCATGGATTTGACTAGGTTTGACTTTGACTAAAAACACCATTCATTGATGTCAAATGGTTAATGTCCTAGTAATTGTTGGATTACATCAAGTTAGCAACGCCACTGTTGAATGGTTGAAAACCCAAGTCCTAGGGTTTGGGTTCCCTGGAATAAGGATGTACCCTGACTTTGTCAAGGTTTTTTAAAGGGTCAAACCATTGATTTTAGGTTGGAGATCTAGGTCATAAGATTATTCTCAAAGAGATTTTTCAGTTGATATGTGGTATGCCCCATGGTTCCTCCTGGTTTGAGATAAAATTGAGTTTGAAGTTGAAAACCCAATTTTGTGGGCTAAAATCCCAGGGGGTAGTAAACATGACACCTTATTCACCTACGATTGTCAATATATGATAGTGATTATCACCGTAATCTCATTGTGTATAAGTTGAATAATGTTATGAATATAATTTATAGAAAATAATAAATAATGTAAACAATAATAATCATAATTTAATTATTAACTAACTAATAGTTAGTATTGAAGAGACATGTTCCAAGTGCATATTGTTTGTGAAGGGCACCTGCCTAGGGTATATAAGCAGACCCTCACCTTCATTTGTAATCATATTATCAATTATTTTATATAATATTCAATACAAAATTACTTGTCCTACAATGGATGTCTTTGTCTTCAAAGTATTCTGAAAATTATTGTTGCGCATACGAAGCTTATTCGTTACATTAGTATCAGAGAATTCTTCTAAGTATATAACTTTATTCATTACATTGACATCAAAGTTGTTTAATCATCTGGTCATTTAGCTGCTCCCATTGCATAGAGCTAGTCTGACCTGACCTTTGGCCATCAGCCTTGCATCAACTTTGTTGTTGTGAAATTGAAAACGTTTCACTATAGAAGCTTTGGGAGTTTCTCAGTTTGTTGATTTTGTCAGGGCCCTTAACCATTTGTAAAGAATTAAAAAAAAAGTAAAAGAAAAAAAACCTTTGGCCATTAAAATAAACTATAAAAAAATTCATAAAAACTATTAATATATATATGAAGGGTTAAAAAAATTAAAAAGAGTAAAAAAAGAAAAGAAAAATAAAGTATATAAAAATTAAAAAGAAAAAAGAAATCAATATATATATATATATATATATATATATAAAAGAGGGTTTAAACACATAAAATAAAATGAAATAAAAAAGAGCACAACTGACAACTTGACGACTCACCGCTGCAACCAACGGACAAGATCTCACCAGTGGAACGTCGTCCATGACAGTTGCCAAAATATTCACCACCGACATATTATCCATGATCATTGAATGAGGCATGGCCACCTAGATATCGCACACAGCCCCGCTGTCACGAAAGATCACAACCGAGGATCAATTGCAGAAGGCAAGTTATATGTAAATTATTTACAAAATTAATGTTTGAACTATATTAAGTTAACTAATATGTATTGGTTGGTGTGTGTCATGCAAATCCATAAAATGAACAAGGTCGATAAGGTTATTTCTAATCTAAGTGCAGAAGAGCGTAAAAGCCTGATAGAAAAATTGCAAAAGGATGAATCAAGTGAATGAAAAAATACTATTCAATATGAGTTTTTTGTTTTGTTTTCATTAATAATATACTTAATAATATTAGATAACATTTTTCAAACAATCTATTAATTCATATATGTTTAATGCCCTACAGGGAGAAACAATGAAGGAAACGATCAATGTCGTTCTAAGAAAATAAAAATTATAGAACATGTAAATGATGATGATTTGGTCCTTAGCTCATCTAGAGTGGTGTTGGAAGTTAATGAAAGAGAGATTTTTTCTTACAAAGCTATGAGGGATCTAGTGGAACGAATGAATAAACGTACTTTCCACTTATAATACAAAAATCAATTCAATGTTTCCAAGAACCAAATTATATCTAAACTACAGGAAGTGTTTCGAGAGAAATGATCAATGAGACATGTCAGACTTGCAATAACATAAACATACAACAACAAAAAAGAATCATTTAAAAGGTAATATTCCCAATTATATAAAATGATTTTTCTAGAATTATATGTATATATTACTACAAACCATTCATTTATTAATATTCAATTTTGTTATATTTAGTTTTCATATATCATTATAAAAATAGTTTATTTTTTTTTCAGGAAGATTATGAAAATCTCAAATGATCAACACGCTGATATGTGAAACATGCCAGTAGGAATATCCAAAAACATGGATAAGGAGATGGTCAAAGAAATGGACATTATTGCATTACAAGAGTCATCTCAACAACAACGTGCTTTAAATATATGTAATCATGATTGACTTTGTACATATAAAAAAATAATTTAGCATTAAATATTAATTTTCAAGTATTTTCTTGTAGAAAAGAAAACAAGATGGAACTCACTTAGCACATAAAACAGGACAACAAGGAAGAAAAGGGTCGATTTCAAAGTTCGTGAGTAATTGTTAATATCTCCTTATAACAACTCAAGGTTTCATTTTTGTATATTTTAAGTTGTTTTACAACAACCATCCTTGAATGTCTTTAAATAGGTGCTAGCATACAAAGAAGAGCCATTGGAAAATTGGATTGACATTGGGTTAAATAAGGGTTGTGAGTATATGTTGGCATATCAAAATCAACTGTGGAATTTGTAAGTATCTATGTTGTTTTACTTATCTGAGTTTATAGTTAATAGAATAAAAAAATCATTTATATTAAATGCATGATTTATAATGGGGTTTAAAACATGCAAGAAACAAAGTATGGAACTACGCCAGCAGAAGACTTGTTGCAACAAAGCATGAGACTTGGTTTTGAAACCATGTGCACAGTTTATGAGTCATTTCTTGTTATGGTACATTGCTATTAGATTTACATTGATGTATATTATTTATTTCAATTTTCATTATTCTCACCAATGTAGATACACTCATTACACTTGTATTTTTACGTTTGCGGATGGAACAAGATCAAGAAGACAAAAACAATTGATGCAATCAAAAAAACATTCGTCCAAGTAACCCAAGTCATGGAAGTAGCTCGAGCACTGAAAATAGTTCCAACAAAGAATGATGATCTATTTGGATATAAATGCAACCTGTTATATTTTTTGAAATAATTGTCTGTAAAAATCAAACATTTTGTTTAATGTAATGGACATAGTGTCCCAATTAAAAGACAAGAGGTTAGCAATAATAATCCCATTTTGTATGATAAAGAGCCTTTTATGTTGGGTGTGGAGCCTGATTATCTTCTTTTTTTAGAGGTATCGCCACATTGGACCCCAGTTCGTAATGTGGCAGCAACACCGCCCATAAAATATATGTTGCAGGGTGGGGGGGGGTCCGGGGGGGTGCTACTGCTACCTTTAGGAGCCCCCCCTGGCGGGGAGATCAGGGGAAGCGCCCCTGAAGCTAAAAATAGATGTAAAATTTCCTTGTAAAATGCAGTAATTTTGTAGTCATTCTCGGTCGTTCATTAGGTGGAGATCTGACGATAGAAGTTATGTTTAATTTAGGGTTTTTTGCCCTAGAAGGCAACCCCTCCCTATATGTGAGGGAATTGTATTGTGTCTATGTAGATCTGTATTCTGAGCGAGAAGAGAGAAGAGATTGAGTGAGAGAGAAGATGGAATTACAACGAATCTGTTGTAGGTTGTATCTCTTCAGTTTGTTGGATAATATGAAAGCAAGGACTGACTGTTTCTCCGTGGATGTAGCCCAAATTGGGTGAACCACATATATCTGTCTCTCTTGTTTTATGCGTATGTCTGTGTTTTTATTTCTAAAATAGTTTATGTGTTCCATTGCTCTGTAATATATAATTTTCTAACATTTTATTGCTATATAATAAAATACATTTTAATTTATTCTATTGTGTTATCCATTATTGTTGTGAAATGTTACACCATTGTTTATATATATGTATGATTAAATATTATAATGAAGAGATGTAAAATTTGATAATATAACAAATTAATCCAAACATTATATACAAATGCACTAATCAAATTTTAATTTATGTGAATACTATTATAAGATATATGTCGATTTTTTGATGAATAACAGATTTAAAAAATTACAATAATTGCACTGTCACAGGTCGATGTTTCCAAAAAAGAGAAAATCTCATCTGATACAAAAATCGGTGCGTCTATAACATAAAAACACATCAGTGCATTATTTCATATCAAATCACCATGACAACATATTTTTGCATGATTGGTGCCTTTTCAGAAAATGATAACATTGGGGCATTTATTCCTTTAAGCACCGGTATCATTTGAGATTAATGCCCTGGTGCGTTGTAATTCTTAATGCACCAGTGCTTTCATATAAATAACACCTCAATCCTACAAAATATTATTTCCAACCCGATGCATTATAAAAACTAACAACACCGATCCTTTTATATAATTAACGCACCAGGGTGTTTGTACAAATGATACGCATTGACACTGCATGTTTAAAATAAAACATCAGCGCAACAATTTTTTTTGCATGCCCTGGTGTCATTCCTTAAAATAACACCCCAAGGATTTTTTATCTGTTAGCACTGGTGCGATATATATTATGCACTGGTGTCCTTTGCATTCAACGCCTTAGTGCTTTTAGTTATGTATGTCGCCCGATACTTTTATATCTGTAGCACATTGGTGCTACTTGTTCCATGAAGTGCACCGCAAAAAAAACATCGGCTAAAACCTTTGGTCGCCCAAATTTTTCAATTGTGATGAAGTTCCATTAAAACCTCTACTAAAACATCCATTATTGCAAACAAATGTTTTAGCGGATGTTTTTTTGACATTTTTTGTCAATTTTATAACACTAAAAACCTTCACTATAACCTCTGCTAGAAGGTATTTTCCTTGTAGTAAGGTGAACTGTGCTCCTTGGTCAATGACAATTTCTTGAGGGGACTCCAAATCTGAGAAAGATGTTCTCAAAGATAAAATTGACCATTGACTACTTAGAAGCTCTTGCAAATTCTTTAGCTTCTTCCCATTTGGTAACATAGCCATTACAAACCATAATGTAACTCATTCCTTTTGATATTAATTGGACCAACACAATCTAGAGCCCGTTTTTCAAATGGTTTTAGAAGAACGTATGCTTGCAGGGGAATTTCATCAAATGTTATTACTTGTCCCATCCTTTGATAGTTATCACAACTTCAAACATATTGTCATACATCTTTGAACAGGGATGACACATAGGTAGCACATAGTATCCTTGATTAAGTATTTTATAACCAGTTCTTTTGTATACAAAATGCCCACCACATGGTTCATGATGACAAGCTTTTAAGATATCAAATATCTCATTTTCTCTAACATGTCATCTAATAACAAAATTAGGTCTTGTGTATAAAAGATTTCAATTAATCCAACTATATCTAGCACTTTGATTAATTACTTTATTTTCCTCTTTTGAAATAAAGTGAGGTGGTAACTTTGTTGAAGAGAAATAACTTGCCACATCAACAAATCACAGTTTTAATTGATATAAAAAATATATGTTCATCTGGAAAATTATCAAAAATAGGAACAATCTCACAAGGGTTGTTAAGGTGTTAAAGAAAGTTTGCCACTTGAATTTCCCTTCTGGGACAAAAAATAGTGATAAAAACCTACAACAATAGCAACCATTATGTAACCTTGCCATTAATAATTGGTTTATTCATTGCATATTTAATAACATAATCATTCGATAGATAAAGACTTCATAATCATTAACATAATGTCTGAATGAGTTTACTGCATGCACAATTAATAACATCTCTTTTTCTATAATAGTATAATCGAGCTCAGCAGGGGTTAAATTTTTATTGATGAAGTAAATGGAATAGGTCTTAAGATCATATTTTTGACCTAATGATGTCCCTACTACTATATCAAATACATATGTAAAGATGTGAAATGGAAAATATTAGTTAGGTCCTTTGAGAATGGTGTTATGGACATTTTTTCTTTGATTGTTTCAAAATAGTTTGACAGTTGGCACTCAAGTAAACTCTATGTATTTGGAAAGTAACTTGAACATGGGCAGTGATATCTTACTAAAATTTTCTATGAATCTAAGATAATACCATGCACAACATAGAAACCTCTAGACTTCTTGTTCATAACATGGATTAGATAGGTTAACAATGACTTCAATTTTGGTTTGGTCTATAGTCATTCTTGCAACAGACATATGGTTTCCCAAAACAATTACTTGTGCTAATAACATAGAAACAAAGTGTCATTGTTAAGGGATAGATTAGTTTATATACATACTTTTAGAACTTTTTCAAGATTAATCAAATATTTTTCAAAATTATTTCCATGTATAGAAAAACCATCCATATAAATTTCAATGCATTCATGAATTAAATCAGCAAAGATAGCTAGGACTTCTCTTTGGAATGTAGTTGGTGCATTGTGTAGACAAAAGGGTAATACCTTATAGACATATGTTCCCTAAGGACATGTAAAAGTGGTTTTGTCCTAATCTTCTAAAGCTATTTTTATTTGATTGTAAGCACTATATCCATCTAAGAAACAAAACTATTCCTTTCTAGTTAAGGTATCTAGGATACGATCGATGAATGGTAATGGAAAATTATTTTTAAGATTAGTTTTGTTTATTTCTTTATGATCTACACAAACTCTCCATTTTCCATTTTTATTGGGCATCACAATTAAGGGATAAACCCACTGACTGTCAAAGATATGTTAGATGAAATCTACATTTAGTAACTTTTTAAGTTCTTTTATTATCTCTTTCATCGTTGGATTCATCAATCGTTGAGGTTGCCTTATAGGTTTTGCATTTTCTTCTAGATAAATATGATCAATGCATGTTCTACGATGAATACCTTGCATGTATGTGTAATCCCAAGTGAATGCTTTGGAATAATTGTTCAACACCTGAATCAATTGGTTTTCTTAAGATTCTTCCACTGTGGAAGTGACATTTACAGTTTTTCCTAGTTCAATTTCAACAATTTTAGTCTTTGAATTAGCCATTGAGTATATAAGAAAAATTGTTTGAAATAAAGATTGTACATAATTTGTTGTGCAATTTTCTTGAAATTTTTGCTTGAAAAGATAGTTTATAGCCATATACTAACTTGTTCTCAATTTTTTTCACAATATCAGGATTAGAAATGAAATAATATAATAAATTTTCATTTGATCCACCCCCAAAATCAATAGCTTGATTGATAGTAAATACTATAATTATTTCTTCTTCCAATTCAATTGTTCAAGCCATGATAATTTCTCTAATTCATTTAATGTTTTAGCAAGGGGATAAAATGTTATTTTCTTACTTTCATTTCCTTTTGAAATTTTCATTTTAATTGATCCATAGCTGATGAATGCATCAGTTGTAGCCAACCATGGTCTTCCAAGCATGAGAGGATGTCCACCAAAATTGGACTTGTGTTATAGAATTAAAAGGTCCACTAGATATTCCGAGGAATCCAAGGAGACTATTAAATATTATATTACACCTTTTGGATTAAGCTTCGATTTATCAACTAGTTCAATTATTGTAGTTGTTGGTCGAAGATTTTGTAAATTCAAACATTGTATTGTATCCATTGTCATTACATTACTTGTTGTGCCTAAATCAATTAGAGTGTTTGGTATTAAGTGATTGTCAATTATAACTATAACCATAGGAATTCCTGGATTAACATATTTTTCAATTTCAATTAACTTTGACATTAGGCTAGTTAAATGACCAATAACATGTTCTTCCCGGATCTTTATTTCTTAAAACATGATTCCTTGATTGTTTTTGCATAAATTGGTATTTCTTTAATAGTTTTCAATAGAGGAATTTTAACAAGTAAATTGAAATATTATGAGGTGATTGCGCTACCAATTATTCATTCTATTGAGGAAAAGGAGGTGATTGCGCTACCAATTATTCATTCTATTGAGTTCCTAGGTTTTTAGAAGTTTCCATGTTTTTAGCTTCTTCTTTTTTGATGTGCCTATTTTATTTGGAATTTACTTGATTTCTTCGTGTTCTATGATAATAGGAGATTCCTTTTGTAAAAAATTTATTTACCTTCAGTGGATATTATCGATAAAAATAGTTGCATGCATAGGAAGTGTTTATTCCTTTGTATTAAACACAGTTTTTTCCACTTTAGCATTGGGATTTGCCACTGGTTGGGAATGGTAATAGTGTAGGTCTAGGGTGAGGTTGATAAAGCCTTAAGGGAGGTATGCCAAGCCTAAATGAGGCCACTCGAGAGGCCTTTTGTAGTGCCCACTCTAGTTGACTTGCCTTGATATGAGATTAGCCTTGATACATTATTCTTTGAGGACCTCGAGATGAGGATCCAAATATTTGACTCTTAATGAGTGGATGTGATGATAATTGTTTTTCCAATTTCATGTTATGACGATAATAATTTTGATGCACGTGTTTTATGACTATGTCTAATTGTATGATGGGTTCATTATATGTCTATTTACATTAGTTCTTGCTCACAATTTTGAAGATGTTGATGATTATGTGATGATGATGATTTAGAATACAAAACTATACTGGTGACTAATATTATGAATGAAGTATTACTAATGATTATTAAGTGTGGAAGGAGACTACCCAAATGTTGTTGCATGTGATGAGTCAAAATCCTCTGGTTTGGTTTGAATTACATTCTATTGTCTCAAAAATATTTAAAGTTCAATTTAAAATTATGATGTGAATTCTAGTGATATGTCGATGGATGCAGGGACATGTTAGTAGCTTGGTCAAACGACTCACACATGGGTGATGAGGTTTATTTAGATATATGGAAATTCATGGGAGGAGTGGGACAATGTCCTTGATTCCACCTACTAGCACTCTCATTTTGACTTGGGCTGAAAGGTGTTGGGATACCTTCACCTTGAAGATCATGATGTCATGGGGCAAGACCCTAGATTGGGTCTCTCATGAGGATTTTACTGGGGGGTGCACATCAAGGTGGATTCCTTGATCCCCAACACCATTAGTCTCATTATAGAGCGTGACATAGGAGAAGATATTGGTCTTCGTCATTGCACCTATTTTTTCCCCTCATAGCCATTGGATGCCTGAAGGTCAAGAGGCTTGGAACCCTTGGAACTTCAAGGGAAGTTCTTGAAGGACGTGACTGAATTGACACCCTTGGAATCAAGAAGAAATTTATTGGTGTGGAACCCTTGGAATTTCAAAGGGAAGTTATTGAAGGGCACAACCTATTTTTCACTCTTGGCATTAAGAAGGAATTATTGAAATATAATTAATATATGATAATCATGCTAATTCACATCATGTAGTAAGCGAGGCTTTAGAACTAAGTTAACTAAATCAAGAGTAAACCTTGAAGTAAAGTGAGAATAATTAGAAATAAAAATATTGGACCAATTGATTAAATCTACCCTTTCCTCATTTGGAAAATCTTAGATAGATAATATGCATATAAATTAACCCCAAAGTATGTAAGTGTTTAATAGGAAAAAAGAGGGAAAGGACATAGAGTTAATTAAAAACATTAATCCTAGTATAGTTTAACCTCGTTAAGAAAAGAGGGTGGTGAATGAAAATAAAAGAATAATAATCAAATTAGAGAAATTTAGTTTCACGAGAGAACTTCCATGTAGCAAGAGCCAACACAAGGATCTCCATCTAAGAGTCAATTTGAGTTAAACTAGGGTGTAGTTGGGGAACCAAATCTAAGACCTACCAGTTGAATATAATAATGAACACAAAATAAGGAGTATAAAAGGGGAGTTAAAAGATAATGAGGAGAAGAAATAGGGAGTCATGTTGGGGTGAGGGAAAATATTATTTTCAAATAAATTTTAAGCAAATAATTTAGAAGAGTCTTGGTGAAAGGTTGACACACGGATGGGTGAATAATCAAACTTTTAGATTAATACAAATAATTATTTTTGCATGAAGTGACAACGTCATCTATGAAACCTCCTATAAAATAAGGAGAAAGCTATGGGAGAGGGATCATGTTTTTCCCTATTGTTGAATGGATTGCATAATTCTATTGTGAGTGACTACAAATCCTATAGTGAGTTTGGTGAGGTGGAGGTCATTAAAGAGGGATTCTTGAGCCAAGAGTGTTCTCCTCCATTAATGAGTATTCTTCCTCTACTGTATAGTCCCATTGCACCTTAGGGGTCTGTGGGGAAGAAGAATACCCAAGGAGTAGGTTGGGAAGTTAATTGGTGAGTCAACGACATTCAGTTGAGATGCAACATCCTTCACACATGTACATAGAAAACAACAAGGGAGCGCAAGAAGCAACAAAGTCGATATCGAATCTCCACCCTTGGAGAACAAGACCTCGTGTTTCCATAAAGTAGTATTGCATGTTTATTGATTATTAGAATGTAAAAGTAAAGGATATGGCATTGAGTTGTAATTTTGGAACTATGGATGAATGATTCTAAAAGGAATATTAATGTTGCATCATTACTTCTATTATAGTAACTTAGATCTTTGCCACTTATTTCATTAATAAAAATGTGAGTATGATTTCTTTCAACCAATAACTTTTTGATATTATCTATGTTTGGTTGTTTAAAAAAAATATATTAGTACATACAATTGAAATTAACTTCATAGGGATGGTCCCTACACCTTCTGCATCAATAGCACTAAAATTCCAACCTTTTAACCATCGCTCCATAATTTTTCTGGCCTTGTGACTAGATGACATTGTCTCTTGAAAGAGTACTATGTTCGTATTATGTAGTTTCAAAAGACAATAAAGCACTAGCTGTTTCAGGGTGCCTCTAAAACCCCTTATGTTAAGTGATAGGATCTCCATTTAAGAACCTTTAATGGGGTTTTTCTAGCTCCAAGGATCTCTGCTATAGTGGATTGTCTTCCATGTTTAATATCCTCTTTGGATTTGAGATGAGATTTGGATAGATTTGATTTTGAATCATCTTAACTCAAACCCATGATATTCATTGCTAAACCCCTTCACAAAACTGCAGCAAGGGAAGCACAACGTCTTAACCTGAGGACATAAGGAATTCTATCCTCACCCTCCTTTCTAGCTTCAGATACCTTAACTTTGTTATCAGAGCTTGATCTAGGAATAGAAGAATTACCTTCTTCTGATGAAAATTATGAATAAGGGACTAATGTACATGAATCAAGGGATCAGGGAAGAGGGATCAAAGAGAGAGAGGCTTATCTGAATTGGGGGAGCCATGTTTTTGAAATTGACATACGCAAAAGTAAAATAGGGTGTGGAGGAAAAGGAGAAGCCTCATTAACAACTACAAACAAGATTTGAACTGGAAAAAGAGCTAGTGGAATTGAAATCGTACCTATAGGCTCTATATGAGTGCTCAAATTTGTCATATTGGCTTCAGTGGATGGTTGGACCAAATCCTTAGGGGAATATTTTCCATTCTTTGACGCCTTCCTCACTTCAGATTCCTTCACCCAACATTTCTTTGGCTTCTATTTCCTTGGAAATTCCTGTCACATTGTTTGAGCAGATGACCAATCCAATGGCACACAAAACATCTCAATGGAACTCGCCAATAGTCAATTATTCGTGTCCATTTTTGGCCATGAAAAGATAAATCAATTTCCTCTAGTATACCTTCTTTGGTATCCACCTCAACTTCAAGCCATGCACAATGATGATCTTCCTTTGTGAACCAACTGGGATCAAGACTAATGAAACAACCTATCCAATTTCCTATGGATTTTAGGCAATCTGAGGACCAAAAAGCTAGCGACAAGCCCGAAAAAATTACCCATAACTTCTGCAAATGCATTGGTTCTCTACAGGAGTTGAAATAATTTATCCACTTTTGTAGGGACAAGTAAGACTTCCTCCACTACTACTCATTCCCAGAACCTCATCAACATCAAATTCCTTATGGATAAAAGCATAGAACCATCTTCGTTAAAGCAAATGAGAATTAGGAGAGTGACCAAGGAAAGGTTTCCAAAACTCATTTATCCATCCTCTAAGTGAATTCGACCTGGTAATTTTTTTGGCAAACCATCCAAAAACATTTTTGTTGACAAATTTTGGGATATTCTTAAGGCTAATGTACTCTCCTACCAACATCTTAACTGGTTTAATAGATTTTATAATCTTCTTCTATCTGGGATAATATGGCTAATGTGTTGTCCTTGATGGCAACCTACTTGATAAAGATGTCAACATTATGATAGCAGGATGATTATATAGACTGGAACAGATGCTACATAAGTGGTGAACAAAGAACTGACAGATCAGAGACAGATGGATGTTGAATATGAAGTTTGGGAAGTATACACAGATCCTATGTAGAAAGGTCATGTACATATGCGGGTACTGTAAAAAAGGTCGTGTACAGAATCCACACCATGGTAACTTAAATACCAGAGGCCTTTACCTTGGTATTGGCCCATAGTAATGAGTGCAAAAATGGTTATTTGATCCCGTCAAAGAATACCAATGACATTACTAAGGGATTGGCCTAAGGTATTGGATAAGGCTAAATCTATATAAGGAGATGGAGATCAAAGTGTTAGGTGTGCAAGTTTTGTGTTGTCTATGAATGATTTGATCTGAAACAGGTGTGCACCAGGGAGCAAGGAGAAGACTTAGATCTGAAAGATCTAAAATATATTGACATGTATGCTTAGTTGATTTACTTGCTACAAATGTTTAATATTGATGAAACTGTGATGTTATGATCTAAACAATTTATTCAGAATTCTATAGCATTAATAGTCAAGGTTGTGGAAAGTGAAATTGTGTTTGCAACGAAAGTTTTTCAGATCTATACGCAGGTATGTTTGGGCATAGTCACATACATATGCAGATCCACCTTTGAAGGGTTGCATATATATTCTGCGAAATAATTTTTCAATATGTGCATATTTGTACGCGGGTGTTATACATGGTAAACACGTATACACATATATTCTTTATAAGGGTCGTGTACATAAACCAAGGTTTGATCTGCTAATAGATGTTTACAGATCTGATGATTGATGTTTATAGTTGATGATTGGTTTACTTGTTATTGTCTGTCGATGATGTATTTATTATAGTTGAAGTGACTTGGTTGAATTATTCAAGGTTAATGGCACAAAAGTATATGATCTATAATTTGTTCATAAATTTGTGATTGATTCTATGATTTGCAGCTGGTGAAATGGTCTTTGAATGATTCAGTGACTAATGATTTCAATTTTCAGTATTATGAAAATTGTATGCAGGTATTATATAGAGAAAGCACGTATATACACAGGCTTTATTCATTACAATGCCATACAAAAATTGATATTTATTGTTTTTGTTTTGGTTATGCATCCAGTGCCTTGATACTTCAGAATTTTAGTTGATTTACAGTGTGACAACGTTTCAAATTCAATGCTTCAGTTTGTTTGGGTCTATGGGTCCATGTGGCCTACAGGATGGTTTGATGATTGTTTGACAGGTGGATCCAGTTTGAAACATTTTGAAAAGTGGTCCACAAGGAGATGAGGGTAGAAATGTTCAAAAAAGGGGTGTAGATCCCTTGTAGTAGGTGTTGGAAAATGAGAGAATATTGTAGCCTTCTGCAGGTGGGTGTCTGTGTACGCCCCTTCTTCTCCTCCTTCGTCGATGATCTCCTCAGCTGAGGCATTTAGCAGGCTTCTGGAAGGGCTCCCTAAGAAGAAAAATGTGGAAGCGGCGAAATTCATTAAGAAACTCGATGATATCCCAGAGATCTCTCTTCCTCCGGAAACTCCGATTTAGGTTGCTTTATCCTTGTCAGAGCGAGCCCTCATTGGCCAGTTCACGGGTCTATGGCCATCCCCCAAATCCACAGGGAGTTGGGTCAAAAGAAATTGGTCGCCGCTGATCAAAGAAAATTTGACCTCAGACTTTCTGGGGCGAGGATTCTTCCTCTTTGAATTCACCTCCAAAGACGACAAAGACCTGATTTTCAAAAATGGTCCTTATTTCATGGGCCCCCAGGGTTTGTATCTGAATAAATGGACTCCCGACTTCGATCCAGTAGTAGACGTTCCCAAAGTTGTCCCGGTGTGGGTTAGGCTTCCAAATCTCCCAGTTCATTGCTGGAACTGGGATTCTTTGATGCACATCGGAAACGCCTTGGGGAAATTTATATACCGAGCAAACAACAAGGACCAATATGACTGTGCCAGGATCTGCGTTGAGGTGGATCTAGAGGAGGGGCTCCCAGAGGCCATCAAAATCAAGGTAGGAAGCTGGACGCATGTGCAGAAGCTAGATTATGAACAGTTGCCCTTCAAATGCCGGAAGTGTCAGGTATATGGGCACTTCGCCAGAAACTGCCCAACTGTCAATGAAGCTATACAAGGGAAGGAGGTCGGCTGGAAACAAGTTAAACGATCCAAAATTCCTTCCAAGACCTAGAACCGGGGAGGAACTAGTGCCAAAGGCCCTCAGCAGGACCTAGCTTAGCAGATCCAATAGACCCAACCCAAGATCACCTCAGAGAACCGGTTCGATCCTCTCAGCTCCCAACCAGAGGATTCCCAAGAAGTTTCAGTCCAAAAGCCAGTGTCCCCAGACAAAGGTTCCCTACCCCCCTTCTTTAAAGACACAGGGGTTGCAGAAAGCTCTAAAGGAACCCCTGTTGAATTCAAGGAGGAGGATCAAGAATTAGAAGATTCGGAGGAGGAAGGAGAAATAGGAGAATCCCAATCCTCTGTAAGGAGATCTATAAGAGGGTGCAAAACGGATCGGGATAAAAGAGAGAACGAAACGTACAAGGACAAACTACAGGGCAGTCAACCAACTTTGGAGAAGCTGCTAGCAAAAAATCCGAAGATGGCAAGAAATCCACATCAAGGCTCCAAGGGAGCCCAGCCGAGCAAAGGTAAATAATGAAGATAATCTCCTGGAACTGTAGGGGTATGGGTAGCAAAACCAAAGAAGAGGCTATAAGAAATCTAATAAGAATAGAGGCTCCTGATATACTCCTTCTCCAGGAGACTAAGATGGAGGAATCAGATTTCCTTCAGGTAAGTAAAAAACTTTGGAAAAAGAGTAATGCAACAGCTGTCTCAGCCCGAGGAGCCTCCGGAGGGTTGGGTACACTGTGGAATGATAGCAGGTTTTCACTGATGTCTGAGGCATCAAATATTCATTGGGCGATGTTAAAGATGCAGCATCTAACCACAAAATAAATCTTTTGTCTTTTCAATGTTTATATACCGGTCAATGCAGGAGAAAAGAGGATCCGCTGGGACTCATTAAGGCAGCAAGTAGATCTGGGCAATCTGGAAAATGTCATCATAGCAGGTGACCTGAACATCACGCTGCACTCTTCTGAAAAGCGAGGAGGCTGCATTGTGCGAGATCCGGCAAGGGAATGGGTAGAGGATCTCCTTCAAGACTGGGATCTATTAGATATCAAGCCTGTCTCAGGTAAGTTTACATGGTCCAATAAAAGAATAGGTCCTGGACATATTGCAGCAAGGCTGGACAGATTTTTTGTGCATAGCTCCTTTCTTTTGCTTGGTCTAGACGCTAGCATGCATATTCTTTCTTGCAACACCTCTGATCATAAGCCTATTAAGCTAAATCTTCGAGCTCATACTGACCTTGGCCCCATACCCTTCAAGTTTAGTCCTTTGTGGATCAAGGATCCCAACTTCATGCAGATTGTCAAAGAATGCTGGTCCCTTCCTGTCAGCGGATCTCCATTTTACATATGGGAAGAAAAACTCAGAAGATTGAAGTCTGCTCTAAAGTGTTGGGCCAAATCTCTTGCTAATCCAGTAGCTGAAAGAAAAAATATTCAAAGTCAGCTTGAGGCTCATCACCTGCTCACGGAAGAGGCATATATGTCTAGATAAATTCTAGATAAAGAGGTACACCTCCAGTAGCACTATCACAAAGCATGCCTGGACGAAGAGGAAACGTGGAGGATCAACTCACGGTGTCTCTGGCTTAAGGCAGGAGACTGAAATACCTCATTTTTTCACAAACAAGCTGAAGCTAGAAAAGGTTTCAATTCCATAACTGAAATTAAGGAAAACTCTACCATATACAAAGACTTTGCAAGTATTAAACAAGCAGCCCACCTTCATTTCAAACGCCTGTATAGTGAAGAGGAGAATACACATCAGAAATTTTGTCTGTTGGACAGAGTTCCCACATCAATATCTACTGAGATGAACCATCATCTAGAAAACAAAGTCACAATGGAAGAAGTCAAAAGCGCCCTCTATGCTATGGACCCAGATAAATCCCCAGGTCCTGATGGCTTTTCTGCCAGATTTCTCCAATCTTGCTGGCACATAGTGGGAAAAGATCTCTATAAAATGGTTCAAAAATCCCAAGCCTGTCAGAAATTAGGAGGAAGCACAAACTCCTCTTTCCTGGCTCTCATTCCCAAGGAAAAGGGTGCCAATTCTTTTAATAGATTTCGCCCCATCTCCCTTTGTAACATTGGATACAAGCTAATCACAAAAATTATTGCTAACAGGCTGAAGCATATTCTTCCTAAAATCATTCCAGAGAACCAAGGAGGCTTTATCCATGGAAGACATTTGGTGGACAACTTCATTCTAGTTCAAGAGGCAATACTGTCAAGTCAGCAGCGCAAAGAACAAGGTATGGCTATCAAATTGGATTTAGCAAATGCCTTTGATCGAGTTAAACATAGTTTTCTTTTGAATGTTTTGGAAAAATTTGGTTTTGGGGTGAGTTTTATCAATTGGATCCGGGCTTGCATCTCGGAACCATGGATCGCTCCTTTAGTAAACGGTAGATCAGCTGGATTCTTTAAAGCTACAAGAGGACTAAGACAGGGTTGCCCCATGTCTTCTCTTCTGTTTGTTATTCAAGCTTACGTTCTCAGCTTCTATCTAAACAAAAAAAATGCAAGATCAGGAGATTTCAGGGATCTCCATAGAGAGGGGGGTCCAAAACATAAACCACGCCTATTTGCAGATGATACACTGCTTCTGGGGGCAGCTTCAATTCATTCAGCCAGAAGATTTAAAGATGCACTTGGTGAGTATTGTATGGAGTCTGGAAGCAACCTCAACAAGGGTAAGTGCCATACTTATTGCTGGAACACTTCGCTCTCTCTGCTCAATTCCATCACCAGATGCCTAGGATTTTCTGCCTCCTCATAATGGACCTCATTCAAGTATCTGGGACTACCTATTTTTCTCAAGCGGGCCTATAAAAGGGATTGGTTTCCTTAGGTAGAAAAATTTAAAAGCAAACTCCAGGCTTGGGGTTTTAATTAGCTAAATATGGTGGGCAAGACAATTCTCATTAAAGCCGTCCTTAGCAGCCTCCCACTATATCAGTTCTCAGTGCTTCTAGCTCCTATGGGTATACTCCAGAAAATGGAACAACATATTAGAAACTTCTTTTGGAAAGGGGGTAAGCACAACGAGAGGAGATTTCCATTGGTAAAATGGGAAACTGTCCTCATGCCTCAGATGGAGGGAGGGCTCAATTTTAAGAAGCTCCCACTGCAGAACATAGCTATGGGAGCCAAGCTCCTCTGGAGAATAATAGCGCCCAAGCCAGGCTGGGCCTAGACAGCGCTGTGGAGAAAGTACTTTAAAGGCACGCGGTTGAGATGTTTGGATGGGCCATTACCTCAAGGAGCTTCGCCTTTTGTCAGCCTCTGCTCCAAAGCTGCCCAGATGATTCGGTCCAAAGCCTACTGGATTCCCGGAAATGGGAAAAAAATAAATATATGGAAAGACCGCATCATGGACCGCGATCCAATTGGAGATTGCCCAAATGTGAAAGCGCTGAAAGACTGGTTGACGGCCTCTGGAAAAAATAACCTGTGGGATATATCCATATGGAACGGGTCGCATTGGGCGGGCCAAAATCTGTCAGATCTGCCTTCAGACCTTCATCAAGAATTCGTCCACCTTCGCAAGCTTCTGAACGGGATTGCACCCTCGCACATCCGAAGAAATGACAGGCGAGGCTGGGGCACTCTGTCGGCTGGCTACTCAATTGCCTAGGGACATGCGCACCTTGCATCAATACCAAATGCGCCTCCTGATCCGGCCCCGTGGAAGGTTGTCTGGGGTATCCCCTTGCTACCCAAGATCGACATTTTCTGTTGGCTCCTATGCCACAGAAAAATTCTAATCGAGGACAATTTCCAGAGGCGTGGATTCCATGGCCCGTCCAGGTGCTCCTTGTGCAAAGAATCTATGGAATGTGCCACGCACCTCGTCCTCAATTGCAATTTCTCTACACAGGTTTGGAGAGAACTGATGGACTATTGGAATCCTAGATTTGAGCTCCCTGCCTCTATAACAGATCTGTTCGCCAACTGGAAATCCAGCTACCCTGGTCCCTTCCCCAAAAATAAAGTGATCAAAGCGGCCTGGTCATCATTGCTCAAAATTTGTTGCTGGCAGATTTGGTTAGAGCGCAACAGCAGAATCTTCAGAAGCGTTCAGTACAATCCCAATATGGTTGCGGCCAAGGTAAAGATCCAACTAAAAGAATGTCTAGGAGATCAAAAAGATGACTTGAACCTTAATCAGCTAGATATTGATTGGGGGACCTCATTGAACCTGCAATTTCACCAAACTTTTAGAAGCATGGTCCCTCTTGAGGAATGGCAAATAAGGGGAAAAAATAGAGAAGACTTTCAAAACTAGCTCCCCAAGCAAAAGGTACACTCCCTCTTCTTTGATAGAGCAGCAAAAGGAAATCCTGGCAACGCTGGAGCAGGAGGAGTTATTAAAAACATTGATGGTACATCGATCCTTCAGTTTTCCTGGGGTCTGGGAATCAATTCCAGCATCCAAGCTGAAGCATTAGCCCTTTACCAAGGTCTCAAGTGGCTCTTAAAGCTGGAAATCAAGGAAGCAAATATTTTTGGGGACTCTGAAGTAATCATAAAACTCATGGTGACCAATTCTACGCCCCGGGACTTAAAATTAGCAAGGCTGATCCAAAGAATCAGAAGCGTGGCGAAGCTGTTCCAAAATCTGAAATATTTTCATGTGCTGAGAGACAACAACAAAGAAGCTGATCTTGAAGCCAATAAAGTTGTGCATCTCTCTGCCGGGGCAATGAAAAGAGACGGGGACGAAACTTGGGACCCAATTCCTTAAACCATTTCAGCTGTTATGTTTTTCTGTTTGATTCTAAAGCAGTTTGTTTGTATATTCAAGCTCGGGCAAATCTCAGAAATAAGCTCAATTGATGATCCCAAAAGGAGTTGGAAGGGGAATACATGCCTCATAATTTCTCAGAAGGTTGATTCCATTTGGATCAGGCCCACCCCTATTGTAATCAGAATCTAGTATTCAGACCGCTTCATTAATACAATCCATAACCGTTCTTGTGAAAAAAAAATATATCTTAAACAATGAAATTCACTAGAATTTCCTTGGGGAAGGAAGAATATATGACGAGAGATTAAGACTCAAGATGATGATGCTAAGGTGAAATTTAATGATATACTTAGATGATTATACCGTGGGTGTAAATGATCAACTACCTAGTAGAAAGAAGTCAAAATGATTATTGAAAAGTGATTGACAACTTGATGAAAACATATTGATGATGTTTCATGATATCATGGTAGGAAGATAATGATGTACATATGGTTCTTATAGTGATAATGTATCCATATGATAATAGCGATATGCATAGGTATAATGACATTATGTCAAGGTATATTGACATTTTCATTTACTACATGATGATAGGTATTTAATGTTCAATACTCATGATGGATAGGATATGCATAACGTCGCATAGGAATTATAATGTTATAATATGAGGATTATTGACATGTCATTCGTTTATGTGAACACATGATATGTCTTGATATAATTATGTTGAGGGTATAACTGAAGCATGCGATAGTTCCGTACAAATCTATGACATGCATGAGCATGAAGTTCCTTATTATTCATAATGTTGCGATTAACAAAGATGAACGTTCTCATGATGACATGCAAGAGGATTATTTCCTATGATACTATGATGGTATGGTTAATGCATTGGATGCATGTTGAGATGTGATGATTCACAAGACTCCACAAATGGGCCGAGAGGGCCGGTTTATTTGATGATCTCTTGCGAGCCCATATGCACGAGGGAGAGTAAGTAACATCATATGGGTTGGGGACAAAACTCAATCAACACTACATATGCCAGTGGTTCCTTTGTCTTGTGTATAGCTCTTGATGGATAGCTATGGAAGAGCTATGGGACCCTCTTGAGGAGGCCAAGTGCCTAATGTTCTAGGCTAGGTGTCTGTTATTGGATTGGGATGCCGAAGTCTGGAAGGGATGTAAAGGACTTCGATGCCTGGGGCTATGCACCTTAGTAGTTGTGGAGGGAGTGGGCCAGCCTTGTGAGATGCCCGAGGTCATTGAGTACCGAACCGGATGCCTGCCTTGGGGCAGATGAGGTCTGAGTCAGGCATGAGCCTTGGGGCCAGCCTTAGACTAGGATACAGACCGGGTCAGGCTTTTACCTGGTGCCGAAATTGGGAAAAAGGACAGAGATTCCTTGATATTTCCCGGGTGTTGGGGACTTTCGATGCCTGTTGGTTATACTAGTTCAGCAGAGGGTGTTGGCAACATGAAGTAAATAAAATAATTAATAAAAAATAAAAAATAATACATAATTCAACATAACTTCGGGACGAAGTTCCTTAAAGTGGGAGAGTATGCAATACCCCTCCCCTTAATAATAAATAATAAATAATAAATAATAAAAATAATAATATAATAATATAATAATAAATAATAAATAATAAAAATAATAAAT
Organism: Pinus tabuliformis; assembly: GCA_031772625.1. Taxonomy (NCBI): domain Eukaryota; kingdom Viridiplantae; phylum Streptophyta; class Pinopsida; order Pinales; family Pinaceae; genus Pinus; species Pinus tabuliformis. The sequence goes on along the minus strand of CM062814.1, from coordinate 429,409,305 downwards.
AATACAAAATAAATGATAATTATATAAATAATAAATAATAAATCACTTAATAATAAATAATAAAAATAATAAATCATAAATGTTAAATAATAAATGATATTTTAAAAATATACAAGAAAATAAATAAAAATAATAAAAAATAAAACTAGTAATAACTATACTAATGCTCTAAATAGAAAACAATAAAAAAAATCAGTAAAGCTATCAAAAAGAAGAAAATAAAACAAGAAAGCTAAAAATCAAAAGAAAAGTAAAGAAATAAAACAAGAAAGCTAAAAATCAAAGTTGCATGTAAACACATGGAGTGTGTGCATATGGTTCCCATCCAATGTTTGTTCTATTTAATAGATGGTGAGGAAGATGAGAGGCATTCCTGCATTCTATCATTCCAAGATTCTATCTTTCATTCTCTTGCGAGAATGGTGTTCTAAGATTTAGGAGTCACTAGCAGTAGTACGTTGATTGAGGGCTCAGGGGTGGCCAGTTGTAGCAGAATCCTTGCACAATTGAGCCTACGGTTGGGTGGAGAGTCGTCCCCAAAACCTTGTTGCGGTAAGCCTACTTCTACCACAGGTAAGCACTATTCTTGGTTGAATTTAATTGCATGTTTATCTAGCTAGGTAAATTCCACTCTCATTTAAATTTAATGTTAATTAGAAAATTTAATTAGATATTTATTTTTGGATTGTTACACATTGATTATAATTTTATTAATAAAAACAAAATTACAATATAGCAAATTGAATTTTATTATTGTTATTATTAATTAAAGTAAACATTTAAATATTTAAACTCATTCAAAGACATCACAACATCTCCCACAATCTACATAAAAATGAATAAGAAATAAATAAAATTGTTAAATAATTTGTTTTTGTTAATTATTCAACTACCTACATACAAATAAATAAAAAAATAAATAAAATGGTTGAATGAATCAAGTTAATAATATCCATGGTAAAGTAGAAGTGAATATCCATGATTAAAAAACATGTTTTTATTGTAAATTTATTATAAGTAGTAAGCATGTATGTGCTTATTAATTAAATTAAAATATATTTATGGAATCTTTAATTTAATTTATATGCTAAAATGAATCTTAATTTATAACTACTATTTATATGTTATATATTTTAATGTAATATGTATATTATCATTTTCTTTTATCTAAAAAAATGATTGTAATTTTATTAATAAAGGCAAAATTACAATATAACAAATTAAATTTTATTATTTTTATTTTTTATTATTAATTAAAGTAAACATTTAAATATTTACACTTATTCAAAGACATTACAATATCTCCCACAATCTACACAAAAATGAATAAGAAATAAATAAAATTGTTAAATAATTTTTTTGTTAATTATTCATTTATCTACATACAAATAAATAAGAAACACATAAAATGGTTGAATGAATCTTCCGGCTTTTGAAACTCGAATTACCTATGCAAATTTCGGACTCCCGCTTGGCTTTTGCGTTGCCTCTACATTAGCCCCTATGGCTCAGCGTTGCCACTGTTGGATCTCCCTCTGTCTTCTTTGCTGAGCATCTTCTGACTAGGAAAGATTTCCCTCCGGATATTATCCCTGCCCCTCACTGCAAAAGCTCACTTCAAATTTCTCTTTCGACAGCTGCTCTGCATCAGAAATTCGATCTTCTGAACTTTCTGTGTGTCTTCCAAATGACCCTCAAGCCTCCTTAAATAATCTCCTCTTTAAATTAGAAGATAATCAATGGCTAAGATAATTTATGTTTGATCCTCGTCTTCTTCTAGAAGTTACACCCACAGTTAGATTAATATCCATTAATTATTTTATTTTCCTAAGTTTAGACTTAGGGTCCTATTAAAAATAATTAATTATTTTAATAAAACTATCTGCGGGTGGCATTTACCAAAACATTTTCTGGGTTCTTTGGAATACATGTGCCTAAGCCTCCCTGCAAAATTTGAGACTTAGAGCACATCCGATGCTACCATAAATCAACACTCCCTCTTAGCGAGGAATGTGCTCTAGTAATGCCTTCCACTGAAGCATCACCCTAATTTCATAACACCGTCCTATGCGCTGCTGATATCTGACATGTTGTCCACCAGTTACTATGCAAATGTTGCATCTATACTGTTGTTTACCCTGCCACTGTCAACATTGCATCCATACTGCAACTCCCTCTGAAATTCTACATCAATGTTACTACTGGTACTACCACTGCCAACTGCCTATGCACTGCAAACTATTGTTGCTATTGCATCAACAATGGAAAAACATCCCAAATTTCTGAAGAAAGTGTTAAACATAGATGCATCTTGATGATGAAGATCTGACTGCTGCTAGTTCCATGATGTCCCTCTGAAGCTACTGTGTTGTGGTTGCTACTGCATGTGCCTCCTTGCATTACTACAACTATGCACTACGTTGCTCAGACTTGGCGTTCTAGCCACTGCATCTGTCGCTCCAACACTCCTCTACACTAGTTGACACTTCGTCCATCGTGCTACTCTTTATCTGGGCTCTTGTAGCAAGGACTTGATCTGAGAGGTGGGCTCCTCAAGGATCCTACCCATTTATAGCTCTTTCAAACTACAACTCCAAATTAGCCCACCTCCTTCCTAAAGGTATCTCAGCTGTCATGGAAAACTCCTCCTCCTTGATCTTCACGGGTGCAGCCTTCAGATCGTGATTCTCATCTTTGTCCTTCTTACTGAGAGGACAATGTGTTGTGTAGTGACCCATCTCACCACACCTGAAGCATTTAATCTTCGAGACATCCTTCGTCTGCCTCCACTACTCTTGTTGCCCCTTCAATGCAAGGGCTACATTCTCATCCTCCTCCTTGGGCTTCGACCCACTACAACTACTTTCATTGAGCTTGCACGTGACTAGATCTCTCCTCAACTCTTCCTACTTGAGAGCTGCCCACATACTATCCCAGTTTAGCAACAATGCCCTGCCCAGGATGCTCTGGAAAAAGACTTTCCACTCTTCTGAGACTGAGTTTAGGGTTAGTCTCACCATCTCGAAACCTTAAGGTGTAGACCCCACAACTGCTAACTCATCCTAGGTCTCCAGAAGCTTCATGAGGAACGGATCTATGCGCTCCCCCTTCTACATTTATACAAATCTCAATTTCTGCTCTAAATACATCTTTCGTTGCTCGGAAGATCCCTGATATAGCGTAGACAACACATCCCACATCTCCTTAGTGTTAGGTAAACTTGACTCAGGATAGAGTCAAATTTGACTAGGTTAAATAGTGATGGTTTTGGGACAAATGGTATTGTGCACCCATAGTATTCTACCCATGGTATTATATGTAATGGAGCTTATAAAATGTTGGAAGGACTTCATTGTAATGCAAGACCTAGATGTGAGCGGTGAAGGCTCACTTGGTCAGATTGGCTAGGGTTTTGGCCAATGCTAATAAGATCTTATTAGGTTGGGTTTTTCCCCAGATTTGGGGTTTCACCGATAAACATTTGTGTTTATGTGTTTATGTGTTTATGGTTGTTGTTGGTTATTTTTATATTTATTCCTCTTGGTAATTATATATGTTATGCAGTAAATTACTTAACATCTGGTATCAGAGCTAGATGTTGGATTCAAAGGGATTCTTTGATGCCAGGGGTTTATAGTGCCTGATGAGATCAATGCAGCCTTTTTTTTACAGATTTGGGTCTGGAAAATAATGGTGGAACAATCGTACGTGGAAGAACCTCGAGGAGAATGTATGGAGGATAGTGTCGTAACTACCAAGGATCGCAGTGCATTTGCCAGTTTGGAACATGATGACGAATTATTCGAGATTCATGCGGCTATTTAAAGAAGGTCAGCAGAAGAAAATTGTTCATGCGGCTTCGAAAATTGTTCGTTTTCTGCTACGTGAGGCCACCGCTGTTGGAATCTATGAGGTTCTTGTCGGGCTCGCAGTTGGAGCGGTTTGATAGAATTTTTTGAGCAAATCAAATTGAGAGAGGATGGATCAGAATCGCAGCAGCAATAAACAAAAACAAAAAATTTAATGAAGTCAAAATTATTGCATGTAAATGGGCATACTACTGTAAGACTTGGTAAGGCATGTGTACCCCTCGGTGATCACCGGTAAATTCTGGGTTATACCTAGGTGATAGGGGGGATGTCGAGTTAATAATACCCTGGGTAAAAACTCTGAGGGGGGTAAGAGCTAGAGTGAGCGAGATTGTCTCACTTAGCAGGTTTGGCTGGAGTTAGTCAAGGAACCCCAAGTCAAGTTTAAGGGGGGAATTGTTAGGTAAACTTGACTCAGGATAGAGTCAAAGTTGACCAGGTTAAACAGTGATGGTTTTGGGGCACATGGTATTGTGCACCCATAGTATTCTGCTCGTGGTATTATATGTAATGGAGCTTATAAAAGGTTGGAATGAATTCATTGTAATGCAAGACCTGGAGGTGAGCGGTGAAGGCTCACTTGGTCAGATTGGCCAAGGTTTTGGCCAATGCTAATAATATCTTATTAGGTTGGGTTTTTCCCCGATAGACATTTGTGTTTATGTGTTTTTGGTTGTTTCTGGTTATTTTTATATTTATTCCTCTCGGTAATTATTTATGTTATGCAGTAAATTACTTAACACTTAGCAGTCCCTCTGATAGAAATGTGACAAACTACATGATTCTTCACTCCATCGAGGATAATTCTCTTTGCCTTCGCCATTTATGCCTTGTACTTCTTCAACAGATTTGGATCTGCAAGCCCAGACACCACGCTGTCAACATAGTTCTTGAGAACATGCTCATCTAGAAGGATTGACATTCTCACCTTCTAGATGACGTAGTTGGATGCTCCATCCAACCTGTCCTGATCTCTCAACCCACTGGTTTCCATCTCTGCCCCGAAAATGTTGAACTGCTCCTCTCTTCTTCTTAATGATGTTGCTCAACCAATAAGAAAAAAGACTTATTGGTGAGAATTCTACTAAGGAAAAAATTCCCCACTGTGCTTTTCTTCTCTTCTGACATTTTTCTGCCTAGAAAAACGGCCTACAGAAAAATTGCGTCCCACCAGCTCTTCCTCACGCTGAGGCTTCAGCCGTGCTCCCTCTACCATGACAAGATTTTGATCTAGAAACCTTTCTCTCTGTCAACTCACTCAGAGAGAGACTGCCTCAAAATTCAGCCCTCCAGCTAGGACTGTGCAAACCTCTCTAGGGATTCGAACTGTTGCCTCCTGCAACTATTCTGACCTCCTTCTCTGCTCGGTGTTGGGTTCTCTGTCATTGTTCTTCTTATCTCACCTGCACTCACTCTGAAGCCTCAGTGTGAGGAAGAGATGGTGGGACACAATTTTTCTACAGGTTGCTTTATAGCGCAGAAAGACGTCAGAAGAGAAGAAAAGCACAATGAGGGATTTTTTCCTCAGTAGACTTCTTTCCAAGAAGTATGTTTTCTTATTGGCTGAGCAGCAGTAGTAAGAAAAAGAGATGAATCGTTCGACATTTTCGTGGAAGAGATGGAAACTAGTGGGCTGAGAGATCAGGACAGGATGGATGGGGCATCCAACTATGTCATTTGGAAGGTGAGAATGTCGTTCCTTCTAGATGATCATGCTCTCAAGACCTATGTCGACAACGTGGTGGTTGAGCCTACAGATCCATATCTTCTGAAGAAGTACAAGGTAGAAATGGCAAAGGAAAAGAGAATGATACTCGATGGAGCAAAGGATCATGTAGTATGTCACATCATTAGCAGAGGGACTACTAAGGATATGTGGGATGCGTTGTCTATTATGTATCAGGGATCTTCCGAGCAACAAAATATGTACTTAGAGCAGAAATTGAGATCTTCACAAATGTAGAAGGGGGAGCATGTAGATTCATTCCTCACGAAGCTTTAGGAGACCGAGATGAGTTATCAGTTGTGGGATCTACACCTCAAGATTCAAATTTATTCAGACTGGCCCTTAATTTTGTCTCAGATGAGTAGCAAGTCGTTGTCTAGAATATCCTAGGCAGGGAAAATTTGTCAAATTGGGATGAAATGTGAGTAGCTCTCAAGCAATAGGAGTCGAGGAGAGACTTGGTCAAGTGTAAACTTGACGGAAGCAACAGTAGTGGGTCGAAGCCCAAGGAGGCAGATGAGAATGCAGCCCTTGCATTGAAGGGGCAACAAGAGTAGTGGAGAAGGAAGAAGAACGTCTCGAAGATCAAATGCTTTAGGTGTGGTGAAATGGGTCACTACGCAACACAGTGTCCTATCAGAAATAAGGACAAAGATGAGAAAAATGATCTGAACGCTGCACCCTCAAAGATTGAGGAGGATGATTTCACCATGACAACTAAGATACCTCCAAGAGGGAGGTGGCCTGATTTGGAGTTGTAGTTTGAAAAGGCTACAGATGGGCAGGATCCTTGAGGAGCCCACCTCTTGGATCAATTCCTTGCTACAGGAGCTCAGATCAAGAGTAGCAATATGGACGAAGTGTCAGATGGTGCAGAGGAGTGTTGGAGCGACATATGCAATGGCTAGAACACCAAGTCTGAGCAACATAGTGCAATGTTGCAGCAGTGCAAGGAGGCACAATGCAGTAGCAACCGCAGCGCAATATCTTGAGAGGGGCATTGTGGAACAAGCAACAGTCAGATCTTCATCATCGAGATGCATCTATGTTGAACACTTGTTCAGTAATTTGGGATTTCTTTCCGTCGTTGATACAATAGTAACAACATTTTATAGTGCAAAGGCAGTTGGCAGTGGCAGTGCCAGCAGCAGCACAGATGCAGAATTTCAGAGGGAATTGCAGTACGGATATAGTGTTGACAGTGGTAGGGTCAAAAGTAGTACATATGCAACATTTTCACAGTATTTGGTGGATAACATGTCATAAATCAGTAGCACAGAGGACAATGTTATGAAGTCAGGGTGATGCTTCAGTGGGAGGAATTTGTTTGAGCACATTCCTCGCTAAGAGGGAGTGTTGATTTATGGTAGCATCAGATGTGCTCTAAGTATCAAATTTTGCAGGGAGGCTTGGGCACATGTATTCCAAAGAAACTAGAAAGTGTTTTGGGAAATTCCACCTAGAGACAGTTTTATTAAAATAATTAATTATTTTTAATAGGGTCCTAAGTCTAAACTTAGGAAAATAAAATAATTAATGGGTATTAATATAACTGTGGGTGTAACTTCTAGAAGAAGACGAGGGTCAAGCAGAAATGATCTTAACGATTGATTAGCTTCTAATTTGGGCCATTGAATGTCAACGAGAAGATTATTTAAGGAGGCTTGAGGGTCATTTGGAAGTTCAGAAGATCGAATTTTTGAAGCAGAGTAGCTACCGGAAGAGAAATTCGAAGTGAGCTTTTGTAGTGAGGGGTAGGGATAGTATCCGAAGGGAAATATTTCCCAGTGAGAGGATACTTAGTAGAGAAGGCAGATGGAGATCTAGCAGTGGCAACGTTGAGCCAGAGGGGTTGACGCAAAGTCACACAAAGGCAGCGCAGAAGCCAAGAGGGAGTCTGAAATTTGCAAAGGGAATTTGAGTTTCAGAAGCCGAGAGCCGGGGTGTAAGACTGGGAGGCAGAAATCGAATCACCTAGGAAAACAATCGACCAGCTAGAGGATTGATATTTCCCCAGTAAGCTTGACACTGGGCTAACACAGACACTGCGCAGAGGCATCCAGAAAAGCCGAGGGAAATGTTTCTAGGAGGTTGGATCAGCCAGGATTTTGAGTGATAATATGAGGTAATCTCACAAATCTCTCTATCCGGATTATTCTCTGTAACTGGATTGCTGGGAAGGCTTCCATAGATGTATTCAGATTTTACTATTGCATAATAATAAAACTGTCAGAGTTGTTTCATCGATTTTCCCGTATTGAGTTTTTCCACGGACGTTTATCCAAAAACAACTGTGTCATTTGGGTCTATCTTTCTCTATTGTTCAATTTCTTGTTTCAACATATTATTTAATGGTATAGGTTGCAGTGTATGTATTTCGATGTTTGTCATAGGAAACTGCAAATAACATGTTCATGTAAATCTAACAAGTACGATAAATATCATCAGTTGTCGCAGTAGGGATTACGCTTTAATGAATTTTCACTAATATCCATGGTAAAGTAGAGGTGAATATCCATGATTAATAAACATGTTTTATTGTAAATTTATTATAAGTATTAAGTTGGTATGTGCTTATTAATTAAATTAAAATATGGTTATGGAATCTTTAATTTAATTTATATGCTAAAATGGATTTTAATTTATAGCTACTATTTATATGTTATATTTTAATGTAATATGTATATTATGATTTCTTTTATCTAAAAAATTGATTCTAATTTTATTAATAAAAACAAAAATACAATATAACATCCAAGATCGGGGTGTGTACGAGACCCTCAACGCAATTAAGGCAATTAATGGGGGCGCCTTGAAAGAGAAACCCACCACCCTCCACATGCATGGCATGGATGGAAGGGTCACCTCAGGCAAATGGGAGAGTAATATGTATGCGGGTGGCAGAAGGGGAAATCATTCTCGATGTAAGTTATCGAGTGATTTCATGCAGGGGTCGAAAACACAGACATTGGACCTGGCTTAAAGGAAGGTGGTGGACGGAGGTACCAGTTGTGGAGAAAGGCAAGCACTGGTGCGCACTCGTCCGCCCATAACACTATTTATTTGGTATGTATTTTGTTCCCTTCCCCTTTCCTCCATGACGAGAGTCTGTTGGACATGTGATTTGGGTTGGCCTGGTATGAGACTATGGGGTTTTGAGGGTCCGGGTCCTGCCCTGTTAGTGCTTGCGTTAGGTTGGGGGTTAAATTATAGGTATTGGCCTGGAAGCGTCTATGTTTTAGTGCAGTTCAGTATTTGGCTATCCCAATGGGGGATAATCATAGCCCGTCACCTTTACTCTTCCAGTAGGAAGAAAGGCAGCGGGATGCAAGAAGTGGGCAGGGTGGGTCTGCAGGGTTGGGGATTAGAAGGCATGCGTCCCGCCTAGATATTGTATGAATGGATTTGTGAATTTATATATGATAATGGGTCTAAGCAAAATTGTGTGTTCGTAATGCCCGGCCTGCTCGCGAAGACTGTGCCCATGGCTCCGCATCTGAGTGAGGTTGACCCAGCTAGGAACTGGGCAAGTTTAGCAAAGTTTTGGACCGTTGGTTGCTGGAATCCTGAGTGGAATTGGGATGAGGGGGTGCAGGGTAATTGGGGGCGAGGGAATTATTCTTTAGATGTGATTTTGTAATAGCCTTGGGAGGGAAAACCTTTGAGTCACACCCACGTGAAATGGTATGTGTGGCATCAAGCCCATAATTCTGAACACTGGTTGGAACCTTTGTTTGTTTCCGGAAATCGTGTTAAACTTTGTTATGAAACTCGGGAGGCTGACACAAACCATTTTTTGGTTTTACAGGTGTATGTTGGTCTCTGGACATGTGAACAAGTAGGCAGTGAAACTCACCATTCGAGCGGCTCGGGGCTTATACCACCCGCGAGCACCCAACATCACATATCATCAAGTAGTGAGACGGTCACCATGGTTTGTGTGGCGGCTCGAACTTGAATCCCTGCCAGAAAGATAAAGGAAGATAGGAAGAAGGGCAATCCAACAACCCTAGGGGCAAGCCAAGGGGCCGCAAATTGACTATTATCATGATCAATGAAGCCGCAGAAGCTTATCACGAGGGCATAGACGAAGAAATTCAGAAATTGATAGAGGAATGGGAGGTGGATTTGAACCATCAGGCAGGATCCATGGAGATGGAAGCAAACGATTGGCTCTTGGTGCCCGATCCAAGGCATACCCGAGGCCGAGTGATCCAGTTCAAACATACGATGCTCCTCTGCTGGTCAATGAAAGGAATTTTGGGAAATACCCTAGAACAAATTGCTCTGAATACAACCACCATAATGCAGGCATTCCCGGACTACAAGTAGGACTTCCAGAAGCTCATGTTTCAAATGCAGAAGTAGGATGGGCACCTCCAGTGCATTGAAAATCACTTGCCTTGCATTCTGTCATCGACTGAACTCCCAGGGTCGAATGCAAAAGACCTGACTCCAGTGGAATCTGCTTCAGCTGAGGAAGCAGAAGAATGAAAATGATGTCTTTTTTGTAGTTTTTGATGCGATAACTTTTACTTTTACTTGTAATTACAGTCATGCCAATAGGCAAGTAGATAGTGTGATAAACATAGACATACAATCATATATTGCTTGGTTAGAAAGACTCAAGACTTATCGTTTTTGGATGGCATACCATGTCGTTAGGTGGCCAACAAACTTGGTTTCCCACAGGGCAAGTTGAAGCCACCTAACTATCTTCAGAACTAGTTGTAACTTGTTAAATCAATAGAAAAAAGAGGTACTACCAAGCTTAACAAAAAATTAATTACAATATAACAAATTGAATTTTATTATTAATTAAAGTAAACATTTAAATATTTGCACTCATTCAAAGACATTACAACATCTCCCACAATCTACATAAAAATGAATAAGAAATAAATAAAATTGTTAAATAAACCTTTTGTTAATTATTCTTCTATCTACATACAAATAAATAAGAGAGAGATAAAATGGTTGAATGAATCTTTTATTGATTGTTTGTCTCTCGTTCAAAACGAGCACTTTCTATTTTTTAACATCATAATCACTAAAACAATTCAATGTATCGTTTTTCCTATAGCAAAAATATGCTAATATTACATTAGATTGAGAAAAAGAGAAGTTTTATATTTAGATAGAAGTTATACATATGTCCACGGTGTCTTGGATAGACGGTGATCGGGTGCTCTGTTAAGACACTCCTTGATGTGAAGTTACCAGTTCAATTCCTCATCCATATCACGGTGATATATTGGACATAATGAAAATGTAGTCCCACCAAGCTTACAAAAAATTTTTATACTTATGAAAACAAATCTTCTCACTCATAAATTAGTAAGAAAAATTTCCCATACTTAAAAGTTGGTGGGAATCATAAACCTTAAATAGGGGAGTACTACCCATTTAAGTGATATTTGGCACGAATACCATAGACAGGCCATCGTATTCACGAATCAGAAGAGAACTTATATTGTGGTACTTAAAAGTTGGTGGGAATCATAGACCTTAAATAGAGGAGTACCACCAATTTAAGTGATATTTGGCACGAATACCATAGACGGACCATCGTATTCACGAATCACAAGAAAACTTATATTGTAGTATGATACTCTGTGGGTTGGTTAGATATTGGAAGTTCATATTTGGTTCTAAAAGGAGGGCGTCTTTTATATTTTAAATTACAAATATTTAAAGAAGTTGTCTATAATGCGACTTTTTGGAGATTCCGGTGACGGAATCCGGCGGAAAAAATTGAGGTTAAATCTTGATTTGTATTATTTAAATGGTTTTTTAACTGCATAATTGGATTCAACACCCTGAAAAACCCCTGGGACGCTTTGATTGTGTAGAAACTAGCTATCAAACTTGCGATTCCAATAAATTGCTGCTGGATTTTGACCGGAAAAACCCACCGGAAAAGCTTCCAAAAAGTCGCATTATAGACAACTGCATATTTAAAGTCACATATGTGTGAAGTGATATTTATCCATTTTATATTTGAAAATTTATTAAATATCAATTTAAATTTATCTTAGTTTTATATTTATTAAGTGTGGAGGGGGTCCAATCTCTAAAGGTGCAAATTTTTGTTCTAAGTGTAAAATCTAAGGAATCACTTATGGTTCACACCCAATCTAGGCCACACCGACCCTTAACATAGATGGATTTTTGCCCACAAAATTCTGAACTAGTGACTTTCATATCACGGAGTGCCTTAACAATACACTCCATCACCATCTATTCTATGGCCCTTGGGCTATTTTATTTTATTTTATTTTTATTTTTATGTAATTTGAGCTAGTTAAAATGTTTTAATTAATAATTTATTATTTTGTTTTATTTTTTTAAATTAATTTAATTTTTACTATTATTATGTAATTTGATCCAATCTACATGACATAATAAAACAAAACAAAACATGACATTATAATATTTCTTCTATATTTAATTAATAAATAGAAAATGGTGATGAAAAAAGAAAAAATTAGAAAACTAAAACAACAAAAAAATATAATAAATTTTAAAAATAAAGAAGACATAGTTATATTGATCTTATAAAATAATACAAAATTATATTAATTCTATAAAATATATAATAAAAAAAATACAAAATTATATTAATTCTATAAAAATATATAATAAAAAAATTACAAAACTTTGTAATTTTTTAAGATACAAAATATTTCATGTTTTAGAAGATAAAATCTAATTTAAAATTAACCCGATGAAAATTAAAGTTTTTTAAAACCAAAATATGATTATATAATATGCAATCATATCAACAAACATTTTTTAACATTAAGAATTACTCAATTGGTTGAGCTATCTACCCAAAACATATGGTCAATAAAAAAAAGTCATAAAATCACAAATTCAAATATAAATCAACTCCCCCAAAATTACCACTTGCGATTATCATTAGTGATTAAACCACCTCCATTTATGTATTCTAAGAAAAAAGGAAAAATACCTTTAAAAATAATATAATAATAATAAAAAATTATACCATTGTACGTGACATCCTTGTAATATTGTATTCAAAATGCAAATATTCCAATACTGCTAAGATGTTGAAAGTCCTTTATATCATGTATTTTGAATTATGAACCATTGTCATTCAATGATATTATAAAGTAAGGTTTTAACACCCCGTATTTCAAATTTAAGAAGTCTTGTCCTCTTGATGATGTGTATAGTTTAATATTACTCATCTCTTCATTCACATAACAAAATGTTTATAAATGTTTATATATATATATATATAGAAATTAGGATGTTGTAATTGAAATTCATATTAATCATTTATATTAAATTTATTTATATTAAAAAAAACTATGTAGGATAATTGTTATGTTGAGAGGGGCTTTACAATCTAATAAAAGAACGATATTATCATGTAATGCTATATTTAAAAATAGTAAAATGATAATTTAAATTAATAAATAGTAATAATAAAAAAAAACAATAGTATAAAGAAGAAATGTAATTTCATGGAGATAACATAAATGTATTTTCTTCACTATATTGAGATAACACGAAATAATATTATTGATATTACATTATGGGTAGTTCATAATTTTATATCTTCTTTATATATAGAAAAATAAAGTAATTTAAATTAAAAAAAATCTTATAATTTCACTTTCCATAACTAAGGAGATGTGTAAATTATTTTATTTCTAATATGGAGTTGTTGTATAAGTTTTTAAAAATATAAATAATAGGACAAGTTTAACATAGGTTATAAATAAAATATTTCAATAAGAAGGTTGAGTAAAAGATTTTAACATGAAACATATATAGAGAGGGGAAAGATTGAGGGAATTCTCATTCCATTAATAGTTGCTTTCTAATTCAATGGATGAGGGATATGGGATATTTGTAATTTTTTGAATCATTAATATGGATTTGATATGTGATAACTTTGAAAATATTAACAATAAAAATAATTAAATGTATGCATATATGGAAAATCTCTCTCTCTCTCTCTCTCTCTCTCTCTCTCTCTATATATATATATATATATCAACTACATATATATTATACCAACCTAGATCCGTCTTAACTCCTAATCTACCAAATCCCAGGAGGGATCAAATCTCTTTTCACTCTAAAAAATGTTTACATCTCAAGAGATTTGATCCCTCTCGTTCTTGGGTTTAGATGGATCTAGTCTTATTATTTTGATATAATTTATCTTTATGTGATTTAAAATAAATATGTTATGAATAATATTTTTTAAGGTGGAATGGATTTAAGTGTTATCATAAATCACTATAGATCTATTTCATTTTTTTCTCAAGATGCAAACTTGAAAAAGAAATTGTATCTCAAGTGATTTGATTTGTCTTATCTCCAGTAGATCTTTAATTAAGATCCATCTAGATAATTAGGAAAGAGGGTTTAAATATATTTTAAAAGTAATTATAACTTTTTTTCTTTTAGATTTAATTAAAATAAAATATTATAAATAAAAAAATAAAATATTTTGATTATGAAATGAGTTATGGTTTTTGGGCATGTGATATTGATAAGCCATGGTATGTAAGTTTACTGTAAGTTTATATGTGTTTATTAATTAAATTTAAATATGAATATGAATTATTATTTTAATTTATATGGTAAAATAGATGTTAATTTATAAATTCTATTTATATATTTTAATGGGATATGTATATTAGAATTTTCTTTTATCTAAAAATATAAATAAAATATGTTCTTAATTTTATTAATGAAAACAAAATTACAATATAGCCAATTAAATTTTATTATTTCTATTATTAGCTTTTTTATTTTTTATTTTTAATTATTTTTTAATTGTGTTGATATAGACTCTACATTTTTTTAACTTTTTATTATTTTTTAATTACATGAACATGTAAATATGTACAAACAAGCATTTATATCACTACAACATTACTTATAATAAACTATAAAAAAATCTCTCAACACAATAAAATATTTTTTATATTAAAAACAATAAAGTATATCTCCACGTGTATGTGGACACAGTCAATGTTATATTTGATAAAATGAAAATTCATCCATCATGTGTCAAGATGGCCGAGTTGGTCTAAGGCGCCAGTTTCAGGTACTGGTCCGAAAGGGCATGGGTTCGAATCCCATTCTTGACAATGTTGTTTTTGTTTCTCAAACATTTTGGACATAACTTGCCTTTGATATAGTATTAGTTTACCGTTCCAGTGTATATGAAGTCACATGTTTGATCGCGTGGCCTAATGGATAAGGCGCTCGCCTCCGGAGCGGGAGATTGTGGGTTCGAGTCCCACCGTGATCGTGCCATTTGTTGTCTTCGTGAACATATGTCGAGCCTTTTCCAAAGGTGATTTATGGGCCTTGTTGAACACATTTGTTCATTGATCAAAGTGATTTTTCCATTTAAATGTGTTCATTCTTCGATGAAGTGGTGTTATAAGGTGAGTCTTTTGGCTTTGATTTTGGTGATAGTTTTCCAGGGTGAATATTTTGCTTTGTTGAACACAAGTATTAATTGTTTAAATTATTTTTCCATTGAGTTATATGTGTTTGCTATGGGGCATGGTCCAACCAATGGGGTGACTTTTTTACGTTGTTAACTTAATTCTACTGATAATTTTTCATGGTGATTTTTTGGCCTGGTTAAACACAAGTAAAGGTGACTTTTTGACCTTGTTAAGTTAATTCCATTGTCCAAAGAGGTGACTTTTTGACCTTGTTGAACACATTTATTCATTATTTAAGTTATTTTTCCATTGAGTTAAATGTGTTTGACATGGGTGTGGTCTAACAAGCTGACTTTTTGGCCTTGATTACTTGATTTTACTAATAGTTTTCCATGGTTATTTTTAGTCTTATTGAACACAATTTTTTATTGTTTTGGTTATTTTTAACCTTATTGAACACAATTTTCCATTGTTCTGGTTATTTTTAGCCTTATTGAACACAATTTTTCATTGTTCAAGTTATTTTTCCATCGAGTTAAATGTCCTTGGCATTAGGCATGGTCCAACAAGGCGACTTTTTGGCCTTTTTCACTTGATTCTAGTGATAGTGTTCCATGGCGACTTTTTGGCCTTTTTCACTTGATTCTAGTGATACTTTTCCATGGTGACCTTTTGGCCTTGTTCACTTGATTCTAGGGACACTTTTCCTTTGTCAAGTTAAATATATTTGTCATAGAGTGTCATCTAATGAGGTGACTTTTTAACCTTGTTTGCTCGATTACAACGACATGATTTTTGCTGAGATTATTTAACCTTATTCACTCAAATCTAATGGCATTATTTTTATTAAAATTATAATACTACATTATATATTATATTTAAATATAGAAAAAAGTTAACTTATTAAAATTTTGATAATATAAATTCAACTACTTAAAATTATAATTTTCATTTTTTACTTAAATTTTAAACCAAATTAATCCAAAAAAAAAATATTTAATAAAACTTAAAAAAAGTTATTAAATTTTGACAGTAATTTTTAATGAAGTGTTAAAAAATATGAGTAAATTCCACATAAGTAGGTTGAAGTGTAAAAAAATATGAGTAAATTCCATATATGTAGGTTGCTTTGGGTTAATGAAGGAAATATAAAATTTAGTTTTGTTGAACAAAATCTATAAAATGGAGAGGATTTGTTTTCCTTTTATCTTTTAAAGTTTCAAGTTGTGAAATATATAGATTCAGCTGCCTCTTCTCGTAGTTGCCTTTCGACGTCTGGCTTCAATTTCAACTGTATAGATTCATACCACTGCGAAGAGGCCGTCTCTTCAGATACCGCCTGCGCATGGTGAGATCTGCGGCTCTTTATTCCCTCTATAGTACAGGCGCCCAGGAGGTTACAATTACCTTCAACCCCAGATCTTCTCCGACTATTGCCTGCGCATGCTGCCTTTCGATGTCTGGCTTCAATTTCAACTGTATAGATTCAGACCGCTGCGGAGAGGCCGTCTCTTCAGATACTGCCTGCACATGGTGAGATCTGCGGCTCTTTACTACGGAGATCTAGAATACGGCTCTGGGTGGAGATCTAGAAATTGGACTTTAGATTTGCGGCTCTTTTCTTTATTATGGTTTATAGATCTGCGGCTCTTCACTTCTCTTCGGCAATCTTTTGTGGCTTCTCTTCGGCAATCTTTTATACTCAGCAGGAGAGCATTCTCCAAATGGCTCCCAGCTTTGCTAAAATAGCTGTTGGTTCAGTTCCGTCTACCTCTAAGGGGCAAGCTCCTGCCCATATTGTCAGTGCAGCCCCAGCTCCCACTGTCCAGGTGGTGCAGGCCTCACTCGATGAGGCTTTGAAGTTCTCTGAAAGTGCCCTAATCTGCTGATTCAATGGTTTTTGGCCGCGGTTGACAGCTCTTCATAGTTGGATCTCTGAGGTATGGAAGCCTCTAATTCCTGATGCAATTAATATCTACCCCTGTGCTAGGGGTTTCTTTATAGTCGATTTTGAAAACCCTGAAAGCAGACAATGTATTATAGATTTCGGCCCTTGGTTTTGGGAAAAATAAGGCCTATTCATGAGGCCATGGAACCCATCTTTCGATCCCTCAACAACAGTCATATCTTCAGCACCAATTTGGGTAAGATTGCCAAACCTACCCTTGCATCTCTGGAATTTCTCTTCGCTAGAAGCCATTGGAAATGCAATTGGGAAATTTTATTGTAGGTGCCCAGAAATAGAGGAATATGCCAAAACCACCTATGCACGCATCTGTGTGGAAATGGAATTTAGCGTCGGATTCCCAGCTGAAATACACCTAACAAGTAAAGAGTCTGTGTGGAACCAGAAACTCGATTATGAAAGTGTCCTCTTCAAATGTAGATCCTGCTTTAAGATAGGCCACCTAGCCAAAAATTGCCCAAAAGCCTCCCAGAAAAATTCTGCTAGAAAAAATCACCACGGATCTACATGGTGGGAAGGAGCACAAAAGGAACACTACACTATCATCAAAGAATACTCTCGAGAAAACTCTGAATCACAAGAAATCGGGCAAGAAAGAAACAACTCTCAAGACAAGCAGGGGGAAAGCCCCGCCCAACAACAAAAGAGTAAACTTGACAACCCCTCAAGCAGTTATGAGGGTTCGAATACTGCACAAAATAAATCTTCTTTTAACAGCGAAGCAGATCTCCTAGACCAAACTTCTTCTCCAACTATCTTCAAAAGGACGAACATATTAGATCGCGAAACTAAGACACCAATGTCCCAAGAATCAAAAGAGATGAAGGAGATGCAAGATAAAGAAATTTGGAAGACCGTATAAAACAAAAAGAAAGCTATAGCACCAATCTCGCCAAGAAAGACGAGGAGCCAGACAATTAGAAACTAAGAAAGAAAATTATAGGTCTGATAGACCAATTTGGTCTCAGTGGACGTTAACCATCATCATCATCATCATATATTTTTATTTTGATTTATATTTTATATATTTAAATGATGTTTAATATTGGAATATGAATAAAGATATAAATAGTTTAAAAATTACGAGTTAAATTTAAAATATTTTTTAAAAATCATAATATCAATGTTAAAGTAAATATATATAAGAAAAATGTAATTTATAAGTGTAAGTAGATTTTATTGATAATAAAATCATAATTAGATTTTAAAATTAATAAAATCATAATTATAAATTATAAAAATTGTTGTAAGAGTAATAATAATTAGAATATAAAATAAAAAGGTATATTTAAATATGAAAAATAAATCAATTATATTAAATAGTTCATAAAACATTGTATCATTGGCTTTACTTTTACCTAGAGATTTCTTGTGTACATCTACCAACCATGGAATACTCTGAAGTCCAATGATTTTTCCTGGATATAAGGTAAAGCTAAAGATGTTGATAGGTGATTTTGTAATTCTTTTATTCATGGCTTAACTTAAGGTGATGGGAAAAATACATATATGCATATGTTTAAATACTTAACGTAACGTAGAGCGTCTCTTACATTTACATAGTTTCACTTGCAAAGTTCTCTCAATCCTTGTGTAGATGTTGC
Organism: Pinus tabuliformis; assembly: GCA_031772625.1. Classification (NCBI taxonomy): domain Eukaryota; kingdom Viridiplantae; phylum Streptophyta; class Pinopsida; order Pinales; family Pinaceae; genus Pinus; species Pinus tabuliformis. The sequence continues at coordinate 429,390,694 of CM062814.1, read as the reverse complement.
ATTCCATAGTTACAAACTTCAGGGACAATAAATTCACAGTAAAACTTGAAAATCACAGTTTGAAATAGTGAATTACGAAGATGAAACCAAGAAGCCAGTCCCTTCAATGCCCACTCAAAGATACCACCTCCCCGCATTTCCAAATTTCAAAGCCTAAAGACATACAAGAAGAAACAATGAACTAGTAGGTACTTTTCAAGTAAGAAAGGAAAACAAAACAATGAACTTTGAATTTGTGTGCAACTCTAAAGTGTCCTTCCACATTGAAAGGTTATTTGGATTTCCTTTTGTCTTTATCATTTTTGTTATGGAAAATCCTATCTAACATTAAAAAAATTCGTTCTTTACCCACATGTTCTTGTTGTATTTCCTTAGAGAACCTACCATTACATCCTTAATCATCCATTAGGAATGAGTAACAATGTTGGATATTTTGTTGTAACTTTGAACTTAATTTATCCTTTAATATCCCATCTAATAGAGTGTCACTAGGTTTAATGAGAAAGTTTGAATGGGAAGTTACGTGAATTCAATTTATACAAATTGTTGACCAACATTAATACCTTCCACGAACATTGCAATCAATATGGGATGCTTAAATCCACTCACCTTACTATAGCAACTAAAATTAAAGCAACACTGTGATGGATTTGTAAGAATGAATTTGTTTAATCAAATAGAGACATGATAAATCATTGTGCTCTTGCTAGTTGAAACATCACACAACCTAACAATACACATGGACTCATCATATGAGCTACCTTGTTAAAAAAAAGACCCAAAGGTCCATGCTTCTATATGTCTAATCAAAGTTCCTATTACTTCAACAAAAAATAATGTTACTATAGAACCATTATGAAACCCTCTAAATGGTCCCTTATTTAAGGCCATTTATCTTGTGAAGATCCTCTTACTAAATACAAACTTTCAAAGTGAGTTTAATCAATTTACTTTCCATTGTCATCATCTAGTATAATATTTAAATAAAAATAATAATAAAATAAAATATTTTTCTTAAAATAAAAAAATAAAAAATGATTGCCAGTTCTTCAACCTCTAATTCGAAAAATACCTAAGTGTTACAGATCCATTTGGTCACATCAAACCCCAACATCCAGATCAGTGTTTTAGGGCTCATCAAAACCTAATTTTAGTTGCTTCATGACCTAAACAAGTCACCCCTTTGAATGCCTCCTACCCAGACAGTTTCATGACTTGAAGACATCTAGAAATAGCCTCTAGAGGGACTAGCGCAGGTAAGCCCTTTTGAAGGTGCGTTTTAGAGCAGTTAAGTCCACTGCCAGGGTGCTTTGTAGAGCACTTAGGCTTCCTTTCACCTGCAATGGGCGAGAATGAGCGAAATTCACATAGGGTTTGGGGGATATTCTTATCTTTTGGAGTCATCTAGAAGTTTCCCTCACTTATCAACTCCTATGAGCTCGAAAATGGATGAGGAATGAGTTAAGGTGCATCTTATCCTCTCATCCCTTCCTCCATGGAACTAATTCTAAGTATGGAAGGCCATTCAATGCCACCATTAATGACAAAACCTCCTTCATCTTCCTATAAATTGACCACTTATCTAAGTGATCAGGGGCTAGATTATGTTGAATTGTAAGGAGATAATGTTGCTATGATATTTGGCTTTGAAGCAAGTATAGTGATGCTACAAGTTTGTCATGCTTTTGATGTGATGTGGATGGGATCCAAGCTGACGGAATGGCTTTGAATCAGACATCAATGGTTGTAATTCCTTCTTCTATCTAATAAAGTGTTTGAACCTTTTTCCTATGTGTTTTGTATTGTTTCATAATGCTTATGTGTGTGAATTGTATCTGATTCCTTTCACTTATATTCAATAGATTGTATGCTTTGATCGGTTTTTGTCTTCTGTTATGTTTACAGGGTACTTCTCAAGCGGATTAAGTACGGGAAGGAGCGACGCAATCAATACAAGGGAGACGAGAGGAAAGCGGAACTATAGGTAGGCCTTCTATCTTGTCATCTTATCTATTGCTTATAGGAAAAGTCTAAAACACTTTAAATTGTTGTTCTAGATGCAACAACTTATCTAGGGAATTAGTATTTATCCTTAGATGCTAAATTCTCCAAAACAAATTGGCGACTCCACTGGGGAAAGAATCCTCTTTCCTAGTAGCTTATCCACCTCATAAGACATCCTTGTAGACCTTATTTGTGTTCACAGATTGTAATTCAGCTGTTTACATTGAAAAATTGGTCAAAACTGTGTCAAATTGCCTCTTGAAATGGCTTACTATCACCAGCACGGGCTTGTGAGGGACACAGTGCGCTACAGAGCACCCCTGGCTTAGGGACAATGCTCTAAAGCACACTTTCTCCAACTCTGGGCTACGCTGATCCTCCTAGGATCAATTTCCCACCTTTTTAAAGAGTTGTTTGCCAAATTTTCTCTGTTTGATTGTTTGTTGATTGATTAATGAATGCTATGTCTTAGAAAATGAATTGTTATCTCCTGGTCTAGCCCAACTTTGATTGGATTGATTAATGTTTCTTCATGTTTTCTTTGTCATTATCGATCAATAATCAAAGTTAGGATATAATTGATTAATCGTCATTCGAAAGAAAGTGTCGTAAAGTCTTCTCTTCCTTCGAATTAGAAATGTCGTAAAAGTCTTCGTTCTTATGAAAGATTGATTGATTGTATGTGCATATTTCCTTTTGTTCATACTCACATTAAGGAAATTTAAAAGAAATACATGCATGTTGCATTGAAAAAAAATTTTGTGTGCTCATAGGAATAGTGTAGGGAAATTGCATTTAGATTATGCTCTTTGCTCTTTGATCAAAAGAAATATGATTGCTCTATCCCTAAGTAGCTAGGATTTTCATCGTTAAATTGAATGGAAAGAATGCTTATCATGATAGTTGGATTCCCAGGAATTTTAGAATACATCACATGGTGAACTTGAAAGGAAAATTCCTAAGCAAGATCAACTTAAAATTAACAACAATTTACCTAATGGAGCATTGTCATTAACGAGAACATTTAGTGGTTCTAGGCTAGAGACGTGTTCCAACGTCGTAAAACAAAGCAGTTGTCGCTAACTTGTCTGAAATACATCCTGAGTGTGATACCTCATTCCACATACGTGAGTGTATCGTAGCTTTTCCATGTACCTTTGGGTATATAGGGCGGTGTTACAGTACACAAAGTATATGGGAATGCTCTCACTTTGCGGTTTTGCATTAGACAATGCTTATACGGATTGGGCCTCCACGTACTTTTGGGTATATATGGGAGGACAACACTAGGTTTCTATCCATCCTTAAGTAACCGAGTCAGCCGCCTTGTACACTGTGATACACCGAACAAAACATTCGGGGAGATTGCATGCCCGTACTTCTTGGTTCGCCAGGAGGTATTCTGCAATTCACAGTTGCTTGCTAAACCTTTTGCCTAGATTATCCCTCTTTTGTTTTGTTATGATACCTTGATTAAAATAAATTAATTGACCGTGGATAACATCCTCCATGCTCACTCCTTAGTTGATCTTAGGTTGAAACATATGGCGACAAATCTGGAGTCCACCGTTCAAGGAATTCCTTTTGATGGGAATCCTAGTCCTTTTCCTCCTTTCGGAAATATTGGCGCTCCTTATATGGCTACATTGTCCCTTTCGGGATTTACCATTGGCTTGCCAGAATGGTTGTTTTTCAACCTCCTTGGTTCAAAATGTCGTGATTTCTTCATAATCGAGTACACCTCCAACTAGACAAAATCAACCTCCAGTTGATCCTAAAGTTGACCCTTTTCCTTCTTCCTCGGTTGTTTCTTCCTTCCCTTCTTCCTCTTCGCCTAGTGAAAGTATTGGTACTAGTAACCAGGTGGCTAAGAAGAAGAAGAAAGGGAAGAAGAAGAAGAAGAAGCAAATTCAGCAGAGGGGCAACCAATCAACCATTGCTTTGAATTCAACATCTAATGAGAAAACATCCATCAAACCTCACAAAGTTCGATATCCATGCAAACTTTGTGCGGGAGACCATCTTCTTCGAAATTGTCCTAATATTCCTCAGATCTTAGAAGAATGGTCTCCCCGTTCACATCATCCTGTGTCATCAACTTCTAGAGATCATGCTGGTGACACACCATCAACTAGTGGTAGTAAAGTTCATGGAAAGAAGGGTAAAGTTAAGTTTCCCTATATGTTATGTGAAGGGAATCATCCCATTCACCTTTGTCCCTATCTGGATGAAGCCAAAAGAGTGTTGGATAACCGTCCTGCTTCACCGCAACGACTTCCATCTGGTTGCAGGAGACTCTCCCTTAATACTTCACTAGTTGATGAATTGACTGACCAAATCAACTGTCGGTCAAGCTCACACTCTCTGAAAGTGAATCCTATGAGTCTATACCCAATCCAAATCAACAGGTCGAGGTAATATTTGACCCGATTTCACCTTCAGTTAATCGTACCGTTCCCGTAGAGAGTGAGTATGATACCACTCAGGTTCTTTTTGTTTCTTCAGGTTCTAATGAGCTTGGGGGAAATCCCCCTGTTCCATCAAGACAGGGGGAAAATCCTCCCGTTCTCGTAACTCAAGGGGTTAATTCTCTTGTTTCTACGGAACCCCCTCCAAGTAGTCTAGTCACTTCCTTTGATTGGAATCGACTGGCAGGATTCTATCTTCCTTCATATGTGCCTTTCTAGATAATATTACAGGTTTGTAATATGATTGTATCTGGCACTATTATAGATGAAGGTGTATCTGTGAGTATCCTTTCCTCAACTGCTTGGCAAGTGCTTGGTTCGCTACCACTTGTGCCTATTATCCAGAATTTGTTGGCTTTTAACAGAGGAACCATTCAACCATTAGGGATCCTTCCTCAGTTGCCTATTACTTTGGGAGGGAAAATCATTTATCTGAATGTGATGGTAGTCCCACGCCCTTTAGATTACAATTTACTTCTAGGGCACGACTATGTTTATGACATGGGAGCTATTATTTCAACACTCTTTCGAGTGATTTGTTTCCTGCATGAAGGCAGAATTGTCACCGTTGACCAACTTTCATTTCCCGGTCCAAATATTGGTCCTAGTCAACCATCTTCCCTAAATGGTCCTTTTGTATCAATGGTATCATCCCCGCCATGGGTTAATTATGTGGCAACCCATTCCATACCTACATCAACTGACGATCAATTCAGTGATGTTGTACATCATGTATTGGGGGCATTGGAACCAGATCTCTCCTTCATGACCTCTTATGATTTGCGATCAAGGTTCTATGAGGATATTTCTTTGTCTTGTGTCAACTTTGTTAAAAAATGAAACCAAGGATATGAGGATAGTTCTTTTACTATGTCAACCTCGTTAAAAAATGAAACAGATCTATGAGGAAAGTTCCTTGTCTTGTGTCAACCTCATTAAAAATGAAACCAAGGATATGATGATAGTTATTTTAATGTGTCAACCTCGTTAAAAAATGAAATAGTTCCCATGAGGATAGTTCCTTGTCTTGTGTCAACCTCATTAAAAAATGAAACCAAGGATACGAGGAAAGTTCTTGGTCTTGTGTCAACCTCGTTAAAAAATGAAACAAGGGTCTACGAGGATAGTTCCTTGTCTTGTCTCAACCTCGTTAAAAAATAAAACCAAGGAATATGAGGATAGTTATTTTATTGTGTCAACCTCATTAAAAAATGAAACAACTCCCATGAGGATAGTTCCTGGTCTTGTGTCAACCTCGTTAAAAAATGAAATAAGGAATCTGAGTAGAGTTCCTTGTCTTGTGTCAAGTTGATTAAAAAATGAAACAAGGTCCTAAGTTCTAAGTCGAGTCTATGATTAGATCTCGTAAAATCCCAGTGGAGTCTTTCACTTGATCTCGTAAAAGAACCTTCATTCCATCCACCTGATAGCCACGAGTAGTCTACTTAGGTGAATGTAATGAAGCTTGGGGGGCATGCACCTAGTGGTAAAGTTAAGTTTCCATGTAGGTTATGTGAAGGGAATCACCCCATTCACCTTTGTCCCTATCTGGACAAAGCCAAAAAGGTGTTGGATAACCATCCTGCTTCACCGCAACAACTTCCATCTGGTTATAGGAGACTCTCCCTTTCATCATGTTGGGGGCATGTAAACCAATCTCAAGCATAGTTTTTCGTTTTAAGCTTGTGTAAAAATGAAACTGAATCCAAGCATAGTTTTTCGTTTCAAGCTTGTTTAAACATGAAACTGAATCCAAGCGCAGTTCCCTATGGTTCAAGATTGTCTAAAAATGAACCCATTTCCATTTTAACACTCGTCATTGCCATTCTATCAGCCTCTTTAGTCAAATGAGCCTTGGTTGTTTTCATCCCATCATATGCTTTCACTTGGTTGTTTTACCGATCATACGCTTTCACTTGGTTGTTTTACCCTTTTTGAGGAACAGTTGCAATGAGTGGTCTTATTAGCCAACCTCTTCACATAAATCAACATGTTTTGAGAAGTTCCAACATCACCAAAACCATTTTCTATCCTATACACCACTTGTTCCTCAAACTGGAGTCCTCTTTAAGCTCTTTTCAGACTCTTAAATATGAAACGATTGTCGAGCGCTTGTCCTTTCCAACTTGTTAATGGATTGGAAATGATATCTCTCTTGTATTATTTTACGCTTTTTCAGGCTTGAGAGATTAATTTACGAAAAAGAACTTGTGGATTTTTCTTTTTGTCCCTTTTCAAACTCTCTAAACATGAAAAGGACCGAGTTATATTTGTTGTTAAACTCGTTAAAACATCAAATAGCGATAAACTTGTCCATTTAGACAAGACCGAGTTTCACCTTCGCTAGACTTGTTAAAACATCAAATAGATATGGATTCACCCAAAGGGTGAAATTATACAACAAGCATATGTTATCCTCCTTAATCTTGATAAAAATAAAGAGGTACTGGTCAGTAATGACTGGGGAAAATGGGAAAAGGGGAAAACCACTTTATGGTAGCAAGTCGCCCTTGAACATGACACTTTCACTCCATCATCATGGCTATTTGGGTTGGGTCATTAGCTTGATGGTTATCACACCATTGGTCTATCATACCGTCCATCACTTTGTTTTGGGTCAATGCTACCAATTCACTTTAGTGTCGCTGACATGTTCAAGAGAAGTCATTCAGTCAAAATTAATATTTTGCAATACCATAAACCTTCATTTTCATGACCGCCATTCCTGAACCTTGTGTCATTAGTGAAATTCCATCTCTAAAATCACTACACTTTTTCGTGTCATTGATGTGGGATACATCAAGGCCCTCTAGCAACGAGTCGCTTCTTGTCGACATCAACACATTATCCAAGAAGCTGACTTAGAAACACCCATTCAGTACCTTGAAGCTTTCATACATCAATGGCAGGTTTCTCGCTTCCGGCGATAGGCATACATCAATAGCCTTCGACTGAAATACTTTGTATGGTGTTCGACATCAAATCATCCATTCACACCATGCAAAATGTACTGCAGTACCGTGAGGATCATTATCATTATCGGTGATTTCTCTCTCATATGTTAACAGCTTACATCATTGGCTGCTAATGATATGGTGTCTTCCCATGTTCAACTTCAGGTCACATATTCACATGGTTAGACTTGTACTTGAGCGAATGGTTGAAAGAGATTGAAGACCCTGGATCTAGTTTCATCCATCCGGGCTGCGACTTTAGGAGTACTAAATCATATATATAATGGCTTTACATTGATGGTCATTCTAACCTTGGGTTTATATCTGTAGACGATTGTTTATGTACATGTAATGAAAGTTTGTAAGCTGAGCATCGGTATGCCTTCCCTTAGTGATTCATGTAAAATCAAATATCATGATATATGTATTGTAATTGATGCAGGTCACCTTCCACTTTGATACCTCCTCATCACGTCGTAAAGCATTTCATTCGACATTGGCATTTTTCCAACTTCATGCTTTAGGGGGCAGTTGTCACAGATCCATTTGGGCACATCAAACCCCAACATCTAGATCATTGTTTTAGGGCTCATCAAACCCTAATTTTAGTTGCTTCATGCCCTAAACAAGTCACCCCTTTGAATGCCTCCTTCCCAGACAATTTCATGACTTGAAGACATCCAGAAATAGCCTCTAGAGGGACTAGCGCAGGTAAGCCCTTTTGAAGGTGCGTTGTAGAGCAGTTAAGTCCACTGCCAGGGTGCTTTGTAGAGAACTTATGCTTCCTTTCACCTGCAATGGGTGAGAATGAGCGAAATTCACATAGGGTTTGGGGGATATTCTTATCTTTTGGAGTCATCTAGAAGTTTCCCTCACTTATCAACTCCTATGAGCTCGAAAATGGATGAGGAATGAGTTAAGGTGCATCTTATCCTCTCATCCCTTCCTCCATGGAACTAATTCTAAGTATGGAAGGCCATTCAATGCCACCATTAATGACAAAAACTCCTTCATCTTCCTATAAATGGACCACTTATCTAAGTGATCAGGGGCTGGATTATGTTGAATTGTAAGGAGATAATGTTGCTATGAGATTTGGCTTTGAAGCAAGTATAGTGATGCTACAAGTTTGTCATGCTTTTGATGTGATGTGGATGGGATCCAAGTGGGAGGAATGGCTTTGAATCAGACACCAATGGTTGTATTTCCTTCTTCTATCTAATAAAGTGTTTGAACCTTTTCCCCATATGTTTGTATTGTTTCATAATGCTTATGTGTGTGAATTGTATCTGATTCCTTTCACTTATATTCAGTAGATTGTATGCTTTGATTAATTTTTGTCTTCTAATGTGTTTACAGGGTACTTCTCAAGTGGGATTAAGTATGGGAAGGAGCGATGGAATCGATACAAGGGAGACGAGAGGAAAGCAAAACTATAGGTAGGCCTTCTATCTTCTCATCTTATCTATTTCTTATAGGAAAAGTATAAAACACTTTAAACTGCTGTTCTAGATACAACTACTTATCTAGGGAATTAGTATTTATCCATAGATGCTAAATTCTCCAAAAAAAAGATGAATCACGTATTTTCATAGTCCCAAGTGTTAGCTCAATTGATCAAGTTATCATCATTAAATCACCTTGTTAATGGGAGGTCACAGGGTCATTTCCCCTTGATGCTCTTGGGGTTACGATATGTTAATGAGCCAACAAGAAGTGATCCCTTTGGGTGAATTTGCTTAGATAATTTTCGTGGACATAGCGGCCATCGATCTCTGATGTCCTTGAACCACACATAAAAATCACATATTTTCACATTTTCCTAAATATCTCAAAACATCTCACAATCCTTTTAAGAACATATATCATTAATCCTTTGGGAGATCCAATCATGTCATATACTACAAACTCTCTAATTCACCAATGTAATCATTATAAAGAATATTTTAATGACTCAAGTAATTTCCAAGGGGCATCCACTTATTTTACAGTCCATTTTGTTACATAATCTTCCATGCAATACAAATACCTAAGAGGCTCATACCACTACCCTCCATAGGAATAATAAAAGTTATAAGGGACTAAATCTAGCCCAAGGATTCCTCAAATTCAGTTTCAAGAAAATGTTCTCCAGATCATCTCCAAGCTCAAATTTTTCATCATTGAAAGAAGGAAACATAATGAATAATTAATATTATTATTATCTTGTAAATTTTTCAAAATTATGGTAGGCCTCTCAATAAAATTATACCCATGCTACAACTTTGGTTAAACCTTATCAATGTACTAAGGGAAGACATTGTAGAAGTTGAAATATCGTCTGATAGGAGATGACTAAATACCTCGTGATCTCTCTCAATATTGTCATTCAAAAATTTGTAAAAATTGTCCCTAAATTTAGAATTTACCATATCCTCTTTGTTTTCCTGAGAAAAAAATCATAGCCTTTATTTTGTGGCGAAAAGAGTTACATTTTGTTAAGGGCTTCAAGCATAAGGTCAAGTTGTCCATTAAGGAGAAAGATAAACCTATTATATACAAATATCCATATACCTAGATACTATTGCACTACAAAATAATCCAAATACATAAATAAGGGCTACATAAGTTTTTCCAAGAAAGTTCAACATAGAGCTCGCCTTGTTGTTTATGCCATATCACTTATAGGTATTATCAAAAATAAAAATAAAAATCGATAATTAGATTGAACAAGGATATAGAGGATAAACCATCATGCCCCACTCAAGTTTAAATATAATTAAGCATAATTATATATGGAAGAACCTAGGCTCCTCTTGGAAAGCCATATCCACTTTGTGCTATGTAATCTCCAAAAAACCTTCAAAGATTTAGACTCCCCTCCTTGGAAGGTCCATCTACGATTTTCATTAAGCTCTCTAAAATTATGACTGGAACATATATTGTGAAGGTTATAAATCTACAACATAACTTGTTCCATAACTTCTTGTAGAAATTTGTTGCCAGTCACTAACTTTCCATTAATATAGTGAATGAAAAGTTTTAAATCTCAAAAAACTTGAGTTAGTGATTCCATTCTCCATTGAAATTCATGATACAACTACTAAAGCCTCTAAATCTTTGCAATTAATGGACTCTTGCCCCAAAACTAGTTTGAAGGAATACTATAATGATTCAAATAGATATAGTGCTCTCCCATCTATACATACCTTGTGGTTTCTCTCTCTCATGCCATAAAATAACCCTCAATAAGTGTTTTTATCAACTCAAGAGTCCCTATTTGAATCACAAATTTAGGTATTAAGGAAAATTTTAATTCATCATGAACAAATTTAATTATCAAAAATCACTTTAAGAGGAGTAAAGGAATTTCCTTCAAATATAACATCATTTATTGTAATCCAAATTCCCCATTAGGTAGCACAATGGAGGGCTTTATGATCTACCATAGTGGAATACTCCATCCATACTTTATACCAATCATTCACATAAATTCCTTTATGGTTTCCTATGCTTTCAAATAGAGAAGAGAGTGTTTTGCATATCTCCATGGTGATGGGAAATACATTAGGATATGTTAAGTAGTTTATTCATCATTAATACACAAGAAACAAAGACTAAACCCTATTGAGACCTTCTCTAAAGAAATACTAGGTTAGGACCTTCTTTGAAAAAGAAAGACAAAGGAAAATTCTTGATTTCAAAGGTGCCTTGAGCTTCCAAAAAGGCTTCAATCATCATCTAATGTCTACTTGATCTTCAAAGAAACCAACAATATACTTTGGCTTGGTAGTGTATTGGCTCCTCACTTCGTTTCTTTTTTTTCCATAACAAGACATGTTCATTCACAAAAAGCTCAATGAAATTCCTCTATAACATTAGATGAATAGGTTCCATCCTTTGTATATTTGGCCTTCCAAATCTAAAAATTTCTCATCTTTCCAATCATGTTGCTACAAATTATAACATATAATAACAACATCCATAAGGTAGGTTATGCCATGGTTTCATATAGCTTTTCTAGTAACTCATCTAATAGTTGGTGGTGTCCATCACATCTAATCCAACAATAAAGTCCTATTTTAATACTCTTCACATTTCCTACCTTTCAACATAACCATTTGCCAATAATAGGAAAAACCAATGCAATAACTTTCCATTTAATAAAGGCATTGGCAATAGGCTTTGTGAGAAGTCCAATCAAATCTTCCACGGAGAGAAGGGAAACTTATTTAGAATTCCTTACATATTACTATAAACCATCCTATTTAGGTATCCTCCTCTTTTTTTTCTAAACCCAACTCCCCTAATGATAAATTCATTGATGGATATTAATAGTGTCTCATGGGATATATATATATATATATATATATATATATATATATAATAAAAAATCCCCTATCCCAACAATATACTTTTATATATAAAATATTCTAAGAAAATAAATACCACTTATATAAACTCATATACTATTTACTTAACTTTTAAGATAAAAATTCATGCATCACATCCCCCGAATAGGGTGATGAACAAGAATTATCTAGGGTTGGGATGCCACTGCCCCACCTGGATAATTAGTTGGGGGACATGGAAACACACCCCCAACAAGTTTAAATGAAGGTGTGTGTGGACATTATGAATCTCACATTTTATTTGATGAATCAACAACACAATTTAGTTGGTGGTTTATTCGAGTGGCTTATGTGTGTGGAGAGGGAGTTAATTATGGAGACTCACACCATTAAATCTGTAGATCATAACATAGGTCACGACTATGGGGAGAGGAAAACAATGTCCAGCAAGGAATTCAAATGTAAGTGTGGTATTGGGGGTTGAGGGGTGTTGTTATTGGAGTGGCATGAGAGACCATGCTACATAGTAGATCCATACACCTAGTTGCATGCACATTAGAGAGTTGATATTACCTGTCTCCAAGCTTCATGAATTCAGTTCTAAAGAGGTAATTGTGTATGGTACTTCAGTATTATATCTAATTTGGTTAATTCGCAGGTAGTTTGACCGAAAACTTGGGTAAGGGAGTAATTTGTAGTTGTTTCCTTCTTATTTATGGTATTTTAGGTTGAGTTTTTCCTAACTCTAATAAGGTGACAATTATTTTAGTTCTTGGGTCTGATTATAGAATAACAATAAATCAAGAGACACCAAGATTTCTTGGGAAAAAACCCCACAAGGGGGGAACTCGATAATATTTTCTTATGAGAGAGAGTTCAATTCATAAAAATGTACATGAGAATAGTACATTCAAAATGCCAACCTTTGAGCTTAATAATTTCCAAGTTAAAACTAGTAAAATGAGAGAAAATACTTCAACGCTTTCTCACAGTCAAAGTCTACACAAGAGATCCAAATTTCAGCTTTAGGATTCTGGGCAAAGGGTTGAAATTCGGCCTACAATTCTTCAGTCAAAATCCCAGTCAAACTTCATTAGTTGACCTATGGTCAACTCTCAATCAATGACCCATAATAGAGACAAAATTTGAGTCAAGGAATAGTCAAAGAGCAGTTAACAAACCAAGGAATATTCGACCTCCAAACTTTATTCAATAGCTTAGTCAAATAGAGAGAAAATGAATCAAGTCAACGTTGGTCAATAGAAGGAAAATGAGTTGGTCAACACAAAAGTCAATCCTCCTACTTTCCTGTTGCACATGTGAATAAATATTCTTGTGTTTGGTTGAATGAATGACATGTGTGATGATCCCAAATGAGGTCAACGAATTCCCAATATATATGTGAGTCAGGAGGTGGGTTTTGACCTTAGGGTCAAACCAGTTCAAGTGGTGAGCCCAACTTGGACAACTGGAAAACAATTAATTTATTATTCAATTTTGACCATGAAAATAACGACCAAAACTACCAATTTCCAACATTCCCTCTTTTCATTCTCTCTCAAGATCAATCTCCCCGACCAATCCATTGGTCTCTCGGTAATGACCCAAGGAAGAGATCAAATGTACAAGTCTCAGCATAAGGAAAGATACATAGCATCAAACTCATCCCACAAGACAAAACAAATGGAATCAAGGTTAGAACCTAATTGACCATGGGATCAATCAATTATGGAAAACTCTCCAACCATATGAAATGGTTTTTCAATCAAACATAATGACCCAAGAGAGTACTCAAAATCAATATTCCCGACCAAGTCCACGTAGTCTCTTATTCAAATGCAATAACTCAAGGAAAATAACTCAAAATCAATGTCCCCAACCAAACCCATTGGTCTCTCAGTCAAACACAATGACTTAAGGGATCACTCCAATCCTCAAAACCAAACTCCCCAACCACATGGGTTTCTCAGTCAATCTCAATGACACAAGGGAATAACTAGGAAAATCTTCTCAACCAAAAACCATGGTCTCTATGTTAAGCCCAAGGAAGATTATCAATCTCATGATGCTATACAATAAATTCTCCCTCTCTCCAAGAGAGGGATTCTCAACCACTCCAAACACTTCTCTAAAATAAGAAAACTTCATCGGGGATAGTGGTTTCATCAAAACATCAATAACATGCTCATAACTAGGGATGTATTCGAGCCTCATAAGTAGGGATTGGCCACACATAACATGGTAGTCACCACGGCCTTTAGAAAAGAGAGTGTTTGGTAGGAGAGGGTGATTTTCTAGTATATTTTAAAATCTCTAAGTTATCTCATGGTGGTGGTGGAGGGTGGTTTTTAAGTTATTATTCAAAATTTTAGTTAGTTTATTAAGATAGGAGTATGATTGAGATGGAATCAACCATATTCACATTGTTGGGAATTCTAATGCAAAGGATGACAAGGATGACATCTTAGTTAATAATAAGGATTTTAAAGTACAAAATGACTATCCCTCCACCATGAACTTTATAGTATTTCTCCCATGACATTGATGATTCCTTTGTATATCCCTCCACAATGATTTTGATAGTGTTTCTCCTATGACAATGATGATTACTTTGTATATGTTTCTTTCGTAGTGTTTCTCTTATGAAAATGATGATTACTTTGTATATGTTTCTTTCTTTGGGTTTTTTCCATAATGACTTTCAAGTCCAATATTGTTACCTTTGTTTTAACTCCAAGCAATGTTGTTTTTTAATTCAAAAGAAAAAAAAAAGTCTTTATATTCATGAGAAATTTACATATTGTTGTTATATATATATGATCTGAAAAAACATTCCAACCTCTGTCTTTAGCAATAAATTGTAAATCCAATATATGAGATAACAATTCAAACTTTCTTATATCTTTGAGAAGACAAAACTTGTACATTTAGTTGCAAACAAATTGCTAACTCGATACAAAAATTTTGAGATGGTTTTTTTCTTTTTACCTTCTAATTTTATTTGTGCTTTTCATACCTTGCCAAAATAGCCATTTACTTTTGATCAAAATATATGATTACCACCAATCCCATAGAAAAGGAAACAGACAAGAGTTTAAAAGTGGAACTCCATAGATCATGCTTGATGACCATCCTTGAACTCATAGATACTAAAGGCTCTGGAAGGAAGAGACAAAGTTTCCTTTGATAATTCACCAACCTTCACACTTAGCACCCTAAAAATGTGTCTAAAATACATCCATTTGAATGTTTGCATTGTTTCTAGAATGTCTTGAAGGATAGATTTGATACTCACATTTTCCACATAAGCTTTCTTATTTTCCCAATCAATAACAAGTTTGGAGTCCCCCAAAACTTGCAACTTTTTTATTCCTTTATTTTCAGTGGTTGAGATAAAATTCTATGGCACTGCAAATTGAGCTTTAGTGTTTGATCCCTTCTAAGTAATGTAGTTATATTGTATTCTACAACCTTTTTTTTTAAGTTAGCAAGACCTATCATAACTGAATTGTCAATTAATAGTGAGGACAATCATCACTACTTACTATCCATGAACACAAGCTAAATCATTGTTGTTATTCAAGTAAACCATGCCATCTAAAATGACCCTTTGATATGTTATAAGGAGGAAAATTTCAACTCTTACAACATACAATGTTTCCTTACATCTATTAATATTGCATTTTATAATATATTATATTTATAAATCATTATACTTATTCATATATTTTTATGAAAAATATATTTTGTTTATTTTGTTTACTTATAAAATAATAGTTAAATATCCCCCATTAGGGTGATTATGCTGGGATCAATACCTCATGAGTTCCTCAACTACAACACCCATCCATTGTGTGAAACAAGAAGGACGGGTGGGGATTTGTAGACGCAATTAAATCATGTCTCTGGAGGGGTGGAAACAAATGGGGGTGATGTTAATAATGTCTACACGAGGGTGGGTGATTGGGCTCTCATGCCTAGCACAACTACACTACATAACATATCCTCATTATATGGATCCAACAATGGAACAAATATTGCATATTGATGTCATTATGGCTTCACAATCCACCATGGTTATCAAGCATTGGTGATTACATTGGATTGTTACTCTACCTATAGTAGGTTGATTGTGGTTTTCTAGGTATGGGGAATCTCTTGGCCTTCTCTCCAATTGTATACAATTCAATGTGCTCTCTATTTGTCATGCTGGCTCTATAAACAACTGGGGAACTATGATCGATAAGTTTGTCAAATCTGTTCTCATCTTGAGAATTTTGTATCTATTATTCATGGTATATTTTTCCATGGGCTAGAGGATCCAATTGGGATCGATTTGGGTCACTAGGTGGTAGCTTTTCTCCTCAAAATTTCTCTTGTTTTGCTCAAAAGTACCATTGATTCCATGTATGTATGCATCCCTTGTTACTGTCTTTTGCCTTTAGTTTTTTCTCTCATTGCCATTGCTTTCCCATTTTCTCATTTAACTAATATTGTTTGGTTGTCTAAACTACCCTTTATCCTTTTCTTTATTATATCCTCCTACTTGTTCTTAGTCATGTGCCTAGAAGTCATGGCCATGAGAAGAGGTGGTCACATTGGTCATGGTAGTTAAGGAAAAGGTGGCAAAAGTCGAAGAGGGCCTTATGGTATGAGAGTTCAAGAGGTAGTGCAAGAGGCCACCAACATATATTAGAAACAAACGTCCCCCAATATATGTGAACATATCTCTAATAATGAGGATGAGATCCAACTTGATAGTAGAGCAATACATGATTGGGACGTTAATGATGAAATTGGAAATTGGGTGCCAAATGTAGGTAACTCAACGGCTTAGAGAAACAAAATACTGGAAAATTGTTGAATTGTACTAGCATATCAAAACAACGATAGGGAAGATTCTTCAAGACAACGGTGAGGGAAGAGAGGAGGTTTTGCTCCAATTGGACGAAGCACTGCTACAATCGAAGGAAATCAAGTCTAAATTTCCAACCTCTTCTTCTCAAATCCCAGAAAACTCAATGACAACCCGTGCAAGGCCTCAAATTATCATTGATAACAATATATACATCATAAATTAGTTTATCATGACTATATCAATAATTTTTTTATCATAACCTACCCATCCTATCAACTATCATAAAGATAAGCAACTTAGAAACTTTATAAGTTTTTGTGATACAATTGGTAGTGTACTAACTTGAAATCTAATCCAAATAATATGAATATGCAACTTATTTTTTAATGATGAATCATTTGTACCAACATCTTTCGGTAAAATCACATAAGAAAAATTCTCGTCAACGTGTTTCAAACCAGCTAGTGTGGTTCATCTTTAGGACAAGATGAGGAACCAGATCCAGGCATTGTAATAAATAGATGTAGAGGGCTCCTAACTAGCCATTAGGGTTAACAACTAGTTTGACTAAGGGCAGAAATTAGAAAAGGTTTTGACCAAAAAAGATAGGGGAATCTAAATTAAAAATTATTTTTGATATTATAAACTAATAAGTTATAATAAGTTGATTAATAAAAACTTATTAAATCCCTCTATAACCCCATTAATGAATTATACAAAATATTAATATAAATATTAATATCATTTTTTAGTATATATATATATATATATATATATATATATATATATATATATATATATATATATATACAAAACAATAAATTTTAACCTGGTCATCACAGTCTTTTTATTCGAATCATCTTGATTAGCACCAACTTGTTCCATCATAATCTCTTAGATCAAACATTTATGATGGTTCACACAAGCAACATGACTCGCTTTAGTCAGTCCTAGTCAATTTAGATCTCTTCACCTTAGTACTAACTCTTCCCGATCATCTTGTCCCAATAATCCATGGGTTGATTGATAGTTTGCTAGCCTTTTCTCGCCATCGAGTGGGATTCCGTAATCAATCCAACTACTTTCTCCCCTTTCCATGAAGGCTTCCCTAAGTGGGTTGGCCATCGTCATGCAATTTTTATCAAGTGGTCCATTCCTTCCTTGGTGTCTCTGATATTTTAGATGTTGAGCTTCACCGTCATTAATTCCTGATTTGTCGACTCGTCTTCTGCCATGACCCCCTTTACACGATCCTCTATTGGAAACGCTAACCCCAACACAATGTGCTTCCTATCTTTGACCTTACTCGTGTAACTTTTGGCCCAACCTCTTCCCTTCCAGCACATTAGATGAATTCACACCTCTTCCCCCTAACAACTCTATACATCACCATAACTATTATTCCTATGCATCTTGAATTTATTTACATAAATCTTACATATGTACATAACGGATGGCACAACCCTCCCCCCTTCCTAGTGTCACTTAGTCATTACCCAACTTCTTAAGAGGTGGCATAGCCACAGATCATTCCCATCTTTCCACCGCACATAAATGTTCTTTTATCCTCCATGTCCTTGACCTTGGATTCATTAGTACTTCCCCTTTTTCTACTATCACCAATAGCCAGATCCTAGTACAATGAGCTTGCAGCTCTATCAATGGTATCCTTGTCCCAATAATTCTTAATGAGCCAGCAGCTCTATCAATGGTATCCTCGTCCGAAAAATTCTTAATAGCCACCATCTTGGGACTCTCTTTAGTGTTGATATTCACTTTCTTCGTTCTGATTGGTTGTGCGTATTCCTTGAACTATAATGTTGGTCACTCCAGCGTTCACTTACCTTCAATTTTCGAAATTTGAATGTTCTGGGGATCCTCATCATCATCTCCCTTTTTTGCACCATTGCAAACTTCTAGAAACTCCTAGACCCGCTACAGGTGTTGATGTGCAACACACAATGGTCTTTCCCTAATCACGATCAGATCATCAACAACAAATATTTTATATCGCAACACCTGTGGAGCTTCCTCTAACACTGGCTCCTTTGCATCAAAACTAAATGTTGCCCTGAAATTTTGTGCCACTTCGTCTTAATCCTATGTTCCTCTATGCACTTCTAGTTCAATATACTAGTTAGTTTAAATGACATCCAGGGTGTGGATAAACTGATGTACCCATTCTTTTTCTGGTACTCATCCTCTCATCCATGTTGTGACGCACCACTTCAAGTGGGTTCTAAGACATTCCATACCCAAGTATTTCTCTCCAGGGATGCCAGAGCTAGTCCCAAACCTGACCTTTAACAGGGCCTTACCTTGTCTCCATCCCACGACCTGCTCCTTGTGTGCAATCCACCACTTGGTTGGTGTAGCATGCAATGCAACATCCAACGCGGGAATCCTCTAACTCTCTAGTATCCGCTCTTCATATTTCGAACAAAAATATCTACTTCCATCATCCCATCAAAGTGAAGTGGATTATGCACCTTGGTCCCTATCCAACGCACCATTCTCATAACATGTGTGCATCTCATAGTACTGACTTCTATAACCAATTCTGCCAATTCTCCAAAGCTTTGTCTGACTCGGAGGAACATGACCCATTACTACACCACCTCAACACTCTGTCAGATCAAGTTTACATAATCATCCCGTCGAGCTATGACATTATAAATATTATCTAGGTCCTATCAACTAAGATCACCTTTCACAACCTCGCCATATTGATCCCCTTCGCATGGGTCCAGTGGTTCAATGACTCGGATGTCTCCACCCTCAAAGATCATTTGCCTTTTCTTTAAATTGATAATTACCTGGTTATCAAAAGCCCAATCGATCTCCAAACGAGTTGGATAGGGATTTGTATCATCCATGTTTTTGATCACTTCGAAATCGGTGTTGCTTGACACTCCATCAATGTCCACATGTACTCTTAACAACCGCTCGATAGGAAAAATTTGATGTTGGTTAGCCAATCTGAGCTAGATTGGTGATCAAGTCAGCTTGGGTTTCCCCATCATTTCCCATGTGCTATTTGGTACTCGCAGATTTGTGCATCGAATCAGAATTCTTTAGTGTTCATCTTTCTATGAGCAACTTGATTTACAAATCTTGGCAAAGCTCACACAATAGTCTCCTTAGTTCCGCTGGTGCATTTTTTTACCATCCTTATGAACTTATCTAAAGCCTAGGGGTCCTTTAAGAATCCAAGACAACTTTGTAGCAAACTCTAGACTGGATCTATTGCAGTCCTTTTCTCCTTACCTACTATAGCATTAAAGATTTCTGGCATGGTCTCTTCGCACCTAGTTTCCGACCTATCCCATTCCTCTGCAACCATTTCTCATCGAGCCTCTTTATATGTGGTCTAAAATCTACATAGGTCAAACTTCAAAGGGGTTTCAGGAGCTCTCCTAGTCCACTAGGGTTACGAAATCCGGGGCCTTGCAACATTAGCTCCTGTTCTAGTACCTCCTCATGTTATCCCACCTACCCATTGTTGAATCATACGTGGCTCGAAGACTATTATCTGTACATTGGGCGCCTTCCTCTCCTATCAGCTAGCAATCAAATGGAGGCAATTCTCCGTCGGATGATCTAACAATTTGCAATAAATAAAAATGCAACATGGGTTGGTGCAATCTCAAGCCAAGTGTCCCTATTACTCGCAATTGCAACAGATTATGGTGCTTTATCCTCAACTAAATTCTCCTCTTCCTCTACCTAGTCCTCTACTTGCCATACCTCATCCTCGCCCTTGTTAGTTGTACTATCCTCCTTGATTGTATCTGAGCTGGTTGAATCAATTTGACGCACCTTCCGTCCCTTCGGATCCCTGCACTCGGAATGAGTCAAATGTGCACCCGCGCATCAACTCTATTACACAATAGTGGTGGATATCATGCCCCACTAATTTACAAAATTCATAGAATAAAGTTTGGATTGTGGCATATTTTTGCATCATCGGGCAACTGGATGGTATATGACCTCATACCCTACAAATTTCACACCACATTTCTCTACCTTGCTCAAGCATATTCACTACACCAATCACCATATAGTAGTCAACAATTTACATTTATTCCTATGGTGACCCTCTTTTCGATAGATGGTGCACCATACTTCCTCCCACTTCTCTTTCCCTTTCATCAAATATTGGAGCTGGGAAGCCAATGCAACCAACTAGGACTACACCTACGCCATACCATTGTTCTTCCCTCCACCTATCGGCGAGGCTTCTAACTTCAATGCTAACTCCAACGCTTCCAAATATGTATCAATCATTTGTTGCATCAAGGGTGTCCTAATGTGTAGTAGCAGTCTTGCAATAAATCATTCCTTGTGTTGTGCATATGAAATTTCGAATGTCATCCTATCCTTTAATACTTTAAGCCATTGATAAAAGTCCCATATTGATTCTCCTGGACTCTAATTGTCTCCTTGAGTTTCATAATACATTGAGACGTATACTTGGGCCTCTAAATCTCCGATTAGTGCTTATCTAATCTCCACCACGGTCCTATTTTGTCTAGCTGGAGTCGCACTTTTAAACTTCATTTACCAAGTCTGTGCACGATCCCTAAACATGGCTTCTAGTTGTGTAATCTTCGTGGCCTCATCCTAAACCTATTTAGTTGTCCATATGGCCTCACATAGAAACAAATGTTGTTATGGGTCTTTGATTCCGACACCATGAAACATGGGCATCCTCAAGTCTACGCCCGCCATGGTAGTCTATGCAGTACTTCCCGACGAAGTATTTCCTCCTGCGCTTTCTCTACTGCTATAAAATTGCGCGCTTGATTGTGCACCACTCTGAGTCTGAATACCTTGCATTGTCCTTCCTACAACTAGGCCAATTCCACTACTACTACTATCTTCTTCCTTGACTACAATTACCTTAAACACTAATCGAATAATTGCGTTGAGTGCTTACCTCCTGGTTTGTAGATGCACGCGGGGTGGTGGGTTCGACCCTGGGCATGGCTCGATTCTGTTGTTCCGGTTCTGAATATTCTATACCGCGCGGACTCACCTACTCCATTTCTCATACCTTCATTCATGTCATGTCAAATTGCGTCCCTTCATAACTATGGTCACTGCATTAACCCTTGTCCTACAATGGGCTCTCCTAACCCCTTCATCTAGGCTCCTTATTTTGGTAGGTACTGACATTGACCGACCTCCTCTATGATGGCCTCTCCTAGCCCATCCATATGGGTTCCTTCTTTCAGTAGGTATCGACGCTGACCGACCTCCTCCCACATCACCCCATTGATATCTCCAACCACTCCTCAAAGTTTCATCCTCATAACTCTTCAGCTCAATCCCTTCTTTTTTTCTCTTTACACGCACTTATCGGCCCACTGCCAGTCTCCACTGTAGTTTGTTTTCCTCTTTCACTTTCTTGCCTCTCAAACCATCTCTCGTGCCTCCCCCACTTCCCCGTTTTCACGGGCAACTTAGATTCTCATGGTATCAGACTCAAGAGACAAAACACCATAGTCATACAACATCATCTTTATTAACAATGGGATTAACCTTATAAACCTCCCTCTTGGACCCTTCAAAAATTGTAGCTTCATTGTAGTATAGGACACCATCACTTCCATTGCAAAATCCACAATATATCCTTCAAGAACACTTTCAAACCAAAACTTGACAGCACAGGGATGTTTTGTTGCTTATTGCTTGAAGTTGACATATTTACTTTAGTGTCCACTTCCTTGTCCTATTGTGTCAATACGTCGGGTTGTTGTCCTTCAGTCATTGAAACCACTATGTTAAGATATTAAAGAAATCTCCAAAGAAGATTCCATGGAATTTGGTAAACACGTACTTCTATAGCCATTTCTCTGAGTTCTAGTTCTTGTCTCTAATCTCTTTCAAATATAACTTGTGCAACTTTGGTTTGAACCACCATGTAATTTCCTCCCTCATTGGGTTCCATGGTTTCCACATTCCTAGAAGACAATCTTGTCACACAGGCATCCCAGTCCCAGCAATAGAACCATTTGTTGGCGCGTGGGATTCTGACAAACCCAGGATTTGCGACACAATGGCCAACAAATACCTGCTTCACATTTATCCTTTTGGAAACACCTACAGAGTGAGTGAAGTCTCACTCAAGATGCTAATGGGTGATTGTCAGAACCAAGTTTCCACAATAGGAAAAGATTTTCTTATGGTTTGTGATGCTCTATTCCTAAATGACACATGCTACAAAACCTAGTGGTTACTACGAATTGTACATGGTGCTAACATTGTTTACCCAAACCACAATGTAATCCCACAACAACTATACGTAGTGTAAGACCACTTACATGGACTCAATGTTTTAAAGATAGAGCCAACATTAGATTCTAACAATTCTGCTATTGACTCGCCATCAAAACCAATACTTCGACCCTCTATCAATCATTTAGCCCTTTACTCTCATTAAAGAAGGTTCAACACACAGAAAAATATGGGTCCATAATGTTGTTTTTCCATGATATTGGTGTCTCGGTTAGAATCTTACAATCGCCGATGCTACCAATCCAAGTATATGAACAAACTAATTTTCACAACGAAACAATAAATAGTAGTAAATCAACACATGCACAAATATAAACAGCTTTTTGCAAAACCCAACATTTTTATATTAACAAACTGATAATACAAATTTCTAAGGCTCCCATACTAGGGATAATGGCCCTCATACATCCACTAATACAAGCATACAAGAACAAGATACAATTATCGTCTAGTTGATGTTGTGCACCATCACAGCTCCTTAATCGTAACCTGAACACAACTATTGGTCCTTGTGCTCCCAATCAACAACTCTTGCCTCTATTAATGGTCCTGCTCCTCTAGGTCACTGAACTCGGCTCATCCAACTTCTCTCTAGTTGATAGTTAGTACATCAACGTATCAACACTTAGAGACTCCTGTTTAGTTGTTCACAGCTCCATTTGTGAACAACTCTTAACTACCCATTGTTGCTCCTCAAAACATTTGGGACTTCTTCCCTCTAATTTCTTCATGCACCTCTCCAATGAAGACAAAATTTGGGCCCAAGGGATGCCACCTATCACTGCAAGATGTCATTCTCCAAAAATGAACTTGGGATAATTTAATTTTCTCCCTTGACCTCCTTCCTTTGTCCTTCAAGAATCAATCCCAAGCTTACTCAAATCTTCCTCTCCTAACAATCTTCTTTGTCCTTCAAGAGACTGCACTTAGGGATCCTTTGGAAACCTCCTTGCTGCCCTCCAAAAACCTTGAGATTACCAACACAAATTTTTCCAACCTAGACAACTCTTCCACTAGCATCAAATACATACCTCTAGTTCTGTGCATATTTTTGTAGCTTCACCCACTAATTAAGGCACCCAACAAACCTATTTATCCCTCCAATTCTGCTTCAACAGTCCACTAGAAATCTACGACCTTCCTTCCTTAATCTCATGCTCTCAAACATTGGAACCTGGGCTAGTTTCCAGCCTTGAAATAGGCCTCATGACACCATACTTTGCCACTGAACAAAGCTGAACCCTTCTGTAATTATTCCATAGACCTCAACCTATAAAACATAGAGAAAGACCCTCCAAAACCCATGCACCAACACCTATATTTGTCGTTAACCCACTTGACCCTGCTTCTAGCCTCTGTGGCCCCCAAGACAGTAAAAAAGATAGACAAACCATCCCTTCTTCCCTTTGCTTGAGATGCTCCAGACCTGCGACCAACTTTAGATGTCCAACTCACGAGTTGATGCACTTACGATGTGAGAAATGAGATCCAACGTCACCCATATTTATACACTTCACCCGAGGCCTTAATGTATGCCTTGAGAACACTGTTATAAGTAGGATGAGTTGACTTTTAGTGCCTCTATCCCAATAGAAATACATAAAAAAGAATAACTTTGTTTCTAGAGATCTGATATTGGTTCTTGAAGTTGCCTCTTTCTTCTCTAAGAGTCCTCTCCCATCTCCAAGAGTCAAAAAAAAACTCCTTGTGTTTTTGGCCCCACACCTTTGGGTACAAAACCCCAAGCTTGGGTTCTAAGCCCAAAAAGTAGATTTGTGGTGCTCTTTCCTCCAAATCCAAAACCCTAGGGCTTGGGGTACCTCCCAAGCTACAAATCTCAACACATACTAGACCAAATCATCACCATAAACCACCATTCGAAAACATATTAATAATATAAACATTTGGATGATTAAAAAAATTTATAACCCATCAACATAATTGTAAACCATTGCATGTGCTACCAGAAATTAACGCACAAAACATTCACATGAATATGCAACAAGAGACTAAAATAACTTTCCCAAACATTGGCTTATATTCATATACATAGAAGAGGCATGGTGTCCAAGACTACATAAGTTCATTCAACCTGATCATCGACCTTTCATGATAGTGCTACACAACAACATTAAACTGAAGGCAACCATCAATACTAAGTTCATACATCCAAAGGCCAAAATCATTACCATAAGGTTGTAAAGAAACGATCGATTTAACTACATGCCCATAAGGTACAACTAAATGACATTAATACATTTACAAACTCTAGGACTCGGCTCCTTCTATGCCAAACCATCTAAAAATCACCCAACATTCCACTATCATATCTTGTTGTTAATTCTTTGACCAACTCATCCAACCCTAGATTTTCTTCAATGGGTTGTCTTATAGTTTCTCAAAACCCTCTCGAATCCTCTCATATTCCTGCCCAACTAGTCTAATTGTCTTGAGAGGCCATTAAGATATTTTTCTTATCCTTCTAAGTTATCCCATGCATGCTAATGTTTGTCCAAAATATCTCTTCCCCCACTCGACTCCACTTTGCCTCGTCTCTTCCTGCTTCAAAATATCTTTAGCTTCCTGCTTGCCATGATCTCCATGGTTGGCTCCTTCTTTTGCAAAATTGTAATCATCAACATTCCTTGCACATGTCCTCCTTCCTCAAGCTCCACTATCACCCTTTTGTGTGACATCCATCTTTGTCGTGCCCTACCTACTACACCAAACCCATGTTGTGTTTTGTCTACTACGCCAACCCTATGTTGCACTCTGTCTCATCTTTTCCGCACTCGTCATCCCTGCTGTGCAATCCTACAATGCAAAAAAAAAATTCAAAATATTTCTAGGCTCCAACAGAAATGAACGATATGGAAATAAGGATTGTATTTGGTTAGTTACTAATATTGATAATAGATAACCTGATGTTGTAGTAGGTGGTTGTCAAGAGGTGGCATATTAGTTTTAGTAAAATCGGTTTTTGAGGCTATTCCAATTTACTAGCATTCATCAGCTCATATTCCTAAGTTCATTTTGGAGAAAATAGGAAAGGTTTGTTTCAATTTCCTTTGTAGGGGGGACAATGATAAACTAGGCATGCATATTATGAATGAAAATATGTAATCAAGCCTAAGGAGGTGAAGGTTGGGGATTGAAGAATATTCATACATTTGGAATCTATTTGGAAGTAAAAACTCTCTGGAACCTAATTACTAAACGGAGTCTCCAAAAGAGGATCATTATCCAATATATATATATATATATATATATATATATATATATATATATATATATATATATATATATATATATATATATATATATATATATCCCTAGGGATCCTTTTAGATTGGATCAAAAGGAATATGAAGAGCATTCATAATATTTCAAATCAATGGAAGGCTTTAAATTTTGCTATTGTTTTAATTAGTTCTTACCTAGTGTGGAAGGTTGGTAATGGTTCACAAGGAAAGGTGGGAGCCAATGCAATCATGGGGTGTGATGATGGTAATTTGTTTCACTATTTACATGAGATTGGTAGGTGTACTTTGAATTTGTTAGGAAATCCCACCACAACTACCCTTGGCACCAAGGGTGGTTGACTACATATGATCTTGGGATGATAGAGAATTTAATACATCATTAGGAGAATTTTTACTCTAAGTTGAGCAAGGATCAACCATATGAATCAATTTCGGCTAAAAACAAGTTTGATGGTTTTTAAACAACAAAATTGAGCTATTGTTCTTTACAGGGAATATAAAACTAAGAGGTCAGATGGTCATGGCCTAAAATTTGGAAGAATAAAGTTCCCTTGAAGTCAATATTGTTAACATGATTACCATTAAACGATATGGTACTCATGTGGGAAATTCTACAGAAAAGGAATAAGGCAAGGAGTAGGATATGTTTACTTTGTTAAAGTTAGCTAATATAATTATAAACCTCATTTTAGAATATATATGTGCACAACAAACTTGGAGGGAGGTTAGGAATACGAAGTCCTTGGAATGAGGCGGGGCTAGAGGATGGTTTGAAGATTTGGCATGACAAGGGTGGTATGAAAATATTTAACGCTGTATCCTTGTTAGTCCTCTAGGGCATCTAAATTGAAAGAAATTCCATTTCCTTTTAGGAAAAATAAATTCTCACTTTCAAAATTATTGCACGAGAATGTGCCATATTTCAACAATGCCAATTTCCTCAAATACCTACAACTTGGAAACAAGTGGGTGAAGTTTTGGTTGACAAGTCAATGTATTACAATAATTATAATAGAGCCCATAACTTAGGTCATGATTCTATATGTAGGCTTGGAAGTGTTTTTTATCTCTCAAACTCTCATTATTATAAGTTCAAAGCTAATCTAGGCAGACTACCAATGACTTCAAGGCAGGGTACCAATGACTTCAAATAACTTATACTTCACACATATTTGTTGGCTTCAAATAATTTATACTTCTCACATATTTGTTGAAGATAGCCTTTAGATAGCCTTAGATAAAGGATAGATACACCTCTAGGTCTTTGGATATTTTCAATTGATAATCACTTGGATGAGTAATCAACTCTTAATTCACAACATCAATTTACTTCCCCACTTCCCCTAGTTGTGTAGTTAAAGGACATTTCTAGTCATTTTCATTTAATTACTTATTCTCAATTTTACAATGAACGGAATACTTTTGTCAAACGATAAGGCTACAACTTCCACTTAGTCAATTATTGTTTAAGAAAGAAATTAATGGACATATATTTAATCTAGACAAAAAAAACTTTGCTATTTTAAATATTCTCACTTATCATGGTCGACGTAATCTTGTCAACTTATGGAATTTGCAACATGCCAATATTTGGACAATTTAGATTATTCAATGTTAATAGAACTTAGTCTTATCTTGGATAGAGTCTAGGATAATTCCCTTTTTAACATTTTTGATGACCATAGAGGAATTGGGTCTTGATGGATCTACAAGAATTGTGTTTCCATTGTATCTAATGTGCCATATTTGGACGAAAAAATATTGTATATATTATTTATAAATGTTAATATATGGTTTAGTATTATATTTTATTATTTAAAAATGTCACAAATGATTTTAAATATATAAATTAATGTATATTTATCTTAATTTTTTATACATGAAAATAAGTATTGAGAGATAAAAAAAATTCAAATAAACTTTTTTATTATTTATTTTTTTTAAATAAATTTATTTTAGCCTATTATTCTTTATTTTATTTATATTTGTTTCATATAATTTTTATTTTATTTTTAATATAATTAATTTAAGTTTTATAATTATACATATATAACTCTCTAACACATTATTTCCTCTTTAATTGAGAAATTTAAATACATAATAAATGAAAATATTTGCTCTTTTTATAATAAGTTTTAGGGGGGTTACGTGAAATTGATGAAAACAAGTGGCAATGGGGTAGGTAGGAACATGCTGACATAGAAACAAATGTGTGTTTTTAGAAACATGCATGTGTTTCTCATCCTACAGCCTCATTGCTCCTCAAACTGCCATGCACGTTTACTAACTTATATTTTTCAAGAATGTGTGCATGTTCTTAAAAGCACACACATTCCTAATAACATGTGTACTTTGAGGAATATGTCCATGCTTTTAAGAGTGCATGCAGACTTATATGAATGTGTACATACTTGACTAAATTACTTTTCACTATGTATACCCTTTACCACCAAGTGCAAATACTAATTATAATAGAGGAATTGAGCATTAAGTATGGGTAATAGGGTCATTGACATGGTAAGGGAAGGAAAATTGGGCCTTATGTTGTATAGGTTGCTTCTAAGTATCAAAGTCCTCGGAATAACACCTTTAATCACTACACATCCTAAGGGAATCCTTATCTTTTGGTAGGGATATGTGCATCATTAGAATATTTTTAGCATCATTTATGAGTCTTGAGGCCCTTGACATGGTCATGAGAGGAAACATCGTGATTGGACCCTAAATTGTCCCTTTTGGAATACATGGCTACAAGACCTCTTAAGGTTACATTAGGGGATTTTTGATACTAGGTTCATGATTGTTTGGGCCCTAGACATATTTGAAGGAGAAATTTGAGGCCCACCCCATAAATGAAGCTTCTAAGAATCAAGATTCAAGAATGACACCTGGATCCACTACACATGACCTATTGAGAATATCCTTTTTTTTTGACTCGGGGTATTGATGATATTAGGGAGTTTTTAGATCTAGGTATGGGATTTAGGGTCTTGGATATGGTTGGTGGGGAAGATCTAGGTATTATGCCATGAATAAAGATTATATTAAATTAGATATAATAAAAAAGCATGACCTTCAAACAAGATATTTGGTCTTGGAGTTTGTATACCATTACAATTTTCAAGCACAAGTTATGGGTCAAGGGTTCCTCAAAATGGTGTTAGGAAGAAACCTATGCTTCAAGCCTTTAAGGAATATTTCATGCATCCAAGGCCAAATAAAAACACCTTTAACCCCCACACATGACCTCTATCTCTTAGTGGAAATACTAGAACCATTGGGGTCCTTAGAGAAGTAGGTATCGATTTGAAGACTTGGACCAAGGTAAAGTAACAAAACTTACCTAGTAGGCCTAAAAAGTAGCTTCTATGGCTTAAAATCCATCACTACATCTTAACATCACCACAAATTATCCCTCTGTGGTATTATGGTCCTTTGAGTTGCAATATGGACACTGAGTATAGTCCATGGGGAAAAGGCATAGACAAGGAAGGAAAATCAAGCCTTAGGATCTGAAATAAGCTTCAAGGCATCCAACTCTAATAACAATGCCTTGAACCACCTAATTTCTTGAGAGTTGTTTCCCTCTAAGTTGGGATATGGGCATCATTAGAAAATTTTCTAGCTCTAGGTATGAAAATCATTATATTAACCATGGCTGGGGAGGTAAATCAAGCCTCAAGACCTAAAGGTAGCTTCTAATGCTGAAGGGACTTGAACGCCACATAAAAACTTTCTATGTGATATCTAGCCTTTAAAGAGGGGATATGGCCTCTAATAGAAGGTTTTTAGCACTAGATTTAGGTCATTGTGCCTTGAACGTGGATGGGGAAGGAAATCCTAACCTCAAGCCCTAAAGAAATATTCTAGTCATATAGGGCCAATAATGTCACCTCAATCATGGGTCTTCAAGCCTTATACATGGTCAAGGGAGGAAACATGAACCTCATGCATTAAAGGAAGTTTCTATCCATTTAAGCTAAGAAGGATTCCTTAAAAACCCACACACAGTCTGTGAAGGGTGTCATTGATCTATGATTCAAGATGCCACTAGGCGGTTTTGAGTAGTACATAAGTGTCCCAATTGTTGGAAATATGTTGTCATTGATGGAAAAGGAAATTGATGATGTTGCCATTGATGGAAAAGGAAAACCATTGATGGAAAAGGAAACGAAGATGATGATAAGAGATGACAATGGTGGTATATCCAGATCATAGGTTATGCAATGGAAAAACAAAGAAGATTGCAAGAAGAAGGAAGATCAACACATGTATGGCCAAGGTGTTGCAAAGCTTAGATATTTACAAGCATAATGGTGAAAAATAGTGGTGGAGTTAATTTGTTAAGGTGTAGATATTTTGGAGCCATTTCTTGTACAACAATTCATCTTAGATGCAAGTGAGACCCACTTAGATGGAAAGAGATATGAAAGATATTTTCAGTGGTATGTGGAAGATCATAAATGGCCTCTTGGATTGAAAGTTAGAGTCAGTCAAAATTAGGGACCCCCAAAGTCAAAGATTGCAAAGCTCAAGTGTTTGAGGACCCATTGGAGAAAGTTATGAGTGGTGACATTAGTAAAAGTGGTGGATCTTTTAGTGGCATGGACAAATTAGCTGACAACATGATGACGCCAAACAAAAATCATAGACCAAAAGAAACTTCCCCAGAAGTTTCGCCACTATACACGGGCGATTAGAGTCGAGTACTGGAAGAAACCACCCTAGAAGAAATAACATATGCGTACAGGAGTTATAGCCGGGGATCCAAGTGCCAAAAGAAATAACATATTTGTGTGGGGTTTATAGTCGGGGAGCCAAGAGTTAGGGAGCCAAGCAATAAAGGTTAAAATGGATTTAACCCGATGGTTTTTATTAAAAACTTTAAACAAAATAAATGGTTACCAAACCAAAGCTCTGGAGCAGTTTTTCTCCCTCCTCACCAAAATACAAATGGAGTAATTAGCTCATGGATGCACATGTGGATGATGATGTAATCATGATGTGACAGTAAAGAATGAAGGACATGTGGCAAGAAGTTTTGGTGATTTTGGGTACCTTAGTGGGCCAAATCTGAGTGACACATGTCACCACTCAGATGGAGCCATGTAGCATTGGTGACATTAGTGTGACATAAACTAGATTATAGTTCCTTTAAATAAATAGAGAGATTTGCATGGGAATATAAGCCAAGAAGACAGGAGCTGGGGATCCGAGAAGCTAGAATTTGTTAGCTAGGATGCCAAAATCCAGTGAGTCAGGGAGTCGGGAATCGGGGAGCTAGGGAGTCGAGAGTCAGGGTAGTCGCATAAGTAAGAAGGACTTTCCCGGAAGAAAAAAATCTCTGGTGGCTTGGAAGAAATAATCTAGAAGTAAATTCCATTAGGATCCTGGAAGGAAAGCCCGGAAGAAGAAAAAAACCCCAGAAGAAAGGAAAATCCCAAACGGCTCAACCACTGATGAAAAAATAAGAAAAATGTCTAGGGTAGCAAGCCTGGGAGAGAGAAAGATGGCCAACTATTGATTTTCCTTTCAAATGATAGAAGGCACTCTAGGTCTTGTTTTGTGTTGGTTTTCTATGTGACCAAAGGCATAGAGAATTTTCAATGTAAATAAGTTCTCGGGGCTTAAGGTGTAAAGGAGCTAGAATAAGTTGTTTTGTGATGGATGAGTCGATAGCCTGGATTTTCACTGTTATGTTAAACATAATAGCAGAAGTGATAAAATATTGATAATGAAGGCATGAAAAAGTTGACAACGCCTTTAGAAGAACAAACAGTTAAGTGGTAGCATTAGCAGTTCAGATAAATTTGGATATTCTCTAAAAATAGAAGGACCTCTGCTAAAACCTATATAAATTCCATAATAGTAAATTTGGGCAGTTAAGTTCAGTTTCTAAAGAAGAAATATGTAAGGTGAATTAGAATAATTGAAGATCAGATTCAGAATACATAGCTGAACAGGATAAAGGCAAAAATAGTAGATTCATGCAAGCATTGAAAGTGAAAGATAACCATTAGAGAAATTTTGAGGTCTAAAATGGGTCTCCTAAGGAATATTACAAAATAATAATGGAAATAATAAAATAAGATTAGATTAGTTTAACAACTAGAAGGAAGGTAGTCTAATCTTATTTTATGAGGTAATCTAATCTCCCTTCAAGATTAGTTTAACAACTAGAAGGAATATCAAGGATCATGGAGAACCAGGACGAGGTTACCTCAGATGGAATTCCATTTTTGAATGGGTAAAATTATACAACTTGGACGGTAAGAATGATAATCTATTTGCAAGCTCTTGATTTGGATGTATGGCTATCTGTAGATGATGAGATTGATGAACAAGCCAGGGAAGAAATCTTGAGAGGTTTGTCCAAGGCGGATATTGAGAAAGTAATCTATTGTGAGACTGTCAAAGAGATATGGAATGAGTTGCAGTTCATTTGTGATATAGGAATACAAGTTGCATGTGATGTCAAGAGGCTTTCCCTGGAGGATGGATAAGTCAAATATTTAAAGAGTATTGAAGATCACGAATCAGAGGATGAGTCTCCTGTATCAAGAGGCCAATTTGTTGATCAACACACAGAGGTTTCAAAGGATATGAAATCTACAAGTAAGTTGATTTCTTGTTGTCATTGTAGAATAATAGACCATTTATCTTTAAGTTTTTCAATTGTAAGCAGCGGTGAAGGAGAGAGTTTCTCATATAGTTGTAGTGATGAAGGAACTAATTTGATAGAAATAATAGATCTAGAAAATGGGTGCACCTCTGGTAGAGAATATAATAGAATATCTCGCGTGTCATCAGAATAATCCCTAGAGTCAAGGGAAGAAACTCTTGAACAATATATGAATGAAGTACACACCAGTGGTGAATCTAGTGGCTCCTTTATTGATTTGGAAGATCTTGAAGAAAAGATCTATTTGAAAATGTAGCTCATATTATCCCTTTAGGAGATCAATAATCTCAGAGCCATCAATATGGAGCTAGAAGTGGAGAATAAGACATTAAAGGAGCAGTTGACTAGGTTTCAAAATTCAGATGTGTCGGAAGAGATTCGAACCATCCACAATCCCCCTCAGATCGAGATAATATTGGAAGGTAACAATGATTCAACAACATTAAAAGGACCCACCATCTTTGTTAAAGGAATATCTGACAACACTGAGAAGTCAAGGCAGCACCAAAGAGATAACAGGACTTCCACGAATCAAGTCAAAGGTATGCAACCCCTCATATGTTTTTGTTTCGGTAACACAAGGGAATTTTCCTCAAGTGTCCAAAGAGGAAAAAGAAGTTGCAACATCAAAAATGGAATTATCTACCTCGGTAATAACCACAAGTTTCTCAGAGAAATTCTAACAACCATGCACAAAGAGCCTTTCCCCTCAAAGGAAATATTATAAGTGGTCCAATAACACCAAGAGAGTGAGTATTAGTCCAAGAAATTGGATGAATAGAAGTTTTGGTAAGGATAATTCCTTTGTCCCCTTTATAAATGATGTTGAATGCTACAAGTGTAAGAAGTATGGGCACAAAGAAGTTGCATGCAAGCTTGAAAAGAGATTCCCTTTCCAAAATAGTGCAAGCAAAGTTAAGAATTATGTTGGTAGCCAACAAGGAGAACTGTGTAGGAGTTATTACAACAATAAGAAGAGAGGCAAAATGAATCATTGCATGGAGGTAATAGAGACCAGTGTTTGGCTTTGAAGATGTTCAACAAAAAATCAACATATTAGAGCTTTAAATTCCCGTGGTTGATCTCTCCCATATAAGAACCTAAAGGTCTGCCACCCAAAAGGGAAATAGTACATGATATTCATTTGCAGCAAGATGCTCCATTGCCTAACATCGAAATGTATAGGTTATCCGCTTTAGAGAATGCAGAGATCAAGAAGCAAGTATAGGAGCTGCTCGATAAAGGGTTCATAAGACCAAGCACATCACCATGTGGATCTCCAATCGTGTTGGTGAGGAAGAAAGATGGTTCGTGGAGGATGTGCATTGATTACAGAGCACTGAATAAAATAACGATCAAGAATCGTTATCCTCTTCCTCGCATTGATGATCTATTAGATCAGCTGAAAGAGGCAGTTTACTTTTCCAAGTTTGGCTTGCGTAGTGGCTATCATCAGGTCAAAGTTGCAGAACAAGATGCATGGAAGACTGCTTTCAAGACAAAGCAAGGGTTGTATGAATGGCTGACTTCAGTTAGATAAAAGAAGCAACAACAACCTAGTCAATTTTCCAAATCAGTATAGGCAAAAAGAAAGCACAAACAATGAGAATGAAGGGAAACAATTAACTTGTAGTTTGGTTTTAATTGGTGCTAATAAGAGGAATAATCAGTGGTTTGTATGCTCAGACTATGGAAAGAAGTCACTAAGTTAGGAAATAATACCAGATCAACATAGGCAATCAACTCATGGTGTTAATCAAGTAAAAAATCAGCATACCCAGGTGTGGAAGAAAAAGGGAGATAATATTTTGAGTAGATCCCTTGTTCAAGCTCATTGAAAAGAAGAGGTTGGCTTCAAGATAAGCTAGAGAGGTCAGCCGCAAGGAGAAAAAAGGAACATGACTAATATTGCACCGAAAGGATAAGGGAAGTATGTTGTTTTTGTTTTTTCTTGAGTTTATAAAAATGTTGAAGAAGATTGGTGTTGTCGCATATCGTGTTCTTGTGGTTGATTTAATGTTGTTGTCAAATCATATTGACATACTAAGTACATATAGTGATGAAATGACAAGGATGGTGATTTACTGCTAAAGTTCCCTTGTCTAATGCAAGTATGATTACAAATTTTGAATGCCAAGAGGGAGCATAACCACAGTGGGGCATACGTAAGTTGAGATTCGAGTATCAATTTATTTCATTAACGATTGGTATCATAATTTGAATCAATTGTTTTCTACTTAAGGACAAGCATGGAAGACATAGGCTAATGGTGTTTGCTGCACATTAATGATGCCTGAATGGTCATATTTTTTGAGTTGTAGATGGTTTGACTGTTGATGCTTTCAAACTTTTCTAATCAGGAATTGGTATTAAACATCATATTTTTGGAGAGAAAACATATTGGTGAAAAGACCATGATCATAGGAGGAGAACATTTAGTTATTAAGTTCTCAACAATTATTATTAGTGGCATCAATTTAACACTTGGTATCAAAGGTATGATAAATTGGTATTAATTGTCATTAATTTTTGTTAGAGTGTGGTGTTCATATTGTCAGTATGAGATTGTAAGTCCAAGTGTTGGTGAAAGTGTCCTTATTTGAATGTTGTTAATGTTCATGTCGAGTAAAATTTATATGGTGAGTCTATTTCCATTAGAAGTCTGTCAAAAAGAGTCACAGGCTGAGTTGTTGATCTAGGCAATCATTGGTGAGATTCCCTCTATGATTGTCATATAAACACTTCTAAGTTTTGTACTTTGTTGTTCGTCAGTTGACAAGTTGATGATGTCATTCATGCATAGGATATGTTGCTATTGTTGCTAGAGGTCAATTGTATGTGTCTATGAGGAGGCACTGTTATGAATGTAAGCCTGGTTGAGACCTAGACTAGCAGGAATTATTTTTCTCATGGCTTAATTGTACAAGAAAGTGTTGTTGTAGCAAGAGGTCCCTCTTGACTAATTGAGTCAGATATTGGGAGTAACCACTCCTATTCTCTCAACTCCATCTTCTTCATGGGACAAGAAGGAATATTCTTGGATTATATCAGAGATACCTGAAGTTTTGAGCATAAGAAGAAGTAGTTGACAAGTCCACAAGATCACTAAGACAAGGGGATATTATTGACAGGGCGAGCATGTTGATATTTGTCATTGATGTCAAAGGGGGAGAGTTATTTCCGATTAAAATAAAGGAGGAGAATTCCACCAACATAAGTGTATCACAACATCGGTACACAAAGGAGAAACATCCAAAGGAGGAGGAGACAAAGAGTACACTTCTACTTTCTTGTTTCTTTATGGTGTTGATTTTATTTGATCATAGTGTTTCCATCAATGAAAAAGGGGAGATAGTTGGAATTATGTTGTCATTGATGGAAAATGAAATTGATGATGTTTTCACTGATGGAAAAGGGGATGGAAATTGATGATGTTTTCATTGATGGCAAAGGAAAATGCAATTGATGATGTTTTCATTGATGGAAAAGGTAAATTATTGATTACAAAGGCAACAAAGATGATGATAAGAGGTGTCAATGGTGGTGTATCCAGATCACAGGTTATGTAATGGAAAAGCAGAGAATACTACAAGAAGAAGGAATATCAACACACATATGGCCAAGGTGTTGTAAAGCTAAGATGTTTACAAGTAGAATGACAAACAGTAGTGGTGGAGCTAATTTGTTAAGGTATAGATAATTTGGAGCCATTTCTTGTATAATATATCATCTCAGATGCAGTTGAGACCCACTTAAATGGAAAGAGCTTTGAAAGAGCTTTCCAATGCTATGTGGAAGATCATAAATGGCCTCTTGGGTCAAAATTTAGAGCCAATCAAAATTAGGAACCCCCAAATTCAAAGATTGCAAAGCTAAAGTGTTGGAAAAAAACAACTAATATCATGATGATGCCAGCCGGAAGTCACAGACATAAAAAAAACTTCCCATAAGTTTTTTCAAGTGTGCATAGGTGATTAAAGTCAGGAACCAGAAGTAACTACTCCAAAAGAAATAGTAGTTGTGTGCGGGAGTTATAGTTGGGGAGCTAAGAGATGAGGAGTCAGGTACCCAAAGAAACTACTCTAGAAGAATAACAAGTGCGTGTGGGAGTTATAGCCAAGTATCTAGGCAGGATAGGTTAAAAGGGCTTTAACCCGATGGTTTTTATTAAAAAAATTAAACAAAGGAAATGGTCGCAAAACCATGGCTCGCGACCACTTTTTATCTCTCCTCACCAAAATACAAATGGCACAAGGTAATTGTCTCATGGATGCACAAGTGGATGATGACACCATCATGATCTGGTAGTACGAAATGGAGTAAATGTGGTAGGAAGTTTCAAAAATTTTGGATACCCTAGTGGGCCAAATCTAAGTGACATGTGTCACTACTTAGATGGCGCCATGTAGCGTTGGTAACATTAACATGATGTAAAAAAGAGGATACTTCCCCAAAAGAAACATAGAGGTTTACATAGACGTTTAAGGGGGGAAGATAGGAGTCGGGTAGTCAGGAAGCCAGGAGTCGGTGAGTTGGGGAACCTAGAGCCGGGAGCTAGGGAGTTGCAGAAGTAAGAAGTAAATTCCCAAAAGAATAAAATCTTGATCAACCTAGAAGAAATAACTCAGAAGTAAATTCTGGTAGGATCTTGTAAGGAAATTCTGGAATAAGACAAAAAACACGGAAGAAAGGAAAATTTTGGAAGAGTCAACCTAGATGAAAAAAAAAAGAAAAATGTCTCAAGTGACGAACCCAAGATATAGAAATATGGCCGACAATTGATGTTCCTGTCAAATGACAGAAGACACTCTATGAGTTTGTTTTGTGGCAATTTTCTATGTGACCAAAAGAGCAATGAATTTACAATGTAAATAACCCCTTAGTTCTTAAGGTGTAAAGGAGCCAACGGAAGTCGTTTTATGATGGATGAGTCGACAGCTTGTAATTTTGGAGTTATGCACCATACTTGGATGGATGAGTCAAAAGCTTGGAGTTTGGAAATTATGCCAAACATAACAGCAAAAGCACTAAAATCTTGATAAAAAAAGGCATGAACAAGTTGGTAACGCCTTTAGCAGAACAAACAATTAAGTGGAAAATTTAGTAGTTGAGATTAATTTGGAGATTCTCTAAAAATAGAACAACCTTTGCTAAAACCTGTAGAAATTCCAGAATAAGTAAATTTGGGCAGTTAAGCTCAGTTTCTCATGCAGAAACATGTAAGGTGAATTAGAATAATTGAATATCAGATTCAGAAGACTTGTTGAATAGGACAAAGGCAAAAAAAAAAAGATTCATGCAAGCATTCAAAGTGCAAGATAACTAAGTTCAATTCCAAAATATCAGTCCAGAATTCCTTTATAAGAAGAATCAAATGGGAAACTGAGAAGTTGTGAAGGTGTGCAAGAGTGAAATTGTGTTGGTTGTGAGCAGAGAGGAAAGTTTTTGGTGCAACAAGATGCATAATGTTGTTATGCATCATAGGTGAATCAGAGACCAATTGTGGTGTCTAAGAGGTGTTGAGAAGACAGAGAATGAATTGGTGATTAGTGTTTTGGTGTAAGGATTGATGTTGCTAGAATTAAAAAAAAATTGAGGTCTACAATGGGCCTCCTAAGAAATATTATAAAATAAAAATGGAAATAATAAAATAAGATGAGATGACCTCGTCAAGTTAAATTGGAGGGAAAAAAAGAAAAAATTATTTTTTCAACTCGTATTTTCAACTTGTCTTTCTATGATTTACTCAAATTTTGAGCGGGAGAACTTGTTGGATGCAAAATCTAATTTTCCATCCAGGAAGTACCATGTTGCATACTTTCGATGGACCCTACTGCACAAAAAACGTGAAATACATGAAAATACATGATTACAATCACACTTTTCCATGTATTTCACATTTTTCATGCAATAGGGTCCATTGAAAGTATGAAACATAGGTACTCCTTGGATGAAAAATTAAATTCTACATCCAATGAGTGCTCCTGCTCGAAATTTGAACAAAATCATAAGGAGATAAGTTGAAAATATGAGTTGAAAATTTAGTTTTTGTTAATTTTTTTTAATCTTTTTTCCTTTTTACTCTAAAAATGGTGAATCATCCCCCATGGTTGACATCATCATATTGAATCCTATTGGCTCTTATAAAGATGATTTTTTTTGTGCATTTTTGTTTTGAGGCCCATTTTTTACCTCAAATGTTCTCTAATGTGTGTTTGGTGACTTGATTAGTGATTGGTGATTATTGGTATAATTGGTGTTTGTTTAGTAATTAAAGATTGTTGAAGGTGTTTAGTGGTGGTTTTGGTGAGAATTTTAGGTAAGAAAGTTTATCTGATTGTAAAAGAAGTGGTCTATTGGTTCTCGTTTTAAAACAAATGAAAGATGGATCAACAATGCCAACAAGTGGTAGCTTGCATTCTAGGGGCAAGAGTCCCTTTTAGAAGTAGTTGATAAACGAGCAGGGGCAAGAGTCCCTTTGAACAATAGTTGATAAACGAGCAAGGGCAAGAGTTACTTTCAAAATAGGCTTATAAATGAGTAGGGGAAAGAGTCCCTTTCAGTGAAAACTGATAAACAAGCAGGGATAGAAGTTCCTTTCAGTAGCACTTGATAAACCTACAAGTATCAGCTTGTGGGGAAATTA
This sequence comes from Pinus tabuliformis, assembly GCA_031772625.1. Taxonomy (NCBI): domain Eukaryota; kingdom Viridiplantae; phylum Streptophyta; class Pinopsida; order Pinales; family Pinaceae; genus Pinus; species Pinus tabuliformis. The sequence continues at coordinate 429,351,188 of CM062814.1, read as the reverse complement.
TGTAATCAAGTTGTAGCTTGTACTTTCCAAAGAAATAAAAGGAAGATTGATGTCTTATGTATAGGTTGCACATGTACTTAATGATGTTAATGATGTTATGCTTTATGTGATTGAGTTGTGTTGTTGATCCATGAGTGATTGTTGAAGTGATTGAAGTATAATATGTTAAAAGTTGTATAATTTTGTCACACTATTGATTCACGCCCCCTCTCAGTAGTGTCCTGGTTTCCATTATTTCTAACACCAAGACCATAAAAATAATATAAGAAAGAGGACCATGCCATAAAAACTAAAGAAAAATTTGAGGCATCCAAAGGAACATTGACCATGGTTGGGGGAGGAAACTTAAGCTCTAAAGGTAGCTTCTAAGGTTAAAGGGACGTGAATGAGGACTTGAACCACCAAATATGACCTTTTGACGGTAGCTTTGGCCTTTAAGAGGGGATATGGGATCTATTAAAATGTTATTATCACTAACTTTGGGTCACAATGCCTTGAACATGGCTAGGACTTGAGCTCTAAAGGTTGAAGCGACATGAATGATGACTTGAACCACCACATATGACCTTTTTATGAGATCCTTGGTATTTAAGAGGGGATATGATATCTATTAGAATGATTTTAGTACTTAGTTTGGTTCACTATGCCTTGAAAATGACCAGGGGAGGAAACCCTTGCCTTAAGGCCCAAAGAAATAGTTTAGGCATCTAGGGCCAATAATGTCACCTCAGACATGGGTCTTGAGGGCATGGGCATGGGCATGGTTAGGGAGACAATGTAAACTTAGAGTGTAAAGGAAGTATCTATCCATTAGGACAAAAAAGGATGCCTCAAACAACCACACATGGCCCCTCCTAAGTACATCCTTGGCTTATGATTGGAGATGTCGATGCCACTAGATGGTTTCCTCCCTCAACCATTTTCAAGGCAATGTGAACCATATCTAGTGTTATAAACCTTCCAATATAGCTCATATCCCCTCATAAAGACCAAATATCCCATAGAAAGGTATAATGTGCTAGTTCATGTACTCTTTCATGTCCCTTCAACATTAGAAGCTATCTATAGAGATTGATTCCTAAGTTTCCTCCTCAACCATGGTCAAGTCAATGAAACTCATATGTACAGGTAAAAACCTTTTAACAATGCCCATATCCTAGCTAAGATGGAGATGATATTCTCAATATATTATGGTGTTTCAAGGAATTATTCTTGGAGTTGGATACTAGAAGCTTACTTTAGGTCCTATACTTGGTGATCAAAACCTTCTAATGGTTTCCATATTGCAAGTCAAGGACAAATATCGCACAAAAAGATCATCTATGGTGGTTCAAGGAGTTAATCATGGCTCTTGAGTCCTAGAAGCTACCTTATGGGCCTACTGAGAAAGTTTCATCACTTGACATTGGTTAAGTCTTCATATCGATACCTATTTCTCCAAAAACCCTAATGGTGCAAATATGTCCACTAAGAGGATAAAGGATACACTTTGGAGGTCATGTGTGTAGGTTCAAGGTGTAATTATTGGTCATAGATGCAAGAAATATTTCATCAATGCCTAAGACATAGGTTTCTTCCTGCCACCATTTTGTTGAACCTTTGACCCATAACTTATGCTTGAAAACTGTAATGGCACACATAACTCCACTTGGAGGCCAAATATCCCCTTTGGATTTCATGTGTTTGAATGCATCTTAATTCCTATAATCTTCATTTATGGAACAAAATATAGGTTACCCCTCCTAACCATATCAGATATTGAAGCCCATAACTAGTTATAAAAAGTTCATAATATCATAAATATCCCCACTTAAATGGCATGGATATGCTTAAGAGTTTATGTGTAGTGGATCAAAGTGTCATTCTTGGACCTTGATTCTTAAAAGCTTTCCTTATGTTGAAAGAGATAGGTTTCCTCCAATTTGTTTAGGGCCCAATGAGTTATGTAACGATATCTATATATATAGTCAAGGGATGTCTTGAGAGGTGTTCTATAATAGTTCAAAGTGTTTTTCATAATCCTTTATTCCAAAAGTATTAATTTAAGATTAATCATTATGTTTCTTCCCATGAATTCAATTTAGGGTTCAATAATTATATTTAGATATACTATATGAAAATACTTAAAAAAAATTGTCCTATGGTTCATGTGAAAAGTGAATAATCTTGACTTGTTAAATGTGGAGTGAATTAACACTTAAATATTTAATATTAAACTATACATATTAATTATTAAAGTGGTAATCCCCTTCAAATTTAAAAACCCAATATTATTTACTTTGAAAAAATTTTGTGCTTTATTATTCATGTTAAAAGTGCATAATATTAACCTGTTAAATTTCGATTGGATTAGTTCTTTAATACCTAATATTAAGTTATAATAGTGCATAATATTAACTTGTTAAATTTAAATTGGCTTAGTACTTTAATACCTAATATTAAGCTATAATATCAAGTATTAATATTAAGCTATAATATCAAGTATTAAAGTGTTAATATAGTACTTTAATACCTAATATTAAGCTATAATATCAAGTATTAAAGTGTTAATATACTCTAAATTTAAGAAGCCAATATTATTAGCTTTAAAAAAAAATAAAGCACAAAAATTTAGATATGGTCAATACAACAAATTTATCGTAAACTTTAAAAGTAATAGATAAATTATTTTAAATTTTAAAACTAAATATTTTATAATTTTTAATATACTAATCAACCAACTTAGATTTTTCTTAACCACAGTGATCTATTTGTTTTTTTACTCACTGAATATATATGCTCTTTCTTCATAAGGCATAAAAGAATATAATGCTTTCTTAAAATTATAATAGCACACTCAAATGATGTGCACTAAAAATTTCGGCATCACTCAAAATGAAGTGCATGAAAAATTTAGGAATATTTAATCAATGAGGCTATGGATAATGCATCTCAATAATAGGTAAAAAATTTATTAATGATAATGCATCTCAATAATATGTAAATTTTATATTAATAATTATTAAAGTTTTTTAATTAATTTGTTTTTTTTTTTCTATAATAAGGAGGTCAAAATCAATTTGGTTTTATAATAAAGAGTTCAAAATAAATTTAAACTCATGGGTTTTTAATTATTAATATATAATTGTTGGCTTATTGGAGCCGACCCAGGTTCAGAAGTGTTTTAGCCAAACAAATCTCGTACTACCGGCCATTTCGGCAACAATCTGCGGAGCGCGGACTGAAGTCTCACTCAAGGTAGTATGGGAGGGTGTTAGAACTAGGTTTCCGCACCCTAGAGATGTCTTGATGGGGTTTGGGCTTGCGTGGAGCAATCCTACACGCAGGGCTGCTTCGCGCAACTATATTTTCAGAGCAACTACCTTAATCAAGTGTGAATGCAATTTACCTTTTCTTGTGCTTCTTATTATTATAGATCTTGGTTTACTTACGAGGTTACAACACTTCCAATTATTATTCAACTTAAACAGAGATGCGCGCAGCCATAAATCTTAAAGATACGCATAAAAACCATAACATAAGCATAAATACATAGATCTGCGATCAGATGCACAATAATTCAAAAACACTTATCTTTATTATCCTTCTGTTCAGTACAATCCAATCCCACCCTGCGCACTCAGCTACAGGGGTCCGTGCACACAGCTGCGGACTCTACCAGGCCTCTGCGCACACAGCTGCAGAGCCTACTCTAACTACTACCACCCGTGACTTGAATTTACAGACTCAGAGCACTTTTGCTTTACAAATCCATACACTTTAGATCTCCACCAATGCTACTACCAAAAACTGCCTTCTAAGCCTAGAGCCTTGCTCTATTTATACATTCCCGTGGTCCATCGACCATGGGCAGGCTGACTCGCTTTCTATTATATTACCTTTTTCTCGGGCGGACAACCCTTTGACTTGACCCATTACAATTCGCGCTCCGCGCACTTCGCGGAACCTTTACCATACTTTTTACCCAAAATTGCGGGCTTTAAGTCCCAAAACCCTTATGCGGGGGGCCTCCTACCTAACAAGCTCCCAACACAATCATCGTGACTCGTCCCGAGTCACTTAGCTGGTGCGGTGATCTTCGTGCGAAGGTTATTCAGCAACTTATGTGCTTCACTTACCTCCGCAACACATTCTTCCGCCATTTGCTGTATTCGTTGTGCGCGAGCCTCCGATACGTCATTATCATCTTCACTTGCTTCTCTTAGTTCGTATGCTACCTGCATGTGGGCTAGCCTTCCCTTGATGTTGGTGGTGACCACGAATGCCTCATCAAGCCAAGGCTGGATGCATTCTTTAAGGACTGCTTCTTTCTAGCGCGCGATGTCAACTTGTGCCTTGAGAACCTACGCCTCCCTCATCTTGGCCAATTGCCGAGTAAGGGCAACCGTCTGCGCGGTCCCTCGGACATTATCATAGGCCTGCTGCAACTCTTGTGCTTCAGTCTCTAACCGTTGTAATGTTGGGTCTTCCTGTAGTGAAGTGACCGTGTTAAATCACTGATCTAACAAGCTGGTGCACTCTTGTATGGCACATGCTATTGCTTCCCGCCCGAATTGGATGGTGTGTTGCCGCTACTCTCTCACCTCCGGTGGTGTAAAGGGTTGCGCCTTGAGTCTTAGTTCTGCGATTTGCAAGCTGAGGTCCAACTGGACTTTTGCTACTTCTTCCTTCGCTTGGCGGAACCCACTGGCCAACTTGTGGATCTGTATGCCTGTAGGTAAATCTGCCGCAATATCGACCTCAAGGGCACGACAACATGCTTCCTTCACAATTTGCTCTAGCTGTCGATTCTGTGCTGCTGCTTCATCACGTTGGAGGCTCAACTGCTCGATGTTAATTCGTTACTTGCTGAGCATCTATGCCGTGCGTCCTTCCCTAGCGCAGAGTTCCGTAATTGCACCGTCCTTTATCTGGTATAAGACTTCGCGTGGGAGCGCAGCCAAGTTTAATCCAAGTCCCAAGAGCCGGCCTACCACGGCTCTGTCCTCCATGTTGTCTGCTGTCAATGCTCTGACCGGAAGTGCTATAATATTACCCATTTTGACCAGCAACAGCTGCTTAGTTGCTGACGTACCCGTAGCTCCGTGGGCAACTATCTCTCCTGTTTGTAGGGGCCGTGCTTGAAGTTCCTGTAGTTGCATCCTGAGTGCCCCCAACACAATCTGCTGCTTTGTCATGGCCACGTTGAGCACCTCCCTGGTAGTTTCGCGAACTATATCACCGATGTCACATAGGTCGCCCTTGGTCAATGTGATAGGCTCCTCATCCAACTTAGATGCCTTGGTCTTCTTCCGTGACCTTGACCGTTTTGGCGCACGTGGTCTTTTAAGGGTGAATAGGTGGTGCTTGGCTCCACACCTTCCGTCACATTATCCATTTCTGGCTCTGTGGTCACGTTCGGGCCTCTTTCGTCCTCTGTTGCAGCAGCCCCTCCTGCTATCGTCTTGTCTGTGGCAGCCTGCGCTGCCTCCCGGGACACTTGAACTTCCTCAGCGAGCCATTCGTTCCGCTTTTGTTGTGCTAGGAACTTGGCGGCAGCCTTCTATTTTCCGATGGCGGTCTCATCACGCCCTACCGCATCTGGTCCACGCCATTCCAGTGGCCAGGTATCGAGCACCGCGAAAACAACGTCATCAATGGCGATGAAGGGAAGCGTGGTCCACGTCTGCTTTGGATCCTTGCGCGCTCGGATATACACATGGTGCATATCTGCCTTAAAGTCGGCAACATTTTTCACACTGTCATTTACTTTTTCCGATAGGCGGGGTTGCCGGTTGATCCACTGTCATATGTTTGCGTCCATCAGTATCCAGAAAATCTTGACTTCTCGGATTCTTGTGGCATCCTTCGTTGCCCATAGCGACGCGTATTTTGTTGCCTCTGGCCAATCCTGGTCTAGGGGAGGAAACTAACTATCTTCGGGTAATTCACCTGTAACCAATAGGATAGATAAGAGCAACCATGCATAGTGGAAGGTCTTACCCTGCTCCTGGGCCTCTTTGCAGTTCGTCAGGAATTCGTCGTGGAGGAACTACGCCCAATTGAACCGAACCCCTTCTGCGTAATGCTCTGCTAACGCGATGACTGTTGTTGGTACCTCACTGCCTCGGCATTTTCTCATCACCTTTCCTGCCAGTAGCTGGGTAACAATGCATACCCCTTTGTCCTGAATACTAGTAATAACATACCCTCTCTGCTTTTTCTCCAACTTGTATTTCTTTTTCATGGCTTCCGCAATCGTCAAGTCACCACTCATGCCAATTATTTCCGCGGGGTCCCTTCCTTCACAGGGAAGCCGAGAAATCCTATAAATGAGCTCCACCATGATGGGGATGGGTCTATCTAGCCATAAGTACCCATCATGCACCAGGCAGAGCAGTTGTTGGATGACCAATATCGTGATTGGGGCCCGATGAAAATGTGGGATTGACAGGAGGTGGAGTAAAACGACTTCGTCCACCCCTCACAGCTCCTTCTGCGGTTGTAGTGTTGTAACAACCCCTTCCGTGTTTTGTTCCATTAGTTCGCTAGTTTCCAAATGGGGAAACTTCTCTGTATCCGCAAGGTTTCAGTCTTCAAATTTCATTGGCCAGTCGTCGTTCCTTCGAACAGAACCCCTTTTAGGAGGGATGGGGTTATAAGTGCGCTTTTAACAACATCCAAATCTTTAGGTACCTTGACCCTCCCTTTTCGTGGAGGGACATACTTAGGCTGTTTTGTTGGAGCCCGCACTGGCTAGATATCTTCTTCCATCTCTTCTTCTGGTTCCATCTCTTCGACAAAGGTCAGAGGATCCTCTTCCTCATTATCACTCTCAATAGTAACCATTTTTCCCTTTTCTTCCATCGACAATGTGCCGAATTGCGGATTTTTTGGAGACATCCGGACCGGTCCTGCAACCTGTGGGTCCTTCTTGGTCCGCGGCGTCCGGGGTGATTTGGGGATCTCGGCTTTGCCCTCTACCTATGGCGTAGGGTTTTGTGTAACATCCTTGGTTGTGGATATCATCCTAATTAGGGACTCCTGCATATCCTTCGATAATTCTTGAAACCACAGACTTGATCTCAGACTGCCTCATTCATCCTGCTCCTGTCTCCGTGATAACGGAATGACTCAATACGCAAAGTGCCAAGGGTTGTTTGGTGACAGGCCACCTGTGCTTTATATACCTTTTTGAATTCCACTTCGACCGTGGCCCCCTTTCGTGGCTCATTAATGTGATTTTGGTGGTAGATCCATTCAACCCTGTGTCTTAATTGCCAGTTGTCCGCTCCTCAGTGTCTTAAATGGGACATCTTGTCCTGAACGGTATCTGTAAGGGTCACCTTCCATCCCCCCCACGCGACAGCGCAGTCCCTTGTACGCGGACGCGTTTTGTGCTTCATACTGATTTTGCGCGCCACGTTCGAGCCGCGCAATCCCCCTACAAACTCCTTTATAGTCCCGTGCCCTCTTCCAACTGCGTGGAGCACTGAGACTGGGCCTCCTACGGATAGTCAGGTGGTCGCACCCTTGGTGCGGGGTTGCAATTTTCCTACTAGCCCGGGCTGCAGGCACCTTTCAAGTACCTTTGTATCCTGTAGCCCTTCGCGCTTTGCTGTATATGGTACACTCCTCTGTTGGTGCGGTCACAACCATGATAGCAAGGTCACAGCTCGTTTTAGTACCATTGTAGGGCTAGCCAGGTCTGGTCCCCTTATTCTTAGATTTGCGCGGCCCACTTTTTCGACTTCGATTTTCATTTGGCTGATTTCTTTGTCCAACATCATGCTTTCCCTCCTCAGCCATGCCCATTCTTCATCGAGTTCGCGAAGTTTCAAGTTCCCGTGCTGAATGGCTTCCTACAATCGCTGAATTCCTTTGCCCAGGTCCTTGCTATTAGTCCGAACTGCAGGGACAGTGGTTGGGGAAATTCTCTCTGTCTTCCTGGTGTCATCGTGTTTGACCACGGAGAGGGTCACCTTTGCACACCCCATTTTGTTTATTGTCCTATAGGCCCATCGAACCCTTGGTACGCGCAAATTTAGTTGGGGCAGTGGTTGCACAACATATGACTGCATCCCTCGTCATAGGTCGGTGCCCAAACCACTTTTCCCAGACCGCGTTCGACGCTGAGGGCCTCCAACCCGTACGCGCAACCGCTTTCTATGTTCGCGCTTGTTCCACCTAATCTTCTGAGGTGTACTCCACCCTTGTGTAGGTGTCACGTGTAGCACCCCTTCTTGTGCATCGTGCCACTTCTGTTCCATAATTGTAGTTCCCCAGTGGTCTACGAATTCCTCCCTATTTGTTGCGTCGTCCTATGTTGGTAGCATCCTTACTTCGGTTGTCACGCGTCGCAGTGATCGAATCATCATATTACAATTTAGCGTTGTTACCTCATGTAATCGGTTCTGCCATCGCTCAGTGTCACGCACAGGTTCAGTGTAGCACTTCCCTTCGGCGAGATCTAGTGGAACTATCACATGTAGGGAATTTTTCTCGAAAATCATTTTCCGTTTTTTTAGGTTGATGACGCCATTCATATCCGTTGCCCAGTCTATTTCGAGTAATGCGGGGTAAGGGTTACTGCCATCCACAATCTCTATTACCTCGAAGTCTGTTTGCATACTTATGCCTTCAATGTCCACCGTCACCCATTGCAGCCTTCCCATTGGTAAGATCTTTTGTTGGTTGGCCATCCGTAATTGAATAGGAGACCACTGCAGCGAGGGCCTGCCCATGCGTTCCCACATCTGTTTTGGAAATACATTCGCATTTGACCCCAAATCTAAGATGACCTGATCCATCTCATATTCACCAATTTGTGCCATCAATCGCATTTCCCGTCCGGTACGCAAAGCATGCTTTCCAAGCTTTCGGACCACGTGTGGCCCTCCTGATCCTGTGCACCTAGTGATCAGTTCTTGTAGTCCCTTAACTGCCTTATTGTCACGTAGCAGCTTCATACATGTCTCTAAAAAGGTAGTAAGCATAGAAGGATCCATTCCCGGCTCAAGTTGACCCTTACTACCTGAAGTAGAGGCCTCCGTGAAGCTCTTTTTAGCTTCCTCGGGTGTTTCCTTCACATGTTTCGTCTCAGACTCAGGTCCCCTTGTAGGAGCCTTGCGAACCTTCGAATCTTCTCCGGGTTGTTTCCTCTTATCTTCCCCCGTAGTTGCGTCGCTCCTGAGTACCATGTTTACGCTGGGGTCCTCTTCACGTGGTTCGAACCTCATCATTTGGATATTTCGAGTTGGGGTTGGTTGGAGTACCCCTTTCTTGCACATTTGGGTGATCAACGTCGAACAATCTACCATTTCATGATCAAACTGCTCACAGTACAGACAAGATATTCTCATTGGGTTGGTACAATCGCGAGTGTAGTGCCCCGACCCTCCGCAATTATAACAGATCAACTGTTTGCGCCCTCGTCCAGGTCCCATTCCTCCTCTCCCTCGGCCGCGTCCTTGGAATCCTCGACGTGCCCCTGTGGCTAGATCGAATCCTTGCGTTTCAGTTTGCATTCAATAGGGTGGGGTCCTATCCATCATTAGCTCGTAGCTCCGACACGTTCGCTCATCGTGACCCACTGATCTACAGAAGTTATAATATAGTTGCTGCAGACTCTGGGTATACTTCTGCAATAGGTGACAGTTGTCTGCCGCATGCTCTCCTCCTACTTGACAAATCGCGCACCAGAGTGCGGGTGGCGCACTTGGCCCTGCTTGTACCTCTAGCCTTACTGGCATCGGTCCCCCTCCCGTCAAATAGTTCGCGAATACCGGGCAATGATCCTTGTCATGACCCTGGCCTTTGCATTTGATACACCACACTTCTTCACGTGCCTCTGGTCGAGGTGCCCTATCTTGCTTCAGGCTTTGCATCTCCAAGCATAGGTTTTGTAGTTGCGCGTGGATTTGTTGAACTCCCAACCCAGGATCTTGTATTGGAGTTTCATGCAACCTCATCGCTATCTCTAATGCTTCAGCCTGGGTTGAGATCTTCTATTGTGACAGCGCCATCCTTAGGTGCGGTGTCAGGGATGCCACAAACCAGGCATGGTGTTGCGCATCTGAAAGCGTCATATTAGCCTCTTGGATCATACTCTTCAAGCACTGATCCAGATCCCATGGAGTCTCACTTGGGAGCATTGCAATTTCCTTAAATCCGATGATTGAATGAGTTTCTAATTTTGGTCTGCTAAACTCTTTGTTCAATGCATCCTAGATCTCCGCTATTTCGACATTTGGATGATCGCTAGAGTACTTAATATACCACGTCAACGTGCGATCCTGCAACGCGCTCACGAAATTATCCTTTTTAATGTTATCATCCGTGACGCCTTGGGCTTCCCATACTGCCTTTACCACAAACCAGAACTGGTCTAGTTCCTCATTTCCCATGCCTCGAAATATGGGAAGCTTGATCGCACTCGCCATTCCAACCCTTGGAGGTGGTGGAGGTGGGGTAGGTGAAGACAGGGCAGATGTAGGTGAAGAGGGAAATGGCGTGGATGGAGGTGGTAACAGTGGAATGCGCTACTTTAGCAACCAGACTGCACTTCTCGAAGAGAACCCAGCGAGCTCCTCCTCGCTTTCCCATGAAAGTGAAATCAGGGGATTGTTCTCTAATCATTCGATCCCCTGGGAGCCTCTTCCGCTCCACGTTAGCCCAGACATCAATGGATTCACATAACCCGTTTTCCACATAACAGTATTTTAATCCAGGTATTTAACGATTTGATGTACTTACCTCATGATCCACTCATAGAGTTCTAACGCGAAGAAGATCTCATGGATTTCCGTGTATATGTAGCGATCCAGCCACCTCTTCTCAGATATCTGTGGGGTTTTGCTTTACTATGAACTTGTGAAGCTTTTGATCCAACCAATCTTCAATCTCTTCCTTCATAGGGTCCCAGTGTTCCGACACAGACATCCCTTAGGCTGATCCTGGTCCCGACAACAGAACCATTTGTTGGCTTATTGGGGCCTGACCCAGGTTCGAAAGTGTTTTAGCCAAACAAATCCCGTACTACCGGCCCTTTCGGCAACAACCCACGGAGCGCGGACTGAAGTCTCGCCTGAGGTAGTATGGGAGGGTGTTGGATCTAGGTTTCCGCACCCTAAGGATGTCTTGATGGGGTCTGGGCTTGCACGGAGCAAAATCCTACGCGCAGGGCTGCTTCGCGCAGCTATCTTTTCAGAGAAACTACCTCAATCAAGTGCGAATGCAATTTACCTTTTCTTGTGCTTCTTATTATTATAGATCTTGGTTTACTTATGAGGTTACAACACTTCCAGATATTATTCAACTTAAACAGAGATGCGTGCAACCATAAATATTAAAGATATGCATAAAAACCATAACATAAGCATAAATACATAGATCTACGATTAGATTCACAATAATTCAAAAACACTTATTTTTATTATCCTTCTGTTCAGTATAATCCAATCCCACCTTGTGCACTCAGCTATAGGGGTCCGCACACATAGCTGCGGACTCTACCAGGCCTCTGCGCACACAGCTGCAGAGCTTACTCTAACTACTACCACCCGCGACTCGAACTTACAGACTCAAAGCACTTTTGCTTTACAAATCCATACACTTTAGATTTCCACCAAAGCTAATACCAAAAACTGCCTTCTAAGCCTAGAGCCTTGCTCTATTTATACATTCCCATGGTCCACCAACCATGGGCAGGCCGACTCGCTTTCTATTATCTTACATTTTTCTTGGGCGAACAACCCTTTGACTTGACTGATTACAATTCGTGCTCCACACATTTCGTGGAGCCCTTACCATACTTTTTACCCAAAATTGCGGGCTTTAAGTCCCAAAACCCTTACGCGGGGGGGCCACTGCCCAACAATAATAAAGATGTGAAAGTATATCAAAATTTTAGGAGTTTTTTCTTATTAATTTAAGTAGTTTTTTTTAATAAGATTTATTTTTTATTTTTATATATATGAAATTTTAAAATCAATTTAAAATAAAATATATATATATATATATATATATATATATATTTTTATTTTTTTTCCGAATAATAAACATAAAGAGGAATTTCTAATTTTAATTGAAAAATATACCAAATAAATTCTCAATTCTTTATATCAAATTACCAAATCACAATTATATCATATATTATTTATAAATAAACAATATATCTCATAATAAAAATTATAATCATCATTATATCAAACAATTGGTTTAGATCCAATTGAGAGGGATCAAATTTCTTTTTACTCTAAAAAAAGTTTTCAGATCAAGAGATAGATTTGATTCGGGGCTTGGTAGATGAGTTAAGATGGATCTAGGATCGTTTCATTTCTCCTTTTAAATATGCTACATTCCACATGAATACCATGAGTCAATACCACGGGTTCTCAATACCATGGGCCATTTATATTTTTATTATTACTTTATTTTTATAAAGTTATTTTATTTATTTTTTTTTCTACGTAAAACTATATCTATTATATTAACAGGGAGATAGTGAATTTACATCATGACCGAAGTCAAGCACTCTGCTCCTACAGGAGGCAGATCTGTCCAAAACAAGCACATTTGAAAATTGTCTAATTTTGTTTCCCACGTAGGGGAACGATCTCTGAAACATAAGACAATTCAAAAACTCAAAAAAAACTGAGGGATACCAAGGATCCTAGAACCAAGTCGCCTTACAACCGTGCCCAGTGGTGAGGGGCATCCTACCAGAAAAAGAAGCGTGGGTGGATTTGTTATTCATCAATGGGCTCTTCTATGATTCGACACCAGCCCATATCAGGTAATTCCTTTGTCTGAGTCACATTCTGAGCTTCAAGACCCGGATCTACCATCATCGCCTCCTGTGCTCTGCCCCCTTGTTCATTTGTTTCCTGCTGAGGGGCATTTTCCGCAGCCAGCTGAAATGATGAAGAGGGATCCGGGATTGCCCTTGAATTTCCTGCCTGAGTCCTTAAATCATCAGCTTGACTTTCTTCCTGAAAAACCACTGTAAAATAGGCTGTGATCCTGGGCCTGTTTAGAGCACTGTCAAAGGTAAATATTGCGGAGCCAGAGGTAGGGATAGGTTCGGGCCGAGAGCTAGAGGCACGAGATCTTCCTCTTCTGCTGCGAGAAGAAAGCCCGCGCCTCCCTGACAAGTCGCTGGAGGACGATTCAGTTGGGGCCCTTCTCGGCTGCCCCCTGCGGCTACCCATTCTTGGTCTCAGTCGAGGCATCCTGCAATTGACGATGGCCTAGGTCCGGGATTGTAGCTGCAGAGCAATATCTTGGCTACGGTGTTGCCTACTTGTTGAGCCTCCTTTGCCGAGCTTGGACCCTTCCCTTTGGTGTGCCAAATCCCTGCGCGTGTGCGAGACCCAAGACCAAACAAAGAAATCAGTTGCCAAGAAATGTGAATGAGAGAGCCAGTTTGCAATACCTGAGCGATACTCGGGGAGGAGAATAACCAGCCTCGCAGGGAAGGCCAAGACCATCAGCGCCGGGATCCAATTCCCCTCATGCTCCCTGAGGTTCTTTACAGGATCGGAGGTATGCTGGCAGAGCGGCAGAGCCAACGAAATGTCCATCCCCCCCGGCCTTTCTCTGGCTTTAACGTTCCCTGCCTTGTCTCGGGAGTCTCCTCCCATAACTGCTCCCTTGATGGCTCGTGCTCTCTGCTGCATGCTGGTGCGTGCGAGGCTTAACTCCTTCACTGCAGACCTGGTGTTCCAGCTGAGCCGATGGCCTTGCGTATCCTGATAACCGTTCAAGCGATTGTGCCGTGCGCCAAGTGCCATAACCACTCCACAGTTCTTGTACTGGTCGGGCAAGTGGCATCCTACCCTGCCCAGCCCCTGTCCCGTCAACTTATATCGCATTGCAATCACCCGCATCTGGGGAACCAAGTTAAAATATTTACATTATATTAACCTTTTTATTTTATTTTTAGTTTTATGTAATTGGACTTAGTCAAAATGTTAAGCATTACATTACATCTCTAAAGCAATGCAATAATTATTAATTTTATATTGTTGATAGTATCGGTCTATGGTAGCAAAGTCTATTTATAAGTTAATAATATCCATGGTAAAATGAAGTGAGTATCCATGATTATAAATCTTGTTATGTTGTAAGTTTAAGTTTATTGTAAGTATTAAGTTTTTATGTGCTTATTAATTAAATTTAAATATGGTTACCTAATCATTATCTTAGACCATTGCGTTTTTCCCATATTTTTTTGCTTTTAAATTAAATTTAAAAAATGTTATAACATTAAATTAAAATAAAATATTTAAAAAATGTTGACATACAATCTTTCTTACATTACATCTAATTCCTACACATCTCCTCCATACTAAGTTGTAGTCCACCTCTCTAAATTATTAAATTTGTTTGATCCATTTGATTATATAGAAAATAAGTCAACATTTATTAAAATTTATGAGTTTTTTATTATTAATTTAAATTGTTTCATCAATTTAGTCTATATATATAATAAAGACATAAAAGTATATCAAAATTTAAAAAGTTTTTTTCTTATTAATTTAAATAATTTTTTAATGATATTTTTTAATTATTTTTATTTTTAATTTTATATATGAAATTTTAAAATCGATTCAAAATACAAATATATTCTTTTCCAAATATAAAAGGGAATTTCTAATTTCAATAAAAAAAAAACACCAAATAAACTCTCAATTCTTTATATCAAATTACCAAATCACAAATATAACATATATTATTTATAAATATAACAATATATCTTACAATAAAAATTATAATCATCATTATATCAAATAATAAATATATTATATAACAAAATTTAAACCTTCAAAATCCAAATAAATTTAGTGATATCCAAATAAATTTAGTGATATTTCTTTATTATTGTTTAAGTTTTTTTTTTACAAGTTAAAAATATATCACATAATAAAATTTATAAATCATATCACATATATGATATAAAACACATATATACTATATCCTTATTATTGGTATTGGTATAGTGTCTCTCTTTTTCTTTTGTTAATTATATGTGATATAAAACACACGTATATGCTATATCGTATATCATTATTATTGGTATTGGTATGGTCTCTTTTTTTTTTCTTTTGTTAAATGAAAAGAAGTTTCTTATTTCAAAAAGAAAAAGGTATACCCAATAAAATTTTAAACTTTTCTTAAATTTTTATTAAATTAACAAATCATAATAATATTATATATTATGAAGAAATTTTAATTTTTATTCTGGTTATCAGTTTTCTTGTCACTCCATGTATTTAGTTTTAAATCCAAGTATGATAAAAAAATTATAAAATTTAGAAATGACAATATTTTTCTAAAAACATAAATTTAGAGATTCCACAACTGCTGAAATTATAGAAAAAACACAGCAAAATTATGACAATCACACACAGAAAATAACATAGTGATTTTTGGTCAATGTGACTTTGGAAAAACTCTACAACTCTTGGGGAAAACCAGTGTGAGAGCTCCTTTATTTCTGAAAATGTTTTTACAGAGAAACTGAAATACACAATAAAAATTCCAGCAACCACAAATTACAACTTATCTCGGTTTTCGTAGTTGCACTCTGCCTCGAAAATCGTGCCAATCAGCAAACAACCAAAACAGAAATTTTTCTAGCAATAAAACAACATTAAATGATGTACGACTTGCCTCGAAATTTGTGCCCAAATCTGCCTCGAAATTTGTTTTCTTGCTGCTCTCCCTCTTCCTCGATTTTTGTGTTGTCCCTCTTTCTCGATTTCTGTGATATCCCTCTTCCTCGATTTCTATGTCTTTCTCCTATTGTACAGTTTTTCCTTGGGATGCATGCCAATAAATGCTGCTTGGTTTTGCCTTGGGATGTGTGCCAATAAATGTTGCTGCCCAGATTTGCTGAAATGTCTTCTTGCTACTCTCATTCACTTCCTTACTGCTCAGAAATTTTTTCCTTTCTCTCTTCTCTTTCTCTCAAATGTTCATGAAAGAATGAATGATCTTTTCCTCTTCTCTTCTCCCTTTACTTTCTAAATGACCTCTTGGGTTACCCTAAGATCTAATGGCTGAGATTCATTTAGATCTAGGGATGAGAATAAATGTGCATTTAATTATCACTTTCTATTTTTTAACTCACCCACTTAAATAAAGGCCCATTTAGCCTTTTATTTCCATAGTCACTTTTTCACTTTCTAATTCTTCATTGACTTTAATAAAGTCACATTTAAAACGTAACTTTACCACTTATAAAGTCACTATTAAATTAGAATGTAACTTTACCACTTGTAAAGTCACTTTAGGAGAAAAATACAAATAATTTTGGACACTTTTCCCTAGGCCAAAGATTAAAGCCTTAGGGAACCATTTGTCCTCTCGTACCTAAATTTTAACTATCCCTCTTACCGAGGAAAGTGTTCCTCACCACTCCCATCTTGTCTCTGAAGTAGACATGCTTGCCCCGTGGTAAGGCTTTGATGAAAATGTCCGCTACCTGCTCATTTGTGGAAATGTACTCAAGCTTGACAGCTCCCTTTTGGACACAGTCTCTAATGAAGTGATACTTGATCTCAATATACTTTGACCTGTCATGAAAAATTGGATTCTCCATGAGTTTTATGCAACTTTGATCATCATAGTAAATCACTGAAGGTCTCAATGCTTGAACAAATAGACCAAACAACATCTTGCGAAGCCATATGGCCTCACAACTAGCCAAACTAGCAGGCATATACTCTGCCTCAGCTGAGCTCAATGCAACTGACTATTGTTTCTGGATGATCCACAACACAACTGCCGAACCCAACCCAAAACAACACTCGAAAAGTACTCTTCCTATTTGAAGCACAACCTGCCCAATCTAAATCTGTGTACCCTGCCAGTCTCACTCCACCACCCTATCTATAATCTAGACCAAAATCCATAGTCCCTTGCAAGTAACGAAGAATGTGTTTTGCAGCCACCCAGTGCACTCTCCTGGGCTCACCCATGAACTGACTCATAGTGTTAACTGTAAAACATACATTTAGTCGAGTGTTGACCAAATACATCAAACAACCAATCATTTGTTTGTATAGAGTAGGATCCACCAACTCAGAATGAGAAGCGTGAAGCTTCTTCCAGTTAGTGATCATAGGTGTAGACGTGGGTTTGCAGTCCTCCATGTGAAATTTACTAAGAATATCCACAATGTACTTCCCTTGTCCCATGAATAAATGTCCCTCCTCCTGCCACACCTCCAATCCCAGAAAATAATGCATCAAGTTGATATCCTTCATCTCAAACTCTGAAGCAAGATCTCTCTTGCAGCCCTCAATGAGTCTCTCTGCACCAGTGATGATCAAGTCATCAACATAAAACACCAGTATCAGAGGCTCCTCACCCACCACAATGAAGTATAGGTTTGGATCAGCCTTACTCTTTGTGAAACCCAACTGCTGCAAGTATGTATCAATCCTCAAATACCAATCTCTAGGAGCATGCTTCAGGCCATAGAGTGCCTTGTTCAATCTGCATACATGGGACTCCTTCCCATGCACCTCAAATCGCTGTGGTTTCTCAATATAAACCTCCTCCTGAATGAAGCCATTGAGAAATGCATTCTTCACATCCATTTGGTGGATCTTCCAACCCATCTCTGTTGCAATCGATATAATGGAGCGAATAGATGTATACCAAGCTATGGGAGCGAAGGTCTCCTCATAGTCAACTCCCTCTACTTGTGAAAACCCTCTCGCCACAAATCGAGTCTTGAACTTCTCGATGCTGTCATCTGCAACATGCTTTATCTTGTAGAGTCATCTAGAAGTAACAACTGATTTACCTTCAGGCCTTGGCACTACCACCCAAACATCGTTCTTCATAATAGAAGAATACTCCTCCCATCATGGCCTCTCTCCAGACCTGCTCGTTGTATGCCTCCTCATACCTAGAAGGCTCGGAGTCAACAATGCTTGTTACCAATGCCATGTAACTACAAAACCGCTCAGGTGGTTTACTCTCTCTAACTTGCCTCTTTGGCCTAGCAACTGATGTGGCCTCGCGCAAGGTATCTTGAAGCCACTTGGGCTTCCTCTCTCCTGAGCATACTTCTCCCACCGAGGTGAAAGGATCCTCATCATCATCAGAAGCCTGAACTCCTGAAGGCCTGCCAACTAACCTCATTCCTGAATCTCTGCCTATAGATGCGAAGTACCATGCGAACTGTCCATTAGTGGACTACCCTATGAACTGCTCTGCGGACTGCCCTACATGCTGCTCGAAGAACCACCCACTTGACTCTGAGAGCCACTGTTCACTGATAGAGCTGACACTATAATCGATGTACCTCCTGATCCCTGACCATTGGATCCCTGTGACTGACTTAGCTACTCCTTAGGGTCTGGTGACTTTGGATACTCTAACTCCCATGACCTCCTGAAAGCTCTCTCCTCCTCAAACTTCACATCCCGCCTGACAACCACTTTCCTCTGCGCAAGAATATAAATCCGATAAGCTTTCGAGGTCTCGCTATAACCCACAAATATGCCCTTGTCTGCAATGGGCTCTAGCTTGGTCATGTTCTCCTTGGGGACATAGGAATATGTAAGGCACCCAAAGATACGAAAGTGCCCAACATCAGGCTTCTTCCCAGAAAAAGCCTCCTCTGGAGTCACATTCCCCAAGGCACGATGTGGACTCCTGTTCTGCAAGTACACAATAGTGTTGCAAGCCTCCACCCACAAAAATAAAGGTAACCCCTGATCATGAAGCATGTCTTTGGCAGCCCTTACAATGGATATGTTCTTCCTCTTCGCAACCCCATTCTGTTGGAGGTTGTAAGGAACTGTGAACTCCCTCCTAATACCTGCCTCAACACAAAAATCAACAAACTCACCAAGGGTATACTCCCCTCCATTGTCCGACCTGAGGACCTTGATCTTCCTACCTCTCTGGGTCTCCACAAGAGCTTTGAACTCTTGAAACTACTTGAAGACCTCACTCTTGGTCTTCAAGAAATAAATCCAAGTCTTCTTGGAGTGGTCATCAATGAATAAAACATAGTACTCATAGCCACTCAAGGATACATGAGACATCTGACCACTCACATCGGTATGAATCAAGTCAAGGATCTCGTTCGCTCTGTTGTCACTATTTGGAAAAGGGGATCTGGAAAACTTCCCCATAGCACATCCTCTGCATACATCAAGGTGATCAGAACTAAAATCTGGCACACTAGTGGTGATCTCCTACAATGTACTCAAGGCCCCATGATACATGTGCCCCATCCCGCGGTGCCAAATCTCACACAACTCTGAACTGTTATATCTGTTGTCAGTCCTGTCTCAGGTAGTGTACAGGTTGGATGGGCCGAACAACTGCAGTGCATGGGCCGAACTACCAAACTGAAATTTTCATCTCTGTAGTAAAAGTTTATGTTTTCGGTAAAAATTAGTGTGCTGTAATTTTCACTTTGTTGTCCCAAACTGTACTTTTCAGCCAACCACACTCCAATACCATGGAGAAATTTCAACCCTCATTCCAATTATCAGTTTTCCTTATCACTCCATGAATTTAGTTTTAAATCCAAGCATGATAAAAAATTCTAACATTTGGAAATGACAATATTTTTCTAAAAACACAAATTTAGAGATTTCACAACTGTTGAAATTGCAGAAATAAAACACAAAAAAATTATAATAGCCATACAGAAAATAACACAGTGCTTTTGGTCAATGTGACCCTGGAAAAACCCCCTACAACTCTTGGGGAAAACTAGTTTGAGAGCTCTTCTTTATTTTTGAAATCTGAAAATGGTTTTACAAAGAAACTGAAATACACAATAAAAATTCCAGCAACCACAAATTACAACTTATTTCGATTTCCGTGCTTGCACATAACCTCAAAAATCGTGCCAATTAGCAAACAACCAAAACATAAAATTTTCTAGCAATAAAACAACATTAGATGATGTACGACCTGCCTCAAAAAACGTGTTCAAAACTTGCTATATGGACCGTACAGATTTCAATAGCACAATTGCCTCGAAATTCATGCCCAAATCTGCCTCGAAATTCATTCCCTTGCTACAAGACGGTTGGATACATTTATTTATAATACAAGAAAGTTGAATGTAAAATTAGTATTTAAAGTATAAAACTGAAAAATAAGAGCTAAAATTATAGAAACCATGCCATAACTACAACTTTGATTACTACAACAAGATTTAGTGCATGCCATAACTACAACTTTGTTCACTGCAACAAAATTCAGATGAACAATTCTAACATAAATGTCTTTCTTAGACATTTTCGTACAATATTAGAATCCAAACAAACTGCTTTTTACAACGACTATAACTAATCAAAAAAGACATGAATACTGTAGACTGAATAATACAACAAAAAACTCATTTGGGCCTAAACCAAATCTGTTATGGTGTAAAATTGTACGATTTCTGTGCCTTTCTCTTGTTGTACGATTTTGCCTTGGGATGCATGCTAATAAATGTTGATGTCCAGATTTGCTAATATGTCTTCTTGCTGCTCTCCTTCACTTCTTTACCGCTTAGAAATTTTCTCCTTGCTCTCTCTTCTCTTTCTCTCAAATGCTCATGAAATAATGAATGATCTTTTCCTCTTCCCTTTTTTACTCTCTAAATGACCTCTTGGGTTACCCTAGGATCTAATGGCTTCTCCTTTTACTCTCTAAATGACCTCTTGAGTTACCCTAAGATCTAATGGGTGATATTCATTAATTTTCTTCTTGCTCTCTCTTCTCTTTCTCTCACATGCTCATGAAATAATGAATGCTATTTTCCTCTTCTCTTCTCCTTTTACCCTCTAAATGACCTCTTGGGTTACCTTAGGACCTAATGGCTTCTCTTTTTACTCTCTAAATGACCTTTTGGGTTATCCTAGGATCTAATGGCTTCTCCTTTTACTTTCTAAATGACCTCTTGGGTTACCCTATGATTTAATGGCTGAGATCCATTTAGATCTAGGGAGAATAAATGTGCATTTAATTCTCACTTTCTATTTTTTAACTCACCCACTTAAATAAAAACCCATTTAACCTTTTATTTCCATAGTCACTTTTTCACTTTTCAATTTTTCATTGACTTTAATAAAATCAACTTCAAAATATAACTTTACCACTTAAACTACATTCTAATTACACTCAATAGACATCTAACAAGGTTATAAGACCTTCAAAATACACCCAAATAACTTATTTTAAACTACATTCTAATTACACTCAATAGACAACTAACAAGATTATAGTATTTCATTATATGATATAAGATTATATCAATGTTCTAGAGGTACACATCTCCCATGGTGGAGGGGGCATGCTTGCCATCTATTTGGGACAATGAATGCCTAGGGAAACATTTCCCCACACCCCCCCTTTGGGGAAATTTGAGGAAATGTTTCCCTAATATGGGGGATGTATTTCTCCAAAAGGGGTGCTCGGTTCATTTTCAATTTTAAGTTTGAGTCTTGACTCCACAAATCGTAGATGCTGTTTTGGTCTTCCAATTCTCAAATTTTTAGGATCAAGCAAATTCTCATTCCAATTTTCTAATTTAGTTCATTGTCCATTATTCATTTTTAGTTTTAACTTTTAAATCTATTCATTTTTAGTTTTAACTTTTGAATCTTTCCTTTAAATACTAGTGACTTCAATTCAAGCTTTGACTATCATTTTTTACTATTTTTGAGTAACTTCAATTTAGTCTTCTAATTTTAAGATTTTTGTAACCAATTATATTCTAAAATAATGAATCATGAAATGAAATCAATATATATAATAATAAATTATGGATTTAATTGAATCATTTATGAGATATAAACCATTTTATTTCATTATTAAAATTTGAATGAAATGATGTTATATATATATATATATATATTCCAACCACCTTGGTATCTTAAAAGTTCATAAAAATTTAACTACACATAATTTCTTAATCTCACCTTGAAATTTGAAAGTGCATTCATAAAAATTTAACTACACAATTTCTGAATCTCACCTTGAAATTTGAAAGTGCATTATTAAAATTTGAATTTGGAGGTTGTATTTGAAAGTACTTCTACACTAACTTGTACATCTCTCTTCTTAAATTTTAGAGGTGCTTCACAGTAAAACTTAATACAACATTAAATTATATCCAAATTAATATTCAAAACTTGAATTGGCAGAAGGAATATTCATGTTTATAGTTTTTTATTCACCTCGAATGGTCAAACAGAATAATAAAATTTTCAAGAACTTAAATCTAAATGTCAATCTGAAAAATCAAAAACTTCAGGTCAATAAAAATTCGACATTACACATTCAGAAAAATACTTTGGAATTGCGATTTTCTCAACATCAAAATCCATAGGGTTCAACTGAATTTACATATTTAAACGTAACAGTATGTAACTGACTGTTATGTTGAAAACCTCGAGTGAAATTGCCATAATTTAATTGTTACAGTTACCCCGGAATCCATCCCCAAAGTTACATTAGACATTGTGGGTTCGAGTCCCACTGCGATAAAAAAAAAAAGACCTAATTAAGCACAATACATCTCTGCCGGTTGAATTTTATATAAATATACAGATCCATTTCCGGTTGTATTCAAGATGCAGATAAAATATTTTAAGATTAAATGATAAAAGATCAAATGACATTATAATTCATAAATTATATTAAATAGGAATAGTTAGGATTTAAATCCAAAAGGTCAATGACATTATTACCAAAAGGTGAATAACATTATCACTATGAGTCCTAGGGATTACATAGTTGTTATAAAAAAATATTTATTTACACCCACAAAAATATTATTTTTACAACCCACACAAATTATAAGAAATAAATAAGTATTATTTTTACAACTTACCAATTATATCACATAAAAATAATTAGGATTTAAATCAGGAAGGTGAATGACATTATCATAGTGAATCCAATAGCATACATATGCTATAAAGAAAAATCTTTTTAACTTTAATAGAACAATCAAATAAAATCAAATAAAAATAATCATAATTTAAATAATAATAAAAAAAACTACATTATCGCCATAAATTCTTTCCTTTTTAATATAATAATCAAAATTCAAATCGAGACAATTAACTGCATTAATACCATAAATCCCAAAAATTATACAACTGCTGTAAACAAAAATTGCTTTAACTTAATATAATAACCCAAATAAGCAGGATTCCAGAAAGTAAACTGCATTGTCACTATAAATCCCCAAGATTATAGCAAGATAAATTCCTTGAACTTAATATAATAACCCAATAACCAAGATTTAAAATTAAAATGTTTACATTTCACAAATTAAAAAAAAAAATATTAAAAAAAATAAAGAAAAAGTGTAGTTCTCATTTCTTAAAAATGTTTAATAAATTGGGCAAATTTTTAATAAATAAATAATTTAAAATTATTGAAAAAAATTCCCGCCTTCTTGCTTGGTCTGTTCTGGGGTGTTAAAAAGCTTTATTGAAATTATTTAAACAATTTCTAATCCCCACTGATCCAAAGAAAATAGAAGAGATTAACATACAAGAGACAAGAAACTGAAACTAAAACACTACTATCGCCAGCTTGAACAAAGAAAGTGCTAGAATACCAGAAACAGGAATCTGAAAATCAAATGTCACCATATCCAGACTGAATAAAGAAAGGGCAAGTATACAAGGAACAAGAAACTGAAACTAAAATGCCGTTATCTCCAGATTGAAATGAAATGATGAAAAGCCAGACGAAGCAACAAATGCTTAAAGAATTGTTCGTAACTTACATTTGCACCATCAAATTTTGCCGCATATACACCCAAGCTCTCAAAATATCTTGTATCGAACTACTGAACGTCTTAAGAAATATTTTCCAATGCTAAAACCACCGTAGCAAAATTTCAAAAAATCTCTGCAAATCTTTAAAATCTTTGAAGATCAGATATACGCATCGTAAAAAGAAATGAAAAAGAAATTAGAAAATGCTTCAAAATCAAACTTAAAAGGCCATCATCCACGGCTGGTTGGCTGGCTATCCACTGCAAGTAAACTTAGTAACAGCCTTGGTGCCCTCGGATACCGCGTGCTTGGCCAATTCCCCGGGAAAATGAGCCTGGCCGCAGTCTGAATCTCCCTGGAAGTGACCGTGGGCTTGTGATTATAAGCTGCGAGGCGGCAGGCCTCTGCTGCGAGTTTTTCAAAGATGTCATTGACGAAAGAATTCATGATGCCCATCGCCTTGGAAGATATTCCGGTGTCGGGATGCACCTGCTTCAAGACCTTGAATATGTAGGCCTTGTATGTCTCTGTCAATTTCTTTGGTCGCCTCTTCCTGCGCACGCCGGACGACGGCGAAGGTGAAATCTCCGAGACCGCCTTCTGTAAATTCGACAGCGGCTGCTTCCCGCCTTTGTTAGCCTTGACCAGAGACGCTGAATCCATTAATGGCTGCCTGGCTGCTTCAAAGCTTTTCCTGGAAAGAAACAAGGGTTTAACAAAAAAATTACAGAGGCTTCTTCACTGTTCTTGGATTTGGGAGATTCTGTGAATGGGTTCAGGGGATTTTATATGGAGATGGGATGCATAAGTGAGAGACAGAAATGGAAGGTTGGGTGGCCGTTATGACAAAGAAATAGGAGAAGCGGGCAATGAAAGAATGGCGGTGGGGTTTTTTCTGTTAGGGAAAGACTCCCCTCCCAATAGTGGCTTGCCATTTGGGAGTGAAAATTGGAATGCTTTTTATTTTTTATCTTAGCTTTTGCTATCAAAGGGTAAGCAACATTTACTCTGTTTTTTAATAATTTATAGTGTATATGGAACCCCTGGGCTTGGAATTGGGTTAATAATATGGTAACTTTCTATTTTAAATTTAATAAAGTTAAATTGGATATTTTTTTAATAATTAATATTATATATTATATATTAAATTTTTTAAATCGGATAAATTAATTCGTTGTTTGTGGAAAATTTAAATCTCTCCATTTTAAAGTAATTTTAAAATCAATTTTAGTAAATTTTATTTTTCGATGGTTAATTTAAAATTGGTCAAAAGTTTAGTGATAGATCTTTAGGGGTAAAATTTTCCAGTATAAATAAAAATTTTAAAAATAATTTTAACTAGATGCCAGAGTAAAGTTAATTAAGAAATGATAATTTTAAAAATAATTTTAACTAGATGCCAGAGTAAAGTTAATTAAGAAATGATATGATTCAGAGTGTTTAAAGTTTATTTCAATTAGATGTGAGGTTAAGTTAGAGATTAAGGCAACTAGATCTTGTATTGGTGAATGAAAAATTTTTGTTCGTGAGACAAGAGACCCTTTCCGCTACATTCTATCTCTCTAGTTTTGAACCTATAATTTTTTAAGAGAAAATACATACTTTTAATTATTAAGCTCACCCAAATTATATAAAAGAAAATCAAAATTTTATTTTATTTATTTATAATTTAAATTAATATCATATATTAATATTTATAGTTTTATTATTATTATTATTTAATGAAATTAATATATTTTTTTTAATTAAACAAATATAAATTGAAATCTATTTCGAAACAAATATATATTTTATAAATTTTTTTCCTTATTTTTAATATAATGTTATCTAATATAATCTGAAAACATCTCCCTAATAAAGTTAAATCTAATAATATTATTAGATTTAAATCTCAGTTCCATGTACAACAATGGGGTCTTTTGTTTTTTTGCTTTAGTCATGATCAGGTTCTTTGCATCAGGGCAATATTCAGCTGGTTTTTTTGCGAATTGATCTGCTATGCTTGTAAACATGCCGCATCTTTGGGCTAGCTTTTACGAGGCCATGACCTCTGTGTAAAATTATTTTGTATTAATATAAAAGTAAACATATTCACAAGAAAATAATAATAATAATAATAATAATAAATAAATAAACAAATTGGTGTAAAATTATTTTGTATTAATATAAAAATAGACCTATGAAAAAAAAATAAAAAAAAATTCGAGTCACTAATTCATTTATATAAAAAATATGGTAACTTTCCATTTAAAATAAGATAAAGCTGGTCTAAGTATTAATGAGTTTGAATTTGGATCATTAAAATAGAACAAAACTGAGTTTAATAATATATAATTTCTAGACTATATATCTTTTTATTTATTTTGACTCAATTAAACTTTGTTTATGAAAAACAATTTATTTGCAGGGGTGATAAGTGTGGGGATTCGCTATGATTTCAAAAGAAATACTCTAAATACCTTATGTTTAGGGTTCAGGGCAAGTCACAAATAAACAAGTACATGTTTATGTTTTTTAAGGGCATTTTACTTGCAAAAGAATGACAAATTTTTATAACTAGTTACAGTAGATTCAAATGTGATCATAAAAGTGATGATAAAAAAATCATCACTATCGAACAAGAAACTCACAATGATCATCATTTAATTAAAAAAAGAAAAGTAACCACATCATAGTTTAATATTACCAATTTTTGTCTGCCTTCAACTCAGTTTTTATGCCACATTTTGTCTCCAATAATCTCCACATGTTGTAGCTTCTAATACATTGATTTCTTTTGTCTCAAATAATCTCCACATGGTGTAACATCTAATACATTGATTTCCATGTGTAAAGAGGAAATATGTAAGGACACATTCCCATCACATGCATTAAAATACTAACTACAATGACTCGGGAATTTGAGTTTATGGATATACATTGGCAATATGGGATAATGGCCTTAATTTGGTTTAAAGTTTGTAGTGTCTACTGGAATGTAATTAGGATGATTTATTTTTTTCTTTTCTTCTATATGTTTTTAGTATTTTTTTAAAGAATTTGGACATTTATATTCCAGGATTTGAAGATATTTGATGAGTAATTTATTGTGTTATTTACAAAATTGTGTTTGGATGTGGTTTGGACTTTATTTTTGGTTTTTATTCTTGTGTTTTGGAATTGGTTTGGGAAAAAGTGAATATGTAGATTCTATTTTTTTTTGTTTTAATACCAATTCTTCATGTGTTTCTAGTTCTTTATAAGAATCTAGGCATTGTTAGCTTATTTCAAGTGATTTCAAGATTTTGGAGTCATGTCTTTTGGGTTACATCTAGGGTTATATGTAGTATGAGATTTAATTGAAGCTACATTTTTTTGGATTATTTATGTGCTTCTTATTCTTGTATTATATTTTTGGGACAAAGGTTTTAGTTTTCACCACTCTTTTAGTATAGCTTAGATTCTAGCGAAATTTGATTTGGGTCAAAAAAATCATGCGCCATAGAGACCTGACAACCATTTTTACTACACCCCATGTAAATGTCACAATTTTGTTTATGTAAATAAATGTGAAAATGAAAATATGGTTGAGTTAGAGGAGTGGACACAGATTCATAGGTTTGAGGAGAAGGATTTTCTTATGCAAATGATTTCCCAAAACCACACCTACTGCATTTAATTTTTCCCCATCTATATTCCTAACAAATCAATGATTTGTTAGTGTAAGAAATGAATTTCTATATGGGAAGTTTGAAGTGAAGGACGGGGTCCATGTTGTCCCTATCCCCATGGGACGTGTTGGGGAATTCAATGTGTAAGGGGGGAGGAGGGCACAAGGAAGGAAGGAAAGGAGGAATTATGACGCAAAGGAAAGACCAATATGTGTGGGAGAAGCAGAGCACATAGAGAAGTGACGAGGGAAAGAGAAGAGAAGGAAAGATGGCTATGAGCCAATAATCTGTAATAGGATGTCATTACCTCTAATTTTAGTGTGGAAAACATTGTTTATTAGTGCTAGATTGGCCAGTGAAGGCTTAGTGGAGACATTGACTCACTTATTGCTTTTTGAGTAGCTGATAAACCTCTAAGTTCTTGCCTTGGGGGATGATAAACCACTTAAAAATTGTTGAATAGGTTGATAAACTACTGGGGTAAATCACTTGGCAGGATTAGACACTCAGGTGCTTGTTCAAATGGGTTAATAAACCACTAAGTGATTTCCTTGCGGTTGATAAACCACGTATGTGCTTGCCAAGTAGGTTGATAAACCACCTGATAGTGGGCTCTAGAATCCTGCAATGTTTGCCTTGAAAATCCAGCTAATAAGCCACCCTTAAAGTGAGATCATTCTCCTGAACTGAATAAAACTTCACTAAGTCTTGGGTGAATCCTTGTGATCAATTTCAAAGAGGCAGAAGAGTCATTATGGTGCTTAATGCATTAGGCAATTGATAAACCACCTAGATAGTGCACTCCATCTCTCTTTTCGTTGACTTAATCTAAGTGAAAAATTCCCTTAAGAAATTAACTCCTTAGGCACTGAATATGGCTTGGGGGTGGTCAGTTGCAAGAAGGACAACAATGTAGTTGGCATATGGTTAGGTGGAGAGTTGAAGTCCCTTCCTCAGTTTTCAACCATTCAAGTTAATCAGATAAGTGTTTTTACTCCTGTATATACTTGTGCCAGGGATGACTAATGATGTCTAATTTGTGATATAAGAGTGTGTGGATCTACATTAACAATGGAGTAATGTTAATATTCCTATATGATAATGATGATGAATGCTTGTTTATATGTTCTCATGGTTATGCTAAACTTATGGATCTTTATGTTTGTCATTATCCTCATAAGTTACAAGGTTATTTACATGAATATACATGGTTGCCTAATGTTCCTCAGCTAACTTGTTATGGTATGTGATTTAAATTCTCTGATGTGCTATGAATATCATGGCTCACTATCTTGTTGAAGGATGTAAACTACCTCTCATAATGAGGAAGTAATCAGGTGTTATGTGACACATGAAAGGTTCAACTAAATCTAATAGACAATTTTTTTAAGTTCAAAGAGAGCATTCTATGTTTATTTACATCTGTGTGGTACCATGATATCTGAAGCTTCTTGAGGGATTTGACATCTTGATGTCATCACTAATGCTCCAAATCTCTCTCGGCAAGCCAATTTATTCATCACCAATCAAGGTTGTGGATCCATTCACAGTCACATGTAGTGCAGTGTTTGTAGCACTTTATATTAACTTACTATAGGAGATGTAATAGTACTAGGCATCCCTAATTTTTATAGCTTAACACTTGGTCTAAATTACTAATCACGTGACCAAGGTGGGTGACCAAGTGCACGAGACCTCAAGTATTGGCTACCAATACTTCCTCTGAGTTGTGACTTTAATTCTTCCTATTTTCCCAAAGCTCTGAGAAGTTGTACAATAATAGATGGGAGGTTTCACATCCATCGGGGATTGTTAACTGATGAAATTTCTCATTGCTCACCAACGATGGTGGTGCTTCCCACATCTATGGAAAGACGGTGGAGATAGACAGAAATGGAAGTGATGGATATGTTCTCATTCATCGATCATGTTAAGTGACAGAATTGCCTAGCCTCCACTGCTTTATACTCAATAGTGTGTCATTGATCTTCGAGAGGTGGTGGCATCAAGAAAAATGGAGTTGGACAGGAAGACTTCCATCTGTCAAATTTTTCATACAATAAATATTTTACCTATGTTTCACTTGATTTTCAAAGGTTGATTGGTAGAAAGAGGAGTGGGGTACCGGTCTGGTGTGATGTGGATCTGTAGACCCACTGTAAATGCTATCAAGGCCCCAAAATGTTGATAATGGGAAAATCCTAGCCAAATGAAAGGAGGAGGCCTAAGGGGGAACACCCTATGTTGACGTGTTAGTCACCACGTGGAGCTCGTTCATCACCTCTTCATCTTTGTCTAAACCTTAAGAGACAGAACAAAAATAATCTTGGGCAATGTGACTTAAATATGGGGTGGGCCCTCTAATAGATGGTTGGGTATGTGTGGAGCTGCACGGTGTAGAAAAACCTTGAAACCTTGCAACTACTAATGAGAGAAAATTGATCTTCAAAAGACACAATATTTATCTACCAAAATTCTACGGAAAGAAAACAATGAATAGAAACACAATCATACATAGAAAACAAAATTTATCTAGGGAACACAATTAGGAGAAACCCCTCTTACTTGTATTAAATCAACTGAACAATTTGATCTATTACATAGAATTTTCTTCAAGCCTGAAGCTCCCTGCAATATTGATCAACTCTCTCCAAGATTTTCCCAACACTTAGGCAAATAAGGCCTCCTAGGGGCTCCTATTTCCCAACATAAATTTGCCCCTAAAATATAGGAATTTATCTTATTTCTTTGTGCAACTCCCAAGAGAATTACTCTGCTTGCTTCTCAAGATCTGAACACAAAAGCCTGTGTACCATAATAAATACAATTTGTGCTTTCATTCAATATCAATAGGAAATTCGAATTGCAAGACGTACTAAGGCTAATTTTAGCTGCTACAACTAGTTAACTAAAAGTAAGTTGAGTTAACACAAAGTCAACTACTCAACTAAACTCAAATATATCTCTATTCTAGAACTAAATATCAGTTAACTGATAGGCACTAGAGTTAACTCGACTAGATAGATAATTTTAACCATCAACTAGTCCACAACTCACTACATGCCATCTAACTCTAATTAAATGGCAATAACTCAGTGATAGGCCACATCACACATGTTAACTGACAACTAACTCAACTATCTATGAGACTGAATTCGAATTAGCATCCTTGACTAAGGCATAAGTCAAAGAAGTCATTCCTTTCTACATTTTCAACACTCCCTCTTAGCGAGGAAGGGCTTCTTAGAATAGCCTCGTCCACCTGGATCTATCTTAAGCTCTACCAAGTTCTCTGCTGCTACAACTACTCCCTCTAAACTAGAAAGAGCCATGTGCCTTATTTATATGGGTGTCTACTTCTTGGTGCTAGGAGACTCAAGTCTCTTCTGAGATCCCTTAACCAAATCCTTTGGCCACTTGGCTCAGACTTTCCCTATACTTGAAGTCACTAATTGAGTGGTTTCCTCCACTTGGCCAAGGTTATGGTCCTCCTCATCATCCTACTGGTCAACCCAACTTCCAACTATCTTAGACTGAAATTAAGATATTGGATGAGTGTTAGGACCCTATACTACTATTTTAGCCCCTTATTGTTATTATTGTGACCCCCTTATTGTATTTCTGTGCCCATTTATTCCCCATATTGTTATTATTGTGCCCCATAGAAGCCCACTATTGTTATTCTTGTGCATGTACAATATTATTGTTATGTAGGCTTTGATTATATTGTGACCCCTTAGACTCCTATATATAAGGAGGTCTTGTCATTTGTATCCTCAAAAAATTGTTCATTTGTGTAATGTAAAGGAGGTTTCCCCCTCGAACGAGCCTATTTTGAAGTCGTTGATCTATCTCTTCTTCTATTTTGTGAGCTAGTTGCATAACATTTGATTTCAGAGCTTTGGATTCTAGGATTTCACTACTTCAAACAGGTTATCGTGGAATTTTTGTTATAACATTTTTATACGAAGTTTCAGAAGCTGAAATTAAAACCCATTTGAGCCGAAATCTTAATGAACCTGGTGTCCGAATTCTAAATCTTGTCTCACTATAGTTTCGAAGTTATGAGCTGAGGAAGTTAGGGTTTTTGCAAGCTCCCGAATTCCATCTCAAATAGGTGACCTTGGGAAAATCGTCATAAATTTATCTCTGAGCATCATATTCAAATTTCATAAAAAGTGAAAGACACTAGATGGATTGTAGTTTTTTGGGTATTGTTTTCAGGGTTGAAGGTCGAAACAATGACAAGTGTAACTTCGTACAAGTTAGCTCTACTAAACTAGTCTACAATCAGGTCATCGTGGGAGATCAGACATAACTCTTTCTTGGAGAATCCAATCTCGATCAAAATTGTGGGGTTGGAAATAAGGCCCGGAGGGATACTAGAGGATTAAATTTCAGAACTTTGAGATTAGAAATTAGAGATTTACAATCATTTCAATATCGGGCTCCTAAAAGTAAGAAAAATAATGACTTGAATCAAGAAAATAGAAACACCTAGTAAGAAAAATTGGATGGATGATTTGAAGAATGTGATTGAAGCTAAGATAAATGATTTTATCTATGGCATGGAAGCTAATATTGATGGTATAGAAGCAAAATTGAAAGGCAACATGGAATATTTGAAGAAAGACAGGGAAGGTTTGAAGGAAGGTTGGACAAAGTTGCTACAAGAAAGGCTTCCTAATGACGAAAAGGTAGTAGAGGAAACTCATGATGAGAACAAAATAAATGTTAATCATGATTTCATAGAATCTAATGTTGGATTGAAGACCCACCATATTCCAAAGATATATATGAGGAAGTTTGATGGCAAGGATCTGGTAACTTGGATACTACAGATGGAGCAATATTTTGATCTACATGATGTGCAACCATTACAAAAGGTACGTATTGCATCTTTATATTTAGAACCGAATCAGTTTGTATGGTATATAGGTATTTTTTCTCGTAAACCACTTGTCACTTGGTCAAATTTATAGAGGAAATGATAGTACATTATCAAGATACAAAGAACAACACCTTCTTTAGCTAATTAATAAATCTCAAACAAAAGGGTTCAATGGTGGAGCACATTGAAGACTTCCAAAAATTGAATATTAGGGTAACCGATATTCTAGAGGAGCATAGGATTGATTTCTTCATAGGGACCTTAAAATATAACATCCAACATGAGGTTTGCCTTTGGGAACCTGATTCATTGGAGACGACATTCAAGTTGGCAAGAAAAAATGAAAGAAAAATTATGGAAAGAAGGAAGCCTACCAATCATAACTATAAAGATGGAAGTGTTGATGCTCCCAGTCTTCCACAACCTACAAGGCTGACACCGCAACAATTGGAGGAAAAAAGAGCAAAAGGGATTTGTTATAGTTGTGATAGAAAATACACTAAAGGTCATAAGTATGCTAAGAAGAAATTATTCTACATAGATTGTGAAGAGGAGGAAGAAAAGGAATAAGAAACATCAAAAGTGGAGGAAGAAAAGGAACAAGAAACATCAAAAGAGGGGGATATACACTAGGAACCAACCCCAGAGAAAGAAGAAATGAATCTGACCATATATTGTAATTCATTGGTAGGGATTACCACTCCTCAAACTCTCAAGATAGAAGGACATATCAAGAAGAAAAAGGTTCAAGCAGTGAAAGATCACATCGAACATCAACAACAAGTTCTCCAACTTTTAAAGGATAACCCCACTTTGGTGCAAGAATCGAATGAAACAATGGGCAGATCAACATCACAGCGAAAGAAGTTTTGATGTAGGTGACTAAGTATTTTTACGGCTACAACCATACAAACAAATGTCCCTCAAGTAAGCTAAGAAGGATAATAAATTATCACCAAAGTATTATGGTCCTTACAAGGTGTTGCAAAATATTGGTACTATGGCTTACAAATTGGACCTTCCTTCATCTTCCTGAGTGCACCCAGTTTTCCATATTTCATGCTTAAAGAAGGTTATAGGTGACAAGCTCCCGGTTCAAACAATATTGCCAGAACTTTACAATCAAGGAAAAATCATAGTGGAACCTAAAGCAGTCACGAAAACAAGAACCCGAAAGCTACGAAATCGTTCAATTTCAGAGTATCTCATCAAGTGGAAGAACTTACCCACTGCACATTTCACATGGGAGGATGATAATTTTATACAGAAGCATCCAGAACTACTCAAGCCTTGAGGACAACACTTTTTGAAGGAGAGCAGTATGTTAGGTCCCTATACTACTAGTGTAGCCCCTTATTGTTATTAGTGCAACCCCCTTATTGTATTGTTGTACCCATTTAGTCCCCATATTGTTATTATTGTGCCCCATAGAAGCTCACTATTGTTATTGTTGTGCTCTTACAATATTATTGTTATGTAGGCTATGATTATATTGTGACCCCTTAAACTCCTATATACAGAAAGGAGTTTGGGCCATTTGTATCATCCAAGAATTGTTCATTTGTGTAATGTAAAGGAGGTCTCCACCCTCTAAGAGGCCTATTTTGAATTTGTTGATCTACCTCTTCTTCTATTTTGTGAGCTAGTTGCATAACAATGAGGCTCCATATTGAGAGCTTTATTTTGCTCTCGCTTAACCACTGCATCTCTACTGTGAGAACTCTTTGCCTTATTGCTCAAGGTTTCACATGCATCAACCTACAATTTGTAGAGGTTCTTGATCCTGACGCCAATCATCTTGACTTGTCCTGAAGCAAAATGCTTGAGGTAGGCCTTCCATTTAATAAATACAACATCATACCCTTTTCCTTCAATGGTTTCTATTGAGACAAGGGTTTTCTTCAATCTTGGAACATACATCACACTCTTGAGATGGAGAAGGGAATCCAACACCCTCTTAAAGCTTATTGTACCAGCTCCTTTGGTCAATTATCTACCATCATCTCTAATCTCGATATGGAATTGCATGTCTTTCTCCTCCAAATTTTCGAAGAGATCTTTATTCCCTATCATATGGAATGAAGCCCCTAAGTCAATGTACCACACATTACCTCAAACTGAGCTTTTTATGCAAGCTATCAAAGAGAAATCCAATTAAAACTAAGAAGAGAGTGCTTCTCCTACTGTTGTTGTTGCAACATGTCTGGATTTCTTGTTTGGACATTTTGTATCATAATCTCTAAACTCGTGACAATGAAAACACTTGATCTTGCTAACATCCTTCTTTTCCTTTCCTCAAATTTGACTAGACACAATTTTTCCTTGGACCTTCTCACCCTTTGATTTCTTCCCTTTGCCAACTAATGCAAAGTTCTCCTCATCATTTGTCCTAGCTGAGACTCTATCCCTTGTGTTCCTCATTATCTCTTCCTACACAAGACCTTACCATAGTCTCTCCCAATGAGGGAGCTAATCTATGCCATTCATTGCATCTTGGAAACTATGCCAAGATTTTTGAAGCCCAAGAAGAGCAAGGATCACAAGCTCTGCTAGTGGAACTATCTATCCAACACCTCCAAGTTCATCCCTCATCTGAGCAAACTTGGATAGATATGTAATAATGGTCTCATCCTTTCCCATTTGAATGTTTCTCTATTTTTTCTTCAAAAAAAGTTTTCTGCCATCACTATTGCTTTCAATGGTCTCATCCTTTCCCATTTGAATGTTTCTCTATTTTTTCTTCAAAAAAAGTTTTCTGCCATCACTATTGCTTTCAAATAGATCAATAAGGGCCTTCCACATCTAGAATGGATTTTCCTTCCCATGAAAATTTGGAAAAATATGGTATCTGACTCCTAGGATCATCCTCCTAGTTTTGGCAATGTCCTTCCTCCATTGAGTCAATTGTTGTGCATCTGATGCAGGAGGTTTAGGAATATCAGTCTTGATGTATTACAAAACCCCATTATCATATAACCTAGCCTCCATTCTATCCTTCTATGCACAAAAAATTGAAGTCCCTTATGGGGCATGCTTTGTCCTCAAGCCATAGGATGGCATGATTCTTGCACTTGTAGAATTCCTGTACCAACACACTTTGAATATGATTAAGGAACTTCGTCTATATATTGATTTTTTATTTGATACCATGTAGAATATCCTTGAAACCTTACAACTTCTAATGAGATCAAATTGATCTGAAAAAGACACAAGATTTCTCTACCAAAATTTTGCGGTAATAAAACAATGAATAGAGCATTATCACACATAGAACACAAAATTTATCTAGGGAACCCAATTGGGAAAAAACCTTCTTTCTTGAATTAAATCAAATGAGAAATCTGATCTATTGAATAGAATTTGCTTCAAGCATAAATCTCCCTACAATACTGATTGACTCTCTCCAAGACTTGCCCAACAGTTAGGAAAATAAGGCCTACTAGGAGATCATATTTCCTAGTGCAAATCTGCCCCTAAAAAATATGAATTTCTCCTATTTCCTTGTGCAATTCGCAAGAGAATTTCTCTGCTTGATTCGTAAGCCTTGCACACAAAAACATGTGTACCATAATAAATACAATTTGTGTCTTCATTCAATCTCAATAGGAAATTCCAATTGCATGACCTACTAGGCCTAATTTTAGTGGTTACAACTAGTTAACTAAGAGTAAGTTTAGTTAAGACAAAGTCAACTACTCAACTAAACTCAAATCTATCTCTATTATAGAACTAGAGATCAGTTAACTAATAGACACTAGAGTTAACTCCACTATATAGCTAATTTTAGCCATCAACTAGTCCACAACTCATTGCATGCCATCTAACCCAAATTAACTGACAATAACTTAGTGATAGGCCACATCACACATGCTAACTAACAATTAACTCAAGTATCTATGAGACTAAATTCGAATTAGAAAATTTGACTAAGGAACAAGTCAAAGAAGCCATTCCTTGCTACATTTTCAACACATGGGTCTCACTTAAAGTACATGTGACTATCAAGTGGGGTATACGTGGATGCCACATGACCACCTATGATTGGTCGAACTTCAATAGGATATAAATATCACTCTAGAGGTTGGATTGAGGTAAAATTTATACCACTGGAAATCTCTTGATGAGCTGGATGAGATGGTGGTATCAGAAGTTAATTATACTAAATTTGGAGTACAAGGATTTTTATAACTCCATCTTTATAATGAACCTTGGAGGTTGGGTTAAATCAAGGATAACGCCTCCCACAACACAAGATATCATAAGGGGTTGGGAGGGAGTGTTATAGAGTGGTACCTGTTAGCGCTTGAAATTTCACCTCAGGCTAAGAAAGGTAAACCTCAAGGCAACATCAAACCACTTAGCCTCGTAGCTAGCCCTACGGGGCAGGAGAGGGCTCTCTTCGGTCTATCTCGGTAAAGATCTTCAATTGGTGAGATGACCAATATGGTAACACTGATTTTAGGCTAGTAAACTGATCAAAAGGGTTGATATGGGGTTTTTAGGATTTTTGGTGGCAAATTGAGGAGATGGCAATTTTGGGTGCGGGGATTGGACACAGTTTCTACAGGGGGTTCTTTGGGGCGAGATAGGAGACAGTGTTGATGCCTTTGATTGAGGTGGATGATTAAGAATGACAGATGAGGAGTTAAGGAGAGCAAACAATAACTTTGAATTCTCCTTAAACAATAGAAAACATTGAAATTAAACAAACTTAAAAGCAGAGCATGACAGTCATGAGTTCTACTTTAACACTTCATTTGCTTAATGTGCAGAAGGAAAAGAAAGGAAATGATTCACATAACACACTTACAAGTACATAGAGAAACACACCATCAATACATGTGACCACAAGAATCCCAAAAAGGACTGCAAAACCCTGGTCTTCCTTAGCCAAAAATTGCAGAGATACAATGAATAATACAATGATAGCTTCTCCCTCCAGAGTCCAACCTTCCAACCCCTGAAAATGATTGAGAAAATACATAATATAGGCAAGCCAACCTCTTCCCTTGCCTCTAGGGGTCGAGCTCATCATCCTAGGAGCTGTTTCAACCAATTCTAAACTGAGCACTAAAAACTAGGCAATCAAAACAACTTGCCTCTATAAACTAGGAAACCAATTCATTCATTAAATACAAGCTATTTAATGAATGAATCTTCTAGAATAGGTAAATAAGTGTCACATCAACATGAAAATACATAAATTACATCAAAGAGGGTGAAAAACCCCATCAAAAGTCAAAACTAGTAATAGCTGGGCGAATCCATGAGCTGTAAGTGAAAAATTATGAAATTTGCCTGATAGGTCGCGCGCCAAATCCTGACGGGTCGCGCGCCTTTGAGAGCACTTTTGGGGAACTTCCAGGTGTCCAAATGAGGCAAGAGTAGGCTTGTTGGAAAGGTCTGTGAGTCTACTTTCCAACCCAGCTAGAATTTAGGAATTTGGTTGTCATTTTCCCCTCCAAAATTGCAATCTCCCAAGACTGCTTTATGTGTGTCAAAAATGTGGCAGAAAGTCATTTTTTGCTTGTTTTTTGACTTTCTGGAGGCCCAAAACTTCACAAAATCTCTTGGAAATGGATGAGCATGTGTAAATTTTCATGACAAATCTGGAAATGCTGAGTTTTTGCTAAATGGAGTTGCCAAGAGAAAGGGTCACGCGGGGGGTGAGACCCGTTAAAAGGACAAAACCTGTAAATTGCCTGAAAAAACCAAAATTGACCCAAAATGCTCAAAATTTCTTAGGATTTATGCTGTGGCTGAGCTATTTAGTGCCTTGCTCCTTCAAGGAAGCTTCGGCCAAGATGTGGAGGGGATCAGGCCTTTTTCTCCTTTTTTGTGCCTTGGCCAACCGCCTTTGGAACATCTTCATCTTTGCCTTGCACACGTGCATCTTTGCCATAGGCCAAGCCTGTAAATCTATCAAAGAAGTGGGCTCCTCTCTCCTATGATGACCACCCTTTTCCACCCTTATAAGGCCTCCTCTGTACCTCAAACTCTGAAGCTGATGCCTGGTCATCACTTTGCTCGTAATTGGTTTCGGTTTCTGACATTGTTTAAGGAGCAGAGTGGCCAAAATGTACTGTTGTTTCTACCTTGTAATATGCTGATTTATATGCTGTTTCAAGGGGGACAAAGAGCATGAGGGGAATGTTAGGGGAGGGACACTTTAAAAGGAAAATGGGAATAAATATATAAAACAGGGATTTGAGGGAAAAACATTGCAAAAATCATTGCATATGCATCATTATATACATTGTTTACATGGGTATAATGAGAGGTAGGGTTAGGGCTTGATTTTTCATTTTTTAGGGAAAAGGGGTAGGGTTTAGGTTTTCTTTACAAATTTAAAAGGGAAATTTATATAGAAAGACAAGGAAAATGACATGGGAAATGGGAAAAATGATTTACAAGGGAAAAACCTTAAAACAGCATAAGACCCTAGGCATATTTTACAATTTTAAACCACAGCCATATAGAGCTTTTTCTCTTGCACAATGAGATCTTTAAAACATGTATTCATGATGTCTTTAACCATAACAAGCATCAAATTTTTAAGCTTGAGGGCCTACCTTAGGCAATTCGGCGATTTTGGTGGTTCCTTGGATGAATTTGCAGGCAGTTTGATAAGGAGGGCGCTGACGGGTCGCGCGCCTCACCCAACGGGTCGCGCGCCACTGACGGGTCGCGCCCATTTAAAAATTGCACTGTCGGAGGGCGCCTGACGGGTCGCGCACCTTTGACGGGTCGCGCGCCTGGTCTGACGGGTCGCGCGCCACTGCAACTCACAAATTCGCCTCGAACTCACTTGCAATCACTTGCTCAATGACTTGGATGCACAATGAGGCTCGATGGAGGGAGATTGGGCTTTTATAACCTTGATTTGAATTAATTTCATGCCCAAACCCACTTTATAATGTTTTTCTTTGACACTTTATAAACTTGATGTTTTTGGTTTCCTTTTGTCCTGAAATTGATTAATTTGATGCTTTTGCTCGATACTTTTTGCAGGGATAACATCTGAGGGATCTTGGCAAGGGAGCCAGGGTTACATGCTGTCCTTTGAAGCCTTGTGAATTTTTACCATTTTTTACAAAATTTTGAAAAATTACCTTGGCTTTAAAAACAGGGTTTTTAAATCCAAGGTGAAAATTAACTGTACAAGATAGAAATTTTCGAAGAAACACCTTGAAAATCATCCCTCTGGCTTGCTGAGCACTTATTGACCTTCAGAGACATGACCTTGAAGACAATCTTGACCAAAACCCTAGACCTAGAATTTGACTTCAAGACAAGACAAGTAAGCTTCAAAAGAATTTAAGGACCGAAACAACTTTGATCCAGCAATGCCAAGAGGGGGACAAAAACACCAGCTCCTCCATCAGGGTTATGGCATGCCTAATGGAATGCAAAAAATGACACTGATGAGACAACTACTTATGCAAAATGCAAAGAGTTTTGATCGCTGATGGAGGGCTACTAGACCGACTCTAACAGTACCAAAGCACCCAAGTTCAATGCTCAGACTAAATAGACCTAGAAATATAATGTTGGAAGCTCTGTTAAGAATTACAAAGAATAGAATCTAAATTGATGATTGATTGTTGTATGCATATGTGTGCTAATTTCAAAATTTTAACTGATAATATGGTTGGCATGACAAATTTTGATGAGTTATTTTATTTTCTAACATGCATATTAATATTATATTTAATGTTTCAACGAACTTCACATCAACATGCTTATTGTAAATATGCCAAGGTATTTTGAATCAACTAATAGTTATGTGTCTGCAAAAACATATAAGAAGGCACCAAGGAATGAGCATTGGGATGGTAGAATACAACATTCCCAAAAGGTCAGAGAGGAATTCCCCTGACTTAATAGAAACCCTTAAGAATTTGAGAGCCGACTTGAGATGTTACAAGGTAGGTAATGAGTGGATTGTTAGAGCACAAGATAGACATGAAAAGGTAAATGTTGTGATTTTGCAGAGTCTATCACATCTAAAAGGATAAAAACAACACAAGCTAGGTGCGAGCTACTTAGGAAAACAAAAATCCAAGTAGAGTCCATCAAGATTATGGAGGCATTATTGGAGGTTAATGGAGCATAAGATAGTTAGTTGAAGAGGATACATAGACAAATAAGTGAAGATAAAGTGAGGTGAGAAACCAAACTCAACACTCCATATATGAGAAAAAGTAGTGATGAGCAACTATCTAGTGCTGCAACAATGAGACATCACAAGGAGAGGAGGAATGAGAAAAATTTAATACTGAATGAATTCAAGAAGGAAAAACCTCCTACCTTTGATGGAATAGTTAAGAAGGTTGAAGAAAAAGAAGCATGTCTATTGGGACTGAAGAAATACTTTAGAGTACATGACTATTTTGAGAATATGAAGGCAAGAGTAGCCATTTTTAGCATAAGAGGCAAACTTGATATCTAGTGAGAAGACTTGAGGAATGTCAAGGACATTAGAGAGAAAGGGTTATCCTAGAGAATATTTGAGAGATATTTCTAGGAGAAGTACCTATCTGAAAGGTATTATGACAACAATGTTAAAGAATTTCATGAACATATTCATGGATTTGTTGAGGTATGTACCATATATCAAGGATGAGAAAGTGAAGATTCAAAGTTACCTCAATGGGTTACCACAAGCTTACAAAGACAAAATTGAGTTTGATGAGCCAAAAACATTATAGGACACCATCTGAAAGGCAAACTACTACTATTAATTGTCCAAGCATAAAACTAAGTTTTGAGCTTATTAGAAAGCAAGAGGTAGTCCCAACTTTAAGGGAAAAGGGCATAAATATTCAATACAAGCCAAGGGGGGAGAATGTGAAGTTCACCCACTCCTACAAAGGGTGAATTTTAATAAAAATCTACTACTTCTAGTAGATTTCAGTCCTATAATCCAACAAGAGACGAAGTCAAGGGGTTTAGGAGAGGACCCACACAATGTTGGATGTGTGGAGAGAACAACTTATGAAAATATTTTCCTCAACAATAGAAAAATGACCAAATGTTGTATAATGTGTAAGAATCAAAGAAGATGAATTACAAGGCTTCAAACACGTCACGAATCTATGTCGGATTGGAAAATAGGAAGGTTGACCATCAAGCTTTAGTGATATAAATGGAAGGTATGATCATTAATGAAACTTATTTCAATTTTGATTGACTTGGTTCTAATTTAGCTACGTTAGTTTGAAGCTGTCACACAAACTTACATGTGCTCCAAAAGAAATCGCATGAATAATCATGGTTGTTTTAGTTAGCTATGAAAACCAAAAGACGAATTGTAGACATGGTGAAATTGTGCCCAATAGTGATAGGCAACATGCCCATGTCAACCGATTTGAATATGTTACCATTGGGATCATATGATGTGCTAGTCATCATGGATTGTTTGGCATCCCATAACACAAAGGTTGACTAATACATCAAGTTGTTGGAATGTATTAATAATGAAGGAGAGAGAGTAATGTTGCAAGGGATAAGAAATCCTATGACCATTAGTAAAATATCAACGATGCAAATGAAAAGATTCAGTCAGAAAGGATGTCACCTATATGTGGTCCAAGTGACCAGTGAATCTAAAGCTAGCAGAGAAAAAATGGATGATCACCTAGTGTTAAGATAATTCGAAGATGTATTTCCGGATGAAAGTCTAGCATTACCGCCCATACGAGAAATTCATTTTTCCATCGAATTTTTGATAGGGTCAGTGCCAGTTTTGAAAACCCCATACCGCATGAGAAAAATCGAGTAAGTGGAGCTAAAATTATACTTGAAGTAAATGATAGAAAAGGGATATATTAGGCCTAGTGTGTCGTCCTAAGGAGCCCCAACGTTATTTATAAATAAAAAGGATGAAATGTTGCAGTTATGCATTGACTACATGTAGCTAAATAAAGCCATGGTAAAGAACAAGTATCCTTTGCCTAGGATTGATGACTTGTTTGATCAGCTAAGATGGGTTGTGGTATTCTCGAAAAT
Source organism: Pinus tabuliformis (assembly GCA_031772625.1). Lineage (NCBI taxonomy): Eukaryota > Viridiplantae > Streptophyta > Pinopsida > Pinales > Pinaceae > Pinus > Pinus tabuliformis. Next base: position 429,308,889 of record CM062814.1, on the reverse strand, counting down.
TGATTTGAGATTTGGGTGCCATCAAGTTCAGATTTATGATGAGGATATCTACAAGAAAACCTTCAAAACCAGATATGGACATTATGAATTGGTGATGTCACTTGGGCTCACAATGCCCCAACCACATTTTTGTGTTTGATGAATAATGTCTTTAGCCCAAATTTGTAAAAATTAATGTTGTTTTTCATAGATTACATCTTGGTTTACTTCTAAAACGAAAGAATAACATGAAGAGAATGTGAAATCAGTGTTACAATTGTTGAGAGAGAACAAGCTCTATGCTTAGCTCAACAAGTGCGATTTCTTCTAATTTCAAGTTCAATACTATTGATTTGGGGTAGCATAGCATGTGCTCTAGCCATGAAAATTGGTGGAGAGACTAAATCACATGAGATATCTAAGACCCAGAAATGGTTTGGGGAAATTCCACCCTGTTAGAGAGATATTAAAATAATTAATAATTTTAATGGAGTTCCTAAGTCTAAACTTAGGAAAATTAAAATATTAATGGGTATTAATATAAAACTAGGTGAGAATGTTCTAAATGACATGGATCAAGCTAAATCTAATCTTAGTCATTGATTAGAGATTTAATCTCGACCATTGAAGATGTTAGCACCTAAATCTCCCTTAGGCTGAAGGAAGCCAAAAATTAGGGTAACCACAAACCATGCTCAGTCTGGTAGCTAGCCCTACCAGAGCAGGAGAGGGCTCTCTCCGAGTCACGCTCAGTGAATAGATGATCGAAAATGGTCTGAGATGACTTACAATGCAATATTTACCTTAGGCTAGTAAGTGAATAGGGATTCTGGAAACAATTTTATGAATGACCGAGCTTCTAGGATGTTATGGGATCGGCGTTCAGCAAAGAAATAGAGAATTTAATAGAAAGGCACATATTATTCCGTGAGGCAAGGTAGGCAGGAAATGTAACAATTTAGTTTGAGGTACCGCGGCATGAATAGATTGTTGAAACATAGTGACATGAATCCTTTTCAATAGAAGAATAACACTGAACATGAAATTTTCCCACAGGCAGAGCAATAAAATTGAATTCTACCTAATCTCACTCAGAAAATTTCACTGTAAATGAACATGAATTGAATTATGAAACATAACGAAATACATATGAAAACATAAGAGACACATTTGCTACACTCACAACCACATTAATCTCATGAAACAGAGCCGTTGCCTTTCATTAATTCTCTGTCAAAAATACATAGTGAAGAAACAAAGTTTCTTTCCCACAGTCTCCTAGAAGTTACAAGCCAACCAACCCTTTGAAAATAGCTTGCATACAATATATAGAATGTGTAAGGAAGAGATAGAACACCCAAGGGTTGGGGAGTTACTCGAATCATTGCAAAATGGAGATGGAGAGCCAACCATCAGCTACAGGTGTAGCGCTACAAACATGAAATTTGGCTTGGGTGACCGTTTGCCTTCCTTCGCCACTTGGATAGAAGCCAATCTAGAGAAAAAAAACTTTAAATTCCACCTTTGGTGCCAAAAAACCGAAGTGTAGATGAGCGGGCCCACTTGGAGAAGTCGCGAACCAAAATTTCATGAAACAGAAGCAAATTGGCAATTTTTCCTTTGTGCACTGCGCCATTTTCTGTGTGCGTCGTGCTACTTTTGGGCCTGTTTTGGGGCACTTGAAGGTGTCCAAAATGTGTCCAAGTGGGCTTGTTGGAAATCCTGTCCTGTCTACTTTCTAACCCCACTGGAATTTTTGAATTTGGTGCTCATTTTACCCTCCAAATATTCATTCTCCCAAGACTGCTTCCTGTGTGTCAAAAAAGTGGCAGAGAGGCCATTTTTGGGTGTTTTTTTACCTTTTGGAGACTCATACCTTGCCCAAATTTATTTCCCGGACACCAGTAGTCGTAATTTTTCATGTTGAATCCAAAACTGCAAGCCATTCCTCATTTGGAGCTCTAGAATTTTAGTGTCGCGCCACGTGCGCGGCGCACAGGGAGAAAAACCCTGTTTTTTGCACAAAAAATTTCAAAATTTCAAAATGTGCTCCAAATTTCTTGAAATTTGGTCTGGAGCTTCTTCATTAAGTGTTATGGTGGGCAAAGGATTTTCTCGACCAATATCCAGAGTCGATCATGCTCTTTTTGCCTCTTTTTCCTTTTTGATGCCTTCTTTAGGTTTGCCTTCAAATTCCTTATTCGTGCCTTGCAAACCTTTTTTCGTGCCCAATAGTGGTTTTTCATGTTCCTGAGCATGTCCCTATCCTTGTTTGCTTTCGCCAACAACTTCTCTAAGTGGATGTGGATCCTCTTGAGCCAAATCTCTCAATCAGCCTCTATCTCCTGCTGAATAGGTGTTTTCTCATTTAGGCTTCTTTGGGTAGCCTGCTGGTCTTCACGGATGTTTTGTAGCTCCATGATCTCATGCTGGTCCTCAAGCCACTTGTTTCTTTTCTCCAAATACTTGATGATCCATTTGGCCCTCTCCACATTGAGTGACAAGTCTTGGATCTCCGTGTTCTGCTCCTGAATAGTCATCCTAAGTCGGGCACTCTCCACATCTGCATCATCATCCTGAATGAGGATGAAATCGGCCTCCTGTTCACCTGATGGCCCCTCATCATGCATAGGTTTCTTGTCCTTGTCCTGTATTGCTCTGAGGGAAGCATCAGCAAGCAAATCCAACTTAACCTTCTCTTTTTGCTTGATTAGGGTTTCCTGGAGTATTTTCTTCAACTGCTTGATTTTGACTTTGGAGACCTGATTCCTTGTGTAGCAATGAGTAGCCATGTGTCTTTGAAATTTGTTGTCTCTTTTGGCCTTCTTAAGAAGATTGTTTAAATGGAAATTTACTTTGTCAAGCCAAAACTCCCTATTTTCATTGATTTCTCCTGCAATTAGGTCAACTGAAGACATCTGCTCCCTTTGTTGCTGAAGTTTCCCTTTTGAGTCCTCTAGTCTTTGGATTCTTCCTTGTCACTTGCTCTTGATGCTCATCTGAATCACCTGTGTCAACTAATTATTTTCCCTTTACATCTTCTTTGCTAACATCAACCTTATGCTTATTCAAGAGTAGTTGATTTACCTTCAATTGCTTATTATCCTGCTCTAGGAATCAAACCATGAAATTGGCCTTAGAAAAATTGTCCCTAAGCTCTTTGATCTTAGCATCTTTCTCCATGATGACCTAATCTACTATTTTATGCCATTCATTAACATTCAAGTTTAATATATCAGTGTAAGGATGGAATTGCTCCTCATCTTACAAAGGTGCCTTATGTTATGATGGTGATCCCTGTTCTTCTGACGTAGGCTTGGACCCTTCCACAATGTTTGGAGAAAACAATGAGTTTTTTAAACGCTGGCAGCAACAACACAATGGCACAACCCTAGCAAAATGGCCCTTTGTGTTTCTTGTGGTTGCTTTATGAGTTTTGTTGCATTTCAATCATAGGCATAAAACCACCATATCCTTTATCAAATTTGATGAACAAGTAATGTTATAGAGCCTACCTTGCAATTTGATGGGCTTTACAAGAAATTTGAGGCAATTTGGCACAATTTTAGGCCTTTTTTCCCTGTGCGCCGCGCCAGTGTAAATTTACACTGGAAATTTTCTCCTAGTGCGCCGCGCTCCCTCTGTGCGCTGCACCTTTTTCCATGCAACTTTTGGAGGCCTTCCCGATGTCCAAATTGGGTGCAGGATAGTTAGTTGGAAAGGTATTTGAGTCTACTTTCAAACCCAACCAGAATTTTTCAATTTGGAGTTCATTTTCCTTGTCAAAAATCAAATCTTCCAAGACTGGTCAAAATGTGCCAAATGAGGCTGCCTCAAGGCAAAGTGCTGTTGCAGTCAACTTTTGAATGCCTTACTCAACTCCAAATTGAGCTCATGATAGTTAATTGGAAATATATTTGTGTCTAGTTATCATTTGATTCATCAAGAAAGTCATTTGGCTAACCAAGCTAGGAGAAAACTTGATTTTCCCAAGGTCACTTCAGAGGTGCATCAATTCTCCCGCGGCAATTGTATTTTTGACACTTCTCTAAAACCATGACACCTGTGTAAAAAGTGAAGGAGTTTTTTTGTCCTTGGCATGTTGTGGACAAAATCTCTCTCAGTTTCTCCAAATTCATCTTTCCTTTCTCAAAAACATCATTTGAGTGAAACCTACCCCGATGTGTGGAACAAGAGATTTGTCGAGATGAAGCGAAATGAAGGGGATAGGGAGCTTCTAAATTCTTGAGGAAATTTTTGGAAGCAGGGAGGGATGTTAGGAAGTAGGGGAAAGTGGAATCTCAGAAATTGAGTGAGGGGAATGGGTCCAAAAAGGAAAAACACAGGTCCAACCTAGAAAATTGCCAAGTTGTAGCAAGAAACTAGGGTTTGTGCGAAAATGATGAATTTGGGGGATCTCAGTGATGTGAAGTGTTTGATAAGGTACTTTAAGGATAGGGGAAGGTGTATGAACATCATGATACAATTTTTTCCAATGATTTGACCATCCAAGAGAAATTGCCTTCAAAACCCTAGGAGAGGGAAATGACCTTACCTAGGCACAACTGAAGCATGAACAAGGTGTAAAATGACCCAGTGGAACTTGACATGATAATGAAAACTCTCTGAATGATGGTACACTCAGCTGAACAGTGACATGGACCGTCATTTGGACAACTTTGACAAGGGTAAAATCAAACCCTAGACCTAATGCCTAGTGACCAAATTTTGCTTGAAGACTTGTTGAAATGACAAAATTTGACCTTGACACCTTAAAATCACTTTGTAAGAGCATGTTTGATGACTGGAGGAAGGCTGCAAAGATTGACACTAACATTGGCTCCAATAGGGATGGCAGCTCCTTGGAGGTGCCAAGAACTGCAGATCTTTGGGTGAGCAGACAGTGCCTTCGTCCATTGGGCTATGGAGTCCATTATTCCGACAAACCAACATGACTCAATTTATTGACTGAAACTTGACTCAAACTGACTCAATGCGAACTGAAATGACTGAAAAACTTGACTCTATGCAAAAGGAAATGACTCATGACTGACTTAACTAAAACAAGAACTGACAAAACTTATTCAATGGAAGTAGTCCATCAAGATTCAAGGGTTTCAAATCATGATGACAGCCACCTGTGTACTAATGCAATATGTACAATCATGTGTAATGTGTCTTCCAATGTAACCAATCAAGTAGATGCCTCCTTGATTGATTCTCCAGATCAGATCTTCTGGTCAACAACAGATACTGGTAACTGGGCCTCCAAAAACACAGTTGACCATGATCTCCTTCATCACTGAATACTGCAATAATCACCTTCACTGCTGACTGCAATAGATTTTCCATTGGATCACGAAAAACATGAAGATTTACCTCTTTCTGAGGAAACAAGATGTCTTTTTCTTTTGATTCTGATATTCCTTCATAATGTACTTCAGAAAAAGTATGTTCCTGGTCCTCAAAAGATTCTGAACAAGCAGATGAGCGGATTTCCTCTTCAAAGAACACTTCAAAACATGAAACATATGAGGAAGAGTCTAAAAGACAATCCTGAATGTTCTGCTCTTCGGTAGCCTGAATGTGTTGTAGGTCACCTTCATATGATATGACAACCAGATTCTCGGTGCATTCATCAATCATGAGAAAATATACTTCGAATGATTCTCGAAACCCAAGCATGACATTTCTATCATCTACCAACGATTCATCCAAGGAACCTTTTTCACTTGAACAAAATTCTCATCTTGTTGTTCATGAGCTGACTGGATTACCTCTTCATGAAGACTGTGTTCTGATGACATGAGAACATTTGGATCCAAAACTCTGTCTTCTTCATCCCAGATGATTTCAGCAGCATAGTTCTCTTTCATGGGACTTAGTACAAGGTTTTCTTGGTCACCATAATCCGAATCTGGATCTGAAAGGGTTGACTTAACGTTATCACATTATGAAAGTAGAACTGGACTTCCCTACATGTTGTCTTCTTCTATGGACAGATCCGAAACGACACTTTTTCTTTCATCACTTTCAACCATATGGAATTCTTCAACCTGCTGATCTATAAAGCTGTTCACCGGACTATCATCCTTTTCAAAAGAGGAAGAAGTTTCACCAACACTTTCTTGACCATGTGTGCACTACAAATCCGCTTTAGCTTGAGCTGGAACATAACCGTGAAAGAGTTGACCTATCTCGTCTTCAGACAAAGGAGATAAGACCTTTTGTTTCCTTTCACTCCAACAGTGATTGTCTTCATTAATTTCAAGTGAAGGTGTATATAACTATTCCTCATACTGCTGATCCATTTCATGTATTTCCTGCTGACTGTCAAGACGCAAAATTCTTTCATTTTCCACCGTACAAATATCTTGATTCTGCTGCAACGTTTCCTGAGCATCTTGATGGGACTCCTTTAGTTTCTCTTCATGTTGCTGAAATGGATTCTCGTACAAGGCTTCCATGATCTCATCATCCATAAAATTATCATCCTCATAGTATTTTTCAAGGCTTTCAATAAAAGTAGAAGCATGTTTGCAACAGTCATGAACTAGATTTAATGATGGATAAGAGTCTTTATATCTTTCAATGAACATGGCATGAAAATCCTTTAAACAGTAAATGCAAGCAGGTGGCAAACTTTCATACCAGGATTGGGCTTCACCTTCTAGAGTGGCCATGAATATCTTCGTTAAGCAATCTTCAGGAAAATCAACCTTCAACTTGCGAATATGCATGTGAAATCGAACTAGATGTAAAGCAACGTCCTTCTTACCATCATCTTTAAACATAGGAAAATTCCTTGACCAATCTACTTTCGGAATCTTATTTGGAAAGCCTGGAATGTGATCTCCTCTCATGGGAGTGTATCTTCTTGCAACCGGATCCATCTTGAAAATCTCAAAGCTACTGACCTCTCTGCAGTGGAGTCACCATGAAGCACCGATTGCTGGATTCTTCAGTGAATGGAGTCGCCAGGTGAATGATTTCAGCCTTCTTATGTCTGATCGTTGTTCACCATCAACAATTAGCTCTGAACTTGAGATATGTACTGGGGCAAGACAATCTATTAGCAAACCATTTTCGTTCCCCAGTGGAGTCGCCACTATGTTAGCACCTAAATCTGCCTTAGGCTGAAGGAAGGCAAAAATTAGGGTAACCACAAACCATGCTCAGTCTGGTAGCTAACCCTACCAGAGCAGGAGAGGGCTCTCTCCGAGTCACGCTCAGTGAATAGATGATCGAAAACGGTCTGAGATGACTTACAATGCAATATTTACCTTAGGCTAGTAAGTGAATAGGGATTCTGGAAACAATTTTATGAATGACCGAGCTTCTGGGATGTTATGGGACCGACGCTCAACAAAGAAACAAAGAATTTAATAGAAAGGCACATATTATTCCGTGAGGCAAGGTAGGCAGGAAATGTAAAAATTTAGTTTGAGGTACCGCGGCATGAATAGATTGCTGAAGAAAGTGAAAAGGGCATAGTGACATGAATCCTTTTCAACAGAAGAATAACACTGAACATGAAATTTTCCCACAGGTAGAGCAATAAAATTGAATTCTACCTAATCTCACTCAGAAAATTTCACTGTAAATGAATATGAATTGAATTATGAAACATAACGAAATACATATGAAAACATAAGAGACACATTTGCTACACTCACAACCACAAGAATCTCATGAAATAGAGCCGCTGCCTTTCATTAATTCTCTGTCAAAAATACACAGTGAAGAAACAAAGTTTCTTTCCCACAATCTCCCAAAAGTTACAAGCCAACCAACCCTTTGAAGATAGCTTGCATACAATATATAGAATGTGTAAGGAAGAGATAGAACACCCAAGGGTTGGGGAGTTGCTCGAATCATTGCAAAATGGAGATGGAGAGCCAACCATCAGCTACTGGTGCAACGCTACAAACATGACATTTGGCTTGGGTGACCGTTTGCCTTCCTTCGCCACTTGGATAAAAGCCAATCTGGAGAAAAAACACTTTAAATGCCGCCTTTTGTGCCAAAAAACCGAAGTGTAGCTGAGCGGGCCCACTTGGAGAAGTCACGAACCGAAATTTCGCGAAACGGAAGCAAATTGGCAATTTTTCCTCTGTGCGCCGTGCCATTTTCTGTGTGCGTCGTGCTAATTTGGGGCCTATTTTGGGTCACTTGAAGGTGTCCAAAATGTGCCCAAGTGGGCTTGTTGGAAAGCCTGTCCTGTCTACTTTCTAACCCCACTGGAATTTTTGAATTTGGTGCTCATTTTCCCCTCCAAATCTTCATTCTCCCAAGATTGCTTCCTGTGTGTCAAAAAAGTGGCAGAGAGGCCATTTTTGGGTGTTTTTTGACCTTTTGGAGACTCATACATTGCCCAAATTTCTTGCCTAGACACCAGTAGTCGTAATTTTTCATGCTGAATCCAAAACTGCAAGCCATTCCTCATTTGGAGCTCTAGAATTTTAGCGTCGCGCCACGTGCGCGGCACACAGGGAGAAAAACCTTGTTTTTTGCACAAAAAATTTCAAAATTTCAAAATGTGCTCCAAATTTCTTGAAATTTGGTCTGGAGCTTCTTCATTAAGTGTTATGGTGGGCCAAGGATTGCCTTAGCCAATATCCGGAGTCGATCATGCTCTTTTTGCCTCTTTTGCCTTTTTGATGCCTTCTTTAGGTTTGCCTTCAAATTCCTTATTCGTGCCTTGCAAACCTTGTTCCGTGCCCAATAGTGGTTTTTCATGTTCCTGAGCATGTCCCTATCCTTGTTTTCTTTTGCTAATAGCTTCTCTAAGTGGATGTGGATCCTCTCGAGCCAAATCTCTCAATCAGCCTCTATCTCCTGCTGAATAGGTGTTTTCTCATTTAGGCTTCTTTGGGTAGCCTGCTGGTCTTCACGGACGTTTTGCAGCTCCATGATCTCATGCTAGTCCTCAAGCCGCTTGTTTCTCTGCTCCAAATACTTGATGATCCCTTTGGCCCTCTCCACATTGAGTGACAAGTCTTAGATCTCCATGTTCTACTCCTGAATAGTCATCCTAAGTCAGGCGCTCTCCACATCTGCATCATCATCCTGAATGAGGATGAAATCGGCCTCCTGTTCACCTGATGGCCCCTCATCATGCATAGGTTTCTTTTCCTTGTCCTGTATTGCTCTGAGGGAAGCATCAACAAGCAAGTCCAACTTAACCTTCTCTTTTTTCCTGATTAGGGTTTCCTGCAGAATTTTCTTCAACTGCTTGATTTTGACTTTGGAGACCTGATTCCTTGTGTAGCAATGAGTAGCCATGTGTATTTGAAATTTGTTGTCTCTTTTGGCCTTCTTAAGAAGATTGTTTAAATGGAAATTTACTTTGTCAAGCCAAAACTCTCTAGTTTCATTGATTTCTCCTGCAATTGGGTCAACTGAAGACATCTGCTCCCTTTGTTGTTGAAGTTTCCCTTTTGAGTCCTCTAGTCTTTGGATTCTTCCTTGTAACTTGCTCTTGATGCTCATCTGAATCACCTGTGTCAACTAATTATTTTCCCTTTACATCTTCTTTGCTAACATCAACCTTATGCTTATTCAAGAGTAGTTGATTTACCTTCAATTGCTTATTATCCTGCTCTAGGAATCAAACCATGAAATTGGCCTTAGAAAAATTGTCCCTAAGCTCTTTGATCTTAGCATATTTCTCCATGATGACCTAATCTACTATCTTATGCTATTCATTAACATTCAAGTTTACTATATCAGTGTAAAGATGGAATTGCTCCTCATCTTGCAAAGGTGCCTTATGTTGTGATGGTGATCCCTGTTCTGCTGATGTAGGCTTGGACCCTTCCACAATGTTTGGAGAAAACAATGAGTTTTTTAAATGCTGGCAGCAACAACACAATGGCACAACCCTAGCAAAATGGCCCTTTGTGTTTCTTGTGGTTGCTTTATGAGTTTTGTTGCATTTCAATCATAGGCATAAAACCACCATATCCTTTATCAAATTTGATGAACAAGTAATGTTATAGAGCCTACCTTGCAATTTGATGGGTTTTACAAGAAATTTGAGGCAATTTGGCACAATTTCAGGCCTTTTTTCCCTGTGCGCCGCGCTCTCTATGTGTGTCGCGCCAGTGTAAATTTACACTGGAAATTTTCTCCCAGTGCGTCGTGCTCCCTCTGTGCACGCGCCCTTTTCCAGGCGACTTTTGGAGGCCTCCTCGATGTCAAAATTTGGTACATGATAGCTCGTTGGAAAGGTATTTGAGTCTGATTTCCAACCCAACCAGAATTTTTTAATTTGGAGTTCATTTTCCCTATCAAAAATCAAATCTCCCAAGATTGATCAAAATGTGCCAAATGAGGCTGCCTCAAGGTAGAGTGTTGTTGCAGTCAACTTTTGAATGCCTTCCTCAACTCCAAATTGATCTCATGATAGCTCATTGGAAATATATTTGTGTCTAGTTATCATTTGACTCATCAAGAAAGTAATTTGGCCAACCAAGCTAGGAGAAAACTTGATTTTCCCAAGGTCACTTCAGAGGTGCATCAATTCTCCCGAGGCAATTTTATTTTTGACATTTCTCTAAAACCATGATACCTGTGTAAAAAGTGAAGGAGGTTTTTCTTCCTTGGCCTGTTGTGGACAAAAACCTCTCTCAATTTCTCCAAATTCATCTTTCCTTGCTCAAAAAAATCATTTGAGTGAAACCTACCCCGATGTGTGGAACAAGAGATTTGTCGAGATGAAGCGAAATGAAGGGGATAGGGAGCTTCTAACTTCTTGAGGAAATTTTGGGAAGTAGGGAGGGATGTTAGGAAGTAGGGGAAAGTGGAATCTCAGAAATTTAGTGAGGGGAAGGGGTCCAAAAAGGCAAAACACAGGTCCAACCTAGAAAATTGCCAGGTTGTAGCAAGAAACTAGGGTTTGTGCGAAAATGATGAATTTGGGGGATCTCAGTGATGGGAAGTGTTTGATAAGGTACTTTAAGGATAGGGAAGGTGTATGAACATCTTGATACAAGTTTTGCCAATGATTTGACCGTCTAAGAGAAATTGCCTTCAAAACCCTAGGAGAGGGAAATGACCTTACCTAGGCGCGACTGAAGCATGAACAAGGTGTAAAATGACCCAGTGGAACTTGACATGATAATGACAACTCTCTGAATGATGGTACACTCAGCTGAACAGTGACATGGACCGTCATTTGGACAACTTTGACAAGGGTAAAATCAAACCCTAGACCTAATGCCTAGTGACCAAATTTTGCTTGAAGACTCACTGAAATGACAAAATTTGACCTTAACACCTTAAAATCACTTTGTAAGAGCATGTTTGATCACTGGAGGAAGGCTGCAAAGACTGACACTAACAGAAGACTCAACAAAAAAGTTATAAGAGGAGGCTTGAGGGTTAGTTGGAGATACACCAAGATTGATAAGTTAGTTTGATTTTCTGAAGCAGGGTTTACTGAGAAAATTCGAACAAGTGATGTGTGTTGCAGCAAGGGGCAGTGAGTGCATAGAAGAGAGGTAGAGATAGTGCCGAAGGACTAGTGCAGAGGTAGAGGAGGCTACACAGATCCAACAAGAGCCATGCAGAGGGCCAAAGTGACTGCACAAAGGCTAGCAGGGCATGCGTGGGTGATGCAGAAGGCCAGAGAGCCAACATAGAGTAGTAGAAGGTTGACGCAGGGGGTTTTAGAGTAATGCAAAGGCCAGGAGTGTTGAAGCAGAGCCTCAGAGAAGCATTGGAGAGATTTTCGTGGAGCAGACTTGCTGAATATCTACTTCCAAAGAGAGGTACTACTGCCAGATAGATTTCTTTGTTGGGTGATCCAGTTTGCCACCCTAGTTGTACTCAAGAAAGATGCTTAATAATAAAACCCTCATAACTGCTGCATTAGTTTTCCCAAGTTGGGTTTTCTTGGGGACGATTGTCCAAAACTAACGGTGTCCCTTGTGTGTTTGTTTATTCTTTCAGTTGTTGATCTGTAGATGGTTGAGACTGCATTTGTGTTTATTTTCAGTATTTATATGGTTTTAAAATAACTTGTTAAGGAATAAATAATTAGGTAAAATAAACCAGATAATGCAGGAAAAATTTCTAACGAGTTAGACTTAGAAATTTCAACATGGTATCAGAGTGTTGCAAATCTCAGGAGAACTGAAGGCACAAGTGAAATCAAAAAATTTGTAGCAGAAACAACTACCTCGAGAGATAGAGTAGGAGTGACATAGTTGGCCAGAGAGAAGTGATTCAGCCTTGCTGGGATTGCACAAAGCTAAGAGGCTCAGTTTCTTTAGTTGTTGGGGCCTAGGGAGCTATGGGAAAATTGTGGATTGGAAATCTGGTGGGGTGTTGTTGTTGTTGAAGCAAGACAGTAACTTACGGGATAGAACCAAGGTAGAAGGAGTCGCTGCCTAGGCGGATTTCTAGCCAAGAAATCTAGATTCGTGTTGCAGGTACAAAGAAGATCGGAGAGGAGTCGTTCGACAATTGGCAGGAGGATTTCCAGGAGGGAAATCGAGACTCAGAGGGAGTCTAGAAGAGAACTTCCAAGAGGGAAGTCGAGACTCAGAGAGAGTCTAGGAGAAGAGTGGAGATGGCAATGAATGGACTGAGGGATCAGGACAGGTTGGAAAAGGTCTCCAACTTTGTCATATGGAAGGCAAGGATCCTATTTTTACTGGATAGACATCGCATCAAGGGCTTGGCCTTGAGAACCGTGGCTATCCCAATCGACCCAACTGATAACGAAAGGTATGAGGATGAAATGGCCAAGGCAAAGTGGATAAACCTTGATGGGGTCAAGTATCATGTATTTCATCATATTGCCAAGAAGAACACGACAAAGGAGATGTGGGATACCTTGATGACATTGTATCAAGGCACTTCCGTGCAGAGGAATATGCTACTGGAGAATCAGTTGTGGTCATATCAGATGCAAAAGAGGGAGTAGATAGATCTATACCTTAGTAGGTTGAAAGAGATTCGAGACCAATTGACTTCCTTAGGGGCCATGTTGGATTAGGAGTTCATGGTGAGGATTGCCCTGATCGCAATCTCCGAGGAGTGGGAGAAATTCGTCCAAAGAATTTTGGGCAGAGCGACTCTTCCAGGATGGGAAGAGATGTGGGCATCTCTTTGTCAAGAAGAGATTAGATGGTTGACCAAGGTGGGAAGTAGCAGCAAAGGAGGTCAAATCAAGAAAGAGGAGGAGGAGGATGCGGCTCTGGCATCTACGGGACAACAGGGTAAGAAGAAGAAGAAGGACAGCTCCAATGTAAAGTGCTTCCATTGTGGGGAGTTGGGTCATTGTGCAACCCAGTGCCCTAGGAAGAGGAATAAGGGAGAGGCTTTTGACTCCAAGGCAGCTCCGGCTAAGGCAGAGAAAGAATTCGAAACAAATGACGACTGTGCCATGAGTGCTCATGCACCTCTAGAGAAGAGGTGGGGTGACAACGAGTTGTAGTTAGGAGGACTACAGAAGATGAGGGGCAGAATACTTGAGGTACCAAAACTCTTGGATCATATCCAGCTACGAGAAGCCCTAAGTGACAATAACAGGATGACGGATGTCGGTAGAAGCAAGATAAGGGTGAAGCAGTAGAGTAGTGTTAGAGTACAAGGATTTGTATTAGTGAAGTGGGGGTTGTAGCAGTGCGAGAGGCACAAAGATGATTGCAACAGTGAAGAAAGGCATAAAGGTGTTTGCAGCAGTGCAAGAGGCAACAGAGGGAGCTTCAACATCAGGAGGGATTCGAGCTTGACAAGGATGTCAGTAGTTGGGTAGATCAGTTACTTACTTCTCAGTAACTGAGTTGTAGTGCAAAAATTAGTAGTGGTAGTGCTATGGGTAGCACGATGTAGCATGTTGAGAGAGAGCTGCAGTGTAGATGTAGTGTTGGGAGGAAGGACTAGCAGCATCATGGATGCAAAGGGAGTTGCAGTACATATGTAGCAGTGGCAGTGGCAGAGCCATGGGTGGAATTACAAGAGGTAGCAATGCAAAGGATGTTGGGCAGCAAGCCAAGCATCAGGACAGGTACCGGTGTCGGATGATCATGGTGATGTTCAGTGGTGGAGCATTACTAGAGCACATTCCTCGCTGAGAGGGAGTATTGGTTTGGGGCAGAATCGGATGTTATCTATCCATGAAAATTGGTGGAGAGGCTAAATCACATGAGATGTCCAAGACCCATAAATGGTTTGGGGAAATTTCACTCGGTTAGAGGGATATTAAAATAATTATATTTTTAATGGAGTTGCTATGTCTAAATTTAGGAAAATTAAAATATTAATGGGTATTAATATAAAACTTGGTCAGAATGTTCTAAATGACATGGATCAAGCCAAATCTAATCTTAGCCCTTGATTAGAGATTTAATATCGGCCGTTGAAGACTCAACAGAAAAAGTATAAGAGGAGGCTTGAGGGCCAGTTGGAGATACACCAAGATTGATTAGTCAGTTTGATTTTCTGGAGCAGGGTTTGCTGAGAAAATTCGAACAAGTGATTTGAGTTGCAACAAGGGGAAGCAAGTGCATAACTGAGAGGCAGAGATAGTGCCGAAGGACCAGCGCAGAGGCAAAGGAGGCTACGTAGAGCCAACAGGAGCCATGCGGAGGGCCAGAATGACGACGTAGAGGCTAGCAGGGCCTGTGTGGGTGATGCAGAAGGCCAGAGAGACAACGTAGAGAAGAAGAAGGCTGACGCAGGGGGCTTCAAAGTGACGGAGAGGCAAGGAGGGCTGACACATAGCCTCAGAGAAGCGTTGGAGAGATTTTCATGGAGCAGTCTTGCTGAATATCTGCTTCCTAAGAGAGGTACTATTGCCAGATAGATTTCTTTGTTGGGTGAGCCAATTTGACACCCTAGTTATACTCAAGAAAGCTACTTAATAATAAAACCCTTAGAACTGATGCACAGATTTTCCCAACTTGGGTTTTTCCGTGGACAATTGTCCAAAAATAACAGTGTCCCTTGTGTGTTTGTCTATTCTTTCAGTTGCTAATCTGTAGATGGTTGAGACTGCATTTGTGTTTATTTTCAGTATTTATATGGTTAAATAACTTGTTAAGGAATAAAAAATTAGGTGAAATAAACCAGATAATGTAGGAAGAATTTATAATGAGTTAGACTTAGAAATTTCAACAAATACTTGGGACATATTGTTTCCAAGGAAGGAGCAGTAATAGCTAGATCCTTCATGGAATTAGACAGATATTAGTAGAGGTTCACTCAAAATTTCTCAACGATTGGTCATCCAATGACAACCTTAGAAAGGAAAGGAGTTAAATTCCAATGAACATTAGACTCCATAGTTAGTTTTAAACAACTAAAAGACCTTCTCACACATGCACCAATATTGAGAATAGTTGATCCAGAAAAGGATCTCATGGTTTACATGGATTCTTGCAAAGAAGGGATAGGTGGATTCCTAATGCAAGAAGGAAAGGTGGTTTCTTATGAATCGAGCAAACTAAATGAGCATGAGAGGAATTATGTCACTCATAACTTGGAGCTTGTAGCAATAGTGCATGCATTAAAAATGTGGATACATTACTAACTTGGAAGGAAGTTTGTTTTACTATCAGATCACGAAGGGCTGAGATATTTATTTGACTAGACCAAGTTGAATACAAGAAAATCTATATGGCTAGCCTTGATCAATGATTTTTAATTTGGAATAGAGTTCAATAAGGGAAAAGAGAAAAAGACATCATATGCACTCAACAAAAGTCTGAAAGTCGCTCACTTGGAATCCATGAGCACTTGTGAATTTAATATCGAAGAAAATATTAAGGAGGCATTGGTACAAGATGAACATTTTCAGCATGTGAAAGTGTGCTTGCAACAAGATCCAAAAGGATCATTGAGCAAGAATTATATGCTCACTGATGATGGTATGTTGAAGTTCAAGGATAGATTGTATGTTCCTTACATGAGAAACTTGAAGTTCATCATGAATGAGTTTCAAAAAAAATACCTTGTTCAAGTCATCTTAGTTATCATAAAATGATAACAAGTACAAAGAAAATGTGTTATTGGCTAGGCATGAAAAAGGAATTTGTTGATTATATTTCTAGGTTCCTAGAATGTCAATAATATAAAGTGGAATGTAGACACATAGAAGGATTATTACAACCAATTAAAATTCCTAAGTGGAAGTGGGAAGTCATCTCGATGGAATTCATTATGGGATTTGCCAAAAAAATCCAAACAACATGATGTTATAATGGTAGTAATAGACAAATTGAGCAAGGAAACTCATTTTATAGATGTCAAGTCCACCCAGAAGGAAATTGATATAGCTCATATCTTCATGAAGGAAATATTTATATTTGATGGCATACCCAAGAAGATAATTTCAGATAGTGATGCTAAGTTCACCTCAAAATTTTGGAAAGCATTGTTTACTAGTTTTGGAACAAAGCTAGAATTTAGCACAACATATCATCCTCAAACGAATCGATAAATTAAGAGAGTAAATAGAGTTTTGGATGAAATGCTAAAGATGTATGTCATGCATCAACCAAAGAGGTGGGAAGGATTCCTACCCTTAGTTTAATTCACCTACAACAATGGGTACCAAGATTCACTAAAGATGAGTCTTTTCGAGGCTTTATATGGCATAAAATGTAACACACCCATCAGTTGGGATGATCTAGTGAACAAGGCAATACTTGGACTTGATATGTTGAAGGAAATGGAACATGAGGTAATTAATATTATGTAGAAATCAAAAGAATCCCAAGATCAGTAAAAGAGTTATGTAGACCAACAAAGGTTGCACAAAGAGTTCCAAGTGGGAGAGCATGTGTATCTCTGGATTCGACTAAGAATAGGGCCTTGCGCTAAGTTGACACCAAGATTTTTTGGACCATTTCATATTTTGCAAAGAGTGGGGCTAGTGGCTTACAGATTAGCCTTCCCACCCACAGTGAAATTACATGATGTTTTCCAAATTTATTTTCTTAAGAGGTATGTACATGATGCTAATAATATCGTTGACTAGTTTGTGATATAGATGGAATCCAAGGGAGGATTACAACTAGAACTATAGTGCATTCTAGATCAAAGGTAGATTGCGCTCCAGAATCAAGAAATATAGCATGTCAAGGTGCAATGGAAGCACTTTGGACTGGATGAAGTCATTTGGGAAATGGCTAATCAGATGAGGGTACATTAGACATTTTTGTTCACTGTATAAATGAATTTAAGAGTTATGGATATAAAACTCACCATCATATTTTTTGTTTTGATTATAGAACACTGGGGACAATTTTTCTTTAAGGGGGTGGGGTGTGTAATAACCCTTTTTGCTACATCCCATGTAAAATTCAACATGTATATTTGTTTATATAAATAAATGTGAAAATGAAAATATGGTTGAGCAGGGAGTGGACATGAATTCATAGATTTGACAAGGAGGAGTTTCTTTTGCAAGCGATTTCCCAAAAACACACCCTCTTCATTTAATATTTTTGCATCTATTTCCTTTACGAATCAATGGTATTCTGATGCAAGCATTGAATTTGTGCATGGGAAGTCTGAAGCGAAGGTTGAGACCAATTTTGTCCTTGTCCCCATGGGACGTTTTGGGGAAATTCAACATGCAAGGGGAGATAAGGGCACGAGGAATATAGGTGAGGAGGCACTATGACATAAAGGAAATATGAGAATGTGCGAGAGAAAGCAAAGCACATAGAGGATCAATGAGGTAAATGCAACACATAAGAGAAGAGAAGATAACGGAAGATGGTTATAAGCCAATACTCTGTAACGAGATGTTGTTCCCTATAATTTTGTTGTGGCTAGTGTTGGATTGGCCAATGAGGACTCAGTGGAGACATTGATTCACTCAATGCTTTTTGAGTGGTTGATAAACCTCTAAGTTCTAACCTTGGGGAATGTTAAACCAC
Organism: Pinus tabuliformis; assembly: GCA_031772625.1. Lineage (NCBI taxonomy): Eukaryota > Viridiplantae > Streptophyta > Pinopsida > Pinales > Pinaceae > Pinus > Pinus tabuliformis. Next base: position 429,291,010 of record CM062814.1, on the reverse strand, counting down.
TTAGAGCTTGCTTAATGGGTTGACGATTCGCTCGGGTGATTTTCAGAACACTGATAAACTACTTGGAAGGATGAGAAACTTAGGTGCTTGCTGGAATGGGTTAATAAACCACTAAGTGCTTACCTTAGGGGTGATAAACCACTTATGTGCTTGCTAAATAGGTTGATAAACCACCTGGATAGTGGGCTTTGTACTCTTGCAATGCTTTCCTTGAAATTCCAACTAATAAACCACCCTTAAAGTGAAATCATTCTCGTAGATTGAGAAGAACTTCACTGAGCCTTGGGTGAATCCCTATGATCAATTTTAGAGAGGCAGAAGAGCCACTATGGTGCTTACTATATTAGTAAGTTTACAAATCACTTGGACAATGCACTTCCTCTCTTGTATGGTTGAAAATATAGAGAAGACACCATGCATCTCACTCATAATTGTTTCCATGTATAAGAGGATCGCATGCTTCAAGGCGGATTCCTACTTTTTGTACATTTAGGCTAAGATAGATTCCAATGATTAATGAGAGAAATTCCCTTTTATATTGATTTACAAAGACATTATGATGTATATCAATGCATGGGAGGCTAGTTGGAAGGAATACAAAGATGAAGAACCCAAAGTGGAGAATTTAGAAAGAAACCAAAGTCAGGGAGAAAAATTGAGACAACAACAATAGGAAGAAACAACACAACCTCCTCCATAGCAAGAAAAAGATAAGGGTCTACAACAAGAGTAGTCATAGATCCAATATGAAGAAACTAAGTCAGAGGAAGTTGAAGATATAGTGTGCGCAGGCATGAAGAGAACCAAAACCAAAGGTGTATAAGAAGGTGCATCCTATGCTAGTAAGAAGAGAAAGGAAATGCGTGTAACCATCACCTAAATTACCTTTATATCTGAAGATGATATCAATAATAGTGTTCACCAAGTGGATGAGAAGATGGAGATGCACTCAGAAAAGTGTAATATAATCAACAATGTGCATCGGAACAACTTGAGAAATTGTGGCAAATGGAGGTTCAAAGTGCACCTATAATATTGGAACCATGAACAGATACATCTACCATGTATGGATATTTCCACACACTCTAGATATCACTACACGACATAGATTTCCCAACCGCATAATTGTAAGAAGGTGCTCGAGGTTTGATGCATATATATTTAATTTTGTCCCAACTCTCATGAGATAATTTACACCAATTGTAAAATGGTGTCACCATGGAGCTGCAATTACACACCACAAAAACAATGATGGAATTGGTACAGGTCAATATAGCACAAGAAGCCTTGTATTGTAAGAATATGTAGTTAGAAGAAGAGAAGCAACAAGAATTAACTAGAGAAATGAGTCTGCGTACAACGATCAAACAAGTGTATAGTGCAATAGCTGAAGAGCTAAAGGAAGTGGATTCCTCACCAAAAGGCTAAGTAACCAAGATCAGATAAGCCATTTAAGGACCAAAATCCAAGGTAGAGGATTTGAAAGTGCAACGGAAGCCATCCACCCCACTTGAAGAAAAGTAATGTTGAGAAGATGAGGAGAGTGTTATTTCCCATCAATGTGTAGATGAAGGTTCTGGAAGACATGTGCTAGACTACCTAAGAGTAAGGGTTGAATATTTGGACAAAGTTATTAGAGAACTAAGAGCTATAGGACATTGCTTAGAATATTCAGATTGTTGAAGAGAAGGCACGGAAATTTATCGCTAGTTTGGGTTACGTCCACAAAGAAACAACCAATCCTTCCTTTTATATTATCCAGCAAACTAAAGAGATACAACCTACAACAGGTCTACTGTAATTCCCTCTTAGCTCTCAATCTGCTCTCTCTTCCTCACTCAGAATATAGATATACATAGACGCAATACAATTCCCTCATATATAGAGAGGGGTTGCCTTCTAGGGAAAAAAACCATAAATTAAACATAACTTCTACCGTCAGATCTCCGCCTAATGAATGACCCAGATTGACTATGAAATTACAACATTTTACAAGGCAATTTTACATCTATTCTTAGGTTCGAGGGTGCTAGCCCCGATCCCCCTGCTAGGGGGGACTCCCAAAGGTTGCAACCACCCTCCCCGGGACCCCCCTTGCAGCAAATATTTTACGGGTGGCGTTGCCACCCCATTACGAACTAGGGTCCAATGTGGTGATACCTTTGAATACAAAAGATAATCAAGCTCCACACCCAATATGAGTGGCATGCTAGTGATCGAGAGGAAGACCGCCATAGAGGAGAAGATGCATCTAGATAAGGGCACAAAAAAATGAGGCTAACAAAACAAGAATTGATGTAGAAAGTGGAAGATTTATAGGATGAAGTGCTATGGATTACCAATGAGGTATGGGAAGTACAAAATGCAGTCAAGGCTATTGTGGAAGAAGGGGAGAAATGTATTTCCACCACAATGACAATTGAAGTATCCATAGGATAAGTTGTGTGCACCACTGATATGCATGCCAATTTTGAAATAATGCATGATGTCCTTAAATAATTGAAGGAGACAACTAAAGAGAAAATCCCCTCACTGTACACTAGATGAGTGGCTCAGGACAAGACACAGATGAGTGTTGGGGGCCTGTTGGGGCTAGTTTTGGGTAAAAAGACTCGGAGAAATTTTGATGAAATTTTGACAGTTTTGGTGGAGTTGCATGCAGAAGTGAAGAGCAGGAAATAACACACAAAATTATCATAGAAGGACCAACATACATAATTGTCGCATATAGAAAGAGTGTGCGAAAAAAATTGGCATTCAAGGTGGTTGAGTTAAAAGTGATTAAGGTTGAATGAGCCTTGTGGACCGGTTTTGATCAGATCAAACATACCCCTTGTAGTTTACTTGACCATGGTAAATATTTTTAGTGGTAGCGAGGTCATCTTGGATCCACATAATCATCTATAAATAGGTGGAAGCCGAGAGGATTTGGGTTGGTTACTTCTACATTTACTGTTGGGGCAGTTAATTTATTTGGGTATTGGTTGGAAAAGTTATGTGCGTGATTTCTATTATAATGTTGGAATGTTGTTTTGAATAGGTTGGGGAGCCGAATTGAGGTAAAAGTGGTAATGTTGTAATGATGGGCCTAGTGCCTTTTAATATTAATAGAATACTTCTAATGGTTGAATTGTTCCAATTAATGTGTTTTATGTGATGGTTGCATGATATGCTAAGTTATGTGAATTTTCAATATATTGTAGTAAATTTATAGATATTTTATAGTGCATTGAATATTAAAATATATGATATGACACCATAGATGAAAATGAAAGCACCCCTTTCAAATTTTCCAATGTTTTTATATGTTAATTTTTGTTACTAGATCTAGCCTATGATCATGAATTGAATATTATAGAATGTCGAAAAGGATAGTTTGTGCACATATTCCAATTCCCTTCACCACTACAAAATCTTGGCTCGTACAGTTCCCATAGGTGCCTCAAGTGCGACTTCACATGTTCTGTAGGTGATGCTGGAAGTGCCATTGACTAGTGTGGTTTTGTTGGCCAATCATTTTTCCCTAAACTGTGTCAGACTTTATCCAATGCCAACACCTCTACAACACCTTATAGGGACCATAATACTTGGGTGCTGATTTATTATCCTTCTTTTGTTTCTTGAGGGACATTTGTTTTTATGGATGTAACCTCAAAAATACAAAATATCCCACTTCAAATTCCCTTTTTATTTGACGTCGATATAATTTTTGTTTCATCCTATTTTTTTGCTATGACCAAGGTGTCCTTCAATACTTTTAGAAACACTTGTTGGTGCTCTATGTGGCCTCCACTACTTGAACTTCTTTGTTCCCTTTCAAGGGTGATGTGATGGTTGGAGGAGGATATCCATAAATAGCCATAAATTTGGATGTTTTGATGATGTATGGAAGGATGTGTTGCACCACCATTTTTCCAAGGGAAACGACTTTCCCATTGTATCTATTTATTAGATGCAAAGCAATGATGATGTATTTATAGACATTTATTCACAACCCCAATTTTCCCATCATATTAAGTATTGTAAGATGATCTATGAGCCAATTGAGTGCCCAAAAAATAAACTGATTTAGTCCAAACATTTCTAGTGAAAATTGGATCTTCATCACTTACAATAATCTTAGGGATTCCATGTAGTTTTCAAATTGTTTCCATGAATGTTGAGGTTATTTTTATTTATTTAAATGGACGAGAAAGAGATAAAAAAATGGCATACTTTATGAGTCGATCCACTACTACCATGATGATATTCTTTCCATCAAATTTAGAAAAACCTATAATAAAATCCACTAAATCATATTCCCAATGTTGACTTGGTATAGGATGCCAATCCTCCAATTTTTTAGATCTACTTATGAAATTTTTACCTAGAATTTATGGGATATCATTTTTTAAAAGAAACTAGTGGCACTCAATTTGGAGTTTCCAGGCTTCATATATGACAGTTCTACCAAGAAGACCCATTTAGTTTTAGGACTAGTCAGAACCTAATTTTTCATAGGTTACAATGCCACAATTATACCAAAACAAAACTTTTAATTTTTACCATAGATACTTTTCTATTTCACCTCAACCTATTGAAAATATCATTTATTGAAATTTCAAAGAAAAAATTATTAAGTGAAAATTCCTATATGACTTTTTTGATACCAATTTAAGGACTAGTCAACAACCTTCCCTTAAATAGGCTACAATTAATAAATTATAGCGATTTAAAACCTTAATTTTTTAAATAAATTACTTCAATACATATTCTAAATATCTTGAAAAGTTCATATTTTGAAAATTCTTTGGAAAACTAAATATGATAAAAATGCCAAGATGATTTCTTTGAAATTGATTTCAAGAATAGTCACAAAGTCTAACTTCCACATGCTATATCTTAAAAATTATAATTAATTAGAACCTACAATTTCTATAACGTGTATCCTGATATCTCTCCTCAGTATCCCCAAAGTTTCACTATATAAAACTTCCTAAAATTGTTATAGAAAAAAATCTAAGGTATTCCTATTGAAGGACAAAACCCTAGGATCATGGTTTTTGTTACCAAGTGTTAGGATAAAAAACACAAAAATAGCTTGAAAATAGAGAGATAAGTAGCTAAACACCTTGATAAATAGATGTAAAAATTAAAGAAAGGCCTCTTTGAGGGGGTAACCTCCTTTTATAATGTGCACAAGATAAGATGACATGATCAGAAAACTAAGTCTCCTTCATATAATATAGGAGACAAAAGGTACAACTCAATAAATAGGACTTGACATGGGGCTTTGTCTATGGCTTAGTGATGAGCCCCATAATGGGTAATTATATGGGCTCATTTTGCCTCTTAACTTAGCTTAATCCACCATTCTCATTAGTTTATTGCATGTTTTTTATTATATTTATGCTAATAGAGTGAGTTGGGTTGGTCATTATGCTTTGAAGTCTAATGTGTGCTTAATGTAGATTTTTGGTCAATTTTGGAGACAAAGTCAAAGATTTAATGAACATTTGGCAGCAAATATTCGAAGAAAACAAGGGAGAGGATTTATAGGAGGGTGTTCCCCTCATTTATGACTCCCTACTTCAAATTCTCCTTCAGAAAGCTCGGAGCACAAGCAGCCACATCAATGCACCAAAGAGGCAACCGAGCAAGTGGAGTATAACTGCTGTCTATCTCAAGTTTTGGGAGCCAAGCCTCCCTAATTTTAAGGGAGCTGTTGGAAGCTCCAGTTGTATAAGTAGAGAGGCCTAGGGCCTCATTAGGTTGTTGGATGTTAGTCAAATTTTCGCACTTTTGTTGCAGCTTTTCTTGGCTCAACTTCGAGCTTACTTTTGTAGACAGTTTCATGTAATCTTACTGTTATTTTGATAATGAAGATGAGATTGTTTCTAAGCTAGCACTGAGTTACCTCAGAGGGCTGAAGCTCTTGGGTTAGGGCCCAATCCAAGAAGCCAAGCACCTCTTGTTTTGTATTTATATGCTTTGTTTTAGTTTATGAATGAGTTGCTGATAGATAGATTTCTTTCTTAGTTAAGAATAGGTTGCTTTTGGGTAATTTAAAAAGTTGTTTCCATTTCAGTTTACTGTAGCAAGTTGAATAGTGATAGAAGAAGATACAAAAATTCCATCAACATGGCCTTAACCTCCTTTCTCCCCTTTGGGACCATGAACTGAGGCCAAGACCTTATTGCTACCACAAAAAAACACAGATTTGCCTTTGCCATAGGATTTCTATTGTTGCAGCTTGTTAGAAGATTAATGATTTGCTGTAGATCTATTTCATCACGCTTACTTTTGTATTTACAATAAATTTCTTTCCATGCTTTCTTTCCATATATAATTTTTCAACATTTACTTTCCTAGATCAGAATTTAGACTAGTTTGATGAACAGTTCTGTTTTTTTTAGTGTAGCTAGTTTCTCTGCTTGCTTAGTTTCAGAGCTTGATTTTCAGTTCTCTTGCAGTACATCTCTACTCACAATAAGTCAACCAATTAGCCATCACCATCTCTTTTTGATCCATGTTCCACAGGTCATCCAAAGTCCTTCACAAATCTGCCCTAATTTTCTGCACTTTTCTCATGAACTTTCCTCTCTTTCCTTGAACAAGTCCAACCATCTTTCTCTTTCCTAATCTTCCTTGATGAACCTTAGACACCTTAACACATCCTCCTAGCCATCAGCTACCCTTTCCAACCATTTTCCCACCTTCAAAACCTCTAAAATAGCTCTCGGCATCCTCTTGTAGACCTCCTGTAGATCCCCTGCAGCCTCCTGTAGATTTTCTTGTAGGTGTCTTTTTGAAGTCCAATTGCAGGGAAAGCCTCCAGGAGGCCACCTAGGACCTCCTAGGACCCCTCCACACCTTCCTACACCTTTGCACACTCCCAAGTCTCCCTCCATCGCCACCTAATCGCTGCCACATTCACAAACAAATAAATTACATCCATGACAATTCCACCTAAAAATACATAAAAATCCAAAAAGTTGTTTTTTTTTTCTCATTTCCTTCTAGAAATAGCTTGAATAGATGTTGTTTACTTCCTAAGTAGGTAATGGCATTCATTTTATGGTTTTTCACCTCTCTTTCTGCAAAAGTAGGGTTAGTTGGTTAATTAGGGTTTGCTAGGGTTACTTCACATTTCAGTCTTCTTTCACTTTCTGCAAGTAGAGTAGCCTTGGTAGGTTAAGCTTTCCTTTCTTTCATCACATGTAAAGATTCTTCTGGAATTCATAGAAGTTGGCTTGAGCTCCTAGTGATCTTTCCCTAGCTAACCAAGTGACAACCTGTAGCAAGAACTGGTACTTGTGCGTACAACACCGTCGCTTCCAAGTTTGTTACAAACTACCGGGTTGATAAAAAGTAAAGTAGGAAGTCGAGGAGTTGCAGCATTATTGTTGCAATACTGGTGCTAACTACTTTTTGGCACCATTGTCGGGGAAGCATCAGAGTATTGTGTATTGCTTTTCTTCTATTTTCTACTGCAACATTCTGCTAAGTAGTTATTTCAACAAAAGTAGAGTAGTTGTTTCTTTCAATTCTACAATTTCCATTCCAGCAAAAGAAGATTAGCCATTTCCTTGCTTTCATTTCAATTCTGCAATTTCCATTCCAGCAAAATTAGATTAGCTCTTTCCTTTCTTTCATTTCCATTCTGCAATTTCCATTCCAACAAAAGTAGATTAGCCATTTCCTTGCTTTCATTTCAATTTTGCAATTTCCATTCCAACAAAAGTAGATTAGTCATTTCCTTTATGCATTTCATTTGCTTTACTTTTTCAGTACTACACTTCCATTTCAGCAAGTTCATTTTAGTAGTTGCAAGTTGTTTGTTCAACCAATTTCAGTTTTGCAGGTACAAGCAGAAAAAAGCAAAAGCTAACAAAAAAAAAAAGGTTTCCTTTCATGCCTCATAGGAACAGAGATAATTCAAGAAAATTCTTACCCAACACCCCGACCACATCACATAGCCACCCTTCTCTCTTCTTCGGTGGCAGTGATCCAGAAGAACCCTTAGGAGAACAACCAGAGATATTTGAAGAACCTATAGGGGAAGAAGAAGAAGAAAACATTCCTCCTGAGACAATGGCTAAGAACAGAAATGTTAGGGGGAATGGAGAAAGAGTAGAGGGTACCTTTCCCATCCTAGAAACCAATGGGGACACTAAAATGAAAAACATAAGCCCTTCAGTCCTACCTCACTTCCATGGATTGACTATAGAAGATCCTGACACCTTCTTGTTTGAATTTGATGTTATCTATCGAACCTATGACTATGCAGAAGATGAACAAAAGTTGAAACTATTCCCTTCTACCCTAAAGGATGCAACATTGCGTTGGTTCATGGCGTTACCTGGAAATAGCATCACAACTTGGGCTCAGATGTAGCAAGCCTTCAATAACAAATATCGAGACTACTGTAGGTCAAAAGACACCAAGGAAGAAATCTTCTGAATGACCATGGGAAGTGATGAATCATTGGAAGATTATGAAGAGAGGTTCCAGCTCAGTTATAAAAGGGCTAGGTGCACACTTGACCTCGAATCGCTGAAGTTGGTCCTGCTCAGGGGAATTCCGGAAGACCTTCTAGACACCCTCCATCTGCTGGCTGGGGGAGACATCTACCAACTACCTTATGAAGACATAAAGACTGTTTTTAGAAACCATTCTAGGGCAGCCAGAAAGAGAGGTAGGGGGAGTCAACCCATAGCCAGTACCTCCTCATCCAGTTCATCCATAAAAGGTGAGCTTGGACACATGCTGGAAGACTTCAAGAGCGAGATGCTGCAAACTCTTGCCATGCAAATGGATACCTTGCATATCAAAAGGAAACAAGAGGAAGCAGAGAGGGCTTTGGCCATTTTTTGTCCTAGGTGCACCAGAAGGCATCCTAGGAACAAATGTCCATTGAAATCCATAGAGGTTTGTTCAGTTTGTGAAGAAGATCATTCTACAGATAAAGACCCTTCCTTGCCTGGACATAAAGCTGCATACCAAGGGGCCGAAGGAGCCACTGGACCACTCTATTTCATAAACCAAAGGAGACCGCATGGACCCAGACTGTACCAACAGGGAATGCAAGGGACATCTCAGGCATACTACAACCCCAACCAAGCCACTTCCATACCTTCTTGGGGCCCTCCTGCTCATCCTTCCTGGTCCACACCTCCTCCTTGGTCCTATCCATCTCAATATCATGCCCAACCAGCTGCTCATTCATTCCACTCATATGCTCAGCCACAACCTCAGTGGAATGCATCTCATCAGGGGTGGAGGCCCCAGTACAACTCTCCTCCCACTCTTTTGCCTCCACCACCTACTCAACCTCAACCATTACCTTCTGCTCCACCAAGGCAACCCTAAATGCCTGCTCAACCGAACCTGAACCCGAACAACAAATAGGCCCAGCAAGTATACAGTGGGGAACCATCATGCCTAACCTATGATGTGGAGATTCATGAGATTAACCTACGATTTGGGAAGGTTTCCCAGATAGCCAGCCTCCCCCTTAGGAGGTTGAGGAAGATAAAGAGGAAAGTGAACCAAAAGCAAATCCACCCTTTCCTGAGAGACTATCCGAGACAACACAGCCCACCGCAGAAGAAATTGAACTTTTGGGAGAATTGAAACAATTATGTGTAAAGAGACACTTCTCCAAGCCATAAAGGATGTGCCTATATACAATAACATGATCAAAGAGAAGTGCTTCAAGCATCCAGGTAGGCACAAAAGAGATGCCCCAACCATCAATGTCATAGGACAACTGTCCGACCTGATGTTGGGGCAGGTAATCTGTCCAAAATACTTAGACCTTGGAAGCCCAGTAGTTGATGTCCACATCAATGGCACCATGATCCCACATACATTGATTGATCTGGGAGCTGCCATTAATGTGATGACAAAGGACACCATGCTCAAGCTCAAACTCCAGGGTTCCTTGAGAAAGACCACGACAGTACTACAACTAGCAGATTGCTCCACCATGACCCCTGAAGGGATTGTGGAGGATGTGATGGTCTCCATTGATTCTTAGGAGTACCCTGCTGATTTCTTGGTTCTCCAGCCGAAGGCAAAGCTCACTGGGTATCCTCTCATCTTGGGAAGACCCTGGTTGGCCACTGCTGATGCTTACATCAGTTGTCGGGTTAGGAACATGACCATCAAGAACAGGCATATGTCCAAGCAGCTAATCGTATACCCTCCTACCAAACCCTTGCTAGAACATGATCTACCTCTCTAGTTGGAAGAGGAGGATGAGGATGAAGTCTATTCTGCACCACTGTGTGCAGTAGAAATTGTCATGGGGAGGAAACCGCAAAATGAGGATGATATCATTGGAAATTTAATTCAAAATCCACCCCGAGTATATTTCCATTAGAAGATCTAGTGAAATAAACCCAAGAAAATCCCCTAATTGATCTCTGTGTGGCCGAACGAACCTCTCTCCGTGTTAATAATATAGAGTTCGGCCTAGAAAGAGCCTTGAAAATCAACTCATCCCTATCCACCTCCCAGGAGAAGGAACTATGCAGCTTATTAAGAAAACATTTAGATGCCTTCGCCTGGAGTTATAAGGAGATGAAGGGAGTGCACCCTTCAGTATGTACTCATCATATATACATTAAGGAGGATTTCAAACCAGTCAAGCAGCCTCAAAGGAGGATGAATCCAACCCTTAAAGACATTGTTAAGGAAGAATTGCAAAAACTACTTGATGCAGGATTCATCTACCCCATCTCTGACAATGAATTTGTCTCTCCTTTGGTGCTAGTGCCAAAGAAAAATGGTAAGTGGAGAATCTGTGTCGATTATCGGGAACTGAACAAGGCCACTAAAAAGGACCATTTTCCTTTGCCTTTCATAGATCAAGTGTTAGATGGTCTGGCGGGGAAATTTTTTTTCTCCTTCCTAGATGGGTTTAGCGGGTATAATCAGATTCAAATCAGCCCGAAAGACCAAGATAAGACCACTTTCACTTGCCCTTGGGGTACCTTTTCATACCGGGTCCTTCCTTTTGGTTTGTGCAACACTCCACCCACTTTCTAGAGAGCAGTATTGAGTATATTTTCTGAATTGGTTCATGATGCGGTGGAAATATATATGGATGACTTAACTCCTTATGGTTCTAACTTTCAAGAAGCTTTTTCTAACCTAGGAAAACTTTTGGACAAGTGTATTGAAATGAACCTGTCCCTCAGTCTGGAAAAATGTGAATTTTTGATGACTGAAGGGACTGTGCTAGGTCATGCAATATCTCAACAAGGATTGCAGGTGGACCCCAACAAAATTGCCATCATCCAAAGGGTCCCACCTCCTCAAAAGGTGAGAGATGTCCGAAGTTTCCTAAGCTTAGCAGGATATTATAGAAGATTCATTAAATATTTCAGTAAGTTAGCCTCTCCATTGTTTGGTCTTTTGGGAAAAGATGTCGAGTTCATATGGACTGAAAACTGTCAAGAAGCCCTAGATACCTTGAAAAGAAAACTTGTGACTGCCCCAATTTTGAGAGGCCCAAACTGGGCCCTACCTTTCCACATTCACATAGATGCCTTGAACAAAGCAATAGGAGCAGCCTTGGGGCAGATTGATGAAAAGTTACCTTATGCCATATACTTTATAAGTAAAAATTTGTCCAAGGCAGAGTTAAACTACACGGTCACCGAGAAGGAACTCCTAGCTGTAGTGCATTCCTTAAATAAGTTCAGACATTACATCACAGGCTATCAAACCTTTGTACACACTGATCATGCTGTAATTAGGTATTTAATGAATAAACCAGATGTAAATGCTCGCATTATTAGATGGTTGCTTTTACTGCAGCAGTTTGATTTAACCATTGTTGATAAGCCTGGTAAAGAAAATATTGTTGCTGACTTTTTGTCTAGAGTAGATTTTCTTGCAGGTGAGGAAGGAATGGTGGATGATCAAATGCCAGATGAGCACCTATTTGCTATTTCAACACTCTCTCCATGGTTTGATGATATAGCAAATTACTTAGTTTCAGCACAGTTCCCACCACACCTGTCCTCAAAAGAGAATAGCAAGATCGTGAGGAAAAGTGCCCCTTTCACTTGGATTAGGGGCAATCTCTTCAAACTTGGCCTAGATCAGATCTTTAGAAGATGTGTCAGGGAGGAGGAAGTTTTTGACATTCTCCTAACCTGTCATGACGGGCCTTGTGGAGGCCATTTTGCAGCAAAAAGGACTGCCTTCAAAATCTTGCAAGCAGGTTACTATTGGCCCACTCTTCATCAAGATGTGAAGAGATATACCAGCCAATGCGATCGGTGCCAAAGGATGGGGAAACCTACTCCAAAGGATGAGATGCCCATGCAACCTCAAGTGACTTTTGAGCCATTTGAGAAGTGGGGCATGGACTTTGTGGGTCCTATCAACCCTCCTTCAAAACAAAGGCAATACATCATTGTGTGCACTGATTATCTGACAAAATGGGCAGAGACAAAAGAAATCAAGGCAGCAACAGAGGAAAAAGTAGCTGAGTTTTTAAGAGAGAACATCTTCTATAAGTTCGGGTATCCAAGAGAACTGGTTACAGATCAAGGCAGTCAGTTCACTTCCAATTTGATTGAAGACCTGCTCACACATCATAAAATCAAGCACAAGACTTCCACCCCTTACCATCCACAAGCCAATGGGCAGGTGGAAGTCACTAATAGAGCTTTGGAAGGAATTCTGACCAAGGTAGTGAGCAGCAGTAGAAAATATTGGGTGGATAGACTAGTTGAGGCCACCTGGACCTATAACACAACATGGAAGACCACAACAGGGTTCACACCCTATGAACTGGTCTATGGGAAAAAGGCTTTGTTGTCAATAGAATTTGAATACAATACACTAAGGATGGCAGCTCAACTAGACCTAGACCTTAGCCATGCACAGAGGGAAAGGCTACCCCAGCTCAATGGATTGGATGAAAAAAGACTGCAGGCCCTTCTCCACACAGAGGTATTCCAGCTTCAAAGGAAAATATGGCATGATCAAAACATCAGGGAGAAGCAATTCCAAGAGGGAGATTGGGCACTGCTCTATGACTCAAGGTATAAATACTTCAAAGGCAAGTTGAGGACAAGATGGTTGGGACCCTACATTGTGGAAAAATGCAATGTCAATGGTTCAGTCCTGATCAGAACCATTGATGAGGAAGCCATCCCCATGCTTGTCAATGGACATAGGTTGAAAATTTACAAGAAGCCCCTCTCCAAGAAAGAGTTCATTGAAGATCTGAATAAGACAGTGTTGGTAGTGGAGCAGGTCTCAACATCCACTCCACCCACTTACTAAAGAAGTAGAAAGAAAAAAAAAAAGAAAAATAATAAGGGCTCAAGTGAAAACCTCCATGAGGCACTTGAGTCCCATCATTGGGTTGAAAACCTCTTTTGAGGCGGCCCAGTGATGACAAAAACAAAAAAGAGAGAATAAGATCCCTGGGTGAAAACCTCCCTTGGAGGCGCCTAGGGCAGGCAATGAGGGTGAAAACCTCCTGGAGGCGCCCTAGTTGTCTTTCAAAAAAAAAAAAAAACAGAGAAAAAAGGAAGAGGAAATTGACTTTTAACATGCATTGCAGGTTACAGGTGGACCACAGGAAGCAAGAGAGGATGCCACAGAGCTTATTTCACCTCCTCCATACTCTTCTCAATCATTTCTGACCTTTCTTCCACCTCACTGTGTGTTTTTTCTGAACACTGTGTATCCTACAGGAGGCCCTGTGTGTTCTACAGGAGGCTCCTGTAGAAATCACAGAGAGCTCGAAATGGATTTTAAAAATAGTTTGAGGAGCTGGGAAGTTTCATGAAGAGCCTGTAGGCCCTCCTACAACTATCCACCCTCCTGACCAGCCATCCCACACCTGCACCACCTCATTATCATGGATTTCTTCCCTTCCTGCAGAGAAAAAACACAGAAACTAGTTTTTAGAAAAAACAAAGAAATAAAAGGAACATCACCTCCAAATCTCACCTACAGCTTACCAAATACCTCTCCATCACCATTAGCATCTCTGGTATCATCCTCCCAGCTCCCAACACAAGAATCAACTAAAAATTTTAAAGGGAGAAGCGGCTACAGGAGCTCCTATAGGATTTCCTGTAGCAGCTGATCCCCTTAAAATCAAGCCACAACAACAGAATAGGTGCATCCATAGGATTGAAAAGGATGTTGGAAGTAGATCTAGCCAGAGGGTACCTACACAAAGCAAACAAGCCACACATCAGAGAGCAGAAATCATACAACAGAGGAGATACAGGCATGTAGCAAGAAAGAAACCAAAATGCACCACAGCACGAACATTCGACTTGCAGGTAAGTGTCTAACCCTCTCCTATGTTGCATCTGTGTAATTGAAAACATGCATAAATGAATGAGATGGTTAGGGTTGAACGATAAAGGTGTCCAGTTAACTGGCCACCCTCATCCAGTTGACTACGCTCATCCGAAGATGCCACCACACGTGTGCCTAGTCAACTCACAGAAAATCCAAAGGACAGGTAGTGGAGGTTATACAAACTCGATGAACTCTGATGAAATAATGGGAAGTGATTGTGGGAAAGAGTCATGAAGAGCCATGATGACAGAGTAGTGGGGACCAATGGTCCGAATTTGGCAACGTACCTTTTTTCCAGCTCACCCCATCACCGGAAATATCTCAAAGAAGACATAAGTATTCCTCCTCGAAACTCCTTCACCACCTTTTCTTCCATTTTTCCTCGTCCACTTAGCTGTAGCAAGCTCCATACCACCTCCATAGCCTCGAAAACATCATTCTCTATCGATTCCAGCCACCCTTCTGCTATCAGAGTCCTACAGGAGCAGTAACAGGTTCTACAGGAATGGGTTCTACAGGAGCACCTACAGCTAGTTCTACAGGAGGGACAATGAGCAGTTTTTAAGGAAGAAACACGGGGTTTTTGCTCAGATTCTGGCTTGAAGAGGTAGGCTCTGTATAGACCCACCTTGAATATTAATATGTGCAAGAAATGATACAATTCTAAGGAGGAATTAAGCTTGTAGGAGAAGAGGAATTCCATAAAAAATTTTTGCCTGTTTTCTTAAAAAAGCACAGTTTTTCTCTGTTTTCCAGTTTCCTTAAAATTCTTGTCTCCATCTCCATTTTGGGTGTCAAAAGGGGGTATAAGAAAAATGATAGGGGGATTCATGAGGAAGGAGCCCACAAATTCAGCTAGGATCCATGAGCATCCCGAAGTAGTAGCCATTTTTACCAGAGCAAATTGGATGCCATTTTTCGAAAAATTTCGAGGGTTTGATGAAGAAGTGGCTCAGGAGTTTGCCCTTGCTTTAGTACCTCGTTCAAAGACCCATGCCACTGTTACTTTCAGAGGTCTCACCATGGAAATCACCCAAAATATATCAGCAGAGTTACCAGCCTTCCCCTTGGATTACCTTGGAGAAAAGATGAAAAGCCAATGGGACAAGTTGCCAAGAAAACCTTCTTCCAACCAGATGAACATCCTGTAGAAGACAAAAATGGCATTAGAAGAACAAGCATACCTTACCCTTGGGATGAGGTCAGTTACCAAATCATCAAGTATATTTCCTGTGAAGGGAGGTATAGCATAGTTTATGGCTACCATTTTAGACTTCTCCATGAGCTGAGATATGGCATGAACATTCCTACACCCCAAAAACTCAGCATCCCCTATTTTCTCCTGCAGTCCCTTATAGACTCCAACATTAAGTTAAAGGCAGGAGGTCCAGATCAATTGGCTCACCATGGGTTAATAAAACTATTAGTGGAAGAAGCCCTCCACACCTTCACAATCCCCATAGCATGGGAGATCTTTAGAAATATGACAAGGGAAGATGATGTAAAGGCCCTCACATATGACCTCAGTCCTTCTGAAAGTGAGGGGGAAGAACAACAAGGAGAAGAAGGGGAGGAAACTGAGGAGCAAATAGAGGAGGAAGAAACCAAAACAAAGAAGGAGGAAACTAAAACAGAGAAGGAGGAAACTAAACCAGAGGAGGAAGAACACAAAACAGAGCAAGAGGAAACAAAAACAGCAAAGACAGAGAAGACAAAAGGAGAGGAACAAGGGGCAGAAAAGACAGAAGTGTCTCTTGAGACCCTAGAAAGAGAGGTAGTAGCTACTCTTGCTGCCCTCAACACCCCTGTTAAACCCAAACAAAAGAGGAAGAGGCAAACATCAATGTACTTCAGGGCTCGGAAAAGCACAAGGATAAAAATGGGAAAACCACAGCCATCTTCAACAGTGCCTATTGTAATTGAAGATTCACCCACTGTCAAAGGGGAAGAATCTCCCTCTAAAACCCCCATCACATATGAAAGAGGAAGTCCTAGATCTTCCACTTGGAAGGAAAGAGTGCAACTATAGGACTCAAAAACAACTCTATAGGAAGCACAGACTGTTCTACAAGAGACCCTAACTAAGCTATAGGAGACCGAAAAACTGGAACAAAGGATAGGAGATAACCAAAGGGGAAGGAGGAAACAACAGAGACCCAAGAACCTGATCCCCAACCTAATTTGGGCTCTTATTACAATCTCCTTGAGGGGGGAAAATCATTCCACAGAAATTTTCAGTCCCACTTTTCTTTGAGCTAGAGAAAGAAAGACTAAGGAGCCATAGATGGATGAAAATTGCCAAATCTAAGGGGGTAGAGGATATTTTCCACATGGAGAACAAGCTTAGAGAGATGGGTAGGGAGTTAAGTGATGTAAGACATAGAGAGGCAATCAGAAGATCTCACTTGGAAACAGAAATGAGTTGCTAAGGAAACAACTGCAAGAAA
The DNA here is from genome assembly GCA_031772625.1 of Pinus tabuliformis. Classification (NCBI taxonomy): domain Eukaryota; kingdom Viridiplantae; phylum Streptophyta; class Pinopsida; order Pinales; family Pinaceae; genus Pinus; species Pinus tabuliformis. The sequence continues at coordinate 429,274,235 of CM062814.1, read as the reverse complement.
AGGAGACACAATTGGAATGCATGGCCAACTGGTCTATGGAGGCGCTACAATACAGGAAACCAGCAAAATCATATGGAGTATGCCTCAAAGGCCAATGGCTGCAATTTCAGATCAAGACTTTGGCATAGAGAGGCACCATGCCTTTCCAAGATTATAAACAGTTTACAGACCTATGTGACCAAAGTTCAGCAGAAGACAAGGCAAAGATAGCAGAGTTTTATTTGCATAACTTGGCCCTCATTGATATGAACCTATGGGACCCCAATGCTAGGCTAGGGGACTTGCAACTGATGGCCATGGCATCATGGATGAATCATGAGGAGAAAAGGGCAACAGAAATAAAAAATCTGATGGAAAAAGAGCAAAATGAACCCTTAATGATTAGAGTTGAGCTAGCAGACCCCATGGCTCTTATCAATGTCCACCAGCTGCTTGCAAATAATCCTCAAAGTGCCCCTAAGTATATCAATGAGCAGGCTCAGGCCATTGCACATTTTGAAGACATGGAAAGATTACTTGGGGAATACTGTATTCATGCTTGTATGAGGAGGTGGAACACTCTCCCACACAGTCTGCAAATCAGGGAGTATCACTCCCCAACAAGGATGAAAGAAGCATTAAGGAGAGTGCCACTATACAAGAGCTCTATGCAGAGTTTGAAGGCCAATTGGATTGGCCTCAAATTGAGTCCCCCGCTACTGTTAGGTCTACTGGAAGGTGGAAAAGAGGAAGATGAACAACAACAGTGGGAAGAGGTGGACAGAAAGGCAGGATTCCATGACAAATAAGAGGACCTCACATCAAAAGCATGGGATGTTAGGGAGGCCATCAGGGCCATCAAAGATGAGGAGATGGACTAGTTGCTTAGAGGATGAGCAACACATTCAGTAGAGGGGTGATGATGAGCCCCATAAATGGGTAATTATATGGCCTCGTTTTGCCTCTTAACTTAGCTTAATCCACCATTCTCATTAGTTTATTGCATGTTTTTTATTATATTTATGCTAATAGAGTGAGTTGGGTTTGTCATTATGCTTTGAAGTCTAATGTGTGCTTAATGCAGATTTTTGGTCGATTTTGAAGACAAAGTCAAAGATTTAATGAACATTTGGCAGCAAATATTTGAATAAAACAAGGGAGAGGATTTATAGGAGGGTGTTCCCCTCATTTATGACTCCCTACTTCGAATTCTCCTTCAGAAAGCTCGGAGCACAAGCAGCCACATCAATGCACCAAAGAGGCAGCCAAGCAAGTGGAGTATAACTATTGTCTATCTCAAGTTTTGGGAGCCAAGCCTCCCTAATTTTAAGGGAGTTGTTGGAAGCTCTAGTTGTATAAGTAAAGAGGCCAAGGGCCTCATTAGGTTGTTGGATGTTAGTCAAATTTTCGCATTTTTGTTGCAGCTTTGCTTGGCTCAACTTCGAGCTTACAGTTTCATGTAATCTTACTGTTATTTTGATAATGGAGATGAGATTGTTTCTGAGCTAGCACTGAGTTACCTCAGAGGGCTGAAGCTCTTGGGTTAGGGCCCAATCCAAGCAGCCAAGCACCTCTTGTTTTGTATTTATATGCTTTGTTTCAGTTTATGAATGAGTTGCTGACAAATAGATTTCTTTCTTAATTAAGAATAGGTTGCTTTGGGGTAATTTAAAAAGTTGTTTCCATTTCAGTTTGTTGTAGCAGGTTGAATAGTGATAGAAGAAGATAAAAAAAGTCCATCAATAGGGCCTTGACCTCCTTTCTCCCCTTTGGGACCATGAACTGAGGCCAAGACCTTATTGCTGCCACAAAAAAACACAGATTTTCCTTTGCCATAGGATTTCTAGTGTTGCAGCTTGTTAGAAGATTAATGTTTTGTTGTAGATCTATTTCATCATGCTCATTTCTATCTTTACAATAAATTTCTTTCCATATAGCATTGTTCAACATTTACTTTCTTAGATCAGAATTTAGACTAGTTTGATGAACAATTCTGTTTTTTTTAGTGTAGCTAGTTTCTCTACTTGCTTAGTTTCAAAGCTTGATTTTCAGTTCTCTTGCAGTACATCTCTTCTCACAATAAGTCAATCAATCAGCCATCACCATCTCTTTTTGATCCATGCTCCATAGGTCATCTAACGTCCTTCAAAAATCTGCCCTAATTTTATGCACTTTTCTCATGAACTTTCCTCTCTTCCTTGAACAAGTCCAACCATCTTTCTCTTTCCTAATATTCCTCGATGAACCTTAGACACCTTAACACATCCTCCTAGCCATCAGCTACCCTTTCCAACCATTTTCCCACTCCTTGATGAACCTTAGACACCTTAACAGATCCTCCTAGCCATCAGCTACCCTTTCCAACCATTTTCCCACCTTCAAAACCTCTAAAACAGCTCTCGGCATCCTCCTATAGACCTCCTGTAGATCCCCTGCAGCCTCTTGTAGATTTTCCTGTAGGTGTCTTTTTGAAGTCCGATTGTAGGGAAAGCCTCCAAGAGGCCACTTGGGACCTCCTAGGACCCCTCCACACCTTCCTACACCTCTAAACACTCCCAAGTCGCCCTCCATCGCCACCTAATCGCTGCCACATTCACAAACAAATAAATTACATCCTAAAAATACATAAAAATGCAAAAAGTTGTTCTTTTCTCATTTCCTTCTAGAAATAGCTTGAATAGATGTTGTTTACTTCCTAAGTAGGTAATGGCATTCATTTTATGGTTTTTCACCTCTCTTTCTGCAAAAGTAGTGTTAGCTAGTTAATTAGGGTTTGCTAGGGTTACTTCACATTTCAGTCTTCTTTCACTTTCTACAAGTAGAGAAGCCTCGGTAGGTTAAGATTTCCTTTCTTTCATCACATGTAAAGCTTCTTTTAGACTTCATAGAAGTTGGCTTGAGCTCCTAGTGATCTTGCGCTAGCTGACCAAGTGATAGCCTGCAGTAAGAACTAGTACTTGTGCATACAACACCGTCACTTCCAAGTTTGTTATGAACTACCGGGTTGATAAAAACTAAAGTAGGAAGCCCAGGAGTTGCAACATTATTGCTGCAATACTGGTGCTCACCACTTAGCAATTTTTTTTTTACTACAATTTTTTAAATATAATATTTCTTCATTTTAGTTTTAAAAAATGAATAAATAACTAACAAAGAGGATTCAATTATGATTTTTTAGAAGCTAGATATTAATATTGTGGATTATCTAACTTCCTCAAGAGTGGGAGGAGCATACCTTAGAGCCTAGAACTCTAACCTTCCCAACACTAATACACATATTTTGATTTTAGCCATCCTCTAGGTCTATTAATCAATTGTTAATACAAATCACTATCTCCTTTCTTTAAAAAATTGCAAGGAAGTATAAGTGATCCTTCACCACATTTGATTATGGCATCCCTAATAAATCCATTATTCCAAATTAGTGCTCCTCATTTAGGGGGATTCAAACCGAATACCTTCCAACATAGAGGCACAATCCATTATCGCTTATTCCCATGCAATGCTTGTAATGTACTTGGATACATATTCCTTTCCATTCTCACATGAAATCAATAATAGAAAATGCATAAACATATTATCTACACTTGTCCCATAACTCCTCACATAATGCCTAAATCCTTAATTAATTAGTCAAAATCCTCATATGCAAATTGGAGGAACTAATAAGGCATTAATTACTTGAATTAATCACATATATCATTAAGAAAACTATTATATACTTGTTTTCAAGTAGAAGACAAATTATCCATAGGAAAATTGAACATTGGACATATAGTAAAGAAATTCCAATTGTTGGGTCAAAATCACTTCAAATGAAAATTACAATCCATTCTACGATGCCTATTACAATTTCATTCCATCAACCATCACATGGTCAAAACCCATGCTCTCAATCCTCCTATAGACCTCTTTCTTTTAGCTATTAACCACCTAGGTTCAAGGATTTCCCTTATCTACATCACAATTCCTTATGAATCATTCTAGCCATGATTAAAATTCATGCAAGAGGAGTCTAATCTTGAATTATTTCTATGCATCATAGTTACCATGACTGGGGTATCATCTCTTACAATTACATAGTCTTATCATATCCTTTAACATTGCTCAAGCTGTGAAAATATCACTAGAATAGATATGTTTTGCAGGTTTAATATTATTTCCTCTTGAATTTTATTTCCAGATGTAACTTCTGTAAATATTGTTCATGCTTGTCTATTTTTGCTAATCAAGTATGCTACAAGTGATATACAAACTCCTTCCCAAGTAACATGCATTTGGCTTTTAGATTTTTTTGGTTTAGGCTAGAGACATGTTTCAACATCTTTAAACAACTCAAATATATTCCATTTAATGAGAAAATTTATGGTTGAGGAAGAATACACATAAGAAATACAAGTGTCGTCACTTGGTTAGACACCCTTGTAACCACTATTAGTACCCCTTCAAGTAGTACCTCATCAGACAACACCTATATATGGATTTTTATTCCATGTAACCTTGGGTATGTTGAAATTCCCATAGGTGCATTTGAAAGCATCCTTGCTAAAAGAATTTTGTATTTTTGTTTCTCTAGAATATTTAGAACAACACTTTGTGAGATCAATATCTAGCACTTGGGAATTAGGTAGCATGGCTAAGGGTATGGTATACTTTCCTTATTTAATGCCTTGAGAGATTGAATTGAGTATTACAATTGGAAACATATGCATATATTAGAGATCTATAACACCTAACGCACCTTTATTCTTAGCATCCTGCAAACCCTAGCCTCTACAACCTAGGTCACAAAATTCCTATATAAAGTAAACTATCAAGAATTTGGGGATTTTGTCTCTACAATAATAATAAAAAAGGAGTAACAGTCCTATAATAATAGGACTTTGAAAAACGAAAAAAAAAAATGGGTCCTCAAACCACTCTTGTGAGAGACCTATCTCAAAGTATTCCTTGTGCAACACTAATCATCATGGTACCACTAAATAACCATTTTTTAATGGACCCAATGATACATTTGTTAGCAACCTCTCTTAAGAGTCTCCTTGTCAAGTGTTGATACCAATCTATCCTTAAAATACTCCTTATGAGGTGTTGATTACATGTCTATAACTCTCTAATAACATTTTTTATTTATCTAGGACTATGTGATGAAAACCAGGGCCTTATTGATGGACTATAGGGTTACCTCATTAGAAAATCTAATCAAGGTGATCATTTGTAAGCCAGATGACATATCATTCGTACTGGAAAATATTGTGGTGCAAATCTCCCATCAAGAAGGAAAACATGAAACTCAGATTAATCCTTCCCTCAAGGGAACCTCAATAGAAGGTGTGTGTTGTATTGAAACCCATTTTCATGACAAAAATATGTTGTGATATTTCCCAAAGTATACATGAATAAATTTGATGGGGCGGATACCACTAGGAAAATTACCTAGATGGAACACAATTGATCCTCCATGGAACTATTGATGACATAATGAAACTCAAATTAGGGTTATGATACTTAGATACAAAACACTATCAATGGTGTCAAAGGCGTAACAAATCACATGGAGGTTACATTGCTTAGACCATTTTGTATATCCGTTTTTTTGAAAGGGACCCTGACAATTTGGGAATATTGACCAATATGCATCAAATCAACATAGTAGAAGAATTTTTAGTGGATTTTAAAGAATTATCTATCTTCATAGAAGGATTTACAAAATGCTTCAATATTGGTCTCTAGGAAGACATTTATGCACAAGTCTTGATGTAGGACCAAACTACTTGGTTGGAACTATTTCAACATGCCCTAGAAGCATATGGTCATAAATTCACATGTTAAGACATCATCATTTAATCCCTACACTAACCCTCCTCTGACATCTACTACTTCCTCCATTCATTCCTAGTAATTGAAGTCCAACAGTTGTCTTTAGAAGAAATGATTGAGCATCACATCATGAAGAACCCTTGATTTCTTTCTATGCTGTATTGAGCATGTACACTCCTTATACTTTGGAGTTAATTGGCTACATCAAGAATATAAAGGCCATTATTTTAACTGACAACAGAAATGCCCACAATTTTAATCATAGATGAGTGGCCAAGGAAACCTATTGTTATGTTCATGTAGTGTATAATTTTTAAATTGTGATAGCCAATAATGGCATGATGAAATGTGGTGAAAAGTGTGAGAAGGTGCACTTCAATTAGGGGGTTATCATAATGAATCCAACATATTTTAATTTGAAATGAGAAATTGTGATGTGGTACTTGGAGTGGAATAGTTACAAACATTAACCCTAATTACCATGGACTTCTAGGAGTTGTACATGATCTTTAATAAATATGGCCAATAACATACTTTTAAGGGGGACAATTTCAGCTCAAAAAATTTCTTCCCTCATAGTATAGAAAGTCTATTGAAGAAAGGATACGCTGACGTTATTGTTGAATTCAATGCCATCCAAGTTGTTGACAACCCACCATAAGAGATACACTTTAATTTATAGTTGATATTGAATAAGCATCAATAGGTGTTTGAAAGAATTAATGGTTCACACCCTTAATGAGGTGAGTTTGATCATGGTATTCCTTTCATTTGAGGCAATTAACCACCCAATGTGCACACTTAACAACACCCTTTCACATAGAAGAATGGAATTGTAAATATTATTAAGGAATTATTGGAAGTAGGTATTATGTGTCCTAAAATTATCCGTTATTCATCATCAATAGGTATGGTATTAGAGAAAGAAATAACGTGTTTGGAATTCCATGTTCTCAACACATTGACCATCAAACACAAATTTCCCATCCTAGTTATTGATGATCTCTTAGATGAGCTTCATGGTGCCAAATTTTTCACTAAACTAGAGCTTCACTTAAGATACCACCAAATAAGGGAAGGAGGTGGATATTCCTAAGATATATTTCCATACTCATGAAGGATATTGTGATTTTTTAGTGATTTCCCTTGGCCTTTTAGTACCACGTCCATTTTTCAAAGGCTTGTGAATAGGAATTTTCGACCCTTCTTACATTATTTGATGCTTGTATTCTTCAATGATCTTGATCTATAGCAAGACACAAGTAACATATGTGGAGAATATTTATAGAGCTTTACAACTCCTTAGGGACAACCAATTGTTCCTAAAGTGTTCCAAATGTCATTTTAGTGCTTTAGAGCTATAATACTTGGGTAAAAATATTAATCAAGATGGGGAGTAAGTGGATCCCAAGAAAATTGATTCTATGAAGGGTTGGTCAAACCCCAACATTTTGAAAAGTTTATTATATTTCTTAGGGATCATACAATACTACAAAAAAATTTGTAAAAAAATTATGGCAGCTTTGCAACCCCCTTAACCAACTTGTTCAAGAAAAATGTTATTGTATAAAACAAGCCATTGAAGCAAGCATTTTTAACCTTAAAGAATGCAATGTGTACTATGCTAGTCCTAGATATTATGGACTTCACTAAGATAATTGTCTCGAAATTTGATGCTTTAGGTCAAGGCATTAGAGTCATATTGATGTAAGAAGGTTGTCCCTTTGCATTCACTCATAATAGTTTTGTGATATAAATTTAGGCAAATACACCTATGAGAAAGAGATGATGCCTATCCCTGATGTTTTTGATACATGGGACCCATATCTCATAGGAAGGGACTTCTAGATCATGATAAATCATCATCATTTTAAGTGTTTTTCTTAAATATAGGTTAAAATTATTTGATTAGTACAAGTCACTACAACAAAACCGTGTGATTGTCGTCCCTTTTTTCTTCGTTTTTTTGCATCTAAAGCCCATTTTTGGTGCTATTTGTGTCCATTTATCAAATATGGTGCAAAACTTGATGCAAACTTTGCACCAAGTTTTGCACCAAGTCTTACACCAAGTTTAGCACCAGGTATTGTAATAGGCTTTGCACCAGATTTTACACCAGGTTTTACGCCAGGTTTTATACCAAGTTTTGTGCCATCCTTTGCACCATGTTTTGCATCAAGTTTGGCACCTCATTTTGTTTCACCAACTTTTTCATCCTCTATTTCATCCACTTTTTGTGCCTACACTTGCATCAACTCTTGCATCCTCTTTTGCATCATTTTTTAAATCATTTTTTGCATCATTTTTTCCATCCCCTTTGTGCCAAGTTTTGCATCGAGGTTTGCGTCCAGTTTTGCATCTACTTTTTTTGTATCCACTTTTACATCTTTCTTTGCATGCATATTTACATCCTCTTTTTCATCTGTTAGTGTGTCCACTATTGCATCCAATCTTCTTGTGCCATCATTTGAACCTAGTTTGGAACCTCCCTTTTGACGCATTTTTGCTTCTAGATTTTCATCCACGATTTCATCCTCATATACATCTACGTTTTCATTGACTTTTACATCTATTTTTTCATCCCTTTTTGTATCCACTTTTGTGTCAATATTTGCATCAGGGTTTGTGTCTCATATTGCATCTACTTTTGCATCGAATTTTGTTGCATCAACTTTTGCATCCTATTTTTCATCCATTGTTGCACTCGTGTTTAGGTCCACTTTTGCATCTTCATTTTTTTTTTTTTTTTTTCATTTATCATTACATCCAATTTTGTTGTGACACAATTTGTGCCATGTTTTTTACTTATTTTTGTACACACATTTGCTTCCAATTTTTCATCGATCTTCACATTCTCTTTTGCATCAAATATTGCATCTATTTTTCATCCACTTTTGTGTTGGGTTTTGCATCTCATTTTGTATCTTCTTTTGCATCTACTTCCATTGCATCCAATTTCGTTTCTATTGTTGCACCCATGTTTGCATCCACTTTTACATCCATTATTGCTTCTTATCTTTCATCTAAGTTTGCATCTATTTTTGTCTCTGTTATTACATCCACTTTCTCATCCACTTTTGTTGTGCCACAATTTGTGCCATATCTTGTGACTATTTTTGCAACCCACATTTTCTTCCACTTTTGCATCCACATTTGCATCCTCTTTTGTGTCCAAGTTTGCATCAAATATTGTTTATGTTTTTTGCATCCCATTTTGCATCTACTTTTACATCCACTTTTGATGTGTCCAATTTTGCATCTAATTTTCTGTCCACTATTGCATGCATGTTTGGTCCATGTTTACATCCCTTTTTGCATCCAAGTTTGCCTCATTTTTTGCATTCATTGTTGTATCCACATTTGCTTCACCACAATTCATGCTAAGTTTTATGCCTACTATTGCACCCATGTTTTCTTTCACTTTTTCATCCATCTTTGCATCCTATTTTGTGTCCAAGTTTGCATAAACTATTGCATCTACTTTTTCATCCACTTTTGTGTAAATTTTTATGTATTGTTTTGCATCTACTTATGTTGTGTCCACTCTTCATCCAATTTTACACTTATTGTTGCCCCCATTTTTTTTCACTTTTGCATCCATTTTCCAACGCTCATCATATTTTTTGCATTGATGATATTTCTTATGACATTGACAATTATGAACAACTGATGACAATGTCAAGAATTATGACGATGATGATAATGAAGATGATGGCGATGACATGAATTTTGATTATTGTGATAATGACAATGATGGTAAAGATGATGGGGGATACAATGATAATGATGATGATGATGCTAATGACCTTGGCCAATCTTCCCAATTTTTAAATTTTTTCATGGTAATAATCATAATCATTATCTTTGGCGTCATATTCCAAGTCATCATCATATGATCATCATTATCATTATTTTCATATTAGTCATCATCAACAACAATAATGGCATGAATGATGATTATGATGTTCATGACAAATATGGAACCAATGATGATAGAAATTACATTAATTATGATGATGGGGATGATGAACATTATAATGAATATGATAATGGTAGTGATGATGATGATCATCGATCATCTCTCAAAAATAAAGTTGTTATTTCTCTTGCATATATCATGTGTCCTAACAACCCTTTTCAGGCACTCGTAACATTTTTTGGGTTGATGATATTTATTACGACACCTATAATTATGAGCAATTGATGACAATGTCCATAATCATGATGATTATGATGATGTTGATGATGATGATGATGATGATGATGACATGAATGGTGATTATGATGATAATGGAATGATGACAATAATGATGATGACGATGGTGGTGATGATGATGATAATGAAGATGATGGCACTCCATCTAAACTAGGGAGGTACTCATAATGCGACAAAAAAGTACTCTCAAGTTTAAATATTCATATACGAAGGGATCTAGATTAATAAGCCTCAACTATTATTTACATCATCATAGCCAACATTGTCAAAATAGCAAGGCCTTGACTAACAAGTTCTATCTCTCCATTAGGTTAGAGCACAATGTTGGGAGGCATAAATTTGTACACCACTGCCTCTCTAGGAACTTACCCCACTAGGATGTTCACCAGGTATGTCCTCACATGATCATTTCCTAATCCACTATCATAATATTTGACACTAGGAAATATCAATCCTCGTGACTATTCCTATCTTGGATTAATCTACTTGACTTATGGAAGTTAGTCCTAGTCAAAGTACAAATTCTCAAAGAATATTGATCCGAGATCTTTATCCAATCCACCATTCTCCCTACTGGTGTCTTTACTAAGCTTACGACTATTAGTCCTAACCATAGTACATGACACATGGATAATATGGTGTCCACCCTCACTCCCTCTCAACCAGGGAGGAGACATACACAAACATAAGCTTTTATAAAGAATACTGATCATTTTCATAGAGAATAACATCATTAATTTGTTTTCATCACATGACGCCTATATGATTAAGCATTCATATATTTGTGGCAAAATATTCCCCTTTTGTCATTTGTGATGAAATAAAATAAAAAAGTGAAAGCCAAAATCATTAAAGATACACTATAATGATTTATCTAAGTCTAAACTCTAAGGTTGAAGTGAAAATGCATGTAAATGTTATATATATGAGTTATGCCAAACTTATGAAAACCTTATTCCCTAAGTCCTATATATAAGAAAAAGAAAAAGAAAGAATAATAAGGTCCAATGAATGGTAACTCATGTATTCACTCCCTCTTTGGAAAACATATGAATATATACACTCCTAATAACACTTGATCACATGTTTGTGATGGTTAAATAATGAAGTCCTATTTTTCCCTTGCATTTTCATTTCATTATTTAAGCACCTAATTGAGGATCTAGGGAATGTTTTTTGCCTGAGGGTTTCATGTCTACTCTTGGTTTACTAATGTCACATTATGGTCAATTTATGTGACGGACTGAAATACTTAAGTTTGTGGAGTTATTAGAACAATGTATTAAGTCTGACACCACACACACATGTATTACATCTCATTGATCCACATGTGTGGGTTTGAGACTCATTGCTTGAGAACTTTAATGGAGACTACTTTAGGGCTTTGATGGTATAGCTTACAAAATCTCTTGCTAAACATTGTGATTCATACTTTCTTTTCCTTGAGACACTTGATAATATTGAAGTCACTCCCAATAATCCATGGAGATGGGGAGTATAAATTACTTGTGCTGGAAATAGAATTGAGAAATAAAGGTTTTCCATTTGCGATATTGGAGTCATAGAAATTGGGTACATGGTAGTAGTCCTCAATGTCAATTAACTAAAATTGTATTTTCATAATGCGAAAAGAGGTAAACATATTGGTAACCTTGATGTCCTGGTCATTCCAAATAATAGCCATTCCACCCAAGTATCTTTAAGCATCAATCACTACTACTTGGAAATTCCTCCCCAATTTGCTAATTATATGAGGTAGAACCTCACTTAATATTTTTGTTTCTTATATCAACATTATTAATGGGTGCTTTTCATACCATGTTTCTTTTAGGAGTCCTTGTTTTCCTTTACTATTGAGACCCCTCATGTTCCATGAGACTATTTTCATGGATAATTTACATAGAATGGAAGTATAATGTGACTAAAAAAAAACATGTTTCAAGATTTAAGTGCTTGGACAACGCTACTTCATGACTCTTATATTTCCTTAACCTGGGACTGAATGGTGAACTTGATGACCTTAAGGGAAATTGACCAATGAAAATCTCAAAAAGAGGTGACTTTTGACTTTATCACATACAAGTTAATATACTAAAAAAATAACCATAACAATTTCATCAATCAATGAATCATTACATTATAAAATACAATACATAAACCTTTTGGGAACTTTTTTCTAAACCATGCTCAAAACCAACATAAATAAAATTATTATTTAACAATAATATGGACAATAACACATTTTCATAAATTAAATAACATGTTATCAAGCCTAAGAAATGTCACTAGCATAAAACTAAAACGCATGCAACTAATGGGAGTGACCACTCAAGGCCACCATAAGACAATTAATCTATTAAGACCAAGATTAATGGGGAAAAAGATCTACAAAGGACAAAGGCAAACCTATTTTAACTTTATTGTTTTATTAGGTGCAAGTTGAACATCTCAAGATATAATGAAGAGCAGAATTAATTTTATTGCATTAAGAAAACCCAAGCACATTCTATAACTTAGCAAGGAAGAGATGTATAATATCCATCTCAGCGACACAACACATGGCATTAAGTTATATATATATATATATATATACACATGGCATTAAGTTATATATATATATATATATATATATATATATATATATATATATATATATATATATATATATATATATATATATATAAACTTCTATCATAAAATCACAAATTTAGCATGAATGGAATGTTTAAAATCCATTCAAAAAAAAAAAAAAACTAAATATATTTTTTAGAAAATAAAAAATTACTAAAAATAAATATATATTAAAAAAAAAACTAAAACAAAAGCAATTTTTTTAAAAATAATTTTTAGATTTTTTTAAAACACTTCCCTCCATTCTAAGAAGCAAAAATAATAATAGAAATAAGGATAGACCAAAAATCTTCCTTTCCCTAGTAAGTGTTTCCCACCATTCATTCCACTCGCTCGATTTATTTCATCAAACAGAGATAAGTGTTATTTCACACTCTTTTGGCAAAGCCTATTGAGCTTCACCTATAATATATCTATTCCTTGATGGAATCCTTGATATATTGATCAGGTTTTGATTCCTTAGAAATTAATTAGAGCAAAGAAAACATGAGTACTCTTAACTCCAAGTTCAATGCCTCTGATGGTGGACACGAGGCAAGGGAGGGGTTGCTATCGTGGTCATAACTCAAATTTCATTGTCTTTGATGGTGGATGAGGCAAGGGAGGGGGTTGCGGTTGTGGTCATGGAGTTTTCTCTTTTACATTATATTTAGGGAGTTCAAAGCAATTTGAATGGAATCATTTTTGTCACACGGTATAATGGATTAAGTATGATAATGGATAAAATGAAGTAATTATTTGTAAGCATTTGTTCTTGAATGAAAATTAGGATCCATTTTATCATAGAGAAAATTACATGCATTAAAAGCAACTCAATATTTCATGTGACATTCATATTGTATGTGACTTATTTTTCATTAAAAACATTTTACTTTTTTCAGGTGACATTCTTTTTTTGTTAAAATTTCTTCTATTTCTAATATGATTTACAATTGTAATTTGAAGTGAAGCTTCCAGTAACTTTTCATTTACTAATCATGAATGAACATCATAAGAAACATTCACAATATAATATGAATAACAAATGGGTACCTACTTCATATGCATTAAAAAATGCTTCTACTACTTAATGTGAATTACAAGTGTAATCTTAGTTGGATCTCCAATATATCTTAACCCATATTTTCATTTTGTTTTTTAGTACTATTAAATGTTATTATGTCATACCTCATTTTATGGTTGGCATTGTAATAAAAATATGCATTTTGCTATAGAATTACTACTAACATGTAATATTGATTTTTTTTTTCCAGAACACTACAAGTAATGACCACGGAGATGATGATACATACTATGTTTAGATTACATCATATATCATAGACGATGATGATGAGGATGGCAATGGTGTTGGTGATGATTATGTGGATGATATTATCAAGATGATGATCATGGAAATAATCATGAGGATGATCTCGATTATGATTTTCGTGGTGCTAGCTAGCCATCTATTATTTTTTATATTTAGTTGGGATGCCTTAATATGGTAATCATACATTTGAATTTTAGTTGTTTCGAATAATGATGATGATATTATTGGTATTATATTGTTACCTTATGAATATGTTCAAAATTGTTTACATTTTTTTAACGAAGAATTATTGTGTATGATGAGATTCCTATTTTTTTATGGATGTTGTGAATTTACCTTAGAATAATGATATCTATGAAACATTTTTATTTGGTAATCATACATTGACTTTTAGTTGATTTGATTAAATATGATGATGATATTATCATTTTTATCTTGTTATTTTATGTATTTATTGAAAATTATCAACATTATTTTGATGGAGAATTATTATGTCTCATGATATTACTATATTTTGATGGATGTTGTGAATTTACCTTAGAATAATGGTGTTCACAGAAGATTTTGATATGATAATCACACATTTGAATCTTAGTTGATTTGATTAAAGATGATGAGTATATTATTAGTATTATCTTGTTACTTTATATATTTGTTGAAATCCGTCAATGCTTTTTTATGGAGAATCATTATGTACGATGATATTACTATTTTTGGATGTAATGTTGTGAATTTACCTTGGAATAATGATATCTGTGATAAGTGTTGATTTAGTAGTCATATATGTATATTGAAAATTGTCAATGATTTTTTGATGGAGAATTGTTATATATGAGGATATTGTTATCTTTTTTATGAATGTTGTCAATTACCCTTAAATTTTTCAAATATTAAGTTATCAATTTGAATTGTGATATCTTCTTAAATGTGTCATACATGAAAATACCTCCTCATCATCTTAGAGGAGAATACTATGTTGTTGGTTGAAATATACCTTTCTCCTAGACTATAGAAGACTATAATACAAGTTATGTACCATGAGGACCATGTTATCCTAATCTATAATGAGTTGTCCCCTTCATCTAACTTTTGTTACAAAAATTCTCACTCACGAAAAAAGCTCAAGTTAACTAGAATTTGACACTTATTCATTTTCGGAAACTCATATGGTGAAATGTGATCTCTTTATCCTCATCTTTAGCTTTTTCCTAAAAAAGAAAAGCATACAAAAGCGGGAAAGAGCCATAAATCATGGGGAAGCTTTTTCCTAAGCACAAAAGCATCTAAAAAGTGGAAAAGGCCATTTTTATATGAGGAAACATTATTCACCCAAAATATTTTGCCCATATTGAACTAATGAGGAATTTGGTAAATATTCATAGCCTTCACTTTCCTATATATTGGAGGCTTGGCCATTTAGAAAAGGATGGGAATTCTTGTATTGTCAGGCTGAGATGGAGAGTTTTGGAGCTAGGAGTTGGGAGAGGTGTTATTGATGGTTGTATCTTTCCTCCAACTCCTTTATTAATATAGATCGATTTTTCTTCCTTCCATATGTTGTAATTCATTCTTTACTTATTATATTTAACTAATGAATGTATGGGATTTTGGTTTATATTTATTTATTCAGTAATATTTATATGTTTCTGATAGTTTCGATTATCAAGATATTATGTTGTGAAGGTTGCTTTTTTCTCTCTCTTATGTGTAGGATGAAGCTTTGGAGCTAGCTAGGAGCACTTACCAGCTACACTAAAAACACCAACAATACCTGCATGCAAGGACTCACAGGAATTGCTTCTCTTTTTCTTAATCTATACTCTACATGTTGATCTACTAAGAATCTTGAGCCTTAGAACAACCTTTCTCTTAATCGGTCTATCCTAGGTTTCCAGGATAAACTAAGAGGGTTTTATGTTCATCTAACCGTGCATTAAATCCTACAACAAAATAATATTTAGAAACTGTAATATTTTTCACTATGTAATTGAAATTAGTAAAATGAACCCATAGAGGGGGTCATAAATGGAAATAGAAGTAAAACTATAAACAAGAATCCAAAAGTGGACGTAACCATGGATGAGAAATTGGGAGTAGAATTGGATGTTAAACTAGCCATCAAAACAAGATGCAAACAATGACACAAAAAGGGTTTTAAAGTAGAATTAAAAAAGGTGCAACACTAGACACAAAGAAGGGAACAAAATAGGGCATACACAAGGATACCAAATTGGACGCAAACAAGGATGCAAAAATGGACACCAAAATGAGGACGCAAAAAATGGTGTAAAATTAGGATGCAAAATTGGGTGCAAAAAGGAAGTAAGAAAAGACACAAACAAGATGCAAAATGGGACTAAAAAAGGGTGAAACCAAGGATGTCAAAAATGATGCATAACTATATGAAAATTAAAACTAAAATCTAGGTGCAAAATGAGATGCAAATGTGGAAACAAAATGTGGTAGAGAAAAAGGATACAAATTTGGAGGCCAAAAATGATTCAAATTAGACACCAAAAAGGATGAAAAATTGGACATAAAAAATGGTGCAAAATTGAACACAAAAGTAGAAAAAATGGTGCAAAAATGGGCATAAAAATGGCTCAAATTTGGATGAAAATTGAGATGCGACATTGGATGCAAAATGAGGTGCAACAAATGATTCAAAACTTGGTGCAAAAAAAAATTCAAAAGTAGACGAAAAAAATGGCTCAAAATTGAATGTAACATTAGACACAAAATGGGATGCAAAGGTGGACACAACACATGGTTCAGCATAGAATGAAAATTTAGATGCTCAAAAGGATGTAAGAAACGATGTTAAAAATGATGCTAAATTGGATGCAACAAATGATGCTAAATTAGATGAAAAATATGGTGCAAAATAGGGAGACAAATAAAATGCCAAAGTGGATGCAAAAAAATGTGCAAAAATGGATGCAAAAAATGGTGCAAAAATGGATGCAAAATTTGGTACTAAATCATATTCAACATATGGTGCAAAATTGGATGCAAAATATGGTGTTAAAAAATGCAGAAAAACTGGCGCAAAATAGATGTAAAAATAAGTACAAAATTAGAAGCAAAGAATGGCATAAGACTAGATACAAAAACTGGATGCAAAAAAAGACACTAAATTAGATGCAAAAGATGGTGTAAAACTCGATGAAAATTGCGAAACAAAACTAGAAGCAAAAGATGGCACAAAACAGGAAGCAAAAAATGATGCAAAAATAGATGCAAAAAATGGCACAAAACTAGAAGCAAACCCTCTTGTAAAACCAAATGCAAATCTTGGTGCAAAATATGGCATAAAAAAAGATAAAAAATTTGGCACAAAAAAGGACGTTTCAAAAATTGTACAATAGAGCCAAGCTGCTCATCCCAATTGAGAAAAAAATGCACCAAAATTTGGTGCTCGATCTGGCGCAAATTGCCTATTTTGTTGTAGTGAGTGGGTTACTAACATACCTGGGTATTATTATAATATTATATATACGAAAGGAAAATAGAATGTAGTAACTAATGCTTTGTTAGGATATATGACTATGGAGGATCTCTCTATGCTTTATCCTTACCTCTGCCTAATTGGCTTGTTAAAACCTATTGAGAATGGTTCATAAATGATAGGGTGGTTCAAATTGTCAATAAGATTCAAGAGGAGCCCCATCTTCCTAAAGTTAGTACTTAGCAACATGATACCTTGCAATATAAGGGATGCATATTTCTGGTGAAAATTTCTATTTTAGAATAAAACATGTTAGAGAAGCTACATTCATATTTAATCATGTCATTTTTTCTTTTGCACACATTAAGCACTCTTTATTTTGGGAAAGCATAACAAATACATTTAGACTTTTGTAGTTTCATGCCATGCCTATCAATGAAACATATTAAAGAAACAAGGCTAAGATGGTAAATACTCCTAGGTAATTGCAACCACTATCAATGCATGCCAATACATTGATCCAGATTGAATTATTATATAATTTATCATCCATATCGATGCTTTCAAAGTGAGAAAATAAGAGAAATCAACTTAGATGAGCAGTTTTCACAGTGAGGCCTTGTTTCGAGAATTGCAACAAAAAATCTTCTGGGGCTATTTTAAGGCCTTAAATGACATTTTTTGGGGGAAAATATTTTTTCATAGCATTTAAACCCTTGGTGCTATTCAACACTTGAATACCTTTCCAATGGTATAATAATTACACCAATTGGAATTTGAACACAAAAGTTATGCATCTCGAAATTTGATATATTATGTTTGGCCACCCTAATTTGAGATAAAATAGGGAAAATAATAAATTGATAAATATAGAAATCTCAGAAAAATTAACCCTCATTGTATAGAATTCATAATTCAGTCTACTTTTTTCATCAGATCCATTGTGACCAACTGTTTAGTGGAATATCTAGGGAAATTAATGGATCATATTGGTATTCGAGTAGATGTCTCTGGGTATATTATGGGGAGTTGTAGGGGATCATATTGTTTTAAAAAGAAAGGCATAAAACCCCAACCATGGTCGATGAATTAGTTTATGATAACCCTCAGTATCTGGAATAGGATAGGTTTGCATGGATAAAAGTGCAAATAATAGATATAAATTGTAATGTGAGAATCCTCATGGAGGCCCTAACCAAAAATCTCAAGTTATTTAGAGAATATAAAGGTTCCAATTCATAGGTCAAAATAGAGGGGAAATAGGGGGATTAGGAAGAACCAGAAAAGTTGTCCAAGAAACTTGAAAAAGAAAAATCTAGTTCGAATGTTGTGAACTGTTCATAGTCCCTATTTAAAATCGAAGTAAAGGCATACATAAAGCCATATGAAGGTGAGAATAAAAATTTGAAATTAAATCACTAGTTGCAATAGTTAGAGGTTTATTTTAGTGTTCATCGCATAAAGGAGGAACATAAAATTTCCTCGGTTGAAACCAGAGGACCATGCCATAATTTAGAGGGAAAGCCACATAGAAACCCTAAGGATAGAGTGGTATCCCACAATAACTAAGTGGGATGATTTCAAAACTCTCATAAACTATTGATTTTGCCCTATTGAGTACGTAGAGGACTACTTGATCCAGTGGCATTACTTAAGGTAGAGACAGGGGTAATGTGTATAGGAGTACATCATAGAATTTATGAAGATAACAATAATGCTAGGTATCTCTCCCAATAAACCAAATTTACTCCACAAGTATATAGGGGGTTCATATAGCCATCTATAAAAGAAAGTGATGATACTAAAACCTAGAACAATGGATGGGATTGTGTACAAACATAATACCTAGAAAACATGGGTCAGAAGAAATGAAATTCAAGTGGTTCAAAGCAGAAGGAACACTAGGAAGCTTATTAATAAAGTAAGAGGATTCAAATGGAAATGGAGGAATCACATGAAGACAATAGATATAACATCATACCAATGCAAAGATCCTAGCAACCGCTACAACCATTGTAACAATGATCATGACATAGAGGAGACCTGTTGCAAATTATAGCCATAACTCAACCTAAAGAACCAAAAGAAGGATGGAAAGAAGAAAAAAATTATGGCTACAAATTTTAAAAATTAGGTGGTAAGAAGCTAAAGCATGGAAGATAATATTTCTTGCACATCAATGGATAAAGGGTGAATCTAAGTATCCTTTAGCAACATGAAGGAAGGGAGATGGCCAAACTCTTCCATATAAAGAGATAGGTTAAGAAGAAAAAAATTGACGCTCTATTCAACTTAGCATCACAAGTGAATATCATTATAGAAAACCTAGTAAACAAAAATGGATTGGATGATCAAGATAATCCAATCCCATATCCATTGAGATGGGTAAATAGGGATGCAAAAATCAAGGTTATGGAATAGTATAAAAAATTGTTAACAATATTGATTTTATTGATGAAGTAGGATTGGAGGTAGTTCCACTGTATGTATGTTGAGTAGTGTTTGAGAGTCCCTATATGCACATGAAGGATGTCACATTCATGTGGAGAGACAACTAATACCACCTCATCAGGGATGAAAATCCTTCACCATCAATGCACACAATGACAAGACTAAAAGTTCAATGGTGAGTGCCAACCAAGCCAAGAAACTAATCAGTTCTAGCAAGAAGTATGTTTTACTATTTTTAAGAAAAATTAAATATGTAGAAGAGTTAATGAGTATAAAAGGCATCCCTTAAGGGTGCAATAATGAATAGAGAAAAAAATTGGAAGATTTGATACAAGCATATAAGGGAGTGTTCCAAGAACCTAAATGAATACCACCCAAGAGGGAAGTGGAGCATGGGATCTAACTATTGTTAGAATTTCCATTACCAAACATTGGATTGTATAGGTAGTCCATTATAGAAGCAAGAAAGATGAAGAATCAATTGAAATGGTAGTTGGAGTAGGGTGTTATTCAACCAAGTACCTCACCATGTTGGTTCCTCATCATAATTGTGTCGAAGGAGGATGGGACTTTGTGAATGTGCATTGATTCCAACATATTAAACAAAATTATGCTTAAGAACATTACCCCCTTCCAAGGATAGATGATTGGTTGGACCAATTTTAGAAAGAAAAATATGTCACAAAGCTAGACTTGAAAATTAGGTTTTCCTCGCATTCTAGTTAGAGAAGAATATCCCTAGAAAAATACCTTAAAACTATACAAGGTTGGTATGAGTGGTCAGTGATGTTAATTTGTTCATGCAATGTACCAACTACATTCATGAGATTAATAAATGATCTGCTATGACCATACTTAGATTTGTTTGTTATTGTGTATTTATATGATATGTTGGTATACAATGCTACCTAGGAGGAGCACATCTAACATTTTATGCAGGTGCTAAAGACATTAAAGAAGCATTAACTACTATAAAATCTTAAGAGATGTGTTTTTTCACAACAATACTTGGTGTATTTAGGATATGTGATTAGTAGAGGAGAGCTAAAGATAGATATTTCCAAGATGGAGGCCATCATGAAATGGTCAGTGTATACCAATATTTATGAGGTTATGATTTTCATTGGGAAAGCATAGTACCAGAGGAAATTCATAGCCTCATTTTTAGTAGTGGTAGTGCCATTCCACACCATAACAGGATGTGGTAAGAGTTTCCAGTGGGGAAGGGCCAGTTGAAGGCCTTTGAGTATTTACAGAAGAAACCTAGTCAATAACTAATTCTTACATTACCAAACTTGTATTATACCTTAAAAGTGGAGATAGATATGTGTATGATATGGGAGTGGTCTTGGTGTTGGGAGGAATGCCCGTATGCTACCATTATGAAGTGTTTCATGAGAAATTTCTCTATCACTGTAGAGTTTGAAGATTGTCCTACCATGACATCCTTTTTGCCCAAAGATCCTCTCTTTTTAATATATATATATATATTTACCACTTAAATAAAGCCATATCTACTAGGTTTTTATGAAGGTATGCATTAGTATGTTTTATTGTTCATATTCAACTGTATACCCTATTGTTTTAATTAAAGTTACAATTGGCTACTGAATCAGTCTGTTTCCGCAGCTAGTCCAAGATTCCGTAGCTTTCTTCATTGTTCGCGAGGTTCCAGAGTTCTAGGTTAGTAGCGAAGGGTGTGGATGGATAGAGGCTGACTCCCTCACAGATACCTTCCAATCCACTCAAAACTGTTTACCAAAAGAAGCACAGGAGATCGCGGTCAAACTCTAAGTCAATTGTCGGATTAACGCATAACAGAACTCGAGATCAGTTGAAACCTTATCGTTTGCTTTCGGAATAGAAAAATGACGGTTTGACGATATAAGTTTAGATAGGATTAAGAGACATTAGGCTTAAAATCTTCATCCAGTTATGCCAAGGGACCGCCTATAAAGCTAATGGTCGCACTATTATTTGGGTGCGCGCCGAATGATATGTTTATGAACAGTTTATGAGTTTTGTGTGAATGGAATTGGTTTTTGGTCTGCAAGTGTTGTGTTTATTTGAAGCTCTGAACTTCTATGTGGAGGGCCCCTACAAATAGTGGCAGGTTTTAATCAAATACAATCTGATTTCCTTTAATTCTTCAATTGCTCTGTTTTGTGTGACAATGTTGCATAATGATCTCGCCAGTGAATTGTTATCTGCATAAGAACTTTAATTTGCTTTATACCTAGTTTAGACTATTATCTAATTTTCTTTATACCTGGTACTGCACAGTTCTTTCCTTTGCTTATTATCCAACATAATTTAAGTGTGTTCAATTTACAATATAGATGTTGCTTGGGTTACTTTGTTTGAGCAGAAATTGAACAAGTGAGAGGACCTCTCCTAAAACAATTGAGTTCAATGGTATTCCTTCATAGCTGATAAAATAGGTTTCTTTTTGCACTTAGAGAATTAGGAGCTGCAGCATAGAGATTTAAGGTCAAAAATCCCAAACAATCTAACATAAGAAAAATCACTCTCACATCATCTACAAACTAATTGGATAGAGATTAATTCCTAGGAAACTTAATCAACATCCCTAAGAATTACAACACTAATACAATTGACAAACACTGCCCCCATCTTGAGTTTAGATCTTAACAAATACATAACAACCTAATGAATAAATTCTAAGCACATATTGTGCACCCGTACTTCATCAGTCTACGCACCCTGGTTGACAATTTATGATTTCCAATTCAAGGACATTGAATTGACCAAACATTTTGGCGCCATTGCCGGGGAAGTACAATTAGAAGTAAAAAAAAACAAAACCATCATTAATTTAAAACATGACATGCGTAGGGATAGAGACTCTAGGGGTAGATTTGTAGGATGAGGAAGAAGTTTAATTCCCACAAATCCACTCACTCCACCACGATTTCAAGATTCCTCACCACCTACTCAAACACGAATTCCATTTAGAGGTCGACAAAGACTTCTGAAGGATCAAGATCAGAAATTTAATCCAGAATTTCACCTACTTCTTCTACTGAAGCTGTAATTGGAGAAAATCCTACATCCCCAACCACAGGAGTAGTATTTATGTCCCCCACTAGCGAACAAATTATGGGAGAAGAATTAGAAATTACTAGTGAAGAAGAGGAATTGGAAACTTATTATGAACAATCATTGATAGAGGAACTAGAAATATTAGAAGAACACTATCTTAGCTCCGAAGAACCTATCATGACTGAAGAAGGGGAAGGAGATGTACACAATGTCCATGGCGAAGAAGATAGGATTGGAGTTAGAGGAAGAGGAAGAGGTAGAGGTAGAGGAGGGGGTAGAGGTAGAGGAAATCAAGATCCTATAGGATTCCCTATTCTTGATGAAGATACAACCCTCACAATGAAAAATATATCACCCTTGATTTTTCCTAATTTCCATGGTAAAAGAAATGAAGATCCAGAGACATTTCTCTTCAAATTTGAAGTATTATGTAGATCATATGACTATCTGCATGATGCTCAAAAGTTGAAATTGTTCCCCGCCACATTAAAAGACTCAACATTAAAATGGTTCATGAGTCTAGGAGTGCATTCCATAATAGCATGGGCATAGATGAAAGAGGCTTTCTTAGGAAAGCATAGAGATTATTGTATGCCTAGTAACCTTAAAGATGAAGTCTTCAAAATGACACAGAAAGAAGATGAGAATCTTGAAGACTTGGTAGAAAGGTTTGTTTATAATGTTAAAAGAGAAAAATTGGATAATTTGGATGAAGAAACCTTAAAATATCTTTTACTTAGAGTTGTTAAAGATGAATGGATCAATCTCCTTAACCTAACTGGAAAAGGAGATATTTCCC
This sequence comes from Pinus tabuliformis, assembly GCA_031772625.1. Lineage (NCBI taxonomy): Eukaryota > Viridiplantae > Streptophyta > Pinopsida > Pinales > Pinaceae > Pinus > Pinus tabuliformis. Next base: position 429,250,519 of record CM062814.1, on the reverse strand, counting down.
AACTACCATTTGCAGATATTTGTGATTAATGTGTACATATCTCAAGGGGCAAAGCAAGAGTTGGAAAAAGTCCTAGGGACCCTCTCTTATCAAGAATAAACGAGTCTACAGCTGGGACAATTAGTAGGGCAGAAATAGGAAATCTTCTTGATACCTTTAAAACAAATATTTTAGGGAGCCTAAGTTAACAAATAGACACCCTTAAAATACAAAACAAGAAAAATTATGAAAATGTTGCATTATCCATCTTCTGTACCAAATGTTGGAAGAAACATGCTCTGAGAGAGTGTCCCTTAGACTCAAAAGCCATAGAAACCTGTGTCATTTGTGCAGATAATCATGATACAAAGGAATGTCCATCCTTACTAGGTCTTAAGGCTGTATTCAATAAGGAAGGAATCTCAGAACTAGTAGACCCTCTCTACTTTATAGCCAAAAGACCATGGGAAAACCCCCAACCAAATCAATCACAAGGATTTAGACCACAACAATTTTCCCAGTCTTCACAAAGTAATTGGAATTCAACCTGGCATCCTTGGGCTCTACCACAATCACAACCTTGGAATCAAGGATGGAAAAATCCTTATGGAGCCTATGCTCAATATCAACAATACTTGCCATCCTACCTTCCACCACAATTCTTAACCCCATCCAATCAAATTCCTCAAGCTAATCAATTGCCAAGTCCCAGTACAGAATCAAAACCTACAACTTTCCCTACAATTTCCACAAAAATCAAATCAATTACCTACTCAACCACTTCCAAATCCTTATAATACGATACCACAACAACCAGTATACAACATGGATGGTTAGAATCCTCAAACTTATGTGATAACCCCGCTAGACCTAAATAATGTCCAATTAAGGTCTGGAAGAGTATTACCAAAAAACCCTCCTGTTGTCATTCAAAAAACAAAATCTGATCTTCAAAAACATAAGAATCAATTAGAAGAAGGGGAGACTTCTCTCCTTCAAAAAACTAAACAAACAAAAGAAATTCCAATAGATGCTCCTATCATAGAAAAAACTTTAATATCAGTTAAACCACCTTTACCAGAAAGGTTGAAAATCGATGAAGGAGTAGAGAAACAAATTATCTTGCTTGATTACAATATGATGGATGAATTGAGAAATGTTTGTATTAAGATTCCTTTATTGCAAGCCATAAAAGAAATACCAATTTTTGCAAAAACAATTAAGGAATTAAGTACACAACAATCAGGGAGAAGAAGAAAAGATATAAAAAGAATTCAGTTAGTCGGAAAAATTGCAGACATTATGATGGGGAAGACAACAATTCAAAAATATTTAGACCCAGGAAGCCCCATTGTAAAAATTCACATCAATGGAACTGAAATACCAAACACATTGATTGACCTAGGAGCAGCCATAAACATAATGAGCAAACAAGTTATGGACACACTTAGGCTTCCCAACCTTGAATACACACCAACCTTATTGCAATTAGCAGATGGATCTGTTATTAAACTAGATGGTATGTTAGAAGATGTTTGTGCATCTTTAGATTCTTGGGAATATCCTATTGATTTAATGGTCTTAACACCCAAGAACAATCTAGGAGGACATCCATTAATTCTAGGAAGGCCTTAGTTGGCTACAACAGACGATTTTATTGGTTGTAGGTCAGGTGATATGTTTATCTCATATGGAAATTCTACAAAGAAATTTACATTATACCCCCTGCAAGAACAACAATAGATACAGAAACTGAAGAATGGATAGAAGATGGAGAAGATATACAACCTATCTCTGTCGCTGAACAAGTAAAAGAGGAAGACAAACTTTTGAATTTACTAGAAAATAATGAATCTTCCTCATATTATGAGCGTAGTCGAAATGAATATCTCTCCTCTAAACAAGTATCATTATTGTCCATGGAAAAATTTGGGAATTCCTCGATAGAAATCTTCCAGGAAAAACCTTAAATGTCAATGAAAATTTGGAAGACATGCAAAAGAAACAATTGACAGAAATTTTATAGAAACATTCTTTTGCTTTTGCATGGGAATACATTGACATGAGAGGGATCGATCATAAAACTTGCATACATCATATCTACATTGAACGAAATGCAAGACCGGTTAGACAACCTCAGTGAAGAATTTACCCAAGTATAAAAGAAATTGTTAAGGAAGAACTGCAGAAATTATTAAATGCAAATTTCATCTATCCAATATATGACAACTAGTGGGTTTTGCCCCTAGTAATCGTCCCTAAAAATAATGGAAAATGGAGAGTATGCATCGATTACAGGGAGTTGAATAAAGAAACATTAAAAGACCACTTTTCGTTAACTTTCATAGACTAGGTCGTAGATACTTTAGCAAGAAAAAAATATTTTTCCTTCTTGGATGGGTTCAGTGGATACAACCAGATTCAATTGGCCCGTGAAGATCAGGATAAAGTCACATTCACTTGTCCTTGGGTAACTTATGCTTATTGGGTACTTCCCTTTGGGTTATGTAATGCTCCAACAACATTCCAAAAGGCAGTTCTTGGCATTTTCTCTGACCTTATCCATGATTGTGTGGAAGTGTACATGGATGATTTTGACAGTCTATGGGGATTCTTTCAATGAAGCACTAGAAAACCTGGTGTTTTGGGAATATTTATTGTTCTTGGACAAATGCCTAACCCTCTAGATCTAGTAGCAGGTCTAGAAACAACAGACAAAGTAATCTCTACCTTTTCTATAATCAATAGATAAAACAAGAGAGAAGAGAAACCTACTTGTAGTTTTCGCTAGCTCCTTGTGTCCCTTGACCGATCTTACTGCTCCTTTCCGTACATAAGCCGCTTGAAAAACCTGCACAAACACAGAGAAAAAAACCCATCAAGGAAAATGATAATGATCTATTGCTTATAAATAACATGGAATCGAGAACATGATATACATATGAAAGCGTTAACATCTAACACAAGCATAAGGAAAAAGTTTTGAAGACTTTATTGATAAGAGGAAGAATTAAACCCATATGTGCTCGATCCAGTGACACTCTTCCAATTCGATCCCTCTTCACCTCATGACAAGCAAGACACTCCAACACTATTACAATACTTGCACTCAATTCTAATCTCATATCACCAGCATCTCCTTCCAACTCAATATCTTCCAGCCCCTAATTTCTTATATGAGTGATCTTTTTATAGGTGAATGAAGGAGGTTATGCCATCAATGGCGATAATGAATGCCTTTCTAAATTTAGAAATCAGTTACATGGAAGAAGGGATAGGGGATTGATGTTCCTTAACTCCCTTCCTTATCCAAATGCAAACTCAAAGGACTAAGTGGCATTGAGAAACTTCTAGAGGCTTCCAATGGATAAGGAATATTCAAACCCTCACGGAAGTTCGCTCAAATTCGCTCAACGTAGGGCAAAGAGGGACCAAGTGCGCTGCAATGCACACTGACAATGTATTGGCTGCACTGCAGTGCACCCTGGTAATGTATCTACCTGCGTTGATCCACCCTGGTGGTGTACTGGGCTACACTGTAGTGCACCCTGTTAGTGTACTGGGCTTCACTGCAACACACCCTAATGAAGGCCTACCTGCACTAATCTTCTTAGAGGCAGTTTTTGGATGTTTTCAGTGATGGAACTTCTTGGGAAGTGAGGCATTCTGATGTTTAAATTCTTTTAGGGCAAGTAACAATTGCATTAGGGGTTGATGGGCCCTAATAGTATCGATCTGTAAGTCGGGGTTGATGTGCCCAAATGGATCTGTAACAGTTTCCCCCTAAAGCATGAAGTCATAAATATATATGTCAAGTGAAATGCTTTATCACGAGGAGAGGAGGTTTCGAAATGGAAGGTGACCTGCATCAATTACAATACATATATCATGATAATTTGATTTTTCTCATGAACGAGCTGAGGGATGGCATACCCATGCTCAACTTATAAACTTTCATTACATGTACAAATATAGTCATCTACAAATATAGACCCATGAATGGTTGACCATGAATATAAGGCCATTGTACATTTGATTTAGTACTCCTGAAAATATCGCGACCCAGATGGATGAAATTAGATCCGGGGTCTTCAATCTCGTTCAATCTTTTGCTCAAGTACAAGTCTAACCATGTGAATAGATGTTCTGAGTTCGAACATGGAAAGACATCATCTGATTACCAGCCAATGATGTAAGCCATTAACAAACGTGAGAGGAATCACCGATAATGATAATGACCCTCAAGGTACTATAGTACATTTCGCATGGTATGAATAAATGATTTGATGTCGAACACCATACAAAGTCTTTCAGTCGAAGGTTAGTGATGTCAACCTATCGCCGACAACAAGAAACCTGCAATTGATGTATGCAAGCTTCAAGGTACTGAAGGGGTGTTTCTAAGTCAACTTCTTGGATGATGTGTTGATATCGACAAGAAGAGACTCGTCGCAGGAGGGCCTTGATGTATCCCACATCGATGACATGAAACAAGGTAAATGATTTTGGAGATGAGAATCGATTTACGACACATGGTTCACGAATGGCGGTCATGAAAATGAAGGTTTATGGTATTGCAAAGGATGAAGTTTGAACTAAATGACTTCTCTTGAACATATCGGCGACACTAAATGAATTGGTAGCATTGACCCAAAACCAAAGTAACGGATGGTGTGATAGACCATAGGTATGATAACTGTTAAGCAGATAACCCAACCCAAATAGTCTGAATGAATTGGCAGCATTGACCCAAAACAAAAGTGATGGATGGTGTGATAGACCATGAGTATGATAACCATCAAGCAGATAACCCAACCCAAATAGTCACGGAGATGAAGTGAAAGTGTCATGTTCAAGAGTGACTTGCAACCACAATTTTTCTCGGCTTTTTCCCATTTCCCCAGTCATTGCTAACCAGTACCCCTTTATTTTTTATCAATCTTGAGGAGGATAACATATGCTTGTTGCATAATTTCACCCTTCGGGCGAATCCATCACTATTTGATGCTTTAACGAGTCTAGCGAAGGTGAAACTCAGCCTTGTCTAGAGGGACAACTTTGTCACTATTTGATATTTTTAACGAGTTTAACGACAAAGACAACTCAGTCATTTTCATGTTTAGAGAGTTTGAAAAGGGACAAAAAGGAAACTCCACAAGTTATTTTTCGTAAAATAATCTACCAAGTATGAAAAAGTGTAAAATAATACAATAGAGATATCATTTCCAATCCTTTAACGAGCTGGAAAGGACAAGCGCTCGATAATCTTTTCATATTTAGAGAGTCTGAAAAGAGCTTAAAGAGGACTCTATTTTGAGGAACGAGTGGTTTCTAGGATAGCAACTGGTTCCAGTGATGCTACAACTTCTCAAAACATGTTGATTTATGTGAAGAGGCTGGCTAATAAGACCACTCATTGCAGCCGTTCCTCAAAAAAGGGTAAACAACTAAGTGAAAGCGTATGGTCGGCCAAAGGGATGGTGGCGATGGGATGAAAAAAACCAAGGCTCATCTGACGAAAGAGGCTGATAGAATGGAAATCACAAGGATTACAAATGGAAATGGGTTCATTTTTACATAAGCTTGAACCATAGGGAACTATGCTTCGATTCAGTTTCATGTTTACACAAGCTTGAAACGAAAAAACTATGCTTGGATTCAGTTTCATTTTTACACAAGCTTGAAACTAGAAACTATGCTTGAGATTGGTTTATATGCCCCTAGCATGATGAAAGGGAGAGTCTCCTGTAACCAGATAGAAGTCACTATAGTGAAGTAGGATGGTTATCCAACACCGTTTTGACTTCATCTAGATAGGGACAAAGGTGAATGGGGTGATGTTTAGTGTTCTTGGAGTCACTAGGTTATCTGCATGATGGTTATCATACCTATGGTCTATCACACCATCCATTACTTTGGTTATGGGTCAATGTTGCCAATTCATTCAGACTATTTGGGTTGGGTTATCTGCTTGATGGTTATCATACCTATGGTCTATCACACCATCCATTACTTTGGTTTTGGGTCAATTCTGCCAATTCATTCAGTGTCGTCGAACCCTCTAGACTTAGTAGCAGGTCTAGAAAAAACAGAAAAAGTAATCTCTAGCTTTTCTATAATCAATAGATAAAACAAGGGAGAAGAGAAACATACTTGTAGTTTTCGCTAGCTCCTTGTCTCCCTTGACTGATCTTGTCGCTCCTTTCCGTACTTAAGCCGCTTGGAAAGTACTTGCACAAACATAGAAACAAAAAACCATCAAGGCAAATGATAATGATCTATTGCTTATAAATAACATGGAATCAAGAACATGATATACATATGAAAGCATTAACATATAACACAAGCATAAGGAGAAATTTTTGAAAACTTTATTGATAAGAGGAAGGATTACAACCCATATGTGATCGATCTAGTGACACTCTTCCAATTCAATCCTTCTTCACCTCATGACAAGCAAGACACTCCAACACTATTACAATACTTGCACTCAATTCTAATCTCATATCACCAGCATCTCCCTACAATTCAATAATTTCCAGTCCCTTATCTCTTAGACGAGTGATCCTTTTATAGGTGAATGAAGGAGGTTATGCCATCAATGGTGATAATGAATGTCTTTCTAAATTTAGAAATCAGTTCCATGGAAGAAGGGATAGGGGATTGATGTTCCTTAACTCCCTTCCTCATCAAATGTGAATTCAAAGGAGTAGGTGGCATTGAGAAACTTCTAGAGGCTTCCAATGGATAAGGAATCTTCAAACCCTCATGAAAATTCGCTCAAATTCGCCTAGCGCAGGCCAAAGGGGGACCAAGTGCGCTGCAATGCACACTGACAGTGTATTGGCTGCATTGCAGTGCACCCTGGTAGTGTATCTACCTGCGCCGATCCACCCTGGTGGTGTGCTGGGCTGCACTACAGTGCACCCTGTTAGTGTACTGGGCTACACTGCAGTGCACCCTAATGAAGGCCTACCTGTGTTGATCATCTTAGAGGCAGTTTTTGGATGTTTTCAATGATGGAACTTCTTGGGAAGTGAGGCATTCTGGTGTTTAACTTCTTTTAGGGCATGTAACAACTTCATTAGGGGTTGATGGGCCCTAATAGTATCGATTCGTAAGTCGAGGTTGATGTGCCCAAATGGATCTGTAACAGCTGCCCCTAAAGAATGAAGTCGTAAATATATATGTCGAGTGAAATGCTTTATCATGAGGAGAGGAGGTTTTGAAATGGAAGGTGACCTGCATCAATTACAATACATATATCATGATAATTTTATTTTTCTCATGAACTAGCTGAGGGAAGGCATACCCATGCTTAGCTTATAAACTTTCATTACATGTACAAATATAGTCATCTACAGATATAGACCCTTGAATGGTTGACCATGAATGTAAGGTCATTGTACATTTGATTTAGTACTCTTGAAAATATCACAGCCTAGATGGATGAAACTAGATCCGGGGTCTTCAATCTCGTTCAATCTTTTGCTCAAGTACAAGTTTAACCATGTGAATAGATGTTCTGAATTCGAACATGGAAAGAAATCGTCTGATTACCAGCCAATGATGTAAGCTGTTAACAGATGCGAGAGGAATCACCGATAATGATAATGACCCTCAAGGTACTATTGTACATTTCGCATGGTGTGAATAAATGATTTGATGTCGAACACCATACAAATTCTTTCAGTCGAAGGTCAATGATGTCAACATATTGCTGGAAGCGAGAAAACTGCCATTGATGTATGCAAGCTTCAAGGTACTGAAGGGGTGTTTCTAAGTCAAATTCTTGGATGATGTGTTGATGTCGACAAGAAGCGACTCGTCATAGGAGGGCCTTGATGTATCCCACATTAATGACATGAAATGAGGTAAATGATTTTGGAGATGAGAATCGACTTACAACATAAGGTTCAGGAATGGCGGTCATGAAAATGAAGGTTTACGATATTGAAAAGGATGAAGTTTGAACTGATTGACTTCTTTTGAACATATCAGCGACACTGAATCAATTGGTAACATTGACCTAAACCCAAAGTAATGGATGGTGTGATAGACCATAGGTATGATAACTGCCAAGCAGATAACCAACCCAAATAGTCTGAATGAATTGGCAACATTGACCCAAAACAAAAGTGATGGATGGTGTGATAGACCATGAGTATGATAACCGTCAAGCAGATAACCCAACCCAAATAGTCACAGAGATGAAGTGAAAGTGTCATGTTCAAGAGCGACTTGTTATCATAAAGTTTTCTTGGATTTTTCCCATTTCCCCAATCATTGTTGACCAATACCTCTTTATTTTTTATCAATCTTGAGGAGGATAACATATGCTTGTTGCATAATTTCACCCTTCAGGCAAATCCATCGCTATTTTATGGTTTAACGAGTCTAGCGAATGTGAAACTCGGCCTTGTCTAGATGGACAAGCTTGTCGCTATTTGATGTTTTAAAAGAATTTAACAAAAAAGACAACTCGGTCCTTTTCATGTTTAGAGAGTTTGAAAAGGGACAAAAAGGAAACTCCACAAGTTATTTTTCGTAAAATAATCTCTCAAGTCCGAAAAAGCGTAAAATAATACAAGAGAGATATTGTTTCCAATTCGTTAACGAGTTGGAAAGGACAAGCACTCAACAATCTTTTCATATTTAGAGAGTCTGAAAAGAGCTTAAATAAGACTCTGCTTTGAGGAACGAGTGGTGTCTAGGGTAGCAACTGGTTCCAGTGATGTTGGAACTTCTCAAAACATGTTTATTTATGTGAAGAGGCTGGGCAATAAGACCACTCATTGCAGTTCTTCCTCAAAAAGGGTAAAACAACCAAGTGAAAGCATATGATCGGGCAAAGGGATGGTGGCGATGGGGTGAAAACAACCAAGGCTCATCTGTCGAAAAGGCTGATAGAATGGAAATCACAAGGGTTAAAATGGAAATGGGTTCATTTTTACACAAGCTTGAACCATAGGGAACTATGCTTGGATTCAGTTTCATGTTTAGACAAGCTTGAAATGAAAAACTATGCTTGGATTCAGTTTCATTTTTACACAAGCTCGAAATGAAAAATTATGCTTGGATTCCGTTTCATTTTTGCACAAGCTCGAAATGAAAAACTATGCTTGGATTCAGTTTCGTTTTTACACAAACTTGAAACGAAAAACTATGCTTGAGATTGGTTTACATGTCCCCAGCATGATGAAAGGGAGAGTCTTCTATAACCAGATGGAAGTCACTGCGGTGAAGCAGGACGGTTATCCAACACCTTTTTTGCTTCGTCCAAATAGACAAAGGTGAATGCGGTGATTCCCTTCACATAACCTTCAGGGAAACTTAATTTTACCACTAGGTGCATGCCCCCCAATATTCATTACATTCACCTAAGTAGACTACTCATGGCTATCAGGTGAATGGAATGTAGGTTCTTTTATGAGATCAAGTGAAAGACTTGACTGGGATTTTATGAGATCTAATCAAAGACTCGACTTGGAACTTTGCTCCAGGGGACCTTGTTTCATTTTTTAATGAGCTTGACACAAGACAAGGAAATATGCTCAAATTCCTTGTTTCATTTTTTAACGAGCTTGACACAAGACAAGAAACTATGCTCATATTCCTTGTTTCATTTTTTCACAAGGTTGACACAAGACCAGGAACTATCCTCATGGGAGTTGTTTCATTTTTTTTAATGAGGTTGACACAGTAAAAGGACTATCCTCATATTCCTTGTTTCATTTTTTAATGAGGTTGACACAAGACAACGAACTATCCTCGGATTCCTTGTTTCATTTTTTAATGAGGTTGGCACAAGACCAGGAACTATCCTCATGGGAGCTGTTTCATTTTTTTAATGAGGTTGACACAATAAAAGAACTATCTTCATATCCTTGGTTTCATTTTCTAATGAGGTTGACATAAGACAAGGAACTCTTCTCATGGACCCTTGTTTCATTTTTTAACGAGGTTGACACAAGACAACGAACTATCCTCATATGCTTGGTTTCATTTTTTAACGAGGTTGACACAAGACAAAGAACTGTCCTCGTATCCATGGTTTCATTTTTTAACGAGGTTGACACAAGACAAGGAACTCTCCTCGTATTCTTGGTTTCATTTTTTAATGAGGTTGACACAAGACAAGGAACTATCCTCATTGGCATGTTTCATTTTTTTAACGAGGTTGAAACAGTAAAAGAACTATCCTCATTGGCTTATTTCAATTTTTAACGAGGTTGACACAGTCAAAGAACTATCCTCATACCCTTTGTTTCATTTTTTAACGAGGTTGACACAAGACAAGGAACTATCCTCATGAACCTATTTCAATTTTTAACGAGGTTGACACAGTAAAAGAACTATCCTCATACCCTTGGTTTCATTTTTTAACGAGGTTGACACAAGACAAGGAACTATCCTCATATTCCTTGTTTCACAACTCATAAGAGGTCATGAAGGAGAGATTTGGTTCCAATGCCCGCAGTACATGTTGTACAACATCACTGAATTGATTGTCAGTTGATGTAGGTATGGAACAGGCTGCCACATAATTAATCCATGGCGAGGATTATACCATTGGTACAAAAGAACTAATTAGGGAAGATGGTTGACTAGAAGCCATATTTGGACCGGGAAATGAAAGCTGGTCAACAGTGACAATTCTGCCTTCATGCGGGTGTTAGCGCTTGAAATTTCACCTCAGGCTGAGAAAGGTAAACCTCAAGGCAACATCAAACCACTTAGCCTCGTAGCTAGCCCTACGGGGTAGGAGAGGGCTCTCTCCGGTCTATCTCGGTAAAGATCTTCAATTGGTGAGATGACCAATAGGGTAACACTGATTTTAGGCTAGTAAACTGATCAAAAGGGTTGATTTGGGGTTTTTAGGGTTTTTGGTGGCAAATTGAGGAGATGGCAGTTTTGGGTGCGGGGATTGGACACAGTTTCTGCAGGGGGTTCTTTGGGGCGAGGTAGGAGACAATATTGATGTCTTTGATTGAGGTGGATGATTAAGAATGACAGATGAGGAGTTAAGGAGAGCAAACAATAACTTTGAATTCTCCTTAAACAGTAGAAAACATTGAAATTAAGCAAACTTAAAAGCAGAGCATGACAGTCATGAGTTCTACTTTAACACTTCATTTGCTTAATGTGCAGAAGGAAAAGAAAGGAAATGATTCACATAACACACTTACAAGTACATAGAGAAACATACCATCAATTCATGTAACCACAAGAATCCCAAAAAGGACTGCAAAACCCTGGTCTTCATTTGCCAAAAATTGCAGAGATACAGTGAGTAATACAATAAGAGCTTCTCCCTCAAGAGTCCAACCATGAAAATGAGCAAGAAAGTACATAATATAGATCATCTAACATCTTTCCCTGCCTCTAGGGGTCGAGCTCACTATCCTAGGAGTTGTTTCAACCACTTCTAAACTAAGCACTAAAAACTAGGCAGTCAAAACAACTTGCCTCTATAAGCTAGGAAACCAATTCATTCATTTAATTTTCACCTATTTCATGAATGAATCTTCTAGAAGAGATACATAAGTGTAAAAGTGTCATAAAATTACATTATTTACATCAAGGAGGATGACAATCAACTCCAAAAAGTCAAACGCAGTCAAAACTGCGTTTTGCTGAGCTGTAGGCTGAAATCCTGAGCAATTTGCCTGACGGGTCGCGCGCCTTTGAGAGCACTTTTGGGAAAATTTCAGGTGTCCAAATGAGGCAAGAGTAGGCTTGTTGGAAAGTTCTATGAGTCTACTTTCCAACCCAATTGGAATTTATGAATTTGGTGGTCATTTGCCCCTCCAAAATTGCAATCTCCCAAGACTGCTTTCTGTGTGTCAAAAATGTGGCAGAAAGTCATTTTTTGCTTGTTTTTTGACTTTCTGGAGGCCCAAAACTTCATAAAATCTCTTGGAAATGGATGAGCATGTGTAACTTTTCATGACAAATCTAGAAATGCTGAGTTTCCCCGGAAAAGAGTAGCCAAATGAAAGGGTCGCGCGGGGGGTGAGACCCGTTGAGAGAGCAAAACCTGTAAATTGTCTGAAAAAACCAAAATTGACCCAAAATGTTCAAAATTTCTTGGTATTTGAGCTGTGGCTGAGCTATTTAGTGCCTTTCTCCTTCAAGGAAGCCTCGGCCAAGACGTGGAGGGGATCGGGCCTTTTTCTCCTTTTTTGTGCCTTGGCCAACTGCCTTTGGAGCACCTTCATATTTGCCTTGCACACGTGCATCCATGCCCAATAATGGTCCTTCATGTTTCTCAACAATTTCTTATCTTGGTTGGCCTTAGCCAACAACCTCTCCAAGTGAGCATTGAGCCGAATAAGCATGGACTCTCGCTCAACAGGCAATAGATCACTGGGTCTTCTTTTATTCAAGATGCGGTCTCCACGAATCCTCCACAACTCATCAAGAGCTTGCTCATCCTCCAACTGCTTGTTGCGCTGTTCTAGATATGAGATTGTCCATTGTGCCCCTTCTAATCTCTTCTGCAATGCATCATTTTCAGCTCTAAGGTGCTGAATGATCTCCTTTGACTCTAGGCTAGGAGAACGGACATCAAGATCAACAAGCTCTATATTTGGAACACCTGATGGCCCCTCATCAATCCTGGGCTGTTTGCCCCTCTCTGATACCTGTGCTGCTGTCGGAGACGAGGCCCCTTCCACCTGGTGTGGAGATAACACTCGTGGTGCTGATGAAGAAGGCGAGACCCCTTCCACCTGGTGTGGAGAAAATACTCGCCTAGCTGCTGCAAATAAGGCCCTTTGGCCTCTCTGATAAGTGACCGATGGAGGAGAGCTAACATATCTGGTCTCAGGGACATCATGCTGCTGTGATGGTCCTCCTTCCTCATGAACAATCTCCAGATGTGGTGGTGGTGCTGTAAAGAACTCACGAGAGATGAACTCCTCCCATGAGATGCCCTGCTGAGCCAACTGATGTAAGACCACAAGCTGAATCAAACCATAATGGTAGAGGCTCCTATACTACTGTGTCGGGCTCTTCCGCTGCATCACGGGCACCATCCTCTCAATGTTCTGGCAGAAGAAAACAGGGATGTTCATCATCCGTACCCGTGTGAAATGCATCAATAGGCGAATATGGTACGAATATACCTATGAAAATCTGCCCTCACAGGTAAAATAGAGCATGATAAGCCTCATCATGGGAGCATACTCACTCCTAAGAAATCTGAAGGGAAACACACCTGTCAAGTGTCTCATGAATGCGGGTCTAACGAAAGGCTCAAACTGAACACTGTCCAACACCTTGCGCTTATTCCATACCTCTCCGACATTAGGTATCCCTGTGGCCTGTGCAATCACCTCGGGTGTCAATGTAAAATCCACCCCGGCAAGGTTGACATGTCCATCATGCAAATGTAAAAAAAATAGGCGAGCCAACTCCCTGTGATGCTGAATCCGAGAGATCCTCTCGCAAAACTCATAGCAAGACATATAACGGAAACATGAGACTGCCATAGGACAAGCTTGTAAATCAGCCAAAGAGGTGGGCTCCTCTCTTCTATGATGTCCACCCTTTCCACCCTTATGAGGCCTCCTCTGTACCTCAATCTCTGAAGCTGATGCCTGGTCATCACTTTGCTCATAATTGGTTTCGGTTTCTTACATTGTTTTAAGAGCAAAGTGGCGGAAATATACTGCTGTTTCTGCTTTGTAAAAATGCTGATTAAAATGCTGTTTCAAGGGGACAAGGAGCACGAGGGGAATGTTAGGGGAGGGATACTTTAAAGGGAAAATGGGATAATAATATATAAAACAGGGATTTTAGGGAAAAATCATAGCAAAATCATTGCATATGCATCATTATATAAATTTATTTACATGGATATTATGAGAGGTAGGGTTTAGGGTTTGATTTTTATTTCTTAGGGAAGAGGGGTAGGGTTTAGGGCTTTTCACCAATTTTGCAAGGGAAATTTACATAGAAAGACAAGGAAAAAGAAATGGGAAATGGGGAAAAAATGATAATAAGGGGATACAAAAATGATAACAAGGGGATACCTTAAAACAGCATATAAACCCTAGCCATTTTTACAATTTTAAACCAAAGCAAAGTGGAGCTTTTCATTTGCAAATGGAGACCTTTGAAAATGCACTCATAATTTCCTTTAAACATAACAAGCAACAAATTTTTGAGTTGGAGGGCCTACCTCACACAATTCAGCGATTTTGTGGCTCCTTGGTGAATTTACAGGCAATTTTTACAATGAGGGCACTGACGGGTCGTGCGCCTCACCCAACGGGTCGCGCGCCTCTGACGGGTCGCTCCCGTTACAATTTTGCACTGTCGGAGGGCGCTCAACGGGTCGCGTGCCTCTGACGGGTCGCGCGCCTGGTCTGACGCGTCGCGCGCCTCTGCAACTCACAACTTCGGCTCGAACTCACTTGCAATCACTTGCTCAATGACTTGGATGCACAATGAGGCTCGATGGAGGGAGATTGGGGTTTTTATAACTTTATTTGAATTAATTTCATGCCCAAACCTACTTTATAATGTTTTTCTTTGACACTTTATAAACTTGACTCTTTTTTTTGTTTTTTGGTTTCCTTTTGTCCTGAAATTGACTGATTTGATGCTTTTCTTTGATACTTTTTGCAGGGATAGCATCTGAGGGATCTTGGCAAGGGAGCCAGGGTTACATGCTGTCCTTTGAAGCCTTGTGAATTTTTAGCATTTTTTACAAAATTTTGAAAAATGACCTTGGCTTTAAAAATAGGGTTTTTAAATCCAAGGTGAAAATTAACTGTACAAGATAGAAATTTTCGAAGAAACACTTTGAAAATCATCCCTCTGGCTTGCTGGGCACTTATTGACCTTCAGAGACATGACCTTGAAGACAATCTTGACCAAAACCCTAGACCTAGAATTTGACTTCAAGACAAGACAAGTAAGCTTGAAAGAGTCTAAGGACTGAAACAACTTTGATCCAGCAATGCCAAGAGGGGGACAAAGGCACCAGCTCCTCCATCAGGGTTATGGCATGCCTAATGGAATGCAAAAATGACACTGATGAGACACCTACTTATGCAAATGCAAAGAGCTTTGATCGCTGATGGAGGGCTACAAGACCGACTCTAACAGCGGGAAACAAATCACTCGAAAGAGTGTGGAAACAATAGCTCCCATGCCATAAACATAGTCGCGCCCAAGAAGTAAATTTAAATCTAAAGGGCTTGGGACTACCATCACATTTAGATAAACAATTTTCCTCCCAAAGTAATAGATAACTGAGGGAGGACCTAATGGTTGACTAGTTCCTCTGTTAAAACCCAACAGATTCTGTGTAACAGGCATGAGCGGTGGCGAACCAAGTGCTTTCCAAGCAGTTGAGGAAAGGATACTCACTGATGCACCTTCATCTATAATAGTTCTAGATACAATCATATTGCAAACTTGTACTATGATCTGGAAAGGCACATAGGAAGGAAGGTAGGATCCTGCCAATCGATTCCAATCAAAGGAAGTGACTAGACTACTTGGAGGGGGTGCTGTAGAAATGAGAAAATTAACCCCATGAGTTATGAGATTGGGAGGATTTTCCTCCTGTCTTGATGGAACAGGAGGATTGCCCCCAAGCTCATTTGAATCTGAAGAAACAAAAAGAACTTGAGTGGTATCATTTTCACTCTCTTCGGGAAAGGTACGATTAGCTAAAGGTGAAATCAGGTCAACTATTACCTCGACCTGTTGATTTGGGTCGGGTATAGACTCAAAGAATTCACTTTCAGAGAGAGTGGGTTTGACCGACGGTTGATTTGAGTTAGTCAATTCAACAACTAGTGAAGAATTAAGGGATAGTTTCCTGTAACCAGATGGAAGTCGCTACGGTGAAGCAAGATGGTTATCCAACACTCTTTTGGCTTCATCTAGATAGGGACAAAGGTGAATGGGGTGATTCCCTTCACATAACCTACAGGGAAAATTAACTTTACCCTTCTTTCCATGAACTTTACTACCACTAGTTGATGGTGTGTCACTAGCATGATCTCCAGAAGTTGATGACACAGGATGATGTGAACAGGAAGACCATTCTTCTAAGATCTAAGGAATATCAGGATAATTTCGAAGAAGATGGTCTCCTGCACAAATTTTCATGGATATCGAACTTTGTGAGGCTTGACTGACGGTTTCTCATCAGATGTTGCATTCAAAGCAATTGTTTCTTGGTTGCCCCTTTGCTGAATTTGCTTCTTCTTCTTCTTGTTCCCTTTGTTCTTCTTCTTAGCCACCTGGTTACTAGTACCAATACTTTCACCAGGAAAAGAGGAAGGAGGGGAGGAAGAAATAAATGAGAAAGAAGGCAATGGGTCAAATTTAGGATCAACTGGAGGTTGATTTTGTCCAGTTGGAGGTGTACTCGATTGCGGAGAAATCACGACATTTTGAACCAAGGAGGTTGAAAACAACCATACTGGCAAGCCAATGGTAAATCCTGGAAGGGATAATGTAGCCATATAAGGAGAACCAATATTTCCAAAAGGAGGAAAAGGACTAGGATTCCCATCAAAAGGAATTCCTTGATCGGTGGACTCCGGATTTGTCGCCATATGTTTCAACCTAAGATCAACTAAGGAGCGAGCATGGAGGATGTTATCCACATTAAATTATATTTATTTTAATCAAAGTAACATAACAAAAAAAAAGAGGGATAATCTAGGCAAAAGGTTTACCAAGCAACTGTGAACTGCAGAATACCTCCTAGCGAACCAAGAAGTATGGGCAGGAAATCTCCTCGAATGTTGTGTTTAGTGTATCACACTTGCAAGGCAGCCGACTCAGTTACATAAGGATGGATAGAAACCTAGTGTTGTCCTCCCATATATACCGGAAGGTACGTGGAGGCCCAGTCTGTATAAGCACTGTCTAATGAAAAACCGCATAGTGAGAGCATTCCCATATACTTTACGTATTGTAACACCGCTATATATACCCAAAGGTACATGGATGAGCTACGATATACTCATGTACATGGAATGAGGTATCACACTTGGGATGTATTGCAGACAAGTTAGCGACAACTGCTTTGTTTTACGATGTCGGAACACGTCTCTAGCTTATACCTCTAAATATTTTCTGTTAGGTGACAATGCTCCATTAGGTAAATTAAGATAAATTTTAAGTTGATCTTCTTTAGAATTTGCCTTTCAAGGTTCACCACGTGATGTATGTTTTCAATTCCTAAAATGCAACTAAAATGATAAGCATTCTTTCCATTCAAATAAACAATGAAAATCCTAGCTACTAGGGATAGAGCAAACAAGTACTTTTTGATCAATCAACAAAGAGCACAAACTAGATGAAATTCCCTAAACCATTCCTTTCAAGCATTCACAAACTTTAATATGCACAATGCATGTTTTTCTTTTCAAATCCTTTAATGTTATGTTGAACAAAAAGGAAATATGCACAATCGATCAAAAATCTCTTTTCATAAAAATGACGATTTTGCGACAATTTCTTTTCAAGGAAAGGAAGAATTTACAACACTTTCAATTTCAAAGAAATGAGGAATTACGAAACTTTCAATGAAAAGACAAACCATATGCACATATAAATCAATCGATATTTTATGAATGAAGACTTTACGACAATTCAATTTTTGAAGGAAAATACGACTTTACGACACTTTCCTTCGAACAAAGATCAATTGACCAAAAACTAACTTTGACTATAGACTGATAATGGCAAAGAAAACATTAAATAAACATTAATCAATCCAATCAAAGTAGGGCTGGCTAAGGAGATGAAAACATATTTTATAAGACATGACATCATTGACATTCATAAATCATTCAAACAAGAGAAAATTGGCTCAAAAACTTCAGCTCCTAGATGGGAAACTAACCCTCAAGGGATCAGCGCAGGTAGCAGTTAGAGACCATGCGCTAAATCGCACTGGATCTATGTGAGAAGTGCACTGCAATGCACTGTGTCCTTCATTAGACTGCACTAGTGACAGTAAGCCATTCTGAAGGCAATTTTGACACAGTTTTGACTCAATTTTCAATGAAAGAAGACTGAAATTCAATCAACGACCACAAGTTCAGTATGTAGAAATGTCTTAAGAGGCTGATAAGATACTAATATGGATAATAGATCCCCAGTGGAGTCGCGAATTTGTTTTGGGAATATTTAGTGTTCTTGGAAAAATGCCTAACCCTCTAGATCTAGTAGCAAGTCTAGAAACAACAGACGAAGTAATCTCTACCTTTTCTATAATCAATAGATAAAACAAGAGAGAAGAGAAACCTACTTGTAGTTTTCGCTAGCTCGTTGTCTCCCTTGACCAATCTTGCCGCTCCTTTCCATAGTTAAGCCACTTGAAAAGTACTTGTACAAACACAGAGACAAAAACCCATCAAGGAAAATGATAATGATCTATTGCTTATAAATAACATGGAATCGAGAACATGATATACATATGAAAGAGTCAACATATAACACAAGCATAAGGAAAAAGTTTTGAAGACTTTATTGATAAGAGGAAGAATTAAAACCCATATGTGCTCGATCCAGTGACACTCTTCCAATTCGATCCATCTTCACCTCATGACAAGCAAGACACTCCAACACTATTACAATACTTGCACTCAATTCTAATCTCATATCACCAACATCTTCTTCCAACTCAATATTTTCCAGCCTCTGATTTCTTAGATGAGTGATCCTTTTATAGGTGAGTGAAGGAGGTTATGCCATCAATGGTGATAATGAATGCCTTTCTAAATTTAGAAATCAGTTACATGGAAGAAGCAATAGGGGATTGATGTTCCTTAACTCCCTTCCTCATCCAAATGCAAACTCAAAGGAGTAGGTGGCATTGAGAAACTTCTAGAGGCTTCCAATGGATAAGGAATCTTCAAACCCTCATGGAAGTTCACTCAAATTCACCCAGCATAGGCCAAAGAGGGACCAAGTGCACTGCAATGCACACTGACAGTGTATTGGCTGCACTGCAGTGCACCCTGGTAGTGTATCTACCTGCACTGATCCACCCTGGTGGTGTACTAGGCTGCACTATAGTGCACCCTATTAGTGTACTAGGCTGCACTGCAGCACACCCTAATGAAGGCCTACCTGCACTGATCTTCTTAGAGGCAGTTTTTGGATGTTTTCAGTGATGGAACTTCTTGGGAAGTGAGGCATTTTGATGTTTAACTTCTTTTAGGGCATGTAACAACTGCATTAGGGGTTGATGGGCCCTAATAGTATCGATCCGTAAGTTAGGGTTGATGTGCCCAAATGGATTTGTAACACCTGGAGAAAGTCTTAATAAGATGTCAAGAAACAAACCTCTCATTAAGCCATGAAAAATGTTTCATGATGTTTAACGAGGGAATTGTTTTAGGTCACCATATTTCTGGAGATGGAATTAAGGTAGACTTATCTAAGGCGGAAGTCATTTCCAAGTTATCAGTGCCAAGTTGTCAAAAGGATGTTAGAAGTTTTCTCAGTTTCATTGGATACTATAGAAGATTTATAAAAAAATTCACAAAATTGCATCCCCACTCTTTAAATTACTCACCAAAGACTATGAATTCAGTTGGGATTTTGAATGTCAAGTTGCCTTTGAAACATTGGAAAAGAGAATTTCTGAAGCACCCATCTTTAAAGGACATAACTGGAAATTTCTTTTCCATATCTCAACAGATGTTTCAGATCCAGCCTTAGGAGATGTTTTAGGACAAAAAGATCTCACTCCTTATGCCATTTATTATACTAGTAAAAATTTAACCCCTGCAAAGTTAAATTATATTGTAACCAAAAATGAGTTCTTAGCTGTAATTCATGCCATTAATAAATTCAGACATTATATAACTGGCTATGAAACCTTTGTCCACACAGACCGTTCTTCCATTAGATACCTAATGAATAAACCAACCACTAATGGAAGAATAACTAGATGGCTCCTACTTTTACAAGAATTCAACATAACCATTCTAGATAGACTAGGAAAACACAACACAATTGTCGATTTTATATCTAGAATACAAAATGAAAACAATGATCAACCCATAGAAGATAAATTTCCTGATGAATATCTCTTTGGAGTATCTACTAAATAACCTTGTTATGCAGATATTGCTAACTATTTGGCCACAAGAAAAATACCATTTCATTTATCTCCTAGAGAAAAAAGAAGAATAGTCCATAATAGCACATCCTACTCATGGATAAATGAGGAATTATATAAGACAGGACCAGACCTCATCATCAGAAGATGTGTTCAGGAGGACGAAATACCAAAGATACTAAAATCTTGTCACAATGAGCCATGTGGAGGAAATTTTTCTGACAAGAGAACTGCTTACAAAATCCTGCTTTTAGGATATTATTGGCCTTCCATTTTCAGGGACACCAAGGAATATGTTAAGAGATGCGACAGCTGTTAGAGAATGGGCAAACCTACTCTTTCAAATGAGATTCCACTACAACCTGTTGAAGGCTCGAAAAATTGGGACTCCAACAAGGGGGATAACCACCTGGTCCGGACCTTAGTGCAGCTCCTTTTCCGTTTGGAATAGTGGCTCCAACTGGGG
Source organism: Pinus tabuliformis (assembly GCA_031772625.1). Lineage (NCBI taxonomy): Eukaryota > Viridiplantae > Streptophyta > Pinopsida > Pinales > Pinaceae > Pinus > Pinus tabuliformis. The sequence continues at coordinate 429,229,961 of CM062814.1, read as the reverse complement.
ATGATGGGACCAGTTTCCCAATCTATTTATGATGTTTGTGCTAATGGGATGATGTTTTTCTTTTTGGGGTTTTATGGGATGAATACTTGTTCTAATCTTATTCTATCTTTTAACTATCATATGCAATCTATCATAATCAAAGAAAACATCTAACTTTAAGAATATCCCGGGAGTAACGTTTACATATGCGATCTAAAATAATTTCTGAAAGTGATTGATAATGAAGATCATTCAATCACAATAAGAAGAGAATCCATTTAAGAATGATTGTTTCGTATAAAAAGTTAGCCAAAACAATATGAGAAATATATCGCATAAAGAGTCATTCACATATTCAGCATAAAGAGTAAGTCATCACCATACAAAAGTGCAACAATGATAACTAAACATTTAAAATTTCAAATATAAATAACTGAAAATGATTTGTTGCTTGACACACAAGTAAAAAGCATTAAGAGATAAAAATACCATTTATAATACGTCCTACTCATGAGCTCCAACAATATCAATCTATCTTCAAATCACTTAACATCAACTAAGAGTACGAAAGTGCAATTTCAGTAGCAGATGTCAAACTCAAATAGAAAATAAATCTCGTTCCATTAATTTTATCAAAACCTCCTCAGTGGGGGGAAAGATGCACGTTCTGAAGAATGTTTTTGATAAAACTTTGGACCCCCCTCTAAATGGATGAGAGGGGTTTAAATACTAATCTATGAAATCTAAGAATAAATATTACAAAAATAGATGAGGAGGTTTAAATGACCTGCCTCATTTTAAGCAAAAATAAACAAAAAAACAAAAACAAAATATGTCTATGACTAGTCTTGCATCTAATTCTTTAGATCACAAATATCCATCATCGGTTTTAAGAGTGTCGGTTGGCCGACTTCACTTTTAACTGTCCTGCAAAGACGACATTGGTGAGAGCCGGCACTATCTTCTTGGCGGAAGTCATCAGGCACTTCAGGGTCATCCATTGGCTGTGTGGTTTCACCAGGTACGACCAGTATGCTTCCCTGTTTAGTCTGTTTACCTATTTAATTTCCTTTTCCCTTTCCTTCGATGTTTGTTTCTATACTGCTTGAAGTTGTTGTGCTTTTGGAAGAAAACCAGGGGTAGTTTCTGCTACCAAATTAGCCTTGTGTAGATTTTCATTTACACATTCGATGAAACTGTTCGCCGCTGCTACCACATCCTCCATTGCCTTTTCTGCCTCCTTTAGCTAAAAATCCCATTTCGCAAATAAAATTTCCTTGTACGATTCATCAATTTTGGGCATGTCTACTCTTTTCCCTTCTTCGGATATTGGCCAATTTAAGAAGTCTGAGACTTTCTTAAAAATTGAATCATATTCAAGTCGTAATTTCATAACTTGATTTGTAATATTATCGCTCATTTCGAAGTGGGAATTCCACTGCGAAATCTTCTGGCATAATAGTTCTTTCTGTTGCAAGAGTTTGGAATTGAGACCAAGTGCTTCTGTGACAAATTATTCAATTTTGGGATCATCTTTATGCATTTATATTATATTATGTAACTGTTTTTCTTTACTAGCCAAATTGCTTTGATGTGCCAATTGCATTTGCTGAAAGTCTTGTTGAAGTTTTGCTAACTGTGTTTCGACTTGTTGGTTGATGCTAACCTGCTGTAATTTTTGTTCCAAAAACAAAATCCTATCTTCTTTTTCTTTAAGCAATGATTGTACCTCTGTTTCATTGTCAATAGTTGTTGAAGCATATGTGCCTGCGACCTGTGAGAGCCTAGTGAGATTTTCTGATGGGTCTGTAGACGGGTCTTTCCAAAGAACATCTAGAGGTTCATCCTCGGGAGCAAGCATAGAATCCAACTTTCTTTCCTTTCTTTGCCTTCTAATGACAACTTTATGTTGAGGGCTGTAAAATACATCTAAAGGAGGATTTTCCTCTATTCTTAGTACAATCTCAAATGAGGGAGCAATGGGAATGTGCTTTGTTTCCTAAGTGTTAACAACCCTTTCTATTATCATTTTTGTGGTCGTCTCTTTTGGATTTGTTGGTGTCTCTGCGCTTTGTTCTTCTCTTTTAAGTATCTTATTAAAATTTTCCCATTCTCCTTCTAGATCAATTACGAGCGGCTTTGCTTGCTTTGTAAGAGGAGTGGAAACTTCAGCTTGCTTTACAAACGAAGTCTGCTGATTAGACTTTGCTGTGGACTCAGCTGTGTCTTTTATTGACTCCTCGCTCTTACTATGTTCATCCTTAGATTGATTTCCAGAATTTTTTGTTGATTCTTTTTCGGAACTTGTTTTGGACTTCTCTTTTGAATCTTCACTAATGCTTACACTGGGAATAGGTTCTCTTATTGGTTCGATGAGTAATTGGTCCAATGGGACCTTAGACAACCTTTGTTTTCTGTAACTATCAAAAGTTTGGGGACCTTCTTGGTAAAAAAGAATTCATGCTGTATGCTGAACTTCTTTGAAGGTGTTCTTCTGTAGAAAAACATCATCAAAGGGATATTTTTCATGGGAAAATACTTTTATTTTAACCATTGTAGTAAAATATTTTACAATACCAAAGGGATCATATTGCCTTCCCAGGAACTTGGGTAGTTGTAAAGATAATACATTATTAACTTCTTTGAAAGCATGACCTAAGTCATGTAATGCAAATTCTCCGCATGCTATAGGAAATTGAGGCCAAATGGCCTTCTTGGAATCTTTCAGTACTTTGCTCATCCCCCCTCGCCGCATGTCTGATAGGCTATCTCCCTAGCCATTAGTTTGTCTGGGACGTAAAAAGGTAGCACATGGGGTGAAGCAATGCTGCCAAACACTCTGATATACGTGAATAATTCTTCCCCAAACCATCTTGCTACGAGGAGAATGTCTACCTCAACTTCTTGGGAAAACCTTGGGGCATCTCTATTATAGATCTTTTTATGAACCAAGAGTATAACTCCGTGACAAATTTTGAAGAAATGTGGCACGAAATTCGATTCCCACTTGAATTTGTGATAAATTTGAATGGGAAGTGGACTTTGAACCGTCCACTTCCATCCCATAACAGGAAATTTGGAACCAAAACAAATAGCGTCCCTAACATAAGCGCTCATGCAAAATGGAGGGTAAACCCTCGAAGAAATGCTTCTTTTTCTTCTGTATTCTAAAATTGTAGTGGCTAGATTATCTGACAGGATTTGAGCCCAATTCATTATCGTGGCATTGATAGCCACATCCACTAGTGGTAACCATTCTGATGAAAATTTGTTGCTGTCTGGTTTTCCAAACAGTCTACATAACATAGCAGTGGCAAAATAGTAAGGGGAACAAAGAGAACCAGTGGCGTACATACCATTTTTATCTTTTTTGAGTCTCTCCTCATTGTTTGACCAGTGCTTCGTGCATTCTGCCAAGTCTTCATTCTCCTTGGAGAATTTCTCGACAAAGTGTTGTAGATAGCCCAGGGTTCTGGTAAATGGTACATGAGCCTTAGGTTGTCTGGAGTAAATGATCCCATGACTTCTCTATTAGATATGTCCGCGTCATGTATAATCCACTTAACCATGTCGGTATAAGGGAGTATCTTTGGCCTCGTAGCAATGCGGTGTAGAAATAAACATGCAAGTTCAGTTAGAGACGCATCAGAAGAGTAGCATCCATCCGCTGTAACTGTTAATTCCATAATTCTCGGTTGTTCCTCCTCCAATAACTGATACATAGTTTCCCAAGTAGATGTTCCTGCATCTCGATTACAGGTAGTGTCTGTGAACAATGGGGTCATTTCTGACTTTTCAGCAACGGGTGCCTTTCCTTTCTTCACCATTTCTTCATATGTTCTGCTCTGTGTGTTCTTCCTGAAAGTTGCAAGCAGAGAGAAAAATATGATAAAAATGATAATGAACGCAGAAATAATCAATAGAAGGACGAAAATAAGGTGACAGAGGGTCTTTAATTCTAAATCATATCAAAATATATCAACTTGCGTCAAATGGTCCTTTACAATGATCCTAATCATTATTTTAATAAATGACCACTAATGAACCGTTATGCTTAACTTTAATGTTCATAACTTCACATCGAAAGTCGGGAAGTACTCTCCTAGAACCTTGAGCCCTTCGAGTTGCGATAAAAGTGATTTTGCGATTTGCTTCGCAATATCGCATATCACTATATCGCAAAACTTGTTTTCACTAAAACCCACCGCTACATGAGTTGTTGCAATATGTGATTTGCGAGATGCTATCGCATTTCGCGATTTCTTTGCTTATGCTTTGTGAAGTGGCGCCGCGTGTTTGAAAGTGCGATGCGATAAGGTTATAGGATTTTATGATCTCGCATTTTCGCAAATCACATTTTCAAGGGGTAACTTTTATAAGGGAAGTCCGCTGTAATTGTTTTGCGATCCGAGAATAACCCTCTTAAAGTGGGTCTTTTAAAGGTTTACTTTAATATTTATGACTTTTCGTTATAAATTTATTCTTAGGATTTTTTGATCATGTGGTGCTTTTAATACGAAACTTATAGTTTTGTGAAGTTTTATGTGCTTAAAATATGAAAAGGTAAATTTCCATGTTTTAGCAAGTTCCACTTTGACATCTTATTTTATTCTAAAAACAAGAAAGGCATGGTTAAATGCTAAGATTTGATTTTTCGGAAGGGTCCCCATGTATTAATGTTATTACTAACACTAATAAATGGGGGTTGTTGATAAGCACAACAATTGGCGATTCACTAGGAAGAACCAGTTATCTCTGAGGGTTTTTTGAATTTTATAAAACTTCCAAAATGAAGATGGTTTTGAAAATGAAACTTATTGTACGAAATATAAGGCAAATAGTGCTATTTATTAATAACGACATCTCGTTTTAACTATCTTTATTCTGATTATCTTCTTCTCACAGTTATTCATTTTACTCACATCAGTGATTACTTGGTTGTAAAGATAAAACAAAAACATCTCTTTAGATCAGTTTTGGTGTACTCATTTGTCGTAGGTAGAGCCTCTGCTGCCAGCAGGCATTCATAGTCTCGACAGGGTTACCTGTTACCCAGCAATGATCCAGTGTCCCACTTGAGAAGCATGCAATTTTCAAAGATAAATCCTCATATACACTTATTTCTTTTTCTTTTCTTATTTTATTTTAATTCTTAAAGAACAATGTCTTGGTTTGGTGGCCAAAATTGACAGTGCCATTCACTTGATTTATAACTTAACTGAACAAGCTGGCTCGTGATGAGACTTCTTGTATTTTGATTGAAACAATCTCTAGCCATTACCCTATTTTGATAGTCAGTATGGTAATGTCAGTTAGTTCTAATATTTATGATCATGATAAGTCAGCTCTTGATGAGACCTCTTATTCTTTAAGTTTTAAGTGTATAATCGGATTATTCCTTGAACCTTGCAATTTCCTTGAGTGGGGAGGAAGGCATAGGTTCCTTAAGAATTCTCTTGGATGACAATTGTAGAGTTTAAAAATAGCTTTTTCATAGAGAGTCTTTGTTTTGTTATTGATACCTTTTGTGACTAATGTAAGGAAAACTTCTTCTTAAGGTTGATTCTAACCAAAACTTGGATAGTTGAAATAGAAGACCATGATTTTTTTGAAATAATAGCACTTACCCATATGTTTCATAAATGGAGATTAATTTTCATAACCACTCCCACTTGTACAGGTGAAAAAACAAAATTGAAATGAGACACTATTTTTTTCGTGGAAACCAAAATTGAACATTCTCAACTTGTTTTATTATCAAAAGAAAACTTAACTAAAACTATAATTTACAGCAAAAATAGAAGAGATCATCTTCTATGGAAAATATTTCTTTAGGATCTATCCATTAACAGGTAAAGATTCCCTTTTCCATGCTAAATCTTGTAACAAGAATGTTGATGGACCAATGAGTTCAACAATCTGGAATGTTCCAAGCCACATCAGCTGGAATTTAGTATGCTTGCCTTTCTCTCAATGGGCTTTATCCTAGTTTAATAATAAGTCTCCAAGTTGAAATCCTTTTCTAGACACTGAGTTTGAATCAAAAGAAGCTTTTACTAATTGTTGATGATGCACGTGGGTAATCCTGGCCTTTTCTCATTCCTCTTCAAGTTTAAGAATCTGCAATTGTCTTAATTGCAAGGATGAGGAAGGGGTTTCTTCAATGAATTGAACTAAGGCTAGAGAAGGAATAGCTAGATTTTTTGGTAAGACCACTTCTTTCCCATAAACTAAATTAAAAGGAGAAGTGCCAATGGAGGTTTTCTAAGTTATTCGATCTTCCCAGAGAGCATACACTTAAGACTTATGCCAATTTCTATGATTTTGATCAATAGTTTGTTTAATAAGGTTTTTTTTTGTTGATTTGGCCAAACCATTTCCTTGTGGATAATAATTAGTAGAATATTTGAGTTTAAAACCTCTTTTCAGAGTGAATTCTGTCATGGCATTGCCTGAGAAATATGATGCATTATCAAACATTAAAGCAGAAGGTAAGCCAAACTTGGTGATTATGAATTCATCTATAAATTCGATGATATTCTCAGAGTTGGCTAACTTGAGTGGAACTAATTCTACCCATTTTGTAAAGTAGTCAGTCGCTGTAAGGATGTACTTATGTTGTTTAGACGAATGAGGAATGATCTCACCTATTATATCCAATCCCCATTGTTCAAATGGTTGATCGATGTTGACTGGTTGTAATGGCAACGATGGTTTCTTTTGTCTTCCGGCAACAATTTGGAAAATCTGACATCTCCTTACATAACTATGTGCATCTTTAAATAAAGTTGGCCAGTAGTAGCCAACGCGCAAGATTTTATGTGCTATTGCATCTCCTACGTAGTGTCCGCCTGCTAATCTGTCATGAAGTTCCTGCAATACTTTTCTGCTTCAGATTTCTCAAGGCATCTAAGGAGAATAGAATCATAATTCATTCTAAAAAGTACATCATTGACAATTTGATATTGTTTAGCTTTTAGCCTCAAGGCCCTTTTCTTTGTGTAATTCAAATGTGGAGGAGCATATCCATTTTTTAAATAGAACATGATATCAGCATACCTTGATTCAGAGTCGTTTAGGCTTACCTCATACACTTGTACTTCACTATCTGGAGACTGCGTTTCTGATATGTGCGATGCTCCTGCCAACATCCTGCAAAAACCTTGACCTTTTACAATATTTGCTGGTTTAATTTCAGCGTCATATTCTTGCAGAGCTATGACCCAATTTACCCTCTTTTTGACCACATCTTTTTGTACCAAGAGATTTCTTACCACTGGAAATGGTATTATTATTTTGGTGTGATTCTTGAGAAGGAAGGGTCTGAAGTGTTTGATTACTTTGAAAACATCATAAGCCTATTTCTCAACATCGGAGTAATTTAATTCAGCTCCTTGCAAGTTTGAATTGAAGAAGGCAATTGGGACCTTAGCTTTATCTTGATTCACTTATGTGAGTATGGCAACATATGATTTCTCGAAGGTGAATGTATATAGAGTGAAAGGATCAAAAAAGTTTGGAGTCGCTAGAGATGGGGCATTTATAATTGCTTGTTTTATCAAGCTAAATGCTTCATGTTCTGCATGACCCCATTTGAAGAGAGATTTTTTCTTTAGCATGGCTTGAAGAGGTGACACGATTCTTGAGAATTCAGGGACAAATCTCTTAACAAAATTGATTTGACCATGTTATGAAACCAGCTCAAGAAAGGATATAAAAGATAGATCAATGCCTTAGAATTCAACCTCTTCGAGGGGGAAACCTCCTTTACATTACATAAATGAACAATTCTTGGATGATACAAATGAAAAGGCCTCCTTTCTATATATAGGAGTCTAAGGGGTCATAACATAATCAGAGCCGACATAACCATAATAATGTAAGGGCACAATAATAACAATAGTGGGCTTCTATGGGGCACATTAGTAAAAATATGGGCACTACATGGGTACATCAATATAATAAGTGGGTTGTACTAATAACAATAAGGGGTTACACTAGTAGTATAGGGGCCTAACATGCCCATCTCCTTCAAAAAGCGTTGTCCTCAACGCTTGAGTAGTTCTTGATGCTTCTGTATAAAATTCTTGTCCTCCCATGTGGAATCTTCAGCGGGTAAGTTCTTCCACTTGATGAGATACTCTGAAATTGATCAATTTTGTCACTGTCGGGTTATTGTTTCTATGACTGCTCCAGGTTCCAATATGATTTTTCCTTCCTTTTAAATATCTAGAAATATTGTTTGAATTGGGATCTTTTGCAACTTTTGAATAAGTGGCCATACTTCTTTGTCCTTCTTCCATTCATCCCTTGCTTCATTTATCCAATCTGGTTGGATAATAGAAATAGCACAAAACAATGCTTCCACATCCTCATCCTTGAAGAGTCTTCCCATTCGGTAAGGTCGCCATTTTTTAAGTGCATGTAGTATTGCCAACATTTCCTGTTGTTTCATTTGATTTTGCACCAAAGTGGCACTATCCTTTAAAAGTTGGAGAACTTGTTGTTGATGCTCGATGTGATTTTTCACTGCTTGAACCTTTTTCTTCTTGATATGTCCTTCTATCTTTAGAGTTTGAGGAGTGGTAATTTCTTCCAATCCTTTACAAGATATGGTCGGATTCATTTCTTGACACTCGATGTGATCTTTCACTTCTTGAACATTTTTCTTCTTGATATCTCCTTCTATCTTGATATTTTGAGGAGTGGTAATTTCGACCAGTGAATTACAAGATATGGTTGGATTCATTTCTTCTTTCTTGATGTGATCTTTCACTTCTTGCACCTTTTTCTTCTTGATATTCCCTTCTATCTTGAGAGTTTGAGGAGTGGTCATTCTTGCCAATAGTTTACAAGATATGTTCTGATTCATTTCTTCTTTCTCTGGGGTCGGGTCCTGGCATATATCCTCTTCTTTTGATGTTTCTTAATCCTTTTCTTCCTCCTCTTCATAATCTATGTAAAATAATTTCTTCTCAGCACACTTATGACCTTTAGTGCATTTGCTATCACAATTGTAACAAAGCCCTTTTTCTCTTTTTTCTTCCAATTGTTGTGGTGTAACCCTTGTAGGTTGTGGAAGGCTAGGAGAAACAACACGTCCATCTTTATAGTTGTGAGGGGTAGACTTCCTTGTTGCCATAATTTTACTTTCAAATATGTCACAAAGCCCTTTTACTCTTTCCAATTGTTATGGTGTTGCTCTAAAGAAGGTGTTGCTCTTTGTATCCTCATAATGTGCTATCATTTCCTCCGTGAGAAGTGACCACGTAACAAGTTTTTTACGAGAATAAAGCACTTTATACCATAAAAATTGATCTGGTTCTAAATATGAAGATGCAATACATACCTTTTGTAACAATGGTACACCATGTAGATCAAAATATTGCTCCATCTGAAGTATCCAATTTACCGGATCCTTGCCATCAAACTTCCTCATCTTGCTTTTTCTTGATTTTAGGACCTCGATCTTGAAATGACTGTAACTTTGTACTTGCAGATATTTAAGTTTTAAAATTACTACCTGTAGTAGCCCTCTGTGTCCTCTTTCCAATGCCACCAGTCTGATCCAAATTGGATTCTCCAAGGAAGAGTTATGTGAAATCTCCCACAGTGACTTGCTTATAGACTAGTTCAGTAGAGTGAACTTGTACGACGTGCCATGAGTCACTGTTTTGACCTTTGGATCTAAAACATGCATACAAGAAACTAAAGTCCGTCCTCTTTCTGTACCTTCTTATGAAATTTCAATCCGATCCCCAGAGAGAAAGTTATGACTATTTTCCCCAGGTCACCTGTTTTGAATGTAATTCAGGAGTCACGTGAAAAGCTCTGAAATTTGGACCCAAGGTTCAACACGATTTCTTCTCAAATGGGTTTTTTTTGCGACTTCTGAAACGTCATAGAAAAAAAGTTATAGCGAAAATTCCACGATGACCTGTTTGGATTAGCGAAACCCTAGAATCCAAAGCTCTGATACCAAATGTTATGAAAGCAGCTCAAGAAAAGATAGAAAAGATAGATCAATGCCTTAGAATTCAGCCTCTTCGAGGGGAAAACCTCCTTTATGTTACATAAATGAACAATTCTTGGATGATACAAATGAAAAGACCTCCTTTCTATATATAGGAGTCTAAGGGGTCATAACATAATCAGAGTCGACATAACCATAATAATGTAAGGGCACAATAATAACAATAGAGGGCTTCTATGGGGCACATTAGTAACAATATGGGCACTACATGGGTACATCAATATAATAAGTGGGTTGTACTAATAACAGTAAGGGGTTACACTAGTAGTATAGGGGTCTAACAGACTAAGGAAATATTGCATTGCTTTTTTATTATGGGGTAAGGATATCTCATAAATTTCCTTGATCCTATCTGGGTCAATATGGATTCCTAATTTGGATACTATGAATCCAAGAAGTTTTCCTTCACTCAACGCAAAAAAAAAAATAAAAAAAAAAATAAATAAAAAAAAAAAAAAATTGGATTAAGCGAGATTCCATATTTTTGACAATGTTGAAAGATCTGTTTTAAGTCCCTGAGATGATTGCTTCATTTTTTAAAATATACCGTTATGTCATTTAAGTAGATCACCATTGACCTGTTTATTAATCATTTAAACGCAATGTCCATGGCTCTTTGAAACGTGGCACCGACATTGATTAGCCCAAATGGCATCTTTTGATATGCATAAGTGCCCCATTTGATTCTAAATGTAGTTTTTAATTGATCATTCGAGTGGACCAAGATTTGATTATACCCTGAAAAGACATCTAAAAAGGACATTAATTCATACCTTGCGACTGATTGTAATATCTGTTCCATGGGGGGTAGTGGAAAATTATCCTTTTGGCAAGCTTTATTGAGATTTCGGAAGTCAATACAAATTCGAATATTACTGTTTTTCTTTATAACTGGGACCAGATTGGAGACCCATTTGGAATGTCTGACAGGAAAAATAATCTTGGCTCTTAATAATTTGTTCAACTCAGATTTAATCTGGCTTTCCAAATTAGGATGTATTTTCCTCAATTTCTGCTGAACAGGCTTTTCATCAGAAATCATGGGAATTGTATGCTGGATAATATAAGTGTCATAGGTTTTAAGATCATTGTAATTCCAAGCGAAGACACTCTTATATTGCTTCAACAATCGATAAAAAGCTGATTTTTCCTCAGATGTCAGGCCAAGACCTAAGTTGATGTTCTATGGTTTCATGTCTGTCCCCAGATTTACTAATTCATATCTCAGAGTTGAACTCTAAAGTTTTGAATTGGTGGACCGTTTAAATCTGTCCTTTAAGTCATATAGGTCCTCTAACTTGAATATGGATTTGGTATAGCGTTATTGTTGTTTTCTTGTTCTAGTTGTTTGTCAGGTTGGTCTTCATCAATTATCTGATTATTGTAAGACCCTTCTGATGTCAAAAAACTCACAATATCAACGTCATTGTTGAAAACTCTCCAGTTGGTAATGTTATCAGGAATAGAGGACCTAAAGATTAATTCAATCAAGAATCTATCTGGGTTATAGTCCTCTGATGGAATAAGCTTAGAAGCTACATTGCAAGGAGATCGACACTAGCATTTTGGAGTCTTGGAATGGATGAAATATTAAACACTGTAAAGTGTGAGGTCAGGTCTTGTACTAAAGATTGATAGTGCTTCAAGTGCGCCAATAGACAATGCATAGCATTTCTTACCTGTTTAATGACAATCTCAGAGTCTCCAAATACTTGCAGGTATTTGATATTAAGCTTGATCGCTTTAGAACCATCAAAAAATAATTTCCAAAACAAAGTTTTATTGACAGGTTTATCTACAAAATTGATGCATCTAGAAGTGTCAGTTTGAGAGAAATTTTCTATTTGAGATAAAACAGAATTTTCCAAAAAATGTGAAGTATGAGCGTTGAAATTCCCTAAGAACGAATCAACATAATAGTTTCCAATTATGTTGTTGCTATATGTTGCAGGCTCATTTTCTCCTTCTAACTCTGTCACTATATACTTTTGGTGTCTTTCTCACTCAACCTTGATCTGATTTGGTTTACCGTTATAGGGGAGCCACATATGAGACCAGTCGGTCGCAAAGTAACCATGAAGATTTTCTGTTCAATCCCTACTGAGGATCAGTCCATAAAATTCAGGGATGTCTATGACAAGTATATCAATAACTTGACATACCTTTGGGTTTGATGAAAGTCTTATGGTCACTTGATTAAGTTCACCGATGACCTCTACTTGAGACCAATCTAGTTGTACTATTTGTACTATAGATTTCTGAGGTTGGACATTTAACTTTGCGCAAACTGTCTTAGGTAAAATGTTAGATGATGCACCAGAATCCACTAGACAGTTATGCAAATTTTTATTGAAAACTTCAAAAGTAAGGAGAAATGGTAGAGTATGGGATTTTGATCTCCCCCCAATCAAAGCAATGTCAGCCGGATCGACTTTATTTGAAATTCCAGTCAGAGCTCTTCACATTTCATGAGTAGCTTGTGAAATTACAGCGGTAGGGAGAGGCATAGTAGGTACTGCATTTAGCTCTTTCAAGAGTAATTTCTGTTGATGCTTTAACTTGTTGAGCTCATGAAGAGTAATGTTTGCTCTAGTTTTCTTCATATCTTCAACAATGTTATATTCCATTTCATCTGAGATGATAAGCATTTTAGATGAAGTTGTTGAATCAGATTGGACTGGGTTTGTCTGAGTAGACTTTGGTGAGGATTTCTTACCTACGATTTTATCCTTGGGAGTCAGACTTGGGTTTTTCTGTTTAGCACTGGATTGTGGAGGATCAAGTTGATTTCTACTTCTAGTGGCAATAGGTAATACATTTTGATCTTCCTCTTCTGGAAGAATGAAGTCCCACATTCCTTGTAGTTCTACGATTTCATCGTCATCGGTTTGTTCCTCATTTGAAACTTCTTCCTCTTCCCCTTCTGATTCTACATTTGTTATAGCATTTGGAGGTTTAGGATCAGTTGGAGGATTTCTTCTAAAGGGTTTAAAAGGTTTCTTGGAAGAGGTTTCTGCTACTTGTTTCTTTATATCAACCATTTCGTTGGACATGGTCTTCAAGACTTTCTGTAACCCTTCCAGGTCGAATGGGTCCTTCGGTTGTTTTTTCTTAGGATCATCTCTAAAAGACACTTTTTTAGACTTTCTTTCATCTACATCGTTTTTCTTTTCTACAACTAGGATACGCTTCTCTACAGCTATTGCCTCTTTCATGTTTTCTTCTAACATTGGCTTGGGAGCTCTATCTACAAAGATGGTTGAATTTGAAGGTAAAGCAGAAATATACCATTCATTTTGGACTTTGTTGTTAGGCTTTGATGCTGCTGGTATTTTGTTTAATAATTTATTGAAGCGAGAATTGAAATCCTTAATTGGTTCCCTTGGTTCGGCTTTTAAATTGGAGAGGTCATTTATTAAGGTTGTTGTAGATCGATCATCTCCAAATTTTGTTAAAAACTGATCTTGAAATGTATCCCAATTATTAATGGAGCCTGCTGGTAATGAAAAATACCATGATCCTGCTACTCCTTGTAAGGTATAGGGGAATAATATTACAACTGCGTCTTCTTCTATTACTCCATTCAAATTAATAGATGGCATAAAATTATTTATGTGTTCTTCGGCTGATAGGTCATTGTCAGGATTAAATTTGGGCAACCATTTCTCAGGATGAGCTGGTAATTGAGATAAAGGTGCAGACATTCTTACAGCTCCTAGATTGGCCCATGGCCTTGGTGGTGGATTTCCTGCCATCGTCGGAGTATGAGTAGGAGGAGGTGTGGCAGTAGTTGAAGGTGATTGGGTAGAGGAGGATGTTGCTCCTGTACCTGTATGAACCACAATCTGGAGTTGAGGGATGGATGAATGACCTTGTGATGATATGGATGGGATGGTAGACAAAAATGATGATAGAACCTCACTCTGAGATTATGTTGGTGTTTTCCTAGCTTTCTTACGACTCGGTAGAGGAAACTCAACTGGTGGGATTCCTAGCTTTTCGCTCTGTGCTCTAGTCAATCATTGAGATGGGGTCATATGGGAAGTGACACTACCTTGGGATAACTTAGATTCTTCTTGAGATATAGAAATCTCCTATAACTTATGAATTAAAGTTTGTAACTCAGGGGGTTTTGAAGAAGAATGATCTGGCTTGTTTGGGATTTCAGTAATGTGCTCTATATTTTTCTTTTCAACTTCTGGTTCAGAGATGGAATATTTGGAATGCGAACGAGAAGTTGAGGGTGATGGTGAGGGAGTTTTACTCTTAGAATGGCGTGAAAATGTAGATTTACTTTCCATTCACAGTCAGGCCCTCATTCTAGCACCAATTATGTTGAAGGCTCGAAAAGTTGGGACTCCAACAAGGGGGATAACCACCCGGTCTGGACCTTAGTGCAACTCCTTTTCTGTTTGAAACAGTGGCTCCGACTAGGGATGATGGGACCAGTTTCAAAATCTATTTATGATGTTTGTGCTAAAGGGATGACATTTTTCTTTTTGGGGTTTTATGGGATGAATACTTGTTCTAATATTATTCTATATTTTAATTATCATATGAAATCTATCATAATCAAAGAAAACATCTAACTTTAAGAATATCCTGGGAGTAACGTTTACATATGTGATCTAAAATAATTTCTGAAAGTGACTGATAATGAAGATCATTCAATCACAATAAGAAGAGAATCCATTTAAGAATGATTGTTTCGTATAAAAGGTTAGCCAAAACAATATGAGAAATATATCACATAAAGAGTCATTCACATATTCAGCATAAAGAGTAAGTCATCACCATACAAAAGTGCAACAATGATAACTAAACATTTAAACTTTCATATATAAATAGCTGAAAATGATTTATTGCTTGACACACAAGTAAAAAGCATTAAGAGATAAAAATACCATTTGTAATACATCCTACTCATGAGCTCCAGCCGTATCGATCTATCTTCAAATCAATTAACATCAACTAAGAGTGAAAAAGTGCAATTTCAGTAGGAGATGTCAAACTCAAATAGAAAATAAATCTCGTTCCATTAAGCTTATCAAAACCTCCTCAGTGGGGGGCAAGATGCACATTCTGAAGAATGTTTTTGATAAAACTCTGGACCCCCCTCTAAATGCATGAGAGGGGCTTAAATACTAATCTATGAAATCTAAAAATAAATATTACAAAAATAGATGAGGAGGTTTAAACGACTTGCCTCATTTTAAGCAAAAATAAACAAAAACAAAAATAAAATATGTCTATGACTAGTCCTACATCTGATTCTTTAGATTGCAAATATCCAACATCAGTTTTAAGAGTGTCGGTTGGCCGACTTCAGCTTTTAAATGTCCTGCAAAGACGACATTGGTGAGAGCTGGCACTATCTTCTCGACAGAAGTCATCAGGCACTTCAGGGTCATCCATTGGCTATGTGGTTTCACCAAGTATTGCCAGTATGCTTCCCAGTTCAATCTATTTACTTGTTTAGTTGCCTCTACCCTTTCCTTCGATGTTTGTTTCCATACTGCTTGAAGTTGTTGTGCTTTTGGAAGAAAACCAGGGGTAGTTTCTGCTACCAAATTAGCCTTGTGTAGATTTTCGTTTACGCATTCGATGACACTGTTCGATACTGCCACTGCATCATCCATTGCCTGTTCTGCTTCCTTTAGCTGAGAATCCGATTTTTCAAATAAAATTCCTTGCACGATTCATCAATTTTGGGCATGTCTACTCTTTTCCCTTCTTCAGATTTCTGCCAGTTTAAGAAGTCTGAGACTTTCTTAATAATTGAATCATATTCAATTCGTAATTCCACGAATTGATTTGTACTATTATCGCTCATTTTGCACTGGGAATCCACTGCAAATTCTTTTGGCATAATAGTTCTTTTTGTTGTAAGAGCTGGGAATTGAGACCAAGTGCCTCTGTGACAAATTCTTCAATTTTGGGATCATATTTATGCAGTTCTATTATATTCTGTAATTGTTTTTCTTTACTAGCCAAACTGCTTTGATGTGCCAACTGCATTTGTTGAAAGTCTTGCTGAAGTTTTGCCAACTGTGTTTCGGCTTGTTGGTTGACGCTGAATTGCTGTAATTGTTGTTCTAAAAACAAAATCCTATCTTCTTTTTCTTTAAGTAGTGATTGTACCTCTGCTGCCTTGTCAATAGTTGCTGAAGCGTATGCGCCTGTGACCTGTGAGAGCCTAGTGAGATTTGTCGATGGGTCTGTAGACAGGTCTTTCCAAAGAACATCCAGAGGTTCATCCTCGGAAGCAAGCACAAAATCCAACTTTCTTTTCTTTCTTTGCCTTCTAACGACATCTTTATGTTGAGGGCTGTAGAATACATATAGAGAAGGAATTTCCTCTATTCTTAGTACAATCTCAGATGAGGGAGCAATGGGAATGTGCTCTGTTTCCTGAGTGTTAACAACCATTTCTATTATCATTTCCATGGTTGTCTCTTTTGGATTTGTTGGTGGCTCTGCGCTTTGTTCTTCTGTGTTAAGTATCTTATTAAAATTTTCCCATTCTCCTTCTAGATCAATTACGAGCGGCTTTGCTTGCTTTGTAAGAGGAGTGGAAACTTCAACTTGCTTTACAAACAAAGTCTGCTGATCAGACTTTAGTGTGGACTCAACTGTGTATTTTATTGACTCCTCGCTCTTACTGTGTTCATCCTTAGATTGATCGCCAAACTTTTCTTTTGATTCTTTTTCGGAACTTGTTTTGGACTTCTCTTTTGAATCTTCACTAATTCTTACACTAAGAGTAGGTTCTCTTACTGGTTCGATGAGTAATTGGTCCAATGGGACCTTAGGCAAACTTTGTTTTCCATAACTATCAATAGTTTGGAGACCTTCTTGGTCAAAAGGAATTCACGTTGTATGTTGAACTTCTTTGAAGGTGTTCTTCTGCAAAAAAACACCATCAAAGAGATCTTTTTCATGGGAAAATACTTTTATTTTAACCATTGTAGTGAAATCTTTTACAATACCAAAGGGATCATATTGCCTTCCCGGGAACTTGGGTAGTTGTAAATATAATACATTATTAACTTCTTTGAAAGCATGACCTAAGTCATGTAATGAAAATGCTTCGCATGCTATAGGAAATTGAGGCCAAATGGCCTTCTTGGAATCTTTCAGTACTTTGCTCATCCCCCCTTGCCGCATGTCTGATAGGCTATCTCCCTAGCCATCAGTTTGTTTGGGACGTAAAAAGGTAGCACATGGGGTGAAGCAATGCTGCCAAACACTCTGATATACATGAATAATTCTTCTCCAAACCATTTTGCTACAGGGAGAATGTCTACCTCAGCTTCTTTGGAAAACCTTGGGGCATCTCTGTTATAGATCTTTTTATGAATCGGGAGTATAACTCCATGAAAATTTTTGAGAAAATGTGGCATGAAATTTGATTCCCACATGACTTTGTGATAAATTTGAATGGGAAGTGGATTTTGAACCGTCCACTTCCATCCCATAACAAGAAATTTGGAACCAAAACAAATAGCGTCCATAACATAGGCGCTCATGAAAAATGGAGGGTAAACCCTCGAAGCAATGATTCTTTTTCTTCTGTATTCTAAAATTGCAGTGGCTAAATTATCTGACAGGATTTGAGCCCAATTCATTATTGTGGCATTGATAGCCGCATCCACTAGTGGTAACCATTTTGATGAAAATTTGTTGATGTCTGGTTTGCCAAACAGTCTACATAACATAGCAATGGCAAAACAGTGAGGGGAACAAAGAGAACCAGTGGTGTACATACTATTTTTATCCTTTTTGAGTCTCTCCTCATTGTTTGACCAGTGCTTCGTGCATTCTGCCAAGTCTTCATTCTCCTTGGCGAATTTCTCGACAAAGTGTTTGTTGTAGATAGCCTGGGGTTCTGGTAAATGGTACATGAGCCTTAGGTTGTCTGGAGTAAATGATCCCATGACTTCTTGGCTCGTTGTCTTGAATTCTCTATCAGATATGTCTGCATCATCTATAATCCACTTAACCATGTCAGTATAAGGGAGTATCTTTGGCCTCACAGCAATGCAGTGTGGAAATGAACATGCAAGTTCAGTTAGGGATGCATCAGAAGAGCCGCGTCCATCCGCTGTAACTATTACTTCCATAATTCTCAGTTGTTCCTCCTCCAATAACTGCTATATAATTTCCCAAATATATGTTCCTACATCCTGATTATAGGTAGTGTCTGTAAACAATGGTGTCATTTATGGCTTTTCAGCAACGGGTGCCTTCCCTTTCTTCACCATTTCGTCGTATGTTCTGCTCTGTGTGTTCTTCCTGAAAGTTGCAAGCAGAGAGAAAAATATGATAAAAATGATAATGAACACAGAAATAATCAATAGAAGGATGAAAATAAGGTGATGGAGGGTCTTTAATTCTAAATCATATCAAAAGATATCAACTTGCGTCAAATGGTCCTTTACACTGATCCTAATCGTTATTTTAATAAATGACCACTAATGAACCGTTATGCTTAACTTTAATGTTCATAACTTCACATCGAAATTCGAGAAGCACTCTCCTAGAACCTTGAGCCCTTCAAGTTGCGATAAAATCAATTTTGCGATTTGCTTCACAATATCACAGATTTCTATATCACAAAACTTGTTTTCGTTAAAACCCACTGCTACATGAGTTGCTGCGATATGTGATTTGCGAGATGCTATCGCATTTCGCGATTTTTTTGCTTATGCTTTGTGAAGTGGCGCCGCATGTTTGAAAGTGCGATGCGATAAGGTTATAGGATTTTATGATCTCGCATTTTCGCAGATCGCATTTTCAAGGGGTAACTTTTATGAGGGAAGTCCGCCGTAATTGTTTTGCGATGTGAGAATAATCCTCTTAAAGTGGGTCTTTTAAAGTTTTACTTTAATATTTATGACTTTTCGTTATAAATTTATTCTTAGGATTTTTTGATCATGTGGCGCTTTTTATAAGAAACTTATAGCTTTGTGAAGTTTTATGCACTTAAAGTATGAAAAGGTAAATTTCCATGTTTTAGCAAGTTCCACTTTGACATCTTATTTTATTCTAAAAACGAGAAAGGCATGGTTAAATAATAATATTTGATTTTTTGGAAGGGTCCCCATTTATTACTGTTATTACTAACACTAATAAATGGGGGATTGTTGATAAGCACAACACAAACACAGGTACTTATCAAACAATTTGAAAAATGGGCACTGGATTTTGTTGGACCAATCAGCCCACCTTCAAAGCAAAAGAAGTATATTCTAGTATGTACTGATTATTTCACTAAATGGGTAGAAACTAAAGCACTTCCTTTTTCTACTAAAAATACTGTATTTTAATTTCTTTTTGAGGATATTTTTACTCGTTTTGTTGTTCCAAGAGAAATTGTAACAGATCAAGGGACACAGTTCACATCCAGACTAGTGCAAAAGCTTGTGGACCAATACAAGATAAAACATCGGAAGTCAACTCCATACCATCTACAAGCCAATGTATAGGTTGAGTCCACAAATAAGGTGACTGAGGCTATCCTTACAAACACTATACATCTACATAGGAAAGACTGGGTGGAAAAGCTTCCAGAAGCCTTATGGGCCTATCGGACTACATGGAGAAATGGTACAGGACATACTCTCTATGAACTTGTTTATGGGAAGCATGTCATACTTCCAATAGAATTCTAGATCCAGACCTATAAGACAACAATCCAGTTAGATCTTGACTTGTCAGAAGCTCAGAAGCAAAGGATGACACAATTAAATGAGCTCGATGAAATCAATCAAGAGGCCTTCCAGAGGACTAGCTTAGTTCAACAACATAGGTCAAGATGGCATGATAAGTACATTAAAGAAAGGAAGTTTCATCCGGGAGATTGGGCATTTCTCTTTGATTCAAAATTCAAAAATTTCAAGGGAAATTACAAACCCATTGGCTTGGACCTTATGAGATTGAGAATGTCTTTGACAATGGTGCAGTTAGAATCAGGACTATTGACGAAGAAAGAACTCCTCTATTAGTAAATGGACATCAAATCAAGCTTTACTAGAAACCATTAATAAGAGAGGAATTTGTTAGTATATTTCAAGATAATTCAAAACTGAATATGGTCAATGTTGGGTTGCGTTATATTCTTTCCATGACTAGCTCGCATAGTTAACTGGGGGGTTAGAGGGGGGGTGGAACCCCCCTTTGTTGCGTCTTTTGCATAGCGGGGGTGTAACAAGGGGTTTGAGGGGTGCAAGTAACCCCACTCTATGGGGTCCAGGGCAGAGCCCCAGAAAATTTTGGTTTTGGAACCTATGTTAGGTTGGGCAGACCCACCTATGGTTTTGTGCATGATTTTTGCACATGTTTTTTGGACGCGATGGTTTTCAGTCCGTGGTTTTGGACGCAATGGTTTTTGGTCCATGGTATTGGATGCTTCAGCATGTATAAATATGTATTATAACATTGAAAGGAACATAATGAAAAAATCAAGCTGGTAGTCCTGGTTTTGGGATCTAGGGGAAAATCTCTGTGTATATGTGTTTTATGTGTTATGCTCGCGCATTTTTTATTCTATGTGTTTTAGAATTCGTATACAGGTAATTTCTGTACGGGGTTAAAAACTACATTAAAGAAGAATTCTTCTTCTTTTCCACCTTAGAAATTTTTATTCAGTTTGCTCTTCAAATAAAAGAAAAAGAAGGAAAAATAGTAATAATAAATATAATAAATAAATTATATATACATATAATAATATGAAAAAAAAATAATAACAATAAATTTTGTATAAACATGAAAACCAACATGTTGTTGGCATGTTTATATAGAAAATTTAAAGTGAAAACCAACTTGTTGGCACTTCAAATTTTCTTTTCAAAAGAGAAAAAAAAACAATAAAGTTCATCTACTAAAGCTTTCTTTCTCTTAAGCTGTAGAAACAACAACTTTCCACAGCTTGGAAAACTTTCCATAGCTTGGACAACTTTCCGCAGCTAAACAAATTTCTGAAGCCTGGCAATTTTGAAGTCTACAAGAATACTTGGTGATCTGGATTAAAGGACAGTTGACAACAAGGCACCTGCAGGAGATTAAAGGAAAACAAATAAGGTTAGCAACATAAAATTAAAAGGTACGTGCTACTTTAATTTAACAATAGGGAAGGTTATATAGCATGTATGAGTAAGAAAATATAGTACTAAAGTGCAATCATTATAACCTAAGGGTAATGGCTGCCTAACGAAATATCATATGCCACAACTCTAAAAGTCATGTCATGACCTTGTGCCAAATCTGCCAAATTAATTACCAAATCATAAGTTTGAATGCGCCTAACGGTCGAATTCATTCCCATAATCCTTTTGATAATCCATCCATTCTTCCTTATTCTTACACTCCTATGTTCTTTCACAGTCATTCCATCTTTATGCCAGCTAGCAAACTCTACCAGTTCCATTTTCCCATTAAGGTTGCCAATATTCAAGGCAAAGCATCCTTCGACATGGGGGTAACTGTTCGAACTGAGCCTATAGGGAAGCAATTCCTAGAGGGGTAACCATAAACTAGGTAGCTGCACTAAAGAAGGCAATGGCTGCAGTGCATTGAGAAATTTAATGGCCTCCACAAAGAGTTAACCAAGACATTTACGTGCTCATTCGATGGAATGGAGGCCAAAATTGGGGACATAAAACTCATAGTAATGGAGTCTATGATTGCTGAGGCCACCGAGTTGCCAAGACATGGAGAAAAATGGTTTAAAAATGGAGGGATTGACAACGAGGATTGTAAGGTTTTCTTAAAGAATCAGAACATGGACACCACGATCTACAAAAAAGGTATTCCAAGCTCTGCTCTTAAAAACAAATGGAGAAACTTATTACTTGTGCTTCAGAAGTTTATCACTTTTGAGGGTAGGTTCAGAGAAATGTGTTTTTATCATGTTAGAATAATGATGCACTTCCTCGATGATCATCAGATGAACCTCCCCTATTTCCTCTTGAATAGCCTCAGGAAAATGGCTACAAATGTTCAGAATAAATTCAATGCATAGAAAACACCATGTATCATCATGGTCTGGTAAAAATATTGGTCAAATTTCATCTTCGAAGTATAGGGGATGACTGGGAGAGTTTCCTAATAAGGAACCATTTTGAGGAAAAATCTCCAGAAAAACCAAGTAGCAACAGGGTCCTTAGAGGGAGAAAGAGAACCATAGAAATGATAAAGGAACAGGCACCTAAAACTCAGACAGAGGTAACAGACGAAGAGCTGCCTATAGTAAAATTTTTGCAAAGAATGAAGAGGGGAAACTCTAGAAGAAAGAAAGATAGCCCAGGTAAAGAAGAATTCTCACAAACTAAAACCTCTCCTCTAAAAGAAAAATCAAAGAATAAGAGGAGGAAAGTGCAGAAAACACAAACCCCAGGGTTGAGAAGAGCGCAATGTTGAGCATGATTCCACAAACAACCTCAAATACTACATAATACATTAACCTTGAGGAAAATAAGTCAACTGAAGAGGAGCCAATAGAGAACACTCCAACAGAGATTGAGCCAACAGAGAACACTCCAACAGAGATTGAGCCAATAGAGAACACTCCAACAAAGATTAAGCCAACAGAGAACATTCCAACAAAGATTGAGCCAATAGAGGATGAGTCAATTGAAAGCCCTGGGAATTCTCCAAAAAGATCACCAAGATCATCACCACAGCCTTACAGCTCACCTCTAGAAAGCCCGATACATAGTCCAGGAATTGACCCCGCACAACAGGAAATATATGACTACATAGAGTCAGTGGAAAAGAAGGCGACAACAACAAAGAAAACAATACAGAGCCTTGGAGAAGGAAACAACCAGGTGAATGAACAATCGGGCTCAAACATCTTGAAGTAGGAAATCTTTGAACTAGAAACACTGAATTGGTATCTTAAAAATGAAAATCAAGCTTTGAAGACATAGAGTGAGATATAGATTTCCAAGAGTGACAATCTGATCCTACATCTAAGCTTGTGGTATAATAAAAACAAGAAGCTGAAGAAAGAGAAAAAAATTATTCAAGAAAGATAATCAGTTTAAAGTACAAAATTCTAATGAGGAAGCCTAGAATGCCAATCTCTACCAAAAAGAAGAAAATAGTGAAACAGGGAGATGACAAACAAGAGGCACAATCAAAATACATGGAAGAAGCATATGAGGACATACGACATCTCTAGTCCGGGGGAATGTAGAGTCTGAAGATTGTCCTACCATGACATCCTTTTTCTTAAAGATCCTCTCTTTTTCATATATATTTACCACTTAAATAAAGCCATATCTACCAAGTTTTGATGAAGGTATGCATTAGTATGTTTTCTTGTTCATATTCAACTGTATACCCTATTGTTTTAATTAAAGTTACAATTGGCTACCAAATCAGTTTGTTTCCGCAGCTAGTCCAGGATTCCGTAGATGTCTTCATTGTTCGTGAGGTTCTAGAGTTCCAGGTCAGCAGCGAAAGGTGCAGATGGATAGAGGATGACTCCCTCATGGATACCTTCCTATCTACTCGAAACTGTTTTCCAAAAGAAGCACAGGAGATCGCGGTCAAACTCCAAGTCAACCGTCAGATTAACGTAGAACAGAAGTCGAGATCAACTGAAACCTTATCATTTTGCTTTCAGAATATAAAAATGATGCTTTGAAGATATAAGTTTAGATAGGATTAAGATATATTAGGCTTAAAATCTTCATACAGTTATGCCAAGAGACCTGCTATAAAGATAATGGCCGCACTGTGCATTGTGTTGATTTGAAGCTCTAAACTGCTATGTGGAGGGCCCCTACAAACAGTGGCAGGTTTTAATCAAATACAATCTGATTTCCTTTAATTCTTTAATTGCTCTGTTTTGTGTGACAATGCTGCATAATGATCTCGCCAGCGAATTGTTATCTACATAAGAGCTTTAATTTGCTTGATACCTAGTTTAGACTATTATCTAATTTGCTTTATACCTGCTACTGCACAGTTCTTTCCTTTGCTTATTATCCAACGTAATTTAAGTGTGTTCAATTTACAATATAAATGTTTCTTGGGTTACTTTGTTTGAGCAGAAATTGAACAAGCGTGAGGACCTCTCCTAAAACAATTGAGTTCAACGGTATTCCTTCATATCTGATAAAATAGGTTTCTTTTTTCACTTAGAGAATTAGGAGCTGCAACATAGATATTTAAGGTCAAAAATCCCAAACAATCTACATAAGAAAAATCACTCTCACATCATCTACAAACTAATTGGATAGAGATTAATTCCTAGGAAACTTAATCAACATCCCTAAGAATTACAACACTAATACAATTGACAAACACCGCCCCCATCTTGAGTTTATATCTTAACAAATACATAATGACCTAATGAATAACTTCTAAGCACATATTGTGCACCCGTACTTCATCAGTCTACGCACCCTGGTTGACAATTTATGATTGCTAATTCAAGGACATTGAATTGACCAAACAATCACCCCATAGCAACAAACTCTATTCCCTAGTACAAGTTTTCAAAAAGTGGAAACAATGTCTGATGGGGAAGGATCCAATCATCCACACAAATCATTTGTCACTATAATACCTACAATCCTAGAGTAAGTTATAACAAACCAATAATTATAAGTGGATGGAGTTTTTTTTATCAATTTCATTTATAGATCAAGTATAAGAAATTCATCACAAACAAGTTTTCTAACATTATTTCAAGGCCACCCACATCAAATATCACATATTTGGGGACTATGATGGATATGGATCCTTTCAACTACGATGCATATAGAGACATATTAGAGGATGAGGACTCCAAGGAGGTGTTTCAGTGGTTGTAGACCCAAATTCATGTGCATTACATTGATGACACAATTGAATATAAACTCAGGAATGGGTTAATCTACATGTTGGACAAGTTATGTGTTCCTAAATGTGAGTGACTGCAACTAATCAGAGAGGCACACACCTCCAAGTTTGCATGGTATTGAAAATAGTGGCAAAATTATAGAAGTATGTGTAGTGGCCTAGGATGTAAGAAGGTGTAGATAGGTTCATAAGAGGATATATTATTTGTTGTACCATCAAGCCTAGTAATAGGAAATAAGGTATATACCATCTCGTACATGTACCCACTCATCCTTGGGAAAGAATTTCCAAGGAATTTGTGGGAGGTTTACCAACAACCATGAAGGGAAGTTAATAACTATTCCTGGTAGTTGATAGGTTCAACAAGATGTGAATTCTGATGCCCTATACAAATACCAACAGTGGGAAAGAAGCAAAAATATACGTGTTATTTTGGACATGTTTGGGTGCAATTTTGGATACCAAGGAGCATCATTTTAGATAAGGACACAATATTTCTCAGTGCATTTTCAAATAAATTATACGAGAGGTTTGACTGAAAGTTGAAGAGGTATACAGCATTCCATCCGAAGATAGATGGGAATATAGAATTAGTTAACAGGAATTTGATGCATCTTTTGATGGGTTACAATCAAAATCATTTGAAGACTCACGATGAAATTTTGATATATAAAAAATAATTTTATAATAGGTTAATCCACACTTCTCTTGGTAATTTCCCATTTAAAACTTGTTTTGGATATTTTATACCTTTACCTTGTTATATTACATATGGAAAACTAAGAGGGATGAGGGAGGATCTCACAGGGGATGCATTAAGGGAAGAAAAAATTGTTGAGAATATCAGGAAAGTCCATATACAAGTACATGAGATGTTGAAGAAGTCACATGAATAAAATTACAAGGGTCTACATGATCAACACATAACAAATAATTATTAAGAATGGGATATAGAGTACGGTTACAGTTGAAAAAGGAGAGTCTACAGGGTCCTACAAAGAAAATAAAGGCTCTGTGATATGGTCCTTCAAGATAGAAAATGTCGGAGCTAATGCCTGTATAATCAATCTACCCCCATACATGCACATTTACTGAGTGGTGAATGTGCAAAATATGAAACTCTATGAGCCTTCCATGTTGGACCAAGAAAAGGAGTAGGTACTACCTTCTATCAAATATTTAGCACTAGGTGATTAGTAAGAGTTGATAGAGGAAACATTTTTGTATAAGAGGTATAGAACTACAAGATAGGGACAACATAAACTTTAGCAGATTGAGATGAAAGGACAACTTCTAGGCAAGATTAAATGGTACTATAGGGAGAAGGCAGAGGAAAAATTCCTCACCTCATTTAGGAAAATCTCTTAGGGACCAAAATATTCCAAAAATTGGGAGGTGTGTTCTGGATTAGATCATTATATTATTTTTCATCCATATATATGCTTTCGAGGTGAGAAAATCAGAGAAATGGGGCCAAAAAACTTTTGGGGATAATTTGAGGCCATAAATGACATTTTTTGGGAGTAAATATATGCCACTTAAGCATCACATCCTGTGTTTCTATTCTACACTTGAATACCATACCAATGGTGCAATGGTTGCATTATTCTTCAACTCCATATGTTGTTGTTGTGCATTATGGTATTTTCATGTTGATGTTGGTTACTTGGTTTTGTAATCAAAATCATATATTTATTCTGTACATTTTGATAATTCATCTATATCACATACACATAAGCCATATGAGATAATCTAAAGTTTTAAATCATTATGGAACATACTTTCGTCAGCAGGTTTATCTATGAGGTTAACCATGAAATTTTAGATCAATTTAGATCAAAACATAATCATATTAAAACATAACTCAAGTAATTATGAATAAGAACTTTAAACCAAATTAAATCGTAATCTTAATATAATTTCTTTAAATTGATAATTGATACTTATCTATGTGGTTTACTCTTTGACTTCTTTAATCACAATCACTGAGTGGTTTGCTAGACTAGGAAAGCACCTTGTGGTGTATATGCTCCATAACTCTATGTGATATTTTTCTTTGTAATTAATCCCAACTCATTGAGTGGTTCTCAATCCCAAGAGAATCACTTAGTGGCATTTATATTTCTCCGTAGCTCCATGCATCTTCAACCAACTCCATCTTTAAATCTAACTCACTGAGTAGGTTCACCACTAAGGAAAGCACATAGTGGCATATAGTCTTTTTATATAGCTCCATACTTAAGTCCATCTCATTAAGTAGTTTCACCACCAAGGGAAGTACTTAGTGGTAAATATATTGATCCATGTAGTCTTTTTTTACAGGTCCATCCTTCAGTCCAATCATTGAGTAGTTTCACCACCAAGGGAAGTACTTGGTGGCATATATACTACTCCTTGTAGTCTTTCGTACAATTCCAAATAAACCCCCCTCTCACTCACCTCTAAGGGAGTTTGGGTGCTACCATTCAAGTAGTCTTATGTCGAAAATAATATTATGTACCACCACAACTCTCATACAATCACAACGCCCATATCATCACACCTCCAAAAAAGCAGGTGTTATTGTTTAACAAGTATATAAGTGGCTAGCTAGCACTTTGATGGTGGTAATAACTGAAATATATGCACTCAGTGGTTTCTCAGCCAAAGCTAGTAATTAGTGGTATATGTGCCTCATGATTTAACTAAGGAATCTCATTAGTTGTTAATATACTCACTGATAAATCATCAATATTTCCTTGTCATAAATATAGTATAAACATGGCACATAAATGTCATAAGCACATAAGCATAATAGTATTTAACATCAAGAGTTCACACTTGTTTGATGGAACCATTACATTACAAGGGATCTCATTGGGTAACCTCATCATGTTATTCCAAGCATGTCATTCATATAATCATCATATTTTTAATGGCATTAACCAATCATCCTTCCAGTGGTATTATTCTCGACAATGACTTGCCAAATGAAATGGCATCATATACATTTATTCCATAATTAGCATACTCATTAAACATAGCACATACATATGCCAGAAAATCTTAAGGTTAAGAAACTTCTTAGTATCCATGCAAAGCATGCATCAATTTGAGACAACATTTTTGAAATTTAGCTAAAGGAATTCTCACCCAGTTCCTTTCCTTTACCCTTTTTTGGCCTTGGTTTTCACCACTAATGCTTTCAACTAAAGTTTGTTTATGCATCTAGTTGGCTAATGATATTCATGCTATTGTAGTACTCAGAATTTCATTCATTTCTAGAATGTCCTCATCCATGCTAAGCATAGGTTTCCAATTTTTAGCTTTTATCGATTTCATTTATGCTCACAACAAATATTAGGAGCATAATCATACATATTAATAATGATAATGATTAGCAATGGGTAATTCCTACCCACTTTCCCATTGGTTCCATACAAAATGGTAAATATGAATTATGTTTTCATAACATTTACATAATCATAATATTTTTAAAGATTAATTACTTATCTTGCTACTATGATGGTTCTCAACCAATGACCTTCATAACTAGATAACATCTTTATGCCTTTATCTTACTTCCTCATTAGTCACAAATTCACACAATATATATATATATATATATATATATATATATATATATATATATATATATATATATATATAGATATATATATATATATTTCATCCATGCATTATTAAAGTTTAAGGAAACTTCCTTTTTATGTCACTTTCATGGTTGTTGTGTCACTGTCTATTTCTACACGTGGACTCAGCCAAGTCCACCTACTTGTTCTATCATATTCCTTTGTCATGTTACTATAATTTATCTTACACACATGGTTTAACCAAGATCTTGTAGTTTTGGTTGGGTTTTATTTTAGCCCTTCTCCAGAAATCATTTTCTTTCCTTTTTCACACCTAATAGACCAACCAAGACCAAACCACAAAAGGAAAAAGGAAATAAGAAATGAATAACAATGAAAAGGTCACAATAACAACACATAACAACATAGGGTAGCATGGCCATGCTCAAATTCAACAGTAAAAAAAAAAAATGAAGCCAACAATAATAACAAAACATGTAAAACATTCCCATTATTCATTAGTTCCTTAAAATATAATTCCCTTGAGTTTTGATGCCCAATATATCTTTTACCAATATATGTGTACACAAATTTTTAGCCTAATTGTTTTCAAAGGTTTGTAGCAACCTAAAAATTTCAACATCCTTTGAGATAGTTCATGGAGGGCGTTTTCAATATCTCAGATAGCTTAAGGGGATGCTCCCTCTTCTCCTTTTGTATTCTAGACTACTAGTTCATGTGCCTAGAATTCACATGAGCCACCGTTCTTCTTCTTTCACTGCCTTTTAGGATAGTTTATTTTCAGGTGTTCCTCTCCACAGTACCAACATGAAAATGGATTTCCTTCCTATTCATCCCAATGAGGTATCTTTCTAGCCTTGCCAACGTGACATTCGTTTACATCTCGAGAAGTTGATGCATGTTGATACAACCCTTGTATGCATCAAAATATTTGTAGCAACATTGTATTCATCCTTGATTGCTCCATTTGCTTTTTGTTAAACCTTTTATTTTTTGCCTTGCAGCTCTTCAACTTAACTTTCAAGCTCCTAAACGTTTATGCTCTATCAAGGGAACTTTCCTTTTATTTCTCATGATAGAATTTATCCATGATATGTTGTACCATTTTGTTGTCCATGTTTTTACTTCTTGTTGCAAATGGATCTTCTTATGTGTTGTCACACACATATAGTTGTTGGTTACCTCGGCATAAATAAATTGGCTTGTTACCTTGCCATGTCAGCACCATACGTTTTGACCTTAAACATGTTGACCCATTATTTTTCACACATATTAGAACTCATGTTAGCCACATATTATAAGAATCAAAAGTTCATAGTAGTATGTCTATATTCATATCATCACTAAGTTTAATCTCATCCTTTTGCCAAGACTAGTAGTCAAACAACTACAATATTTAAAACTTAGTTATAAAACAACTAAAATACTAGAATCTGCCATTTGATCAATTCACAATTCTGATATCAACACAAGCATTCAACACACAATTAATAGTCAAATTCTACAGTGAATACACATTCCAAGAAATTTAAAAGAGAATATCAACACATTTATACCCATACAAGTTAGTATATTTAAAATCAACATTTTACAAAAATTAGCACCCGTGATCTTTGCAAGTTTAAAATCATATGCTAACATTTAGAACTTCAATATAAGTAGAATGAAAACTACTCATCAAAATGAATTATGCAGTTCATAACCAAAATTCTACAAGCAACACACAACAAAAAATTGTTATCATTTACTACAATCTATAATAGAGCTCACAAATAATCCTTCTAGACCCATTCAATCCAAGTGTTGAACTTGGGAATTTTGTTTCCACACTGTGACAAAACTCCAATTATGATTTCTAAAGTTCTAGTGTAACTGGTTCCACACTGTAACCGAGCTCCTATTCTACTTATTTATGGGGCCATTTAGGTCCAATGTTGAACCATGCTCTGATACCACTTTGTAACACTCCCACCCACCCCCTAGATCCTTTTAGGCTAAATCGGAGGTGTTAGTTTCTTATAACCTAACTCTCATGCTGTCATTATGGAGACGAGGTTACAAAATTTATTCTCTCCCAAAGTTCACAAAAATAACTTTGGGTAACACCATTTCAATTAGCTCATCACGATAATATAAATTTCATCTCTATCTGGTACCTAGATCAAAATATATGCCCATTTAAAGTTTCATCATTTAAACCATTCCAAATAGGTAAGAACCTACCACGTTGCCTTCACATGACACCCACATGGCACTTCCACCTCATCCAGGTGGTTCCACATCATCTTTGGGTGCTAATAGATCCATATCTACATCCATGTAGCACATGCCACATCACTTAACCTCTTGGCCCACAAGTTTAGCCCATAACGTGCAATGTGAAACCTTCATGTTATATCTGACCCTTTGAAAGTCCATATCTACATGCAACTACACTTAACCAAAGCTCTGGATCCTCAGACATCTAGAATAAAATCCTGGGCCTGTGCGCATTTGATCCTAGCCCACATACGGACCTTCTAGCCCCACTCCGTTGCATTCGCCCTAGATATGTTAAACTCCTAGACTTGTCCAAACTACCACTCATCCAACCTTCCAAAATGTGCTTAACTACAAAAGTCTCGAGCTCCTAGACATTCGATGTGGCTTGTCCCCAACATTAGGCTTTGCCTCTTTTCCATTGTGTTTGGCCTCGACAAAACAACAAAATAATCTCAAAGGGCCCCACTTCGAACATGGTTTATTTAATATGTTTAAAATTTAACTTCATGTTAACTATGTTAGACCCATTTAGGATACAACACCACTACAATTCAACGATCACCCACTTGCCCAAATTCCTGAGCTCTTGGACTTGTATGGACTAGCTTGAGTAGAAACTCCAAACACATGCATTTTTCACCTTAAATCCCATAATTACCTTCTGGGTTTTTGTTTGACTATTTCAGGGATTTAATCGAGCTACCCTTGAGAGCCTGATTTTTCTGAACCACACCCAGTCACAATAATACATATATCCCTAAGTTGGGCATAATAGCTTGAGTGTTGACCATTAATGGAATGCACTCATCAAGGTGCAATTCTAGATGTAAATAGATCTTATACTAAACCAATCCATGGTTGTAATTCTCTATCAGTATAGCCATAACCATACCATAATTCCTATTACACACATCTGCATATGTGTGTGTGTGTGTGTATACACACACACACACACACACACACACACACACATATATATAGCGTTTCTCCTTTTGTCACCATATGAGTAAAGAGAGGAGAAATCACTCTAGCACCTTATGAGTCCCTATGAATTCATAACAAGCCACATACAACACTTTTAACATCAGGAGTCTTACATTCTTAAATGCATAGATTGAAAATAGATATAACAATTAAACCATGGAATTTCACACACACCATAACATAAAAACTAAACTTTCAATTAGTCATCATAAATCATGCAAAAAGCCAAGAGCATATCAACAATTACAGTGACCTATAAGCCCCTCATATCCTTAGCACAATCGTGCAACACACACAAGAATACACATTATTTCATTAATAGTGTAAAGTAGATTTGATGAAACATATTGAACAACCATGCATATTCAAGTGAATAACTTTATACCTCAGCAACTAACAAGTCTAGGGGTCCATGAACTCCAAATAACCATGAGAACATAATAATAGACATCCATCATGGTCTCATAGAAATATGATTAGTTCTTTCACATAGGAGCAAGTCCACTCATACAACATATAAACTAGACTACTCAAGAGGCAACCCACAACATAGTTATAACAATTAGTTTCCCAACATATAACAGAAAAGATGGCTAAAAGTGTATAAGATAATGGGATAATTCCTGGTTGTTTTCATACCACCAGGAATGGACACATCAAAGTTCTTATGTTTATTTAAGAAGGTTGCATCCACTTAGCTCAAACAACTCATACTTACCATAAATACACCAAATAGTTAGTCAACCATGGATATATGATAAATCAAACATTCTTACTTGAATATTATAGGAATACTCATTAGTCATCCGTGATACAAATATATACAAGAATAACACTTATCTGAATAATTTGAAATGGTTGTCAACTAGAGGAGGGACTTCCACTCTCCACCCTACCATAGGCCAACTACATTGCAATCTTTCTTGCAACTGCCCCCCCCTCCCCCCAAGCCAGATTTAGAGTATAAAGAGTCAAGTTCTCAAGGGAATCCGCATGGTTAATTTAGTCAAGATGAGTAGTCCACTTTTAGATGATTTATCAAGTCCTTCTAAAATAATAAGTACCATAGTGGCCCACTCTACCTCCTAGAAAAAAATCACATGAACTCCACCAAGGTTCAAGAAAAGTCCTTTCATCTCATGAACCTGATATCTCTCTAAGGGGTGCTTTTCTCTGCCCCAAGGGAAGCTCTGACTGAATCCATAATTATTTGAGCTCCCTCAGTTAAGTGAACACTAATAGGTATACAACGTATTACCAAAACACAAGGAGCCATTTATCACTCACATAGTAAGGGATTTTCTACAACAGACTCCCCCTGAACACTCCCACTCCAATGCACAAGATCCACTCATCTGTGCCTGCAATGGTTTCCCTTTTTTGTTCATGTCATGGGGAAATTAAACAATCATTTGTTTTCCTTCTACCTTAATATCTCCTTTATCTCACTCTCCACATCTTCCTTTCACCAATAACCCCCTTCTTCATGTCCCTCTCTTTGCATGTTGACTTCCTCAACACGTCCCATAAGGTTAAGGACAATATAAGAACATCCTTTGATGTAGGATTCCCATACACACTTCAATGCCTACAACAATAAACGATTTAATTTTTTAGGGAGATGGGTTGGTAATTAAATGAAGTGGCTTGGTTTTGGGTTTAAACTGCACACAAGCCTACTCCTCCTACTCAATCTCTGAATATGTGTCCACTCCTCCAACTTAGCCATATCCTACATTTTCCATATTATTACATGAATTACAATTCATAAGGACATTTACAAGAGGGTAGAAAAAGGCATGTTACAATTGTTACAAACAAATATGGTTTAGGACGCATGTGTCCACATTATAGACCACTCAATAAAATGAACATCAAAGATATGTTTTCTATTCCTGTCATTGATGAATTGAAAGGATAATATTTCTTTACTAAATTGGATCTATATTTAGGATATTATAAAATCAAAATGAGGCAAGAATACATTCCCAAACCATCCTTTAGAACACATGAAGGTAATTATGATTTTTTTGTTATGCCACTTGGACTTACTAATGCAACTTCAACATTTCAAAACTTGACCAATTCTATTTTCAAACCCTCAAAAAATTTGTGTTAATACTTTTCGATGCCATACTAATCTATAGTAAATCTTGGGAAGAACATGTAAAACATGCTGATAGGGTCTTAAAACTATTATAAGAGAAACAACTATATGCAAAGCCTTCCAAGCGTGCCTTTGGGGTTCAAGAAGTGGAATAATTTGATGAAATTTTATCTGATGAAGGTGTCAAATTTGGCCTAACAAAATTAAAGCTATGATGGAATGGTGAATCCGAAAAACCTTGAGGAAACTTAGAGGATTCTTAAGCTTAACAGGATATTACAACAAGTGTCAAGAATTGTGGTCAAATATAAACACCTCTAACATCATTATTAAATAAGGAATCATCTTCTTGGACTCAAGAATAAACTAAAGACTTTGAAAAATTTAAGGAGGATATGTGTACATATCCTATCTTGGCCACACTTGACTTCACAAAAACCTTTGTTGTGGAGTGTGATGCCTTAGGCCATGGCATTGGTGTCATTTTAATGCAGGAAGGAAGGCCCCTTGCTTTTAAAAGCATCCAACTTAAAGAAAATAACTTTCTCAGATCCATTTATGAAAAGGAAATGTCGGCCATAATACATGCGATAAAAAATGGCACCGTTACCTAATAGGAAGACACTTCAAAGTAAGAACATCTCATTATAATTTGATGTACTTCTTGGAGCAAAGCTTATCTTTAAAAGAGAAAAAAAATATGGGTTACAAATATGCTATATTATGACTTTCAAATTATATACAATAAAGGAAAAAACATAATATGGTGGTAGATGCACTTTCAAGGAAAGAAGAAGAAATAAAGAGTTTACTGTGCTATTTTTATTCTACAATATTATTGGGTGGAAGAAGCAAGGACAAAATTGAAGCAATATTAGAAGGTATGCAAGATTATCCAACAATTAAAATAGGACACAATTTCATTAGATAATTTTGTGTGCAAGAATATTATGTTATGGTATCAAGATAACCTATATTCGTGTAAGAATTCCTAACTGAAATGAAAGTTCATTTTGGAACTACATTCTTTTTAGATAAAAGTACATTTAGGGTTTTTGAAAACTTACCATAGGATCAAGAATTATTTTTTCTAGGGAGGTCTTAAAACTGACGTTTAAAATTTTGTGGTAGAATGTGTGATCTAAAAGTAGAATAAGGGAGAGACAATGAAAACCTCAGGTGTCCTACAACCATTAGCTATACCAAATTGACATTGGGAAGATAACATCATTATGGTATTATTAGATTGATTGACAAAGTATTCCTATCTCTTCTCTATTTCTTATCATTTTAAAGCAAGTACATTGGTAGCAATGTTCATGGAAACAATCCAAAGTCTACATGGAATCCTAAAGATTATTGTAAGTGATATAGGTTGAATTTCACTAGAAATTTTTAGATTGGATTATTTTCTTGTTTAGCTACTCAATTGTCTCACAACTTATCTTACCATCGTTAATTCGATGGGAAAATTGAGATTATTAATAAATGTTTAGAAGGATATATTAATTTCTTGACATATGATGAATAGACACAATGGGTCAAGTGGTTATCCTTGGCTGAAATGGTGGTACAACACATACTTCCATGCTCCATAAAAAATCTCCCCAATTATAGAACTTTATGGATATCATCCTCCATATACCACATTACCATTGAAAATGATTACAAAGGTTCAAATAGTGGAGGACCACATAGGGTACCAACAAGAGGTTCTCAATCTATTGAAGGACAACTTGGTTATAGTGAAAAATATGATGAAACGACAAGTATATCAACATCACCATGAAAGGGAATTTGAAGTATTGAATTGTGTATTTTTGAGGCTACAACAATATAAACTTATGTCCCTTAAGTAACAAAAGAAGGACAAAAAATTAGCATGCAGGTATTATGTCCCATAAAAGGTGTTGAAGATGAATGCAAGTATGGATTACAAATTGAAGTTGCCTCGATCTTCATGTGTACATCTTCTCTTCCATGTTTTTTTCTTAAAAAAGGTAATTTCTGACAAGATCCAAGTCCAAGATATCTTACTAGAGGTTAATGAAGAAGGATAAATAATACTAGAAGCAACAAAAATCATTGAAACAAGGATTAAGCAACTGCAGAATAAAAAATTGCTAAGTGCCTCATCAAAATGGAAGAACCTACTAGTGGAAGAGGAAATATGGGAAGATGATTTATTCATGTAGAAACACTTAAAATTAGTCAAGTGTTGAGGAAAAGACTTGTTTGAATACGAGGGGCATGTTAAGTGTTGGGTAATTTAATTGATAATTAAATTACGTCATTAAATTGTCAGGCTAAGGTTTGTGTACTTGTGAAGTATATGTGCATTGTATGTGCTAGGAGGATTACTTTTGATTAAGTGATCTAATTCTAAAGCAAAATGTAAAACACAACTACTCAATATTATTTCTTGTTAAATGAATGCACATGTTATTTCTTGAAGAATTTTGAAAACAACTATGCTAAGTGAAGAATCAAAATAATTATGCTAAGAACTAAATTGAAATTTTGTTCTAAAGAGCATAATGAAAGATCAATACTTATGATATTAAACAAAATTGAAATCCTATTTTAATGAATGAACTTGAAATATTATACTAATGAGTAGAATTGAAATTCTATATGATGGGTAGAATTGAAATGCTACACTAACAAGCAAAATTGAAACATTATCTTAATGAATGGAATGGAAATCTATGCTAATCATCAATTTGAAATCTAGAACTAAAATAAAATTGAAAAGGAAATGCAAGTATTACTAAGATTACTATAGTGTTCCATTTCAATTAGAACCAATCCAAAGCAACATTAAATCTGAGACGAAGTTATCAATTCAAGTAAACAATTGAGAAAGGAAATGTCTTTTAAATTAGCACTCAACCTACTGCATGACAGAGAAATAAGCCAATGAAACTAATGCTTAACAAAATGAAACAAAGTAGTAAAACTAATTAAGGAATCGAAGAAAAGTGAAACTAATGCTTGGTAAAAGGAATGAAATAGAAATAATACATCCTCACAAACTATTTAGGGGGCCCTCCTATCGAGCTTGAGTGTGATCAATACTTCGATCAACAAGTGATGAATGAATGCATTCACAGTAGGGTGAAAACAAAGTGTTTATATTAAAATAGAGTCTTAATTTCAACAACAATTACAAACTATATCCAAACTTATCATTGTCTTTTCTTGCAAAGAAATTTATAATACCCTAATCTTAATAGCTTTGAAGACATTCAAGTCGAGAAACTAGTTTTACAAATGACATCTAAATGTTCAAATGATAATATGAAACATGCTTCTCATGATTTTCTATGATAAGAGAAAATCATGAGAATGTTTTGTTTTAACACATCCTCTGCTTTGGATCCAAGCTTTTCTTATTCAATTCCACGCTCGCTTGTTGATGACATTGTTCGCCTTCAAACTCTGTGTAAGGATAGACAATTAGAACCAAAGTTGACTTCTAGTTTGACCAACCAATTTCTCATGATCTATGATCTGCTAGGTAGGCGCAATAGGTGGTCATCCATATTCTCAACATTTGGTGTATATCCATATTTATTATTCACCTTCTAGCTTAAGGAAACCTGTTTAACCATGGATTGAGCCGCAAAATTTCTAGTTAGCTATAAAATTTGTTCATTTCGGTAGCTATAAGAATGTTTTCATTATTTTTCATAAGGAAACTACAAATTATAATCCATGAATAAATGATATCTCTTAATGTATCTAAGCATGACAAAAATGACCTAGTAGCTTGGAAAAATAGAAAATTATTATGAAAAAGGTGGAAATAGTGATAAAAGGTTGTCCAAAAGGAGGACAATTTAGGACTTCAACATTCCCCCACGCTGAGGATGTTGCATGTCCTTAGGCATAAAAATGTCAAAATTAAAGAAATATCCTTGCTTGAATTAACACATCCATGTCGGTTGATGCCCTTTTGGTTTTTACATTGATTGACCATTTGGGTTTCTTCATTAGGAGTTTTCCTTGTAGTCCTTGAATCCTATGTTTAAGTATCCTTTTCTTTGCCTTCAACTTTTGATTCTTCTTATGCAAGTAACACATCCTTAGTAACATGTTATTTCGTTGAGATCTTAAGACTTCATTTTCCTCTTTTATGTGTTAGTTTAACACTTCTAACTCATATATTTCATGTTTTAGAATGTTAATAGTTTCTTGTTCCTTTTTAGGAGTAGCATTGGTATCAATATTGATCACATGATCATAATCATACAAATATTGTTTTTGAAACTCTACTTTTACATCAAACTCACCTTTTTTTGTACTCTCTGCTCCAAATTCTCAAAATAGTCATATGCTTGTTGTTGAACCAAATCTACCTCAGGAGTTCTCCTCGTCGGGCTCTGATAAAGGGATGGTTGTGTTATGGCTTATTCCTCATCAATATTAATAGTCTCCGGTAGTCCCCAACTCTTCTACTCATATGATCATTTAGAAATCCTTTTACTTTTCCTTAGTTCTTGTTTAGTTCCACTCTCGCATTAGCTTGTATTTTTATACCTTGTTTTCCCTCTGTTGCCTCTTATTGCCCTGTATTTTTTCTGACTTTCTTTCTTCTAGCATTTTCCTTTTTATTTTTATTCCTAATTTCATCCAAAAAATGATTGACAGGGACATCTTCCTCTATTTTATCATGTTGAGCTTCTTCCCTTGTTTCTTTAGGTGGAAGTCTAGTCTCTTATGGTAAATCTTCTATTGTCAAGCCCTCAGCTTCTTTATCTATAGATTTAGGGTTAGATTTCTCAGAAACCCTACGTCGACTCTTCTTGGTTTTTGATCGTTCTTCTTCTTTTGGAGCATCTATGAAATAATTTCTTACTAAAAAGTCTTTCCAATTATCACCAATAGATTTTAAATGTGCTTCAACAAGTATTTTCACCATATCATGGTGATATAAAACCTTATCATTGTTTATGGAATCCCTCTGTATGTTAAAGGCCATTTTCTTCATCCTACACATCAAATAGTAGGGAAGGTTTAATTATTTTCCTTTAACAAAGTTCATTAACAACCTTGCATGGTAGAAAAGGAGGGTTTCATACCTACGTTCACAAGTAAGGAACTTCTGGAGTACAAGCAATAGGTTCCTCCTTTTGGACTTGAGCGTTGTGACTGAAGTTCCCTTCTCGAAGATTGATGTGTCCATGTTTGAATCATATATAAATGTTTTCCAATGCTCAGATTTAAGACTTTGACTCTTGAACCAAATTTCACCATGGCTAGGAAGTTTTTTAGCCTATGCTATGAGAGACATAGTAATATTCAACCTTATGTCACCTATCTCTACCTCCACATCGTCGAATGCTTTGGAAAATTCCCTAGTCAGTTTAGTTTCATATCCATTGAATTTCTCAAATAATCCACCTTGCCTTAACTTGTAGACAAGCACTGAGGAAATTCTTTTTGTTTGTCTCAAAGCAAACAATGACACCCATTGTTCAGAGAATGTTGGGTCCCTATAATACTAGTGATTACCCCATTACTATTGTAGTTATACCCGTATTTATATTGTTTTGCCCCTATTACCCCCATATTGTTATTTCTGTGCCCATAGAATCCCTCTATTGTTATTTTTGTGGCTTTATATTATTATTGTTAGGTTGGCTGGATTATATTGTGACTCCTTAGACTCCTATATATAGAAAAGAGGTTTTGTCATTTGTATCATCCAAGAATTGTTCATTTATGTAATGTAAAGGAGGTTGCCCCCTCGAAGAGGCTGAATTCTAAGGCGTGGATCTCTCTTTTCTATCTTTTTGTGAGCTGGTTTCATAACATTTGGTATCAGAGCTTTGGAATTCTAGGGTTTCGCTGCTCCAAACAGGTCATCGTGGAATTTTCGCTATAACTTTTTTTCTGTAACGTTTCAGAAGTCGCAAAAAAAATCCCATTTGAAAAGAATTGGCGCTGAACCTTGGGTCCGAATTTCAGAGCTTTTCGCGCGATATTTTCGGAGATATGATCTGAGGAAGTTGACCTTTTTGCAGACTCCTGAATTACATTCAAAACAGGTGATCTGGGGAAAATCGTCATAACTCTCTCTCTGAGGATCGGATTGAAATTTCGTAAAAAGGTACAGAAATAGGACGGACGGTAATTTCTTGTATGTGTGTTTCAGATTCAAAGGTTGAAACAGTGACTCGTGGCACGTCGTACAAGTTCGCTCTACTGAACCAGTCTAAAATCAAGTCACTGTGGGAGATTTCACATAACTCTTCCTTGGAGAATCCAATTTGGCTCAGACTTGTGGCATTGGAAAGAGGACGTAGAAGGCTACTACAGGTAGCAATTTTAGAACTGGATGATCCGAAATTACAGAGATACATCAGATTCAATATCAGGCTTCTATAAAGTGAAAAAAGGTGTGTAGTTTTTTTTAAATTTTTTGTGTAAGCTTGGTTTAACGGAATTCAAAGGGCATAGTAAAGCATTATTATCGGTAACTGATGCCCCGAGGAAAGAAAATGCAAACACCTAGTAAGGAACCTGAAAGCTCTAGCATGACCATGAAGAAGAGGAAGAAATGCTACATGATATATCAAAATTACAAGAACAAGTGCAACAAATGTCACGCTCACAAAAGCTAACAGAAGCTAAGATAAGTGGCGTGGAATCTAAGATAAATGGCGTGGAATCTAAGATAAAGGGCATGGAAGCTAAGATGGATGATTCGAAGACAGATTTGAAGAGAGACATGGCAGATTTGAAGATAGATATGAAGACAGACATGGAAGAATTGAAGAAGTTGCTACAAGAAAGGGTCACTAATGGTGAAAAGGTAGTAAAGGAAACTCATGATGAAAACAAAAGAAATGTTAATCATGATTCCATAGATGCTAATGTTGGATCGAAGAATCACCATATTCCAAAAATCGATATGAGGAAGTTTGATGGCAAGGATCCCGCCACATGGATATTACAGATGGAGCAATTCTTCGATCTCAATAATGTGCAAAACACACAAAAGGTACGTATGGCAACTTTATATTTGGAACCAAATCAGTTTGTATGGTATCAATGGCTTTGTTCTCGTAAACAATTTATCACTTGGGCAATTTTTACGGAAGAATTGATAGCACATTATGAGGATACAAAAAGCAACACTTTTTTTAGCCAATTGATAAGTCTCAAACAAAAGGGTTCAATAATGGAGCACATTGAGGAGTTCCAAAAATTGAACATAAGGGTAAAAGATATTCCAGAGGAGCATAGGATTGATGTGTTCATAGGGTCTTTAAAGGATAATATCCAACATGATGTTCGCCTTTGGGAACCTGATTCATTAGAGAAGGCATTCAGGTTAGCAAGAAAAATGGAAAGCAAAATTATGGCAACCAGGAAGCATACCACTCACAACTATAAAGACGGAAGTGTTGTTGCCCCTAGTCTTCCACAACCTATAAGGTTGACACCACAACAATTGGAAGAAAAAAGAGCAAAAGGGCTTTGTTACAGTTGTGATAGCAAATACACTAAAGGTCATAAGTGTGCTGAGAAGAAATTATTCTACATAGATTGTGAAGAGGAAGAAGAAAAGGAGCAAGAAAGGTCAAAAGAAGAAGATATACTCCAGGAACAAAGCCTAGATGAAGAACAAATAAATCCGACCATATCTTGTAATGCATTGGCGGGAATTACCACTCCTCAAACCATCAAGATAGAAGGACAAATCAAGAAGAAAAAGGTAATAGTGTTGATTGATTCAGGAAGCACCCACAATTTTATTCATTGTAGGGTAGCAAAAGAATTGAATTGCTTCCTATATCCAGCACCAGAGTGTCAAGTGATGATTGCAAATGGAGGAACAATAAATTGCTCTGGAAAGTGCCATAATATCAAGCTATCCATGGGAGAATATGTATTGACTAGCCCAATGCTTTCCATTCCAATGGGAGGTGCTGATGTTGTACTAGGAGTCCAATGGCTACAATCCTTGGGTACAATAGCTTTTAATTTTCAAGAACTTTTCATCAAATTTTCTGTGGAAGGAAAGGAAGTTGAATTAAGGGGTATTGCAGGGAAACCAGGAAAGATAATCAGCTCTAATGGTATGACAAAGCTTCTAAAAAAGGAGCAAAGAGGTGTAATTGCACAATTATGTTCGCTAGATGTTTCCACATTGGAATCATCTATTTCTCCAGATCTCCAAAAAGTCTTGGACAATCATTCCAAGGTATTTGAGACTCCCAAAGGTCTCCCACCTATGCGTGATCATGATCATGCTATTCATCTGATTCCAGGAAGTGTTCCTCCAAACATCAGGCCGTACAGATATCCCTATGTCCAAAAAAGTGAAATTGAACGTATGGTTGCAGAAATGCTAGAGGCTGGTATAATTCAACCGAGTCAAAGTTCTTTCTCAGCTCCAGTAGTATTGGTGCACAAGAAGGATGGATCATGGCGCATGTGTCCAATTATAGGGAGCTCAACAAGCTCACTATTAAAGATAAGTTCCCCATTCCTGTCATTGATGAATTACTGGATGAATTGCATGGATCAATTTACTTCACCAAGTTGGATCTTCGT
This sequence comes from Pinus tabuliformis, assembly GCA_031772625.1. NCBI lineage: Eukaryota > Viridiplantae > Streptophyta > Pinopsida > Pinales > Pinaceae > Pinus > Pinus tabuliformis. The sequence goes on along the minus strand of CM062814.1, from coordinate 429,187,582 downwards.
TCGGGATATCATCAAATCAGAATGAAGATTGAAGACATTCCGAAAACGGCATTTAGAACTCATGAGGGTCATTATGAATTTTTGGTCATGCCTTTTGGCCTTACCAATGCACCTTCAACATTTCAAGGTTTGATGAATTCAATTTTCAAACCATTCCTTAGAAAATTTGTGTTAGTATTTTTTGATGATATACTAATCTACAGCAAGTCTTGGAAGGATCATGTTGAACATGTTGACAGGGTGCTACAACTATTGGAGGAGAAACAATTATATGCAAAAAGATCCAAATGTTTCTTTGGAGTCCAGGAGGTGGAATATTTGGGTCATATTGTATCTCATGAAGGAGTTAAGGTAGACCCTAGCAAAATTAAAGCCATTAAGGAATGGAAAATCCCCACATCCATAAAGCATCTGCGAGGATTTCTTGGGTTGACAGGGTATTATCGCAAGTTTGTTAAGAATTATGGGAGAATAGCAGCACCTCTAACAACATTATTGAAGAAAGATTCATTTTCATGGACTCCAGAAGCAACAAAGGCCTTTGAACATCTTAAAGAGGCAATGTGCCAAGCACCGGTCTTAGCTACACCGGACTTCACAAAAACCTTTATTGTGGAATGTGATGCTTCAGGAAATGGAATTGGTGCTGTTCTAATGCAAGATGAAAGACCCATTGCTTTTGAAAGTCGTCCAATCAAGGGAAAGTTTTTAAGCAAAGCTATTTATGAGAAGGAAATGTTGGCAATACTCCATGCACTTAAGAAATGGCGACCCTACCTAATGGGAAGACACTTCAAGGTAAAAACGGATCATGATAGCCTTAAATACTTTTTAGAACAAAGATTATCCTCTGAAGAGCAACAAAAGTGGGTCACAAAGATGTTGGGTTATGACTTTGAAATCATCTACAAAAAAGGGAAGCAAAATGTGGTGGCAGATGCACTCTCAAGAAAGGATGAGGATGTGGAAGCATTGTTGTGTGCCATTTCTATTATCCAACCAGATTGGATAAACGAAGCAAGGGAGGAATGGAAGAATGACGAAGAAGTGTGGGCACTTATTCGAAAGCTACAACAAGATTCCAGTACTTCTGATACATTTAGCTGGAAAAATGATTCGTTATGGTACAAAGATCGCTTATACCTCTGTAAGAATTCCCAGCTAAAACAAAAGATTCTTATGGAATTGCACACTTCTCCCTTAGGAGGGCACTCAGGATTTTTAAAAACTTACCACAGGGTTAAGAAGGAATTTTTTTGGGATGGCCTTAAATCAGATATTCAAAAGTTTGTGGCGGAATGTTTGGTTTGCCAACAAAATAAAGTTGAAACAATTAAGACACCGGGTCTATTACAACCTTTATCCATTCCAAGCCAACGTTGGGAGGAGGTTTCAATGGATTTTATCACAGGTTTACCCAAGTCTGAGGGAAAGAGTGTCATCATGGTGGTAGTTGACAGACTTACCAAGTATGCACACTTTTGTGCATTATCACATCCATTTAAAGCCAGTACAGTTTCTACTGCATTTATGGAAACAGTTCAAAAGCTACATGGAAACCCAAAGATTATTGTAAGTGACAGAGATCCCATTTTCACTGGAAATTTTTGGACAGAATTATTTTCTTGTCTTGGTACTCAGTTAGCTCATAGCTCATCTTATCATCCTCAATCTGATGGGCAAACTGAGATAGTAAACAAATGTTTGGAAGGATATCTTCGTTGCTTTGTATCTGATAAACAGACACAATGGGTCAAATGGTTGCCTCTGGCTGAATGGTGGTATAACACTTCCTTCCATACAGCAACAAAAATGACCCCATTTATGGCACTTTATGGGTATCAACCACCATCCATCACATCATATTTAAGAGAAAATTCTAAGGTTCAGGCAGTGGAACATCACATCGAACATCAACAACAAGTCCTCCAACTCTTAAAGGATAACCTCGTGTTGGCACAAAATAGAATGAAACAACAGGCAGATCAACATCGCAGTGAAAGAAGTTTTGATGTAGGTGATTGGGTATTCCTACGGCTACAACCATATAAGCAAATGTCCCTAAAGCAAGCTAAGAAGGATAATAAATTATCACCAAAGTATTATGGTCCGTACAAGGTGTTGCAAAAGATTGGTACTATGGCATACAAATTGGAGCTTCCTGCAGCTTCTCGATTGCACCCAGTTTTCCATGTTTCATGTTTAAAGAAGGTTATAGGTGACAAGCTCCCAATTCAAACAATATTGCCAGAACTTGACGAGGAAGGAAAAATTATATTGGAACCGGAAGCAGTCACAGAAACAAGAACTCGACAGCTACGAAATCGATCAATTTCAGAGTATCTTATCAAGTGGAAGAACTTATCCGCTGAAGATTCCACATGGGAGGATGAGAATTTTATGCAGAAGTATCCAGAACTACTCAAGCGTTGAGGACAACACTTTTTTGAAGGAGAGGGGCATGTTGGGTCCCTATAATACTAGTGATTACCCCATTACTATTGTAGTTATACCCTTATTTATATTGTTGTGCCCCTATTACCCCCATATTGTTATTTCTGTGCCCCATAGAATCCCTCTATTGTTATTTTTGTGGCTTTATATTATTATTGTTAGGTCGGCTGGATTATATTGTGACTCCTTAGACTCCTATATATAGAAAGGAGGTTTTGTCATTTGTATCATCCAAGAATTGTTCATTTATGTAATGTAAAGGAGGTTTCCCCCTCGAAGAGGCTGAATTCTAAGGCGTGGATCTCTCTTTTCTATCTTTTTGTGAGCTGGTTTCATAACAGAGAAGATGAGCCTTGAATTGTCTCTTTTCGACAGAGATGGATGAAGATGGGTAAAGAAATGGAGATGGAATGAAATAGTTCAATGGTTGGAGTAGGATAACATGTCAAGGCTATGGTAGATTCCTAATAGAACTTTGGCTTAAAAGATCTGATCCTTCATGGCCGTTTGGAATTCAAATTATTTGGCGAGGATTTTGACATGATGGATTAGGATATGGGCATGAGTATCAGGATAGGATTGTAAATAAGGTGATAACCTCACTCATCATTATAAAGGATGTATGGTAATCATTCAATAGAGTCATATATGTATTGTTCCTTCAATGAAAAATAATTTAACATCCTATTGCATACTTTATAGTTCATACATTTTAGCATTGATGTCTCGTATTTCATGTAGGTCTAGATTGATTTCGGAGACTTGAAATGAGCTGCAAAATGTTTTGGATTCTGAAGATATTTCCTCAGTTTAACCATTTACCTGAAATTTTATACGACTAATGTGGCTAATATTTATTGATGCTAATGACAATTGATGATGATGATTTTTTTCTCTTTTAAGAGGGAAATAAAGTCTTCAAAAAATTTATTAGTACTAAAAAAAATAATTTCTTGCAAATAAGAAAGGGGGAACAAAAGAAAATAGGAAAAGGAAAGGGGAATTTGTTTTGTAAAATCAAGGTTGCCAAGTATTCCTTGGTTTTCAAACAATATTTTTTGAATATAAATGCTAGCAATGTTGGTTTTCATACCTATGCCTTTATTTATTTTATTTTATTTTATTCTTTTTTTTAGAAGATAAAGAAATTATAACTCCTTTAGTTATAAGGAAGAAGAATCCCCCCTTTCACTAACTTCAGATGATAATCATTTTGCAAATATTTCTCAAATTCTTCTCTTGTCAAGGGTCTATGATATAATTTTAACCTATGCCCATTAACAAAAAGGGTAATATTTTCTCCATAAATATTCCTAATTCTAATTGCTCAATCATAAAAAACAATATCTATCTCATAGGGACCAAGCCAATGTGTCTAAAAGTTTCCTTGAAAATCCTTAAACTTAGAATAAAAAAGAAGAGCCCAATCACCTAGCTCAAATTTCTTGACTTTGACGAATTTTTCATGCCACTTAGTTCTTTGCTGTTGGATTATGTTTGTTCTCTATATGGCATCTTGTTGGATTTCATATAGCATGTTCAATTGTTTCAATCTTTGTTTTTTAGCTTTAGATAGATCAAGCCCCAACTTTGTTGTTGTTCTAAAAGTTTCCACTTGGAATTCAATTGAAAGCAAGACTTTCTTCCCATAGACAAGCTCAATAGTAGTATATCTAGTGGTGTTTCTCCATGTGGTGTGGTATGCCCAAAGTGTCGCTGAAAGATTTTCTGCCCAATCTCTTCTGCGCAAGTGTACAATATTGGTCAGTATAGATTCAAGTACCTTGTTGGTAGATTCCACTTGTCCATTGGCTTGTAGATTAAATGGAGTGGACTTCCGATGTTTAATCTGATATTAATCCATAATATTTTGCACCAACTTAGATGTGAATTGAGCACCTTGATCTGTTACAATTTCCCTTGGGACACCAAAATGAGTGAAAATATACTAAAAAAGAAATGTAACTACAACATTTTCAATAGAAAAAGGAAGTGTCTTAGCTTCGACCCATTTTGTAAGATAATATGTACAAACAAGAATATACCTATTTTGTTTAGATGGAGGGTTGATTCGACCAACAAAATCTAGAGTCCATTTTTCAAAGGGCTCTATTAGTACCTAAGGTTGTAGAGGCATCTCATCTGATGGAATGTGCTTTCCCATTTGTTGGTAGTTGTCACATCTTGTTATAGACATTTTTGTGCCTTACAGCTCTAAGCATGAAATGTCCATAAACTAAGGGATCCTAAGTCCCTAAAAGTGTTGTTCCAGCTCCTAAAGAAACAAGGTCAACAAATTAAAGCTTCTCCCAGAAGTTCTCCACCAGAAACTGCTCAGAACTAGTCAAATCAGGATCATTTCAGCTGCTCCACTAGCTAGCTGCGTTGCAAAGCACCCAAATACACTGGCTAGGTGCGTTGCAACGCACTTGAATGCACTACCAGGGTGCGTTGAGCGGGAAATGACAAGTGGCAGAGTCATTCCACGAGGTGGAGAGACAATGGAAGCTTCCATAATCTTCTCCAATGACACTTGCCTCACTGAATTCGACCAGTGATGAGTAAGAGGCTCTCAGTCTCCAAGTGGAAGCAAGAACTAACAGAGAGAGGCCACTAATCAATTCATGAGCTGACTCATCCTCTTTGCATACATCTATATATGGATCCCTCACCAAGAGATCCAGAGGTTGGAATTTTGTACATTGCAGAGAATTGTTGTTGGTTTTGAGATAGATATCAGAGTATTGGGTGATTTATGCTTTGTTGGAGGTGAAGAGGGGATTCTATGCTGGGAGGTTGATGCTGGATCAGGAATCATCGGTTGTAACTCCTCCTGGACCTTCTTGTTTATCAATAAAACTATTTGAGTTTCTCCTACATGCTTGTATATCATTGATGTATGTTATATTTGTATGTTTAGCTTAAATATGATCCTAAGCTATTTATGAACATAAATCCATGTCTTTGTGTAGTTTCTTTCTTCTGTGATCTTACAGGAACTTGGTGAAGCTGGGAAAGTAAGGGAGCAGGTAGCTGGAAGCTGTCAAAGAGGAGAGAGATTGGATCAAAGGACTAGCGCAAGACACAGGTTGGTTCATTCTATTCCTCTTCGTTTATAGTTCATAAAGGAGAATACAAGAGTAGTTTTCCCTGTTTGTTTCTGAGGTCACTGTCACACCTCAGTGGGATAGGGTCATTCTGAATAGACACTTTTCCCGTTAACAAAATGGCGACTCCGCTGGGGATTGTGTCTAGTTAGTTTGTTTGTGTTTCTCTTGTTGTTCGTCTCATAAACTTAGAAGTAGCGAATCGAACTGCATTTGCCATTAACAAATGCAAAGTAGACATCTGCTGCTTCAATCCATTCACTGGATCTGTTTATGATTTGAACAGCTGATTCACAAATGATCTGATTACCCTTTGTGATAGCTCTTAAACCTCTTTTAAATCAACCCTCTGATTGTGCATTACTGATTGCTTTTACTCGGCCAAAAACCATAGATTAAACTGCAAACCGTGACCCAGAACCCGGATAGAATTCTCATTTCTGCCCCAGCGCAGGTGCTGTGAAGAGTTCCTGCATTTCAATGCAGTTCCCGAGAGGGCAACCTGCGTTGCAATCCAGTTTCTCTGTGTACCAGGTGCGTTGATCAGCTTAGCCCTGTGCAGCTGAGGTTCTTTGCTCATTTTTTCCAGTTTTGCCTCTGATTTTTGCAGCTTGTGATCAGTGTGTGTGTCTGTTTAAAAGCCCCTTTTCTTTGCCTTAATTCCGCCTCAGTTGTATAAAAGAAACTGTATTTGTTTTTGTGTGTTTGTTACGTCATTTACAGTTTCCCATTGCAAAAGTAGAATAGTCACTGTCGTCCTTTGATTTAGATCTGTCGTAAGTGTCGATTTTGATCTTAGGAGAAAGTTTATTTGCTGTTGACAGTTGATTATGCTTTTACTTTTGCCTTTGGCTTGAATTTGTGAATTTCTAGTGTCGAAACAAGTGTTTATTTCAAAATCATAAAGTGTCGTAATCGTCTCTACCTTTTGATTTCGAAAAGAAGCTTGTTTGTGTTTTTCACTTGAAATCGAATTCAAATTTGTACAACAACTTTCTTTTTAGGCATCAATATTAAGAAAGTGAAAAACAAATACATGCACATGTGCATCTGCATATTGACAGTCTGTTTGGCTTGATTTAGGAAAAGTGCATTTACAGTGTGCTCTTTGCTCTTTGAGAAAAGATTGTGTCTTTCTTTTCCCCTTGTAGCTAGGATTTTCATTGCTGAAAAGAGATAAAAGCTTGCTTATCATCTTTAGATTGCATTTTAGGAATTACATCTACATCTCGTGGTGAACCCAAAAGGAAAACTTCATAAGAAAGATCAACCTAAAATAAATTCAATGAACTTAACAACGCTTTGTAACTTAACGCACAACATTTAGAGGTCTAGGCTAGAGACGTATTCCGGCGTCGTAAAGCCTGGTAACTGTTGTCCTCACTGATGGTTGGGTGATTCCTCCACTTTGAGACGATAAGTGCTAGTACGGACTTGTGCTCCCACGTACCGTCGAGTATATATTGGGAGACCCCTATAGGCATAAAGCCTTTATCCATAGGAAGCCGTGTCGGCCGCCCTACTGATCGCAATGCACCAAACACAGCATTCAGGAAGATTGACTGCCGTACCGTAAAAAGTATTCTGCAGTTTTGCGATTGGTTTGGTACTCCCTCTACCTAGACCTCCAGAGTAGTCCCTTTCGTTCCTTTTCAGACTCCTTAACGGAAAAGGTCCATCTGAGCACTTGTCACTTCAGGCTCATTAAAAATCGAAGGAGACTAGAGTCATCTTTTGTTTTTTCTCGACTCTTAAAAACTGAAAAAACAAGTTGTGTCGAAGCGTGTTAAAATTTATTTTAAACGGAATATTCATACCCTTTTCCTATGTTGATCTTTAGGTTGAGAAAATGGAGCCTACCAACCAAGGAATTCCCCTTGGTGGAAATCCTAGTCCCTTCTCCTCTTGGGGAGATGTTGGTGCGCCCCATATGGCCACATTGTCACTTCCAGGACTGACAATTGGCTTGCCAGTATGGCTCTTCTCAACCAATGTCGTTCAGAACACCACTATTCCTAAACAATCGAATCAGCAATTAGACGAGTCCAGAGTTACCCACCAACCTTCTACTTCCTCTAATTCTTCCTCTCCTCCTTCCTCTTCGCTTGACGGGACTGGTAAAGCTAAATGCCAGGTTCCTAAAGAGAAGAAGGAAAAGAAGAAGAAAGAGAAAAAGAAGAAGAAAGAGAAAAAGAAGAAGGAGCCAAAGGCGAATGGAGGAAAACGAGTGTCGTCTAATGAAAATCCACACACAGCACCGAACAGGCCTAAATCGCCATGTGTCATTTGCAGAGGAGACCACTTTCACAGAGATTGTCCTTGCATCCCTCGGATACTAAGGGACTGGTCTCCTCGTTTGCACAATCCGGTGTCATCAACCTCTGGAGATCATGTTGAAAGCACACCGTCAACTAGTGAAAGTGAAGCCCCAGGACGGAAAGGGAAAGTTAGATTTCCTTGTAAACTGTGCGAAGGCGACCATGCCCTCCACCGTTGTCCCTTCTTAGACAAGGCTAAAAGAGTTTTGGATGATCGTCCGGTGTCACCGTTACGACTTCCTCCTGGATATAAAAAACTCTTGCCAAGTCCGTCACTAGTTGAGAATCCAGCTGGCCCGCTCAAGTGGTCAGCTGAAGCATCTATCATTGAAGAGAAACCAACTGAATCCATACTAGACGAAAGTCAAAAGGTCGAGGCGGCAGTTGACCCGGTCTTGCCTTCATAGGTTTTATCTTCGGATGATACAGTCACTGAAGAGAACAAGGATGACACCGTCCAAATTCTCTTCATCAACACAGACTCCAACGAACATGGGGGCAATCCACCCATTCCTTTACCGCAGGAAGGAAGTTCGTCAGAGCCATACCCAGCCATCTACTCGGTCCCACCTCCAAGCAACCTAGTTGTATCCTTCGACTGGAATCAACTAGGCAGATCCCGTTTGCCAGCAAGCATACCATTCCGAATTATCGTTCAAATATATAGAATGGTCATGGTTGGTACCATCATAGATGAGGGGGCTTCTGTGAGTATCCTTTCCTCTATTTCTTGTAAAGCGCTTGGTTCGCCATCGCTGTTGCCTGAAATGAGAAATTTGACAGGCTTTGATAAAGGAACCAGTCGACCTTTAGGGATCCTTCCCGATGTGCCCATAACATTGAGAGGGAAGACAGTTCGCATGAACGTCATGGTCGTTCAAGGACCCTTGGATTATAACCTACTCCTTGGACGAGACTATATTTATTGCATGGGAGCCATTGTCTCCTCACTCTTTAGAGTAATTTGTTTTCCGCACGAAGGAAGAGTGGTCAAGCTCATGGACCAGCTTTCATTTCCCGGATCACGCATAGCAAATAGTCATATACCGTCCCTGAATGGTCTCTTCACGCAAGAAATGTCTCAATCCCCAGTCTGTCCTCCCGATGAGCGCGAGTAATTCGGAGGGATATGACTGAAACCCAAGGGGCATGCATCCTGGTCTGCCCCGGCAGGAAAACTTCGGGTATAGGGTAGGTTTTCGCGGGAGAATATGACTAGTATGTACCCCGTCTGTGATTGGAAGAGGGGTTATTCTAGAATATGTTTCTCTTGTCAAAGTTATGTGAGTTGGCGGGCATCGTCACTCACCTTTGTTTGTTTTCGAGAAACATTGCCGAAGAAGTGTTTTGTTTACGCCGTAAATAGAACAATCTTTGGATAACCTGTAAGAGGTAGGCCTCTCTCGGTAAAACAAATGTTTTGGCAGAAAGAAGTAGAGGTAACCTTGAAACTCTGTTTTATACCTGGGGGCATGCAAACCTTTTGGAGTGCAAGCAAAGAGCGATTATTTATTTGTTTTTTGGATTAGTCGTTTCCTAACTTGCATAAAGAAAGGATGTGGGGCAACGCTCGAAAAGTTGCCATTTTTATATGAGACATTCTTATCATATGACTGGATTAATCGAGCAGTTTTAGCACATAGTTCAAGCTCGTTAAAAAATAAACATAAGACCGAGCAAATGTTTCCACCCGCGTTTAAGCTCGTTAAAAAATGAACTATCCCCGGTAAATAACCACCGTGAATGAAGCATCTTCAGCCATTAAAGCCTTGGTCGTGTTTGCACCGTCACCTCCACTTTTCCATTGGCCGATCATTCACCTCCATTTGATTGTTTACCCATTTTGAGGAACAGCTGCGAAGAGTGATTTCACTAGCCATCCTTGTGACACTGCCGTGATTGGAAAATTCCAAACCTTACCTGGAATCAGCTGCTACCCATTTTATCACTCGTTCCTCAAAAGACGAGTCTTCTTTAAGCTCTTTTCATCTGACTCGTAAAATATGAAAAGATTGCCGAGTTTTGGCCTTCCAGCTCGTTAAAGCGACAGGAAGTGCTATCCCTCCTCTAGATTTTAATCTTTTTGGACCTGAGGGATTATTGCACAAAAAGATCGAGCGCTTGTTTTGTTCAGCTCGTTAAAACTATCGAAAATTCACCCCTTTTGTATTATTTTATACTTTTTCGGACTTAAGGGATTAGATGACGAAAAAGGAACTTTGGAGTTACCTTTACGTACCTTTTCAGACTCTTTAAAAATGAAAAGGATCGAGTTATCTTTGTCGTTAAACTCGTTAAAAAGATTAATAGTGACAAACTTGTCTTTAGACGAGAACGAGTTTCACTATCGCTAGGCTCGTTAAAACATAGCGATGGGTTTGCCCGAAGGGCAAATTATAGAACAAGCATATGTTATCCTCCTCAAAGCTTGACAAAAATAAAGAGGTACTGGTCAGCAATGATTGGGGAAAATTGGGAAGAAAACTCAAATAAATTTTATTGGTAGCAAGTCGCTCTTGAACATGACACTTCCACTCCGTGCCTGAGTCGGGTTGGGTTGTTTCATTCACCGGTCACATCACCATGGTCACGCCATACCATCCACATTTGGGGTAAATGCTACCAATCCATCACATAAGTGTCGCCGACATGTTCAAGAGAAGTCATCCAGAGAAGTCACCCGTGTCCCATCCACTACCATACATTATACTTCATTCTTTCATGACCGCCACCCTGAACCATATATCACCAGATCGTTTTCGCCTCCATCAAAATCATTTGCTCCGTTCCGTGTCATTGATGTGGGATTCATTAAGGCCCTCCTTTGATGGATCGCTTCTTGTCGACATCAGCTCATTATCCAAGAAGTTGATCTAGGAACAACCCCTTCAGTACTTTGAAGCTTGCATGCCTCAATGGCAAGTTTCTCACTTCCGACGACAGGTATACATCAATGACCTTCGACCGAAAGATTTTGCGTGGTGTTCGACGCCAAGTCCTTTATTCACACCACGTGAATTGTACTGCAGTACCTTGAGGGTCATTATCATTATCAGTGATTCCTCTCGCGCTTGTTAACAGTTTACATCATTGACTGGTAATCAAGCGATGTCTTTCCATGTTTGACTTCAAAACATTTCTCACATGGATCAACTTGTACTTAGAGTGAAGATCGGACGAGATTGAAGACCCTGGATCTAGTTTCATCCATTCGGGCTGCGATATATATTCAGGAAAAATAAAGACATTGAAATGTACAGCATTGCAGCACAGATAATCATCCTACCAAAAGGATGATGACTTCATCAGAATCATCAGTCTACCATCAGACGATTGTCTGTCCTATGTACATGAAAATGAATTTATAAAGCTGAGCATGGGAATGCCCGCCTCAGCTAGATCATGAAAACAGTATGAAGATAATGTATTGTATTGTATCTTATTACAGGTCTCCTCCCAGCATTGAAAGAACTTCGGATCCTCCTAATAAGGCATTTCACCCGATAAACGGCCTCATACTTTGGGGGCAACTGTTATAGACATTTTTGTGCCTTACAGCTCTAATCATGAAATGTCCATAAACTAAGGGATCCTAAGTCCCTAAAAGTGTTGTTCCAGCTCCTAAAGAAACAAGGTCAACAAATTACAGCTTCTCCCAGAAGTTCTCCACCAGAAACTGCTCAGAACTAGTCAAATCAGGATCATTTCAGCTGCTCCACTAGCTAGCTGCGTTGCAAAGCACCCAAATACACTGGCTAGGTACGTTGCAACACACTTGAATGCACTACCAGGGTGAGTTGAGCGGGAAATGACAAGTGGCAGAGTCATTCCACGAGGTGGAGAGACAATGGAATCTTCCAGAATCTTCTCCAATGACACTTGCCTCACTGAATTCGACCAGTGATGAGTAAGAGGCTCTCAGTCTCCAAGTGGAAGCAAGAACTGACAGAGAGAGGCCACTAATCAATTCATGAGCTGACTCATCCTCTTTGCATACATCTATATATGGATCCCTCACCAAGAGATCCAGAGGCTGGAATTTTGTACATTGCAGAGAATTGCTGTTGGTTTTGAGATAGATATCAGAGTATTGGGTGATTTATGCTTTGTTGGAGGTGAAGAGGGGATTCTATGCTGGGAGGTTGATGCTGGATCAAGAATCATCGGTTGTAACTCCTCCTGGACCTTCTTGTTTATCAATAAAACTATTTGAGTTTCTCCTACATGCTTGTATATCATTGATGTATGTTATATTTGTATGTTTAGCTTAAATCTGATCCTAAGCTATTTATGAACATAAATCCATGTCTTTGTGTAGTTTCTTTCTTCTGTGATCTTATAGGAACTTGGTGAAGCTGGGCAAGTAAGGGAGTAGGTAGCTGGAAGCTGTCAAAGAGGAGAGAGATTGGATCAAAGGACTAGCGCAAGACACAGGTTGGTTCATCCTATTCCTCTTCGTTTATAGTTCATAAAGGAGAATACAAGAGTAGTTTTCCCTGTTTGTTTCTGAGGTCACTGTCACACCTCAGTGGGATAGGGTCGTTCTGAATAGACACTTTTCCCGTTAACACATCTTTTGACATATTCCTTGGCATCTCTAGAAAGAGAAAGCTAGTAATATCCCAAACGAAGTACCTTGTATGTGGTTCTTTTATCAATGAAGTGTCCTCCACATGCTTCAACATGACAATATTTTAATATCTCTGGTACTTCATCCTCTCAAACATATCTCTAGATGATCATATTAGGTCTAGTTCAGTACAATTCTCCCTCTATCCATGAGTAAGGTGCACTGGTCTTGATAACTTTTTGTCTTTATTTGGATGATAAATGTGGGGGAAACTTTGTTGTAGTGAAATAGTTAGCAGTATCTACAAACCGAGTTTTAGTAGACACTACAAAGAGATATTCATCAAGAAGATTATCCTTCACAAGAGTATCAACATTATCATTGTGCATCCTAAAAAGAAAATAAGAAACTGTGTTTTCTTTTCCTAGCCTATCAAGGATGGTAATACTGAATTCATGTAATAATAATAGCCATCTAGTAATCATTCCATTAGTAATTGATTTATTCATTAAATATCTAATAACATAATGATATGTATGAATGGAAATTTCATATCCCGTAATGTAATGTTGATTTATTTTTTTTTTGTAAACATTGTAGAGCTCTCTGTATTTACTTTTCTAGAAAAATTTTACATCCATATCCTCCGGTTAGTCACCTACCCGAAGGAAACCAAGTGACCACCGGTCAGCATTATAACCACTCCAAAATTTGAATAAGTTCATCAGAAACCATCTGCTTCTAAAATGCTTGTCTCTACTATTGTCTCTACAGATCATAACAAAATTACTTATTTTCTGCATCTAAAATAGTTTAAAAACATAACTCAGACTCTAAACTAAACTAATCCTCATCAGAGGATGCTATCTAAACTGAATCCTTGGCACTAGGGCTTGAAGCCTTTACCCCAGGGCCTGGAAGCTCACGTCCCTGTGTCAGTTTCCATTTGATCTCTGTCAGAGTCTGCTCGATCCGGCCTAGAGCGAGATTATTCCTGTAGGTTTGGATCTGTATGGTCGTGATATCTTTGAGAATTTCTGCCTAGACTGGGTCTGTCTCCTTGCTCCTTTCCTGTTTGTCTAGAACTTCTCCTTCCATGTGTTCTTGGTGAAGAGTCATGGCTCGGGCTACGACGTGTTTCATGATCCAGTATTGCTGCAGGGTCTTTTTGAACAGCAATTGCCTACCATTTGATGTCCTCGGGTCCTACAACATTCCTTCCCATTATGTAATATCGAATTTTATTAATGGCATGAACAACAACTAAAAAATCATTTTCTGTTAAGGTATAATTTAACTCTGTAGGACTCAAATTTTTACTTGTGTAGTAAATAGTATAAGGAGTTAAGTCTTTCTGTCCCAATACAACTCCTAAAGTTGTATTTGAAGCATTATTTGAGATATGAAATGGGAGAGACCAATTTGGTCATATTAAAATTGGTGTTTTAGTAATTTTCTATTTCAATGATTCAAATGTCTCATGGTAATTAGAACTCCAAACAAGATCACAATTTTTTTTAAGAAGTTTAAAGAGTGGAGAGGCTATTTTTTTGAAGTTTTATATGAACCTCTTGTAATATCCTGTAAAACCAAGAAAACTTCTAACATCTCTTTGACAAGTAGGAAATAAAATTTTAGAAATTACCTCTACCTTAGATGCTTCCACCATGATTCCATCACCTAAAATATGGTGACCCAAAACAATTCCCTCATTAAATATCATAAAGCATTTTTCATGACTCAATGAATGATTTGCTTCCTTGCATCTAATGAGAACTTTTTCTACCTTTTCAAGAGCTTCTTCAAAAGTGTTTCCATAGATAGTGAAATCATCCATCTAAACTTTTACACAATCATGAATCAAGTTAGAAAAGTTACCTAGAACTCCTCTTTGGAATGTTGCAAGTGCATTACATAACCCAAAAGGAAGTACCATGTAAGAATACGTACCGCATGGACATGTAAAGGTTGTTTTATCTTGATCCTATAGTGCTAGTTGAATTTGGTTATATCCACTAAAACCATCAAGAAATGATTTTATTTTCCTGCTAAAATATCTAATCCTTGATCAATCAAGGGTAGTGGAAATGATCTTTTAAAGTAGCCTTGTTTAGTTCTCTATAGTCAATGCACACTCTCCACTCTCCATTATTCTTAGGAACAATCACTAAAGGAGAAATCCATTGGCTATCTAATATTGGGTAGATGAAATTCACATTAAGCAGTTTTTGTAATTCCTCCTTAACTATTTCTTTCAGATTGGGTTTCATTATTCTCTGAGTTTGTCTAATTGGTTTGGAATTTTCTTGAATACAAATGTGATGAATACATGTATTAGGGTATATTCCCTTCATGTCAGTATATTCCCATGCATATGTAGAGATTTTTTTTGTATCATCTTTATCAATTATTTCTTTTGAAATTCTTCCATGTTATTATTAATGTTTAATGTTTTACCTGGAAAAATATCTACTAAAGAATCACTAAACTTTTCCATAGAATGTAGACGTACTTTAGATTGTCGAGATCATAAATATTCAATATTACATTGCTCTTGAAAATTTTGATATTGTTCACAATATGAGGACGACTCATTATCATTCATCATATTTATTAATTGATCTTCCTCATCAAGTTGTGAAAGAGTAAATATAGGTTGAATATCCTCAAAGTTTTCATTATCATCATCATCAATCCAAACTTCACCTTCTACTTTAGTTATTGTTTTTACATATGGATATAATGTGAATCTCTTAGTGCAACTACCATCAGAAATATACATGTCACCAGATCTACAACTTATAAATGCATCAATTGTAGCTAGCCAAGTTCTACCAAGGATCAATGGATGGCCTCCTAAATTATTCATTGGAGTCAAAATCATAAAATCAATAGGATATTCCCAAGAATATAAGGATATAGACACATTTTCTAGTATACCATCGGGTTTAATAACAAATCTATCTACTAATTGCAATAAAGTTGGAGTATATTGAATATTAGAGAGCTTTATCTTATCCATAGTTTGTTTGTTCATGATATTAATGGTTGCTCCTAAACCAATCAAAGTGTTTGGAATATCAATATTACTGATATGAATGTTCACAATAGGGCTACATGGATCTAAATATTTTTGAACTATTGGTTTCCCTATCATAATATCTGCAATATTTCCTACCAGTTGAATCTTTTTAATGTCTTTTCTTTTTCTTCCTAGTTTTTTGATGTATAACTCCTTTATTGCTTTTTGAAAATATATGTATTTCCTTTATAGATTTAAGAAAAGGAATTTTGATGCAAATATTTTTCAATTCATCTCGCATATTATATTCAGGTAAAATGATTGGCCTTTCTATTCCCTCAGCAATTCGAAGCCTTTCAAAAAAAGGAGGACTTTGTAAGGAAACTGAAGGTTGTCTTGTTATAGGAATTGTATGAGTTGATTTTATCTGGTTGTCACCTCATTATGTAGGAACATATTCCTTTGGAGGGGTCCCTTCTTGATTAAGAGATGCCTCTTTCTCAAAAACTTTATTCTCCTTATATTATTGGATGACAACTAGTGGTGATTTATTTTGCAAAACTCTACCAGATCTAAGTTGGACATCATTTATACCTAGAGGAGATATCATACAAGCTTGAAACTTTTGGCCCTCAACATTATAGATAGGTTTTTGAGGGGTTTTATTATTCATATTTGGGAGTGATTGAGCAGGTAGTTGATTATATTTTTGAGGAAATGGAGTGGATGGAAAGGGAAGTGGTTGAATTGAAGACAATTTGGGTTTCAATTGTGGTTGAGTAGGCTATGAAGGTTGAGGAGAATAATATTGAGGTTTTTATTGAGAGTATGGTTATTGAAATTGAGGATACCGAGGATTACTACCATAAGAAGTTTCCCAACCCTGTGACCAAGATGGATTTTGGGGTTGAGTTGGCCAAGTTTTCTGATGCATAGGTACATTCCAATTTCTTTATGGTTGTGTATATGATTTATATTGCGGATTGGGATCTTGTTCCATACATGTTTGTTGAGGTTTCCAAGGTCTCCAGGTGTAACACCCTCCTCACACATCCACCAAAGTAACCATGCAAACCGGGGTAAACATGAGACGAGAGACTACTATGATCAAATTCAACCTCCTAGGTAACTTTAAGGAAGTGGAATCGGTAGAACATCACACACAGTCATCCAACATCATCAACAGAACCCTCATTAGACAAGCCAGACACTTAGACAGCTTGTCCCTGGGTCCCACTGTTGTTATGGACCTCTGAGGCCATAGCCACTCTCATGCTATGGGCAAGGGAGCGACCACAGACCTAAAGTCACTCTCATAGGCCTACATGCCAGTGACTGTGGAACAAACTTGCTAGTTCTGTGCCAGCGACCCTGAAATTTAAGCCACCTTTTCAGGCCTAGAGCCTAGGCCACTGCCTAGAATGGAATGAAATCTCAGAATCAAGTAAAGTACATGGAAACAATGACACAAAATTAAATAGTTGATCAAGACCTTAACCAAACCCCTACTAGCCATGATAGGCATTTCATCAAACATATTGTCAACATGTAACCTACAGGTGTAAACAACAGAATTAAGTGTAGGGATCTCATACTTATCTGAGAATCGCCATGAACCATTATTTCCTCATTCATCTTTTGCCTTATCACTTATTAGGTCACAAATAGAGAGAGAATAATGAAAGAGCTCCAAAGCTAAATTGACAAAAGGTTACCAACTGATCCTCATAAGAATTTTTATGAATGAGGCCTCTATTTTATTCATTTTCCATTATTTTCCTTTATTTTCCTCCTTACATGTAACCTACAACCTTTCACCTCCTTTTTCTCCTAATTTCCATTATTTTCAAAATAATTGTGCGAAAAATGCCACTTTGCCTTTCCAAATCCTTCGTCATTGTCTTTGCCAATTTAGTTAGCCATAAACAACCAAATGAACACCCCCCTAGGATGTCCTACCCAACATTCATCTTGGAATCAGTGTCCCATTCATCCGTGGTTTTTTTTTTAACTTTTATTACATGAAATTTTCACCAGGGCTGTTATAAAACCCTCCCCCTTGGGGGACACTGTCCTCAGTGTTCAAGCACACATATACCTCAGGAACTTGCTGAAAGAAGACATACTGCTCATGGATATTTATAACATAGCTCGATGCATTATTTACAATGACAGATCTGCTTAAGAGAAAAGAATATCATGACAACATGACTACATACCGCATAGTGGAGATTTATATCAAAGCTCATCACGATATTTACAATGATCATCCTGTTGAGTGCCAATCCACATGACATCATAACATCATGATAACATAACCACATCATATCATTATAACATGATAACATAACCATAATAAGATGACACCCATACTGCATAGTGGAGCTTTATAACACAGCTCGTTACGGTATTTACATCCATACATGAGTCTACCGTTGGTCGAGCCCGCTTACGCATCCTTAACAGTTGAGCCTGCTTACGCATCCTTATCAGTCGAGCCCCATTGCCGGTCCTCTCCCGTTGGTCGAGCCTGCTTACGCATCCTTAACAGTCGAGCCTGCTTATGCATCCTTTTGGTCGAGCACCTCTCCTCACCATATGAATAGTGAGCCCCCTAAAGGGTCCTTATTAGTCGAGCGTGCTTACACACCCTAAAGGTTCAATTTACTTATTGGGTGGGGGGGCGTTGGTCGAGCGTGCTCTGCATCCTCTCCTCTCCTCTCCCTCTCCCTTATGGTCGAGCACCTAAAGGTCCTCTCCTTAACAGTCGAGCCTGCTTACGCATCCTTATGGTCGAGCACCTAAAGGTTTAATTTACTTATTGGGTGGGGGGGCGTTGGTCGAGCGTGCTCCGCATCCTCTCCTCTCCTTTTCAGTCGAGCCCCATTGTCGGTCCTCTCCCGTTGGTCCAGCCTGCTTACGCATCCTTAACAGTCGAGCCTGCTTACACATCCTTATCAGTCGAGCCCCGTTTCCGGTCCTCTCCCGTTGGTCAAGCCTGCTTACGCATCCTTAACAGTCAAGCCTGCTTATGCATCCTTAATAGTCGAGCCCTTGACGGACCTTATGGTCGAACCCCTCCGGACCTTATGGTCGAGCAACTAAAGTTCCTCTTGGGTTTACTTATTGGGTGGGGGGGCTTATGGTCGAGTAACTAAAGTTTCAATTTACTTATTGGGTGGGGGGGGCGTTGGTCGAGCCCTCTCCTTTTAGTCGAGCGTTCATTACCTCACCCTACCGGACCTCTCCTTATCAGTCGAGCCCCGTTGCCGGTCCTTATCAGTCGAGCAACTAAAGTTCCTCTTGGGTTTACTTATTGGGTGGGGGGGCTTATGGTCGAGTAACTAAAGTTTCAATTTACTTATTGGGTGGGGGGGGG
The DNA here is from genome assembly GCA_031772625.1 of Pinus tabuliformis. NCBI lineage: Eukaryota > Viridiplantae > Streptophyta > Pinopsida > Pinales > Pinaceae > Pinus > Pinus tabuliformis. The sequence continues at coordinate 429,168,732 of CM062814.1, read as the reverse complement.
CATTGGTCGAGCCCTCTCCTTTTAGTCGAACGTTCGTTACCTCACCCTGCCGGACCTCTCCTTATCAGTTGAGCCCCGTTGCCGGTCCTTATCAGTCGAGCAACTAAAGTTCCTCTCCTTATCAGTCGAGCCGATGGCGGCCTTATTAGTCGAGCGTGCTTACGCACCCTGCCGGTCCTCTCCTTATCAGTCGAGCCTGCTTAAGCATCCTCAAATGGCAAGAATAGGAGAGAAAGATGTTCAAACCTCCGCCTCCTCGTAGGGCAAGAATAGTAGGGAAAGATGTGAAAACCTCCGCCAAGGATGCGTAATAGGGATCTCCTTAAGGTTCCATGAGTTTAGGTACTTATATGATTTCTTTTTATGCAACCATTACACCCTCAATTGACAAGTGTCACCGACTGCAACATATATAATATGTTGAAGGTGCGAAGCCGCTTGTCCCTCCGGGGCAAGGAATTCCGCTACTGCAACTAGTAAGTGATCGAATATGATCAATTGATTCGTGCATACGGAACGGAAAACTACCGCATCATAGTTTCATATGATGAAGACATTTCTGGAATGTGAGCCATTTCTTCATGCATAATGACATATGCCCATATATGCATTGTCTGCTAAACCGTAATGACATATATAATGAATGAATGCATAATGAAATATACCCATAGAAACATCTGCTATCCACACGTGCCATTTAGGTCACGTAACTAAAGATATTTCAAGGTCCGGAGGGTCTTGCGCTTCCTAGTGTAAGGACCCGACAGGGGCTCAACTGATAAGGAGAGGAAAAGTGTAATGATGACATAAATTCATAATGACATATGCCCATAGCAGCATTTTATGCTAAAGTGTAATGACATATGCCCATAGTAGCATTGCTATCCACACATTTAGGAATAGCCAAAAGCGAACGCCGGCACGAAGATCTGAGATGTCTTCCCGGGCGGGCATCATTGTCAGACGGGAAACACACCCGATCCCATACCGACCTCGATATGTGAAATCGTCTTACGCCATATGTACTGATCTTTCTCGGGAGACATGGTCAAAGCCCGCTCTGAGATCTGAAACTCAAAGGATGCGTAAGCAGGCTCGACTGATAAGGAGAGGTCCGACAGCTAGTTACTTATTTGAGAGCCCAATAAGTAAAATGAAAGCGAACTCTCGACTAAAAGGCCGCCATCGCTTTTTTAGTTACTTATTTGAGAGGGGCCACCCAATAAGTAAATTGAACTGGCAGGATGCGTAAGCATGCTCGACTGTTAAGGCCGCCATCGGCTTGACTGATAAGGAGAGGAACTTGAGAACTAAAAGGCCGCCATCGCTCGACTAACAGGAGAGGAACTTGAAGAACCACCGGGCCGCCATCGCTTTCCTGACTGTCGGGAGATTTTGATTGATAAGGTCACAGCAAGGGTAGGGTTAAAGTAAGCAAGCCTGGGTATGGTGAGGACTTTCTCCTTGCCTAGATCATGTTATTGGTCAGGGCAGGATAAGCACTTTTCCACACACATATACATCCGCTTTTCCTTACTGTCTGTATATATTGATTGAAACTCTGCTAAAAAGCTGGTCAAATTTCACAAAGCCTCCTCCAGGCGGGGTGCACAGCTAACAATAGTATTCAAAGTTTAAGCCCCGCTATCACAAATTCAGTAACTAATATTATGTATGCTCTATGAAATGTCTCCTTCCCCACTTCTGATCTCTTATTCATCTCCTTACCTTATCCATACCGTTATTTCCTCCATACATTTGTGGGAAGGGTTGGGTACAGGATAGGATCTTTTGATTTGTAAAGATAAAGCAAGAGAAAGGTGGGTAAAAGCCCTATATTGACTTATTTGGTGGGGGGGCCGGTCGATTGTTCAATGTCAAAAACCGTCTCCGTTGCGTTCTATCATCGCTTCCACTCTACCTATGACTCGTCTCCCATCATACGACGTTCTTGCTCTGGCTTCTCAAATCAGAAAATAGATGTGATTTCAGTCCCCATCTGTGAGTTTACCTCACCTGAGTTTTCCTGACCCAAACTCGTCTCATCCGAGTCTACCTCACCTTATCTCCATCCTTCCTCTATGCTTTATGCCCGTGCCTGACTGCCTTGCCTTCCACTTATGAAATACCCCCTCTGAGTAGTGACAGCCCGCCCACTGGCAAGACCAGCAAAAGACTACTAGCTTTGGCATCCCGCCTAGCCGTGTTAAAGTAGCGAAATGGCATTCCTAATTCAATATAAAGAAAATGTCACTTGAAAGGTTAAGTCGGGTGTCTGTATCAAAATTGAGAAAAAAAGATTGTTTCCAGAGAGCGTCAATCTGATGGTTTCCCACATGTTTGTGTTCGCCTTCCTCTCCTTATCAGTCGAGCCCCCTGTCGGGTCCTTGCACTAGGAAGCGCAAGCCCCTCCGGGACCTTCTCTACCACAAGCTCGCAATCAATCTAGCAAGCGAGCGAGAAAAAGCCCTCATCAACCCGCTAGTTATAAAAAGCAATCCCCCTTATCCCACCCGCCTCTTCTCCCGGCCGGTCACTCTCGAAGCAAGTGACGAACTATAAGTGAGCAAGCATAAATCCAATTCCCCTAGCAGTCCCCTATTTTCAAGTATGTTCAATTCCATTCTTCTGAGACATCAATTTCAAGGTTTAGTTGGGGTAAGAGATCAAAAGAGAGAACAAAATCTCATTTCCAAAGAGCATAAATGTGATAATAATTGGTTCAAATCTACCGTGCCTAATGCGCTAACTTCTTCCCTCCCGCCCCCAACCTGGTAGGTGGTGCTTCATAAGGGGATCTTATCATGAAGCCAGAACTATTTGCAAAATGAGATAGGTTGTGAATTATCACATTCAGAAGGGTTAGGAAAGACTAAACTCCTATAACCTTACATTTTTGTAAACCAAGACCTTAATGCGAATTACTCTTGACTTTTGGATTAAGGTGCCCAGGCCAAAGGTGGAGGGTAGGAATTATGAAATAAAGCGAGTTCGCTATTGAAAATTTCAATTTATTGAACTCGGGGGGATAACTTATGACTCCCCTACAATCTTTTCTTTATCAAAGGCGCATTTGGCCGAGAGGATAAGGACCACACCTCACAGGAGGTACCCGAGAGAAGGAGTTAGTTCAACCATCGATACAATGAACAGATTCACCATGTTCCCACCAAAAGACATTGAACATGTTGGTTACATATGGAGATATCCCCAAAATCCATCATTCCAAGTTGCAAACAGATGAGAAAAGAGGTGATGTTCCCTTCATTCAATCCATACCCGAGAATTGATGGGTGAGTCTGCTGCTTCCCCAAACCAAGAGCCAACCGAGCGATGAGGGCGCGGCCAGCTGGATGGGGAACTATAACCGAGCCAGTCTTCTAGGAGAGGAGAACCAGGAAGGAACTATAAGCCTTTCACCAAGGGCCTCTCGCCTTTTGCCTATCAACAGAAAGAAGCCAAGTACACCTTCAGCCTTCATCACTAGAATCAACAAGTACAACAGAGGGAAGGAAGGAATCTGCCTTTCACCTTTAGCCTTAAGCCAGTAACCTGTCACTCTAACCCTTTTTCTTGAACCTTTTGACAGAAGCCTTTTCCCTTAACCCAAGAGCCTGTAAACAAGGGACTTTTTTCACCTCGGACCTTACCTTTCCAACTGAAGCCTTCATCACCAGCCATGCCAAGGAAGACCAACAAAAGCCAGGATACATAAGAAGCCCAACAGGTCCACAAATAAGTAAGTATAGCCGCCATACGCTATAGAGAGTTTGACTATGCAATTGGCAAGGAAAAGGACTTATCGACAGACCACAAGAGAAGAGAAAGCCCCATGTTCCCAACAGATGAGTGAGAAGTACCCCTTCAATCTTGCCCGCCTATTTCATCATACCCGCCTGTTCAATCATGCCCAGAGAGAGTTCTCCTCTAATCCCTACCTCACTTACATATGTGGAGCACAGGTTTATACCTCGAATGGATGGATGGAAGGAGTGACAATGCATTACATAAGTGGATTAACCATTCAAAGATCATCTGATTACATACACATAGCAGCAGCTCATAGCCAGACATAGTCGTAGCCAGTCATAGCCATAGAGCATAGCCAATCATTGCCTGAAGTCGTTGCCGATAGCCAATAATAGCAACCATACCAGTAATAGCCAGTCATTGCCATCATAAGACGGTCATTTCCAGAAGGTCATTGTCGAGAGACGGGGGGCCTAGCCTGGAGAAGAGGCCTAGCCAACGAGCCTTGCCGGTCAGAGCTGTAGACTGACAGAGACAGACAAGTAGTCATAGCCATGCAGACATAGCTGCAGATAGAGCAGATAGAGCATATACAGAATGCCGTAGAAAAGAAAGTGTCTAAAGTACAGGCACACTACGCTTTATCAGTTCACTGTAGGAATGCCCTTCGTACTTGGTCAAGCCAGTACTACAGGGTTCAACACACTAAGCTGACGCTAGCTTAAGCCATCTAACGCTTCGCTGCCTGTTCACGCTTTGCTTCGCTACGCTTCAACCTAAAAACAAACTAGGGAATATTTCCATATAGTTATGAATTCTAATCAGGGAACTTACACTATGGACTAAGGCAAGTAGTAAAGCAAGTAGTAAGGCAAGTGGTTGTCTTTACTGTATGGACAACCGGAAGTTTTTCTTATGGATGGAGACTACAGTCTTTAGAGCTAGTACTTATCGCTAAGACCTACCGGAAGGAGTCCATAGTGAGTAGTATGGTTAATACTTATGGAAGGAAGTCCATATGGCTAGTACTTTCTTTCTTGGGGCTTTCACTCTCTCTTTTTCAAAGAATGAGACTATAGCTAGTATCTTACTTACGTTACTGGGACACACATCAGAATTCATAGATTGTACTTCTTAGTCAGCATTCTTAGTAAGCAAAGGAGAAGACAACAAGAAGCTTACTCGCTGTAGCTGCTGCTCATGGCATCATAGGTTTCACTTATGCTCAGCTTTAGAGTTAGATCCCCCTATTAATTCAAATAACGTATATATGCGATTCTCACGTATATATGGCGAGTGATTCTGTGTTCCAACTAAACTCTGGATATTCCGCTCAGCTTCTCCCACACACTTCTTCGGCTCATTTGTTGTTCAATCGCTTCTGCTTCAGCTTCCGCTTTAGATTGCATAGATCAAATGACAATGGAGCAGTGCTCCAAATAGTCACCCCCCTCTCACCATGAAGTTTGGGGTGCGAAGCCGTATAACTTATAGCTTCAGATTGGCCCTATGAACAGGACACTTGAAAGGTCTCTCTCTTTAGTCCCATGTCTTAAGCCTTCCTTAGTCAATGGGCAGCCTTAAGACTATCTTAGTCAACAAGCATGAAGTTGCTGCATGGACTGCTGCCCTATGGACTGTAGAGAGTGAAAGCCATAAAGTGGAAGATGTTGCCTTGTTAAAATGCATTGATTTGGACCGGATTTTCAATATCGTGATCAAAGGGGACTCTCGAATCCCCATTAATGTGTTGAAGGGAAAGGCTGAGCGCAGAGCTCAGAGTTTGAAAGTGGAATCAAAAACTGGAAGAGGCCCTTGCACTAGGAAGCGCAAGACCCTCCGGACCTTGAGGTTTTAATGAATCCAGGTTTCATCATGTGCAGAGATCTGCCAATTCCATTGTAGATTGGCTTGCTAAACTGGCCATAGATGTTAAGAAGGAAGTGTGGTAAAGGTAGAAAAGTCTTGTATTTAAGATTCTGGGAACTGGAAGGAAATCCTTCACATATCTATATCCTATTTGGTACCTCAGATTAGCAGATCAAAATGGTATACTCTCGCCTGTGACAGTAATTCAAAATGTGATCTTAAGGGGCCATAGCATCTTCCCAGAGGAGGTCCTTGTCATCTCAGGCTGTCTTGAGAAAAAGGGGCACATAGTCAGTTGAAAGGGATTCTTTTGACTATAAAAGAAAGCTTGAACAAGTAGCAAAGTGAATATGGGTGTCTACGTGGGATTATTCCTTTTTGAATTGGCTTCCACTTATCATGATGTGGCTAGCACATATAACTAGTGAGTGCAACCCACCACGTTCCAACTGGAATCCTTTAGCTACAAGGTTGCGGGTGAGGCTATCGCAGGTATTGGTGTACAAGTAACATGAGCACAAGCACAAGCATGTCATTGGATCAACTTGAACTCTGCTGGGGCATGAAAAGCACCCTACTTTCACCAACTTGGCAAGATACCTTTGACAATGGGGATTCCCATTTTCATAAAGCACACTAAAGTCTCGTCCCTTTTCCATTATGGAGTAGATAGAAACATCACCATAAATATATATACCAAAACATATGCCAAATCATATAACAAAACATATATCAAACATATACTCACATCATATCTAAGCATATATCAAAACATCATATAGCATATATCAACCATCATAAAGCATATATCGATCACCAGAAATCATATACTAAAACAACATAAAGAAAATACTAAACCACCATGAAGGATATACCAAACCATCATAGGGAAATAACTAAACCACCATAAAGCAACTACCAACCACCATAAGCAATCACAAAACTACCATATGAAAGTTGCTTTTCCTCAACCGAAAAACAAGGAAGGATACATGGCCTGCATTTGATCCACCATCTCCCATGTAGCTTCATTGGGCCCAAAGTGCTTCCATTGCACTTTAACTTGCTTGATTGCTCATTTCTAGAGCATGAGCACTTTTTTCTGCAATATACAATGAGGCTCCAACTGGAATTCTCCACTTGGTTCAACCTGCAATACAAACCAGTCAATCACATGATCAACATCCTTAACATACTTCTTAAGAAAAGGTACATTGAAAACATCATGGACTTTCACTGTCAGAGGCAGTGCAAGTCAATAGGTTACTGGCCCAATCCTTTCAATGATACTAAAGGGTCCACAAAACCATGGTTCCATCTTGGCACATGAGCCAATCTGCAAGGAGCTCTTCTTCGGTTTGATGAGAAATTACAATTTTTCCCCAACCTGGAATTCCTTGAACAACTTGTTCCTATCTACATAAATATTCTGCCCATCCTGTGTTTCCTTTAGATTCTTCTTGATCACCTACAACCCCTATTCCATGTCTACCAACATATGTGGTCCAATCAATACTCTGCTAACTGGATCACTCTAACTGATAGGATTGTTACAACTCCACCCATACAGTGCCTCAAAAGGACTCATCCTCAATGACTCTTGATAACCATTGCTATATGTGAACTCGACCAAAGGGAGATACTCTTCCCACTTCTGTTGCTGATGCATCACATACATCTTCAACATATCCAATAATATCCTGTTGACCCTCTCTATATGTCCATATGTCTGCGGATGATTAGCTATGTTGAATTCCAACTATGTTCCCAAACCTGCAAATAAGTTCTTCCAAAACTTGGAAGTGAACTTCGCATCCCTTTCTAACACAATCTTCTTCGGAACACCATGTAGTCTAACCACATCTCAAATGAACACCTGTGCCACATCCCTAGCTGAGTACACAAACTTCATCAGAATGAAGTGTGCAACCTTTTTTAACCTGTCCACAATGACCATGATGGAATCATGCTACTTCACTATCTTCGGCAACCTTGTAATGAAATCCATGGAAATGACCTCTCATTTCCATTCTGAAATCGCAATTGGTTGTAGCAGTCCACCTAGATGTTTACACTCTGCCTTCACTCACTGACAATCAAAGAATCTAGCCACAAACTCTGCTACACTCCTCTTCAAATTCGGCCAAAAGTAATACCTCTTCATCGCTGTCAATGTCTTATGATAATGCCAGTGACCGAATATGGTTTTGCATGAAACCCCCTCAATATCACCATCTTGAGTTCACTACTTTTCGGTACATATATCCTATCTTAGGACCTAACCAATCCATCTATTGTAATATGATAGTCCATGTCCTATGCACCTTCACCTGTACCTATACCTGTACCTGTAGTATCACCCTGCTACAACCTGTGCACAATCTCCATATATATGACATCCTGTTGTCTTTCTCGCAAGATCCTATCCTCTAAATCTGTCCCATATGAGCTCATAGTTGCTAAGTGATTCACATGTACCCACATGCTAAGAGCATTTTCCACTCTATTCTCCTTGCCTTTGATGTATCTGATCTCAAAGTCGAACTCACTGATCATGGCCAACCACCAAGCCTACTTACCATTTAGATTTGGTTGGTAAAATAGATACCTCAACCCACTGTTATCACTCATCAATATGAACCTCCTGCCCAGAAGATAGTGTCTCCACATCTTCAGTGCATGTATAATTGTTGTCAACTCAAGATCACGCGTGGGATAGTTCTGCTCATGCTCATTCAATTTTCGTGACTCATAGCATACTACCTATCTATCCTGCATAAAGACTCCACCAAGTCCTCTCTTGCATGCATCTATGCACACAACAAATTCTCTGTCTGGGTCTGTAATCTTCAACATTGGTTCATGTGTTGACAACTGCTTGAGATTCTCAAAACTAGCCTCACACTCCTCAGTCCATTAAAACTTCTTACCTTTCCTCTACAAGGATGTAATGGGATAAGAAATCTACGTCAAGTTCCTAATGAACCTCTTGTAGTATCTTGCCATACCCATGAAAGATATCACCTCATCCACATTCTTAGGAGCTACCCACTCCATGGTGGCCCTTATCTTCTCTAGATCTACTGCAATACCCACCTTGGAGACAACATGCCCCAAGTAATATACCATCATCTGAAAGAAACTGCATTTGCTAAGCTTAGCATACAACTGATGCTCTCTCAACAAATTTAACATAGCTGCTAAATGCTTGACATACTCTTTTTTGTTTTTAGAATATACCAATATATCGTCAATTAACACAATAACGAACTTATCCAAATATGGACACAATACATTATTCATCAAGCACATGAATGTAGCTAGAGCATTAGTTAAGCCAAATGGAACAACAACAAACTCATAATGCCCATACTTGGTCCTGAATGCAATCTTGTAAATGTCCTCCTCTTTGATGCGTACCTGATGGTATCTAGATCTCAAGTCAATCTTCAAGAACATTGATGCTCCCTTCAGTTGATCGAATAAGTCATCAATCCTCAGCAAAGGATATCTGTTCTTGATAGTCACTTTTCTCAACTATCTATAATCAATGCGTAATCTAAGAGTACCATCTTTCTTCCTCACAAAGAATACCGGTGCACCCCAAGGTGATACACTTGGCCTAATGTATCCCTTGCCCAACATTTCCTTCAGCTACAATTTTAACTCAACCAACTCCGGTGTGCTCATCCTGTAAGGTGTTTTTGATGTTGGAGCTACCCCTAGAACTAACTCAATCGAAAATTCTACCTCCCTGTGAGGTGGAAACTCTGTAATTTCCTCAGGGAATACATCCTGAAACTACTGCAACACTGGATATCTTCTCAACACATCTGCATCCTCAACCTCCTTACCCTTATCACTAGAAATGTGTACCACAAATAGCTTGCACCCTTTCCTGCGGCTACGCTTTGCTTACATAGCAGTCACCATCCTAACTGATGTGGATTTCTTCTCACCTTGCAAGACTCTTGTTTCTCCATTGTCATCAACACACTTAATATCCTTGTCATAGCAATCAACCTTGGTTCTATGAAGATATCACCAATCCATGCCCAACAACATACTATATGAACCCAACAATAATACATTCAAATGTGTTGTTGTAGGCATACCATTTAAATCAAATGTGCAAGCTCTTACCCAATGATGAACTCACTTCTTTGTACCTGTAGCCAACTACACTAACCAAGACTATGCATGCAACTCCTTATTCAAACCACACTTATCCACCAAGTTAGGACTAACATAGCTATAATTAGATTGAGGGTCAATAAAAATAGAAATAACTTGATCACAAAGCTTACCGTCCATCTCAATGATAGATGCCCAATGTTCTACTTGCCCATTGTCCACTGCTACATAGATATATGGAATACTCTGACCAACATCTCCAACAGTTTGCACCTCCTGTGCACTGTATATCTTAGGCCTTCCACCTTGATGTTGCAAATAATACCTCCTAAGGTGTTCTTCACCACATTTCCAACACTCCAACTGACTAGTTCCCTCACCTCTATGTTTTTGCTACTGTTGTGGCCCATGTCCATGTTTAGTTGTATTAAATCTCTTTTGTGGTGCCAAATTTTCTTTCCCATCTGCATGTTGAGGCCTTGTCCTCTTAGGCTATAATTTACCTCTACATTTTTCTTTTCCTTTCCATCCATGATGAGATTCATTCTTATGCTTTGATTTCTCATAGTAATGTTTCAGTTTCCAAATAACTTCCTCAAGTGGTCAAGACTCATCATACTTAATCTGATCTCTAAATGCTAATGGAAAACCACTAACAAATCTCTGAAATTTAGCCTTCTCATCAGTAAGATATGATACATACCTCAATAGCTCCATAAACTTGGTCATGTACTCTTCTTCTGTCATTGACCCCATCTTTAACTCATATTCTTTAGGTTTACTGCCACAATACCTTTCTGACAAGTACTTCTTCCTTAAAAGCCTATTGAATTCCCGCCAACTCAAGTCATCTGTCGTGATGTCTCTAACCTACTTAACATATTCCCACCAAATGTCTGCTTTACCTTTCAAGATGAAGATAGCTATCCGAGCCTTCATGTTATCTGTGTACTCATGCAACTCAAAGAATTTGTTCATACCAAGTATCCAAGCCTCTGTATCTTTCAAATTCTTCACATCTCCATCAAAATTAGGTGGTTTTTCTTTCTTGAACTCATCTAGTAAGTATCCCCTATCATTCCTCATGTACGGATGATAACAATGACGATCATGATGTCTATCAAAAAAATAACTATAATAATACATGTACTCATCACCCCTCCTTTCCGGAGTGTCCAAAAACCTGCCATCTCTCACTCTATCAGATCTATCCGACCTCTTTCTACCAAGAGATCTACATCCATATGCTCCATTACTCCCATCCTCATGCACATGGCTGATTTGAAGTGGCCCTTGTCGCTGTAGTTCTAACAAACTCTAAAGAAGTATAACATTAACCTCTGCTTGCTTCTCTTGTGCATGTATGATCCGATCATTATCTGCCTTCTAACTCCTTATCTCTTCCTTCAATCTTCTCAATGTATTGGCCAAATCAAAAGTATGCCCCACACCACACTGCTCAACTGATGCATAGGGAGATTCTATGAAATCTACCACCTTGCTAGCCATTTGATCTTTCTCTTCCTACAATGGATAATATGTCATATAAACCAAATCACAATAAACAAATGTACCTTAATTTAGCTTGGGGAGGATAAATTGTCTACAATATCACCAAATAAGCATGATACATGTATAACATAATCATAACAACGTATAAACATACACAAATAAATGTATCAACACATAAAAATCACTCTAACTAGGGTCCAGTCATCAATGCAAGGCCAATCAACACGGCATGCTATGAGCTCATGCATGACAACAACCATTAATCCATTGTACACATTGCTACATGCAACCAACAATATGCATAAGAAATGCATAACCAACTACAAATACGCATAAGCGCACGTAGTCAAATGTAATCGATCAATTATTGTAATCAACCTACAAGACTAATACATGTAACCCAAATATTCAAGAATGTAACCTACAATACAAGGATGTAAGTAGGTGACATAAAATCAACATGTAAGTGAAAAATAACCATATACACTCAGTCACATACTCATGTCAAATATTCTTCATGAAATCAACATCAAATTCTCCATGATAACCATACTGCAACCCTAATCCAACATCATGAAATTACAATAAGTATATAAGTGTAAGAGACATGCATGCAACTGAAATGCATGCATGATTAACACAATCAACCCATCCAGTTCGAGAGTTGAACCATGCTCTAATACCACCCTGTAACACCCTCCTTGCACATCCACCCAAGTAACCATGCCAACTAGGTTAAACATGAGAGGAGAGGCTACTATGATCAGATTCGACCTCCTAGGTAACCTTAAGGATGTGGAATCGATGGAAAATCACACACATTCATCCAACATCATCAACACAACCCTGAGGAGACAAGTCAACCACTCAGATAATCTGTCCCTGGGTCCCATTGTTGTTCTGGACCTCTGATGCCATAGTCGCTCCCTTTTCCATAACATGAGAACCATTGTTTCCTAATGAGACTCGTCATTGGGCAATTATATGGGCCTTAATTCACCTCCTAGCTTAGTTAAACCAACTCTTCTCACAACTTATTACATGTTTTGATTATATTTTGTTTAATGAGATGAGTTAAAGTGAGATATTATGCCTAGTGAAATAATATGAATTGAATGCGGGTTTGGAAGAAAAAATCAAGGAATTTTGGCAAGACTAAGGTTTGAAACACGAATGGGACAAGGGAGAGAGATTTTAGGAGGTAAATCCTCCTCATTTACTCCTCCCCCATTCAAATATTCCTCCATTAATCCCACCAACTCAGAGTGCACACAGCCAAGTCACGTGGATCAGAAGGCAACTGAGCAAGTGATAGACAAAGAGTTAGTTCATATCGAATTTGGGAGTTGAGCCTCCCTAAATTTAAGTAAGTCATTTAGGACTGTAGTTGTATAAGTAGAGAGGCCTAGAGCCTTATTAGGATTCAAATTTTTGTTGTAAAAAATCTAGTTATTTTCAAGCTCCTGACTTGTGGAAGATTTTGATGTAATTTTCTATTTTGGTAATAAGAATGAGCTTTTTATTGATCCATCATTGAGTTAAATCATAGGGTTGAAGCCCTTGGATTAGGGCCCAACTGTAGTAGCAAAGGCTCCTCTTCTTGTATCTGTATGCTTAGCTTAGTTTCATAGATTCATGGTTAAATTGTCTTTAGAAGTATTTCATTACAAATAGTGTAGATTTGATTAGTTGTTTATTAGTTTTATTCCATTTGTGCCTTACTTCAGTAGCAGGTTAGAAGGGATAAAAGAAGTACAACCAAGCTGTCAGTAGGTGTCTTGGCCTCACTTCTTCCTTCTAGGATCATGATTTGAGGAATTTACCCTTATGTAGCCCCAAAAACACAGATTTCCATTTCTTTCATAAGATTTAGAGTTTACTATACTTGAACCAGCATTTGTTCAGTTTTGCAAGTGTAGGATTTCATTTCCATCTCTTCTATCTTCAGCCTTGCAATAGATCTCATCCATGATTCCATTTTATTTAGCAATTTCCTCATGCATAAGGTAAGCAATTAGTTCATTAAATTCTTCTTTTCTAGCTCATGAGAATTCATCTTGTTTACATGACTTTTTGGAAATTACACATGTTTGATGTAGAGCAGGTGCTTCAGAAGTATAAACAGATCTCATAGAAAGAAACCACCTTCCAACTTCATCCACCCATAGGCATTCCTTGTTTTCACCAAGACCTTCACCAATTTCATCATTTTACATAGAAATTCCCCCAAGCATGTTGAGCAAATCCATTCATCTCCTAACCTTGGTTTTGAGTTCTGAGTGGTCCTAGGCCTTTTCTCACTCCATTCCACCCATCAACCACCTTCCCTAATTCTCCCATCACCTCCAACACTCATCGTTTTTCTCTCGGCTGTATCCTGTAGAAATATAGGGAATCCTTTAGGTTTTCCTGTAGTGGCCTGTTTTGAGGCTGAATTGAGGGAAAACCTCTAGGAATCCACCAAGGTCAACCAAGGGTCTCCCAAACCTTCCAACCATCTCCTAAACCTTCCATCCATCCATCAACATCCCTAAGCCACCTGCCACATCACCAAAAGAGATTAGCTTGCACACTTGATTTTTCATAAAAAGCATAAAAAGACAACAAATTTATTACAGTCCTTTACATGCATAACAATGATGTTTGATGTTTTTAACTTCCATGATTAGGACAATAGCATTTTTTTCATGTTAATTTAGCATTATTGCAAAGCATAGATCTTAGTAGTTAATTAGGAAATGGTGTGCCTTAGCATTGAATTTCAGTCTTTTTCATTATTATAGTAGATCAGCTCTCTCTTAGAGTAGATTTATCTTTCTTTCATCAAGGAACCAAGATTCTTCTGAATCCATAGAATTCAGGCTTGAAAACCCTAGTGGTCTCTCGCCAGTTGAACAGTGACAAAAGGCAAAACCATCACTTTTACTTGTGTACACAGCACTGTCACCTCCATGTTTGTACAAACCCCAGGTTGATAAAGTAAATTTGGTAGCCCAGAAGTTGTAGCATTCTTGCTCCAATGTTGGTGCTCATCACTTTTTGGCATCGTTTCTGGGGAGGTGTCTGAGTAATATGTGATTACTGCTTTCTTTCTTCTATTTCTTGTTTATAATATTTTTCCATTAGTTTCATTTCTGCAAAAGTAATTTAGTTGCTTCCTTTTTCATTCTACATTCTCTGCTTTCCTTTCCATTTTGCAAGTAATATTCCAATTCAATAATTAGTTTTTCATTCAATCAGTAGTTTTCATTCAATCTGCAATTTCAGTTTTGCAAAGTACTTCCCAAAGTTTGAGAAAAGCACAAAACCTAACCAAAAACATTTCCTTTGATGCCACGTAGGAATAGGGATAACTTAGGGAATTTTTTGTCAAATACCCCCACTGCATCAAAAAACCAACCTTCCCTCTTCTTTGGTGGCTGTGAACTGGTGGAACCCTTAGGTGAGGAACTAGACATATTTGAAGAACCTATAGGGGAAGAAGAAGAAGAAGAATAAGAAGAAGAACCCATTCCTACTGAGCCAATGGCTGAAACCAAAAATGACAGAGGGAATAGAGAGAGAGTTGAGGGTGCCTTCCCCATCAGGAAAACCAATGGGGACACTAAGATGAAAAATATAAGCCCCTCTTCCCTTCCTCATTTCCATGGCCTAACCACAGAAGATCTCGACACTTTCCTATTTGAGTTTGTTGTTATATGCCAAACCTATGACTACACAAATGATGAGTAGAAGTTGAAACTATTTCCATCTACCCTCAAGGATGCAACTTTGCATTGGTTCATGGGTTTACCTGGGGATAGCATCACAACTTGGGCTCAAATGCAGCAAGCCTTCAACAACAAGTATCGAGACTACTGTAGGTCTAAAGATACTAAAGAGGAAATTTTTAGGATGACCTTAGGTAATGATGAATCCCTAGAGGATTATGAAGAAAGATTCCAGCTTAGTTACAAAAGGGCTAGGTGCACACTTGACCTTGAGTCACTGAAGCTGGTCCTACTTAGAGGAGTAAGGGAAGACCTTTTGGATACCCTACACTTGTTAGTAGGAGGAGATATATACCAGTTACCCTATGAGGATATCAAGACTATCTTCAGAAACCATTCTAGGGTAGCTAGGAAAAAGGGTAGGGGAAGTCAACCTATGGTCAGTACATCCTCTTCCAATTCATCCATCAAGGGTGAAATTGGAAACATGCTGGAAGATTTCAAGAGTGAGATGTTGCAAACCCTTGCCTTATAGATGGACACTATGCACATTAGGAGAAATAAGGAGGAATTAGAGAGAGTCTTGGCCATTTTCTGTCCTAGATGCACCAAGAGGCACCCTAGTAATGAATGTCCATTGAATTCTATTAAAATTTTCTTAGTCTGTGAAGAAAACTACTCCATAGACAAGTGCCCTTCTTTTCCTGGACTCAAAGTTGTATATCAAGGAGTTGAAGGGGTCACTGAGCAGCTCTGCTACATAAACCAAATGAGACCTCATGGGCCTAGGCCATATCAACAGGACATGCAAGGGTCATCCCATGCATATTACAACCCCAACCAAACCACATCCATACCTTCTTGGGGACTCTCTTCTCATCCTTCCTGGTCTACACCTCCTCCTTGGTCCTTTGCATCTCAGTATCATTCCTAGCCAACCAACCAATCATTTCAACCTTATGCTACGCCACAACCTTAGTGGAATGCACTGCCCCAGGGATAGAGGTCCCAATACAACAATATTCCAGCTTTATTTCCTTCACCACCTACCCAAGCACAACTATTACACTCTGCTCCACCTAAACAACCCCAGATGCCTGCCTAGCCAAATCTAAACCCGAATAATAGATAGACACATCAAGTATATAGTGGAGAGACATCATATCTAGCTTATGTTGTGGAAATCCAGGAAATTAACCTGAGATATGGGAGAGTTATCCTGGATAACCAACCTCCACCTCCACCTAGGGAGGTTGAGGAAGAAAGAGAGGAAAACATTCTTAAAGTAAGTCCACCCTTTCTTGAAAGATTAACCCAACCACTCTAGCCTAACTAGGAAGAGACTGAACTTCTGAGAGAGTTGAAAAACCTATGTGTCAAGATTCCACTTCTCCAAGCCATTAAACATGTACCTATTTACAACAAGCTAATTAAGGAGAAGTGCTTCAAGCATCTAGGGAGGCAAAGAAGAGATGCCCCTACCATTAATGTCATTAGACAGTTGTCCGGCTTAATGCTAGGGCAGGTAATCTATCCAAAGTATTTGGACCCTAGAAGCCCTATAGTAGATGTGCACATCAATGGAACCATTGTCCCACACACTTTGATCGATATTGGGGCTACAATTAATGTGATGACCAAGGACACCATGCTCAAGCTCAACCTCCAAGGTTCATTGAGGAAGACCAAAATAGTTCTGCAACTTGCATACCACTCCATAGTGATCCCTGAGGGGATTGTGGAGGATGTGATGCTCTCCATTGACTCTTGGGAGTACCCTACAAATTTCCTAGTTCTCCAGCCTAAGGCTAAGCTTACTAGTTACTCTCTCATCCTTGGGAGGCCTTGGTTGGCCACTTCCGACGCTTACATCATTTGCAAAGCTGGGAATATGACCATCAAGAATGGGAATATGTCCAAGTAGTTAGTCCTATACCCTCCTGCTCATCCATCTATAGAACATGATTTACCTTTATGGTTGGAAGAGGAGGAAGAAGATGAAGTTTATTCTGCTAAACTATATACCTTAGAAACAACCATGGGAGGAGGACAACAAGATGAAGACGATTTGATTCAACACCTACTCCAAACTCCAACTCCCAATACATTGTCCCTAGAAGAATCAGTAAAGGAAACCCAGAATAACCATCCAATTGATCTATGCTTGGTCGATTCCAACCCTCTCTATGTCAGAACCATAGAATTTGGCCCTGAGAGAACTTTGAAAATCAATCCATCTCTTTCTGTTTTCCAAGAGGAGAAGTTGTGCAACATGCTAAAGGAACATCTAGATGCCTTCACTTGGAGTTACAAAGAAATGAAGGGAGTTCACCCCTCAGTGTGTATTCACTACATTTATATCAAAGAAGGTTGCAAAATAGTTTGGCAACCCCAAAGGAGGATGAATCTAGCTCTTAAAGATATAGTCAAAGAAGAACTGCAAAAATTGCTAGATACAAGATTCGTTTGTCCTATCTCCGATAGTGAGTGGGTCTCTCCATTGGTGTTAGTTCCCAAGAAAAATGGTAAGTGGAGGATTTGTGTCGATTACACGGAGTTGAACAAAGCCACAAAGAAGGACCATTTCCCTCCACCTTTCATCGACCAAGTGTTAGATGGTCTGGCAAGGAAAAAGTTTTTCTCTTTCCTAGATGGATTCAGCAGATACAATCAAATCCAGATCAGCTTGGAAGACCAGGATAAAACCACCTTCACTTGTCCTTGGGTCCCTTTTTCCTATAGGGTCCTTCCTTTTGGCCTATGCAATGCTCCTGCCACTTTCCAGAGAGCAGTCTTGAGTATTTTTTCCGAGTTAGTCCATGATGCGGTAGAAATTTATATGGATGATTTTACACCTTATGGATGTGATTTACAGGAGTCTTTGTCCAACCTAGGTAAAGTACTGCACAAATGCATTGAAATGAACCTATCTCTCAGTCCTGAAAAATGTGAATTTTTTATGACTGCAAGGACCATACTAGGTCATTCAATATCTCAAAAGTTTCCTAGGGTTAGCTGGATACTACCGAAGGTTCATAAAGGACTTTAGCAAGTTGGCCTCTCCTTTATTTGGGTTGTTGGCCAAAGACTCTGAGTTTATATGGTCAAAAAGATGTCAAGAGGCCTTGGACATCCTGAAGAACAAGTTAACCACTGCAATGATTCTCTGAGGCCCAAATTGGGCCCTTCCTTTTCATATTCATGCTGATGCCTCATAGAAAGCCATAGGAGCAGGTCTAGGTCAGATAGATGAAAATTTTCCTTATGCCATTTACTTTATCAATAAGAATTTGTCAAAGGTGGAACTGAACTACATAGTGACCGAAAAGGAGCTCCTGGATGTTGTGCATTCATTGAACAAATTTAGGCATTATATTACAAGCTATCAAAAATTTATTCATACTGACCATGCTGCAATCAAATATTTAATGAATAAACCCGATGTGAATGCTCGTATTATAAGATGGTTACTTTTATTATAGTAGTTTGATCTAACTATTGTTGATAAGCCTGGCAAGGAAAATGTTGTTGCAGAATTTTTGTCCAGATTAACTTTTCCTGCAGGTGAGGAGGGAATGGTTGATGACCAATTATCGAATGAGCACTTGTTCACCATTTCAGTTCTCTCTCCATGGTTTTCTAACATAGCAAACTATTTGGTATCTGCATAGTTCCCACCGAACTTGTCCTCCAAAGAGAAAAGCAAGATTATAAGGAAGAGCGCCCCCTTCACTTGGATTGGGGGAAATCTCTTCAAACTTGGCCCAGATCAAATCCTGAGAAGGTGTGTCAGGGAGGAGGAAGTCTTTGACATCCTTCTGACTTGTCATGATGGGCCTTGTGGAGGTCACTTTGCAGCAAAGAGGACAACATTCAAAGTGTTACAAGCAGGCTATTATTGGCCCACTCTTCGTCAAGATGTGAAAATATATACTAGTCAGTGTGATCGGTGCCAAAGGATGGGAAAGCCTACTCCAAGGGATGAAATTCCTTTGCAGCCTCAAGTGACTTTCGAGCCATTTGACAAGTGGGGCATGGACTTCATTGGACCTATTGACCCTTGTTCTAAGCAAAAACAATACATCATTGTTTCCACTGAATATCTAACTAAGTGGGCTGAAACCAAGGCAATTAAGGCAGCAACAGAGGAGAAGGTAGCTGAGTTCTTAAGGAAGAATGTATTTTACAAATTTGGGTACCCTAGAGAGATGGTCATCGATCAAGGTAGCCAGTTTACCTCCAACATGATTGAAGGCTTGCTCAACCAACACAAGATCAAGCATAGAAATTCCACTCCCTATCACCCAGAAGCTAATGGGCAAGTGGAGGTGACCAGTAGAGCGATAGAGGGTATCTTGACCAAAGTGGTTAGCACCAACAAGAAAGATTGGGCAGATAGACTAGTTTTGGCCACCTAGGCCTATAATACCACCTAGAAAACCATCATTGGATTGACACCCTATGAACTAGTCTATGGGAAAAAGGCCCTGTTGTCCATTGAGTTTGGGTATAACACATTAAGGATGGAAGCCCAACTAGATCTAGATCTCAGCTATGCACAAAAAGAGAGATTGTTCCAGTTGAATGGTTTAGATGAGTTCAAAATGCAGGCCCTCCTACACACAGAGGTAACTCAACTTTAGAGGAAGATATGGCACAATAAGAACATAAACGATAAGCAAGTTCAAGAAGGTGATTGGGCTTTGTTATATGATTCCAGATATAAATACTTTAAGGGCAAGTTAAGGAGAAGATGGACAGGGCCTTATGTTATAGAAAGATTTCATGATAATGGTTCAGTGCAGATCGGAACCATAGATGCAGAGGTCATTCCTTTACTTGTTAATGGACACAGATTGAAATTTTACAAAAGACCATTGTCAAAGCAAGAGTTCATTGATGGTATCAATAAAATAGTGATGGTAATGGAGCAAGTTTTAGCTCCTACCTCATCAAGTCACTGAGAAAAAAAATAAAAAAAATAAGGAGGCTCAGGTGAAAAGCTCCATGAGGTGCCTGAGTCCGACTATTGGGTTGAAAACCTCTTGGGGCAGCCCAATGGTGTTAAAAAAAAAAAATCATGAAAATTACTATTTGCAAGTCAGCAAGGGGGATGATCAAAGAACAAATATTATAAAAAAGGAACCTATTCCACTCCCATTTTTATTTTTCCACCCATTTTCATTCATCACTCCACCATTTATTTCATTTTTTCTGTCATTTGCTTCAGTTTACAAGGGGACTGTGTTTTCTACAAGATCCCCTATAAATCTACATGATCCCCTGAAAACCTACAGGATGATCCTGTAGGAATTACAGTGGCTCGAGAATCCTACAGGAAGTGACCCTAGGATGAGAAAATGACCTGCCATGTCAAAAGATAACATCCCTACATCAAAAATTCATTACAATACCTGTCTCCACTTTCGTCACCCCTGCATTCACCATTAAAAAAATCAGTTTAAAAATAAAATAAAAGGTTTCACAGTCTTTAAGAGAAAACACAAAGAGAAAAAAAGAGGACACAGAGAGCAGAAGGGAGCAACACCCGATTATTTCTCATTCTCCACACTCCTAGTCTTCCTCTCAATCCATGTCATCGTCGTCAAAATCCCTACAGAAGAAATGATTAGAAATTCTGAGGGAGAAGCAACTACAGGACATCCTGTAGGAAATCCTGTAGCAGCCTATTCCACAGAATATAAATCATGATTGAAGCAAGCTTCCAACATGAAGATCCAAGGGTAGAAAAGCTCCAGATCAGCAACAAAACCATCATCTTCAACACCAGGTACCTGCACATCAAGGGAGCCATAAAAAGAAAGAAGGAGAAATAGCATGCAACCAACTCACAACAAGCACCTCAGGTCTTCAACAGCTGTAGTAAGGTATTAGCACCACAGGTAAGTGTCTCACTTCACTCTCCCATTTTCATAATGTAGTCAAAAGATATAAAGGTTATGAGCAAGTTGGTTTATAAGTGAAAGGTGGCTAGTTAGATTGGCCACCTTCGTTCAGTCAACAAAGACAAAACAATCGGTCCTCCTACACATGGCAGCAGTCAAGTCAAGAAAAGATAGGAGAAGGACAAAAGTAGTTAAGGCTACAGATGCATGAAGTGGGAGTTGATTACAAGGAGAGGGAAATGATGAGGTGGTAATGGGGACCAATGGTCCAAAAATGAAAAATGTACCTCACCTGCCAGCACACCACTTCACCCAACTCGACCAAAAGACGAAATAATCATCGATCCCCATGTATTCATGCATTCATTTCCTCGAGTCTCACTCTAGCAAAGTCGCTCTCATACCCAGGCAACCTACAGAATATGGAAACTCCATCTTTCTCCTGCGCAGGACTTCCTACAGGATTACACAAGAAATCCTACAAGATCGCACAAGAATCCTATAGGATACAGACAGACAATCTACAGGATTGGCCGAGAGGAGTTTCAGAGGGGAAAACACAGGGGTTGGCTACAAAAAACACTATGAGGAGGTAGGCTCTATAATTAATTCCCTTTTTCAAAGTAAATTGAACAGAAAATCCCCTACTATTGAGTGAATTTGGTAGTTGTGTAAGGGAATTGTCTCCACTGTTCTTTTAGTTATTTACTTCTACATTTAAAAATTGTATCAACCATCTCAGCTCCTCAAAATTCACCAACCAAAATGACAGGGGGGTTTAATAGAAGGGAGCCCATTAACACTGTGAGAATCCACCAACACCCTCAGGTGTTAGAAATCTTCACAAGGCATAATTGGATGGGGTATTTTGAAAAATTAAGAGGGTATGATGATGAAGTGGCCCAAGATTTTTCTCTCTCCCTCATTCCACTGACCAGAGTCCATGCCATTGTTGTGGTGAGAGGCCTCTCCATAGAGCTCACCCCTAAACTCATAAGCAGAATTACCACACTTCCCCTAGGAGTGCCTTGGAGAAAGGAAGACAAGGGAGATAGCCAGACTGCCAAGAAGAAATTATTTTTAGAGGGTGAGGAGCCCATTGAGGACAAGAATGGAGTAAGGATAACAAGCCTACCATATCCCTGGAATGAGGTGATCTACCACCTTATCAAATACATATCATGTGAGGGTAGGTATAATGTGGTTTATGGATATCACTTTAGGCTTCTTGAAGAATTGAGGTTTGGAGTAGAAACGCCTCCTTACCACAGACTCAGCATACCATACTTCCTTTTGTAATCACTGATAGAGAAGCATAAAGGTGTAGGAGGGAAACCCCCAGAAGTTAGCTCACCATGGATTAATTAGAATCATTATAGAATATGCCCTCCAGAACCTCAGAATTCCTATCCAATGGTCAATTTTGAGAGACATGCAGACAGAGGAGGATATCAAAGCCCTCACATATGATGTTAGTCCTACTGTCAGTGAGAAGGATGAAGATGAAATAGATGAGGAGAGAGATGAAGAAGAATAAGAGGAGGAAGAAGAGAAAGAGGATGATGAAGAAACAGAAGAAGGTGACAAAGAGGAAATTGATAAACAGGATGAGGATCTACAAGGAGAAGAAGAAGGGAAAGAAATAGGAGAAAAGGGAAATGGGAAAGAGGGGGCAGAAGACAAGGAGGAGTCACCTAGGGTGTCTCTAGAACCCACTGAGAGTGAAGTAGCAGCTTCCCTCACTGCTCTTAGAACCCCTATCAAACAAAAAGGCAAAAGACAGAGGCAAACCCCCTTATATTTTAGAACAAGGAAAAACACAAGAATAAGGTAGGGGAAACCCCAAACTCCAGCCAAAATTCCCATTTTAATTGAGGACTCACCTAAACAATAGGAGAAAATGCCTCCTCCTATGAAAAATCAAGAAAGAGGATCCTTAGGAAAACCTCCCCTAAGTCTCCTATCACCTATGTGAGAAGACCTGTAACTAGATCAACCTCATCCAAAGGAAAAGAAATCCTACAGGATACACAATAGGACCTATAGGAAGTAGAACCGGTCCTACAGGAGACTCTACTAAACCTACATGAGACTCAAACTTTGGATAAGGAGGGAAGCCTACAAAAAGAAACTAAAGAAGAGGACCCAGAGCTAAGGGAACCTAGCCCCCAACCTAACCTTGACTCCTACTACAGATTTATTGAAGGGGGCAGGGTCATTCCACAAAAAATTGCTATTCCATTATTCTTTGAGCTTGAGAAGGAGAGAGCCAGAACTCATAGATGGATGCAGATTGCCAAGTCCAAGGGGGTGGAGGACATTGGTCACATGGAGGAGAAGCTCAAAGAGATGGGCAGAGAACTAAGTAGCTTGAGAGACAGGGAGGCCATAATAAAAAATCAATTAGAGACAGAAAATGCATTGCTGAAAGGACAACTGCAAGAAAGAGAGAATCAATTGGAATCCATGGCCAGTTTCTCTTTGGAAGCAATCCAATGTAGGATTCCAGCTAAATCTTGTGCCCTATACCTTAAGGAATAGTGGCTACATTTCCAAATTAAAACCCTAGCACAAAGAGGCACTATTCCATTTCAAGATTATAGACAATTAAATGATCTTTGTGATCAAAGCACATTGGAAGATAGGGCCAAGATGTCTGAGTTTTATTTTCATAACATGGCCTTGACAGACATGAATGTATGGACCCTAATGCCAAGCTAGGAGATTTACAGTTGCTGGCTTTGGCATCATGGATGAACCATGAGGAAGCAAGGGCTGCAGAAATGAAGAAGATATTGGCAAGAGAAAAAACAGAGCCTCTTATGATCAGAGCTGAGCAGTCCAATCCAATGGCCCTCATCAATACACATAATTTAATTGCAAATGATCCTCAGCTTGCACCTAGGTATCTTGTTGCCCAAGAGCAAGCAATTACACATTTTGAGGACATGTTCAGGTTGTTAGGGGATGACAGCATGCAAGCTTGCATGAGGAGATGGAACACATTGCCATACAATTTAAAGATAAGAGAGTACCACTCTCCTCAAAGGATGAGAGAAGCACTAAGAATGACACCCATGTACAAGCAATATATTCAAAGGCTCAAAGTCAATTGGATTGGCTTGAGACTCAGTCCACCACTGCTCTTAGGGATGCTAGAAGGAAGGAAGGAAGAAGAAGAAAGGAGGCAGTGGGAGGAGGTAGAAAAGAAGGTAGGTTTCTATGCACAAGAAGAGGAAACCACAACAAAGGCATGGGATGTCAGGGAGGCCACTAGAGCTATGAAAGACATGGATATTGATTGAGTTTCTCAGAGGATGAGCAACACTTTCAGTAAGGGGGTGATGATGAGCCTCATCATTGGGTAATTATATGGGCCTTAATTCACCTCCTAGCTTAGTCAAACCAACTCTTCTCACAACTTATTACATGTTTTGATTATATTTTGTTTAATGAGATGAGTTAAAGTGAGATATTATGCTTAGTGAACTAATATGCATTGAATACAGGTTTGGAAGAGAAAAACAAGGAATTTTGGCAAGACTAAGGTTTGAAACTCGGATGGGAAAAGGGAGAGAGATTTTAGGAGGTAAACCATCCTCATTTACTCCTTCCCCATTCGAATATTCCTCCATTAGTCCTACTAGCTTGGAGTGCAAGCAGCCAAGTCACGGAGATCAAAAGGCAGTCGAGCAAGTGATAGATAAAGAGTTAGTTCATCTCGAGTTTGGGATCCGAGCCTCCCTAAATTTAAGGAAGTCGTTGGGACTTCAGTTGTATAAGTAGATAGGCCTAGAGCCTCATTAGGATTCGAATTTTTGTTGTAAAAACTATAGTTATTTTCAAGCTCCAGACTTGAGGAATATTTTGATGTAATTTTTTGTTTTGGTAGTAAGAGTGAGATTTTTCTTGAGCCAGCATTGAGTTAACTCAGAGGGTTGAAACTCTTGGGTTAGGGCCCAACCCTAGCAGCAAAGGCTCATCTTCTTTTATCTGTATGCTTAGCTTAGTTTCATAGATTCATGGTTAAATTGTCTTTAGAAGTATTTCATTGCAAATAGTGTAGATTTGATTAGTTGTTTATTAGTCTGCTTCCATTTGTGCCTTACTTCAATAGTAGGTTAGAAGGGATAAAAGAAGCACCACCAAGCTGTCAGTAGGTGTCTTGGCCTCACTTCTTCCTTCTGGGATCATGATTTGAGGAAAATACCCTTATGAAGCCCCAAAAAGACAGATTTCCATTTCTTTCATAAGATTTAGAGTTTACTATACTTGAACCAGCATTTGTTCAGTTTTGCAAGTGTAGGATTTCATTGCCATCTCTTCTATATTCAATCTTGCAATAGATCTCATCCATGATTCCATTTTATTCAACAATTTCCTCATGCATAAGGTAGACAGTTAGTTCATTAAATCTTTCTTTTCTAGCTCATGAGAATTCATCTTGTTTACATGAATTTTTGGAAATTACACATGTTTGATGCAGAGCAAGTGCTTCAGAAGTAGAAAGAGATCTCATAGCAAGAAACCACCTTCCAACTTCATCCACCCATAGGCATTTTTCGTTTTCATCAAGACCTTCACCAATTTCATCATTTTACATAGAAATTCCCCCAAGCATGTTGAGAAAATCCAACCATCTCCTAACCTTGGTTTTTAGTTCTGAGTGATCCTAGGCCTTTTCACACTCCATTTCAGCCATCAACCACCTTCCCTAAGCCTCCCATCACCTCCAAAATCCATCATTTTGTTGTCGGCTATATCTTGTAGAAATATATGGAATCCTGTAGGTTTCTAGTACATCTTGTAGGTTTTCCTGTAGTGGCCTGTTTTGAGGCCGAATTGAGGGAAAACCTCTAGGAAGCCACCCAAGGTCACCCAAGGGTCTCCCAAACCTTCCAACCATATCCTAAACCTTCCAGCCATCCATCAACATCCCTAAGCCCCTTGCCACATCACCAAAAGAGACTGGCTTGCACACTTGACTTTTCATGAAAAGCATAAAAAGACAAAACATATTTATTACAGTCCTTTACATGCATAACAATGATGTTTGATGTTTTTAACTTCCACTCTTAGGACAATAGCATTTTGTTCATGTTAATTTAGCATTATTGCAAAGCATAGCTCTTAGCAGTTAATTAGGAAATGGTGTGCCTTAGCATTGAATTTTTGTATTTTTCATTATTACAGTAGCTAAATTCTCTCTTAGAGTAGATTTCTATTTATTTCATCAATGAACCAAGATTATTCTAAATCCATAGAAGTCTGGCTTAAAAACCCTAGTGGTCTCTTGCCAGCTAAACAGTGACAAAAGGTAGAACCATCACTTTTACTTGTGTATACAATACTGTCACCTCCAAGTTTGCATGAACCCCGGGTTGATAAAGTAAAGCTGGTAGCCAAAGAGTTGCAACATTCTTGTTTCAATATTGGTGCTCATAATTTCCTCATGTCATTTGTTGCCTTATCACTTATTAGGTCATATATACCATATCCATTCAAATACAAGTAAAAACATGCTGAGAGCCATACATAGTTGTTGTCACAAAATATACATATGTAATGAATCTTGTTGTAGTTGCTTGATCTTGTCGTTCCTTGCTTGATCTTTGCTTCCTCTTGCCTTCTTTTCCTTTCTTTGTACAACATTCAACTTGGAATAAGTGTGCCCAACATTTAGCTTTGAATAAGTGTCCCATTCATCCATGGCTATTGTTTTTAACTTTTATTATATGAAAATTTCACTAGGGTTGTTACACCAGGAAGAAACAAAGAAAATTAATTCAACATGACTTGTTGCAGCTTCATCTTGGAAAATAACCTTAGGCCTAGGTATTGAGGGACATTCTTTTGTATCATGATTCTCTACGCATATAACACATATTTCAACACTATTAAGAGGAAAATTTTGTAAAGAATGTTTTGTTCTATATTGAGGACAAAAAATGGATAATGCAACATTCTTGGCTTTTTTATTATTTTGTATCCTTAAAGTATCCAGTTGTTCGCTAAGATTTCCAGGGATATATGTTTTAAATTTGTCAAGAAAATTTCCTAATTCTACTCTACTTACTATTCCATATGTAGAATTTCCTACTTTAGACATGACTGGATCTCTTGGGTTCTTACCATATTTTTCTTTTCCTCATGCAATGTGTTTGCACAACTCACAATTTCCTCAAATGACAACTAGGAGACATCTCCTTTACCCATTATATTGAGAAAATCAATCCACTCATCCCTTATGGTTTTTAGCAAAAGAGTTTTTAATCTCTCTTTATCTAAATTGTGCACTTTAGCCCTTTTTATATTGTAGGCAAACCTCTCTACCATATCTTCAAGGTTTTCATCCTCCTTTGGAGTCATCTTAAAGACTTCATCCTTAAGGATACGATGCATACAATAATATTTATATTTTTCTAGGAATATTATTTTCTTATCATCCCATGTTCTAATAGAATGTGTTCCTAGACCCATGAACCACTTAATAGCTCTCCATATTTTAGAGTGGCTGGAAATAATTTCAATTTTTGAGTATTAAGTAGATAATCACATATCTACATAATACTTCAAACTCAAAAAGAAATGTTTCAGGATCCTCAGTTCTTAAGCCATGAAAATTAGGAAGGATGGATGGTGATATATTTATCTTGGTAGCAATGGTGTTTGTATCCAAGATGGGGAATCCAAAAGGATCCTCCTCATTAAAATCTCTATCATCTCCCCTTCCATCTCTACCACCTCTACCTTCTCTATTAAATCCTCTACCTTTTCCTCTGCCAATCCTTGGTCTTTCCTCTCCATTATGCATTTCTCCTTCTTCCTCTCATGGCTTTGTAGATTCCTCGGAGCTAATATAAGGTTCAACAATAGGGTTGTCTACTTCTTCCTCTCATTCTTCTACTAATGGTATGTCAGAAAACATTTTCTCCTCTTCTTCACTAGGTACTTC
This sequence comes from Pinus tabuliformis, assembly GCA_031772625.1. NCBI lineage: Eukaryota > Viridiplantae > Streptophyta > Pinopsida > Pinales > Pinaceae > Pinus > Pinus tabuliformis. The sequence goes on along the minus strand of CM062814.1, from coordinate 429,140,896 downwards.
TAACTCCTGTCCTAAGAGTTGTTCACTTGTTGAAGAGAGAAATATGACTCCTTCAGTAGGGGATGTAGGTTCTTCAACTACAACTTCTGTGGATGAGGTTGGTGAATCCCTAGGCTGAATTTCAGAGTTATGCACTTTAGGGATTCTATGTCTACCTGTTATGGATGGAATGCGAGTCTTAGTGGATGGTATGCCATTACGTGGTATAAGGGGGGTGGTTGGTGATGTTGGAATTGAATTACATCCTCTACCTCCACTTATGAATCTACCTCTGGAATCTCGTTCTCTATATTTTCATCCTAGATTATTTTAATATGATTTTAATCATGCATCTAGAAAATGAATGCATCTAATATGATATTCAAATAAAAAATAAAGTCATATATACACTTCCTCAGCAATGACTCCAAAAATGTTGGGTAATTTAATTGATAATCAATTTACATCATTAAATTTTCGAACCAAGGTTCGTGTACTTGTGAAGCGTATGTGCTAGGAGGATTTATTTTGATTAAGTGTTCTAAGTCTAAAGAAAAATGTAAAACATAACCACTCAAGATTATTTCTTGTTAAATGAACACACATGTTCTTTCTTGAATACTTTTGAAACAACTATGCTAAGTGAAGAATCAAGATCATTATGCTAAGAACTGAATTGAAATTCTGTTCTAAAGAGTAGAATGAAATATCAAAATTTATGCTATTAAACAAAATTGAAATCCCATATTAATGAGCATAATTGAAATTCTTTGCTAATGGGCATAATTAAAATGCTACACCAACAAGAAAAATTGAAACATTAAGCTAATGAACAAAATGGAAATCTATGATAACCATCAATTTGAAATCTAAAACTAAAATCAACTTGAAAAGGAAATGCAAGTCTTACTAAGATTATTAGTGTGTGCTATTTCAACTAGAACCAATTGAAAGTAACATTAAATATGAGACTAAGCTATCGATTCAAGTAAACAACTGAGAAAGGAAAAAAATTTGTCTTTTAAATGAGCGCTCAACCTACTACATGACAGAGAAATAAGCCAATGAAATTAATGCTTAACAAAATGAAACAAAGTAGTAAAACTAATTCAAAAATCAAAGTAAAATGAAACTAATGCTTGGAAAAAGGAATGAAATAGAAAAAATATAGCCTCACAAACTCTTCAAGGGGCACTCGTATCGAGCTTGAGCGTGATTGATAGTCAAATCAAATGGTGACTCATGAATTCATTCACAGTATGGTGAATACAAAGTGTTTATATTAAAAATAGAGTCTTAAGTCCAACAACAATTACAAACTATATCCAAACTTATCATTATCTTTACTTGCAAAACAATTTATAATATCCTATTATTAAAAGCTTCAAAGGCATTCGAGCCAAGAAACTAGTTTTTCAAATGACATCTAAATGTTCAAAAGATTTTAGGGAACATGCTTCTCATGATTTGCTACGATAAGAGAAAATCATGAGAAGATTTTGTTTTAACACATCATTTTCTTTGGATCCAATCTTTTCTCGTTCAATTTCATACTCGCTTATTGATGACATCGTTCACCTTCAAACTCTATGTTACAGGTCATTTTGTCACATCCAATCAAATGGTCTTGCAACTGGGTTAATAAAAATCCATTGGCAGTTTTCATTCATCCACTGCAAAGCCAAGAGCATCCTCTCTCCAAAGGTTCCAAGAATTATGGGTTAAACAACTTAAAAAACTACTTTTAGGCCTTATGGCATTTTCCTTTGATGCAACCTGCATTGTTGCAAGTTGTACAAAAAGCATCTACACTGACTAGCACATGTTGCCTTCACAGTAAGTGTCATGGCTCTTGAATTTCGGTAAAAATAAAAAATAATTTCTAACCTTCTCTTTCCAGAAGCTTCCCGAGTGGTTTTAACTATTTACTATTAGATCAAGATCTCAAACTCCTATACTTTAGGTCTTATCTCTTATCCCTAGAACTTATCCTCCCTCATATGTGGATCTAAGTCCTATATTGGTAAATCGCAAACTACCCCATTTACCCTATAAATTCATTGCCTCCTATAGGTTCTGGGTTGGCTTTTGGAGACTCTTATTTATGCCCTCACATTGCTGCTTTTTTCTTATGGATCCATTATCGATCCATGCACTTGAGTTGTGATTGAAGGATTTGTTTGTGGCAAAGGAAGGACAAGATAGTTGGGAGACATCTACAAGGTCAAGATCTATAAAGGGTTGTAACTTCTCCTACTTTCATTAATACAAAAAGTGCTTTGTTTTCCTATACTTATGACTCATTTATGCATATTTAGAACAATTCCTTCTTGAATTTTTATTTATATATGTTATTGTATGCTATTTGTATATTTTGGTTCTCTTGCTTAGTTTAGTTGTTTTACGAGTTCCAATTTTAACATTTGGAGTTAGAGCTAAAAATTACAAGAAATGAGAAGAGTAGAACTTGCGTTGGATTCTAAGTAGGCCTTCCTCCCATATTCTAATTTCTCTAAGGAAAGCATAAGTATTTTTTCTTTGTTGTTTCTAGATCAAACCACTAGATCTAGGGAGTTCGATTTTGTCTATAGAAAGGAATTATCCATCAAACAACTTAGCAACTTCGTTAGGAAACGTGATGTTCCTTTAGTTGTTTCTTTTTCCTCGTCTAAGGACATGTGAAAGCAACTCAATTTGACTTGTTCATATAGTAATCATTTGTAGGAAAGTATAATTCTGAGCTTGGTAGGGTTTGTGTTTCGTCTTTTCAACAAAATCAAACCCAATTCACTTTATAGTTTGAGACAGAGTGACTCAGCGCATTTTCCTCTCTCTGTAAGTGTGATGACTCACACTGGTTGTCATATATAACCCACGATGGTTCCTATTGGATGAAAAATTTTAATTTTGATGTCTTTCCCTGTGTTCTTTTATGATCCAGTGTATTTTCCTAAGTCTCTGAATTGGTCTATGTCTTTGTAAATCCATTAGTGTGTTTAAATGTGAATGCAATTGATTTTAGATGAGAGTTTGTTTATTTTTGGTATTAGGGTTTTTTATCACTTCGCTTGATTGTTTATTTGATAAAATAATTTCATTTTAGTTCCAATCTATATGAATTATTTTAATTAAATAATCTAGTCACATTTAATTTTTCATTGCATTTGAAAATTGAAAAATAAAAGAAAAGGAAAGATCTCATTTTCTTCATGCATTAGGGCTTTGAATTGAATTGGAATAATACATTTTAGGATCCTAATTAGGAAGTTCTTGTTTTTTGCGTCATTGTTTGAAACTCCTTCCTTCTCTTAGATAGATCTTCATTTAATGAAAAATAGTTCTTTTAATCATGCTAGTTGAATTATAAGAAGTTCAGGTGAATTTGTTTCGTGAGCCTTGGAACTGAAACTTAAATAAAGATAAACTTTAAAATTAATTCAATTAACCTAAGGAGCATTTGGAACATTAATGAGACATTTATTGGTCTAAGCTATAAGACATGTTACAACTTCATTAAATGTAGGAGTTGTCATTATTTGTCAGCATTACATCTCGGGGATGGTTGGTTTTCCACGTACATTAGAGTATATTGGAACATTCTTCCACATATCTTTGAGTATATAGGATGATGCTACACATACATATGAGTATGTCAGGATGCCCCCATCATACGATTACACAGTAGATAGCACTACTACAGACTGTGCTTCCACGTACCTCCTAGTATATATTGGAAGTCCCCATTAGGTTGCAAAACTGCCATAGGTAACTGAGTCAACTTCCTTGTTAACTGTGATGCGATGAACATAGCATTTTGGGAGATTTCCTGCACATACTGACAACTGTATATTTCAATTCAAAGTGACTTGATAATCCTTATATTCTTAGTTACCCCTCTTTATTGTTATTTGTGTCTTTATTTTTCAAAATCAAGTAATTAAATCACTTTCTACTCCTTAGTAGACCTTAGGTTGAGTTTGATGGCAATAGTTCCAGAGTCTACCATTCAAGGAAACCCCTCCGATGGGAATCCTGGTATTTTTACCTCTTTTGGAAATATTGGTGTTCCTTATATGGCTATGTTATCACTTCCTAGACTCAACATATGTTTTCCAGTGTGGTTATTTCCAACCTCCTTGGTTCCGAATGTCCAAATTGCTCCATAATCGAGTCCCACTCCTAAACAACATCAATCTCAAGTTCCTCAAATTGACCCTTTGCCTTTTTCCCTCATTATCTCTTATTCCCTTTCTTCTTCCTCACCTAGTGAAAGTTTTGGTGTTAGTAAGCAGAAAGCTAAGAAGAAGAAGAAATGGAAGAAGGCGAAGAAACCAAATAAGTAAAGGGACAAACAAGCAACCATTGCTATGAATGTGATTAATGTAGAAATGTTCCAAAAATCCCAGTAAAGTTAATTTCTCTTGCATTAGTTGTAAGGGTGATCACCTTGTTGGACAATTGGTGGTGGTTGTGTTAGTATTGGCATTGATGTCAACTAGACTGGCATGAATGCTTGTCGCAATAGATGCATGTAGTAATGGCTCAGGAGGACTCCTATGGTAGCTGCAAACTTATGTAGAGAATCATCATAGTAGCAGGCTTGTTGGAAAATCCATAAAATGATGACTACTGTGTTGTTCAGGAGGAATCCCATGGTTGTTGGAGTGCTTTGTAGAAAATCATAAGAGTATCAATCTTATTGGAAAATCCATAAAATAATGACTACAGTGATGGACCAGATGGAATCCCATGGTAGCTGCAAGATTCATGTAGAGAATCATCATAGTAGCAGGCTTACTGGAGAAGCCATAAAATGATGACTATGGTGGTTGGGATTTCAACGTTCCAAGCACAAGAAGAAGAGCCAAGGATCAAGGTGTGGCATAGAGTTTACATCCATCTCATAGGTAACAGATGGGCTCAAAGACTACATCAAACCTTATCCATTGAAAAGTGCTCTATAATATATTTCCAATGGTATGAGGAAGTCCAAAAAAGGTCTCCTGGATCAAAAGATATGGTCTGCCGAAGTCCATGGGCTTGAGCCTTAAGAAGGATGAAATATCGGATATCAGAACCCTGAAGGTCTGCATATCAAATATTAGGATATCAGAGCAGATCATTATATCGAGTATCAAGATATCGGTGCAGGAGACACATCGGATATCGGGATATCGAACCAGATAATATTGAAGATCTGGGACATCAGAGTATCGAGATTTCTTAACAGATGTGCCTTAAGAAGTTACGATATCCAACAAGGCCAATAGTGGTAAAAGCATTGATGAATGATGATCAAGTCAACAAAGGAATTGTTGCAAAGTCAAGGGTGAATAGGACCCTTTTCTCTCTCCTCTAGATGGACACGTGGAGGCAGGAAAGTGGGCATGGGATAGTGCAACGACAAGTGATGTTAGCATATCAGAGGATGGGATATCAAAGGTCAACATATTGAAGGATGAGGACCTCATAACTCTTGTGAAAATGGTTTTTGAAAAGTTATGATGGAAGCAGATTTTGATGTTGTGTTGGTACTTGGTCGTTAGAGTTCAGAGAACTAATGGCCAAAGCAATTAACAAAGGAAGATTAGCACTCGATAGGAACCTGAAGGCATGAACACCTAAGCGTTAAGACCTCGGTCATGGGTCTGATCATATGAGAAGGAAAATGCTCAAGGAGATATGCGCCAAGAGAGATGAGGATATCGGGACTAAGAAATATGGTAACGTTTCAATTGTGAAAGTTACGATACTAAGGGGTTCCGATATAATGCTAAGCCCTTAATAAAAAATATCGGTCCTATGAGAAAGCAAATACTAAAGGAGTTGACAGAAAATAGAGCCAAGGATATCGAGGAATGCAATATTGTAACGTTCCACCCTTGTAAGTTATGATATGGCATATACCGATGAGGCGGTACAATGATTTATAACATGTATGAGTCGGAAACTGAAGAATTGAATGCAGGATCAGTGGAGTTAATTGTTGAAATGGGCTAAACGTGTAGAAGACTATGAAACAGATAATCAAGGACATCATTTTACACATACGATTGTGTGGAATGAAGGAAACAATCAGATGATTCATGTGCACGTCTAGGAGAGTTAAATGAAGTTCAGAATAGCCATCCATGAGGGCGTTCAAGATCTGTTGAGTAATAAATAAGAATGGGTCTCTCGGAGGAGTGTGCAGGTAGTCTGAGAATTAATTTCTTAGCATGGAGACTTACACAGTTAATCAGTAAAAATCTCCAAGGTCTATTTGTGTGTTTAATATCGTGAAAAGGGTCATCTAAGAACACACAAAAATAGAAGGGGAGTCCATGCCAAATTACGTTTGGGTAGTATGGATGCAGGTAACAAAGACTTCTTTGTATAGTGTGCATCTGTGGATCTAAACTATCGATTGGCTATGTGCAATTTGGGGGAGTTAATCATATTGCCGAAAATCTGAGTAGTGAGAGGTGTGTGTAGAGACAGAAAGGTATAAGAACCGAGAGCCAACTGAGTGATTGTGTGGTAAGCACAATGGGTATGCTGTAAGGAGAACAGCGAGGGAAGTGCTAAAGAGCAGGAAATAGATGATTGCTATAAAAATAATAGTGTGAGATGAACAGAGGTGTTGCAGCATAGAAACCCGTGAAAGAGGAGGCATAGTTCTGAGGAGATGTTTGTATGAGTAGCAAGTAAATAAGAATTGCATAAGACCGAAGGGAGTTGGTGGAACAACAGAAGAAAGAGGGCAAAAGATGAATTTGCAACCAACCATTTTTTTATTTTACTTGTAATATGTATGCCTCTATTTTTAGTTTGAAAATTGTATGAAATAGTAGAAAAATGGTAAGAGTAGGTTGGTGCCTCTTAGTAAGTTGGTGCTTGCTAACCAAAATGGGTTGGTGCCTCCTGTGAATGGGTCCTCATAAAACAACATATGTAATTAAGTAGGTGCTTAATTTACATCATAAACAAACAAAATTTTTGGTGGTTTTTTCCCTCTAGGTTTCCACGTGAAAAACACTATGTCAAATGGGTGTGCTACTCATGTGATTGTTGTATGAACATGTATGTTTGAATTTTTTGTTCACCCCCTCTATGAATTATGCTCTCCTAAGTAATAGAATATAAAAAGGGTTTGTAAGCATAATAGAAAAAGAAAGAAATCTTACAATTATTTATTCATCCCTCCCCCTCTCTCAACAATTCCTTATTCCAACACACCTTCTTAGATATTCCTCCAATATTCCCAAAGTATTAGAAGTGTGGTCCACATGTGCACATCAACTTTTATCATCAGAGTCTGGATATCATGTCGGTGACAAACCATAGACTAGTGATAATAAGGTCCCTGAGAAAAATGGAAAAGTTAAGTTTCCTCGTAGGTTATGTGAAGGGAATCATCCAATTCACCTTTTACCTCATTTGGATGATGCCTCCAAACTACTAGAAACCCTTACTACTTCTCAATAGTGGCTTCCAACTAGTTACTGGAATATTTCCCCAAATCCTCCACTAGTTGATGAAGTAATTGACTCGAATCCATCATTAGTCAATCCCAATCTTTTTGAATGTGAATCCCATGAGTCCATTCCCAACCAACCATTGGTTGAAAAGTGTTTAACCCGATTCCACCTTCAGTCAATCATACTTTCCCTGTATAGAGTGAAGTTCATACCACTCAAGCTATTCTTGTTTCTTCATACCGCACCGAACAAAAGGACATTTCTCTTATTCTCACAGAACCCCCTCCCAATAATGAGATCATTTCCTTTGATTGGAGTTAATTGACCAAACTTCGTCTCCCTTCTTACATGCCTTTTCAGATCAAGGTGAAGGCTTGTGATAAAAACATCTATTGAACTATTATAGATGATGGAGCTTCTGTTAGTAGTTTATCCTTAAATTCTTGGCAAGCTTTAGGTTCCCCATAGTTTGTATCCACCACTCCAAATCTGTTGGCTTTTAAAAAAAGAAACAATCACCCTTTAGGGATCCTTCCGTAGTTTCCTTTTAATTTGGAAGGAAAAATTGTATTTAATGATGTTATGGTAGTCACAGGCCCCTTGGATTTCAATTTTCTCATGGGGAAAGACTATGTTTATGCTATGAAATGTGTTTTGTCCACACTCTTTCGAGTGATTTATTTCCTGCATGATGGAAAAATTGTGACTATTAATCAAATTTCATTCATTGGTCTTGATTTGAATGCCAATCATCCAACTTCCCTAAATGTTCCAAATATGAAAGTGGTATCTCCCCCGCCATAGGTTAATTATGTGGCAACCTGTCCCGTACCCATACCTACTGATGAAGATGAGCCTTTGACTACTTTCTCAACTTGTTTTGACTTGGATCAGTGGATGATATGGTGAATCCTTTACTAGGGGCATTGGAGCCTAATATTTACATTAAATCCCTTGATATTTATCCCTTCTAGAGCATTTTTCTCCCATTTAATGAGAACCTCTTGGAAGCCATGGCCTCCTAGGGGTCATGAACAAGGTACCTTGATCATAGTTCTTTTACTTTGTCAAGCTCGTTAAAAAATGAAACAGTTCACCTCAAGCATAGTTTATTCTATGTTTCAAGCTCACATAAAATGAAACAAACCTTTGAGAAGAGTTCTTTTACTATGTCAAGCTCATTAAAAAAATGAAACAAATCCTCTCTTGTTGATTAAACTCTTGGACTATAATCTCAATTTCAATCTCAGAGATGTTAGCTTCATTTCATACACCCATAATACTCTTCCTTCCTTCCCGATGAACATATTTCTATTAGTAACCAACAGTCTATTTGGGGTCCATGAGAAGAATTTTTAGACGAAATGAAGCTGGGGGGACATTCCTGGCAATAAACCATCCCAAGCATAGTTTCCACATGTTTAAAGATTGTTTAAAAATGAAACCAATTCCAAGCATATTTTCCACATGTTCCAAGCTTGTGTAAAAATGAAACCATCTTCAAGCACTCTTAAGAATAATTTTTTTTGTTTCAAGTTTTTTATAAAAATGAAACATATCCCATACTTTACCTCCCATGCTTGCCATTTTTTATTGGCCTGTTTATGCGAGATGAACCTTGGTTTTCTTATTCCATTGTCACCATCTTCTTGGCCAATCATTCACTTTCACTTGGTTTTTTACCCTTTCCTTAGGAACCACTGCGATGAGTGGTCTTATTAGCCTGCCTCTTGACCTCTACATTTTTTGAGCAGTTCCATCATGACTATAACCAATTTCTACCATTTATGCCACTCGTTTCTCTAGGAGGAGTTATCTTTAAATACCCTTTTAGACTCCAAAAACATGAAAAATTATCGAGCACTTGTCTTTTCAAACTTGTTAAAGTAAATGAAAAGATGCCTTCCTAGTATAAGTTTAACTCTTTTCTAGACTAGATAGACTATTTATGAAAAAGGAATACTTTAGTCAAACATGGATAAAAGGTTCTCCTAGGTATTGTTTTACACCTTTTCAGGCCTAAGGGACAAATTTACGAAAAGGAACATCTTGGAGTTTTCTTTTTCACCTTTTTTCAAACTCTCTAAAAATGAAAAAAAATCGAGTTATGCCTTCGTTGGACTCTTAAAACTATTAAACAACATTGGAATCATCAAGAATGAGAAGATCGAACCACTCTTTCTCAGGGTTCATTAAAAATACTTAAAAGGATGCATTCTAAGGATGAACTTATAGATCAAGCATATGTTATTCTCCTCAAGCTTGTAAAAAATAAAGAGGTATTGGCTAGAAATGGGTGGGAAATTGGGAAAATAGGGCATCAAACCTATTAATGGGAGTGAGTCACTCTTTAACATGACACTCTTTCAATTCATTTCTGTGACTGCTTTAGGTTGGGGAATCCACTTGCCTCTCTATTGTTCACACTTCATTGAAAGCATTCATGATGGGTCTCTGAGTCAATGTTGACAAATCCATATCAGTGTCGTCGATATGTTCAAGGGAATGTCCACCCTCAATTGACATATTATACAATCCTTAAGCCTTACTTCATGTCGTTTTCTTCTGAACTAGCTCTGCATCATTACATTTTGTCTCAAATATTGATACCCACTTCGTGTCATTGATGGGGGATACATTAAGGCCCTCATGCGACGGGTCACTTCTTGTCGACATAAACATATTATCTAGGAAGTTGACTTAGAAACTCCCTTCAGTGCCTTGGAGTGTCTTGGAGCTTGCATACCTCAATGGCAAGTTTCCTCGCTTTCAATGACGTGTTCCCATCATTGGCCTTCTACAGGAATATTTTGTGTGGTGTTCGACTTTAGCTCATTTATTCGCAAGGCATAGATTGTACTATAGTACCTTGAAGGCCATTATCATTATTGGTGGTTCCTCTAGTGTCTATTAACAACTTACATCATTGGTCGGTAATTATATGGTGTCTACCATGTTCAACTCCAATACATTTATTCACATGGTTGGACTCGTACTATCAAGTGACGAGGTAGAAGACCCTGGATCTAGTCTCATCCATCCGGGTTGCGATTTCAAAATTCATACAAGATCAAAAAGTATGATGACTATGGTCAATCAGAAAGTCATCCAAGCATGGATCCACCATCTATCATCAATGGATGTGACTTTGATTATTGTACATGTAAATTCGATTATATGTTGAGTATGGGTATGCCTACCTCAATACTGATATTATCATTATTTTGTATTGTAACAGATAGTTGATGATCTTGGCCAATCTATTCTTGATCCAGACTTGTCACATGGTAAAGAACTTCAGTCCTTAGCCACCGCTTCTAACTTTGTACTTTAGGGGACAATCTGTTATAGGTCATTTTATCACATCCAATCAAATGGCCATGAAACTGGATCAATAAACATCCATTGACACTTTGCATTCATCCCCTGCAAATCCAAGAGAATCCTCTCTCCAAAGGTTCAAAGAATTCTAGGTTAAATAACTCAAAAACCTAATTTTTGGCCCCATCACACTTTCCTTTCATGCAACCTGCACTATTGCAAGTTGTACGTAGAGCATCTGCATTGACCAACACATGTTGCCTTCCCAGTAAATGCCATGGCTTTTTAATTTCAGTAAAAATAAAAAATAATTTTGAATCCTCTTTCCAGAAGCTTCCCGAGTGGTTTTAAATATTTATTTTTATATCAAGATCTCAAACTCCTATACGTGAGGTATTATCTCTTATCCCTAGAACTTATCCTCCCTCATATGTGGATCTAAATCCTAGATTGGTAAATCCCAAACCACCCCATTTACCCTATAAATTCACTGCCTCCCATAGAGTCTGGGTTGGATTTTGGAGACTCTTAGTTATGCCCTCATGTTGTTGCTTTGTGCTTAGGGATCCATTATCCATCCATGCACTTGAGTTGTGATTAAAGACTTGCTTTGTGGAAAAGGAAGAACATGATAGTTGGGAGACAAAAACAAATCTCGACCTTTAATTTGTCTATACTACTAAGAATATTCTAGAACATTCTATGGAGCTTAAATCTCTACCATCCACCTAGGTCAAATATCTTAACTCTGGATCTATCAAGCACCAAGAGGGATTAAATCACTCAAGGTGTAAACCTTTCCTCAAGTTTTGCACAAAAAGATAGGTTTGCACCTTTAGAGATTTGATCCCTCTCTACATTTGGTATATTTAGAGTTAATATGGATATAGGATGGTAATTATTGATAATTAAATTTAAATTTTGGAAGCCTTATTTAAAAATAAACATAGTTATTGGTATAAGTAAAAATAAATAAAATTGTGCAAAACGCTTGTGACAATTTGAATTCTCCATTAACTCCTTTCTTGTTGAGGTCACAAAATTGACTCTACCCAAAGTTGTGTATGGGTGGGATATTGTGATTAATGATGGAGGGCCATGACACTATTTTGGAAGAGGTATATAAAGATCTCAAACTGATCCACCAAAGGCAACCAACTGTGAAAAGAATACCCACAACTAAAAAACAAGAAAGTCTCATATAAGCACAAAAATACCCATAATATGAGAATCAATTACAAAGACATCATTAATGGGTAAAATAATTAGTTTTACGGAGGGAAAACAATCATATAACTCATTGTATATTTTAGAATATTTTGAAAATGTTAGAATTAATGATTACAATGGTATAGTTGGTTTGGTTTATTGGAGGTTGTTGAGATATTCTCTCAACAATAATCTCCAAATTTAGAATTAATTGGATCTTATAAATACTATATAAATGTCTTCTATATTAGTTTTGAATATGCAATAATAATAATATTTTGTGAGTTAGTTGTGTGTGTGAATTTTTCCAATTTGGTATCAGAGCGGAGGTGTGCGAAAGTAGATAGTTTTCTGAGTTGTTTGTTTTGTTGAAGACCGTTGTAATTTTCATGACAACCAAACTGTGATGTTCTTTGAAGATGAGGAGGAAGATGATATATTGTTTGAAGATGAGAAAGAGGATGACAAGGTCTCGATAATTGAGTCTATAAACGAGGAAGAAAGGGAGGAAAACATGAAAGAGCTATTGAAAACTGCTTGTAGATTTCAAGAAAAAATACATGAAATGGGTCCACATGATCAAAAGACAACTAAATGAATTGGTAGTTTATAAAGGGGTTGTTGATAGAGTGAATAGGGGGCCCACATGATTTGAAATCAACTAAATGAACTGATAGCTAACAAAGGGGAGAACTATAGAGTAACTAGTGTAATCAAATAAAAATGACTGGTAAATGTTGATAGTCATCAATCCATAACAAGTGTTGTTGGATGCAGCATAGTCCCTACACATTATATATGTGTGTGTGTTTCTGTCCACATGATCAAAAGAAAACTAAATGAATTGGTAGTTTATAAAGGGGTTGTTGATAGAGTGAATAGGGGGCCCACATGATTTGAAATCAACTAAATGAACTGATAGCTAACAAAGGGGAGAACTATAGAGTAACTAGTGTAATCAAATAAAAATGACTGGTAAATGTTGATAGTCATCAATCCATAACAAGTGTTGTTGGATGCAGCATAGTCCCTACACATTATATATGTGTGTGTGCAAAAGTGAAACAAAAATTGTTAAATATGATACCAATATGATACAACTGCTTATTTTCGGATTTGTCCGTGTATTCAATTCATGCTAAGCATCTTGTAGCTACTTTTACAACATCCTGGAAGCTACTCAAACTATATTCTCCATCATTTGTATGAATTCCTACCTTGTCCAACACACCTAGAAGATCGACAATGTCTTTGAGTTGCAAGGTAGTTGGGGAATAATCATGCTGGGAAAGAACAAACTCATAGCAAGTGTTATGCTTCTCCCACTCATGTTACCATAAAGTCATATTTTTATTTCTTGTGAAAGCTAATGATGGTTGCTCCTCACTTGTCTCCTTTCTCAAATCATTGATTTGCACATCTATCTCTCATACCAACAACTGTTGCATACCAACCACCTTTAGTTAGTGCATTGTCCGCCTTATATTCAATCTCAAATCACGATATTAAGGCTTATGCATCCACAATCATGTACATATGACATTCCATCTTCATTAGTCTACATACTTCCTTAGATCTAGCAGAGTTTATCGGTGAGATTGGGACAAATAGCATTAAGGATGAAATAAGGCATCAAAATTCTTTTCAATCAAGTGTTTACAAATATTTTTTTTAATTATATTAAAAAATATGTAATTTATTTCTAAATTTTAACATTACGTTTTACATAAGTCAAAGTTAAACTAATAGTATTCAAAATACAATTCCATTGCTAGAGTCTTGCTTGGCAAGGACTAATAAATATCAAAAAATTACATCATATATTCCAAGTTGCTAAAATTTTAAAAATAATAAGAATTAAATATATTATAACTTTATTTAAAATAACAATTATTATGAACCCTAGTTTCGTTACAGACTCGATTCTTACCATGGCGTCGATCGGCCTGAGCGTTGGGTTCACGGACCATTGACTGGCAGCATCGCGACAACAGTTCACGGGTTTCTTGGCACCTAGGTTTACTCTGCGGTCCCCCACCGGTCACCTTAGCGCACAGGCTCTCCTATCTTTCCGTCAGGCGGTCCCCTGGTCGGTTCTCTCTGGGGCATCTCTGTATTGACAGGCAGCATGGGTGATGAAGACCTCGTAGACTACGAGGCGGACCCCACGCCTCACCAAGACATCTGGGCGCATACGAAGCGGCCTTCTATGAAACCCCGGAGTGTTGAGCTTGCTTCTGAGACAGCTGCCTCATCCCTACAACCGCATCTGCCACTCTCAGGGAAGAAGAAATCCTCGGATTTTCACCTGGCCGACCTTCCGGCCCTTGAATGCCCGCCCCTTTCTCCTGCTACGCTCCATTTACTGGGTTCCTGCTTACAGACCTCGCCTTCATTTGATTCTCCGCTACAGAACCCTACTCGCCCTGCACTACCAAAGCCCCCACCGCCTCCGCCTCCATCGACCTCACATTCACCCTTTGTCTCATTTATGCCGCAGAACCCACAGGATTCATTGCGTCCCCCCCATTCTCTTCTCCCGGGCACTAGCGGTATTGGACCTCGCTCCCCTATCCGCTTGGGCTGTTTTAATACTCCATTGATTCCGGTTCGATTTGCGGGATCCGCACAACACAGTTCATCGGATCCGTGCCGTAAGCTACTAAAGGACCTCCCCTTTGGTAAGCGCTCAGAGAAATTGAAAAAAGGCAGGTGCCTTCGAGCTATAGATTCTGATTTCAACATCACCTTTGGCGAAGAAGCTCAGATGCCGGATGTATTGGAAACTGCCCGTAAAGTCCTGGTCGACAGGGTAAGGGGTCGTACCTACTCAGTGGAAAGACTCAAGCTATGGGTGGAGGAGATATGGGGCACTCTTCTTAAAGAACTTCCTGAAATCAGAGTCCTCGCGAGGGGCTGGTTCGCATTGCACTTCCACAGGCCTGAATACACCCAATGGATTCTCTCCCAATACTGGCATATTGAGATGGCACCAGTCCTGCTTAAGCGTTGGGATCCTCTCTTCGACCCGGAACGTGAACAATTGGGGGCTGGACCCATCTGGGTTCGTCTTCCTGGTCTGCCCATGCAATTTTGGACCCCGTATGTCTTCAAGAGAATAGGCGACACTCTAGGCACTTACCTGGAGCATGACAAATCCTATGAGAAATCTGGAATCATGACAATGGCTCGCATTCTCGTTCACCTTGACACCAGGCCGGGACTGGAGGAGAAAATCACCCTGCATCACAGACATTTCTCGCGCAAGCAACTGCTGGACTACGAAGGTGTTCCATTTCGATGTCGAAGATGTCATAAAATTGGTCATCTCTATAAGGACTGCCCACTGAATTCGGGGGTGACTTCCGAGGATACCAAAGGCCCTAGACAGCAGCCTACAGTGGATCAAAACATAGGAGTTAATATTCCTATGGAAGGGGAGCAGACTCAACATGAGACTCCATCAAAGCTGGCTACCGAAGGCGCCAAGAAGAATACCAGAAGAAAGGCTTCATCTACACCTGGGCCGCCTCGTACCCGTTCCAAGACCGCGGAGACTGCTCCAGCTCATCCGGGTAATGTTACTGTTCCCATCAGTTCTCATAATATTTCTGATGCTATGCATTCTGTTATGCACTCTTCTTTGCGGTCCCCTCAATTTGATCAAGTACCCTTTCCCTCCATCCCCTGCACCATTGCTCCCCCTCCACCCACCTTCTCCACCACACCCTCCCCTCACAAATTGGAGCTGGGCCTCCCCGAACCCTCTTCCTCTCCGGTCGGCTCCGGATCACACCCCTACCACCTCAGACCCCGGGCTCGTTCCAGATTGCTTGGTCTGGGATCATCCCCTGGACGATACCGCAAGCCAAAGAGGGGTAGACCATCTAAAATCAACTCGGCCATACAAAATGTTGTTGCTGATGTCGCCCAGGGGCGACAGTATACCATTGAACGGGCACTTAGAGCTATTGAGCCCCTGACCTGTGGTTCCCCATGATCTGGCTCTCCTACAATTGCAGGGGACTAGCCAACCCCAAAAAACGTTTGGCTCTGAAAAGACTTATGCATGAATCAAGATGTGATATAATATTCCTTCAGGAAACCTTATGCACATCTGAGGTGGCGGTGCGAAGCCTACAGGCTCTTCTCCCAGGCTGGATACTCCATGGATTGGATGCTAGCGGCCGATCTGGTGGTCTAGTCATTGGCATTAATCCAAGAAAAAGCAGGCCTCTCTCCATATGGGGGGGCAGAGGCTTCCTCGGCATGGACATATTCATGGGCGATTTGGGTTTCCCTATCAGGATTATTAACATTTATGGCCCCAACCAGAATAGGCTATCATTCTGGCAAAACTTTCTGAATGGCAATCACATTACACAGAATACAGTGCTGGGGGGCGACTTCAATTTCTCCCTGGGGGTTGGAGAATCCTGGGGACATCATGCTCAGATTGATCCTATCGCGGATCAAATGAATATGTTAATTGATGCACATAGACTTGTGGATATACCTATGAATAAGAAGCTCCCAACTTGGCACAATCAGCGTACTGGTGAGGCAGCTCTGGGGCGGCGTTTAGACAGATTTATGATGCATGAGGATCTGATTCAATTGTTTCCCCTATATAGACAATGGGTCAGCACTGGTGGTCTTTCTGATCATCATCCGATTCTACTTCAGGTCAGCGATAAAAAATTAAAGCCCCGCTCCCCTTTCAAATTCTTTGCTGGATTCCTCAAAGAGCCGGATTACATCAATATGGTCTCGGATTTTTGGGCATCACAACCCCCCCTGAGAGAGCAGAGGAAAGCGGTGGATTTCTGTGATAGACTAAAGAAGCTCAAGGAACTGACTGAGACCTGGGCGAGGAGAAAGCGTCTCAGTGATGAACAGATGCTTAATGATACTGAAGCACAGATAGCTCTATTGACAGACGAAAAAGGGACTGGCTATCTCACTGATGACTCGAAATCATTACTGAACCAGTTGCTTGGGCAAAAAACAAAGATTCTACAAGAAAAGGAGGAGCTGTGGAGGCTTAAAAGCAGAGCCATTTGGCTCAAAGCTGGAGACAGTAATACTAAATACTTCCATAATCTCGCAAATGGCAGAAAGGCATCAAACACTATTTGGAAATTGCCAAGTGAACCAGATGGTTGGGCTTCCACGCATCAGCAACTTGCCAAATTGGGGGTCTTACACTTCAAGCACCAATTCACTGCTCCGAATGTCATCAATCTACCTGACATCATCAATCTTGCAGGTCATTTTCCTCGTTTTGTGGGACAGGAGGACATTGAAGATCTCATTCAACCGGTTACCAATCAGGAGCTGGAAAGCACCCTCAAATGGTTCAAAAAAGATAAAAGTCTGGGGCCGGACGGATGGCCAGTGGAGTTCTATCTTGCTTTCTATGATCTGCTGGGCGAGGACTTATTGGAAGTCATTGAGGAGAGCCGGATCAATGGGCACATCCATCCCCCTATGAACCAGACTTTCATTGCCCTGATACCCAAAACAGATGACCCCACATCCTTCAATGATTTTCGTCCTATTTCATTATGTAATTGCCTCTACAAAATTATTGCTAAAATCATTGCAAACCGCATAAAACCTATTCTGTCCTCACATATCTCTGCTGAACAGTTTGCCTTCCTCCAAAATCGCCACATCCAAGAGGCTATTGGCACTGCCCAGGAAGCCTTACATTCCATAAAGCTGAAGAACCTCAAAGGCATATCTCTAAAGATCGACCTTGCAAAGGCTTTTGACAAGGTAAACTGGCTCTATTTGAAGATGATTCTCACACATTTGGGCTTCCCCCACATGCTCATAAACTGGATAATGGGTTGCATATCTACTGTCTCCTTTGCTATCCTCATCAATGGCTCGGCCTCTGCTCCCTTCAACATCAACAGAGGAATCAGGCAAGGCTGCCCTCTTTCCCCACTACTCTTCCTTATTGTTATGGAAGGGCTTAGTAGGCTCATAGCAACAGCAAAAAGGAATGGAGACTTCAGTGGACTCAAAATCACTGAACAGTACTATCTTACTCATCTACTGTTTGTTGACGACATCTTAATCTTCTTGAATGGAAGTGTCCGGGACTCCATTGCACTAAATGATATTCTTCAACTCTTCTGTAAAGCTACGGGCATGGTGATCAATAGGGAGAAATCTACCAGGTCCACGGCGGGGTGCACATATCAGGAATCTCAGCTGGCGACCCAGCATTTCCCCTTCTTGGAAAATAATTTGCTGGATGGAATCAAATATCTTGGCTTCAGACTAAGGCCGGATGGGTACAAAATTGAGCACTGGTCTTGGCTTATCAACAAAATTGAAAAAAGGATAAATTGTTGGCATCATCGTTTTCTGTCTAAAGCAGGTAGACTTCTGCTGATCAAATCTGTTCTCGAGGCTACCCCAGTTTACTGGATGTCCCTCACATGGATCCCAAAGGGCATTCTCCAAAAAATACAACAAATTTGCAACAGATTCCTGTGGAATGGAAACAAAAAGGGGAAGATTTTTGCCTGGACGAGATGGTCATTGGTCACTACACCAAAGAGATGGGGAGGGTGGGGACTAAAATCTCTCTCGGAATTTGCACAAGCGTTGACAGCCAAGCAGGGCTGGTCACTACTCAAACAGAACAGTCTTTGGGCGGAAGTTATACACCAAAAGTATATTTGGCCATCAAACATCATTGACTGGATCCGCAGACCCCATTGGAACCGACAAGGCATATCTGCGATCTGGAAAGCCACTCTAAATGCTATGCCTCTCATTAGAGACAATCTTTTATGGCGAATTGGTAATGGTTCTCAAGTCCGCATTGGCTTAGATCCTTGGCCTGGCTCTGGGAATGCGCACATACTGCCGGAAGGTTTGGTTCGTTATCTCAACAACAGGGGCATAAAATACCTTGCACAGATTGGAGATCAGCAACATTCTTCCATCTTCTCACAGGCATGGATAACAGACCGACAGTGGCAACTGACAGATGAATGGAACTCTAATTGGAAAGGTTACATACAGGCACTAACAGAATCGCACATCAGACTACATGAGGAAGGGGATGAGTTAATTTGGGCGCCTGCCAAATCTGGTAATTATGCACCGAAGATCGGCTACTACAAGTTGATCGAGGCAAAGAATCCCGACCTGCATAAAAACTGGTGGTCAGCTCTCTGGCACCTACAAGCTCAACCAAGAACTCGACTTCTCATGTGGAACATTCTTGCAGATAAATTACCTACTGGCTCCATCCTCAGGAAACGAGCATTTGCTGGACCAACATGGTGTGTCCTTTGCAGAAAAGAGGAAGAAACATCTCTACACCTATTTCTTACCTGCGAGGTCACAAAGGATCTATGGAACCAGGTCACACAGGCCCTCAACATAAACACAGCTTGGCAGGGGGAAGATATACCTTCGGCCTGGGAACAGTGGTGGACCGCTGTGGCTTCAGAAAAGTCCAGGAACTTACCGCTTTTGGTGTCCTGGTACATCTGGAATAGGCGTAATGCAATCATCTTTGAGGACTGCATGGTAAATTGGCACCTTCTCCCACCGTCCATATGCGTGGCATATACGGAGATCCCATTTGAAAATAAACAGAACACCCCCAAGAACATTATGCCAGAAATCATTAACAAGGATATGCCGTGGGCATATTTTGATGGGGCTGCTCCGAGGCAAGGCTGTGGGGGGGGCATTCTATTTCATCTATCAGAATCACACTATTTTCACCTGAGAATGGGACTTGGTCCGGGCACAAACAACCATGCTGAACTAATTACACTGAGACATCTCCTTTATTTTGCTTTGTCCAAAAACTGTCGGCAACTACAAATTTTTGGGGACTCAAAGATTGTGATTGATTGGGCTAATAACAAATCTATCTGTCATGCATATTCATTGAAACATATCTTGGAAGAAATTGTTTTTCTCAAAACACATTTTGACCAGATCACTGTTTCTCACATCTACAGGGAAAGAAATTCAACTGCTGACCGGCTCTCGAAAGAAGCGGCGGATCGTCCTCTAGGAGATTGGCTGATC
Organism: Pinus tabuliformis; assembly: GCA_031772625.1. Taxonomy (NCBI): domain Eukaryota; kingdom Viridiplantae; phylum Streptophyta; class Pinopsida; order Pinales; family Pinaceae; genus Pinus; species Pinus tabuliformis. The sequence continues at coordinate 429,120,854 of CM062814.1, read as the reverse complement.
GAGGAATACAAGCCAGATGGGATGCACAGATTTTTCCATCGACCATATATTGATGGCCTCCCTCAGGGGGGCAATGCCCCCATCTAATTTTTGCTCTGCTATGATATTTATTGTATATAACAGACACAGTACAGATAGTCCTTTTTGCTCCTGTATAGCGGATATACTCTTACAGAACTGTTTATTTTGTTTTTTGAGACATTGCACTTTCTCTGAGGGATACAGAACCACCGTATCTCTGTGGGTACTTTGATGTAATTTTGTTTTTCTGAACAGTGGTGAAAACCACACTACAACATATGCCAATGGCATCAACAGCATGTAATTTCTTTTAATAGAAATTATGAATTCTCTTTCTTCGGAAAAAACAATTATTATTATTAACAATAAAAATATTTAATATATAATATAAACATATATACATTAAAAAAAAACATGTAACAAGGTTCTTAACTATAGAGATTCATGCCCCCTGGATGCGAGTGTTTGAGGCCACATTTACAGTGAAGAGACAAGAGTGGGGCGAGGTAGTTCGACACCTGCCCACGTAGTACAAAGAGTTAAATACTTGTAAGATGGTGAGCGCTTGGCATGCGCGAAGTGTAAGGTTAAACAGCTCACATTCCAGTGGCTCTGGTTCATACTTCTTGTCTACCACGACGGCTCTTCCCTCCGCACGCTCTGACCTGCAAGAGATGGCAGCATTCTTCAATGCTGCAGTAATGGAAGAGGCATCTCGAGGAATGCCAGAAAATGTTAAGGCCATGCTCTGTCTTAGGTTCGTGATGAAGTCACTTGGTTCATTCCCTCGCCTCAGGTCTCATTTCGGTTTTTAGGTTGTTTGAGGTTAGCTCTGTTATTTCTGAGGTCTCTCGGCACTTGCAGGGGAAAGTCTCTCTGGAGCTTGGCTCGACCCTCCTGGAGCGGCTCCTACTGCTCCTCTCGTTCCTCTGCTGGGTTTCGAGCTGTTGTTTGGTGGTCTTTGTCTCGACATTTCATTATCCAGTCTCAGGTCTTGTCTCTGGCTTCGGGTGGTGGGTTTTGAGTTGTGTTTTCATAGCCTTTGTCCCGACGATTAATTATCTGGTCTCAAGCCTCGTCTCTGATACAGGGTGGCGGGAGATTGGCCCTGTCAATCCTAAGGTCACTCGAACTTTCTCTAGAGAGAATCACTTAGTGTTCAATTTGGTTTTGCCGGCAAAGGGTATCCGCAGGCTCCCTTCCTAGTCTCGGTGTCTCTGTTGCTCCGCTTTCCTAATAGCTGCTCTGCCTGTCCGGCATCTCACTGCTGCCCCCTCTCAGATGCCTTGACTTCGCCAAAGAATGGGGTGCTGAAGAGGCCAGCCCCGACATGCGCCAACTAGCTCGTCCTCTGATTCACCTTCCCTCTCCAGTGAGCTGTTTTCCGGACGCTACCCCAGCACGCGCAGTGGGAGAGGGTGGCTCCGTGCCTCGAGACACCACCCTGGGCCTCCTTCCTCGTCTGGCTCTGCAATTTTCTCTTTTAATAGCTCCCTGCATCGGCCTAGGATAACGGCTCACATTACGGTGGTCTTCCATGAGACTACTCAGATGGAGGACTCTGATTCTCATCCAGGAGGATCGGGGGCAGTCTCTGTTCCTTCTCCTTCCATCCAGCTGGGAATTGGAAATGCGCCTCGGCAGGATTTGAATGTTCCGGGTTGCAGCACTCAGGATGCAGAGATGATGCCGGTTGACCCTGGTCCCTCTGATCAGAACGTGGCTCAAGCTAAGGATGTGCCAGAATATGGATGGTGCCCTATCGTGGAAGAACCACAAGATGACTAGCGCGCTTTCCCTGGCTTCGTTTTTTGGTTATGCTACGTCTATCACTGGGCAAGTTTGCTATGTAAACTGTGTTGTGGATTTCCTGTGTTTTTTGATGTTTTTGTTAACTATGAAGTACCAAGAGAGTATCATCCCGGTCCCCTGCGCGGGTTCTGAATTCTGTCTTCTCACCTGTTTTTTCTTGACAGTTCTGCCTCTTATCAGAGCAGAGTCTTGATTTCGGTCTCCATGTAATTATATTTCTTTACTTTGTTAATAGAATTAGTCTTACTCAAAAAAAAAAAAACCAATGCCATGGCTTATTAATACAAGATGCCTAAAAAACCATAACTCATTTCATATGACAATTTTTTTTTATTGATGAATTTAATTAAAAGGGAAAAAACATAACTACTTTAGAAACAAATCTCGACCTTTAATTTGTGTATACTACTAAGAATATTCTAGAACATTCTATGGATATTAAATCTCTACCATCCACCAAGATCCATCTTAACTCTGGATCTATCAAGCGCCAAGAGGGATTAAATCTCTCAAGGTGTAAACCTTTCCTCAAGTTTTGCACACAAAAAATGGGTTTGCACATTTAAGGATTTGATCCCGCTTCGCATTTAGTATATTTAGAGTTAAGATGGATCTAGGATGGTAATTATTGATAATTAAATTTAAATTTTGGAAGCCTTATTTCAAAATATGCATAGTTATTGGCATAAGTAAAAAAAAATGTGCAAAACTCTTATGACAATTTGAATTCTCCATTAACTCCTTTCCGGTTGAGGTCACAAAATAGAATCTACCCAAAGTTGTGTATGGGTGATCTATTGTGATTAATGATGGAAGGCCATGACATGAGTTTGGAAGATGTATATGCATATCTCAAACTGAGCCACCAAAGGTGACCAACTATGAAAGAATACCCACAGTTAAAAAACAAGAAAGTCTCATATAAGCACAAAAATACCCACAATATAAGAATCAATTACAAATACATCATTAATGGCTAAAATAATTAGTTTGACGGAGGGAAAACAATCATATAACTCGTTGTATATTTTATAATATTTTGAAAATGTTAGAATTAATTTTTACAATCGTATAGTTGGCTTGGTCTATTGGAGGTTGTTGAGATATTTAGTGAACAATAATCTCCAAATTTAGAATAAGTTGGATCTTATTCTAAATACTATATAAATGTATTCTATATTAGTTTTGAATATGCAATAATAATAATATTTTGTGAGTTAGTTGTGTGCATGAATTCTTCCAATTTGGTATCATAGCTAAGGTGTGTGGGAGTAGATAGTTTTATGAGTTGTTTGTTTGGTTGAAGACCATGGTAATTTTCATGACAACAAAACTATGATGTTATTTGAAGATGAGGAGGAATATGAGATATTGTTTGAAGATGAGCAAGAGGATCACAAGGTCTCAATAATTGAGTTTGTAAATGAGGAAGAAAGGAAGGAAAACATGAAAGAGTTATTGAAAACTACTTGTAGATTTCAAGAAAAATTACATGAAATGGAATCATTTCAATAATAATAATATTTTGTGAGTTAGTTGTGTGCATGACTTCTTTCAATTTGGTACTAGAGCTAAGGGGTGTGAGAGTAGATAATTTTATGAGTTGTTTGTTTGGTTTAAGACCATGGTAATCTTCATGACAACCAAACTATGATGTTATTTGAAGATGAGGAGGAATATGAGATATTCTTTGATGAGCAAGAGGATGACAAGGTCTCGATCATTGAGTCTATAAATGGGGAAGAAAGGGAGGAAAACATAAAGAGTTATTGGAAACTGCTTGTAGATTTAAGGAAAAAATACATGAATTGGAATCATTTCAATCAATTATTATGGAGGAATTTAACAAATATAGTTTGCAAATAAAAAAATGTTATTACAGATTTCTGAATCTGACTGAGAGGGGCACTATCTACAATTGAATTCTTAGAGATTTCAATGATACTTTGTTTCCTTCTAGCATGGGCATTGACATGTATTCCACCACAAATGTCATCAATTCATGAAGCATCATGTTTAATGCTTAGTCCTAGTTGGGAGGAATAATGGCGAGTTCATGAGCCGTAAAATGCTTGTTGTAATAGTGATATAGGAAGAGGAGAAACAAAGTTGTGGCGATCCCGAGGAGGGACGTGTGGCTGTTAACCGTTTAATTCTTCGATTCCAAGTTAAGTTTGGTGGCAGGGTTTTTGGTGTGTGTCTTTATTGTGGTTTAATGTTTGCTACCTGCCCTCTGTACTGACCTCGGGCTTGCGACTAAGGGTTATCACTTTCACCGAGGGGTTTTGGAGGTCATTTCTCTTGTGCGATGGTTTTTCTCTGCGGGTGCTCTGTGTTCTCGCCTGGTATTCATGATGGATGGTAAGTATTGTGCCCTGTTTGCTCTGTATGGCGGTTTAATGTGCTTTGTTGGTTCTTTGTGATTTATTGGTGTTATGCCTCTGCTCGTTCTTTGTGGTCTGTCGTTTCTATGCTTCTACTCATTCTCTGTAGCGACTCATTGCTCTCGTGTTTGGAGGGTTTCAGGTCCTCTTCCTCTCGCAAGTATGTTTGTCTCTTTTATTTTCTTTGAGATCGTTTCTATTCGTTTTGTAGTGATTCATTTGTTGATGTGGGGTCTGGTTATGGTTCGGCTCTGCAAATCTTAGGTCCCTGCTTGGCTGCTGCACAAGATGACTCGGTGCCCTCAATTTTAGGTAAGCTCCTCCTTCCAGTTTCAATTTCACTCCCTATTTTTAAAGGTCCTAACGCTCTAGCTCCTTGGTGAGCAGGCAGAACGTGTTCATGGCTCATTCACTGGTGGAAACCCTCTGTTGTGGGTCTCGGCTCTCATCCTTTGTCTTGAAACGGTTCTTCTCCAGGTAAGGTCCTCGTTCTCCTTCCAATTAGCTATTCACTGTTATCTTTTTTTATTTTTGTGGCTCAATACTAACCGTCGCCCTGCTCTATGGTGGTGTGCAGGCCCTTCCAGGGAAGCGTTGTTCCAAAACTTTTTCCTGGGGACTATTCACGAGCTTGGGGAAACCCGTGTAGAGTCTTTCCGTAGCTATAGTGGTTTCTTGCTTCCTTTGTTGTGTGTTTATTTTTGCAGAATTTGTTATGTCGCCTGCTCTTGTTGTGACTCAGCTATACCCTTGATGTTTTGGGTCCTTTGTATCTGTATGTGATCTTTGAGGTGTTCATGCCCTCACTGGAAGTTTTAGGCATAGCCTGTGGACTGTAATGTGTTTTGGTTTCATGGGTTTGGAACCCTTCACGATTTTGTACAGTGAATTTTTATTGAACGAAAAAAAATGAAATTGCCATGTACAGGAAATATTTTTTTGTTTAAATGTAGAATGTAATAGTACATGGGGTTTGTTTTGTTGAGAAACGAAATCTATGTGTTGGTGTACCTCTGTTTGATTCTCAGTCTTGAAATGCTGCTTGTTATTGTATGCTTGTCGATGCTTGTTCAAATATTTGAAAAGAAATGGTTTCACTATCTTTCTTTCATTTTGATGCCTGAGACATCTATGCACAGAGAACATAATGAAATTTAATCTACTTTATTAAATGACAGATTTTGAATTGTTAGCTATCATAGAAGTTCAAATAATTTTGGGTTACAGCTTCTGGGCTCTCTCTCCTCTCTGGATGGCAGCCCTTCCATCATCTCTGATTTTTCCTTTTCAATACATTATCAACAGTTCCTTTACAGTTTGAGGAACTGTTCCTCAGTTACTTTTTAGTTACTAAATAGTTTCTTCAAACAAGTTCCTAACTAATCCTATTTTGTCTAATTTAAAAACTAACAATGGTTGATTCAGCCTTAATTTAAAATGACACAAAATGAAACTAAATGAAACAGAAACTTGAAGTGTTTTCCTCTCTATCTGTCAAAATAAAATGAAAATAAAAAAACATCTCCCAGCTGTCACCTCTTCACTTGGATGCTCCTGCATCAGGCTCCCAGGGTAAATTAAACTCATGGCTCCTGTCCATGAGCTCTTCAATAGAGTATCCGATGCTTTGAATCTGGCCAACATCTAACCAAGAACTATCTTCAATAGGATGACCCTTCCACTTGACTAGGTACTACAAATATTCCTTCCTTTGAGTCCGTCTGGCCACCTGGGTATCTAGGATCTGTTCGATCTCTAGAGGCTTTGCTGGGGGCATTTGTTTAATCCATGAATCATTCTCTTTCTGGGTGTCACATGTTTGTCTTTTCGAACTGTCTTCTTCATCTGTCGCAGTATAGGGGTACAGATCTGCCACATTGAAAATGGGTGAAATTCCAATACCTGGGGGTAGCTGCAATTCGTAAGCATTCACAGAAAACTTTCAAAGAATCTTGCAAGGCCTGATATTTTTCCATTTCAACTTGTTGTATTCACCTTTAGGAAACCTTTCCTTGAGTAGGTGTGCTAATACCAGGTCTCCTACATTGAATTGTACCTCCTGCCTTTTCAAATCTTCCTTTTGCTTGTATCTTTGGCTATTGTCTTGTAATTTTAATTTCACTTGTTCATGAAGATCGTTGATTGCCTTTGCGAAATCTTCCCCATCAGCACTCCTGCACTCCAACTGTCCCAAATCTCGTAACTCATGTACTCCACGTGGGTGCATTCCGTATAGGATCTGGAAAGGACTACTACCCATGCTTCGGTTGGGCGAATCGTTATAAGCAAATTCTGCTTGTGCAAGCACACAATCCCACTGTCGAGAATTTTCTCCAACCAAACTCCTCAATAAGTTTCCCAGACTTCGGTTCACCACTTCGGTTTGACCATCGGTCCATGGGTGATAAGCTGAGCTGAAGTTTAGTTTGGTGTCTAATTTTTTCCATATGGTTCACCAAAAAAGTCTTGTAAATTTAACATCTCGATCCGAAACAATAGACTTCAGAAAGCCATGTAATCTAACTATCTTGGTAAAGAACAAATGTGCTACATGTGTGGCGTCACTGGTTTTCCTGCATGGAATGAAATGTGCCATTTCGGTGAAACGATCCTCCTATCAGGTGCCTACTGTATTGGATGGATTGGTTCCTCTCCTTATCAGTCGAGTCACTACGTACCTCGATTTCGGCAAAAATACGAGTGAGTGCCTCGTCCTCTCTCATCCCGAGATCAGGTATGCGGTCTATCCAGTATACCATCTATAGTAGGTTATGTGAGACCCCCCCGTACTCAGTAAATATACCAAAGAATGTTGGTCCCGCTGATCCGTAGCCCTGCACTTATGTATCCTCCCTTCACTAGACCATGATGGAATCGAATCCCCGTTGTGTCTTCGGTAGACCTAAGACAAACTCCAAAATGACAGAGTCCCATGGTCTGTTCGGAATAGGTAAGGGTGTATACAACCCTATGTTCTGGCTATGTCCCGTTGCAAGCTAACACACTTTGAATCTAGTCACAAACCTTTGTACATCTCTGTGCATCTTTGGCCAATAGTAAAAGTGACTCAACTGATCCAAGGTCTTGTCTATGCCAAAATGTCTGGCTAAACCTCCATTATGCTTTTCCTGGATTAAGTTCTCTCTCATAGAACATTCCGAAATACACAACTGCCCTCCTTTGAACAACAACCCTTCCTACATATTATAGTCCAGCCATGAACTGTTATCTCTCAACAACAGATTTTGGCAAGCTTCATAAGCTTCCTTAAAATCTGCATCTGCCTCATACAAGTCCTTAAGATGTTCAAATCCTAATACTTGTATCGTACTTTCCTGTAGGATCAAATTCCTCCTGCTTAACGCATCTGCCACTTTGTTGGCTTGACCACTGATGTGTTTCAACACAAACGTAAAACTCTGCAAGTACTCCACCCACTTTGCATGTTTATGGTTCAGCTTATGCTGCTGCATAATATACTGCAACGAAAAATTGTTTGAAAACAAGACAAGTTCATTGGCCAACAGGTAATGTCTCCAATGCTTCAATGCTTGAACCACTGTAAAAAAGTCCTTGTCATAAGATGTGTACTTCTGACTACTTTCATTTAGTTTCTCACTGAAATAGGCTACTGGCTTGTCCTCTTGACTGAGCACTGCACCAATGGTTGTCCCACTAGCATCACAACGAACTTGAAAAAGTTTGTTAAAGTCTGGTAACCTCAAAATCGATTTTTCAGTAATTTTCCTTTTGAGCAGCTGAAAACTCTTCTCTGCCATTTCTGTCCAATGGAAAGGTTGATTTGTCTTCTTAATGGTGTCCAGCATGGGTGCACAAATCCCACTAAAATTTTTAATAAATTTCCGATAAAAACTCACCAATCCATGGAAACTTCGCATCTTAAACAAACTTTTGGGGGATGGCCAGCTAACTATGGCTGCAACCTTTTCCAGATCCATTTTTAGTTCATTCTCAAAAATCACAAATCCCAAATAAATTAATTCTTTCTTGAAAAAGAACATTTATTCAAATTTATCAGTAATTTATTCTGTTGTAATTTTTCCAATACATACCTCACATGTCGAAAATGTTCTTCCTTCATCTTGTTGAATATAAGTATATCATCCAGATATACAATCACAAATTTTCCAATGAATTCCTTCAGCATCTCGTTCATCAACCGCATGAATGTGCTAGGGGAGTTACTCAATCCAAATGGCATAACCAACCATTCGTATAAGCCTTCATTAGTCATGAAAGCTGTCTTCCACTCATCACCTTCCCGAATTCTGATTTGGTGGTAGCTGCTTTTCAGGTCTATCTTTGAAAAGTATGTTGCTCCACTCAAACAATCCATCATATCATCCATCCGAGGTAAAGGGAACCTGTACCTGATAGTAATCTTGTTAATGGCCTGGGAATCCGTGCACATTCGCCACTCACCTCCTTTCTTGGGAGCTAAAACAGTCAGAACTGCACAAGGGCTTAAACTCTCCCAAATCAATCCTTTATCCAACAACTCCTGCACCTACTTCCAGATTTCTCCATTATCCTTCAGACTCATCTGGTAAGCAACCTTGTTTGGAAAACTGGCTCCTAGAATGAAATCAATATGGTGACTAATGCTCTGCTTCGATGGTAATTTTTTCGGTAGATCGTCTACCACAATATCACTAAACTCTTGCAGCATGTCCTGTATTTCTTTAGGTAACTCGATGACTTCAGTATGGATCAATATTGGTTTTGGCCTTCACACAACTGCATACTTCACCACATCATCCTCCATCTGTCACAAAAATTCTTTTCCACCTAACAATAGTGCTTTTGTCCCACTAGTTTCTGCAGCATCCTCTTCCTTCATGGGCACTAGGGTATGATTTATCCCATCTTTAACAAACTTGTAACAATTTGTTGCCCTGTCATGGATGACCTTCCTATCATACTACCATGGTCTACCCAACAGAATATGGCACACGTCCATAGGCATGATATCGCAAGTCACCTTGTCTTTGTACTTGCCAATATGAAACTCTACTTCACACTGCTCATTGACCAGCAGTTGGTGGCCTTTCTGCAACCACAACACCCTGTATGGAGTTGGGTGCTTCAACTTCTTCAAACCCAATTTTCCCACCATTTTAGTAGCTACCAGATTATCAGTACTTCCACTATCTATAATTAATTTGCAGCATTTCCCATGCGACTTGCATACAGTCCGGAACAATGCTTTCCTCTGTGTTTGATCAACTACTTCTTTAGCTGGTTTTAATAATACCTTGTTCAACACCAAGGCTTCCCCAGTATCTAGCATATTTTCCACCTCCTGTGGCGGTGCCTCCACTTCATCGGGCTAAGTGACATATGCTCCCTCTCTACCCAGTTTGTTCATTTTTAGGACATTCAAAGGACCCGTGTCCCCACTTGTGACACTTGTAACACTGATAGGCATTTTCCTGCCTCTACCATTACATATTCCTCACTGGTATGACCTTCCCCCTCTGGTGTTACCTTCCCTTTCACTCTGTCTCGAAGTCTTCGAACTACTGCCCTCTTCATTGCTATTGGCAGTCCTACCTCTGCCAAAGGTTTGTCCTTGACCTCTACCAGAACCACGTCCTCTTCTGGCATTTTGTTTCCTAGCAATCTTTTCCTCCACCTTCAAAGCACTCTGATAAGATTCCTCTATGGTCTTAGGGGAAAGAATACTAATTTTGTCTAGGATCTCCATCCATAGACCATTCACAAACCTCATTGTTTTCTCAGGCGTGTCTTCAACATAACAAACTCTCAGGTTAACTTTATAAAATTCTTCTGTTGGCATTATGATACAAGTGTTGTCCTGATGGAAACTCACACAGATGACAGATCATAGTGCAGAAGGTCAGTAGCAAATAATTGATGATCAGACTATAAAGAATGAAGAAAGAAAAGTATATACACAGGTTCATTATATACCAAGTCGTGTACACACGCAGGTTCACTATGTACCAAGTTGCGTATATACGCAAGTTTGCTATATACCAAGTAGTGTATACACGTAGGTTCACTATATACAAAGGCGCATATACACACAGTATTGCTAATCAAAAGTCGTGTATGCGTATGCACGTACTTTCATGCACGGAAATGCGCGTACATGTGGGAAAGCTTATTTTTAGGTCCGTGGTATTTAGACCTATGGTTTTGGACCTTGGTATTGTGTCCGAAGTGTTGAACCCAGGTATTGGGTCCCTAGTATTGGTTCTAAATGGTTTTGGACCATTGTATTGAGTAAGACCTAAGACTATAAAAGGAGAAGAAGATCATTAGGCAAATGAATTCAGAAAATCTTGAATATCTGATGAAGTATGAGATCCAGTATGCAGGTTATGGGTTCATGATGCTTTACTTGATCTGAGCTAAGGAGGAATCTCAGTGGTTGATGGAGAACAAGATATAAGGATAGATCGGGATCTAATGGCTTGGAATGAATCATCTCTATACGGTTTGATCTTGTTAAGTCTATATCTGTATACTAACGCATGTAATGTTCTGATTTGGGTATAACTTAAGTTTGAAATAGCTGCAACTCATGAATGAATATCTATAGATGTATACGTTGGTTGACTTTGATAAAAGCGCATACATACGCAGGTTATATACATCTAAGTAGCGTATACCATATACACTATCATATTTGAAGTTACAGGTGGTTCTGGTAGTTGATGCAAAGTCTAAGTTCTGGTGACTGTTTACTGGTGTCAGTATTCTGCATATTCAGATTGGTTGATTATGTTTAGCTTCAATGTTGTTGGATGAAATCTATAATGGATCAGGATCATAATGACTTATATTTATGTGATCTGTTGGACTAGATCTGGTTGCTAACATGCGTATTATCCTTGTATATGTATTGACCTGGTTATGTCTAAAGTCAGGAAGTGCAACAAAGACATAAGTAAGTAATTAATGACATATACGCTGGTTCGCTTTGGTGAAGTTGCGTATACACGTTGGTTAGGCTCTTCCAAGTAGCGTATGCACTCTGATGCATGATTTTTGATGATACTGTTAGATCTGAACATTGTTGCAGAGTTCTGTGTTCTGGTGATTGCAGTTTGTTGATAGGTTTTCAGTGATTCAGTATTGGGTGATTCAGAGATTGATGATGCTAGTGTTGATTGATTGTGTGCTTCAATGATATTGATGGGTCCAGTATAAAAATTGGATGAAACGTGGCATTCAGATTATGATGTTGTGTTCCATGAGTATCCAGTCTGAAAATTTATGAAACGTGGTACCTGGAGGAAGAAAGAGAAGGTTGTAGCCTTCTGTAGGTCGGCACCTATGTACTATCACATCAGCTAGTACAAGAGCTAAGGGGGTGGTAGCTCCCTTCCATAGCAGCTGTAAAATGAGTGAAGGTTGGAGCATTCAGTAGGCCGGCACCTACGTACTAGTAAAAGGATCGGCTAGTACAAGAGCTAAGGGGGTTGCAGCTCCCTTCCAGGAGAAGCTGGAGAAAAAGAGAAGGTTGTAGCCTTCTGCAGATAGAAGTCTGTGTACTGGTATAAGACTGCACCAGTACAAAAATATTGTAAAAAGAAGTTTCTTATTAAAATAAGATAAAGACGACTTGCAGCAGGTGGTTTTCACCCACATTGGGTTTCCACCTTACATCATGGTGTTCATGTGTGCTTCTTGTGTGTGATGATCTATTCTATTTTACTGCACTTGTTTACTGTTCATATGGTTAATAAAAGTTCTGATGCACTAACTAAAGATCAACATTTAAAGGATTAACTAAGTTTACTGGATATACGCTAGTTGCATTAGACACAGTTGCGTGTACACGCAGGTTTCCTTCACTGAAGTAGCGTATATGAATCTGAGTATGTAAATGAAAAGGTGTTTGATTTGATAATACTGATTCACCCCCCCTCTCAGTATTATTTCCAACATCTTCAGTATCTTCCTTCACAGTCATCATTCTTTGCTTTAGGTTCTGTACTTGTCTATAAAAGGAAATTTGATAATCTTTAGGCAGAAACTTTCTCTTCATTCTAGCAACCATCCTGACCCATTTTTTAATCAATGGTTTGTTTAATCTCCTCCTTTCTACCTGTACACTGTCCCACCATAGAGCTACATGTCCCTTCAATTTGGTGACAGCAAACCTGATCCTCTTGTCTTCGCTGATTTCTTCATACTCAAAATATTTATCTAGCTCACTTATCCAGTCTAACAATGCCTCTGTGGACAAACTACCATCATAATTAGAGAGCTCCGGTCTTGGCTTACTGCTAGCCAAAAAAACTGACCTCAATAGTTTAATTTCTGGTCCTTCGTCATCTAACCCATCCGTTGTGGCTATGTTTTCCTCCTCACTATCATCCCCACCTTCTGTATCTCTACGCCTTCCTGCTTCCACTGTTGCCAAACGTGCAGTTAAATTCCTAATTTATTCTCATAGCCCTTCATCTGCTACTCTTCTGATGCCTCTTCCTCGACCCCTTCTTCCTACCTCCATTTTTACTGAGAGAAAAGGACAACCTGCTCTGATACCAAAAATTGGTGGCGATCCCGAGGAGGGACGCGTGGCTATTGACCGTTTAATTCTTCGGTTCCAAGTTAAGTTTGGTGGTAGGGTTTTTGGTGTGTGTCTTTATTGCGATTTAATGTTTTCTGCCCGCCCTCTATACTAACCTCAGGCTTGCGACTAAGGGTTATCACTTTCACCGAGGGGTTTTGGAGGTCATTTCTCCTGTGCAATGGTTTTGCTCTGCGGGTGCTCTGTGTTCTCGCCTGGTATTCGCGATGGATGGTAAGTATTGTGCCCTGTTTGCTCCGTATGGCGGTTTAATGTGCTTTGTTGGTTCTCTATGGTTTATTGGTGCTATGCCTCTGCTCGTTCTCCATGGTCTGTCATTGCTATGCCTCTGCTCATTCTCTGTAGTGACTCATTGCTCTGGTGTTTGGAGGGTTTCAGGTCCTCTTCCTCTCGCAAGTCTGTTTGTCTCTGTTATTTTCTTCGAGCTCATTTTTGTTCATTTTGTGGTGATTCGTTTGTTGATGTGGGGTTTGGTTATGGTTCGGCTCTGCAAATCTCAGGTCCCTGCTTGGCTGCTGCACAGGACGACTCGACGCCCTCAATTTCAGGTAAGCTCCTCCTTCCAGTTTCAATTTCACTCCCTGTTTTTAAAGGTCCTAATGCTCTGGCTCCTTGGTGAGCAGGTAGAACATGTTCATGGCTCATTCACTGGTGGAAACCCTCTGTTGTGGGTCTCAGATCTCGTCCTTCGTCTCGAAACAGTTCTTCTCCAGGTAAGGTCCTCGTTCTCCTTCCAGTTAGCTATTCACTGTTATCTTTTTTATTTTCGTGGCTCAATACTGACCGCTGCCCTACTCTGTGGTGGTGTGCAGGCCCTTCCAGGGAAGCGTTGCTCCACAACTTCATCCTGGGGACTGTTCGCGGGCTTAGGGAAACCCGGGTAGGGTCTTTCCGTAGCTATAGTGGTTTCTTGCTTGCTTTGTTGTGTGTCTAGTTTTGCAGCAGTTGTTCTGTCGCTTGCTCTTGTTGTGACTCGGCTATACCCTTGATGTTTTGGGTCCTTTGTATCTGTATGTGATCTTTGAGGTGTTCATGCCCTTGCTGGAAGTTTTAGGCATAGCCTGTGGACTATAATGTGTTTTGGTTTCATGGGTTTGGAACCCTTCACAATTTTGTACAATGAATTTTTATTGAACGAAAAAAAAAAAAAAAATTGAAAATTTCATGTATAGGAAATATTTTTTTGTTTAAATGCAGAATGTAATAGTACCTGGGGTTTGTTTCATTGAGAAATGAAATCTATGTGTTGGTGTACCTCTATTTGATTCTCGGTCTTGAAACGCTACTTGTTATTGTATGCTTGTCGATGCTTGTTCGAATCTTTGAAAAGAAATGGTTTCATTGTCTTGCTTTCATTTTGATGCCTGAGACATCTATGCACAGAGAACGTAATGAAATTTAATCTACTTTATTAAATGACAGATTTTGAATTGTTAGTTATCATAGAAGTTAAAATAATTCTGGGTTACAGCTTCTGGGCTCTCTCTCCTCTCTGTGTTAGGATATTCCGACACATAGGATATAGTTAAGTTCAACTTGGTCTAGTTTAGAGTTAGGTATAGAGTTAGGTAAAGTGTGTTTCTTTACCGTTGTACATATTGTAACTTACAATCCGACGGTCACGATATGTAGTGATCCGACGGTTCACTCTCACCTCGGTATTACCGACACTTGATCCGTGGCTTGACACCCGATTGGTCCATGAGTTCTATTTAAAGCGCATGGAGGGTCATTGTTCGGGTAATCCGTGCATGAGAGAAGCTTATGTAAATTTTCATTCTTTGATTAATAAATTGCCTGTAGTACCCACGTTGGGACAGGCCGTGGACTGTTTCCCTCCTTGCACTTTGAGGGTTTTAACCACGTCAAAAATACTGGTGTATTGATTTGAGATCTGGTTGTGAGCGGTGTCCTTTTGGTGTTCTTTCTGAGGAACTTACCCTGTAAATTCCTACATGGTATAAGAGCTATTTGAGGGCCGCGTCCGTTGGTGATCCAAATCTGAAGCCGGTAGAACTGCATGCGGCTGTCATTTCCTAGATCTGCTGTTTCTGACTGCTTTCGGGCCGAGAGGACTGCTCTGTTGCGTTCGGAGCATCTGTTCCAGTGAGGAACCCCTTTCGTTTCATGCGAAAAGGTTTCCGGTAGCCCTAGCTGCGTCATTTTTCAGATCGGGAGGTATACAGTTTTTTTGCAGTTTACTGTTATTTTCTCTCTGCTTATTTCGGTTTCGGTTTATTTAGCCTTTTTTTTAACCGGATCTATACCTTTCATTTCTGCGTATGCTCTTTGCCCTGCGACTCTGTGCGATCTGGGCAAATCAGAAACAGAAAGGAAGGATTTTTCTCATGCGTATGCTCTTTTCCCTGCACTTTAGTGTGATCTCGGAAAATCAGAAACATTGAGAAAAATATTTAGTTTTTCGGCTAAAGCTAACTTTGAGATTTTTTTTTTAAATTTCTAGTTTTTTTGCTAAAGCTAACTTCGAGCCGCAAGGTTCGTTTTTCTTTGCATATTCGTGTTGGGTTTTGTGTTTTGTGTTTTGTAGGGAAAAAGATCTTTCTCAAGGCAAGCACGCAAAACGAGCCCCCCCCCCCCCTCCCCCCCCTCTCTCTCTCTCTCTCTCTCAAATTTTTTGTATAGATCAATTGGTTCAAAGCTATTTTAAGAGAGTAGAGGTCTTGGGTTCAAGTCTCCATTTTGTGGGGGCGGATTTTTTCATTCCCGCACATTCGCGCACTTTGCCGGCAACTTCAACAAAATTTTTTCAAAAAGCCATAACTTCTTCATCCGGAAGCCTTTTTCAGAGCCGTTTTTTTTAAAACCGCCTATTTTTTCGAGATCTATCCATTGGAACACTTACTTTCAGCATCTTCAGCTTCAGTTTTTTTTTAAAATGGAAAGTCCATGCCAAGTCATTCTTGACAGCACTAACTACTTCCAATGGGTAGCCTACATGGAAGATTTACTTAGAAGTAAAGGTCTCTTCAGAATAGCCACAAACCAAGAGAAGAAACCAAAAGATGAAGACAAGGCTACAAAATGGGAAAATAGACAAGATCAAGCACGTGGTTTGATAGGGATGTCTATTTCTCCTGATCTTAGATTCCACATTGCAGAACTTGAGACTCCTCATGAAGCATTAGAAAAACTCGCTAAAGTTTTTGGGATTAAAAATGAAATTAGAGCCCATCAACTTGAAAATGAGTTGCTTACTTTGGATCCTAATAATTTTTCTTGCATTGAAGATTTCTTGTCCAAATTCAAGACCCTTAGATATCTCTTGGAAGGTGTTAAAGTTAAGAAAGAAGATGGTAACCTTATTTATTCCATCCTTACTAAGTTGGGACCAGCCTACTCTGTATTTGTTTCCACTTTCCATTCTACAAGGGAAGCTTTCATTTGTCAAGGAAAAGACTACAAGGCCCCTTCCTTTGACTCCTTTTGTGATTCCTTAATAAGAGAACAAGAAAAACTCTTACACCTTGGTCTTCTTAATCTTGGAAACTCTTCCACGAAAGCGTTAGCCGCCCAGCAGCAACCAAATTCAAAGAATCCTAAGAAGTCATATCCTCAAAAGAATGGTCCTAAACCAGCTCAGCCTCAAAATGAAAGATCATTTCAGCAAAATGATAAGACCAATAAAAACAAATGGAAGAAGACTGATAGACATTGTAACTTTTGTAATCGAGATGGCCACTTAGAATCTAAATGCTTTAAGAAGATGGAAGCCTTGGAAGCCGCAATGAAGAAACATAACATCCATGTGGAGCCTACTTCAACTTCAACTTCCGGAATGGCACTTTCTGCATGTCGTTGTCAATCATCTCAGTCTGGTTATGCATTAAATGTATCTTCTTCTTCTTCTCATTCTCATGAGTGGCTCATTGATTCTGGAGCCTCTTATCACATGGCCAAAAACCAAGCCATGTTTTCTTCTTTAAATGATTGTAACACCAAAAATATATATGTTGGTGATGATAGATCTCTTAATGTTGTAGGGACTGGAACTGTTCATCTAGACAATGGTCAGTTTAATGATGTATTATGTGTTCCAACCTTATCCTGCAACCTTCTATCTGTCTATCAGATAACTCATTCAGGTGAAGGTAAAATTGTTGAATTTTCACCTCATGATGTTGTAATCAAGGATCTAAAAGATCCTAAACAGATTCTAGCTACTGGTCTTGCTGATGATTCCACAAGGTTGTATAAGTTTCACAACTTTGGGTCATCACATCTTCCCTCAGTATTTGTTGCTCATAATGATGAAGTGAGCAAACTTTGGCATGAGCGATTTGGTCACTTAAACTATCGCTCCCTTCAGCATCTATGTAAAGAAAATATGGTGACAGGTCTTCCTATGGTATCTTGCAGAGATGGTGTTTGTTCCGGATGTGTACTCGGAAAACATCATCGGGACAGTTTTGACAAACGTGCCTCTTGGCACGCCTCAGCCCCTTTACAGCTTGTGCACAGTGATTTATGTGGTCCTCTTCCTGTTGCTTCATTCTCTGGCTGCAAGTACTTCTTAACTTTCATTGATGATTTCTCCAGACGCACTTGGGTATACTTCTTAAAACTCAAGAGCGAAGTATTTAACACTTTTTTGGCCTTCAAAGCCTTTGTTGAAAAACAATCTGGACATCAAATTCTTAAGCTAAGAACTGATAATGGTGGAGAATATGTTAAAAACACATTCATCAACTTTTGCACTGAAAATGGAATTCAAATGCAACATACTGTTCCATACACTCCACAACAAAATGGTGTAGCTGAAAGGAAAAATCGCACCTTAAAGGAAATGGCTAATTGTATGCTGCAATCTAAAGGACTCAGTCTTAGTTTTTGGGCCGAAGCAATTAATTGTGCAAATTATATAATCAATCGCACTCCTACTAAGGTTCTAGAGAATATCACTCCAGAAGAAGCTTGGAGTTCCATTAAACCAGATGTAAGTCACTTTCGTGTGTTTGGAAGTGAAGCATGGGCCCATATTCCAGATGAAAAGCATAAAGCTTTAGAACCTAAGAGTGAGAAATGTACTTTTGTTGGATATTCTGAAGATGTAAAAGGTTATAGACTTATTCCATTTAAGTCCAAAAATGTTATCATTAGAAGAGATGTAAAATTTGATGAAAATAAATCGGCCTGCGAGCCTAGTCCGGCGGATGTGCCACCTCTTCCTATCTCTTCTACTTTTGAAAACATTTCTTCTTCAGATGATGAAAGCGAGGATGATAATCCTCCCCCACCTTCTCAGGATCCTCAACTTCCAAGATGGGTCCGTGCTACTCGGGATGCAGCAGGTGATCTTGCCGGTGATCCTACAGATCAGCGACGTACACGTTCTCAGTTTGAAAGAGCCTCTTCTTTACTGGCTCAAGCTCCAGTAAATCATGATCCTGACACTTTTGCAGAAGCTTCAGGCCATCCACATTGGGAAGCAGCTATGAATGAAGAATATCATTCATTGATGACAAATGATACATGGGATCTTGTTCCTCTACCAAAGGGACGAAAACTTGTTAGATGTAAATGGGTTTACAGAACCAAGTATGGACCAGATGGGAAAGTTGATAAACATAAAGCTCGTCTTGTTGCTAAGGGCTTTTCACAGGTTGAAGGCATTGACTACACTGAAACCTTCTCCCCTGTTGCCAAAATGAACTCTATCCGCCTTGTTCTTTCCCTTGCTGCCTCTTTAAAATGGGAAGTCCATCAAATGGATGTTAAATCTGCCTTCTTGCATGGGGACTTGCAGGAAGAAATCTATATGGAACAACCCATTGGCTTCATACAAACAGACTCCAGCCTTGTTTGTCGACTTAAGAAATCCCTTTATGGTCTCAAGCAAGCTCCTCGGGCTTGGTATGCCAAAATGGATAGCTTTCTTTTAGAATCTGGCTTTTCTAGGTGTCATTCTGACAATACTGTCTACACCAAGAAAGTGGGCAACTCTCTTATCATCCTTGTTCTTTATGTTGATGATCTTATCCTTACTGGTAGTGATCCCAACCTTATAAACCATGTGAAGTCTAGCCTTAAAAGGAAATTTGAAATGACAGACTTAGGACACTTACACTATTTTCTCGGTCTTCAAGTCTTGCAATCCAAGGAGGGTATTTCCCTTTCCCAGTCCAAGTATGCTTGTGATATTCTTCGTCATTTTCACATGGAAGACTGTAAGCCAGCCCCTTCTCCCTTTCAGTCTGGAGTCAAACTTTCAGTCTCTTGTACTTCTCCTGAAGTTGATGCTACCTTATACCGTCAACTTGTAGGAAAACTCTTGTATTTAACCCATACTCGTCCTGATCTTTCCTTTGTTGTTGGCCTTGTTGCTCGTTTTATGCAAAACCCCCGTGAAAGTCATTGGAAAGCAGCTAAAAGAATACTTCGTTATGTTCGAGGTACAGTACAGTTTGGGATTCATTACAGTGCCAAAGCAGCTCCTCTATTAGTTGGTTTCACTGATTCTGATTGGGCTGGTGACCCTGATGATCGGAAGTCTACTGCCGGTTATGTCTTCACTCTTGGTTCAGGACCTATTACATGGGCTTGTAAGAAACAGGCTGCCATTTCTCTTTCGTCAGCAGAAGCAGAGTATCGTGGTGCCGTGGAAGCTAGTAAGGAAGCCTTGTGGCTTCGTCAGATCCTATCAGAGTTTGGCTTTGAGCAGCAGCATCCAACCACACTTTGGTGTGATAATCAAAGTGCCATTCAGCTATGCAAAGATCCAGTCCAGCATCAGCGCAGCAAACACATTGAACTACACATGCACTTCATCAGAAAGCTCATTCATGACCATGTTCTTGAAGTGCAATATTGTCCAACAGATGATCAGGTTGCAGACATCTTCACAAAGGCTCTCACAGAGGCGAAGTTCACTAAACTTCGATATATGCTTGGAGTTCAGGAAGTTGTCACTAAGGGGGGATAGGCTCTAGTGCCTCCTTCCTTCTCCTATTGTGTCATATTTGTAAATCCTTCAATCCTATCCCAAGTTGTTCTTAAGGGGGGATGTTAGGATATTCCGACACATAGGATATAGTTAAGTTCAACTTGGTCTAGTTTAGAGTTAGTATAGAGTTAGGTAAAGTGTGTTTCTTTACCGTTGTACATTTTGTAACTTACAATCCGACGGTCACGATATGTAGTGATCCGACGGTTCACTCTCACCTCGGTATTACCGACACTTGATCCGTGGCTTGACACCCGATTGGTCCATGAGTTCTATTTAAAGCGCATGGAGGGTCATTGTTCGAGTAATCCGTGCATGAGAGAAGCTTATGTAAATTTTCATTCTTTGATTAATAAATTGCCTGTAGTACCCACGTTGGGACAGGCCGTGGATTGTTTCCCTCCTTGCACTTTGAGGGTTTTAACCACGTCAAAAATACTGGTGTATTGATTTGAGATCTGGTTGTGAGCGGTGTCCTTTTGGTGTTCTTTCTGAGGAACTTACCCTGTAAATTCCTACACTCTGGATGGCAGCCCTTCCATCATCTCTGATTTTTCCTTTTCAATACATTATCAGCAGTTCCTTTATAGTTTGAGGAACTATTCCTCAGTTACTTTTCATTTACTAAATAGTTTCTTCAAACAAGTTCCTAACTAATCCTATTTTGTCTAATTTAAAAACTAACAATGGCTGATTCAACCTTAATTTAAAATGACACAAAATGAAACTAAATGAAACAGAAACTTGAAGTGTTTTCCTCTCTATCTGTCAAAATAAATGAAAATAAAAAAAAACATCTCCCACTTGTCGCCTCTTCACTCGGATGCTCTTGCATCACAAAGGGAATCATAGAGGTGCAGTGATACACAATTAGAGGTGCGATAAATGGAACATTGAAGGGATTTTTTAACCTTCCATTACAAGATAAATAAAAATATTCTTTGCAAGAAGGATATTTTTAGGGATATGGTAATAAATTCATGGTGGTTGAGGATGAAATACTGGAATGGGGCAACGTTTGCACTGGGAATTATGCCCAACAACCTTAAAACTTGCTCCCTCTGGAATGGAAAGGTGTCAAGTGTTGTTTGGTCGAATGAATGGATTCCTAACTTGGAATATGTCACTTTTCTTCAAGTCTGTTACCTTCTCCCATCCATTTATGGTGTTCTACTTGATGTAATACTTGCCCGCGTAGTAATTATAGGAGATACATATGGTGTGTGTCTGCTTCTTATCACTTCCTTTGAACAAGGACTCTTAGGACTTGCAAAAGTTATTGAAGATGTCAAGCATGCACTCGAGCATCTATGGATCTTTGATCAAAATATTATATGGAAACTCAAGAGCATAACATAAGAAAAATCAACATTTTTCTATGGCTATTGTTATCAAAATAAGCTAGGAATATAAGAATATTTTCCTTTTTATTTTTGGGAATTCAGTAATATATTTTATATTTATTTTAGTGAATGGTGAGAGGGTGATCAAAAGTCAAAATTATATTGTCAGATAGGTCACTTTGTACAATTGACTGCCAGAGACATTCAATATCTAGATATCTTGCCTAGATAACTGGAAAACACAATAAACTATATCTTTGTCAAATGGGAGTTTGTTAATATAATGGTTTAAAATTGAGACTGCTTCTTTGGCATAGTGTCCAAAATAACGTATGTTAAAAAGCATCAATCGCATAAATGTGTCAATGTTGGTTGGAGGAAGTTATGTGCATTAAATGTGTGTTAATGATTAATTATGTGTTTGAATTCCGTCAATTGAAAATATGAAGGATAAAATTAAAATAATTTAATTTCAAAATATTTAGAAATTTATAATTAATATAAAGATGATTCAATTGTATGCCTTTAAAAATATGGTCATCTTTGTATTTCTAAAAATATTTAGAAAAATGATAAACAAATTAAAAAATTTACTGGAGATTCATAGGTCTTCCCAATGGTGCGAGGAAGAAACCTTAACATTTCCTAATGGCATAGGAAAGCAATCTCAAACCTATACCAACTATGGAGATGAGGCTTTCATTTATGTTTAAAGGAATGTACATGTGGCACTCTAAGAATCTAGGCTTTCCAGCGCTCTGCTAAATTTATTGACAACCAGTGTCGTTGTAGAATGGAAAGCTAGAAAGAATGGGAGATGTAGAATGTAGAGATGATGATTACCTCTATTTTGTATGGCTTGGTGTAGGAAGCATCCACTGCTACAATTGTGAATTTGTGCCCTGCTATCTTGAAAAAGTGCCCAAAATTGAGTGCATCATTCATGAAATGGAGAAGGTTTTACACCCTTTTTTCTTGCAAATCGAGAAATTCTATTAATTTAGGAAAATATTACATCTTGATGCGATTTTTTTTATTTTTTTTTTCCACCTGGCCAAACAAGTCTAGTAGGAATGAGGATGGTGGTTGTCTAAACCTAGATAGTCCACAAATACCAAAAGAACCCTAGTATCCAAATGCACCCAACTGTCATTCTTCAATTTACCTTGTTTCTGACAACCCAGTCCACCAAACCGTTACCATGTTGTTGGCAAAATACTTCATGTACATGGGCTTTGATATGCTCGATTCATCCTTCAAGATGATATAAACTTCCTTGCAACCTCTTTTTCCCATGACAGAGGGATGTCATTCAGTCTAACATCTGCCACTAGTTGTGTTGGAGGTCATTCATGATGGCTATGACCTCATTGCTATCATTGTGGAGGTCCTAAACAAACTTCTCCATAAGAATTGTAATATGGTAAAGTTATGCCTCCAAGGAATTGAAAGATTTTGGAAGGATTACCCTCCCTAGCAACTAATATCTTGGCTCATCCACTTCTTCCCCAAAGTCCTTAGGCTCCCTATGGTGAACTTTCCCCTGGCCTATTGGGACGAAACCCCTCCTTACTCTTCCACACTGCCTCTGCATGCCACCTCTCTCAAATGTTACACCACTAGCACTCCACAAGTTGGGTCGCGATACACCACCTACAACAACGAGAGACTGCCAGCTGATCATGTCAACTGCCAAAACTACAACAATCACTGACCCTCTCCTCCTCACACTCAGGACATTTGACCACCCTTTGAACCCATAAAACACAAAGTTATAGTCGCCTTCCTCCATAACGTGGTTTGAAAAACAAGCCATACACTTTCCTCGCTCCTTAAAGATCCCAGATATAGCCCTACTCCTGAAAATAACATATAGAAAATAAGAACTTGCAGGGCCATGACTTCTAGCACCAGAATTTTTCATCACCAACCCCCACCAATTACCACTTCGCTCAACAGAAAACCAACCAAGGAAATACGAAAAACACAAACAAAAAAAATTGGCAAGCAATACCTGAATCCCAAAAGAATATGGAGCTCTTGCGGTCTGTGTTGGAGCCACAACACATATGTCTTCCCATAATTCATCATCATTCTTTCCAAACTCGCAAGGGCCAGGTTCCCAAACTACTAACTTGAACCAACATCCATGTGCATAATAAACCTCAGGAGTTGTTGCAAACAGGGAGGCAGGGTATGACTGAACTAGGCATCCAGCCTCTGAACCATTAACCAAATTAACCACTAGAAAATTGCTGCCCATACCAAAAGACCTTCTGTTACTATTTACTAGGATCCAAGCGAACAAAATAACGCATGCTCCTTCATGAAGGTTTGCCAACCCTACATCCAACGTAGCTTCTTTGAGATGCTTCATCAATTTCCATGTGTGTGGGGGTTTAATGCCCCATCTCGATCACCATTCTCGACGTTCATTGCCACCATCAGGGAATTTAGACCCTTATTTTATCAGAGTTGTCTTAAAAACATTTTTTTATTTTAATAGAATAAAAAGGATGATGCAATGTTTTTCATTGAAATCTCTTAAAAATTAAGAAAATAGTAAAATAATAATATGAAAATATGTTGATACATATTATTTTTAGTCTTTTCCAAGGTAGGGAAATCATTTGCTTGCTGACCACTATTAGTTTAGCATTGAATAATGAAAGTTATAATGTTTAATTTTGAAAATTAAATATTTATTTTTCAATATTACTAAAAAAATAAATAAATAAATAAAATAAAAATAAAAAATAAAAAAAATTGCAAACATTTGATTGGACCCTAAATTGAAGGTGTTACATGGTATATGTCATGTGGATAATTGAATTAGAATTTTCTGCCATAAATTTTGGATGCAATTGCAATATTTATGCCATGTTTTTAGTGATTTTTTTATTGTTAAGTTTCATAGAAAAACCACCCAAAATTAAAATCCTTCAAAATGGCTTATACTCATGTAAATAACATATTACACTCAATTACTACTCACCATAATTGAAGAAAGTATTTTCATAAAGTAAATAGATATACTTACCAGGAGTTATTGCCCATAATTGGTTAAATTTGACATGTATCTACCCGTATTTTGTTTTTTTAAGCATCAGATACTAGCAATTTTAAAATCTGCACATCATCACTAACATCTACTTAATTTTTAAATTTGTCAATATGGTGGGTGAGATAAAAATTGACACCTTTTTGTGTGTGTGTGTGTGTGTGTGTGTGTGTGTGTGTGTGTGAGAGAGAGAGAGAGAGAGAGATGTATGCATGATAGAGAGAAATAAATTTATTAGATACGTATTTATAACTCTATATCTTAGATATAAGCAATTCCAAATTGGACAAGATAAAAAAAAAAAAAAAAAGGCACAAGATGAAACTCTAAGATAAGCACATATTGCATAGTGTTTATAGACTAAGATAAACACAATTTCTGCACTCACGATGCAGACTATGGGTCTTTGGTCATGCTAGAAAATATTGTCTATGTCCTAATTCACATAATGTAATGTCATACCATGCACCCTGAACCCAACGGTTGAAACTCATGTGCTCACCATGGGATATATGCATGTTAGATAAAACCCTATGGGGGTAGAGTAATTAGATTGAAGGGTATTTTAGTTGTTCAATAAAAATAATAAAATTGACCTAACAATTTTTTGTTTGATTTTGAGAGGTTTCATGTAGTTTGTTCAATGTTAATATGCTCATGATAGATCCCAATTTTTATAAAATGAATCTATTTAGTGGTTGGAAATGAAAATATCAAATGGAAAATTACCATGGCTCCTATGCATTCCATAAATTCATAATTGAATCTGAACATGACTAGGTTTAGGCCTTTCAAATATTGGGATGTCATTTAGAAAGATTTGTCCTTGTTAAATAATCATGAATTTCTTTAAGACACATACCTTATATATTATTATTGCTTGAAATATTAGAATCCTCCCAAATCCCTATTTAAAAATAATAGTGGGTTCAAATTTGTTTTATTATTTATAAGGTCCTTTTTCAATCCAACTTATCACATTGAAAGTTGAGATCAATTGCTCCTCTTCAAAATACATTACAACTAATGGGTTTGAACATGCTAATTAAGAGTTTTTGTCTAGTTTCACAGTAACTAATATGTTTATTATTTAATGTGTATATCAATGATTTTAATTGGTTTTATTTTTCTTTATGGTCCAACTAGAATTGAACAAAAAATTGTTTTAGCAAAAAATTAATAAAATGGATATAATAATAACATTTAAATGACAAACATAAATATATATAAAACATCATGTGAAGGGAATTTTGAAAAGAAACCCATCATAACAAATTTACTTGATAGGGATGCCTGTGAAATTTATACCTTGTTGCCCACCATTGTTTATGTAAGTTTTTAGTACTTTAATAAGAGTGAGTAAAATTGTAAATGTGAAAATTTAGTAGTAATTACTACCCACCAAAATTTATGCAAGTCCTTACCTTTAGTGAGCAATTAATTTTTCTACTTCATATATCAATTTGCAAGTTTTTTAAAAGCATAATTTCCATTTGAGTGATAGGACCTGCAACACTTGTTAATTTTATATTTTAGTAAACCATATTTATATATTTTCATTATATTTTATATCTTACATTTCTTGAGATATGAAGTTTTGTGCCATGTTGCATTTATATGAATGCAATTTTTCAATTTTAATACTTATATGGATTGCAATTCCAAGTTCTTGTGTGAGTTTCTAATTATGTATAGATGCAACATAGGTAGATTGTATGAACACGTTATCTTAATTTTGCTTCATAATTTTAAGTTCAACATTGTAAGTTTTTATTATTCAATTTGTTTTTTTAGGGTACTAATAGTTGCATTGTCAGCGCCAATTTGGAAATGTTGAATAAAGGCACTGATAGTTGTATTATCAACACTAGTTTTTAAAATTGTGGAATAAAAGTGCTGACAACTAGATTATCAGCGGAAATTGTAAAATTTTAATATTTTTTATGTCAAAAACAAAGCGTTGACAGATCACACGTCAACATAGGAGCAGGCACTTGATCAAGCGAGCACTAGGTAAAAAAACTGTGACATATCGTTTCATGATTTCACATGGGATTTTTCCACTGGCAGACAGTAATCATTATGGTAAATAAGTGGTGTAACTAATCATTTTTATGTGTGATTGATTAATTGTCACGTTTTAATCTCAAGTGTTCTAGACAGTGGAAGTAATTATATTGTGCAGGGTTAAAAGATGTGCAGGGGTAATCCATTGTGTTGTTTTATACGCCAAGGTGAATAATTTGTTATCCCACATTATTGTAATCGAATCCCACTCCTGTCTCTGTTGCCTATGTGCTAGATGGTGGAAGTTATGGGAAAGAGCAAAAAATTGCACAGGGGGGAACCCAATGGACCTGGCCTCCTCAAAGTGTATCCTGATGTTTAAGAGCATTTTCGAGAGGTTGGTTGGGAAGAATTATTGTCCAGGTGAACAGGTTACCATGATGGGGTCCTAGGGCTTTCACTGAAGGATTTGATGGTCGGGGGTCATTGTTGGAGGTATTTCTTTCCCTGTCATAGAGGAGGTGGTTGTTGAGTCTACATGCCTCCCTGTGGATGGAGAATAGTGGTTTAAAGGATAAACCTTAGCTGGATTTTGTTGAAGAAAGTGTAACTAGGTTCGGTCTTATAAAATGCGCTTTTGATATTTGTATTTATTCAAGAAAAGTAAAATTATTTTTGTTATATTTATCAATGAGTTTCTTGCTGATTGAAGTAGGTCTAGCACATGTTTAAGTGCTCTAGGAGAATCAAAGAGTTAAAAGAAAATGTTAACGATCCTTAAGGGCATGTTACACCATATATATACTTGTATAAAGAGTCAAGGGAAATCCCTCCAAGCAAAGTCAAGTCCTCTCCATGCAATGACATCCTTCAAAGAGCAAAAATGACAAAGTAACTTCAAGTCGACCTGTAGTCTACAAGTCAGCCTCAAGCCCGCCTAAAGGAGGGACAATCCTCTATATATAGAGGTTGTCCACTCCCTCATAATGTCATGTACTCATCTCTGAAATTAGTGAAGAAGGTGTTGATGCCTCTAAAATATTAGCACCAACATCGAGCATAACCACCCGGTCCAGACCTTAGTACAACTCCTTTTCCGTTTGGTGTGGTGGCTCCAACTGGATATTATGGGACCAGTTTCCCATATAATGAATCGTTTAATGGATGATTGGTTTATAATGTATAATAAGGATGATAAGTGCTTTAACCTATGACTCCAAAATATACAAATATGCTTACCTAAACTCGGGTAATGTATTAACAATGCGATTTCTGATTATTTCTAACAAACAATTAATCATATAGATGAATTATTAATCGATAGAAAGATGCATTCATAGATAATGATTACTTTGCTTAATAAATTAAACAAAGTAATTATTAATAAAACATATCGCATTCATAACAATGTATATCGCTGACATATATCTTTTAAAATATAACAATTCTAAATCTTCATAAATGACATGATAAAGAATTATTTGAACAAAATACATATATCAACAATAGCAACTTTTAAAAGAAATGCTTCATTACATAAGCAAACAAGACAAAAGAATAGTGATAAAAATATCGCATGCATTTGAGTCTTTCTGATGTAAATAACATTCTGATTCCACTTTCTTATTTGAGAAAACCTTCCAGGAGATACAAAAGTGTAGGTCTTGAAAAAGTTTCTTCACAAAATTGTAGAACCTTGATCCACTACTGATAAAAAAAATATTCAGAAGTACAAAAGTGAAACTTCTCAAGTCAAATCTTATACAAGTTGAGGACCCTTTCTTTAAAGACATGAAAGGGTTTAAATAATAAAATAAAAACTAACTGTCAATAAAAATTTCTTTGAGCTGTTGAAACTGCAAACATGAAAATATGGGATTTGATTTAGGAAAATATCAGTGCAATAGCCTTTTAACTAATTCATTGTATCTATTTTTTATCTTGCACTTGTAGCAGACAAATTGAGAGAATTTGCTGAATTTCCGGAGGGTGACTCAGCCTAGAATGCAGTTGAGTTGTGTACGTAGCATCTGAAAGTTTGGGAACCATGAGATTGACAACGTCGACAAGGCATTTGGTGGACATCTGCTGACTGTGCGGCTTTACTAGGAAAAACCAAAATGCATCCCAAATAAAGTTTTTCACTTTGTCGATTTGTTCTTCTCTGTTGCCCAAATCCTATTTCCATTGATCTTCTAGGGCTTTTTATTTTTGGAGCTTTCCTGGAGAGAAATCGGTGATCAAGTTAGTTAGATATAAGCTATCATTTACCAACTCGATCACACTGTTCCTTGTAGCCCTGGCTTTGGAAGTAGCTCTTTTGGCCTTAATTAACTATGATTCCCACTCCAAAAACAAGATTTCTTTGTGCGATTCTTGGATTTTCAGTAGATTAGCAGCCATGCCTTCTTCTAAACTTTGCCAAGAGAGAAATTTTGTTACCTTATCATCTGCATTTTCAAATTCTAGCCTGGTATCAACTGCCTGTTCAATGAGTGATGCAGTGATAGTGCACAATGGGTCAACCAATGATATCTTATGGAAAAGGATATTTAGTTGCCGAGATAAGGCTTTAGTCACTTCCAGGGCTTCTTTCTTGAATTCATAAACCTTCAGATAACCCTTGAAATTTTCTACCTGTAATTGCAGTTGTGCAATTTGTTCTTCTTTAGTTTTCTTTTCCTATTGAATTGCCACTTGAAGCTTGCTGAGTTCTTGAGACAACTTTTGTTGTTTCTGAAGAGCCTGTTGATCGATCTTTTGCTTCTCTAGACTTAGTTGTTCTTTTAGTTGCTCATTTTGTTGTTTTTTCTCTGCTAGCTATTGCTCAAGCTGTCCGATCTTCTGTTGTTCCAATGTCGTTTTCTCTTCAAGTTGGGTGATCCTTAGATCCTTTTCCTTGATCAGTTGGCTAACTTTGGAAGCCTTGTCCATTGTAGTGGCTGTATAGGCACCTACATACTGAGACAACTTTGTTAAATCCTCAGAAGGGTTGACTTCTGAATCTTTCCATACCACATTCATTAGTTCAGCTTGAGGAGTTGAGAGTGTTCCCTGATCAATTTTCCTCCTTTTCCTTTGTCTTTTGACCACGGCCCTATGCTTTGGACTGTTAAATACATCCAAGGGTGGTATTTCCTCTACCTTAAATAAAATTTCTTCAGAAGGATTCTCTGGAGTTATTTCAATGTCTTGCTGAGTGTTCACTGTGCCAACTGCCCCTTCAATTGTAGTATTAGTAACAATAGGCTCCTGTGCTATGGTCGATTCTGGTGTAACAATGTTTTGGGAGTCATTCTGGTTCTTGATCATTTGATTGAACTGCTCTCATTCCTTGATTAAGCTGGAATAAATATTTACATCAGTATCAAGGAGCTCGCTGGTCTTTTCATTTGTTTGCTCCTTTACGGGACTCTTCTCCTTTTCAGGACTTTTCTCCTTTTCAGGATTCTTCTCTTTTTCAGGACTCTTGTCAGTAGTTTGTTCTTCATTGTGGCCTTCTTGCTCCACCATACTGGTAGTGGCCAATAAATCTAGAGGCAGTGTTTGTAACCTCTGTGCCCTGAACTACATAAACTTATCTCTCCCCCCTGCTCCTAATTTGATCTTTGCTAGATGTTTTACCCGTGAAAATAACTCAGCCGAAGTGAACAAGTCATCATATTCATCTGTCTCATGTTCAAATTTGGCAAGTTTCACCTGACTGGTGAAGTTGTAAGCCACTGCTCTTGGATCATACTGTCTCTTAGGAATGACTGCTAACTTCAGAATTTTTATCTTCTCTGTTTCTTTCTCTGCATGTTTGAAATCATGCAGTGTGTAAGTACCATAGTGGAGGGGAAATGGAGGTCACATTTGTTTCTTGGACACTTTGAGGTTCCTTGAAATCCCTGTTTCTATTATTTGGTAAGTTATTTCTCTGGCCAGTAGCTTATCAAGAATGTACAAGGGGAGAACATGTGGATCTGTGGTGCTACCAAAAAGTCTGACATAGGTGAACATTTCTTCACCGAACCAACTTCCAATTGATGTTAGGACAATGTTGACCTCATCGGATAACCGAGGAGCAAGTTTTTTTAATATAGCCTGATGGACGGGTAAAACAAAACCATGGAAAATTCTATATATATGATCTTTATAATGGGCCTTCCACAAATACTTATGATAAATGTGAATAGGGGTTGGGTCTTGAGGCGTCCATTTCCAACCTAGAATGGGGTAATCAGAATTGAAACAGATGGTATCCATGATGTAGGCGCTCATATAGAATGGGGGTATTGTCCACGTAGTTACAAACCTATTTCTTCTATAATCAAGGATTTGGTTGGCCATTTTATCTGATAAAATGGTTGCCCAATCCATTATATAAGAGTTGATTGCTGCTTCCATTAAAGGCACCATTTCTATGGAAAACCTAGCTGAATCAGAGACTCCAAAGAGTCTACATATCATAGCACTAGCATAGAAATAGGGAGATGCTAAGGAGTCTATAGAGTACATACCAATGGATTCATGCTTATGCATGCTTAGGAAATGCCTCCATTGCTTGATAGGGTCCGACTCTACATCATTATTCTTAGTGAAAGCTTCTAAAAATGCTTTGCTGTAATGTTTCTAGGGGTCCGGAAAATGATACATCTTATTGACATCTTCTGCCCTAAATGTCCCGAACATCCTTCCATCGGCTGTATAGAATGCTCCGTGGGTTATGTTGATACTTTCTATAACCCATCTCACCAGGTCATTGTATGGTAACACTTTCGCATGGGTTGTTATTCTGTGGAGGAAGGAGCTGGCTAAATCATAAAGAGTATTTTCTGATTTATTAGTTGAACCAGCTGTTGCTCCTTCTTCTTCAACTTCGCTTGGATCCTCGGCTTTGAGTAAATTATATACCCTCCCATGAAGTCTTGCCGAGGCCTGCACAGGTAGTGTCAGCTATCAGTACCAACTTTGCTGGTTCATCTTTCGCTACAACGGGGACCTTTGCTTTCCGAGCTCTCTTAGACATTTTTGTTGGACTGATGATTTCGGATTTTCTCTGCAAAACGAAACAGAAGGACGTAACAATGGAAAAATTTGTTCAAAGCTAATACGCATCACACAAGAGTAACAACAATTAAGTGCAATAGATGCTACAGATCTATGATATATTAAGTCGCCATGGATGAAATCCTTAAAAGATTCAACCATAACTACTTCTTAATGATTTCCCCGTAACTTCCAATGTGAAACTTTAATGTCGTAATGATATGTCGCATCGCAAATTTATAATGGTCCTTTTTAGAATGGGTATCGTGACTTCCCAATCAGCGATTAGCGATAATTGCATATCGCAGATCGGGAGTTACAAGTGTCGTGCTTAAATGGTTCCTTTGAATAGTTGATATTGCGATCAACAGTGCACTGGCATGGGGAGGCGACATGCTTTAAAACTTAATAAATCATTTAAATTTTCTTTATAATTGATTTATAACTTTAAGCCGCACATGTTCGTGATATTTCGTGTTTGCCTTTTATCAAAGCGTGCTTTATGATAATAAAATCGCATTGGAAGATTTCAAAGGAGCTTATTGGGATGTGTCTTATGATTTTAGCGGTGCGTGATTGCGATCAATTTATCGCATCGGAGGTTTTCTATGGAAGACTTGGGGCGATTTGTTGATGAGAAGGAATATGCGATTTTCCGATAGAGTTATCGCATCGACAGATCTCAATGGAACACTTTAAGTCCATTATTGAAATAAAGGATGTGCCCGATGCGATATTTTCCCTTTATAATTGATTTCGTTCGATAAAGTTTTATGATAAGGTTTTACTATAATTGAAATCGGATCGGACCTTATCAAGAGGACTTTCATGGGTTTGATATATTTGAAAATTGCGATTGCGATTTAACCTACCCTAAAAGCGAGTTTTTATATGACTTATTATAAAATTTAATTTTCAAACATTTTATTGATTTTATTTATATTCTAAAGGGTACCCATTTCATATTAAAGTTTTTTATGAAATTTTTTAAATGGGGAGGGTTGTTGTATAGCACAACAATTGGCGATTCACTTGGAGAAACAATTATCTCTAAAAAATAATGCAATATCTAAAACTTTCTGAGTTTAGAAACAATTGAGGATAAAGAAAACCATTTAAGAATAGCTAAATAAAAATTAACTCTGAATGAAATGACAATTTTTTTCAATTTCTTTTACAATCCCTTAAAATCAGAAACATTTTTGGTTTCTTCAAGTTTTGATTGGTTGATAAAGATAAAGTAGGGGGCTCTTCCAACTTAGCTTTTAAATTTACTCTTTTGTCATAGGTAGTGCCTTTGCTACCAGCAAACATCTATAGTATCGACAGGGTTACCTTTTGACCATCAGTCATTCATTGTCCCATCCATCTAAGAGTATAACTTCTGAAAGATAAATCCATAAAGATATGTTCATATATATATATATATATATATATATATATATATATATATATATATATATATATAGAGAGAGAGAGAGAGAGAGAGAGAGATAGATATAGATATATAGATATATATATATATCTTGATTTTATATTCTTTTAATTTTTTAAGATAAAAATCCATTGCCCTGGTTTGGGAGCCAGCTAATGACAATGCCATTCACTAGTTATAATTGAACTGAACAAGCTGGCTTGTGATGAGACCCCTTGTCTTATGATTATAAGCCATTACCATGTTTTGATATGCAGTATTGGTAATGTCAGTTTAATTAGTTCCCTATGATCATGGTAAGCAAGCTCATGATGAGACCTCTTATCTTTTATATCAGACATATTTTAGAATTACACTCTGAAAAATCATAAACTTAGTGGATGGGGTGAATGACTTTCTCCTTAAGAGTTTATGGATGAAAATTTTAGAGTTATGGATGCTAAGCTTGGAAAAGTCTTTACTTTTTATGAATAACCTCTCTTAACTTTAATAAAACTTAGAATGATTTATAGTATTTTCAAGGTTTTGGAAGATTTTGCAAACTTTAAAGAGGTCTTCAGAGTTTAATGTTTTATTCAACTTTCCAAAACTGTAATCATTTCCTTAAAAGTTTCTAGCATTTGAAAGCAAGTATTCACAATATTCTCTCAAAAATATTTTCAATAGTAAAAGGCCAATGGAAGACTATTTACAACTTTATTTTCTATAATAAACAAACTTGCATAAAGAATATTTACAAGTAAGAAGGGGTTACCTTCTTAAGAAAAGAATTTCTTTAAGATAAGCCCATTCACAGGAAGAGAATCTCTCTTTCCTGATAAATCTTGCAGTATGAACGTTGATGAGCCTATCTTTTCAATGATTTGAAATGGTCCAAGCCACATCTTTTGAAATTTGGTATGTTTACCTTTGTCTTCATGTGCTTTGTCCCATTTCAACATGAGATCACCAATTTGCAATGTTTTTGAATCGGTAGAACTTGCATCAAAAGAAGATTTAATAACTTGTTGATGTTTAGCATGAGTGATTTTGGCCTTCTCTCTTTCCTCCTCCAATTTAAGGATTTGATCAAATCTTAATTGAATAGAGGAAGAAGGATTTTCTTCAATAAATTGTACTAGGGCTAGAGATGGGAGTGCTAAGTTTGAAGGTATTACATATTCCTTCCCATACACTAGATTAAAAGGAGAAGTACCTATTGAAGCCTTCTAAGTTATGCAATCTGCCCATAATGCAAATATCAAAGATTTATGCCAATTCTTTTGATTTTGATCAACAATTATTTTAATAATCTTAATGAGATTCTTATTAGTTGATTCTGCCAAACCATTACCTTAAAGATAGTAATTTGCAAAATATTTTAATTTAAAACTTCTCTTAAGAGCAAATTCAAGTATACTACTCCCAGAAAAATAAGATGCATTATCAAAAATAAGGGCATTAGGTACACCAAACCTAGTAATGATGAATTGATCAATGAATTCAATGATTGCATCAGAGTTGGTTACCTTTAAATCTTAAGGCACGTTTGTTTTTGTAACTGAAATTAGGGGGAGTATATCCATTTTTCAAGTAAAAGATCAGATCAACATTCTGAGATTCAGAATTTATGGTACTTATTTCGTTTACTTGAAGAGTCTTATCCGAATCTTCATGTTCTGGAATATTAGAAGCTCCTGCTAATAACCTGCAAAAACCTTGCCCTCTCACAATTTTTGCTAGTTTAATATCAATATCATACTCCTGTAAAGTTGTTACCCAGTTAGCTCTCTTTTCTCCTACTTCCCTTTACACTGGCAATTGTCTCACTGCAGAAAATGGGACTATTACTTTTGTGTGTGTTTTTAGGAGAAATGGTCTAGTGTTTGATAGATTTAAACACATCAAAAGCTTGTTTTTCTACTTCCGAATAGTTGAGTTCAACACCCTGCAAATTGGAACTAAAGAAAGATATAGGTGCTTCTACTTGTTGATCATTGATTTGCGTTAAAACAACAGCATAAGATGTTTCAGTGGCCAAATTATACAAAATAAAATGATTAGAAAAATGGGAGTATTCAATGCAGGAGCATTAATGATTGCCTATTTGATTGAGTTAAAGGATTCTTTTTCCTTATGTCCCCATTTGAAAACTGAATTTTTCTTAATCATAGTTTGTAAAGGTAAGACTATATGAGAAAAATCAAGAACAAATCGTTTTACAAAATTTATGTGTCCTAAAAATGATTGCATTGATTTCTTGTTATGTGGCAAAGGAAGATTAGAAATCTCTTTTATTCTATCATGATCTATATATATGCCATCTTTGGATACAATAAATCTTAAGAGTTTTCCTTCATTTAGAGCAAATAATGATTTCTTGGGATTTAGAGAAATCCCATACCTTTTACATCGCTCAAAGATCTGTTTTAAATCATGTAGATGATTGGCCCTTTTCTTGGAAAAGATAGTTATGTCGTCTAAGTAAACAACAACAGACCTATTGATCAAACCTTTGAAGGCTATATCCATGGCTCGTTGGAAAGTAGCTCTAGCATTTATCAAACCAAAACGCATTTTTTGATAAGCATATGTTCCCCATTTAGTTCTGAATGTAGTTTTTAGTCTATCATCTGGATGCACCAGTATCTGGTTGTATCCTATAAAACCATCAAGAAAGGACATTAACTCTGAACTAGCTACTGATTGAAGTATCTGTTCCATTGTTGGTAATGGGAAATTATCTTTTTGACATGCCTCATTGAGATTTCAAATCTATGAAAATTCTAATATCACCATTCTTTTTTCTTACAGGTACCAAGTTTGAAACACATTTAGAATGTCTAATCGGGAAAATTATCTTAGCTTTGAGAAGTTTATTCAACTCTGCTTTGATTTGACTTTCCAGATTTGGGTGAATTTTCCTTAACTTTTGTTGTACAGGTTTCTCATCAGAAATCATTGGAATTGTGTGTTGAACGATTGAAGTATCATAGGTTTTCAGATCTTCATAATCCCAAGAAAAAAAAAAATTGTACTTGTTTAATAATCTAATGAAAGCGAATCTTTCTTCTGATGTGAGTTCAAGCCTAGATTGACATTTTGTGGTTTGGCCTCAGTGCCAAGGTTTACTAATTCAAACTTTAAAGTAGAACTGTGAAGTTTTGCATTAGTGACTTTTTTGAATCTACCTTTGATATCATAGAGTCTTCTAGCTTAACCACATATTTAGGAATAGAATTCTCATTTAGTATTTGTTTTAGCTGAAGATCATGATCGGTTTCATAAACGATCTGATCATTATAATTTTTTTCAGAAGTCGAGAAATTTAAAATGTCTTCATCATGATTAAATACTTGCCAATTGGTGACATTTTCTGGGACAAATGGCCGAAAAACTAATTTAATTGAAAACCTATCTGGACTATAATCCTCGGATGGAAGGAGCTCAGAAGCAACATTAGACAATAAATCAGCTGTTGCATTTTGAGATCTAGGAATAAGAGAAATATTAAATGCCAGAAAATGAGTTATGAGATCTTGAATAAGGGATTGATAATGTTTGAGACGACGTGAGAGACAATGAATAGTGTTCCTTACTTGTTTGATGACAATTTCGGAATATTGAATATTCAGGCCTATTGCTTTATAGAGCCCTTAGATCAATGCCTCGTATTCTGCAGTGTTATTAGTACACTCAAATTCTAGTCTGCATGATAGCATAGTTTTTTCCCCTTCTCAACTAACAAAAATACACCCTGCTCCTGCACCGTCATTGGATTTTGATCCATCAAAATATAAAGACCAAAATAAAGGCTTATCTACAGATTTATTTACAAATTCATCAGTAATACTAACACATCTTGAGGTATCAGTATGAGGGAAGTTTTCAATTTGTGATGTGATACTATTAACAGGAAAATGCGCTTGTTGAACATTAAAATTTCCAAAGAATGACTCAAATGAGTAATTTCCAAGAATGTTGTTATTGAAAGCTACAAGTTGGTTTTCTTGTTCAAACTCCGTTACTGTATGGGTCATGTGATTTTCCCAATCTATTTTGACTTGATTAGGTTTCCCTTTATAGTGTTGAAAATAGCAACAAGAAATGCTAAAAATAGAAGTGCTAAAAATAGCATTGCTAAAAATAGCAGTTTGGGTACGAGTGCTGGATTGGGCAACAGGGAATGAAAAATGGAAGTGCTAAAAATAAAATTTCTATTTTTAGTAGTTCGGAATGGATTCCTATTTTTAGTCAGTCCCTGGACTAAAATAGGAAGTAAAATTCGAATTTGAACTTAGCAGTGGTTTGAAAATAAATAAATTAATTCTCCATGAGTCAATTAGTTGTGAAAAATCAAACATGAAGTCTATGTGAGGACATGCAACAATTTATCTATTAATTGAGGAATTTATCCATCAGTTAAAAAGATAAGGATGAGTTCTAATTTGAGATGTAATTAGTTGGCTCAATTATCTAAGTCAAGTCTATTTATAATTGATTTAAACAATTTGTTTAAATTAATGTGAGTTCAGTTAGTTAATGCTTGCATGCAACTATTGCACTTCAGATAACTGAATATTCTCTCATAAATAACTCATGCATGTCAGTTCAGAGAAAGACCCAGTTGAGATCAGAGGAGGGACAATGTACTATCAGTTGGATGGATTTTTCCTATAAAGGAAAATCATCCAAGCAGAAGGATTAAGGTTCCTTGAGGTTTGTACAGTTTTACAGGGTGTGAGATCAGTGTTACACTAACAGGAGGATCACCCAGGAAAAACTGCGCAAGGAAATAGGAGGCTTGGAGGGTAGAGGAGAAGGCTTAGGAGAAGTCTTTATTTCCTGTGAGCATCCAGGAGGATTGCACTGAGAGCTGGCTAGCTGTGAGAGTTAAGGCTTTGTGTAATCTTGATGTATTTCCGCCTTCATCTGTGAGGATTGTGCTGAGAGCTGGCTAGCTATGTGAGAGCTAAGGCTTTGTATAAATCCTATGTGTGATAATACAGAGAGTGGGGTTTTATGCTAAGGCCTTCCCCGGGTTATATCTTCTGTGTTATGTGTGATTGATTCCTTCTTATCAGTTATATGTGTTCTTATTGATGTTGCTCATGTTCGATTAAGCTTCCGCTAAATTGGTTGTAGAAGTAGATCAAGTATTTTGCTTTAGTATACTACATTATCAGGTGATCTACAGGTGGGAAATTCTACATATAGGGAAGCCACATGTGAGACCAATCAGTGGAAATGTAACCATGGAGTTTCTCAGACCAATCCTTGCTTAGAATTAAACCATAGAACTCAGGGATATCAGCAATCAATATATCAATTCTTTGAACTACTCTAGGATCAGCTGATAGCCTAATGGTAACTGAATTAATCTCTCCTAAAACTTGAACTTTAGTCTAATCTAATTGAACAATATGAACTGCATATTTCTAGGGCTCAATGTTTAATTTAGAGCAAACTCAGGCTGGCATTATGTTTGAGGAAGCCCCTGAATCTATTAGACAATTATGTAGATTTCTATTATAGATCTCATAAGTCAAGAGAAAAGGAGTATGAGAATTAGACCTATCTCTGATCAAAACAACATCAGTAGCATCTACTTTATCTGATGGTGGTTTACCTGATCCTTTAGCTACCTTGGATAATACATTGGTTGCAAGAGGAGAAGAAGGTACTACATTTAACTTTTTAAGTAACAATTTTTGTTGAGTTTTTAGCTTGCTAAGTTCGTGTAAAGAAATATTTGCTCGGGTCTTCTTCATGTCCTCCACAATGTTGTAATCCATAGAATCAGGGAATACTAATGTTTTAGATGATGAGGGTGGATTGGAGGATGATGGCTGATTTTGGGTAGGCACAACTAGAGTTTTCTTCATGGGAGCTTTGTCTTTAGTAACAAGGCTTGAATTTTTCTTCTTTGGATTTGTTTGAATAGGATTTGATGTATTTTTACTTCTAGTATTTACTGGGAGAGCTTCCTGTTCACTTTCATTGTCATAGTTGGGTAAGATAAAGTCCCACATCCCATGACATTCAATTGTTTCCTCTTCTTCCATTTCCTCTGATGATAAAACTATGTCTTCATCTTCATCATCATCTTGATCTGATTCTGCATTAGATATAGCATTAGGTGGTTTTGGTTCAGTTGACTGATTTCTTCTAAAGTTTCTAAATGGTTTTTTAGTAGAAGTTTCAGCTACCTGCCTTTTTATTTCCACCATTTCATTAGACATAGTTTTCAAAACCTTTTGTAAACCTTCCATGTCATATGGGTATTTAACTGTTTTCTTTTCTGGATCATCTTTGAAAGTAACCTTTTTGTATTTTCTTTCTTCAAGAGCGTTTTTTTTTTTCCAAAGCGATGATACGTTTCTTAACAGCAATCGCTTCCTTCATATTTTTTGTTAATGTGGGTTTGGCAGTCCTATCAACTAAACTGGCTATGTTTGAAGGTAAAGCATATATATACAATTTGCTTCGGACTTCTTCACTAGGCTTGGATGTTGCGGGAATTTTATTCAGCAGTTTATTAAATCGGGAGTTGAAGTGTTTGATGGGTTCCTTTGATTCAGATTTCAGATTGGAGAGGTCATTAATCAAAGTTGTTGTGGACCTATCATCTCCAAACTTGGTTAAAAACTGCTCCTGAAAAGCATCCCAGCTATTATGGATCTTGGTGGTAATGAAAAATACCACGATCCAGCTACTCCTTGTAGAGTGCATGGAAATAGCCTAGCAACAAAATCTTCTTCTGTTACCCCATTAAAGTTTATTAACAACATGAAATTGTTTATATGTTCTTCAGCTAATATGCCAATGTCTGGATTAAATTTTGGTAACCATTTTTCAGGATGAGCTGGTAATTGACTCAAGGGTGCAGGCATAGTGACAGCTCCTGGATTTGTCCATGGCCTTGGTTGAGGTTGATTATGTGCCATTGTCGCACTAACATCAGAAGAGGGTGAAGAGGCAGTTGAAAGTGATTGGGTAGAGGATGTTGAAGTACATGTACCCTTATGGACTATGATCTTGAGTTGGGGAATCAATGGATGACTTTGCAATGGTTTAGATGGAATCGATGATGATGAAGATAGAGTCTTATTATCAGACTCTAAAGGTGTCTTCCTAGCTCTTTTTCTACTTGGAAGAGGAAATTCAGTTGGTGGAATGCCAAGCTTTTCACTCTGGGATCCTGTAAGAGGCTGGGATGGAATATATTGCAAAGTCACACTGCCTTGGGATAACTCAGACTGTTCCTAGGATATTGAAAACCCTTGGAGTTTATGAATTAAGGTCTGTACTTCAAGGGGTTCAAGAGAAGAATTGTCAGGTGTGTTTAAGTTTTCAGCAGCAAGTGTTGTATTTTCCTTTTCAACTTCTTGCTTAAAAATAGGAGATTTAGATGCGAAGGAGAAGTTGGAGGAGATGGTGAGGGGATTTTACTCTTAGAATTGACTATGGATTTGGATTTACTTACCATTCATAGCTCAGGCCCTCCTTCTAGCACCGAAAATGTTGATGCCTCTAAAATCTTAGCACCAACATCGGGAATAACCACCCAATCCGGACCTTAGTACAACTCCTTTTTCGTTTGGTGTGGTGGTTCCAACTGGATATTATGGGACCAGTTTCCCATATAATGAATGGTTTGATGGATGATTGGTTTATAATTTATAATAAGGATAGTAAGTGCTTTAACCTATGACTCCAAAATATACAAATATGCTTATCTAAACTCGGGTAATGTATTAACAATGCGATTTCTGATTATTTCGAACAGACAAATAGTCATATAGATGAATTATTAATCAATAGAAAGATGCATTCATAGATAATGATTACTTTGTTTAAGAAATTAAACAAAGTAATTATTAATAAAACATATCGCATTCATAACAATGTATATCGCTGACATATATCTTTTAAAATATAACAATTCTAAATCTTCAGAAATGACATGATAAAGAATTATTTGAAAAGCATACATATATCAACAATAGCAACTTTTAAAAGAAATGCTTCATTACATAAGGAAACAAGACAAAAGAACAGTGATAAAAATATCGCATGCATTTGAGTCTTTCTGATGTAAATAACATTCTGATTCCACCTTCCAAGAGATACAAAAATGCAGGTCTTGAAAAAGTTTCTTCACAAAATTCTAGAACCTTGATCCACTACTCATAAAAAATATATTCAGAAGTACAAAAGTGAAACTTCTCAAGTCAAATCTTATACAAGTTGAGGACCCTTTCTTTAAAGACATGAAAGGGTTTAAATAATAAAATAAAAACTAATTGTCAATAAAAAGCGCCTTGAGCTGTTGAAACTACAAACATGAAAATCTGGGATTTAATTTATGAAAATATCAATGCGATAGCCTTTTAACTGATTCATTGTATCTGCTTTTGCTCTTGCATTTGCAACTGACAAATTGAGAGCATTTGCTAAATTTTCGGAGGGTGACTCAACCTAGAATGTAGTTGAGCTGTGTATGTAGCATTTGAAAGTTCGGGAACCATGAGATTGACAGCGTCGGCAAGGCATTTGGTGGCCATCTGCTGACTATGAAGCTTTTCTAGGAAAAACCAAAATGCATCCCAAGTCAAGTTTTGAACTTTACCGATTTGTTATTCTCTGCTGGCCAAATCCTGTTTCGATTGATCTTCTAGGGCTTTTGCTTTTGGGAGCTTTCCTGGAGAGCAATCGGAGATCAAGTTAGTTAGATATAAGCTGTCATTTACGAACTCGATCAGACTGTTCCTTGTAGCCCTGGCTTTAGAAGTAGCTCTTTTGGCCTTAATTAACTGTGATTCCCACTCTGAAAACAAGATTTCTTTGTGCGATTCTTGGATTTTCGGTAGATTAGCAGCTATGCCTTCTTCTAAACTTTGCCAAGAGAGAAATTTTGTTACCTTATCATCTGCATTTTCAAATTCTAGCCTGGTATCAACTGCTTGTTCAATGAGTGATGCAATGATAATGCACAATGGGTCAACCAATGATATCTTATGGCAAAGGATATTTAGTTTCTAAGATAAGGCTTTAGTCACTTCCAAGGCTTCTTTCTTGAATTCATCAACTTTCAGATAACTCTTGAAATTTTCTACCTGTAATTGCAGCTGTGAAATTTGTTCTTCTTTAGTTTTATTTTCATGTTGAATTGTCGCTTGAAGCTTAATGAGTTATTCATATAACTTTTGTTGTTTCTGAAGAGCTTGCTGATTGATCTTTTGCTTCTCCAGACTTAGCTGTTCTTTTAGTTGCTCATTCTGTTATTTTTTCTCTGCTAGCTGTTGCTCAAGTTGTCCAATCTTCTACTGTTCCAATGTCGTTTGCTCTTCAAGTTGGGTGATCCTTAGATCCTTTTCCTTGATCATTTGGCTAACTTCGGAAGCCTTGTCCATTGTAGTGGCTATATAGGCACCTGCATACTGAGACAAATTTGTTAAATCCTCAGAAGGGTTGACTTCTGAGTCTTTCCATACCACATTCATTAGTTCAGCTTGAGGAGTTGAGAGTGTTCCCTAGTCAATTTTCCTCCTTTTCCTTTGTCTTTTGACCACAACCCTATGCTTTGGACTGTAAAATACATCCAGGGGTGGTATTTCCTCTACCTTCAATACAATTTCTTCAGAAGGATTCTTTGGAATTATTTCAATGTCCTGTTGAGTGTTCACTGTGCCAACTACCCCTTCAATTGTAGTATTAGTAACAATAGGCTCCTGTGTTGTGGTCGATTATGGTGTAACGATGTTTTGGGAGTCATTCTGGTTCTTGATCATTTGATCGAACTGCTCCCATTCCTTGATTAAGCTGGAATCAATATTTACATCGGAATCTAGGAGCTTGCTTGTCTTTTCATTTGTCTGCTCCTTTTCGGGACTCTTATCCTTTTCAAGACTTTTCTCCTTTTCAGGATTCTTCTCTTTTTCAAGACTCTTCTCAGTAGTTTGTTCTTCACTATGGCCTTCTTGCTACACCATAGGGGTAGTGGCCAATAAATATAAAGGTAGTGTTTGTAACCTCTGTGCCCTGAACTGCATAAACTTATCTCTCCCCCCTTCTCCTAATTTGATTTTTGCTATATGTTTCACCCGTGAAAATAACTCAGCCGAAGTGAACAAGTAATCATATTCATCTGTCTCATGTTCAAATTTGGCAAGTTTCACCTGACTGGTGAAGTTGTAAGCCACTGCTCTTGGATGATACTATCTCTTAGGAATGACTGCTAACATCAAAATTTTTATCTTCTCCATTTCTTTCTCTGCATGTTTGAAATCATGCAGTGTGTAGGTACCACAGCAGAGGGGAAATGGAGGCCACAATTGTTTCTTGGACTCTTTGAGGTTCCTTGACATTCCTGTTTCTGTTATTTGGTAAGCTATTTCTCTGGCCAATAGTTTATCAGGAATGTACAAGGGTAGAACATGTGGATCTATAGTGCTGCCAAAAAGTCTGACATAGGTGAACATTTCTTCATCGAACCAACTGCCGATTGATGTTAGGTCAATGTTGGCCTCATTGAATAATCGAGGAACATGTTTGTTGAATATAGCCTGATGGACGGGTAAAACAAAACCATGGAAAATTCTATATATATGATCTTTATAATGGGCCTTCCACAAATACTTATGATAAATGTGAATAAGGGTTGGGTCTTGAGGCATCCATTTCCAACCTAGAATGGGGTAATCAGAATTGAAACAGATGGTATCCATGATGTAGGCACTCATATAGAAGAAATAGGTTTGTAGGCGTAGTTACAAACCTATTTCTTCTATAATCAAGGATTTGGTTGGCCATTTTATCTAATAAAATGGTTGCCCAATCCATTATATAAGAGTTGATTTTTGCTTCCATTAAAGGCGCCATTTCTATGGAAAACCTAACTGAATCAGAGACTCCAAGGAGTCTACATATCATAACACCAACATAGAAATAGGGAGATGCTAAGGAGTCTACGGAGTACATACCAGTGGATTCATGCTTATGCTTGCTTGGGAAATGCCTCCATTTCCTGATAGGGTCCGACTCTACATCATTCTCCTTAGCGAAAGCTTCTAAAAATGCTTTGTTGTAATGTTTCTAGGGGTCCAGAAAATGATACATCTTATTGACATCTTCTGCCCTAAATGTCCTGAACATCCTTCCATTGGTTGTATAGAATTCTTTGTCAGTTACGTTGATACTTCGATAACCCATCTCACTAGGTCATTGTATGGTAACACTTTCGCACGGGCTGGTATACTTTTGGAGGAAGGAGCTGGCTAAATCGTAAAGAGTATTTTATGATTTATCAGTTGAACCAGTTGTTGCTCCTTCTTCTTCAACTTTGCTTGGATTGTCAGGTTCGAGTAAATTATAAATACCCTCCCATGAATTCTTGTCGAGG
Organism: Pinus tabuliformis; assembly: GCA_031772625.1. NCBI lineage: Eukaryota > Viridiplantae > Streptophyta > Pinopsida > Pinales > Pinaceae > Pinus > Pinus tabuliformis. The sequence continues at coordinate 429,076,826 of CM062814.1, read as the reverse complement.
CCTGCACAGGTAGTGTCAGCTATCAGTACCAACTTTGCTAGTTCATCTTTTCTTACGACGCGGGCCTTTTCTTTCTGAGCTCTCTTAGACATTTTTTTTGGATTGATGATTTTGGATTTGCTCTACAAAACGAAACAGAAGGACGTAACAGTGGAAAAACTTGTTCAAAGCTAATACGCAACACACAAGGGTAACAACAATTAAGCGCAATAGATGCTACAGATCTATGATATATTAAGTCACCATGGATGAAATCCTTGAAATATTCAACCATAACTGCTTCTTAATGATTTCCCCGTAACTTCCAACGTGAAACTTTAATGTCGTAATGATATGTCGCTTCACAAATTTATAACGGTCCTTTTTAGAATGGGTATCGTGACTTCCCAATCAACGATTAGCGCTAATCACATATCGTAGATAGGGAGTTACAAGTTTCGTGCTTAAATGGTTCCTTTGCATAATTGCAATTGTGATCAGCGATGAGCTGGCATGGGGAGGCGGCATGCTTTAAAACTTAATAAATTGTTTAAATTTTATTTATAATGATTTATAACTTTAAGCGCACATGTTCGCGATATTTCGTGTTTTTCCTTTTATCAAAAGTGTGCTTTGTGATAATAAAATCACATCAGAATATTTCAAAGGAGCTTTTTGGGATGTGTCTTATGATTTTAGCAATGCGCGATTGTGATCGGTTTATCGCATCGAAGGTTTTATATGGAAGACTTGGAGCGATTTGTTGATGAGAAGCGATATGCGATTTTCCAATAGAGTTATCACATCGGCGGATCTCAATGGAACACTTTAAGTCCATTATTGAAATAAAGGATGTGCGCGATGCGATATTTTCCCTTTATAATTGATTTCGTTTGATAAAGCTTTATGATAAGGTTTTATTATAATTCAAATTGGATCAAACCTTATCAAGAGGACTTTCATGTGTTTGATATATTTACAAATTGCAACTGTGGTTTAACCTACCCTAAAAGCGAGTTTTTATATGACTTATTCTAAGTTTAATTTTCAAACATTTTATTGCTTTATTTATATTCTAATGGGTACCCATTTCATATTAAAGTTTTTTATGAAAAAATTTGAAATGGGGAGGGTTGTTGTATAGCACAACAAAAGGATAGCCAGGAAAAGGTGAAGAGAAGACAACTATAAGGAGCCTCTAGTGTAGTGAAGAAGGAGAAGTCTAGACCGAAGTCAAAAGGATTCTTTCTAAGGTGGAAAACAGTCACACATGTGAGAAACAGAGGCATATTTACAATCATAACAACAACATTACAGTCCTATATTTATCTTTATTTGGGCTAGAAATTTCGGCCTACAAGACCTCCTAGTCAAGTGAAGAAGACTCTCTCTCAAGCGAAGGTGAAAGGACCCTAATTGAAAAGGATACCTTCCACGCGTGTGAAAATTTAAGGATGTTGTATAGTCACACCAAGTCTACATCTACATCTCAAGAAGGATCTCGATTGGTCAAAAAAAGGAAGATGTTTACATGAGTAAAGGATATCACTAAGCATAGAAGAGAAGAATCTCATCTAGCTCACATAATCTAGGTATATCTCCAGTCAAAGAACGAAGAAGGAGGACAAAGTGTCAAGGAGAAAAGTGTGAGAAGAAGGAAGACTAAGTGCCGGGAAACAAAGTGCAGAAAGGAGGAAGGACTTGACTTGTGCTTGGAGGACATTCTAGTCAAGGGTCTAGGGTTTGGAATTGATCAATAAGAGGCTTCAACAAGAGAAACTTACCAAAGGGTTTTCCTCTCTAAGAGAGAGAGGTTTTGGCCCAGGTAGAGAGCCAACATCTTGTGTTCTTGTTCTTACGTTTTTGGTAGCAGTTTGATGAAGTAAACACACATGAATTAATAATAATAAGAATAAGATTAAGCTAACAAGATAAATAAAAAAGAGCTTCACAAACTATTATCAAGTCAAGAAGAATCTCACTATACATAACTACTCTTGATTCTTCAACATAATTGATATTACCTTTTTTCTAAAGGATGAATATAAAGATAGACCATGGAAGTTGGAGCTACAAATATCATAGCTGAAAGACAAATGGCACCTGAACCTGAGGATTACATAATTGTATTTAATTTATGAAGGACGCTTCAACAGATTCAATATGTATCATTTCCGCTTCCTCCCTCACATTATTGGACATGTCAGGATGAATAGCCATTTATTTTATTGATGAGTTTTAAGCATATGTATGTGTGAGTTAGGGAAATACCATATGCTTCATCCAACTTTATTTATCACAAAGGTTTGATTAAATTATTAATTGAATTTCATTTAATAAAAATCAACAAAACGTGGGAGCATTTTCTCATTTTGGGGGGTTTTGTAGACACTGTCTTACCAAAACCTAAAGCCACTGATAAAAAGAAAAGGAACAAGTAATCTGTTGAACAACCCTAGACCCTAGAGCAAGGGACTTCATCTTTCCAAACTATAATCTAGAAGAAAAAAGTGATGATAGATACTCCACAATCTATTTTTGTATGATTAGTTTTGCTATGCTAATAACAATTACATATTTTTACACATATGCTTGCTTATTGCTTCTTGTGCTGAGGTTTCATTAATTGTTTGTGCATACAATCAGGTAAATTTCCTTAAGTTTAAAATGACATTCATGAGAAAAATAGCTTCAAACACAAATACTGAACAATAGACATTCAAAGTACAACAAAACATCAAAGAGACACTTTAACACAGTGTTTTGATGAAGGAGTTCACCCCTCCTGGGCTACATCTCCTTGGTCCAACTTCCATGGCTTGGGCCTCTATATTAGCTCAATGTGGAAAAATTCTATTTTACAAAGCTCTATGGCTCCTGATACCTGCACCACTGTGTTAATAATGTCCAAATTAGCCAAGAACACCTCCTCCTGAGCTCAGTTTGGTCAAAAATTGACTTCTCTATGACTCAAAGAGTCTTTTCCTAGAAAAGCTCCGCTAAATCTAGAATGACTCCAGTTAGCACGCTAAATTTGGAGGTAGGCCCGAATTTGGGGGCACCGCTAAACTAAACTCAGAGTTAACTGGTTTTTAAACTGTGCTTAATTGCTTTAAACATGGATTGATTAATTTAAATCCCACGATTAGTGTTAACTGCAACCCTTATATCCGACAATTTTTGGTGGGCTGTCACATGTGACGTTAAATAACCCGCGTAGTTTTGGAACCGCCACCTAACCATTTTATGTTACCACCTTTGTGTTCACATGTGGTGCATTAAACCATCGTGGATTTGGTTTGGATAGCCGCCAAATGTCACTGTCCAATGGCGATCTTGGCAAGTACCCTTATCGATGTCACTGTGACCATCGATGGTGACATGTTTCTCAAAGATGAAGTCCAATAGCAATCTTGGCAAGTACCCATAACATGCCTCAAATGACGACGTATTTGTGGAAGAATGCTTTGCCCTATTGTATGTATGGTGTATGTAATGCAACTGGTCATCCCACAACTTGGGTTGTTTGTTGCAATATCCTCTAAGAAGATGAATAACTGTTCGATTGACCACCTTGGTTTGTCCATCTGTTTGTGGATGAAAGGATATACTCTTCTTCATCTTTGTGTCCATCATGTCCCACAAATTTGACCGAAAATTCCCAACAAATCGAGAATCTCAATCACTTACAATAGAAGTAGGAAGACCAAAATGAACCCAAATTTTTTGGAAGAAAGATGAAATGTTTGTTCAGTTGTAATTTTCTTTTTACATGGTGTTAGTATGCACATATTATTGATCCTGTCTATAACTACATACAAGTAATCATGACCTTTCCTTGAAAATGGAAGACCTCCTACAAAATCCATTGAGATGCTCTCCCATGGACATGAAGGTAACGGAAGTGGAGTGTATAAACCAAGTTTCTTATTGCTAGGCTTACTTGTAGAACATAAAGAACATCCTCTTATAAAACGAGAAACATTATCCAACATGCGTGGCCAATAACAATACCTTTGAAGATTCGCTATTGTCTTGCCTACACCAAAGTGTTCAACAATCAATGAAGTGTGCACCTCCCTTATGATACTATTTCTTTCTCCCTGTGGAATACACAACTTTCCCAAGTGATACAACAAATTGTTATGTACATGATAATCCAACTCTTCAATTTGATTTCCTTGACTCAAGCTTGCATATACTTCTTGAAAGTCACTATCATTTGCATATTGTTCTATGTAAATTTCATGCAAAACAGAATTATGCTTGAGTATAACGGATGAATTTGCAATAGGCCTTGAAAGCATATCAACTACCTTATTGTAGATTCCCTTTTTATACCTGATAACCAAATGAAATTGTTGTAGAAAACCCATCCATCTGAAATGTCGTGACTGCTGCAACTTTGACTGTGACTGTAAATACTACAATGGTTGATGGTCGGTATGGATGATGGTCTCCTTCCCCATCAAATAGTGCTTCCATTTCTTAACACTTTGTACCAATGCATAAATTTCTTTGTCATATGTGGGATAGTTAGTTACAACTCCATTAAAGATTTCAGAATTAAATGAAATGGGCTTACCATGCTGCAATAGAACTGCTCTCATGGCATAATTTCTTGCATTCGTTTGAATCTCAAATGGCTGTCTAAGATCCGAAAGAGCCAATACCGGTGCTGAACTTATCTTTTGCTTCAAATCATCAAATTATTTATGTTGTACATCTCCCCAATGGAATACTTTCTTTACACTTGTCAATGCATGTAATGGAGCTGCAATGGAAGAAAAATTAGTAATAAACTTTCTCCAATATTGTGCTGCCCCTAAAAAGCTTCTTGTGGAGCTATAAAAAGGGTCTCTTTCACCTCTAATTATCTCACATTAGTATGTCAATCTGGGAGTGTTTGGTTATTACAAAGAGTGACTCAATCCGAGGCTATTTGTCAGAGTAATGCTAGTAGTACAGTGTTCTTAAAAATACAAGAGTAAACGGATGCTTGCCTATAACTAAATTACTTCAAATGACTAAAGCACACACTCTTAAAACTAGGCACCGATCAGTCAAGGGTTTGGTGATGATAACCTATCCCTTTGGAAACTGACGGAAAGGAAATAGAAGCAAGGAAAATCACACATTCAGAAAACCAAGCAACTTACCAGTCAAGGGTTCGGCAGCAATAGCCCATCCCTTTGGAAACTGATGGAAAGGAAATTAGAGCATGGATCACGGGTCTGGGAGTGAGGCAATGAATGTCAAGGCTCACTACAGCCTTGGATCATCTCTCACACCAAAATAACAAATGCAAGTAAATGGAACAACAAATAGCAAAATGGAACAGCAAATAAAGAATTGAACGGCAAATCTGGAATGGAACAACAATAATAAAATGGAACAGCAATCAAACAACTAAGTCTCGCGAGTCATAACCAAACTTAATCTATTAACCCAAATGCACTCTTCACAATCAAATATCAATCTCTCACTCTTAAGGCAAATCAAGCAGAACTCACTAATGGAACAGCACTAACTATTGATAAGTTATGGAACAACGCTAATAGATCATACACACGTAACAATAATATGATCAATCTTAATTTAACAACATTATTTCTGAATACAACTTCGAATGAATCTATAACGTAAATGTTCAGTACAAGAACTCTGTAACGAGACAGTAATAATATTCGGCCAAGACTAATAATCATTCAATCAACTCTGAAAGGATCAGTAATATAATGCAGAGTCAATACACAATTCTATCTGTAAAAACCTTAATGGATTAATCTTAACAGAGCATGTAATGGCGATTCATAAAGCATATCATATTACCAGATAACAACAATAAGCAAACCACGCAGAAATCAAATTGTAGTGGTACAGAAGCAAGTTTCCTCCAGGGCCGGGCCCTTAGCCTCAAGGGTACACCGCTTTGAGTTAATCCAGATGCAGAGATAAGGTAATCACCAAGTTTATATTAACGCATAAGACAAAAGTACAATGAACCAGTTCTCAACGAGACTCGATGATCAAAGTTGATCTTTTACAGAAAATTACATAAAAGTATATATCTCTCCTAGGTTAACGGTGCTGTCCCTTTATATAAAGGTGACGGCGGAGATGTCCAAGTAACAAGATAAATAAAGAAACGATCCCTCAGGATCAAAGATCCTGAGGGATTCGCCAAACTATCAATCCTTAATCTTTTCTTTTCTTCTCCGCCGAGCTGGTGTCTTCTCCTCCTTTTCCGGGCTGATTTGCTTTGATCTGCTTAGCCTTGTTTGTATTTGGTTTCCCTTCAAAGGGATAGCAGTTATCTCGTCTTTATCTTTTCCTTTGGAACGACAACTCTTCGTTTTCACCCTTTACTGCACAGAAGAATAACAATTATCAGTGATTAAGTCTTACATATTAATTCACATGTTTTGTTATAATTCTTTATTGTTTTCCAGATTCATGATGCAAAAAGGTTTACAAATTCTACTGAAAAGCTATTGAAATGATCATCAAAAGCATACCTTTTTGGTACTCCACACACCCCCCTGCTTACCCTGTTTCATGCCCTCATGAAAACATTGTAGTTGACATGCAAGGCAGTGAGAGAATAGGCTGGAGAAGGAATCTCATGCGGAGGCCTACAACCATGATGAGTGACTAGATAGTCAAAGAACTGACCTGTTTGACCCTCAGGCATCTCATACAGGGCTTGATATCCGGGTGCAGGGTGCCAAATAATTGGACTGCGAAATCTATATCCTAACCAGGATGGCCCTGCTTTCAAAATGCTCTCGCCATAGAGGTTCAAACGGTTGGCATCTAATTCAAAATTCTCATACTTAAACGGTTCCCTGAGCTGGATGTTTGGATTAGAGATTTGGTACCGAAATTTGGCTACATCAATGGCGAGGTCTTTGATAGAAAGAAAATACTCTAAACTTTGTCGAATGAGTGCCTCATGCATAGGTCCTAACGTTTCAATGACACCCGGAGTTCTCATAAGGTTTCTATGTGCTTTCCATAACTGCACTGGGTCCCTAGGCTCAGCCCTTACCCACAAGTCTAGGCCATTTTCCTGCCTCTGGAAAGTGTTATAGGCTTTGAGCCATTTAATCTGATTAACCCCGAATGAGATGAATGCTTGCAACTGAATATCCCCAACAAAAGGACCAGGGTCCAATTCAATCTCCTGATCTAGCACGAGGTTATGCAAATAAAATTCACACAGCAATCTCTGGACCTTCACCCCATAATGTTTACAACAGTCTATAAAGTCATTGACAGTGTTGATTTGTATAGGGGCGCCTGCTTTAACAGCTTTTATTTTTAATTGTAAATATCGTTCTAGTAGAAACAAAGCATAGTTTTTGGCAGGGGCCCTACATGATAAAACGTCATTGTATAAAGAACACAAGGTATCCATCTGCTTGATAACAGTATCTAGCCTACGGGTTACCTTTGCAGCTTTCTCTTGTTCCTTTCACCACCCTTCAAAGGCCTGGCTTTCAGATTGATTGACGTTCCTTAATTGCTGCTGTAACTCTTCATATTTCACACGGGGGACCGTTTGCTTTCTAAGTTGTTCAGCTTCTTGCTGGGCTTGCTTCATCATCTTATGCAAGGTTCTTGTCTTCAGATCTCTTTTCCATAGGTCAGTGGAGGCCGGGATTTTTACCTGAACTTTCTTATTACGTTGTTTGGAGTTCAGAACCCTTATTACCCCTGAGGGTGGTGCCTCTGTCTGGATTTCCTTGTTATCCTTTTCTTTTTTAACACGAATATCAGCTTGCTGCTGTTCCTTTTCAAATGGAACAGCAGTCTGTTCCTCAACATTATTTGGAACAGTCGTCTGTTCTTCAGCAGGGTTTGGAACAACAGGGCGATCGTTGGTCCTTCGCCTTTTTTCCTTGCGGGATTTTACTGCAGTGGCCCTCTTTTTCTTCCCTGCAGTCTTCCTTACCTTCTGGTTTGCTTTCAGAATTCTAATTTGCTATCGGAGCTGGACTATTGTATTTAATAATTTCTGTCGTTCCTTTCGCAATTTCTTAATTTCCAGCATTTCGTTAGAAGGGGTAGCAGGCTGTCTACTGCGGTCTGGACTAGTCTCTAGATCTTTCTCCTGGGGTGCTTCTTCGCTGTTCTGTTCTGGCTGTTCTGGGGTAGGAACCTTAGCTGGTTCCGTCTCTTCCTGGACAACTGCTTGTTCTGCTCCTACTCCCTCCAGAATTTCCTCTGGTGACTTGGGGACAGAGTGTTCCCGTTCAGTATCTCTTATCTCTGCTTCATCATGACCAGGCAGTTTTCCTTCTTCTGCCTCTACTGCATGTGATTTTTCAGACGCATTTTCTTCTTGGGGTTCGCCGTGGAGGTCTGCTGGACTGGAAGGTTGGCCATACTCACCCATATTGGCCAAAACTGCGGCCAATTCGTCTTCTCCCACTGGATCTTGTGGTGGGCTACCTTCCTGCTGTCCTATTTCCTCCTCTTGCTTAGATTCGGAATGCTCAGCTTCTGTTTCTGTTTCGGAATTCTCAGCTGCTTCCTCATTTTCCTTTTCGGATTGCTCAGCCCTCTCTTCAGATTGCTCGGCCTCCTTTTCAGATTGTTCTATCTCTACTTCTAGTCGTGAGGGTTGCTCGTCCTCGATTACCACTGGCTGGCTGGTGCTCCCCTGGAGCTTTTCCAGCCTTCCTCTTATTCGAGCTAACCGGGCTGATTTTCTGGGCCTCTCTGGCTGTTCGGGTGTATCGGTGACATGCTTACGCTTTGCCGATTCCTGGTGTATTTCTGGTTGTTTAGATGCACTAGCAACATGTTTTTGTTTTACCAATTCTCTGCGTTTTTCCGGACGTTCTGGTGTGCTTGTAGAATGTTTTCGTTTTGGGGATGGTGCTGTCACTCCCCCCTCAATCATTGCAATCAGTTCATCCCAGCTGCTTTGCTGCTGGGTAAGACTATGACTAACTACTAATCGAATTAATCCATGGTGACTGACGACTGACTCTACATGCTGTGCCTTTTTTAGGCTTCGTGCAGCATCATGCAGTAATGAATTCAGAAGTGCAGGTAGATTTACAGAGCATTTTTGCTTTAAAACAGCTAAGAGCTTAAGATGTCGTGGCCTTACCACGTCTTTCCTCCCTTCGCAGGTAATGTAACTCTGAACTGTTCTTGCTAATTCGATCCAGGGTTCTCCAAGGGTTGCTGGCAGAACTCCCTTCCCCTTAATTGTCAAGCTCTGGCCTTCGTCCTGGAAAATTTCCATGATCTTCTGTAATCTTTCCTTCTTTAGTGTCCATACTGGTCCGGTGGCCGGTAGTCCCGAGACTTCTGCAATTATATCGTCGGTGACTGCTATCCGCTTCCCCCTTATTGTGGAGTGGTTCTCTTGCAGGTTCTGCATAAATTCCGTCGCTACTGTTTCATTAGACTCCTGCAGCCGACTGAGATAATTCAGCCACCCTGCTCTTTCCAGGATCTCCTGGGCAGCAGCAAAGACTGTCAACTTTTGAGGTTCGCTTCTAATTGCCCTTCCTCCCATGGTTTCACTATGGATCCTCAATGGAACAACAACTGCTTGTGCTGTTTCAAACACAGAGAGGGTGCTAATCGCAAGCTTTGGAAAAAAAGAAACACAAAGTATGCAAAAAAAAAGGATTATGAACAACAGCTTGCGTAAAAATAGAAATGTCATGCCGTTAAGCCATGCCATGTCGTCGTACGCTATCTTTCCCGAATAGTGAGCTGACACGTAGTTCAGGGAATAATGAGGTTAACCTCCCCCCCGCAATGTGATAGGCTGTCCCAGCCGTCAAATAAAGGAGCAGCACCCGATCTACAACCAAGTCATAAAGGAACAGCGTGTGGAATTATGCCATGTTTTAGAAAGACAACGAATTACCGAAATCGAGGCGGAGAGTTGATCGCATATTACGTAAGAGGCTGCTGTGATATGATATGAGGCTAGGGGATAGGACGTCTGTCGTACTTGCCAAATCTCAAGTGGTCATTGTCACTTCCTTTGCCATGATTGGTGGTAATAAATGTTCATGCGATGTATAAATCAGGAAATAATATATGATTAGTTCCTTAGGATATAAGAAACAAAAGAGTATTAGTATCTTACCCATTGGAATAACTAATGTGACTTCAATACCATTAACAGTGCTCTGCTGCCGACAGGTGTCCATAACCTTGGCAGAGTTGTTTCTTTTGCCCCTGGAACCATGATCCTTTGTGTATACTTAGGAATGTTGTTATGTCAAAGTGTAGGCCATTACGCTGGCTTGATGACCAGTTAATCATAATGCCATTCACGAGAAAGGAGTGAAAGATGGGCAGGCCGGCTCGTGATGAGACCTCCTGTTCCAAGGTTCAAATTTATTTTTTTTGATATACCTTTTGGACCATATCCCTGGTGTGGTGGCCATAGTGGGAATGCCACTTCACTTTTATCCTCATGATCATGGTAAGCTGGCTCTTGATGAGACCCCCTATCTTGCATTTGACATCTCATAAATCATGTTCACACACATTTTTTTCTTTTTCATAGAGTCTTTTCCTTATTTATACACAAAGGGTGGTTCAACACTCCTTAAGAGTAGGAATGGTGGAAGAAGTCTTATCATCTCATTAGGAATATATAAGCCCTTTGCTCTTATTCCTAAATAATAATCAAAGAGGGTTAAAGGGATCAGCATTATAAAGATAACCAATCAGAGCAAAATTAGTAAAACAATGACAACAAAAGATAAGAAATAAGTGTATCCTTCCTTTTGTCCTCTTACCAATGCAAAGCCTTATAAATATAGCGATTTATGATTTGCGGATTTCGGTATGTTGTGATTTTATATTCATTGCATAAGTGCATAGCTGTATTTTAAAGATTTGAAAGAATATGGGCAAGAAGCATCCTCTTATTGAGATCAGCAAAAGGAGTAAGTTGTTTCACAAAGAGAGCAAAAGTATGCTAGTGGTGTTCCTCTTGGAAAAAGACGAAGAATGTAAATGCAAATGCCGTTCCTTTTGAAAAAGGAACAAAAAAAATAAAAAATGGTATGAAAAAAACACTCAAAATGTCGTTCCTTTGAAAAAGGAACAACAACAACCAAAAATGTTGTTCCTTTGAAAGAGGAACAACAAAAGAGGCAAAAATGTCGTTCCTTTGGAAAAGGAACAACAGAAACCAAAATATGTTGTGCCTTTAGAAAAGGGACAGCAAACACACCGCAGCGTCGTTCCTTTTGAAAAAGGAACAGAAAAAATCCAAAATGTTGTTCCTTTAGAAAAGGAACAGCAGAACAAGCAAAGCCGTTCCTTTTGGAAAAGGAACAGCAGAAAATCAAAGATGTTGTTCCTTTGGAAAAGGAACAGCAGAAAATCAAAGATGTTGTTCCTTTGAAAAAGGAACAACAAAAATCGAAAGTGTTGTTCCTTTTGAAAAGGAACAGCAGAAAATCAAAGATGTTGTTCCTTTGAAAAAGGAACAGCAGAAATCGAAAGTGTTGTTCCTTTTGAAAAGGAACAGCAGAAATCAGAAAATCAAGAATGTTGTTCCTTTTGAAAAGGAACAGCAAAAAAATCCAGAATGTTGTTCCTTTTGAAAAGGAACAGCAAAACACGCAAATGCCGTTCTTTTAGAAACAGAACGGCAAAAATCAAAATTTTGAGAAAGCAAAAAAAACATTGAGTTCAAACATATATACAAGAACATCTTGAAAAAAAGAACTTATGTACAGACTGTAAAAAAAGAAAGGAGTGAATTCCTTAATGAATTACAGGTGAGGAAGATTTCTCTTCCTCTCCTAAAATCTCCATATCAGTGTCTCGACGTAGCTGCTGGCAGAAGGACTCCCGAGTAAGTGGTTTGCGATAGAGACGAACTCGGTGGCCATTCACTTTGAAGGCGTATCCAGAACCGTCAATGGTGATTAACGTGATGGTCCCATTGTCATGCACCTTCTGGATTTCATATGGTCCCAACCAACGAGTCTGGAGTTTCCCAGGGAAGTCCTGAAATCGAGAGTCGTATAACAGAGCCCAGTCTCCCTCATGGAAGACTTTGTTCTTGATGAGCGCATCATGCCATTTAGCCCGCTGCTGTTGAATCAGTGCTGTATTTTGTAGTGCAGAGAGCCTAATTTCGTCCAATTCGTTGATCTGCTGTAGTCGATTGATTTGTGCCTCGCTTAGATCTAGGCCAACTTCCTGTGTGGTTCGTAAGGTTTGGATTTCAAATTCTATGGGAAAAATAGGTTGTTTTCCAAACACTAATTGATAAGGTGAGTAACCAGTGGTGCTTCTCCATGTTGTTCTGTAAGCCCACAGTGCTTCAGGTAGTCTAGCAGCCCAATCACGCCTATGTGACGCAATGGTTTTCGTTAGGATTGATTCTATTATCTTATTGCTGCTTTCTACCTGCCCATTCGCTTGTGGATGATATGGAGTAGTAATTTTATGTTGGACATGATAATTGTTGAGTGTTGCAGCTAATTTATTTCCAATAAATTGTGGTCCTCCATCTGTAATTATTTCCCTTGGAAGGCCATAACGTACAAATAGATGGAACAGGAACTGTATTACAGAGTCCTCTGTGGCTCTTGGCAATGCTTCTGCCTCAACCCATTTGGTGACATATTCTGTTGCCACCAAGATATATGTTTTCTGATTTGATGATGGGTTGATGGGGCCAACGAAATCAAGAGCCCAATGCTCGAATGGTTCAATGACTAATTGTGGCTTCAGAGGCATCTCGTCGGCTTGACCAAGTCGTCCTGCTCGCTGGCAGCTGTCACAGGCTTGGACAAATTTCTTTGCATCTTTGAAAATCGTGGGCCAATAGTATCCTGTCTGCAATACTTTATGTCCAGTTCTACACTCAGCGAAGTGTCCACCACACGGTCCATCATGACAGGCTTTTAGGATGTCAAAGATTTCATCTTCTCGAACACATCTCCTGATATGCATGTCTACCCCTGTGTGAAACAAATAGCCCCCAATCCACAAAAATCGAGTACTCTTCTGAACAATCCGCTTGCGCTCATTAGGGGTTAAGTGTTTTGGTAGCTTACCTACTGCAAGGTAATTGGAAACATCAGCATACCAGGGTGTTTGAACAGCAACAGCAAACAGGTGCTCATCTGGAAATTGATCTTCAACTGCTGCTGCATCGATTGGTTTTGGTATTCTTGAGAGGAAATCGGCTACAGGGTTTTCTTTGCCAGGCCGATCCTTGATTGTGATGTCGAATTCCTGCAATAAAATCAACCATCTAGTTACTCTGGCATTTGTGACAGGCTTATTTGCTAGATATTTAATGGCAGAATGATCTGTATATAAAATAACAGGATAGCCTGTAATATAATGTCTAAACTTATTGACAGCATGTATCACAGCTAGGAATTCTTTTTCGGTAACAGTGTAATTTAATTCAGCAGGGGATAAATTTTTGCTGATGTAATAGATGGCATATGGTTTTTTATCCTCTTCCTACCCAAGGACTGCACCAATGGTTGTATCTGAGGCATCAGATGATATCTGGAATGGTAAATCCAAGTTTGGTCCTCGAAGTACTGGGGCTGTAGATACGAGCTTCTTTAGATCCTCGAAAGCATAGTCACATTTTTCTATCCACAGAAAATCAACGTTACCAGTTAGTGCATATAAAGGTGCAGCAATGTGCGAATAATGTTCTATAAATCGTCTATAATAACCAGAAAATCCAAGAAAGCTGCATACCTCTGTTTGAGTAGTAGGAGTGGGAATAAGCAAAAGTATTTGAATTTTGGCCGGGTCTACCTGAATGTCGGCTGCTGAAACATAGTGTCCTAGGATAAGTCCTTCGATCATCATCATGTAGCATTTTTCGTGGCTTAAGCAAAGCCTGGTAGCAATGCAGCGTTGTAGGACTTTTTCTAGGGTGTCTAGTGCTGGATCAAAATCATCTCCATATGGTGTAAAATCATCCATATATACTTCAAGTCCATCATTTATTAAATCTGCAAAAATGCTAAGGATAGCCCTTTGGAATGTGGCAGGAGCATTACATAGGCCAAAGGGTAGAACTCGATAGGCAAATGTTCCCCAAGGACAAGTAAAAGTAGTTTTGTCCTGGTCTTCAGGGGCAATCTGAATCTGATTGTATCCACTGAAGCCATCTAGGAAAGAAAAGAATTTATTTCCTGCTAAAGTATCTAATACTTGGTCTATGAATGGGAGAGGAAAATGATATTTTTGTGTTGCTTTATTTAGTTCCCTGTAATCCACACAAATTCTCCATTTTCCATTCTTTTTTGGTACCACCACAAGCGGAGAGACCCATTTACTATCAGAAATAGGATAGATAAAATTGACATCTAAAAGTTTCTGAAGTTCAGCTTTTACCACATCCTTTAGATGAGGATTAAGTCTTCTTTGCGGCTGACGAACAGGTCTGGCATCTTTTTCTATATAAATGTGATGTGTACATAATTGGGGATCAATTCCTTTCATATCAGGGTAATCCCATGCAAATGCTTCTTGATATTTTGTTAACAGATGGATGAGCTTCGTTTCTTGTTCAGGTGTGAGATTGGCATTGATGTTTAAAGTTTTTCCCGGTTCAATTTCCACAATTTTACTATTTGTAACAGAAGTAACGGGTATCGTTTGGTCATGTGTATCTTTCAAAGGATCTTCTTCTAATTCATTATCAAATGCTGCTTCTATCATGTGACACTGTGCGCGGGATCTAGATTCAGTTTGACTGATAAAATTATTAATGGCATCATCTTCTGTTTGATCTTTAAAATCAAGTGCCTCTTGTATAGTCAATGGAGATCTAATGTTATCAATAAGGTATGATACAGGGTGTTTATTAGTTTTGATTATTGTGACACTTGGCTGCGCTGGAGGATATAAAACTAAATTTTTGATATTCGGTCCTCTGGTTATAGTCATATTTCCCTGCCGGCAGCCAATGTAAGCATTGGCAGTGGCGAGCCAAGGTCTACCTAGAATTAACAGGTGTCCATCAAGTCGGGTCTTTGGATTGATTATCAAGAAATCGGTTGGATATTCCCAGGAGTCTACAGAGACCATGACATCATGTAGAGTACCCTCTGGTCTCACCACAGATCGGTCAGCTAGTTCTAACATAGTAGAAGTGGGTTCTACCGATGTAATGCCAAGCTTTTGGCAAGTAGCGGCTGTCAAAATATTAATTGCGGCTCCTAGATCAACTAAGTCATTAGACAAAGTCTGACCATAAATTTGAACAGTTACAATTGGATTTCCTGGGTCTTCATATTTAATGGGTGTTTCTTTCCCGGACAGTAAATCAGATAAAGTACCGACTACTTGGACCCTTGGATTAGTTGTTGTATTCCTCCTCGGTTTCTTGATGCACAATTCTTTGATAGTTTTTGCATATATAGGAATGTCTTGAATGGCTTGGAGGAATGGGATTTTTATGTACAGATTTTGTAATTCTCCCAGAATGTCAAAGTCGGGATATTGTATGGGTCGAGGGATGACCAATCGTTCTGGGAATGGAGGAGAGGATGTGGTTGCTTGATTATAAGTTTGCTGCTTGTTTACATCCTCTTGTTGTGACTGTTGTTCTCTAGGTAACTGATCTTCAATATGAACTGTTTTATCTCCCTCAGTTCCAATTATACGTCCAGATCTTAACTGAAGATCATTGCACTCCCTCAGATCGGGTCCTATTTCTGGTGATTCGATGATTTGGAGAGATTGGACCGGTCTGTTATTTGGATTGGGATTGGGTTGAGCTGGGAGTTGCGGTCTCAAATTAGACTGGGGATTTTGTTGTAAGGCTGGCAGAGTAGGTTGAGGGAGCGGAATAGTTCCTGTTGGCTGGTGCATCGGTCTTTGCCAGTTTGTCTGCCAGGGTGAACTTTGTGAAGTAGGGGGAGTCCATTGTGGAGGATATGGGCCATTTTGCCAATATGGTGGAGTGTAAGGAAAATTCGGCCAACCAGATTGGCTTGTCTGATTCAGCCATGGGTTTGAAGAAGGAAACGATTGTGGTGACCAGTTTGAAAATGGGGGTTGAGATTGATTTTGCCACATACCATATTGTTGAGCATTATACTATGGAGGCTGAAAAGAAGAGGTTGGGTCTGGAAACATACCAGATTGTCTCGGCTGCCACTAGCGACGCTGGTTGGTCAAGTACACCAATTCTGGTTCTTCTTCCGCTTCCTTATATACCGCTTTCAATCCAGGAAGTGAGGGGCAGCTCTCTGTAAGGTGATCTTTTGTACAGATGGCGCATGTTTGGACTGTATCCAACGGACATTCTCTGTGGCTATGTTTTTTTCTGCATCGGGGGCAGAAGATCGCCAAATTCTGTTCTGCCTCCATCTGCTTCTGTTTAGCCTGCACAATATCAAGTTGTGTAGTTAGTGTCCCCAGAATATCAGTTTTAAAATTTTCTAATAAATTTTTGATTTCTACACGTGTTACTCCTTTTGTTGATACTTTGTTATCTCTTGCAAACCGATCATATTCTGCCGGTTTTATTCTTGTGCTGCCTCTCGAACTCCTGATACATAAGTCAATGATGTCAGCAAAATTCTCTTGATAAATATCCCCTTTTCCCATGATGTTTAGTGTTTCTATCCATTGTTCCTTCATGCCCCTTATCAATTCAGTTTTTAATACATTATCAGGTAAAGGTAGTGATGCATAAGGGGATCTTTGTAGATTGTACTGAAAGCGTTCCACATATTCCTCTAATGTCTCATTCGGTTTAGCGGTCATTTGAAATATTTCATCTTTTAATTCTCTGGACCTACAATAATCCTGATATTTCTTTAGGAAGGATTCTTTCATTTGATCCCAATTGTTGATAACCCCACCACCTAATCCCATGAACCATCTTAAAGCAGCCCCTTTTAATGTAGAGGGAAATAGTTTCAATTTCTGGGGATCGGTGGTGTAATCATATCCCCTGCATAACACATCGAATTCGAATAAAAATGCATCCGGATCTTCTGATGTGAGACCGTGAAATGTAGGGATATGCTGAAGAGGGATAGCTTTCATGGGCGCATTTGCTGCAGAATCCACTATAGGATATTGTAATGTAGAGGTTTGAGCATTTGGCTGGTTTTGAGCCATAGGATCAAATATATGCCAATAACCTTCTGGGATGTCTAGGAGGGTATTCCTAGGTTGAGAGGGAATGGTTGGGGTAGTTTTAATAGCACTTCCCTTATCTGGGATAATGAGAATACCTGATGTCTGAGGAGATTGGATTCCTTCAACAATGATTTTTGCAGCACTCCCCTTATCCAGGCTATTTAATGGCTGATTTGTTTCAATAGGAGATTTTGGTTCCTCGGTTTCCCCTGTTTCTCCTTCTCCTTCACAAAAGTTGCTGAAATTCCCTTCCTGCAATAGTTCTGGAGCAGAATTTTCAATTTCTTGAAAGTCCTGTTCTTCAATTTGACTATGCACCTCAGCAAAGGCTACAGATGGTGATCCTGTGGCCTGAAGGGAACTAGTAGGCTGTTTAGAAATGATTTTCCTAGGGCCTACTGATGGCTGAGATTCTGTTTTCTTATAGATTTCGTCTATGAAGGTCGTTCGGCCAAGGGTCACCGGCCCCTTAGCTTTTTCGGGTTTGGATGGAGGTTTGATATTCTTTTCTATTTTTTTCTGCTTAGTCATGCACTCAAATGAACTACTATTCAAACAAAGCAAAAACAAATCTGTTAGGAAAGCGGACAGTGGAGCAGGGCTTTTACATGCTCCGCACGCAGGTTCTTACCTTCCGTTTTTAAAATCCAACTCTTCCCTAGCAGGTTTGTACACTACTCTGAAAAAAACAAATGGCTACACTCTTTTCCCCGGCAACGGCGCCAAAATGTGGAGCTATAAAAAGGGTCTCTTTCACCTCTAATTATCTCACATTAGTATGTCAATCCGGGAGCGTTTGGTTATTACAAAGAGTGACTCAATCTGAGGCTATTTGTCAGAGTAATGCTAGTAGTACAGTGTTCTTAAAAATACAAGAGTAAACAAATGCTTGCCTATAACTAAATTACTTCAAATGACTAAAGCACACACTCTTAAAACTAGGCACTAATCAGTCAAGGGTTTGGTGATGATAACCTATCCCTTTGGAAACTGACGGAAAGGAAATAGAAGCAAGGAAAATCACACATTCAGAAAACCAAGCAACTTACCAGTCAAGGGTTCGGTAGCAATAGCCCATCCCTTTGGAAACTGATGGAAAGGAAATTAGAGCATGGATCACGGGTCTGGGAGCGAGGCAGTGAATGCCAAGGCTCACTACAGCCTTGGATCATCTCTCACACCAAAATAACAAATGAAAGTAAATGGAACAACAAATAGAAAAATGGAACATCAAATAAAGAATTGAACGGCAAATCTGGAATGGAACAGCAATAATAAAATGGAACATCAATCAAACAACTAAGTCTCACGAGTCATAACCAAACTTAATCTATTAACCCAATTGCACTCTTCACAATCAAATATCAATCTCTCACTCTTAAGGTAAATCAAGCAGAACTCACTAATGGAACAGCACTAACTATTGATAAGTTATGGAACAACGCTAATAGATCATACACACGTAACAGTAATCTGATCAATCTTAATTTAATAGCATTATTTCTGAATACAACTTCGAATGAATCTATAATGTAAATGTTCAGTACAAGAACTCTGTAACGAGACAGTAATAATATTCGGCCAAGACTAATAATCATTCAATCAACTCTGAAAGGATCAGTAATATAATGCAGAGTCAATACACAATTCTATCTGTAAAAACCTTAATGGATTAATCTTAACAGAGCATGTAATGGCAATTCATAAAGCATATCAGATTACCAGATAACAACAATAAGCAAACCACGCAGAAATCAAATTGTAGTGGTACAGAAGCAAGTGTCCTCCGGGGCCGGGCCCTTAGCCTCAAGGGTACACCGCTTTGAGTTAATCCAGATGCAGAGATACAGTAATCACCAAGTTTATATTAACGCATAAGACAAAAGTACAATGAACCAGTTCTCAACGAGACTCGATGATCAAAGTTGATCTTTTACAGAAAATTACATAAAAGTATATATCTCTCCTAGGTTAACAGTGTTGTCCCTTTATATAAAGGTGACGGCGGAGATGTCTAAGTAACAAGATAAATAAAGCAGCGATCCCTCAGGATCAAAGATCCTGAGGGATTCGCCAAACTATCAATCCTTAATCTTTTCTTTTCTTCTCCGCCGAGCTGGTGTCTTCTCCTCCTTTTCTGGGCCGATTTGCTTTGATCTGCTTAGCCTTGTTTGCATTTGGTTTCCCTTCAAAGGGACAGCAGTTATCTCATCTTTATCTTTTCCTTTGGAACGGCAACTCTTCGTTTTCACCCTTTCCTGCACAGAAGAATAACAATTATCAGTGATTAAGTCTTACATATTAATTCACATGTTTTGTTATAATTCTTTATTGTTTTCCATATTCATGATGCAAAAAGGTTTACAAATTCTACTGAAAAGCTATTGAAATGATCATCAAAAGCATACCTTTTTGGTACTCCACACTTCTTACCTCTGTAACTGTATTGGGCTTGGGCCAATTCAGAATGACCTCAACCTTAGAGGAGTTGATCTTCAGCTCATCTCCTCCAACAATGTGTCTCAAATATACTAAATAAATCTTGCCAAATTCACACTTCGACATCTTTCAAAACCATTATTCTTTTCTCAAGACATCAAGTACTTTGTTACATGCATGACATGTTCATCTCTGGATTTGTTGATTATGAGAATATAATCTAAGTAGACAATGACAAAATCATCTATAAATGGTCTCAACACATCATTCATTACCCTCATGAAAGTAGCTGGATCATTTGTACGACCGAAAGGCATAAAAATCCACTCAAACAATCCTTGTTTAGTTTTAAATGTGGTTTTCCAAATGTATTCTTCAGCTATCATAACTTGATGATAACCACTTCGTAAATATAACTTAGTGAAACACTTTTCATACCTCAACTGATCAAGAAAATCATCAATTCTTGAGAGTGGATAATGATTCTTTACTGTGATTTTGTTCAGTGCACGGAAATCCACACACATGTGCCAAGTTCCATCCTTCTTTGGCACTAAGACAATGGGCGAATGACATGGCGAACTAGATGGGCATATGATACCTTTGTTCAACAATTATTGAATTTTCTTTTTGATTTCCATGCTCTCCGTAATAGACATGCGATACATGCCAATGTTCAGAAGTGGAACATCCTGTTGCAACTGAATCTCATGATGAATTCCCCTCTTGGGAGGTAACCCCTTTGGTTCTTGAAACATCTTGTCATGCTTGCGTACCACATCAAACAAATCAGATTTCAATTTATCATCACAACCTTCAAAAGATTCATAATCAATATCATTCTTTTTCTTGATCATGAGAAGCACAAAATTTTTACTTGCATTTACTAGTCTCTTCATCTGGCCTGCATTAGCCATAGAAATGTTCAACCTTTTGCGATGGGCTCTCACTATGTACTCCACCCCATTCTTGAGCAATATGTATTTGTTGTCATGGTGATAAAGTATGGCTTTTCTATCATACAAATAAGGACTACCCAAAATGATTCCTGAGATGTCAAGTGGAACTAAATCTAACTCAACTTCATCAATGAAACTTTTCAGTAATGGCAAACTTGAATAAACACTTTCTTGTAACCTGTAAGTTTGCATTGTTAACTATCCAACCCAATGGATATGGCTTATGATGAGGTACAGTTTCAAGGTTTAGTTTTTAAACCAAGTCTTCTAAAATCAAGTTTGATTGTGACCCACTATAAAATAATGCATCAATCTTTGTACTATTTGAAATCACTCTTACATGAAACAACTCTATTCTTTACTCTTCATTTGGAGTGTTGTTTTGACTATGTGATGAACTAGTGCTTGCAACCATTTCTTTTCCTTTTGTAACCATGGCTGAAATCTTGGTTTCATCACTAAAATATGAACCAAGGTCATGTTGTGTGGTAGCGGTCATCTTTTGTTTTCCCTTATTTTTTTGTTTCTTAGGCCTTAATTCGGGATGAAATTTCCAGCAATAGGCTTCATCATGCCCCTTTTTGGAACAATGTTTGCATGTGATTTTCTCCCCTTCTTTCTTCACACTTGAATTGTTCTTTCCGTTCCATTTTCCTCCCTTCTCTTTCTCCTTTTCCATGAGTGGATTCCTCTTACTACCCTCTTCCTGAATGTTCTTTCCTCTAGATTCAAGGTACGTGGCTTGCACTCATACCTTATTATATTGTTTGGATTGAACATAAGGATAGTATGTTTTAGATAGGAATGTAAACCCCCAATATATTTCAGCAGTGTATCTTGAGAATTCAAATTCACTCCTAACAAAAAATCCCTTTTCCTAAACTCTTGTATATAATCTTGGACTGTTTGGCCTTTAAGTTGCCTAAAATTTTTCCAACTCATAATGGCTTTTTGCATATAGGCTAAAGGATAAAACTGTATTTTAATTGCAGAAACAAATTCAATCCAAGTAATGGATATCTTACCATGGATTCACATTTCCTCTTGAGTCTTTGATTCCCACCAAACTAGTGCATCTCCTTCTAACCTTGATGAAGCCAACTGGATCTTTATGTTATCTTCTTGAAGGTTTCGAAATCTGTAGTATACCTCCAACTGTCGAATCCAATTATCCAACTTTTCTGCATTCACCTCTCCATTGTACATGGGAAGTTTGAATTTTATGTCCAATTTAAGTAAGGGAGTCTTTCCTTTTGGGGTTTTTGAATGAGTATGGACATTTTCAGTGGTGGTAGTGGAAGATGATGTTGTGTGAGATGATGAGCCTTAGTATTGCAAGACGAATGCTGCAACTCCCAAGGCTAACAAGTTGAATTATCAACCCAGGGTTCATACAAACTTAAGAGGTATCAACACTATATGTGCAACATACAATGTGTCATTCATTTGTTGTCATGAGAGAAAAGAAATGTTGCCTATTTGCAGGAATGAAAGACTGAATTTAAAATTCTTGTAAAGTAACATGAAATCCTCTATCTACTTATTAACACACTTTGCTTGCAAAATAACCCTATTTTAACCCTATTTGTCACATGTGATGTTTTAAGTAATATAAGCATGAAATCTGATCTAAAGAGTACTAACTGTTGTGTGCATGTGTAAATATAAAAAACTCATTTTATTAATCTTTTTGCTTTATAAATGCAAATGTTAATCTTTCCTTGATCTTTGGCAATGGAGACATGTGTGGAGGTAGAGGGGTACAATGATTTTGATGGCTTGGAGGTCAAGTAGGGGCCTAATCCCAGCTTCAATGATGATTTTATTCAATTCGGGTTCAAAATAGGCCATTGCAGGATTTCATACAAGATGTACTAGTTCTCCTACAGGATGTCCTAGTTCTCCTACAAGATGTCCTAGTTCTCCTACAGGATCCCCTGTTTTACTACAAGATGTTACATATTTAATATACAAAATTATAACTCATCGAATGACCATGCAAATCAGATCCAAATTGGATGGGACAAATTTTTTTGTTGACTATGATGTCTTAGGTCCCCATTCCAAGTGGAATCACTCAAAAATACCTCTGTTAACCCATGCTACAAAATAGCAGAAAATTACTAGTCGAAAATCTATAAATTTGAGAACTAGTGAGCTAGTAAATCTATAAAATGCCTAACCTAATCAAGTGAAAATTCAATGGGGTAATTTTTGTTATGAAATATAATGTTTTTTTCATCAAATGCAAGTGGAACCAACTCGATTGAAGCTCATTAGAATGCTCTAAAAAATAGTAGAAATTTATTGTTCTTTTGCTAAAAAGGAGGTCCAAAAATCTAGATTTGGGAATAAGAAGACTAATCCAAGCAGCTCAATGATTACTATGAAATTCCAAAGCTTTTCAAAGGATGAAACAATTTTTGTGATCTTGTAAAAGAAATTACATCAACCATTTAAATCAATCTTACAACAAGAAATCATTAATACTAAATGCAGAAATAGAAAGAAATAAAAAACAAGAGATGCATGTGATTAAGAAGTGAAAAGAAGGAAAGAAAATGATACAAAAGGGATCTGAGGCTCCTGGGATGGCCAAGCCCAAGGAAACTTAGAGACCTGTGGAGGAGAAAAATATTTAGAAGCTGAAAAATGACACCAATATTCATTACTTTCATCAATACAATTACATTCCTGTAAGAAAATACAATGGAACTGCAAAAATACAAGTTCTCTCCACAATAACACGAATGAAAATCTCCCGCTATAGGCAAATTCAACTTGGTACTTATAATCATTCCCCATGAATGGAGGAAGCTTTCCCCACCAAAATCCCTTGATTAGTGGATTGGTCCCCAATACTAGGAATCTGTATTAAATGGCAGGGAACACATTCCTAGATTTTCTCAATCATTGGAGTTCCATAATCTGTGCCATAATTCCATAACATCTTGTTGATTTATTATTTATTATTGCTCCTCCTATAGTAGAGAGAAAGTCCCTAAATTATATCCTCCTCCAAATCTTCATAATCTGCGCAATATTCTCATAATATTCCACAAAAATAAATAATACTAGGCACAAATATCCAATTATTCATAAACCTTCCTAGTGAATATATTAAAGTTAAAAATACATTATCTAATGCAGAAAGAGAGGTTTAATGTGTTGAAGGATGGTCATAGGACTTAATTTATTTCTAATTTAGAGGCCCATCATGAGATGATGAAGATGATGAGGAATATGATGAGGATGGGGGAGATGGAGGTGGTTTTCCAACATTCCCTTTGGAATCCTCATTCTCATATTTTTTATCCTCTGAGCTTATTTCTCCATGTGGAGGTTTAGAACTCTCTCCAACCATTG
The DNA here is from genome assembly GCA_031772625.1 of Pinus tabuliformis. Classification (NCBI taxonomy): domain Eukaryota; kingdom Viridiplantae; phylum Streptophyta; class Pinopsida; order Pinales; family Pinaceae; genus Pinus; species Pinus tabuliformis. Next base: position 429,052,941 of record CM062814.1, on the reverse strand, counting down.
TAGTGTTCCTCTTTTCATAGAGGACTTTAACCATCTCAGTTAAAGTGAAGAAACCTTTTTTGAATTATTCCTCTTCTAAAGAAGGACCTCTAGGCTCTCTTTCTCCAGATATAATGGCTATGGATTCAATCTCAGAAATTGGTTCTGCTTGTACCTCTTCAATCTCAGTTGAAAGCAAAGCTTGAGGAGTTTCAAATGCAACTGGAATTGGAACTTTGGGTGGTGGAGATTGTGGCCTTGTGGTTCTCCTTCTTCTGGGCATTACCTCAGGAGTTGCAGCCAATAGATTCCCTTCTCCTTTCTACAACTTTAACCTTGTAAACATCACAATTTTTCAACCATTAAAACCCTAATTGCACAAACTCAAGCAATCAAGAAATTCAACCTTTGCTATGATACCAACTTGATCTGTTTTTATATGATTAGTTTTGTTGTGCTAATAGAAATTACATATTTTTAAACATATGCTTGCTTATTGCTTCTGGTGTTGAGGTTCCTTTAATTGTTTGTGCATACAATTAGGTAAAATTCCTTAAGTTTAAAATGACATTCATGAGAAAAATAGCTTCAAACACAAATACTAAACAATAGACATTCAAATTACAACAAACCATCAAAGAGACACTTTAACACAATATTTTGATGAAGGATTTCACCCCTCCTAGGCTACATCTCCTTGGTCCAGTTTCTATGGTATGGGCCTTTGTATCAGCTAAATGTGGCAAAATGATGCTTTACAAAGCTCTATGGCTCCTGAAACCTACACCAATGTGTTCAGAATGTCAAAATTAGCTAATAACACCTCCTTCTGAGCTCAATTTGGTCGAAAATTGACTTCTCTATGACTCAAACAGTGTTTTCCTAGAAAAGCTTCGCTAAATCTGGAATGACTCCAGTTAGTGCGCTAAATTTGGAGGCAAGCCTGAATTTGGGGGCACCACCAAACTTCCGCCAAAATAGACTGAGTTAACTTGTTGTTAAACTGTGGTTAATTGCTTTAAACACAGATTAATTAATTTAAATCTCGCGATTAGTGTTAACTGCAACCCTTATATCCTGAGGTTTTTGGTGGACTGTCACATGTGACGTTAAATAACCTGTGCAATTTTGGAACCGCCGCATAACCGTTTTATTTTACCACCTTTGTGTTCACATGCGATGCATTAAACGGTCGTGGAGTTGGTTTGGATAGCCGCTGGATAAACCACAAGGGTTTGCAACGTTGTGTTCACATGCGAAAACAACAAACCATCACAGAGTGGTGTGGTTAACTAACCATCGAGTTAATCATAGTCGTATGTGGTTAACGAATTTGCATTCACATGGAGGGGAGGGATGGCCTACGGGCTGGCCCTCCCCTAACTGCCCAACTCTATACCACTTAACTTTAAATATAAACCGCAAACCTATGGGGTAAGAAACACCCAGTAGCGAAGGTGGTTAAGGCGTATGGTTTGTGTGCAGGAGGTCGTGGGTTCGACCCTGACTTTCCACCAAATTTTTGTTGAAGTGAACTCTGTTTAGGCTGTTGGGAGGTGCCACATGGCGGCCTCCAGGCTTGCCATATGGCATTCTTCCATTGGTACAAAATAAACCAATAAGAATGTGCCAACACACCACCTGTACAACCCAATAAAATGATGCCACTTGTCTAGCTGTGATTTGTCTTTGACCAGGCCTAGTCACCTGCCACGTCAGCAGTACGAACTGTTGACTCTGCAATGACTGGGATTTTTTTTGCAAATTTCGCCTCTTTAGCAAAGCGATCAGAACACTATAACTTTCACATACGAACTCGGTTTTCGACGAAACGAGTTGCGTTATGATCATTTTTCTGAGACAAATGTGTTAGTTTAGGTTTTTATCCATTCTAAGAAATTTGATTTTTGAGCTAAATACTAAGCACCTGATCACTCCCGCTCCTCTAGTTCCTGAATTGGAAAGGGTTTATACGAGAAGAAGTGGAAGACTTAGAGAAAAGAAGAACTTGTCCCCTCCCCATATGCCTTCTCCTATAGAGGCTGAAGCCACTAAACCAACAGAGAAAACAGAGGTTGAAGCTACTGAACCTGAGACAGAGAAAGCAAAAACTGATAGGGAACCTACTTTAGCTAATATTTATGGAGGAAGAAGGCCACATACTAGACCATTGAACAAACTAAGGCTGAAATTTAAGCTTAAACAAAACCCTAAGTTGGCAGAGTAAATCATTGAGGTAGATGATACACCTAAAAAATATTTGATCATAAACAAAGAAAAACCTGCAAGTTCTAAGAGACCTAGGGGTCAAGGTAAGAAGCCTGTTGCACAGGCTAAGAAAACTAGGAAAGAGAGACAAAGTAAGGTTGATATCTTATTAGAGGCAACTAGCAGACTTAGCTAAACTCTTTAGAGCAGAGTTTTGTTTTGCCAACATTTTTCGAGGGAATTTTGATTGGGCGTTGATCCTAAACTGCCGTAGATATTCCATTGGACAATTTGTCACAATAGATCTGATAATATTATATTAAAAATATGAGATTTACACTATTACAGTTTCATTAAACTTTAATATATGTAGATTTAACTATAATTAGTGCATTCATGCGAATGTAAATTATGCATAAAAGTAGATAATGACAAAATAAACTCACACACACACATAAGACAAAATATATGCTCTCTTGGAAACCCTTTCGGGAGAAAACCCAGCTGGAAGGTGAGGTTGCTTCTCTCTCTTTCTCTGTCTGGAAATATGGTTGCAGGTACAAAAAATTAATGCCTATGGCTTGTGGGATGCTACAATGTACAAATCCTCTCTATGTGATCTACCTGCTATCTCTCATGGCTATCTTTACTTAGCTATGGAACAAATTTCTCTTGAAAGAATGGAATGCCTCTTCCTCATAGTGGCTCGGTTATAACACAACCCGATAGCCTACAAGTAGTTAATTTTGACTACATCAACTCTTACTATAGCATTACAATATTGAATCTTCTAGAGTATTTTACTTCGTAATCACATGGCTAGCCTCTTTCCCATGAATAATGGGGGCCGGCGCAGCATCCTCCCAAACTATAGGTGTTAAAACAGGAAGGTAAACTTCTGAGTGGCATAACTTTTGTATACAAAATCCGATTAATGCGCTTCTTGTGCCATTGGAAAGGTACTTGTGTGTAGAATAACATGAAGTGGTGCAGCGCTAAAGTGACAAAGTTTTACCCCCCAAAAACCGTCGTTTGATGCCTTGGAACACTCTTGGAAGGTTTCAGACCTCGTTTTACCAAACTGCGTCTCGCTGGAAAAAACAGTCCCGTGAGTTGATTCCTACACTTTTCTACTCCAAATGCATCCATATGGATGAAAAAAAATATAATGATCCAATCCAGATCAGGCACTAACAATTAACTTGTCAACATTTTTCTACTTCAAATTTGATGAGCATTGACAATTTTATTGTTAGAGCGATTTTGCCTCTATTTTTAAGAAGTGTTGATAGTTAGTTCGTGAGTGATCCCAGTTTTCTCCCAATTTCATGTATGCAGTTAGTTCATCAACATTTGGGAGAAAACTATTTTTGGAGGCAACAAGGAGCAATTTGGAGCAAATGTAGCCCCGAATGAAGGATTTCAGTACCAGATTCCCTTTTTTGCAGATCAAGGCCATATTTCAAGGAAGAGATTACCATACTAAGCATGATGATGAGGTAGGGATTTCAGAAAATATGGGCAAGGTATCAGTCATCTATTTTGATCCTTAGTTTCAACCATGTAGCATGATCTTCAGATACATAATATTTTTTTGTTTTTTGTTTTATGATGGAATGATGTAATGTATTTGGTTTTAATTAGATATTTGCTCATTTATTTTAGATTTTGTAATTAATTTTTTGCTAAAAACTTCGTTATAGTTTTATAAGTACTCTATAAAGTCAATGATTTTGAAAGAAGGGTTGGGAATTTTTGAAGAAGAAATATTGTGTGTTAGCCTTGATCAATATATTGCTATATACAGTGTTACATATTCATTTTTACAGAGATTCATGTGTGTATAACTTTTGATCTATTTTACCTCGTGGTATTTAGTTTCTTGTTATGCTAGATCTCTTGATCATTAAGTCTCCAGTACTTTGGATACAGAATTATAAACTGGAATTCCTTATAAATGCTCTAATTTATGTTATCAAATACTTTCCATGTCTTCTACTCTTATACTTATAACATAATTCTTAGTGCTTTGTTGTGAGATTCATTTTCCATATTTTGTCTCCACATCTTGATGGTATCCTGTCTAAGAAGTTATATTCTATCTTGCCTTTGTTAAGGGTTGTTTATGTATCCTGTAGTTAGCATCCTATACACCAGACTCCATGCCCAACAATCCTTGTTCTCCTCTTTCCTAACCAATTTCATTCTACAATTAAAATTTGGTCAGTGAGCTTAATGACCTGCTACTAAAGTGACCGTGAGTGGTAGAGTTTTAAAGAGAGATCCCCCTTTCAGGTTATAAGGGCTAGCTTTTAGACTCCAAAGTGGTTTGAGGTTACCTTAGATTTTTCCCTCTACAACCACAATTTCTTCTAAGTGATAACAAAATGTATAGATACAACATAGGTGGATTGTATGAATTGTTTTGAGTATATTCATTTCCTTCAGTAAAAAAATCTTTCTTCCTCCCCAGGGTAATTAGAACTATTATTTTATATATTCATTATAATTTGCACATATATATATCCATTTTTAATTAATAAACAAATTCAATGATATTTTGTATATTTTAGAATTTATATTTTTATGTTTAAAAGTTTAATATAATTTTGGAAAAATATTAAATTTGTGAACAATATTTATAAAACAATCAAAATTATTTCATCCTCTGCTTTAACATCATTTTAAAATCGTTTAGCTATACAAATCAGTGGATTATCTTACATTGACGGTCTCATTAAAACACCTTAAATCATTGGAATTTTTTCCCTAAAACACAGTCTAACCTAAATTATTAACCTTAAACACAGTCTCACCTTAATTATTAACCTGAAGCACAGTCTAACCTTAACTATTAAAATAAAAAGTAACATATATACATCTTAATTTAATAAACATCTTATTTAATCACTAAATACAGTGTAAAACCCCTGTTATTCACTAAAACCAAGATATATTTATATTTGATCGATGTTACAAAGCACACGGCCACACCTAAATATGTATCGTACAAAATTTTACAGAAATGATTGCTACGCTTCGTTATTCATACACCAGACCTTTCGCGGTTTTATTGCAGATGGAAAATTCTGAGCACCATTATTCATACACCAGACCTTTCGCGGTTCTATTGCAGATGGAAAATTCTGAGCACCATTACACAATATACAGATGCATTTATTCCTGCTACCAAGTACTTCCAGCTGGTTTTTATAAAGCATTTGCAGAGTCCTTATCACACACTAACTGAAACTTATGATCCAGTTCATAGTATCTCATTCTCTAACACGGGGGAAGGTCTGGAGGTGGCGGCTCCAACGTTGCCAAAGGACTGTCGCCGTTCCTCACCAGAAACACCATATTCAATCCCCACGTTAAATGGTCATCGAGGTGGCAGTGCAGAAACCATACTCCTGCTCACCCAACAGTAAATGTTATATTAAGTTGTGATATGTTATTGAATTAAATATCAACAAAACATTTGATTCAAATAAAATTGTTAAGATTAAATAATATTGTTAAGATTATGAGTAATAGTGTCGCACGAATCTTATAAGAACCGTGAGTACCGCTTGTCTTATAAGAACGGTGAGTACCGCTTGTTTCTACAGGTTTTATAGTGAGATGGGTCATTCGCATAGAATTAGCTGTTTCTACTTATATTTGTTAAAACTTTCATAAAATTCAGTTATTTAATTAGATGAATCTTATATGAGTATGATCGTGCAACATTCTTTAGTAATGTGAAGGTCACCAAATTCTGTGTGCAAAAATTTAGCCATGTTAAGGCTGGTGTAGCCTAAGTTGGGTGTCATCTTGGGGTGAGTTTGATAACTTAGATGCCTCTCAAATCAAAAGTTAAGCATGAAGTCATCTCAAGACTCATACAACTTAGCAAAAACAAAAACAAAAAACTTAGATGTCTCTCAAGCCAAAGGTTAAGCCTATCATCATCATCTCACAACTCACACAACTTAGCAAAAGCCACAAAAACAAATCCAACCATGTTAAGGCTGGTGTGGCATACCTCTCAAGCCAAAGGTTAAGGGTGCAGTTATCTCACGACTCACACAATTTAGCAAAAAAAAAAAATCCAACGATGTTAAGGCTAGTGTGGCTAAGGCTAGGTGTGATCCCTCGGTGATTTTGATGTCTTAGATGTCTTTCAAGATTAAGGTTAAATGGACAATCATCTCAAGACTCACACAACTTAGCAAACAAACAAAAAAAACTAATCAGGTTAAAGTTCTTAAAATTCATACAACTTAACAAACAGACAAAAAATAAATAATTTTAACTCTGCCCAAAATTAAATCTACACACAACTTAAGAAACAAAAAAAACCTAAAAAATTGGCTTTACTAAAAAGAGAAATAACTTATGTACCTTAATCTATACAATTTTATTTTATAATAATTTTGTAATTTTGTAATTTGATAGATTTAGCTTTGTTTCTTACGATTTTAAAATATTTCACAATCTATAAGTCCCTACCAATCTATACAATAATAAAATTGAAATGCAAGAACAAATTTTCTAAAGCATATTAGAATTTGCAATAGCTTACTCGCTTATACAATAATAAAATTGAAATGCAAAATTAATATAGATATATAAAATTGAAATGCAAAATTAATATAGATATATACCTGGATTGTCAGCTTTGAATCTTATGGCAACCCACCCGCTTACTGGAGCGATTACTGTGTTGCGCTGTGGAGGATCAACCAGATTAAACTTAAGCGGGTCGGTTACTGGGTTATAGTTCCCGAAACCTTGTCCCACCACGTAAAAATTGTAACCATGAAGATGCATTGGATGGTTCTCTGCCACGAAGATGTTTGTTGTCTGGAAAACCAGTTGCACTGTAGAATTGTAACGAAGCACTTTCACTTCTGTTCCAGAGCCAGGAACCCAAAGTCTTTTGGGTATATCCTCCGCTGTGTAGTTGAATTTAAGGGGAGGATCTGATGGAAAATCCGTGGTAAAAACATCATTAATGGCGAAAACATTAGCCTCAAGCAGGGCAATGTTGGGCGTTGTAAAGGATATGTTGTTCATGCTAGCACTCAGCCTGGTTCCGTTGGGGCCTTCACAGGTCTCCCCAGTGGCACAGGGAAGCAATCCCAGTCCAACTGTGGAGATGAGGCTTTCATCTATACTTTGCGGAACGTCCACTGGGTACTCTTGGGAAGCCAGGCTTCTCAGTGCTCTGCTAAATTTAGTGACAGTATCAGTGTCGTTGTAGAGTGGGAGGCTAGGCAGAATGGGAGAAGTAGAACTTTGTTGGCCCATGTACTCTAGAATTGCAGTCGTTGTGGTGTTGTCGAAATCACCAGCTTGCTGGTTGTTATATGCTCGGGATGCCATATAATACGTGCCAACAGGCTGGTCTGCAGTGAGAAGAACATCTGTAGTCTGGCCAGCAGAGATGACGAGTACATCTGTTTTGTATGGTTTGGTGTAGGAAGCATCCACAGCTACAACTGTAAATTCGTGGCCTGCTATCTTGAAAAAGTGCCCACTATTGAGTGCAGCATTCACGATTCGCAGAAGGTACGTTTCTCCGCTCTCTACAGGGGCCCGAAATGTTTCTGCATCAGAGGATAAATGTTTAGAAGCTGAATTTTATATTTCTGGAATATCTTGAAATCTGATAATCATAAGAGAGGTTAATTGTTCCTGGTTTTTTAGAATATTTTGAAATTTGACAATCAGAGAGAGATTTCCAAAATATTTTGAAATCTGAAATTCAGAAGAGAGATTAATTATGGGCAGATTTTGGGAATATTTTGGAATCTGACAATTCGACAAAAAAAAACAAAAATGAAAAAAGAAGAAAGAAAAAAAAAGAAGTGGTCAAAGTCAATTGTTTGACCCTCTCTTCACCCTAATTTCAAAACTCTGAAAATCTTGAAATTAGATACCCATGTTGGAATGGGGTTATTTTTTCTAATAAATTAAAAAAACTTTCTTTAACCAAAAAATAAAATACAATTATACATTTAATTTAGTTTAACTTAATTGCTATCTTAAAATTAAACTATTATTGAGAAAAAAAACATCCAACTAAATTATATATAAAATTAAAAACTTAATACCAGATGTGGAGCAGGGATACAGATCTCCTGGCTGTCCATTTATGGTAAAGGCATCCGATAAATTGGGCGCACCACCTGTCAGAACTGCTTGATTTATAACAGTGACAGGATCTTTATTCCACCATTCTCCTGTTCAATAACATTGAGATGAGACTAACTATCAAGGATACATCATAATTCAGAAGTACACTTTCTATTTTAATATATTAATATAAAAAATTAAAGATATAACATTTGTATATTGAATCTGATAACAACTCATTCTCTATTATGATTGGAATTACATAGCAATTCAGAAATATTCTTTCCCTATTTTAATAGGTTAATATGAAAAATCAAAGTACAAACATTTGTATATTAAATCTGATAACAGCTCGTTACCTATTATGATTGGAATTTCTGCTCTAGGTTTAGGAAAGGGATATGAGCTTCCTTTCTTAGGATAGATTACGAAAGCTCCATGCACAGTAGCTCGGAGCCATGAGACATGAGCATGCCACCACACGGTTCCTTCTTGTTCAGTAATGGTGAATCTGTATGTATAACGTCCACCAGGTTGAATGGGGCATTGTGTAATATATGCAGGTCCATCAGCCCACCCTGTACGCAACTGCTTCACTCCATGCCTGATACATATGACGATTAATCTTATACTTTATATCATTAAAATTATATATAACAATAATATATCTGCTCCTTGACAGGTGCTTGCTGCATTAGTGAAGTGTAATATCGATAAGATTTTTAATAATAATAATAATAATTTAAAACCATAAATATTTTAAATACTATGATGTTAGTAAATCTAGGTCATTCTTATTTGGGTTTGCAGATTTGGAACTATTCACAAAAGTTGAGAAACAAAGTAATTAGGTATTATTATAAAAAATGTAGATTTAAAAAATATTAACATGGACAGTAGTAAAATCAAACAATTAACTGAATAAGTTCAGTTGAGTTTTTCAAAATATAATAAACAAAATAAATGGGTATCATTATCAGAAAGCAGATTTAAAGCATATCAATGTAAACAACAGTAAAAGCCAAATGATTAACTAAAAAAGTCAAAACAATTGACCTCAAATCATGATTGCTTCACTCTTATCTTTTCAAAATTTCAAAACTTTCCAAAATATAAAATATATTTAAATTCAACTGTAAATGTGAGTTCTAACAATAAAGCTGCATAAACCTATACAACAGTTAGGTCAAACAATTGACCTCCTTACTGTATGTAACATTCTAAACAAAATTTGCAATAAAGATAAATTCAACATAGTGTAAACTGTAAGTTAAACAAAATTTGCAATAAAGATAAATTCAACATAGTGTAAACTGTAAGTCAAACAATTGACTTATCAGTTGGATTCTAATATATTATCAGAATTTGCAATGGAAATAAGTTCAACCCAAAGTAAACTGTTTACTTAGATTTTATTTTCAAAGTATTTCAGAATATAAAATCTGCAACGATGAATGTCAAATCTAACAGTAAAGCTGCATAAACATACCAATGAAGAGTGGCGTTGTACTGAGCATTGTTATAAACTGTAACAACAACGCTGTCTCCATTGTAAACATAAAGAGTTGGACCTGGGAACTGTCCATTGATGGTGATTATTGTATGCTGCTCGCACAGCCTGGTAACTGTCTTCGGTTCAATCTGTGTAGCAAAAATAAAATCATCGATATAAAGATGTGAAAAAGGGAATTGGTGAGCGCAGATTTATTTGGGAAAATTATTTTTTGACTTTAATTTAGTTAAGTGTAACAATTTATTTTTCTGTAAACATATTAGACTTAAACTTGGGTAAGAAAAATAACAACTATTAAGCTTAATTACCAAACTAAATTCAATTAACAAAACCATTAAATATTACTATTACTTCGGCCTATTTCCACCCTATTTCCATGCTTATAGGTGTAAAAAATAAACTTGAAAACAATTGAGCCAACTTACAGAGAAGATATAATTGTGGATTTCAGCGTTCGTGATGGCAGGTAAATAGACAACTAATGAAAGTAACAATACAAGCCTGCTTGAAGATAGGCATTCTGATTTCAGAGACATCGTTGCAGGAACCAGATGTCCTGTAAGCATATATTACAACAACAGCAAAGCCTGAAAGAGGTAGCTAACCAATTTCATTCACTGTCGGCACTGAAACTGATCAATGCTAAATAGAAAGTTGTGGGCAGGAACGGTGGAAATGATCTCGTCCTTTTATAAGGCATTTTCCACTGTGAGATTAAAAATCTAACGTGAGAATCTCCAATCAAATGCAATTTGACATGAGCTCTTCTTGTGGCTGTCATTTTAAGAAATCTGATCAACTGAGATTTAAAAAGCACTACGCATAAGTTGTCAAATTGAAATAAAAAATTGATGGGTGCAAACTCCACTAACGATTTGTTAAGGATTTCCTCGATTGTATGGCTGGTTTGTTTTTTCTCCAACTGCTTCAAAGCTTCATCTTGTAATGATGTTGAAAAAATAATTCAGGATCAGATAAGCATGAAAAATCAATAATTCTTCTGCCCCACACCGTCCTATTTAATGAATAGAATGTTCTCATCCTTCCCTTCCATCCTTAAAGTATGTGACATGTATAACACTTCAATCAATGAAGAAAAATAAAGGAATTATATATATACTTGAATTTTTATTTTATTTTAAATTTTATTGGTGGTAAAGGATATTATAGAACATTTATTTTAAATTTTATTGGTAGTAAAGGATATCATAGAAAATGTCTTGTATGGGTTATGAATTTGCATTCTACTATATTATATTTATGGAAACAAGCTTAATTTTTGGTATATAATGTAAGATTTTATAATTGAAATAGAAATCACATTGAATATAAAAATGAATTTCCAAATCCAATTATTAATAATTTTATTTATTTTAAATTTGATTGGTTGTAAAAGATATTTTAAGTAAATGACAAGTATGTGTTATCTGAATTTGCATTTTATCACATGAGATATGAATTTCCAAATCTAATTATTAATAATTTTATTTATTTTAAATTTGATTGGTTGTAAAAGATATTTTAAGAAAATGACAAGTATGTGTTATGTGAATTTGCATTTTATCACATGAGATTTATTAAAGGCTTAGTTTTTAGTGTATAATGTAGGATTCTATAATTGAAATAGAAATAAACTTGAATATAAAAATCATTTTCGAAGTGTAATTATTAATAATTTTATTTATTTTAGTTTTTATTAGTTGCAAAAGATATTCTAAGAAAATGGCATGTATATGTTATGTAAATTTTCATTCTATTACATGATATTCATTGAAGGTTTAGCTTTTGGTGTATAATGTAGGATTCTGTAGTTGAAATAGAATATACCCATTCCCCGTTGCATAACTTGCAAAGGACGCCTTAAGGAAATGGGATGTGTTAAAATGACACATGTGTTATGTGAATTTGGAATGGGCTACATGATTTACGGAAATTAGTTTTTGGTGTATAATGTGGGATTCCATGGTTGGAAGGGAAAAATACCTAATTCTAGATGGACATAAATTTAAAATACATATATGATAAGTATAATGATCATGGTTGGCTTTATTGCCTAACTATGTGAGAGATGGGCACAAATTTGAAATACAAATGTGATAAGTATAATAATCATGGTTGACTTTATTGCCTAACTATGTGAGAGATGGGCACAAATTTGAAGTACACATGTGATAAGTGTAACAATCATAGTTGACTTTATTGCCTAACTATACTAGTGAAAATTTGAAACATGTGATAAGTGTAGCAATCATGGCTGGCTTTATTTCTTAGCTATGTGAGTGAAGATTTGAAATATTAGTCTTGTTGAGCCAACTAACATCTAGTACCATATATGATGAGCATGCAAAGGGGAAAAAGTTAAACAATGATGTAGGATGTCGTTGTGAAACAAATTAGGAGTAGCTTCACTAATTTCCTACCCCATGTTGGACCACCACTTAGCATGGATACTTGTTGAGGTTGGCATCAAGGATGTTTTTTCTATACCCAAGGACTTCTATTTGACCTTGCTAGTCCATTTGTTGGTGGAGGATGTTTTCACTATACCTAGGGACTTTTGTTTAACCTTGCTAGTCCATCTATTGGTCGATTCAGACCTCAATCTCATTGAATAATGCAACAAGCTCAACCTCGAGTGCACAACCCAATGATATGGGTGATCCAGAGTCATGGTGGACTCTATGATTATGTTCAACCATCAAAGGGCTCAATATCATCAATGTGATGTGCTCAAGGGAGTTTATGTAGAGAATATATTTTTCATGGATGATGGGGGATGTATCTTTGTTCTCAAATAAAAAGTAGTGGATGTGGGTCCATTCGTAGTCAAATAAGTACATATGCTTCTATAATGGAAACACCTTATGACATAATAAGTTGCAAGTATTAGGAAATGTCCTTGAAACTTTATTGTGGATAATACAAAAAAAAATTGAGAACATCTTGTATGCTTCAATTTATCTAGTTTGTTAAGTATTTGTTAAATAGTGAAACAAAATGGGAATGGTAGAGATGAGAAATCAAGTTTTATCTTGAGATAGAAAGATATTAAAATCTAGAAAAGGACAATAAGATACTATAAACATAAATGTAAACAAAGTAAACTAAGAAGAAAAACTTTGCATCAAATTGTATATTTTTGCAATCCAAAACTTGCTTTAAGAAAACCATGGATCCTAGATAATAGTTTTTTTTGAATATAGATAAGCTTTTCTGAATTTGATCTTGCTTGAAAATACTTTGCATCCATATAATGAATGTTACTAACAACAATCAAATTCAATCGACATATGTAGAGTGAGCATATGATGGAAGAGATAGATGTCTAAGTGTTTTATATTCTGAGTTTTCTCTTACTTGGATGTTTCTCTTCTACCATGTTACACACTTCAACACATTGCAAATGCACTCCACAAGAGGACTGGACTACATAAATATCTTCCCATTCTCAAGGTAGGTAGGGACACAAAAATAGAGTGAAACATGTGAGAATGAATGATTAGGTGGGACTCCATTGGAATATCTCATGAGCACAGCTTCCACATTTATCAATGTAATTGATTTTGCATAATTTGAATGATATCAAGTTTGACTTCAATAACTTTGAATGATTTTGAGGTATGAATATCACATTGGGTATGATATTTTGCATAGAATCCACTAAAATTCAAATCCAAAGGAAGTGGGTTTCAAACTGTATTGAGTACATTTCTCTTAGAGTTCTTGTTCTAGATTGAAAAGGAATTTTAAACATCAAATAATGTCCATGCTCATACACAATAAACCATGTAAAATAAAATACAATAAATTTCTATACTTTTTTTCCATTGTGTTGAATCCCAAACAAATGCAACACTAAGATGATGTGTAACATATTTTCTTGTATTTATGCATTAACATTAATGGTCTCGGGATTTCTCATAGGACTAGGATTTTTTTTTAATCTATGCAATTCCTCACATGGTACGTATAAGTCTATGGAAATTGAAAGGAAATTGGTATTTTTCCTGTGTGATTTGTAAAAAGGCATGGGAATTGAAGGGAATAAAAAACAAAAGAGATGACAATGAATACACTTTGGTCAAAATCACATCTACAATTGCTACAATTGGAGATTTCTGCAACTCAAAATCTAGAACAAGCATGGGGGCACTTGCATCTTGAGATTGATAAATGACAGAGTCGCTACTAGTTGATTATGCGGATGAATTCCTTGAGCAATAGTATTCCCAAGAGCACTAGAGGTGTTAAGGAGTTAGTTTTATTTCATTTGAATCACAATGTGGTAAAGTGCTATGTGATTCCCAAATTTGCAGTGTTTCCCCACTATATAAATAGTTTGTTACAATGATGTGGCATGATCCCAAGGCCTCGCCAATCAAAGCCACTAGCATTGGAGCTCATTGCAAAGGCCTTATTCTAAAGAACATTGATTATTGGTGGAGAGGCATTAGATGTCCAACCTAGATTATATTTACAAGTAAGTTAATATCCCTTTGTATCATCTTTGAGACTATATCTACAAAGGTCATGTGTTGACAAGTAACATCTAACTTTAGTTACAAACATGAACCCAAATACTTTCCTTCATTCATTGCAATTTAATCTCTTCTCCAAAAATTGCAATTTGTACATATATGAATTGTCTATATTCTCGTAATATGTAATCAAAACTCTCATTATAATTTTTCATTTTAATTTAAAACTATATAAAATTTAAATGACTTTATATTTTTTGTATAGTAAATTCTATGTTTTATAGTGTATTTATTATTATTTCTATATCATTTATATTTAAATATTTGCATCAATTATATATATATATATATATATATATATATATATGATGTGTGGTTCATTGACACCGAAGATTGGTGGCCACTACGTTCACAGAAATTATCCAAGTAGATCCACCCGAAGGGATCACAAGCCTGTCAGGTCATTAGCAAAGCCTAACCCCAAGAGTATCAAAGTGAATTGATCCGTGACCTCCCATCAACAAGGGGCAAGCCTAACCCCAAGAGTATCAAAGTGAATTGATCCGTGACCTCCCATCAACAAGGGGCCTTGAAGACGGGAACTCAACCAATTGAGCTAAACCTTAGGGCTTTAAATCAAGGCTCTTAGCCAACACAACGATATTCATAAGCACAAAATCATTACAACAATAAACATTATAACTCATCATATCACTAATAAAAATATAAACTTAGATGAGAAAATAACATCCATTCCAACCAATCAACCCCAACTAACCTACGTAAATTTTATTATTATTTCTCTTTTCAATAGATTAAATACATTAACATTGTTTCTAACAATTATATTATATATGAATTATTTGTGTCCATTCTATCGTCCCCAGCCTAAGCTTTTCTCTCCTATATAAGTAAAGTAATCCGTTGACCATATAATGGTAATCCTTTATAGCTCATCCTAGCATGTGAACATCGAAGATGGAACCCCACACACACCCATATAATCTGAATTCAACTTCATACTTCTTCCTATTCCCTATTGTAAGATATAATTGATCTTATCCCGTTGAAGGCTATAAATGTAATCATTTATAACTTATGGATAGTCGCATGTGAACATCGTAGATGGGACCCCCACACACATATAATCTTAATTCAACTTTATACTTCTTCCTATTCCCTATTATAACATGTAATTGGTCTCATTTCCTAAGTTGTAATTGATCTCATTTTCTGAAGTAGTCTTATTAAGTAACGGCGTTCACACACGTTATACTATGAAAACTAGCTACACCTTCCCTCACTCTTAAGACCAATGTTTTAGTGGCATAGTATACTCTGACTTAAATATAATCAAGTTAAAGGATGTAGTAACATGTTTTAACGCTGCGTGCATGCATTGCAGATGGAATGCATATATAGCATAAGGTGGCTGGAATAAGGGAATTTTGTTCGAGACCTCCAACATTTAAGGGATATCTATCTATTTAATGGAATCTAATTATTTACTAAGTGAGAATTTGACTACGTTTAATCTGCAATAGTATTCTCTCAAGCACTGCAAGTATGTACGACGGCTAGGATTTTATGGGGCAGAGAGTCGAACCCCTGAACGCAAAGGCCAGTTGCCAGACAATCAGGATCGACATATGGTGACCAAGGAGTCTGGTTTTAGCTACATGAATTGATAGTGAAGGAGACCATTACCTGATTGCGAAAAATGTAGGTAAATATTATCTATCATGTAATAGTAATTGGTCTTGACTTCTATTAAGTTAACGATTGATATGTTGAATTTTAAAATCAGAATATCGCTATTGCAACTATTGCATATTACTAAGTCAACTATTAATTAAGGCAAGAAAGCAATGGGGATTTAGTGTTGTAGGTGGAGGAAAGCAATGGCGAATGAACGTTGTAGGTGGAGGCTGAATAAGAAAGCACGATCACCAGATCGGGGTCTCTCCATCTGGAAAGTGAGTTGTTCCAGATATGAACGTCCCATGCCTGAACTCCAGCAACTGCCCACCATCGAATGCTACAAAGAAAAGAGCCAGACAGGGTCCATAGAGGTGGAAACAGTGACTGCAATTATTGAACCGATGGCAGGCACCAACTTGGCAACCATGGAATTGAGGTGACAACATGTGGAAAGTAAATTGCTCCAGATATGAATTTCATGGATCAAACCCATGGTTATGGCCATCGAACAAATTGGACGGTCGTTATCAAATGGCCATGGATGGTGCACTAGGTCATGAGGGACAGTAAGCCATCCATCTGTACAGAATCTCATGCGTGCCAAATCTGAGGCCTAAGGTGATCAGGTTTCAAGAAATCGATGTGGAACGAGATTTGAGGTTTGATGATTGTGTACAAAATCTAATGGCTAGGACAACGCCCAATAGAACGTAAGGGTCACAGGGGAATATTTTAAAATGTAATTAATAAAAAAATTAAAAATTATGTAAATTTAAATAATAATAAAATCATAATTATTATTAAAAAATAAAAATTAAATAATAATAATATTAGTGGAAGTTTTATGGAGGGAGTTGTAGTGCAGATACATTTAAGATTTTCTCTTTAATTATATGTTGGGGAATATGTCTGGCTCGGAACAAGGTTATTTAGTCAGAAAACAAAATTGCACTCAAAAATATTTTTCACACTACCAAACATATATAATAAAATCATAATTATTATTAAAAAATGAAAATTAAATAATAATAATATTAGTGGAAGTTTTATGGAGGGAGTTGTAGTGCAGATACATTTAAGATTTTCTCTTTAATTATATGTTGGGGAATATGTCTTGCTCGGAACAAGGTTATTTAGTCACAAAACAAAATTGCACTCAAAAATATTTTTTCACACTACCAAACACATATATATATATATAGTTGGATTGAGATACAACTAATTCCAAATATGAATATGGGGGTTGAGATATTCTCCCAACCAAATCCCAAACTAACTCTAAATTTATCATGTAAACATTATATCCAAGTCCCTTCCTTAATGTTTACATGTCAAAATTAAGATCACAAAGATTAATACAAAAATTATAAATTACAATTCGCGTGTCACATGTGTCTGACTGGTCTTCCTCGGCACTTATCTCACTCTAAAGTTTCCCAGATAATGCTCTTTTAAACACGTAACCCTTCTCGTCTCCCTAAGATACACTACTTATATTACCATAATAAACATTATTTGTTCATATCTCCACGTGGGTATCTAACCTTATTTGGGCCCACCCCTTGTTTGTCTCTCCGCCTTCCTGACATGGAGTAATCTTGCTCCACCAGTGTTCATCAATCTTCCTTTAGTTGACCCTACGATAGGTCCTCCCATGCCACCTCCGTAATCGATTTAGTACTCTCCACCCCTACATTTGCCATCCTATCCACTAATGCGTTAGCCTAATGATGAACTAAGGTAAAATCCACAGTTTTCAACCCCTCCATGTGTCTCTGTATCCATTGGATTAACTGAGTGAGTCACCAATTCTTCGTGAATTTTCTCATTTGTGTGCCACATTGCAACAGACGTGTTGCTTGGATAGCTAGCACAAAATCCCCTTCAACTATCACATTCACCATTCCTTCCCTATGCAAATTTTCCAAACCATGCTCCATGTCCTGGAATTTTGTTGCATTGTTCGAATCTTGTCCCATATTGATGAAATATAGTCTTTGAATTTTACTTGTCCAGTCTTGAATGATCCCTCTAACCCTGCCTTGCTTGGGTTTCGTTTGGACGCCTTGTCAAAGTTCAATTTAAGGAAACCTTTCGAGGGATCCAACCACACTGCAGAGCCCAGTTGTATATGGTTCACTTCGGTTCTGTGGTTCAGACTGCTTAGGTAATCCATGTCAAAAAAATTTAGAATTCTCACTTCTTGAGGGGAGGTTTGAATGTCTTTGCGAATGATTGTCTCCTTAATCTAACAACGAATTTCCTCCATTAGGTTTGCAACTGGGAGCTTCTTATCACAGAATATGCGGTGGTTGCGCTCCTTCCAAACTGACCAAAGGATGAATCCTGGAATTAAATTCCAGGTCATATTCACCACTTCATTTTTAGTATACTACAACCACCATTTTTATGGTTTCTTATATGCTTTCCTTGTTTCAGTCAGTTTAACTAAAGATGATGGTCAACCACTCCCATAGGGATTCAGTATAGCTATGAGCATTCAAAAGATGATTAAGTGTTTCTTTTGCATTATCACAGAGACAACACCATGATGCACCTATAAATCCTTGCTTTACTAAATTTTCCCACGTTAGGACCTTCCTATGCAAAATCAACCACACAGAAATTTTAATTTTCAGCTAGTGTGGTTCCAACCAGACTTCTCTCCATGATGGGTCATAGGATTTGTTATGTCATGCTTTGAGGTATACCTTGGTTTTCTTTGGGTTAAACTCTCCCCCCTCTTTTTCTCCCTATCTAAGCTGATCTTGGTAATTGTTCACCAAGATTTTTCTTTTTCTCAATTCCTTTATGATATTCTGGATTGTTGAATCACTCAGGGTGGCTCGCTAAAAGATGTTTAGGTTCCATTGTCTCCATTTTTTATTCTCCAATCCTTGTGCCCAGAATTGGTGGACTTCCTTGTATCCTTGATTATTCATGGTTAATTGGAGGGGTAGTCATTCCTATCTATTTAATTTTGGTTATTGTTGCCAAGCATCCTCCCAGAATAGGGCTTCATTTCCATTTCTTAGTTCCTAGAAGCAATGTTGTTGTATGGTGTCTCTATTATTCCAAGCCAAATTCCATATAGCCGACCCCTGGATTGAACCCAAGAGCCTAACCAGGTCTTTTGTTTGGAAATTAGGGGCATATTTTGCTTTCCACAATTTTTCCCATGGAGTCTCCCCTCTTTTTAACCATCTCCACCACAATTTGGCTCCATTTATCTATTTGTTATCTATGGATCTTGGATCCCTAGGCCTCTTGCATCTTTTGGTTTACAAACCGTGTTCCACGCCACCAACACCCATTTTCGTTTTTCGTCTACCCCTCTCCACGAAAATTTTCTTTGGACTGCCCTGATTTTTTGGAGCACTCCCTTAAGCGCTGGCATGATGGATAGCATGTAACCTGGGATAGCTTAAAGCACCGCCTTTACTAGGACCATTCGAGTTTCCAATTTCAAGGCTCTTACCTTCCATCATTTAACCTTGTCTTCAAGGTTAGAGATTACTTTCTCCCAATAGGATTTCTTCCAAGATTGCATTGTTTGGGGGGGTCCTAGGTACTTTGATGGGAGGGATTTCCTTTGGAACCCTAAAATAACTATTAAGTTTCTCTAGATAACAATGTGGGTGTTTAAGAAAAAAATCATGGACTTAGAATGGTTTAACTCCATACTTGAAGCAACCATGAAGGTGTCTAGGATGTCTTTGAATGACAAAGCCTCCTTTACTATAGGAATACCATGAAACATGGTATCACCCACAAACCGTTGATGTGTTATTGTATGGTCATCCTCATGAAGCTTAATTCCCTTTATGTCTCCTTCTCTGTTAGCTGCTCCAATCGCCCTCCCTGGGCATTCCATAATTAAGATAAATAGGAAGGGAGACAACGAGTCCCCTTGCAAAATTCCTCTCGACAGAAAGAAAGGTTTTGTCAAGGCTCCGTTAATCAGGATTCAAAAGTTGGGTGATGAAGCCAATGCCATAATCCATTTGATCCAGTGTTCATCAAAACCAAATGCTTCTAACAATGATTCCATGTATTCCCAACTAATCCTATCATGAGCCTTAGACAAATCGAGCTGCATGATCATACCTGGCTTTTGTTGGGTCTTCAGCAAATGTATTATTTCATGCACAAGAACAAATTATCCATAATTTGTCTCCCCTTGACAAAGCCTAATTGTTCCTCCAAGATCATACATGGAAGAATTGTTTTCATCATGTTGGCTGCTAATTTGGATATGATATTGTATAGAACATTACATGGGTCTATCGGCTTGAACTTCTCTGGGGTGCTATCAATTTCTTCCTCAGGAATAAGGGATATAAAAGTAAAATTCAAGGCTTTGAGAATCATTGTTGACTCCTGAGAATCTGCCACCACCTCATAGATATCATGTTTAACTACTTCCCAACAGGCTTTGAAGAAATCAATAGTAAATCCATCTGGTCTGGGGGCTTTTCCATTAGCCATTTCATTCATAGCTAGGGCACTTCGTCCATGGAGACCGGCTTGTTCAAATTCTTATTGTGTTCTTTCATGATCAACTTAGGGATATGCCTCACAATCCTTTGGATATTCTCTCATCTATCCACTTGGGGTTCTTCTGCTATTTTTTGGAAGTGTTGAACCAATAAATTTTAAATATCTTGATGTGCTTCATAGGTTTTCCCCCTCTCATCCTTAATTCTAAGGATTCGATTTAAATTCCTATGTTCCATCATTGATCGATGAAAGAACTGTTACATAGTAATTTGTCACTAACCCCACATTCCCTGATCCCGGACACTGTTGGTCTGTGTTATTGATATATGCCTTGTGTCATGTTGCAAATTATGTGTCAATGTCTTCCTTGTCATCTCAGGAAGAATACCTTAGTTCACTACTCCTGGAGCAGACCCTTTTTTGCCTATGTTTTTGGGTTGTCGCGGGTCAACAGTTGTTCCACCCACGAAGATGGCTAAGATTGAACTAGCCCTAGCAAATTCTTCGCTATGTCTCTGTGTTGCACTCGTGACAAGCTGCTTTTGGCAAGTTTTTTAAACAAATCGTTGAAGCTTCAAAGTGTAATAACTTCATGGGTGGTCCTAGGGTTGGTTGTTGGATCATATGAGCTCACCTCTCTCCTTTGGGATGGTTGTTCCACCTTTTGTGCAACCTCTCAAAGGGATAATCTCTTTCTCCCATCTCTTATGGAAGCTCCTCCTCCTATAAATACCTCCTCCATGGCTGAGATCAGCTAGTTTTTTGTAGCTTCAAAGTTCAAGAATTTAGCAGTAGAGGTAGAGAGTTTTTGCTAGAGTGTGGAAGTAGCCTCTTATGTAACTTAGCTTGGGATAGTTTTGAGTGGAGTTGGCTTGATTGTAAGAATGTTCTAGCATCAACCTTTTGGGTAGGAGAGAGAGTTATTCGTCCTTTTGGGAGATATTTCATGAGTGAATGTTTGCAGAGACATGCTGACAGGACCCTTCGAGGAGACTTACGACGTCAAGGCTTGGTTGTAAGTTTTACTTCAGTTTATATCAATACAAATCAATGACTTATTTCCTATATCTTATGTCGAATTTCATATTGATAGCTTGTTGGACATTATCTTTGGTTAGTTGCAACATTTTTTCTTCTTTCCTTTCGCCTTTTTCACCATTTTCATCTTCCTCAACCCCCTGATCCTATGGGTTTTCTTCCGATAGGATTTCAAATCTATTTCTCTAAGATTTTCTCCCTCCCTGATTTCTTTGTTATTGTCTTCTATTAGCTCTACCCCTTGGGTTGGGTCTAACAAACTCATCTGCATCCTTTCAGTTTGGTTCTTTGCCCTATTCCTCCACTTTATTTAACGGGCATTCCCTTATCAGGTGTCCATGTTCATGGCATCTTCTGCATTTGAAAGGAATTTTCTCATAGTCCATGGGTTGTAGCCAAAATTAATCCCGGAACTCTAGTTTAATTGCTTCAGGCAGTGCCCCAAAAACGTCAATTTTCACACAGGTTTGTGCATATGATGTATATCTTCCTTATAGCATTGCTTCTGATATTTTAATAATTTTCCCCAATGTGTCTCCTATCAGCTTTAAAGTTGAAGGAAGCCAATAATCCAGGGGAAGGGAGTAAAGTTGGACCCAGATTGGGAAATTGGTAAAGATTTCCTTCTTCCGGGTGAAATTCTCCATCCATGGCCACATGTATAAATCGACTGATGCAAAAAAGTAAGGACCACCATCAAAGATTTGGTCTTTATCTTCCATATAAGTGAAGACCACTTTTAAAAAACCTTTAGACCCTAGATGTAATTTCCCCTCTCGGTTTCCAATGATGTTTGATCCTATTACACAAGGCTTATTTTGTGGGCCAAAGGCCCATAAACTTGCATATGAAAGAATATGACCTCATACGATCTCTAAAGGCCTAAGTCTCAGGATCAATGATTAAATTTGTCATGATCAGTGTTGTTTTTGGCTTAAACGATCCTCTGGAGCCTTTTTACTTTTGTTTTTGTTGTCGATCTACTTGCTTTCCTATCAAACCTCTATCTTCATCTCTTCTATGTTTGTTCCCACCTTCTCTAGCCATACCTTGGACATTCTCTTATATAACATCTGCCTGAACACTGAAACTTGTCTTGATCCCCTTTCCCTTGTCCGTTACCACACTCTGATAAGAGAGAGCTCCCTCCCCCTCTAAACATCATCAGCATCAAACCCTAGGAACCTCTGATCAGAAACCCTTCATCCTCCTGAGAACCCTAAAGTTCCATCCAAAATAAATATTTTAATTTAAAAACAATATTTTTAAAATTTTAAAATTATATTATTTTATATACTTTTACATTTCTTATATATTTATTATTATGAAATATAATTAATTTTAAAAATAATATCCAGATCGAATATTGTATATGCTAAAAAAATGTTATGAGAGATAGGAATTTAAAACAAGTCGGTTTACTAGTAAACGTTTATTATATATGTAATTTAAAAAATATGGTAATTATAATTAAAAAATTTAGGGGTAGTAGGAGGGGTTGAGGGATCTTTTTGCTTTGAGAATCAAGAAGAATATAGGCATGTTTGGGGTTTAGGTTACACTTCCGATAACTTTGTTAAAACTTATACCTTATATCAAGGTTTGAGGAAAATTGTGAATCTATGAATTCATAAGGTGATTGTTTTTATTGATTCCTTGAATATAATCCACCATTTTTATTCAGGATCTCTCCCCTCATAATACAAAGTTAATTCAAATTTTCAAGCTGGTTTGTCACTTGTATTAGTCTATCACCAAGACGGAATGTGTGTATGTTCTCAAATCAAACAACTCCAAAGTTGATCACACTGCTAATTTGGGGTAAATTCTAAATCAAGGTGAACTTTGGTGGCAAGGGGAAAATGAGGTATGTTCCCCTTCCTTATACTTAGAAATCAAAGCTTAGGAACAATTCCTCATGGTTTAATGTAACATTTTGATGCTTTGTAAATTTTAGTTTTTGTTAAGTTGTTATTGGTAATTTATAAATGGAATATTGTAGGTATTGCAGTGAAGGCCAGAATTCTGTGGATGGTCGTTGAGACCACATGGACTTCATTGGGGGAGCAATACCATACCATGTGCATTCATATTGAGGGATATATATTGAGGGAAAAATGACATAATATGTAAGAAATATATAGGGGTTAAATGGTTTTTATATTGGCAGGTATAAAAAATGGAGCTCAAAGTTAATGACAAATATAAAGGGGTATAAAAAATGTTAATGAAAAAATGGATACCTACAATATCTAGTGAAAGAAGGGGTTTTTTAAATTGGAAAGGTGCATTGGGTTCGTATTGGTAGGGGGTTAAATGACGTGATTTTTAGAGGTATTTTCCAATATGTAGTCAAATTAAGAATATTGTTTAATATGCCATGAATTCTCCTGATATGTCAAAGGTTCATTGAGTAAATCCCCCGTGGTTGAAACATAATCCATTCTAACCATATCTATTGGTTTCAACTTGCTTATGTAAATCATATATCTAATCTAAGCTTTATCTCAATAATTTTTAATAAAATAGTTACTATCTATTATTATTAAAAAGAAAATATAATTTAAAAAAATCATATACATATATATATATATATATAACCAAAAATTAAATTATAAGAAATTATTTAATTTTAGATATAAAACCAATATAATATGTATTCTTACTCCCAAAATGAAAATTAAATGTTAAAAAAAATAGTATATAATATTTTTTATTTTAAAACAAAAACAAAAATTGTTTTTATTTAATTAAGAGCTAACTTTCCTAAAACAAAATATACAGATTTAAAAAATTTATTTAAAATAAAAAATATATATATTTAACCAAAAATTAAATCATAAAAAATTATTTAGTTTTAGATATAAAATCAATATAATATGTATTCTTACTCCCAAAATTCAAATTAAATGTTAGAAAAATTAGTTCACAGTACTTTTTTATTTTAAATTTAAAATAAAACTAAAATTGTTTTTATTTAATTAAAATATATATAGATACTCTCATGAATTAGTGAGATTATTACTTCATAACCATTACTATTTCTACTCTTCTTATATATAAATGTTATATATAAATGTTTTCTTTCTGTAGTAATGTGAATTACTCTCATATTGATATCATATTGATAACTTTAATCTTATTTTTTTAGTTTTAATAATTTTATATTAAAATATAAATATAAATATTTTCCGTGAAAACTAAAAAAATCAATCATCAATACAACATTAATTCATAAAAATATCCAAATGCTAAACATTATAATTTTTCTCTCTTATAATATAATAAGAAATCCCTCCACCTGCAACGTCCCATACTCGAACTCCAGCAGCTGCCCACCAGGGAATGTTACAAAGAATAGAGCCACAAAGTGTCCATAGAGATTGAAACAATGTGTGCAATTATTGAATTGATGGTCTATGACAACTTGGAAACCATGGAATTGATGTGACGCAAGTAACAGATGTGAGTAGAAGAGAATATGATCCATGATCAATGCCTCAAAAAGTATATAATTGTCATCTAATAATATCCCATTGCCATGGTGCACACAAAAGTCATATCAGAGATAAGGGATAGGATAGTAAGCCATCTGTCTCTTGCAAAATTACATGCCTGCCAAATTTGAGATCTGATATCTGGGTTCAAGAAATCCATGAAGCATTTAATTGTCATCTAATATTATCCAATTGTCATGGTGCACACACAAGTCATATCAGAGATGAAGGGTAGTAAGCTATCCGTCTCTTGCAAAATTCCATGCCTGCCAAGTTTGAGATCTGATATCTGTGTTCAAGAAATCCACAATGAAACGAGGTTTAATGGTTGTTTACCAAATCTAATGATTGAGAGCGTAAAATGTCCCCATCACAACATAAAACACAGCAGGAGAATATCTTACAACATAAGTAACACAACCATATAAACAGATATACATATATATACATCATTAATATAAGGCCTAAGACACAGCAGGAGAATATCTTACAATATAAGTAGCATAACTATATGGTTGCTATATGGTTGATATAAGCTGATATACATATACATCAATGATTAATAAAGGATCAAGGTTATTTTATGTGTAATAAATTTAATCTAAATTTTTATGAATTATTTTTTTAATAAAGTTATATATTTATTTATATATAATTCAATTTATTAGAATTTAAGTTTTTGTAATTTTTTATTTATATCAAATATTTTTCAGATTAAATCACATATTAATTTTAAAGTGGAAGAGTTTAGAATTATTTATTGTGATTGATCATCAATTTATTAATATTAATTTTAATATTAAATTTTATTAAGTCTAAAGGCGAGCCTTTATAGTTAAGTATGAGAGGATATGTAAATATGTCTGTGTTCAATATGGATTTGACACATATCCTTCCTAAAATAAAAATAAAAATAAAATACATTCTAAATAGAAAAATAATGTCAATTATAATAAACAAACAAAAATATGTTATGAATGTAAATTAATAAACAAACAAAAATATGTTATGCATGTAAATTAATTTGATGTAAAATAATTATAACTAAAAAAAATGTGTAAGTAAGATGTTTAAACATTATACTTTTCAAAAATATAATGTTAACTAATATAATGTCTAAACAGAATTTAAATAAACTATTTGAAGATTTATGTTAACTGATTTATGTTGGTATCAGCTTCATCTATATTTATATATAGAAAAAAAAATGTTAAAAGAAAATATTTTGATTTCGTATATAATAAAATATTCAATGTGGATTATCAATAAAATATTTTTATACGAAATAATATTAATGTATATTTAAAAGTATATTAATAATAAAAAATTCATTTTAATTTGTGTGGATAAAATATCTAAATATACATGTTATGTAAAATATTTTAACGTCAAATATGTATATATTATATATCATTTAAAAAAAAATTATACATATACTAAGAAAAAAATAAGTTTTATGGTTAAAAAATTTTAAAAATTTATAATTAAAACATTTAAAATGATTTCAATCTTTTAAAATTTAGTACTCTATATATTCTATATAACATTTAAAAATATAATTTAAATAATGAAAAATTAAACATTTTCTGAACTCATATTAAATAAGTATTAATAATATTTTATATTATAATCAAAACCACAAAAATTCGTGCTGAGTTGGCTATTAACCTTTTAAATCCTAAAACCTAATTCAAATCCAACACCAAAAGGTCATGCCCATCGCAAGTGAATGTCTCAAAAATATTGAGATGTGAAAAACATAATTGGTTCAAATCCAACTCTAGATAGATGATACGAATTTCAGCAGGCTTACCCTGTTTTATTTGTAAGAGTCTGGCTGAATTTCGATGGGATAGATATTCATGAAAAAATTGTAAGTAATTGAGAGCTTTTTTTTAAATGGAAAGTGAGTGTTTCGAAATTTTAACTCTAAAAAGATGACTTGAAACCGCAAGGATTTTTAGTTTCTAGCATGCCAATGCAAATACTCGCCGCGAGCAGCCTCGATATGTCATAAGGATTAGGTTCAAATGCATGAAATATATAAAAATAATTAATTATTTTTTAATATAAAGATGAAATAAGATTGAAATTTATGTGGGTGATAAGGTGGACAAGACGCGCATTTAATAGAGGCCACATGCAGGCCATGCGCGGTCTTAAGGGTCACGCATGCAAGACGACATGTCTCTGGCCGCTAAGGAATAAATGGGATGGTATTCTCCAAAAGCAATTCAATACTCTGTCCGGCTCCTTGGTTCGAATGGAGAGAGCAGTAATGGCGGACGGGGTTCGAGGTGGCGGTTGGAATGTTAAAAGAGGCGGTGGATTGGCTCTCTATGCGCCAGTTCATGCTCAGTCCATCGTGCTTTGTGTGCAGGTTCGTGCTCGGTCTATGGTGCTTCTGGCTATAGTTCTTGCTGTCAGGGCCAATTCCCTGACTGTTTTGGGTAATCCTAAGCCTGGTCGGTTACTCAATTTCGAGCTGCTCTGTATTATTGGTGTCCCTGCAAACATGGTTAGGCCTCGACAGCGAATGCTCAGCCGTCGAGGTTCCACCCGTGGCGGGTCTTCGCGTCCTCCAGTTGATGCTTCTCGTCCCCATTGTTGCCACTGCTATTGCCACCGAACCTCTGAGGCCAACCCCCTTCAGACTAGCCAATTTTTGGACTCAAGCGCTCCTGATTCTGACCCGGCTTCCACGCCTGCCTTCGGTTCCGCCATTTTCAACTTTAGCAGTTCTCTGAATAGACCCCGAATCAGTGCCCATGTGTCGGTTCTCTTCCTTGAAGACTCTCCGGATGGTGGCGACTCTCAAGACAGCAGGGGGAAGCATCCTGTTGGTGGCTCAGAGAATGTAATGGAGAAGCCTGCGGATGTCAACATGGAAGCTCAGGAGGCGACGACCAGCAAGGGGGACATTGTCAACATGGACACTGCTCCCACAGCAGAGGAAGTGGAGAAATATGGATGGTGTAGGGTGGTCGAGGAGGAGCCGGACGAATAGCCGCTCATCTGTTCGGAGACCCGACCTCCCTCGCTGCTCAGGTTCTGTTTTGGTCTTATTGTTCATGTTTCGTTGGCTCATAGTCTGTTTAAGGTTTGTTGGCTCAGGGATTATGCTGAAGTTCTGCTGGCGCCCCTGCGGGGGATGTAATGTTTTGGTCTGGCGCCCCTGCGAGGGCTGTTTAGTTTTGGTTTGGCGCCCCTGCGAGGGCCGTTTATTTTTGGTCTGGCGCCCCTGCGAGGGTTGTTTATCTCTGGTCTAGTGCCCCTGCGAGGGCTATTCTTTTTGGTCTCAACTGTTCCAAAGTGCCACAACAGGCCTCTGGTTCTGTTGGTCTTGAAATGATGTAACTGTTTTCATGCTCCTGTATATAATAGATTAGTTTTAACGAGGAAAAAAAAAATAAGATTGAAATTTATAGTTATGGTTAATGTGGTATTTAATTTGTTAAAATAAGTTAATTATTTCTGCATGAGGAGTTAGTTCAATTTAGAGAGTCAGTGAATTGAGTGTTGAGTGTTAAATCAAATTGAATTAATTGATAGACGATTTTTAGCATGTGGGTGAATGTCAAGATATTTTAAGCGAGTCACTTCTCGAAAAAGTTGAATAGCATTTACTGGGTTTATTGTAAGTATTAAGTTTTGTGTGACCAATAAAAACACTGTAACTCACGTGTTTTTGAGTGAATTTGTATTTTGTATCGTATCAAAAAAATAAAACAAAATGAGTGAAAACAAATTAGCACCAGTCCGTGTGAGAGAAAAAAATATATGTTTTCTCGTGATTAATTAGGCCGATAGGCCTTCCTATTGAAACAGACTTTCATCGTTCTTTTCAATCTCAGGTTGACACCTGGCATCCATATTCGGCGGGCTTCTGTTTATTCTCAGTGCCGAGAACTTCCGGGTTTCCGTCCGTTTGGTAGCATCTGTCGTGATTTCTGTTTATTCGCGCCGAGAACTTCCTGCTTTCTCTGACTCTGAGCTCACATCTCTACACCGCCTTTGACCTCCAATCCAGATAGACCAAACCGTTAGATTCACCGCCTCCTCCAACTGTTGGAGGCTTCCATTACGACAATCTCGCAGCATTTACATTCACCGCCTCCTCCAACTGTTGGAGGTTTCCATTACGACAATCTCGCAGCATTTACAAACTTTGTAGCGGCTCCTTCAACTGACAGTGGCAATGAGAACACAAATAACCAACACAGGACTCGATGTGAATTTTAATGCAGGTACAGCTCTCTGTTTCCCAGGTTCCCAGGTTCTCAGAATTCCTCTGTTCTGTTCAAATTGCAGGTTAGTGCTCTCGAAAATGGGTAGGCTGAAAAAGAGCGCTCCAAGGTACAGATTAGCATCACTTGAGGTTTTATGGTGCATTTCAGTCCTCAAGAATACAGTGGCTCCAATGAAGGCAACAATCATAATCTGCAAAGAGAAATGGTTCTAGTAAGATATCCTTTAACCTTGTGCTGATGATTCTTATGTAAGATTAACATTTTCAAATAACGCATCAATTATCTCAAATCAGACAAAATTATAGTCTGAAGCATCTCACCTGTACAGTTTTAAAGATATAAAGAAAGGAATTCCGCTTGACAAGAAGCCATTCTTTTGCAAAACAGGCCTTGAAGATCTCTATTTTTGGGACAAGATTCCTATTGAACACCAACGCTGCTCTGTGACCTCTGTTCTTAGCATACGGGACTGATAACTCGTTTTGCGAATCCAAACCTACATTAAACTACTTGAATCTGAATACAAATTCCTTGACAGGGACATAGCGATAAGGCCGCCTTTTGGCTGCCCAGTATTGCTCTTCATCCTTCTTAGATGTAACCTATAACCATGGGATATTGGCGAGGTAATGTAAGTCTAATGTACGATTAGAATTAGAAAGCACCGATTTGATGAAAGAAATAAATATTTTGAAATTTTATAACCTGAATACCTCTTGTAGGAAGTCTGCGGTGCCTGCCTTTTCTTTCAGGACATTTGAAACCAGGACAGCCCTGGAATCCCCAATATTCCCAATGAAAAGGTAATCTCCCTGAGATCAGAAACAAATAACAACCCTCAAAATTTGACATTGAAGTTTTGAACTGCAGTTCTGAAACATGAACTAATTACTTATTATTAGAAGGATTAAACATGAACTAATTACTTAACTCTTTAAAATTTAACAACATAAGAGATATTCATTTAAGACAGATATTTGGATGCATTCAATATTTAACTTCTCCAGAATACAAGTCCAACTGGGATTCACAACAGAAGACTGCATCTGGCTTTGTTTGCTTGCTTGCTAGGACATTATGTGCCAACAGGTCTTATAGTTTTCAGATGTTAATTTTTTGGGCATTGAAAATGTACCATATTTTTCTTATAAATCTAAAACAGAAGGTATGTAGTTTTACCTCAGTACAAGGAACGTCTATATCTTATTTCAAGTTAAACAGCAGAAAACAGGACGAAACAGAAAGAAACGAAATTTCATTCATAACTAATACATATAAAATATATCGACTAATTGCAGATTACCTGTTTAACAACTGCAAAAGCAGTCTATAGTCGGACAAGACCTCAATTCTTTGTCCATTACTTTGTACGCTTTCAGGTAGGTATCTTTCCAGGCAGAAAAAAGACTGGACTCCTTTGTTGAACTGACTTGGCCATCACCACCCAAGTCATTTTGGCCATTTTTTGCCTTCTTTTTGTTATTGTATGTATCGGTAGCATTGATGTTGTTTGCTTTATCCTTGAAGGATTGCCAAAAAGAATGCAGTTTCACTGGTAATGAATCCCTGACCCTACGAGCAACAAGATGACCATAAGGACCATGGCCATCAAAAACCCCACAGAAGATTGAATCATCTGAAACAAAATCCTGTGAATGATAACAAAAGAATAATGAAAATATGAACTTTTTATTTCCAATTAGGACACAGCAAAATTTTGCTAAAAAATTGAATATCATTTGAACTGAAAAAGAACTCTGACCCATGAAAATTTCGAAACATTTCATTTGTGAACTCATGAGAAAAGAAGATTCACAGCATAAATGGCAATGTCCAAGAGTCACATAGTAGCCCTTGTTCCATTCATTACTAAGGGCTAGGATCCTTCTCGCACTGAATAGTGCATGCACATTGTTGCTACAGCATACATGTAGATTGCATATGTTACATTCTACATTCTAAAAAAATACCCTCTTGCATGAGGCACAGAGTGCTGTTTATTTTCTGCTGTTGTTTAGGAAGAGATTAGTGGAGAACAGTAAGAGATCAAAAGATACAAACAATTCTCAGTAAAACCAAAGACACACATATGAAAATTTAGAAAACTGAAGTTCTTATTTTTTGAAGAGCAGCATTGTTGGCTTTTTGTGAAGTGCATGGTGAAATTTTTCTGTCTTCCTTGGAAATCCTTGAATGGTTTCGGTTGCCTTAGCTGATAGTTATTGGTAGGTACTTCAAAGAATTCAACACTACAGGAGTTCCCTATTGTTCTCCGTCATCTTCTAACCAAATATTGCCAAAGTTGCAGTTTGCAGTGTAAATTGAGCATTTACATCTCAAACTACCATGGGGATTAATCTCCTGACTCTCTCTTGATGATTAGAATTATAACATGTGGGCATTCATGCCTTCAACGACACTGGTTGAGACTGATCTATATCGTCCATATGCAACATGCCCCCATGGAGATCGATGTAACAACCATCAACCTCAACCTACATAGTGTATGCACATTATTTTTTCATGGCGATTGATCCTATGATTAACTCAAATGCCTCTGTCATTGTCTGCAGAAGCTAGCTCTTATGGGGGTTACCTTCTGAACTGTTTAGATTCCACACATCATATCCACAGAGGATTGGATCTCTCACAATGGCGAGGTCTTCAGTATTTACATATAAACGTCTTCACTTCAATTAACGCCATGACCAAATCAACAAAAACGACTCCCCCAAGTTGTCGGCAATTTATGTCGTATGACAGGACAGAGTGACAAACCTCGCAGCCCACTGGATATATGGACTCTCAGTTCGAAGCAAACCTCAAGAGGACAACAAGTAAAAGGAAAAGGTCATAAAGGTTGCAGGGAAAACGCTAAATATGTAAGCAATTGTGAATCAGGATAGCATAAGTTTATTAATCTTTTATTAAAGGAAGCCTCTCTTTGCACTGCAGCCCCTTGAGGTATGTTTCTGTGAAGCATTCCAATATATATCTATATATATAAACTGCAGATACTAAATTATCTAGAAGTATGTTTCTGTGAAGCATTCCAATATATATATATATATATATAAACTGCAGATACTAAATTATCGTTTACCCATCATCGGGTTTAATAATTACATATGACCAGTAATGGAGAAAGCAAATGCAACAGCTAAAGCTATATCATTCAGCCATGAAATTTTCTTTTGTGGATGGAATCCTCCGAGAAGACTTAGAACAAAAGTTCTGGCCCTTTTAAAGGCATCGAATAAGTGGCTACTAGAAAAATTGAGCATAAAGAACAGTCCTAAACCTTGGAAATACTTCAACGTATTCAAAAAAACTTGTCTCATCTAACGTCTTCCCTTTTTTGAGGTTAGAAACATGAATTAAATGCCACACACACATATATCTTAGTCGAAGAGGTTAGTTCAGTTGGCTATGGCCAATGTTTTTAGGCATTTAACTAATTTTGTGATAGCAGGTGCCGGATTAAAGCCTTTTTGATCAAGTGTACTAGTCTATGTTCATGGGTTTATCAAGAATGCCATCCAAAATGTGACAAAGTATTCCTCAGGTTCTCATTAAGTTTTGCTTGGAAAAATATATAGATAAATACCTCAGGCTACCAAAACAGTGCCAGAACAAGAAAAATATAACTAATCACATAGTCTAGAAATCATTATGTTATTAGACAATAACAGTTAGAATTTATATTCTAAAAAACTGTGGCTAAACCATATAGCGTAGGTTTACAAGAAATATATAGTTTTAGGCAGACATACCCTAGAGTGCACAGATAAGTATAAATTATCCAAAAAATATTGTGGAGGCCTATCCATTTCATTCTACTCTGAATTCTGCATGTCTGCTGCTTAACATTTCATTGAGTATATATCTACAAATCAATGATTTTGGGATCAAATCCCACAAAGCAATTCTAGCAATTCTATACCTGCTCTTCAAATTCCTTCAAGCTTTTGAAAGCAAAACGAATGAATTATCAATATAATTTTACCATAATAAAAAAACAATTAGAAGGCGTTTAGCTAGCTCAAATTGCTCATCCGTTAGGCTTGAACCAACATCTCTTCTAGAGAAATTCAACAATTCTAATTTAATAATCCTATCGGCCTCTCTTTGTACCTTTTGGGACAATTGCTAGTGCTATAATACACCTTGTAAATTATACACAAGGATTTATAACACATGCATGTATCAGTGAACACGGTGTTACAAGCATTAAAGCATTAACGCTGTGTGGATCCCGTGAAATTTTGAACCGGTTAAACCATTAACGTTGGGCTCCCCATCGTGCAGGTCGTTAATCGCATACCATCCTCACGAGAGGCGGGTTAATCAACCAAACATTGCGAAGTCAAAAGTTTTAAAACTCACTTGGGTGTAATAAGGTTTACGTTATCGCTTTTCATAAAAGAAATTATGAGGTTTGCGCGAAGGTTGACCTAAGGTTGCTTTTTAAAAGTTATATAAAGGTCTGGTAAAACAAAAAAGGATTTTTCAAAAAAAAAAATTACGGGTTTATTATAAAGTTTCTTGTTTTTATCTATAAGGATTTTTTTATTTTATATATATATATATATATATATATATATATATATAATTAAGGGTATTATTGAAAAGGGTTTGTAAATGTTTTTAGTAAAAGAAGATTTTTTTTTGGAAAAATTTTAGGGTTTTTGAAGAGAAATTTTCTGAGAAATATGGTTTCCTCAAATTTCCAGCCCTAGTTCTTATTGTTTACAAGGAAGGATTATGATGTGTGGGCCATTAAGATGGCGACTACGTTGCAAGCACATGATGTTTGGGATTACGTTTAGCTTGGGTTCTCAGAACCCAAGGATGAAGCAACAGAACGAGCTCTCGATAATGTAGAGAGGGAACAATGGAAGAAAGACAAAAAGAAGAATGCACAAGCGTTGTAGCTTATCCAACAGGGAATGGACCGAGCAGTGTTCCAAAAGATTATGAGCACGTTTTCAGCAAAGGATGCATGGGATATTTTAGTGACAAACTATAAAGGTATGGCCAAAGTCAATATTGTTAAGTTGCAGAATACTAAGAGAGATTTTGAAAGTCTGCAGATGAAGGAGATAGAGGACATCGATTCTTTCATGAATCGGGTCATAACTGTCGTAAATCAGTTAAAGATTTATGGTGAAGAAATTAAAGATCAAACAGTGGTTGAGAAGGTCCTCAGATCTTTGTCTACCAAATTTGATGTTGTGGTAGCAGCCATAGAAGAAGCCAAAGATTTGGCATCATTGACAATTGATGAGTTGATGGGATCACTTCTATCACATGAGGCAAGGATAGACAGAAATAAGGATTCCACTTTAGAGACCGCTTTCAAAAGTCAAGTTTCTATTTCAAGAGACAGAGGTCAAGGTAGAAGTAGATCGAGAGGTAGAGGACGAAGTGGAAGATATGGTGGTCAGAGAGATGGCCGAGAAGAGCATGAACATGAAAGTGGAAGCAACTACAGAAGCTTCAACAATAATCAAAGAGTTGACAAATCAAAGGTGAGATGTTATTATTGCAATAAATTTGGTCACTATGCTTGTGATTGCAAGAAGAAGATAGTTGATCAAGGGAACCAAAGAGCTAATGTCACTACAGAGAGTACTAACTCCATGTTTCTAGATTCACATACCATTCATGAACCTTCTGATAATGTGTGGCTATTTTACAGTGGTTGCAATAACCACATGATAGGCAACAAGAATTTGGTTGCAAATTTGGATCAATCTGTGAAAACAGAGATAAAGTTGGGTGCTGACAAGACTATGGATGCAGATGGCAAATGAGTGGTTAACATTCTGACCAAGCAGGGGGAGCTAAAGACAATCTCAGAGGTATATTATGTTCCTAGTCTCAAACATAATTTGATAAGTGTTGCTCAATTGACACATAAATGATCCAGGTGGATATTGGTGGCCACCTGCCAAGTCCACTTGGACCCCCACCATTGTTTCTTTCAACTTTTCAGTGTCCTTAATTGTAGCACAGTTTACTATTTTTAGCATTTTTTTTGGGTCCTGAACTTCTGAAGTTGCTTTGAGGCCCTAAACGACATTTTTTGGGAAAACTAGGAGCAACATGGGTCCATGGACATTCTCAGATAGATCTTTCTAACGAGATATTGTGCATGTCAAACGGAGACCGTATGCTAAAGTTACGACCTCAGGAAGTTGATGTATCAATTTACCCAAACAGGGCCCACACTTTGGCGTTCCATCTTCTAGGATTAGGTTTTTGGATGTTTAGGGTTTTCCATTGTTTCTCAACAATAAATAGGCCTTCGAGCCTCATTGTAACACAGTTCGAAGGCATGTAGCCGACACATCTCTTCTCAGAGATAAGCTACCATCACCCTAGCTGGTTTATTTTCATTGTTGTTTGTAAACATATTTCAGTATTTTACAACAATGAAATGAAGTATTATTTCCGCTGCATCTCTGTGTTTATGATTATCTCTATAATTTGTTGTGTTCCTGTTTAAATTCGGATCAGTGGTATCAGAGTAGTCTGTTTTTTTTTTGTTTTTCTTTGCATGTCCCCAACGAGGTCGGGATATAAGGAGTTAGGGCTTGAACTGGTCAAACCTTTGCAAGACCAACCTCGCAAATCCCGATGGCCTCCCATGGTGGATGAAAATAAAAACAAGGGGGCAGGAGATCCTGTCAAAATCTTGCTTGAAGAAGCCCTCGAGTGACAAAGGAACGCGATGATGGACAACTTTGCCCAGATCCTTCAGCGGCTGCCCAAGGGCAATGCATCGGCTTCCAACAGCTACTCTGGAAACGCCACATCGTTTAAGGTACAAGTTAATTTTGAAATCCCCATATTCGAGGGTCAAATAGATGCAGATGTCGTCGATAAATGGTTAAATTTGCTAGAGGGTTATTTTCTGTTCATGATTTTTCTAGTCGAGAAAAGATTATTTTTGCTCTTCAAAGCAGCCCCCCATGTCCAGGATCGGTGGGAAACCTACTGCAAGCAGAAGGATGGAAGTACAGGCTCACTATTTTCAGCCGCACCCACTTGGGATTCATTCCGGGATGCCATCAAGGAGTAGAACTACCCTGTCAGAAGCTATGAGGATCAATACCTAAAGTGGACCACGCTGCGGCAGGAAAGGGACCAAGACGTGTCGGAGTTTACCAATATTTTCCATACCCTTTGCACAAAGTTGGGTATCAAGGATTCAGAGCAACGTTTGGTACTCAAATATCGCAGTTGTCTACACAAGTACATCCAAGAAGAAATAGAATTCCTGAACATCCCCTCACTCTACATGGCATACCGATATGTCGTCAAGGTTGAGCAAAATTTTAAATAGAAGAAGCGAGACTTTGGATCTTCGAATCCAAAGAAAGGGAAAGGTGCCCCCAAACTACATAACAAAGGACAAAGCCAAGGCGGGGTGGCCCAAGACAACCTGCCAAAGCTGCAAGCAAATAATAGCGTCGTGAAGCCGAAAAGGGACACGGGAAAGTGGTGTGAGTTCCATAAGAGCTCCACTCACAACACAAGTCAGTGTCAGGCCAAGCAGTCACTGGTGGCCGAGCTAAAGGTTTCAGATTTAGATGCATGTTCTGACTCTTAGTCAGAACCCGAAAAGGGGAATGAAAAAGGGAAGTAGATTATCGATGCAGAGCCCAATGCCACCGTTGCCACCACGAAGATCTAGAAGGAGGAACGCAAAGATCTAGAGGACGAGGAGCGTCTCTTCCACTCCCAGATGTGGGTAAAGGGCTCCCCGCTATAGTTCATTGTCGATAGCAGGAGCCAAAAGAACCTCATTTCGGTAGAGGTCGTGAAGCGGCTGGGCTTATCGACCACAGCACATCCACAACCGTACACCATCGGGTGGCTTCACCAAGGAAGGGATCTTCGCGTGAGCTAGTGGTGTTGCCTTCCATACAACATCAAGCCCTTCACGGATGAGGTATTATGTGACATTGCTCCCCTTGAAGTTTGTGATGTATTATTAGGAAAACCATACTTGTGGAAGCGACATGTTGTGTATGACTCAAGGCCCCGTGCTGTTATTGCTACTTTGGGAAATAAGTTGTACAGGATACCAGAGGCAGCACCGCCTACAGCCATCTCTTTGGTTACTGCAAAACAATGCAGTAAGCTCATTTCCAAAACTGTGAAAAAAAAATTCCTGATGATACGCCCTCAAGGAAAGAAGAAGACAGTGGCCACGACCTCCAGACAGGGCCCCTCCGCACGACAACTACAGATGGACAAGGTCGTGGAGGAGTACGAGGACATCTTCACCTCCTTCGAAAGGGTTCCTCTACACTAGCAGGTCAAACAGTCCATCGATCTGACCCCAGGTGCGCCACTACCCAATGGACCAATCTATCGGTGCTCCGTTCTGGAGAACGATGAAATCAAGAGGCAGATCCAGGAGCTGCTGCAGAAACGTCACATCCATCCGAGTTCATCACCCTGTGGGAGCCCAATCATGTTGGTACAGAAGAAGGATGGGACTTGGAGACTCTGTATTGACTATCGAGCGCTGAACAAGATCATTGTCTGTAATAGGTACCTGATCCCACGGATTGATGACCTCCTAGACCAACTGAAGGGGGGAAAATATTTCATCAAGATCGATTTGAAGTCAAGATATCACCAAGTACCAGTCGAACCCTCTGATGTGTGGAAGACTGCCTTCAAAGCCAAGGAGGGCCTTTTCAAATGGTTGTTTATGCCTTTCGGATTGACGAATGCTCCTGCAACCTTCATGAGGCTAATGGATGACATCCTGCGGCCATTCCCCAACTCATTTGTAGTGGTATACTTGGATGACATCCTAATATTCAGCTAGAGTTGGGAAGAGCACCTCCACCACATCCGACAGGTTCTCCAAACACTGCGGCAACATAAGTTATGTGCCAATTTGGAGAAATGCACTTTTGGCATGACCCAGGTTCAGTATCTGGGATACATTATTGATGAACAGGGGGTGTATGTGCATCCAGCCAAGATCCAAGTCATTCGGGATTGGCCATCTCCAACCACTCTAACAGAGCTTCGAAGCTTTCTAGGTCTTGCCAACTTCTACCGCAAGTTCGTGTTGGGATTTTCTCATATCACTTGGCCCTTGAGTCAAGTCACCAAGGGATGAGCGAAAGCAAAATTCTTTTGGTCTGAATCTCATCAGAAGGCATTCACAGAGTTGAAAGATCGCCTTTGCACGGCACCAGTGCTCGCATTACCATAATTGCAACAACCATTTGAGGTCGAGACAGATGCCTTTGACTATGCTATTGGGGCAGTCCTTACTCAACACGGGCATCCAATGGCATATCACAATGAGACACTTTCAGACACAGTCCGGAATTATCCCACTTATGACAAAGAGATGTATTCCATTGTGCAGGTCTGCCGACAATGGAAGCATTACATTTTGGGGAAGGAAACGGTCATCCACACAGACCACCAACCCCTACAGTTCATACAAACCCAAGGGAAATTGTAGAATGATCGCCATCAGAAGTGGTCCACATACCTACAACAGTTCCATTTGAATATCAAGTATAAGAAGGGTAGCACCAATAATGTTGCAGATTGCCTCAGTCGACCACCGATCATGGTGTTAACGACCGTGCTCAACTCTTGTGGACACGAGACTTCTAATTGGCCACTTCTCTACAAAAGTGACCCAGAATTTGGCCACACATACCAGACACTCTTGGAGGGTCAACATGTTCCAGATTTTCACCTCCAGGATGCCTTGTTATGCCATCTGGGTCACCTTTGTGTTCCTTCAAGTGAGCGTGCCAAGATGATTTGGGAAGCACACTACAGTCAGGCTATTAGGGATTTTGGGGTCGAGAAAATGGTGGCAGTACTGCAGAAGTATTTCTATTAGCCGTATCTTCGACAGGATGTCGGGAAGTACATCAGATCATGCATTGCCTGCGCGATTGCCAAACTGACCATCAAGAAGCAAGGGCTCTATACCCTGCTGCCTACCCCTAGTCAACCTTGGGAATCCATCTCCATGGATTACATGTCAGGCCTTCCTTCCTTCCACTAAGCATGGAAACAACTGTGTTTTTATGGTTGTCGACAAGTTCTTGAAGATGTCCATTATGGCGGCCCGCAAGAAGAATATCACAGTAGAAGCCACTGCTAAACTATTCTTTGAACGAGTGTGGATACACTTTGGGATCCCACAGTATATCATCTCAAATCGGGACAGCAGGTTCCTCAATGCATTTTGGTCTAGTCTCTGGTCGATGCTGGACACCAAACTCACTAAGTCCACAGCCTTCCATCCTCAAACTAATGGCCAGACAGAGGTTGTCAACGGGGTGATCGTACACATTCTGCACATGTACAACTCAAAGCATCCACGCACATGGGATGAGAGCCTCCCCTATGTTTAGCACAGCTACAACCGGGCTCTCCACATCTCGACTGGCCACAGCCCTTTTCAGGTGGGCTCGAGACTCCATCCACTATGTCCCATTGATGTGGCCATGCCATTTGCAACTACTCACACAGATTCGGCTCATGTCCAATCCGAAACAGATAAGGAAAACAACTTCATTGAGCACATCCAACATATTCACCAGCAGGTCCATGACATGCTGGAGAAATCAAATTCCAAGTACAAGCAGTGACATGATCAACATCGGGTGCTACACAAGTTTTAGGTGGGCGACAAATTATGGTTGCATTTGCAAAAGGAACACCTTACCGGAGCCTATCGAAAACTCAGATCACTCCGATATGGTCCTTACACCATTAACAAGGTTGTGGGAGACAATGCATTTGAGCTCAGCATTCTCCCATTCCTTGGCCTACATCCACTGTTCAATGTGGACAGCCTTTGGCCATACTTTCCACCATTACTAGACACATCCAACATTGCAGAACAACTCACACCCACAAAGTTAAATCCATATTGCATGAAACAAGATGCAACTGATTGGATCATGGACACACAGATCAAACACACTCGCCAGCAAAATATCCAACTGTATCGAGTTGTCAAAGCAGGCCAACTCCTTCACCAGGGAAAGTGGCTCACCAGGGACCAAGTTCAGCAGAAGTTTCCTCATCTCATGGAGGAACTCAACGCAATGGGGACCATTGCTTCCTGGGGGGGAGGAATGATCCAATTGGATATTGGTGGCCACCTGCCAAGTCCACTTGGACCCCCATCATTGTTTCTTTCAACTTTTCAGTTTCCTTAATTGTAGCACAATTTACTATTTTTAGCAGTTTTTCGAGTCCCGAACTTCCGGAGCCATTTTGAGGCTCTAAACGATGTTTTATGGGAAAACTGGGAGCAACATGGGTCCATGGACCGATGTTGCTCTTCCCAAAGTTGTATTTCTTGGATAGATCTTTCTAATGAGATATTGTGTGCGTCAAACGGAGATCGTATGCCAAAATTACGGCCCCGGGAAGTTGATGTACCAATTTACCCAAACGAGGCCCACACTTTGGCATTTCATCTTCTAAGGTTAGGTTTTTGGATGTTTAGGGTTTTCCATTGTTTCTCAACAATAAATAGGCCTTCAAGCCTCATTGTAACACAGTTTAGAGGCATGTAGCTAACACATCTCTTTTCAGAGATAAGCTACCATCGCCCTAGTTGGTTTATTTTCATTGTTGTTTGTAAGCATATTTCAGTATTTTACAATAATGAAATGAAGTATTATTTACAATGCATCTTTGTGTTTATGGTTATCTCTGTAATTTGTTGTGTTCCTGTTTAAATCCGAATCAATAAAGGATATAGAATTAGCTTCAAGGTCAAGAATGTGTTATATATGACAAGCCCCCAAGTAAGCAGTTGATAGCGAAGGTGCAAATGATGAGGAACATACTCTTTCATCTAATTATGAATTACAGTGATCATGTCAGTTCTTTTACAGTTCCATGTTTTGATGATTATTGGTTATGGAACTTTCTGTTTAAACACTTGCACTTTTCTGGTTTAAGATTGTTGCAGCAGAAACAGATGGTCAACGGGTTACCTCCCATCAAAGAACTTGCTAGTACTTGTGAGTTTTGCATGTTGGGAAAGCAACATCGTGAAAGTTTTCCAAAGGATGTTGCATACAGAGCAAAACAACCTCTTGAGCTAGTGCATACAGACTTGTGTGGACCTATGAGGACACAGTCAATTGGTGGAAGTTGTTAATTCCTCACTTTCATTGATGACTCCAGCAGAAAGACTTGGGTTTACTTCTTGAAGCATAGGTCTAAAACTTTTGCAAAGTTCAAGGAATTCAAAGCCTTAGTAGAGAACCAAAGTGATCGACAGATCAAGGTATTGAGGCCAGATCATGGTGGAGAATATGACTCAAAGGCATTCCATGATTACTGCAAACAACATGGAATCAGAAGACATAATACAACCAGGTACACACCGCAGCAGAATGGTGTAGCGGAGAGAAATAACATGACAATTATGAACATGGTAAGAAGCATGTTGAAAAGGAACAACTTGTCTAATGATTATTGGGCATAAGCAGTTGCATGTGCTATTTATGTGATCAACAGATATCCTTCAAATAGTGTGATGAACAGAGTACCAGAACAAGCATGGTCTTGCAGCATATCTCATCTCATAGTATTTGGATGTGTAGCTTATGCACATGTGCTTAAGGAGAGAAGAGGAAAATTGGATGATAAAAGTGAAAAATGCATATTTACTGGTTATAGTGAGAAATCAAAAGCTTACAAATTGTATAACCCTATCACAAAGAAGACCATAATTAGCAGAGATGTTGTGTTCAAAGAACAAGAGTCATGGAATGGAACTGTAGACAAAACAGTTGATGCACAAGTGCCACTGATGGAAGAAGATGATGTAGCAGAAAAGGAGAAGCAAGAATCACAGGTGAAGACACCAAACAGAGACACACCAACAAGGACTCCAAGATTTTTAGAGCAGCATGGATCTTCAAGTAGATCAACAGATCGAGATTCTCCTAACAATTAATCAGGTGATGAATCAAGCAATGGTAAGAGAAAGATGAGAATTCTGAAAGATATTTATGATGATTTGGATGTTAGTTCAAATTTTGCATTGTTGTCATTCCAACCTTCTTCGTTTGAAGAAGTAATCAGTGATGAAAATTGGATACAAGCCATGGATGAAGAAATTGAAGCTATTGAAAAGAATGATACATGGGATTTGGTTGATTTACCAAAGGACAAAAATCTCATTGACCTAAAGTGGGTGTACAAGTTGAATGAGAAAGGTGAAATTGATAGATTTAAAGCTATACTTGTAGCAAAAGGATTCTTGCAGCAAACAGGAATAGATTTTGGAGAAACGTTTGCTCCGGTAGTCAGATTGGATACTGTAAGAGCAGTTCTAGCCATAGAAGATCAGAACAAGTGGAAAGTATATCAGATGGATGTGAAATCAACCTTCTTGAATGGAATTCTAGAAGAAGAAATTTATGTGCAGTAGCCTCCAGGATATGAAGTTGAGAGTAACGAAGAGAAAGTTTACAGGTTGAATAAAGTGCTCTATGGACTGAAGCAAACGCCTAGAGCTTGGTATAGTATAATTGATAGCTACATGATCAAGAATGGATTTTGCAGAAGTAACATTGAACCTACCTTGTACACAAAGGTAAATGAGCATGGACAGATTTTGATTGTTTGTTTATATGTTGATGACATGATTTTTACAAGTGATTTTGAGATAGATGAATTTAAAGAAGCCATGATGAAAAAATTTGAGATGACAGATCTTAGTCTCATGAAATATTTTCTTGGCATAGAAGTTGAGCACTCTGAAAAAGGAATTTTATTTGTCAAAATAAATATGCCAAAGATTTGTTGAAAAGACTCAGGATGGAAAATTGCAAATGTATCCCTACATCAATTGCAACAGGTACAAAGTTAAGCAAGGATGATGAAGGATCAAATGTCAATCCAACTCTATTCAAAAGATTGGTTGACAACCTTTTGTATCTCACAGCTACAAGACCAGATATATGCAAGGAGTGAGTTTTATTTCCAGATTTATGGAGACTCCAAAAGACACACATTGGAGTGCAGGAAAAAGAATTTTGAGATACATAGCAGGAACTAGAGATTGTGGCATAATGTATGCAAGCACAAAAAAGAAGGATTTGATTGGATACACAAATAGTGATTTTGCAAGTAGTTTGGATGATAGGAAGAGCACTTTTGGTTATGTGTTTCATCTTGGTTCAGGTGTGATTTCTTGGGCATCTAAGAAGCAGCCCATTATGACACTTTCGTCAGTAGAAGCAGAATATGTAGCAGCAACATCAGCAGCATGTCAAGCAGTCTGGTTAAAAAGAGTATTTGATGGACTCAAGTAGAAACAACAAGGATCAACAACAATTTACTGTGACAACAACTCAATGATTACACTATCCAAGAATAGTGTGTTTCATAAGAAGAGAAAGCATATTGATACTAGATATCACTTTATTAGAGAACTTGCAAGCAATGGAGAAGTTCACTTGAAGAATTGTAATTCTAGTAATCAATTGACTAATATATTTATTAAGTCATTAGCAAAAGATGTGTTTGAGTTTCATAGAAGAAACTTGGGTGTTGTAATCCTAGCTGAGACATAAACCAGCATGCATGTTAGAGTTGTCACGAGTCATGTTTTAGTTTAGCGGTCGTAATTAAGGGGGAGTGTTAAAATAAGCTAATTATTCCCGTGTGAGGAGTTGGCTAAACTTAGAGAGTCAATTAATTGGGTGTTGAGTGTTGAGCATTGAGTCAAGTTGAGTTAAGTGATAGACGACTTTTAGCATGTGGGTGCATGTCAAGATATTTTAGGCGAGTCACTAGTCGAAAAGGTTAAATACCTTTCACCGGGTTCATTGTAAGTATCATGTTTTTTGTGATCAATAGAAGAGATACAACTCGTTTGTTTTGGGTGAATTTGTGTTTTGTCTCCTCCGCCTTTCCAACACAATCTTCCCAGGAAACCAGAATGA
The DNA here is from genome assembly GCA_031772625.1 of Pinus tabuliformis. Lineage (NCBI taxonomy): Eukaryota > Viridiplantae > Streptophyta > Pinopsida > Pinales > Pinaceae > Pinus > Pinus tabuliformis. The sequence continues at coordinate 429,008,667 of CM062814.1, read as the reverse complement.
TCAACATAGCCATGGTATTCAAAATGATAATATTTGCATAGCAAGCGAGAGGACAATATTATCTCAGTATCTAGTTTGATTTCTTTACTACCATATAACATATTTAATTTATTTTTTTCAGAGAAAGAAAACATTGATTTATATATTGTACCAATACATTTTCCAAATAAATTTACATAAAAGACTTCAAAAACAGAAAGAGAGTGTATTCTAGTTAAAAACTCCTCAACTCTTCTTTAATTCTTAAAATCTAATGATATAGTATGATAGATTTTCTATTAATTTAAATGTAAAATCAAATTTTCAATTATTGTAATTATTTAAAAAAAAAACTCATAAAAACGTCATTCAACAATGTAAAAGAAATCACAAATGCATGATTATGTTTTTAGGATAACTTCAAACATAGCTACAAATTTTGTCCACTTTTATGAGAGATGTGTCGCCAAATACATTAATTTGCATCCAATTTAATTAAAAAAAGGGCCAAAGTATATGACAATGTATATATATTTTATTTTGATGCATATATTTACCTTAATTTTATAATAAATTTGAAATTTATGAAAAAAATATAAATCATAACTTAATTTAAAGTTTTTTTTTTTAATAAACTCATAACATGTAAACAAGTGTTGCAGGGCAGCGTCGTCCTGCCACGCAAATTTGCAAAAAGATAGTATCTAATTGTTAAATTGAACCAAGTAATTACAAATGAATTTAATTCAAAAGTCTAACCATATATCTTATTCAAACAAAACAACCAAAAATTATTATTGTTATAATTTGCAAAAAAATCGTATTATCGTTTTGGCTTATTGTATATAACAAAATTATATACAACATTTTATATAAAATAGAGAAAACATCATGTGTGTTGTTGACTTATCTCCTTGGCTTAGCTTAAATAAAAGTAAAATCTAAATATTTATAATAATAAAATTATATAATCAAAAAAAATATTAAAAAATTAAAAAACTAAAACTAAAATCTAAATATTTATAATATAAAAATGATAAATATTTAATCACAAGTAAATTTTTAAATATTATTAATTGATTTTAGTTTGAATAGTTAAATAATATATAGTTATTATACTATGTGTATATATTTCTTTGGGGTTAGCTTGATTTGAATCTTGAATTTTATGTTTTACATAATACTTCATAACACAACGATTGCCAATTAGCTTTCTCAATAATATATAAATCATCAATATTACATATATAATTTTTATTATAACTTACAATTTAAATACACATCAATCAACTTTAAAAAGAAAATATTAACTCCAATTTTAAATATTTGAATACAATTTTTACTAATAAATATAACTGACTTATTCAAAATAAAATTGGTGAATAAATATATACAACTATTGCTATAATTTTTACTAGCCACTAAAACAAATAAATTGGTGAATAAATATATACAACTATTATTATAATGTTTACTAGCCACTAAAACAAATATCATTTTTAGAATAGATCTTAATGATTCGAATACAATCTTTGCTATATAAATTAAAACATATTTAGTTGAAATAAAAAAATAAAAATTACTTGCTAATAATTTTATGCAACCACTATTGAAAAAAATATTGATATACTTTTCTAATAAATTTATTGATCAAATATAAATAACAATATCTAAAACACACAAAGTAAATTTTAAAAATATTTGTATTTTTGAAATTATTTCAAATATAAAAATACAATGCTTGTAACAAATTTAACAAAGTTAATGAAAAGAAAACTAGCTAATAAATTAATACAACTGCTAATAAATTAATACTTCATAGCAACAATTAGTTGTGTGTTTCTAGAATTAGCATACAAATAACAATTTTGAGAGTTGATTGAGTTTCCAATTTTCTAAGGCATGTAATGTAGTTTGAATATCCGGTTACCATATATTGGATTTTTAAGGAAATTTAATTGACTTCATAAGTTAACTTCTTCCATTTTCACTTCATGCATCCATTTCATTTTAAACTTTCATTTGAAAAACTCTTTTCTATTCCATATTCAATAATTTTCAATCTTCATTATTTCTTAACTTTCAATTTCCTATGCTTAGTGTCTTCTCCCTCTCTTATTATAATTAAATCAAATTAGTTAACTATATTTATTTATTTTCATTTTTCAATTATTATTCTCTAATTTTCCATTTATAATAATGAAAAACACATATATGTATACTAACTAACTATCCTCCCTCACCATTTGCAACACTTTCTTAACCTAACCCGTGATGATGAGTGAAGTGAAACCAAAAGCATTTTGAAAATCGTCCATAAATAATATAAATTGAACACACAATAGGTTCCATTTGTATTTGAGTTAGTGTTGAGTTTCTCTTTTTAAATATAAGTTGGGCAGGAAAATTGGTATTTCAAAATAATTTAATTTGTTTTGTTCTATACTTTAGTTTGAGGAAAGAATGAGGTTATTGTTTGCTATGGAAAATTGTTATTTTCTATTAATGTAATTTTTTTTTCTTGTATTTTAGTTTGGAGGTAAGAATGAGGTTATTGATATTTTTATCAATCTTAACCCACATTTGGCTCAAGAAAAGCTCCCATTAACAATTTATTAAAAAACAAATATGTTACCACTGGGATTTGGACTCCAAAGTGAGGAAACTAATTTTCCTCTCAACAACATTTGGCTCAAGAAAAGTTCCCATTAACCATTTATTAATAAACAAATATGTTACCACTGGGATTTGGATTCCAAAGTGAGGAAACTAATTTTCCTGAACTAAACCAAATTAATTTTAATTAAATTTGACCATCGTTGTGACATTAATTTTTTATTCTGGTATATCGAACAGTTTTGACTAGAAAGGGTAGACCTCTTTACAAATTCGGCTCTACAATTCAATCATCTTTGGCTATGAAGCAATAAGTAAAGGGCATTTGTTTTGTCAAAATCATCCCAGGCTTACAACTAGCCTCATCCACAAAGACTACATGAACGTGGAGGTCACCACTAACAACACCAATGCATTAGCACTAAACCAACACTAATTGCATTAACATGAATTCACAATTGGGAAAGCCTTGGTAAACCACAATTATATCGCAGGTTAGGCTCTCATCTAGTTTTGAATAGGGTCATTATTATGACAATTTCTCTGACTTGTCATGAGACCACATCGGTTTCGCCTTATTCTAATTTACTCGCTCCAGAAAAATTTACTTGAAAATCGTGGTGTGTTCAACGATGCTTGAATTTAATTTAAGTAGCGAAAAGTGAATCTTGTTATGGATTAGTGAAGGTTCAAGCCTCATCGACAGGGAAAATTTTAAGAACCCCTAAATTTACATGTATAATAAATGGGCGAATCTCCATGGTATATAGGAAAAATGGAAGGCAATTTTATCAATAATATGATATGTGCATGGTGAATATTTTATTCAATTATAAAATCTTGTGTTTATTGAATACACAAATGAAATCATTGCATTTCTTTAAAATATCTTTTGAAATCAAAATTACCGAAATTACATATCAATAATCTAGTGGGTGTAGGATAAAATTCACTCTTGCCATTCACAGAAAGCATGAGAAAAAACCTAATACTATATATAAAACCAAGAAAAATTCAAATTCATCACTTCTAGGGACCTCGTAACCACCCTGCCAATGCACGAGTATGTTCTTGTTTGCAATTAGAAAAATTACCCAAATTACAATCTGTTTACTCCAGCATATGTTGGAAAGTTATAGAAGGACGACTAATGCAATCAATCCATTCCTTTTAGCCCTGGATTTGTTTCAGTTTAAAACAAAAGTATACAAATATACTTGTCCAATGTCTATGCTTAAACCATTCACGTTAAGATTTTTTTACAATATAATTTCCTAAGTCTATTTAATATCTTCATTATCATAAAAACCAACCTATATCCATCTTAACTCCACATCTACCACTCTTAGGGGGATGAAATCTATTTATCCCTCTGAGCACTTGGTAGACCCAGAATTAAGATGGATCTAAGATGATAGAATTTCCTCTTTAAATAGTCTATGCTCACATGAATACCATGGTATTACCATGGGTCAATACCATGGGTTATCATAAACCTGGAGCTTAAAAATTACTATTAGTAATTTATAAAAATTAATAAAATTAATAGTTGATTTTTATTTTAACCAAACTAAAATGTTTAACATACATTAAATTACAACATACATTTTTACTCTTGATCGGATCAAATATTTTTTCACTCTATGCTAGTTTGCATATCACGATATTTGATACCTCTCGGGGGTTAGTAGATCCAGAGTAAAGATGGATCTATGCTGATTTAATTCCCCCATTTAAATAGGCTACATTCTAGGTGAATACCATGGGTCAATACCATGTGCCATTTTGGTGAATACCATGGGTCAATACCATGTGCCATTTTTATTTTTATTAATACTAATATTAGGGTTAATAATGTTTTTTTGCATGGTATTAATAACAATCTAGTCCATGGTATTTGTCCCATAGTATTTTGCCCATAGGTTTCACCTAAATATAACGCATTTTTTGAGTGTTCGTAAATATAAGGTGACTTATGGAGTAAATATAAAAAAATGTTTTATTTGTTTACCATATCTCTCGTTTATTTATATTTTTATTAATTTACCATACCTCTTTTACAAATATGGTATTTGGCCCGAAGGGTTATGGACTAAATATAAAAAGAGGTTTTATTTATTTACCATGCGTCTAGTTTATTTATATTTTTATTTATTTACCATACCTTTTGAGTAAATATAAAAAGACGTTCTATTTATTTACCATACCTCCACTTTACTTATATTTTTATTTGTTTACACCCTTGCATGTATATAAGGTGACTTATGGAGTAAATATAAAAAATGTTTTATTTATTTACCATACTTCTCATTTATTTATATTTTTATTATAAGGTGACTTATGAGTAAATATAAAAAATGTTTTATTTATTTACCATACTTCTCATTTATTTATATTTTTATTAATCTACCATACCTCTTTTATAAATATGGTATTTGGGCCTTTGGCCCATATGATTCACTTAAATAAAACCTATTCTTGAAAATGGGCGAATGGATTCACTTAAATAAAACCTATTCTTGAAAATGGGCGAATGGAAGGTTGTAACTCCTAATTTCAAGGGCTAAATTTACCTTTTTTACCCTCTCCCTTAAAATAAGGTGGGCTATTTGAGGTGATTTGTAAAAATGTACTATGATACAAAATATTCGCCCACTAAAAATTTAAAACCCCTTAATTTCGCCAAAGGGCGAACATTCGCCCCTAAAATTTTCTATGCTCATCGACCATATTCTACATGCAGACTGCTCGTGTAAAACCAGAGAGAATTTGAATTCCAACAAATTTTATTTTCCATCGAAAATAATGAATCTAACATCATACGATAGTGTAAATATGGTTTCTTCTACAATGTGCATTTGTCACTTCTATTAAACATTTCTATTTATTGATCAAATAATCCATCCTGAATTTTTCCTGGACATGGCAAGCCATCAAAATGAAATAAATTAGTAAAGCCAAAATTAGGATCAGACTGCACGCCATTCTAATTGCAAAGTAAATGAGCGAATAATAGGGAAGTCACTGATGGCGCTGGACATGTGATAATAAATATGAGCGTTCACACATTAAAGTGGGTGCACCTTCTCACCATATCAAATAATCAGATGCTTGACAATATGCGAAGTGCTAACTACGCACCTTTACGTCAATCCCAATAAACATCCCACCATTGTTCAAAGTTTTGGCAAGCAACCTGCATCAGCGACAAACAAAGATATAATTACATAGAATCAAAATCATAGTTGTGAGACTCATCCCACAAATGATTGTTGGCCTCCCCTGCTTATTATGATCATGCAAAAAAACGCAAAGGAAAAAAATAACACAATGATAAAGATCATACCTATAGTGTCAATGATTTCTTGTTTCTCTGTTTATCACCATAATCTCAAAGCTTATTTTTCAACAAATGAGTGGTTACTTATTTCAGTCTCCTTTTAAAATTGTTCGGTCGGCCACACGAACTCGCTCCACCAAGGCAGAAGGGCAGTTTGAGTAAGTGTCAACTTTGAAGCACACCTGCTTCCTTGGGTTTTGGCCATCGTGAGTTGTTAGTTACTACCTAAATACAATAGTTGTTATCTACTTTGTGATGGATTTATGAGGTAAGGGGCATGTTTTTCTATTCTCTTTATTTTTTATTAGTGTAATAGACTTTAAGTTGTTTTAGTTTAGTTTTAAACATGGTTTAGTTATTATTTTATTTTTATTTTAATTACTTTTAATTTTTAGTTTGGTTTTTTTATTTTAATATTTATGATAATTTAATTTAGTTTAACTTTATAACTTTATTTTGACTCTTAGTTAATATAATTTTATAATTTTTTTATTTGTTAAGTTATTTGTGATCCTTTAGGCTTCACTTGTGACCCAGGGGCATCTAATTGCTCCCCCAAGGCAGTAGGGCAATTTGAGCAAGTGTCAACTTTGAAGCACACCTGCTTCCTTGGGTTTTGGCGGTCATGAGTTGTTAGTTCTGTCAAAGTCACGCAGTTTGAGCAAGTGTCAACTTTGAAGGGGCATCTAATCGCTCCCCCAAGGCATTTGGGCAGTTTGAGCAAGTGTCAACTGGGTTTTGGCGGTCGTGAGTTGTTAGTTCTGTCAAAGTCCAGCAGTTTGAGCAAGTGTCAACTTTGAAGGGACATCTAATCGCTCCCCAAGGCAGTAGGGCAGTTTGAGCAAGTGTCAACTTTGAAACGCACCTGCTTCCTTAGGTTTTGGCGGTCGTGAGTTGTTAGTTCTGTCAAAGTCACCCAAGGACCGCACTGCACACCTGCTTCTTTGGGTTTTGGAAGTTGTGAGTTGTTAGTTCCATCAAAGTCACCCAAGGACCACACTTGGTTTGGGCTAGCATGTCTCCTCCCACTATCACAGGTACAACCCCCGTGTGAAGTTTGATCCTGGGTCGTCTTTTGAATGAGGCCCATCCTCAACCGGTTGTGCTAGAGGGACTTGACTAATTAATTTTATATTATCATCTTTTAGTTTGGAGTTTAGTGCATTACACTTATTTAGTTATTTTTACTTAGCACAATAGACTTTTTAGTTGTTTTAGTTTAATTTTGTTACTTCAATTTTTATAATAATTTAGTTTAATTTAACTTCATAACCTTATTTTAATTCTTAGTTAATATATTTTTATATTATTACTTTTTAATTTGTAATTTAGTTTGAACTGTTCATTTTTTTACCTTATTTTTTAGTTTGTTTGTGTTATTAATTTCATCTAATTTTAGTTAATATTATCATAATTTATATCTTTAGTTGTTTTAGTTTAGTTTTAAATATGATTTACTTATTACTTTAGCTTTATTTTAATTACTTTTAAATTTTTAGTTTAGTTTTGTTACTTCAATTTTTATAATAATTTAGTTTAGTTTAACTTCTAACTTTATTTTGATTCTTAGTTATATACTTTTATATTATTATTTATTATTTTGTAGTTTAGTCTTAAATGTGATTTAGTTATTAATTTAGTTATATTTTAATTATTTTTAATTTGTAGTTTAGTTTTCTTAAAAAAAAATAGTTTAGTTGTTTTAGTCTAGCTTTGTTACTTCAATTTTTATAATAATTTAGTTTAGTTTAACTTCATAATTTTATTTTGGCTCTTAATTAATATACTTTTATATTATTACTTTTTAGTATGTAGTTTAATTTGAATTATTGATTTTTTACTTTATTTTTTAGTTTGGTTGTATTGTTAATTTCATTTGGTTTTAGTTAATATGATTATGATTTATTTAAATATAATTTTAGTTTTAAGTTGATTACATGATGTCAAGCATGATCCCCATGAAAATTGGTGAGTTCTCAGGGCACCTGTCAAGAACCCTGAAATAAGACACAAACTTTTAAGTCAATCAAATGCTAACAAATTATTATTTTTAATTAAAATAAAAAATACTTTAATGATTTATAAAGTTAAACATTAGAAGTTGTCATGGTCAATGCTAAACTAATAGTGGTCAATAGGAAAATCGATTGCTAGAGTCCTACATGGTCATGGACAATTAAGAAATAACAAGTAATATTACATCGAGAGCCATTCCATGTTAGGGTGGATTAGGTAAACTTGACTTAGGCAAGTTATCCGTAGTTTTATGCTCCAAGTTCATGGGCACTCATTGTATTCATCTTCAATGTAGCCTATTTAATGGTCGATCAAACTCATGTTAAATCATCTCAGTGGCCACTGAAAACAAACAACGATGTCTTTAGACACCACCACTTCTCTAGGTGCTTTGTGACCTCAACATCTAGTATCAAAGTTGAAGGTAATGATAGCGTGCCTAAGATAAGTAATGTTATGGTTTATGGAGTGGTTTGTGGAATAAGTCAATGTGGTGCAATAGTGATTTATCATAAGGCATTGTGTTGCGACGATATGATGAGAATCTGCTGCAAAACGAGGCCCAAAGGGTTAAAAATCCTAAGTTTATGGAGAAGCTAATAGACATGAGCAGAAAACCCTAAAATGACGCAGAGACTGCAAGGAAAAAGAAAGATTGTGAGTGCCTATGTAGTTCAATCAGTTGAGGAGAGATGGGCACCATCGGTGGTGTGCGAGCATCGGAGGGTGTAGGATGACAAGCAAATGGTGTTGCTAGAGCCAAATATGGTGGATCGAGTAGTAAAATGCGTGAAGAGTTGCGTAATAAATCAAAGTGTTGCAAGCCAAGGCTTGAGGAGTTGTAGTACGTGGTCTATGTGAGAAGACTAGGTAAGGAGAGCAATAGTCACAAATCGAAAGCGGACATCAAAGTAAGGGCCAAGCGGAGTAGAGACGGGAAAGACCAAGTTGTTGGTGAATAAAAGTAAAAAGAATTCAAGAAAAATGGGAGCCAACAAATCGCAAGTTGATATCGAAGAGATGTTGGCCCAGACATATTTGAAAGAGTCGTCTCTTTTTAAGGGACGATACTTGAAGATTGATGGTATCGATGGATGAACTAACATTTTATCATGGAGTCTAGGATTATGGCAAGTGTTTGAGGAAAAATGAGAACAAAAGCAGTAAGCATGTGCAAAACACTAGCACCAAAAATGTTTGTGGGGAAAGGGTGACAAAGATTTTGTCATTCGGTCTTGTGGACCCATTTTTGCCAATGAGGATGATGAGGCAGATGTTTGACAAGGTGGACTGATTTTTTTATAACGCTTTCATGGTCTTCTTCAAAGGGCGTATTTAGAGAAAACACATTCAAACCCTGTGGGACTGACATCAAAATGAGGTTTGACATGTGGGACTCTCAAAGGAGAATGTGAAGGAGGACGATGTTTTAGTGATCAAAGGTAACCATAAAAAACAAAAGAAAATTAGGAATAATGATTCTTAGTCACCAAGAAATTACAGCAACTACAATACTCGATTGGTGTTGCCTAAAAATAGTGAGATGGACAAAATAAAGGCGGAATTGAAAAATGGTGTTCTTAAGGGCAATCTAAACTCTGTGACAGAGGTGTTGTGGTTTAAGCAGGGTGGACAAGAAAATATCTTGGTTTATGTGTTTGTTGGTGGTTAATACAATAAGTGCAAACATATTTTGGATGCATTGGAGAAGCCACTGAGAAGAGAGTGTCCATGCTACAATGTTGTGATGGTTGTGATAAACATCCACCAAAAGGATGTGAGTTAGGCTAATGAGAGTTTCTATGGTTGGAAAGGCCAGGTTATGGATTGGGTTAGATAAAAAATCTGGGAGAGTGGTAGTATGGATGAAAATAATCATCTATAATAAAGTAAACTGGAATAATAATAAACATGGTTGAGACTATGGTATTTGTGATAATTATATTATTCTATTTATCATAAACATTATTGATCATCATTCCTATTCTAATTTTTTATTATGAAAAAGAAACAGCTAGTGGTGGTCCAAGTGCATTAATATGAGAAAAATTGGGGAAAGTTCTCCTCTAGGGAGTAATGAAAGAGGGTCAAGCTTCATTTAGTTTAAATATTGTGAAAACTATCTTGTTGGTATTCATGGGTTTTGGAGATTCATAACCAACCAACTCTTGCCAAGGTAAACCTAATATTGGAGCACAAGGACACTAATGTATGCATCACCATTATATGTTAATATATAGTAACCATTATTATAAATAAATAAAAAACGATACCATGTTATAACAAATTTGATCATGGTTTTTCCCTTTTTTTAGGAAAGAAAAATCAACGAGTTTTATATTATATAAAAATTGGTTTACATGTTCTAATATTTTGATATATTCAAAATGCAAGGTCAGGTCCATTGTAAAACATCATACTACATCATCATCGGAGTAAGATCTATGTCAAAATATAATTTTCCATAAATACATCGTCATTTGAAAAAAAAATCCCATGTGAATCACATACCAAAAGGGTATTGCACCTAAATATAGGACCTGTGGATCATAAAACTACAACCAAAAATATAAATCATGTCAAAAAACTATGAGTCTATGTAAACCATAGCCAAAAAGGAAGAGATCATGAAACAAGTAAGGGCGAAAGCATGGAGTTGGGTTACACTTTTTAGCAAAAGAGGGTGTGTTTGGGTGAAAAAAACAATGGCTCGATCGAGCCATTTAAGCGTTTGATTGAGCCTTTTTTAAGCGCTCGATCGAGCTCCTTGGGCACTAAAAAAATAGCTCAATCGAGGGTTAAAATCTAACCCTTGATCGAGATCGAGCTTTAGGGATCGATCGAGCTTTAAGGCTCGATCGAGCCCCTTTCTTTATATATATACTGCTCACACGGTCTGCATGTACCATTTGCACATACCGCGGGGAGCTCAACTAAGAGTTTAAGAGTAGCTCGATCGAGGTTATTGGAGCTTGACCGAGCAATGGAGCATTCAAATCAATCTCGCCAACATCGCAGAGGCTCAAACAAAGGTAGGTACTATATCCTCTATATTTCTTATTTAATTTTTTCAAAATGTAACTAATAATTAATTAAAAAAACAACTAACAGAACTATACATAATATACACATATAACATAGCATGTAACATAACTATAACTATTTCATAACTATGTAACATGTAATATAACTTGTTATTTAACATTTAAAACATAACATAAAATTAGTTAACATAACATTATATATATATATATATATATATATATATATATATATATAACATAACATAACATGTAACTATAACTAGATAATTTATAACATAAAATTTATATCACTAGATATATAATTTAACGATTATATTATAACATCATATATATATAAACAAAACAAAAAAATCTATAACTATTTATCATAATATAATTATTTAAAACATATTTTATATATATATATATATATATATATATATATATAACTAACATAACATGGTGTAATATGTACACTGTGCATAGCTATAACATAATATAACTATACCATTTAACATAACATAATTATTTAAAACATTATATATATATATGTTTCAACAATGCATAATTGAAACATACATTAAATCCATCATGAAAAATGTATTTCGTCTAGTAAATAAAAGCATTTTGACTCAAGTTTCTAATTTGTACCATATTGTTTCATTATGTAGTGCGTTGTACAAGAAACATTGTCTTCAAGTGCTTGCACCTAGTATATGTGATGTGTCAAAATCAAACATTAAAAACGTAAAGTCTATTGTAGTATTTGGTTGGCATGAAATTTTATTAGTTTTGTAAATAGGTTTATTTCAATTTTCTACATATATATTTACATATTTATGTGCTATGAATAAAATGCATTATTTAGAAATGAGAAAAAGTGTGAGGGTAGATTTGATCACTTCTTTCGATTGTGTTTACATCGAACTCAATGTACTTGATAAATTATCAAAAAATGGACTCTAAAGCTTAAGACTTCTTTGAATTAATGTATATGTTATTATGCTTCTAGTTTGTTAATTATGATATTCAAATCTACAATTATGCTCAACTCATTCATGTTAATTTGACATTTCTTCACCAGTTGAGTTATCCTTCTCTTTGCTCCTCTAACTAATTGAACTAGTCAAGTCCTACTAGGCTTGGTTATTTTTAGATTAAATCTCTCGACAAGTTTAGGATTAAGATAACTATGAATAGCTCCATAATCAAGTAAAATGATAATGGGATGGATATTTATCTTACTTTCAACTTCAATAATATGAGCATGGTGATCAGCCTATCTGTGGTCCAATAATTTATAAATTTTGGGCATGCTTTTTCCCATGTCTTCCATTGTATCAACTCCTTGAATGTGGTTTATAATCCTCATTTTGCCTCATTTGTGAGGGCAGTCTCTATACATATGTTCTCCTTCACAACCCCAACATCGAGTGGAATGAAATCTTAATCTTTTTCCTAATGAATTAGCTCCCCTTAATTCATTTCGGTCTGGTTGAGTTTGTTGATTTTCTTGGGAATTGCTCCTAAAAAAAATGAAGGCTTATATCCCTTCTTCCTTTACTCCACCTTGGCTCTCTTCTTGTCATCCCAAGTTTTCTGAATGGTTGGTTTATCTTTTCCCTACTCATAAAGGTAATCTTACTTCCTCATAGCTTCATCGAAATTCTTGGATTCATAAATTTGATTTGTCACCTTAGAATATTTGTATTTGAGAGTTTTTCATTCTTTACAAAACCAACATGCATCAGTAATTCAATGAATTTTCTTCCATATTCCTCCATTTTCATACTCTTTAACTTGAATTCAAAGAACTCTTAAATTTTTCTTTTATAATAATTCTTTGACAAGTACTTCCTTTGAAAGTGTCTCTTAAATTTCCTCCATGAGATCTTTTTCTCATAAAAGTATTTGAATTCCTTGACTTGTTCGCACCACAAATTTGTTTTTCCCTTCAAGTGTTAAATTCCAATTCATGCCTCTAATTTAAACAAGTAACTTTACAATTGGAGGTACTTTCTTATCTCCAACAACTAACCTTTAGCTTCCTCTCCCTTCTTATCATCGCCATCAAATGTAGGAGCTTTAATCTTCCTAATCTCACTTTACAAGTTATCCAAGTTGGTTTTCCTTCTTTGTTGTTTACTTGGTGATATTCTTGGACTATAGCCAGATTCTGAGGAAACATACGCTGATTGAATGTCTTGGTGAGAGAAGTTGTTGCCTAGAAACAGTCTTAGAATACCTTGAATTTCCAACATATTCCCCCTTAACATGTGAATTGTGTTCCTCTAACTTCCTTGAATCAGATTTCTTTTACATCCTCCTATATGAATTATTAATCTATGTAGAATCTAAGTATTAATTTTGTGGTGTTCCTTCATCAGCCTTTCCTTATCAACTTTACATTTGAGCACCTCCATTTTAATACTTCTCCAGGTCTCTATTCTATGACCTACCTTTTCCATGTCCATTTGACTATGTCTCAACATTTCCCATGCTAAAATTCATACCTCTTACCTCCTCTTCATGAATTTAGGAACCTTAACCATCTTCCATACTTTCGGTCATCATGTTAATTATGCTTCCATAGCCCACAAGAAAATTTCTTTTAAATTTCTATGAAATTTCCTATCCCAAACCAAAATTTTGGAATAACAAATTTATTCTTCTCCTCAATTGACTTTTATTTACCACTCATTTTCTCAAATCTAAGTTCTAGGGTGAAAGTTATGGCTTGTGAAAGTTTTGGCCAATTTTACCTAATTTTATCTATTCTACTATAGCGATCTTTAGCTAAGTTATTAGAATTCTATGTACCCAAATTTCAAATTTGGATCCATGGTTGTGTTCTAGTCCAAGATCTTTCTATTGAATGCTTATACGTCTCAATCTGAGATCTGATTACAGAGTTGCGCCTCCTAGAAGTGAACTTACACCCTATTACCTATATTTTTTGTCATAAATCCCTCATATTGGCTCCATTTTGCAGTGGTAATATGTCGTTTGAAAGCTCCCTATGATCTCTTTCATTTAAGCTATAGATATTTTATGTACCAATGGTAAAAACAATTTTCATGGGTTATCACTAACTAGAAACATCATTTAGGGCCTACAAAATTCCCTGCAAGTTGGTAACTCAAAAAGCCATTGAAATTTTCTAAAAGTTTATTAATTATTCCATTATTTTAGTATTTTGAACAAGTTCAAACCATTTGTAACCTTGCTTTGCAACTATTATACCATTATACAAATAATCTTTGAGTGTTTTGTTTCCTGACTAGCAAGTACAGGTGTGTACACACACACATATGTTCCCTAGTGTGTGTGTGTAAAGGCTTTACGTGAACCATGGGACCAAAGTGGGGACCGAAAGGTAGAAAAACTGGTTGCGTGTGCGCCAAGTGTTATGTGCTTGATCTAATTGTTGGTGTATTTTCTATTGTGAAAGTTGTTTTAAATTTAAGCATTTCAGTGTGTTTATGTTTTCTAGCTAAAGCATAGAACATACATGTGGTGCATGGAATTCTAACAAGTTTCTCTCTAGCTTTGAATTTCTTCTTCATATTTTAGGTTTTAAAGGTCAATTTTGATTTATTTTATGTTTCATTATGTATACACAACATATTACTGACACAATTATATAAATTACATAGCTCGTAAACGTTAATAGACATCAAAACACCGACATTATAATACATTTCATATTAGCCCCAAAAAAAACCTAAATTATAACTTTATTTTAAATTATTATTATTATTATAATAAAAAGAGTTTATATATATATAGGTATATAGAGACACACACACACTTAAAAAAAATGTAACGAGTTTCTTAACCATGGATATTCACCCCTATTATGGAGATTCTTAACTTGTAAATAAATTTTGTCACAATACCACGACCTAGTAATACTACATGCCCAAAAAACCATAACTCATGTTTATATGACATTTTTTTAATTAATCAATTTTTTTTTAAAAGGGTAAAAATGGCAAACTACTTTTGAGAAAATATCAAGCTTTGATTTATGAATACTAATAAACCATAACTCATGTTCATATGATATCTTTTTAATTAATCATTTTTTTAAAACGATAAAAATGACATAACTACTTTTGAGAAAACATCAAACTTTGATTTATGAATACTACTTAAAATATTTTAAAATACTATATAGAGGTTAAATTTCACCATCTACCTAATAATTATTGATAATTATATTAAAATTCTAGAAGTCCTATTCCAAAGCAAACACACTTATTGGCATAACCAAACCTATTATCAACTGCAAGGGTTAGCTCTAATGGTTAAGAGAGGCACGGGTAAAATTGCTAATTGTTGTTGATCATGCATTCAAGCTTTGATTTATGAATACTACTAAACCATAACTCATGTTCATATGATATTTTTTTAATTAATCATTTTTTTTAAAACGATAAAAATGACATAACTACTTTTGAGAAAACATCAAACTTTGATTTATGAATACTACTTAAAATATTTTAAAATACTATATAGAGGTTAAATTTCACCATCTACCTAATAATTATTGATAATTATATTAAAATTCTAGAAGTCCTATTCCAAAGCAAACACATTTATTGGCATAATCAAACCTATTATCAACTGCAAGGGTTAGCTCTAATGGTTAAAAAAGACACCGGTAAAATTGCTAATTGTTATTGATCATGCGTTCAACTCTCTTTAATTCCCTTACAACAAGGCCCTTATTAAAAAGCAACAATATATAAATACTCTAAAATTTAACCCTACTTCCATTCTATATAAAAAGAATCAATCAAACATATTATACAAAATATGTACCTTATGAGCCTCGTGCACATGGAACCTAGTTGGTTTATAATTTTACAGAGTTGTGATGATGCTAATAAGGACCCTACTCGATTGGGGATACATTGCATGTGAGGGCTCTGATAAATTCCCTGATAAACAGGCATGCTTTTTACTATTCTCTGGTTT
Organism: Pinus tabuliformis; assembly: GCA_031772625.1. NCBI lineage: Eukaryota > Viridiplantae > Streptophyta > Pinopsida > Pinales > Pinaceae > Pinus > Pinus tabuliformis. The sequence goes on along the minus strand of CM062814.1, from coordinate 428,992,710 downwards.
ATCTGGCAATTGATCCTTCAAATTTCTAATTAATATTCCATCCACCAAGGCCACCAACAGGACCCATTGTTTCTGTAAGAAAGGGTAGAATATGCAATGCAGTATGTTTGGGCAATATATTCATTTCATGTTTCCAGGATTTGACTCGATACCATTTCAATTTCAGAGGCTTGAAAATATTTCTTTTGTTTCAACTTGTGTAATCATCACATCATTTAGCGATTTGCTAGTTGGACCTAGTCTACCATCGTGAAGGCTAGAGGTAAATTCTTGATGTCAGATCCTTCATTTTTATTTCTTATTTATGGAATAGTTTTCGTTGCTTTAAGAAAATCTAAAGGTACAAGGAGAAGTCAACGGTGCTTTGGTTAATTGATTTCATTCTTCTTGGTGATCTTCATTTGAATGGTATATTAAAAAAAGGAATGAATTTAGTTGAAGTTTTAAATGATTATGGTGGAGTAATTAACCTTAAGGCTTGCCTAAATTAAAGAAAGTTCATCTTATAAAGTGCAATCTCATCGTCTAATGTTCCAGAATTGGATCTATGGGATGGTCGGCAGTTGGAACTTATATTGCAGAGAACTTTTGTCCTCTTTGGTAGAACATTCTAGCATGCAATCTTGTCAGATACAATTTTTCTTTTATTCATGTAATTACAGGGGCTCCAAATAACAGTGTTCCTTATGTGATGTGCATGCAGATTAACTTTGTTGTGCTACTTAGGAGCATTTAACTAGCTTGGTGTTATTAGAATGTAAACGTTGCCTTTAATCATGACTATTAAGCTAAATAGTATGAAGATATTGTTTAGTAATCTTCGGCAAAATCACATAATCAATTTTTTGTCGACGCGTTTCGAACCAACCAGTGTGGTTCATCGTCAGGACAAGTTGAAGGACAAGTTGAAGAACCACACTGGTTGGTTCGAAAAGCGTCGACAAAAGATTGATTATGTGATTTTGCCGAAGATTACTAAACAATGTTATGGATCACAGAAGTCTAAATTCCTTAAGTATGAAGATAATATTTAGCAGGTGTTCGTTTTATCCACATAACTGTGGAGATTCCAAACAACGATGTCCGTTATGTGATGTACCTGTACACTAAGTTTATTGCGCTGCACAGGAACAAGTTGGGATAATTAGAAATTAGGATGCATAGTCATTAGAAATTAGGATCTATATATTTTTTGTTGCATTGAACTTTAAGCTAAATAACATGAAAATATTATTTAACAGGTTGCACACATGTTGGAAAAAATGTCTTTGCCAAGAGCTTCTTTGTATGGTTTATGGAAGTCTTATCTGACCTCATAAAAGAGAGTCTGGGTGGGGGAACAAACACTGAATGTATCATGGCCTTCAGCAATGTATATAATAAGACTGAAGCCGTTGCAATTCTTAATTTCTGGTACAATCTTCAAACTCAATTTCCACCAGTGAAAGAGTAAAAATATTCTTCAGCGGGGTATTCCATTACTGACACATCTGCATGATGCCCAGAATTCCTCCAATTCCTCTGCAACTCTTTTCTTACGACCCAAAATGATGGTGCTGTGATTAGCATTCTCCACTAAATTCAGCTTTGCTTGACCAATCTTGCACTTAATTGCTAAGCTGCACGTTAAAGGAACCACTCCATCCTGTTTTCCATGAATAATCATTACTTTGCACTTTGATTCCTTAACGATTTCCAAATACTTGTCCATTTCTCCAGCTGCCCCACATATCACATTGTGGAAGTTGTGCCAAGCTGAGTAGTGGGTATGACGAGTTAAGTCTTCAAAGACGAAATCCGGTTGTCTGAAATGAAACGTGGAGGGGTGGTAAGAAAATTGTACATATTACTCCAACAAGATATGGATTCAAACTAATCGTTAAATAGATCAAAGGTCATGCAATAGAAGCATTGAATATTTTGCAGCTACAAACCACAAAAACAGAAAATACTTCAAATAATGAAAAATTTCCGTATTAAATTGCTTAATCTTAAGGGCCATTCAGAATCCACTATTAACAAAAGATTCTCTTTCTCATATATAAAATGAATGAAGGTCCTCTTGGTGAATAATCAAGCAACAAGTATGAAATTGCAGAAATTTGGAATGTTGAAATGAGTTTCAACTTTGACAACACAGCAATTGCATAAAAGTGAATCTAATTGAACAGTAGAAATGAAAGCAGAATTAGCTGTTTATTTGTTAATGACTAGTTCCATGGAAAACCTCCCGATAAAATCAAGAAATCGCGATTTTTCAACTCGCCGATAAGTTTTTCCGGAGTTTTTCAAACTTAAAAATATCATGATTTAATCGATAAACTCGGAGATTTTATCATGATTCTATCCAAAACATAGTGATTCTTTTCCGGGCCGCATATAAGTTAGGGAAAATCGGATTTTTTTAACTCATTTTGCACTCAATTCTTAGCGATTTGACCTTGTGGAAAAAGGAGTTTGTCACTGCCGAGGTGGAGGAGATTTGACCAGTTTTGTCGCGTGGAAAAGCCATTCCCTATTCCCTTGAAGGGCAGAACTCATGGCTGATTATTAGATGACATGTACATTATTATATGACATGTAGATAACTCAGGATCATGATATACATTTATTATATTTTTTTGGGTTGATTTCTTATCTATTATATTTTTTTGGGTTGATTTCTTATCTCTTGAGCCAGGACTCAGAATTCAAGGTTTACTTCACTGTGGATATGTGATGTAGCACTAGACTTTTTACGTTCTTATACACTTATATATAATCTCTCTTTTCATATTTATGTGGCAATGCATTTATATGATGTTGTGGATACTTTAGATGCTTAAAAAAAAATGAATATTTTTGTAATTTTTTTTAATTTTGCTGATTTTTTCAATTTTCTCCCGACTTTTATGACTTTTTTAATTTTCAGACCCTTGTCGATTTATTTCCTTGTTTGACATTTTTCACATTGGTGACTAGCATTTGTGGTGCATGGTTCATCATTCATCTATACCCAACCCCTCCCCCACAAAGAAATCCTTTGGATATTTGATCAACCTTGCAGTGGAGTTCCTCATATACATGATGGAATGAAAGAGATGCTTAATGCTTCCTTAATGCTTCTTTAGATCTCTGGTCAGTCTTGCAGTTGAGCTCCCTATATACATTATGGAACGAAAGAGATGAGAATTGGCCTCTTGCCTCTCTGATGCTATCTAATAATGGAACAAAGATTAAATTCTTCAACAAACAGTTATCAATGCATAAACAATAAAGAGACAAGAGACACAAAATGTAGGCTATCTGTCAGGGCCAAAACCTCTCTTGTTTGAGAGGAAAACCCGCACAAAATTCTTCTTCTTATAGAGACTTCAATTGACAAATACTAAGACCAAGATCCTTGATCTTTTTGCCACTCCAAGACCAAGACATAAATTCCCTTTCACTACTTTTCTTTTGTACCCAAGTCAACACTTGATTCCGCTGCTTGTCTTCTCTATACTTTGACTATACTTCAGATTTTCGGTCTTTTGTTATTGCACTTATAACCGTTTTCTTGAATTCGGTTGCCCCGAAGCTCTGCAATATTTTCGGCTTTTCCTACAGTAGAAGATCCTTCTCACCTTCGCACGTGTGTCTGCAAACCAGACCTAGAAATAGACCTGTAAGACCTTAGTTCTCCCTTCCTTCTCGTTGGTTGTGAGGCTCTCTTCTGGATGATTTTTGCACTTCTTTTCTTCAGACATCAACCGAATTTCAAAGATGAGATGTCCAAAAATTTTGTCTTCTGAAATAGGCTGCGCTGCCTATTTATAGTGGTTGTTGCCTCATAATAAGCCGACTTATCCCAGAGTGAGTCGGCATGTCTATTTGTCATTTATTTTGAAACCAACTTGCTAGGAGATCCTTTGTGCTTGTCTTGGAGGGCTTGTATACTTAATTAATGACTCGTACAAAATATAACATGCACGAGAAGGGTCCTCCATACATGACATAGAATCAATTTGACTTTGTGACCAATCCTAATGACTCACAATGGGAGTCAAACTAAAAATAGAATTCCTTGCTCATGAAACCCATGAGACAAGTATTACAATAATAATTTTATTTTTCTTCCTTTTATCAATTACATAAAATCACAATTACACATGTCATTATGAAGACCAAACCTAGTTACATTTTTCAACACTCCCTCTTAACTAGGGAGGTATTCATAATAGTACTTGGTCATTCTCAATCTAAAAATTTATCTGAAAATTTTCTAATAAGAAGAGTCGGATTGGTAACCCATCTGTATAGCATCATATCAACCAACATTGTCACATAGCAAGGCCTTGACTAACAACTCTATCTCTCTATGAGATCTGAGCACAATGCTGGCAAGACCAATGATGTATAGACACCCTCATCATTGTCTCTCTCGGAACATACCCCACCCAGGTTCTCAGGGTGTGTTCCACCAGGACTATTCTTATCTTGGATTCCCAGTCCTCAAAGAATATCAGTCCTCAACGACTACTCTTATATTGGATGCCCTAATACATCCTCAAGGAGCATCAGATGCTTTCCCAATCATCCATTCTGTCTTTCCAAGTGAAGACAAGAATGATGTGTTTATCTCTCCCTCTTAATTAGGAAGGACATATCTATTCCAATAAAGGAATGTACTCATTCCTGCGGAAGGAATGTACCTAAGCTCCCTCTTGGCTTAGGAATTTCCCAATTTCTTCCAAGTAAGAAACTTGTTTTCAGGCTCCCTCTTAATTAGGGACCTTCAACAACTCCTTAGGTGGAGATGATGGGACAACCAGCTACTTGAAGAACTCCTCCTCATGATGTCATGAACTTCTTTTCATTATTTAGGAGTCTTCATGATTGGGACTTCTACATAGGGCACCGACCATCCATCACTTTCATTCACGAGTCAACCATGTCATCATCGAAAAGTGATCCATTAGTCCATATCTAGCCTTCCTTCATGCCATTCTACCTTCTTCATGCCATGTTTACTTAATGATCTTTCATCCTACTACATGTGCATTGGTGGTGGAAGACATCCATAGATCTTCACTTGGCAGCCCTGCATAAACTTATCTAGATATTTGTTCAAAAATAAAGGAATGAACATTAAAATCAACATGACATTTGTGATGGTCTTTCATCGTGACATCTACAAGTTCGCATCAGTATCCTGCATACATATCGACACATCTCCCAAAGATATGTATTGTCAAGGGTCTCTTTCTTTTTCAGACTTCATCAGAATCTTCATATCTTCCATCAAGATGTCCTAGTCAAATCTTCTTGGTCTTTCGAATGTTGATTGCCTTTACCATGGTTGCATATTCCATGATCTCTTCCTTCCTTTCGTCACACACCTCATTCCCAAGAGCTTCCATTCAGAGTTCCTCAATTGTTGTCAACCACCTCATACTTCATATGAGGGCATATTATGTAGATTTCATCTAGAGAATATGTGACTTTATTCTTGCATTCCTTTGAGGGAGGAGATCCTTTCTTTTGTTCATGCTCTCAAGATAGAGAATTGATCCATGTTACCTGCAACCATATGACATGACTTCCACAATATCAAATGTAAGCATACATAACTCATTTTTCCTTTTGGTCATCCAGACTTTCTGCAGCAATTTCCTTGATTGAAAGAGCTTCAATCCCTTGAACTGCATCACTTTTATGTCATCATACCATCATCCCATGAACTCCACAAGGTTGGAATTTTTTATGAAACACTTGCTTTTCCTCATGATCGGTGAACCTTTCAATGAAGATTCCATCAAAGAATCTTGAGGATCTAAAGTATCCCCATCAGCGGATGTTTCATTTTGACAGATGTATGATGAACCTTGTACTAGATGACCTTGCCATTGGTGTTTTCAATGAGATCCCCAAGAGCTATATCCTAACCATCTTTCATATTTTTCTATGTTGACGTCACGAGCTCTTGCTTCCAATGCTTCTATGATGTCTTGATGCATCCTATTTAGTGAATCATGATAGCCATATCTTACAATAGAAGACTTGGGAATTTGAAAGGAACTTAGTTGAGGAAGACTATCTCAATAGTGGAGATCTATTACTTCCTCCTTCTTGGATTTCTTCTTTTCAGCTTCCTCCACTTCCTCGGTGATGTGGGCTCTTCTCTTCTCCTTTTGTTATTGTCCTTCTTGAGCTTAGGACAGTCTCTTTTGTATTGTCCATATTCTTGACACCCATAGCATTGGATTTTGGCCATGTTCTTTTTCTTTTTCTGAGGACCAAACTTTCCAAATTGTCCCTTTCTTCTTGTCATTGCAGCATAAACTTGATTTTTCTCACCTGTTCCACATCACATTTTGGCCTTTAGTCTAGATTCTTCAATCTTGTATAGTGACCATAGATCCTGGAATGGAGTAGCTTCTTTCTTGCAATAAATACTTGAAGTAAAGTTACCCCACTCCTCCGATAGTGCATTTAATACCACTATAGTCATTTCACTATCAGACATGACTTCTCCTAGTTCTTGTAGTTGCTCTCGGATCTTAGATATCCTCATAAAGTATGAGGCTTTTCCATCTTCCTTGGACATCTTCAGCTTGTAGAGTTCTTGCCTTAATGATAAGACTTCTCCAGCAATGCTTACGGAATACAACTCTGCTAGTTTGTCATAGATTTCTTTTGACATTGCAAGTGTAGATACATATGGGATAAGGGGATCCTTGATGGATTCTATGAGAATACTTTGAGCCCGAACTTCCCATTTCATATATTTGGCAAGAGCTTGAGCATCTTCCTCTCCTGGTTTTGTGATAGATCCTTTGACATGATCCATGACCTCATTTTCAATGAGATTTAGATATGTACTTTTCTTCCATACAAGATAGTTTCAAGCCCCAACCAATTTGTTGCTCTCCTTGCAAAAAAGCATTTTGACAGATTCAGATAAGGTCGTATACTTACTTGATAGGATACTTCCTTCTCCTTGCTACTTCCTTGATGTTGATGATGATATTGAGAATAGAAAACTTCTCTTTGTTGAAGATAGTTTTCTTCAATAATGATCCTTGATCTCACAGAGAGGGAGATCCCTTTTGACGATGAACTCTTGTTGATGAAGATCAGTGATGACTTCTTGGTGATGTCTTTAATGGTAGGGAACTTGTTTCAATGAGAGAGAGCCTTAATGACACCGCCTTTTGATCTAGCTTCCTTTGGATGAATAGTCTTTAAAACACTTTAACTTGATTTGTAGATCTCTTCAATTTGAGTAGATGTAGGATTTTGGCCTTCTTGTCTTGATGATGATCCCAATACTTCTTTGTAGACTTCTTTGATCTAGGGTTATGATGCTTCCTTTGACTTCAAGATCATCTTCGCTTTGCTTCCTTCCCTGAAATTTGATCCTTGTGTGTCTCTTGATAACATGCCCTTCCTTGACTTAGTTACCTTAGCTCTGATACCATGTTGAGAAATCTAGGGCATAGCAATAAATGATTTCGTTGAGAGATAACTGCTTGTGAATGCTTTTTATAGTTAGATTAGATTCTTCTCTTTTGATTATTATTGTGTTCTTCTTTCATCAAACAATTATCAGTGCATAAACAATAAAGAGACAAGAGACACAGAATGTAGGCTATCTGCGAGGGCCAAAATCTCTCCTGCTTGAGAGGAAAACCCACACAAAATTCTTCTTCTTATAGAGATTTCAATTGACAAATACCAAGACCAAGATCCTTGACCTCTTTGCTGCTCCAAGACCAAGACACAAATTCCCTTTCACTGCTTCCCTTTTGTACCCAAGTCAACACTTGACTCAACTGCTTGCCCTCTCTATACTTCGATTATACTTCAGATATCTGGTCCTCTATTACTGCACTTCTAACACTTTTCTTGAATTCGATTGCCCTAAAGGTCTACAATATTTTCAGCTTTTCCTACAGCAGAAGATCCTTCGCACGTGTGTCTACGAACCAGTACTAAAAACAAACCTATAGTACCTTCGTTCTCCCTTCCTTCTTCTCAGTGGCTGTGATGCTCTCTTCTGGATGATTCTCGCACTTCTTTTCCTCAGAGTTCAACCAAATTTTAGAGATGAGATGTCTAAAAATTTTGTCTTCCAAAATAGGCCAAGTTGCCTATTTATAGTGGTTGTTGCCTCATAATAAGCCAACTTATCCTAGAGTGAGCGACGTGTCTATTTGTCATTTCTTTTGAAACCGACTTGCTAGGAGATCCTTTGTGCTTGTCTTGGAGGGCTTGTATACTTAATTAATGACTCATACAAAATATAACATGCCCAAGAAGGGTCCTTCATACATGACATAGACTCAATTTGACTTTATAACCAACCCTAAGGACTCACAATGGGATTCAAACTAAAAATAAAATTCCTCGCTCATGAAACCCATGAGACAAGTATTACAATAATAATTTTATTTTTCTTCCTTTTATCAATTACATAAAATCACAATTAGACATGTCATTATGAAGACCGAACCTAGTTACATTTTTCAACAGTTCTTTAGGCTGCTCCAACTTTGCCACTTCTAGCAGGCCTAAAGTCCTTAGGTCACTACACTTAGGACCCAATCTTGGTCCACTCTCACGCTACCCTCCAACAGTCCACGAGTGTCCAATACAAAACAACCAAACATCAACGATACATACCTCTCTACTATAGCATCTGCTCACTGGTTAGGGCATCCAACCGCTCTGATTACCCTTCCTCTTGGTTGCTAGCAGTCCTCTACAAACTGTCCTCTTCTAGGACACCATCCTCTTGCAAATCACATCAACTCAAGAGGGTGACAAAACTATCCTGCAAACTTTTGTTGATCCTCTTGACATACATGTAACTGTTGATGACGAATTTGCTTGAAGGATGTACCAATCACTCTCCCAATAGGACCTCCATCCAATCTAATCCAAAACATGGACCCAACACCTAGCAACAAAAGATAAATAACATAGCTTATAAACTGTTGTCCATGGACTGAAGTTTGATCACTAGTTATGGCACACCTGTGGCCCACATCAACGCTCCATCTGTGACCAAATCTCCCACAAAACACTACGGCCTCCTTGAATCTACAAGCCTTTGCCACTTGTTGTCTTGTTAGGCACCTACAACACCCTATTTAGGCTTGTTTAGCCCTCCAAACAACCACTACAGGTCTGTGGCCTAGTCTCCATGGGTTTGTGATCTCCTCAGTCTGTTCTAGCAATGAAAACCACTTCAAAATATGCCATGAATAGCTCCCTTCTCCTCGGCCTTGACTTCTACTTAACTCGGTTTGACAATCATGAAAGATGAACCCTAAAATAGGTATGTCCTCCTCCTTTGCTAAGCACCTGAGATCTACAGCTAAGTTTGAGGTATTTCTCCTTGTGTGAGTTGCCTTTGTGTTGCTCTAGTATGTGAGAAAATGCCTCCACACTTGACCTTTATTTATATGATGTCAAGTGGCTCCAATGAACTACCCTAGTGGGCTTGTCCAACTGTCATGAGGTCTAATCTTTCCCGACCTTAAACTTTTGCCACAAGCCCACACATATACTTCAAAAATTAATATCTTCACTTGTAGAACTATGATTTTGATGATTTTCATTGGCTTCGGATGTTATAGAGGTCCTCAATCATCTCCAACGATCAAACCATCAATCCTCATCACGGTTTCACACCCACATACTTGGGTGTAAAGCCATAGGTTTCAGTTCTTAGCCCACAAGTCACTTTTTGTGCCAATTCCTCCACAACCCTCTAGCCTAGGATTTGGAGTACATCCCAAGCTACAAATCTCAACACTCCTTCTTAGTGAGGGAGGTACTTCCAACATTAGGAAGATTCAATCAACATCATCATCGGCGACACTAGCCGATCTGGCATCCATCATTCCAGCGTACTCTATAGAATGAAGCCTGAAATATTGGTAGTGCCTCTGCCTCCTCTCATTTGAACTTGAAGACCTCAACACTTCCATAAGGATGCTCCCTCTGATGCTAGACTCCCTCTAAGTCTACACAATCTCCATTGGCTCAACCTGTCACTGATCTCGTGTTCTACAAGGTCAGTCCGAGTTGTGGCTTAACACAGGCCATCATCACTGCAACCTAGTCATGCAAGCACTCATCCTCCAGGATCAAACACCACTCGTGCACATCTCTCCAATCTTGGATATGCAACATCACGATCCAATGAAGAAACTAGCCTGCCAATCTACATTCCATTACATGAAGCAATCTCGATCATACCAATCTCGTCCATGCCAAAGCAATCCTCGACTTGTCCCAATAATCCATGGAAACTCATAGGAAGTCCATGATCAGTAACCTTCCCTACAACAAACTATTGGTCACCAAGCTCACCACCAATCCACCAGAATGTTGATTTTTGGTAGCATCAGATGTGCTCTAGCCATGGAAATTTGGTGGAGAGGCTAAGGCACATGAGATCTCCAAGACCCAGAAATCGTTTGGAGAAATTCCACCTGGATGAAGAGATATTAAAATAATTAATATTTTTAATGGGTTCCTAAGTCTAAACTTGGGAAAATAAAAATATTAATGTATATTAATATAATATGGGTGAGAAAGTTCTAAGTGATGAGGATCAAGCCAGATCTAATCTTAGTCGTTGATTAGGGACTTAATCTTGGTCGTTAAATCATCAACAGGAAAAGTATAAGAGGAGGTTTGAAGGTCAGTTGGAGACACACCAAGAGAGATCAAGAATTCAATTTTCTAGGGTTGGGTTCGCTGAGGAAATCGAGTTAGAGATCAGTTGCAGTGAGGGGCTATTCAGCAAGGGATTTTGATCCAAGGTTGAAGAAGACATATCAGAGAGGCAGCAAAGTGTCGGAAGAAGCAGCGCAGAGCCTAGGAGAGTTGAAGCAGAGGCTGAGGAGGCCAGCGCAGAGGACGCAGAGGGTCGTAGATGTTGAAGTTTCTAAGTTTACTTAGTTTAGAAACCCTTCATGCACTTTTTCTAATTTATTCCTACCTACTTGTTATTTTTCTTTAACAAGTTATTTACAAAGTAAATACTGGAAATAAACACCAATGGATGCTCAACATATTACAGACCAACAACTAAAAGAAACAAGAACAAACACACCGCATGACACCATTGATTTTGGACCAATGTCCCCGAAAAAACCCAATGCGGGAAAACCGGTGCAGCAATCTGAGGGTTTTCTTATTAAGCAATATCAAAGTACAATCTGGGTGTCGAAACTGGCCTACCCAACAGAGAATTTCCTTAGCAGCTATACCTCACAGTATGAGATAAATCTCCTGGCTGAAACCCCGGAAAACCCTTCCGACAGTTCCTCAACAGAAAACTGCTCTGCAACCCCAGCGTCTACCCAATCTGAACTGCGTCAGCCACTCCTAGCCCAATGCTAGCTCTGCGTCAACCTTTCTTGGCCTACGTCAGCCCCAGGAGGCCCTGCGTTAGCTCTAGGAGCCTCTGTGTCAGCCACATTGGCCCCTCTGGTGCTCTACGTAGCACTTGGATGCCTCTACATGGCCCGGCGTGAGCCCTTGCTAGCTCTACGTCACTCTCCTTGGCTGCTGCACTGCTCTCCTGGCACAATCTCTACCTTCTTTGTTACTCTATACTCAATGCCCCTCAGCTACTCTCCCGATTATTGATTCTATCTCTCTTGGCAAACCCCGCTCTATAGAATAAAATGACTAATCACTCTGGTGTCTTCTCCAAGTGACCCTCAAGCCTCCTCTTATACTTTTCATGTTGACATCTCAACGGCCGAGATTAAGTCCCTAATCAATGGCTAAAATTAGATCTAGCTTGATTCATGTCTTTTGGACCACTCTAACACAGATTCATATTAATACACATTAATATTTTAGTTTCCCTAAGTTTAGGCTTAGGGACTCCATTAAAAATATTAATTATTTTAATATCTCCTGATCTATTTAGAATCTTCCCAAACCCTTTCTAGGTATTGGAGATCTCATGTGCCCCAACCTCTCCACTAAATATGGTGGCTAGAGCACATCCGATGCTACCCCAAATCAACAGTAGAGGCTGACGCAGAAGCCATAGAAGCTGACGCAGAAGTCGAAAAGGGCTTCAGAGGCAACGCTAGGAGAGTTTGTAGGGCAGATTGGGAGCTAATCAGTTGACGCAAAGTTGAGGAAGGGTGACGCAGTTCCTGAAGGGTGACTCAGTTCTAGAGGAGTGCTTGGAGCAACTTTCGTTGTCTAGCACAAGGAACAGCCAGAATAACTGTGGGATTGTTCATCCGGTTGCTGATTTGCTGGAATATCTGTCTCCGGATAAAGGTACTACTGCCGAGGATATTCTCTGAAGGGTGAGCCATTTCTGACACCCTAGTTATATTTAGAAATTTGCTTACTAATAAAACCCTCATATATGTTGCACCGGTTTTTCGCATTGGGTTTTTCCGAGGACGATTGTCCAAAATAACGGTGTCCCTTGTGTTGTATCAGTTTATTTCATTTGTTGATCTGTATATTTGTGAAGGTTGCAATTGTGTTTACTTTGATGTTTATGTTATTAAATAACTTGTTAATGTAAAGAACAAGTAGGAGGATAGTAAACTGGATATTGCAGTAGGGGTTTCTGATGTGTTAGATTCAAAAAATTTCACATGGTATCAGAGCGATTGTAGATCAAAGAGGACTGAAGACACCAGCCAAAGAAATCTAAAAATTTGTGGCAGAGAAGCAGTTGTCCTGAGAGACAGCGTTGTTCCAGAGCTGAAGAGGAAAGAGAAGGAGTGACGCAATGCAAAGAGGGTGACGCAGAGGCTCACACAAAGCCTGCGTCAGCATTCTAAGCCAAGAAAAGGGCCACCGCAGAGGCAGAGAGGGGCAGAACAGGCTCACGCAAAGCCACATCATCCTTCTCAGCTAGGAAGGATTGACGCAGTTGGCCAGGAGGAGCATATTCAGCCTACACCGTGATTACGTAGAGCCTGAAGGGCTCAAGTTCTTCAATTGCCGACGCTAAGGGAGTTGTGCAGATTGTGATTTAAGGAGATGGTGGGACGCTGGTTCTGTCAATACAAAACAGTATCTAAGGAGACGGAACCAAGGTAGAGGGAAGCACTACCTCGATTGGCTAGAAATCCAGATCCATGTTGCAGAAGCAAAGGGGGTTTCAAGAGGAGTGATTCGACAGTTGGCAGGAGGATTTCCAAGAGGGAAATCAGGACTTAGAGGGAGTCTAGCGGAGGCAATGAACGGATTGAGGGATCATGACAGATTGGACGGGGCTTCCAATTTTGTCATCTGGAAGGCCAGGATCCTAGCAATCTTGGATAAACATCGCATCAACGACTATGCTTTGAAAACAGTTGTTATCCTAGTTGACCTGACTACAAATGAGAAGTATGAGGAGGCCTAGGCGAAGGCGAAATGCATGATACTAGACGGGGTCAAAGATCATGCCATACCACATATTGCTGAGAAGAACATAGCAAGAGAAATGTGGGATACCTTGACCACCTTGTACCAGGGCTCTTCCGTGCAATGGAAGATGTTATTGGAGAATCAGATGAGGTCTTGTCAAATGCAGAAAGGAGAGGGGATAGATCTGTTCCTTCTCAGGTTGCAAGGAATTCACGACCAGCTTACTTCTGTGGGTTCTACACCGGATCCAGAGTTTATGGTTAGGACTACTCTGAATGTAGTTTCCGAGGACTAGGAGACGTTTGTCCAAAGCATTTTGGGCAAAGCGACTCTCCCCAGTTGGGAGGAGACATGGGCAGCTGTTCAACAGGAAGATATCAGGAGGTTGACCAAGGCAGGGAGTAGCGGTAAGGGAGTTCGAGCCAAGAAAGAGGAGGAGGAGGATGCAGCTCTAGCATCAGCAGGACAACAAGGGGTTCAAAAGAGGAAGAAGAAAGACATCTCCAAGGTCAAGTGCTTCAACTGTGGGAAGTTGGGATATTATGCATCTCAGTGCCCCAAGAAAAAAGGCAAGGGAGAAGCTTCTAACTGAAAGGTAGCTCCAGCAAAGGCAGAGAAGGATGTCGAAACTGATGACGACTGTGCCATGAGTGCTCATGCGCCTCTAGAGAAGAAGGTGGGGAGACATAGAGTTGTAGTCGAGAGGACTACATGCAGGGGCAAGATCCTTGAGGTACCCAAACTATTGGATCACATCTGGCGACGGGAGCCCTTAACAACAGCAGCATGATGACAGGTGTCAGGTGGTGCAAGGTGTGATGGAGTGACAAGGCTGTGCTAGAGTGCATAAATCTAAGGCAGCGCAGTGGAGGTTGTAACAGTACGAGAGGCACAGAGGTGTTTGCAGCAGCGCAGTGGCAACAGAGGGAGCACAGGATAGCAGCGAAGGTAGCTTCAACATCATGAGGCTTCCAGACTGACCAGGATGTCAATATTTGGGTGAAGTCAATTACTTAATTCTCAGTAACTAAGTTGCAGTGCAGCAGTTAGCAGTGGCAGTGCTATGGGCAGCATGATGTAACATGTTGAGAGGGAGCTGCAGTACAGATCTAGCAGTGGCAGTGGCAGTGTCATGGGCAGCAATACAAGAAGCAACATTGCAGTGGATGCGAGGCAGCAGGCCAAGCATCAGCACAGAGGACCGATGCAGAGGATCAGTGTGATTCTTCTATAGTGAAGCATTGTTAGAGCACATTCCTCGCTAAGAGGGAGTGTTGATTTTTGGTAGCATCAAATGTGCCCTATCCATGAAATTTGGTGGAGAGGCTAAGGCACATGAGATCTCCAAGACCCAGAAATAGTTTGGAGAAATTCCACCCGGATGAAGAGATATTAAAATAATTAATATTTGTAATGGATTCCTAAGTCTAAACTTGGGAAAATAAAAATATTAATGTGTATTAATATAATATGGGTGAGAAAGTTCTAAGTGACAAGGATCAAGCCATATCTAATCTTAGCCGTTGACTAGGGACTTAATCTCAGCCGTTGAATCGTCAACAAGAAAAGTATAAGAGGAGGCTTGAGGGTCAGTTGGAAACACACCAAGAGAGATCAAGAATTCGATTTTCTAGGGCTGGGTTTGCTGAGGAAATCGAGTTAGAGATCAGTTGCAGTGAGGGGCAGTTCAGCAAGGGATTTCGATCCAAAGCTGAAGAATACATATCAGAGAGGAAACAAAGTGTCGGAAGAGGCAGCGCAAAGCCTAGGAGGGTTGACACAAAGGCTAAGGAGGCCAGCGCAGAGGACGTAGAGGGTCGTAGAGGTTGACACAGAAGCCGCAGAAGCTGACGTAGAAGTCGAAGAGGGCTTCAGAGGCAGCGCTGGGAAAGTCTATGGGGCATACTGGGAGCTGATCAGCTGATGCAGAGCTAAGGAAGGGTGACGCAGTTCCTGAAAGGTGACTCGATTCTAGAGGAGTGCTTGGAGCATCTTTCGCTGTCTAGAACAAGGAACAGCCAGAGTCACTGTGGGATTGTTCATTCGGTTGTTGTTCGTTGGAATATCTGTCTCCGGATAGAGGTACTACTGCGGAGGATATTCTTTGAAGGGTGAGCCATTTCTACCACCCTAGTTGTATTCAGAAATCTGCTTAATAATAAAATCCTCATATATGATGCACTGGTTTTCCTGCGTTGGGTTTTTCAAGGGACGATTGTCCAAAAATAACGGTGTCCCTTGTGTTGTCTCAGTGTATTTCAGTTGTTGATCTGTATATTTGTGAAGGTTGCAATTATGTTTACTTCGATGTTTATGTTATTAAATAACTTGTTAATGTAAACAAGAAGTAGGAAATAGTAAACCAAATATTGCAGTAGGGGTTTCTGATGTGTTAGATTCAGAAATTTTCACACAGAACTCCCAACCAATCTCACTGTCAAGCCAGTCAAGAGGACTCAAGACCACATCTCCATGTCTTTAGTTGAACCCTTTGCTCCATGATCTAGACAATCTCAACTCCCTCTGAGCAGCTTCACTGTGCACACTTTGATTCACTGGTCCTTCAAAGTAGCTCTGATACCATGTTGATTTTCCATGATACTGGAGTCTAGGATAGAATCTCAAATCACTGATGCTACCAATCCAAGTATCATAACAAGACCGCTTTGAACAACGGAATAATATACAACAGTAAATCTACTAGTACACAAAATATATACAATGTTTTACAAATTTATACTATAACCCAACTCCATTATATTAATCAAACTAATAATACAACAGTCTAGGGCTCTTGTACCAGGGATAATGGCCCTCGTACATCCACTGATACAAGACAACAATAGTTAGGGCTTGGTGTTTGTTGTGATGACCACCAATCTACCAACATCTTTGACCTACTTGTTGATGTGGTGCTCCTCAGCCCTTTTAGTCCATGTGTCTTGAATACATCTACTCGGTCATTCAGCTCTTGATCTGCAGCAACTCCAATCTACCTCTATCAATGAACCAACTCCATTAGGTCACTGAACTCGACTCCAATTTTCCCTCTAGTTGATCATAAGTGCTTATACAACCAACATATATGGTCTTCATGCTCACTGGTTTCTCCTTAGTCCTTCAAGGACACAACCCTTTAAGACTTCTTGCCAACTACTGCTCCTCAGCCACTTAGGGACTTTCTTCCCACTAGTGCCTTCCTATGTTGCCCGATGAAGACACACAAGTTGTTCTTTAGGCTACTCCAACTTTTCCACTTCTAGCAGGCCTAAAGTCCTTCTTAGGTCACTACACTTAGGACCCAATCTTGGTCCACTCTCACGATTCCTTCCAACAGTCCATGAGTGTCCAATACAAAACAAACCAAACATTAGCAATACATACCTCTCTTTTGTTGCATATGCTCACTGGTTATGGCATCCAACCACTCTGATTACCCTTCCTCTTGGTTGCTAATAGTCCTCTACAAACTGTCCTCTTCTAGGACACCATCCTCTTGCAAATCATATCAACTCAAGAGGGTGGCAAAACTGTCCAACAACCTTTTGTTGCTCCTCTTGACATACATGTAACTGTTGATGACGAATTTGCTTGAAGGATGTACCAATCACTGTCTAAACAGGGCCTTCATCCAATCTAATCCAAAACATGGACCCAACACCTAGCAACAAAGGAGACATAACATACCTTATAAATTGTTGTCCATGGATTGAAGTCTAATCACTGGTTATGGCACACCTGTAACCCACATCGGCCATTCATCTGTGACCAAATCTCCCACAAAACATTGTGGCCTCCTTGAATCTACAAGCCTCTACCACTCATTGTCTTGTTAGGCACCTACAACACCCTGTTTAGACTTTTTTAGCCCTCCAAACAGCCACTACAGGTTTGCGGCCTCGTCTCCAAAGGTATGTGATCTCCTCGGCCTGCTCTAGCAACAAAAACCACTCCAAACTATGCCTTGGACAACTCCTTTCTCCTCAGCCTTGACTGCTCCTTAACTCAGCTTGACAATCATGAAAGGTGAGCCCTAAAATAGGTTCGTCCTCCTCCTTTGCTAAGCACCTAAAATCTGCGGCCAAGTCTGAGGTCTTTCTCCTTGTGCGAGTTGCCTTGTGTTTCTCTAGGATGTGTGAAAGTGCCTCCATACTTAACCTTTATTTATATGATGTCAAGTGGCTCCAACAAATACCCTAGTGGGCCTGTACAACTATCATGAGGGTTGATCTTGCCCTAGATGACCTTAAACTTTTACCACAAGCACACACATATACTTCAAAAAATAATATCTTCACTTGTAGACCTTCGATTTCGATGATTTTTGCTACCCCTGGGTGCTCTAGAGGCCCTCTATCATCTCCATCAGTCAAACCATCAATTCTCATCACGGTTTCACACCCATATACTTGGGCGCAAATCCCACAAGCTTGGGTTCTTAGCCCACAAGTCACTTTTGTGTGCCAATTCCTCCATGACCCTCTAGCCTAGGGTTTGGAGTACCTCCTGTTGACCACTGGAGTGGAACCTGAAGATTATTTTGAAGACTCCATGCCCAAGGATGTACCAAATATTCTCTGCTTGTGCCATCAGAGATCATCATATTACCAGATTTTTTCAACTCTACTTCTTCTTCTTATCATTTTCTATTGTACTCAAATTCCACAATCCCTGCGGAGACAATGTAGAAGTGAGGCTAGTATGAGGAGTCGAGTCATGTAATAGGCCTGGGTGGCCTGGGACCTTGTCATCAAATGAGTATTACTCTGGGAGGTTTTTTTCACTTGGTTAATTATCATCTCCTTACGAGGACTTAATAATTAATTGAGTTTTTTCCTACAAGCATACCCCCAAAGCCTGAGTACGACTTGATGGCAAGGCCTTGGGTGAGTCCTAATGTCTAGAGTCATTTATATTACCATACTTGATCACACAAAAAATTTCGTGGAATGTGATAGCTCTAGGGGATCATTTTTTAATTTTTAAAATTTTCCGCAAGGCTAACATTGGAATAAAATTTGTATATGAAATGTAATAAGTGATGTCTAGAGAAGTTGTATGGGGTATGAGTAATAAAAATTACACTTTTCACCCTCAACTTTCTACTATGACACACTTTGAGGGGTTAAAAATGTGTTCTAGACCCTCAAAACCTATTTTTCCTAAGTTTAGTGGAAAATTGGTAATAAATTAAACCAGAAATAAATTAAATGGAGAGAAATAAATTGCTCCATGTGACAAAATGACTTGGAAATTATCTCAAGTCAAAGGAATGAATCAAAAGACAAGTTGGAGGATGATTTGGCACTCTGCGTCATTAATACATGGCCCACTCAAGGAAATCAAATTTCTTGACATAAATGCAGCAACGGGTGACTTGGAAAACCGAGTTTTTTGGGGAGTTAATACACATGGGAGGATTTTGAAGGGTATTGATTGAGATATTCTTGGGAGTTTCTCTCCACTTATGTTCCCTCTCTTGCACACTTGGTATTCATCATGGCACATCGAAATCTCCTCAAGGAGGGACCACACATTCTTCAAGGATCTATGCTGAGCTCATTGGAGGCATCTACATGAGGTGGCATCACATGGTTTGTTCTTGGAGGACTTAAGTTAGTTCCTTGATTACTTCGCACTTGGATTTGCTCATATTTACAGTGTGAAATTCGATTTTTCTTGAGGATCTCATGGTGCCACATATGGAATTCGATTTGCCTTGGTGTCTCTTCACTCCTCCACTTGGAATTCGATTTTCTCTTGGGATCTTTTTTGGTTGATATATTGGGATTTGCTCCCATATCTCTATATAGTAGAGCTTTGGACTCTCATTTTGAATCTTTTGTTAATAGCTATTGTGCTTGCGGAAGTGTTGCTACTTTGTATGCTTTTCAAGAGTTTTAATAAAAAGACTTTTGGGGTTCATTCATGGGTGTTCTACCTTTGAGCATGATGCATTGTCAGCTCTTGGTATAATATTTCTATGCTTTAAATTATTTCATTTTCCATATATTTTTGTAAACTTGTTAGTGTAAACTGCAAAGCTATCTTGTATTAGCATTTGATTTGAAAGTAGGCTCGAGAGTTTGAAAGTTCTAGTTTATTTTCAAATAAATTTTTAGAAGTTTCAATTCATTGTTTTCTTATCTGAATCTATATGGACTAATGTTTGATTTGAGTATTGTAAAAAAAATTGTGTTGGATCAAGCGTGAGGGGAAGTCTTTGGGAGACCAGCCCACTTTTAGAGCACTTTCAAAGGAACTCTCATTTATTATTTGGATTCACTTAGTATATCTTACGAAACGTGTCTTGCAGGTATTCGTTTGGGCATAGCTTGTATACAAGAAAATATTTTAAAAATTTAAAACTTTAAGATATTGCTTCATTGATTCATATTAGCTATTTGAGAGCTTTTCTAAGCTAAACCAAGTGATGGGGTTCACTCCCATCACTTGATTTGGTTTCTTGTATATTATTTATATTTTATTAAAGTGTTTTCATATTCTCTCTACACTAATTTGTTCCTTGATCTTGCAACACATAGGTAGAGTGTTGGTGACAAGAGCATCAAGAAAAGATCACACAAACTCTAAATTTTTCTCATAGGACCTCTAAACCCCTTTCAAAATCGAAATTTTTGAGGAGGCTGTGGATAAAGAGGAGGGTTGTTATTTGGCAAGGTCGTAGGATGTTTTGAGGAGGATTGACTCCTTGTTTTTTGCAACATTGCATTCATCTTTGGAGTCCAAGCCTTGGGGCATCAAGAGACACTTAACTTTTTCAATCTTGAGAGCTTTTCTCATTGTATTAACTTCATTTCTGAATTTGACCTTAAAGAAGGAGATCTAGAGCTTGGGAAACATCATTGAATTGTAAAGACTCATCTTGAATATTTACTTGAGACCTCTTGAAGGTTCCTCATCTTGTAACATATAATAAAAGTTTAGTTTTTTCTTGTGAGGGCTTGGGTTTTCACCCAAGGCATCATTTTCTCCTTGTGCAAAAGGAAAAACATGTGGGTGGTTTGATTTGGAGCTAATTTTCTTACTTTTCCATCTTGCATGCCTTAAAATTAACACATCACTTTCACAATTTCATTTTCTAAATTTGCTTTTGTTACTTATTTTCATGCTTTGCCATTTCAAGTTTAGTTTTCAAGCACAATTCTAAATATTACTTTTGGAAACAATTTATTTCATGCTAGGGATCTCATCTCAAGTAGCAAAGTTGATTTAATTACTCTAACAATTTGTTTCATGTTGGCCTCACAATAAGTTTATTATTTACATGCTCATTTATGTTATTTGCTCATTTTGCAAGAATATAAATTTCAAGTTTCATTGTCTTGGTTATTGGTTTATCCTTTGTCAAAGCCATTATTTTGAGCACATTTCCATTTACTTGAAGCAAAGCATTTAGTAATCTTACTTAATTCATGTGCAAGCTAATTTCCTTTTCCAAATGAGTTTAAATTTTGCAATTTATTTTGAGCACTATTTCCATTATATTTTTTTTTTCTAGGCTAAGACTAAACTAAGTACCCACGGGGAATTGAACCAGTGACCTATCGCAAGGAGTGCCTTAACAGCGCACCCATTCACCGTCAATCCAAAGCCCCGTGGGCTACTATTTCCATTATATTGAAAGCATTGCAAATCTTTATTTGGAAAATTTACTTGCATATCATATTAGGCATTTTAATATAGTTGCATCCTAACTTAATTTACCTTCAAGCATAAGCTTGGTTGAAAGATATTTTTAGGGACCCCTTTCTTTCATCAACTTGAGGGACATAAACCCTCTTATGTGGTTAACATGGTAACCTTGCAGTGATTAGAACCATAGTCTCTGCAGTGCCAGAGGCATTGGGTGTGTTGGGTAATCCAAGGAATGTATTGTTAATATAGTTGTTGTTGTCATTCTCTTGGACCCTTTCCACAACTCACATAAGAGACGTGCTTCAAAACAGTGGAAAGAAAGATCACATCTAGAAAAAGCATTTAGATTAAAAGTAACCAAGATAATTGCATCAAATTTTAGTTTAGGTGCATTTCATGCTAATACATTTTACTATTTTACTTGCAAATTATCCATGTACTTGTTATTGATGAATATGTTTTGAATTGAATACTTTATTTGGGCAAGTATCATCTTATTTATTTTTGCAAGTAAAGTTCTAACTTGTTTCCTTTGCAATTCATTTCCATATTTGCTTCATTGCATGCTTTGAATTTGTGAATGATCATATATTTTAAAAAGCATTTCTTGAAAGCATATTTTATATCTTGCATTGATATCATATCTTGCTAACATATTTGTTTGATTGACAAGATTGCTTATGTTTCAATTTGAAACACTTCATTTTATTTTGAGCAAGTATTATTTATTTTTAAAACAATATTTGAAGGCATTGGTTTTATATATGCTTATCATTATCTCATGTGTTGATGGTTATTAAAACTTATTTCATTTTATATTGCTCATCTTATTTGCTCACAATCTCAAGTAATCCTAATTTAACATCTCCTAGAAACCTTCTAACTTAGTTTTCCATTTAGGGACCACCCCCCTTAGCTGACCTAGGAGAGAGCTTAAACAGAGAGAGTTGGGAATAGGTGACAATCCCATCTCTTTAATTTGCCACCAACCACACCTTGTGGGGTTAAGGGCTTTTCTCACTAACTTAGGTGTGCATGACAGAAGACAACACCTCCCAAGCTACAAATCTCAACAATAGCAGAGTTCTAGAAAGGGTTGTGTCTACTGGAAGGTGGGTCGAGACAGGGAAGAAGGCTGACCGCAGAAACTACTGAGGCTATCATAGACTGATCTTTCCTAGAAACAGGGTCGAACTGTGAATAGATAGGCCAAGTGCCTAAAATTTGATGATTAGCCTAGACAAGGAACTTTTGTGAAGGGACAAAGGCTAGTTGAGCTAGGAAAATGTTGTTTAGGAGATCTATGTGTAGGTCGCAGGTGACCGCAGGTGCTCGCTACAGAGGGTCGCAAGGTGCCGCAGGCAGTACCTCAGGCAAGGCGAAGTTGTTAAGCATTGGTCACAGACCTAAGAATGAGGGTCGAGGACCTCAGATGTTGTAAATAAGAGGGTTGAAGTACCTTAGGCCTGTGGAAAGGTCTAGAAAAAACTTAGGAAGAAGGCTGAGGGTCCTTTGTGGGTACTTTATTTTCATGCTTAATAAATTTTTAGTGGATAAGCCGAAAACGTTATTTCTTGGGGATAGATTTGATAGGATTCCATATCCTTAAGAAGAATACATCATACCTGTCCAACATTGGACAGAGGGTGGAATGCTAGCTACATGTCCAAATGATTCTTACTTGCATGCAATAACTGAAAGAAGCATAGATTCTAGAAATGATAATCACACTGCCTATGTTATTGGAATTTGTGTTGCAGATGCCTCAACAATTAGATTCATGCTAGGTCAGTTGTTAGATGATTCAACAAGGAGTTGTTTATGTTCAGTGTTTTCTAAAATAAGGCATGTAAAGAATATCAATCCCAGTGGCATTCTTTCTATCGAAATAGAAAATTTTTTGAGCAATGAGACAAGGAAGCCTTTACTTAATAATTTGATTCCAAGGAATGAGTTTTGGGATGTTGAAACATCTCTTATTGAGATAAAGAAACTTTATGCATTATTCAGTGAAAGATCAAAATCAAGAAATGAAGTTACTAAGAAAGCTAAATGTGTTTATAGGGATATTGTAGAAGATAATAAAATATAAAGTTTTTCTGATGTCATTTTCCAGGTAGTAAGTGCAGGGGAAAATGGGTAGCTTGCTCTCTTTGCATTTGGAGGTTGGTTGTCTTACCTACGACAGGTTTTGCTAGATCAAAGTTTGCTAAGTTTTGGCAAACTTGAGATCCTTCCTTGTTTAGATTTTGTTACTATGTAGTCTGCATCTGATACGAGAAATCTGGTATTTTCTTGCTGATATGCTCATCTTGTTGAACCTTACATGGTCCTTGATGCAACTATTTTGGAGAATCTTGAGATTCTTGAGAAGAACCAAGATGGAAGCTCTTCAAGAACTTTTTTTTTGCACAGATAAATCATTGAGTAACAAGATTTGATAAAATGTTGTTATGAAAATGGCTTGTGCAACCTCTAAGGCGTGCAGAGCGAATCTTGGAACATCAAGATGTCACAACAAAGTTAAAGGGGAAGGTGTTATAGTATTGATGAAGAGCTATATGGGAGTAAACAAAGCAAGACTGGAGCACTGCATGCAAGTGGAGTTTGTGTGATGTACATTTGGTTCATCTCCTTGATAGCATATGGAATGACTTGGTATTGATGTCAACTTATTGTTGAGCCCTTGATGTGACTAGATAGCTTAATGAATCTGCAATATGAAGAAACCCTAGCCCTTACAAGCCATGCAAGAAAGAAAAGCACCATGCATTAGCAGTTGATGTTGAGGACGAGGATGAACATTTCAAACTTGATAAGATTGCAGATGGATTTCAATGATCTCTGCAAGAAGGAAAGGATCAAGAGGTAGTTGACAATTCACTACAACCCTTAGCAATTTCCTTCTTAATCAAAAGATAAGTACTTCATATTCTTATCCCTTAATTATTATTATTTTTATTCTTTGGTTAGCCTCTTGTCTTTGTATTTTTTGTTTGCTTATGATTATTTCTTCCATGGCCTCCTGAATAAGATTTGCATGTACATCATGAAGGCTACTAAGGCAATGATTATGGCAGTAGACAGTAGCATCAGGAAGAACAAAGTAAGGCTTATAACAAGAGGGTTCTCCCAGTGAGAGGAAGTGGACTACAAGGATAATTTTGCTCTAGTCACTAGATGATCGAGATTTTTTTGTATGGCCTACGGACTCGAGCATCGACTCAGCAAGACTAATTTGTGTATGAGAAAGAGAGAGATTGTACAAACATCTACGATTGTGCCAACTTATTGAAAGATCTTCTAGTCCCGATGGAGTAGACAGTCAGGCTAAGTGGAAGGATGTCATGAGTCGAGATTTTTAAGATGCTTAGGTACAAAAGGCCTCTAGAAGTTGTATGACTTCTTTGAAGATACCATGTCAATAGCAAAAGGACTTGCTTACATGACAGAGGGGAAAGCAATAGCAAAAGGATTTGCTTACATGGTAGAGGGAGCAACAGTAGAAAAACTTGCTTACACAATAGAGGGAGCAGCAGTGGCAAAAGGACTTGCTTGTGAGGCAAAGGAAGCAACCTGGATTACCTCAGACGGATCTGCTTCAGTGTTAGAGAGAGCTTCGGAAGTTTGAGATGAAGGATCTAATCATGTTACACTATTTCTTGAGATTGGAGGTGCATCAGAGCCTACATAAAATCTTCCTAGGTAAGAGGAAGAAAATTATCCAGTTTTTTCTAGGAAATTCGATATGATGGACTGCAAGTCCATGGCTACACTAATGGTGACCAATCTAATGAAGTAATGTGATTTTGACTCTGTGGATCCCACGATGTATAGGAAGTTGAATGGATCCTTGATGTACCCGGTTTACACCAGGCCAAATATTTGCTTTACAGTGAGCACCCTAAACCAATTTATGGTTGAGTCGAGGCATGTATAGTGGATAACAACAAAGCATGTGGTACCTGTGTTGTACAGTTGGATGTGGCTTAAGATATGTCTCGGAAGGTGAAGTGAGGTTGCAGCAATGTACAGATTCAGGCAAAGGCAAAGCATATGGCAGCCAGAGATGGGCCTCCAAATTAGACATAAATTAAGGCCCATCTAACCATCCTTCAACACATTAAACCTCTCTTTTCGCATTAGATAATGTATTTTTAACTTTAATATGTTCATTATGAAGGTTTATGGATAATTGTATATTTGTGCCTAATATTATTTATTTTTGTGGAATATTATTAGAATATTGGACAAATTATGGAGATTTGGAGGAGGAAATAATCTAGGGACATGCTCCCTACTACAGAAGGATCAATATTAAATAATAAATCAACAAGATATTCTGGAATTATGGCACAGATTCTGGAGCTCCAATGATTGAGAAAATCTAGGAATGTGTTCCCTGCCATTTAATGCAGATTAGTATTGGGAACCAGATCCACTAATCGAGGGATTTTGGTGGGGAAAGGTTCCTCCTTTCACGGGGAATGATTCTTAACCATTTTGTACAAGTACCAAGTCAAATTTGCCTCTAGGGGTTGATTTTTCTTAGCCTTCTTGTCGAGAGAACTCGAATTTTTGCAACTGCACTTTCATTTTCTACAGGGATGTAATTGTATTGATGGAAATAATGAAGATTGGTGACATGTTCAGCTTCTATATGTAAGTTATTTTGCAACATCACAAGCATCATTTCATCATTGAAACAGTTTTGGAAGGTCATAGTAATCATTGAGCTACTTGGATTAGTTTGCTTATTCCCAAATCTAGATTCTTGGAAGTCCTTTGTGGCAAATAACAGTTAATTTCTGCTATTTTTTAGAGCATGATAACGAGCTTCAATCGAGTTGATTCCACTTGCATTAGATCACAAAAACATTCTAGTTAATTAACAAAATTATCCCATTGCATTTGCACTTGATTTGGTTAGGCATTTTTTAGATTTACTAGCTCACTAGGTTTCAAATTTTTAGATTTTAGACTAGTAATTTTCTGTTATTTTTTAGCATGGGTTAACAGAGGTTTTCTTGAGTGATTCCACTTGAAATGGAGACCTAAGACATCCTTGTCAATAACAAAATTTGTCCCATACAATTTGGATTTGATTTTCTTGGTCATTTGGTGAATCATAGTTTCCTGTAGTAATCTTGTAGTACTCTTCCAGAATGTATATACTTGCCCAGATTTGCTCAAAAAGATTGGTTATTGTCCCTTAGGGTTGAATCAAGACACCTAAGCTCTAAATCAGTGATTAGGGAAGACTAAAGACCACCTAGGGCTTGCCTTTTTACCCATGCAAAACATTTCAGCAATTTGGGTTAAAGGGCAAATTTATGAATTGGATAATACAATGATGATTTTCTTGATTGCCACATCCAATGAACTCTGTTAATAGATCTAAACTCTTTGAAATGTAATGGTTGACATTTAATCCATGATCTCTACATTATGCAATTAGAATAAGTTTATTTCCTTGTATTTTCTTTCTTGCAATAGGGTAAGGTTTCCATTTCGAGCATTTCATTTTCTGCAATTAGTTTAGGATTTGATTTCATTACATGCACTCCATTACATCATGACAGCAAAGGAAGGACACATTGTATGTCACACATATAGTGTTGAGACCTCTTAAGTTTGTACGAACCTCAGGTTGATAATTAAAGTTGGTAGCCTTGGGAGTTACAACATTCTTGTTGCAATACTGAGGCTCATCAGCCAGTATCACAAGTCAGGAAGCAGTTTGGCTTGAGAAGCCAAAAGGACATGGTTTGGTCACTTCATCCGATACATGATGCAAAGAGGGGAAATAGAGCACCAATACATATCCACAAATGAAAAATTGTGGACATACTTCAAAGACGAGCTTAGTATGATGCTGAATGTCTCCCTCATTGGAAGGGAATGATGAGGTCTTTGCAGGATTGGGTAGACCATCTCCTGAAGCCATAAAAGACTTTGGTTGGGTCATAAAGGACTTTGACCAGGGGAGATGGATACATTCACCTTTGAAGCCAGAAGGACTTGGCTAGGTCATAAAGGAATTTGACCAAAAAGGTGAATGGCCCAAGGCAATTACAAGGGAAAAATACAGGATTGGACAAATCTTCTCCTTTGAAGCCAGAAGGACTTGGCTAGGTCATAAAGGACTGACCAAAAGGGTGAATAGTCCAAGGGTAGATTCTCTTATGAGAAGCTAGAAGGACTTGGCAGGGTCATGAAGGACTTTGACCAAAAGGGTGAATGGTCCAAGGGTAGATTCTCATATGAGAAGCTAGAAGGACTTCGCTGGGTCATGAAGGACTTTGACCAAAGGAGATAAATATATTTACCTAAGGAGCCATGGACATTGACCAAAATTAAATGGCCCTGGATACTCACGTGCGAGGAGTTACATTGCCCACTCTAGGATGGAGTTATCTATAGACATGCATCAACATGACAAGCTCATGAACTTTTCTTAAGGTAGGAGAAATTTCAGCGAAGGGAAATATGTTGCGGTCGAGGAGAATACCTCCCTAGCTAAGAGGGACTGTTGATTTTTATGTAGCATAGGGAGGTATTCCCACATGCCAAGAGGCCTCCTGAGTCGGCCTAGAAGAATTATGAAAATTAAAATAAAATAAATTTATTTTTGGGTTTCATGTAGGCTCAAAAGGGACAAGTCAGCCCCACCATGAAAGGGTGTGTCCCTTGGGGCAAATACACCCATTCGACTTGTATATATATAGATGATGTGGCACTTCATTTGATCACTCACTCATCATCATCTCTCTTCTATAAAAGACACACATGTGAGCAAAAAAATGAAGTGACTGAAGTTTGGACTTGGTTTTTGGCACAATTAAAAATCATTTCTCCTAGAAGAAAAGTTGTTGGGTTTTCTCCCAAGTTTGGGTTTCCCGAGGAAAATTTTGTTGTCTCTATTGTGCATGGCTGTCTCTTTATGATCTTACTGTTTTCATTGTTGAAATATTCTGTGTATAATTGCTCAATAATATTAGTGGCATAAGATAAATTGTATAAATATTATTATGTAGTAATTATTAGATCAGAAGATTAGTTTCAATTGATCATCTTGTGGAAATTTCAACAACTTTTAACTTGATCTCATGATTGTCACTTAAGAAGATTATGCCTCTAGCTCCACATTTGTTGTGGTTGCCTTGTATAACTCCATCAAAGTAGCCCCAAGCCATAGATTAGTCTATCTCCAAGGCCTTTGATCCTTTCTTTTTTGGCCTCCAAAAGTTTCAACTTTCAATATCCCTACTTTATGCATATCTAATCTGATCACAAACTTGTATGAGAATAATTTCTTTATTTTGATTTCTTTTTTGTCTTTATAGCCTAATATCCCATATCATTGTACAAGGCAATGATCTGTGCCTTCTCACTAACTATCCTTGTGCCATTTTTCCTAACATCTATGTTGATTACTCCCTTCCCACTTTCCTTCAGTTGCTAGTTTCACAACGTCCTCCCATATTTCCTTTTGTAAAAATGCATGAACAATAGTTCAGTAGATTCACACCCCTTTTAACACAAGATACACCACCCTACACTTGGCCACACCTTCCTTTTGTTAGATATCCCATGTTAAGGCCAATGTTGCAAACATCCTAATTTTATTGCAAAATCACAATATTTTGGCCTAGCCAATGTTTGCCGATATTTTGGTGGTATCTTAATTTTGTTGATGTTTGCTGGTTTTTACTGATATTTTCTCAATTTTTATGATTTTTTGGTTTTCCATATCTTCATTGATTATCTCTTGATTCCAATATTTGCAACGTTGGTTAAGACTGCCTTGGACAACAGTTAGCCATAAAAAGATCTTTGTTTTTAATGGGCATATAAACTTCCAAATTACTTTCCATCACCATAGATTCTCCTCTTCCTACCCCATAACCTAATTTAGTAGTGAATACCCTTGAATCTTTATTTTTGAGCCATATTAATTCTCTTGCCTCCATATTAATCGCGGCACTATCCTTGAGATTCTATATATATTGTTTCCACTCCTTTGCTTGCTCTCCTTGTTATCATAAGTATTCATTTGACTTCCCACCCTAATTCCACAATGAAGTTGTGTTTGGATTTGCTGCCTCTACTAAATAGAATATTTCTCTTTTTGCCATAGCAGGTCTTAATTCTTTAGATAGCTTGTAGAGATCTATAATTCCTAGCCAAGGATCTTCTCCTATTCTGAGCATATTTCCTCTGCCAATTCTCTAAGCAATCCATGTCCCTAGTAAATGAAATTCCTTGACTAAAGTATTCCACATAACTGATCCACTTGAAAACAATTTTGGTTTTTTTATCCAGTCTTTAATTGTTCCAAGTTTAATGTAATATTTTATGATTACTTGTCTCCATAACCCCTCTAATGTACAGTGTCCCCATAAACTCTTTGCAACAAAGGCTTGGTCAAAGAAATAGATATTATTTAAGCCCCACCCTCCTTGATCTACTAGCTTAGCCACTATTTTCCATTTTAGTAGAGGGATTCCTTCCTTTTCCCTTTTTCCTATCCATAAGGAACTAAAGCATTGTTTTTCTATTTTTTTCCAGCATACACTTTGGAATGTAAGCTAATGAATGTCAATATATTGTTGGTATTTTCAAACCTCTAGTATAAAATGCAAGAAAAATAATGACAAAAAGGATATGATAGATCACTTAGACAATACAAGATTTTTACATGGAAAAACCTTGATAGTGTATCATGGAAACATTCACAAGGCAAGGTAAGGTATTTATTTCTCAAGAAGAAAATTATAATCAAACTTACAATTGACTTCAATCTCTTGGGCTAGATAGAGATATCAAGCTCTGTTACATTCATTATACAAACTACCACCAGTTTCGTAAACCAACACTATTAAACAAACCACCAAATATTTACTTAATTAAATTTTGGTTTTCTTTTACAATTTCTTTTAATTTTGTTGTCACGAATTCTAATGATATCCACCTTCACAACAAGTTATTTGATACTTTGCCCAAGCCCATTCATCGCCTTCTCTATAAGCCAAGAGAAGCCAAACACCACAACAACTTCTCTAACATTGGTTTTGTAAACACGACTGCATAGTTTTCTTGAGTGTGGACCTTTTTAAGATCTACTTGTTCTTTCAATCTCACCCATAAGACCCTTCAACCACATTGCCTCCACGCAAGCATGTGAGACAATGATATATTCTACCTCAGTAGTGGATAAAGCAATTGTTCTTGAAGCTTTGACATCCAAATAAGAAAACCTCCTACAAGAGTAAACACATAACATGATGTAGATCTCTTGTCCAAATCACCGGCAATATATGAATCAACATAAATGTAGATAGAATCACCATAATCATTCAAGGTGATGCAGTAATCACTTGTGCCTCTAAGATACAAAAGCACCCATTTCACAGCATTCCAATGCTCTTTTCCTAGATTTGCTATGGATACCCACTACATGTGAAATATCTAGTCTAGTGCATACCATTGTATACATCAAACTTCCCACTGCATTAGCATATGGTACATGACACATAATCCTTTTCTTCCTCACTACTAGGACATAAACCTGAAGAAAACTCAAAATGAGAAGCTAAAGGGATATTTCCAGGTTTCACATTATTCATTTCGAATTTCATAAGTATTTTCTCGACATACTTATGTTGTGAAAATCTAAGCTTATCATTTTTCTAGTCTTTGTGTATTTATATGCCCAAGATTTGTTTTGTTGCTTGCTATATCCTTCATTTTAAAGGTCCTAGCCATTTGAGCCTTCAACTTGTTGGTCTTGTCCATGCTTTTGCTTGTAACAAGCATACTGTCAACATATAACACCAAGATAATGAATATACCATTCAAATTTTTGAAGTAAACACAATGGTAATACTCACTTCTAGTATAATTTTGGCTCACCATAAAGGAATCAAACTTCTTGTACCATTTCTTGGGAGACTACTTCATGTTGTACAATGATTTCTTGAGCTTGCAAACTAGCCCTAACCTTCTTTTGCAATGTTAAGCAAAACCTTTTGATTGTTCCATGTATATTTCTTCGTCCAAATCTCCATGTAAAAAAGTCATTTTAACATCTAACTACTTTATCTCTAAATCAAGTAGAGAAACTAGTGCCAATACAATATGAACAAATACAAGCTTAACAACTAGAGAAAAGATTTCATGGAAATAGATACTTTCCATTGAGAGTATTCCTTTGTTACTAGTTTGGCTTTATAGCTTTAAAATTACAATGAATCCCTTTCTTCAATTTGTAGATCCACTTACACCCAACGACTTTTCTATCATGAGGAAGTTCTACTAGGTCCCAAGCTTTGTTTTTCTCCAAGGCATCCATCTATTTTGTCATTGCCACCTTCCATTTGGCATTACTGATATCACCTATTGTTTTTTGATAACAAGAAGGTTTCCCATCATTAGTAAGAAAAGCAATAGATGAAATACAATTGGTATACTCTTTAGGAGGATTTCTCTCCCATGTAGATCTTCTCGGTGTTGGTTGTGGAATTTCTACATTTCCTGAATATCTTCAACATCTATGGATTCTTTATCATTGAAAGCTTCTCCTTATTCCTTGTTTCTGTAGATGGTTGAATCTCCAACTTAATTTGTTGATTTAGTGATACTTGTTCCTGTTTCAAATCAACTTCTACATTGTCTGATTTAATGAGAGAGGAATCATCAAATATTACATCTCTGCTAATGATGATTTTGTGAGCAGTAGGATCCCACAATCTATATCCCTTAGCTATATCATGATAACCAACAAAGGCATATTTCTTTCATCTGGGTTCTAACTCAGAACATTGAGTTTTAGGAGTAAGAGCATAAACTTCACAACCAAAAAATTTTAAATTTGAATAATTGTAGGGATTCTCTGTTTATACCTCTTTAGGAATTTTACAATATATTGCAACTAATGGTGATCGATCTACAAGATAACAAGTAGTAGTTGCTACTTCTCCCCACAACTCTTTTGGTAAATTGGCATTGTTTAACATGCTCCTCGCTCTTTCTAGAAGAGTCTTGTTCATGCATTCTTCCACGCCATTTTACTGGGGAGTATATATAGTGGTTTTCTATATTTTAATCCTAACTTCTTTGCAATATTTTTTGAATTCTAGAGATATGAACTCGCCTCTGTTATTCGTTCTTAAACATTTGATTATCCCACCAGTGACATAATCAAGAATACCTTTACTAATATGGTTGCTTACTTTAAACTCTTGCCTACACTGCTTCCAAATTATACAATGTTTGCAGAAACTCAAATTCAAATACTTTAAATTTGGAACTAATTTGCAATTTATCAACACTTGTAGCCCTTTCTTGGTCATATGACCCAATCACTAATGTCATAAATGAGTAGATTCATTCACCTCCTTAGATACCACCATTGTTTCATTTATTTGTGTACTTCCTTCCAACTTGTAAAGTTTTCTAGTGTTTCTAGCATTCATAACTACCAAAGCACCCTTTGACACCTTTAGTGATCCACCTTGACCTGTAAATTTGTAACCTCCAGAATCCAAAGCTCCCAAAGAAATATAATCTTTATTTAGTTCAGGAAAATACCTAACCTCTGTCTATGTCCTTATAATACCATAAAACGTTTTAATTTTGACGCTTCCAACCCCAACAATATTACAAGAAATGTTATTTCCCATCAGAACAATTCCACCATCAATAGCTTAATATGAAGAAATCCAACTTCGATGTGGACACATGTGATGAGAAACAATAGAATCTACCAATCATTCTTCATAGCATTGTGGAACAATACAAATAGACAAAACTTCATCAGTGATACCTGGACCTAATTCATCTGGATTTGCCTTCATTTTGGAGTCCTTAGATTCATGCCTCTTCCAGCAATCTTTCTTGAGATGCACTGACTTGTCACAATGCCAACATTTTAGTTTACTCTTTTTTCATTTTGACTTTGTTCTAAATGTACCTCTCGACTTCTCTCCTTTTTCTCTAGACTGACGTCTAGCCACTGTTGCATATGGTGTGGTTTCAATATTGGATTTCCTCTACATCTCCTCAAACAACAATGCTCCAACAACAAAATCATAGTCAAGAGTATCAGTTGTACTAAAGCTAATGGAAGCGACTAAATGTTCCCATAATTCAGGGAATGAACACAACAATGTGACTGCCTTATCTTCCTCATTGATGTTAACATCCATACTAGTCAACCAGCATATAATAGTAGTAAAAACATTCAGTAGGAACACTAGGAGAATGTATCCCTCTCTGAGAGGCAACACTGTTGATCGAGAACACTGAGCATATGCTCTCCCCCATTCTTTCGACTAGCCATGGACTTGGTGAGGGGGGATGAGCAGCAAGGCTCTTGGGTGTGAGGGTACTCCTTAGAGCCATGGACTTGGTTGAGTACATGCCCTAGTATGCATCCTACCCACAAGTCACCTTTGTGTCTTTATTGACCAAGGGCCATGGACTTGGTTAAGCTTGTCGGGATTTCCACCCATCTGGCCAGTGGGTGAGGAGACTTAGGTGTGTGTGATCTTTACCAAAGTTGGACATGACTACCATGGACTTGGTTAAGGTAAATTGATCTCCTTAAGTATTGGATGCAGGTATTCTACCACTTGATCACTAAGGATCAAGTTGGGTGAGGATTAGTTAGTGGACATAGGGTGTGTGTGATATTTACCAGGGCCATTTATGATTTCCATGGACTTGTTTGTGGTAGATCGATCTCCCTTATTGTCAATGTGATCATTCTTCCGAGGTGAGATGATATGAGATGAGATGATGATGCAACTATCAGCTTTCCTTATGTTGAGACATGTACATCTAAGATGACATCTATGATATACTATTTTAGGTCATGGGGGTTGACCTAGAGACCATAGGGTGTGTGTGATCTTTACCAAGGTCATATATGACTGCCATGGACTTGGTTGTGGTAAATCGATCTCCCTTATTGTCAGTTGTGGATCATTCTTCTTCTATGGATCGAGCCACCATTGTTCTGATGTGATCTATGGTGCAACCTGAAGAATACCTCCCTGGCTGAAAGGGAGTGTTGAGATTGGACTCTGATATTATCTGCTTTCCTTATGTTATGACATATACATATAAGAGAAAATGAAAATAACTCCCTGGCTAAGAGGCAGTGTTGAAATATTGTAGCCTTGGTCGATATTTTCATCATGTGATTAAATTATGAAATTGTAATTTTGAATTTATAACTTCCCTCCAAAATATTTCAGCGTCATATTTTTCAAATTGGCTAGGCTCCTAAAAGCCCCGTTATACCTCCTCTAAAGCCCATATAAAGAACCCTTTCCTCTATCATTTACACATTGATTTATCTTCACATCAACTCTATTCTAGCAAAGGAAAGGAAGAAAAAGGAGGGCCAAAATTTCAGGAGGAGGGTTTGGGATTTCTTATCCTTGGATATTGGTTTGGCTATCATCTTGACGTTGCTTCTACTATATTGATGAACTATGAACTCTCTCTCTCTCATATAAAGAAGAATTTTTGGGTTTTCCCCTTGTGGGTTTTGCCCTCGCCTTAGGCCTAATTTTTGTGTCTCTTGTCTCTTGGTTTCTTGGTGTTTCTATTGTGATTTTCTACTCCTCTTTCATGCTTATGAATGAATTTTCTTATTACTGCTTCATGATGAAAAATGTTAATAATGATTGTGTTATCTACATAGTAAAATTGTTCTAGCATTGCCCTATTAAAATTTAACAATTGCATGTTGTTTCTTACCCAAAGAAGAAATTGTCCCTATATTGAGGCCAACAACATTACCTATAGTAGACGACCATGTTGTAGGAAACATTGGGCAGGAGGTCGTTTCCACGAAAAAATGAAACTGAAACATGGAAACAGGTATGGTATGGCCTTGAAACATGTTTCATTTGTACTGGCAAGATTCATGAGGCTAAAACATGGCCCAATACAACCTGAAACGTGTTTCAATGTCGTACGACCACATTTCCGGAAAAAAAATAACATTTTTTTTAGTTTTTTTTTCCTTTTTTCATTTTTCTTTTTTTATTTGGCGATTAAAATATTGTGTATCATCTTCTTCAGCTCCACCATCCACTGTTGATCATGCTTCTTCTTCTATTTTTGACGAGGATTATGATGATGAGGATGAAGATTGAATTGAGACATACATACATATATATATATATATATATATATATAATAAACCTCATTTATCAAGGTTGTTTTTGGATATTGTTGCTTTCATTATGTGATCATTCATGAGTAAATGTGATGTTAGTATGTTTCATCATCATGTGACATGTATAATTGATAGACTTATAGTTTATGCATTGACATTGGACAATTTAATCATAATGTGATAATGTATCATGTATGCTTTATGATTGCACATAATATTTCTTAAATGTCCTAACATATATATATATATATAGATATATATATCTATATCTATATATATATATATATATATATATATATATATATATCATGTTTCCTTGTTTCTAAAATATAGGGGGGTCATATTTCATACCCGTACCCGTTTCCTCGTATCGTGCAATTTAGGTAGATGACCTATCATCAATTAAACTTGATCAATCTAAATCTAAATAACCCTTAAGTTGGAAATCCTCTCCTTTACCATATAGGATGTCATACTCCAAGGAACCCCCCAAAATCCTCTTGGATGTCATCCAATAATTAACCTTAGGAGCTGTAATAAATTTGGAAATATAGTTGGATGTAAAGATCAAATCAGGGTTGTGGGGGAGAGACTCCCCACCCTTCGAATTGCTCCCAAAGTGCGCTCCGAGCGGGAGTGAATTGGGAGCGACCCGAGAGCGCGCTCCTAAAATTTGCTCTCGTCGCACTCCCGCAAAAAAAAAAAATTGCTCCCTGCTTTTTTTCATAAAATTTTTGTCACAAAGATGTTCCAAACACAATTGTTTTTCAAAGAAACAAGATTTTTTTAGTAGCGCAGCCTAATATTCAATCTTATGGCCCTAGTATTGATATGCAATTCATGACATCCCTAGTACGGATAAGTAAAAGTGACATTCTCCTTTATCTTTACTTAAATTTTTAACATTACCATGAAATGACTCAGGATGTTTGAGAGTGGTTGCAACCTCATTGGATTTCAAATGGAGAAAGTAGAATTTTAGGTCTCACTCAAAATCCAGCAGACTTATCAATTTTTCAGGATTTCGGGATTGGAGGGATTACAATGTTTCCATTGGTTTTTGTCATGTACTAGGGTATGGGACTCATATTTAATCAAGAGCACCAAGCCCTTTATGTACCTTCATGTTAGTCACATTGGTTTTCGAACTCCTCTATCATGACCCTACCAAAAATGTACCCATCACTCAAACAAAATCTTGACTTGACATGCTACATTTTTTCTATCTTATGTTAATTGCTTAGAGGGTGATATTAATCAGAAAGATCCCAAGATAGACAATGATTTTAATGATATGTAGCTATTTGTTGTAGCATGATTTTTTTGGATGCTAGAGGCCATCTAGAGCCTATTTGTTGGCGTATTTTCAATTCAGAGATGGATTACACTCAATATTATTTTGGTTATGTGCACCCTCACATGCTATCTAAATGAGAACTTGTAACTTGTGGACGTGGTTGATGAAGATTATAACTTCCAGATGATTGATGTTATATGTTGTAATCCATGTTTTTATGCTTTTTATATCTAATTCATCATTCTACATGCTTTTGTTGACATATATGCATAAAAATATATATTGTACAAAAATTCGCTCTCAATTTGCTCCCAAACCGGGAGCTTTTGAAAATGTCGCTCCGCGCTCCCGCTCCCTGCTTCTGCTCTCGCTTCCAAGTAACCTTGGATCAAATCTGAATTGGTGGTTGTAAGATATATCACCTTATGCATCGTTTGTACATTGACTCATTTGCCAGTGCTAAGTGAGAAGTGGTTGATAAATTTAGTCCAACCTCCATAATTGTATAAGTTACCTTACAATCAAACATCCTAAATTAGTTGGACTTGATATGTGTCACATACACATAAACACTACTTGCTAAAATTTTACACCTAAGCAATAATTGTAGGACGCCTAAATCAATCATGTCAAAATATAAACATAAATCATATTTTAACTTCTGAATTGTATCAAGCTCACTACCCATGGTGCTTATGGCATCTATATAAACTGCCACAATCACCAAATCATCCTTTTTGCTTCTGCATGAAAATTTGGATACAGAAGGCTTCTTCTTAATCCAAATCCTATAATATGTTTACAAATTTTTGAATACTATGAATTTGGAGCCTATTTCAAATTGCAAAGAGATTTTATCACAAAATGTTCCTTGCTTGCTACTTGGGACCCTCGTGGTGTTGAAATATGTAACTAGGTTCGCCCTTCATAATTGTTAAAAATATGCAACTGCGGTCAAATTTCACTTTGGACAGCTCATTTTATGGAGATAATAATTGCATTAAATTCCTCTTTTCGAGAGGACCAAAATCGACGTAAAGATCACTCAAATCGGATAAGGGAAAGTATATTTATGAATAAAAAACCACATATGCATATTTGATAAGGTTGGCCCTAAAGCAAAGTGGACCCTCTTGGAAGGCTATAAATACAAGTGACCTCTACCTCATTTGGACACAATCATGAGACACTCTTCTATCTTGGTTTTTAGCTAGCACGAGTTTGAGGCTCGTCCACGGAAGAATAGGTTCGCTCTGAGGTGAAATTACAAGGTCCAAAGATCACATTTAAGATCTAGGGTTTTGGGCCATAGTCGCAGGCACAACACAGGAAGGTTTCGACTACAGTCGCTCCCACAGAGGCTCATGAGTGCAACTGGAACCTTCCAGTCACACAGACAACTCACTGTGCATGCGACCGAGAGTTAGGGTTTTCACAAACATAGTCGCTCGCTCACCACAGATCAGATTCGGCCCTAGTCACTCGCTCGCTAGGGTTAAGGGTGCAACTCTGCTGCTAAAGTCACTCGGATGACTCCTCCATGCGACTGGAAACTAAAAGATGAAATCTCAGTTATCCGAAGATTTCGCTCAGTGACCTCAGGATTCGACAGTTGACTGCAGTTAGTGACAATTCAATACAAACTTTAGAATCAGTGTTTTGAACATAAGCTTTATTTGGTTTATTTCATTGATGTTGTAGTTGTTTTTGTTGATTAGCCACATAGATGAAGATATGGATCATTGTACTCTCTTTTGCTGAATCATTTGATGACCATCTATAAGAAGAATAATTAGCAAGGGTTTTCCCCATAGTGGGGTTTTCCCTGGTCTCCAACCAATCCTGGTGTCTCTATATGTGAATGTTTTTCTTCTATTGTTCCTTTATGTTTCGCTGCATTGATGATGATGATATTGTTTTTTCTACATAGTGGCATATGTTGTTGAATAATGATGTAAATCTGAACAATATTTTGATGTTATGGGGTGAACTTAATGTGTTAATGAAGAAATGCAATTATCAAAGCAAAGAACAATATAGCCCTAAGAAAAATTAACATGGTATCAAAGTTGGGCTGAAGAAAAGTCATGAAGATCACGCCCATCAAGACACCTTTGATGGAAGCAAGAGAAGATGGAGGAGACCTAATACAATTCTAAGGTTTGAAGAAAACTTTAGACAATTTGTGTATTAGGGTTTGATGGATATTATGAAGTTAGGGTTTGAGAGAAACGAAACGCTAGTTTATGGCAAGATTTGAGACTATGCTTGTTGGACACAAAAATGAAGTTTTGTGCATGAGATCAGATGCTCACCTGAAGGATGTCAGTCCTACATATGTGGAGCAGACATCAAAAAGATCTGTGAGCTGGAAAGTTTGAATGATTACTATAATATGAACATGAAGACTGAACTAGTGTTTGCAGATGACAAGGACATGCATATAGATATGTCATTATGATTTAATTATTGAAGTGTGTGCTACAAGAGTTTGACATGATTTGGTTGATTGATATAGATGAATTGTGTTTGGAGTCTTGACATGATGCTTGATAATGACTTAGAACTTTGACTTGATGTTGAGATATATTCTGGACTATAGATCTCTCTATGATAATGAATTTGGGATTTGACCTAATGACTAATGATTTGATTTGACGGCTGATGATTTTGCCTTGATGACAATGATATATGAGCATAGTGACTTCCAATGACATATGGGTATTCGAAAATGGTTTTGTATTGCCTCGTTCCTAGCACAATGGTTGAAGTATTGATAATTGTGATTTTGTATGAAGATGGAACCTGCATGACTTATCCTTGGTGTATGCATTTGCATCTAGTGACAGAAATGACTTGTTTCATATTGCTTATGACAACGTGTTGACATAATAATAGATGAAGTCATGACTTGATGAGAGCTCTACCTGTCACCTGGTCTAAAGAATCTGATATTGTGATATTGTGATGATTTTGGTATTGGTTCTGATTTAACATCTAAACTTTGATAAGCTGACTAAGTTGATTTGATTGAACAATATTGATTTATGTGAGGCTGAGCACATAGGTTTGGAAAAGTGTTATGGTTGCAAAGAGCTTTGAATGAAGCTAGCTCCCCAATCTAGATATGTCTGTGTTGACAGTTATCTGGTGAAGTCAAGAAGATGTGATGATTCAAACCTCTACTTCAAAAGTGTTCCAAGGTATGACTTTGATTTTGGTTTTGGTTTTATATACTGATGGTCTACTATTGACAGGTAATGAGCCTCTGATGATCCAAGTAAGAGGGAGATGGCTTCTGAAGCTCGAAATGATGAATCATGGCATGATGAATCAATTTCTGAAGTTGGGAAAAGATAATCTATATTGTGAAGCAGTATTGGAAAGTGGAAACGCAAATCCTTGGACACTCCGATTGAATTTCAAGATGTTGTGAAGAAATCTTGTTGAACTCAACTTGGCAACCGACAGTTGATTGAAGCATTGATGTTCCGTTTTGAACATATATATATATATATATATATATATATATATATATATATGATGTGCATAGAACCTGAGTCGATTGAGCTGCTTCATACACATTGAGTTGCCACCGAGCACCCTTCGAGATACTTGCATGAGACGATCAATTTTGATCTGAGATATTCATCCTACAATATGTGGTTGCATGAATGTACTGATGATGTTTGGGATTATTATTGATGAGCACATTTGGATGCTACTTTAGTATGAGATCTGCCATGATATCTTGGATGAGAGGTCTGTAGCACGATCGAGGTTGAGTACAATGTTGCTAGCATGGCTAGCTATGAGGCAGGATGAAGAAGCTCCTTAGAGAGTCGTCTGAACAGTTATGGATATGACATGGATACATTGCAATGACAAAGAGTGGGATCCGATTGGCAGAGAATCCCATATATAGTTGGGACCGAGATACTTTCATATATTGAGACAATGCAGTTGTACGAGACAAGCTTAGGCTTGTGGTTGGCACCTCCTTGAGAGGGAGAATGAATATGGTATCCTTTTATGATTTATATGATTATTTATGATTTCTAACATGATATTTGATTCAATGACCTACATCGAACAGGATAGTTGTTATTGCTACATGATGATCAAGCTAATACCAGATATGAGTATGATGAGAGCATCGTTGATCGAGGACACTGAACCAACTCTTCCTCCCTTGTTTGAGCTCCCAGGGTGTGGAATTGAGATAGAGGGCAC
Organism: Pinus tabuliformis; assembly: GCA_031772625.1. Lineage (NCBI taxonomy): Eukaryota > Viridiplantae > Streptophyta > Pinopsida > Pinales > Pinaceae > Pinus > Pinus tabuliformis. The sequence goes on along the minus strand of CM062814.1, from coordinate 428,951,950 downwards.
CTAGGGTTGAGGGAACTCTAGACAATAGGGTATCACCCCTATCTTCATAGGGTTGGAGATGCTACTTCCCTATCTTCATAGGGTCGTAGATGTTGCTCCCCTATCTGGTCTATGCAGAGTATACCCCAGTTAGCATCATACCCACAAACAAGGCTTGTTGGGAATACTACTCCCTGTTTGGCCAATGGGTTCAGAGTTTTCTTCGGGTGTACAACCCAAGTCAATTATGATGCAGGTGTTCTACCACATGACTGCTTAGAGTCATTGATGGGAAGATCGACAGGCAATATGATTGGGTTGATATTTGCTCCCCTATCCATTTCGGGGTTAGATTGAGATCCCCGATGTTATTCCAGGGTTGAGATGTGCTCTCCTGTGTGTTTGGATATCCTATTGCTCGATATGGGGTCGTAGTAGTAGCTCTCCCATTAGATTCAGGGTCGAGATGTGCTCCCCGATGTGGTTCCAGGTTAGATGTGCTCCCTGATGGTATGCTCTCTGATGATGATACAGATGGAAGCTTTAGCTCCCCACCGATATTCCCGAGTAGTAGCCCACTGACAGAAATACCGGGTAGTAGCCTGATGGAGAGAGGGTGGTAGACTGAGCTCCACTCTGATGTCAAAATTATTCTTCTTTTAGATTCGAGAATGTTCAGCACATGAGCAGGGAAAATCAAGAGATAAGCAGGAATAAGCAAGAGATGAATCGAGATGAGCATTGATGATTCGAGATGATGAGATACTTGAGATGGGACATATGATGACAGGATGAGATATTGATTGATGGTCAGATATTTTCAAGTGGAATACTCCCTAGTTGAGAGGGAGTGTTAAAAATGCAACTGCGGTCAAATTCCACTTTGGACAGCTCACTTGATGGAGATAATAATTGCATTAAATTCCTCTTTTCGAGAGGACCAAAAATTAAAATCAACCTAAAGATCACTCAAATGAGATAAGGGAAAGTATGTTTATGAATAAAAAACCCACATGTGCATATTTGACAAGGTCAACCCTAAAGTAAAGTGGAGCCTCTTGGAAGGCTATAAATACAAGTGACCTCTACCTCATTTGGACACAATCATGATGTTGATTTCTGGTAGCATCAAATGTGCTCTAAGTCTCAAAATTTGCAAGGAGACTTGGACACATGTATTCCACAATACCCAGAAATCGTTTTAGGAAATTCCACCTGGAGATGGTTTTATTAAAATAATTAATTATTTTTAATAGGACCCTAAGTCTAAACTTGGGAAATTAAAATAATTAAAGGATATTAATATAACTATGGATGAAACTTCTAGAAGAAGACGAAGATCAAGTCCAAATGATATGAGCTGTTGATTAGAATCTAATATGGGTCATCGGTTCTCAACTGAAGGATTATAAGGACTTCGATGGGCATTTGGAAAACACACCAGGCAGACACTTAGTTACCCGAGGAAAATCGATTTTCTCACTGGTCGAAGTTCAGCAAGAGGAAATCGATTTAGTGGGAGAGTTGTAGGTGAGGAGGAGAGAGAGGGTAGCAGCATCAGTCGAGAGTGCAAGAGCAGAAGATGCAGAGCAGAGAAGGGACAGCGTAGAGGTTGTGACGCAGAGGGACAACGTAGAGGCTGTGACACAGAGGGACAGTGCAGAGGTTGGCGATGGGACTGTGCAGTCCTCACGCAGAAGTTGACGCAGTGAGATGCAGAGGGGGAAGCAGGTCCTCTCCTTGATCAGAATGTTGCCGGAAGTGTGAGAGAATTGTCAGTAAATTTCTCACAGAGGTTCCTCTTCTATTCTGCTGGTTGTATCTTGTACATGAGATTTTTGCTGAAGATTAATAAAGAAACCCTCATCTACTGCATCGGTTTTCCCGCATTGTGTATTTTCAAGGACAATTGTCCAAAAATAACTGTGTCATTGTGATTATACTTGTGCTAGTATTTTTTTCCTTGTATTTACTTTTGTAGTATTTTAATTGTGAAGGCTGCAGTAGAATTTATTTCGATATTTGTCGTAGAAACACTGTGAATAACTTATTTATGAATTAATAAGTAAAATAAATAATATCAGTCACTGCAGTTGGATTTCTATCTAGAAATTTTCACATGGTATCGGAGTTGAGATCGTAAGTAAAAGAGCTCAGAAGCAGAGGAAAAGGATTTCGAAATTACTGCAGTTTCAGCAATTCGAAACCCCAGAGGTAGCGCAGTTCGAAAGCCAAGGAGGACGAAGTTTTGAGGAGAAATCGATTTCTCTGAGTGAGTCGACAGAGAAATTCGATCTCCAGATCGAAGCTTACCAGAGGCAAAAGGGAGCAACGTATTTTTCCTTGCAGAGTAGATCTTCAACTGGGACACAGATATTTTGCAGCAGTTGTTGGGGCAGAAAAGCGTCAGAAATCAATAGGAAAATAGCACAAAGAAGGATGGAAAATCAAGATGTCTCTAGATTATCTTCTAGATTAGAAGAAGAATTCGCATGCTTGGCAAGTTCAACATCAGCAGATGTTTGGTACATTGACAGTGGGGCTTCAGCTCATATGAATGGAGTACAAGAATATTTCTTGAGCTATCAAGAAGAGAAAATGGACTTCCAGATTACTGTGGGAAACAGAACAAAGTGTACTCTAGTATGGAGAGGCACCATGGCATTTCAGATGGAAGCAGGAACCAATATCTGAGCCACTAATGTTTTGCATGTGCTCGGGTTAGGAATGAATCTGATTCCAGTGTCCCAATTACAGGACAAGGGATACGATGTATACTTCATTGGAAAGAAAGTATATGTCAAACATCCAAGCTGGAAGAAGAAGAGACAAATTGAGCTCGAAGCAACAGACTTTATAGGTTGCAGCTCGAGCCTCCAATGGCACTAATAAGCAGCAATCTTAATGGTGAAAAGGAACTGAATGAACTATGGCACAACTGAATGGGACATTTACACCATGGAGCACTGAGGATGCTAAGAGAGACTGTTACAGGAGTTCCAGTTCTTAGAGCATGATGATATATGTAGAGGATGCATACTAGGGAAGTACGCTAAAGCATCTTTTTCTAGGAGTAAAAATAGAGCAGAGGGTGTATTGGGATTGATACACTCAGATATCTGTGATCCAATGTCCACAAGAGCTCTTAGTGGTGGCGAATACTTCGCCACCTTTAATGATGACCACTCTAGAAAAACCTAGATCTACTTCTTAAAGACCAAGGATGAGGTCTTTGATTAGCTCAGATAGTTCAAGGCTCTCATTGAGAACATGACAGGGAAAAAGATAAAGGTATTGCGTTCAGATACTGGTGGAGAATATACAAACAAAGACTTCACAAATTTCAAATTTCTGTGCAAAAGAGGGCAACAAAAGAGAATGGATAGCTCCATATAATCTGAAGCAGAATGGAGTCGCAGAGCATAAGAATAGAACCATTGCTGGAGAGGCAAAGGCTATGTTGTATGATCAGGATTTGCCTAGATTCTTATGGGCAGAAGCTTGCAACACAACAGTATATATCGATAATAAAACTCCGCATAGAGCTTTGGGGAAGAAAACACCTGAAGATGTCTTCACTGGGAAGAAGCCGAAAGTCAGTCATCTTGGTATATTTGGAAGTGTGGCATATTGTCACATTCTAGACGAGAAGCATAGTAAACTAAATCAGACTGCAGAAAAGGGGTACCTCGTAGGATAGAGCGAGACATCGAAGGCATACAAATCTACATTCCTAGCAGCGGGAAGATTGTAGTAAGACGAGATACGAAGTTCATGGAGGATAGAGCTTTCAGGGAATCCTGAGAGATGCCAGCAGAAGATCAGTCAATAGATATTCCTTTAGTCCAGCAGCAGCAGGGGCAGCAAGGAGTACAAGCAGGAAGATAGACACCTCGAACTAGCACAGTGACCAGTACCAGTATTTCCTCAGAAGAAGTAAATCCAAGTAGTTCTCAGCAGGTGGAACAACAGGAACAGGAGAGGGATTTGATCGAGCCTCCCACCACCACTGGCAGAACTAGTAGAGAAGTATGACAGACATTGAGGGACGCAAAGGAGTTTGTCAGAGCTCCTAGAACCGAGAAGAGGCAATGTATACAGCCTGACAGGTACCAAGCCTTGGTAGCACAGGTTGAAGAATCCTCTAACTCTCAGGAAGCCGTACAACACCAAGTATGGGTGGTTGCCATGGTAGAATAGTATAGTTCTATCATGATGAATGATGTCTAGGAAGTGGTACCTAGGCCAGAGGATAGATCAGTTGTAGGATCAAGGTGGATCTACAAGATCAAGTATGCTGCAAATGGAAGTATGGAGAAGTACAAGGCTAGGTTTGTAGCAAAGGGGTATGCACAAAAAGAAGGGATATACTATGAAAAGACCTTTGCCCCAGTAGCCATATATACCTCTATCAGATCCGTTATATACCTAGCAACTCAAATGGGATGGGAGATTCACTAGATGGATGTCAAGACAACATTCTTGAATGGGGTGATAGAAGAAGAGCTGTATAGAACAGCCTGAAGGCTTTGAAACTCATGAGAAGAGAACTCATGTATATAGGTTAAAGAAAGCCCTAGGCTCAAGCAGGCACCCAGAGCATGGTATGGTCAGATTGATAGTTACTTGCAGCAGTTGGGATTCGTCAAGAGTGATGCTGATCCCAATCTCTACTATCTAATGGTGGAGAGTGAACCACTTATTCTGATATTATATGTAGATGACTTGTTTCTAACAGGGTCATCTAGGCTCATAAAGGACTGCAAGAAGAATCTTGAAGCAGAATTCGACATGAAGGATATGGGGTTGATGCATTATTTTCTAGGGTGGAAGTGTGGCAGAAGTATGGGGAGATCATCCTTGGACAAGGAAGATATTCTACAAAGATTTTGATGATATTCAAAATGCAGGATTGTCGGCCCATGGCTACACCCATGATCACCAACTGGAATAAAATAGATGCATTAGGAGATAAGGAGGTGGACCCCACCTTGTACAGACAATTCATTGGGTCGCTCATTTCTCTGGTCAACGCTAGGCCAGACATTTGCTTTGTTGTCAACACCCTTAGTTAGTTCATGGTGGAACCGAAAAGGGTGCATTGGACAGCAGCTAGGCACATTCTTATATATGTGCGTGGAACAGTCGAATATGGGTTGAAATACACCCGAGAAGATGACGCCAGATTGAATGGATTCATAGATGCAGATTGGGTAGGTAGTTCAATAGACCGGAAAAGTACCTCTGGGTATTGCTTTAGTGTTGGATCAGGAATGATCTCTTGGTGCAACAGGAAGCAGAAATCGGTAGCTTTAAGCTCGGCAGAAGCAGAATATATAGCGGCCAGCATAGCCACGTGCGAAGCTATATGGCTTAGAAAACTGCTTATGAGTTTGTTCAGGAAAAAGATGGAGGCAACCAGTATTTTCTGCTATAATCAAAGTTGTATTGAACTCTCTGAGAATCCAGTGTTTCATGATCGGTCGAAACACATTGATATCAAATGTCACTTTATCAGAGATTGTGTTCAGCGTGGGGCAGTACAATTGCAGTATGTCTCCACAGGAAATCAGGTAGCAGACGTACTCACAAAATCTCTAGGAAGAGCTAAGTTCATCCAATTTAGGGAGCAGATGAGTATGGTAGAGAATCTGTTTCAGTGGCAAAAATAGATGGTTTCTCAGTTGCAGTGGTAGAAAGTTGCAGTACAGATGCAATGTTGGCAGTGGCAGGGTCAGCAATAGTACGAATGCAACATTTGCGTAGTAGTTGGTGGGCAATGATGTCAGACATCAGCATCGCAGAGGGAGATGTTACAGAATAGGGTGATGCTTCAGTAGGGTGCATTGTTAGAGCACATTCTTCGCTAAGAGGGAGTGTTGATTCCTGGTAGCATCAAATGTGCTCTAAGTCTCAGAATTCGTAGGGAGACCTGGACACATGTATTCCACAATACCCAGAAACCGTTTTGGGAAATTCCACACGGAGACAGTTTTATTAAAATAATTAATTATTTTTAATGGGACCCTAAGACTAAACTTAGGAAATTAAAATAATTAAAGGGTATTAATCTAATTGTGGGTGAAACTTCTAGAAGAAGACGAAGATCAAGTCCAAATGATCTGAGCCATTGATTAGAATCTAATCTGGGTCGTTGGTTCTCAACTGGAGGATTATAAGGACTTCGATGGGCATTTGGAAAACACACCAGGCAGATACTCAATTACCAGAGTAAAATCGATTTTCTCACTGGTCGAAGTTCGGCAAGAGGAAATCGATTCAGAGGGAGAGTTGCAGGTGAGGAGGAGAGAGAGAGGGTAGCAGCATCAACCAGGAGAGCAAGGGCAGAAGACACAGAGCAGAGAAGGGACAGCACAGAGGCTGTGAGGCAGAGGGACAGCGCAGAGGCTGACGTTGGGATTGTGCAATCCTTATGTAGAAGCTGACGCAGTGAGACGTAGAGGGGGTAGTAGGTCCTCTCCTGGATCAGAATCTCGCCAAGAAGTGTGAGAGAACTGTCAGTAAATTTCTCACAAAGATTCCTCTTCTATTTTGCTAGTTGTATCTTGTACATGAGATTTTTGCTGAAGATTAATAAAGAAACCCTCATCTATTGCACTAGTTTTCCTGCATTGGGTTTTCCCGGGGACAATTGTCCAAAAATAGCTATGTCATTGTGATTATACTTGTGCTATTATTTTTTTCCTTGCATTTACTTCCCGTATAATTTTAATTGTGAAGGCTGCAGTAGAATTTATTTAGATATTTGTCATAGAAACACGGTGAATAACTTATTTCTGAATTAATAAGTAGCAAAAATAATATCAGTCACTGCAGTTGGACTTCTATCTAGAAATTTTCACACATGAGACACTCTTCTATCTTGGTTTTCAGCTCACATAGTTTTGAAGCTCGTCCGCGAAGGAAAAGGTTCGCTCTAAGGTGAAATTGCAGGGTATGAAGCTTGCATTTCAGATCTAGGGTTTTGGGCCATAGTCGTAGGCACAACACAAAAAGGTTTCGACTACAATCGCTCCACAGAGGCTCATGAGTGCGACTAGAGCCTTCTAATTGCACAGACAACTCACTGTGCATGCGACCAAGAGTTAGGGTTTTCACAGACACAGTCGCTCGCTCGCCATAGATTAGATCCAGCCCTAGTTGCTCGCTTGCCAGGCTTAAGGGTGCGGTTGTGCTGCTAAAGTCGCTCGGATGACTCCTCCTCCATGCGACTGGGAACTAAAAGATGAAATCTCAGTTGTCCGAAGACAGGGTGCGGCAATTGACTGCAGTCAGTGACAGTTCAGTACAAACTTTAGAATCAATATTTTGAGTATAAACTTTGTTTGGTTTATTTCATGGATGTTGTAGTTGTTTTTGCTAATTAGCTGCATAGATGAAGATATGGATCATTGTACTCTATTTTGCTGAATCATTTGATGACCATCTATAAGAAGAAGAATTTGCAAGGGTTTTTCCCATAGTGGGTTTTCCCTGGTCTCCGACCAGTCCTAGTGTCTCTATGTGTGAATGTTTTCCTTCTATTGTTCCTTTATGTTCTGTTGCATTGATGATGATATTTTTTTATTTATACATAGTTGCATATGTTGCTGAATAATGATGTAAATCTTAACAATATTTTGACGTTATGGGGTGAACTTAACGTGTTAATGGAGAAATGCAATTATCAAAGCAAAGAACAATATAGCCCTAAGAAAAATTAACAACAGAAAAATTAACGACATATGTAATTGTGATTGTATGTATTTAATGAAAAGAGAAAAATAAATTTATTATTTTTGTTCTTGAGGCATGGATTTCATGCTCAAGGGAAATTTATTTTTAGGTCAAGCACCCATTGAGTGCTTCTAGGTTTGTCATAAAGTCAATTGATTCATTGTCATGTATTGAAGACCCATTTGGGCATGTTACATATTGTAAAGAAAATTTTATTGAGTCAAAATCGAGTCAAAAGACCCTCCAAGACCTCATCATGGCACAAAGATCAAGTCAGCCTACATGACGAGACAAGTCGGCCTCAAGATAGCAATTTGTACCCCTCACAAGCCTATGAATAAGAAGGAATTCGACCTCATTTGGACACTCACTCAAGCAAGTTCAATCTCCAAAAGATAGAAGCTGGAAAAGGACGAAGAAGGAGAAGAAGAACAAGTTCGAAGTTTTGGGCCTCTCTCTCTCTCTTTTGTTATGGTTTCTATAGTTACTAGGCAAGACGAAATTCTGAAGTTGCATCAAAGCTGGGAAGTTGCATTGAAGTTGTGAAGCTGCAAGGTCAAAGCTGTGAAGCTGCTTCTAGGTCGAAGTTGTGACGCTGCTAGGTCGAAGCTATTGAAGCTGCATCAAGGTCGATGTTGCAAAAATTATTGTTGGGGTCGAAGTTGTTGGAGAAGTTACTGGAATGTCGAAGTTTGTCGCTGTAAGCCATTCAAGAAGGAAAAAGTTGACTTGGTTTTGGAGGGTCTTGGTCAAGGGTTATAGGTCTTGTAATTCATCAATTGAAGTTCTATAAGAAGAGAAGAATTATGATGGGTTTTCCTCTCAGTTGGAGAGGTTTGGCTTTTGGTTGGTCGCCTACATCTTGTGTCCTATTGTCTCATTGTTCTTTATGATTTGGTAGTTGTTTGATGATAAAGAACACTAATAATAATAAAGGAAAGAAGAAGTTAATCAAGTAAAGTAAAAATACATCACAAGCAGTTATCAAAGTAAGAGAAATCACCTAATCTAGCTGCCCTAGATTTCTCAACATGGTATCAGAGCTAAGGTGACTTCATCAAGGAAGGGCAGCAGAAAGAAGGATACTCAAGGGCTGAAGTATGAAGAAATCATCTTGGAAACATCAAGAGCATTAATCAACAAGAAGAGTTCGATCAAGGAAGAGAAAGGAATCTAATACCCAGCAAAGGAAGAATAAAGAAGAGCGAAGCATTTTCTGATCTGTTTTGGGCTAATTCTCCTCCACTCGTGCGAAGGTTAGGGCATCATTTGTAGCAGTGAAAGCCAAAAGTTTCAGTCACTCAAAGGAGTCAAAGAAGGACTATTTAGCAAGCCAAATTGTCAAGAGGAGTCAAGGTCAAGCGAAGTCAAAAGGAGGCAAATCTATCCATATTCCAACCACACGTGTGACCTAGGGTTTTCGTAGAAAAGGCTGAAATTGCAGACCTCCTACAGCAAGCCGAAATTCTAAAGAAGGGCCGAAAATTTGAGGTTGTGAAACAAGTTTGACTAGTGTTGACTTGAAGAAAAGCAAGAAAAAGTGTTGTCATCATCAAGGAATCAATGTGATCTCCCTTTAAGCCAAGGCTAACTTTTGAAGAAAGAGATCTTCACCAAGAAGACATCTTCTATTATCTACATCATCATTAGAATCAAGAAGGCATCAAGTTGAAGATTTCATCATCTAGGAGTATCTTCACTTAACAAGAAAGTATTTTTATATCTATATTTGAATATGTCAAAATGACTTCATATTGCAAGGAGAGCAACAAATTGGTTGGGTCGTCAAACTTTCTTGCATGGAAGAAGAGGATAGATTTGATCCTCATAGAAAATGAAGTCATTGGTCATGTTAAGGGTTTAATTGTTGAACCGCCAAAAGAAGAAGCTCAAGCTCTACAAGATGAAGATATCAAAAGAAGAAGGAATAGCCTCATACTTTATGAGGGTGTCAGAAATAAGAGATCAACTCCAAGAGTTGGGAGAAATAATTTCTGACAAGGAAATGACTACCATAGTGCTCAATGCACTACCAAAGGAATGGGGCAACTTCACATCAAGCATCTATGGGAAGAAGGAAGCTACTCCATTCAATGAACTATGGTCATTGTGCAAAATCAAAGAAACCAGGCTGAAGGCAAAAAATCGATGTAGGATCAAGCGAGCAAGCTCAAGCTTTTTCTACCATGGCTAGAAGAAAAAGGGAAGTTTGGGAAGCTTGGTCCTCAGAAAAATAAGAACATGTCAAAGGTTCAATGTTATGGCTATCATGAATATGGGCACTACAAGAGAGATTATCCAAAGCTCAAGAAGAGCAACAACAAAAGAGGAAGGGAAGAAGCCCATATCACTAAAGAAGTGGAAGAAGCTAAAAAGAAGAAATCCAAGAAGGAGGAGGTAAAAGGTCTCTACTATGATTGAGATAGTCTTCCTCACCTAGTTCTTTTCAAGTTTTTGTTTCAGGTTTTCTGTTGTAAAGTATAACTATCATGAGAAGCATGATATGATGCATCATGTTAGGAGATGGCATCATAGAAGCATACAATTGAAAGCAAGAGCTTGTGACATCATCATAAAGAAGCATGAAAGATAACTGAAATAGAAGTCTATGGCTGTCACATATAGAAGGATGTAGCTCTTGGTAACCTCATTAGAAGCATAAGTAGTACTTATGGGAAAAAGAAAGTCATCTAGTATAGATCTCATCATACATCATTCAAAAGGAGCATTTGCAGGATGAGGATGATCAAGATCCTTTGTTGGAATCTTCATTGAAAGGTTCACCTATTGGAAAGCAAGTGTCTCGCCGAGAATCCAACTTGTATGGGATTCATGGGATGATGGTATGATGTCAAAAGAAGTGAAGCAGGTCAAGATATTGAAGTTCTTTCAATCAAGGAAGTTGTCGAAAGAAGTTTGGATGACCAAAAGAAAGAGATGAGGTATGTATGTTTGTACTTGATAAAATAGAGTCATGTCATATGGTTGCAGATATCATGAATGAGTGCTCTACCTCAAGAGCATGATCAAAAGAAAGGATCTCCTCCTATGAAAGGATGCATGAAGGCATGGTTCACACATTGACTAGATGAAATCAACATAATATTTCCTCGTATGAAATATGACGTGGTTGACAAAGTTTAAGGAACTATGATTTAAAGTTCCTAGGAGGAAATGTGTGAATAAAGAAAGGAAGAGATCTTGAAAGATGCGACTATGGAGAAAGCAATCAACATCCAAGGACTAGAAGATTTGACTATGATATTTCCATGGGAAAGATATGAAGATCTTGATAAAGTCTGAAAAAGAAAGAGACCCTTGACGTTGTATATCTTTTTGGAGATGTGTCAATATGTATGCAACTAAGAAATCGGATTTGTTGAAAACCCTTGATGTGTCCTGAATCGGGTGAATCATACACAATTTGGTGGGACACATGTCCTCCGATTGTGTCTGGTCGTGTCCGGGGAACGAGTCTGTCGTGTCCTGTTTCTGGAACACGTGTCCCCTTGAATTGCGTGTCGTGAGGCCCATAAAGGCCAATTTTGGGTCATTTCTCCCTCACTTTTCTCTGTCTCTCTTTCCATGGGTGTGTGGGAGTGACTAGCAAAGGGTTTAGGATCATTTTGGAGGCGATTCAAGAAATGGGTAGGTGCATTTTGTTTCTATTTTTTTGCATTTATATTACAGAAATTTGCATGTGCATTTTTTTAGAAGTTTGTGAATTTTTTTAGAAGTTTGTGCATTTTTTCTTTATTTTTTTACAGCATTCATTGCTCAATCAAGGGCAGCAGGGAAGGGGAAAAGGACGGAGAAGAATGTCCCCATTGGAGATGCCCCTTTTGTTCCAATTTCATCAGGGTCTGCAAGTGTTCCCTCTATTGGAATTGGGGCTGCAACAGCAGCGTTAAATGTTGAGGGAAGAATTAATTTAGAAAGACAGCAGAGTCAAGAAAACAAATATCCCTTGTTGAAATATGTCAAAAGAGAGAAGGGCCAGGGAACAAGTTGAAGGGAGGCGGCAATGTTGCTTGGAAATGCAACTATTGCAAAAATCATTTCATGAGCACTTATTACCATGTGAAAGCTCATTTGTTGGCTTTATCAGATTGTGGAATTACAACATGTACATAGATGTCCTCAGCTAAGAGGAAAGAAATGGAAAAATAGGCCAATGTTGATATGGAAAAGGTGGCTGCAACATCTGAAAGAACAAGAATGATGATCCCCTTCCATTCTTGAGGAAAAGCAGAATTTCCATTTGACAGTTTTGATGGGGGACAAGCAGCAAAAAGAAAGGCAGTGGCACTTGGTCCAATGGACAAAATTTTTCAAAAAGAAAAATGGGAAGAGCTTGATCTCACCATTGCATTCTTTTTATATCAAAACTTTATATCCTTTAATGTTGCACGCTCACCTTTATTTATTGAGATGTGTTGAGCTCTAACTCAAGGGGCTCCATCAGAGTATGTGCCTCCTGGGTCAGAGAAGCTTAGAACCACATTGTTGACTAAGGCAAAGAAAGAGGTGGACACAATGCTTGAGCCTATTAAATCAGCATGGCCAACATTTGGGGTTAGTATTGTTTCTGATGGATGGCCAAATCCAGAACTCCACCCACTCATCAACTTCCTGGTGTCTTCCTTGAATGGTCCAGTTTTCTTGAAATCAGTGGATGCACCTGGACAATACAAGGATGCACAATATATGGTGAGTTGTTCATTAAAGTTATTGAAGATGTGGGTGTTGATTCTTGTGTGCAAATCATTACAGATGATGCACCTGTTTGCAAGGTTGTTGGCATGATTGTGGAAGCTAAATATCCACAAGTATTTTTGACATCTTGCATTGTCCATTCCTTGAATTTAGCACTTAAATCTATTGCTTCTGATGTGCTTTGGATTGGAATTATTATTGAGGATGCATGACATATCTGCAACTTTGTACAAAATCATACAAATACCCTCACAATATACAAATGCACCAACCTATCATTATTGAAGATTGCAGATACATGGTTTTCCTCTTCATTCATCATGTTGAAGAGGTTGAGGGAGGTCAAGACCGTTCTTGGACCCATGGTTATTTCAGAGTTTTGGTCTTTTGGAGGAAGACAAATCAAGTAGCCTCAAAAAGAGTGAAGGACACAATGTTAGATGATGCTTGGTGGGAGAGGGTAGATCTACTTATTAAGATCATGGACCCTATCATTGCTTTGCTACGATTTGCAGATACAGGCCAACCCATCATAGGAGAAGTTTATGAGGGATGGGATTCCATGGTTGAGTCTGTGAGGACCATTATTTTACAGAGTGAGTGCCCCGAGTATGAGACATCATTAGAGGCCTTCTTCACCACCATACAAGATATTCTTGTCAGCAGATGGGACAAGAATTGCACACTTTTGAATTGTTTGGCTCATTCATTAAACCCAAAATACTACAGCCATGAGTGGTTGAATGGTGGACCTTCCTGCAGATTCCCTCCTCACATGGATGGTGAAATTTCACAAGGGAGGAAGGATGCATTGAGGTGGATTTTTCAAGATAGACCATCCCTTGATGAAGTGGAGAATGCCTTTGCAGATTTTTCCACTAGCACTAGTCGATTTGCAGGATATGATGTGATTAGAGATAGGGGGGCTAAGAAGCCCTATTCTTGGTGGGCAAGTCATGGGGCAACAAGCCCTCCTCTATAGCAATTAGCCATGAGGCTCCTCTCTCAAGTGACTTCATCCTCTTGGTGCGAGAGGAATTGGAGCAAATATGGGAATTTGTATAGTTTCAAGAAGCGCAAGCTTGAGCAATCTAGGGAAAAGACAATGGTGTATGTGCACACCAACCTTCGTCTTATTTACAGGCAGAGGGATGAGTGGTTGAAGGGAAAGACAAAGATGTGGGATGTCTTTCCTGATGATATGGGTTTGGAAAACAGTGTTGAGTTGGCATTGGCCAACTTGGATCTTAATGAACCAGTGCTAGAGCCTGTCACTTTTGATGATGGTGATAATGTTGAGGGGTCATCCTCCACTCTAGCAGATGCAAAGATGACATTGGATACAGAGGAGGAGGATACAACAGAGGAAAGCAGTGGTGACCATGATGATGACAGTGACGCTGATTTTGATGATGATGATTGATGACTCATGAGCTACCTACTACCTTGAGGCTTGTAGTTGTTTTGTATTTTCTATTTCTATTTGCCATTGGCATTGCTACTACCTATGTAACACTTTTTGATTTTGAAGACTTAATGAAAAAACCGCAGTTTCTTGTCTTTCTCCTATTGGATCATTGATGAATCTGTCACAATTGTATTTGTATGCATAATGTTACTTTGTATGTTATTAAAAATTATATATTAAAAACTTACATCGCAAAGGTAAGTTTGATTTAATATTCATTCTTGATTTTTGAACAATATCTGGATGGGCTAATGCAGGGCTACCAAAGGAAGAGTTGTAGATGTCATCTACAATTGATACTCATGTGGTAGGATGAAAGATCCTGGAGGAAACATGATGTGAAGAAGGTAACAAGGTATGAAGGAAAGGCCCGATAGGGACTAATGGATCACTTTCCGATGATAGAAAGGATGACATGACTAACGCGATTCTGATGGATGGTCGATGCCCTATGAAGAAGTCCCAAAAGATATAGGCTCCATAACAAAGAAGAAACTCATGACATCAAAAGAGGGAGTCCTACAAGAAACTAGTTGTCCCATCATCTCCACCTAGAGAGTTGTTGGAAGCAAGTCCCTGATTAAGAGGGAGCTTGGGTACATTCCTTTTATGGAATGGTTTGGTCATCCGTGGATAAGAGGCAGTGAAAGATATGGTTCTCTTCTTCATGTGTCATACACTAGACCAAGACTAATAGCCGTAAGTATTAGTGAAGGCCATGAGGAGAGATGGACGCATCATTCTTTTCTTCACCTGGGAAGATAGAATGGAGGATTGGGTAAGCATCTGGCATTTGATACTCTTTGAAGATGTGGTAGGGCATCCAAGATAAGAGTAGTCGTAGAGGACCAATATTCTTTGAGGACCAGGAATCCAATATAAGAATGGTCTTGGTGGAACATACTCTAAGAGAACCCAGGTGGAGTATGGTCTAAGAGAGACAATGATGAGGGTGTCTATAAATCATTGGTCTCGCCAGCGTTGTGCTCTGATCTTGTGGAGAGATAGAGTTGTTAGTCAAGCCCTTGCTATGTGACAATGCTAAATGATATGATGCTATACAGATGGGTTACCAATCTGACTCTTCTTATGGGAATTCTTCAGATTGAGAATGTCCAAGTACCTTGTATGGATTATGAATACCTCCCTAGTTAAGAGGGATTGTTGAAATATGTAACTAGGTTCAGTCTTCATAATCACATATGTAATCGTGATTTTATGTATTTAATGAAAAGAGAAAAATAAATTTATTATTTGTGTTCTTGAGGCATGGATTTCATGCTCAGGGGAAATTTATTTTTAGGTCAAGCACCCATTGAGTGCTTCTAGGTTTGTCATAAATTCAATTGAGTCATTGTCATGTATTGAAGATCCATTTGGGCATGTTACATATTGTAAAGAAAAAATTATTGAGTCAAAATATTGTCAAAAGACCCTTCAGGACCTTGCCATGGCACAAAGATCAAGTTGGCCTACATGAAGGGACAAGTCAGGCTCAAGATAGCAATTCGTACCCCTCACAAGCCTATAAATAAGAAGGAATTCAACCTCATTTGGACACTCACTCAAGCAAGTTCAATCTCCACAAGGTAGAGGCTGGAAAAGGACGAAGAAGGAGAAGAAGAACAATTTTGAAGTTTTGGGCATCTCTCTCTCTCTCTCTCTTTTGTTAGGGTTTCTACAATTACTGGGAAAGACAAAATTCTGAAGTTGCATCGAAGTTGTAAAGCTGGATTGAAGATGGGAAGCTGCATCGACGTTGTGAAGCTGCAAGATCAAAGTTGTGAAGCTACATCGAAGCTGTGAAGCTGCATCAAAGTTGTAAAGCTGCAAGGCCAAAGTTGTGAAGCTGCAAGGTCGAAGCTATGAAGTTGCCTCTAGGTCGAAGTTGTGAAGCTGCTTCTAGGTCGAAGCTGTGAAGCTGCTAGGTCAAAGCTACTAAAGTTGCATCAAGGTCGAAGTTGCAGAAATTGTTGTTGGGGTCAAAGTTGTTGGAGAAGTTGCTGGAAGGTTGAAGTTTGTTGCTGGAAGTCGTTCAAGAAGGAAAAATTTGACTTGGTCTTGGAGGGTCTTGGTCAAGGGTTATAGGTCTTGGAATTTGTCAATTGAAGTTTTATAAGAAGAGAAGAATTCTGATGGGTTTTCCTCTCAGTTGGAGAGGTTTTGGCCCTAGCTGATTGTCTACATCTTGTGTCCTATTGTCTCATTGTTCTTTATGATTTGGTAGTTGTTTGATGATAAAGAACACTAATAATAATAAAGGAAAGAAGTTAATCAAGTAAAGTAAAAATACATCACAAACAATTATCAAAGAGAAATCACCTAATCTATCTGCCCTAGATTTCTCAACATGTGGCTGATACATATACACTTCCTCCAAATCACCATTAAGGAAAGCATTCTTTACATAAATTTGATAAATTTTCTATCCATAGAATGTTGTGGTGCCTCACCTATCTAATTGTGATCAACTACATTGTTGGAGTGAATGTTTCCTCATAATCCATTCCCTCATATTGAGCAAAGCGTTTTGCAACTAGCATTTCCTAGTGTTTGTCCAATGAACCATTTGCATATATTTTGCTCTATAAAGCCATTTTTCAGCCCATGGGTTTCTTACTTAAAGGTAACTCTTTCAACACCTAAGTGCTTTTTTCCATGAGTGCATCACACTTGGCCTTCATGGTCCTTTGCCACTCATCACACCCTTTGGCTTATCATAATTTTGAGGTTCAAAGGAACTATGAACAACTGATACACCACAAAATTAACATGCTCGACTTGCTTACCTTTTCTCAAAGCTCTTCTTCTTTTCCCTATCTCTCTTAGTTAAGAAATTTCTTCCAACCTCATACCTTTCAAAATGTTGTAGTACCACTATAGCCTTTGTTTTTCCAATTCTACCCCCCAAATCAGTATTGTATCTCACTTGATTTGGTGTTATTAAAAGCCCTTGAGTAGGATGTGCGGCATGCACAACTATCCCCAATGACTCTTGGATTCCTCTGATTATATACCTTGCATCACGGATGATTTTTCATTTTCCAACCAACCATTATCATGGATTTTCTGAAGAAAAAAAATACAATTTTTCATCTAAAGTCACATCTCTACATAGGTTACCTTGTTAATGGCGATATCCAACAATCTACAACTCTTAGATTGTTCACTATAACCACAAATATTAAGTTTCTACGTTTTGCATCTAATCTTGACTTCAATTGTAATTAACACATATGCTACAAAATTAAATATTTTCAAATAGAAAACGTATGGTTTTATCTTAGAACAAGCCTCCTCTACTGTGATGTCTTACTATACTTATGTATGACTTCTATTGGGAAGATGCATTGTAGTGTGTAACACTTCTCCCCAATATTTGTTTAGAACTACCCTACATAACACCATGCATCTTTACATCTCAACAATTGTTTCGTTCCACCTATCCACAACCCCATTCTGTTGTGGTGTACCAGTGAAAAAATTGTTGTTTAATGCTTTCCTGTTGCAAAAATCACCAAATTCATTAGAACAAGATTTACCTCCATTATAAGATCAAAAGACCTTTACAGTCCTTCTAGAATCATTTTCTATCGCTTCCTTAAGTTCTTTGAATTCAATAATGCATAAAATTTCTTCCTCAAGAAATAAACCCACATTTTTCTAGAGAAGTCGTCTACAAATGATATTGTGAATGCTTGCGTCAGTCCACAAATGCCAAAATGCACCAAATGCAACACTAGTGTATCCCTCCAAATTTTTCTAATTCAAAAGCTACTTCATGTAGCTTTCTTTCTAAAAATGCCTCACATATATCTTCCTTCTTGTACATCTTGATACCCACCAAAAGTGGGTGACCCCAAGGGAGAAATTTTCTCCTAGTTATCTCTTGAGCCGGCAACCAGAAACCCCTGACAACCAATGATGTAGCCGATACATTGTGCCATTTGATTTCCGCCACCTGCATCAGTTGTATATTTCCTCCTCCATTTGTTAAGAGCATATGTTAGAAGGTGGGCAATCTGACCCAAAAGGTATGTTTTCATTGTGCAATCGAGTGCTTATGCTTGTTTTTCGTGGGCATTTTGCGCATGGATTATTGGGTGACTTGGAAGAAGGAAGGGTTTTCAATGTGATTTTGTTCCCTCACCTTAAATGGGGGATTAATCCCAATGTTATCAGAACCGGATCGGAACCGGTTGAACCGCATGGTCCCACTGTTTTTGGCCCAAAACTGGTCTAAACCAAGCCTCTGAACCAAAATAGGTCGGTTCGGTACCGAATGGGCCTATTCCACTGAACCGGCCAGTTCAAAACTAGTTTTGTGTGGTTTGTACCTTCCTAGGTCAGCGTAAAAATTTTGCCCCTTTTTTAAATTTTTGGATTTTTTTATTTGGTTGGCCCACTTATAATTCTCACCTAGGCCAGCCTAATATTCAAGCCTATAGTCCTATTGTTTCTATGCATTTCATGATAATGTTAAATTCTTAAAGTAAAAGTGACATTCTCCTTAATCTTTCATTTCCATCCTTTTACTTGAATTTTTTACATTACGGTGAAATGACTCAAGATGTTTGAGAGTGATTCCAACCTCATTGGATTTCATACGAAGAAAGTAGAATCTTAGATTTCACTCAAAATCCACCAGACTTAACAATTTTTCAAGATATCAAGATTACAGGGATTGCAACGTTTCCATTGGATTTTGTCATGTACGAGGGTAAGGAACTATTATTTAATAAAGAACATTAATCCCTCTATGTACTTTGATGTTATTGGAATTGGTTGTCGAACTCCTCTATCACGACTCTGCTAAAAATGTACCCATCACTCATACAAAATTTGGACTTGACATCCTATGCGTTTTCTATCTTATTTTAATGCTTAGAGGGTTATACTGATGACAAATATCCCAATATAGGCAATGATTTTGATGATATGTAGATACTTGTTGTAGCATCATTTTTTTTAGATGTTAGAGGCCATCTAGAGCCTATTTCTTGATGTATTTTTTATTTAGGGATGGATTGCACTCGATGCTATTTTGGTTATGTGCACCATTAGATGTTATATAAATAAGAACTTTTGCTTATTTGTGTATAAATTTCTTGGATTCATATAGATGCACATGTAGATATATGTTTTTCTTTAAAATATGAATATTTTATGTGTTTTATATAAACCTTTTTTTTCCAGTTTTTTTTTATAAACCTTTTTTTTCCAGTTTTTTACCGGTTCTGACCGGTTCCTGGTCCACAAGGTTTTTCAGTTCGATCATCAGTTCGGTTCTGATAACATTGATTAATCATCAATCCTAGTATTGTGGGATCTCGCCTATTGGCCTATGGCTTTAGGAATGGCACTACTTGGGAAACCCCGACTTTGGTAGCATGGTCCCATTTTCCCGTTCCACATTTTTCCCCCGCCGCACATTACAAGCCCTATTTCATCATTTTCCTTATATGGGTACACAAGGCACTGACATACCCCCTCCCCTTGTCCACATATCTAGGTCGGGCCTAGAAACGTTGCCTCGCAGGTTGATGCAGTTAATCCACGGCCCAGATGAGGATGTGTCTCACCATGAGAGACAACAGGAGGGCTTGCATCATTCTTCTAACCCTCACAAATGGGATACATGCTTGTTCGATCCATTTGGAGACCCATGAGGATGTTTTGTGCCCCCATAGTGACTTGTGGGCACCACAGGTCATTCGCTTGGATATCAAGGGGCCAATCCCTTTATCACCATGTTTGGAGCTCATTCATTCATCTTAAGCACACATTGGACTCCACTAGGCCTCCTCAATGGCCCTTCGACCTATTGTATCTATTATTTTTCCCTCTTGGGAACTTATTTTTGTATTATGGAGCTATCTTGGTGGGCTTGTCACCAAGGAATGTTATTTTTGCACATTATTTTATTAGTTGGGGCATTATTAGGCCTTATTAGGCAAATCAAACCCCTTAGGGAGGATATATATTGATGTGATGATCATTTCATTTGATCATCACTTGGTTTTGGACTTGTATCTCTTCTTGAGAATTTCGCTAGCCTTATTGATGGACGAATTGGAATCTTAATGCATTTTGATGTTTGGAAAGACTTGTCTCTTATCTTGGAGCTTTGATTTTTGTCTCTATTGGTGATTGGAAAATTTCGCTATACTTGTAAGTGTCTTTTACATGGTTTCTTTCTCATGTCTTACACTTGCATAATATATGGAAAATTTGTGCTTATGAAACTAGTATAGTTGCCTTAATGAAATGCGAATTTCTTCGATCTTGTCTTTGTGAGGGATTTTTCATATGTTTATGCTAAGTATAGTGAATGAATGTCCTAGGGGTATAAATTTCCCTAGTAACCTAATTGTTGCCTCTAAGGCCATGCGAAGTTGTTGGGGAACTCCTTGATTGGGTATAAGCATCTTTGAATATTGAATCATATTGACTCCATTTTTCCCAATAGGCTAAGCATTGATCTAGTCCTAGGTGATCACTAAAACGAAATTTTTTCTCACCTCCTTTTCCCTTTTCCAAGCCCTAACCCTAGTAGGCTACCTAGGGCATCACACAAAATCCTTTGTATCCATCCAAAATTGATGAAATTGAGTCTAGAGTTGCGTTGGTCTATCCTTGAGGGGTCCTCCAATTTTGAAGCTATTCTGGCGATGGAATCTCAAGTTTTGGCAATCCCTAGATCGCAAACCATTCTCCCTAGGTTTCATTTGGTTAGTGGCTTTATCAAGGATCATCGTATTAAAGTCTCAAGTCAAATCCAATCTCTTAATCCTTCCTCTCCTCCCCCACTTGGTCGAGCCCCTTTGTTTGAAGTTTCATCCTAAACCCTTGACCTCATTTGGGTCCACTAGGGATTCTTTGTGGTCCCACAACCTTATCACTCCAATTTCACAAGGATTGCTTGAAACCCTATTCTTCTAGGATTCTTAGGTCTAGGGCACTTCTTACCAAGAGATAGTCCTCAACCCTTGGTATAGGTCTCTCTCTAGCCCTTCTTGGAGAGCCATTTATATTGCTTCTAAAGTAAGAAATCCCTATCATCAGAGTCTCTCCTTTGAATAGGCTCCTGGAATCACTACCTTTACACCATTGTTACATTCCTCCTAGTGATTTCCCTAATACTGGGACTCCTCTCATAGGTGAAAGTTCGTAAAGAGCAGGGAGCTTTAGTTCAGGTGACAGTGGGCTATTGCTCCATTATTGCCACTTGACCTAGTAGTTGCTCTATAGGAACCCCTCCTAGAACCCCTGCTAATTTGAGAGGTAACAATATCTAGACACAAAATAATAAGAGTTCGAGGAGAATGAGAAGAATGATTGAGAGAAGAGAGAAGGCTACTTTCTTTGCTCGAGACAATTCGAATAGGAAAGTTGGTCATCCCCTGTATTTATAATAAATTTCCCCCTTCAATTCATACAAAGAATAATAGGAGGTCAAAGTCTCCATTAATTGTGATTGATTTGTATAGTTAGTCGAATTGAGCTCTACCTATAGAAGAAAACTAAGTTAAGTGGCCCTTGCTTGAGTTGAACTGAAGAATCTCCAAGTTGTCATTGATAAAAATATCTTTGAGTAAAATGTAGCTAATTCGGCTTGGCAAAAAGATTTTTGGAATATTTCAAGTAAATTTCCACTATGATAAAAACATCCTCAAAGCAATTTTGGCATAGGTCGAGTTGTCCAATATTATCTCAAGCAATTTGGCTTGGCATAACTTTAGGAGGTCAAATTGATATGCTTTTTTATCAAGGAAAAAAGAGAGCAAAATAAGGAGGAAAAATAGGAAAAGAGGAGAGTAAAGTGGAGAGGAATTAGGGGGATGAGGGGGATAGAAGTAAGAGGGAAAATAGGAAGGGAAGGGTGAATGGTGGAGGGAGAATATGAGTAGAAATAGGAAATAAAAGAGGAGTATAAATAAGAGAGAAGAGGGGAGGGAAACACACTAGTAGAGAGAACATTATAACAAAGGAAAATAAAATTGTCTTTATTGCCATGTCAACTCATGTGCTCTGCCACCTCACCAATGACTCATCTAAATTCTAGCCACTTGTCCACTCACAACTATTGCCACATGTCAACCTCTTATATTGCAACATTACCTTATTATAAATAGACATGCCAAAATAGCAGTCCCCCAAAAAATAGGAAAAAGTAGGAAATGCTCAAAATAGATAGGGGATCTTGCCATATATAGTATGCCTAAAAATAGGCATTACTAAAAATAGAAATATGTTTGCATTTCCACATTATTATACTCATTACACTCATAATCTAATGGGGAACCAAAATATGTTATCACTGCTTCCATGCAAAGACAACTAAAAATAGAAAGTGCTCGAACTCTAACGAAACCACCACCATTTGACTTAGAACTTTGTGGGGAGTTTGAATATGTAACCACAACTACCATTTGTTGACTGCTAAAATAGAACTATCTCAGATTTGGATGAAAACACCACCATTGGACTCAAAATGCAATAGGAAATAGAAATGTGTAATCAAATTTGACATGTGACGAGTGCCAAAAATAGAAATTCCTTGGAATCTTGTGAAATCATACTCAGTGGATTTGTCTTTAAGGAATCCAAATCTATGATCAAAATTGACATGCAAGTACTACTAAAAATAGAAAGTGCTCACATGTTTCCCATAAGTAGCTCATCGGACTCAAAATCTCTCAAGGATTCAAAACATACCATTATCTCTGACATGCGAGTCTCCGAACAAAACTTGCTAAAAATAGTAAGTGTCGTGCATGCCACTTGGAGAAGCCTCATTGGAATCTTGAATTCGTAAGGACTTTGAATATGTGATCAATATTGTTGTGTCGTCCTTGGAACTCTACCTTCCACAAAGTAGGGGACCTGCTAAAGATAGCAATTCTCTCTAATTTGTGCAAAAATGTGTCTAAATCATCACTAAATCAATCTTGTAACTAGTCTCCCTAGAACCAACCCCCATCCCATATATGCATATGTGTCTAAATCTCCAACCTGATGAAATGTGTTGGTTTTTAACCCTCAAATTTACGATGAGAAAATTTAGGAGTTAATAGGCTATAGACTTTATTCCTTCTTGTTATATGATTCCTTGATGTTACTAAGGAAGCCTCCCTTGTGTTGGATTTATCCTTCACTAAAACGAGGGAAGTGATTGCTAAGGCGACAATGGTAACACTTCCATGTTACAATTGTCTTAGCCCTAGTGAAAGGATTTGCAATAAGATGCTATATTTTAAGATAATAATTTCCACGTGCATTTTCCTACCAAGTGCACCAATAGCTTTGTTTTCTTTTCCTTTTATGTGCTTGATCTCAAAGTCAATTTTTCACAGACATTCCAAACATCTAGTTTTCTTGGCATTTAAATCTGGTTGCTCAATTAAATTCTTTAGGCTATAAATATGGCCAGTGCTAAGCTCAAATCTTTTTCCCATTAAATAGTGCCTCCACTTTTTGACAACATGCACTATTGCAACAAGTTCCAAATCATGGGGAACATAGTTTTCTTATGTTCTTTTATTTTTCATGACTCATAAGATGCCACATGACTATTTGCATAAGAACTCCACTAAGCCCTTCAATGCATGCATTTGTGCACACAACAAAATTATTCTTTCGATTTGCAATCTTCAAAATTAGGGCATTACAACTAGGAAGAAGCTTTTTCAATAGCCAAAATCTTTGCTCACACTCTTACATCCATTCAAACTTGATCCCCTTCTATTGCAAACAACTGAACAAGTAATTGAGTGTGCAAGTTTGGAGAATCTCTTAATGGATATTCTATAATAAGCAATACGAGTCTTACATCTATTATCTTCTTTGGAGTGAGACAATTCATTATGGTCTCAATCTTCTTTAAATTCACAAATATTCCCTTTTGAAATAATGTGACCTAGATAATGAATTTGTTTTTGATAAAAATTACATTTGTTTAGTTTTGCATACAACTAATGTTCTCCTAGCACTTGCAAAACCATTCTCAAATGTTCCCCATGCTCATATTCTCCAGAAAAATGAGCACAAATATCTAAGTAATTGCTGCAAACACCATTTATGAGACACATTAAGGTAGCTAGAGTTCTATATTTCTTTTTCAAAAACTTTGGTGATCCCCATGGAGATACACTTGGTTGAATGCCTCAATTTCCAACATCTCTTATAATTGCTTTTTTAGCTTCAATAATTTTGAGGTGCTCATTGTATAGGGAGACTTGGACACTGGTGTATCTCTTGGCACAAGATAATGGTGGAATCGATATTTCTATTTAGAGAAAGTCCTAACACTTAACTAGGGTGTTATTTTTTTGTAGCTCAAACAAGTGTTCTAGTCTCGAGAGGTGTCATTGAAGCTAAAGACAGAAAGGAGTTAATTATCTCCAAGCCCATGTAACTTTTCTTTAAGGTTTGTTGAGATTGCAACAAGATGATGGAGCTTAGTGAAAAGAGTCGCCTTCACTAAGTGGGCCCGCAGGCTATTTTTGGCGCAAGTCTATTTTTAGACTATGTCTATTTTTAGACATATGGATCATGTCTATGGATTGCAGGTTGTTGTTTATGGATGATTGATCAAGTTGGGAAAAAATAGATGGACTTCTATTTTTGATGAAAGTGTGAGTGATCAAAGTCTATTTTTAGACTGGCTGTCAAAAATAGAAAAGTCAAATATTATTATCTCACAATAATATTTGGACTATAAACTTAATCTTATTCTCTTGGAGCACTTCAGTTTGAGCTACAGAGGTGGCACATGCAGCTGTCAGAAGGAAATACGCTTTTCTTATGAGTCAGTTGAGTTGTTGCATGCATGACTTCAGTTAGAACTCAATCAGTTGAGTTTGGTGGAGTTGATTGTGGAGTTGATGGAGTTGTGTTCAGTTTAGCTTTGTTAAACTGGTTGTATTTAGTCTAACTGGCAAATAGACTAGAGATGAGTTGGGTGAATTAGTTATTAATTAATTCACAAGTTATTAACTCATAATACAACTAATGAATACATCAGTTAACTCAGTTGCATGTCAGTGCATGTTCAGTTCAACAGGGACAGGTGGTAGAGAATCAGATTGCTATCAGTTGTGACTATAGTTGTGCACAAGATCTTGCACAATCAAGGGATTGAGTATGCCAATGAGTTTGCTCATGTATTTGCCCACATTATAGCTTGTGCTCACGTCCAACAAAGAGTGAGTGACTATTTTGCAGGTGAAAAACGAGTTTGGTGAGCCATTCTCATCAGTTCTTGAGCAGGTATTGAGTTGTGGAGGCAGGCAAGCAGCGGGGGAGATTTGGAGATCAAATCTGAGTTGTATTGTGTGTAGCATGAGGAGATAGTACTGAGTACTTGGGATGAGTATTGTACTATGTATTGTTACATGATTCAATCAATATAATATACAGATAGTTGGGGTTTTTAGCGAGATGCTTTCCCCGGGAACATACTGTGTTAATGAGTTTGATTGATGCTTCTATGTGTGCCTATGAATGTTTCTGCTTCTGTAAATTGATGATCAACATAGAGGAGATTATGTATTATACATGTTCCGCTTATAATTGTATGATCAGGATAATCTCTGTGAATATGTGTTAAATTATTCAAAATTTCTACATGGTATCAGAGCGAGCTAGATAATTGTAGAAAAAGTTTCTACATGGTATCAGAGCTGCTTGATTTGTAGAAGAGATTTTTACAGGATATCAAGTGAAGATTGATCATCAGATCTACTATTCAGGAAGTGTTTACATTCTATTTCTTCAGGCAGAGTCTGTAATCGGGCCAGGTAGCCTCTGGATTCATCCTTCTTTTGGAAGGTGAGATATCCGGTGAATGCCCATACAGTCAATCTCTGTACGAGAAATATTGTGTTCTCACGAATTCTAGATCGGAGGCGGTTGAGTTTGGAGCTGGTGGAAATCAAATTTGCAGCAGTGTTGTTGAAATTTCTTTCAACGGATTGCAAATGTTATTCCAAAGCAAGAGCGACCTGGCGCTCAAGGATAAACTCAGTAACAATAAAGGTGAGAATGGATCTTCATCAAAGGTATCTGATGAAGAGAATTGCGCTTTGGCTGCCAAAGCAAAGAAGGGGAAGAACAAGAAAGCTTCTCATTCCGGTGCGAAAGGCAAGAAGCAGGACATGTCCAAGGTGAAGTGTTTTCACTGTCACCAGCACGGACACTATGCCACTAATTGTCTGCAGAAGAAGAAGAACAAGCAGGCTGCTGGATCTTCAGCAGGAGAGGCTCTAGCCTCACAGTTTGAGCTTGATTTTTCATTGATCGCATGCTTGGTTTCAAGTGTGATGGGATCAGTGTGGTTCTTGGACAGTGGTGCGTCTTTTCACATGACGGGAGATAGAGATTTGTTCTCTGATCTGGAGGACAAAGATCTTGGAGTGCACATCGAGATGGGCGATGATGGTAGATACAGTGCGACCGGTATCGGTACCATTTCCTTTGAGAGGGAGTCTGGTAAACCCTTTGTATTGAAGGAAGTCATGCATGTTCCAGGATTGAAGAAGAATCTCATCTCAGTGGCGATGTTAGAAGACAAGGGGTATGATGTTGTTTTCAGTGAGGGAAAGGCCTTCCTGCGCAGCAAGACAACTGGTGAGACCCGGAAGATAGGGGTTCGAGTGAGGAACCTTTATCAGTTGCATGTAGATGGATGCACAGCAATGGTAGGCAAGGTAGAAGGATTGGTGAGCCGGGATGATGGCGAGTTGTGGCACAGGAGATTGGGTCACCTTCACCATGGAGCCTTGAAGATACTGCAGCAGATCACTACAGGGCTTCCTAAAGGCACACTTGCGCAGTCAGATCAGTGCAAGGGGTGTACTTTGGGGAAGTTTGTGAAAGCCACCTTTCACGAGAAGGATAGTCGCGCCACGACGATCCTTGAGAGAATTCACACAGACATGTGTGGACCTTTCTCAGTTGCTTCGACAGCAAAACACAGGTATTATGTGATTTTTGTTGATGATTTCTCTCGTAAGTGCTGGATCTTCTTCATGCAGAAGAAGAGCGAGACATATTCAAAGTTCTGTGAATTCAAAGCATTGGTCGAGAAGGAGTCGGGGAAGAAGGTGAAGGCTCTTAGGAGCAATAATGGTGGTGAATACATCTCGGATGAGTTCAAGGATTTCTGCAAGACAGAAGGGATTCGTAGAGAGCTCATAGCTCCCCATAACCCACAGCAGAACGGGGTAGCTGAGCGGAAGAACAGAACAATTGTGGGTGCTGCACGGGCAATGTTGCATGATCAGGGCCTACCCCTTCACTTGTGGGCGGAAGCATGCAATACAGCAGTTTATGTGCAGAACCGTTGTCCTCATAGGATACTTGGCATGAGTACACCTGAGGAGACTTATTCTGGTAAGAAGCCTGATCTTTCTCATTTGAGGATTTTTGGTGCTAACGTTTACATGCATGTGACGAAGGATGCCAGGAAGAAGTTGGAGCCGACCGCAGAGGTTGGGATATTTGTGGGGTACACTGATACGCCCCACAACTATCGTGTGTATTTGCCAGACAGTGGTAAAACTGTTGTGCGACGGGATATAAAATTTCAGGAGGAGAAAGCCATGAAGTGTTCGCTTGAGAGGGAGCTACACTTGCATGCAGATGAGGAGCTATTAGTTCCTAAGGATGAGCTTCAGGACGTGGATCAGCCACAGGACGAGGTTCATGAAGTGGAAGAGACCACTCATGCAGCGCCAACCATCAGAGGGCGAAAGCACTTGACAGAAGCTGAGCGACTGGCTCAAGATGCAGAGAAAGTTGTAGGACCACCTACAGCCCAACGCAGGCAGAGACAATCACCTGATCGGTACACTGGATACATGGCTCTTATGAGCAAATGTGTTGTGACTGAGCCATCCTCTTTCGAGGAAGCTGTGGAGGATCCCGCATGGGTAGACGCCATGGTGGAAGAGTATGATTCTATTGTCAGAAACAGTGCATGGGAGATTGTTCCTAGACCGGAAGGGAAATCAGTGGTGGGTTCGAGATGGATCTACAAAGTTAAGCAGGCAGCTGACGGGAGCGTGGAGAAGTACAAGGCAAGATTTGTTGCCCGGGGCTTTTCACAGATTGAGGGGCTCGATTATGAGGAGACCTTTGCACCTGTCGCAAGGTATTCTTCCATACGGATGATTCTTGCTCTCTCAGCGCAGATGGGATGGCACATTCATCAGATGGATGTGAAGACTGCGTTCCTCAATGGAGTCATTGAGGAGGAGTTGTACATTGAGCAACCCGAAGGCTTTGAGGTCTTCAGCAGCGAGTCGCATGTGTGCAGGCTCAAGAGAGCGCTGTATGGGTTGAAGCAAGCACCACGTGCTTGGTACACACGGATAGACAGCTATTTCACAGGACTTGGATTCTCCAAGAGCGAAGCGGATCCGAACCTATACCAGATTGTGGTGGAGGGTAAGTTGCTTATCATTGTACTGTATGTTGATGATTTGATTCTAACGGGTGATGAGCTGTTGATACTGTCATGCAAGAAGGATCTTGCTACAGAGTTTGAGATGAAGGATTTGGGCCTCCTTCACTATTTCCTGGGATTGGAAATATGGCAACGCAATGGTGGACTGTTTGTTTCTCAGGGCAAGTATGCTCGGGAGATACTGGAGAAGTTCAACATGCATGGCTGCAAGCCTGTTGATACTCCTCTTCCTGGAGGTTGGAGGAAGGAGGATGCCACTTCGGGAGAAGAAGTGGATGCCACTGTTTATCGACAGTTGGTGGGGTCGCTGATGTATTTGGTCAATACACGACCCGATATATGCTATGCAGTTAACCAGCTTTCACAAGCTATGGTTAAGCCTACCAAGCTCTTCTGGAAGGCGGGCAAGCATGTATTGCGCTACTTGAGAGGCACATCGGGATATGGTTTGTGGTACAGACAGGAGGATGAGGTGAAGCTATGTGGCTTCACGGATGCAGATTGGGCAGGGAGCCCAACGGACAGAAAGAGCACATCAGGAGGGGTCTTCAGTATCGGATCGACAATAGTTTCTTGGTACAGCAGGAAGCAGAGATCTGTGTGGATGAGGATGATCCTGGTCGGGTTGTTCGGGTCCAAGCACATCAGGTACCATCATATCAGAGATTGTGTGCAGCGGAGGATCATGTTACTTTCGTACATTCCAACGGAGGATCAGGATGCTGATATTCTGACGAAGGCTCTCACCAGGAGCAAATTCGAGTACCACCGAGGCAGGATAGGGGTTGCTGATAATCCATATCTTGTCGAGAGGGAGTGTTGAGATTGCAACAAGATGATGGAGCTTAGTGAAAAGAGTCGCCTTCACTAAGTGGGCCCGCAGGCTATTTTTGGCGCAAGTCTATTTTTAGACTATGTCTATTTTTAGACATATGGATCATGTCTATGGATTGCAGGTTGTTGTTTATGGATGATTGATCAAGTTGGGAAAAAATAGATGGACTTCTATTTTTGATGAAAGTGTGAGTGATCAAAGTCTATTTTTAGACTGGCTGTCAAAAATAGAAAAGTCAAATATTATTATCTCACAATAATATTTGGACTATAAACTTAATCTTATTCTCTTGGAGCACTTCAGTTTGAGCTACAGAGGTGGCACATGCAGCTGTCAGAAGGAAATACGCTTTTCTTATGAGTCAGTTGAGTTGTTGCATGCATGACTTCAGTTAGAACTCAATCAGTTGAGTTTGGTGGAGTTGATTGTGGAGTTGATGGAGTTGTGTTCAGTTTAGCTTTGTTAAACTGGTTGTATTTAGTCTAACTGGCAAATAGACTAGAGATGAGTTGGGTGAATTAGTTATTAATTAATTCACAAGTTATTAACTCATAATACAACTAATGAATACATCAGTTAACTCAGTTGCATGTCAGTGCATGTTCAGTTCAACAGGGACGGGTGGTAGAGAATCAGATTGCTATCAGTTGTGACTATAGTTGTGCACAAGATCTTGCACAATCAAGGGATTGAGTATGCCAATGTGTTTGCTCACGTATTTGCCCACATTATAGCTTGTGCTCATGTCCAACAAAGAGTGAGTGACTATTTTGCAGGTGAAAAACGAGTTTGGTGAGCCATTCTCATCAGTTCTTGAGCAGGTATTGAGCTGTGGAGGCAGGCAAGCAGCGGGGGAGATTTGGAGATCAAATCTGAGCTGTATTGTGTGTAGCATGAGGAGATAGTACTGAGTACTTGGGATGAGTATTGTACTATGTATTGTTACATGATTCAATCAATATAATATACAGATAGTTGGGGTTTTTAGCGAGATGCTTTCCCCGGGAACATACTGTGTTAATGAGTTTGATTGATGCTTCTATGTGTGCCTGTGAATGTTTCTGCTTCTGTAAATTGATGATCAACGTAGAGGAGATTATGTATTATACATGTTCCGCTTATAATTGTATGATGAGGATAATCTCTGTGAATATGTGTTAAATTATTCAAAATTTCTACAAGGTTCACCTAGGAAAAATATCTTAATTAAGTCAATTAATGATTTTTTAAATATTTCCTAAGTCTAACATAGGAAAAGTGAATAATTAATTGATATTAATTGGGATATAGTCGATTTTCCTCTAGAATCTTGTAGAAAGTTTCTAAGACGATGTTATGCAACCAACTCTCAAAATAGAAGAGCACAACAATAACAATAGTGTGCTTTTATGAGGCACAACAATAACAATATGGGTGCTATATGGGCACAACAATAACAATAGGGGACTACACTAACAATAACAATAAGGGGGCAACACTAGTATTATAGGGACCTAACATGCCTTGCTCCTTCAAAAAAGTGTTGTCCTCAACATTTGAGTAGTTCTGGATGTTTCTATATAAAATTCTCATTCTCCCATGTGAAACCTTCAGCGGGTAAGTTTTTCCACTTAATGAGATACTCTGAAATTGATCGATTATGTAGCTTTCAGGTTCTTGTTTCGGTGATTGCTTCAGGCTCCAATATGATTTTTCCTTCTTCATCTAATTCTAGCAATACTGTTTGAACTGGGAGCTTATCACCGATAACCTTCTTTAAGCATGAAACATGGAAAACTGGGTATACTCGGGAAGATGCAAGCAACTCCAATTTGTATGCCATAGTACCAATGTTTTGTAATATCTTGTAAGGACCATAGTGCTTGGGTGATAAATTATTATCCTTCTTAGCTTGCTTGAGGGACATTTGTTTGTATGGTTGTAACCGTAAAAATACCCAGTCACCTACATCAAAACTTCTTTGACTGCAATGCTAATTTGAGTGTTGTTTCATTTGATTTTAAACCAAAGTGAGGTTATCCTTTAAGAGTTGGAGAACTTGTTGTTGATTCTCAATGTGATCTTCCACTGCTTGAACCTTAGAATTTTCTCTTAAAGATGATGTGATGGACGGTGGATGATATCCATAAAGTGCCATAATTGGCGTCATTTTTGTTGCAGTATGAAAGGAAGTGTTATACCACCATTCGGCCAGAGGTAATTACTTGACCCATTGTGTTTGTTTATCGGATACAAAGCAATGGAGATGTCCTTCCAAACATTTGTTCACTATCTCTGTTTGCCCGTCAGATTGAGGAAGATAAGATGAGCTATGAGTTAATTGAGTACCAAGACAAGAAAATAATTTCATCCAAAAATTTCTAGTGAAAATGGGATCTTTATCACTTACAATAATCTTTGGGTTTCAATGTAGATTTTGAATTGTTTCCATAAATGCAGTAGAAATTGTACTAGGTTTAAAAGGATAAGATAATGCACAAAAGTATTCATACTTGGTAAGTCTATCAACTACCACCATGATGACACTATTTCCTTCAGACTTGGGTAAACTTGTGATAAAATCCATTGAGACCTCCTCCCAATGCTGACTTGGAATGGATAAAGGTTGTAACAAACCCGTGATCTTAATTGTCTCAAATTTATTTTGTTGGCCAACCAAATATTCTACCACAAACTTTTGAATATCAGATTTAAGGTCATCCCAAAAGAGTTCCTTCTTAACCCTATGGTAAGTTTTTAAAAATCCCAAGTGCCCTCCTAAGGGGGAGGTGTGCAATTCCAAAAGAATCTTTTGTTTGAGTTGGGAACTCCTACAAAGATATAAGCAATCTTTGCTCCATAATGAATCATTGTTCTAGATAAATGTATCTGATGTACTAGGATCTTGCTACAACTTTTGAATAAGTGTCCACACTTCTTCGTCATTCTTCCATTCATACCTTGCTTCAGTTATCCAATCAGGTTGGATAATAGAAATGGCACAGAAAAATACTTCCAAATCCTCATCATTTCTTGAGAGTGCATCTGCAACAACATTTTTCTTTGTTTTTTTGTAGATGATTTCAAAGTCATAACCCAATATTTTTGTGACCCATTTTTGCTGCTCTTCTGAAGATAATCTTTTTTCCAAAAAGTATTTAAGAATATCGTGATCTGTTTTTACCTTGAAGTGTCTTCCCATTAGGTAAGGTCGCCATTTCTTTAGTGCATGTAGTATTGCTAACATTTCCTTCTCATAAATAGGTTTGCCTAAATACTTTCCCTTGATTGCACAACTTTCAAAAGCAATGGCTCTTCCTTCTTACATTATACAACACCAAGTCCATTTCCTGAGGCATCACATTCCACAATAAAGGCTTTTCTGAAATCTGGCGTAACTAAGACCGATGCTTGGCACATTGCCTCTTTAAGATGTTCAAAGGCCATAGTTGCTTCTGGAGTCCAAGAAAATGCATCTTTCTTCAGTAATGTTGTTAAAGGATTTGCAATTCTCCCATAATTCTTAACAAACTTGCGATAATACCCTATCAACCTGAAAAATCCTCGAAGATGCTTTAGGGTTGTGGGGATTTTCCATTCCTTAATGGC
Source organism: Pinus tabuliformis (assembly GCA_031772625.1). Lineage (NCBI taxonomy): Eukaryota > Viridiplantae > Streptophyta > Pinopsida > Pinales > Pinaceae > Pinus > Pinus tabuliformis. The sequence goes on along the minus strand of CM062814.1, from coordinate 428,919,157 downwards.
TTTAATTTTGTTAGGGTCTACCTTAACACCCTCATGAGATAAAATATGGCCCAAATATTTCACCTCTTGTACTACAAAGAAACATTTGGAGGTTTTTGCATATAATTGTTTCTCCTCCAACAGTTTGAGCACCTTGTCAACATGTTGAACATGATCCTTCCAAGATTTGTTGTAGATTAGTTTATCATCAAAAAATACGAACACAAATTTTATAGGGAAGGGTTTGAAACTGGAATTTTTCAAACCTTGAAATGTGGAAGCTGCATTAGTAAGGCCAAAAGACACGACCAAAAATTCATAATGACCTTATGAGTTTTGAATGTTGTTTTCGGAATGTCTTCAGTGTTCATTCTAATTTGATGATATCCTAAATGAAGATCCAGCTTGGTGAAGTAAATTTCTCCATGTAATTCATCCAACAATTCATCAATGACGGGAATGGGAAATTTATCTTTAATAGTGAACTTGTTGAGCTACCTATAATCTAGACACATATGCCATGATCCATCCTTCTTGTACACCAACACTACTGGAGCAGAGAAAGAACTTTGACTTGGTTGAATTATACCGACCTCTAGCATTTCTGCAACCATACGTTCAATTTCACTCTTTTGGGCATAGGGATCTCTGTAAGGCCTAATCAATGTTGCAGGAAACGCCCCCCCCCCGGATCTAACCCCCAAAACGCGATCCATATGGATGCGTGGGGGAAGCGCCTCCCGAAACATGCTTCAGAAAAACCGAAACGCATTTCGGTGCTTCCTAGAAATTTTAGGAAGTGTTTGCCCGTTTCAGTTTTTTCTGAACCGCGTTTCGGTTTTTCCGAAACGCGTTTCGGACAGCGCTTCGACCGTACAAAGCATCAAGCTTCCGAAAAAAATTATAAAAAAATGCAAAAAAATATAAAAGAAATATATATATAGCAAAAAAAATATTAAAAAAATATAAATATAGCAAATTCTCCCTCATGGTAATGTTAAATTCTTAAAGTAAAAGTGACATTCTCCTTTATTTTTCATTTTCATCCTTTTACTTAAATTTTTAACATTACCATGAAATGCCTCGGGATGTTTGAGAGTGGTTCCACCCTCATTGGACTTCATATGGAGAAAATAGAATTTCATATCCTATTCAAAATTCAGCAGACTTAATAGTTTTCAGGAATTCAGGATCAATGGAATTGTGGCATTCCATTAAATTATATCAAGTATGAAGGTATGCGATTAGCATTCAATCAAGAGCACCAAGCCCTATATGTACCCTAGTGTTGGTGGTGTTAATTGCTGAACTCCTTTGTCACGCCCTTAGAAAAAAATTACCTTTCAATCAAGTCAAAATCATCGATCAAGCATGTTAAGCTTTTTCTACCATATCTTAAGTCTTGGATTAGGTAGTTTGATCAAAATTGGGCAATGTTGACTAATATCCCTATACAATCAAGGTAGAGGCAAAGGCTAGACAAGAGGAGAAGAATCTAGATTCTCGATGGTTGATGCATCTAAATGGTTGATGCTCGAATAATTAATCATTAATGTACAATGGATGCTATATCTATCTTGATTTATGCAAAAATATGCATGTTTTCATGTCTTCTACAACTAATTTGGTATTTGGGATGTTTGTTTTGAGTATAAACGCAAAAAAATAAAAATATATATATATAGCAGACGCTTCGCTTCCTAGATTTTTGGAAAATGACCCTTCCGCGTCCCCGCTTCTAAAAAAAGTCCCTGTTTCGTCCCCGCTTCGTGCAACATTGGGCCTAATGTTTGGAGGAACACTTCCTGGAATCAAGTGAATAGCATGATCATAATCATGAATTGGTGGGAGGCCTTTGGGAGTCTCAAACACATTGGAATGATTGTCCAGGAATTTTTGGAGATCTGGAGAAATAGATGATTTCGATGCTTGAACCTCTAGTGAGCATAATTGTGCAATTACGCCCTGTTGTTCTTTCTTCAAAAGCTTTGGCATGCCGTTAGAGTTTATTATCTTCCCTAGTTTCACTGTGATACCTCTTAATTCAATTTCCTTTCCTTTCCTTCCCAAAAAAATTCCAAGAAAAGTTCTTGAAAATTAAAAGCTATCATCCCCAAAGATTGTAACCATTGGACTCCTAATGCAATATCAGCACCACCCATTGGAATGGAAAGCATTAGATTATTCAATACATATTCTCCCATGGTTAGCTTGATATTATGGCACTTTCCAGAGCAACCTCTATTTGCAACCATCACTTGACACTATGGTGTTGGATATAGAAAGCAATTCAATTCCTTGACTATCTTACAATGAATAAAATCATGGGTACTACCCGAATCAATCAACACTATTACCTTTTTATTCTTCATATATCCTTCTATCTTAAGAGTATGAGGAGTGGTAATTCCCGCAATGCATTACAAGATATGGTCGAGTTCATTTCTTCTTTTTATGGGGTTGATTCCTAGTGTACATCCTCTTCTTTTGATGCTTCTTGTTCATTTTCTTCCACCTCTTCACAATCTATGTAAAATAATTTCTTCTCAACACACTTATGACCTTTAGTGTATTTGCTATCACAACTGTAACAAATCCCTTTTGCTCTTTTTTCCTTCAATTGTTGTGGTGTCATCTTTGTAGTTGTGGAAGGCTAGTAGCAGCAATGCTTCCATCTTTACAGTTGTGGGTGGTAGACTTCCTTGTTGCCATAATTTTGCTTTCAAATTTTCTTGTTACATTGAATGTCTTATTCAATGAATCGAGTTCCCAAAGGCGAACCTCATGTTGGATGTTATCCTTTAAAGTCCCTATGAAGACATCAATCCTATGCTCCTCTAGAATATCATTTACCTTGATATTCAATCTTTGGAAGTCCTCAATGTGCTCTGCCATTGAACCCTTTTGTTTGAGATTTATTAATTGGCTAAAGAAGGTGTTGTTTTTTGTATCCTCACAATGTGCTACCAATTCTTTCGCAAAAATTGTCCAAGTGACAATTGATTTACGAGAGCAAAGCCATCGATACCACACAAACTGATTTTGTTCTAAATATAAAGATGCAATGCGTACTTTTTGTGTGTTCGATACATCATGTAGATCAAAAAATTGCTCCATCTATAGTATCCATGTTATCGGATCCTTGCCATCAAACTTCCTCATATCGATCTTTGGAATGTGGTTAGTTTTCAACCCACTATGGGAGTCTCTAAAATCATAATTTATTCATTTTATCCTCATCATGATTTTCGTGGAGTACCTTGTCACCACTAGGAAGAATTTCGTATAACAACTTTGTCAAACCTTCCAAGTCCCTTTTTATTTATGTTTTTAAACCATCCTTCAAACCTTCCATCTTGAAATTCATCATTGCTTCCGTGTTAGATTTCAAACCATCCATCTTAGCTTCCAGTTCATTTTTGGTTACTCTTTACGAGAGTGAAATTTGTTGCACTTGGTCTTGTAATTTCGATATATCATGCTGCAATTCTTCCTCTTCTTCATGCATCATAGAAGAGCTTTCTGGTTACTTACTAGGTGTGTCCATTTTTTTTTTTGAGACATTTTGGAATCAAACAATGATATCTATGCTTCACTATGCCCTTTGAATCACTTCCGACTGATTTTTCAAACAAAAGTTATGTAAAATTTAAAAAAATACACACTTTTTTATTTCTTTTTAGGATCTTGATATTGAAACTATTTTATCTCTGTAATTTCAGATCTCCAAAGTTTGAACGTTTGTCCTGTGGTAGCCCCCAAATTCTTCTTTCCAAACCCACAAGTCAGACCAAGATTGAATTCTTCAAGAAAGAGTTATACCCAATCTCCCACAATGACCTGATTATAGACTGGTTCAGTAGAGCGAACTTGTACGGAGTGCCACGTGTCACTGTTTCAACCTTCGGCCCTGAAAATGATACACAAAAAACTACAGTTCGTTCACTTTCATTCACTTTTATGAAATTCAAATTCGATGCTCGAAGAGAAAGTTATGATGATTTTCCCTAGCTCACCTGTTTGATATGAAATTTTGAAGCCTACAAAAACCCTAACTTCCTCAAATCATATCTCGATTATAGATTGGTTCAGTAGAGTGAACTTGTACGGAGTTCCACGTGTCACTGTTTTGACCTTCGGCCCTGAAAATGATACACAAAAATCTACAGTCCGTTTACTTTCATTCACTTTTACAAAATTCAAATTCGATGCTTGAAGAGAAAGTTATGACGATTTTCCCTAGCTCACCTATTTGAGATGGAATTCTGGAGCCCGCAAAAACCCTAATTTCCTCAAATCATATCTCCAAAAATATAGAAAACCAAGATCTGAAATTCATACACGACATTCGCCAATATTTTGGCTCCACGTGATTGCAATTTCAGCTTTTGAAGTCTCGCAGAAAAAGCATTATAGCGAAAATGCCAAGATGGCCTGTTTGAAGAAGCGAAACCCTAGAATCCAAAGCTCTAATACCAAATGTTATGCAACTAGCTCTCAAAATAGAAGAAAAGATAAATCAACAGCTTAAAAATTATCCTCTTGGAGGGGGAAACCTCTTTTACATCACATAAATGCACAATTCTTGGATGATACAAATGACAAAACCTCCTTGGTATATATGAGTCTAGGGCTTCATAATATAATTAGAGATTACATAACAATAATAATGTAAGGGCACAACAATAACAATAGTGGGCTTCTACGAGGCACAACAATAACAATATGGGGGCTACATGGGTGCAACAATAACAATCGAGGGCTACACTAATAATAACAATAAGGGGGATACACTAGTATTATAAGGACCTAACAAACGCGCTTAGCCATCGATTAGATCAAGTGAACTTCTAATTGTGACCATTCATTCTTGAATGAGAGATTATAAAGTAGATCAATGGGTAGCTTTGGAGATTGTATAGATATTCAAGTGGGTGATTTTCAGAAGGCACTAGAGGGTTTCAACAGTAGTGATTGAGCAAAGATTTTCCAAAGATTCTTGCTATCAGTTTATTTTGCAGGAGGTCGAGTTTTTCCCAATGCGGTTGTGAGCTTCAGGAGGAGACCGAATTGCTCAATGTATTCGCAGGAGGAGGCCAAGCTTATTTGTCGGAAGGCACTACAAGTCTTCCAGAGGTCAAATTGAGTCTTCCAATGCTAGTGTGAGTTCACTGGAAGTCAGTGTGAATTTGTTGGACGCCATTCTAGTCTTCTAGAAGGCAGATCGAGTTTGACGGAAGATAGTGCTAGTTGCCAAAGGAAATGTGTGTTGCTAGAGGTAATGTGAATTGCAGAAAAGGGAAGTTGTGGGGTTTTCTAGATTATCACTATGAAATTTCACTATTGCAACAATTGGAAACTATTCTTCTCATTGAATATTATCATGTGCAATTTATTTGCTATTACAACAAACAACGAATAAAATCACTACTGCAATTTTCACCAAAAATAAAATGCACTACAGAAGTAAAACTAGAACTGAGAAAATAATGCACACACAATAAAAATGACACTGTTGTTTTTGGACAAATGTCCCAGGAAAAACCCAACGTGGGAAAACTATTGCAGTAGATGAGGGTTTTATTATTATTATTCAACAACAAAATCTGAGTACAATATTTGGATGCCAAACTAGCAATCCTCTCCTCAGAAATCACTAGCAAAATATTTGAGATATTTTTCTCTCTCCACAAGCAATCCTGGCCTAATATGGCCCCACAATCAGTTCCCAATCTGCCTCTACATCAACCACTGCGCAAGCAAAACTAGCACTGCTTGGAATAACTATTATTTGCCTCTATTGACTGTCTCCACCATTGAGAAGGATTCGTTGACCCTCTAGATGAATTTTCTCGGCACTACTACATCATCGATCTCTCCTTTGGTTGAATTGAACTACCTCCTTGAGGTTTTGCGCAACCTCTCTGTGGAATAACTCAGTCTCTTTCTGCTGACTCTTTCGGCACTGGAAAATCCTCTGGAATCACTTTGTTGTTGCTCCTCAATTTTGCTACTCGATCACTAGCTTGAATTCTTCCCTATTTGAATCTCTACTTTCTGGGAAATTCAATCTGTCTTGATCTTCCTCTCACTCGATGTGTTTATCTTCATCCCCATCGTCTTGCTCTTATAATCTCATGTTGGTAAACCAAAAACCATGATTAGATCTCCATCAACGGCTAAGATCATTTCAAACTCAATACATGTGATTTTCTAGAGCATTCTCACTTTTCCTTAATTAATTACTATTAATTAACCAGTTTTCATAAGTTAGACTTAGGAAAACTTTAAAGGATGGCTAATTAATTAAATTAAGGTGTTTCGCAAGCTTACCTTGCGAAACCTTTTCTGGGTTTTCAAGACCTTGTGTTCTTAGCCTCTCTGACACAAATCGAGACTAGAACACTTGTCTGAAGCTACAAAAACTAGCAAGAAGAAGTAAAGAAATATATTTCTAGAGCTTTGCCAGTGAGAGGCAAGCAGTTGTATTTCTCAATAACAGATTATTTACTGAAGATAATAATAAAATCCCTCATATTCGAAAACTGGTTTAACCCACATTGGGGTTTTTCCAGGGACGTTTTGTCCAAAAATACCGATGTAAATTGTGTGATTGGTCTCTCACATATTTTCCTGCATTTTCATTTTGTGATTGTTGTTGTTATGTTGTTATTCGTTGCTTCCAATAAATCAATTAATTTGTCGTAAATAAGTGACAAGAAATAATTAACTGGTTAATAGCACCTTCTGGGTAACAAGAATTTCACATGGTATCAGAGCAGTGAAGTGTTGAGGTTATTTGTGATCTAAGTACAAGGGTTTTATAGGAGAAATCAAAGGCTTCACATGGGTTATTTTAAATGTTGTCAGAACCGGACTAGTCATCAAACCGGTAGATCCCTTGGACCGGGTATCGGTCAGAACCGGACCGAAACTAGTCAAAGAACTGGACCAAAAAATTGGTCAACCAAAAAACACATAAAATATTCAATTTTTAAAGAAAAACATATATATTCATGTGCATCCATATGAATCCAAACCATTTATACACAAATGAGAAAAAGTTCTCATTTATATAGCATGTAAGGGTGCACATAACCAAAATAGCATCGTGTGCAATCCATTTCTAAACCAAAAATACATCAACAGACAAGCTCCACATGGCATCTAGCATTAAAAAAATCATCCTACAACAAATACCTACATATCATCAAAATCATTACCTACATTGGGATCTTCGTCATCAATATCACCCTCTAAGCATTAAAATAAGATAGAAAGAGCATAGCATGTCAAGTCAAGATTTTGTTTAAGTGATGGATGCTTTTCTTAGTAGACTCATGATAGAGGAGTTCGATAACCAATGCCACTAACATCAAGGTACATAGAGGGCTTGGTTCTCTTGATTGAATACTAGTTCCATACCCTTGTACACGACAAAATCCAGTGGAGCGTTGCAATACCCCCAATCCTGAAAATCTGGAAAATTGTTAATTCTGTTGGATTTTGAGTGAGATCTAAAATTCTACTTTCTCCATATGAAATCCAATGAGGTCATAACCACTCTCAAATATCCTGAGTCATTTCATGGTAATGTTAAAAATTTAAGTAAAAGGATGAAAATGTCACTTTTACTTTAAGAATTTATCATTACCATGAATTGCATAGCATTAGTAGGGAAATATTGTCAAATACTAGGCTTCCCTTGTCAGAAACCATTGTTTTTTAGAAACAAATTGTGTTCAAAGGGTCCTTGGCAACAATGTACAAAATCAGTCAGTTTGGTATTGAACCGTCCAAAAGCAGTTCAGGTCATTGGTCCAAACCGGTTTTGGCCTCAAAATAGTCGGACCGGCTGGTTCAGACTGGTTCGATTCGATCCTGATAACACTGGTTATTCTTCTCCAGATCTATTCAAATTTATTGGGGTTTATTGTTCGAGGGTTTCATAAATGGCCTCAACTAGTTTGAGGGATCAAGGCAGACTTAATGGTGCATCAAACTTTGGTGTCTAGAAATCCAAAATCTTATTATTGTTGGAGGAGCATGGAGTGAAGGAATATGCTACGATAGTTGTAGCCATACCAACAAATCTGGAGCAGTTAGCAGTTTACCGGAAGGAGGATGCCAAAGCTAGGCGCATAATCCAATATGGGGTTAAAGATCACATCATTCCCCATATTGTAGAATTAGATACAACCAAGAAGATGTGGGATGTCATCCTGAAGTTGTTCCAGAATGCTACTGTAAACAGGAAGTTGATCCTCAGAGAGAAGCTAAGAAACACCAAGATGAACAAAGGAGAAGGTGTAGTCAGTTACCTCACTAGGATCAAAATTGTCAAGGACAAGTTAGCAGCTTTCGGAGAGAAGATAAGTGATGACGATCTCATGAGAACTGCCTTAAATGTGTTGTCAAAGCAATGGGATGTGTTTGTTCAAATAATTAATGGATGATAAGACCTACCTGACTGGGATAGTTTGTGGAGCGACTTCACTCAGGAGGAGCTTAGGTTGAGTCTTGTCAATGGCAGCAATAGTAGAACCAGAAACATGAGGACGAGAATGTTGCTCTAGTAGGAAAGGGAAAATCCAAGGAAGGCTCAAGCAAAGAGCCTAACTCCAAGGGAGAGAAGAAGAAAAAAGACTTGAGTAAAATCAAGTGTTTTGGATTGGTTAACATGGTCACTATGTCAGTCAATGTATGAATAGAAACAAAGGTGACAAGAAGAACAAGCAGTAAACAACAACTTTAGCAGATATTGACGAGCTATCTTCAAGACTTAAAGATGATTTTGCTCGCATAGCTTGCTTATCTAGCTCTACCTCCACAGGAGTCTAGTTTATTGACAGTGGGGTTTCGTGTCATATGACAAAGGTTAGAGAATATTTCTCCAACTACAAGGAAGAGTAGGTTGACTTCTCGATTCAGAAGGGAAACAAGTCCAAGTGCCCTCCAGTTAGGAGAGGGACAATTACCTTTTAGAGGGGAGTTGGGCAAGAGTACTCATTTTACAGATGTGTTTCATGTACCACTTTTAGGAATGAACCTGATTTCAATTTTTGCTCTTTAGGATGAGGGATATGATGCCTACTTTTGAGGACAGAAGGTGTACTTAAAACACCAGAATTGGAAGTCAGTGATTCAAATTAGGGTCAAAAGCAACAAGTTATAGGTTATAGTTGGATCCTCCAAAGACACTGATAAACAACAATAGTAGTAACAGAGATATGAGGGAATTATGGCATAGGAGGATGGGACATATCCATCATGGAGAACTTAAGTTGCTCAAGGAGACTGTGATAGGAGTTCTAGAAGTAAGCACAAGACATGATGACATGTGCAGAGGGTGCATGCTTGGGAAGTTTGTGAAGGCGGTATTTCCAAGGAGTGATAGTAGAGCCAAGGGCATACTAGACTTGATACATTCTAATTTTTTTGGCCCATTGTCCACAAAGTCTCTCAAGGTTATGAGTACTTTGTGACGTCAATGATGACTTCTCCAAGAAGACCTGGATTTACTTCTTGAAGACACGGGAAGAAGTCTTCAGTCACTTCTAAAAGTTCAAGGCTCTTGTGGAGAATTCGAGAGGCAGGTAGATAAAGGTTCTTAGGACAGATAATGGAGGCCAGTACATTGAGAAATCCTTCAAGGAGTTCTGTGTGAAGGAGGGCATTAAGAGATCATGGACAACTCCATATAGCCCACAATAGAATGGCGTTGCAAAGAGAAAGAACAGGACAATAGTTGGAGTAGCGAGGGAAATGCTATATGACCAAAACATGTCTAGATATCTTTGGGCAAGGGCATGTAGTACAAAAAATTACATTTAGAACATGGTCTCGCATAAAGTGTTGGGAAAAATGACACCCAGGGAGGTATTTACAGGGAAGAATCCAGAAGTCGAACACTTCAGGATTTTTGGCAGTATCACATATTGTTATGTTCCAAACGAAAGCGCACCAAGTTAGATTTGGCTACAGAGAAGGGATATTTCATTGATTACAGCGAAATGTCCAAGTCATACAGATATACATTCTAGGAAGCAGGAATATTATTGTGAGATAGGACATAAAGTTCCTAGAGGATAAAGCATTCAGGAGATCTCGCAAGTTGTTAGCAATTGATCAAAGTCATCCAGCAGAAGCTCCAAGGGATGGATAAGGATCTCAGGCTTAGGGCACTAGTATGAGCACAATGACTAGTACAGGTGCATGTATAGGTGCAGAGGAGAGTTTGCGGCAGGTGAAAAAGCAACAACATGATGAGGACCTTAAAGCTCCACCCATTACTAGTGGGAGAAGGAATAGAGAGGCTATTCAGATGTTGCGAGATGCACAAGAGTTTGTGGGAGCTCCTAGATCGAGCACTAGGGATAGGAGACTGCCAGAGAGATATTCAGGGTACAAGGCATGGGCTTCCTGAAGAGTGAGGCGGACTTGAATCTCTACTATTTGATGTTAGGAGGTGAGCCTCTGATTCTCGTGTTATATGTGGATGATCTATTTCTAACTGGGTCACCAAGGCTCATAGAGGATTGTGAGAGGGATTCCAGTTCAAGATGAAGGATTTGTGGCTAATGCATTATTTTCTAGGTCTGAAGGAATGGCAGATATATGGGGAGATCTTTCTTGGTCAAGGGAGATATGTTATGGAGGTCTTGAAAAAATTCAGAATGTTGGATTGTAGACCCATGTCTACACCATGATAACCAAATAGAAGAAGATTGATACGTCTAAGTAGGAAGCAGTGGACCCCACCTTGTATAGACAGCTTATTGGCTCCCTCATGTATCTGGTCAACACAAGGCCAAGCATTTGCTTTGCGATCAACACTCTTAGTCAATTCATGGTGGAAGGAAAGAGGGTGCATTGGACAATAGTGAAGCATGCGTTGCGATATCTACGAGGTACAATTGAGTATGGGTTGAGATATACTCGAGGTGATGGTGCAGGTTGATGGGATATAGAGATGTAAACTAGGCAGGTAGTGTAGTGGACTGAAAAAGCACTTCAGGATGTTGCTTCAGCATTCGATCAGGGGTTGTCTCTTGGTACAGCATGAAGCAAAAATCGATTGTGTTAAGCTCTGAGGAAATGAAATACATGACAGCAAGCACGGCCACACGTGGGACCATATGGATTTGGAAGTTGTTAGTGGTATTGTTTGGCCATAGCATAGACACGACCAACATCCACTATGATAATCAGAGTTGCATCAAGCTATCTGAGAATCCAGTCTTTCATGATAGGTTGAAGCACATCAACATCAAATACCATTTCATCAAAGATTGTGTACAGCATGGATCAGTTCGACTATAATATGTTCCCACATATTAGTAGGTTGCAGATATTCTAATGAAGGCCTTGGGTAAAGCAAAGTTCGTTTTTTCAGGGACAAGTTGGGTATAGTGGAGAACACCTTCCTTGCTAAGAGGGAGTGTTAGTTTTTTGTAGCTCAAACAGGTGTTCTAGTCTCGAGAGGTGTCATTGAGGCTAGAGACACAAAGGAGTTAATTATCTCCAAGCCCATGTAATTTTTCCTAAGGTTTGCCTAGAAAAATATCTTAATTAAGTCAATTATTGACTTTTTAAAATACTTCTTATGTCTAACTTAGGAAAAGTGAATAATTAATTGATATTAATTGGGATAAGGTAGATTTTCCTCTAAAAACTTGTAGAAAATCTCTAAGACAATTTTAGCTATTGATTAGATCAAGTGAACTTCTAATCATGGCCATTCTTTCGTGAATGAGAGATTATAAAGGAGATCAGTGAGCAGCTTTAGAGATCATACAGATATATTTGAATGGGTGATTTTCATAAGACACCAGAGAGTTTCAGCAACAGTGATTAAGGAAAGATTTTCCAAAGATTCTTGCTATCAGTATTTCTACAGGAGGCTGAGTTTTTCCCAATGAGACCATGAGATTCAGGAGGTCGAATTGCTTAGTGTATTCGTGGAAGGAGGCCAAGTTTATTTGCTAAAAGGTAGTGCAAGTCTTCCAAAGGTTAGATCGCATCTTCCAATACCTGTGGGAGTTCACCAAAAGCTAGCGTGAATTTGCTAGAGCCCATTCGAGTCTTCCAAAAAGCAGATCAAGCTTACCAGAAGCTAGTGTGAATTGCTAGAAACAACTAATGCGAATTGCTAGAGGCTAGTGCATGTTTCTGGAGGCAATGCAAATTGCATGAAACGGAAGTCATGGGGTTTTCCATATTAGCAAAAGTAAAGAAATATTCTTCCGGAGCTTTGCTAGTGAGAGGCTAGTTGTATTTCTCAATAGCAAATTATTTGAAGATAATAATAAAATCCCCTAAATCTGAAAAATGGTTTCCCCACATTGGGGGTTTTCCAAGAACGTTTTGTCCAAAAATACTAGTGTAAATTGTGTGATTGGTTTCTCGCATATTTTCCTACATTTTCAATTTGTGATTGGTGTTGTTTATGTTGTTGTTTGTTGCTTGCAGTAAATCAATTAATTTGTTGTAAATAAGTGACAAGGAATGATTAACTAGTTAATAGCACCTTCTGGGTAACCAGAATTTCACATAGGGAATATGTCACTAAAATTTTGCAATACAAGGTAGTCTTCAAGCTTGGGTCCTTTATCTTCTAGTGAATCTAATTTATGGATTACATACAATTGAAATCCTATTCTAATACGTTTCTTTAGTTGGGTAGTTGAAATTTGCCTAACGAAAAATTGCCTTTGGTATGCCCTTTATTGATATTGAGTTTCCATATACATCAATGCACTCAAAGTCTTGTTGTAGGAATCAAGTTTAACTCAATGTGTTTCCAACTAATCCATTTTGATGTGGACATCATAAGAACCAAGTAGCAAATATTTTTATTTTTCAATGTGAAGAGTCCATTAAGCTCTAGTGGACATCTCTCCACATTTTCACTGACCTTTCTCTTGGTTCTAGATGGTTAGCTAGACTAGCCATGACCTACTATGCTTGCACTTTTTGAGAGAACAAGTTTGAAAAATCATAGCAGTCACATAACTTTGACTAGATCCATAATCAATTAAAATGGAAATAAATTGCTTAGCAATCTTACCTTTGTTTTCAACCATAGTTGATTTGGCGATCTACTTGGTAGTGTTCTGGTGCAGCATAGATCCTGGGAAAAATTGTTGCTACATCCTCAACAGCGGTACCCTCTTGAATGCTATACACATTTCTAACACTCCCTTTGCGATAGGAACTGTTGAGATTTGTAGCTTGGGAGGTACTCCAAGCCCTAGGGTTCGGGGTTTGGAGGAATGAGCTCCAAAAATGGCTTTGTGGGATTAGAACCCAAGGTGTGGCCTTTGCACCCAAGCTTGTGGGTGTGAACCCACAAGGATATTTTGACACTTGGCACTTGGAGGATGTAGGGGACCCTTAGAGGAGCAAGGGGGCACTTAAAACACCAAGAGATGCCGTATTGTTTGGGAGATATTAAATTATTTGTATGTTGGTTGGCATTGCACGAGGAAGTCAAGTCGGCTAGGGTAATATGTGCCCTCATGACAGTTCATGTAGCCCCAAGGAGATGCATATAAATATGAGGATTCATTGAGGTAAAGAGAGATCCAAGTGCAATGAAATCACAAGGAATACATCTATGTTTGAGCCACAGATCAAGGCATACTTAAGCAAAGAAGACAAGATCTTAGGGTAGCATCTTTTATTATCTGTTTGGATGTCGAGTGGATCTTAGCAGTAGGTTGAGGCTTAAGGTTGATTTTTGAGTTGTGTGATTGAGTTTTGTGTGTGGACAGACCTCGTAAATGGAGTCGCAAATCCCTGAACCATTGTAGACCTAGGCTGAAGTCTGTAGCAGCTTGTGGAGAGGGCTGAAAGGCCTAGAAACCAAGTGCAGATCAATCCTTGGAGTAGCAAAGGGAATAGGTGTAGGAATTTACAAGGTAAGTTCCTCAGAAAGAACACCAAAAGGAAACCGCTCACAACCAGATCACAGATCAATACACCAGTATTTTTGACGTGGTTAAAACCCTCAAAGAGGGAAACAGTCCACGGCCTGCACCAACGTGGCTACTACAGGCAATTTATTAATCAAAGAATGAAAATTTACATAAGCTTCTCTCATGCACGGATTACCCGAACAATGACCCTCCATGCGCTTTAAATAGAACTCATGGACCAATCGGGTGTCAAGCCACGGATCAAGTGTCGGTAATACCGAGGAGAGAGTGAACCGTCGGATCACTACATATCGTGACCGTCAGATTGTAAGTTACAAAATGTACAACGGTAAAGAAACACACTTTACCTAACTCTATACCTAACTCTACACTAGACCAAGTTGAACTTAACTATATCCTATGTGTCGGAATATCCTAACATCCCCCCTTAAGAACAACTTGGGATAGGATTGAAAGATTTACAAATATGACACAATAGGAGAAGGAAGGAGGCACTAGAGCCTATCCCCCCTTAGTGACAACTTCCTGAACTCCAAGCATATATCGAAGTTTAGTGAACTTCGCCTCTGTGAGAGCCTTTGTGAAGATGTCTGCAACCTGATCATCTGTTGAACAATATTGCACTTCAAGAACATGGTCATGAATGAGCTTTCTGATGAAGTGCATGTGTAGTTCAATGTGTTTGCTGCGCTGATGCTGGACTGGATCTTTGCATAGCTGAATGGCACTTTGATTATTACACCAAAGTGTGGTTGGATGTTGCTGCTCAAAGCCAAACTCTGATAGGATCTAACGAAGCCACAAGGCTTCCTTACTAGCTTCCACGGCACCACGATACTCTGCTTCTGCTGACGAAAGAGAAATGGCAGCCTGTTTCTTACAAGCCCATGTAATAGGTCCTGAACCAAGAGTGAAGACATAACCGGCAGTAGACTTCCGATCATCAGGGTCACCAGCCCAATCAGAATCAGTGAAACCAACTAATAGAGGAGCTTCTTTGGCACTGTAATGAATCCCAAACTGTACTGTACCTCGAACATAACGAAGTATTCTTTTAGTTGCTTTCCAATGACTTTCACGGGGGTTTTGCATAAAACGAGCAACAAGGCCAACAGCAAAGGAAAGGTCAGGACGAGTATGGGTTAAATACAAGAGTTTTCCTACAAGTTGACGGTATAAGGTAGCATCAACTTTAGGAGAAGTACAAGAGACTGAAAGTTTGACTCCAGACTGAAAGGGAGAAGGGGCTGGCTTACAGTCTTCCATGTGAAAATGACGAAGAATATCACAAGCATACTTGGACTGGGAAAGGAAAATACCCTCCTTGGATTGCAAGACTTGAAGACCGAGAAAATAGTGTAAGTGTCCTAAGTCTGTCATTTCAAATTTCTTTTTAAGGCTGGACTTCACATGGTTTATAAGGTCGGGATCACTACCAGTAAGAATAAGATCATCAACATAAAGAACAAGGATGATAAGAGAGTTGCCCACTTTCTTGGTGTAGACAGTATTGTCAGAATAACACCTAGAAAAGCCAGATTCTAAAAGAAAGCTATCCATTTTGGCAGACCAAGCCCGAGGAGCTTGCTTGAGACCATAAAGGGATTTCTTAAGTCGACAAACAAGGCTGGAGTCTGTTTGTATGAAGCCAATGGGTTGTTCCATATAGATTTCTTCCTGCAAGTCCCCATGCAAGAAGGCAGATTTAACATCCATCTGATGGACTTCCCATTTTAAAGAGGCAGCAAGGGAAAGAACAAGGCGGATAGAGTTCATTTTGGCAACAGGGGAGAAGGTTTCAGTGTAGTCAATGCCTTCAACCTGTGAAAAGCCCTTAGCAAAAAGACGAGCTTTATGTTTATCAACTTTCCCATCTGGTCCATACTTGGTTCTGTAAACCCATTTACATCTAACAAGTTTGCGTCCCTTTGGTAGAGGAACAAGATCCCATGTATCATTTGCCAACAATGAATGATATTCTTCATTCATAGCTGCTTCCCAATGTGGATGGCCTGAAGCTTCTGCAAAAGTGTCAGGATCATGATTTACTGGAGCTTGAGCCAGTAAAGAAGAGGCTCTTTCAAACTGAGAACGTGTACGTCGTTGATCTGTAGGATCACCGGCAAGATCACCTGCTGCATCCCGAGTAGCACGGACCCATCTTGGAAGTTGAGGATCCTGAGAAGGTGGGGGAGGATTATCATCCTCACTTTCATCATCTGAAGAAGAAATGTTTTCAAAAGTAGAAGAGATAGGAAGAGGTGGCACATCCGCCGGACTAGGCTCGCAGGCCGATTTATTTTCATCAAATTTTACATCTCTTCTAATGATAACATTTTTGGACTTAAATGGAATAAGTCTATAACCTTTTACATCTTCAGAATATCCAACAAAAGTACATTTCTCACTCTTAGGTTCTAAAGCTTTATGCTTTTCATCTGGAATATGGGCCCATGCTTCACTTCCAAAAACACGAAAGTGACTTACATCTGGTTTAATGGAACTCCAAGCTTCTTCTGGAGTGATATTCTCTAGAACCTTAGTAGGAGTGCGATTGATTATATAATTTGCACAATTAATTGCTTCGGCCCAAAAACTAAGACTGAGTCCTTTAGATTGCAGCATACAATTAGCCATTTCCTTTAAGGTGCGATTTTTTCTTTCAGCTACACCATTTTGTTGTGGAGTGTATGGAACAGTATGTTGCATTTGAATTCCATTTTCGGTGCAAAAGTTGATGAATATGTTTTTAACATATTCTCCACCATTATCAGTTCTTAGCTTAAGAATTTGATGTCCAGATTGATTTTCAACAAAGGCTTTGAAGGCCAAAAAAGTGTTAAATACTTCGCTCTTGAGTTTTAAGAAGTATACCCAAGTGCGTCTGGAGAAATCATCAATGAAAGTTAAGAAATACTTGTAGCCAGAGAATGAAGCAACAGGAAGTGGACCACATAAATCAATGTGCACAAGCTGTAAAGGGGCTGAGGCGTGCCAAGAGACACGTTTGTCAAAACTGTCCCGATGATGTTTTCCGAGTACACATCCGGAACAAACACCATCTCTGCAAGATACCATAGGAAGACCTGTCACCATATTTTCTTTACATAGATGCTGAAGGGAGCGATAGTTTAAGTGACCAAATCGCTCATGCCAAAGTTTGCTCACTTCATCATTATGAGCAACAAATACTGAGGGAAGATTTGATGACCCAAAGTTGTGAAACTTATACAACCTTGTGGAATCATCAGCAATACCAGTAGCTAGAATCTATTTAGGATCTCTTAGATCCTTGATTACAACATCATTAGGTGAAAATTCAACAATTTTACCTTCACCTGAATGAGTTATCTAATATACAGATAGAAGGTTGCAGGATAAGGTTGGAACACATAATACATCATTAAACTGACCATTGTCTAGATGAACAGTTCTAGTCCCGACAACATTAAGAGATCTATCATCACCAACATATATATTTTTGGTGTTACAATCATTTAAAGAAGAAAACATGGCTTGGTTTTTGGCCATGTGATAAGAGGCTCCAGAATCAATGAGCCACTCATGAGAAGGAGAGGAAGAAGATACATTTAATGCATAACCAGACTGAGATGATTGACAACGACATGCAGAAAGTGCCATTCCGGAAGTTGAAGTTGAAGTATGCTCCACATGGATGTTATGTTTCTTCATTGCGGCTTCCAAGGCTTCCATCTTCTTAAATCATTTAGATTCTAAGTGGCCATCTCGATTACAAAAGTTACAATGTCTATCAGTCTTCTTCCATTTGTTTTTATTGGTCTTATCATTTTGCTGAAATGATCTTTCATTTTGAGGTTGAGTTGGTTTAGGACCATTCTTTTGAGGATATGACTTCTTAGGATTCTTTGAATTTGGTTGCTGCTGGGCGGCTAACGCTTTCGTGGAAGAGTTTCCAAGATTAAGAAGACCAAGGTGTAAGAGTTTTTCTTGTTCTCTTATTAAAGAATCACAAAAAGAGTCAAAGGAAGGGGCCTTGTAGTCTTTTCCTTGACAAATGAAAGCTTCCCTTGTAGAATGGAAGGTGGAAACAAATACAGAGTAGGCTGGTCCCAACTTAGTAAGGATGGAATAAATAAGGTTACTATCTTCTTTCTTAACCTTAACACCTTCCAAAAGATATCTAAGGGTCTTGAATTTGGACAAGAAATCTTCAATGCAAGAAAAATTATTAGGATCCAATGTAAGCAACTCATTTTCAAGTTGATGGGCTCTAATTTCATTTTTAATCCCAAAAACTTTAGTGAGTTTTTCCAATGCTTCATGAGGAGTCTCAAGTTCTGCAATGTGGAATCTAAGATCAGGAGAAATAGACATCCCTATCAAACCACGTGCTTGATCTTGTCTATTTTCCCATTTTGCAGCCTTGTCTTCATCTTTTGGTTTCTTCTCTTGGTCTGTGGCTATTCTGTAGAGACCTTTACTTCTAAGTAAATCTTCCATGTAGGCTATCCATTGGAAGTAGTTAGTGCTGTCAAGAATGACTTGGCATGGACTTTCCATTTTTAAAAAAAACTGATGCTGAAGATGCTGAAAATAAGTGTTCCAATGGATAGATCTCGAAAAATTAGGCTGTTTTAAAAAAAACGGCTCTGAAAAAGGCTTCCGGATGAAGAAGTTATGGCTTTTTGAAAAAAATTTGTTGAAGTTGCCAGCAAAGTACGCGAATGTGCGGGAATGAAAAAATCTGCCCCCACAAAATGGAGACTTGAACCCAAGACCTCTACTCTCTTAAAATAGCTTTGAACCAATTGATCTATACAAAAAATTTGAGAGAGAGAGAGGGGGGGGCCTTGGTTTGCGTGCTTGCCTTGAGAAAGCTATTTTTCCCTACAAAACACAAAACCCAACACGAATATGCAAAGAAAAACGAACCTTGCGGCTCGAAGTTAGCTTTAGCCAAAAAAACTAGATATTTAAAAAAAAAAAATCTCAAAGTTAGCTTTAGCCGAAAAACTAAATATTTTTCTCAATGTTTCTGATTTTCCGAGATCACACTAAGGTGCAGGGAAAAGAGCATACGCATGAGAAAAATCCTTCCTTTCAGTTTCTGATTTGCCCAGATCGCACAGAGTCGCAGGGCAAAGAGCATACGCAGAGATGAAAGGTATAGATCCGGTTAAAAAAAAGGGCTAAATAAACCGAAACCGAAATAAGAAGAGAGAAAATAACAGTAAACTGCAAAAACACTGTATACCTCCCGATCTGAAAAATGACGCAACTAGGGCTACCGGAAACCTTTTCGCGTGAAACGAAAGGGGTTCCTCACTGGAACAGATGCTCCGAACGCAACAGAGCAGTCCTCTCGGCCCGAAAGCAGTCAGAAACAGCAGATCTAGGAAACGACAGCCGCATGCAGTTCTACCGGCTTCAGATTTGGATCACCAACGGACGCGACCCTCAAATAGCTCTGATACCATGTAGGAATTTACAGGGTAAGTTCCTCAGAAAGAACACCAAAAGGACACCGCTCACAACCAGATCACAGATCAATACACCAGTATTTTTGACGTGGTTAAAACCCTCAAAAAGGGAAACAGTCCACGGCCTGCGCCAACGTGGCTACTACAGGCAATTTATTAATCAAAGAATGAAAATTTACATAAGCTTCTCTCATGCACGGATTACCCGAACAATGACCCTCCATGCGCTTTAAATAGAACTCATGGACCAATCGGGTGTCAAGCCACGGATCAAGTGTCGGTAATACCGAGGAGAGAGTGAACCGTCGGATCACTACATATCGTGACCGTCGGATTGTAAGTTACAAAATGTACAACGGTAAAGAAACACACTTTACCTAACTCTATACCTAACTCTACACTAGACCAAGTTGAACTTAACTATATCCTATGTGTCGGAATATCCTAACAATAGGAGCCTAGGGGAGGAAGGTAGCAGTTGTAGGTAGGCCTATTAGAGCTTGTAATTAGGGTTGATGTGGATTGTAGGTTGCCCTAACTAGACCACAAACCTGATAGAAGTAAACATCAACTTAGGAAGAGCTATGTAATGATGTATTTAAGGTTGATTTGTTGCTAGAGGATAGGTCCAGATTGGACAGAGGTGTATAGGGCATCTTGTGGTTGTTGGAGGACAACAAGTAGGTATTCAAAGTAGCCCTAGATCAGCTTGCCAAGGACATTGACAACTGGAAGGAAGGGTGAAAATTTGGGTAAGCTCAGGATTGATTCTTGAAGGACAAAGGAAGGAGGTCAAGGGAACATATTACATCAACCCAAGTTCATTGTTGGAGAGGGACATCTTGCAGTGATAGGTGGCAGTCCTCCAACCCGAATTTTGTATTCATTGGAGTAGCGCAGGAAAGCATTAGAAGGAAGAAGCCCCAAAGGAGCTAAGGAGCAGCTGTGGGCAATTGAGAGTTGTTCACAAACGATGTTGTGAACAACTCAACAGGAGTCTCTAAGTGTTGATGCATTGATGGACTAATGATCAACTAGGGAGCAGTAAGTGAGTTGTGTTCAGTGACCTAAAGGAGCAATACCATTGATAGAGGAAGGAGTTGTAGACTGGGAGTAGAAGACCAGCAGTTGTGTTCACGGTACGATAAGAGGAGTTGTGATCGTCGACTACATCAGCTAGATTTTCAGAGTATCTTGTTCTTGTATTCTTGTACTCGTGGATGTATGAGGGCCATTATATCTAGTACAGGAGCCCTAGATTGTTGTATTGAAGATTGTTTATATAACGACGTTGGGTTATTGTAAAATTGTAAAAAGTTGTCTATATTTGTGCACTAGTAGATTTACTATTGTATATTGTTCCGTTGTGCAAAGTAGTTTGTTGTGATACTTGGATTGGTAGCGTCAATGATTGTAAATTTCTAACCTAGACTCTAGTATCGTGGAAAAACAACATTCATTAACATCCATTATCGTGCGATCTATTTTACTAGCCATTAACTTTAGGGTTGGCACTACATGGGAAATAATGGTTTTGATTGCGTGGTCCCGCTTCCCGACACCATATACATCACTCCCTTCTGTTCATTCTAACCCCCTTCATCATTTTCCCATCCGAGTCTATAGGTGTCCATTGGGTCCATATAGGGTTAGCCTCTCCCTCCCCTTGTCCACACCTTGGGTCGGGCCTAGAACGATGCCCTGGAGGTTGATGCAGCTAAAAATAAAAGAAAGAGCATAATTTGGCCACTCTCAACAAGAAATGTACCACAAAATGCAAAAGATGGTCAAGATAGACAAATTTAGCACATGGGCAAAAGCCAAACATGAGCTCTACCCCTTATTTATGGCCATCACCCTTGTTCCTATGGCCCTAGATGAGCCCCCTCCACATTAAGGGACCCATGATCATCCCAACCCTTGGTGGGCAATGAAATGCCCCACCTTAAAGGTGTGTACCTACTGTTATATTCTATACATCATGCTCTCATCCCATGGAGCCCCGAGCAGTAATGAAGAAAAATCAATCAAAGACAAAAGGCATATGAAGAAGGGTGGAAAAGCAAAGGTTGGGGTAACTCATGTGGCACAATTTTCTCCCTCCTACACTCATATACCTCGGTGTGGGCTTCCCTAATTATAGCTACCCTTGTACCATTGTATGTGACCCCAATCCCCACTTCATACCATCATTATTTAACTTTCCACCTACCACCTGATGGATGTACCCCCTTTAAAGGCTGAAACCACCTAATATGGTCCTTAGCTAACCCCCTTATTGAGCTTGGAGACACTTGTGCATGCCAAAGCCCACTATGGAAGGGCATGCCCCCATGAAGGGCCCCATTGATTCCATGATTTGTAAGCTCTTTTACTTGATTATTCTAATGATTTGTTGTATTGGAGGGCAAGGGGACACATTAGATCTTATGCAGGATTACAAGTGGGCCTCCATTTGGGGATTGGTCTCCCTATACGGGGTCCAAGCCCTCCAAAGGGCCACATGGGCACTTGTAGGGTGAGCGTTGAGAGCCATAGGCCTCCACCATAGCAGAGAGTACTTCATGGATCCCCAACACCATTCAGTGATTGCTTGTGTTCCACCTTTTTGGATGAGGATGATGCACTTGGTTCACCATGCCCAGTCGGCTCCACACTTGCACCATACACTTGGCAGATGTTCCAGGGCCTAGATGAGGATGTGTCTCACTGTAGGAGACAAAGGGAGGGCTTATGTCACCATCCTAGCCCTTACAGATGGTTTATAGGCATTATCGATCCACTTGGAGACCCATGAGGATGTCATATTTCCCCCACACCCACTTGGGGCACCACATATGACTTGCTTGGATATCAAGGGGCCAACCCCTTGTCCACTATGTTTGGAGTCCATTCTTTCATAATGGCACACCTTGGACTTCATCAGGCCTTCTCAATGGCCCAACGAATCATTATGTTGATTATTTTGCCCTCTTAAGAGGCTTATTCTTATGTTATTGAGCTATCTTGGTGGGCTTGTCACCAAGGGATGTTATTATTACACAATATTTTATTATTTGGGGCTTGATCAGGATTAATTAGGCAAATCGAACTCTTTAGAGATGATCTAAATAGATGAGAGGTGATTCATTTCTCTCATCGTCACTTGGATTGGATTAGTATCTCTTGAGAGATTTTCGCACTTTTTGTTGGGATAACTTTGTGGAGCTTTCTTGATGCACTATGATGTTTGGATTTTCGCAATTGTCTTTGGAGCTTCTTTCTAATGCAAAATTGATGAATGGATATACTCTCTCTCATGTAAATCAAATTTTTTATGCTATTCTTGTTATCTTACTTGTCAAATGCATGTATCTTATTATCATTGTTCTTGTATGGGTTAATGTAATGCGAAATTCCTCTGGTACCTTGAACAAGTGATTAAATGCATGTGCTGATCTTTGACGGATTTGGTGAATGTTCCTAGAGGCACCCCTTAGGTTGAAGACCTCGAAACTGTCTCTTTCACAAATTTAAAGTATAAATCCCTATTGACGTAGTTGTTTCCCTTGGAGAGGCTAGCAAAGATCAATTAGGGCTCCTTAGCTCATGAAAATTCTCAATCTATGGGTATCTTGACTCCATTAAGCCTAAGCAATAAGGCATTGATCCCTGTATCCCTTTGGTGGTCAAATTTACCTCTCTTTTCTTCACTTTTCCAAATTCTAGGCCTAACCCTAGAGGGTCACTTAGGGCATCAAGCAAAATTCATACTAGCCATTCAAAACCCTTGAATTTTGGTCCACTATTACGCTGGGACTTTCTTAAGAGGTCCTCCAAATTTGAGGGAAATCCGACAGTGGAATCACGAGATAGAGCAAGCCCTAGCCATGAGACCAATTCGTGCCCTATGTTGATTTGGGTTAGTGTCCTCACTTGTATCATTGCATTCAAATCTCAAAAGAAAACTTATCCTGTGATCCTTTTCTCTCCCCCAACTAGGTCAAGTCCCTCCTTGGTTGATCAAATCCATACCCTTGACCTAGTTTGGGTCCACATGGTTTCTTTGTGGTCCCACAACTCTACAACTCAAATTCCACAAGGATTACATAGAATCCATTTCTTCACAAGGATCCTTCAGCCTGGGAAGCCCATTGTCAAGGCATATCCTCCAACCCTAGGTTTAGGCATCCTCATATCCCTTCTTAGAGAGCCAATAATCTTTCTTTCAAAGCAAGCAAGCTGATTACTTGAGCCTCTCTTGTGATTTGTAAATAGGCTTTAAGAATCACACCATATCTTATCATTGATCCATCTATTCTTGTGATTCCTCTCGTAACGGGACTCCTCCCATTGGTGAAAGTCCGTAAAGAGCAGGGAGCTTTAGCTGGGGTGACAGTGGGCTATTGCTCCATTGTTGCCCCTTGACCTAGTAGTTGCTCTATAGGAACCCCTCCTAGGACCCCTGCTGGTTTTAGTGGTAACAATACCTTCACAAGCCTTCCAAATTTAGAGAAGAAGAGCAGCTCCTAACAATAGAGAAAAGAATTTTCTAATAGGCCAACAAATCTTGAAAATGAACCCTTAAATCAACTCCAAACTAACCCAAGAAATTCTGAAAATTATCACTTGAAACAGCTTCAAATTTTCCCAAGAAAATCTGCTCAACAACTCTCCAAATCCAACCCTTCAGCCAGCTCTCCAAATCTGCCCAATAAATTCTTCAAAACAGCTTTGCAAACAGCTCTCCAAAATAGCCCAAGAAACTCAACTCAAAAATTCCAAATAGCTCAAATGAATTGTGTGAGTGAAATGGAGAGGGGAAACCTATTTAAATAGATTTAGCAGGGCCCTGGGGTTAGGTATTTTGCTTGCACTTTTATTATTTTATTGTTTTTTATTAGTTTGAGTTTTAGTTGTCTCTATGCAGAGCCATAAGACATCATACAGAACTGGATGGTTCAGTGATTTAAGGTTGATTTGGTACAGAATTGGAAGGTTCCAAAACCAGCCATTTCTTGTTCCAAACCCTAAACCAAAAGGGTACAACCCTGGAACTGACCAGACCAACTGGTTTTACCAATTCCAATCTGGTTCTGATAATATATCCATTGATTCCATTCACTAGTAGGGTCTTAGCCTTGAGGTCCGCACTAGGGATCGATACTAACACATTTACAACATTTACATATTATGACCTAATACATGCCAAGGGTCAAAACTGGGGTAGTACAATGCAATTTAGCTTGTACTCGCATCAATGTTAGTGTTCACTTTTGATGTTTCTCTAAGTATGTGACCCTATTTCTTGGGGCATGTACTATGCTCTCTTTGTCTGTTAAGTTCTGAGCCTATCTTGGGCTGTCTACCTATTCATTGTACTTGCCTCACTTGCATTCCACACAATTCACATGTCTGTTCTCAAGATTTGCATATTGTTCTAACTACACCTCAACGCACTTGTTTTGAGGTTTGTGCCCACATTCATTTCTCTTGGCACACACTCACTATTGTGCCCTCTCCTCTCAGATGTTGTCTTTGCTTGACTCCACTACCCTTCATGTGCCAATCAATTCGTTGGCCATGATTGCTTGTTAATATGCCCACGTTAAATCAATTCTTCAATGCATTCAAATGCCAAACACTATTGTGTCTTTGATACCATTTTGGAAAATGTAAATAACAATAGTATAAAATGTATACTAGCTATTGAGGGAAACCATTTGAATGCAATACATCGTTTTCCCAAAAGTCTCTTATGTGGGTACATAAAGGGAATCACTGTTCACTTCATATTCCTAAAATTAGAAAATAATTAAACTAATCTAAACTAAACTCACAGTAAATTGACTTTATTCCAATGTATACTTTCTAACTTAAATACTTGAACTAACATGACAATTAAATATATACTTTATCACAGAAACTGTGATATGAACATGGCATGCTTTCAGGTCATTATTGGAAACATAATATCCAATGATGTTGGAAAAACATTCAGAATATGAATGATCAATGTCTAGGAGGACCTTTGAACCTCTAATCTTCTGTGAGAAGCAACAACAAAATGGGCATAACAGAAAACCTTACAGATGTGCATTTGGAGCGACAACTGAAATGTCAAAGGTGTATAAAGATGAACAAATATATATATATATATATATATATATTCAGAGAGAGAAAAGGTCCTTTTTTTGTTCTTCAGCAGTGTGCTAAACACCTGAGTTCTCAATTCTAAAATGTCTAGTTTACACCAATCATATAGCAGAAAATAGGCCTGCAAACATGATACCCTATTTTCTGCTGGGTCCAAAGTTCTGGTATGGAATAGTATGATAGGAAGTGTTGATTTCATTTTAAGACCCAGCATAGGGTCTATCGTATTGCCTTCAGGTTGCCTAGCACTTACAAATTATCCCCTTTGTAAATAATACGCAATATTTCTAGATGTCCTTGCATATTTCTTATTGCACTGTGGATGAAGCAGCAGATGGAGGCCTCCAAATTTTGTTTGACTTGTTACAGATCTCTTTACAGAATGCATAGAAAAACTGTAAAAACATCTCTTAAAAGTGATTGTCCTTACTTTTGATTGGAAGAGAACATTTTATCGGTGACATGAATTGTCTCTGCATTTTATAGGTAGTCCTGATTTGTTAGGAAAATAAGGGTTGGGATTACAGTAAGGACTTCAAACCGTTTTAAATTATGTAGGAAATATTTAAGGATTTTCAGGACAGATACTATAAAAGATATACTAGTCTGTAGAAGCTAAAGCATAGATGTCGAATTTATTTTATTTACTAAAATTTCTGATAGATAGGTATTTTTATGTTCTATTTATTTGGAATTGGTAGGGACAGATTATAACATTACATGGCCTTGCCTTACCTTAATAGCCAATGGAAATGATTTACTATAATGAACTTTATAAGGAAGATTTCTACACAAATTTTGATTATTTTTTGAACAAACCATTTCATGCTAGGAAAGATTAGAACCCATGCACTGAAAATAGTACTATGAAGTATCACGGATGTCTCATGGTCAATGTAATCAAAGGTATTGGAGATCATTAATGATAATGCTTTTGGCATGGCTCCAAATTTTCATACCTTTGCTCTTAAAGGCTACGAGATCATCCTTCTTGGTGATGGGTTGCCTATCTGAGAAATCTCGTAAGGATTAAATGAGTTTATTTTTCAGTTTGTCAAATGCTTTATGCCTGCTGCATGAAAAAGCTGCAAATAAATCTCTTAAATGAGATTGTCCCTACTTTGCTTGGCAGAGAACCTTCCATTGACTCCATGAATTTTCTCTACATTTCCTACGTAATTCCTATTCCTTAGGAAGATAAGGGTTGGGAATGACTTATACCTGCTGGATTGCAGTTGCTTCAGAATCCATTCCCATACTTGGTGGTTCTTGCATACTATCAAACAAACAGTTCTACCAACATGCTCATACCATGACATGATTGAAGACCCAAATGTTAAGAATGGCCAGATTTTTTGGGGTGCTATATTTTTCAGTGTGAATTGGCTTGCTTGCTCCCCTGGTGGTGCTGGGAAATATGGCTGCATCAGAACATTCACATTTAATACATCATTACAACAAAAATAAAACTATCAACTTAGTTATAGATAAAAAGCTAGCAAAAGAATAAGGTTACTTACTGGTGACAAAAGTGTAATTGACTTCAACATATCCGGGTGCTTAGCAGCCAATGCCAGAGAAATTATGCAACCCATTGAATGAGCGACTAAATGGAATGACTTAACTTTGTACGGTTGAAGCACTGACTGCTCTATCATCTCTACATGCTGTGCTACTGTATATGAGCAATTTGATGGCTTGGGACTTTTTCCAAATCCAAGAAGATCAACTGCAAAGAGCCTGTATGCTAGTTTTGTAGCTTCAGATAAAGAGGGTAAGATTGTCTCAATCCACAAAGATGAGGAAGAAAGAAACCCATGGATAAATATGACATTTGATTCTGAATCAATCAAACTGCCACTAGAAGCACAAGTACTGGAACCTGTAATCACAAGGAAAGTGATAAGAACCATCAAAGAGTACACTGAAAAAAATAGTGGAGAAATAATTGCTGATATCCAAGAAAATTTCAGAAAATGATGTTTTCATAAGTCAACTAGTTTCAGAAGTAGCGATAAGGCAGGAGATTTTATCAGAAAAAATGCATATTCCCATTGTTTTTGGAATGTAGCAAAAGTCAAATCTGAATAGAGAATGCTGAGTAGTCCACCAGAGAGTTTGGGACAAGCCTACCGAAGGTTAGAGCTGTCTGCAGAGGAGTTTGAACAAGCACACAAAAGACTGTTTAAAATTCAACTGGAGAGTTTGGGACAAGCCAACTTAAGGCTGCTGAGTATTCAACCACAGAGTTTGGGGTGAGACCACCAAAGGCTGCTGAGTAGTCCACCATCCCTGTGTGTAGGATCCATCCAAGTTCCATCATGGAAGTGGAACTCCAGAAGGAAATGGATCCTGAGCCCATGAAATGTATCCTATGGAGAATGAAATGGATCCTGAAACTCGCAACGATACCAATTTCTGACCCAAGGATACCAGAGAAGTCAGTTTGTAATGAAAAACTCCCAAAACCTTGAATACCTAAAGGCTGAAACCCTGTACCTCATTCCTTGTCAAGGTCTGATCTATCCTTATATCAAGGTTTGCTCTCAAGGTCTGATCTATCCTTTATGTGCCACACTTTCGCTTACTCCACTTATATCACACTGTTATTTAGTTCTGCCATAGCCTTCAAGAAATCTGGAAAACACTATATTCACTGCTGATATGGATATGTGGATGTGGCTAACAAAAACACTGTTATGACCTGCTCCATGCTCATGCTGAAATGGTCTTCCAAATTATCAATATCTATGATGGTTATAACTTATAACTTATCAAATTATCAGCTATGCTGCATGGATGTGGAGTAATATGCATGAGAATTCTCTTTTTTGTCCAAACTTATATTTCTATTGTTGTGTTTCTTGAATGGTTTTGATTTTTAACTTTGATTTTTTAATTACAAAACTATTTCTTATATCTTTTTTGTACTTGCCATTTCCCAACTGTATCCAGATCCTATCTTTTCAAAAATCTGGTATATCTGTATCCTAGTAACTTCGGGGAATAAGCCAATCAATGACAACAAAGTAGTCCACCACAAAGGTCATATTTGGTATGCTAACTCTTGGTAACAAATGATTGGTAAATGTTTAAAAGCACATAGCTAAAAATAAGATAGGCGGTTTAACATCAATTGGGTTTATCTTGGGTGGCTAGGAGGAATGATTCTTATTCTCCCTGCACAAGTTCAATTCCTGCAAGTGATATGATAAACTTTGTTGTAATGGTTTCGAGCCTTATTGTTGAGTCTGAATAGTCCCTTGAAGACCGAAACATGAATCCTCATATGGAATATAAAATATTTAAAAGGAAAAAAAAAAAAAAAAAAAATATATATATATATATATATATAGGCAGTTTAACAATGTGGGGGCAATAATTTTGTTCTCTGGAACCAGTTTTTCAGTGTAAGGTCCCTCAATGCAATGGATTCTCTATGTACAAGTTGTTGATTTCTTTCTCTATTGTTATCTGCTTTCTATGTTTCCTCATTTTTCGTTGGTTGTTTTACATGTTATTAAAGCAAAGCTCTAGTTTGAGAACAAGGTCTTAGTGAAGCATAGAAATCAATTTACAGTTTGTGTGCAGATGTTTGAGAACAAGAAATCTGCAGTGAATTGGTAACAAGAAGCAATGACTGCAATTGTTAAACGTCACATTAGCAAGAAATTTGAAAGATGAAATATGATAATATAAAATAATTTTATTAATGTCCAACAAATGACTAAGAAATGGGTAACATTACGAGATTGTACAACCAGGCAATAATAGAGTATGGAAATGTCCATAACATTCTTGTATGCTAATAGCAAAAAAGGAAAGATACTATTAACAATAAAAGAAAGAGAGAAATAGAAAGATATAGGTAAAGCAAAGGAGGAAAACCCTATGAGGCGTGAGGCCCTATCACAACATCCTCATCATCACTAGAAAAAAAGTACAAGTAGAGGTGGATTAGGTCCCTATCTATAACTATGAAGGTACCAATGCAAAGCTTAATGATGTCCTTCATAGAGTGCCTAAGGTTGAGAGGGCTAGGTTGCGCAATCTTGGGAGGAGCTTTGAGGAAAAATGAATTGTCTCTCCTAATATCATAGGCCGAGGAGAAGAACCTCCTAATAGAGATTTGGCTAATGGGACGGGTACAATGAGTAGTATTTGCATGGTGCAGGCTTAGTCTTCTAGTTTGAATTCAAATTTGAGTTCAACGACTTTGATGTTTGTTGAAAATTTGATAATGAAAATCCCCTCATTAAATTTAGTGTTAAATTAGACATTGTACAAAATTTAAAATTTTAAAAGTATATATAATAAAATGAAATTAGAAATGAAAATTTATATAATTAAATAGATAAGAAAATGAAAATGAAAATAGAAATAAATAATATCCTAGCCACAGACTGGAAGTCAAACCTTGGTTGCACGACGCAAACTACAATTGCGAGGGTGTCATGGGATGAGTGGAGTATGTAGTTGTGGGGAGGAAACTTGTCAGGTAGAGCCACAAAGGAGTCTACGACTAGTGTGGAGGTAAGTTGGGTCATGGGTGCAACATGGGGGGAACAAGTTGGAGCTTGGCAGTGGATCAAGCAGATTTTCATCAGAGTATGCAGTTATATGGATTGTCAAAGGCAATGGGAATTGTTACCCACCAAAAGTGGGTACCCATAGGAGAGATTTCCTCTAAATCATCTTCTTCCAACCAGAAGGCCCTAACAGCCACCTTGTAGCCGATGTGATGTGCCGCCTGCATTAGTTGTATGTTTTCTCACCCGTTTGTCAAGAGCACATGTTAGAAGGTGGGCAATCCGACCCAAATGGTGTGCTTTTCATTGTGCAATCGGGTGTTTGTGCTTGTTCATGTAGGCATTTTGGCATGGATTATTGGGTGATTTGGAAGAAGGAAGGGCTTTGACCGTGGTTTTGTTCCCTCATCTTAAATGGGGTTTAATCTTCAATCCTAGTCCCATGGGGTCTCCCCTATTGGCCTATGGCTTTAGGAAGGGAAATACTTGGGAAACCTCAATTTTGGTAGCGTGGTCCTGTTTTCCCATTCCATATTTATCACTTCCCTCCGCACATTACAAGCCCTATTCACTATTTCCCTTCTCTGAGTCCACATGATCAATGGGTCCTTAAGGTGCTGGCACATCCCCTCCCCTTGTCCACATATCTGGGCCGGGCCTGGAAACGTTGCCCCAGAGGTTGATGCAGCTAAAAAAAAGTTAAAATCATACCATGGCCAGAAGCAAGAAACAAAAGAAAAAGAAAATCATAAAATGCAAAAGACGGTTGTGACATTAATAATAGCACATGGGAAAAAGTCAAGCATGAGCTCTACCCCTTATCATTATGGCAATCACCTTGGTTCCTAGGACCATTACTTGTCCCATCACATTGTTAAAGTAACCCATGCACGTACCAACCCCTGGTGGGCGATGAATTGCCCCACCTTTAAGGGGCATGATCTCATTTCCTAAAGCTCCGAGCAGTAATACAAAGAAAAATCAAGAAAAGACAAAAGGCAAATAAAGAGGGATGGAAAAAAAAAAGGTTGGGGTAACTCATGCAACCACGATTGCTCCCTCCTCACATCTGTATACCCAATATTTAGACTTCCTCATTATTGCTACCCCTTGGCCAATGGCAACCCCATCCATTCCATCATTATTCATATGTCACCTATTGATTGAAGGATGTACTTTCCCCTTAGCGGTTGGGAACTCCTAAGAGGGTCATCTATTAGCCACTCCTACCTAGGGAGGTAATACTATTACGTGATCAAAACCCCAAATTTGGAAGAAAATCCCTATATGAAGCCTCAATTTTCCCTTGGTTAAAAAGCTTGGTTCACTTAGATGCACTAATGATTAATTGTACCTAATGGTGAAGATGCAACATTAGACATTGTGTGATTGGCAGGTGGTGTCCATTATGGGTTGGGCAAATTAACTGGGGCCTATGTCCACTAAAGGAACATTATGACACCCTACAAGTGAAGCATTAAGAGCCATGGGACTCCTACTACTTGCAAAGCATCACTCAATTCCATGGGCACCTTTGGCACCACAACAGTCTGTATTCTGCCCCATATTATTCATGAGATGGTGCACTTGGACCAGTTTGCCCCCAGTTGGCTTAGCAGTGTATACACGGTTTGGCAGCTAAACTGAGGCCCAAATGATGTTGTCTCAACTGTCACCCCTTGAGACATGGGAGGGCTTGTACCATCCTCTGAGCCCTCAACATTGGAGTAGAATCAGGCTATTCTATCACTAGGAGACCCATGAGACCCATTTTGTGCCCCAAACATAATATTGGGGCCCACATGATGATTTCCATAGAGATCTAGGGGCCAACCACTAGAGGATGATTTTTGGAGCCCTCTTCACTTGGCTTAGCACTAGAGGAGCCCAACGCATGCCTCAAAGAGGCCCATGCATGCATGACATCAGCATATCGGTGCTCTTGTGGGTGATTTCTTATGTTTTTGCATTGGATATGAGGTTGGCTTGTAACCTCAATTAGTTTTTCCCATCATTTTACAAATACAAGGGGCTTTTAAGCCAAATTAGAGTTCATTAGACATGTATAAATAAGAGAGAAATCATTTGATCCACTCATCATCATCTCTTGGACAATTCGACCTCACTAGAGAAACTCACACTTGTTCCTTCTTGGCTATTGGAAATCTTTGGGTGCATTTTGATGTATGGAAGCTTTCTTGGATTATCTTTAGAGCTATTTTCTTTGGATTATGGATGGATATACTACATGTTATCTTGTAAGTTCTCTTTGTTGATGAATTTTATCTTGAAATTGGCTAGTGTATGGAATTACTACTTCTAGATAATGCTAATATGTGCCCTAGTTATTGAAAATTAATTTTTGAAAGGCTATCTAGTTGAGAATTGCATATATGATTCATTGAATAACATGTAATGAATTTTCCTAGTGGAGGAAATTTTTAATCTCTCCATCAAACTCCATTTTCCGTAGAAGTGGGTAAATGTTAGAAATTGATACCCAGGGCATCGATTTTTAGCCTCCTTAGAAACAATTGAGCTTATCTTGAGCATCCTAGACTCTATATGCCCAAAGGAAAAAGCACTAATCTAAGTCCTTGGTGGTCAACCTTACTTCTTATTCACAAATTCTCTCTCTAAAATTTCGGTCCTCTTAAGGTAGAACTTCTAAGTTCTAACTAGGGCTTAGAGTGAATTGCCTTGGGAGAGGTTTTATGGGAACTTGAGAGCCTAAACATCAAGCTTAGGGTCTAGGCTACCTATTCTCCAAGTTTGGTAGGCATCCACTTAAGTTTACTCCATAAAATTGTTTGCCCTAGGTGTTGCCATAAGAGGGGAACCCTAGTTATTCTTCCTCAACTTGGGTTTTTTTTTTAAGGTTGTATGAGCTTAGTACTTGTTGAAGTATATCATAAGAAGCCTTTTCTGATCATTGCCTTGATCTTGGGAGAACCTAGAACCGTGAAAATTCACAAAATCCTAGACCTTGTGCATTTTATTCCTAGATCTCTCCTTGAAAGTGAAGTACCTTTTCAAGCATTATACCATAAAATTAAGCTTTTTTTGGGAGACTTCTACTCTATCACCTTATACCATACCCTTAGAATACCTTTCATAGGTGATTATATCCTACTAGGAATCCTCCCATAGGTGAAATTCCGTAAAGAGAAGGGGGCCTTGGCTGTGGTGAAAGTGGGCCATTGCCCCATTGTTAGCACTTAATCTAGTGACTTGTCTTGTATGGTTTCCCTCTCTAAAGCCTGCTAGATTTTGTGGTAAACGTAATTACGTTGTCTTGTATGGTTTCCCTCTCCAAAGCCTGCTATATTTTGTGGTAAAAGTAATTACGTTGAGTAACTTGCGCCGAGAACAAAAGAAAACCAAGGCACGAAAACAATGAGGAACGACAGCTAAGGTTTAAGTTTTTTTCCTCTATCGAATTTCGAAGCCAAATTGAACAAACTCGAGATCTTCCACTAATTTTATTTCCTTGAAGTTCCAATTCGAGCTCAAGATTAGGTTTGGCTTGAGATTCACCAAATCTGGGTCGAATTAGTTCAAATCACATTCAAATTCAATGAATAATCTCAAGGAAAAAACTCACTAAATCCAGTGACACAGTGTAGGTCTAGTTTTGAGGTCTCCTC
Source organism: Pinus tabuliformis (assembly GCA_031772625.1). Lineage (NCBI taxonomy): Eukaryota > Viridiplantae > Streptophyta > Pinopsida > Pinales > Pinaceae > Pinus > Pinus tabuliformis. The sequence goes on along the minus strand of CM062814.1, from coordinate 428,885,465 downwards.
ACAATGAGGTGCCTATCAGTGAAGGGGGGGCAAGTCCATAGTGATGAGATTGATAGTGTTAGATCTAGAAATGCCATGCAAAGTCTCTCTTCTATGGATAGCCACCTTACAACTGTGAAGTGCTAGGTATCTCAACCAAAGGTAGCAAAAGAGAACTGCAAGGGAACCCACCAAGTCCTAACACAAGTAGTGGAACTTCCCCTAAATCTCAAGGTAAATGGGACATTTGAAAACAAAATGATCTTCAAAGTTGATCTCCTAGAGATAGCACAATTACTAAATCCTCTTGAATCAAGGGATGTGGTTGTCCATCTTGATCCATAGATGGTGGGAGAAAACTCATAATTGGCGGAGGGCGATTTTGAGGCCATGAACCCAGTGGCATTAAATGTAGTTAGGATAAACAATGAGACCATCAAGCAATTGTTTGAAGTGCTCTTAATTAAAGGCCATCTTGGATCCTACGCTTTCAAAGGGATGATTGAAGTGATTTGAATGTATGCCCAATAGACGTCATCCCTAATAGCCATATTGATCTTTCCTTAGATGGGAAGGAGATGACCAAGGGCATCCAAAGAGTAACTGAAGGGAGGGATACACTCAACAAAAACATCAATGCTCTAAAGAAGTGAAACTACCTCAGAGAACCAATTCAGTTTGCACCTAAAAAGGGCAATCTCCTTGGAAGAGTGAAGAGAAATCGGGATATCTATCGAACCCAAAATCAAAGTCCTTAGAGTACAAATATTGTGAAGGAAGAAAACGAATCTGAAAATGTTCTTCAAGTGCAAAGGATGGGCCTTGTTACCCATGCATATATAGGGGTAACCATAGGAGAAAATTTTTCTCTTAAGATGCCGATTTCTAGCCCAGAGTCTCACATGATCCCTAGATAGTAGCTTCTTAGATGCCTCTCACCCACTCATTAATCAACTCATCCACTTGATTAGGATGTTCCTCTAATGTAGGTAGGTTAATGACCATGAGGTACATTAGCCATTGTTTCATATGAAGTTCTTACATTCAATGTTTTAGGAATCTAAGTAAGGATCATGGTGTTAATTTTTAGGGCTAGTTTGTTCTTTGTTGTAGATAATTGCATTTCTAAACTTTTTCAACATTTTCACATTACATTCACCCCATAACATCATATCATCATTAGAGAGAACAATAACATCAACAATGCAACGGAGCATTAAGGAACAATAGAAGAAAAGCATACACAATAGAGGCACCAAGATTAAGGTCAGAGACCAGGGAAAATCCCCACAAGGGGGAAAACCCAACCAGATTATTCTTCTTAGATATTCATCAAATGTTCAACTGAGATACAATGTACAAATATCATGAGACATAAGTCTTTCATCATCAATCACATTACGCCACCTAGGGCCAATCCTAGATCATACTAGATCCTCATAAGATAGTAGCAGACAAGTACATCAAAGAGGCAGTTACAAGTCCTCCTCAATGTTGCCTCCATATCATTGTCCATGCATCATTGTTATACACATTATTGTCATAAGGCATTGTCACACATCTCAGTCATAGAGGCACTATCACAACTATCATAAAGGCATTGTCATATGTCAGAGTGTCACTGTCATACACCAAAGTTTACTACCATGTATTCCATATCAAGATCACAGCCATGTCTGCCATATCAAGGCCACTGCCATACAACAAGGTCACTGCCATACAAGGTCACTATCATGACATTCATCAAGGCCATTGTCACTGCCATACATTAAGGCCACTGTCATATCAAGCTCTACCATGCATCATATTACTGACATAATGAATACTGTCATACACCAAAATTGTCGATGGATCACTATCATATATATATCATGGTCTCTAGGTCAATGTCATAAATCATAATCATTAGGTCACTGCCATTAGGTCACAGCTATATATCATAAGGAAACTTGCCAACAAATAGGAACAAGTATCTTTACTCACTATCACAAGATTATGCCATACTTTCTGGCCATACATCACTGATATATATTACAAGAATTGCAGCTCAAACATCTTTATCACATAAACTAGAAATATTGCCCAAATATCACTAGATTAGGGTTCATAAGTCTTTGACATAGGGCTGCTCAAAATAGGCCACAACAGATCTCACAAAGGCTTCTCAAGAAACACATTAAATAATCAAAATGTTAACATAAAAGAACTGATCTCAAACTTTGCAAGACGTCACCTTTCAGAGCACCTCTAAACTGAACTTTGGCCTATGGTACATACGTCTGTGACTAGGGCTTTCTCAGACAAATTAGACTTGCAATATCCTTTTTCCAACCTCTGAACTAGCTGTGTTGATCCCTAGAGACTTGCGGCCTCACTTCAGCTACTCATCATTCCTCACTGCATACAAATACAGATCTTATTTTGGTGATTCGACCCTCCAATAGGTACAAATTCGCTGTGTCTAGACCACACAAAAATTGATACAAGGAATATGCCTAGAACTCAGTTCTCTCACATGCCCAACTATCGACAAGATGCATAGAAATATCCCCTCTATTTCGGCCATCAAGAAGCCCCAACTCTGTCTGCTTCAAACACCAAAAGAGAGCCAAACAACTCGACCTTTTCTCTACCACAGATCTGCTCCTCAAAGTCTCGACTACCTCAGAGATAGATGACACAGAAGTTTGAATTCAATGTGCCCAAATGGAGGAGGGTAGACACCTATGTATAGTTGATCCTCCATGTGAAGGGCCACGACTATTAGAGCAAGCCGACTTGTAAGTTTGAAGGGAAAAACACAATATTCAAATTTTCTAATAATATTTAAATATATTTTCCACATGCTTGATGATTACTTGCCCAAGTAAATTTGTCATATCAATTAATAATAAGACGAAAGTCAAATAATAATTTCCTTTACCCAAATTTAAATTCTCTTTGGGGCAAGATGGGCTTTTCTTTGGGGTAGTTGGGTTCCTATGGGAAATTCATCCCATAGCTGCCCCTATTTTCAACACATGGGTTGAAATCATATAATGGATCATGATTCTTGGATGTTATACTTGTTGTCACCTTGGTGGTCATCTCTTCCTTCAAGTAAAGTGCAAGCACCTTGGGGTTTTTCTTTCACATCCTTCATAGTTAACACTTGTCATCTGTCCTTGATCCCTTGTCCTTTCTTGAATCTTTGTTTGGTTGTTCCCTGTTTGCCTCATCCTATAAGAAGAAGGGCTTGAAAATGCATAGAGGTCGATGCAGCAACAACAAAAAAAAGAAATTAAGAGCATATGCCAATTGTTAAAATGCGAAAACTAGTGAGGGATGAATATAAAATCAAAAGCCAAATTAAATTGAGCTCTACCCCCTCATGTGAGGCCATCACCCCAGTCCCATACATATCATGCGTATCAAAGTAAAAGGGACTGGAAGAAAACATCGCAACCCCAGTGAGCAATGAACTACCCATCTTAAAAGAGGATTTAAAAGAAATTAATGAAAACTTGCTAAGCAAGCCAATCAAAGCAAAGAAAAAGGCTAAGAAAAGGGTGGAAAAGGAGTGTTGAGGAAAGGTTGACTCGGATAATGCAAGCACTCCCTCCATAAGGGCACTCATGGATGATGGTCCTACATAACCCATGTATAAGACTATCAGACCTCTCATGTAGTCAACCTAGACCATATCACTTATCACTCACACCTATTGATTGAAGGGCCGGCTTGGGAATTGTTCCTCCCCTTAGGGCTAGGAGCACCTAATAGGGGCATTTGATGATCCTCCCATACTTAAGTCTAGCAACTTAAGGTCTTAAGCTAGTGTGAAGTTTGAAAAATATACTTTGTGTGATATACTTACATGGCTTTAACATTGAATATGGTCCACTTTTTATGCTTTAATGACTCTTGTGTCCATGCTAGTTGATCTTACTTGATTCCTTGACCTTGTACTTGATGATGATTCAGTCATGGTCAAGGTCCTTTGGCGGATGTTGACAATGCTTCTCCTACACTTGATGGATGATGACTGCGCACCCTTTGGAGATCCTTCCACTTCATGATGGACATTACAAACTTGATGCAGAGCGTTGGGATCGATGATGACTTAGCATGCCTTTAGAGACCCACCTCCACCCTTGGCACTGTGGACGTTACACATTGGAGATAGGACCCTGCTCCCACATAATGATGTTCTATCCTATTGCTTGACATGGGGCTTCAGGAGGATGATGTTGGGCTTGAGAGGGAATTTTTTTATGATAAGACATGACCTTCAACAACGAGACATGCCCCTTGGACTCTTCATTGCATCTTTTAAGGATGACATCACCCTTTCGAGGCCTCTACACTTAGATATGTGGCCTTTTTGAGGGCATTTTTCATGTTTTATCATTATATTTTCAAGATTTATGTTATTTTGGGGGTCAGCTTCATGACCTATCCATCTTGTATCATGGATTTGTTATTTTTAGGGGCTTTTAGCCTAATTTGAACTAAAGCGTTTGGTTGCCTTAGTATATAAAGGGAAGCGCTAGGCTCATTTGAATCATTACACAACTTGAGAGACATACATCTATTGGATTATTATTCTTTTCTCTAGTTTCAAAATGGAGTACTAGTTGAGTGACTTACTTGGGGACTTTATTAGTGTGGATTTGATCTCTTTTTATGGATCCTTATGGGGAATCTTGGATGAATGCATGGTAAATCTAGTAGGTTAAATTCTTTTATCTTGGCTAGCTTCTTAAACAAACACTTCTTCCATGTCTTTGAGGAAGTAGCGAGTTAGCTTGTTCCCTTTATTCATCTTTGAAAATTGAGAGACGATCCAAAACCCTAGGGTGAGTAGGTTAAATTGCCCTAGTTCTTTTGATTCTTGTATCTAATCTAATTTTTGCCCAATTTTGTTTATTCCTAGATTTCATTAACCCTAGATTGAGAAGACACTAATCCTCTCTCTCGTGACAATCAATTATACTCTTGAAATTATTTCTTTTATTGTTTTAAGGTAAATCAAGATTTTATTACAACAATATCATATATTTTCAGCAATTACCGATTTGGATGTTATTGTCCTAGTGTTACGAATTGTTTGAAATGCATTGGATAAGTAAAAGTTACATTTTACGTGCATTTTCCAAACATTAATTAGGGTTGACGTCAAGGATTTATTTTCTGTTATATGCCTATTAACCATTGAAATTTGATGTATTTTAGTCTCTTATTTACTCTTTATCTTAGCCCTCATTTTACACATTATTATCATAGTTTTTGGGGCTAAATTTGTTGTTGTCATAAATTGTTATATTGTTGCAAATTTATGATAGCTAAGTGTAAATCCTTGTTTGTGTATGTTTGGGAACCTATCTTTTCTTTATTGGTTGACCTAAGTCCTTAAAGAGCCATAGGAACCTTTGAACCCAAATCTGGAAAAACCTCTTAAATCCACCTTAAACCATGAATTCCTATGTTTATCCTCTAGTGGAAATCATTGTTCAACCCTTAGGAGGCACTTAGCTTAAGTTGATTGGGTTATTTCATCCCTAAGCTATACTAAGGAAGCCTTCCTTGTCTTGGATAGTGCCCATCACTAAAATGACCGGAGTAGTTGTTGAGGTGACAGTGGTGACACTCTCATCAATGCACTTTGTTTAAGTCACTTAGTGAGGCTTTGCACTAAGTTTCTAGATTTTGTATCATGGGGAAATTCCATGTGCAATAGATCATCTATCAAAGCATGATAGATTGTACTCTCTCTACATGCACCCAATCAATAGAGAACATAAATGGTCATTGTTACCCTTCAGTCACTTTAGTTGTACCTCATTTTCTTTGCCAAAAATGTCCCAGCATATGAGTACATCTTGTGCTTATCTATACAATGTTAGAGCCCAAAGTACTATGATCAAATTTCACATCATGATTATTTGTGTTATTGTATCATGATCAGCCAAAAGTGTGACTATTGTATCTTATGCATTGTACTAGATTGTGCTTATATGATCTATGTAAAGTGTTTTTTTTGTCTAGGTGGTTTTTTAAGACCCTTTGAAGTTTTTCATGACCTATCCTCTTAGTCCTCATTTCAAGACAGTCCTTGCCCTTATGGCTCATACTAAGCATCTCTTGGAGGTCATTTATGGTTGAGATGGGTGCATGGGGTCTTGGAGTGGATCTACTAGGGCATATGACATACGGAACCCCTAGGTTTTTCACCTTATCCTTATGTAAAAATGTTGTTCATGCATTGTAAAGGTTGTTTTAACTAGAGAGCAAACTTATCTTATGTGTACGCGTGGATCTCCTTATGTATTTTTCACACTTTGGCCTTTATGATCATCTGCTTAGCACTTTGGGGGGTCATAATATGTATCTATCATTTGAGGTTGGTCTACATATTTTCATGTGGAGACACAACTTCCGAGGTAGCTCACACCACCCTAGGAAGTTTCGCAGCTCTCAAGGCACTTATCACAATGCCCTGGGCATTTTGGGGCTATTCTTTATGCACTTGGACTATCCATGCCATGCCACACCATAGATCTTTTAGTGCTCAACCTATTCACACATTTGGAGGTATGTGTGACATAGCTTAATCAAATGTCCACCTTGGAGGATGCATTACTTAGCCATTGGGGTTTTTATTTGACACATGTGGACCTTCTTAGGGCCTCCTTGACTTGAGGATATGGTTGACATGATCTAAGGAGAAGGTATACATTAGATGTAATGTTCCAAATTGAAATTTGCAACTAACAACAGACACATGAACTAGGCTATAGCAAATAAAATCATAAACACATATGCACCATCAAACACACCAAGAAGTTGGGCAAATAAACTAAGCCATTTTATTAAATTATGAGTTGTAAGGAGTACATATAGCAAGGAACAAGTGCACCTGGGCTTGCATAAGCAAGCTAGAGCAAACCCAAGTGGAGGAAATTACCCCAAGAGCTAGGAAACTTCGGCCCAATATCCTTTTGCGTAGACCCAGAAATTGGCAACTGCTGTTGCACTAGAAATGTTGAGAATGACCCTCTATGATGCCCGGAATTACCTAAAAATGCAGTTGTAGCTTCTCCCAAAAATACTCATCCAAACCTAGAAAGGAATCTGCCCCAAACCAACCACCCGGAAAACCCACAAAATGGTGCAATTATCAACTAAATAATAAAACGTATTGTTGGACAAAAAGGGATTTCTGGCCTGAATATTGCCCAAAAAAATATACAAATTTAACCCCAGACTCCTCAACACATCCACAAAAACCCAGAAAGGGTTTTGGCTAATTCTGACCTTCCAAAATTGCTCTATTTTGGCACTACGCCCTCCTGAACAAAGACTGCGTCCCCCAGTGATGAAATCTGCTGAAATCCTCCTTATTTCTCCTCAATCTGCAATAGGAATGATAAAGGAAGTTTTCCCGGATGTTGGGGAGAAGTCTCACATCAAATCCCGACACAAGATAGCTGAAATCAACTCCACAAAAACGTTGTCCAGTGACCCCCTGCGCAGGCCCTAGGAAGATAAATTTGTTCCTCTCAAAGGCAACAATCTCCAGCCTTGAAATTCTCCACAAAGTTTAGTCTTCCCCTGGAGCAGCTTCTCTAAATTTCTCTCAGCAAACACCCCCTGGAAAATAACTAAAATAAGTGGCACGAGTTCCTCTACTGTATCCTCCCTGGAGCACGAAATAGCTGAGGAGAATGGCTGAAATATGCTCCCAAAATTTCACAAGCCTCCCTTCAAATGTAGCAGCAAATTTAGCTCCCTAGGGTGGCACTCGAAGTCCACCGAAAGAAGGGTGAGTTCTCCCCTTGGAGAACTTTGAGCTAAACAACACTTGTAACCTAGCTAAACAGCTTGAGCAACAATGTGTAAATGTCAAATTATCAAAGGTGTCAATTGTTGCCCCCAACCTTCTATTTATAATTGTTGCCTTACTTTTCCTTGTGGGTCCCTCCAAATATTTCGACCTCCCTTCACTAGCAATTCGATTTTCTCCCAAGTGGTGCGTATTTCTTGTGGGTGTGGCCCCCACATTCCACTAGCAAAATAATTTTCTATTTCTCCTAACTCCCATACGCCAAAAATGTCTCCAATGCTCAAGTTACAAAATTGTGCTATGCTTAGCACCTCCCCATTAGACTCCATTAACTCCCTCGGATGAAAAATCAAAATTGGGGACATTACAATCCTCCCCAACAAAAATTGCTTGTCCCCAAGCAATGCTTGAACAAGCGCCCTCTTTGACTGTGATCCCCACTGTCACTGCAAACTTCACCAGGGTCCCTAATGTGCCATTGGATCGTCCTTGATCTCTATACTGTCCTATAGTGAAATAAACCCTCGATACCAAGATCCCAAGCCAACCTGATCAACATGAAGCACCCATTGCTCCACCCACCATCCTGTCGGTTATAGGTGTTAGAAGCCCTCTGTCTACTGCCAATATGTAGTGCATCTCGACGATGTAAAACTCTGTCCAAATCCTCATGAAGCTTCCCTACCGAGTACACCATCTCATGCACTATGATTGTGGGCCTCTAAAGATACAACCCACTCCCTATGTGAATGAAGTCTCCCTTGCATGAGCTCCTCCTAAAATCTTCTGGCTGGCCAACTTGCCATGCCGATGAAGTCCCCCACGCCATCAATGCATCACTGAAACTCGATGGAAGATCTGGATGACCCTCCCCTGTAGAAACTAGCTCACCCCTACGGGTAGCTGAACTGCTAAGTATTGTGACACTAAGGTCCCATGTCCATTGCAGCAAGAAACTGTCTTGCTGACCCCGTGACACCTTGGTCATCATTGACTGCTTAGCATGCTCGTACCAGAGCCTCCTCTCCCATAGCTCTCGACCATTATCTATGCGATGATCAAGGCTAGGCCCAACCTGCCAAAGCGACTCAACAGTGCCAGCACCTACCACTCCATAGCAGGCCTCAATCCTAAGCAACAATTTTCCTCGCCCTATGGTGAGGGCTTTGGTGATCCCGCGTGTGTCTGCCTGTGAATGAATCAATTTGCCTGTCATCCTGACCATGCCCACTGAGGAGTGGAGTATCCCAGCAATCCACTGGATTCCTGGATCCCATAACCATACTAGAGGTCCAAAACCCCCAATCCTCTTTGCATGTCGTTGTGATATGTGGTTGGCTCTTGGGACCCCTCTATGCCTTATCCCTGACTCCTGTAGGTATCCAATAGGTAGGCACAAAGCATCAAGGACCTGTGCCACGAATAACCAACTGCTCTGCGCCTACCAAATTACACAGCAAGATCTGTTGTCCCAGCTCCAGATGATGTGCTCGAGTATCACCGAAATCCTAGGCATAATCTTGCCAACAATGACTACCATCCCCAGCACCTCATGCTCACCTAATGCCTCGAGTTGTCCGGCTAAAAAAGCACCATGCAACTCCCTCTCGGTCACCTCCCAAGTGTGAGCCTAGGGGTGGAACATAGGCTACCTCGACAATCAACCACGTTGTGCCTAAGCTCGTATTCGTCGACTCTTGCACCTACCAAATGTCTCAACGGGAGAGTCTCCTCCTAGCACATCACACGCGGTGTCTCCTCCAATTGCCTAGGGTGAGCCTCCCATGCCCTGCTGCCTGAATGGAAAGTGTCAAGGGGCAACAACCAAACACTTTGCAACTGTAAGAAACACCAGAGGAGGATGGGTAGGTATGTCCCAAAGGGTATGATCAAGAGTTTGTTGGAATGCTCAAGAGTAATCCTACGGACGACCCTCTCCCTGTCTCGAATCTCCTGATAACCCCCTCGAAGCCCTATCTCCACTAAACATGGTGTCCTCATTGATCCTAGGTGGGTCGCATCGTTATTTGTGTGGGAAAATAAATTGTTAATTAATTTACATTTAGTAGAAAAATTTCCAGTTGTTGCAATAGTTGAAATTTTCACATGGTATCAGAGCGAGGTTGATCGGATCAGTAGCTCAGAGACGAAGAGGGAGAAATTCATTGTTTAGAGGGAGCAGCAGAATAATTTCTCCAAGGGCTGCACAAGGCCTAGCCAAGCAGTGGGAGTGGGAGGGCAGAAATTTGATTTCCAGTTGTAGTGGCAGGAAAAGTTTGAATTTCTCATAGCAGATAAGATAAGATAAGATAATTTTATTAATGTCCAACAAATGACCAAAATAGGTCAATGGGACTGTCGGTTACAATGATTACATCATGCCAAGCTGGTGGACCAAACGGTCCCCTTTAACATTTCTTTTAAAAAGCAGAAAATACATCTATAATCTAAGTAAATGTAAATGTAGAAGCTAGAAGCTCCCGGCTTCGAAACAAAGCGCTACGATGAAACAAAGAAGGAGAAGAAGAAAAAGGGTGGGGAAGGAGTCTCTTGTCGAATTCCTACTCCTAACATCCGAGGTCGAGAGAAGAAAACTTAGAGAAGCTTGTCAAAGTTTGTTGTCTTGTGGGTATACTGGTTTGTCGTTGTTGTCGCCTGGAGGTTCTAGTGCGCCTCCCAGGGGTGGATCCAATCTTGGAGCGCTAGTGCAGTTTGGTGGGTCGGCCCCCTCGGTACTGCACTAATCTGGTCTCAGTATCTGTGGGTCAGTCAATGGTTCTTTTGGTGCCCCGCTTTGGCGATAGTGCCCTAAAGAAGTCCGTGATCTTCTGCGTGGTGTCCGATCTGGTGGGGGGCTGAAGAAAACGAGCCCGAAATCTGAAGGCCTCCAGGAGATAAAGTGCAACGCATCTCGGATCAACATATCTGAGGAAGCTGGTCAAAGTCTGAGAATACCTGAACAGACAATGGAAATGACCTCGAATCTCGTAGTAAGCAAGGCATCCGAAGATGAAATGTGTCTTTGTCTCTATCTCCTGTAAGTGGCAGAGCTGGCAAATCCTAATTGCCCTATCGATGTGATGATTTGTCTCCACCCAGAGTCTGTGGAACCCAACTCTGAACTTCCCGAGGGGGATTCTAAGGGCATGCATCCAATGCTGGAACATGTACTGGGGTCTAATGATGAGCCCATCCCTGATCTCCAGGCAATGCTCCGCATAGAAGGCCATTTTTGGACGCAACCCATTGGGAGGATTGGTCCATGTAGTCTGAATGTATCGTCTGTAAATATCCTCCTTAATGATTTCATTCAACTCTTGCTGATTGGGAAGGAGGTGGCCTGGAGCATTCAGAGAGTACTGAAAAGGAGGGAGATGGTCAATCTGGACTCCTGAAGCCTCAAGGAGCTCTGTCACACCGATGTACCAACATTTGGATCGGCCTGTCTGCATACGGGCGATGTTCTCCGAGGAGCAATATGCTAAATATGGGTATCTGTATCGACCCTTCCTCGCGTCTGCTAGGCCTTGGAGTCTGTGCAAGAGCGACACTAACCTGAATATCACCTCCAGGCAGAAAGGTTGAGCCCCGAACTCTGCTAGAATGATGTGCTAAGGAACTGTTTGCTTGCACCTAATGATACGGCGAAAAGGAGGGTCTGGACTCGCTCTATTGAAGCCCAGTCTGACTCTAGGAGAGAGGGACCCCAAACCTCTGAGCTGTAAAGTACTGTGGGGCGAATAAAAGTGTTCATGATGCTCATTTTGGACGATATGTCCTGGAAATGGTGCCGGAAACACTATCTCTCTAGAAGGACTAGGGAGCCATACCCTTTGTTGATCCGAGGCTGAAGGGTTGGCCATAGGCTGAAGTGAGGCCCTGAAAGCTGAACTCCCAAATATGTATAGGTGTTGACAATCTCGATCTCTTTTCCTTTAAATAGGAAGTGGAAGTCCGAGGTTTTCTTGACTCCATTGAAGACAGTCACTTTGGTTTTACCCAAGTTCACAGTTAGATGCCTCCGGCCACAAAAAGCTGCGAGAGCATCCAGTTGTCTCTGAAGGCCTTCTTGGGAGGAGGCAATAAGGGCAATATCGTCTGCAAAGAGGAGGATGGAAATCAGGACCTGGTGAAGAAGACACCCATCTGTACCCTGGATATGCTCCCGGAGGACGGACTCAAGCTCATCGATATAGATCCCAAATAAAGTAGGAGAAAGGGGGCATCCTTGTTTGACTCCAATGGTGCTTCGGATGAAATCTGACATTCCTCCGACTGTGCAGAGACGGCCAAGGACGATCTCATAGAGGCGCATGATAGCTGTCAGGAGAGTCAAGGAGATGCCAATCTCTCTTAGTCTCTGGAAAAGATCTTCCCTCAGGACTAAGTCAAAGGCCTTCCGGAAGTCAAAAAAGCAGCAGTACACTTTAGAGGATTGATGCCTAGCCTCCTCAATCACCACACAAAGAGTAAGGACGTGGTCGATCGTCTGGTAATCTGGGCGGAACCCTGCTTGGCCCTTAGCCCTGAGTTGTCTCTACTTAAGGAAATGGGAAAGTGTCCTATGGAGTGTTGTAGCATATAGCTTGGAGAATGTGTGCCCAACCATGATTATCCTGTAGTTGTTGGGGTCGGAAGTAGGCCCTGACTTGTGGATTAGGTAGATAATGTGGTGTGACCAACCATCCGGAAATCCATCCCGAACCACCTAGTTGAAAAGGTCCACTAGATATCCTACTAGGGGACGAATTCCATGCTTGAAGAATTCTGCCTGGAAGCCTTCTTCGTCTGCTGCTATTCATTGTCCATATTGCCTCTCTGATATCTTTGTCAGAGAAAAGGTGGCAGGAGGTGGGGGGGGAAGTAACCTGAATCAGAGGCTGCCTAGGAATGTCATACAGCTGGGAGGTGTGGGAGAACATTGAGGCAGGATCAAGGTCGACAGGGGTAGGTAGGCACCGAGAAAGGATGGTCCCCCAGAAATCTTTAGGGGAGCAGAGGAGGAGAGTAGGAAGAGCCTATCTCCTATGGGCAATGAAAAGGCGCTTCTTGCGGTGAAGGAGGCGGCGGTACGCTGAACAGAGGTCAGGGTATGTTGGTAAGGAGTTCCGGAATGCGTGTCGGAGGTCCTGATGCATAGACTTGCATTCCTGGTCATACCATTTATTCATAGGGCAATTTCCCTGTTTGCGGGAGGTGGTGGCGGTACGGGTAGAATGGGGGAAGGATTGGAACGCAACTTCCCAGATTACATATGAGAGGCACTGGTATTTGTCCTTGGCAGAGCTGAGAGAGGCGAACTGGGACTCCGATGGGAGTGTCTGTCTGAGGATAGAGGAGAAGAGATCAGGGTTACCCTCCTTAAATCGGAAGGTGGTCCTGGGAGGGCTGCGGGGAAGAGTAGGAGATAGATTCGGGAGGTCAAACAGCATAGAGAGTGAGAGAAGCGCATGATCTGCGAGAGGGATGGGGATGATCGAGAAATTTTTTATGTAAGGGAAGAGATCTAGATTTGCAATAGCGTAGTCAACCACACTTGCCCCGCCTCCAAATGGTCTGCAGGTAAAGAAGTGTGAGGACGGGAAACAAGGTAGGCCATTCAAGATTACTAGCTCATGAGATTCTCCCAACTGTAGCAGGTATTTCCCATAGGCTGTGGTGGGTCCCAAGTGATCCTCGGAGGTCCGGTGCATGCCGATCGTGGTCGGGTCAATCCTCGAGTGCAAAATATATCCTCTATCCAGTCGTGCATAGGAGTCTGGAGGTCTTTGGTCCAAGCATTGAAGTCCCCCGTAAGAATGACGTCCCCTACTGCCCAAAACCTGGTGATGTCAGAGTACAGCTCTGTAAAAGGGTCTCCGTCTGAGCTATTGTGAATAGCATAGGAAGACAAGATAGGTGGGAAGTAATAGACTGCAACATAAATGTCTCTCGGAGGTGATGTTCTGGCTCTGATCTGAATCCACATGAATCTGGCATACTCATCGGTCGCAACCACTGATACTATGCTCCTGAGGCTATCACGAACGAGGCAAGCAACACCCCCCGATCCCCTGACACCTCCTGAACTCCGTGTCTCCTGTCTGCAAACTGCGGTCCACTGGTATCCTGTAATGTCTGGGAGAGGTCGAACTGGGCTCGCATGAGTCTCGGTAACCAGGAGGATGTCTACTGAGCTAAGGGCTTCATAAAGTAGGCCTGGTGAAGACCAGAAGGAGCCATTGCCATTCCAGCAGTGAATCGAGAGATCCGTGCCTCGCCTCCTCTCCGCTCTGGCTCGTCATTTGGGGCCACCTGAATGGGATACCCATCCTGGGGGGTGTCCCGAATAACTACCCGAAGGCTTCTAATCACCGCCCATTTTCCTGCCTGTCTTACTGCTGCAACCTATTCCCTGGCCTATTTCAATTCAACTACTTGAGCTCTTGTGAGGTCTTCATCCAAAAACACTTTATTCGGAAGGGAGAATAGCTTCCGCTTGGCTCGGAGTACCCGAAGTCTATCCAAGGAGTCATGGAACCTGAGGAACAGGGTAGAGTCCTGCCCTATCCAAGCTTTGTCCAAGGTTATGTCTAGTATGTCGAGAGTGTCGCACAGAAACCTGTTCCCCAGTTCCATTGGGTCCGCTGAAGGGGGAGGTATAGGGAGTCCTCTTACCTTAAGATTTAATTCTCTTGCTCGTCGGGTTCTTTCCTCCATAAACTTTTCCTGCACTACTTCTTCCACCACTATGAGCGAAGGGGCCTTGTCCTTTCCTTTGACCACCTGTGCCCATGTGTTGATATGCGACCCCGTTTCCTGTTTAAAGGACATTTGTTGGGATCTAATTTCCTCCTGTTTGTTTTTAAGATCGCTAATCTCCGCCTGTAAAATTTCGTCGGGATTCTGCCCCGCACTTTGTTCTCAGTATGCCTGCAGTGCCTTTCTGATAGATACGTTCTCTCCCTCTACCGATAGGATTCTGTTTGACAAAGTGCCGATGTCGGCTCGCAGCCCGTGATTTTCCGCCTCTAGGTGTTCCATTTTCCTCATAATTTGTTGAAATTGGGATGTCCAGAAAGCAAAATCTGTTTCTAATGCAATATCGGTGGGGTTGTATACATTTTCACCTTTGTTGTGGCACTGCTGTAAGTACTTCAGCGGACCTTTGTTGTTGAAATCTATGGACGGTGGAGTTTCGGCTTCCCCGGGGTCCTTGTTGTGTTGCTGCCCTGTCATGGTTGGAGCAGCTGATTTTTTTCAGGGCTGAAAGTCTCTAGGAGGCTGAGTTTTCAGAGGGCCGAAACGTAGATGGCAGGGTCGATGGTCGCTGTGTGGCCAAGTTCGAAGCAGTGGCGAACGTCCACGGCGGCAGCGATGGTACCTTCAACCGCAATCAGCAGTTTTAACAGTGGCGTGGATGGGTCAAGTAAAGCCATGGAATCTCGACGGAAACCTGCAGAGGAAGTCGAGCAACAAATTGTGGAAGAGTCGAGCAATGGATGGGTCAAGCAGTTTGGCGAAGGACGAGGTCGATGGATGGCGAAGGACGAGGTCGATGGATGGGTCAAGTAGTTGCGTGGATGGTGAGCAGTTGCGTGGACGGGAGAGCAGCTCACAGGAGCTACGGGAGTCTGGACGGGAGGTCACAGGAGCCACGGGGCCTGGACGGGAGGTCACGGGGAGCACGGGATCCCGAGAGAGCACGGGAGCAAACGGGGACACGGGAGTAGACGGGAGCATGGGAGCAGACGAGAGCAGACGGGAGCAGGCGGGGGCATGGGAGCACGGGGGCAGACGAGAGCAGGCGAGGGCACGGGATGTCATGGGATCCCGAGAGAGCACGGGAGCACGAGAGCAAGCGGGGGCACGAGAGACAAGAGGACACAAGATGTGGCGCTAGTAGGTTGAGGTAGAGCTGGAAAGTATTTCCGGAGAGCAATGCAGCAGAATAGTTGAGCAGTTTTGAGCGAAAGAGGAAGAGAAAGTGCACACACGAAGAGAATATCTCTTAGAGGGTTTCTAGTTTAGAAATTTGATTTTCCAGTTGTCGTTGGCAATAGCTACAAGCCAGAGTTTCTCACTCTAGAAGGGAGTTTGAATAGCAGATTCAGCAGTCATGCAGGCGGAAAGAGGGAGTTCCCAGTTCAGATTCGAGATGGCCACAATTAGGCTTAGAGATCAAGATAGGTTGGAGTGAGCCTCCAACTTCATCATCTGGAAGGCTAGGATGTCCTTCCTTCTAGATGAATATGTAGGTTTTAACCCTGTATAGAAATTACTTGCATACGAATTCTAAAACACAAAAAAATAAACAATGCGAGAGCATAACACATAAAACACATATACACAGAGATTTCCCCTAGATCCCAAAACCGGGACTACCAGCTTGATTTTTCATTATGTTGCTTTCAATTTTACAATACATATTTATACATGCCGAAGCATCCAACACCATGGACCGAAAACCATCGCGTCCAAAACCATGGACCGAAAACCATCGCATCCAAAAAACATGTGCGAAAATCATGCACAAAACCATAAGTGGGTCTGCCCAACCTAACATAGGGTCCAAAACCAAAATTTCCAGGGCGCTGCGCCGGACCCCATAAAGTGGGGTTACGAGTACCCCTCAAATATCCTGTGACCGGCCCCCCTCTAACCCCCGGTGAAGTACGTGGACTAGTCGTGGAAAGAATATAACACAACCCAACATTCTCCCACTACTTGTTTTCTTTCCACAGGGGGCCACAAGAGAGCTTAGTCATTTATCCAGCCCTGCAACACCCATTGTTTCTCTACACCAAAAGAACTTCTTAGAGCTCACAGATTTTGTCAATGCATCTACAGTATTCTTCAAAGTGTCCACCTTTACCAGCAACACCTTTTTGTCTTCTATCATATCCCTCACAAAGTGATACTGAACATCAATGTGCTTTGTCTTTGAATGATATGCAGGGTTCTTTGCCAAGAAAATTGCACTTTGGCTATCACAGTCTATCCTTATAGCTTCTTGTACTAACCCCATACTTGAACACAATCTCTGCAACCAAACTGTTTCCTTGCTTGCCTGAGTGGCTGCCATGTATTCTGCCTCTGTAGTTGATAGTGCCACTACAGATTGTTTCTTACTCATCCAACTAACTGCACCTCCAAATAGGTTAAACACATACCCACTTGTAGATCTTCTCTGATCCAGATCTCCAGCCCAGTCTGCATCAACAAAGCCACGAATATCCAACACTCTATCCAATCCTCGTCTTCCTTGGTAGCACAAACCATAATCACTAGTGCCGCGCAAATACCTGAAAACCCGCTTCACTGTTGTCCAGTGCTCCTTCCCTGGTTTTGACATAAACCTGCTCAACACTCCCACTGCATGTGCAATGTATGGTCTAGTATAGACCATTGCATACATTAGGCTACCGACTACACTTGCATATGGAACACGGGACATATCCTCTTCCTCTTCTTGTGTCTTGGGACACTGTTCAGCAGATAGCCTTACACCTACAGGAATAGGAACCTTCACTGGTTTACTATTCTGCATATTAAATCTCTGTAGTATTGTCTCGACATACTTCCTTTGGTTTAACCAAAGCTTCCTCTTTGCCCGATCCCTTTTAATTTCCATGCCCAAAATATAGTTTGCAGCACCAAGATCTTTCATGTTGAATTTAGAGAACAATTGGGTCTTCAAATCCTGGATAATTTCTTTATCATTTCCAACCAGCAACATATCATCCACATACAAGACCAAATAAATAACACGATCACCAATTAATTTAAAATACACACAGTGATCCGCTTTGCTTCTGGTGAAGCCAAGTCCCCGTATAAATGTATCGAATTTCTGATACCACATCCTTGGTGACTGTTTTAACCCATACAGAGACTTCTTTAATTTGCATACCAGTTCTTTCTTACCCTTCACCGCAAAGCCTTTAGGTTGCTTCATGTAGATCTCCTCTTCCAGATCCCCGTGAAGAAATGTTGTCTTCACATCCATCTGTTCTACCTCATAATCAAAAGCAGCAGCAACAGATAATAGCACTCTAATAGAAGCTACCTTCGCAACAGGAGAAAAAATATCACCAAAATCAATTCCCGTCACCTGGGAATAACCTTTTGCTACCAACCGAGCTTTGTATTTCTCCACCTTTCCTCCTGCATTTGTCTTCTTCTTGAACACCATTTGCTGCCAATGGGTTTCCTTCCAGCCGTCAACTCCACTAGATCCCAAGCCTCATTTTTGTGCAAAGATGCCATTTCATCAACCATGGCCTCTTTCTAGAGTTTGCCATCCTCTGAATCTATTGCTTCCTTCACAGTTCTGGGATCATCATCAGTAATAGATAAAGCAAAATTTGAACAGAAAGCAGATGAACTATACCTTTCTAACTGTCTTCTTTCTTGAACTGATCTTCTCAGACCTGGAGTTTGTGGCTCTTCATCTTCTGATTCCTCCTCTACTGTAGAGTCTGATTCTTCCTCCTTTAGCTCAAACTCTATCTTCTCAGGTTCCTTTAGTTGGACTTCATGTTTAATAACATCTTTCACCTCTCTAAACACCACATCTCGGCTGTACACAACCTTCCTTGTTACTGGGTTCCAAAGCTTATAACCCTTTAAACCATCCTTATACCCGATAAAATGCACTTTTCAAATTTACTGTCCAACTTGGTTCGTTTCTCCTTTGGAACATGTACATATGCATCACATCCAAATACCCTCAGATGTGAAAGAGAGGGTTTCTTACCAGTCCATACCTCTTGTGAAGTTTTATCCTCCAATGGTGATGAAGGTGATCTGTTTACCAGGTAACATGCAGTATCCACCGCCTCTGCCCAGAATTCTTGTCCTAACCCGGCACCACTGAGCATGCTTCTTGCCCTTTCCATCAACGTCTTGTTCATTCTTTCTGCAACTCCATTTTGTTGAGGTGTATATGGAGTAGTCCTCTGCCATGCTATACCACACTTCTTACATAATTCTTCAAATTCCTTGCTGCAAAACTCTCCACCATTATTTGTCCTCAACACCTTTATCTTCTTCTCTGTCTGATTTTCCACAAGAGCCGTAAATTCTTTAAGCCTGTCAAAGACTTCAGATTTTTTCTTAAGGAAATATATCCATGTATTCTTTGAGAAGTCATCTATAAATGATACATAGTACACAGACTTACCCAGTGATGGAACCTTCATAGGTCCAAACACATCACTGCGCACAAGCTCTAATATTTGTTTCACCCTCTTACTACCAGAGGGGAAACTCACCCGATTCTGCTTCCCATATACACAATTTTCACAGAAATCAAAATCCAAAGAGCTATTACTTATACCTTCTACCATACCTTTACCATGAAGTATTCGAAGGCCCTTCTCTCCAATATGTCCAAGCCTTTGATGCCACAGCATAGTCTTCTCTCCAGAGACCACTAGATCTTCTGCTCCACTTTCAGGAACCACAGAACTATTGCACCCATCAATAACAGTGCTACCTTGCAGCTTATAAAGAGTTCCAATCCGAACTCCCCGCATTAATACCAGTGCTCCCCGAACCATCTTGCAGGTATCCTTCTCGAACACTGTTTTTACACATGCATCATCCAACTTGCTTACAGAAGTCAGATTTCTGGCCAATGCAAGAATATGCAGAACACCCGGAAGTGTTCTAACCCTTCCACCTTGCAACTTCAACTTTACTTTTCCGCAACCAACGATTCTAGCCTTCCTATCATCTCCTAAGAAGACATCACCACCATCGTATTTCTCATACTCGCAAAACCATTTTCTATGGGGAGTGAAGTGAAAGGATGCACCTGAGTCAATTGACCATGCCTCATGATCTACATGTGTACTTGAAGAAGCCAAGTACACATCCCCACCTTCATCTGAGGTGGTTTTCGCCTCTGCAGAAGGAGCATCATCAGATCCATTTCCTTTATCAGGAGCTTTAGATTTACAGTCCCTTTTGTAGTGCCCTTCCTTTCCGCATTTCCAGCACACCACCTTTACAGGTTTTCCTGGAGATTTAGATCTCCCTCTAGATTTAGATCTCCCACTCGATGACTTATTTTTGTTTCTGTTCTGGGACCGTCCTCGTACAGACAAAGCATCACCATTCTGGCTCTCCATATTTTTCCGTCTCATCTCCTCCGTCAGCAAGGCTGAGACTATTTCATCAAACTGCAAGGCAGTTGCATTGCTACCTATTGCAATAACCAGACTATCCCACGAATCTGGTAGAGAACATAACAAACTAATGCACTTATCTTCATCTGAAATTTTAATATCAACAAATGTTAACTGACTTACCACAATATTAAATGCGTTCAGATGCTCTGTCACCGAGTCTCCATCTTTCATCCTCAGGTTATACAACTTTTTCTGCAGGAACAATTTATTCACCAGAGACTTAGATTGGTACAAAGTCCCTAACTTGTCCCACAAAGCCTTCGCCGTAGCTTCCCCTAAGACATTCAACAATACTGAATCTGAGACATACAATCGTATTGTGCTCTTTGCCTTCTGATCCAACTTCTTCCATTCTTCATCGGACACTCCCGTTGGTTTAGTACCCGGATCTACCGTGATCCACTGATCTTTATCCACCAACAGATCCTCCATCTTGAGTTTCCACAACTCAAAACTTTGACCATTAAATTTATCGATCTCTATATTTCCACTGTTCGTCATCTTCTTTCACCACCAGAATCGATCTTGCAGATCTCCCACTGAACAGGGTCTACCACAGGCCCGAGCAAAACCCCTCAGCAACAAAGGCATCCCCTTGAAGCCAAAACAGCTCTGATACCAAATGTAGGTTTTAACCCCATACAGAAATTACATGCATACAAATTCTAAAACACAAAAAAATAAACAATGTGAGAGCATAACACATAAAACACATATACACAGAGGTTTCCCCTGGATCCCAAAACCAGGACTACCAGCTTGATTTTTCATTATGTTCCTTTCAATGTTACAATACATATTTATACATGCTGAAGCATCCAATACCATGGGCCGAAAACCATCGCATCCAAAACCATGGACCGAAAACCATCGCATCCAAAAAACATGTGCGAAAATCATGCACAAAACCATAGGTGGGTCCACCCAACCTAACATAGGGTCCAAAATGGGGTTATGGGTACCCCTCAAATCCCCTGTGACCTCCTCCCCTCTAACCCCCGGTTAAGTACGTGGACTAGTCGTGGAAAGAATATAACACAACCCAATAGAATATGCCCTGAAAACATATGTAAATAATGTAATGGTAGTTCCCCAAGATGCAAATCAATTGAAGGAGTACATGAAGGAAATGGCGAAGGCGAAGCGGTTGATCCTGGATGGAGTTCGGGATCATATAGTTGCACATATATCTGGCAAAGGCACTGCCAAGGAGATGTGGGATGCTCTCGACCAGCTATATCAGAATACTTTCGAGCAGCGGAAGATGTTCCTGCAGGAGAAGTTGAGAAGCATCAGGATGCAGAAGGGTGAAGGCATAGATCCCTTCCACCCCAGGATTTAGGAGGTCTATGATCAACTTGCAGCTGTTGGGGATGCACCTCAACCGACAAAGCTTGTACAGCTGAGACTGAACCGTGTCTCAGAGGAGTGGCAAGTCTTTGTCCAAAGTATCTTGGGCCAAGACAACTTACCTAGATGGGACAAGATGTGGTCAGACCTACAACAGGAGGAGTTGAGGCGAGCTCTATTAAAGAGCACCATCAGCGGAAGCAGTAGCAAGGGCGTGAAGGGTGAGAAGGAAGAGGAGAATGTGGCCCTTGCATCAAAGGGTCCCAGTCAGGGACAAGGGGAGAAGAAGAAAAAGGACCTATCTAAGGTCAAGTGCTTTAGGTTTGGCCCGTTTAGCCACTTCAGTACTCAGTGTCCTCTCAAGAAGAAGGACAAGCAGGAGAAGCAAGACTAGGCGACAACGTCCGTAGAGATAGACAATTTGTCCTCTAGGCTAGATGAATATTTTGCTATGTTTGCAGCTATACCTCCAGGAGTGAGGTGGGGCGATACGGAGCTATAGTCCCAGAGCAACACAGAGGTTTGGGGAGGATCCTTGAGGTGTCCTCTTCATGGATCATTACCTTGCTACAGGGGCCCATAGTATTCAGTAGCAGGATGGGTCAGTGTCAGTGATGCAGTCAGATTACCCGAGTGACAATTGCAAACTAGTGGCAATTAGGCGCTGAGGAGCGCAATGCAATGTTGACAACAAAGCAGGAGGCTTAGTAGCAAAGTCATCAACAACGTAAATTCTTCAATGAACAGTGCAGTGGTTAGTAGCAGTCAGATGCTCAGGAGACAGAGGCAGCATAAGATGCAGTTGATTCAGTATTTAGTATGCTTCTCAGTTGCAGTTGTTGCAGTTGCAGCAGCAATAGATGAGAGGGAGTTGCAGTGCAGATACAGAGTTGGCAACAGTATAGCAGTGTCAGCAGCAACACAAATGCAACATCAGACTTGCACAATGGTTGGTGGGTAGTGACAGGCAGTCACAGTCGCCAGACATCAATAGTGTGCCAGAGAGTGATACAAGATAAGGTGTTGTAGTAGTAGTGCAGCACTATAACATCTTCCTCGCTAAGAGGGAGTGTTAGTTTTTGTAGCATCGAAGGTGTTCTAGTCTAGAAAATTTGTGGAGAGGCTAAAACATAGGAGTTCTCCATAACGCATAAATCGTTTTTGGAAACCTAGAAGTGTCTCAATTAGATTATTAGCCTATTTTTTAATATTTCGTAAGTCTAAACTTAGGAAAAGGGGTTAATTAATCAAAATTAATTGAGAAAGATGTGAATCATATACAAACTCACATGGATCGATCCAGATATGATCTCAGCCATTAATTAAGGTCTAATCTTGGTCATTGGAGTCCCAACTAGAGATTATAAGGGGAGGTTGATGGGTAGATGGAGAATACACACTTGAGATCAATTTCCTTAGGCAGTTTGATTTTCCAAAGAGCAACAACAGTTGTCGGAAGAGTTAGAGCTAGAGAAAGGAAGCAAAGACAGAGAGGGGCAGGGGCAGTGATCTAGAGGAAGTTTACCAAATCCAGAGAGTACATTGTAGAGAGGCAGACATAGCCACAAAGAGATTGACACAGGGGCTGCGCAGAAGTCTCTAGAGGGCAATTCGGTTCAACTAGAGGAAGTTTTGTTTCAGAAGCTAGTGGCCGTAAGAATTTCCAAAGGGCCAAGTCAAAGGCTTCCAAACCAACGCAATCAGTCAGAAGCTGATCAGAGGCAGTTCCAGGCCAGCGATTTTTAGGCCTGTACAGAGTTTAAGCAAGGCCTGCGTAGAGGCAGTTGGAGAGCCAGTTCGATTGGCTTGATTGAGCCAGGATTGCTTGTGGGGGTGAGGAAAATTCTTAACTAGATTTTTTTCTAGTAATTATCTCTGTAGGATTGCCAGAATTCGGCATCCAGTTGTACTCATAATTTCTCAATACTGCTTAATAATTAAAACCCTCAGTTGTTGCACTGGTTTTCCCAAGTTGAGCTTTTCCAGGGACATTTGTCCAAAAATAACTTTGTCAAATTTATTGTGTGTGCGCCAGTGTTTTCTTAGTTTCCAGTTTATATTCCGCAAAATTTAATTTGGTGAACAGTTATGAATTATTTGTTGTTTGTGTGGGCAAATAAATTTTCAATTAATTTACAATTAGAAGAATAATTTCTAGTTGCTGCAAATTGCAATAGCTGAAATTTTCACATTAACCACTCGAGTGAACTGACTGAGCTAAGACAACTCTGTTACTATTTGAGTCAAATATGACTTTAGATGGAATCTACATGTCATAAAACTTAAGTTCGCTTTATAGAAATCCACTATTTAGGAAGTCTATTATACATGAGCAATAGCAGAACTTGTCAAACTCCGCCTAGCACATGCACAAAAACAATATGTTAGAGATTTGACCATGATGTTTGATCTTTCATAGTCAATCTCATGTAAAGTCTTATAGGATGACTGCATAACAAATTGTTGATAAACTCCTAGAGAACTACTCAGATTAACATGATGCTTAAACGAGGTTATGGACCGCACAAACACATTCTAGAGGATGGCAGGAACTACTTTAATTCGAAGCCCATTTAAAGCTTGCTTTGGATTTTAACAAGTGACATCACTAGACATTGTTTATCCAATTCCACCTTTTGAAAATGCTTATGCCACTATGAAAATATGCACTTTTAATGGTAAGTTTCCATGTTCTAACAATAGATTTACACATTTCCAAAGGCAAAAATTCATGACCAATGTATGTCCATGGGACTAGACAGTACACCAAGCCATAATTGTGACATGGAAATGTTGAATGTTGTTGGGCCCATCGTTTTGAATTTTGAAGACATCCATGTTGTGGCAATATGGAGGATAAAGTGGCACAAACTCAAAAAACAAAACAAGCAATAGTTGCACCACATTGAGTACCACTTTGAGTAGAGACCATTAGGAGCATTAAGGAACCTCACATTGAATGAAGATCAAAACTAGAGCATTAGGAAGGATTATAGATGACCGGGAATGAAGAGACAAAAAGAGGAAGACACTTGATTAAAGTAGAAGGAGATAACAACAACTTAATTGAGCTAAGAATGGGAGAAGGATAATGGCTTCGCATAGTTCTAAATATACTTTCCCACCTTTGGGCACAACTATATAATGTAAAGGCTTAGGCTTGAAAAGGATGTTGGTTGTTGATGGTTAGAGGGTTGTTGTTTGTCAAGTCTTGTAATTGGTTCATGGTTAAGAAAGCAATCCATTTTTCTGTAATGTACTCTAAGTGCTTGCAACTCTAAGCCACTCAAGTAAATGTATTGGTTGATCTTCGATATTAAGGGGATGGGACCCTTGTTCAAACATTTGGTTGTCTTCCTTATATGTGGTGATGATGCATTTTATTGTTACCTTGTAATTGTGTTAATGAATGACCATTATCTAATTTAATTTATGTTGCACACTTAAGTGAGATGATAATGTTGGTTATGATAGTTCAACATTCATTGGGTGCATTGATATAAGTTGCGATCTAATGAGTATTGTTTTCATAATTGTTAAGGGAAACTATGTATAGTGGAGTGAATTTTAGCAATGACAACCACGCTGCATGAGCCTAGCATTGTTGAAAAACATAACTAGGTTCGATCTTCATAAAATGTGTTTGTCAAAAGAATTTTTATTATTGTTACAATGACTTATTAAAGCATGGGTTTCACGCTTGGGTCATCATTTTATTAGTCAAAGTCCCCATTGTGGACTCCTAGGATTAATAAAGAGTCAATAGAGTCATTGTATATTTTATGAAACCCTTCTTGGGATTTCGAACAATGTAAAAATAATTATTTTTGAGTCAATAATGAATTATGTAATCTCCACACCAAGTCGGCCTCAAGAAGATCAGGTCGACCTCATAGGAAGGTTATATATACAAGGTAGTTTGACTTCATTTGAGCATCTCACTCTCTCGAGCATAGTTCAGTATCTAAAGCTAGAAGCTGGAAGCTGGGAAAAAGTGTGAAGTTGAAGGAAGGAGCTAAAAAGAGTGTGAGTTTGGTCAAGGAGGAAGAGAAGAAGAAAATCAAAGTTTTGGTGTCTCTCTCTCTCTCTCTCTCGTGTGGGCTGGTTTAGGAGATAGATGTCTCCTAGTCAAGGTCGACGCTGTTGTTGATGCCGGAAGTTGCCAAGTCGAAGTTGCTAGGGTTGAAGTGCTATAGCTGCTAAGTCGAAGGTTGGATCGAAGAAGGAGAGGTTGCGTTGGTGTGGAGGAGGTCTTTGTCTAGGTTGAAGAGTCTCAAGGAAAGTTATTGAAGGAAGAAATTTTGACTGGGTTTTCCCCTAGATAGGGGTTTTGCCCTGGCATAGTGCCTACATCTTGTGTCTTGTGTTTTTGTGATCTTCATGCACACATAATCTGGTAATTGCTTGATGAAAGATAATATAACAAATAAGTAAAAGAAGCCAACATAATTCACAAGTAATTATCAAGAAATAGAAATCTAACCCTAATCCTACTAGCATTGATTTCTCAACATGGTATCAGAGCTAAGGTCAAATAAAATTGAAGATCAATTCATTGGCTTGAAAGAAATGATTACTCCCTCTATGATAAGAATGGGATTCAATTCTACAGGAAGATGGATCAAGAAGATTGTCTACTACTTATTCAACAAGGTCAAAAGTCAAGGGTTCTTAGCCGCACTTACAGGATCACTTAATGATAATAATGCATGGATCATTGACAGTGAAGCATTAAGGAATATGACAGGGGAAAGTAAACAACTACAAACTCTATTAAAGGAACCATCTTCCCATGCAGTGGCATTGGGAGACAACAAAATCTATGTTGTTAAAGGCCTAGGATCAACATCTTGAAGTTGGAGAATGGAGCAAAACTACATCCCAACAACATACTATATGTTCTATGTTTGAAAAAGAATTTGCTTTCAATTTCTTGCTTAGAAGATAAAGGGGGTAGAGTTGTTTTTTGTTGATTCGTGTAGCTTGGGAGGTACTTCAATTCCTAGGATTCAGGGTTTGGAGGGCAAAGCACCACAAGGGTAACTTGTGGGCTTGGAACCCAAGTGTGGGGTTTTGCACCCTTCGGGATTTGGGCCAGAGCCATGAAGAATTTAAGCATGAGAAAATTTGAGGTGATAAAGCTTGCCATGTCGATTCCAATGCTCCAAAGATCACTCAAATCAGAGCTCTAGAAACAAAGTTATGAATTTTTGAAGTTGACAATTAATTATGGACAGTCAAGTCATGTAGGCTTGGTCCAAGAGACATGTCTCTTCATCAATTCGTGGAGCCCTTCATTTAGTGTATAAATAGAAGGTGGAGTGGAGACATTTGAACATCTATTCAAGCAACACAAGAGCCCATTAATGAACTCAATGAAGGGAGAGAGGCACCTCTACAATAGAGCAGCCAAGGAGGAAAAACAGTGAGGAGTACAGGGCATCTTTTTGAAGGGATCAAACTACTGTTAGGAAGGTCGAGTGGCTAGGCTAGAGGGCCGAGGCTGAGGGGAGCAGATCTGGGTTGTTTTGGAGGTCATATGGTGGCTGGAAACTCTATCTTAGCAAGTCGTGGGAGCTGGGAGCTACCTGTGGTAGGCTGCAGGCCCTAACCCCACAGAAAAGACACTGTGTGGGATTGTGTTGGGGTTAGTTTGATCCCTAATCAACAGCGTGGAGGTAGAGGATTTAAGCAAGGGCAGACCACAGTTTTTAAGGGTTGTTAGGTGACTTACTTAAGGGTTGTTGCAACATGCGGATGTCCTAACCAGTGATACTCAAGGAACAACAGCAAAAGAAGGGTTAGAACAGTGGAATTTGTCTTGTGTTGGGTCATAGTTTTGACCAGATTTGGATCAGTTAGTATTGCAGCATGTGGGTGCTATTTGGAGGACCTTCCATGGTGGGGAAGAGTCCATCCTAGGATCAGAATCTATAGTGAAGTATTGGGAATGATTGGTCTAGTGGAGGGTAGCGTGCTGATAACCCAAAGTAGCCTTAGACGAGCTATGTTGAAGTGACGAAGAGGCGCTGAAGATTGGGTGAATTTTGGTGTTGAAGTGCAGCACCTTGATGGACAAAGGTCACTGCTAGCCTGGCATTTTGGAGCTCGGGAATTAAGCTACCCAGAGAGCAGATTAGATCAGCCTATGTACATGCTACAGAAGTGACTTGCAGCAGTGTTAGGTGGCAACCCTCCTAGAGTCTCGATGTGTTGTCCTTTGAAGGACTAAGGGGCAGCTAGTGAGTAGTACAGAAGCAAAGGACCAGCAGGACAAAATACAACATCAAAGTTGCAGCGAAGTTTGTCATTGTATCTTGTATACCATAGACTATTGTATTATTCAGATTGGTTTAATATAACGAAGATTGGGGTTGTACTATTGTACAATTTGTTAAAAACTATATATAATTGTGCATGTGTGATTTACTGCTTTATATTTCAGCTGTGCAAAGTAGTTCTTGTTGAGATTCTTGGTTTGGTAGCATCAGAGATTTTAAAATTCTAACCTAGACCCAAGATCGTGGAAATTCAACATGGTATCAGAGCGTGTCTGAGCTACTTTGGAAGTCAGTGAATCAGAGTTGTGCACAGCGAAGTAAAGCTTAAGAGGGAATTTGTCACATTGTAGGTGACAATGTCGAAGTTGCAGGCTGGTATCCGATATGAGGATACGTTGGAGGGGTTGTCCAACTATAGTCCATGGAAGGAAAGGATCAAGTTGGTCGTGCAGGTCAACAAGATCTAGGAGTTTGCCGAGAAAGCCATCAAGAAGCCAACTGACCCAAAGGAGATGGAAGTGTATGAGTATTTGGATACGAGGGAGAGATTGATCATCCTAGATGGTGTGAAGGATGCCCCAATACCTCATTTGTCCGGGAAGAACACCACACATAAGATGTGGATGGCTCTTCAGAATTTATTCCAGGATAAGAACGAGAACCGGGCATTGGTATTGGAGGATAAGTTGAAGTCTACCAAGATGATAAAGGGTGAAGGCGTGACTTTGTATCTGACGAGATTGTCTCAGGTCCAAGATGAGCTTGCTGTTGTCGGTGTGGCAATTTCAGATGGAGATATGGTGAGGATTGCCTTGAAAGGGTTCACCAAGGAATGGAAGCCCTTCATCAAAGGGATTGTTGCCAGACTGGAATAGGCTATGGGATGACTTCATTCAGGAAGAGTTGCGAGATGAGGATCTTCATCCAAAGAAGTCTTTCAATGATGACGTGGCACTTGCAGTATGAATGAAGGGTAAGCAAAAGAAGGACTTGAGTAAAGTCAAGCGTTTCAACTGTGGCGAGATGGGTCATTATTCGTCAAGATGCCTGATGAAGAAGAAGGGAGATGATGAGAAGAGGAAAGGAAAGAAGGTCGTCGATGTTTCCACTTCAACTGAGATAGATGATCTCACTAGGAGATTGGAAGAGGAGGACTTTGCTATGATTTCTCATTTCTCGCAGGTACTATCAATGAGGATGGATGGTACGTGGACAGTGGTGCGACGAAGCATATGACAGGGTCATAGGTGGTTTTTGAGACTCTAGCTGAATGGGACTTGAAGTTGCACATGGTGTTGGGCGACAAGAGTCAGTTAGAGATCCGAGGATCGGGTATTGTGCCATTCATGATGGAGACAGGACATGTGATGCAGGTCTAGGATGTATTGTTTGTACCAAGACTCAGATATAGCGTGATTTTCGTCTCGATGATCGAGAGGAAAGGGTTTGAGGTCTTGTTCCAGGATGGGAAGGCAAGACTCAGGCCCAGAGGCTCTAAGTCCAATGGGATTGTACTCGGAGTTAGAGAGCATGGTCTCTACAGGTTGACGAGCAAGCCCCTGGATCACGAAAAGAAGCAAGTGGAGCAGGTGCAGGTTCCAGAGAAGCAGGAGCAGGTGCAGGTGCAGGTGCAAGCTTTAGAGGAGCAGGTACAGGATCTCAAGAAGAAGGTTCACCTTCCCGAGAAGGTCCAGATTCCAAAATCTTAGAGGGAGTCGAGTTCGAGAAGGAGCTTGCAGATTCAGAGGGAGACTCTACAGTCCAAGAAGAGCACATTGTCAGTAGGGAGCAAGGGTGCTCCTACAACAACCAAGAAGTAATCATGGAGAGAGTGGAAGACGTTACAGGATAAGAAGAAGCAGGATGCTTCCAGTGACAGTGACACTTCCGAGAAGGGCGTAGTTCACAAAACAGGGATTGCTGCGATTATGAGCACCAGGAGTTGGGCAAGTGTTGCGAGTAGTGATGATGATGATGAGTTACTTCCTAGTCTTGGAAGTACCTCCCTCGCTAAGAGGGAGTGTTGATTTGTGTAGCTTGGGAGGTACTCCAAGCCCTAGAGTTCAAGGTTAAGAGGCAAAGCGCCATAAGGGTCACTTGTGGGCTTGGAACCCAAGCGCGGGGTTTTGCACCCATCAGGATTTGGGCCAAAACCATGAAGAATTTGAGCATGAGAATATTTGAGGTGATATAGCTTGGTGTGCTGATTCCAGCACTCCAAAGATCACTCAAATCGAAGCTCTAGAAACGAAGCCATGAATTTTTGAAGTTGACAATTAATTAATGACAATCAAGTCGTGTAGGCTTGGTCCAAGAGATATGTCTCTTCATCAATTTGTGGAGCCCTTCATTTAGCGTATAAATTGTAGGTGGAGTGGAGGCATTTGAGCATCTATTCAAACAACACAAGAGCTCATTAATGAACTTGGTGAAGGGAGAGAGGCACCTCTCAAATAGCCGCAGCCAAGGAGGACAAACAATGAGGAGTTCAGGGCATCTTTTGAAGGGATCGAACTACTATTTGGAGTGCTGAGTGGTTGGGCTAGAGGGCCGAGGCTGAGGGGAGCAGATCTGGGTTGTTTTGGAGGTCATATGGTAGCTGGAAACTTTGTCTTAGCAGGTCGTGGGAGCTTGGAGCTACCTGTGGTAGGCTGCAGGCCCTAACCCCACAGAAAAGACATTGTGTGGGATTGTTTTGGGGTTAGTTTGAGCCCTAATCAACAACGTGGAGGCAAAAGATTTAAGCAAGGCAGACTACAGTTTTTGAGGGTTGTTAGGTGACTTGGTTAAGGGTTGTTGCAGCATACGGATGCCCTAACCAATCACAGTCAAGGAACAACAACATAAGTAGGGTTAGAACAACAGAATATTTCTTGTGTTGGGTCATGGTTTTGACCAAATTTGGATCAGTTATTATTGCAGCCTGTGGGTGCCATTTGGAGGACCTTCCGTGGTGGTGAAGAGTCCATCCTAGGAGAAGAATCTATAGTGAAGTATTGGGCATCATTGGTCTGGTGGAGGGCAGCATGTTGATAGCCCAAAGTAGCCCTAGACGAGCTATCTTGATATGACGAAGAGGAGCTGAAGGTTGGGTGAAGTTTGGTGCCGAAGTGCAGCGCCTTGATGGACAAAGGTGACTTCTAGCCTGGCAATTTGGAGCTTGGGAATTAGGCCTACCCAGATTGCGGATTAGATCAACCTGTGTACATGCTACATAAGTGACTTGCAGCAGTGTTAGGTGGCATCCCTCCTGGAATCTCGATGTGTTGTCCTTTGAAGGAATAAAGGGCAACTAGTGAGCATACAAAAGCAAAGGACCGGAAGGACATGATACGACACCGACGCTGCATAAAAGTTTGTCATTGTATCTTGTATACCATAGACTGTTGTATTACTCATATTGGTTTACTATAACGAAGATTTGGGTTGTACTATTGTACAATTTGTTAAAAACTGTGTATATTTGGGCATGTGTGATTTACTGCTTTATATTTCCGCTATGCAAAGTAGTTCTTGTTGAGATTCTTGGTTTGGTACCGTCAAAGATTTTAAGATTCTAACATAGACCCAATATCGTGGAAATTCAACACTTTTGTTGATGGAAAGGTCTTGGTTTGGGGAAAAGATTCAAGTATTGATAAAGCTAGGATTATTGGAGTTTGTGAAGGAAGTTTATATAGAGTCATTACACCACCTCCTCAAGCCCTAGTTCATATGGAAATCTCTCCTATTGAGCTATGGCATAGAAGATATGGTCATCTTCACTACAAGGTCATTCCTACTCTTAAACATCTAGTTCATGGCATCCTCGATATCAAAGAAGATTGTGAAGGAGTTTGCAAGGGATGCTCTTTGGGAAAACATACAAGAAAACCATTTTCAAATAGTGAAACAAGGTCTAAAAAAATATTAGACCTCATACATTCTGATGTGTGTGGGCCCATGTTTGACAAATCACTTGGAGGTCATCTTTACTATGTAACATTTATTGATGATGTGGCTCTGCCTTTGCAAGAAAAAGGATGAAGTATTTGAGAAATTCAAGTTTAGATGAGAAGTGGAAACCCTAACTAAAAGAAAGATAAAAACTTTGAGATCTGACAATGGTGGGAATACACTTTTAAAGAATTGATTGCATATTGTAAAGAAGCAGGAATTAGGAGGGATATTATTGTTCCCTACTATTCCGAACAAAATGGAGTGGCCAAAAGAAAGAATAGGCCAATTGAAGAAGGTGTACGAACAATGCTACTTGATCAAGACTTGCCAAAGTTTCTATGGGGAGAAGCAACAATGACAATCATATATATTCAAAATAGAAGTCCTCATAGAATTCTCGATAATATGACACCCAAGGAAGCATTCACAGGAAAGAAGCCAAGTGTGGACCATCTTTGAATCTTTGGGAGTCCTGCATATATCCATGTTCCAAAGGAAAAACGAAAGAAGCTGCATTGTACAAGCATCAAAGGGACCTTCGTTGGCTATAGTCTCTCCTCAAAGGCATATAGAATCTACTTCAAGGAAGAGATACACATGGAAGTAAGCAGGGACGTTATATTTGATGAGAATCAAGCCTACAAAAGATCGAAGGATATTCCTATTGATTCTGATGACGAAGATCTACCCATATTTGAAGAAGAAGAAGTACAACCTGACAACCCTTCTATAATTCAAGAGGAAGAAGAAGGACCAAGTGAGCCTATTCAACATGTGATCATACCAAGCACAAGGAAGAGGCCAAATTGGTTAAAAGCCACTCTTGAAGATGTTGAAGGGCATGGAGCTATGAAAGGAACCTTTAGGGAAAGCAAAAGGCCAAAGAGATATTCTGGATATGTTGCATATATGACAAAGACTAATTGAAGCATAACCATCTACATTTGAAGAAGTTGCTCATCAAGAAGTATGGAAGAAAGCTATGCAGGAAGAATATCAATCCATCATGAAGAATGGGGTTTGGGAAATCATTCCTAGACCTAGTGACAAATCGATTGTCACCTCAAAATGGATCTACAAGATCAAACACGCTGTTGATGGAAGCATAGATAAATACAAGGCCAGATTTGTTGCAAGGGGTTTCTCTCAAAAGGAAGGCATAGATTATGAAGAAACCTTTGCACCCACTACAAGGTATAATACCATTAGATCGGTATTAGATCTTTGATTTCGTTGCCTGCTACAATGGGATTGGACATCCATCAAATGAATGTAAAGACAACATTTCTGAATGGGACCATCGATGAGAAAGTATACATTGAGCAACCCGAAGGCTTTGAGGTAAATGGCAGGGATACTAATGTTTGTAGACTCAAGAAGGCCCTGTATGGTTTGAAGCAAGCTCCTAAGACATGGTATGCAAGAATGGATGCATACCTTCTAAGAATTTGGTTCGTGAAGAGTTTCGTTGATCCAAACCTCTACATCAAGGTTGTGAATAATGAGCCAGTCATTATTCTAATGTATGTGGATGATCTATTCATCACAGGTTTTGAGAGAAGAATACAAGAATGCAAGAAGATGTTGGTAGCTAAATTTGAGATGAAGGATCTAGGACTAATGCACTATTACCTAGGTCTGGAAGTATAACAAAATCTTGGGGAGATATATTTGGGGCAAGGAAAGTACATCATCAAGTTGTTGGAGAAATTTGGGATGATGGATTCCAAGCCCGTGACTACTCCTATGATCACCAATCTCAAGAAGTTGAGGAGTTCTGACTCAAGACTCGTGGATCCTACCTCCTATTGTTAGTTGGTAGGTTCTCTGATGTATCTGGTAAATACTAGGTCAGATATATGCTTTGCTGTGAACATCCTCAATCAGTTTCAGTTGGAGCCTCATCATGATCACTGGATAGCTTCCAATCATATATTGAGATATCTTCGTGGTACAATACATCACTGCCTAAAGTACAATAGCAAGGAAGTCAAGTTGATTGGCTTCACAGATTTTGATTGGGGTGGCAGTGAGACCAATGGAAGAAGCACTACCGGAGGATGCTTTAGTTTGGGATCTGCCATGATCTCATGGATGAGTAGAAAGCAAGATCTTGTTGCTTTGAGTAGTGTTGAAGCAGAGTACGTGGTTGCATGTGAAGTAGGAAAGGAGGCTATATGGTTGAGGAAGCTTCTGACAGATTTGTTTGAGAAGCCTCTAGATCCTACTATGATTAATTGTGATAATCAAAGTTGTATCAAGATGTTTGGAGATCCCGTTTCATGCTAGGACGAAGCATATCAACAATAAGTTCCACTATATTAGGAACTTGGTGTAGGATGGGATCGTGAAGCTACAATATGTCCTGACAGACGATCAGGTAGCTAAAATATTAACAAATCTCTTCCCAATAAGAAGTTTGAATATCTTAGAAGCATGCTTGGTTTAGTTGATATTGTTGATTTTGTTGATCATGATAAAAGTTTGGAAGAGATTTGTTGAGGCCTTGTGTGTGAAACACCTAGGAGGCCATCTGGTTGGAACTATATGTTGATGTCTAGTTCCCCAAGTAGGGAGGGTGGCATTGGTCATGGAGCTCTGACCTCAAATACACACCTAGATCCCTGGGTTGATGGTTAGAAAGTAAGCCTGAAGTTACCTAGAAAGGCTGAAAGCTTTAGTCCATCTTAGACCCACTTGGATAGATTGCCCTAGTCAGAAATCTAGTCCATGGCATCGTGGTGCCTAAACCTTTGAGAGACCTCGGATAGATTGTGTTGGTCAGGAATCTAGTCCATGGCATTGTGGTGCCTGAACTCTTCATAGTTCATATAGTTTGGTATCTTCCGTATAAATACCTCCCAAGTTAAGAGGGAGTGTTGACAAATGTAACTAGGTTCGGTCTTCATAAAATGTATTTGTCAAAAGAATTTTTATTATTGTTACAATGACTTATTAAAGCATGGGTTTCATGCTTGGGTCATCATTTTATTAGTCAAAGTCCCCATTGTGGACTCCTAGGATTAATAAAGAGTCATTAGAGTCATTGTATATTTTATGAGACCCTTCTTGGGCTTTCGAACGATGTAAAAAGAATTATTTTTGAGTCAAAAATGAATTATGTAACCTCCACACCAAGTCAGCCCAAGAAGGCAATTCGACCTCATTGCAAGGCTATTTATATAAGGTAGTTCTACTTCATTTGGGTATCTCACTCTCTCAAGCATAGTTCGATATCTGAAGCTGGGAAAAAGTGTGAAGTTGAAGGAAGGAGCTAAAAAGAGTGTGAGTTTGGTCAAGGAGGAAGAGAAGAATAAAATTGAAGTTTTGGTCTCTCTCTCTCTCTCTCTCTCTCTCTCTCTCTCTCTCTCTCGTGTGGGTTGGTTTAGGAGATCGAAGTCTCCTAGTCAAGGTCGAAGTTGTTGCTAATGCCGGAAGCTGCCAAGTTGAAGTTGCTAGGGTCGAAGTGTTGTTGCTGCTAGGCCGAAGGTTGGATCGAAGAAGGAGAGGCTACCTTGGTGTGGAGGAGGTCTTTGTCTAGCTTGAAGAGTCTCCAGGAAAACTATTGAAGGAAGAAATTTTGACTGGGCTTTCCCCTAGATAGGGGTTTTTCCCTGGCATAATGCCTACATCTCGTGTCTTGTGTTTTTGTGATCTACAAGCACACATAATTTGGTAATTGCTTGATGAAAGATAATATAACAAATAAGTAAAAGAAGCCAACATAATTCACAAGTAATTATCAAGAAAGAGAAATCTAACCCAAATCTTACTAGCATTGATTTCTCAACAAGTATGACCCTTAGTCTTGGCACAGTGCTTTGGGTGAGACCTTACCCTTCTTGGGGATTAAATATGACAATGCTTAGACCACAATGGTGTTGGAAAATGTAACTATGTTAGATCTTCCATAATGTACTTGAGTCATTATGTAATGTACTTGTCAAAAGAATAAAGAAAAGATTTTTATTATTATTATTATTATTGTGACTTACTAAAGCATGAGTTTCATGCTTGGGTCACCATGTTTTAGGTCAAAGTCCCCATTGAGGACTTCTAGGATTTATTCTGAGTCTATAGAATTATTGTACATTTAAAGAGACCCTTCTTGGGCTTTTGAATCATGTAAAAAGGTTAAGTATTGAGTCAAATATGAATTATGGAACCTCCACACCATTTCAGCCTAAGGACCCTATTCGACCCCACAAGAAGCCTATAAAAGGAAGCACATTGAATTCATTTGGAGCATCATTCTCTCATCAAGTTCGAATTCTCTTGTAGCTAGGAAGAAGTGCGAAAATCTCTTGTTGTTGGGTAGAAGTGTGAAGTTCTCTTGTAGCTGGGAAAAGGTGCGAAGTCTGTTGTCGGGAAGCCGAAGTGAGTGTGAGTTTGGGGAAGTCTAAGGAGATAAGGAAAATTTAAATTTTGGTGTCTCTCCCTCTCTCTCTGTTTCGTGCCCTAGATTGGGAGATCGAAGTCTTCCAAGTTTCACTGTTGCCAAAAGCTGTCAGTTGTCGTAAGTTGTTGCATAGTCAAAGTTGCTGGGAAGAGGTCGAAGATCTTGGAGGCTGACATGGTGTGGAGGGAAAGTATGGTCTTGGCCTAGGGTGAAAAGTCTCAAATAATACAATTGAAAGAAATAATTATCTTGACTGGGTTTTCCCCTCGAGGGGGGTTTTGCCCTGGCATGTACCTACATCTGGTGTCTATTGTTTTATGTGTTGCTGCTTTGGATATTGCTTAATGAACTAAAGATAGAAGATATAAAGAATCGTAATAATAAGAAACATCACAAGTAATTATCAAGATCAAGAAAATCTTTACAACCTTTTTGATTTTCTAACATGGTTTCTGTTGACCACTACCGGTCAACTACCCATAGCAGTACACCCCCCTTTTTCTTCGCAAAAAGGGATAGCGCTTGATCGACATGTCCGTGCCATTCGACAGTGATCGTCGACTTGATCATACTATGTTGTAAACCCAGTCTGCATGTGTGAATTGTAAATAATCTTAGCAGATATGAGTCATGTATGTAAATTTCCTAGGTAGACCTAATTTTCTAGTGATAATCTACGTTCCGGAAGGTTTTTCGTCTCACTGATCCATGATCGGCAGAGTTTTCCTTCAGCCTAACCCCAAAGCCGGAATGGATTTTGTCATTAGAATCTTAGGAGAATCCTAGTGTGTTAATCTGCTAGATTATAGTTGTGTCGCAGAACTGGGTGGTTTATGAGGGTCTATGTCAGATGGGTTTTCCCCCTTGAGATGTAAAGTTGTAAAAGTCATAATGTAAAGTGTCTTGAGGGTTAGAAAATGTTTTAATCCCCTCATAAGTCCTAAGTCCTAGGTCCTAAGTGATTTTTCCAAAGGCTAAGTTCAAGGATCCATTTAAAAATTAATTAAAAATTAAAAAAATAAATAAAAATAATAACTGAAAAATAAAAATTTTAAAAAATAAAAAAAAAAATTAAAAAAAATAAATAATTTTTTTTAATAAAAATAATAAAATAAAGTAAAAACCTAAAAATAATAAAATAATAATATTTTTGAGTAAATAAATGCAGAATTTCAATTTTTAATTCATTAAAAAATTCGACGGATGAGATTAAGAGATGTCTTGATCCTCATCGACGGTCGAGATCATTTTGACATGGATCACTCGAACTAGCTGTTGGGAATTTTTCCTTTAAATAGGGTGCTAGGGGTCATTTGAGATCAGATTTGATCTAAGAGTCTAGTACTAAAGAAAGCTCTCTTGTAGTCATTTTTTGTGCAATAAAGAAAGACTTTGGGGTTAAAAATCTTGCTGGTGTTACTCTTCTGAAAATGCTGTAAGATTGTTCTATTTTTTTCTGCATAATTTTATTTTCAGCCATTGATGATAGCTTAATGAAGATTGATCTAGGCACAGGTATCTTGTCTGATCTTTGGGGTTTGAATAATAGTTTAGATTCTGAAATATAGTGGCAGGTATCTCCATTTGATCGGGGTTTCACTATTGTTTTCTCCTTCTATGTTAATGGTTGATTTTAAGCTGTGCAGGAAATCCTTTTTTCAGATTACCGAGCGTTAGGGGAAGTTCTCGGCTGAACCAGCCAACTCCCGGGTTGTGTTTTCTGAAAGAGCCCAGCCAGTTCTTGATCCCGAGCTTATCATTCAAAATATTTTTTATGAATGCATGCAGGATTTTTTGAAGCGTTTTACATTAAAATTAAATTCTGATAATATTACTGTGATTATTGATAAATTTGGCTGATTAAGAGCTTTTAGTTTGTAAATACTGTAAATTTTTTGCTGGGTTTAGGGTTTTTAGTTTTGTTTTATGCACATATCATTTTTGGGTGATCTTTTTTTTCCAGGTTGCAGGGTTTTCTGAAGGTTTCCGAGGGTTTAATCAGATCTTTGTTGTTCCTCAGGGTTTCATTGTGTTACAAGGGCATTTTGAAATTTTTTTTGGAGGCAAATCTACATTTCCACAATCTTAAATCGCTCAGCTGCACAAGCCATACTCTCCTCTGCATGAATTTATTTTTTTTGTTACGCTGGCCATTCCAGCTTCTACACATCTCTCACGTTTTTTCTCTACACGCAGTCATTGCTTCTCCCTTCAGCCCCTCTCCACACCTGCAAAACATATATAAAAAAAAAACGTGGCTATCTCACACAGCTTTCAACGCTGTCATCCCTCACCCTTCACGCTGTCCGTTTTCTCCACGCACCTGCATATAACAAAACGTTGTCCCTCACAGCCTCCATCTGCATTCAAACCCCACGCTATCTATCCCACGTTTCCACAATTTCCTGCGCTCATTCTTCAAACTCGCATCTATTGCTGCCTTACGCACACAGCTGTCACAGGAAGCTGCAAGCAATCGAACCTCATCTGCCTACAATCCGTTGTTGCGTCTGCCGCCGTCAAACCTTTCAAACCTGCGCAACAATGACAGCAAACGACAAGCAGAAATCGAAGTTCGTTTTGCGTATTAGTATATCATTTTTATGATCGGTCTTTCAGGTTCAGCGTAAGTTGTTTCTTTATGACAATGCGTTAAAAGCTAAGTTTAGTGATGCGTAGGTTTGTACGTTTGAGCCTTTGTTTAATTTAGCATTTAGATCTTAAAATTTTATGTGATTTCATAGGGTTATCAATATAATTCGTTTAGTGTTAGTTTTTTTTTTATTGTTAGTTCTTGTTTACATAGAATACTTTTTTTAGTTTTAAAAAAGTAAAAATAAAAAATCATGAAAAGTTTCAAAAGTTTAGTTTTAACTCTTAGGACTTTGGTTTTAGATTTAGATTTAGGTTTATTTTGTTTAGTCGTTTTAGTTTTAAAAAATAATAATAATAAAATAAAAAGTATATATATAAAAAATCATAAAAAAGTTTCTTTAGTTTAGTTTTAACTTTTCAAATAACATTTTAAAAAAAAATAAAAATATGTATCCAAAAGCATAAAAAAGTTCCGATTTTCATTTTTGTCTTATGATTAGGATTTAGAGTTAAATTTTGATTTTCTTTTTTTATTTTATAACTTAGTGCATGTATATATTATTAGCCTAAGTTTGGTTTTGAATCCTTCTTTCTTTTAGTTAAATTTTAGCTTTGACATTTAGAATTTAAAGAGTTTAGTTTTACTTTACAAAAAAAAAAAAAAAAAAAAAATATTAAAAATTAAAAATTTTGAAAAAGCTTAACAAAAAAATTGAAAAATCATTTTGTTGTCTTTTTGTGATATTTTTCTATAGCTAAGTGCATTTAATGTTTATTTATAAGTTGGCTATGTGAAAGTGGTGGCGGCCAGCATTTAAATTTTATGATCTTTTAAAGCATTTAATTTTTCTTGAAGTTTAATCGCTGGATCATCGTTAAGGCGTTGTGCATTAGTGGAAAATCTTACATCGCTTGGGTTTTTTGCTTATAAATGATTGTTAATCATGGAATTATAAAGTTCATATTCATGCAGCTTTCGATAAACAATCGTTTAATCATTAAGTCCATAAAGCACTGGTTTATTAACTTAATAAAATCATTTTAGTGCTGGTTGTCCTTCGTGTCTCCCAACCCAACTGATTCACAGTTGGTCATCCATTTTCCTATAGGATCTACCCCCCTTAGCCATGGGAGACAAGCTTAAACGGAGAGATCGGGGATCAGGTGACAGCCCCCGGTCTGAGCGTTGTCGTGACAATCTGTGCGACAACATTTTTTGACGCCGTTGCCGGGGAAAGAGTTTTTCTGTCCCTTGTATTTCAACGACATTCATCATTCATCTTCTCATTTGAGTTGGCAGATTCAACATTTTTTTGGGGCATCATTTGGATCTTTTCATCACCTTCTCTTTCATCATATCAGCAACTACTCTTTGGTTCATTTCTTGTTTAGGTGGCGACTCCATTTCTCTAATTTTTTCCAGACAAGAAACCTCCATCATATTAGCTTGTTTGTTGCCTTTTGGATCCTAGAATTAGATTCATTGTTCAAGTGGCGACTCCACTTCTTTCATCTATTGATTTTCTTGCGCAGTGATCTCGTTCTATCATCCATTTGGTCCCTAGTTATTCGTCATGGATTATTCATTTAAACCATGTCATTTTACTAATAATCTCCATGATTTTCCGAAAGAGGCCATTTCTAAATTATTTTTGTTCTCAGGTGGTGATTCAGTCGCTGTTAGACAGCATTTAAACAGGTTTACTTGTGTAATGATCATATATTGTAGACTTCCTCAATATAATTATGAAGATGTCAAGATGCGTCTATTTGTCCATTCTTTAAAGGGTGATGCTTTGAACTGGTTTAATAATTGTCCTGAAGATTCTTTCACTTCTTTGCAAGACATTGTCGATGCTTTTAAAGATAGATATGGTGATCCAGATAGCTCACCTTGTGCCCCTAAAATTGTGCAACAGAATGAAAGTAATCTTGTAAAAGGTCCAGCTGTCGATGAAAGATTCCAAGACAATTCTTCATATTAGAATGTGCCATCCACCTGTACCATTGCAGATCCAATCTATGATAGTGGAAAAGCAGGGACAAATTGTAAAAGCAGTGTTGACAATGAAAAGGAAGATCAGAAGCAAATTATACAAGAACTAATGCGGCTGGTAAAAAATATGGAGGTCAATCAAACTAATTACGCTAATGATGTGAGAACTATATGCACCCACTTGGAAAAACGTAATAAGGAGATGGAAATTATACAAAATCAATGTGCTAAGGAAATTGAGGCCATGAAAACTAATCATGACACAGAAATTAGTTTTATGCAAAGCAAGTTATCAGGCTTAGAGGAAAATATGACAAACATGCAAGCAAATCATAAGGAAGAGATAAACTCTATGCAGTATTGCTTGATGACCATAAAGGAAAAGAACGATAAAGTAATAAAAGATATGGAAGAAAACCATGCCAGGGAAATTAGTGCTATAAAGGTTGAACACTCTAGTCAGATGGATGCCATTAAAATACAGTTTCAGAAATTTCAACAGCAATCGGAAGATGAAAGAAACCGAGGAATGTCAATAGATCAGAAGCCTCTGTATCTGTTACAGCAAGCTCCATCTTGTTATGAGGTTCTTTGTTCCATTGAAAATTGCCTGGATGAAAGGGAAATTAATAATCAGATTGATAAGTCACACGATTAATCCACCAGTCATTGAAGATCAAGTTATAACTCATGGCACCTGTGAGATTGGTCCATCATCCTTGGCAGGGCAGATGCAGAATGAAGAAATACATGTCACGCATATCTTGCATACTTCATCTGAGAGTTTTGAAGCAAAAAGTTCCACGTCATCAATAATACAGCCTACTAGGAAGAAAAAGAGCAAGAGGAAGAAAATGAGAAGAAGATTTGATGCATCAGACGGCCGCAAGCAGCTTGATTTTCGGATAGGAAAGAGTCCTACCATATGTAGAATTGGACATGGCACATCCGACAAGCAGCCGACAGATTTGCCTGAAAGCAGGCAAATGCTCAGGATACTCTATATTGAACACATCTGATGCCATGGGGCGTCCCCTGTATTTCTAACCTTATTCCTTGTTTTCATTTCTGTTTTAGGATTAGATTTACTTTTCATGTTACTAGATAGTTAATAAATGAAGAGCTTTTATCTTTCCTGTGCTTAATGTTATATGATGATTTTTGGATGGACGCTACTTATTTCTGTTGTGTGTTGCGCGGATGCAGATTCTGGATTCTCACGTTCCTACAGTGCAGCAACGTGTCCCCAAGTAGAGCCAGATGTTGACCACTACCGGTCAACTACCCATAGCAGTACACCCCCCTTTTTCTTCGAAAAAGGGATAGCACTTGATCGACATGTCCGTGCCATTCGACAGTCATCATCGACTTGATCATACTATGTTGTAAACCCAGTCTGCATGTGTGAATTGTAAATAATCTTAGCAGATATGAGTCATGTATGTAAATTGCCTAGGTAGACCTAATTTTCTAGTGATAATCTACGTTCCAGAAGGTTTTTCGTCTCACCGATCCATGATCGGCAGAGTTTTCCTTCAGCCTAACCCCAAAGCCGGAATGGATTTTGTCATTAAAATCTTAGGAGAATCCTAGTGTGTTAATCTGCTAGATTATAGTTATGTCGCAGAACTAAGTGGTTTATGAGGGTCTATGTCAGATGGGTTTTCCCCCTTGAGATGTAAAGTTGTAAAAGTCATGATGTAAAGTGTCTTGAGGGTTAGAAAATGTTTTAATCCCCTCATAAGTCCTAAGTCCTAAGTCCTAGGTGATTTTTCCAAAGGCTAAGTTCGAGGATCCATTTAAAAATTAATTAAAAATTAAAAAAATAAAATAAAAATAATAACTAAAACATAAAAATTTAAAAAAATAATAAAATAAATTAAAATAAATAAATAATTTTTTTAATAAAAATAATAAAATAATAAAATAAAGTAAAAACCTAAAAATAATAAAATAATAATATTTTTGAGTAAATAAATGCAGAATTTCAATTTTTAATTCATTAAAAAATTCGATGGATGAGATTAAGAGATGTCTTGATCCTCATCGACGGTCGAGATCATTTTGACATGGATCACTCGAACTAGCTGTTGGGGATTTTTCCTTTAAATAGGCTGCTAGGGATCTTTTGAGATTAGATTTGATCTAAGAGTCTGGTACTAAAGAAAGCTCTCTTGTAGTCATTTTTTGTGCAATAAAGAAAGACTTTGGGGTTAAAATTCTTGCTGGTGTTACTCTTCTGAAAATGCTGTAAGATTGTTCTATTTTTTTCTGCATAATTATATTTCCAGCCATTGATGATAGCTTAATGAAGATTGATCTAGGCACAGGTATCTTGTCTGATCTTTGGGGTTTGAATAATAGTTTAGATTCTGAAATATAGTGGCAAGTATCTCCATTTGATCGGGGTTTCACTATTGTTTTCTCCTTCTATGTTAATGGTTGATTTTAAGCTGTGCAGGAAATCCTTTTTTCAGATTACCGGGCGTTAGGGGAAGTTCTCGGCTGAACCAGCCAACTCCCGGGTTGTGTTTTCTGAAAGAGCCCAGCCAGTTCTTGATCCCGAGCTTATCATTCAAAATATTTTTTATGAATGCATGCAGGGTTTTCTGAAGCGTTTTACATTTAAATTAAATTCTGATAATATTACTGTGATTATTGATAAATCTGGCTGATTAAGAGCTTTCAGTTTGTAAATACTGTAAATTTTTTGCTGG
Source organism: Pinus tabuliformis (assembly GCA_031772625.1). Taxonomy (NCBI): domain Eukaryota; kingdom Viridiplantae; phylum Streptophyta; class Pinopsida; order Pinales; family Pinaceae; genus Pinus; species Pinus tabuliformis. Next base: position 428,842,208 of record CM062814.1, on the reverse strand, counting down.
GTTTAGGGTTTTTAGTTTTGTTTTATGCACATATCATTTTTGGGTGATCTTTTTTTTCTAGGTTGCAGGGTTTTCTGAAGGTTTCCGAGGGTTTGATCAGATCTTTGCTGTTCCTCAGGGTTTCATTGTGTTACAAGGGCATTTTGAATTTTTTTTTGGAGGCAAATCTACATTTCCACAATCTTCAATCGCTCAGCTGCACAAGCCATACTCTCCTCTGCATGAATTCATTTTTTTTGTTACGCTGGCCATTCCAGCTTCTACACATCTCTCACGTTTTTTCTCTACACGCAGTCATTGCTTCTCCCTTCAGCCCCTCTCCACACCTGCAAAACATATAAAAAAAAAAAAAAAATGGCTATCTCACACAGCTTTCAACACTGTCATCCCTCACCCTTCACGCTGTCCGTTTTCTCCACGCACCTGCATATAACAAAACGTTGTCCCTCACAACCTCCATCTGCATTCAAACCCCACGCTATCTATCCCACGTTTCCACAATTTCCTGCGCTCATTCTTCAAACTCGCATCTATTGCTGCCTTACACACACAGCTATCACAGGAAGCTGCAAGCAATCGAACCTCATCTGCCTGCAATCCGCTGTTGCGTCTGCCGCCGTCAAACCTTTCAAACCTGCGCAGCAATGACAGCAAACGACAAGCAGAAATCGAAGTTCGTTTTGCGTATTAGCATATCATTTTTCTTATCGGTCTTTCAGGTTCAGCGTAAGTTGTTTCTTTGTGACAATGCGTTAAAGGCTATGTTTAGTGATGCGTAGGTTTGTACGTTTGAGCCTTTGTTTAATTTAGCATTTAGATCTTAAAATTTTATGTGATTTCATAGGGTTATCAATATAATTCGTTTAGTGTTAGTTTTTTTTTTAGTGTTAGTTCTTGTTTACATAGAATACTTTTTTTAGTTTTAAAAAAGTAAAAAAAATATATAAAAATAAAAAATCATAAAAAGTTTCAAAAGTTTAGTTTTAACTCTTAGGACTTTGGTTTTAGATTTAGATTTAGGTTTATTTTGTTTAGTCGTTTTAGTTTAAAAAAATAATAATAATAAAATAAAAAGTATATATATAAAAAATCATAAAAAAGTTTCTTTAGTTTAGTTTTAACTTTTCAAATAACATTTTAAAAAAAATAAAAATATGTATCCAAAAGCATAAAAAAGTTCCGATTTTCATTTTTGTCTTATGATTAGGATTTAGAGTTAAATTTCGATTTTATTTTTTTTATTTTATAACTTAGTGCATGTATATATTATTAGCCTAAGTTTGGTTTTGAATCCTTCTTTCTTTTAGTTAAATTTTAGCTTTGACATTTAGAATTTAAAGAGCTTAGTTTTACTTTACAAAAAAAAAAAAAAAATTGAAAAAGCTTAACAAAAAAATTGAAAAATCATTTTGTTGTCTTTTTGTGATATTTTTCTATAGCTAAGTGCATTTAATGTTTATTTATAAGTTGGCTATGTGAAAGTGGTGGCGGCCAGCATTTAAATTTTATGATCTTTTAAAGCATTTAATTTTTCTTGAAGTTTAATCGCTGGATCATCGTTAAGGCGTTGTGCATTTGTGGAAAATCTTACATCGCTTGGGTTTTTTGCTTATAAATGATTGTTAATCATGGAATTATAAAGTTCATATTCCTGCAGCTTTCGATAAACAATCGTTTAATCATTAACTCCATAAGGCACTGGTCTATTAACTTAATAAAATCATTTTAGTGCTGGTTGTCCTTCGTGTCTCCCAACCCAACTGATTCACAGTTGGTCATCCATTTTCCTATAGGGTCTACCCCCCTTAGCCGCGGGAGACAGGCTTAAACGGAGAGATCGGGGATCAGGTGACAGCCCCCGGTCTGAGCGTTGTCGTGACAATCTGTGCGACAACAGTGTCAATCGGTATAGAAAGAAAAAAGCAATCTCGAGCACTTGATCCATTCATAGGTCCCATCTCAGGGAAGGAGCCTATTATATTCAAGGAAGATGTCTAACTCAATCAAGGGTGAGAACAAACTTGAAGGAGCATCTAACTTCAGATCCTAGAAGAAGAGGATTGACCTAATCCTCGAGAAGAACAAGGTGTTGGACTTGGTAAAAGGAAATGTGAAAAAATCCTACAGAAGAAGCCAATGATGCTGACAAAGCAAAATTCAAGGATCTAGAATTGGTGGCTATGACTCTGATGGTAGAAGGGATAAAAAGGCAATTTTGTCCCATTCATAGCTAACATCAATCATGCTCAAGAGATGTATGAAGCCTTGTCGAAGTTGTTCACTATTAAGAACATTGGTCAAGTAGCAAGTTTGAAGAATGAGCTGAGGACTACGAAGATGACTAAAGAAGATATTGTGGCAACCTTCTTTGTGAAGATAAGTATTTCATGTCTTTTCAGTTTTGGGTTCATGTACTCATTTAGTTTTGATTATATTAAATACTAATCACCTTTCTCTCTCTTTTGTCTTGACTAGGAAAAACATATGAAAGAAGGAGGACTTCTCAAGACAAGGTTAGTCAAGAAACAAATGTATGCTTTGAATACATTGGATGAAAGGATTACTCATTTGATGATCCATTACTAACTTTGTTATGACTAGCTGTTTTGAATCTTAGTGATTCTTGTTTGGGTGATTCATCTCTTGATAAATCTACCCACCCCACTCTCCTCTGATTTTGTGGAACCCTAACTGAACGGTATGCTATTGTGAATGTTTGAAACCCTAAGCTGATTAGGGATATTGTGAAATGATAGTTGAAGTTTTATTGATGATGTCATGTTTGGGATTTTGGTGTGATCGGGAAATCCTAACTTGTTAGGATTGAATGATAAGGTCTAAAATCCCGAAACCTTTGAAGTTTTGGTAATGTAGGGTTTTCTATGTTTCTACATTGGAACCCTAGTTCATTAGGGTTTGGTGGAAGGTGTGAGCAAGACCCTTATATTGTCTTAGAAATGTTTTCTTGGTATGAATGTGGCTGTCTAATCAAACCCTAGTGTAATCAAAATGATTGTGGTCTAACTCTTATTTGATATTGTTGTGAAGTTGGGTTTGACTAACACATAATATGAAATGTATTTTTCATGGTGATAAAATCTAGGCATATTTATAGATATGTCCTTTTGGTTGAAGTCCTAGGTTGGTCTAGGTCAAATGCATTTATGTTATTGGACATATGATATGCTTATGTATGGTTATGAATTCCTAGATATGTGTGCTGACCTAGTCATTGATGGTCATGAGTCTTACGATTTAATGAAAGTCCTTATCTAAGATTCTAGGATGATGATATCTGGAAATCTGAGGTGTTATAGTTAAACACTACTAAAGTTAAAATTGTCTAGTTTGTGTGATATAACAATCTGAAATTTATTAGATGATTGTTGAAAATGAAAATCTAGGGTTGTGCAATTAAATCTTAGGGTGACATTGTCTAGTGTGAAATGTAACAATCTGAGATCTATGTTTATAATGATTGTTGAGATTGTGGAAATAGAATTCTAAGGTTTTGGAATTAAACCTTAGTCAAAGTAAAAACTCTGGAATATGATGCTTTGAGATTTGTATAAGTTTGGTGAATTTGTGAAAAATAGGTTTTGGAGTTGAACCTTAGTTGAAGTAGAAATCTCTGATGACTGTAAACTATATGATTTGAGGTTTGTGAAGAGATTGTTGAAATTTGAATTTTTTGGTTGAGTATGATGATTGCTCGGAAATCTTGGGTTTGCAAACTAGTCCTAGTAGTAGTTGGTCATGTTAGTGACTAATTGATGGTTGATTGAAAATCTAGGGGTTTCAAACTAACCCTGGTGGAAGCTGGTCAGGTTAATGACTAAGTTGTGATTGACTTTGATTGATTCTTTTGTATGAAATCTAGGATTTGTATGAATCCCTAGTGAGGAGTCTAACATATGTATTTTGAAAGGTTGTTAGATGCTTTGAAAATCTATATTTGTGTAAATTGTTTCTAGGGTTTGCTATATGTTGTAGTAAGGTATGTCATACCTTTGGAAGACACATTGAAACCCTAGATGGAATGAATGTTGTTATGAAACGGTCTAGGGTGTATAACAAAGTCCGTAACAAGATGTTGAAGAGTATATGCCTCTTGTTTAAAAGTCTTGGTATCTGATTTGTAATGCTTCTGTGATTCTAATATGGCTAACTTCATGCTTCTATAGATTTGGTTATCTAAGTTGTGTAGGTACACAATCTTCAACTTGGTGAAGATGCTCAATGTGACAAGCAAATTATGTAGGTACACAATCTTCAACTTGGTGAAGATGCTCGATGTGACAAAGCAAGTTATGTTGGTACACAATCTTCAACTTGGTGAAGATGCTCGATGTGACAAGCAAGTTATGCTGGTACACAATCTTCAACTTGGTGAAGATGCTCGATGTGACAAGCATGATGAGGATGATTATAACTCTGATGAAATGGTTGGAAGCCACGAAATATTCTCCAATGACGAAAAGAAGAAGTAGAACTCCCTAAGTTAAGAGGGAGCTCGAATGGAAGGAATCTCCCTAGGATAAGAGGATGGTTGAGAATATTCCTTGTATAGGAATGATTAGATCCTCTCTGGTTAAGAGGGAGTGTCATAAATGATTCTATGCTTCATGTGTCATGCACTAGACCAGGACTAACATCCATAAGTTTTAGTGAAGGCCATGAGTAGGAGAAGGAAATTGGAGAATGCATTTTGTGGTGTTGTTGAAGGAAAGGAAAGCAGAATCCAATTGGAGAATATGTTGATGCATATGAAGTAGGAAGAAAAACATATGATTGAGGAATCTTCTGTCAAAGATTCGGTTGATAGTCCTACTACGGAAAGTTGAGAAGCAACATCTGTTGTCTGTAAGACCCCGGAGGTTTGTATTTGATTATGTAGATGAAAAAGTGTATTATTGATTGGGGTTGTGTTCAAGGTTGTGGGGGAGCGCCCCCGCTCCCAATTCGCGCTCCGGGTGGGAGCGACTCGAGAGCTAGTCGGGAGTGTGCTCCCAACAAAAAAAACGCTCCCTAGTTTTTCGAGAGCATTTAGTCTTTTTCACAAATTTTGTTTTGCAGTAATATTCCAAATGCAATTTTTTTTCAAAGAAACAAATAAGTTTTGAGTGGGACAACCTAATGATCAAGCCTATGGCCCTAGTATTAATATGTGATTCATGGTAATGTTAATCTTCATTTTCATCCTTTTACTTAAGTTTTTAACATTACCATGAAATGACTCAGAATGTTTTGAGAGTGGTTTTGACCTCATTGGATTTCATATGGAGAAAGTAGAATTTTAGATTTCATTCAAAATATAGTAGACTTCTCAGTATTTCAGGATTGGGGGTATTGCATTGTTTCCATTGGATTTTGTCATGTATTAGGGTATGGAACTCGTATTTAATCAAGAGCACCAATCCCTCTATGTAACTTGATGTTAGTGACATTGGTTGTCGAACTCCTCTGTCATGACCCTCCTAAAACTATACGCATCACTCAAACAAAATCTTGACTTGACATGCTATGCTTTTTCTATCTTATGTTAATGCTTAGAGGGTGATATTAATGACAAAGATCCATATACAGATCTAGAGGTAATGACAAAGATACCTCTGGATATTAATGCTTAGAGGGTGATATTAATGACAAAGATCCTGATTTTCCAACAAGACTAAAAAAATAGACATTTCTCGTGGCGGCAAGAGGCCCAAGCATTAGAAATAGATAATAGATTTACTTGTCTTTTCTAGTTTCTAGTAGTTTTTATAACTTTTGACTCTTTCATATTTATTATGATATTTTTATAAATAATATATGACAATTTAAGTTTGAAGTTGGCAATTATAACTCATTAGTAATGAATTATGAATATGATGCTTCGTGAAAGTTGTTTCATTTCATTTTATAACATTTCATTTCATGTTAGATATTATTTGTTGTAATGTCTACACTTAGCTTAAAAGTACAACTTTGGTGATCAATGATAGTAAATGTTATATATTGAATTTTGAAACCTTGAAACTTTAAGATTGATGAATTATGAGACTCAATATGTTGTATGTTACTATGTTACTAACTTGTAGATGTGGTTGATGAAGATCATAACTTCTAGATGATTGTTGTTATATGGTTCAATCTATGTTTTTTATGTTTTTTTATATCTAATTCCTCATTCTACATGCTTTTGTTGACATATATGCATCAAAATATAAAAAATATAAACTATATATATATATATATATATATATATATATATATATATAAAAGCTCCCAGAATCGCTCCCAAACCGGGACCTTCTGAAAATGTCGCTCCCGCTCCCGCTCCCAAGTAACCCTGGTTGTGTTTGTACAGATAAACCTCTCGAAGGATTTGATAGCATGCTAGTTACCAATCAATTTGATTTGGAGAGACTGGTCATTCTTGATCTGCTGGATCAAGGGGCGTTGAGGCTTTGTGAGTGAAGCATTGTCTCGAAGGACATCTGGCCAGCACATTATGTTGATTTCTAGAAGTTGGAAAGTTGGTGTTGATCAAAGAGCTTTGTTTTGGATACACACCTAGATTTTGGGTTGATGGTTAGCAAGTAAGCCTGAAGGTACCTAAAGGGGTTGAAAGCTTGATTCCATCTTAGTCCCACCTGGATAGATTGCCTTGGCCAAGAATCTAGTCCATGGCATTGGGGTGCCTAAATATTTGAGTGACTGTTTGGATAGATTGCCCTGATCGGGAATCTAGTCCATGGCATTGTGGTGCCTAAAATTCTTCATGGTTCATATAGTTTGAAATCTTCCATTGTATATGTACATTATGAATACCTCCCTAGTTAAGAGGGAATGTTGGAAAATGTAACTATGTTCGGTCTTCAATAAAGTACTTGAGTGATTATGTAATGTACTTGTCAAAAGAATAAAGAAAAGAATTATTATTATTATTGTGACTTATTAAAGCATGGGTTTCATGCTTGGGTCACCATGTTTTAGGTCAAAATCCCCATTGAGGACCTCTAGGATTTATTCTGAGTCTGTAGCATTATTGTACATTTAAAGAGACCCCTTCTTGGGCTTTTGAATCATGTAAAAAGGTTAAGTATTGAGTCAAATATGAATTATGGAACCTCCACACCATGTCGGCCTAAGAGAAGATCAAGTCGGCCTAAGGACCCTATTCGACCCCATAAGAAGCCTATAAAAGGAAGCACATCGAATTCATTTAGAGCATCATTCTCTCATCAAGTTCGAATTCTCTTGTAGCTAGGAAGAAGTGCGAAAATCTCTTGTTGATGGGCAGAAGTGTGAAGTTCTCTTTTAGCTGGGAAAAGGTGCGAAGTTTGTTGTCAGGAAACCAAAGTGAATGCAAGTTTGGGGAAGTCTAAGGAGACAAGGAAAATCGAAATTTGGGTGTCTCTTTCTCTCTGTTTCGTGCCCTAGATTGGGAGATCGAAGTCTTCCAAGTTTCACTATTGCCAGGAGCTGTCAATTGCCATAAGTTGCTGCATAGTCGAAGTTGTTGGGAAGAGGTCGAAGATCTTGGAGGCTAACATGGTGTGGAGGGAAAGTATGGTCTTGATCTAGGGTGAAGAGCCTCAAAGAATACTATTGAAAGGAATAATTATCTTGACTGGGTTTTCCCCTCGAGGGGGGTTTTTCCCTGGCATGTGCCTACATCACGTGTCTATTGTTTTATGTGTTGCTACTTTGGTAATTGCTTGAAGAACTAAAGATAGAAGATATAAAGAATCGTAATAATAAGAAACATCATAAGTAATTATCAAGATCAAGAAATTATTTATTGTCTTTTCGATTTTCTAAGAAATGGATCCCCTCCGCTAAACATTGATGCGGACCCTAGTCTAAGATCAAGCTAACAAAACTACTCCTAACTGATTATAGAACTACATATTCTGTGAGTAGAAAGGGATAAACCCATACAAAAACTAAATGTGAATGCATCATCGTGCAAAAGGTTAAAAGAAGGGGGCCACTACTATTCACCAAAGGTATATGCACAGTGGAGGAGCAACTACCTTCGTCATCATCTATCATTGTGAAAATACCAATGCAAATTTTGATGATGTCGTTTAGGGAATGTCGAAGGCTTAAAGGACCTAGCTAGGTAGTTTTTGGGGAGGCTTGATGTGATCTATGGAAGCTTGCCTGACATCAAAGGTTGGAAAGAAAGATTTAGTGATGGACGCTTGACTACTTGTACTAGGCTCGAGGGAATTCTTACACTAAGAGTAACTAAAGTGAATGTGTATGTGGCTTTCTCTGAGACCAAATATAGCAAATGTGTATGTGGCTTCATATAGGTTGGTCATTATTTCTTAATAGACTAAGAGGATGTGCACTATCTCACTAGCCTACTCTTTTTTATATACATGGCTAGTGTGTTTGAATAATATTTAATGCCTCCAATCGCCAATGTAGGCTAGGGGAAAGAAATGATCAACTTGTTGGATATAAGCCTGGAAGTTAAGGTGTATTTTCCTTGAGTAATTGTCTCATAGATATAGAGAGCCAAACAACTTTGATCCCAATAATAAAGGAAGATAGCAATAGATTCTCCTGAATCACGATATAGACAAGGATATCTCCCTTGGATTTCATAACATATGGGACACTTGAAGATTTAATGCTCCTCTATCTCAATCTCTTGTAAATGATACAATTGATATATTATATCCATTAAGGGACTGTGGTCGTTAAAGTCCACATATAGTTGGTGAGAAGATAGCCTCAACTAACTTGGTGGATCATGAGGTCATGCAAGCAAGGACATGATGGAGAGAAACAAAAGGAATTCTATTACTTGGCCCTAATGGTTAAAATCAATTAGTGGCCACATTGCAAATAATTCCTTTCCAACTATTTTGAAGGAGAAAGAAACCCCTTCTAACACAGTGGACTACTTGCAGATCTTCCGTGAAGCCTTTGGCTTGAAACTATAGATGACCTAGACTCAACTCTTTAGTTTGAGCCAAAAGTAAACATCAGATTAGTTGGCAAGCCAATGATGGGCCTAAATGTAGTTGGGTTAGGTATTTAAGTTTCTAGGAATCCCCTTGATTTCCATGCATCCTCGAATGAGCTTTGGGAGGATGTGCTTCAAAGAATAACAAAGAAGATTGATAATGGATTATTAAGCCCATGTATCTTGCTGTAAAAGTACAACTCTACACCAAGGTTCCTTCTATTACAACTTACCAGCGATTTGAAAACTTACTCAAAATTTTCATTTGGGGGCAAAGAGTTTTCATAGAGAAAATTGGAGCCTTTGTTGTGTGCCTAAGCATTGTAGAGGAATGGGAACCATATCCACCCATACTCAATCTTAGGCCCATTTTAGAAAATGGGTTATCAAGGTGATTGAAATAAAGCTTGGAAAACCCTTGTAAAAAATTTATTAATATCAATGCCCTAAACCCATAAATCTTTCTATTTACCCTGCCTTGTTATCAAAAGGATTGTTTTAGCAAAAGCATATCGAAAGACTAGGAAGCCTTTAAGCATAAATTGCTCTGAAAAAAATAATTCTTGAGAATAGGTTTTCCTTGTAATGAATCACTAGTTGTTCTCTATGCAAGAAAACCACTAGTAGAATCAATCTAGTTTTAAACCAAGAGGCTCTTCAAAGGATGGAATAAAACTACCAGAGATCTATATGATGCTAAGTCAAGAGATTGAAATGATTGGATAGCAATTCAAGTTAAGTTCAATCTCATTAATCTCAATAAGCATATTATTGAAAATTTCTAGAGTTTGATACTTGATAATATTTTTTTGAGGCCTAGAGTACAAGGGCCACAAGCTTGGTGGTGAGGCTAGAAATGGAACACAAAGAAGAGTTTTAATAAGTACAAGTTGACAAATGGTTGGCTTTCAGACCTGGTTTGGATGCAAAGTTAAATAAGGTTTGGGGGCTTAAGTCTAAGAAAAAGACATGACTATACATACTGAAGGACATCTAGAAAGCTCCTTTGGAGTGCAAGAAGACATGTTTTTTTTGGTTCTTAGTCCAAGCTAGCCATATTGTGGGTCAAAATTAGGGATTTTGTAACCTAAATGCCATTCATGTGGAAAAAAATGAAATGATGAAATATTTGTTCTAGTCTTGTAGCTTTGCTAAGTTTGCCTAGATTTGGCTCCTATGTTTTGTATCCAGTTGCTCCTATTTAAAATCCCCTAAAAGTCATTCCTTTTAGAGGATTCACTTTAGTGGGTTTTTGAGTTTAATATGTTATGGCAATTGATTACAGTTTATATTTTTTATCACCTCTAGAAAACACTAAATGAATTGATCCGAACTTAAACAGGAACGCAACAACTTACAAATATAATCATAAACACAAAGATGCAGCAAAAAAACACTTCATTTCATTAATAGAAAAATATTGAACTATGCTTACAAACAAAATGGAAATAAGATAGTTCGGGCGATGGTAGCTTATCTCTGAGGAGATATGTGGTGTCTACATGTCTCTAAACTGAGTTACAAGCTCAATGGCCTTTTTATTATTGAACAATAAGGGAAAACCCTAAACAACCAAAACCCTAGCCCAAGGAGATGTAACACCAAGAGTTTATGGGCCCCGTTGGGGTTAGTTGGGCAACCAACTTCTCGAGGTCGTGACTTGGTCATATTATCTTCGTTTGACGTGTATGATACCTCGTTGGAAAGATCTCTCTGAGGACTACAGTTACAATGTTATTTTCATAACAATCTCTAAAGGAATTTTGCCAAAAAAACGCCATTTAGGGCCTCAAAATGGCTCCGAAAGTTCAGGACCTGAAAAACTGTCAAAAATAGTAAACTGTGCTACAATTAAGGAAATAGATGAAACTGACTGGGGGGTCTAGGTGGAATAGGCGGGTGGCCACCAATATCCACCTGGATCATTCCTCCCCCCTTAGGAAGCAATGGTCCCCATTGCATGCAGAGCCTCCATGAGGTGAGGAAATTTTTGTTGAACCTAGTCCCTGGTGAACCACTTGCCCTGGTGACGGAGTTGGCCTGCTTTGACAACTCGATATAGCTATATCCTCTGTTGCCGAGTGTTCTTGATCTATGTGTCCATGATTTGATCAGTTGTGGCCTGTTCCATGCAGTCCGGGTTGAGCTCTGTTAGTGTGAGTTGTTCTGCAATGTCATATGTGTCCAACAATGGTGGGAAGTATGGCCAAAGGCGATCTACATTGAACATTGGGTGCAGACCAAGGAACGGTGGGATGCTGAGCTCAAAGGCATTGTCACCGACGACCTTGATGATGGTGTATGGCCCATATCAGAGTGGGTGAAGCTTGCAATGGGGTCCAGCAAGCCGCTCTTCCTACAAATGAAGCCAAACTTTGTCGCCCACCTGGAATTTGTGCGGCACTCGATGTTGATCATGGCGTTGCTTGTACTTAGCATTGGATATGTCCAATATATCATGGACCTGTTGGCGGATGTGTTGAATGCGCTCAATGAAGCTGTTAGCCCTTTCAGCTTCGGACTGCACGTGAGTCGAATCTACCTGAGTGGCTGCAAATGGTATGGCCACATAAATGGGGCATAATGGCCGAAATCTCAGCCCTAACTGAAAGAGGTTGTGGCCTATTGAGCTGTGGAGAGCTCTGTTGTAGTTGTGTTGGACATAGGGGAGACTTTCATCCTATGTGTGTGGATGTTTCGAGTTGTACATGCACACAATGTGTACGATCATCTTCTTGACAACCTTTGTTTGGCCATCTGTTTGGGGATGGAAAGTCGTGGACTTAGTGAGTTTTGTATCTAGCATCGACCAGAGACTTGACCAAAATGCACTCAGGAATCTACTATCCCAATCTGAGATAATGGACTGTGGGATCCCAAAGTGTACCCACACTCGCTCAAAGAAGATCTTAGCAGTGGCCTCTGCTGAGATACTCTTCTTGCAGGCCATTATGATGGCCATCTTAGAGAATCTGTCGTCGACCATGAAAACGCAATCGTTGTCGTGCCTAGTAAAAGGAAGGCCCGACATATAATCCATGGAGACAAATTCCCAAGGCTGACTAGGAGTAGGTAGAGGAGTATACATGCCTTGCTTCTTGATGGTTGGTTTGGCAATGGCACAGGCGGTGCAGGATCTAATGTACTTCCCAACATCCTGATGAAGTTTTGGCCAATAAAAATACTTCTGCAATACCACCATTGTTTTCTCTACTCCAAAATGTCCAGCGACCCGATTGTAGTGCGCCTCCCAAATCATCTTGGCACGCTCACTTGAAGGAACACATATGTGTCCCAAGTGGCATAACAGTGCATCCTGAAGGTGAAAATTTGGAACTTTCTTCCCTTCCAGGAGTGTCTGGTATATGCTGCCAAATTCTGGATCGCTCTTGTAAATATGCGGCCACCCCGAAGTCTCGTACCCACAGGGGTCGAACACAGTCATTAGCGCCATAACCGGTGGTCTGTTGAGGCAATCAACGACATTATTGGTGTTGCTCTTCTTATACTTAATGTTCAAATGGAACTGTTGCAAATAGGTGGACCATTTCTGATGGCGATCATTCTGCAACTTCCCTTGTGTCTATATGAACTATAGAGGTCGGTGGTCTGTGTGGATGATCATTTCCTTCCCCAGAATGTAATGCTTCCATTGACAGCAGGCCTACAAAATGGAATACATTTCTTTGTCGTAAGTAGGGTACTTTCAGACTATGTCTGAAAGTGTCTCACTGTGGTAAGCCACTGGATGCCCATGTTGAGTAAGTACTAAGAACTGCCCCAATAGCATAGTCAGAGGCATCTATCTCAATCTCAAATGATTGTTGCAGGTCTGGTAATGTGAGCACTAGTACAGAACAAAGGCAATTCTTCAACTCGGAGAACGCTCACTGTTAATTTTCCAACCAAAAGAACTTTGCTTTCGCTCCGCCCTTGGTGACTTGACTTAAAGGCAAAGTGATATGAGAGAACCCCAACACGAACCTACGGTAGAAATTGGCAAGACCCAAAAAGCTGCAGAGCTCTATTAGAGTGGTTGGGGCTGGCCAATCCCGAATGACTTGTATCTTGGATGGGTCCACATGTACACCCTGCTCATCAATGATGTACCCCAAATATTGAACCTGGGTCAAGCCAAAGGTGCATTTCTCCAAGTTAGCACATAGCTTGTGTTGTCGAAGGGTTTGAAGGACCTGTCGAATATGGTGGAGGTGCTCTTCCCAACTCTAGCTGAAGATCAAGATGTCATCTAAATACACCACCACGAATGCATTGGTGAAGGGCCACAAGATGTTGTCCATCAGTCTCATGAAGGTTGCAGGGGCGTTCGTCAATCCGAACGACATGACCAACCATTCGAAAAGGCCCTCCTTGGATTTGAAGGCAGTCTTCCACACATCGAAGGGTTCGATAGGCACCTGGTGATAACCTAACTTCAAGTCAATCTTGCTGAAATATTTGGCCCCCTTGAGCTGGTCCAGAAGGTCATCAATTTGCGGGATTGGGTACCTATTCCGGACAATGATCTTGTTCAGCGCCCGATAGTCAATACAGAGCCTCCAGGTCCCATCCTTCTTCTGTACCAATACAATCGGGCTCCCACAGGGTGATGAGCTTGGCCTGATGTGCCCTTTCTACAGTAGTTCTTGAATCTACCTCTTGATCTCATCGTTCTCCAGAACACTGTCGATAGATCGATCCATTGGGCAGCGGCGCACCCGGGGTCAGATCGATGGAGTGCTTGACCTGACAGTGTAGAGGTACCCCTGTGGGTGAGGCGAAAATGTCCCTGTACTCCTCCACAACCTTGTCCATCTGTTGTTGTTGTGCAGAGGAGCCCTGCCTAGAAGTCGTGGCCACAACCTTCTTCTTGCCTTGGGGGCGAATCATAAGGAAAACAAATTTCCTGGTCTGGGAAATGATCTTACTGCATTGCTTTGTAGTGATCAAAGAGATGGCGGTAGGCGGGGCTACCTCCAATATCCTGTACAACTTATTAGCCAAAGTAATAATCACAGAGCGAGGTCTAGACTCATATACAGCATGTCGCTTCCACAAGTATGGTTGTCCTAACAATACATCAACTTCTTCAAGAGGAGCAACATCACAAAATACCTCATCCGTGAAGGGCTTGATGCTATAGGGAAGGCGGCACTGCTAGCTGACGCGAAGATCTTGTCCTTGGTGAAGCCACCCGATGGTGTACGACTGTGGATGTGTTGTAGTCTTTAGGCCCAGCCGCTTCACAACTTCTGCTGAAATGAGGTTCTTTTGGCTCCCACTGTCGACAATGCATTGTAGCAGAGAACCCTTCACCCACATCTGTGAGTGGAAGAAGCGTTCCCCCTTCTCTGGATCTTCAAGCTCAATTTTTTGGATCTTTGTGGTGGCCACAGTGGCACTAGGCTCTGCATCAATTATCTGCTTCCCTTTGTCAGTCCCCTTATCGGATTCTGATTCAGAATTGGAACCAACGTCTGATTCAGAAACCTTCAGCTTGGCCACCAGTGACTGCTTGGCCCAACACTCACTTGTATTGTGAGTGGAGCTCTTATGGAACTCACACCATTTTCCTGTGTCCTTCTTCGTCTTCGTGGTGTTGTTCTTTGCTTACGGCTTCCGCGCATTGTCTTGGGTGGCCCCACCTTGGCTTAGTCCCTTGTTTTGTGGTTTGGGGGTGCCTTTTCCTTGCTTTGGATTCGCATATCCAAAGTCCTGCTTCTTTTGTTTAAACTTTTGCTCAATATTTATAGCGTACTGATACGCCATGCTGAGCGAGGAAATGTCCAGGAACTCCATCTCGTCCTAGATGTACTTGTGTAGACAGTCGCGGTACTTGAGCACCAAATGCCACTCAGTATCCTTGATACCCAGCTTCGTGCGAAGGGTATGGAAAGTATTTGTGAACTCCAACACATCTTGGTCCCTTCCCTGCCGTAGCGTGGTCCACTTTATGTATTTATCTTCATAGCTCTCGACAAGGTAATATTGTTCCTTAATGGTGTCTCGGAAAGCATTCCAAGTAGGTGCTACTGAAAATAGTGAGGGTTCACTCTCGTCCTTTTGTTCACAGTAGGTTTCCCACCAGTCCTTGACGTGTGGGGCGGCTTTGAGAAGTGAAAACGTAATCTTTTCCCGATTGGAAAAGTCATGAACTGAAAAATATCCTTCTAATAGATTTAACGATTTATCTACGGCGTCTACATCTATCAGGCCTTCGAATATCGGAATATTGACGTTAACTTGTACCTTAAAAGGAGTGGCTGTTGGAGGAAGAGGCATTGCCTGTGGGTAGTTGTCGAAGGATCTGGGCAAAGTTATTCATCATCACGTCCCTCTGTCGCTTGAGGGCTTCTTCAAGCAACATTTTGAAAGGCTCTCCTGCCCCCTCGTCCTTCTTTTCTTCCGCCATAGGAGTCGTCAGGTTTTGCGAGGCTGATCTTGAAATGGTTCAACCAGATCGAGCCCTAACTCCTTATACCCTGACCTCGTTGGGGACATGCAAAGAAAAACAGAGAAAGAACAGACCGCTCTGATACCACTGATCCAAACTTAAACAGGAACGCAACAACTTACAGATATAATCATAAACACAGAGATGCAATAGAAAAACACTTCATTTCATTAATAGAAAAATATTGAACTATACTTACAAATAGAATGGAAATAAGATAGCTCGGGTGATGGTAACTTATCTCTGAGGAGAGATGTGGTGGCTACATGCCTCTGAACTGAGTTACAATGAGGCTCAAGGACCTTTTTATTATTGAGCAATAAGGGAAAACCCTAAACAACCAAAACCCTAACCCGAGGAGATGTAACACCAAGAGTTTATGGGCCCCGTTGGGGTTAGTTGGGTAGCCAACTTCCCAAGGTCATAACTTGGTCATATTATCTCTGTTTGACGTGTATGATACCTCGTTGGAAAGATCTCTCCAAGGACTACAACTATTAATGCGATTGCCAAAACAATCACTAGACGAATTTTGCCAAAAAAACGTCATTTAGGGCCTCAAAACGGCTCAGGAAGTTCAGGACCCGAAAAACTGCCAAAAATAGTAAATGGTGCTACAATTAAGGAAACAGATATCCACCTGGTGGCCACCAATATCCACCTGGATCATGAATATATATTCTCAATGCATATCACAACACATATTTTACTTGATATGATGACTTCCTAGTTGTGCCCATATGCATTTGGAGATTTGGGTACAAATAAGGAAGGTGTAGATGGAGATGACACATGTACACTAGTTAATGGGGTTCTACACCAAGGCACCTTGCACCATGAGTATGGTCCCCCCAACGAGCACTCTTTGACATATTGAACAATTATATAGATTTTGCTAGCTAATGTCCTCAACATAGCTAACGTTGGTGTGTAAATTACCATAGAATGCATAACAAGCTTAGATTTGATTGATAATTTCTTTGTGTGTTTCCCATTATTGGATATTGGAAACCAAAAATGGTAAGAAATGAGGGTAAACGATATTCACTCAGAAACATAGTAATTAATGCTACATGTACTGGGACATATCTCTCATTTCTTTAAAATACATTAAAATTTTGTTCTTGTGGGATGACGGGGTAGTTGGCACAATGGGATGTTATTGCTTCCACCCTAAGTAGCCGGATTCGTCCTAAACCCCCTACGAATCCCGAATCCAGCGAATCCGACACGATTCGATCCAGATTCATGTCCAATTCATATGACACGTCGTGTCCTTTTCCGACACGTCGAATCCGAGGTCGTGTCACGATTTTGGGAATCGTGTCCTGTTTTCCAGGACTCGCTAGGCTCAAAAAGTGACCTGCACGGGTATGAAAAGGCCGCATTTGGTCATTACAGCCACGCATATTTTCATTTGGCAAGTGTTTTGGCAGCGTCATGATAAAGTCTAGGCCCTAGTATTGATATGCTATTCATGGTAATGTTAAATTCTTAAAGTAAAAGTGACATTCTCCTTAATCTTCATTTTCATCCTTTTACTTAAATTTTTAACATTACCATGAAATGACTCAGGATGTTTGAGAATGGTTCCGGCCTCATTGGATTTCATATGGAGAAAGTAGAATTTTAGATTTCATCCAAAATCCAGCATACTTATCAGTTTTTCAGGATTTTAGGATTGGGGGATTGCAATGTTTCCATTGAATTTTGTCATGTATTAGGGTACGGAACTCGTATTTAATCAAGAGCACCAAACCAGGAGCTTCTGAAACTGTCGCTCCCGCTCCCGTTTTCGCTCCCGCTCCCCGCTTTCGCTCCCGCTCCCAAGTAACACTGTTCCTGATGATATGGGTCTGGACACCAATGTTGAGTTGGCATTGGCCAACATAGATCTCAATTATCCAGTGCTAGAGCCTATTAGATTTGATGACTTAGAGGGGTCAACCTCCACACCAACAGCAGAGGCAACTATGGATACAGGGGAGGAGGAGGATGCAGAGGAGAGCAGTGGGGACCATGATGATGGGGACAGTGATGCTGATTGATGCCTTGAGGCTTGTATACCTGTAGTTGTTTTATATTTTCTATTTCTATTTGCCATTAGCATTGCACCAACACTACCTATGTAACACATTTTGATTTGATGACTTAATGAGAAAACTATAGTTGTCAGTGTGTTTATCTTACTATCTTGTAGTTGTAAGTTATCTTTCAGTTATGAATTATGAATCATGATTTAAATTTTTAATAGATTTATCATTTATGTGACTAGTACCACGGACATTTATTTGAATTTTGTATGTACTATGCATGCTAATAGCTATAGATGAAGATCTATGTTTGAAATCAATAAATTTGTATCATTAATTAAAATTTGTGTAAGAAATATGATAATATCTAATTTTTAATATATATATATATATATATATAGATAATAAAATAATATATAACGTGTCCTGTTCCGGAGGGTCAGCGTGTCAGAATCCGACACCACAAATCTCGAATCCTACGTGTCCCGAATCCCCGCATCAGGTGACTTAGCTTCCCCCTGGTTTCAAATCCCACAGGGGACATTTTTGGCTTCTTTGCCCTTGTTATTTCTTTGTTATCTTTGATACCATTGATTTTGTGGCCTTAATGGGGCTTTTATTTTGGGCTTGCATGGCTTTAATTATGATATGAGAGGATAGCTTTGATCTCAACTTAGTGCTTGTGGTGGTTGTTATTGTATGTACTAATAGAAAAGTCAAAGCATTTCATTTAAAACAAAATGAAAAATTTTATGGGCCAATGGTCTACTCAGATATTAAATATCAGAGTACAAATTGACAAACTCAATCTTAGGATCTCTTCACTTGCTCTCTTGGTTGTTGGATGACTCTAACACTCTAGACTTTGCTTAGCTAACCCAAATTTAATGTCTATCCTCCAAATTATTCTCATGATTGAATCCTTGACTTTTATCTGGTCTCAAGCCATCATCTTCATATTCAATTGTTGAGATCCTCCTCTGTGTATTTACTTCATCTTCCCATGTGGTACAACCTTTAATATTCCTTCAATACAATGTCACTCTACATTGATTTCTTTAGTGCCACTCCATGTTCATCATCACGGTGTACCAGCATGTTGTTCCAAATTTATTCTATGCACCTTCCTAGTTTGTCGTCTTTGTCATGTTCCTTTCTAACATAATCAGCACACTCCATCATAAATTCTCACGCACTTCCTTCATGCATGCTAAAACAACATGCTACACCATATTGCCTCTATGTGTACTTAGCATGTCCCTCTCATGCTAATCCACTTGCACTTTCTCATTGACTTAGTGTTGTTTCCTTCTAACAGACATTGTCTATGCTTTTACTTTGAATTTGCACGGATGCTCCTACATCATGAAAGAAGAGGTTGTGGGAGCTAGTCACGCTAATGCATGGAGGAGAGGGAAAATGTTAAGATACATTCTAAAACACTAAGATGACAACTTACAAATTAGCTATGATAATGTTTACACATGAATAAGCAATTGCCTATTTCCAAAGCAGCCTTAGTTAGCCATCCTTGAGTGATGTGCTTGGGGCTCGTTAATGTTTTGAGGCCAAAATCAAGTCAGCCAAGGTGTGCAATGATCTAGTCAAAGTTGATCATTGGGTTATATGTGGTTGATCATTAGGTTATATGTGGTCTTGCTAATGGTAAAGTCCACTTTAATTACCCAATGTGTATTTGGCAATAGGCATGCACTGGATAGGGTTCTTGCATATCTTAGAGGCGCGTGAGGGTGCACTGTTGGATGATGGATCTCTCACCTAATTGTGCACCCTCGAGTGCATTGGGATATGTGAAAACCTTGTCGAACACTTAAGGTTTGCCATGTGTATTTTGCACATTCCCTCTTAGTGGGGATCTAGAGCTAACATAGCACATTGAATTGTCACTAAGGTTGTGTAGGTTGTTAACTGATGGATTGGCACTTAAGGTGCTTAGCACGGTTGCTAAAGGTCTAGTACAAGTGAGAGTTTGGCACCAATATAGCATCAGTGCTTTATGTAGTGCAAACGCTAGTACTTTTAGCCAAATGTTTATTTGGCACAACAAGCAATGCTTTGGTTGTGGCATGAAATCATTCTAGCATGAAAAAACCATTTGGGGCGTTGACATAGTTTGCCGAAGTTGCATATGGATCAAAAAAGTATGCTTCTTGTTTGAGTCTGATTGAACACATTTTCAATATAAAGAAGCATTTAATGATTGAAAAATATGAAACGGATCCAAATGAAAGAGGGTAGAAAAATCCAAGGATACGTGCTTCACAGTTAATGATGAGAGAAATATAAAACGGATCCAAATGAAACGAGAGAAAAATCCATGGATACGTGCTTCACAGTTAATGATGAGAGAACCTGGAAAATATAATGGCCTTCATTGAAACAGTGGTAATGTTAAATCCCCCATTTAAAGTGAGGTTCATTAAAATACATGATCAAAGTGAAAAAAATTGCAATTAAAGGCCCAAGTATTCTAATGAAGAGTTTTATCATAATAACAATGTGACTGATGTTAATGGCAGATGGCATAAACTAAACTCTCCTTTTTATATATATAATAGCAGCCTGTTCTTTGAATCCTGAATGATAAGAAGACAACTCTGGTAGGATCCTTCACCTATGGAAGAGGCACCATAAAGCAATGGTTGATGGAAGATTTGAGGAAGATGTATCTTTTAAAAGAGGCTAGTTAGATTTGAACATAGTTTCATTCCTTTGCATTATTGAAGAATAGATTTCGATTAAATTTAGCATGAGAACAAAAAACGATGGCCGACTCAATCCCACCTGATTAGTGGACAGTGCAAGGGGATAGAGCCCTTACATCTTGCTATTAAATTATTTTCCTAGGTTGTTAGCTCGTCTCAATGTGAGAGGAATTTAAGCACATTCTCCTTTATTCAATCATTGAAGATAAATACGCTAGTTGCAAAGAGGGCCAAAGAGTTGGTTTACATTCACACCATCCAACAACTACTAGGGTGAAAGAAACCAGCTTATTTGCATTGGGATGTTGATGTAGAGTGAAAGAAATCAGCTTATTTGCATGTGATGTTGATGTAGAGGATGCATTGCAACACGAGGAAGATAAGGTTTGGCAAAACATATATGTCTGAAATTGTTCGCTTATTCATAGAAGAGGAAGCAAGTGAACCACTGTTACTGGACATGATGATGATCTAGATCTTGGCACCACCTGAGGAGTTACGAGGCAGTTGATATAAGCCATGATGTTGCTGATATCATGAACATTAAAGAATGAACATGTTGGAGTCCCCATTTGGATTTGGTATTGAATCCTTTTTATCTGTTTTTTTGTACTTCTATGGTTTTATGTTTGAGTTGAAAATATGAATTTGATAGATAGTTGTTACCAAAGAGACTCAAAAGTTTTCTCCCCATTTTTGTAAACCTTGTCCGGGCATTCCGTCTATGCCTCCCAGTTTCCTCTCATTTCCTGTTTCAAGTTCCAAGATTTCAGTTACATTTCTGGACCCTTGTTTACTTATTTATAGGAACTCATTTCTGGTTAATGATATCTACCCTGCAGTAAAACAACTAATGCGGTATGAGCTGAGATATATACCATAAGACTTTAAGGGAAATGGAAGATATATCCCAGTATATAAAATATTAATTACTCTGTTGCTGAATGCATATAGTTTACCCTCATTTCGGCCTAATTGTTAATAGCATGTGTTTCCTCCCAAGAGGTCACAGGTTCAAAACCAGAGGGGTGTACAGTATGTATGCCTTTGTAGACTTAGCAGTCAAATCGCTGTACGGAGGTGGGTCCCTTGTCCCAACACAAACAAGAGGGTCTTATACACCAATTTGTGTCTGGCTTGGCGTGACTTTAAAATAGAATAATAATAATTACCATTTCCTGTTTTCAATTCCCAATACTTGGAAAGGCACAAAGAAATTATCCACCCACTATAAGCTTGCAATCTATGCATTCTATGGTACTTGACACGCCGACAATTATGCTAATCAGTTTTGTTTAGTTAACAAACTGTCATAAAATTCTCATAAAATTCTATGCATTCTATGGTAATTTACACAATGACAATTATGCTAACCAATTTTGTTTAGTTAACAAATTGTCATAAAAATTGGAGAAGTCTAAACATGAGATGTTTTTTATTTTTTCGTTGGAATTTGGCGATACACTTTTTTGGTAAGATCATGAATTTAAGTTGTTTAAAATGCATTTCTGAGTGTATAAATGGATACAATTTCTGGTAAGATCATGAATTTAAGTGGTTTAAAATGCATTTCTGAATGTATATATAGATTCAACACCCTGAAAATGCCCTAGAACACTAAATTTCTACATATTACATTACTTAAACTTAATATTCCAAAAATTCCCGCAGCCAAAATTAACCGGAATAGTTGCCCGGAAAAAGCGAAAAAGTCTAACGTTTAGACTACATCATAAAAATCTGGCAGTAGAGAAGCCCAACTTGTTTCCACCATAAAAATGGACTTAAAAAATTAATTTATTTTTAAGAAAATAGGCCTTAAAGTAACCAAACTGTGGTACACAGCTCAGAAGGTTTCCCTGGCCATACCCAATACTTACAAAAAAGAAGTATACTAAACAATGTTCATTGTGCATAATCCAAGCTGGAAACTGCTATACCCACTCGTAAAAACTGTACACACATATAGACATATATTTCCATGGATAGCAAGGTTCCCCACACCCAGGGGATGGATACACAATGTATATACAACCAACATTCATAAAAAATGAAATGCATATACATACCTTGTCCCGCCAAGAAAACGTACAGTTTCCCTTTGTCTGACGAACTCCACGAAGCACATCTCTGGCAACAACAATCAGACCATCTTCCCGCTTTTCTAACTCTAACACTCGGATTCTCCATTACAGAACTCACGGCTTGCATTGAATTCCGCCCAGACTTTCCTTTGCCCAAATATTTAGTAAGATTCTTCACCCAGCAGACCAAGTCCCTTACAGTATTCTTCCTATAATACAGAGTTTCAGATACATTTTCTGAGTTTACGGAGTTGATGAATGGGTGTGAGCAATAGCATGGACTCCAATGTTTCTCCAGTAGATAATCGGTCAATCTGTACACAGTACAAAGTATAAAATCTAACACGTCTAACAATTTAAAAACAACTAAACTGAGTACTGCTACTAGAGCTTCCATGAACTTCACTCGAATTCTTGCAGAAACTGTATCGCCCATGCTATACTCTGGAATGCGACTTTCACAACTATTCTTCTTAACTGCTATTGTAATCTTTAAACAAGCTTTGTTGCCACATTTTTTATATCGGAAAAGGCCATCAAGCTCGTGGTTGAGGATAACGCCGTAACACAATTTGTCTTAGAATTTACTCACCTATGAATTCAATGAGTGTGGTTTTTTAGTCAAAAGGACAAATGAATAGCCACAGGGATAAGGAGTGTGGCCTTTTAGTCAAAGGACAGATAAATAGCCACGGAGTCCTTTCATTGTGGGCCATCAATATAGCTATAGTTTCATTAACGTACACGGCAGTATATACAGTACAAAATTCAACCTTTAGCATATACTGCCTGTGCCTGCATTAACGGAGCTATAGCTCCAAATATCTTAGTTGCATTCATTGGGAAGGCTTCTGTAAATCCAGGGTTGCTGACCTTTTACAGTGATACATCCCAATCATGTGATGCCAGCTGTTATGAAATTCTTTGGTTTTTTATTTGGGTGAAAAGAAAGTACAATTATGTGATGCCACGTGTTATGAAATTCTTTGTTTTTTTTGGGTGAAAAGAAAGTACTGAAATATTGTTGAACCCCCTAAACCTTTCTTGCAGAAGTACTCATATAGAAGTTTCTGTTTCTCAATAATCCTCACAGAAAGATATATTCAGCTTCATGATATTGACTTCATGATATTGATTGAATGATGAGAAATAATTGCTATTTGAAGATCTGGTCTCAATTTTTATGCCCTTTCCCCATCGTATCAACAATGAGAATGGAAAGAAGCTTCCCTCACAGTATAAATGTTGAGGATGGAAAGAACGGGTAGTTGGGCCCTCTGTCGTTTCCACCATAAAGGCTGGAATTACTCCTATAAGTTGCTCAAATCAACACAAATTTATTATAGATTATTTAGTATTAAATAAAAGAACGTAATAGAGAGTTAATTTTTTCCAATACTGTCTTTGTTGGTTGTGAAAGGAAGAGATTTTATATGAATAAATTTAGACTCTGTAAATTTTTTCCAATATTTCCAACACTTTCTTTGTTGGTTGTGAAAGGAAAGGATTTTATATCTATAAATTTAGAGTGTGTAAATTTAATGATTATGATGGAGTGTTATTTTTTTAAAAGGTGATCAAATTTATAATAATTTAATTGTTAATTAATGATGAATGTGGGTAGCCTAACTTTTATTATTAAATAGAAATTTAAGAAAAGTATTTTTTTAATTTATAATTATTTTTTAATTTTGGATAGTTAATCTACTTCTTTATATTTTAGGAAAATAAATTTTTATTTAATTTAATATATATATATATATATATTTCAAACATAAAATATATAATAATAATAATAATAATTTATTTTAAAATTTAATATATTAAGTTGGTGCATAAAGTTTCTTTGTTTGTGGGATTTCACTATTAAAGTATATGGAGGTATATATTCTCTATTTTTTTAATCTGAATTTGTAGTAATCTTTTATGAAGAAATATATGTTTTGTAATATCTTATGAAGAAATATATGTTTGTTATTATTAGATCCATTTAAGTTGTATGATAATTTAATATTAACACAATATTTTAAATAAATTCATAAAATTAAAAATAGATTTGATAAGTGAGAATTGTTTATATATATATATATATAGAGAGAGAGAGAGAGATAGATAGATATATGCAATGTGGTTCATGGATCTCAGAGAAGTGACCACTACGTCCATGGAACATTTGTACCAGGCATATCCACTCGAAGGGATCATTACCTGTTGCCTCAATGACGGAGTTTGACCCAAAGAGTGTCAAGATATTTGAGCTTGTGGCCTCTCAATAGCAAAGGTGCTTTAACAACAAGGACTTAACCAGTTGAGCTAACCCTCAAGTTGATTCCTCTTAGTTCTTCACCTCACTCCTCCTCTGGTTTTCTGTGTGATATTCTGACGTTGGAGATGCTTAATGGAGGCCCATCTCCTACATGTCGGCCGCCCCTCTAGCTGGCAAGGTAGGATGTGGAAAAAACAAACAAAAAGTGTGTAAAGAGAAAGGCATAAGAGCCTAATCTTATTTTAGGCGAAGGGGTAAAACTCAACAACATTTCACGGATGGAGGAGACAATTGTTGTGGGAAGGCTCTCAGCAATCATATGGTCATGATTGTGATGAGAAACTAGATTGCAAAAAAAATCTCTCTAATTCTGGGTTATTCACCTCGGTGACTGATTTTAGCCAAGGGTTGGATGGGGTGGCTTACAAGATCAAAGGAGGAGGCGGGAAAGCTTCTCAAGTAGCGATAGCAATGGAGCTCCCAGACCCTCTTTCTAAAATGATGGTCAACTAAGTTTAACACCCATTCTGAAAAATTATTGATAGTGATGGTTCCAGTATGGGTGTGTCTTCTAGCACTCCCACTGCAATTCTAATCAAATGAGGTTTTCCGAGAAATTTGAAATATTATAGGGTGTTTTTATGAAGTCAATAAGTCTTATTTGCAAACCGGTTATATAGCTATGGCCAGAAATCTTGTTGGGGTGAACCTGGTAGTTGGGCTTCCCAACTCAATTTCCAATTAACTTAGAACAAAAATCCACAAACAAGCCCTAGATTATGAAGGGATCTCATTCAAGTGTATGAGGTGTCATTCCTATGGGAACCTGGGCAAAGATTACAAATTTGGTTGTTTGCAACAAATCTGGGTTAAAAAGTTGCCAAGGGTTTATGATTCAAATGACCCCCAAATTGAAAATTCATGGGGAAATGACTTGGGTCTTGGGAATGAAGCCTCAAACCCTTCTCTAGTCTTAGTCGGCTAGAACATCTCGAAGTAGGAAGTCCCTGTAGTGGCAATCAAATCCCCTCTGATTTAGGGTCAAGAGAACATGATCGAACATTTTACAACTTTCAGCAACTCAGTGTTGGGTTTGAGTTCGTCCCTCCCCCCTCCCTCTATTTCTTTTGATTTTGTTTCATTGCAATCAATGCAAGTTTCTTCCCTGGTTCCCCCTATCACCCGTTCCATCTCTTCTCTTCAAAACCTCTCCTTCCCCCCTCCATCCTCCTCAATCCCCCTTTGTCCCCCTATTTCCCCCTCAACTAGTCTCTCCTCTATTTCAAATATGGAGTTTTTGTCGAGTGCCTCTCTCCCCTCCCACTCTCTTCCAATCTCTCAACCTTATGGTTTGTGCTCTTCAGACTTCATGCAAGACATCGGGGAAACACATTTATCGAAGTTTGTTCCTGAACCTGGAGATGGCCTAGGGTTCCTATATGATCCTATGCCTATCAAATCGAGCTAGGGAAGAAAATCCCTCATGTCCCTCTCCATGAAATAAGCATCTTCGAAGCAAATATTATGGATCCTATGCGCAGCTTGGAGGCGGCGATAACTAAGGTTTGACCCTAGCCAAGCGTTGCTTCACCTCCCTCGTGTGATGGGTGATTCACCTCCTGTTATTGTCTTTGCCAAAATCCCAACTTTCTTTTTCTCTGTGGAGGACATCTTGTCCCTCTCTACTTCGATTGTTGCATCTTCCTCCTCTTCGGCGATGGCTCCCTTAGGGATCAAAAATGTGGCTCAATCTGTCTCGGCTTCGAGCTCGGCTTTTGGCTATCATGTGGCTTTAGGTGTTACTTCCTCTAGCATGTTGCCCTTGGACCCTTTGCCGACAAACATGGCTGCGAAATCCAACTCTGGTGGAGATTTTAGTGACACTCTAATGTCCGCCTTTGCAATGTGTATCTCGGGCGACATCCCACCTTCATATTTGGTGAGTTCCAAGTCGTCAGCATCCCATTTGTCCTTTAGTGAAGATGTAAAATTATCCTCCAACTGCCCCCCTCGTGGACCTCCTTCTATGTCAACTCGTGAATTTTTAGTAACCCTTGTTTCTGGTGTTGAAAATGCAACAAGATGATGGAGCTTAGTGAAAAGGAGTCACCTTCACTAAGTGGGCCCGCAGGCTATTTTTGTCGCAAAGTCTATTTTTAGACATTTGGATCATGGTCTATGAGTTGCAGGATGCTATTTGTGGATGATTGGTCATGTTGGTAAAAATAGATGGACTTCTATTTTTAGACATATGGGCAGTTTCTATTTTTAGACTGCCAGGCTAAAAATAGAACAGTCGAATATTATTAGCTCATAATAATATTTGGACTATAAACATTATCTTATCCTCGTGGAGCACTTCAGTTCGAGCTATGGATGTGGCACATGCAGCTATCAGAAGGAAATACGCTTTTCCTATGGGTCAATTGAGCTATTGCATGGTGGACTTCAGTTAGAACTCAAGTGATTGAGTTTAGTGGAGTTGATTGAGGAGTTGATGGAGTTGTGTTCAGTTTGACTTAGTTGAACTAGTTGTATTTAGTCTAACTGCAGAATACACTAGTGATGAGTGATGTGAATTAATTGTTAATTAATTCACTAATTATTAACTCATAAAGCAACTGAATAATACATCAGTTAACTCAGTGCATGTACAGTTCAATGGAGACAGGTGTTAGAGGTTGAGATTGCTATCAGTTGTGACTATAGTTGTGCATGAGATTTGCATAATCAATGGATTGAGTAATGCCAATGAGGATTGCGTGGTTCAGCCAAGGGAAATATGAGTTTGCTTCAGCCATTCATCATTATTCTCATGCAGGATTGCGCAGTGGATGTAGGCAGACAGCGGAGGAGATTTGAACCTGTGACTTGATTCAGATCTGAGCTAGTTTGTGTGTAACAGGTGGAGATAGTGTTGAGTACTTGTGAGGAGTATTGTACTATGTATTGTTACATGTTCTCAATCATTATAATATACAAATAGTGTGGGGTTTTTCAGCTGTATGCTTTTCCCAGGTTACATACGGTGTTTATGTGCGCATGCGATTGATGTTTCATTGTTTTTAATGCTGCTAAATTGATGATCAACGTAGAGGAGATTATGTATTGTGCATGTATTCTGCAATAGTGCATAATCGGGATAATCTCTGTGAATAAATGTCATATCATTCAAAATTTCTACATGGTATCAGAGCAGAGTTGATCATCAGATCTATTATTCATAAAGTGTTTACATTTTATTTCTTCAGGCAGAGTCTATAATCGGGCCAGGTGGCCTCTGGATTCATCCTTCTTTTGGAAGGTGAGATATCCGGTGAATGCCCATACAATCAATCTCCATACGAGAAATACTTTGTTCTCACGAATTTTAGATCAGCAGCGGTTGAGTGTTGAGCTGGTGGAATTCGAATTTGCAGCAGTGTTTTCTTGGTATCAACGTGGCAATGTCTTTCAACGGATTGCGATTGGAGTATGCTCTTGAGGGTAGCTCGAACTATATTGCATGGAAGGACAGGATGGAGGCGGTGTTAGATGATAATGGGCTGAAGGAGTTCATGGAGGCTGATGTCCCAAAGCCTACTGATACTGCTCAAGTTGATGCTTGGCAAAAGAAGATAGCAAAGTGTCGAAGGATTCTGTTGGAGGGCGTGAAGGATCATATTGTATCCAGCCTGCATGGAAAGGCTTCTCCATATTTGATGTGGAAAGCGTTGAAAGATTTATTCCAAAGTAAGAGCGACCAGAGGAAGTTGGCGCTCAAGGATAAACTCAGAAACATTAAGTGTGAGAATGGAGACAGTATGCCCAAGTATCTCACGAGGTTCACCCAATGCCGGTATGAGCTGGGAAGTGTGGGGGTGACTGTCGATGATGAGGACTTGGTGAGCTTGGCTCTCCTTGGTCTTCCAAAGATTTGGCATTCCTATCAGGACTCTGTCAATGGTTGGGAGAAATTACCAGGATGTGAGAGACTTTGGTCGGATCTTGTGCAAGAGGAGATCAGGCGGAATACCAGGGACGGATCTTCATCAAAGGCATCTGATGAAGAAAATTGCGCTTTGGCTGCCAAAGCAAAGAAGGGGAAGGAGAAGGGTTCTCTTTCCGAATCCAGTTCTTCCAATGATGGGAAGAAGGTTGACAAGTCGAAGGTGAGATGCTTTTGTTGTCATGAGTTGGGCCATTATGCTACTAATTGCCCAAAGAAGAAATCCAAGAAGGGATTCGAAGAAAGATCTGAAGGTGAGGCACTTGCTTCACAGTTTGAGTTGGATTTCACACTCTTCGCATGCATGGTTTCATCCATGGTGGGAAGTGGTTGGTTTCTTGATGGTGGAGCTTCTTTCCACATGACCGGTGACAAGAGTATGTTCAGTACTTTGGAGGAGAAAGATCTCCAGATACTCATAGCGATGGGTAATGATGAGAAGTATAGTGTCTCAGGTGTAGGCACGGTTATTTTTCAGAGGGAGCATGGAGTTCGCCTTACTTTGACCGATGTCAAGTATGTACCAGGACTGAAGAGAAACTTGGTGTCGATCGCGATGCTGGAAGACAAAGGCTATGATGTAGTCTTCAGTAAGGGAAAGGTTTTCCTTAGACACATCATCACTAGACAGGTGAAGCAGATTGGTTCATGGGTCAAGAACATGTATGCTCTTGAGGTTCAAGATGCATGCAAAGCCTTGAGCAGCGAGGCAATTGATGGAGACTTGGTGGTTGAGAGGGAGCATATATTACCTCTCAACATGCAGAGCCAGAAGAAGTCTTAGACGATTGTGGAGGAGCCACGATTGGTGCAGCAGCTTCAGGAGGTTGTGGAGCAGCCACAACAAGGGAAGCTGAGAGGAGATCGAGTAGAGACATCTACTCATGCAGAGACCTCCAGTAGGGGGAAACTTTGAGCCAGGTGGGCTGAGGGATCACATGCAGCCATACCTCTAGGTAGGAGGTGGGGTGATGTGGATTGATCGTCCCAAGGAGGAGGGGCAAGATCCTTGAGGTACCCAACCTCTTAGATGAGACCTTGCTACGGGAGCCCCAATGTGGAGTAGAAGGAACTGACTGATTGGGTAGAGACAGATGTAGATGGAGCGGCAGAGGGAGCGATAGTGTAGGGAATCCCAGGACAGCGCATAGCTAGCAGGCTGCAGCAATGCGAGAGGCACAAGTGTTTTGCACAGTGCTAGGTGGCACAGAGAAGTGTGCAATGGTGCGAGATGCATGGAGATGTTGCAGTAGCGTAGATGTCAGAGAGGGAGCACTTGTCAGCAGCAGGTAGAGCTTCAGCATCAAAGTATGTTCCTAGCCCAACAGAGTGGTCAGTTGGGAGTGTTTTTGTTCCAAGTGTTATTGGAGCAAGTGGACCGGGCAAATGTGTTGCATGTAGAACATTCCAGAGTTGCAGGATAAGGATTGCAGATAATCCATATCTTGTTGGAGGGAGTGTTGAAAATGCAACAAGATAATGGAGCTTAGTGAAAAGGAGTCGCCTTCACTAAGTGGGCCCGCAGGCTAGTTTTGGCGCAAAGTCTATTTTTAGACTATGTCTATTTTTAGACATATGGATCATGGTCTATGAGTTGCAGGATGCTATTTGTGGATGATTGGTCATGTTGGTAAAAATAGATGGACTTCTATTTTTAGACATATGAGCAATTTCTATTTTTAGACTGCCAGGCTAAAAATAGAACAGTCGAATATTATTAGCTCATAATAATATTTGGACTATAAACATTATCTTATCCTCTTGGAGCACTTCAGTTCGAGCTACGGATGTGGCACATGCAGCTGTCAGAAGGAAATACGCTTTTCCTATGGGTCAGTTGAGCTATTGCATGGTGGACTTCAGTTAGAACTCAAGTGATTGAGTTTGGTGGAGTTGATTGAGGAGTTGATGGAGTTGTGTTCAGTTTGACTTAGTTGAACTAGTTGTATTTAGTCTAACTGCAGAATACACTAGTGATGAGTGATGTGAATTAATTGTTAATTAATTCACTAATTATTAACTCATAAAGCAACTGAATAATACATCAGTTAACTCAGTGCATGTACAGTTCAGTGGAGACAGGTGTTAGAGGTTGAGATTGCTATCAGTTGTGACTATAGTTGTGCATGAGATTTGCACAATCAATGGATTGAGTAATGCCAATGAGGATTGCGTGGTTCAACCAAGGGAAATACGAGTTTTCTTCAGCCATTCATCATTATTCTCATGCAGGATTGCGCAGTGGAGGTAGGCAGACAGCGGAGGAGATTTGAACCTGTGACTTGATTCAGATCTGAGCTAGTTTGTGTGTAACAGGTGGAGATAGTGCTAAGTACTTGTGAGGAGTATTGTACTATGTATTGTTACATGTTCTCAATCATTATAATATACAGATAGTGTGGGGTTTTCAGCTGTATGCTTTCCCCGAGTTACATACTGTGTTAATGTGGCACGCATGCGATTGATGTTTCATTGTTTTTAATGCTGCTAAATTGATGATCAACGTATAGGAGGTTATGTATTGTGCATGTATTCCGCAATAGTGCATAATTGGGATAATCTCTGTGACCCCTCTTCTCTGGATAATAGTTCTTGATGCACCTGTTATCGAAGTTCCAAGTGTTGTTGAGACCTTAAGTGCGGCTAAATACTTTTCTGAAGATGTGAAGATGGATTAATATGTAGGTTATTTGGCTTGTGGCCAACACTAGTGGACCTTCACTCTTAGATCTCAAAGTAGTGGAATCCATATATTTTAGATGAAGTGAATATGTATCCCTGGCAAGAGGATTTTTCATAGCGGTTTTCAACAAAGTTGAAGACAAATCTTAGATCTTGAACTTTGGCCCATGGTTATGGGGTAGTGTAGGGCTCTCCATGCAGTCACGGTTTCCCTCCTTCGATCCCCTCATGGCTCCTTTCTCTTCAGCTCTGCTTTGGGTAGGGCTTCCCAACCTTCCTTTACATTGGTGGAATCTTCCCTCTTTGACTGCAATTGGTAATGCATTAGGAAAATTCTGTTATCAAGGGGTAGATACAAAATTCTATCTAAAGCCCACATATGCTCGCATATGTGTGGATGAATTTCAGTAAAGGATTCCCTGCTGAAATCAACCTAAAATGTCTAGGATTCTCATGGATGCAAAAATTGGACTATGAAAATATCTCATTTCGATGTAGAGGTTGTTATGAGATTGGGCATTCCCTCAAATCTTACACTATATCTAGGAAAAATGAAACAAATAAATCTAGACAAAAACCTCAATGGTGGGAGGGAACCACTTTAGAACATTATTCAATCTCCAAGGAGCTTCCTCCCGTAGACTCTTTTAGAGAGGACAAGTTGCAGCAGGATTCAACCAGCTCAGCAAAAATCCAAGATAAAATGAGTTCAAACGTGAAAGATCATGTCATCCCTTCCAAGGAACGCATAACAAGTGTTACTCCAAGCACTCCGATGGTGAAAAATCAAGCTTCCTTGTCCCCGGTGTGAGATCACATTATTTTGGACAAAGGTAAAAAAATTGTAACACCCCCTCCTCCTAGGTCCACCCAAGCAACCTTCCATCTAGGGTAAACATGCGACGAGAGAGGTTATTATAAGGATTCAACTTCCTTGGTGACCTTAGGGAAATGGAACCGACGGAACATATCAAACAAACCCATCCACATTAGCAACAACACCCTTAAGAGACATGTCATCCACTCAAACATCTTGTCCCTAAGTCCCACTAATGATTTAAGCCTTTTAACCCCTAGTCACTCTCATGCTATAGGCATAACAGTGTCCAACAACCCAAAGTAGTTCTCATAGGTCTATGTGCCAACAACTATGGACTTTTCTCAGCAAAGTTGTGCCAGTAACCCCGAGATTTGAGCCACTTTTCTAGCCCAGAATCCCAACCTCTACCCAGAACTTGCTACAACCTTCAGAATCCATCAAAGACATGATAACAATGCTGATAAATCAAAAATCAACCTCGGGACTAGGCCCGAGCATCCCCAACTAGGACTAACATGCTATCAAACACTTGCCATCAATGCAACCCACTGGTCTAGGATATAAGACGGAGCATAAATGACTGAAATAAATTAACATAACCAGAAGGATCACCTCCTTCTCCATGGAGCTATTATATCGTCAATTAGGTCTTGCATCCATCCATTTAACAATTACAAGTAAATACATGAAATAACCATGACATGAACAAGCCATTTAACCATGCTTATATCCAGTATAAAACCATATAAATATCAGAGATATGACAACCATTAAATCCACATATAACTTAGTGCAAAAGTAAGAGAACTTAGCTTTTATTAATCATAGGCAAATCCAACTAGGTTTGGGACTTCCACGTACCACCCGACCATATACATGGTTGAACCAAATCTCTCTTTCAACCAGTCACCCTCGTGCCATATTCCAAGTATGAATGTGGGATCTCATAGAACAACAAATCCAAGAACAACCAAGGGAATCCAGAGGTTAAACCACCTCCACCATCACCAAACCGTGATCACACCAAAGTCAGTGCTCTAATCACAACCGAACCGAACTTGGAATTCCATCCAAAATCCATCACTATCCTTGAGGATTTTTTCGTCCCCTTGTCTCTCAGGATTTACTGCAATCCAAACCCGAATCACTAGGCCATAAACCGAGACGAGTCTCTCAGGCTTTACTGCAATCCAAACCCAGATCACTAGGCCCTAAACTGAGACTTCTCCCTCAGGCATTACCGTGTATCCCGCCAAAACTGGTTAAGGGATTCCTAGGCCTTTGGGAATGTAACTTGAGACCTCTGCCCCGTATTCTAAAATCCATCTGGAAACCAAAGCTCAAAACCGAGATAAACATCCCAACATACCATGGCATCGGGAAAAAGGCAAGGCTAGGTTGAAAACCATTTTCATAACTCGACAAAATCATGTCAGCGAAAACAAGAGAACCATACACCAACATGCAAAGCGATGCATGTCCAAACCAGCTAGGAAATCACACATGAAAAAGGTTACCTGCAAGTATTCCTACTGAAGCTGCTTGATCCTTCTCTTCTTCCTTGATCCTTTATTTCCTTCCTTTCCCTTTTGCTTGCTTTTTCCTTCCTTGATCCAAAGTTAGAGTGCTCCAAGAAAACTCTAAGTGACCAAGAGTGAGAGAGAGAATAATGAGAGAACTCCAAACTTGAACTGACAAAAGGTTACCAACTGATCCTCAAAATCCTTTCTATAAATGGGGCCTTTATTTTCTTCAATTTCCATTATTTTCCTTTAATTCCTCCTCACATGCAACCTATGACCTTTCACCTTACTTTTCTCCTAATTTCCTTTATTTTCATAAATAAATGTGCCAAAAATGCCTTTTTGCCTTTTAATGCCTTTGCCTTAGCCTTTGCCAAATTTCCTTAGCCAAAACACACATCCAGTGATGCCCACTAGGATATCTTTTCCCAACATTCAGCTTGGAATAATTGTCCCTTAACCATGGTATTATTTTTCCTTTATTAACTTTTATTACATGAACTTTTCACCAAGGTTGTTACAGAACCCTCCCCCTTGGGGAACACCATCCTCAATGTTAAACCACACCAAGACCTCAGCAAAACTACTGAAAAGCAAACATATTGCCCATGGAGCTTTATAACTTAGCTCATTGTAGTATTTACAATGAAATACCTACTCAAAAGCAAAACATCATGACAACATGACAAGATAACAACCATAATAACATGACACCCATACCGCTTATTGGAGCTTTATAACTTAGCTCATGGTGGTATTTACATCCGTATACATATACATACATATACCATAACGTCAGCAAAACATATGCCAAATATATACCATCATCAAACCAAAACTACTTTGCCTCAACCGACAAGCAATGAAAAATACAGGGCCCGCATTTGATCTGCCATCTCCCATGTAGCTTCTTCAGGCCCAAAGTGCTTCCATTGCACCTTAACTTGCTATATGGCTCTGTTCCTGAGCATGAGATGTTTTCATTGCAATATGCACTGAGGCTCTAGCTGGAACTCTCATTCTTGCTCCACCTGCAATACAAACCAATAAATAACAGGATCAACATCCTTTATATACTTCTTAAGCAATGAAATATGGAAAACATCATGGACTTTCATTGTTGTAGGTAATGCAAGTCAATATGCCACCAGTCCAATCCTCTCAAGGATCTCAAAAGTCCCGCAATATCGTGGTGCGAACTTGGCACATGAACCAATCCTCGAAGATCTTTTCTTGGGTTTGATGCGCAAATACACATGCTCCCCAACCTAAAACTCCTTGAATAGCCTGTGTTGATCCGCATAACTCTTCTATCTATCATGTGTTGCCTTTAGATTCTTCTTTATAACCTGCATTTCCTGCTCCATGTCTGCCAACATTTTCGGTCCAATAAGTACATTGTTCATTGTATCACTCTAGTGGATGGGAGAGTTACAACTCCACCCATACAATGAATCGAAAGGACTCATCCTAAATGACTCCTGATAACCATTGTTGTATGCGAACTCAACCAATGGAAGATACTCCTCCCATTTCTTCTGCTGGTGCATCATGTACATCCTCAACATATCATCTAAGATCATGTTGACCCTCTGTCCATCTGTCTGCAGATGATAAGTTGTACTGAAAGCCAACTCTGTGCCCAAGATTTCAAATAGCTCCTTCCAAAACTTTGAAGTGAACTTCACATCCCTGTCTGGCACAATCTTCTTTGGAACACCATGCAGTCTCACTATCTCTCTCATGAACACATGTGTTAACTCACTGGCTGAATATGTAGTCTTTACTGGAATGAAGTGAGCTACCTTGCTCAACCTGTCAACCACAACCATAATAGAATCATGCTGCTTTACTGTCCTCAGAATACCTGTGATGAAATCCATGGAAATGACCTCCCATTTCCATTCCAGAATCGCTATAGGCTGTAGTAAACCACCTGGATGCTTACATTCTGCCTTGACCTGCTGACAATATAAACATCTAGCCACGAACTCTGCCACTTCCTTCTTCATATTCAGCCAATAGTAGAACTTCTTTACCATCGTCAACGTCTTATGATATCCTAGATGACTTGAGTATGGATTGGCGTGAAACTCCCTCAAGATAAGCTTCTTGAGATCATTGCAATTCGGCACATAGATCCTGTCTCTAAATCTCACCAAACATCTGCTGTGAGACGATAGTCTACATCCTGATCACCTGTACCTGCACCTATACCTATACCTGTACATGTACCTATACTTGTGCTCTATTGTAACCTGTGCCTAATATCCATGTATTTGTCATTTCGTTGTCCTGCCTGTAAGATCCTATCATGTATTTCTGTCCCATAAGAGCTCATAGCTACTATATGATTTACTTGTACCTTCCTGCTAAGAGCATCCGCAACCCAGTTCTCCTTCCCTTTGATGTATCTGATCTCGAAGTCGAACTCACTAAGGGTATCCAACCATCTAGCTTGCCTGGCATTTAGATTCGGTTGATCAAACAAATACCTCAACCCACTATGATTGCTCATCAATGTAAACCTCTTGCCAAGAAGATAGTGCCTCCACATCTTCAATGCGTGTATAATCGCTACTAGCTCAAGATCGTGCGTCGTGTAGAAATTTTGAATAATTTAACACATATTCAATGGAGATTATCCTGATCATGTACTAATGCGGAAAACATACACAATACATAAGCTCCTCTACGTTGATCAAGAATATAGCAGCATCAATAACAATAAAACATCAAGAGCATTCACACATTAACACAGTATGTATCACGGGGAAAGCATCTCGCTAAAAACCCCACACTATCTGTATATTAATGATTGAGTCATGTAACATTACACAGCATAATACTTCTCACAAGTATCTCCACCTCTGTTACACACAATACAGCTCAGATCTGATCTCCAAATCTCTTCCACTGCTTGCCTGCCTCCACTGCTCAATACCTGCTCAAGAACTGATGAGAATTGCTTCCCAAACTCGATTTTCACCTGCAAAATAGTCACTCACTCTTTGTGGACGTGAGCAAAGGCTAAAATGCGGGCCAAATACGTGAGCAAACTCATTGGCATACTCAATCCTTTGATTGTGCAAGATCTGGTGCACAACTATAGTCACAACTGATAGCAATCTGATTCTCTACCACCTGTCCCTGTTGAACTGAACATGCACTGACATGCAACCGAGTTAACTGATGTATTCTTTAGTTGTATTATGAGTTAATAATTAGTTTAACAACTCATCATTAGTCTATCTG
Source organism: Pinus tabuliformis (assembly GCA_031772625.1). Taxonomy (NCBI): domain Eukaryota; kingdom Viridiplantae; phylum Streptophyta; class Pinopsida; order Pinales; family Pinaceae; genus Pinus; species Pinus tabuliformis. The sequence goes on along the minus strand of CM062814.1, from coordinate 428,805,406 downwards.
CAGTTAGACTAACTACAACCAGTTTAACTAAGTTAAACTGAACACAACTCCATCAACTGTACCTTCAGTCCACTAAACTCAACTCACTTGAGTTCTAACTGAAGTCATGCATGCAACAACTCAACTGACTCATAAGAAAAACGAATTTCCTTCTGACAGCTGCATGTGCCACTTCCGTAGCTCAAACTGAAGTGCTCCAAGAGAATAAGATTAAGTTTATAGTCCAAATATTATTGTGAGATAATAATATTTGACTTTTCTATTTTTGACAGCCAGTCTAAAAATAGACTTGATCACTCACACTGTGATCACTCACACTTTCATCAAAAATAGAAGTCCATCTATTTTCCCAACTTGATCAATCATCCATAAACATAGACATGATCCATATGTCTAAAAATAGACATAGTCTAAAAATAGACTTGCGCCAAAAATAGCCTGCGGGCCCACTTAGTGAAGGCGACTCTTTTCACTAAGCTCCATCATCTTGTTGCAATCTCAACACTCCCTCTCGACAAGATATGGATTATCAGCAACCCCTATCCTACCTCGGTGGTACTCGAATTTTCTCCTGGTGAGAGCCTTCGTCAGAATATCAGCATCCTGATCCTCCGTTGGAATGTACGAAAGTAACATGATCCTCCGCTGCACACAATCTCTGATATGATGGTACTTGATGTGCTTAGACCCGAAAAACCTGACCAAGATCATCCTCATCCACACAGATCTCTGCTTCCTGCTGTACCAAGAAACTACTGTCGATCCGATACTGAAGACCCCTCCTGATGTGCTCTTTCTGTCCGTTGGGCTCCCTGCCCAATCTGCATCCGTGAAGCCACATAGCTTCACCTCATCCTCCTGTCTGTACCACAAACCATATCCCGATGTGCCTCTCAAGTAGCACAATACATGCTTGCCCGCCTTCCAGAAGAGCTTGGTAGGCTTAACCATAGCTTGTGAAAGCTGGTTAACTGCATAGCATATATCAGGTCGTGTATTGACCAAATACATCAGCGACCCCACCAACTGTCGATAAACAGTGGCATCCACTTCTTCTCCCGAAGTGGCATCCTCCTTCCTCCAACCTCCAGGAAGAGGAGTATCAACAGGCTTGCAGCCATGCATGTTGAACTTCTCCAGTATCTCCCGAGCATACTTGCCCTGAGAAACAAACAGTCCACCACTGCGCTGCCATATTTCCAATCCTAGGAAATAGTGAAGGAGGCCCAAATCCTTCATCTCAAACTCTGTAGCAAGATCCTTCTTGCATGACAGTATCAACAGCTCATCACCCGTTAGAATCAAATCATCAACATACAGTACAATGATAAGCAACTTACCCTCCACCACAATCTGGTATAGGTTCGGATCCGCCTCGCTCTTGGAGAATCCAAGTCCTGTGAAATAGCTGTCTATCCGTGTGTACCAAGCACGTGGTGCTTGCTTCAACCCATACAGCGCTCTCTTGAGCCTGCACACATGCGACTCGCTGCTGAAGACTTCAAAGCCTTCGGGTTGCTCAATGTACACCTCCTCCTCAATGACTCCATTGAGGAACGCAGTCTTCACATCCATCTGATGAATGTGCCATCCCATCTGCGCTGAGAGAGCAAGAATCGTCCGTATGGAAGAATACCTTGCGACAGGTGCAAAGGTCTCCTCATAATCGATCCCCTCAATCTGTGAAAAGCCTCGGGCAACAAATCTTGCCTTGTACTTCTCCACACTCCCGTCAGCTGCCTGCTTAACTTTGTAGATCCATCTCGAACCCACCACTGATTTCCCTTCCGGTCTAGGAACAATCTCCCATGCACTGTTTCTGACAATAGAATCATACTCTTCCACCATGGCGTCTACCCATGCGGGATCCTCCACAGCTTCCTCGAAAGAGGATGGCTCAGTCACAACACACTTGCTCATAAGAGCCATGTATCCAGTGTACCGATCAGGTGACTGTCTCTGCCTGCGTTGGGCTGTAGGTGGTCCTACAACTTTCTCTGCATCTTGAGCCAGTCGCTCAGCTTCTGTCAAACGCTTTCGCCCTCTGATGGTTGGCGCTGCATGAGTGGTCTCTTCCACTCCATGAACCTCGTCCTGTGGCTGATCCACGTCCTGAAGCTCATCCTTAGGAACTAATAGCTCCTCATCTGCATGCAAGTGTAGCTCCCTCTCAAGCGAACACTTCATGGCTTTCTCCTCCTGAAATTTTATATCCCGTCGCACAACAGTTTTACCACTGTCTGGCAAATACACACGATAGTTGTGGGGCGTATCAGTGTACCCCACAAATATCCCAACCTCTGCAGTCGGCTCCAACTTCTTTCTGGCATCCTTCGTCACATGCATGTAAACGTTAGCACCAAAAATCCTCAAATGAGAAAGATCAGGCTTCTTACCAGAATAAGCCTCCTCGGGTGTACTCATGCCAAGTATCCTATGAGGACAACGGTTTTGCACATAAACTGCTGTATTGCATGCTTCCGCCCACAAGTGAAGGGGTAGGCCCTGATCATGCAACATTGCCCGTGCAGCACCCACAATCGTTCTGTTCTTCCGCTCAGCTACCCCGTTCTGCTGTGGGTTATGGGGAGCTATGAGCTCTCTACGAATCCCTTCTGCCTTGCAGAAATCCTTGAACTCGTCCGAGATGTATTCACCACCATTATCGCTCCTAAGAGCCTTCACCTTCTTCTCCGACTCCTTCTCGACCAGTGCTTTGAATTCACAGAACTTTGAATATGTCTCGCTCTTCTTCTGCATGAAGAAGATCCAGCACTTACGAGAGAAATCATCAACAAAAATCACATAATACCTGTGTTTTGCTGTCGAAGCAACTGAGAAAGGTCCACACACGTCTGTGTGAATTCTCTCAAGGATCGTCGTGGCGCGACTATCCTTCTCGTGAAAGGTGGCTTTCACAAACTTCCCCAAAGTACACCCCTTGCATTGATCTGACTGCGCAAGTGTGCCTTTAGGAAGCCCTGTAGTGATCTGCTGCAGTATCTTCAAGGCTCCATGGTGAAGGTGACCCAATCTCCTGTGCCACAACTCGCCATCATCCCGGCTCACCAATCCTTCTGCCTTGCCTGCCATTGCTGCGCATCCATCTACATGCAACTGATAAAGGTTCCTCACTCGAACCCCTATCTTCCGGGTCTCACCAGTTGTCTTGCTGCGCAGGAAGGCCTTTCCCTCGCTGAAAACAACATCATACCCCTTGTCTTCTAACATCGCCACTGAGATGAGATTCTTCTTCAATCCTGGAACATGCATGACTTCCTTCAATACAAAGGGTTTACCAGACTCCCTCTCAAAGGAAATGGTACCGATACCGGTCGCACTGTATCTACCATCATCGCCCATCTCGATGTGCACTCCAAGATCTTTGTCCTCCAGATCAGAGAACAAATCTCTATCTCCCGTCATGTGAAAAGACGCACCACTGTCCAGAAACCACACTGATCCCATCACACTTGAAACCAAGCATGCGATCAATGAAAAATCAAGCTCAAACTGAGAAGCTAAGGCCTCTCCCCCTGCAGATCCAGCAGCTTGCTTGTTCTTCTTCTTCTGCGGACAATTTGTGGCATAGTGTCCATGCTGGTGACAGTGAAAACACTTCACCTTGGACATATCCTGCTTCTTGCCTTTCGCACCAGACTGAGAAGCTTTCTTGCTCTTCCCTTTCTTTGCTTTGGCAGCCAAAGCACAATTCACTTCATCAGCTCCCTTTGACGAAGATCCGTCCCTGGTACTCCGCCTGATCTCCTCCTGCACAAGATCTGACCATAGTCTTTCCCATCTTGGCAACTTCTCCCGACCATTGACAGAGTCCTGATAGGAATGCCAACTCTTCGGAAGACCAAGGAGAGCCAAGCTCACCAAGTCCTCATCATCGACAGTAACCCCCACACTTCCCAGCTCATCTCGACACTGAGTGAACTTCGTGAGATACTTGGGAATACTGTCTCCCTTCTCGCATTTGATGTTTCTGAGTTTATCTTTGAGCGCCAGCTTCCTCTGATCGCTCTTGCTTTGGAATAATTCTGTTAATGATTTCCACATCAAATATGGAGTAGCCTTTCCATGGAGGCTGGACACAGTGTGATCCTTCACGCCCTCCAACATAATTTTTCGACATTTTGCGATCTTCTTTTGCCAAGCATCAGCTTGAGTAGCATCAGTAGGCTTTGGGATATCCGTATCTATGAATTCCTTCAGCCCGTTATCATCTAATACTGCCTCCATCCTGTCCTTCCATGCAATATAGTTTGAGCTGCCCTCAAGAGCATACTCCAATCGCAATCCGTTGAAAGACATTGCTGCGTTGTCACCAAGAAAACACTGCTGCAAATTCGAATTCCACCAGCAACCAACTCAACTGCTTCCGATCAACCCTCGCTTGATATCCTGTAAAAATCTCTTCTACAAATCAAGCTGCTCCGATACCATGTAGAAACTTTTTCTACAATTATCTAGCTGGCTCTGATACCATGTAGAAATTTTGAATAATTTAACACATATTCAATGGAGATTATCCTGATCATGTACTAATGCGGAAAACATACACAATACATAAGCTCCTCTACGTTGATCAAGAATATAGCAGCATCAATAACAATAAAACATCAAGAGCATTCACACATTAACACAGTATGTATCACGTGGAAAGCATCTCGCTAAAAACCCCACACTATCTGTATATTAATGATTGAGTCATGTAACATTACACAGCATAATACTTCTCACAAGTATCTCCACCTCTGTTACACACAATACAGCTCAGATCTGATCTCCAAATCTCTTCCACTGCTTGCCTGCCTCCACTGCTCAATACCTGCTCAAGAACTGATGAGAATTGCTTCCCAAACTCGATTTTCACCTGCAAAATAGTCACTCACTCTTTGTGGACGTGAGCAAAGGCTAAAATGCGGGCCAAATACGTGAGCAAACTCATTGGCATACTCAATCCTTTGATTGTGCAAGATCTGGTGCACAACTATAGTCACAACTGATAGCAATCTGATTCTCTACCACCTGTCCCTGTTGAACTGAACATGCACTGACATGCAACCGAGTTAACTGATGTATTCTTTAGTTGTATTATGAGTTAATAATTAGTTTAACAACTCATCATTAGTCTATCTGCAGTTAGACTAACTACAACCAGTTTAACTAAGTTAAACTGAACACAACTCCATCAACTGTACCTTCAGTCCACTAAACTCAACTCACTTGAGTTCTAACTGAAGTCATGCATGCAACAACTCAACTGACTCATAAGAAAAACGAATTTCCTTCTGACAGCTGCATGTGCCACTTCCGTAGCTCAAACTGAAGTGCTCCAAGAGAATAAGATTAAGTTTATAGTCCAAATATTATTGTGAGATAATAATATTTGACTTTTCTATTTTTGACAGCCAGTCTAAAAATAGACTTGATCACTCACACTGTGATCACTCACACTTTCATCAAAAATAGAAGTCCATCTATTTTCCCAACTTGATCAATCATCCATAAACATAGACATGATCCATATGTCTAAAAATAGACATAGTCTAAAAATAGACTTGCGCCAAAAATAGCCTGCGGGCCCACTTAGTGAAGGCGACTCTTTTCACTAAGCTCCATCATCTTGTTGCAATCTCAACACTCCCTCTCGACAAGATATGGATTATCAGCAACCCCTATCCTGCCTCGGTGGTACTCGAATTTTCTCATGATGAGAGCCTTCGTCAGAATATCAGCATCCTGATCCTCCGTTGGAATGTACGAAAGTAACATGATCCTCCGCTGCACACAATCTCTGATATGATGGTACCTGATGTGCTTAGACCCGAAAAACCCGACCAAGATCATCCTCATCCACACAGATCTCTGCTTCCTGCTGTACCAAGAAACTACTGTCGATCCGATACTGAAGACCCCTCCTGATGTGCTCTTTCTGTCCGTTGGGCTCCCTGCCCAATCTGCATCCGTGAAGCCACATAGCTTCACCTCATCCTCCTGTCTGTACCACAAACCATATCCCGATGTGCCTCTCAAGTAGCGCAATACATGCTTGCCCGCCTTCCAGAAGAGCTTGGTAGGCTTAACCATAGCTTGTGAAAGCTGGTTAACTGCATAGCATATATCAGGTCGTGTATTGACCAAATACATCAGCGACCCCACCAACTGTCGATAAACAGTGGCATCCACTTCTTCTCCCGAAGTGGCATCCTCCTTCCTCCAACCTCCAGGAAGAGGAGTATCAACAGGCTTGCAGCCATGCATGTTGAACTTCTCCAGTATCTCCCGAGCATACTTGCCCTGAGAAACAAACAGTCCACCACTGCGCTGCCATATTTCCAATCCTAGGAAATAGTGAAGGAGGCCCAAATCCTTCATCTCAAACTCTGTAGCAAGATCCTTCTTGCATGACAGTATCAACAGCTCATCACCCGTTAGAATCAAATCATCAACATACAGTACAATGATAAGCAACTTACCCTCCACCACAATCTGGTATAGGTTCGGATCCGCCTCGCTCTTGGAGAATCCAAGTCCTGTGAAATAGCTGTCTATCCGTGTGTACCAAGCACGTGGTGCTTGCTTCAACCCATACAGCGCTCTCTTGAGCCTGCACACATGCGACTCGCTGCTGAAGACTTCAAAGCCTTCGGGTTGCTCAATGTACACCTCCTCCTCAATGACTCCATTGAGGAACGCAGTCTTCACATCCATCTGATGAATGTGCCATCCCATCTGCGCTGAGAGAGCAAGAATCGTCCGTATGGAAGAATACCTTGCGACAGGTGCAAAGGTCTCCTCATAATCGATCCCCTCAATCTGTGAAAAGCCTCGGGCAACAAATCTTGCCTTGTACTTCTCCACACTCCCGTCAGCTGCCTGCTTAACTTTGTAGATCCATCTCGAACCCACCACTGATTTCCCTTCCGGTCTAGGAACAATCTCCCATGCACTGTTTCTGACAATAGAATCATACTCTTCCACCATGGCGTCTACCCATGCGGGATCCTCCACAGCTTCCTCGAAAGAGGATGGCTCAGTCACAACACACTTGCTCATAAGAGCCATGTATCCAGTGTACCGATCAGGTGACTGTCTCTGCCTGCGTTGGGCTGTAGGTGGTCCTACAACTTTCTCTGCATCTTGAGCCAGTCGCTCAGCTTCTGTCAAACGCTTTCGCCCTCTGATGGTTGGCGCTGCATGAGTGGTCTCTTCCACTCCATGAACCTCGTCCTGTGGCTGATCCACGTCCTGAAGCTCATCCTTAGGAACTAATAGCTCCTCATCTGCATGCAAGTGTAGCTCCCTCTCAAGCGAACACTTCATGGCTTTCTCCTCCTGAAATTTTATATCCCGTCGCACAACAGTTTTACCACTGTCTGGCAAATACACACGATAGTTGTGGGGCGTATCAGTGTACCCCACAAATATCCCAACCTCTGCAGTCGGCTCCAACTTCTTTCTGGCATCCTTCGTCACATGCATGTAAACGTTAGCACCAAAAATCCTCAAATGAGAAAGATCAGGCTTCTTACCAGAATAAGCCTCCTCGGGTGTACTCATGCCAAGTATCCTATGAGGACAACGGTTCTGCACATAAACTGCTGTATTGCATGCTTCCGCCCACAAGTGAAGGGGTAGGCCCTGATCATGCAACATTGCCCGTGCAGCACCCACAATCGTTCTGTTCTTCCGCTCAGCTACCCCGTTCTGCTGTGGGTTATGGGGAGCTATGAGCTCTCTACGAATCCCTTCTGCCTTGCAGAAATCCTTGAACTCGTCCGAGATGTATTCACCACCATTATCGCTCCTAAGAGCCTTCACCTTCTTCTCCGACTCCTTCTCGACCAGTGCTTTGAATTCACAGAACTTTGAATATGTCTCGCTCTTCTTCTGCATGAAGAAGATCCAGCACTTACGAGAGAAATCATCAACAAAAATCACATAATACCTGTGTTTTGCTGTCGAAGCAACTGAGAAAGGTCCACACACGTCTGTGTGAATTCTCTCAAGGATCGTCGTGGCGCGACTATCCTTCTCGTGAAAGGTGGCTTTCACAAACTTCCCCAAAGTACACCCCTTGCATTGATCTGACTGCGCAAGTGTGCCTTTAGGAAGCCCTGTAGTGATCTGCTGCAGTATCTTCAAGGCTCCATGGTGAAGGTGACCCAATCTCCTGTGCCACAACTCGCCATCATCCCGGCTCACCAATCCTTCTGCCTTGCCTGCCATTGCTGCGCATCCATCTACATGCAACTGATAAAGGTTCCTCACTCGAACCCCTATCTTCCGGGTCTCACCAGTTGTCTTGCTGCGCAGGAAGGCCTTTCCCTCGCTGAAAACAACATCATACCCCTTGTCTTCTAACATCGCCACTGAGATGAGATTCTTCTTCAATCCTGGAACATGCATGACTTCCTTCAATACAAAGGGTTTACCAGACTCCCTCTCAAAGGAAATGGTACCGATACCGGTCGCACTGTATCTACCATCATCGCCCATCTCGATGTGCACTCCAAGATCTTTGTCCTCCAGATCAGAGAACAAATCTCTATCTCCCGTCATGTGAAAAGACGCACCACTGTCCAGAAACCACACTGATCCCATCACACTTGAAACCAAGCATGCGATCAATGAAAAATCAAGCTCAAACTGAGAAGCTAAGGCCTCTCCCCCTGCAGATCCAGCAGCTTGCTTGTTCTTCTTCTTCTGCGGACAATTTGTGGCATAGTGTCCATGCTGGTGACAGTGAAAACACTTCACCTTGGACATATCCTGCTTCTTGCCTTTCGCACCAGACTGAGAAGCTTTCTTGCTCTTCCCTTTCTTTGCTTTGGCAGCCAAAGCACAATTCACTTCATCAGCTCCCTTTGACGAAGATCCGTCCCTGGTACTCCGCCTGATCTCCTCCTGCACAAGATCTGACCATAGTCTTTCCCATCCTGGCAACTTCTCCCGACCATTGACAGAGTCCTGATAGGAATGCCAACTCTTCGGAAGACCAAGGAGAGCCAAGCTCACCAAGTCCTCATCATCGACAGTAACCCCCACACTTCCCAGCTCATCTCGACACTGAGTGAACTTCGTGAGATACTTGGGAATACTGTCTCCCTTCTCGCATTTGATGTTTCTGAGTTTATCTTTGAGCGCCAGCTTCCTCTGATCGCTCTTGCTTTGGAATAATTCTGTTAATGATTTCCACATCAAATATGGAGTAGCCTTTCCATGGAGGCTGGACACAATGTGATCCTTCACGCCCTCCAACAGAATTCTTCGACATTTTGCGATCTTCTTTTGCCAAGCATCAGCTTGAGTAGCATCAGTAGGCTTTGGGATATCCGTATCTATGAATTCCTTCAGCCCGTTATCATCCAATACTGCCTCCATCCTGTCCTTCCATGCAATATAGTTTGAGCTGCCCTCAAGAGCATACTCCAATCGCAATCCGTTGAAAGACATTGCTGCGTTGTCACCAAGAAAACACTGCTGCAAATTCGAATTCCACCAGCAACCAACTCAACTGCTTCCGATCAACCCTCGCTTGATATCCTGTAAAAATCTCTTCTACAAATCAAGCTGCTCCGATACCATGTAGAAACTTTTTCTACAATTATCTAGCTGGCTCTGATACCATGTAGAAATTTTGAATAATTTAACACATATTCAATGGAGATTATCCTGATCATGTACTAATGCGGAAAACATACACAATACATAAGCTCCTCTACGTTGATCAAGAATATAGCAGCATCAATAACAATAAAACATCAAGAGCATTCACACATTAACACAGTATGTATCACGGGGAAAGCATCTCGCTAAAAACCCCACACTATCTGTATATTAATGATTGAGTCATGTAACATTACACAGCATAATACTTCTCACAAGTATCTCCACCTCTGTTACACACAATACAGCTCAGATCTGATCTCCAAATCTCTTCCACTGCTTGCCTGCCTCCACTGCTCAATACCTGCTCAAGAACTGATGAGAATTGCTTCCCAAACTCGATTTTCACCTGCAAAATAGTCACTCACTCTTTGTGGACGTGAGCAAAGGCTAAAATGCGGGCCAAATACGTGAGCAAACTCATTGGCATACTCAATCCTTTGATTGTGCAAGATCTGGTGCACAACTATAGTCACAACTGATAGCAATCTGATTCTCTACCACCTGTCCCTGTTGAACTGAACATGCACTGACATGCAACCGAGTTAACTGATGTATTCTTTAGTTGTATTATGAGTTAATAATTAGTTTAACAACTCATCATTAGTCTATCTGCAGTTAGACTAACTACAACCAGTTTAACTAAGTTAAACTGAACACAACTCCATCAACTGTACCTTCAGTCCACTAAACTCAACTCACTTGAGTTCTAACTGAAGTCATGCATGCAACAACTCAACTGACTCATAAGAAAAACGAATTTCCTTCTGACAGCTGCATGTGCCACTTCCGTAGCTCAAACTGAAGTGCTCCAAGAGAATAAGATTAAGTTTATAGTCCAAATATTATTGTGAGATAATAATATTTGACTTTTCTATTTTTGACAGCCAGTCTAAAAATAGACTTGATCACTCACACTTTCATAAAAAATAGAAGTCCATCTATTTTCCCAACTTGATCAATCATCCATAAACATAGACATGATCCATATGTCTAAAAATAGACATAGTCTAAAAATAGACTTGCGCCAAAAATAGCCTGCGGGCCCACTTAGTGAAGGCGACTCTTTTCACTAAGCTCCATCATCTTGTTGCAATCTCAACACGCCGGGTAGTTTTTCTCGTGCTCATTCAGTTTTCGTGACTCATAGCACACTACTTACCCTTCTTACATGAAAACTCCACCAAGTCCTCTCTTGCAAGCACCTGTACATACTACAAACTCCTTGTCTAGATCCACAATCTTTAGCACTAGTGCATGTGTCAACAACTGCTTAAGATGCTCAAAACTAGCCTCAGATTCTTCTGTCCATTCGAACTTATTACCTTTCCGCTGCAATGATGTGATAGGGTATGCAATGCGTGAGAAGTTCTTGATGAACCTCATGTACTAACCTTCCAATCCCATAAATGATCTCACCTCATCTACATTCTTAGGAGCTGCCCACTCCATGATGGCCCTTATCTTTTCTAGATCCACTGCTATGCCATCCTTGGAGATAACATGCCCCAAGTAATGTACCTCAATCTGAAAGAAGTTGAACTTGCTAAGTTTAGCATACAATTGATGCTCTCTTAGAAATCTCAACACTGTTGCTAAATGTTCAACATGTTCTTCCTCATTCTTAGAATATACCAGTATGTCATCAATGAATACAATAAAAAACTTGTCTAGATAAGGACGCAACACACTATTCATCAAACACATAAATGTAGCTGGAGCATTAGTCAAACCGAATGGAACAACAACAAACTCATAATTCCCATACCTGGTCCTGAACATAGTCTTGAAGATATCCTCTTCCTTGATGTGTACCTGATGGTATCCCGATCTCAAGTCAATCTTAGAGAACATTGTTGCTCCCTTCAACTGATCAAACAAATCATCAATCCTCGGCAATGGGTACCTATTCTTGATCGTTACTTTGTTCAACTTCTTGTAGTCAATGCATAATCAAAAAGTACCATCTTTCTTCTTCACAAACAACACTGACCCACCCCAAGGCGATACACTCAGCCAAATGTAACCCTTGTTCAACATTTCCTTCAGTTGCAACTTTAACTGAACCAACTCAGGTGTGCTCATCCTATAAGGTGCTTTTGTTGTTGGGGCTGTCCCTACACCAACTCAATAGAAAAGTGCACCTCCCTATGAGGTGGAAACTTGGTAATGTCCTCAGGAAATGCTCCCTGAAACTGTTGCAAAACTGGGTACCTGCTTCACACATCTGCATCCTCAACCTCCTTACCCTTGTCACTAGAAATGTGTACTGCAAACATCACACAACCTTTTCTACAACTTCACTTAGTGTGCATAGCGGTAACCATCATCACTGATGTAGGCTTCTTCTTCCCCTGCAAAGTCCTCTTTTCCCCACTATCATCCACACACTCAATGCCCTTGTCGAAGGAATCCACTTTGGTCCTGTGAAGGTATATCCAATCCACACCCATAAGTATACTATACGATCCCAATGGCAATACATTCACGTGTGTTGTTGTAGGCATACCATTTAACTCAAATGCACAAGCTCTTACCCAATGGTGAACTCTCTTCTTCGTACTTGTAGCCAACTATACCAACCAAGATTCTGCATGCACTTCTTTTCTCAAACCACTCTTATCCACTAGGTGAGGATTAATATAACTATAGTTAGATCCAGGGTCAATCAAAATAGAAACAACTTGATCACAAAGCTTATCGTCCATCTCAATGATCGATGCATGATGATTTGCCTGCTTGTTGTCCACAACTACATAGATTCGAGGAATACTATGACCAACATCACCACCTGTATGCGCCTCCTAAGCACTATAGATCCGGGGTCTACCACCACTCTCATACTACAGACAATCCCTCTTACAATGATCCTTACCACATATCCAACACTGCAATGGTTCCCTACCACTGCCTCTAGCCTGCTTCTCTCGACGTCCCTTCTCAGTTGCATTGGATCTCTTGTAAGGAACTGCATTTTATTTCTCACTTGCATATTGAGGTCTTCCTCTCTTTGGTGGCCATTTCCTTTAGCTTTCTCATTTCTTTTTGAGTCATGCTTAGGCTCAACTTTGCGCTTTGACTTCTCATAACAATGCTTCAACTTTCGGATGGCCTCCTCTAAAGATCTAGGCTCACCAAACTCAATCTGGTCTCTGTATGCAACTGGCAGTCCACTGATGAATCTCTGAAACTTGGCCTTCTCCTCCCTAAGGTAAGGCACATATCTCAACAACTCCAAAAATCTGCTAGTATACTCATTGTATGTCATAGAACCCATCCGCAACTCATAAAACTCCTTAGCTTTGTCATCATAGTACCTCTCCGACAAGTACTTCTTCTTGAAGAGCCTTTCGAATGCATACCAAGTCAAATCCTCCCATGTATGCCTTTGACATTCTTCACGTCTTCCCACCAGATATCCGCTTTACCTTTGAGATTGAAAGTGGTTATCTTTGCTTTCATGTTTTCTAAATAATCATGCAATCATAAGATTTTATTCATACCAAGCAACCATGCTTCTGCATCTTGTGATTTCTTCATCTCTCCATCAAAGGTAGGTGGCTTCATTTTCTTAAACTCATTCGGCAAGTATCCCCTATCACTCCTCTTGTAAGGATGATAACGCGATGATCATGATGCCTATCAGAACCAAAACTGGAATAGTACCTGTTTCGATCACCTCTCCTATCCAGAGTATCCAACAAGTCAGATCTATCCGACCTGTTTCTACTAGGAGACCTATTGCCATATGCCCCATTAGTTCTATCCTCATGTCCATGGCTGATCCGAAGTGGTCCCTATCGTTGCAAATCTGACAAACTATGAAGTAGTATCACATTCACCTTTGCTTGTTTCTCTTGTGTCCGCATGATTTTGTCATTGTCTCCTTTGCAACTCCTTATCTCTTCCTTTAGGCTTCTCAATGTGTTTGCCAAGTCAGAAGAGCACCCCACACCACGCTGCCCATCTGATGCATAAGGAGATTCTATGCAGTCTACCACCTTTCTAGAAATTTGATCTCTTTCCTGCAAGACATACTATGTCAGCTAAACCAAATCACAATAAACCAACATACCTTATCATAATTCAGGGAGGATACCTTGTCTGCAAGATCATTAAATCGGTGTGATACATGTATAACATAATTATAACATCATAGAGACATATATCGAATAAGTGTATCAACACATAAACATCATTCTAGCTAGGGTCCAGTCATCAATGCAAGGCCATATCAACAATGCATGCTATGACCTCATGCATGACAACAACCATTACCCCATTGCACACATTTCCACATGCAACTATCAACATGCATAAGCAATGCCTAATCAACTACACATACATATGAACGCATGTAGTTGAGTATAAGTGATCAATTATTGTAACCAACCTATAAGACCGATGCGTGTAATCAAACATTCAAGAATGCACCTGACATACAAGGATGTATTCAAGCGACATATAATCAACATGTAAGCAACATATAACTATATGCAACCATTCATAAACTTCCAACGATGTATCCCACAAAATCACATCAAGTTCCCGATGACAACCTTACTACAACCATGATCAACATGATGCAATGCAACAAGCACATGGAATGCAAGTGTAAGATACACACATGCAACTGACATGCATGCATGACCAAGCACCTTCACCCAAGGAGAGTGCAACCACGCTCTGATACCAATCTATAACACCCCCTCCTCCCAGGTCCACCCAAGCAACCTGTCAATCGGGGTAAACATGCGACGAGAGAGGCTACTATAAGGGATTCAACTTCCTTAGTGACCTTAAGGAAATGGAACTGACGAAACATATCAAACAAACCCATCCACATCAGCAACAACACCCTCAGGAGACATGTTAGCCACTCAGACATCATGTCCCTGAGTCCCACTGATGATTTAATCCTTTTAACCCCTAGTCGCTCTCATGCTATAGGCATGACAACGTCCAACAACCCAAAGTTGCTCTCATAGGCATATGTGCTAGCAACTATGGACTTTTCTCAGAAGACCTATGCCAACAACCTCGAGATTTGAGCCAATTTTCTAGCCCAGAATCTCAGCCTCTGCCCAGAACTTGCTACAACCTCCAAAATCCATCAAAGATATGATAACAATACTGATATATCAAAAATCAACCTCGGGACTAGGCCTCAGCATCCCCAACTAGGACTGACATTCTATCAAACACTTGGCATCAATGCAACCTACAGGTCTAGGATACAAGACAGAGCATAAATGACTGAAAGAACTTATGAAGCATAACGAGAAGGATCACCTCGTTCTCCATGAAGCTATTATATCATCAATTAGGTCTTGCATCGGTCCATTTAACAATTACAAGTAAATACATGAAACAACCATGACATGAACCAACCATTTAACAATGCATATAACCAACATAAAACCATATAAATACCAGAGATATGACAACCATTAAATCCACATATAAACCAGTGCAAAAGTCAAAGAACTTAGCTTTTATCAATCATAGGCAAATCTGACGAGGTTCAGGACTTCCACGTACCACCCAACCATAGACATGGCTGAACCAAATCTCTCTTTCAGCGAGTCAACCCACATGCCATATTCCAAGCATGAATGTGGGATCTCATAGAACAACCAATCCAGGAACAACCAAGGGAATCTAGAGGTTAAATCACCTCCACCATCACCAAACTATGATCACACCAAAGTCGGTGTTCTGATCACAACCGAACCGAACTTGGAATGCCATCTAGAATCCATCACTATCCTTGAGGAATTTTTTGTATCCTTGTCTCTCAGGCTTTATCGCAATCCAAACCTAAATCACTAGGCCCTAAACCAAGAATTCTCCCTTAGGATTTACCGTGTATCTCGCCAAAACCAATCAAGGGATTCCTAGGCCTTTGGGAATGGAACTTGAGACCACCTCTGCCCCTGATTTTGAAATCCATCCACCAACCAAAGCTCAAAACCGAGATAAACATCCCAACATACTGTGGCATCCAGAAAAAGGCAAGGCTAGGCAGAAAACCATTGGCATAACCTGGCAAAACCATGCCACTGATAGCAAGAGAACCATACACCAACATGCATGTCCAAACCAGCTAGGAAATCACATATGCAAAAGGTTACCTGCAAGTATTCCTGCTGAAGCTGCTTGATCCTGCTCTTCTTCCTTGATCCTTTCTTTCCTTCCTTTCCCTTTTTCTTGCTTTTTCCTTCCTTGATCTAAAGTTAGAGTGTTCCAAGAAAACTCTAAGTGACCAAGAGTGAGAGAGAGAGAGCTCCAAACTTGAACTGACAAAAGGTTACCCACTGATCCTCATAAGCCTTTTTATGAATGAGGCCTCTATTTTCTTCATTTTCCATTATTTTCCTTTAATTTCATCCTCACATGCAACATGTGACCTTTCACCTTACTTTTCTCCTAATTTCCCTTATTTTCATAAATAAATGTTCCAAAAATGCCTTTTTTCCTTTTAATGCCTTTGCCTTAGCCTTTGCCAAATTTCCTTAGCCAAAACACACATCCAGTGATTCACACTAAGATATATTTGCCCAACATTCAGCTTGGAATAAGTGTCCCTTAACTGTGGTCTTATTTTGCATTTATTAACTTTTATTACATGAATTTTTCACCAGGGTTGTTACAAAAATGACACATTCATATGAGCTCGTGCCCCAAAAAATCAGCAAGAATGAGTTCTATAAGGCACAGCTGTAAAAAAGACAAGATAATATCTATTTTGTAAAGGATTAAAAGCTTGAAAAATCACATCTATGAGAAATCTTAGGAATTCGTTGAGAGCTTTGTGGAGAAGATCATGTAGAGAGCTTTATGGAGAGGATCATGTTGAGAGCATTATGGAGAAGATTGAGGATCCTGAAATAATCCACGATATTGTAATTTTTTATTATAAATTGTAAACCTTTATGTGTATGAAAGGCAACCATTAGAATGAATATCTGGCTAGTCGAGGCACCATGTAATAGTATAACAATTAGAATAATTTTGATGCCTGGTTTATGTAATTTTGTTGTGTGCATGGTGATTTGATGCATAGATGTGTTGTATTTGTTTGATGAATTAATGTTGCATGTATCGAATGTGTGAGCTAAGCATGAGGAATTGATGTGGCATGCATGCATGGGACAAAGTATGTAACAGAAGCATAGTCAACCCATAACCCACAGGTTCAGGATCAAGACCATAAGAAAAATTGAAAACGAAGAACCCCCAAAAATCATTTTCATCATAAAGTGTGGAAGTCTCCAAGCTATCAATAATATTTTGGATGCTTTCTCTTTAGCCACTAGAATGAAAATAAACCATGATAACTTGACCCTTCTTGGAAGTGCCCTAAATTAGGAAGAAGATGAGCTTGTATAGGGGATTATCTCAAAACCGCCTCTTCCTTTTGGGGACCCTCTAAAATATATGGGTTTTATGTTGAAACTAAACAACTATAAGAAGGATGATTGGGCTTGCCTCATTACAAAAGTGGAACTAAAGATCAAAAGTTGGTGTAACAAATGGCTTTCCAGAGCTGGATGATTGGTGCTTTGTAAATCATTATTAGAAGTTATTCTGGTATAGTGCTTCTCTTGCTTGGATTCCAAAAGGTTCTCTAAGCAAAATCAAATAGATCTACTTGAGATATCTCAAGGGAGGTCAGTAGGATAAAAAACACTTTGCTTTTGGAAACTTCATACTATATTTACCTTCGGAAAGACTTGGATGGTTGGGGACTAAAAAACTTCACTTGGTTCTCAAAATCCCTTGCAACCAAGGGATCTTGGAGGTTGAAAAATGGAGCAGGACTCTGGTCCCAAATTATGGTACAAAAATATATTTTCATTGCTTCGTTGATGGATTGGCTTAGATCTTCAAGGAAATTTGCCCATAACGATACGATTGTTTTGGAAGTTATCATAAATTTTGTGGACCTCAGCACTTCAGGACTCAGATGGAAGGTGGGTGATGGTACAAATCTTCCCATTGTGAAGGACCCCTGGATTAGTAGCATGGACTCACATATCCTTTCTGAGCGGCTAGTCCAGAATCTAAATGATTATGTTATTGCTTTCTCCATTGAGTCTCGAATAACACTGGTTATATCAACCCACAGGTTTGGAAGGATGCAATCAAACGTCATCTTGATGATCACTTAGCCCAGTGATGGATGTAATACATGGACTTGTGGAGACATTGCCTTATTTTTCTATCCCCTTCTGAGGATTCTTTGGTTTGGTCCATGGCTCCCTTTGGACAATATAGCCCAAATTTCAGATATCTAACTCTAGCACAACATGAAAACAAGCCTCCTCCACCCTAGTGGTATAAGAAGATATGGAAATTC
The DNA here is from genome assembly GCA_031772625.1 of Pinus tabuliformis. Taxonomy (NCBI): domain Eukaryota; kingdom Viridiplantae; phylum Streptophyta; class Pinopsida; order Pinales; family Pinaceae; genus Pinus; species Pinus tabuliformis. Next base: position 428,787,363 of record CM062814.1, on the reverse strand, counting down.
TCATGCCCTCCAAAAGAAAAGCTTTTCATGTGGACTCTTGAGAAACAAAGCTCCAACATGGGATGATATACATAAATGATATTCATGGGTCCCAACAAATGTTCTTTGTGTCTTCAGGAGGCGAAATCCATTTCCCACATTTTCATTCATTGCCCTTTCACTGAACAAATCTGGAAATAAATTCAAAAGAATGTGGGATCATAATATTCTTGGAATTAAATCTTTGTAGAGGCTTGTTTACAGGAGTGGCTAAAACGGAAACCAAATGAATCTCTAAAAGCTTTACCTCTGGTAGTTTGTTGGGGCATTTGGCTAGAAAGAAATGTTGTTATTTTTGAAGCTCAAGGACATAGTAGTTTGTAATAGCTTGGCTTTATAGGGCTCTTTGTCAATAAATATTCAAAACTCCCCAAACCAACATCGCTATGAAATAGCAATAAAAAAAAAGACAAACCATGAGATTTCTTTGATGGTACAACCAATTCTTCTCCTACATTAGAAGGATATATCAAGACTCTTTAAATGTGACCAATTAGATGAATGAGAAATATCATACCCTCCTTCCTCTTTTCCAAAATATCTGTAACAAGGTCAGCTCACATGTATCTTTCTCTTATGTATACACGGAAAGAAATCAAGAAGTTGACATCCTTTCAAAAAGAGGTTTGGATTTGGATAATGACCAATGGACAATTGAAGAAGACAAAGGAGGTGTGCTCCTTCTCTAGTTGTGCCCTTGGGAATAACTAATTCCCTTTATCTCTACACGTTTTTTCGGCTATATCACATGGGTGGTCTAGTTTTATACATGATTCTTATCAGTAAGCAACTATATATATGCACAACGTGTTGGACAATGTAAAGTTAGCGTACAAGGCATATTTTTTATTATACATAGTCTTCATGTTTTGCCTATGGGTCTTGGCCGAGCTTGGTTCTATTAACAACTTTTATTTTTTACTATTTGAAGCTTATATTTTTCTGAAGGAATTATCTTCTTTGGTCAGATTCTGATGATATGAAGGGTAAGGGACAACAGGGTTATGGTTGCTTATATCTTGGGTTGTAAAGCCATCCATTGATGCATGCCATCTTTTTGGATAGTACAACGTGATAAAATCATATATGGAATTTTTTATTATTATGTATTGAATTAGAGAGACTCATGAGAGCAGGCCTCATATAGACTGTGCGAATGCTATGTGCATCTATGATATTGTATTTTATTTTGTCTACACCTGAAAAACATGCCTTTTTTCTTTTGGGAAAAAGGTAAAAATTGTTTTATGCAAAAAAATATATATAAATCTTAATTTATTAATAATATATATAATATAAATATTTTATAATTAAAAAAATCAAAGTATTGTTCTTTCTATTGTTTTTATTATTTATTTAACTTTTTTTAATGTTATTTTAGTGTTTTTATTATTTAGCTTTATCTTCTTACTATTGGCTTTGTAATAAAGTTCAATTCCTAATGAGGGGTACGGGGTTTTAGCTATTTGACATTTTTATCTTTATTTTGAAATTTAGTGATAATTTTTTTTGTGAGATTGTGAAATTTCATTATTAATGCTTGCTCTAGCAATCCATTTGCTTGTTGATATTATGAGTTTATGCTGGTTGATATTATTAGTTTAGCATTAACCAATGCAACTCATAGCGTTTAATTTTGAAAAATAATTATTAAAAAAAACTAGTTTTTAAAGATTTAATTTGACCATAACTTGAAGGTCTTATTGTAGCCTTTACTCGAGATAATGCCATGTGGATAACTACCTCACATATTTTTTATGCTATAATTTATGGATATGGTTGTAATATTCATGCATTATTTTTAGATATTTGTGAAGTGATTTTTTATTCCTAAGCTTCGAAGGAAGTAAATAACATATTTACCATTAGTTACTTCCCAATTTATTAGTTCCTCCCAAAGCAAAACTATAAGATTCCATTTTCCTATTAACCACTATTAATTTAATTAACATTGACCAATGTAGGTTATAATTTTTTATGCAATTTTGGTCATGAGATAATTTTTAACTTGAGTGGTAGTAGCACTTGTTTAAAATGTGTCTTTGAATACATATGTTGGGTAGTTTAATTGACTGTTAAAATACTTGCATTTATATGTCAATCCACATACGTGATCTTGCGAAGTATACATGCACTGTATGTGTTAGGGAACATACTTTCAATTCAAAGAAAAAAAGGAAAATAAGAAAGATGCAAAAATGTAATGAAAATCTATCTATGACTAATTGCACATGTTTTTTTTTAATTCCAACTCAAGACTTGGAAATTAATTCAAAGCAAATTTATTCTAAAGAAAGGAATTCGAGATCTATTTTAACAATGGAAATCTATATAAATTGACATTGGCATGAAACTGAACATCTAAATAAAACTGAACAATTGAATGAGGAAAATTCTGATATAATTGCAAAGCATAAAAAATTGAAAAAAATAATAATAAAAGACAACTATACTATCTCTCACACATCCTCGAGGGGGGCTCCTTGTGAGTGTGATATGCTTAAAAACTTAGATCACAAGACTAGAATCGCCAATCACATTTAGAATTGCCTCATAACAAAGATTGCATTCATTAACAAAAATAGAGTTTTCTTCTCCAATCATCAACAACAATTACAAATTAATATTCACCCTTGACATCTTATCCCCCCTCTCACCAAGAGACTGCAATTTATAGAGTTTTGGGGCAATTGACAAACTCAAAAATTTCTTTCTTGAGTTCTAGTCATGAGATAAGTTTTGAAAATAAAATCCAATCTTATTTGATGGATCCTTGGATGAAATATCTGCCCAAATATGATAAGAATGATCTCCCTGCCACGAATTTGCTAAAGAACAACTCATTCCAATCTTTTTGGTGACTGTGCATTGAATGACGAATTGGAAAACCGTTTATCTACGTAATCTGCAAAATAGGGCTCCAAAGAACCTGGAAAATCTCCCAAACAGTAACGAATTTGAGGAAATGGCTTGCTAGAAACCTAATTGGGCCTGTGCTAAAAAAAACCATGTTTTCGTTTTCCAAAATTCATTTTCTTTTTCTCAGAAAACACGTTTGAATTTGACTGGTCAAAACTGTTGCATTTTTACTTTGATATTTTGCTGGAGTTCCACACGTGCGAGCTACGTGGAGTTTGACCAATACAAATCCATATTAAAGCTTCTATAAACCAATTCCAAGTGTCTGATTTCCTTCTAAAGTGGTGTTACTACCTCAACCATGGAGATAGCTACGGAAACTTGACTAAACTGCATAAACTTAAATTGGCCAAATTGTCATTAGTAAACCATGCATAATTCTTCTTAATCTATTAAAAATAAAGGAAAACGATGTTAATTAACCACTTAGACATATAGAGGCACATCATGAAGAATTATGGTAAAAATGGTGGCAAGTGAGTGAAATGGTGTAATGGATGGTTGGAAGTAATGGCTTAATGAATGACAAAAACAAGTGAGAATGATGACAAATAAGTGACCCAACATCTCCCCCACACTGAGATCTTTTCATGTCCTCATGCAAATTGAGTCCCAAAAATGAACTCATATACCTCTTTTCTTTATCCACACAAGGTTGTCCTATTTCATTCTTGGAGAGTGTTGCTTTAAAAGATGTTGGTTGATCTTTATCAATGAATTTCTTCTTATATCACATGTCCTTTCTCCTTGCTAACATCATGAGAGCATGAATCCTTGATAATTGCTTCCATAATATATATATATATATATATATATATATATATATATATATGACACTTTACTGAAGTCCACACCAAGTCTCATCTCCATGGAATAAAGCTAATTTCCAACACCCCTTTCTTTGATGCCTAAATCTGAAAGTTGAATGTTTCAATGGAAAAGGAAACATCAAAGAAAATAAAAGAGGAATGCACACCATGGAAAATACAACTCCCAAGAAGTTATATCTAATCCAAAGTAGCTTCTCCCAAAATATACTATTTTTGTATTTTCTTTCTATTGTATTCATCTTAGAATCCACCTCACCTAGTTGTGCTACAATTAGACCATAAAGTGTCCAAGAAATGGAGTTGAACCAATAAAACCATCTCCAACATACAAGATTTTTCAACCAAGGGATAATGAACCCATAGAAGAGATTCCAAGAGGAATAAAAGGTTGATGAAATGATTGAAGCAATGTGGTAACTTGGAGTAATAACAACTGGCATCATCCCAAAGTAGGTGAAGTAGAGGAAAGTGAAAAATATGAAGAAGAGGAACCATAAAATTTTGGCAAATGTCCACTCAAGAGAAATCATGGAGCGGGCTCAAACTAATTTGCATTAGTAAAAATGAGTAACAACTTACCACATCCAAGGCTTAACTCAATTCTTTGCAATGTGAATCATGTTCATTACCATACTTTTGGAGGTGTGCCTCAAATCCTTCTTTATGCATGTTGAAATAGGGTATCAATGTCCTCTACATGAGCCTTGATGAATATGCGCTGAATATGTAAAGAAAAGAAAGCATTTTGTGTTGCTACTAAACTTCTGTTGCATTTGCTTTATGATATGAAAAGAACTTGCTGTCAAATTTTTTTCACTTTGTACTCAAATCTTGTTCTTGTTTGTTGCATATATTCTTGCAAGGTAGCATCCTTGTGATCTCATACTCATAGAAGAAGAAAAAAATGTGCAGAAATTGATACAAATGTGCAGAACACAAAGCACATTGAGGATATCTTTTTGTTATTAAAATATTTGTGAGTTGAAATTGTTATACATGCCTTAGCTAATTCCATCTTTTGCCTAGTATAGGAATGAAAACAAAGCATATCTTTTTTATCTTTGTTGTCTTCAACATATAATTTGAGAACGTAGGATCAGAGTGTCATAATGTTAGGCATTGAGATATATTACATAACATATATCAAAGAAGTGATGGCCACCAACCACTGCCTTCATTCTTTCGTAAGCACATATCGTCAATTAGATTTTTCTCCAAACCCTTCAAATTCTAACTTGAAACAAGCTCTTAAGCACAACATATTCAAATTTCCGAAAGCTAGTAGATTGATATTAGATTTCAAACTTAGGGATTGTAAGACATTTATGATGACTTCTACTATGGATCACTGTCATGCCAATATTTCATACTCATAAAATTTACATGATGACTTTTGAATATATTGCACATTGTTTCTTGATGACAAAGCTTGTGGATAGAGCGTGAATTTGGTATGAGGGATAGATGAATGATGGAAAATATAGTTGAGTGGTTAAGACAATGATAAAAAAGGTTGTTGAGGGCTAGGTCAATGATGGAGAAGATGGATTGCATGAATGGTAATTGAAGTGGTTATTTATCACATTTTCCTGAATTTTTAATAAATTAAAAAGTCTTATACAATTTTTTAGGTCAAGTTTACCTTTTGAAGAACTTTTTGGAGAAGAGAAAATGATCTAAATGTTGATTTGGTGCTGATTTGGCTCAAGTACGCTACTCCATCACTTTGACCTTGCTCCACAAAATGCACCATTTTCATGTAGCAAAATTGTTTTTGTAATTTATCTCAAATGGTAAATCAGATTTTCTTTAAATTTTTTGAGGTTGTTTCCATTAATATTATGCATCTTCCCACAAAAAATTTCGGCCAATGGGTGCACAAATCTCGAGAAAAACAAGAAGTGGCTATAGGTGAAAGCGGCCAATTTCTTGAAAAATACACAATGCATTTCTTGAAAATTTGTGTACTTATTTACCCTACCTTAATGCATTTACCATAAAATTTTTAGGACCAACAGATGCATGGTTTGCAAGGTACAATCGAATCAAATTCTGCCCTATTTCACCCTTCACACTACCCAATGTTGCACAAAAACATATGCCACGAACTCATTTTAAGACCAAATCGAGTGCTTCAAAAGAGAAATGGTTTATTTTTACTTTTTTTACCACCACATGCCTTTAGAATCCACTTTTGATGAAGAAAAGGAGCTGCTATGCAAAAATACCAAATTCCATCCTAATTTGTGCACAGTGGTAAAAATTGAAAATCTGCCTTAAAAATCCACTTGAAATGCCCTTCAAAATTGTTCTTTCTTTTTTTTGCTTACGTCTTACTCAATTTATTATATTTTGAGAAAACCCAGTATCTCGTAAATTTGTTATTTATGTTCCAATCTCTTGCAATATTTGTGCCAAAACTACCCTAGAACAAGCTGCTATAGCCAAAAAACAGGTTGCTACAACAATAACTGTAGAAATTGAAAATTTTCATAGTTGTCTCTGTTTTTCTTCGGAAAATTGTTTTCTCTGAGCCTAATCTTCCAATTTGGATTGTGTGATGTATGCTGAAGTAGAAACCATGAAACATCATGCATGATGACTTGAAATTAATGTGATTTGCTCGGAAAATGAAATGAGATGAAGAAGAGTTGTAGTAGTGCTTCATCATGTCGTTATTGAATGACAAAAAGATGAACATGCTGCTACAAGAAACCAATAAAATATATTGCTGCAAGTTGTTGTTTATTTCATAAAACCATATAGTCTTCATCAAAACCAAAATTCATGGTACAATTCTTACCATATGAATGAATATGCCGAAGTTGAGCATGGAAATAAATAATGGATTACCGATCAATGATGGAAATCATTAACCAATGCGAGGCAACTCACTGATAATGTAAATGAGTGTCTAGGTACCTGAGTGCATGTTAACAGGGACGAATTAATGTGTTGAAGTCGAGTCACCTACAAGATCAGACAATCAAGAGACATTGTTGTATTCCCATTGTTCTCAACGAGAAGACTTGCATTGATGTATGCAAGTTCCAAGGTACTCCAAATAATCTCTAATCTTGATCCCAGATAAGGTGTTGAGGTCGATGGGAAAAGATCTGTTGGAAGGTGGGCCTTACGGAATCCCACGCCAACCAACTTGAGCATAGAACCAAAAGTGGTTTGAAGAACCATAATAAAAGATTGAAACCACCATAAAATTGCAGAACTTATTGTGAACGTTACTTGCTAGTTGCCAAGTTTTCAAGAAAATCTCATGTCCAATTGCGCCAACAAGCTGGTTTCACAAAAGGACTTATTTTTCTCTTTACATTTTTATTTTATTTTATTTTTTATATGTCCTACTCTACTTGAAAAAGAAATCTCGTTCAAGTATATGAATACTTCCAGTGGAACCATGTGTGTAACAAGATGGTATATAAATGGATATATAAATGCATATGAAGGTGTGAAAGATATGCTTTGATATGTACCAGTATATGAGAGACCAACTGCCTTGATTGAGATGATGTCGAAAAATATTGAAGAATTGAGCACTGGGATCCGATGACTATCTTGAACCAAGATTCAATGTAATCTTGTCTTCCTTGGCTTCCTGCTATCATGCCATGCAAGTCTTCAAAGATGTGATCCCCATTCATAGAATCTGGTGATAGGCATGCATGAAACTTTTCAATCTCAAGTTCCAACAACTTCTCTTCTTCAACGGGCATCCATGATTCTTGGACCTTATCTGAATCTTCTTCTTCTAGTTGTTGTTCTTCAATGGAAGCTGGAGAATCATTTTGCAATACCTCAACATTGTAAGTGGATTGAGGTGTTTTATTATTGGGGATCTGAAATGGTTGTGCAGGTAGTTGAGTGGGAATGGATCTTTGGGGTGCTTGTGTGGTTGGTAATGGGAAAGGTTGAATTGAGGTCAACTAATGGTGAAACTGATGTTGTGGTGGAGGTGAATGGTATGGATAACATTGATATTGGTATTGAGGATAGTGAGGAAAAGATTGAGGATACAATGGATTTCTTCTGTAAGGACCTTGCCAACCTTGTTGCCAAGATTTGTTTTGAGATTGAGATTGAGATGACCAAGGTTTCCAAGGCAAGGGTGTTTTAAAATTACTTTGAGATTGTTGTGCATAATGTGGATTAAGATCTTGCATCATACCATATTGATGAGTCTGCCATGGTCTTCTTGGAGCTACATAATAGGATTGTTCCAGTGTTTTATTTGCTCCTTGGTAAACTTCCTTTAACCTTGGTAATGATGGACAATCTTTAGTAGTATGTGATTTTGCACAAATTTCACAAATTTTAATGTGATCAAGTGGACATTCATGCAAAGCATGTTTCTTTCTACATTTAGGGCAAAATATAAATGAAGCAACAATCTCAACTTTTTGTTTGTTTTGCATTCTTAGCATATCAATTTGTTCATTTAAATTACCAAGAATGTCTAGCAAATTGTTAAGTTCAGTTTGACTTACCAATCCTAATGCTGACTTACTTACTCTTTCCATAACTGGATCCTGAGGGGATCTTCCATACTTTGCTTTTCCTCTTGATATGTTCTTGCATAGTTCACAAATCTCTTGAAATGAAAATTGAGATACATCTCCTTTGCCCACCAGGTTAAGAAGATCAAACCATTCATCTCTTGTAGTTTTTAGTAGGAGAGTTTTTAATGTGTCTAATCCTAAATCACATAATTTAGATCTTTTGACATTATAAGTAAATATCTCCACTAAATCTTCTAGGATTTCATCCTCTTTTTGGTTCATCTTAAAGACTTCATTTCTAAGGTTATGGTGTATGCAATAATCTTTACATTTTCCTAAAAATACTCTTTTCATATCATCCCATGTCCTTATAGAATTTGTTCCTAAATTCATGAACCATCTAAGAGCTTTATCCTTCAATGTTGCCGAAAACAAATTCAAATTTTGAATGTGTAATGAGTAGTCGTAAGATCTACAAAGTATTTCAAATTCAAAAAGAAATGTTTCTGGGTCTTCTGATCTCATACCTTTGAAGTTAGGAAGTACGGATGGAGGGATGTTCTTCATATGAATGTTGATATTAGTTTCTTGAATGGGAAATCCAAAAGGATCTTCCTCATTGTCATCATCTCCAACCATTTCTTCTACCTCCTTTGTCACCTCTTCTTCTACCTAAAAAAATAAGAATTCATGATGTGGGCGTGTGGCTCTTACTGCACCATGTGATATAGTGGGGGTGGTAGGTGATTAAAGTCTTTTTTTTAATGAGTTTACCTCTAGGATGTACTAAAATGAAATAAATCTTATGCAACTAAGAATGAGATGCAATTGAAATCTATCATCTATGTATACTTCCTTGAGAAACACACCAAAATGTTGGGTAGTTTAATTGATTGTTAAATTGCTTGCATTTATATGTCAATCCAGGTACGTGAGCGTGCGAAGTATACATGCGCTGTATGTGCTAGGCAATTTACTTTCAGTTCAAAGAAAAAAAAAGGAAAATAAGAAATATGCAAAAATGTAATGAAAATCTATCTATGAATAATTGCACATTATTTTTCTTAATTCCAACTCAAGACTTGGAAATGAATTTAAAGTAAATTTATTCTAGAGAAAGGAATTCAAGATCTATTCTAACAATGGAAATCTATATAAATTGACATTGACATGAAACTGAACATCTAAATAAAACTGAACAATTGAATGAGGAAAATTATGATCTAATTGCAAAGCATAAGAAATTGAAAAAATTAATAATAAAAGATAGCTATACTATCTCTCATACATCCTCAAGGGGGCCTCCTGGTGAGTGTGAGATGCTTAAAAACTTAGATCACAAGACTGGAATCGCCAATCACATTCCGAATTGCACCATAACAAAGATTGCATTCATTAATAAAACAAAGGTTTCTTCTTCAATCAGCAGCAAGAATTACAAATTAATATTCATCCTTGGCATCTCATCCCCCCTGTCATCAAAGAGACTGCAATTTATAGGTTTTTGAGGCAATTAACAAACTCAGAATTTTGTTGCTTGAGTTCTGGTCATGAGATAAGTTTTGAAAATAAAATCCAATCTTATTTGATGGATCCTTGGATGAAATATCTGCTGAGAAATAATAAGAATGATCTCCCTGCCACGAATTTGCTAAATAATAGCTCATTCCAATACTTTTGGGGACTATGAATTGAATGACGAATTGGAAAATGGTTTATCCATGTAATCTGCAAAATAAGGATCCAAAGAACCTGGAAAATATCCCAAATGGTAATGAATTCGAGGAAATATGTTGTTAGGAACCTAATTGGGCCCGTGCTGAAAAAAAAAAAACCCATCTTTTTGTTTTCCAAATTCGTTTTCATTTGCTCAAAGAATGCGTTTGAAGTTGACTAGTCAAAACTGTTGTGTTTTTCCTTTGATCTTTTGCTGGAGGTCCACACGTGCAATTTGGGTTTAGTTTGACCAATAAAAATCTATATTGGAGCTTCTAGAAACCAATTCCAAGTGTGGAATTTCCTTCTAGAGTGGTGTTACTACCTCAACCATGGAGATAGATACGAAAACTTGACTAAACTGCAAAAACTTAAATTGGCCAAATAGTCATTAGTAAACCTTGCATAATTCTTCTTAATCTATTAAAAATAAAGGAAAACCATTTTAATTAACCACTTAGACATATAGAGGCACATCATGAAGAATTATGGTAAAAATGGTGTAATGGATGGTTGGAAGTAATGGCTTAATGAATGACAAAGACAAGTGAGAATGATGAAAAATCAGTGACCCAACAAGATATATGGATTTAATGCCTTGAAAATCATGGGGCACTCAAATTGTGAAAATTACAGAGCTCACACTTACCATTCCAAGAAAACCCAGCTAAAGTTTGGAGAAAATCAACAAGAAAATATAATCTTGAAAAATAAAAACATCAAATGATTAAACTACCCTCTCATAAGGAGGTAATAAGGTCTACATTAGCTACCATAAGTAAATTGACGGGTTTCTCTCCCTCTCTCTCCCTCTATCTCCCTCCATCCCCCTCTACCTCCCTCTATCCCTCTCTCTCCCCCTCCCTCTATCCCTCTCTCTCTCCCTCCCTCTCTCCCTCCCTCTCTCCCTCTCTCTCCCCCTCCCTCTCTCCATCTCTCTCTCCCTCCCTCTCTATCTCTCCCTCCCTCTCTCCATCTCTCAATGCTTAATTGGAGCATAAGTCTCTCTCTCTCTCTCTCTCTCTCTCTATTCCTCATTGGAGCAAGAGTTTCACTCTTTCACTCTCTCTCTCTCTCTCAATGCTTCATTGGAGCATTTGGAGCATGATTTTCTCTCTCTCTTCCTTTCCCTCTCTATGCTTCATTGGAGCATGAGTTTCACTCTTTCACTCTATCTTGCTCTCTCTCTCTCTCTCAATGCTTCATTGGAGCATTTGGAGCATGAGTTTATCTCTATCTCTCTCTATGATTCATTGGAGCATTTAGAGGATGAGTTTCACTCTTTCACTCTCTCTCTCCCTCTCTCTCTCTGAACATTTAGAACATGAGTTTCTCTCTCTCTCTCACAATCATTGGAGCATGAGTTCTACTCTCTCTCTTTCTCTCTATGCTTTATTAGAGCATGAGTTTCACTCTCTCTCTGTCTCTCTCTATGCTTCATTGGATCATTTAGAGCATGAGTTTCACTCTTTCAGTCTCTCTCTCTCTCAGTGCTTCATTGGAGAATTTGGAGCATGAGTCTCTCTCTCTCTCTGTGCTTCATTGGAGCATTTAGAGCATGAGTTTCACTCTTTCACTCTCTCTCTCTCTCTCAATGCTTCATTGGAGCATGAGTTTCTCCCTCTCTCTCTCTCTCTATGCTTCATTGGAGTAGGAGTTTCTCTCTCTCTCTCTCTCACACACTCTCTCTCTCTCTCTCACACACACACTCTCACTCCCTCTCTCACTCTCTCACTCTCTCTCTCTCTCTCACTTACACACACACACACTCTCTCTCTCTTTCTCTCTCTCTCTCTCTCACTCACAAACACACACACACACACTCTCTCTCTCTCTCTCTCTCTCTCTCTCTATCTCTCACTCACTCTCACTCACTCTCACTCACTCTCTCACTCTCTCTCTCACTCACTCTCACCCTCACTCACTCACTCTCTCTCACTCTCACTCTCCCACTCTCCCTATCTCAATCTCTCTCGAGTTCTATCTCTCTCTCACTCACTCACTCTCACTCTCTTTCTCTCTCACTGTATTTCTCTCTCACACTCTCTCACTCACTCTCTCACTCTCTCTATCACACTCTCACTCACAATATCTCACTCACTCTCTCACTCTCACTCTCGCTCTCTCACTCTCACTCTCTCACTCTCTCATTCTCTCTCTCTCTCACACTCTCTCTCTCACTCTCATTCTCACCCACTCTCTCTCTCTCTCTCTCTCTCTCTCTCTAACACACACACACTTACTCTCTCTCTCACACACGCACTCTCACTCTCTCTCTCTATCACACACACACACACACACACTCTCTCTCTCTCTCTCTCACACACACACGCATACTCTCTCTCTCTCACACACACACATACACACACGCACTCTCACTCTCTCTCTCTCCCTCTATCTCTCACTCACACACACACACACATACTCTCTCTCTCTCTCTCACACACACACATACTCTCTCTCTCTCTCTCTCTCACACACACACACATACTCTCTCTCTCTCTCTCACACACACACACACATACTCTCTCTCTCTCACACACACACACATACTCTCTCTCTTTCTCTCTCTCTCTCTCACACACACACACACACACACGTGCGCGCTCTCTCTCCCCCACACACACGCATATTCTCTCTCTCTCGAACTCTATGTATAGCTTGAGCCAATCATCCATGTGACATATCAAAGCGTGCATCATGGGTACCCCAACCATTCATTGGAAATATATCTCTTAAATGGCAATGCTTCATTGGAGCATGAGTCACCTAAGGTGAATTATTTAAAACCAATAAATAAGACTAAAAGGATGGGGATCTCTCTCTCTCTCTCTCTCTCCTCTCGAACTCTATGTATAGCTTGAGCTAATCATCCATGTGACATATCAAAGCGTGCATCATGCGTACCCCAACCATTCATCAGAAATCTATCTCTTAAATGGCAATGCTTCATTGGAGCATAAGTCACCTAAGGTGAATTATTTAAAACCAATAAATAAGACTAAAAGGATGGTCCCCAACATGAGTCGATCATTGCATAGAAAATGTGATGGAAATGGTGATGCATGTATTCTCAGAGAGAGTGAACAAATAAAAGAACAAGGATTAGTGGAAATACGAAATATTATCAATTTGAAACATTACTTAATGATTATTATTAAATCACCTCAATGATTATAATGGATGTAAAAGAAAACTGGAAAAAACACATCAAGGATTATTTTTATACCTTCATCACTTTCTCTCTGAGCTCGGGGAATATTTTCTAAAAGATATCATGGTTGTGAGTGGATGCAAAAGGAATTTCTTTTAGAAGGTAAAGACAATACAAGCATAAGGGAAGGAAACACGTTAGAAACTTATGTAAAAGAACAAGGAACCCTCTAAGAGAAAAAGCTTGAAGAATGTCACTTGCATATAAATAAGATAGTTAAGATGACATTTCTCGTTAAGAAATACATGGCAAATTAGATAAGGGATATATACCAAAAATCTGCTCTCATTTAGAGAATCATTGGAAAATAGATGTCAAAATACATTCTAAATTCATGGCTAATAAGGCATTGGAAGAAACCATTGGGGTATTCACCAAACTTCCACTTGACAACATACAATATAATATTTGTGTATAATCTCTAAGGTTGAAAAAATGAGGATTTCAAAGAAGGCGCGACATTATTGCCACTATCTAATAGATCTAGTTAATTTGGTTACACTCTTTGATCCAATCAGGAAAACACATAAATCAAATAGCCTTTTGGGTGAAACTACCAACAACACCTATCGAACTTTTGAGGGAGTACATTTTGAAACTTATTAGGACTAACATTTGCTTCTAGATTGGTATTGATGGAAAAACAAACAACAATGAGAAAATAAAATGTGACCAAAATATATTTTGAGTTGGACTTAGCGGATGACCTAATTGTTTGGAAACTCAAGTAGAAGAAACCACATATTTATAAACCTTATATTATATGAATGTTATTATTTTCCCTTATTTCAAGAGAGGCACCTATAGCCATTTTTTCTTTTTGGGGCAACACCATTGTAGGCCATGTGATGTTATTCATTATGCTATCTTAAGCTTGTCATGGTTGACCATGCCCGATCCTTTTAGACTCCACTCTTAGTTCCTTTACTTCTATATAGGATTGGAGGGCTTAGGATGGACCTACCCATACACATGGTTTAGAGGAGCTATTGATTATGAAGGGGTGATTGCACTGTGTAAGGCCAGTCCAACCCTTGTCTTCAGTGCATCTTTGTCCTATCCACATGGTCATGTGTCACATAGTCTATATGAATTCTCTGGCCTAATCATATCATTCATTTTTCATATTCTCAACATGGAAATCTCACAATTTAGAACAATTCACATTTCCCAGGAAACTCATAGATCCTAATGCACAACATCCTAGAGGTCAAAATTCAACAAAGGCTCTGATTTCCCAACATAATTTGTATGCATCATTACACATGGAAACTTTGTCAAAACATGAAGGCATCACAAAGATATTATCAGTCAAGGTGGAAGTCCTCCTTTTGTGGCACCTATGGGCTAAGGAAGGCATATTGAGGTCCATGTGTTTTCACATGGGGCATGTCTTATATCAAAGGTCATCTAAAAAATTATTCCAAGCATACCCATGTGCCAAAATTCCAAAATTGTGCAAAGTGTTGGAGATCTATTATTTAGCCCATTAATGAGAGGTATGAACCACATGTGTGAGGTTGATTGAGGCCATTTGGAAAGAAATATCTAGTCATTAGGCTAAGTCGATGAAAGAAAAGGGTCAATTACTCAATTAAAGGTCAAGTTGTTAAGAAAAAAGGTGAAAATCATCCCAAGTCAAGTCAAAGGGACCAAGTAGACCTCCCAAAGCTAGTTGTTGGTCATCTTCAAGGGAATGTTGAGGGTTTTAAGGTCAAATCAAGGGAGAATTGGATCAATGTTGGACCCAATCTAGCCATTAGAAGGACCTCTCCAAGCAAAGGAAGGTTAACTTTAAACAAATCAAGTCAAACGAAGCCTCCTTCAAGCAATTTTGGCCCTCCTCATGGTAGCCATTAATCTTATTCAAGCAAGTTTGACACTCCAAAAGTAGTCATTTTTCTCCTTTACGGAAAATAGATCCCCTTTTTGTGGGTAATTTCTAATGTAAAAATTAATTCTCCTTGTAAAGACTTAGTCTCCGGGTTGTGGATGACAATTTTAAAAATTATTTTGGGGGAGGGTTTCAAACTAACTGTTAGAAAGAAAATTATATTAGGATAGCTCCTCTCCTCATTTGTGTGTTGTGAATTGTTAGATCATCCTGCCATAATAAGAACACATTTGGCGCAATCAACTTGGCTTGTGAATTATTTCTTATATTCTCCTTTTTGTTAGCCATTGTTTGAAAATATTCTTTATAAGATTATTGTAGTTTTTTACCAAATCACACAAAGTTAGTGGAAAATCCATTGTCATGTGGAAGAGGAAGGCTAGGGCATTAGTCCTCACTTTCCCTTTTTGGGATTAGGGCTTTTGAAGTCTAACTGTTGAGCTAACCCTTAACAGGGGTTTCTTCTTCAAAGATAAGATCTCTCCTAGTACCATAATTGATCCATTGGCTAGAGGCATTCCAAGGAATTTCTCCTAATTAGACTTGGGCACCGATACATCACCTTATACTCGAGTGAGGACGACTAGTCCTTTCAACTTTAAACTCACATCTTAGTCCAAAAAAAAGGTTGATTTAGAAGGGATTGTGATCACAATTGAACACAGGAAGAAGTAATTTGCAAGGCTAAGATATGCATTACCTCACCAACAAGCTATTTGAAAATTCAAAAGTTTTTCCAAAATTATATTTTGTAATGTATCAAAATATAAAATTAGAAAATATGTAAAAATACAAAAATATTTTACTATCTTGAGCTTAAATTCCATTTTTAGCTAGTTTTATCACTTGGACTATGTTTGAATCTCATCAATTTGTCCCAAGGAAGGTATAACTTACTTGACTTATGTAGGAAATATGATGTGAAGCATTTCAAGGGGTTGTACAAGCATTTTATAGGTTTTCAAATTTAATTTACAGTAGCATATTTTTCATGGTAAGTGAAGCTCTCACTTAGGGGTTTGATATCTAAGGTAACCACTTATAAACCTTTAAATTTTCACTTTCAAGCATTAATTCTTCATTATTAGAGGTGAGTAATCAATTTCCAACTTGCTGAAATTAATTTTTTGCGTAAAATAAAATCTGGCTTTTTGACCCCTTGGGGATTTAACCCCTCATTGTGTAATATTTTCTAGATTGCAATGTATTTCATTTTATTCATTCATTTTGAGTGTTTTAATTCTCATGTTTTTGCTTATTCATTTCCTTATCACTTCCATCCATAGATGCAATTTTGTGAGATCATTTTTACACTTATGGATAGAACTAAAGAGGGATTTTGCTTGTTGTTTTATGCATTTTTCCATAGTTTTATAGGTCTAAAGTTGCATAGTAGCAAAAAAATTCTTCATTTCCACCCATTTACCAA
The DNA here is from genome assembly GCA_031772625.1 of Pinus tabuliformis. Classification (NCBI taxonomy): domain Eukaryota; kingdom Viridiplantae; phylum Streptophyta; class Pinopsida; order Pinales; family Pinaceae; genus Pinus; species Pinus tabuliformis. The sequence continues at coordinate 428,770,808 of CM062814.1, read as the reverse complement.
GGTCCAATACAAGGCATCTATTTCCAACTACATAAATGGGCCCCAACACTTAACTTGGTGCAATTTCAAAGCCTATTTACCATGGTCAGAGTGTTATTTAATTTGTTGGACTGCATTCTCTGCAATAAAATTTCTATTTCCAAATTATAAAGAGCTTAAAATTCACTCTTATATTCCATCACCCAAAAGGTATTTTAGGAAATGGTCTACTAACTTGTGTTAGAGGGTATTTAGTTTAGGGAATCCCTCCTTGGCTTTGTAGAAGTTGCATTAAAGAGTGTGGACTCGTGCCATGGTGACCATGCTAACTTGTCCTATGTGGTTACCTTAGAAACTCATAAGGACCTTAGAAAGAAGTTATTTTGGGCCGTAATATTTCCCTTTATATGTAAATAATGTAGAGTGCATGGCCATGTAAAAAATACTTATCTAAAAAAGGAGACATAGGAATTAGGGGAAATGCACCTAAAAGTGAGCCCTTTGGGCTATGAAAAAGAAAACTTAAAAAATGTAGAGGAAAATAAGGTTCAAGTGGAGAGAAAAATATAATAAAGAAAAAATAGTGGGAACATCCAAACCAATAGAGGGGGTAGCTAATATATAGATTATAGGAAAAACCTTATATAACGCAAATTGATTGAGTAAAACAGTTAGAGAGGATGCCATGTTAGTGAAAGATCAAGGGATATATTTGCTATAATTATTGTGCAACTTAAGGCCATGATCAAATAGTATCAAACACCATTGTGAAATAGTTGGGAAACATCACCCATGAGATAGAAATGTTATTTGAGTTGGACACGACAAGCAACACTTGCCAAGAAATAGTATAGGGTGATGACGGAGTGGATATGAGATCACAACACTTTTAAGGGGTAGGCAAAGTTATTGCTTCCACCTCTCTCAAAAAGAAATAAATCCACCTACCAATTTTCAAAGGAGAAGTAATTGAATATTTGGAGGAAGACCGAAAATCCATCCCTTAAAATTTTGAATTTTGGGAGGTGTTAGGATATGAGGATTACATTTACATAAAATAATTTTATGAATTTGGCTTATAGTTTATGATTTTGTTCACTTTTTGCATAAATTGTTCTACCCCACATTAATAAGTGGAAATGACTTACTCAATGATAAGTTATATATAAGTAGGTGAACTCTATTATAATAGATGTAGTAGTTATTAATTGATAATATTATATTATGTTATTGTGAGTATCTTTCTTTGAGCTTGGTAATATGGGAACTCTCTATAGGGTTTAATCATTTAGTGATCTAGCTCATTTTGTAATATCGTATCAGGGCAAGGAGTGTCCATGAGTTTGAAGCTATATAAAGAATCTTCTGCCTTTGAAAGACAAGGTTTCCACTTGCAACTTCAATAGTCTAAGAGCCACATATTGTATGTGAGAGTGAAGATCTAGGGATTGCTACCAATAGATCACGGGTCTCTCCATTGTAGAACATGAAACCCACTTTTGAGACATTTTGACCCTATTTGTACCTCATGAACCTCTTTTTGACCATGATTTATATAAATATATGGTTTTGTGTAATTAATAGATGAATAGAATATGTTTAATGATGAAGTATGTGTTACCTCGATGGGGGTGTTAACAATGAGTGTGGTGGAAGCCTTGGTGAGACAGCCTTCCACCCCATCAGAGGTGATGGGAAATTATATCTCTAATGACACGACATGTTAGTGCATGCATGGCAATGCAAGATATACAGTGGGTCGGTTTCTTAATTGTGGGAGCATGGTGGTCTTGGTTTGCAGTGTTAAGGGTCTGTATGGAGGTGAGGGTAAACCCTTGATTTCGCGTTGTAAGCTTTGTTTGTTGCTATCTTAAATAATTCCTACGAAGGCATGCGAAGGTGGTGGAAGACTTGGCCTCTTTCTCTGGGAGAATGGCTCAGCATTATGTGGAGGGCAGCGGGTAAGGCAGGCACTATGGAGTCCTCCTTCGTGACATATTAGGTTGTGCTCTCTCAATGAGTGTTTATTTTGGTTTGTCTGCTCATAATTTGGGTATAATTTGGGTCTGGGGTTTTATAATTCTTGTCTTTCAGCCTGAAATGATGGTGACAAGTGGAGCCGTAAGGCAATGATCCCCTATTTCATTGATTTTGATCATGGGTCTTGAGTTCTTGGTCAATGTCCTGTCTTAAGGTCCTTAGGTCGTTGGATTTGGGTTGGCTTGGTTGGTTGTGGGTTGTTTTGCAAGATGAGGGGGATTTAATTTTATGTATGTGTATTGGGGCTCAAAGCATATGATGTTCCCCCTGTTAACGCTTGAAATTTCACCTCAGGCTGAAAAAGGTAAACTCCAAGGCAACATCAAACCACTTAGCCTCGTAGCTAGCCCTACGGGGCAGGAGAGGGCTCTCTCCGGTCTATCTCGGTAAAGATCTTCAATGGGCAAGATGACCAATAGGAAAACACTGATTTTAGGCTAGTAAACTGATCAAGAGGTTTAAATTTGGGATTTTTAAAGTTTTGGTGGAAAATTGGGGAATGGCAATTTTGGGTGCGGGGATTGGACACAGTTTTCGCAGGGAGTTCTTTGGGGCGAGGTAGGAAACAGTATTGATGCCTTTGATAGAGATGGATGGATGAGAATGACTGGTGAGGAGTTAAGGAAAGCAAGCAATAACCTTGAATTCCCCTTAAACAGTTGAAAACATTGATATTAAGAAAACTTAAAAGCAGAGCATGACAATCATGAATTCTACTTTAACACTTCATTTGCCTAATTTGCAGAAAGAAAAGTAAGGAGATGATTCAAATAACACACTTACAAGTACAAAGAGAAACACACCATCAATACATGTGACCACAAGAATCCCAAAAAGGACTGCAAAACCCTGGTCTTCCTTTGCCAAAAATTGCAGAGATACAATGAATAATACAATAAGAGCTTCTCCCTCAAGAGTCCAACCATGAAAATGAGCAAGAGAGTACATAATATAGATCATCTAACATCTTTCCCTGCCTCTAGGGGTCGAGCTCACTATCCTAGGAGTTGTTTCAACCAATTCTAAACTAAGCACTGAAAACTAGGCAGTCAAAACAACTTGCCTATATAAACTAGGAAACCAATTCATTCATTTAATTTTCACCTATCTCATGAATGAATCTTCCAGAAGAGATACATAAGTGTAAAAGTGTCATAAATTTACATCATTTACAACAAGAAGGATAAAAATCAACTCCACAAAGTCAAACACAGTCAAAACTGCGTTTTGCTGAGCTGTAGGCTGAAATCCTGAGCAATTTGCCTGACGGGTCGCACGCCAAATCCTGACGGGTCGCGCGCCTTTGAGAGAACTTTTGGGGCACTTTCAGGTGTCCAAATGAGGCAAGAGTATGCTTTTTCGAAAGGTCTGGATGTCTACTTTCCAACCCAAGTGGAATTTCTGAATTTGGTGGTCATTTACCCCTCCAAAATTTCAATCGCCCATGACTGCTTTCTGTGTGTCAAAAATGTGGCAGAAAGTCATTTTTTGCTTGTTTTTTGACTTTCTGGAGGCCCAAAACTTCATAAAATCTCTTGGCAATGGGTGAGAATGTGTAACTTTTCATGACAAATCCAGAAATGCTGAGTTTTCCCGGAACGGAGTAGCCAAATGAAAGGGTTGCGCGGGGGGTGAGACCCGTTGAGGGGACAAAACCTGTTTTTTGCCTAAAAAAACCAAAAATGACCCAAAATGCTCAAAATTTCTTGGAATTTGTGCTGGGGCTGAGCTATTTAGTGCCATGCTCCTTCAAGGAAGCCTCGGCCAAGATGTGGAGGGGGTCGGACCTTTTTCTTCGTTTTTGTGCTTTGGCCAACCGCCTTTGGAGCACTTTCATTTTCGCCTTGCACACGTGCATTCGGGCCCAATAGTGGTTTTTCATGTTCCGGAGCAGGCTCAACTTCTGGTGTTAACTCACGATCATCACTTTGCTCATAGTCGGTTTCGGTTTCTGACATGGTTTCAGGGGCAAAGTGGCTGAAATGTACTGTTGCTTCTTCTTTGAAATCTGCTGTTTTAACTGTTTTGAAATGCTGTTTCAAGGGGACAAGTAGCACAAGGGAAATGTTAGGGAAGGGAGACTTGGAAGGGAAATTGGGAAAAATATATGAAACAGGGGTTAAAGAGAGGAATCATGACATCAACATCATCATACAATTTCATTTGCAAGGATGTTATGGAAGGTAGGGTTTAGGGTTTGATTTTTGATTTCTTAATATTTTTGGTAGGGAAATTAAATAACAGTGATAAGGGAGTAAGAAATGGGAGGTGGGAAAATGTAGGAACAATAGGAATGAAAAGGAATACCTTAAAACAACAAAACAAACCCTAGCAACTTTGATATTTTCAAGCAAAAGCACATGGAGTCTTTACTTGCAAATGAAGGCTTTTAAAATATTATCATGATCTTCTCAAGCTTTAGCAAACCATAATTTATATGATTGAAGGCCTACCGGACAAGCTTGAACAATTTGTGGTCGCTTGGCAGCTTGCTGGTAATTTTCTGTGGAGGAAACCCTGATGGGTCGCGCGCACTGCCCAACGGGTCGCGCGCCCTCAACAGGTCGCGCGCCCTCAACGGGGCACGCGCCCTCAACGGGTCGCGCGCCCTCAACGGGTCGCGCCTGTGTAATTTCTGAACTAGAATGGGCAGCCTGACGGGTCGCGCACCTGGTTCAACGGGTCGCGCGCCTTCCCAACTCACACAATTCGCTCAAACTCTCTTGGAAACAATTTCTCTATCTCTTGAATGCGCAATGAGGCTTGATGGAGGGAGATTAGGGCTTTTATAGCCTTGTTTGAATTAATTTCATGTCATAACCCACTTTATAATTTTTTTCCATGACACTTTATAAACTTGACTTTTTTGGTTTCCTTTTGTCCTGAAATTGATTGATTTGATGCTTTTCTTTGATAACTTTTGCAGGGATAGCATCTGAGGGATCTTGGCAAGGGAGCCAGGGTTACATGCTGTCCTTTGAATCATTTTGAATTTTTACAAGTTTTACAAAATTTTGTGAAATGACCTTGGCTTTAAAAACAAGGTTTTTAAATCCAAGGTGAAAATTAGCTGCACAAGATAGAATCTTTCGAATAAACATTTTGAAAATCATCCCTCTGGCTTGCTGGGCACTTATTGACCTTCAGAGACATGACCTTGAAGATAAATTTGACCTAAACCCTAGACCTAGAAATTTTGACCTCAAGACAAGGCAAATAACCTTGAAAAAGCTTAATGACTAAAACAACTTGATCCAGCAGTGCCAAGAGGGGAATAAAGACACCAGCTCCTCCATCAGGGTTATGGCATGCCTAACGGAATGCAAAGAATGACACTGATGAGACACCTACTTATGCAAAGGCAAAGAGCTTTGATCGCTGATGGAGGGCTACTAGACCGATTCTAACATTGGCTCAAATGGGGATGGTAGCTCCTTGGAGGTGCCAAGAACCGCAGATCTCTGTAAGAGCTAGACCAGTGCCTTTCAATCATTGGGCAATGGAGTCAAAAACTCAAGTTGAAATGCATGACTAAAAACTGATAACTTGACAACACAAATTGACTCTTACTCAACTAAAAACTGACTCAACACTTAAACACAACCGACAAACTGGAAATGATGCTCAAAGGGGAGCTTATTCATCAAAACCTACCCTAACAGTTTCATTCATCACCTGATCAAGTGAAATGAAACAACCAATGCAACCAAGTAAGAATCCCGTCTGCTGGTTGAATTCTTCGCAAGTGCTCACTTATGAACAACAAAAGATAACTACTGAAAGGCAACTCCCATGACAACTTAGAAACAGATCCGTTGAAAGATATGAATTCTCTATCCACCTCCAAAAACACTGCATAAGGATCTTGAAATTCAAGCACACTGGAACTTAGCTCATCCAATGGATTACTTCTCTTTCCTTCATACCATGAATGCAAACTTTGATCTGAGCCTTGTGACGAGACCTCTACTGAAAATAAGAAAGAAACTGGCTGCCGGATCAAATTCATATCAGCACATGTTTCAAGCTCACATGTAGTCAATGGAGAAAGACTTTGACTGCAAACCTCATCCAAAACATCAGCTATTGGATCATGAAAAAATTGAAAAGACTGCTGCAATGTATCCATTGAAAATGTATGACATCCTTCTAGCTGTTCATCTTTTTCTTGAGAGATTTTACAAAGATTCTGCCTTATAAACTGAAATGCTTCGAAACAAAAGGGTATAGAATCTTCCTGCATCATCAAATCATGTATTTCGTCTTCCACAGCTTCATCTGTAATCTGCCCTTCAATTTCATTTGGTGGCTGCAAATTTGATGCTACAGGCTGCTCAAGAATTTTGTTATCTGTCTCATCCTCAACATTAACACTGAGAGATTGTTGATTTGTTATAGGCTGTTCATTTGAATATTTACTATGCAATCTACCCTTCAAAAACTGAAATGATTCAAAACAGAATGGTACGGAGTCACCTTGAATCATTAAATCATGTGTGTCCACTTCCAAGTCTTCAGCTGCAACTTGACAATCAATGGCTTCTGGGGGTTGCAAATCTGAATATGTAAAGTCTTGAACAAAATTTTCATTGCTCTCAAGATGCTTCAAATCAAGACTTGTTGACATTTGATTTCTGATTGCATGGTAGTTGTCTCTAATGAATTGAAATGAATCAAAACAAAAAGGCAAAGATCCTTCACTTACTTCAAAATTTTCTGCACTTTCTTCACCAATGTCATAGCTGATATGTGAGGGCTGAACATTGTATTCAAGCTGCTGAAAATGAACTTCCTCCCACAAACTAGCTGCTGATTTGTCTGTAAGATTAGCTTTTGTTTGGAGAATATAATTATCGTCATACTGATCAAACTGAGGCAAATCATCAGTGTAAAACATATCATCAAGCATGCAGGTCATATCAATAGTTCTTTCTTCGCCAAGGTGATCTACAAAACAATCATTATCGGATCTATGACAACTAGGATCAGAAACAAAATGTTTTGAATCAGCAACTTGTTCTTCTTCAATCAGCGAACCATGAGCTTGAGCATCATAAGCATTTCTTGCGGTGACCTTCTCCATCATCTTTTCCACTGCACTTACCAAAATGTCAAGCTTCACCTCTAGAGATGTCGATTTTTCCGGATCTATGTTTTTCATCTCGTCTTCCTTCAACCTTGCCCTTCGGATCAGCAGATGAGCCTCTACATTTACTGCATTGTTCTGCATCTCGTGAAGTGTTGCAATATTCTTTTCTCTCAGCTGAAACTCCATTTCCGGATCAAAAGCACCCGGATAGTGCAAGAGAGCAGATTTAGGAGTAGGCCTTATATCAACTGGCATTGAATAATAAACTTGGTTAAATCTGGCCGAAAATTGTTGTACTGTCTCCCCTGATAATCTTTTCAGGTGGTTATACTCTTCTACAATCAAGAAAAGGTCATGCCCGATCATCCACCCGTCGAGAGAAACTTTGACGAACTGCTGGAAATCTGAGATGCTCGCATCAGGCAGGGTTTTGAACCAACTCTTGACTTTGGCTTGCAAAGAAAGAGCAAAAAGCCTTATACTGACATCTTCTTCATCAACTTCAAAAAGATCTAGAAAAGTCTCAACATTCTGCACATGTTGCTCAGCGTTGATATTCTTACATTCACCATCAAACCTCGGCAAGTATAGATCATAATTTTTGGGGAAAGCATGGAGAACAGAAGGTAAAACAAGAGGTTTATACCGATCTGGAATTTTACAAGGTATAGGGGTATGTACAGAAGGTATAGAATCAGTCTTGGTCTCTTGAGATTCATCAATCTGAAGATGGTCATCACAAAATTTAGAAGAAAGGTCTTGATCAAGCTCAAAGGTATGCAAATCTTTGGTATTCACAATCTTCAAAGGGAAAGAATCAACTGCAGGCCGAGGATCTCTTCTCAAATACAATATACTTTGCAAAGCCTTCTTGACATTCTTGGGAAAAGAGAAGAAATAATTTATGACAAAGAACAAAATGTCTTGGATGAAATTCCAACTTGAATACCTGGTCTGTCCATGTTGTCCTTTCATGTTTTTGCTGGTCGGGATCATCCTCCAGTGGAGTGTTTGGATCTGATCTCGAAACGGATTTAGAGTCGCCAAGTGAATGATTTCATCCTTTCAAGTGTCTGATCGTTGTCCACAATCAACAATCAGATCTGAACTTGATACATGTACTGGGGTAAAATGCAAATGAAGTGCTGTATCCACAAGCTCACGGAGATGGACTGAAGCAGCGTTTATCTACTTCCGCTTATGCAAAGCAAAAGCGTTTCGAAGGCTACCTGGCATAACTTCAGGCTCCGTCTAAGACTTATGAAACAAACACATCAATCAACAGACAAGTTGTTCTCCCCAGTATGGTCGCCAATATGTTAACGCTTGAAATTTCACCTCAGGCTGAAAAAGGTAAACTCCAAGGCAACATCAAACCACTTAGCCTCGTAGCTAGCCCTACGGGGCAGGAGAGGGCTCTCTCCGGTCTATCTCGGTAAAGATCTTCAATGGGCGAGATGACCAATAGGAAAACACTGATTTTAGGCTAGTAAACTGATCAAGAGGTTTAAATTTGGGATTTTTAAAGTTTTGGTGGAAAATTGGGGAATGGCAATTTTGGGTGCGGGGATTGGACACAGTTTTCGCAGGGAGTTCTTTGGGGCGAGGTAGGAAACAGTATTGATGCCTTTGATAGAGATGGATGGATGAGAATGACTGGTGAGGAGTTAAGGAGAGCAAGCAATAACCTTGAATTCCCCTTAAACAGTTGAAAACATTGATATTAAGCAAACTTAAAAGCAGAGCATGACTGTCATGAATTCTACTTTAACACTTCATTTGCCTAATTTGCAGAAAGAAAAGTAAGGAAATGATTCACATAACACACTTAAAAGTACAAAGAGAAACACACCATCAATACATGTGACCACAAGAATCCCAAAAAGGACTGCAAAACCCTGGTCTTCCTTTGCCAAAAATTGCAGAGATACAATGAATAATACAATAAGAGCTTCTCCCTCAAGAGTCCAACCATGAAAATGAGAAAGAGAGTACATAATATAGATCATCTAATATCTTTCCCTGCCTCTAGGGGTCGAGCTCACTATCCTAGGAGCTGTTTCAACCAATTCTAAACTAAGCACTGAAAACTAGGCAGTCAAAACAACTTGCCTCTATAAACTAGGAAACCAATTCATTCATTTAATTTTCACCTATCTCATGAATGAATCTTCCAGAAGAGATACATAAGTGTAAAAGTGTCATAAATTTACATCATTTACAACAAGAAGGATAAAAATCAACTCCACAAAGTCAAACACAGTCAAAACTGCGTTTTGCTGAGCTGTAGGCTGAAATCCTGAGCAATTTGCCTGACGGGTCGCGCGCCAAATCCTGACGGGTCGCGCACATTTGAGAGCACTTTTGGGGCACTTTAAGGTGTCCAAATGAGGCAAGAGTAGGCTTGTTGGAAAGGTCTGGATGTCTACTTTCTAACCCAAGTGGAATTTCTGAATTTGGTGGTCATTTACCCCTCCAAAATTGCAATCTCCCAAGACTGCTTTCTGTGTGTCAAAAATGTGGCAGAAAGTCATTTTTTGCTTGTTTTTTGACTTTCTGGAGGCCCAAAACTTCATAAAATCTCTTGGCAATGGGTGAGCATATGTAACTTTTCATGAAAAATCCAGAAATGCTGAGTTTTCCTGGAACGGAGTAGCCAAATGAAAGGGTCGCGCGGGGGGTGAGACCCGTTGAGGGGACAAAACCTGTTTTTTGCCTGAAAAAACCAAAAATGACCCAAAATGCTCAAAATTTCTTGGAATTTGTGCTGGGGCTGAGCTATTTAGTGCCATGCTCCTTCAAGGAAGCCTCGGCCAAGATGTGGAGGGGGTCAGACCTTTTTCTTCGTTTTTGTGCTTTGGCCAACCGCCTTTGGAGCACTTTCATCTTCGCCTTGTACACGTGCATTCGGGCCCAATAGTGGTTTTTCATGTTCCGGAGAAGGCTCAACTTCTGGTGTTAAATCACGATCATCACTTTGCTCATAGTCGGTTTCGGTTTCTGACATAGTTTCAGGGGCAAAGTGGCTGAAATGTACTGCTGCTTCTGCTTTGAAATCTGCTGTTTTAACTGTTTTGAAATGTTGTTTCAAGGGGACAAGTAGCACAAGGGAAATGTTAGGGAAGGGAGACTTGGAAGGGAAATTGGGAAAAATATATGAAACAGGGGTTAAAGAGAGGAATCATGACATCAACATCATCATACAATTTCATTTGCAAGGATGTTATGGAAGGTAGGGTTTAGGGTTTGATTTTTGATTTCTTAATATTTTTGGTAGGGAAATTAAATAACAGTGATAAGGGAGTAAGAAATGGGAGGTGGGAAAATGTAGGAACAATAGGAATGAAAAGGAATACCTTAAAACAGCAAAACAAACCCTAGCAACTTTGATATTTTCAAGCAAAAGCACATGGAGTCTTTACTTGCAAATGAAGGCTTTTAAAATATTATCATGATCTTCTCAAGCTTTAGCAAACCATAATTTATATGATTGAAGGCCTACCGGACAAGCTTGAACAATTTGTGGTCGCTTGGCAGCTTGCTGGTAATTTTCTGTGGAGGAAACCCTCGTGGGTCGCGCGCACTGCCCAACGGGTCGCGCCTGTGTAATTTCTGAACTAGAATGGGCAGCCTGACGGGTCGCGCGCCTTCCCAACTCACACAATTCGCTCAAACTCTCTTGGAAATAATTGCTCTATCTCTTGAATGCGCAATGAGGCTTGATGGAGGGAGATTAGGGCTTTTATAGCCTTGTTTGAATTAATTTCATGTCATAACCCACTTTATAATATTTTTCCATGACACTTTATAAAATTGACTTTTTTGGTTTCCTTTTGTCTTGAAATTGATTGATTTGATGCTTTTCTTTGATAGTTTTTGCAGGGATAGCATCTGAGGGATCTTGGCAAGGGAGCCAGGGTTACATGCTGTCCTTTGAATCATTTTGAATTTTTACAAGTTTTACAAAATTTTGTGAAATGACCTTGGCTTTAAAAACAAGGTTTTTAAATCCAAGGTGAAAATTAGCTGCACAAGATAGAATCTTTCGAAGAAACATTTTGAAAATCATCCCTCTGGCTTGCTGGGCACTTATTGACCTTCAGAGACATGACCTTGAAGATAAATTTGACCTAAACCCTAGACCTAGAAATTTTGACCTCAAGACAAGACAAATAACCTTGAAAAAGCTTAATGACTAAAACAACTTGATCCAGCAGTGCCAAGAGGGGAATAAAGACACCAGCTCCTCCATCAGGGTTATGGCATGCCTAACGGAATGTAAAGAATGACACTGATGAGACACCTACTTATGCAAATGCAAAGAGCTTTGATCGCTGATGGAGGGCTACTAGACCAATTCTAACACCCCCAATTCAAGTCGAAGGCCTCTCATCATTCTGGTGGATGGTGGAGATTGTTATGTCAAGTCTACTAATTTTTCATTTTAAAGTTTTGTGTCAAGAGATTGTGCTTGTCGTGTTAGCTCCTATGTTGTGTCGGTTTATGCGTGTCTTTTTATGAGTTTAATGGTAGTGGCATATGTTTCGCATATCGAAGTAGTTGTTCCTACGTCTTCTTTTGAGGGGGTTAGTTTTGAGTCAGGCTTATGTGTCTTAAGTTATTTGGATGACTGTGTTGTTTGGCATCCTAGTTCTATTGTTGGAGAGTCTAGTTCGTTCTCATGTTTCTTTGCAGGAAGAGGAGTTTATAATAGTTTCCCCAGGTGTTGTAACAACCCCAGGTTAAAAGTTCATGTAATAAAGTTAATAAAGGAAAAGTAAGACAAAGGTCATGGGACATGTATTCCAAGTTGAATGTTGGGAAAAACATCCTAGTGGGTGTTCATTTGGTTTATTATGGCTACGTGGAAATTGGAAAAGGCAATGGAAAAGGCTTTGGAAAGGCAAGAGGCATTAATTGACATTTTATTTATGAAAATAATGGAAAATTAGGAGAAAAGGAAGGTGAAAGGTCACAGGTTGCATGTGAGGAGGAAAATGAAGAAAAAATAATGGAAATTGAAGAAAATTGAGGCATCATCAATAAAAAGGCTTATGAGGATCAGTTCACAACCTTTTGTTAGTTTTATCTTTGAGCTCTCTCTATTCTCTCTCTCTCTCTCATACTCATGCACACTTAGAGCATCTTTGGAGCACTCTAGCATTGGAGAAAGGAAGGAAAAGGAAGGGCAAAGAGACAAAGGGAAGCAAATATCAAGCAAGGAAGAGTTGGATCAAGCGAATACGATGGGATTACTTGCATGTATCGAGTTGCATGTATGATTTCCTTGCTAGTTTTGGCATGCATGGTACATGCATGTGTGTATTTGGTTATCTTTTTTTCATTGGCATGGGTATTTCATGATGTGACAGTGGTTTCAACCTTGCCTTGCCATTTTCGGATAGTCATTGTGTGATGGGGTTCTTTTATTTGGTTAAGCTGGATTGTTGGATGGTTTCAAAACTGAGTGGGGTGGTATTAGGAAAATTACCAAAGGCCTAGGAGTCCCTTGACCAGTAATGACGGGATACACAGTAAATCCTGAGGGTGGAGACAGTAAAATTCCTCACAGTTTAGGTGGAGAGATCCAAAGGCATTCTTGCTTGTTTAGGGCCTAGTGATCCCTTGACCAATATATGGCAGGATTGCGGTAAATACTGGTAGTGTATTTATTGTGTGGGCCTAGGAATTCCTTGACCGGTAATGGTGGGATACATGGTAAAACCTAGTTTTATAAATGAGGATTTAGGGCCTAGGAATCCCTTGAACGGTAATGGTGAGATACATGGTAAAGCCTGAGGAAGCCCTGGTTGTTTTTGTTGTGAGTCACACATTCATGCTTGGAATATGACACCGGGGTGATTAGCTGAAAGAAATATTTGGTTCAACCCAATATATGGTCGGGTCATACATGGATCCCTGACTTGGTTGGCTTTTGCATATGTTAATAAGAGCTCTCTTTCCTTGTATTTCATGAGTAAATGTACTTGCCATTATGTGGCTTTGATGATTTTTCTATCGTTGTTATTATCCTAGTTGTAAGCATGGTTTTATGACAGACTTGAGTTATGGCTCTCCTCATGTTTTGGTTGGTAAATTAAATTTTAATGAATGTATGACCTAATAGGTGATAATGCAACTATGGTGAGAAGGCATTAGACCTTCTTGACGAATCTCAGATAAGTATGAGGCCCCTATGTCTAGATGTGTATTTATGACCTGTACATTACATGTTCATGATGTGTTTGACGAAATGCATGTCATGGTTAGGATGAGTCAGGTCAGGTCCTTGTTCAAGTTTTGCATTAGATGCCTTGTATTCTTATTATTTATCATTTCTGAGAGTTCCATTAAGTTTTGGGCAGAGGCCTGGGTCCCAGCCCTTAAAAAATGGCTTAAATCCCATCGTCGCTGGCACTGAACTGGATGAAGAAGTTTGCAGTCACATGGAGGCAAGCCTTGTTTTGGGAGCGACTGGAGGGTTTCAGTTGCATGGAGGGCTTGTCATGGGAGCAAATGGGGGTTTATTTTAGTTAGAAAGCAAGTTAACTCGAGGGTTGGGAATCTTGAGTGGTTAATTAGCGTCTGAGGGTCTTATAGCTCCCAAGGAAGGTCAGTTTGGTTTTGGTTTGTCGATTCCACTTTCTTAACTGTACTTGGGGAGTTGAATCACATCATAGTAACTCTTGATCACATATTTATCCAGACGGAGTGGTTAGCTTGGGTAAGTGTGGGAGGATGGTGTTACAAAGTGGTATCAGAGAGGGTTCATGTTCACTTTGGGTAATATTTGATACCACAGAGTGGTATCAGAGCATGGTTCACCCCTTGGAGTGGATGGGTGGAATGTGGTTGTCATGCATGCATGTAGATTATATATGTGCTTGATGTGTATGGATGATGATGGTCATTGTTGTTGTTATGTTGTCATGTAGAAGTTGAAGGTGTTGTAGTTGGGATGTGTTTGTCGTGAATGCATGTTGGTTGTATATGCATTTGTTATGCATGTCAGTGTCTATAGGTTATTATGCATGCATTGTATCTAGTTTGTGTTATGGTAGTGGCATCATGCATGGTAACTAGGATGATGATTGAGATGACGTTGATATATTGTTATGATTATGATTATACATGTATTATGCTAATCTAGATTGATCTTGCAGACGAGATATCCTCCCCTAAACTATACTGAGGTATGTTGGTTATGTTTATATTTTGGTTTAGCTGACGTGATATACTTGCAGGAAGAGGATCAAATACGACTATAAAAATGGTGGATTACAGTTCTTGAGACTCTCCCAGATCAGATGAGTAGCCACAAGATGAGTACTCCCCTCATATAGCAAACACTTTGAGAATTTTGAAGGTAGAAATAAGAAGTTGCAAAGAAGATAATGACAAAATCATTTAGTCACAAGAGAGACTTGTCAGGGCATAGGAGAAACAAGCAGAGGTTAATGCAATTATCCTTCAGATATTGTTAGACTTGTAGAGATAGGGACCACTTAGGATCAGTCATGGATAGGAGGACAAGACTAAAGGAGCCTATTGTAACAAATCTCATGATGGATACGGGTTAGAGAGGGGTGATACCAGGGATGACATATTCTTGGACACACCTAATAGGAGAGGTAGTGGACATGGGCATTATTCTAGTTCTGGTTCGGATAGGTACCATGGTCATCATTGCTATCATCCTTATAGGAGGAGTGACAGGGGATATTTGTTGGATGATTTCAAGAGATCAAATCCGCATACATTTGATCGAGAAATGAAGAATTCAGAGGATGTTGAAGCTTGGTTTCTTGGGAACATGAAGGCCATAATAACTGCGTTTAGTCTTAAAGGTAAAGCATACATTTGGTGGGAAGACATGAAGAATGATAGAGGCATTCGGGAAGAAGAGTTGACTTGGAGGGAGTTTGATATATTTTTCAGGAAGAAGTATTTATCTGAGAGATACTATGATGACAGGGCAAAAGAATGCTATGAACTAAAGATGGCATCTATGACCGATGAGGAGTATACTAGTAGATTCTTGAAGTTTTTGAGGTATGTGCCTTATTTGAAGGAGGAGAAGGTGAAGATTCAGAGATTCATCAGTGCGTTGTCGGTAGCGTTCAAAGACATTGTTGGTCAGGTAAATCCCCTCTGCGGACAGAGGCGATCCCACTAGCCTATAACAGAACTAGCCACAATCAAACCACGCTGCTACGCAAGTTCCTAGTTATGCATCAAAGGTGAATCAAGAAGACCAACCTGGAGTCCAACGCTATGATTGAAGCAAAGTTGATATCCCCGTTCCCTCGCTCCAACAGATCACAAACGAACACCTGCACATGCAAAGGAAGAGACAGATACCAACATAAAAACTACCAAGGCACAACTATATTTCAGTCAGAAAGGAAATAAATCACATCACCATAATAGACAATGAGATTGGAACTATAATAGTAGTCGCTCATCAATTAATAAGCAGGAAAAGTTACAACCATTGTTCTGACGTTGACCGTTCTCCTGGCTGGGCGAGTAACTATATGTGTCTTGCAATGCATCTCCTCTCCGGCAGCATAACCTCTCTAGCACTCACTAGCATTCCTCCAAGAACTCAAGAACTCAACATCTATCACTCCATGACTAATGATTATCACTACTATCACTCAATCACTAAATCACTAGCACTAGCTTGTCCAATGCATAATGACAAGCTTATATAGATGAAGAAGGGAGGAGGATACGATGAACCGGGACACCTTTTGTGAATTAGCATTATCCTCGAAAGCCATTAAAGATGGATATAGGATAAAGCTCGACAAACGACTGATTTTTAATCTTCAGAAAAGCTCCATGTAATGAAGGAAACAACAGTCGGACGTGCGTTAAGTCAAAAAGCACGACTAAATTTGGTTGGCGCGACTGTTGCTCTAAGACAGAGCGCCAATGGTCGCGCCCTCTTTTGAGGATCTCCATCATTGGCGCGGGTAGGATACTGTGGACTTGCGCCAATGGAAAAAGAGCACTTTTCAGGATGATCTGCAGAAGGTGTCTTCAGGGAACATGGAGTACATACTCAGGGGAACATAATGCAAGTGTTTTTAGACTTTGTCACTTCTTATAACTCCCGGGAGGGGTCCTCCAAGGTACGACAAGAGGAGTAACAGGGATGGTGACAAATTACTGTGTAACAGATGCCCCCTAAAGCATGAATTCTGAGAGGTGGAGAGGGGTGAAATGCTTTACAAGAACACACATAAGAACACATAAGAGCACATATAGTTACTGCCGCCGAGGAGCTGTATTAAGAGACATGACTGATAGTTCAATTACATGATGTACGTGGTATGGTCGCAGCCATCCATAAGAGAGTACATAAATAATCTGGATCCATAGTATGGACGCAGCCATCTGGTTAGGATCAATGAATTGACTCAGGTATGGTCGCAGCCATCCAGTGAATGAGTCAAGTATCAAGAATCACGCCTGGATTACAACAGACACAATCCAGGGTCTTGCGCTCCATCTCGACCCGAACAAGAGTACAAGTTCAAGCATGTGAATATATGGGCTGAATTCGAACATGCATGAACATCGTCTGATTACCAGTCAATAGTGGAAACTGTTAACAGACGCGAGAGGTACCACCAATAATGACAATGGCCCTCAAGGTACTATAGGTACAATCTACGGCGTGTGAATCAATGATCTGAAGTTGAACACCCGTAGAATCATTCGATCGGAGGCCAATGATGAAAACCTCACGTCGAACACGAAGAACCTGCCATTGAGGCATGCAGGCTCCAAGGCACCGGAAAGGAGTCTCTAAATCAACTCCCTGGATAATGAGTTGAAGTTGACAGGGAGTGACCTTGATCGAAGGTGGGCCATAATGTTTCCCACATCATCGACACGAGACAGAGAGATGATGTTGTCAATCAAGATTGTGCGAACTATCAGAGGGAGGTTGCTTTGCAGAGGTCAACTTCTCTTGAACATATCGGCGGCACATTAACGGAATTGGCAGTATTTGACATCAATGTATCAAAGGTCATGATGACGAGGCAATGAGTGGATGAGAGGTCAAATAGGGTACCCAAGTCCATGGAAGCAAGTGAAAGATATGAGATGAAATATCCCCACCCCGGACACGAAAGCAAAAAGTGCCATGTTCAAGAGCGACATACTGCCGTTACGGTAATAATTATGGTTCAAAAATTTTCTTTTCCCCCCGCCATTTCTGGCGAGTACCCCAGTTATTTTTAACAAGCTTGATGGGGATAGCATATGCTTGTGTTGTGACAAAATCCGATGTCATTAAGTTTTAACGAGTCTGACAAAGGAAGAACTCGACGTCTTTTCATGTTTAGAGAGTTTGAAAAGACAGCAGAAAAGGAAACTCCAGGGATGTCCTTTTTCGTAAAGTTGTGTCTCTCGGGCCCGAAAAAGTATAAAATAATACCCGAAAGAACCACCCGATCATTACGATCGAGGAGTACTTTTCATAATTAGTGATCTCGACCTGAAAAAGTAAAAAAGCGGTCAAAACCACGTCGTTTCGTAACCATTAACGAGTTCGAAACGACAAAAACCCGGTAATCTTTTTATGTTTTAACGGTCGACAAAAACAACTTAAAACGACCGCCCCTTATTACCATTTAACGAGTCAAGAGGAGCGACTCGGCAATCTTTTCCTCTTTAAATGGTCAGAAAAGAGCTAAAAGCGGACCTTGAAGTAACCTTTTTCGTGTTTTACCGAGCTCGAAAAACCGAAAAAAGGAGCTCGTTATGTTGCTTGAGTGGCACTAATCCCTTGTAAGTTTATCGTTGGAGGGTTTTGGGTGCAAACTTCAACTGCTGATTACGACCAATCCAAGAGACCATTCGAGCCGCCGTTTGAAACAGGTAAGAGGCCTCATCTTTAGCTCCATTTCTATTCAATTTATTTAGTTTTTCTTCCACAGAATGATCTTCTGCAAGGAGGATTGCAAAAATTAGGGTTGCGCCCATTGGCGCGAGTTTTCCTCACGGGACCGCGCCAATGGGCAATTTTCTCTAAAGGAGACGCGCCATTGGCGCGACTGTTTTGAAAACAGTCGCGCCAATCGCGCGAACCAATTTTCACATGATTTTGACCGTTGAACCTGCAATTTTCTTTAATTTTTGGTTTCACCATTGATCTTATGATGTCATTTTGGTGTTTTGGTTGCAGGAATTGGTCAGAATGGCTATAGAATGGAGAGAAAGGGAACATGAGGCCATAGATGCTTTGGCATTGGAAGATGACGCATGCATGGATGCTTTGCGAGATTGTGGCTTGAAAAAATTCTTCCTTACCTCATATCTACGTGCACAGCCCGAGTTACTAAGGTTTATTGTGGACGCCTGAGATATTGAGGATCAGGTATTCCGCCTGAAAGACCAGACATTGGAGTTGGATGTCTCTGATGTCTATTTTATTACTGGACTATCTCGGCGGGGTGCACTGCCCATCTTGACCGGTAGTAGACCTTCTGGGGAAAAAATGGGGGAGGTAATGGCCAGAGTTTGTCCTGGGGCCCATTTTGGATCCAATAGTGCCAAGGTGGACATTGTCACTATCCCAGATTTGGTGCTACGAGTGGTACTATTCACTATCACTCAGACGGCTGGGGTACAGGCACCCCACGAGGCCAGCAAGAATCACTTGCTGCTGGCAACTGAGTGCCTACACCCTACATTATTTGATTGGGCCACGGCAGTAACAACAAATATCAAGAGGCAGCTTACCAAATGTAAGCGTGATGGCAATAAACAGTTCGGATATGGATCCATCATAGTATCGTTTTTCCTGGAGCGACTACCGATATTCCGGATCCCAGGAGGTATAGTGGCAGATCCAGTGCCACGAGAGCCAAGGTTGGCTCGATGGGCACCACTTATGCCCAGAGGAGGTGGGGGCCAGCAGATGGCCTGGAGGCCCGAGTTCTTCATTTGGCTCCAACATCAGTTGATCGTCGTGGAGGACTGGCCCTATGCGGGTAATGATTTTACTGGAGATCCAGACCTCCCGTTGCCTGAGGGAGAGGACTGGGACAAGGAGTTAGGTAAGGACCCTTTATGTTTTTTAATATTTTAACATATTCAAGTTTTTATAATTCATGTCTATTTCTTACAGCACCTATATATATGTATGCAGATGTTGGTGCAGAGCGACCAGCCGACTTGCCTCACAACGTACGGAGAGTACAACCTGCAGCGGACCCTCAGGCAGAGGGTGACGATGATGACCTAGTGCAGAACCTCGAGGCACTTACTCGAGGGATCCCAGATTATGGCAGACTGGCGGACGTGCCTAGAGCGTACCAGAGGCATACGGTGGGAGTATCTACTCGCGTCCATCGTCTGTTGAGACGTTTGGTGCGGGCGGTGACATGCTATCATGAGCATCACCGCGATTAGACGCCTAGGTTTCATTTTTGCACGTTTTTGAGAGACATGTTGTCGACGGCTGTATGAATTTTGGACATGTATTATTTTTTGGATTATGTAATGCGCGGGGCGCAAACATTTTGACACACACGTATATATATACATATGTTCATGGTTCATTATTGTGTTTTCATGTGCTTGCTTACATAACGTTTTAATTACAAATTATGCAGATGTCTATCTAATACATGATTGGCCAATGCATCAAATAACGTGTTTAATTGTCTCGGAACATGTTGATATGTAATAAAATCAAAATGTCTTTCTAACAACCTTACACGTAAATACAACCTTAGTATATGATGGTTTCTGACGGAATATTGCCCGTTGAGCTGGTGGACAACAAGTTGAGAGTCCAGGTTCACTATCAATGTGCAAATACCAAAATTAATTGCTCTAGCAAGTAGCTCGATTACAGCACAGTATTCGGCGACATTGTTAGTAGTACGGCCTAAACACACACCCTGAAAATCTATTAGCTCGCTATGAGGATCGTAGATCACCCATGCCGCAGAAGACAAATCGCGCGTACTGCGGCAGGCACCATCAGCGAAACCAACATAAGGTGCATCCGGCATCTGCACAAGAAGCGAAAAAACACAATAAGTGGTAGCTATGTCTCGAAAACCGACACACAATACACTAAAGTACATGTATGTACACAATAAAATGTACCAGCATCACGCATAGTACTTTTTCAAGTAAAGCCCATTTCGGGGCTTCCCAAGAGGGTTTCCTTCATAATCAATCAGCTCGTAGGCCCCTTTCTGTAGGACTCTCTTGAAAATATAAGGGCCTAGCCACATAGACTCGAGCTTTCCTGCGCCTAGCTTATCTTTCGCTTGATCATAGAGTAGGACCAAGTCTCCCTCAACGAAAGAACGCGGATGGACGGTCTGATCGAAGTGAGTCTTGACTCGCTTCTTTTGTGTTTCGATGGCCAAAGAGGCCAGGCGACGAGTCTCATCTAACCGTTCTAGGTAAAGAAGGCGTTCTTCTAACGGGGTAGTGTTGGGAAGCAGCTCGACGGCTAATTTCAATGAAGGGATCTCACATTCAATTGGAAGGGTAGCCTCTAGTCCATAAACTAGTTGAAATGGAGTGAAACCAGTGGCATCCTTCACGGAGGTTCGGTAAGCCCATAAGGTAGGGAATAACATCAAATGCCAGTTAGATTTATGCACACCAACGATACGTTGAAGCATTGTAACCAAGATTTTATTGAGAGCTTCAACTTGACCATTGGACTGAGGGTAGTATGGAGTTGAACTATCGTGTTGCAAGCCTAGCTGGGTTGTTAATTCCGTCATCATATGATTACGGAAATGCTTTCCGTGATCAGTGACAATGGCTTGAGGGACGCCGAATCGCGAAATAACATGATTGAATAAAAATTGCGCCGCAGTGTGACCGTCTTCAGTTAATGTAGGCATCGCCTTGGCCCATTTAGTAAAGTAATCGACGGAAACGATGACAAACCCATGCCCCCCGGTCGAGCGAGGGTTACAGGTCATATAATCAATGCCCCATTTTGCAAAAGGGCCGACGGAAACCACAGGGTGCAACGGAGCAGAAGGCGCTCGCATTTTCCGCTGGTATATCTGGCACTCATGACAAGAGCGGACGACAAGGATGCAATCCTTGAAAATAGAGGGCCAAAAATAGCCAGCACGAAGGATTTTTTGGGCTGTAGCATATCCGGACATATGTCCGCCACAAGCACCAGAGTGGCAGTCATTTAGAACCCGTTCAGCTTCCTCTAGGGTAAGACAACGGCGGAGAACGGAGTCTGCACCAAGACGATATAATGTATCTCCAATGATACGGTAGGGTTGAGATTGATGACGAATCCTCCGCCGAGCGTCTTTAGACACATCTTGGCGGAAGGAGGACGTTTGCAGATATGTGATGATATCTCCGTACCATGGATCGAGGGTGCTGATGAGGAACAGGGTTTCATCTGGAATTTGGTCTTCTGCAGGCGAGGTCGAGGAAGAAGATGGCAAAGAGCAAATTAACTCAGCAAACACAAGGGATTTCTTAGACTTGGCAGTGGTAAATTCCAAGTCAAACTCTTGGAGGATAACAATCCACTTTGAGTATTTGCCCCCTAGTAACTGGCGTGACAATATATACGTCATGGGGTTGCAATCAGAAATCACAGTGGTAGTACGCAAAAGAATATAATGACGGAAGCGTTGTACAACACAAACTGCGGCTAGTGCCAACTTTTCGATATAAGCATATCGAGTTTCCGTGTCTAACAGGTTGCGGCTGAGATAGTAAATAACATGTTCAGTGTTATCATCATCAGTTTGGACAAGAACCATGCCGATAGTGGTATCGGCGGCAACCAAATACAAGGTGTAGTCGCGATAATAATTCGGAGGACGAAGCAATGGAGCAGAAACAAGTAAACTCTTGAGACGTTCAAAAGATTCCTGAGCTGTGGCATCCCAATGGAAAGGGATATCACGCTTCAGTAATCACGTAAAATCTTTAGCTACCTCGGCATAGTTGGGAACAAAACGGCGTAAAAAATTGGCTTTCCCCTGCAAACTTTGCAACTGATGCAAAGAATTTGGGGGAGGGAGATTGATGATAGCTTCGACTTTAAGGGGATCCAAACGGATGCCTTCTCTAGAAACGATAAAACCGAGAAGTCTGCCAGATTCAACGCAGAAGACACATTTGTGGGGATTTAGCCGGATTCGGTAGTACCGACAGCGAAGAAAGATTTCGCGAAGATGTTTAGGGTGGTCCTGACGTTTAGCTGAATGAGCAGGAAGATCATCCAGATAAGGTTGCACAATATGCCGAATGTCATGAAATGCATAAGACATTGCGCGCTGGAAGGTAGCACCGGCATTTTTAAGACCGAAAGGGAGCTTCTTATAGGCAAAAGTTCCCCATGGGCAAATAAAGGCCGTTTTGTGTTGATCAGCGGGAGCAATATTGATCTGGTTATAACCGGAGAAACCGTCCATAAAAGAATACATTTCACTACCGGCACACTCGTCAATGATTTGATCAATGAATGGCGTGGGAAAATTATCTTTAGGATAGGCTTTGTTTATATCACGGTAATCGACACAAACCCGGATTGTACCTTGTTTTTTAGTTACAGGGACAATGTTAGAAACCCAATCTGTAAGAGGAATAGGGTAGATAAAACCGGCGCTAAGAATCTTTTCTACTTCGGCCTTAATCGCCGCAGCCTTCCGAGGGTGTACAGGGCGTAGACGTTGACGAACAGGCTTAGCATCAAAGTACGTGATTATTTCATGCATCACTATACTAGAATCAATGCCAGGCATTTCTTCATAGGACCATGCGAAAACATCATGAAATTCGCGAAAAAGTTCGGAATAAAGTGGAATCTCCTCTGGAGTACAAGTGACTTCGATGTGAAGATGCTCGACTATCCCGGGTTTAACAGAGATGTCGAGGGGTTGGGTGCGTGTAATTCTTGCCATATTTCCTTCAGAAAAAACCTGATCAATTTGAATAGGCGTTTGAAGGATTTGTGATGGAAGACAAGGGGCAAACCGCTCGAGGCATGTCAGAAAATGCTGCGAGGCAGGAAGAAATGAGGAACGATGGTGAGAACTATTCCAGGGAGGTTCCTCCAGAGACATAGTCTCAATAAGAGCTTCGTCGGAGAGGAATATTTCTCATAGAGAATCCGAAGAAGCCTCATCTAGAAGTCCTGAGGATGGAGTAAGTGTAGAGGAGGGAGCCGAGGCAGCAATGATTTCAACATAATTAAACTCGGCAGGACTCAATGGCATCTGGTCGCCCCAGGAATCTACTTGGTCTGTGGGGGGTACGAGCCACGGATCAGAGCCAGTAGCGATCATATTGACAGAGGCGACATTTAGAGGAGGGAGTGGAAAAACACCCATAAGATCAGGATCTTTGAAAAGTCCAGCTCCCAGAGTCTTAGGTAATTTGGAGGTATGGTCCACGAACGGGATGGTGCCTTCGGAAGAAGAAGCAAAAAAGGAGAGCTGGTCAACGGTAACGATCTTCCCTTGATGAGGGAAACAGATGATTCGGAAGAAAGATTAAGCAACAGCTTGCATTGCGTATATCCAGCTACGTCCGAGAAGGAGGTTGTAGGTTAGAGTAGCATCAACGACTTCAACTTCCATCTCGACTGTTTTCCCTTCTAAAGAGATTGGTAAACGTTGGAGTATACCGTAAGGACGGGACGCTCTTCCATCAAAAGCTTCCAAGGTAGTGGGAGATTGGCTCAACGTCGGAGATCCAATAGCTTTCCAACAGGCAACAGACATGATGCAAGTTGAGGCACCTTCATCAATAACTGTACGATGAATCGTCTTGGAATCAATAATTACCTGTATGAGGAAGGCGATTTGGGGAGGCAGTCTTTGAGTGTGGCATTCTAAATCAAAAGTTATTAAATCCGAATCGGCCGGGTCTATGCCACCAATGGCAGATAGCATGGACTTCCTCTGAGAAGGGCAGCTCTGGAGAACCTCTAAAGTGGACATAGCCGACGGAGTCTGTGCTAAGTCCTCAATGATGTTGTAGTGCTGTGCAGCACGAGCATTCGGACTATACGAGGATTTCCGGAGTACTCCTTTTGGAGGGGGTCGAAGAGGCGTTTCAGTGCAGGTCTCTCGATGTGGAGCGGACCCGAACTGAACGGGGGAGCACTTGGGGGAACCTCAGGCTCCTTCCCGGCAGATGACGGATAATCTTTCATTCGAGTACTGATATTAATGGGTATTGTACCAGCCATAAACACTTGAGAACCAAAGGAAGAGGGAGGCTGAGTAGGGTCAACCACCATTTGAGTTTTTTGAGTGTGTTGGGTGGGAAAGGGCTCTTTGAGCACCGCAGGAGTCCCAGAGGTGCCTTTTAACAAACGACTAACTTCGGACCGCCTCGGGCAATCCTTGGTAAAGTGATCTTCATCGCAAATAAGACAAGGATATTTGGGTTTGCGTTTAGTGCCGTCCTCGGATTGAGGTTTTGGGGTTTCCTGCTTAGGCTGTTCCGGCTTATTTTTCGCTTTCCCTTTTTTCTTCTCTTTCGAAGCCTTGTTTGCCGTATTAGATTGGACGGCATTAACCTCAGAAGTAACATTCGAACCAGGCGATGCCTGGGAAGGTTGTCCATTCGAAGCAGATGTTTTTTGCTTTGCAGGGTTCGTCGAATTTTTCTTTGAGGATGAATTAACCGAACCAATGATACCGTCAACAGTGGGTGTTGGCGGGGCTTTAGATGTTCCTTGTCTTGGGACATCAGGCAGATAATCATATAATGTACCTGACTGAGAATAAACCAAGTCAAGGTACTGAGCTCGAGCAATAGCTTGCTCTTCAGTGACACACGCCCCCATGGCGATATCCCGAGCTATCGGAGGCACGAACGAAGTCGTAAACCAATCGGTAAGAAGCTGGTCGGGAATCCAAAATTTGATCATACGTCTACGCCGTCTCCATTCATGGATATGATCAGAGATATGCGTAGCCGTCGTTTGTCTTAAAGAAGTGAGGAGGTGCGTACCCGTTTCGTATCGAATGGGTAACTGGAAGTGGGTAAGAAATGCCATAGCCAAAGAATTGAAATCTTGAAAGGACCCGCGATGAAGTTCGATATACCACTTAGCGGCAGAGCCAGTGAGAGTCCTTTGAAAAAGGCGAAGCCGAATTGAATCGTCAAGCCACGAATTAGATGAACACCACAAATGATAGGTCATAACATGGGCTTGTGGGTCTTCATTGGCTTTACCATCGAATTTTGGACAGTCACCAGGTATTTTAGTTGGAACTGGAGGCCAATAAGGATTATGAAGAATAGGATCATTGGTTAATTTGGATACATCTGGTAATTCTAAAGTTGCTAAGAATGGTAATTGAGGATTGAAAGGCATCTGGGGTTGTTGGTAGGGTGGAGCACCAGGGTTCCAACCAGGTGGTGGTTGCCCCCATAGAGTTTCTCCGGAAGGATTTGGCCCCATAGTGGATTGGCCATAGGGATTTGTATAGTGCCCCCCAGCATAAGGATTACCAAATGATGCTGCAGGTGTGCCGTATTGCTGTTGATAAGTTTGCGAGGGATTCGCTTGCGGTTGCTGGTAGTTCTGGTACGGGGCAAACGAAAATTGCCCTTGAGGTTGTTGGTAGCCATACAGTGGTGGGGCTCCGAATTGAGTTGAAGGACCAGGCTGGGTTGGATAAAAAGTTTGTGATTGAGACCCAGCCTGCATTTGAAGACCAGATGGGTATTGGGGTCCCATTTGGGGCCACGGACCGGATTGAGCAATGCCAATAGACTGTCCTACGGGTTGGGCCATTTGGCCGGAAGGAAAACCTTGTTGATAGTGAGGTTGGCCGATCTGTCCAGAAGGTTGTACCTGCTGATACTGAGGTTGGCCTACCTGTTGGAACTGTTGTTGCGCAGTTGAAGGTTGTCCTAGCAAACTAGATGGTTGAGGAGTCTGGGCAGTTGGTTGGCTCAACTGTGTTTGAGGCTGACCAACCTGCCCAGAGGGTTGTGAATACTGGACAGTAGGTTGACCAAGTGGTTGAGTAACTTGTCCAGACATTGGACTATACTGGACATTGGATTGGTTTGGGTTAATAGTTTGTTGACCACTTTGTCCAACGGGATAGCCCTGCTGGATACCAGGTTGGACTTGTTGAAAAGACGACTGACCTGAGTTACCAGAGGAAAAAGGAGCAGCAGTAACGAAAGGGTTTCCATGAAAAGATTGCCCTGGTTGGTCTTGGGGGGGTTGTATTGGAGATTGCGCAGATAAAACTTGACCACCATGGAAAGAGGTGGAGGTCCAATCAATTGACAATGGGACCGATACCTCAACAACCGGTTGAGATGACAAATATGGATCATATGGCTCCTGTATTGGGACATTTGTCATGGGGTCAAAGACTCCAAACAAAGAAGCTGAGGGACGACTAGAAATAGGAGTCGAAGGGGCGAAGGTAACAGATAGACTGCGACTTGGTGGAGTAAAAGGCTCCGTAGTAGGAAAAGTGTGTGATGACCAAATGGGACCTGTGAACGGAGTTCCAGAAGGCGTAGCATCTCTCAAAGCTTTATAGCCCAGTGGTAAATTTGTAGTAGCAGGTGTACTACTAACATGTATAGGGTCCGTTGAGATGGGAATTTCACCGCTCGTTGCAACGGACTCATCGGTCGTTGTCGGGGACAAATCATCCATGTCAGATGAAAAAGGTGGGACTGACGCACGAGGAGAAGTATGGTCCCAAAAAGGGGCACCGTCCTCAAAAGATTCCCACGTAGGGTTCCAATGAAACTGGTAAGTCTCGTCACCTGGGGCACGAGAACTAAGTGGTTGTATACTCAGGACCACAGGGAGACTCACAACCAATGTTTCGGTAGAAGACGAAACTGGTGATTCCGCCAGGATGAAACTTACGAGATCTACCGAGACAATCCCTACTTCGGACTGACACAAACAAAAGCTAATTGGGTAGATGTTATCGTGGTCAATAAATTTTAAGACACTGAACTTAACCTTTTCATTTTTTAAGAGTCGAGAAAAGGATAAAAGATGACTCTAGTCTCCTTCGAATATTTAATGAGCACGAAGTGACAAGACGCTCACAGGCACCTTTTCGTTTAGGGAGTCCGAAAAGGATCAAAAGTGACTGCTCTGGAATTCTAGGTAGAAGGTGTGCCAAACTTTTCGCAAAACCACAGAATACTTTTTAGGGTACGGGTGGTCAATCTTCGTGAATGCTGTGTTCACTGCATTGCGAATCGTAGGGCGGCTGACACGGCTTCCTATGGATAAAGGCTTTATTCCTATAGGGGTCTCCCAATATATACTCGACGGTACGTGGGAGCACAGTCCGTATTGGCACCTATCGTTTCACCGTGGAGGAGTCACCCAACCACTCGACGATAAACTACCAGGTTTAAAGACGCCGGAACACGTCTCTAACCTAGACCTCTAGAGTATTTGCGTTATGTTCCAATGCATTGTTATGTTCATTGAGTTCATTTTAAAGTTTATCTTTGATTATGTTTCAGTTTTTTGGTCCTACCGTATGTGATATCTCAAAAACTTCTTACATGCAAACTATATGCCAAAATTAAATCATTTGATTCGATGAATTCTATCTACAGGAGGGTTGAGATCTTTTTCACAAACGAAATGATCACCTCAACAAACAACAAAGATCCTAATGCAGCTAATAACAAGAAACGAAATTTTTTCTTTTTCTTTTTAATAGCAACAAATAACAATAAATGCTAACTACTATGATGCAAGAGATTTTTTGTTTTTCTTTCCTTTAAGATGGCATGATGCATGTAAACAAATTCTAAGAGATATGCACAATCCAAGTTCAGTCAATGAAATAGAACCAATTCTGAAACACCAAAATGAACCATGCAAGCAAGGAAAAACACAAAGACTAGTGAACTCCAAAGAGGCTAGAAGTGAAGTATTCAGAGTATAGAAGATCAAGCTTTAACAAAGCACTGGATAGGTGCAGAACACAACCAACAAGCTGACTGGATAATCAAGAGATCGAAACTTCCCACAGAAGGCTAGACATGCAAAGTCACTAGATATCCTAGGGCTGAGACGAAAATCAATAGAAATGAGCAAACAGCTGAGGGATACAGGCTAAGACCAGTCAAGCAGAGGTTCAACACAGTTCCAGAGGCTGAAAGAGATATAAAAAGAGATTGAAAGAGCTTTCCACCCACACACAGGCAAAATTTACAGAGCTGGCGCGACTGTCAGCCTGCAACTTGCGCTTCCACAGTATTGGCGCAAGTTGCTTTTGAGCAACATGCGCCAACTGGCACGACTGTCAGGGAAATAACCGTGCTAATTAAGCTTGCCAACTAGAAAAATAAATGATACGACCTCAGGTCGGGTTGACAGTGCTCAAATGGGTCAAACAGTAAAGAATAAACTCAAAACTGACTCAGGTAGCTCATTCACTCAAGCAAGCAGAAGAAAATTAACATGCAAGACAAAAATCAACTAGCTTCTCCCCAGTGGAGTCGCCAATTTGTTGGTCAGGTAAATCCCCTCTGCGGACAGAGGCGATCCCACTAGCCTATAACAGAACTAGCCACAATCAAACCATGCTGCTACGCAAGTTCCTAGTTATGCATCAAAGGTGAATCAAGAAGACCAACCTGGAGTCCAACGCTATGATTGAAGCAAAGTTGATATCCCCGTTCCCTCGCTCCAACAGATCACAAACGAACACCTGCACATGCAAAGGAAGAGACAGATACCAACATAAAAACTACCAAGGCACAACTATATTTCAGTCAGAAAGGAAATAAATCACATCACCATAATAGACAATGAGATTGGAACTATAATAGCAGTCGCTCATCAATTAATAAACAGGAAAAGTTACAACCATTGTTCTGACGTTGACCCTTCTCCTGGCTGGGCGAGTAACTATATGTGTCTTGCAATGCATCTCCTCTCCGGCAGCATAACCTCTCTAGCACTCACTAGCATTCCTCCAAGAACTCAAGAACTCAACATCTAACACTCCATGACCAATGATTATCACTACTATCACTCAATCACTAAATCACTAGCACTAGCTTGTCCAATGCATAATGACAAGCTTATATAGATGAAGAAGGGAGGAGGATACGATGAACCGGGACACCTTTTGTGGATTAGCATTATCCTCGAAAGCCATTAAAGATGGATATAGGATAAAGCTCGACAAAAGACTGATTTTTTATCTTCAGAAAAGCTCCATGTAATGAAGGAAACAACAGTCGGACGTGCGTTAAGGCAAAAAGCACGACTAAATTTGGTTGGCGCGACTGTTGCTCTAAGACAGAGCGCCAATGGTCGCGCCCTCTTTTGAGGATCTCCATCATTGGCGCGGGTAGGATACTGTGGACTTGCGCCAATGGAAAAAGAGCACTTTTCAGGGATGATCTGCAGAAGGTGTCTTCAGGGAACATGGAGTACATACTCAGGGGAACATAATGCAAGTGTTTTTAGACTTTGTCACTTCTTATAACTCCCGGGATGGGTCCTCCAAGGTACGACAAGAGGAGTAACAGGGATGGTGACAAATTACTGTGTAACAGACATGATCGAGTTTGATGAGCCTAGATCATTGGAGGAAGCCACCAAAAAGTTGAAACACTACCATGAGCAATTGAAGCACAAGACAGAGTCTCAACAAAGTTGGAAAGGGAAAGACAAAGCTAAGGGAAAGTGGCCACCGAAGTGAACAAGACCTTAGGATGCAGGTGCGAAAGAGAATGTGGTTCCTTAGAAGAATTTTAATGTAGTTGGATATGGACATGGGTCACCGCCTGGAGGGAAGCAAAACAAAGGTGAGGGTAAAGGGCAGTTGCAGTGATGGATATGTGACAAGGAGCATCTCACGAAGGATTGTCCGTCGTATTAGGGTGGTAGGCCTTAGAGATACAGTGCACAGGAAGCATAGATAGTTGGGTATGTTGGACAAATCATTCCTCAGATCTATGTAGCATTGGATAACAGGCAGGTAAATGACCAGACATCTATTATCAAGATGGACGGTAAGCTTTGTGATCAAGTTGTTTCTATTTTGATTGACCCTGGATTTAATTATAGTTATGTTAATACTGACCTGGTGGATAAGTGTGGTTTGAATAATGAAGTACATGCAGAATCTTGGTTAGTGCAGTTGGCTACAGGTGCAAAGAAGTTCAACATTGGGTAAGAGCTTGTGCATTTGAGTTGAATGGTATGCTTACATCAACACATCTAAATGTACTTTTGTTGGGTTCGTACAATATGTTATTGGGTATGGATTGGTTATATCTTCACAGGACTAAGGTGGAATGTTATGATAAGGCTATTGAATGCTTGGATGAGAAAAAGGAATATTGCAGGGTAAGAAAAAGGAAACGTTAGTTAGAATGGTTACAACTATGCATGCAAAGCATAGTCGCAGGAAAGGGTGTGTATTATTTTTTGATCCGAATCTTGGGGGGTCTCAAGATCTAAGCAATTTCCGCGCTAGGAAAAGAACAAAAGTAATCAAACCAGAAAATAAATCAGGAACTAACTTTTATTAGATAAAAAAATGATGGTTGCAACTACATTGTGCTGGGCAATTTGCCCTCTTACAAAAGGAGGCCTGTTATTTATAGCAATTTCTAATTACATTACCATGGGTGGTAAAATACCATGGGTGGTAAAATACCATGGGTGGATAATACCATGTGTGAGTTATTTATTGCCTTTAGTTACATTACCATGGTTAAACACCATGGGTGAATTTCCATTCGGATCATTCCTCCCCCCTTAGGAAGTAATGGTCCCCATTGTGTGAAGTTCCCTATGGAGAATCCTTTGTCGAAGAGGAGTTGTAGATGACCAAGTGTTGTGGAAGACAAGGGTTTTGCGTGGTTGACCCATAATTGAGGGTTTGTGGATGACCCATAACCATGATGTATGAAGATCTGAGGATAGAGATACCCTGTAATGATTGTGATCCAATTGTGATATTGATAGTTTGTGGCCAAGCAAATGGATTTCGATGGCAAGGGTTTTGCATGGTTGAACCATAACCATGATGAACAAAGAGCTGAGGATATAGATACCCTATAATGCTGGTGGGCCAACTGTGAGGTGGACAGTGTGTGGATGAGAAAATGGACTTCATTGGCAAAGGGTTTTGTGTGGTTGACCCATAACCATAATGAGGGTCTTAGGATAAAGATACCCTATAATTCTTATGGGACAACTGTGAGACTGATAATGCATGGCCTAGCAAATGGACCTCGAGATATTGCTTGTTGGTTTTCCTGGTAGAAATATGGTGGCTTATCTTTGCAAATTATCACTATCCAATGAGATGTTGTAACAACGTCCTTCAAATACTCAAGTTTCACAATTGTGATTCCCATTGTTGTGATTTGATAGTCCCACCATGAAATTATTTTGGCATTGCGAGGGATATTTTGTCGCACTTGGAAGTATGATTCAAGATAGGTAGCAAAGATAGCACAATCAACATGGGAATTAGTAGTTCCAAGTGCATAGCTAGAAAGGAAAAATACAAAGTTCTAATGTGCTTGATCTAGCTTGCAAATAGATAATGTATAAAAAAGTAGGATGCATAAAGGATGCCAAATATTACTGGCCAGTTTAAGGAGGACGATTCCGATGAATGTTCAATGCTATTACTTTGTGATCATGACACCCCACAAGCACCATGTACCCCCTGCAAATAATTTTCATTGTTTTCATAAACATTCGATGAATTCTTATCAAACTCCTAATTCTAAATTGATGATTTTGTCATTTCTATAACAACACCAATGGTAAACATATCCTTGCATACCACCTGTGATGGTTGTAAAATGAAGAGTCTTGTGTTGTAGATCAAGAAATCATAAAACTTCTCATAGTGGAAAAGTTCATCATTAGTTTTATGTAGAAACAAATCCAACATGATAACACACTCATATTTAAGTAGTGAGGGTCTTTCACAGTGCATTATATTAGATATCATTTTTTGGGATTCAACTGCATTAAGAAAGTCATTCATCTATGACCATTTCCATGGGAGGTAGTCGTAACTGACTAATTTCTCATGATTTTTGAATAGTCCACTTAGCACTCATTACATTGGGTGATGTTCACAGGGGTGAAGAAATGGGATTGAAACTAGTGAAATGAATCACATAGCGTCAATCATCACTTCTGGGGATTGCACCCGGTAACCAGGACTTCCCGGGAGGTCACCCATCCCAAATTGCCTTTGGCTCAAGCGCTCTTAATTGTGGATTTTCCCAACAATCAAGCCACTTAGCTTGCTACCCCATTTGTTGAGGGTGAGAGTAAAGTGTTTGTCAAAATCAGATTGGTGTCTATATGGATTCTCCATGTTGTCTATCATGATTTATTTGACATTATCCCCATGCAATTTTTAGATCCATGGTTGTGGAATGTCTTTGGAAGCAATGAGAACAATATTTGTGTCCACATTGAGATGGCCGAGGTACCAAAACATTACACGTGCAACCACATAAATCGCATAGTCTCTTGGCATTCCTGCATAGGGATTTCTTGCAGTTGGATTCAACAAGTTCACTGCATCCCATGCGTGAATTATTGATAACATACATATAAATAATAATGCATCACAGGTAATTATCCTCCAACCTGCTGAAGCCATAATCAATTCTATAGATATCCACTGCAACGATTGTAACACAAAAATTTGCATGTCAGCCCAAATCTAAGAGGACTGCTTGTTGTTGTCAAACTCACGGGTCTTGAATGTTGGAAGGAGCCATCGAAGAGCTTTGTCTTCTCACAAATGGATTCTAGGACCGTCATGCAATGTTTTTGTAAACGGTGCTGTAAATTTAAGTTGACTCGTCGAGGTGGCCTTCATTGAGTTGTGAAACGTCCTGGACAAGTAACTCTAGGGCTTTGTTCTCCACCATGGTGCCTACGATGAGAATGGCAGTGGAGGAGGTCCAAGAGGATGCATTGGCATTGGGGCAGAGTAAGTCATGGGGGGAGCCAAGACTTGCGGAACGAGAGGTCATGTGATATAAGGTTGCATCATGTCTCGCAAAGGACCTTCGACTCCTCTGATGGGATCGCTCAAGCCTGGGCACACTTGAACAAGGGGCACCGTAGGGATTCCTCTGCCTGCCATTCTGCCTAAGCCAAGGCCTACCTGAGATGCAACCACAATCTTGACCCGTGATTCATTGGGTGGGGGAAAACCTTCGACAGTCATGGTAATCACTTCTTCTCCATAGAGGAGGACAAGGCCGAGGGTTTGTCTCTACTCATGCTCTTCTTTCATGTCTGTTGCGACTCCCTTCTTGGGAGGAAGTATTCTGAACTATGCACAGTATCCCAACACCAAATTCATGTGGTGATTAAATGCCATGAATTTTTCAATCAGGTGATGCACGCCCTGGATCATCACCCAGATTCTGTAGTTTATGTATTGGAGCTTCTTCAAACTCTTCAACATCGACATTATGACTGCAACCACCTCTGCTAGAGAAGGAAGGGGACAATAATGAAGTTTAGTCAGCCTTACAATGATGGGATACAACGCTAGACTCTGATGTTGAAAATGATTTAGATGATGGATACGATTTCACCGTCACTCGCTTGGACAATGGCACTACTAATTCCCACATTCTTAACTCAAGGTCGATGCTACTAGATCTTGATTTGGAATCATAGAATTTGAAAGAGAGTCTGGTGGGATTTGATCTTGAGACACTCTTCAAAAATATCGACGCATGAATGACATCATAAGGCAAACTACGATAACAAAAACTTAAGGCATACGACGTTGTGGCAACCACCGTTAGACATGATTTGTGAATATAATGCGATTTTGAAGACCATATATGAGCAGATGGTGAAAGAAAATGTGAAAAAGAAGGCTAAACCCTGCAAATATTTGTTCAAAGATCCAAGAAATAAAAAAATTTCTTCAGTGATGTAACTTCAAGCAGTGAAATACACAAAAATACAACAAGAAGCATAAAAGACGTGCTCGTGATGGTGTTCCATGATTTCCCTTGTGAACTCACACAAGTAGTGAGGAGAGCACAAAATAACCAACACACTAATAAGTTTCTTCCAGGGAAAATTTTAAGAACCCCCCCTAAATTTATATGTATAATAAATGGGTGAATCTCCATGGTATATAGGAAAAATGGAAGGCGATTTTATCAATAATATGATATGTATTGGCGAATCTCTCACCAGGCGATGCGAATATTTTACTCAATTATAAAATCTTGTGTTTATTGAATACACAAATGAAATCATTGCATTTCTTTAAAATACCTTTTGAAATCAAAATTACCGAAATTACATATCCATAACCTAGTGGGTGTAGGATAAAATTCACCCGTGCCATTCACAGAAAGCATGAGAAAAAACCTAATACTATATATAAAACCAAGAAAAAATCAAATTAATCACTTCTAGGGACCTCATAACCACCCTACCAATACACAAGTATGTTCCTCTTTGCAATTAGAAAAATTACCCAAATTACAATCTGTTTACTCCAGCATATGTTGGAAAGTTATAGAAGGATGACTAGTGCAATCAATCCATTCCTTTTAGCCCTGGATTTGTTTTAGTTTAAAACAGAAGTATACAAATATACTTGTCCAATGTCTATGCTTTAACCATTCACCTTAAGATGTTTTTACAATATAATTTCCTAAGTCTATTTAATATTTTCATTATCATAAAAACCAACCTATATCCATCTTAACTCCACATCTACCACTCTTAGGGGGATGAAATCTATTTATCCCTCTGAGCACTTGGTAGACCCAGAATTAAGATGGATCTAAGATGATAGAATTTCCCCTTTAAATAGTCTATGCTCACATGAATACCATGGTATTACCATGGGTCAATACCATGGCTTATCATAAACCTGGAGCTTAAAAATTACTATAAGTAATTTATAAAAATTAATAAAATTAATAGTTGATTTTTTTTTTTTTTTTTATTTTAACCAAGCTAAAATGTTTAACATACATTAAATTACAACATCCATTTTTACTCTTGATTGGATCAAATATTTTTTCACTTTGCATATCACAATATTTGATACCTCTTGGGGGTTAGTATGTTGGTTTAATTCCCCCATTTAAATAGGTTACATTCCAGGTGAATACCATGGGTCAATACCATGTGCCATTTTGGTGAATACCATAGGTCAATACCATGTGCCATTTTTATTTTTATTAATACTGATATTAGGGTTAATAATGTTTTTTTGCATGGTATTAATAACAATATAGTCCATGGTATTTGTTCCATAGTATTTTGCCCATAGGTTTCACCTAAATAACACATTTTTTGAGTGTTCGTAAATATAAGGTGACTTATGGAGTAAATATAAAAAAAAGTTTTATTTGTTTACCATACCTCTTGTTTATTTATATTTTTATTAATTTGCCATACCTCTTTTACAAATATGGTATTTGGCCCATAGGATTCACTTAAATAAAATCTCTTTCTTGAGCCTTCATAAATAAAACGAGGGTTATGGACTAAATATAAAAAGAGGTTTTATTTATTTACCATGCGTCTAGTTTATTTATATTTTTATTTATTTACCATACCTTTTGAGTAAGTATAAAAATATGTTTTATTTATTTACCAAGCTCCACTTTACTTATATTTTTATTTGTTTACACCCTTGCATGTATATAAGGTGACTTATGGAGTAAATATAAAAAATGTTTTATTTATTTACCATACCTCTCATTTATTTATATTTTTATTAATTTGCCATACCTCTTTTATAAATATGGTATTTGGGCCTTTGGCCCATAGGATTCACTTAAATAAAACCTATTCTTGAAAATGGGCGAATGGAAGGTTGTAACTCCTAATTTCAAGGGCTAAATTTACCTTTTTTACGCTCTCCCTTAAAATAAGGTGGGCTATTTAAGGTTATTTGTAAAAATGTACTATGATACAAAATATTCGCCCACTAAAAATTTAAAACCCCTTAATTTCGCCAAAGGGCAAACATTCGCCCCTAGAATTTTCTATGGTTTCTTCCATAGACGAACGAAGGATTATGAGCAGATATGACAAATTCCACTAGAGAGCCTTGAAACCCTAATCACAATGTATTCATAACCTGCTCTGATACCACTGATCCAGATCTTGGGGGGTCCCAAGATCTGAGTAATTTTTACACCAGGAAAAGAACAAAAGTAAACCAAACTAGAAAATAAATCAGGAACTAACTTTTGTTAGATCAGAAAATGATGGTTGCAACTACATTGCACTGGGAAATCTACCCTCTTACAAAAGGAGGCTTGTTATTTATAGCCTTTTTTAGTTACATTACCATGGGTGGGAAAATACCATGGGTGAATAATACCATGGGTGAGTTATTTATCGCCTTTGGTTACATTTCGATGGTTAAACACCATGACCAAATTTCCATTCAGATCATTTGCAATACATATTTCCAGTGATAAAGGTAAGGATGTTGAAGATGCAGAAATCTTGAACAGGTACCTAGTTCTACAACAATTCTAGGATCTATTTCCCACGAAGATTCCAGAGTTACCGCTTCACAGGGAAGTGGAATTTTTTATTGAGTTGGTACTAGGGGCAGCACCAACATCAAACACACCATACATGATGAGCACTCCATAGTTAGTGGAATTGAAGTTGTATTTGAAGGAAATTCTTGATAAAGGATACATTAGGCCAAGTGTATCTTCGTGGGGTGCACCAGTGTTATTTGCGAATAAGAAGGATGGTACTCTCAGGTTATGCATTGACTACAGGAAGTTGAACAAGGTGACCTTCAAGAATAGGCATCTATTTCCGAGGATTGATGACTTGTTTGACCAGTTGAAAGGAGAAGTGGTGTTCTTAAAGATTTATCTGAGATTAGGATACCATCATGTACGCATCAAAGAAGAGGACATCTACAAGACTGCTTTCCGGACCAGGTATGAGCATTATGAGTTTGTTGTAGTTCCATTTGGTTTGACTAATGCTCCAACTAATTTTATGTGCTAGATGAATAGTGTGTTGTGTCCTTATCTGGACAAGTCTATTATTGTGCCCATTAATGATATATTGATATATTCTAAGAATGAGGAAGAGCATGTAGAACATTTAGCCGCAGTGTTGAGATTATTGAGAGAGCATCAGTTGTACGCCAAACTTAGCAAAATTATTTTATTTCAGACAGAGGTACATTACTTGGGGCATGTTGTTTCCAAGGAATGCATAGTAGTGGATCCGAAAAAGATAAGGGCTACCATGGAATGGGAAACTCCTAGGAATGTGGATGAGGTAAGGTCATTTATGGGGTTAAATGGTTACCACATGAGGTTCATCAAGAACTTTTCCTGGATTGCATATCCTATTACATCATTGCAGAGGAAAGGAAAGAAATTTGAATGAGCAGAGGAATGTGCAACAAGTTTTGAGAATTCGAAACAATTTTTGACAAATGCTCCAGTTTTAAAGATTGTGGATATGGATAAAGAGTTCGTGGTGTGTATGGATGCTTGTAAGAGAGAACTTGGTAGAGTCTTGATGCAAGAGGGACATGTGGTATGTTATGAATCAAGGAAATTGAATGAGCATGATTAGAATTATGTGACGCATGAGTTGGCAGTAATCGTCCATGAATTGAAGATGTGGAGACACTATCTTCTTGGAAGGAGGTTTGTATTGATGAGCGACCATAGTGGATTGAGATACTTATTTGATCAACAGAATCTTAATTCTAGGCAGGATAGATGGTTGGAGACGCTCAATGAGTTTGACTTCGAGATCAGGTACATTAAGGGAAAGGAAAATAGAGTTACAGATGCTCTTAGCAGAAGAGTGTAGGTGAATCATATATCAGCTATGAGTTCTTACGGGGTGGACTTATAGCATTGGTTCTTACAGGTAGGACAACAGGATGACATGTATATGGATCTTAGGCACATTTTACAACAACAGGGTACAGGTGACCAAGATGTAGAGTATCATCTTAAAGCAAATGTTTTGACTAGTGTTACACAGTAATTTGTCACCATTGGTCACCGTCCCTGTTACCCCTGTTTCCGTACTTTGGAGGACACATTCTGGGACCTGTGAGCAGTGACATAACCTAAAAACACTTGCATTATGTTCCCCTGAGTATGTACTTCATGTTCCCTGAAGACACCTTCTGCAAAATATCCTTGAAAAGTGCCCTTTTCCCATTAGCGCGGGTCCACAATGTCTTACCCGCGCCAATCACTGAGATCCTCAAAAGAGGGTGCGACCATTGGCGCTCTGTCTTAGAACAACACCCGCGCCAACCAAGTTTGGTAATGATTTTTGACAAACGCGCGCCTAGATGTTTTTTCCCTTCAGACCACGAAGTCTTTTGAGGATAAAGTTTATCTGATAGAGGTCGAGAGTCATCATCTATCCTTGACATCTATCCACAGCGGCTTTTCGGAGATAATGCCAATCCACAATGGGTGTCCTGATGCATTGTATCTTCCTCCCTTCTCCATCTATAAAAGTCTGTCCTCATGCATTAGACAAGCTAGTTTTTGAGTAATGCTAGTTGTGATAACGCTTGTCTTGAGTGATAGTAAGAATCTTGAAGCATAGGGAGGTTATGCTGCCGGAAGTCTGAGAGAGAGAAGGTCTATTGCAAGACATATATAGCTGCTCGCCCAACCAGAGGAGAGGTTCAACGTCAGAACCTTGGTTGTATCTTTCTCTGTTCATTATTCATTAATAAATGACTACTATTATGGTTCCGATCTTACTGTTCATTATGATAATGTTTGATCTATTTCCTTTCTGACTGAAATATAGTTGTATTTTAGTGGATTTTATGCTTGTTCTCGTTTCGTTCTTTGCATGTGCAGGTATCCATACGCGGGGATCGCAAGGATTGTGACCTGCCGGAGCAAGGGAACGGGAGAATCAACTCTTCTTCGACATTAGCGTTGGACTCCAGGTTGGTTCTCGTAATCCACTTTCAGTATGCAACTAGGAACTTGCATAGTAGCGTGAATTGATTGTTGCTAGACCCATTTTGGGCTAGTGGGATCGCCTCTGTCCGCAGAGGGGATTTACCTCTCCAACAATTTGGCGACTCCACTGGGGAGAAGTTATTTGTTGTTTGATTCATAAACCTTGGACGGAGTCTGAAGCACGGTCAGGAAGCCTTTGAAACGCTATTGCTTTGCATTAGCGGAGTAGATCAAAGCCACTTCAGTCAATCTCCGGTTTGGTTTATGAACCGAACGGCTTGGAGTTTGTCTTGAATGTTAGTTTTCTCTTGCCTGCTTGCATAAATGAGCTTTCTGGGTCAGCTTTAAAGTTGTTTCTTGCTGTTAGACCCTGGGCTGTTTTATTTATTTTTTGGGTAAGCAAACTGTGTTGGCGCATTTTTTTCCCTGACAGTCGCGCCAGTTGGCGCATGTTGCGCAACAGCAACTCGCGCCAATACCTTAATAGCGCAATTTGCAGGCTGACAGTCGCGCCAGTCCTGTGAATTTTGCCAGTCTGTTTGTTGGAAGCTCTTTAAACTCAGATTTTTGTCTTTTTATATCCTTTGCAGCTTCTGGAAGTGTGTTGGACCTCTGTTTGACTGGTTTTTAACTTTATCCTTCAGTTGTTTGCTTATTTTTATCGATTTTGTATCCCAGCCCTAGAATATCTAGTGGCTTTGCATGTCGAGCCTTCTATGGGAGTTTTGGTTTTGTGATTGTCCAGTCAGCTTTTTGGTGGTTTTCCGCACTTGTCTAGTGGTTGTTAAAGCTTGTTATTCTATGCTTCGAGCAATTCACTTGTAGCTTGTTTGGATTTTGCTTGACTTCATTTGGACTTAGATCACATGGTTCATTGAAAGTCTTTGCGTTTTTTTTGACAGTTCATCTTGGTGTTTCAGAGTTGGTTCTATTTGCATTGAGTGAATTTTGTTTGTTTATGCTTGTTAATATCTCTTGAGATTTGTTTAAATGCATTATGCCATTTTAAAAGAAGAAAAACAAAATATCTTTTTGCATTATATTAGTTAGCATTTATTGTTATTTGTTGCTTTTAAAAAGAAAAGAAAAGAAAAAGTTTCATTTCTTGTTATTAGCTGCATTAGGATCTTTGTTGATTGTTTATTGTTCATTTTGTTTGTTTGAAAATCTCAACCCTCCTGTAGTTAGAATTCATTGAACGAAATGATATAATTTTGGCATATAGTTTGCATTTAAGAAGTTTTGAGAGATCACATACGGTAGGACCAAAAAACTGAAACTTAATTGAAGATCAACTGTAAAATAAACCGAATGAATCTAACAACGAATTGGAACCTAACGCACATATTCTAGAGGTCTAGGCTAGAGACGTGTTCCGGCGTCGTTAAACCTAGTCACTATTGTTTCACACTACGGTTGGGTGATTCCTCCTCTTGTGACTCGATAGTGGTCTAGCACGGACTGAGCTCCCACGTACCGTCGCGTATATAAGGGAGACCCCACTAGGTTATCATACTTTATCCACGGGAAGCCGAGTCTGCTGCCTTACAAGCCGTAATGCACTGAACACAGCATTCGGGAAGATTGACTGCCGTACGGGAAGTCCTTGGTCTTCATCTGATTGCCAAGGTGTATAAGAAGTTTTACGGATTGTTTGGTAAACCCTTTGCCTAGAGTCTCCAGAGTAGTCACTTTTGATCCTTTTCGGACTCCTTAAAAGAAAAGGTGCCAGTGAGCGTCTTGTCACTTCGTGCTCATTAAACATTCGAAGGAGACTAGAGTCATCTTTTTGTCCTTTTCTCGACTCTTAAAACATGAAAAGGTCAAGTTGTGTCTTTGTGTCCTAAAATTTATTCGGCCACGATAACATTTACCCGGTTAGATTTTGTTTGCGTTAGTTTGAGTAGGGATTTTGTCTCGGTAGATTCCTTAGGTTTTGTGAAGTTTCATCCTGGCGGAATTACCAATTTCGTCTTCTTCCGAGATACTGGTTGTGAGTCTTCCTGTGGTTCCGAGTATACAACCAATTAGTTCTCGTGCCCCGAGCGACGAGACTTACCAGTTTCATTGGAACCCTGTTTGGGAACCTTCTGAGGACAGTGTCCCTTTTTGGGACTATACTTCTCCTCGTGTTTCAGTCCCACCTTCTTCCTCTGACATGGAGGACTTGTCCCCTACAACGACTGACGAGTCCGTTGCGACGAGCGGTGAAATTCCCACCGCAACGGAACCTACACCTATCAGTAGCACTCCCACTACTGTAAACCTACCACCAGGTTATAAAGCATTAAGGGATACTATGCCCTCTGGAACTCCTTTCACGGGTTCTATTTGGTCACCACTCGCTTTTCCCACCATGGAGCCTTTTACTCCACAAAGTCACAATACGTCTGTTACCTCAATCACAACCGCTCCAACGGTATGTGTAGCCTCTTCGACTCCTATCTTTAGTCGTCCTTCGGCTTCTTTATTCGGAGTCTTTGATCCTACGTCAGACGTCCCAACAGAGGGGCCATATGATCGGTATTTTCCATCTCAACCGATGGTTGAGATTTCAGTTCCGTTGTCAATTGATTGGGGTTCCACCTCTTTTCATGGTGGCCAAGTACCGTCTGCGCAATCTCCAAGACAACCTCCTCAAGACCAACAAGGGCAATCCTTCCATGGAAACCCTTTCGCCTCTGGTGGTCCATTTTTCTCCTCTTATGTTCAACCTTCTGGTAACTCAGGTCAGTCTTCTGTTCAACAAGTCCAACCTGGGTTTCCAGCAAGGTTATCCTACTGGACAAATTGCTCAATCATCTGTTAACCCAAACCAACCCAATGTCCAGTATGGTCCAATATCTGGACAAGTTGTTCAACCACATGGTCAGCCTACCGTCCAGTATAGTCAACCTTCTGGGCAAGTCGGTCAGCCTCAAATCCAATCAGGCCAACCATTTGCCCAGCCCACTCAGCCATCTGGTCTGTTAGGACAACCTTCAGTCATGCAACAACAACTCCATTCCCAGCAGGTACAACCTTCTGGGCAGGGAGGCCCACCGCAATATCAACAAGGTTATCCTTCCGGCCTGATAGCCCAACCTACAGGACATCCTTCTGGCACTGCTCAACCTGGTTTTTTGCCCCAGGCTGGACCCCAGACCCCATCCGGTTTTCAAATGCAAGCTGGAGTTCAGTCTCAACAGACCTATCAACCTTAGCCTGTTTCTCAAACTCAGTTTGGAGTCCAGCCACTGTATGGTCACCAGCAACCTCAAGGGCAACCGTTGTTTGCCCCATTCCAAAATTACCAACAACTGCAGACGAATCCTTATCAGACTTATCCGCAACCATATGGTGCTCCTGCAGGATCGTTTGGTAATCCATGGAACGCTGGGGGGCAGAATCCAAATCTCTACGGACAAAATCCTATAGGGCCAAATCCGTCCGGACCAAGCCCTTGGGGGCAACCGCCAGTTGGTTGGAACCCTAGTGCTCCATCCCACCAGCAACCCCAGATGTCCTTTAATCCTCAATTACCTTTCTTAGCGACTTTAGAATTACCGGATGTGTCCAAATTGACCAATGATCCTATTCTACATAACCCATATTGGCCTCCGGTTCCAACGAAGATTCCCGGTGACTGCCCAAAATTCGATGGTAAACCTAATGAGGATCCACAAGCTCATGTCATGACCTATCGCCTATGGTGTTCATCCAATTCATGGCTTGATGATTCAATTCGGCTTCGCCTTTTTCAAAGGACTCTCACCTGCTCTGCCGCTAAGTGGTATATTGAGCTCAATCGTGGATCCTTTCAGGATTTTAACTCGCTGGCTATGGCATTCCTCACTCATTTTCAGTTGCCCGTTCGATATGAAACGGGTACGCACCTCCTCACATCCTTAAGACAAATGACGGCTACGCATATCTCTGATCATATCCATGAATGGAGATGGCGTAGACGTATGATCAAATTTTGGATTCCCGACCAGCTTCTTACCGATTGGTTTACGACTTCATTCGTTCCTCCAATAGCTCGGGACATCGC
Source organism: Pinus tabuliformis (assembly GCA_031772625.1). NCBI lineage: Eukaryota > Viridiplantae > Streptophyta > Pinopsida > Pinales > Pinaceae > Pinus > Pinus tabuliformis. Next base: position 428,727,672 of record CM062814.1, on the reverse strand, counting down.
CATGGGGGCGTGTGTCACTGAAGAGCAAGCTATCACGCGCGCTCAGTACCTTGACTTGGTTTACTCTCAGTCAGGTACATTGTATGATTATCTGCCTGATGCCCCTAGACCAACCCCCGCCAACACCAACTGTTGACGGGATTATTGGTTTCGTTAGTTCATCCTCGAAGAAAAATTCCGCGAACCCTGGGAAGCAGAAACCATCTGTTTCGAATGAACCTACTTCCCAGGTAATACCCACTTTGAATGTTACTTCCGAGGTCAATGCCGTCCAATCCACCACGGCAGACAAAACCTCGAAAGGAAAGAAGAAAGGGAAAGCGAAGGATAAGCTAGATCCACCTAAACAGGACTCCCCTAAACCTCCGCCCGAGGACGGCACTAAACGCAAACCCAAGTATCCTTATCTTATCTGTGATGAGGATCACTATACCAAGGACTGCCCGAGGCGGTCCGAAGTTAGTCGTTTGTTGAAAGGCGCTCCCGGGACTCCTGCGGTGCTTAAAGAACCCTTTCCCTCACAACAAACTCAAAAAACTCAAATGGTGGCTGACCCGTCTCAGCCTCCCTCTTCCTTCGGTTCTCAAGTGTTTATGGCTGGAACGATACCTGTCAATATCAGTACTCGAACAAAAGATTATCCGCCATCTGCCGGGAAGGAGCCTGAGATCCCCTCTAGTGCTCCACCGTTCAGTTCGGGTCCGCTCCACATTGAGAGACCTACTACTGAGACGCCTCTTCGACCCCCTCCAAAAGGAGTACTCCGGAAATCTTCTTACAACCCAAATGCTCGTGCTGCACAACACTACAATATCGTTGAGGACTTAGCGCAGACTCCGTCGGCTATGTCCGCTTTAGAAGTTCTCCAGAGCTGCCCTTCTCAGAGGAAGTCCTTGCTATCCGCTATTGGTGGCATAGACCCGGCCGATTCGGATTTAATTACTTTTGACTTAGAACGCCATACGCAGAGACTGCCTCCCCAAATCGCATTCCTTATACAGGTTATTATTGATTCCAAAACAATTCATCGTACAGTCATTGATGAAGGTGCTTCAACTTGCATCATGTCTGTCGCCTGTTGGAAAGCTATTGGATCTCCTACGCTGAGCCAGTCTCCCACAACCTTGGAAGCTTTTGATGGAAGAGCCTCTCGTCCTTATGGTATACTCCAACGTTTGCCCATCACTTTGGAAGGGAAGACGGTCGAAATGGAAGTTGAAGTCGTTGACGCTACTCTTACCTACAACCTCCTTCTAGGACGTAGCTGGATCTACGTGATGAAAGCTGTTGCTTCATATTTGTTTCTTATTATCCGTTTCCCTCATCAAGGTAAGATTGTTACCATCGACCAGCTATCATTCTTCGCTTCCTCTTCTGAAGGTAACATCCCTTTTGTGGAGCATACCTCGCAATTATCTGAGAGTCTGGGAGACGGACTTTTCAAAGATCCCGCTCTTATGGGTGTTTTTTCGCTCCCACCTCCTAACGTCGCTTCTGTTAATATGATTACTACTTGTTCTGATCCGTGGATCATTCCTCCCACCGACCAAGTAGATTCTTGGGGCGACCAGATGCCGTTGAGTCCTGCTGAACTCAACTATGTTGAAATTATTGCTGCATCGGCTCCTTCTTCTGAACTTGCTCCTTTGAGCAAGGTTCTCCACTCATTCGCTCCATCCTCAGGGCTTGTAGATGAGACTTCTTCGGATCCTTTAAAAGAAACATTCTCTTCCGACGAAGCCATTATTGAGACTATGTCTCTCGAGGAACTTCCTTGGCATGATTCTCACCATCGTTCCTCGTTTCTCCCTGCCCCTCAGGATATTCTCACTTGCCTTGAGCGGTTTGCTCCTTGTCTCCCATTACAAACACCTATTCAGATTTATCAGGTGTCTTCTGAAGGGAATATGGCAAACATTACGCAAACCCAGCCCATCGACATCTCTGTGAAACCAGGGATTGTCGAGCATCTTCACATTGGAGTCACTTGTACTCCGGAGGAGATTCAACTTTATTCCAATCTTTTTCGCGAATTTCGTGATGTCTTCGCGTGGTCCTATGAAGAAATGCCCGGCATTGATCCTAGTATAGTGGTGCATGAGATAATCACATACCCAGGTGCTAAGCCTGTTCGTCAACGTTTACGCCCTGTACACCCCCGAAAGGCTGCAGCTATTAAGGCCGAGGTAGAGAAGCTTCTTAAAGCCAGTTTTATTTATCCTATTCTGCTCACAGATTGGGTTTCAAATATCGTACCTATGACTAAAAAACAGGGTACAATCCGTGTTTGTGTCGATTATCGTGATATAAATCGAGCCTATCCTAAAGATAATTTTCCCACACCATTCATTGATCAAATTATTGACGAGTGTGCCGGAAGTGAAATGTATTCTTTTATGGACGGTTTTTCTGGCTATAACCAGATCAATATTGCTCCCGCTGATCAACACAAAACTGCCTTTATCTGTCCATGGGGCACTTTTGCCTATAAGAAGCTTCCTTTCGGTCTTAAAAATGCCGGAGCTACCTTCTAGCGTGCAATGTCCTATGCGTTCCATGACATTCGACACATTGTACAGCCTTACCTGGATGATCTCCCTGCTCATTCAGCAAAACGTCAGGACCACCCTAAACACCTTCGCGAAATCTTTCTTCGCTGTCGATACTACCAAATCAGGCTTAATCCTCACAAATGTGTCTTCTGCGTTGAATCTGGCCGACTTCTCGGGTTTGTCGTTTCCCGAGAGGGCATCCGTTTGGATCCCCTTAAAGTCGAGGCTATCGTGAATCTTCCTCCCCCTGCTTCTTTACAGCAATTGCAGAGCTTGCAGGGTAAAGCAAATTTTTTACGTCATTTCGTTCCAAACTATGCTGAGGTGGCCAAAGGTTTTACACGATTACTAAAGCGCGATGTCCCTTTTCATTGGGATACCATTGCTCAGGAATCTTTTGAGCGTCTCAAGGGCCTCCTTGTTTTTGCTCCATTGCTCCGTCCTCCGAATTATTATCGCAACTACACTCTGTATTTGGCTGCCGCCGACACCACCATCGGCATGGTTCTTGTCCAAACTGACGATGATGACACTGAGCATGTTATCTATTATCTCAGCCGCAACCTTTTAGATACGGAAACTCGATATGCTTATGTCGAGAAGTTGGCTTTGGCCGTCGTCTGTGCTGTCCAACGTTTCCGTCATTATATTCTGCTGCGTACTACTACCGTGATTTCTGATTGCAACCCCATGACGTATATATTGTCACGCCAGTTGCTGGGGGGCAAGTACTCAAAGTGGATTGTTATCCTCCAAGAGTTTGACTTGGAATTTACCACTGCCAAGTCCAAGAAATCCCTTGTGTTTGTTGAGTTAATTTGCTCTTTGCCATCTTCTTCCCCGACCTCTCATGAAGAGGATCAAATTCCGGATGAGACCTTATTCCTCATTAGCACCCTCGATCCATGGTACGGAGATATCATTATATATCTGCAAACGTCCTCCTTTCGCCCGGGCGTGTCCAAAGACGCTCGGCGAAGGATTCGTCATCAATCTCAACCATACCGTATCATTGGGGATACATTATATCGTCTCGGCGCCGACTCTGTTCTCCGCCGTTGTCTTACTCTCGAGGAGGCTGAGCGGGTCTTGAATGACTGCCACTCCGGTGCCTGTGGCGGTCACATGTCCGGATATGCTACTGCCCAAAAAATCCTCCGTGCTGGCTACTTTTGGCCCTCTATCTTCAAGGATTGCATCCTTGTCGTCCGCTCTTGTCATGAGTGCCAGATATACCAGCGGAAGATGCGAGTGCCTCCTGCTCCATTGCACCCTGTTGTCTCCGTCGGCCCTTTTGCAAAATGGGGCATTGATTATATGACCTGTAACCCTCGCTTGGCCGGGGGGTAGGGGTTTATTATCCTTGCCGTCGATTACTTTACTAAATGGGCCGAGGCGATGCCTACATTAACTGAAGACGGTCACACAGCGGCGCAATTTTTATTTAATCATGTTATTTCGTGATTCGGCGTCCCTCAAGCCATCGTCACTGATCACGGGAAGCATTTCCGTAATCATATGATGTCGGAATTAACAACCTAGCTAGGCTTGCAGCACGATAGTTCAACTCCATACTACCCTCAGTCCAATGGCCAAGTTGAAGCTATCAATAAGGTTTTGGTTACAATGCTTCAACGTACCATTGGCATGCATAAGTCTAACTGGCATTTGATGTTGTTCCCTGCCTTGTGGGCCTACCGAACCTCTGTGAAGGATGCCACTGGTTTCACTCCATTTCAACTAGTTTATGGACTAGAGGCTACCCTTCCAATTGAATGTGAAATCCCTTCATTAAAATTGGCTGTCGAGCTACTTCCCAACACCACTCCGTTAGAAGAGCGCCTTCTTTATTTGGAACGGTTAGATGAGACCCGTCGCCTGGCCTCTTTGGCCATCGAAACACAAAAGAAGCGAGTCAAGACTCACTTTGATCAGACCGTACGTCCGCGTTCTTTTGTTGAGGGAGATTTAGTCCTGCTCTACGATCAGGCAAAAGATAAGCTAGGAGCAGGAAAGCTCAAGTCTATGTGGCTAGGCCCTTACATTGTCAAGAAAGTTTTGCAGAAAGGGGCCTACGAGCTAATTGATTATGAAGGGAACCCTCTTGGGAAGCCCCGAAATGGGCTATATTTGAAAAAGTACTATGCGTGATGCTGGTACATTTTATTTTGTACATACATGTACTCTAGCAAGTGTGTTGTGTGTGTGTGTGTGTCAGTTTCAAAGGCGTAACTGCCACTTATTGTGTTTTCGCTTCTTGTGCAGATGTCTGATGCACCTTATGTTGGTTTCGCTGATGGTGCCTGCCGCAGTACTCGCAATTTGTCCTCTGCGGCGTGGGTGATCTACGATCCTCATGGCGAGCTGATAGATTGTCAGGGTGTGTGTTTGGGTCGTACTACTAACAATGTCGCCGAATACTGTGTTGTAATCGAGCTACTTGCTGAAGCAATTAATCTCGGCATTCGTGCATTGGTAGTGAACCTGGACTCTCAACTTGTCGTCCACCAGCTCAACGGGCAATATTCCGTCAGAGACCATCGCATTCTAAGGTTGTATTTACGTGTGAGATTGTTAGAAAGGAACTTTGATTTTATCACATATCAACATATTCCACGACAATTAAACACATTATCTGATGCATTGGCCAATCATGTATTAGATAGATATTTGCATAATTTGTAACCAAAACAGTATACAAGTAAGCACATGAAAACACAATAATAAACCATAGGCATATGTATATATATACGTGTGTGTCATAATGTTTGCGCCACGCGCATTACATAATCCAAAAAATAATACATGTCCAAATCTCATATGGCCGCTGACAACATGTCTCTCAAAAATATGCAAAAATGAAACCTAGGCGTCTAATCACGGTGATGCTCATGATAGCATGTCACCGCTCGCACCAAACGTCTCAACAGACGATGGATGCGAGTAGATACTCCCACCGTATGCCTCTGGTACACTCTAGGCACGTCTGCCAATCTGGCATAATCTGGAATCCCTCGAGTAAGTGCCTCAAGGTTCTGTACTAGATCGTCACCCGCATCACCCTCTACCTGAGGGTCGGCTGCAGGTTGTGCCCTCCGTGCTATGTGAGACAAGTCAGCTGGTCGCTCTGCACCAACATCTGCATACATATATATATCTGTTGTCAGAGACTGGAATGTATTACAAAAAAAAACTTAAATAGATAAAAACATCAAAAACACAAAGAGTTCTTAGCTAGCTCCTCGTCCCAGTCTTCTCCTGCAGGCAATGGGAGATCTGGATCTCCAGTAAAATCAGTGCCCGCATAGGGCCAGTCCTCTATGACGATCATCTGGTGATGGAGCCAAATGAAGAACTCAGGCCTCCAGGTCATCTGCTGGCCCCCTCCTCCTCTGGGCATGAGTTCTGCCCATCGAGTCAACCTCGGCTTCCGTGGCACTGGATCTGCCACGATACCTCCCTGAATCCGGAATATCGGCAGTCGCTCCAGGAAGAAAGATACTATGATAGATCTGTATCCGAACTGTTTGTTGCCATCACGCTTACACTTGGTAAGCTGCCTCTTGATGTTTGTCGTCACTGCCGTGGCCCAATCAAACAGTGTAGGTTGGAGACACTTGGTGGCCAGCAGCAAATGATTCTTGTTGGCCTCGTGGGGCGCCTGTACCCCAGCCGTCCGTGTGATGGTGAAAAATACCACTCGTAGCACCAGGTCGGGAACCGTGATAATATCTACTTTGGCACTGTTTGATCCAAACTGTGCCCCAGGACAAACTCGTTCCATCACCTCCCCCATCTTCTCCCCGGAGGGCCTACTACCGGTCAAGATGGGCTGTGCACCTCTCCGCGATAGTCCAGTGATAAAGTAGACATCAGAAACATCTAACTCCAATGTCTGATCTTTCAGGCGGAATACCTGATCCCCCGTATCCCAAGCATCCACGATAAATCGCAGCAACTTAGGTTGTGCACGTAAATAAGAGGTGAGGAAGAATTTCTTCAAGCCATAGTCTCTCAAAGCATCCATGCATGCATCATCCTCCATTGCCATGGCATCTATGGCATCATGCTCTCTTTCTCTCCATTCTACAACCATTCTGACGAATCCCTGCAACCATAAAGCCGAAATTTTCATCATTAGATCACTGGTGAGACCGAAATTGAAAAAAATTTGCAAAATCAGCGGCTAAATTTATGGGAAATTTAGGTCGCGCGGTTGGCGTGACTGTTTTCAAAACAGTCGCGCCAAGGTCGCGCCCCCTTTGGGTAAAAAATCCCATTGGCACAATCCCGCGCGGGAAACTCGCGCCAATGGCGCAACCCTAAGAATTTGCAATTCCTCTGGCAGGGGACTAATCTATGGATGAAAAACTGAAAAAATGGAATGAAAATGAAGCTAAGGATGAGGCCTCTTACCTGCTTCAGATGGCGGCTCGAATGATCTCCTGGATTGATCGCAATCAGCAGTTGAAGTTTGCACCCAAAACCCTCCAATGGTAAACTCACAAGGTAAAAAGTGAAAAGTAAATTTATTTTTTTACCATTTCACTATTTATAGCATTTTTTGACCTAAAAATACATTAAAAATGATATTTTTTGAGTATTTTTGGAATATATTTATGTCGAAGTGGGTTTTACGCTGTTTTTTGTATGATGACAGGGGTTGGTGCAACTCAAGCAACGAAACGAGCTCCTTTTCCTACTTTTTCAAGCTCGGTAAAACATGTGAAAAGGTTACTTTAAGGTCTGCTTTTAGCTCTTTTCTGACCGTTTAAAGAGGAAAAGATTGCCGAGTTACTCCTCTTGACTCGTTAAACGTTAATAAGGGGCGGTCGTTTTAAGTTCTTTTTGTCGACTGTTAAAACATAAAAAGATTACCGGGTTTTTGTCGTTTCAAGCTCGTTAATGGTTACGAAACGATGTGGTTTTGATCGCTTTTTTACTTTTTTAGGTCGAAATCACTATTTATGAAAAGTACTCCTCGATCGTAATGGTCGGGCGGTTCTTTCGAGCATTGTTTTATACTTTTTCGGGCTCGAGAGACACAACTTTACGAAAAAGGACACCCCTGGAGTTTCCTTTTCAGCTGTCTTTTCAAACTCTCTAAACATGAAAAGACGCCGAGTTCTTCCTTTGTCAGACTCGTTAAAACCTGATGACATCGGATTTTGTCGAAATGACACACTGCAAGCACATGTTATCCCCATCAAGCTTGTTAAAAATAATTGGGGTACTCGCCAGAAATGGCCGGGGGAAAAAAGGAACCATAATTACCGTCGTGTCGGCAGTATGTCGCTCTTGAACATGGCACTTCTCTGCTTTCGTGTCTGGGTGGGGATATCTCATCTCATTTTTTCACTTGCCTCCGTGGATTTGGGTAATCCTGTTTGACCGCTCATCTGCTCATTGCCTCGTCACCATGACCTCTGATACGTTGATTTCAAATACTGCCAATTCCACTGTCGTGCCGCCGATATGTTCAAGAGAAGTTGACCTCTGCAAAGAAACAACCTCCCTCTGATAGCTCGCACAATCTTGATTCACAACATTATCTCTCTGTCTCGTGTCGATGATGTGGGAAACATTATGGCCCACCTTCGATCAAGGTCACTTCCTGTCGACTTCAGCTTATTATCCAGGAAGCTGATCTAGAGACTCCCTTCCGGTGCCTTGGAGCCTGCATGCCTCAATGGCAGGTTCTTCGTGTTCGACGTCAGGTTTTCATCATTGGCCTCCGATCAAATGATTCTACGGGTGTTCGACGTCAGATCACTAATTCGCACGTCCTAGATTGTACCTGTAGTACCTTGAGGGCCATTGTCATTATTGGTGGTACCTCTCGCGTCTGTTAACAGTTTCCAATATTGACTGGTAATCAGATGATGTTCATGCATGTTCGACTTCAGCTCATATATTCGCATGCTTGAACTTGTACTTTTGTTTGGGTCGAGATGGAGCGCAAGACCCTGGATTGTGTCTGTTGTAATCCAGGCGTGATTCTTGATACATGACTCATTCACTGGATGGCTGCGACCATACCCGAGTCGATTCATTGATCCTAACCAGATGGCTGCGTCCATACTATGGATCTAGATTATTATGTACTCTCTTATGGATGGCTGCGACCATGCCACATACATCATGTACTTGAGCTATCAGTTGTATCTCTCAATGTAGATTCTCGGCGGCAGCTACATGTGTTCTTGTAAAGCATTTCACCCCTCTCTCTCTCTCGGGCCTCATACTTTAGGGGGCATCTGTTACACAGTAATTTTTCACCATTGGTCACCGTCCCTGTTACCCCTGTTTCCGTACTTTGGAGGACGCATTCTGGGACCTGTGAGCAGTGACATAACCTAAAAACACTTGCATTATGTTCCCCTGAGTATGTACTTCATGTTCCCTGAAGACACCTTCTGCAAAATATCCCTGAAAAGTGCCCTTTTCCCATTAGCGCGGGTCCACAATGTCTTACCCGCGCCAATCACTGAGATCCTCAAAAGAGGGTGCGACCATTGGCGCTCTGTCTTAGAACAACACCCGCGCCAACCAAGTTTGGTAATGATTTTTGACAAACGCGCGCCCAGATGTTTTTTCCCTTCAGATCACGAAGTCTTTTGAGGATAAAGTTTATCTGATAGAGGTCGAGAGTCATCATCTATCCTTGACATCTATCCACAGCGGCTTTTCGGAGATAATGCCAATCCAAAATGGGTGTCCTGATGCATTGTATCTTCCTCCCTTCTCCATCTATAAAAGTCTGTCCTCATGCATTAGACAAGCTAGTTTTTGAGTAATGCTAGTTGTGATAATGCTTGTCTTGAGTGATAGTAAGAATCTTGAAGCATAGGGAGGTTATGCTGCCGGAAGTCTGAGAGAGAGAAGGTCTATTGCAAGACATATATAGCTGCTCGCCCAGCCAGAGGAGAGGTTCAACGTCAGAACCTTGGTTGTATCTTTCTCTGTTCATTATTCATTAATAAACGACTACTATTATGGTTCCGATCTTACTGTTCATTATGATAATGTTTGATCTATTTCCTTTCTGACTGAAATATAGTTGTATTTTAGTGGATTTTATGCTTGTTCTCGTTTCGTTCTTTGCATGTGCAGGTATCCATACGCGGGGATCGCAAGGATTGTGACCTGCCGGAGCAAGGGAACGGGAGAATCAACTCTTCTTCGAAATTAGCGTTGGACTCCAGGTTGGTTCTCGTAATCCACTTTCAGTATGCAACTAGGAACTTGCATAGTAGTGTGAATTGATTGTTGCTAGACCCATTTTGGGCTAGTGGGATCGCCTTTGTCCGCAGAGGGGATTTACCTCTCCAACAACTAGGTTTAGGAATAAGATCTGTGTGTTATCTTGAGGGAATTTCATGTTAAGCCATATTCAGGTCACCCAAGATACCAGAAGACATTGAAAATGGTGAAGAAGTTCTAATATTGGCCGAATATGAAGAAGAAAGTGGCAGAGTTTGTGGCTAGAGGGTTGGATTGTCAACAGGTAAAAACAAAGTGTAAGCATCCAGGTGGTTTACTATAGTCGATTCCGATTCATTTATTTTGTTGCTCTTTTGAAGATAATCTTTGTTCCAATAATTATTTAAGACTATAATGATCTGTTTTTACCTTGAAGTGTCTTCCCATTAGGTGAGGTCACCATTTCTTTAGTGCATGTAGTATTTCCAACATTTCCTTCTCATAAATAAGCTTGTGTAAATACCTTCCCTTGATTGGGAGACTTTCAAAAGAAATGGGTCTTCCTTATTGCATTAAAACAACACCAATTCCATTTCATGAGGTGTCACATTCCAAAATAAAGGTTTTTGTGAAGTTTGGTGTAGCTGAGACCGATGTTTAGCACATTTCCTCTTTAAGATGTTCAAAGGCCTTAGTTGCTTCTAGAGTCCAAATTTTCATCTTTCTTCAGTAATGTTGTTAGAGGCGCTTCTATTCTCCAATAGTTCTTAATAAACTTGCAATAATACCATGTCAACCTGAGAAATCCTTGAAGATGCTTTAGGGTTTTGGGGATTTTCCATTCCTTAATGGCTTTAATTTTGTTATGGTTTATCTTAACATCCTCATGAGATACAATATGAACCAAATATTCCACCCACTGTACTCCAAATAAACATTTGGAGGTTTTTTCATATAATTGTTTATCCTCCAATAGTTTGAGCACCTCGTCAACATGATCCTTCCGAGACTTGTTGTAGATTAGTATTGTAACAACCCCGGTTAAAAAATTATGTAAAAAATATAAGACCAAGGACATGGGACACGTATTCCAAGATGAATGTTGGAAAAAATATCCTAGTGGGTGTTCATTTGGTTTATTATGGCTAAAGGAATTTGGAAAACACATTTGAAAAGGAAAGAGACATCATTTAGCATTTATTTATGAAAATAAAGGAAAATACGAGAAAAGGAAGGTGATAGGTCACAGGTTTGCATTAGAGGTAAATTGAAGGAAAAATGAATAAAAATGAAGAGAATAGAGGCCTCAATGGTTAAAAGGTTTATGAGGACTAGTTCATGAATTTTGTCAATGTTAGATTTTGGTCAGTTTAGTCTTTGGAACTCTCATTCTATTCTCTCTCATACTCTTGGACACTTAGAGTTTCCTTGGAGCACTCTTGGAGAAGTGTGGCATACTTGGGATTTGGAACAATAAGGCAAAGGAAAAGCAGGAAAGCGCAAGAGGATAGTGGGATCAACAACTACATCAGGTTTTCTTTACAGGTACTGAAATGCATGTATGATTTCCTTGCTAGTTTTTGCATGCATGGAATATGCATGTGGTTATTTGGTTATGATTTGTCATTGGCATGGAGGATTGCCTTGATTGACGACAACTTTGCCTAACATCTCCATTTCATAGATAGTCATGGTGTTGTGGGTTTTCCCTTCTGTTTTCTGATTGGTGCTCATGTTCCTTATGGATGTGGGTTGAGTTGCTAGTTCGTGGAAGCCTTGGTTGCACAAAAACTTTGGAAGCGCTGTAACAACTTGGGTTGAGTTACTAATCCTGGAAGCCTTGGTTGGACAAACACTCTGGAAGACCTGTAAAAACTTGGGTTGAGTTACTAATCTTGGAATACATGGTTGGAGAAACGCTCTGGAGCCCTTGGTGGGTTGAGTTTCTAGTCGTAGAGCCTTGGTTGGACAAACACTCTGGAAGCCCGACGAAAACTGTGGGTCGAGTTACTAGTCCTGGAGATAAGTTAGAACAACACTCTAGAGCCCTGGACAACTTATGTAGAGACCGATCTATTGATGGTCAGTGGTGTTTGACCGTGAGGTGGAATCATTGGTTGAGGGTTGATGTGGTTTGGCCTCTAGAAGTCCTAGTTTGGTTTTGTTTGGTTTATTCCATGAGATCCCACATTCATGCTTGGAATATGCCACAGGGGTGACTGGCTGAAAGAAAGATTTGGTTCAACCCAATCTATGGTTGGGTGGTATGTGGAAGACCCTAACTTGGTTGGAATTTTCATATGTTAATAAGATGAATTTTATAGTGTGATCTATGAGCATATGTATTGACTATGATGGTGACATTATGGTTGAGTTGCCATTGCTTATATGTTGGTTATTGTTGGTTTATATGCTAGTTTTATGATGTATATTGTTTATGGCTTTTGAAATGTTTGATGAATATGTGACTGGTTATCAAGGGCATGACCTAATAGATGTTATTTCAGCTAATATGGGAGGGAATTAGACCTTCTTAATGATTATCAGATAAGTATGAGACCCCTATGTCCAAATGTGTATTTAAGACCAGTAGATTTCATGTTCATCATGTTTTAGACAGAATCTCTATCATGGTAGGCTTGGTTAGGTAAATTCCTTGATCAAGTTTTGTGTTAGAGGATTTGTCTTGGTGTCATTTATGGTATTGGAAAGTCTCATCAAGTTCTGGGTAGTGGTTTGGAGACTAGCCCTGAAAAAGTGGCTCAAATCTCGTGGTAGCAGGCACAAAACTAGCTGAAAAAGACTACAATCTCCCCCTTGTAAATTTATGTGAGTGAATGGAGGCATACAATCACATGGATGAAGGCTTGTGCTTGCAACTGGAGGATTTTTTTGTGAAAAAGAAATCTAACCCAGGGTTTGGGCACTTGGAGGGTTGTATTAGATCTTGTGGGTCCTATAGCTCCTGAGGAAGGTCAATAAGGTTTTGTTTTGTCGATTCCACTTCCTTAAGGTGATCTAGGAGGTTGAATAATATATTAATAAATCTTCGTCACATATTTACCCTGGTGGATTGTTAAGCTTGGGTAAGTGTGGGAGTTGTTATAAAATTATATATTACAGAGCAATGGAACACAAAATATTGCAGAAATATAAACACAAAAAACGCATAAAACAAGAGAGACACAGATATTACGTGGTTCACCTAGTTTGGGCTACGTCCACAGAGAAACCGCCAGTACTTCCTTTTATATTATCCAACAAACTAAAGAGATACAACCTACAACAGATCTGTTGTAACTCCCTCTTTGCTCTCAATCTCCTCTCTCTTCCTCACTCATAATATAGATATACATATACGCAATACAATTTCCTCATATATAGCGAGGGGTTGCCTTCTAGGGAAAAAAACCCTAAATTAAACATAACTTCTACCGTCAGATCTCCGCCTAATGAACGACCTAGATTGACTATGAAATTACAACATTTTATAAGGCAATTTTACAATGTAGTCGTACCCCCCCCCCCGTGGACCCCCCCCCCCTGCAGTGAATATTTTACGGGCGGCATTGCCGCCCCATTTCGAACTGGGGTCGAATGTGGCGATACCTTTGAATATAGAAGATAATCAGGCTCCAAACCCAATAATCTCCCACTTGGAGACTGACTATAGAAACTCCACCGCTGCTTCATTTGCTGTACAAAGACTCCACTTTGAACCTGGTTGTTTCTCATCTTCTTCTTCATACTTGAAGACCAATTTAAACTGAGAAAATTCTCAGTTTCTCCCTGGTTACAACTTTTTTTAACATATCTGCAGGATTCTCGCTAGTGTGTATCTTTTCCAGCTTCAACTGTACATCTTCCAACGTTGACTGTATGAAATGGTACTTGAGCTGTATATGCTTAGTCTTGGAATGAAATGCAGAGTTCTTTGCAAGATGTATGGAACTTTGGCTGTCACTGTATAACCTGCCCAACTCCTGCTTCTTACCCAATTCATCTGCAAACCTGTTAGAGCCTAGATTGACCTCATGCTGAATTGAAGCAATTCTAGGGTAACCACAAACCACGCTTAACCTAGTAGCTAGCCCTACCAGGTCGGGAGAGGGCTATCTACTTGTGAATCTCAGTCAAGATGACTGGATCAAATATGGATTTTAGGCTAGGTATAGTAGCTCTATGGTTTTTTGATTGATTTTGTTGGGTTTGTTGTTGGATCAAATGGAGCCAGGCAGTTTTGGTTTCGGGAAATTAAGTCAGGATGCAGGGTGTTCTATGGGGCAAGGTAGTTAAATGTTTTAGCACTTGGAATTGAGTGAGATGAAAGGTCTAAGACTGGTGATGAGCTGAGGAGGGCATATAAAGATCATGTATCCTTCTCAAACAGTCAAAAACATAGAAAACTGAATGGTTTCCCAAGGCAGAGCACTGTAAACAATGAATTCTACCTATCTATCTTGATATCATTTAGCTAGAAGCAATGAATTAGATTATGGCACACATAAAACATGAGAAGACATGATAACTGAAGAAGAAACTATGCAAAAACACCATACCACAAGTATCCCATAAAATTAGCTGCAAATCTTGGTTTATTTCCTTGCCAAACTGCTGAGAAGAATGTACAATGTAGCTCAGAGCATCCGAGAGAGTCCAATCCTTGCTAATGACATAAAAAAATACATAATATAGACATAAAACCACCTATGCTAGCCATCAAGGGTCGAATCCATGAGAATAGGGGTAGTTTCAACCATTTCCCAACTAAGAACTGGAATATAGGCAGTGGAACAGCTTGCCTCTATAAGCATGGAAACTGATTCATTGACCCCAAAACCACCTCAAACTGATGAATCTACCCTCTAAGATCATTTAAAAATTACATTTACATACCATGGCATTAATTACAATCATAAATTCATCCATGAAGAGAGAAAAAGTCAACTTGCAGTGAAAGTAGGCGAAAACTGGATTTTTTAGCAAACTAGCTCTATGTGCAGCGCCACTTTAGACCCAGTTTTGGAGGCCTTCCCCTTGGAAAAATTGAGCCCAAGATAGCTCATTGGAAAGGTCTTCCTATCTAGTTTCTGGAACATCTTGAATTTTTTCATTTGGAGGTCATTTTCCCCCTCAAAAGTGAAATCTCCCAAGGCTGCTTCTGTGTGTCCAAAAAGAGGCAGAGAGGTCATTTTTTGGTAGTTTTTTGACCTTTTGGTGACCTAGTTTTGCTCCAAAATTGCTGAGATTTTCTGGGTTTGATGCTCTCATCATGCTGAATCCAAATATATAAGCCATTTCTCCAAAAATTGCTCCAGGGAAAAGCGCAGCGGGCAATTTCCTGTTTTCAAAATTCCAAAATTTGAAAAAGACAAAAATTTATCAAAACTTGCCCAGATTTGGCACAAGGCACCACCATTAGTTGCTTTGATGGGCTAGTGAGGCTTCAGCCAATATTTTCAACTTATCATGCTCCTTTTTTCTTCTGAAGGCCTTCCTCAACCTAGCCTTAAGCTTCCTCATCCTTATTTTACAGATTCTGTTGCTGGTCATGTAGTGATAGGCCATGTGGCGAAGCATCTTCTTGTCTCTGTTGGCCTTCCCATTCAGCCCCTCAAGGTGTATGTTGACCCTCTCTAGCCATGTTTCCCTATCATTCTCAATCTCTTGCTCAATTGGGGTCAACTTGACATTTGCCTCCTTGGCCTTTTGCCTGTTTTCCTTGATCATTTGCAGCTCCATGAGGACTTTCTTGTCGCTCAGTTGTTTGTTTTCTTGCTCTAAATATTTGATGATACACTTAGCTCTCTCTAAGTTATCTGACAAGGATTGTATCTCAGCTTCTTGTTCCTTTATGATCATGTCCTTGACAGTTTTTGGATCCTGAGCTTCCAAATCAATAATGTCAACTCCATGATGAGTGAAATGCTGTTGTGGCTCTTCATGATCAACAAGGTTAAAATCTATTTCCCACTCATCACTAAGATCCTTCTCTTGCATCTTTTTCTTGCCCTTACTTTTTCCCTTTCTTTGATGCTCAACCTATACCTGTTTTGCTGAAGAAGAAGGAAAAGCCCCTTCCACACCTTGTGGAGATAGCATTTTCCTGTAGCCTGATGATGAAGGCAAGACCCCTTCCACCCCTTGTGAAGATAATACTCTTCTAGCAGCTGCAAAAAGTTTCCTAGTGCCCCACTGGCACTCCAACAGTTTCAGTCTTTTTGACCTTTTCATGTCCTGAAGGTTCACCTTCTTCATGAGGCACTGAGGAAAAGATTTGTGGGCCTTTGAACATCTCATGAGAAATGAAAGTCTCTGCTGGCATGTTAAGAAGGTTCAACTGATGTAGAACAATTATTTTAATCAAAGAGTAATGGAAAATGCTATTCAACTACTGGGGGTATGGTTTCTTCTTTACAATATGTGCCATCTTCTCAATATTTCTGAACATGAAGTAAGGGATATTCATCATTCTTACTCTAGTGAAATGCATCAGCAGTCTAATGTGGTAGGCATACAACTGGGAGAACCTACCTTCACAAGTGAAGTACTTGATAATGATCTTCATCAATGGAGCAAACTTGTCTTCCAAAAACTTGAAGGGGAATACTCTCTTCAGTTTGTCTTTGTATCTAGCCTTGATGTAAGGCTCATAGTACTCCCTATCAATATCCTGACCTTTGTTCCATTTTTCACCCACCTCTGGAATACCTGTAGCCTCTGAGATGACAGCTGGTGATAAGGTGAATGTAATTCCGGCAAGGGTTACTTCATTATTGTGCAAATGTGTCACAAACAACCTTGCCAACTCATGATGAAATTTAACTCTTTCTACCATTTCACAAAAACCAAAGCATGACTGGTGTTTAAAGTAAGAAATGGCAAGTGGATAGGCTTGCAACTCCCTCAAACTAGTGGGCTCCTCTCTGATAATCCTTCCTTCTTTATGAGGCTTCCTTTGCTATATGTTTCTCTTAGTGGAACTGTCACTAAGGGTGTCTTCTTCAAGCTCATATTCACTGTCTCTTTCCATTGTTTTTATAGCTATGAACACTCGTGGTGAATGATGAGATCGGGTGGATGGATGAAAGATGAGTACGAAGAAATTTTATGGATGAGTAGGTGAGAGTGAATGGGATTTAGAGAGTGAGTAGGGTTTGGGGATAGTGTATAGGGTTTAGGGAGTGAGTAGGGTTTTGGGGATAGTGTATAGGGTTTAGGGAAAATATATGAGGGAATGGGGTCTAGGGAACAATAGAAAATGGATAAGATAGGAAAACAATAAGAGAGTGAGCTTGTCAATTTTATGAGACAGTTTGTGTAAAAACTAGGGTTTTGAATTTATGAGTGAAAGAATCACCAAACCTTGATGTAAAAACCCTTTTCAACAAGAAACATTGATGTACTTACTTGCAAAGAGGTAAACTTGGATGATTTGAGGCAAATTGGGCGATTTGGGGCTTGGCTGCCAGGTGCGCAGCGCCTCACCCAGGTGCGTAGCGCCAGTGTAAATTAACACTGGGAATGGCTGCCAGGTGTGCAGCGCCTCCCAGGTGCGTAGTACTGGCCTCTGATGCGCAGCGCCGACCTCTGATGTGCAGCGCCGGTCAGAATTCCTTCAAAACGCAGCACTTGCACTCCTTTGCTCAATGACTCTCAAAAATCGCTTTCTTGGCTCTCCTTTAGCACTTGAACTTCAACATTAGCATAATGAAAATATCAAAAGAGATATGACTTTATATGACTTTCACTTTTTGATTTTTGATGGTGAAAACCCACTTTTGTAATGTCTATGTGTTTTTTCAAATACTCTGTTTTTGATGCTTGACCTTTTTGCTTTGATAGGTGGACTGATGCTCAATTTCTTTGACTTTTGTAGTGGAAAGTACTTGGAAATATCACCAAGGGACCAGGAGCAACATGGAACCCTTTATTACATATGAGAACAATGAAATGAAATTTAAAAATAAAATACAAATGCTCTGTTTTCACCCCAAAGCTAGTTTTGAGGTGAGAACTTTATTAAGCTTACAAATTAAGAGATTAGAACTTTTCTGATCATTATTATCATCCTCATGTGTCTACTGACCATTATTAACAATAATAACTGAAATTTTACCATGGTAAAAACCCTAAGACCTAATGAGACTGAAACCCTAAGTAATTGATGAAATGAACTGAAAATAGGCATGAATCATTGACTGAAAAGTATGAAAGGAGGTCAGTAGATATATATCATGAGGGAAAAAACTGAAATGAGCTCTACCATCAATAGATCCATGACCTAATGGAATGCAACTTATCAGAATGGGACTCCTAGTATGAAATGCAAAAGAATAAATTTTGATCACTGATGGCAATGTGAAGACACTAACACTAACAAAACCTTTGTAACCAAATCATTTCTTTACTAGCCTCTGTAGTAGCAACATACTCTGCTTCTGTTGTTGAGAGTGCAACAACACTTTGCAGTTTTGAGACCCAACTGACAGCTATTCCACCTATAGTAAGCACATACCCTGTTGTGCTCCTCCTGTTATCTCTATCATCCGCCATATCTGCATCAACATATCCCTGTAGAGAAATGTTTGAACCACCAAAGCATAATGCTTGATTTGTGGTACCTCTCAAATACCTGAGAATCCACTTCACCACCATCCAATGTTCTTTTCCTTGATTGTTCATGTACTTGCTTACAACTCCCATTGCATGTGCAAATCAGGCCTTGTGCACACCATTTCATACATTAAGCTTCCAACTGCTGATGCACATGGAACTTTAGACATATGAGCGATTTCTTCCTGAGTCTTGGGACACTCCTCCTTACTTAATTTGAAATGTCTAGCCAAAGGTATACTAACTGGTTTTGCATTCTGCATATTAAACCTTTTCAACACCTTTTCTATGTACTCACTTTCAGACAATGTTAATTTGCAATTCTTCTTGTCTCTAGTTATTCTCATACCAAGGATTTGTTTTGCAACACCCAAATCCTTCATTGCAAATGAGTTTGCCAATTTTCTTTTGAGCACATTTATTTCCTGCATGTTAGAACCTGCAACAAGCATGTCATCTACATACAATAACAATATAATATAGCTGCCATCATTTTGCCTTTTGAGATAAACGCAATGATCAGAGTGACATCTAGTATAACCTTGTTCAGACATAAACCTGTCAAATTTTAGATACCACTGCCTTGGAGCCTATTTTAAGCCCTACAAGCTCTTCTTTAACCTGCACACTAGTTTCTCCTTCCCTTTTACCTCATATCCTTGTGGCTGCTGCATATATATCTCTTCCTCCAAATCCCCATGGAGAAAGGTTGTCTTTACATCTAACTACTCAAGATGCAAATCTTCAACTGCTACTAGACTTAAAATAATTCTGATTGAAGTCATTTTAACAATAGGAGAAAATATTTCATCAAAGTCTATACCCTTTTTCTGCGCAAACCCTTTCACCACAAGTCTAGCTTTATACCTTTTCCTACCTCCATCTTCTTCCTTCAACTTGTAAACCCATTTATTCTGCAATGTTGTTTTACCTGCAGGCAACCTGACTAAGTCCCAAGTCTGGTTATGTGATAAGGAGTCCATCTCTTCTTTCATGGCTTGCTTCCACTTCTTCCTGGTTTCTACCTGCACTGCTTCTTTATAACATTTTGGTTCACCAGAATCAGTCAACAATACAAAATATAATGAAGGAGAGTATCGTTCAGGGGGTCTACTTGTCTTGGTAGATCTTCTAACACCACTTCCAGGTGTTTGAGGTGCTTGTTGTTGTTGTTTTGGCTGTTGATCATTATGGCTTTTAGGCACCATCACTTTTTCTGTGATCTCGTTAAGCACTGTGTATTCTCTGTTTTCTTTTTCTTGTTTCTTTTCCTGTAGCTGATCCTTATACAAAACCTTTTCATTGAATATGACATCTCTGCTCCTAATGATTTTGTGTTTTTCATAATATAAAATCGATAACCAAAATCATTAACGTACATTACTTTGATTTTGCCTCAAGCTTTGTTTTATTTTCTTTATTAATGTGGACAAAGGCTTCACAACCAAAAGTCTTTAAAAAAGAGTAGTTTAACTTTTTACCTGTCCATGCCTCCTCTGGAGTACCACCATCCAAGGAACTTGAAGGTCCTCTGTTTATTGGATAAACAACAATATCTACAACATCTGCCCAAAATTGTAAAGGAAATCTTGCATGCAATCTCATGCACCTTGCACGCTCCATGATTGTCCTGTTCATCCTTTCTAACACACCATTTTCTTGTGGTGTTCCTAGAACTGTCTTCTCTCTACGAATTCCATTCTCTGAACAGTACATATCAAACTCTTTGCTGCAATATTCACCTCCATTTTCTGATATGAGACACTTCAACCTTTTTCCTGTCTCATTTTCAACCAAAGCTTTCCATTTCTTGAAAGTATCAAATACATCATATTTATTTCGAATACAATAAATCTAGGTTTTCCTGGTTGCATCATCAATAAAAGTAACATAATAACGAGAGCCACAAAGAGATGATACCTGAGCAGGTCCCCATACATCTGTATGCACAAGCTCTAATTTTTCGTTCTTATTTTCTTTCCCAACTCTAAGGAATCTGACTCTCTTCTGTTTTCCATAAACACAATTCTCATAGAATTTTAAATCAACATGCTTCAAACCTGGCAACATATTTCTTGAGTGAAGAATATGCATCCCCTTCTCACTCATGTGCCCAAGCCTATGATTCCATAATGCCGTATCTTATCCTGTAGAGGTTAAATCATTAACAGAATTAGAAATACCATTGCATAAATACAATGTACTAACCTTTTCTCCTTTCGCTATTATCAGGGATCCTTTGGTGACCTTCCAGGTTTTATCTGTGAAAGTAGTTACGCAACCTTCACCTCCCAACTGCCCTGTTGAAATCAGATTTTTCTTTAGATCTGGAACATGCCTTACCTCCTTCAATAGCCACTGATTTCCATTTTGTTGTTTTATGAAAACTGTAACCATTCCAATGATTTTACAGGGTTTATCATCACCCAATCGAACCTGTCCAAAATCTCCTTGAACATAATCATAAAAATGTTTCCTATCAGGTGTGGCATGGAATGAGGCCCCTGAATCTACCACTCAGGCATCAATAATATTTTCTAATGAAATAATTAAAGCATCTTGCAACACATCACCTGTTACATTTGATTCATGATTAGTTTCTTTCTGTGTGTCTCCTTCTTTTCCCTTTCGAAACTTGCAGTCTTTCTTCAGGTGTCCTTTCTTCCCGCATTTCCAGCACACTATCCCTGATCTGGACTTGGATTTTCCTTTTCTTGACTTACTGCGATATCTAGGGATCTTTCCTCTTTCCATTTTTCTTCCCCTAGTCTCTGTAGTCAAAACATTTCCTGATGTCTCACCGGAGCTTTTCCGTCGCAATTCCTCACTAAGGATTGCACCGACAACATCATTAAACTTTAAAGTACTAGATCCAGAGACAAAGTTACTAATGGCCCTAACTAAACCATTCCAACTTTCTGGCAATGAGCACAGGAATAACAGAGCCCTAACTTCATCATCAAAAGTTACCCCTACATAATTTAACTGACTGGTAAGTCGTTTTCTTTGAAATATTAAACGCTACCGACGCCGCTAGGCACAGCCGTATTGTTCCAAGTGCTTTTCTGTTGAGAATATCCCATTCTATGTCTGTCATACTCGTCGCCTTCTTTGTCTTTCTGCTCAATGGTTGGTACAGATCTCTCTGATACAGATAATCTTCTATCTGCATCTTCCACAGCTGGCAGTTTTGGCCGTTGAATTTTTCGACCGTAAACCTACCATCTTCCACCATTGCTCCCACTCGAACTAGGAACCATTTTGACCTGCGAGTTTATCAGCCAAATAGACCTTCAGCTCTGATACCAGTTGTTATAAAATTATATATTACAGAGCAATGGAACACATAAAATATTGCAGAAATATAAACACAAAAAATGCAAAAAACAAGAGAGGCATAGATATTACGTGGTTCACCCAGTTTGGGCTACGTCCACGGAGAAACAACCAGTCCTTCCTTTTATATTATCCAGCAAACTAAAGAGATACAACCTACAGCAAATCCGCTGTAACTCCCTCTTCGCTCTTAATCTCCTCTCTCTTCCTCACTCAGAATATAGATCTACATAGACGCAATACAATTCCCTCATATATAGCGAGGGGTTGCCTTCTAGGGCAAAAAACCCTAAATTAAACATAAATTTCACTGTCAGATCTCCGTCTAATGAACGAGCCAGATTGATTATAAAATTACAACATTTTACAAGGCAGCCACCCCCCTGGACCCCCCTGCAGTGAATATTTTACGGGCGGTGTTGCCGCCCCATTTCGAACTAGGGTCGAATGCGATGATACCTTTGAATACAGAAGATAATCAGGCTCCACACCCAACAGGAGGAGGGTGTTACAGAGTGGTATCAGAGCATGGTTCAACACTTGGATTGGATGAGAAGAATGTGTTTTTCATGCATGCATGTAGGTTGTATATGTGTTTGATGTGTATGCATGGTGATGGTCATTGCTACAATTTTGTTTCCATTTAGAAGTTGATGATGTTTTTTTTGGGAAGTGTTTGTCATGAATGCATGTGAGTTGTATATGCATTTGCTATGCATGCCTTGTCATGGTTATGGTATGCATATATAGTAGGTCAAAGATGCATTGTGATAGTCATTGTTGCAGCTTATGTCATCATGATTCTGATATGTTGGTCGAGATGGGGTAGGAAATGAAGATCGAAAGGTGAGGTTGAAACATTGGATATCGGGGTAAGAGAAGATTGTCATACAGGTTTGTATGTTGGCCATGCAGGTATGTTGGTTAATGGTTGTTATATTCCTTGTGGGTATGTGCATGCCTATTGTTATCACTTAGAATTGCAGTCAATGTATGTAATGTTGTCCAAAAAATTTCATAGTCAAAAAAGAGTTGTCTAGTGGTTATGTTCCTATGTGTGTTACTTAGGGATCATGTTTTAAAAAGGTATTGATGTGAGTCATTTTCAAAAACCGTTTATCATCCTCCATCATAATTGCTTAAGGCATGTCTTGTCTTGTTTGCGTCATTGGTCCTTTGCGCAGTTTCGCAGCGCAGTCTGATTGGCCAATTTGGCAGCGCAATAATGTTTCCGCCTTTTCGTAGCGTGTCAATAATCAGCCATTTCGTAGCGCATTTCGTTAATTTTTAACTGTCTGCGCTACTAAATCGGGGATTCAGGGATTTTGCAGCGCGTTTTCTTGAAATGTCAAGTCTGGGGGGATGAGTCATTAGGTCCGTCCATATATTGTCAGTTGATGTCCTCTCCAGGTCATTATGGGTCATCATTCCGCCATGAGGTTCAGAACCACGCACATAAACATCATTCAAAGTGATTTTATGATGTATGGTAGTGTCATGATATTTGTTATTAGTGCGTAAACTGACTTGCTTGTATGACAAGACTGTTGAAGCGCAAAGGAGCCCGAGTTTTCATTTAAAAGGACCTGATTGCAAGCGAGCCTGCATTCCAAAGTTTGAAGTTGCATTCTGAGTTGAAGCTGTTGTTAAGTCTCTGTCCGAAAGTTTTCAAAGTAAAATGGAGAAAAGGGAACATCGATCCGGTAGGTGCCAAAGAACAGAACCGGAGGGGCTTGATATTACGTTAAAGGATGAAGGTGTAGCAAGAGCTTTTAAAAGTGCTGGTTGCTGGAGGTTTTGTGAGAAGTTGCAAGGAGGGCACGTAGAGGTAACAAAGGCTTTTGCATTGAATTTTACTGGTTTAAACTCTAAGGTATCAATGCTAGAATTCCCTGTATCCCCAGAAGCCATTTCTAATGTGACTGAGATTCCTAGAGGTGGACATGAATGGTTCAAAAATTTTAAATTCGACATGAGCCCCTGTAAGGAATTTTTGAAGGAGCCTTATGTAAATGAGGATCTCACAAAAGCTGTGCCAAGGAGTTACGTGAAGGAACATTTTGCCCTGCTCCTCACATGCATCCAAAAATATTTAACATGCGAAGGGAGGTATAACAAAGTTTATTCATATCATTTTAAACTTTTGTTACATTTCACAGGCAAAGCATCAATAGATATCCCTTTCTACTTGTTCAGAAGCCTAAGTAAAATGTGTGATAAAATTCAGCTGAAAAAAGATGACTGTGAAACGTCACTGTTTCATCATGGTTTGGTGAAGTTGTTAGTGTTAGATGCTTTGCAGAAGATTGGTAAAGATTGGGACTCCTTTATTTTTATGGCTGGCTTTCAGAGCAAGACAGGCCTTACTCCATTGCCTGTTAGGGAAAGAGAAAAAGCAATTGAAGAACCTACTCTTGCTGAGCTCAGAAAGGAGGTGAAAGATGAGAATAAGTCCAAAACCAAGTTGAAGAAACCAGTGAAGCCTTTGGTGATCAAGGAGACACCTCAATCATCATCAAAAGAGAAGGTCAAACAGAAGAAGGATGCAACTGCATCAAGTGAAGTTGAAAAGGTATCAAGAGTAAAAACCAGAGGTCAGTTAAGCAAGGAGAAGGGTAAGTCAATTGCTGTTGAAGAAAGTCCTATGTCAAAAGCTAGTTTAACTGATTTACTTGAAGAAATTGAACTTGAACAAGATCAATCAGTGCAGATTGAGCCAATGGAGTTTGAGCAGGACCAGCCAGTGCAACCAATGCACATTGACTTAACCCAATCCTCACCAGAGAGCATCAAAGGCTTCGAAAAGGTTACGGTTTGAGGAGCCTAGTGAAGAATATGTGTTCAAGCCACGGAGGCCAATTACAAGAAGACAAATGAAAGAGGCCGAGAAAGTGCATAAAGAGGAGGCAGCTGTAAAAATGCCTAGTATAGAGTTTCTTGAAGTTTTGACTAAAACAGTGCATGCAGCCAAGAGTAAAGATAAGAGTAAAAAGGTTATTATTAGCCAAGGGGGAAATGTCATAGCTATCAAGAACCAGGCAAGAACAACCCAAGAAAAAGTGGCTCAGATAAAGAGTTTTTCTAGAGAACGTGCAGTGAGATATGCTAGTTATAGAAGGGCTGTATTAAAAGGCAGCACAAGTCTACTAGGGCAAGCTGACTCAAGGTCTGATGTATTTTCATGGATGGTACCAGCACTTAAGCAAGAAAAACTCATAAGAAAGCTGAACATGAGCCTGAGATCAGAAAATAAGGCTTTGAAGAAAGAGGTTAGCAATTTGAAGAAGAAGCTAGGTAAACTAGCTCACTGACTTAAGAGGAAAGGTGCTTTTCAAGTTTTGATAAATTTTGGTTCAACTTCCATCATTTTGAAATTATTTAGGTCCCTAACACCTGTATAAAATGTCTGAAGAAATCATGAGTTTAAGCAGAAAGCGCTTCAAGATAAATATGTTTTGTTTTGACAAAAACAGTAGTTTCGTAGCGCGCTACGAAACTACTGTAGATGCTGTTTTATAAGAAAACAATGAATTTGATGATGAGGTCAGCGAATTTTGAAAGGAATGCCTCGAGGACAGGAGGGAGATCATACAAGGCTATCATAGCAATTCAAACAGTGACAGGTGTAAGTTTTGAAGAAAAAGTGAAATATTTTGCTTTTTGCTAAAGTTTTCTTAAAGGCACTTTATGACCGAATTACTAGGGTTCTGGTAGGGTTACCGGGATTTTTGGTTTGTACACCTGTTTAGTCCATAAGGCATCCAGATCATGAGGCATATGGTGTTATGCGTTGTTATTGAAGGATTAAAGAGCTTGGAGCGTGGTCTTTAAATAAGTGAAGAAGAATGGAAGACAGGGACCGTGAAGATAGGGTACTCATCTTTACTAATTAATGAGCCATCTGCACAGCTAGCACCCGAGACCAGCTCGTTCAGTGAATGTTCCTCCAACATATCTCAGCCACAACAGAAAATGTACATCTGTCAAGGATCCAAGAAGAATCATGCATACGAGGAGATAGAGTTGGACTTTCGATGTAATTAGGACTCTATGCATTTATAGCACAATACCTTATATATTTAATAAGTTTGTTTAAAAATAGATAAGGTTAGTTAATGATAGACCATCGAGCTCTCCCCTCATGCTTGAGGAGGAGACTCAAGGTAGTTTTAGTTTTGGTTTTCCTATATATAGTAAAAACTCTGATGTAAGTGGGGTTGGAGATTTATGAAAAAACAGAGTTTTTATATTGGCTAATGTAAAAGACTTTTGACAGTAATAGAAAGATTACTTTTTCTTCCCAAGATTCATCTTGTGTTCAAAGGCTCAGAATATATATGGTTTTGTCTTTATCCTTTCTATTTTACATCTCAATAGACATGCAATCACTCTGAATTCACCTAGTGCTCAGACTTCCTGTGTATGTTTATGAGTTGAGGTTCTTTTTGAGAAATGTTCTGAGTGTTTAAACATTATATGCCTTGGCTTCCATGATTGAGTAGTTAATAGTTTACTGCAGAGGTGTTTGACTCCATGAGCCCAATGGAAGAGGTGTTATTTTGTTGTTCCAACCAGCTTATTTTCATGTACTGTTTGAAGAGTTAGCCATCTTTTCTTGTTATTAATCCATATCAAAAATCTGTGAGAGAGCCCTCTCTGACTAAGGAGGCTAAGCCTTAGTCTAAAGCCTGGTTTGAAATAGTTGCATGAGATCTTGCTAAGTAGCAGCCCTTAGTACACGATTTTGTGATAACACCTATCATCTATTATTGTTATGGTTATATATACATGATAGATGCTAGTTAAATGAAGTCACATGAATGTGCATGAGATAGTCATGTCTAGTAGTCAACTTATTATTAGTTGCATTGTGGTCATATGCACTATGAGTATGTTTATTGCAGCTAGTATCTTGATGTTATATGTATCATGCTAACCTGAATTGGCCTATGCAAATGGTTATGGTTAGGATATTCATGTATGAGTCGATATATTTGTGATATTGTGTTGTGCTAACCTAGATAATTGACTTATGAAGATGTGATATCCCCCTGAGATAGAGGTAAGAGTTTGATTACGTCATTTACTTGGTTTATCTAGCATGTTATGTTTACAAGTTGTTTGAATGTTTGATGAATTCTATGCTATGAGTATGTGCCTATAAGATTGCATGAAGGAATGATCTTGTTTTAAGATGATTGTACTAACACATTATGTGCCAAGACAACTGATATGCACTTGAGTGCAGAGTAGGTGATAGTTGTAGCATTATGATTAATGATTGTGAGTTGATTGTTGATTTTGACATGGATGTTAGTCTTGGTAAAGGTTGATTTCAAATTAATAGATATGATGTCTTGATCTTTGGAATGTGTGACTAACATGTGTGAGTAGTTGCAGGGAAACATGCTTGGCATTAGTGTGACAAGGTAACAATTGATTTGTTTATATAGCTAACAGTTGGTTGATGTAATAGCACATAGTAAGATTCAATTGTAGCAAGGTAAAAGTTAAAAGAAAGGAATTGGGTGAGAATTCCTTCGGTTATGTTTGAAAAATACAATTCGAAACGAATGAGTGCTTTGCATGAACACATGAAGTATTCTTAACCTTGATTTTGTCTGAGATTATGTGGATATGTGCTATATTTATGAACATGTATTTGATAAGTATAACAACTGGTTTCCAGTTATGGTTGGATTAGTTAAGGAATTGGAGTCGCCTGAGAGATGATATATGTATGTGTTTAGTTATAAGTCAGTGTGTTGGGTACAACAAGGTAAGGTATTTGGTATATTGTTATATTCATTTATACACTGACAATTATGTGTTTATGGTAGTATGATACAAGGATTAGATGGAAAAAGAGACTTCCATGAAATATTGAAGAAGGATCGGGTTGAGCATTCCCTTGGAGGTATTGGGAACCCATGGCGATTGAGTCATGATGTTGTTGCTAGCTTTGTGCTTTCGGTCTTTTGTGATTTTCTTGCGCTTGATTTGTAGTTTTGTTTATTTCTGGTGCATGGCCTTGTGTTACACAACATTTTGTCACTGTCCCTGTACTCCCCGTTCCTTGATCCTGTAGCACCTCTACAGTGAAACCCGCATTCTTTGACTTCATGAAGAAACTCCCATTGTGTCCCTCTTCACGAGCAAATCAATTCCATTTTGCACCATTTCCCCTGAAACTTCTGTTTTTCCCAGTTTACAAGACCGGCGCTAATGGCCTTTGTCTCCCCGTGCCAATGTGCAAAGATTAGCACTACTCCTTGCGTTGACTGGAGCGACTGAGTTGTGTTCCAATCGCGTTGGTCATGTTATGGAAAATTTTTTAGATAAAGAGTCGAAGCTTCCATCGCTATAAGCTTCGTAATGAAAGTCTGGTAAATGGTTTGGCTGGATGGGGTCGAGGATGTCAGTTTGGGTTCCTTTCCCCTATAATGATGGAACCACCTCAAGGGATAAGCCCTTCTCCCATGAGAAGAGGATCCATCTCCCATCTATTTTTCCTATATAAATCTACCTTCTTCCCAAGCACAAGCTAGTGTTGATATTGGTGTGCTTATGCTATTTTGGTTTGGAGTAGACAACAAGCTATTACTAGTTGTAGCTATCTAGTTGTGTGAGGGAGAAGTGTGATTTGGTTTGGAGTGAAACCTAAAGGGAAGAGCCTTAAAACTATTGTTGATTGAGGCCATCATGGAATGCTAGCAGAAGTGTGTGGGAACCCAGTCTTTTCAGAGGAGGACTGCAACACCAAGGCAAATGGTTGTAACTCTCTTTGATATTAATATATGCAACTATTGATTGATTTTCTACATGTTTTGTAATATTAAATATTCATGGCTTAATGTTTATTGACTTGTTAAGTAGGATGAATTGAAATTTGTCTATTATCATGTTTTTTTTCTATTGTTGTTTACTTGTTTCAGGTGCTTAAAGAAGGAAGCGAGAGATAGCTGGAGCGAGCAAGTAAGGACGTCATTAAGTAGGATAAGCGGGCCAAGAGTTAGGCCCTCTTGATTGATTCTAACCTAAGGAAACCTTCCATAGAATGTATCTATTATGGCTAGACCCATCAACGGGCTAAGGGAATTCGTTCGTGTCTACACTTATTATTTTACTTCACCACAAATTGGTGACTTCGCTGGGGAACTCAATCCTTTTGTTTGTCTTGGATTTCATGATATCATGAGAACTTTTCTAGTTCCACTTTCTTCCCTTGGTTCTGTTTCTTTTCTCCTGCTTACTGGTTTGAGTCTAAAATTCATAGTAGTAGATCTGGTCCCTGTTTCATTTTTTTTTTCCTTAGCTCCCTCAATCAACGCGCTTAATTTGCTGACAGTCGCATCAACTAGCGTGAGTTGCTGAGAAACAGTGGCGCCGACCAGCCTCTGGCGCTTGTTGTCAATTAGGTAGTCACGTTGATGCCTGTAAGTGAAGATCAGGGCTTGACCTCAATCTTGGCTAGTGTGTTCTGCTCTTATTGTTTTGACCCCATAAGCCCTTTGGATCGTTTTCTCCCTGATTAGAAAGCTACTTTTTGTTTGGTTTTGTTTGCTTGTTGGCTTGTCATCTTTCTCCTTGATTGATTCTGTCATTGAGTGGCCAACGACACTAGGGCATCTAGTTAGTTGTCCATTTAGCGGTTTGCGAACTCAGTAAGTCGGGTTGTAGGTGTACTTACTCTTTGCGTTTCGTTTTTTGGTCCTTTTATGACTTTGACCTCTTTTACACAAGTTTGAAAAGTTTTCGTTTGCTTTCCTAAACGTTTCTTTTCTGGCATGGATTACATTGTTTGTCTTGTGATTGGTAAAGTCGATGTTTCATTAGTCTGAATGAGTTTATCCTTTCGTGTGTTCATTTCCTTGAAGAGCTTATTGTCTCGAGAACTTTTTCACTGAAAGATTCATATGTGAAAAGTTTGTTTCGTTGTTTCATGAAAGAGTATGAAATTCTAGCTTGTTGCATCATTATGTTATGATAACTTGCGTCATTAAAAGACTAGGATTGTATCGAAATTTGAAAAAGGAAGAGAACTTGTTTTCTTTTGAAAGGACTAATAGATAAGTGCTTATCAGGAAATTAGGAATTGGAATGCTTTTTTCATTAGTTTATTTTTTGAAAAAGTAAGGTAGTGAAAGATCATTTCGTTTTCAATTGCTTGATTGTTTGCATTTGATTGAGTAGTTTCTACCTTATCTAGTGTAGGCATTTCATCGAATTGAAAGGGTCTTGTCTCATTTAGTTGCATTTAAGGTTTTTCGAGTTGCATCTCTAAGACCTGAAAACTGAAACATAACTCAGGATCAAATTTAAAATTAATTCAATTAACCTAAGGTGCATTTGACATTAGCGATCATATCTAGAAGGTCTAGGCTAGATATGTGTTCCAGCATCTTTAAACCTAGCAGCGGTCGTTAGCTTTGGCATTAGATAACGCTAGTACGGATTTGTGCTCCTTGTACCGCCGAGTATATAATGGGAAACTCCACTAGGCTGCAATCCTTTTATCCTTAGGAAGCCGAGTCAGCCGCCTTACAAATGTGATACACCAAACACAACATTCGGCGAGATTTCCTGCTCGTACTTCTTGGTTCACCGGGAGGTATTCTGCAGTTCACGGTTTCCTGGTAATCCTATTTACCTAGATCATCGAGAGCAGTCATTTTATATTTTTGACTCATTAAACTTAAAAGATCATTCGAGCACTTGTCCTTTCGAGCTCGTTTCTAATCGAAAGTGCTAGAGTCATCTTTGTTTCTTTCTCGACTCTTAAAAAATGAAAGAGCACCAGTCTTTTGTGTGTCTTAATAATTGATTGCCCATGATCCAAAAACACCCTGTTAGTATTTTCTGAGACCAAATCGTGAGTTTCCATTAAAAGAACATTTTAAAGCCTTGAAGTTAATTGTTCTGTCGACTAAGACAAGGTCATTGTGGCTGAACCATCTGGTTCAAGCAATTCCTATTCCTCTCCTCCATCTGAAAGATTGTCTGAGGAGTCATTTCTTGAGTTACCACTGTCACTCGAGGACCAAGATGTTGAGCTCGCAATTGTTCTGGGCATTCAACCCTTTCCATCTCATCCTCCGCCTACTTTCGATACTAGGTCATCTACTGATCTTGGCCTGGAACCTCTGGACAATCCCATTCAAACTCTAGAGAACTCGCCGACTACTGACGATTAGCTTGGACTAGTTATCTACCCTCCGAACCCTCTATTTGACCCTGTCGTGATATCACCACAACTTCCTTATAGTCCGTACGACCAGTTGGGTGTTCCTTTGGAACTATACCCTAGTACTCGTTGGGCCATTCATCGTTGTTTGTTTTTAGACATGGAACCCGAAGGCAATGCTCCAGTCACATCTCCGGATGAGTCCGAAGTTTCTACTCCACACACTATCGAGGGGGAAGAATTGCAATTGCAGTTTCCTCCCGACGGTTTCCCTTTCTCAGAAGGTATTCCCGCCAGTTTGCCACCCAACTATGTGTGTTTGGCACAATTGTTTTCAAGTACACCTAGTGCCTCATCACTTTACCATAATCCTGTATGGGCGTAAGGCACCAAGCCTACTTTAGGTCCGTTCGTTATGAACACGACTTCCCAATAGGCTGTTACCTCAGTACTGGTGCAACCCACTGTTCAAAATACTCTTGTGTCGTCAATCCCAGTTACCCGTCAAGCACAACTAGCAGTTTCAAATATTATCTTTGTCAGTTCCTCCATCCCGCTAGTCAGTGGCCAGGTTGTGCCATTGCCTGGGGGGTAGAACCTGATTTTTTCTATGGTGTCAGGTGCCACTAATGTGAGCGGCTCACAAGCTCACATGCTTGGTATAAACCAACCTTCTTCTAGTATTATTTATAACCCTGTTGATCCTACTGGATCAAGTAATGTCCAGTACCAATAGGTTCAGAATCTCGTTGGCCCGTCTGGATCAAGCAATGTTCAGTATCAGCAGCCCTATGGGGCTCAGGTCAAATACCAAAATCCTTACGTTCCATATAATTCTCAAGAAATGGTTAATAAACCTTACACCCTCCAATTTGGGCAGTACATATAGCCTAGCTATGGCCAGATTCAGTTCGGTAATTTCTTGGGCACTGTTCAAGTACCCTTGCAACAACAAGGAAAACCTCTACAACCATGAGGGAAACCTTTGTTGCAGCAAGTTCTCTCCACAAAATAGCAAGGGAAAATGATCTTGCAGCAAGGGCTCTTTGTGAAACAACAAGGGAAAATGATCTTGCAGCAAGGTCAACTGCAACAACCGTAAGGTCAGCCCTTGCAACACTTGCACCAAACCGCAGCAGCAGATGCAATATGCTCCGCACACCTCTCAACCCATGTCCTCGCAAGGCCAACTTCTGCAGCCCTAGGGACAAATTTTGCAACCACAAGGTCAACCCTTGCAACAACAAAACCAACCAGGGCAACAACAACCCTTGTATACATATCAACAAGGTCAACCCTTGCAGGGGCAGGGTCAAGGTCAAGTCCTGCAATAACAGGCTCAAAATCCTCATGTCTTAGGTCAACAGGTTCAAAATCCTGTCGGCCAAGGGCATCAGGTATAGAACCCCTATGTCCAAGGGCAACAAGTGTATCAACCTTATGCCCAAGGATTGCAGGTCCAAAACCCTCTTGTTCAGGGACAATAGGTTCATCAGCCGTATGTTCAAGGACAATAGGTCCCATATCCATATGTCTAAGGTCAACAGGCTCAACAACCTTTTAACCCGTACGTTGCTTATCAGCAACCTATGGCTGGATAGTTCCAAGGTATTCAAGGTCAAAATTCCCCACTGTGGGGCCCAAATCCTTAGCAGTATGGATGGGCTCCTCCCTATGGTCTCGCTTAGCGACCTCCCATGCCTTTTAACACCTAATTTCCTTTCTTGGCTACACTCGAGTTGCCAGATGTATCTCACCTTACGAATGATCTGATCCTTCATTCGCCGTACCAGCCTTCGGTGTCGTCCAAGATACCAAGTGATTGCCCAATGTTCGATGGGAAAGCTAAAGAGGATCCTCAGGCCCATGTGATGACATATCACCTCTGGTGCTTGTCGAACTCGTACGTGGATGATTCCATTCGTCTCCATCTTTTCCAACGAACCCTCACGGGTGCTGCAACAAAGTGGTATATTGAGCTACCTCAAAGTACTTACCATGACTTTAACTCTTTAGCCATGGCTTTCCTCACACATTTTTCAGTTTCCGGTTCGCTATGAAACTGACACCTATTTTCTCACATCACTTAAGCAAGATACTGCGACACACATCTTCAATCACATCCATGAATGGAGACGTAGGCGTCGCCTGATCAAATTCGAGATTGCTGATCAGTTGCTCACTGAATGGTTTACCAAATCATTCGTAGCCCCAATTGCTCACGATATAGCTATGGGTGGATGCGTTACTTAAGAGTAGGCCATTGCTCGTGCCCAATACTTGGATCTAGTTTACTCTCATTCTAGCACTTTGTACGAGTTATTACCCAATGCTCTGTGACCATCATTCAATCCTCGAGCATCAAAGTCACTAGCTGTCCCTCCCGTCGATGGAGTTATTGGTTCAGTATCCCAGACCCCCGCTAAAACTTCTTCCAAATAGAAGTCGGTCTCAAATGCTGTCCCTAATAGTTCATCTTAGAATCCACCTGGCCCTGGTAAAACCTCAAAGGTCCACGCTATCCAGTCTATTGTAGCAGATGTTAGCCTCCTATTGCTATAGGTTTCATATTTCATGATTGACTGTTTACATGCCAAATATGTCATCCTTTTCATGCTGCAAAGGTTCCATATTTCCAAGTAATTCCATTTTTGAAGAGTTTTTCAGTTAAGGGAAGGCTAAACAGCTTAATCTTGGTTTCCCTAGGTTTAAATTGCTTGTTTTAGAAGATAGAGAATTAAAATCTGTCCAAACTGTTTAATCTTGGCGGATTGTTAGATAGGTAGAGAAGCAAGGGTGCTCAACAGCTTAAACTGAGCCCCTGGATGCAATAAGGGCAGATTTAGATAGGAGGATAGCCAAAAGAAAAGATGAAAAGCTGGGTTTGCTAGTCTAAGTGCACCCAAACCAAAAAGAAGAAAAAATGTTAGGCTAAGTAGGCTGGGTAGGTAGTTTTTGAGGTTGCAGAATGAATAAGTGTGATCAATTTTGTATTTAAAAATGTTTATTTACTTCAGATCACAAGTATAAAGCAGTTTTCCCTTGGAGCAGCTCAAGAGAGGCATGACTAACTTCCCCTTCTTCCTTTTTCCCCAATCATTCACTAATCTCCCCTATGGATGTTAAGATCTGCTTGACATCACTAAAGTTCATCATACTTCACAAACCTTTTGCCTAAGTAAAGATCTGCTTTGCTTAGGGGTGCTCATATTTCTTCTATAAAGTCCTATTTCCCCTTTGTAGCCTAAGATTTCTATCCTTAACGCTTTCTAATCAAAATTCATATTAACTGCTAACTTATTATGTAAATCCCTATCTATTTCCCCTTCCCCTACTGAAAATATGATAAGAATCCCTCTATGTACATATCTCCTCCCTCTAGTTGAAAAATAACCATAAATATGCCTTGGGAATTACTAAGTTTGCTTGAAACTTAGTAAGAACCCTTAAGTTTGCTTCTTTAACCATCTTCCTATGTAATTGGACCCCTTCGAATGCATAAAATCCCTCTGATGTATAAAAACCCTCCATTAACCTTGTTTTTACCTTTTCAAGGCACAAAACCCTCTTTCAATGCTATCGGACCCCTTCCGATGCATTAGTAACCCTTTTTAGTGCACAAAAATCATCCTCCGATCTATAAAGCCTTCCCTTGATCAAAGGAATCCCCCTCTGATTGCATTAACCCTCTTTCGATTGAGTGTTTCTGTTATGAAACCAGCTCAAGAAAAGATAGAAAAGATAGATTAACACCTTAGAATTCAGCCTCTTTGAGGGGGCAACCTCCTTTACATTACATAAATGAACAATTCTTGAATGATACAAATGAAAAGACCTCCTTTCTATATATAGGAGTCTAAGGGGTCATAACATAATCGGAGCCGACATAACAATAATAATGTAAGGGCACAATAATAACAATAGTGGGCTTCTATGGGGTACATTAGTAACAATATGGGTACTACGTGGGTACATCAATAGAATAAGTGGGTTTTACTAATAACAATAAGGGGTTACACTAGTAGTATAGGGACCTAACATGCCCCTCTCCTTCAAAAAGTGTTGTCCTCAACGCTTGAGTAGTTCTTGATGCTTCTGTATAAAATTCTTGTCCTCCCATGTGGAATATTCAGCGGGTAAGTTCTTCCACTTGATGAGATACTCTGAAATTGATCGATTTCGTAGTTGTCGGGTTCTTGTTTCTGTGACTGCTCCAGGTTCCAATATGTTGTTTCCTTCCTTTTCAATATCTGGCAATATTGTTTGAATTGGGATCTTTTGCAACTTTTGAATAAGTGGCCATACTTCTTTGTCCTTCTTCCATTGATCCCTTGCTTCGTTTATCCAATCTGGTTGGATAATAGAAATAGCACAAAACAATGCTTCCACATCCTCATCCTTGAAGAGTCTTCCCATTCGGTAAGGTCGCCATTTTTTAAGTGCATGTAGTATTGCCAACATTTCCTTCTCATAAATAGCTTGCTTTAGATGTAGCAGTAAAAATACCCGGTCACCTACATCAAAACATTTTTCACTATGATGTTGATCTACCTGTTGTTTCATTTGATTTTGCACCGAAGTGGCGTTATCCTTTAAAAGTTGGAGAACTTGTTGTTGATGCTCGATGTGATCTTTCACTGCTTGAACCTTTTTCTTCTTGATATGTCCTTCTATCTTTAGAGTTTGAGGAGTGGTAATTTCTTCCAATCCTTTACAAGATATGGTCAGATTCATTTCTTGACGCTCGATGCGATCTTTCACTTCTTGAACATTTTTCTTCTTGATATGTCCTTCTATCTTGATAGTTTGAGGAGTGGTAATTCCAACCAGTGAATTACAAGATATTTCTTCTTTCTTGATGTGATCTTTCACTTCTTGCACCTTTTTCTTCTTGATATTTCCTTCTATCTTGAGAGTTTGAGGAGTGGTCATTCTTGCCAATAGTTTACAAGATATGTTCTGATTCATTTCTTCTTTCTCTGGGGTGGGGTCCTGGCGTATATCTTCTTCTTTTGATGTTTCTTGATCCTTTTCTTCCTCCTCTTCATATTCTATGTAAAATAATTTCTTCTCAGCACACTTATGACCTTTAGTGCATTTTCTATCACAATTGTAACAAAGCCCTTTTTCTCTTTTTTCTTCCAATTGTTGTGGTGTAACCCTTGTAGGTTGTGGAAGGCTAGGAGAAGCAACACTTCCATCTTTATAGTTGTGAGGGGTACGCTTCCTGGTTTCCATAATTTTGCTTTCCACTATGTCACAAAGCCCTTTTACTCTTTCCAATTGTTGTGGTGTTGCTCTAAAGAAGGTGTTGCTCTTTGTATCCTTATAATGTGCTATCATTTTCTCCGCGAAAATTGACCACGTAACAAGTTGTTTACGAGAACAAAGCCCTTTGTACCATAAAAATTGATCTAGTTCTAAATATGAAGATGCAATACATACCTTTTGTAACAGTTGTACACCATGTAGATCAAAATATTGCTCCATCTGAAGTATCCAATTTACCGGATCCTTGCCATCAAACTTCCTCATCTTGCTTTTTCTTGATTTTAGGAGCTCGACCTTGAAACGACTGTAACTCTGTACCTTTTGATCTTTAAGTTCTGAAATTGCAACGTGTAGTAGCCTTCTGTGTCCTCTATCCAATGCCACTAGTCTGATCCAAATTGGATTCTCCAAGAAAGAGTTATGCACAATCTCCTGCAGTGACCTTCTTGCGAAATTTCAATCCGATGCTCAGAAAGAAAGTTATGATGATTTTCCCCAGGTCACCTGTTTTGAATGTAATTCAGGAGTCTGCAAAAAGACCAACTTCCTCAGATCATATCTCAGCAAATATCAGGCAAAAAGCTCTGAAATTCGGACCCAAGGTTCAACGCGATTTCTTCTCAAATGGGTTTTTTTTGTGACTTCTGAAACATCACAGAAAAAAAGTTATAGCGAAAATTCCACGATGACCTGTTTGGTGCAGCGAAACCCTAGAATCCAAAGCTCTGATACCAAATGTTATGAAACCAGCTCAAGAAAAGATAGATCAACTCCTTAGAATTCAGCCTCTTCGAGGGGGAAACCTCCTTTACATTACATAAATGAAAAATTCTTGAAAGATACAAATGAAAAGACCTCCTTTCTATATATAGGAGTCTAAGTGGTCATAACATAATCGGAGCCGACATAACAATAATAATGTAAGGGCACAATAATAACAATAGTGGGCTTCTATGGGGTACATTAGTAACAATATGGGCACTACGTGGGTACATCAATAGAATAAGTGGGTTTTACTAATAACAATAAGGGGTTACACTAGTAGTATAGGGGCCTAACAGTTTCCTCCTCCGATCGCATTCCCCCCTTTCCGACGCGATATCGCTGTCAGAGGTTGCAGCGATCATTTGTTGGCCCATATAGTGATGCTTCGATGGAAACCCTCCGATCACGACTTCACAATCGGCGGTCACAAGAGTTCTATGCCATATTCCATATCCCCCGACCCCTCCGCCGATGCGATATCGCTAACGCAACCGAAAGCGATATCGCTATTGCAATACATCCCTGTCTTATATCTCCGCTTTCTCCTATATACTTTGCTTTATCGTTATGCCCCGTTTACCGCATTTCTCCAGTTTTTCCGCAAAATTTAAGTTTTTCGCGAAACTTATGTTTTGTCGCGCCGCAAGCCCTCATCGCTATTTCGCTATCGCATCGCGCATATAACCAAAGGCGCGTACCCCTGTTCCCTACCGACGCGATATCGCCAATCGCGCGACAGCCGTCCAATCTGCCCCCAGATCCAACGGTCCACATTGTGTCGCATTGCCCATTTCGCTTCGCCCATCGCATATATGTAAAAGGTTCCGACCCATTGCCCTTCGCCGATGTGATATTCCGACTCATCCTCAGCCCTCTGATCTGCTTTCCCAGATTCGACGTCTTTTGTTGATTTCGGAGCGCCCCCGACGTGCGGAAGTTGGCGTCCGATGGAGGGTGGTTTTACTGCCGTACGCAGGGATGCGTGCCCTGTTTTCATTGCATCGGGCCTCCTCTGACACTTACCGCCCCCGTTCAAAAGATGGTCCGATAAAACCACTTAACGTCGTCTACCTGCTTCCCCACCCTGCCACTGTGTCATGTGCCACGTCATCTTGCCGTACCTGGGACCCGCCGATGACGTCATGCTGACGTCATCACAAAAAAAGGGCGTGCCAAAATGCCGCGAAAACTCAAATTTGCTCCGGACAATGGGCGTGGCCTCAACAAGGCATCAGTGAACGAATCCTCCACCATTTTAGCAGTAATTCTTCCTCTTTGATCAAATTTTGATCGGCCAAGCGCCGATACTCCTCCAGAAGCCCGTGGAAATCATTGCAGCAGCTATTGTTGCCTTAAAATAGCAGAAAAGGGGTGATTTGACAGTTTGAAGTATATCAGTGGAAGAATAGAGCCCTGATTCAGGTTAAAGAGTATCAGAGTAGCGACAAAGAGTATCAGTTAAAGATTTGCAGTGGAAGACTTAAAGTCGAGGCAGATAAGCAATAAAGGGCCTCCATCCAAGTCAAAGAAGCAGTAAAAGCCATTCAAAACTCACCAGAACAGATTAGTGAGTAGTAAAGACACATGAGAGCAGCGCTTCAGAGCCCAAGACACAGTTATGGCAAAATGGCCAGCGCAGAGCTCAAAGGACACCTCAAAGCCTCATTTTTAATGCTGCTGCCTCCAGCGCAGCTCAAATAGATATTTTTGCATTTATTTCAGCAGAAATTAGGTTAAACATAGTTATTTCCCCAGATCTTCCCTCAGATCTGTTTTGTAGATATTTTTCTTATAAATACCTCCCCAAACAATGTATTAAGGGTTGGTTGGTTGGTCGATAAACTCATTCTAGACTTGCGCTGTATATTTTGAGAACTTTTATGAACAAAGATAGCTGGAATGCTTTGCTTTTGAACTGTCTGGTGTGGATTTGATGGCTGAAGAGTAGATTGCAGAATTCTAGTGCTTCTACATGGAACAATAAGTCTTTCTCCCCTGTTTTCAGTCTCTATGTTTGTAATATCATCTATGTGTCATGATCTAAGTTGCAGGAAGAAATAATAGCTCAGATGTTGCTTAACTGTGCTTTGTGCTCAATTCCTGTTATTTCTCTATGTTTTCTGCTGAATTAGTTATGAATATGAATACTTTATTGCTCATATTTGCTCTAGTTCCTTCATATATGAATGTTGTTTAGGAATCCTTGATTGCTCCTATATAATGTTCACTCACCTTCCCTCTGTTAGCATAATGAGAGCTACTTAGTTTCCTTTCATTCCCTGACCGACATTTCACCCTTATTCCAGCTTGAAGTTGTTCCTTGTTTAGCTATCATGCTCTGTAGTCACTCTTTGCCAAAGAAGACACATCCAGCAGGCCTTAATCCTTGACTCCATGCCCAATGGTCTGAACTTCTCACACTTTGCATACCAACTCTGTCTGAAACATCATCCATCCATCCCACCAAACTCAAAACAAAACCCATGTACACCATAACTAGCCCAAAATCATCCTTAATCAAAGCTATATTATAAAGAGAGAGCCCTCTTTGATTGCAGGAAGGCTAGGACCTGCAATCCAAAGATTGGTTTGTGGTTACCTCTGCCGTATCCCTTAAGGATCCAAGGGACAACCTGAGTGATAAAATCATTGGCGACTCCACTGGGGAATATTCAAAAAATTCCAAAAAAACAAGTTAGAAGATGGCTCCCAAGAAGAAATCACGCTATACAAGGTCAAATCCAGACCCAAATCCCCCAGCTGCTGTTGAAAATCCTAATTTAATCCCAAGGAACCTCAGGAAGCTAGAGCGAAGAGAAGATTTTGCTGATTATAGTCCTGAAACAGTTCAGCCAAGCTGTGTTCCAACCCCTGTTAAAGTTTTATTTTGTTCAACCCCTACTTCCCCTTGTTCATCATCCATCTCTCCAAACACCTTTTCCACTCCTCCATTCACTACACATACTACCACTATTACCACTGTTATTACCGTTGTTCCAGCTGTTCCACTTATACCAGTAAATATGGCGAATAGATATGCTCCTTTACAATTGCCTGCAAACCCTGGGGCTATGCCTCAGGATTATCAAACTAAAATCACATATTTTGATGGTACTGGTTCTAACACTGCCCTGCAACATACCAAGAAAATTCAGGACTATTTTGAGAGTTATGAAATAGATGATTATCATGTAAGAATGAATATTTTTGTCCAAAGTTTAACAGGAGACGTAAGGCCCTGGTTCAGAGCTCTCCCTGCAAATTCCATAGCTGACCCAGAGGCCCTTTACCAAACATTTCTTAACAGGTGGGAGAAGAAGAGGGACCCTCTGCACATATTATCCGAATATGACACTATCAAAAGAGGCCCTCAAGAAGATGTCTTAGACTACTGTGCTAGGTTCAACAATATTTACAATGCTATTCCACAGAACCTTAGACCTCCACCTGATCTTACTTTATACAAATTCCCTGATGGATTTGATTCTAACATGGCATATCAATTGAGGGAAAGAACCCCTCAAAGCTTAGCAGACATGCAAAATGTAGTTGTTAGTGTGGAGGCAAACCTGATTGCCAAGCGAAATAGAGCAAGAGCCGAGAGAAGAACCACTTTTAAAGAAGAGCCTTCAGCTATTGAACAAAAATTGGATGCAATCAGCAATAACGTGCACAGTATTGGAGACAGAATGGGAACTATTGAAAGAAAAACATCATGGGAAGGACAACAAAGTAATACTATCAGAAACCCAAACTTTAGGAAAAACCAAAACCCAAATGTTGGAAGGGCTGGCCCAGACCAAGATATCAGAACCCCCTTTCAAGAAAACTATGCTGAAGCATCAACATTTAGTGAGCCAACCGAGGACACTCACAAAAACTTGATGGGTTTCAAGAGTGAACAACAAGTTTTTCTAACCTAAGAAGACCAAGATGATCATGATATCAATCAATTTCAGACTAAATCCAGAGAGTCATTTGACTTTAGAGAAGGCTATGATGCAGCAGTATATGAAGTCCACAAACAGTATAAATTGAGGACCAGAACCATAGATGTACCTAAACTTATCAAACCAAAGGATGCTAAACAGCCTAAGAAGATAAAAGACAAAGCTGTCCTCACAGAACCTTCTGACAAAACAGACCCAAATCCAAAAGAAGTGACTGTGGAAGATATAACAGATGTATCAGACATTCATACCTTTAAAGACCAGCCATTGGTATCCTCTTCCTCAAAAGAAAATGCAAACAACACTCCTCAAAGCCTTCCCAAAACAGAAATATTTCA
Organism: Pinus tabuliformis; assembly: GCA_031772625.1. Classification (NCBI taxonomy): domain Eukaryota; kingdom Viridiplantae; phylum Streptophyta; class Pinopsida; order Pinales; family Pinaceae; genus Pinus; species Pinus tabuliformis. The sequence goes on along the minus strand of CM062814.1, from coordinate 428,686,457 downwards.
AGACAACACTCAAGATCAAGAGAAAAACGGTGACAGTGCAATTGAAAAAGGAAAATCTGCCAGTCACAATACTAAAACTCAATCAGAAAAAACATTTGATTTAGAGGCAGAAATTGGTAAACTAAAGATATCTATTCCTCTCTCTGAGCTTGCTAAACATGACGTATATAGACAGCAAATCAAAAGATCGTTGCGAATGCCAGAGAACAGGGATGATGTTAATGTCTTAGATGATAAACCTGAATTACTTTTTGGTCCCGAAGTCGATGGCAAAATAGCACATGGAGCTGTTCCACCCTTTTATGTCAGTTTACACATACATGATAAAGTGTTACACAACGCTATGTTTGATTCAGGTGCCTCACACAACCTTATGCCCAAAGCTGTAATGGAGAAGCTAAACCTTGATGTAACAAGACCCTACAAAGACTTATTCTCCTTTGACTCGAGTCAGGTCAAGTGTTTAGGCTTAATCAAGGATTTATGTGTGTCTTTAGTCCAATTTACCAACAAAACAATTCTAATGGACGTGGTGGTTGCCGACATTCCACCAAAGTATGGCATGCTCTTATCAAGATCTTGGGGAGCAAAACTCCAAGGATCTCTCCAACTAGACCTCTCTTATGCCACTATATCAGTCTTTGGGCAACCAAAGAGACTGTATAGGGAAACACTTATGAAATATGTGGTAAGTAGTGAGGAAAAGCCCCAAAAATTTCCAATTTACTCAATCCATTCTGATATGGATTCATTTATCTTGTTTAATGATGATATGTCTCCTCCCACTGATGATAAGCCTTTGGCTTTAGAACAAGAAACATGCATAAGTGAGGAATCGGTTGCCCATACCCAAGAAACTGTCAAAACAATCAATGCAACCAGCACACAAGAGGAACTCAATAAAACAGAAAACTCAAATCTGCCCACTCCTAAAATGGTTGAAACTCTCAATACTAGTCAAGAGCAAGAAATCCTATGGTATTTGGAGTTTGATGGTTCAGTTAATAAGCTAGGAGCAAGGGTAGGAGTATGGATCCATAATACACAAAACAATCATGCAGAGGGTCATGCTTATAGATTAAACTTCAGATGTACTAACAACATGGCAGAGTATGAAGCCCTCCTTTTAGGCCTTAAGCTAATCAAATCTCTAGGAGCTACAAAAGTTTCAATTCTAGGTGACTCCGACCTGATTATTCAATAGATCAAAGGCAACTTTGTTACAAATAAAAATAGGATAAGAGCTTATAGGTCTGATGCCACAGAAATCCTCAATTCCTTTACCGAATCCAAGCTTGCCAAAATTCCAAGAAGCCATAATCTCCATGCGCATAGTCTAGCTACTTTTGCTAGCCCTTGTAAGCTGCCTTTTGAGCCCAATCACCACTTTACAGCTAAGATAAAGCACATGCCTGCTGTCCCTAACAATATCAAAGATTGGCAAGTATTTGAGAATGATGCACAAATTAAAAATTTCTTGACTTTGCAGCAAGAGTTTTCAAGTTTAAACATTGATATGGATGCCATGGATGACCCACAACAGCAATTGAGCCAAAATGAGCAAACTATAATAGCTGAAGTAGAAAATCAAATGCTGCACCCAACCATTTTTGATGACAAGAATATAGAAGAGCTGAAACAAATGAATTTGGATGAAATAGCTGAAACAAAGGCTGAAGTTATTGAATTGAAAGACAACTTTCTGCCCACAGGCCTGACTCCCTTAGAAGACATTTTTGATTCAAATGATATCCCCAAAAAGCCAAAGATGCAACCATTAAACGCTGCAATTGAAGACTGTAATATTGGGACAACAGAAAAGCCCAAAATGATAAAACTGTCCAAGTCTTTGCCTCCCGATCAAAAGCCAAAATATGTTGACCTATTTAAAGAGTTCCAAGATGTATTTTCATGGAGTTATGAGGACCTCAAGTCCTATGACACTTCAGTCATTCAACATACCATTCCTTTGAAACCAAATCAAAAGCCTTTCAAACAGAAACTAAGGAGAATCAATCCTGTACTTCTCCCCTTGATAGAAAAAGAAGTAAAGAGAATGTTTGAAGCCGGAATTATAGCACCCATTAGATTTTCAGAATGGGTATCCAACTTAGCTCCCACAAGGAAGAAAACAAGTGAGATTAGACTATGTGTGGACTTAAGATATTTGAACCAAGTCTCCCTTAAAGATCACTACCCATTGCCAAAGATGGATCATATTCTACAAAGGGTAGTGGGGTCTTCTAGAATTTCACTGTTGGATGGCTTCTCAGGATTCAATCAGACATTTGTTCACCCGGATGATCAGGACAAAACTGCATTTACAACACCGTGGGGAACCTTTAAATATGTAAAAATGCCTTTCGGACTAAAAAACGCAGGTGATACTTTTCAAAGGGAAATGGACATTGCCTTTGCCAAGGAAATCCATGATTTCTTAGTGGTCTACCTTGATGACCTTACCCCATTCTCAAAATCTGATCAAGAACATCTAAAACACCTAAGGCAAGTGTTCCTAACATGTAGAAAATATGGCATATCTTTAAATCTAAAGAAGTCCCTGTTTGGCCTAGAGGAAGGCAAATTGCTAGGCCATATCATTTCAAAAGATGGCATTAGGATTGATCTAGACTGAATTCAAGCCATTCTTCAAGTCCCTTATTCAAGAAACATTAAAGAACTACAAGCTTTCTTAGGAAAGATCAATTTCCTAAGAAGATTTATCCCAAACTTGGCCGAGCTGGTAAGATTGTTAAACAATATGCTGAAGAAAGATTCTAAAGTTAAATGGTCTTTAGAAGCCAAACAAGCCTTTGAGGGCATCAAGATAGCCTTAACGCAAACACCAGTCGTCACAAATCCACAATTTGATAAAGATTTCATCATTTTTTCCTTTGCATCTGAACATACCATTGCTGCCGTCCTATTACAAAAGGATGATAAGGGAAATGAAAAGCCCATTTCTTTCTTTAGCCGAGCCCTTAGGGATGCCCCCTTGAAGTACCAAATCATGGAGAAGCAAGCATATGCCCTTATTAAAGCGATCAAAGACTTTAGAATTTACATCTTATACTCCCATGTGATAGCATATGTACCAAACGCGGTGGTTAAAGACATTCTAACTCAAGAAGGAATAGAGGGCAAAAGAGGCAAATGGATTGCCAATATCCTTGAATATGACATTGAGATAAAGCCCACTAAACTGATAAAAGGACAAGGTTTAGCCAAACTGATGACCGAAACCAATTTCCAAGCCCTTGACATTAATCAACTGAACAATGAACAGGAGCTGGCGACTCCACAGATCAGTCAAGATTTCTTGCAATCACCTTGGTATGCTGATATTTGTTTATATTGTTAAACCTGCATGCTCCTCCAGGGTTGTCCAGAACCAAAAAGAGATTTTTAAAGATGAAAGCATTAAAGTTTTGTGTCTTAGATAGTGCCCTGTTTTGGACAAATCATGGAGTATTGCTTAATTGTCTAACTTTGAATGAAACTGACAATGTTATGAAAGAATTTCATGCAGGGGACTGTGGAGGGCACTTATATTGGAAATCTACAGCTGAAAAGATACTAAGGGCTGGTTACTACTGGCCCTCCCTCTTTGCCGATGTCAAAAAATTTGTTGTTTCATGCCATAAGTGCCATATCTTTGAAGGCAAAAGAAAACTGCTGCCCTTACCCCTTAAGCCCATTTCAACCGAGAAACCATTCCAGCAATGGGGTTTAGACTTCATTGGTGAGATCCACCCATCTTCTTCTGGCCAGCACAAATGGATTTTAACAGCCACAGATTACTTCACCAAGTGGATTGAGGCCATCCTTTGTAGGCAAGCCAATGACTCAACCATCATCCAATTCCTAGAATCCAACATTCTGTCCAGATTTGGCTGTCCTGAAAAAATCATCACAGACAATGTTGCTGCCTTTAAATCCAAGAAAATGATAAATTTTTGCCACAAATTTCACATTACCTTAGGTCATTCCACAACATATTACCCTCAAGGTAATTGCCTAGCAGAGTCATCCAACAAAAGCCTCATTAATATCATCAAGAAAGTCTTGGAGGAGAACAAAAAGAATTGGCACAAGAAGCTTGTGAATGCCCTATGGGCTGATAGATTGACAACTAAGAGATCCATTGGTACGAGCCCATATGAGTTAGTCTATGGCATGGAAGCTAGATTCCCTTCATCTTTGGGAATCCCTGTGATCAAGCTTCTACAAGAAATTCAAGCTGAGCCGAATGATATCCAAAGAAGAATCAATCAAACCATCCACCTTCAGCAAACAAGAGAGAAAGTGTATAACAGAGCTCAGATTGTACAAGAGAAGTTGAAGAAAATTTTTGATAGAAGGACCAAGGCCGAAGATTTCTACATAGGCAACAAAGTGCTAAGATGGGATTCGAGAAGAGAGGACAAAGGAAAGCATGGCAAATTCGACTTCCTGTGGAAAGGTCCCTTTGTTATTCAAGCTGTTCAAGGCAACAATACATATTTCCTCAAGAGTTTGGAAGGCAACATAGCTGAAGATGGCCCTGTTAATGGCCGAATGCTTAAGCACTATCATGACCCCTTTTGATGTACATAATGCAGCTGTATATTATATTTGTACATTAATATTTGTATTTTCAGCATGTCTAGTTACATCAGTCCGATAAGGGAATAACGCAGCAAATTTTGAAGAAAGGATCAAAGAAAATGCACCATTCTGATCTCTGTTTTGAAAATTATCTCAAAGAAGTGCTCAGGCAGATTTGAATATGTTTACAAAGCACCCAAAAGGCAAGAAGCAGAGCTGTAATTTTTCTGCAATTCATCTCAAAAGGGATACTGCATATCAGCTTATAAGAATTCAGTCAATAGCATCAAGGGAAGGAGATTTTCAGTTCTACAGCAACAGTTGAAGATCAAGGCATTCTGACCTGCTGTTCTTGGCTTTTCACAAGGAAAAGCCATCCCCAAGTGGAGCCACTGTTAGCCTCCTATTGCTATAGGTTTCATATTTCATGATTGACTATTTACATGCCAAATATGTCATCCTCTTCATGTTGCAAAGGTTTCATATTTCCAAGAAATTCCATTTTTGAAGAGTTTTTCAGTTAAGGGAAGGCCAAACAGCTTAATCTTGGTTTCCCTAGGTTTAAATTGCTTGTTTTAGAAGATAGAGAATTAAAATCTGTCCAAACTGTTTAATCTTGGCGGATTGTTAGATAGGTAGAGAAGCAAGGGTGCTCAACAGCTTAAACTGAGCCCCTGGATGCAATAAGGGCAGATTTAGATAGGAGGATAGCCAAAAGAAAAGATGAAAAGCTGGGTTTGCTAGTCTAAGTGCACCCAAACCAAAAAGAAGAAAAAATGTTAGGCTAAGTAGGCTGGGTAGGTAGTTTTTGAGGTTGCAGAATGAATAAGTGTGATCAATTTTGTATTTCAAAATGTTTATTTACTTCAGATCACAAGTATAAAGCAGTTTTCCCTTGGAGCAGCTCAAGAGAGGCATGACTAACTTCCCCTTCTTCCTTTTTCCCCAATCATTCACTAATCTCCCCTATGGATGTTAAGATCTGCTTGACATCACTAAAGTTCATCATACTTCACAAACCTTTTGCCTAAGTAAAGATCTGCTTTGCTTAGGGGTGCTCATATTTCTTCTATAAAGTCCTATTTCCCCTTTGTAGCCTAAGATTTCTATCCTTAGCGCTTTCTAATCAAAATTCATATTAACTGCTAACTTATTATGTAAATCCCTATCTATTTCCCCTTCCCCTACTAAAAATATGATAAGAATCCCTCTATGTACATATCTCCTCCCTCTGGTTGAAAAATAACCATAAATATGCCTTGGGATTTACTAAGTTTCTTGAAACTTAGTAAGAACCCTTAAGTTTGCTTCTTTAACCATCTTCCTATGTAATTGGACCCCTTCCAATGCATAAAATCCCTCCTTTGATGTATAAAAACCCTCCATTAACCTTGTTTTTACCTTTTCAAGGCATAAAACCCTCTTTCAATGCTATCGGACCCCTTCCGATGCATTAATAACCCTTTTTAGTGCACAAAAATCATCCTCCGATCTATAAAGCCTTCCCCCGATCAAAGGAATCCCCCTCCGATTGCATTAACCCTCTTCCGATTGAGTGTTTCCTCCTCCGATCGCATTCCCCCCTTTCCGACGCGATATCGCTGTCGGAGGTCGCAGCGATCATTTGTTGGCCCATATAGTGATGCTCCGATGGAAACCCTCCGATCGCGACTTCGCAATCGGCAGTCGCAAGAGTTCTATGCCATATTCCATATCCCCCGACCCCTCCGCCAATGCGATATTGCTATCACAACCGAAAGCGATATCGCTATCGCAATACATCCCTGTTGTATATCTCCGCTTTCTCCTATATACTCCGCTTTATTGTTATGCCCCATTTACCGCATTTCTCCAGTTTTGCCGCAAAACTTAAGTTTTTCGCGAAACTTATGTTTTGTCGCGCCGCAAGCCCTCATCGCTATTTCGCTATCGCATCGCGCATATAACCAAAGGCGCGTACCCCTGTTCCCCGCCGACGCGATATCGCCGATCGCGTGGCAGCCGTCCGATCTGCCCCCATATCCAATGGTCCACATTGTGTCACATTGCCCATTTCGCTTCACCCATCACATATATGTAAAAGGCTCCGACACATTGCCCTACGCTAATGCGATATTCCGACTCATCCTCAGCCGTCCGATCCGCTTTCCCAGATCCGACGTCTTTTGTTGATTTCAGAGCGCCCCTGACGTGCAGAAGTTGGCGTCCGATGGAGGGTGGTTTTACCGCCGTACGCAGGGACGCATGCCCTATTTTCATTGCATCGGGCCTCCTCTGACACTTACCGCCCCCGTTCAAAAGATGGTCCGATAAAACCACTTAACACGTCTGCCTGCTTCCCCACCCTGCCACCGTGTCATGTGCCACGTCATCGCCCCAGTCAGCTGCCACGTCATCTTGCCATACCCGGGACCCACCGATGATGTCATGCTGACGTCATAAAAAAAAGGACATGCCAAAATGCTGCGGAAACCCAAATTTGCTCTGGACAACAAGCGCGGCCTCAGCAAGCCATCAGTGAACAAATCCTCCACCATTTTAGCAGTAATTCTTCCTTTTTGATCAGATTTTGATCGGCCAAGTGCCGATACTCCTCTAGAAGCCCGCGGAAAGCATTGCAGCAGCTATTGTTGCCTTAAAATAGCAGAAAAGGGGCGATTTGACAGTTTGAAGTGTATCAGTGGAAGAATAGAGCCCCGATTCAGGTTAAAGAGTATCAGAGTAGCGGCAAAGAGTATCAGTTAAAGATTTGCAGTGGAAGACTTAAAGCCGAGGCAGATAAGCAATAAAGGGCCTCCATCCAAGTCAAAGAAGCAGTAAAAGCCATTTAAAGCTCACCAGAACAGATTAATGAGCAGTAAAGACACATGAGAGCAGCGCTTCAGAGCCCAAGACACAGTTATGGCAAAATGGCCAGCGCAGAGCTCAAAGGACACCTCAAAGCCTCATTTTTGATGCTGCTGCCTCCAGCGCAGCTCAAATAGATATTTTTGCATTTATTTCAGCAGAAATTAGGTTAAACATAGTTATTTCCCCAGATCTTCCCTCAGATCTGTTTTGTAGATATTTTTCTTATAAATACCTCCCCAAACAATGTATTAAGGGTTGGTTGGTTGGTCGATAAACTCATTCTAGACTTGCGCTGTATATTTTGAGAACTTTTATGAACAAAGATAGCTGGAATGCTTTGCTTTTGAACTGTCTGGTGTGGATTTGATGGCTGAAGCGTAGATTACAGAATTCTAGTGCTTCTGCATGGATCAATAAGTCTTTCTCCCCTGTTTTCAGTCTCTATGTTTGTAATATCGTCTATGTGTCATGATCTAAGTTGCAGGAAGAAAGAATAGCTCAGATGTTGCTTAACTGTGCTCTGTGCTCAATTCCTGTTATTTCTCTATGTTTTCTGCTGAATTAGTTATGAATATGAATACTTTATTGCTCATATTTGCTCTAGTTCCTTCATATATGAATGTTGTTTGGGAATCCTTGATTGCTCCTATATAATGTTCACTCACCTTCCCTCTGTTAGCATAATGAGAGCTACTTAGTTGCCTTTCATTCGCTGACCACCATTTCACCCTTATTCCAGCTTGAAGTTGTTCCTTGTTTAGCTATCATGCTCTGTAGTCACTCTTTGCCAAAGAAGACACATCTAGCAGGCCTTAATCCTTGACTCCATGCCCAATGGTCTGAACTTCTCACACTTTGCATACCAACTCTGTCTGAAACATCATCCATCCATCCCACCAAACTCAAAACAAAACCCATGTACACCATAACTAGCCTAAAATCATCCTTAAACAAAGCTATATTATAAAGAGAGAGCCTTCTCTGATTACAGGTAGGCTAGGACCTGCAATCCAAAGATTGGTTTGTGGTTACCTCAGCCGTATCCCTTAAGGAGCCAAGGGACAACCTGAGTGATAACAGCAGACAAATCCTCGAAAGGAAAGAAGAAAGGAAAAGGCAAAGATAAAGCCGATGCCCCGAAACAAGGTCCTCCCATATCTTCTGCTGGCGAATCTTCACAACGGAAACCTAAGTATCCCTTCCTCATTTGCAAGGAAGATCACTACACTAAGGATTGTAATCAGCGATCCGAAGTTAGTTGCCTGCTCAAAGGGACCCTTGTTGTCCTCAAAGAGTCGTTTCCGTCTCAACAGACCCAAATGGTAGACCAACCCCAATCTGCTTCCTTCAAATCTCAAGTGTTCATAATGAGCATGCCTATTAATGTGGCTACCTGATCGAAAGACTATCAAACTCCAGCTCTGACAGCTAGGAAAGAGAAAGAAGTTGCACCTTCTTCTTCTACCCTGAGTTCTGGCCCTCTGCATATTGAGTGCCCTAACCCTGATTCCGCTATACAACCACCCTCTTGAGGTGTGCTGTGGAAATCCTTGTATAATCCTAATGCCCTAGCTACTCAACACTATAATATTGTTGAGGATTTGGCTCAGGGGCCGTCAGTCATGTTCGCTCTTGAGGTGCTCCAAAGCTTCCCATCACAGCAGAAATCTTTGCTGTCAGCTATCAGGGGCATCGATCCCACCAATTCCAATTTGATATGTTTTGATATAGAAAACCATGTTCCATGAATCCCTCATTAGATTTCCTTTCTTATTCAGGTAATCATCAATGCGAAGGCCATCCACCGAACTATCATTGATGAAGGTTCTTCCACCTACATCATGTCAACCGCATGTTGGAAGGCTATTGGTTCTCCTACATTGAACCAATCTCTGAACACTTTGGAAGCTTTCTATGGGCACGATTCGCGACCCTTCGGTGTCTTACCTAACCTTGCCATCACCCTGGAAGGTAAGACAGTGCCAGTCGAAGTAGAAATCGTTGACGCTAATCTCAATTATAATCTTCTACTCGACCGAAGTTGGACTCATGCCATGCATGCCGGAGCCTCCTCTTTATTCCGCGTGATTCATTTTCCCCATCAAGGGAAGATTGTCACTGTCAACCAATTGTATTTCTTTTCCTCTTCCTCCTCGGATGGCAATGTTCTGTACGTCAAGCACACTGGTGCTCCCTATGAGAGTGTGGGGGCAGGTCTCTTCAAATATTTTGCCTTAAAGGGAATTTTTCCACTTCCACCTCCTCATGTTTCCTCTGTCAACATGATCTCAGTCAAGTCTGATCCTTGGGTCATACCTGCACCAGATCTTATTGATACCTAGGGCGAGGTTATGCCGCTTAGTCTTGCTGAAGTCAATTACGTGGAAATTGTTTCGGCTTCGAACTCTGCATCCTCTAATTATCGTATGTCGAAGACCTCTTTTGATACGTACTCTCAATCCCTGTGGCTTGGCACTTTGGAATCACTTGATCCCTTACCTGAGACCTTCCTTGCTGATGAAGGAATGATGGAAATCATGTCTCTCGAGGAACCACCTTGGATCAATATTCATCATCGCTCCTCGTTCATGCCTCGCCCGACGGTCATGTCTACCGTTTTAGAGAAGTCCTTTTCTCCTTTTCTTCCATCGATTGTTACTCATGAAGTATGGTCGGAAGGAAATCTGGGTAATATTACCCAAACGATGCTGATTGACATTTCTATCAAACCCGGTATCATTGAACACGTTCATATTGGGGTATCTTGTTCTCTGGATGAGATCAAGACATATAATCGTCTATTTCAAGAATTCCATGATGTGTTTGCGTGGTCCTATGAAGAAATGCCTGGCATTAATCCTAGCATTGTGGTGCATGAAATACTAATGTATCCGCACGCAAAGCCCATTCGCCAACGGCTTCGCCCAGTGCACCCTAGGAAGGCCGTTACTATTAAGGGTGAAGTTGAAAAGCTTCTCAAAGTTGGGTTCATCTATCCCATCCCCCTTACAGACTGGGTGTCCAATATTGTCCTGGTGACTAAAAAATAGGGCACAATCCGCGTTTGTGTGGATTACCGAGATCTCAATTGTGCCTGTCCTAAACACAACTATCTTACTCCCTTCATTGATTAAATCATTGATGAATATGCTGAAAGCGAGATCTTTTCCTTTATGGACAGTTTTTCTGGTTATAACCAGATCAATATCGCATCGGCCGATCAAGAAAAGACAACCTTTATCTGTCCATGGGGTATGTTCACGTATAGGAAGCTCCCTTTCGGCCTTAAAAATGTTAGAGCCATGTTTCAACGGGAAATTTCCTATGCATTTCATGATATTCGCAACATTGTCCAGCCTTACTTGGATGATCTTCCTGCTCATTCAAGTGCCAAGATCACCCAGACCACCTTCAGTAGATTTTTCTGCGTTGCAGGCATATAACATTCGGTTAAACTTCCACAAATGTGTTTTCTGCGTAGAATCGGGACGACTCCTCGGCTTCATCATTTCCAAGGACAATATTCTCCTAGATTCACTAAAAGTCGAGGCCATTGTAAATTTACCCCCTCCATATTCACTGCACCAACTCCAGAGCCTGCAAGGAAATGCCAACTTTCTCCGTCGTTTTATACCCAACTATGTCGGGCTGGCCACAAGATTTACCCAGTTGCTCAAACAAGGGACGCCCTTTGTATGGGACGAGGTGGCCCAAAAATATTTTGATGATCTCAAGGCCATCCTTGTAAATGCTCCTCTGTTTCACCTGCCAGACTATTATCGATATTAATTCCTTTACCTAGCCGCGACCCCTAGCACCATTGCTATGGTTTTGGTCCAAGATGACGATGAAGGCAATGAACATGTAATCTACTACCTTAGTCAGAATCTTCTCGACACTAAAATGTGTTATGCACATGTTGAGAAGTTGGCTTTGGCTTCCGTTCAGGTTGTTCAACATTTTGCACACGACTATAGTGATTTCTGAATGCAACCCTATGACCTATATCCTGACTTGTTAGTTGCTACGTGGCAAGTATTCTAAATGGATCGTAATCCTGCAAGAATTCGATTTGGTCTTCACTACAGCCAAATCTAAGAAGTCACTTGTTTTCGCAGAATCGATTTGTTCCCTTCCCTCCAAGGCTCTCCCTGCTGGTGCAGATGAGCAGCTTCCAAATGAGACCCTTTTCTTGATTAACACCCTCAATCCGGGGTACGGTGATATCATCGTGTACCTCCAGACATCCACATCTCGGTTCGCGTTGACTAAGGATGATCGCTAAAGGATTAGACATCACTCCCAACCCTACTGTATTATTGGCGATACTTTATACTATGTCAGTGTTGATTTAGTTCGTCGTCGATGCCTTACGATCAAGGAAGCTTAAAGAGTTTTCAATGATTGCTACTCCAGGGCATGTGGTGGTCATATGTCTGGTTACGCTATAGCTCAAAAAATCCTTCGCGCTGGTTATTTCTGGCCGTCTATCTTCAAGGACTTGATAATACACCTTACCTTACTTGTGCAGTGACAGGTGATGGATGTTTGACGATGATGATGAGTCACGTTTCAACTCTTTTCTCGACCCGTTAAAATCATATGAAATTATTGCCTAGTAATTTTTCCCTTTTTGACTCGTTAAAGAGAATAAAAATGGGGGGTCCGCTTTCAGCTCTTTTCTGACCCTTTAAAAGCGAAAAGATGGTTGAGCCCTTATCGTTTCGAACTCGTTAAGGGATGCGAAATGTCGTGTGCCCAGTATAAGTTTACCCCTTTTTTCGGGCTGGGAGGCACAATTTACGAAAAAAGTACTCCTTCACTGAAATGGTCAAGCGGTTCTCTCAAGTATCATTTTCTACCTTTTCGAGCTCGAGAGGCACAAAAGTACGAAAAGGGACCATGTGGAGTTTTCTTTTACGTGTCTTTTTCAAACTCTCTAAACATGAAAAAGATACTGAGTTACACCTTTGTCGGACTTGTTAAACTATTAAACGACATCAGATTCGTCACCATGACGAATGTGAGCTTCTCCTTCCTAGGGCTCATTAAACTTACTAGGTCGAGTTCATCTGAAGGATGAACTTACAGTGCAAGCATATGATATCCCCTTCAAGCTTGTGATTAAAAAAAAATAATTGGGGTACTCGCCAGAAATGATGGGGGAAAATTTGGAAATCTATCAGTTGTGTCAGAAACTCACTCTTAAACATGACACTCTTTGCTTCGTGTCAGGTTGGGACATCCTCCTTTGTATCATTGACCTTCCTGGGTTTGGGTCGTTTATTTTTTCCTTCCATTTGATCTCTTCCACGTCATCATGACCACCGATCCTATGGATCCAAAAGTTGCCAAACTTCCAGTTGTGTTGCCGATATGTTCAAGAGTTGTCCTTCTGCAATTACACTTACCTCTGATTCTCGGTAGCATCCAAAATCATTTTGCATCCTCTCATTTCGCATCAATGACGTGGGATTCATTATGGCCCTGCTTTGACATAGTTGCTTTCCTTCGACTTCAACTCATTATCCGAGAAGTTGACCGAGAGACCTGTTGGGTCTTGAAAATGTCATTCATTTCCATTACACTTTCACTATTATGTCCATTATATCACCTCCATTTCACCTCCATTTCACTACTATGTCACCACATTCATCCCACTTTCATTATCATTGGGCCACATTTATGTTTTCCCAATCTTTATTAATTCTAAGCCTTTTAAGTGAATTTGTGGTTAAAAATTAGAAAATAATGTGCATATGCTTATACCTAACAAATGGGTTGAGATTGTTGACGTGTAGGTTGAAAGGAGGCTTCTACAAGACCCTTATGTGGTACTCTAAGGCCAAATTCGAATTTGAGTGGAAAGAATCATGGGATCATGAGGATATGTGTCACATCTCCTAATTGTATTGTAACTCTAAGAAGACATGTGTCTTATCAGTTCCTATTTTGATTAGGACTCTAGAGGTAGAGGGAGAGATTCATGGACTCTCATTAATGAGATGGCTTCTCATATTTTTGTATAAATAGGAGATCTCTCTCCTTCATTTGTTAGCTTATAAGTCTTTTAGCTTGTGAGTTCTTTAGCTTGGAGTTTGTAGTTCTTCCTTGATGGCTTTTGAAAGCTTTGGAGAACTTTGTTGTACTTTGTAATTTTGAAGAATTTGAATAAAGCTTTGATGTTCTCAACATGGAAGGAGATGTGAAGTAGATGTCATGGAGCACATTAGAATGTAAGGTAGAGTAGATTTCATTTTGTAAATTTTGCTTTGATTTCATTATGTCATTTGATTGCTTTCCAGTTTGATAGATTAGATTTTTCATTCATGCAATCTTAATTCATGCAAGTGTGTTCAATCGGTTGATTGTAGATTAGTAATGCACATAGCTTTTTAATGACTAATGACATGATGGAATCATCTTGTCCTTCTGCTGATTTATTTTCTGAGTTCTAATTCCAGCATTGTTATTTCTTTCAGTTTTGTTTTGCTCATTTACTTTCATGCAATTTAGATATCATATTACTCCATTTGTTTATGATTACCTTCCTATAGCCAAGCGACTCAAATAGTGAGGAATCAGAATATTATTTGATGTAGTATGATTTAGTTTACTTTCCTGCAAGTTAGTGATTAGATTACTTATGTCATGTTCAGGGATTGAAGTATGAATGAGTAGTTTAATCTTAGTTTCATTTTATGCAATTTCATTTCATGGAATTTAGATATCATATTACTCCATTTGTTTATGATTACCTTCCTATAGCCAAGTGACTCAAATAGTGAGGAATCATAATATTATTTGATGTAATATGATTTAGTTTACTTTTCTGCAAGTTAGTGATTAGATTACTCATGTCATTTTCGGTTACCTCCTATAGCAAGAGCGAGTCGAATGGTGAGGGATTGAAGTATGAATGCGTAGTTTGATCTTAGTTTCATTTTATGCAATTTAGATATCAGATTACTCAATTTGTTTATGATTTCTTCCTATAGCCAGAGCGAGTCGAAAGGTGAGGGGTCAGAATATGGGTTGATGTAATATGATTCAGTTTACTTTGCTTACAATTTTTGAATTGCTTTAAGTTCAGTTTTCTTTTTATACAGCAGCAAGGATACTGGGTTTCATAGTCACTAGCTCATTGTTTGGTTGTTGCATTCTATTTTGATTGAAGTAGCTGCATATTTACACTTTTTTTTAAGTACTAATTCCATCAATAACATGTTTTAAGATCTTTTGAAGTGCTAAGTTTTGGAAGTTACCATTAGGGACATAGGCGTTGTCTTGAAATCTCTATCCATACTTGTCCTTTAAAAGTATTCTTAAGACCTTAGAATAGGATTTCCATTTGCATTAGACACTTTAGGAAACCAAAAAAAACAAAACCCCAAAACGAAATAAAATCTATAAAACAACGAAGTAAGAAAAAGGTTAACTAAGCACATATGGTGCACCACACTTCATCAGTTTACGATACCCGGATTGATAATTTATGTAGAGCAATTTAAGACGTTAAATTAACTATACAAGACCCCCTTCCAGTACCTTAGAGCTTGCACGCCCTAATGGCATGTACTTCTCGCTCGACGACAAGTTCACATCATTTTCTTTCGATCAAGTGATTTCACGAGTGTTCAAATTCAGTTCCTCTATTCACATTCCGTGGATTATGCTGATAGTACCTTGAGGACCATTGTCATTATTGGTGGTTTCTCTCGCGCTTGTTAACAAATTACATCATTGACTAGTAATCAAGCGACTTTCTAGCATGTTCGATGTCAACACATCTATTCACATGTTAGAATTTGTACTTTGATCATGTCGTGTTGGAGCGCAAGACCCTGGACTCAGATCACAAAAGTCCAGGTTGCGAAGTGGTGTGACATGGTTATGATGATATTCATGTCTCTATCAGATGGTTGGTTGCGACCAGACCATGAGTTATCATATGTGATTCTTCTCATTATTGGATGGTTGCGACCATACCGCGGTTTCGTTATGATCCTCTTTGACGGATGGTTGCGCCCATACCTGAATCCATTTACATGATCATTCTTTGGATGGCTGCGTCCATGCCATGATTCATGTATCATTTGAAATAGATCTTAGTTTATATATATGTATCTTTACTTTCTTGCAGGTTTTCCGACAGCAGACGGGTTCCCGGCACTGATTTATAATAAAGCATTTCATCCCTCACTCTAGCTCGACCTTCATGCTTTAGGGGGCATCTGTTACACAACATTTTGTCACTGTCCTTGTACTCCCCATTCCTTGATCCTGGAGGACCTCTACAGTGAACCCCGCATGCTTTGCCTTCATGAAGAAACTCCCATTGTGTCCCTCTTCATGAGCAGATCAATTCCCTTTTGCACCATTTCCCTTGAAACTTTTGTTTTGCCCAGTTTACAAGACCGAAGTTGATGGCCTTTGTCTCCCTTATGCTGATGTGCAGAGATTAGCACTACTCCTCACACCGACCGGAGTGACTGAGATGTGTTCTAGTCGCGCCGGTCCTGTTATGGAAAGTTTTTTAAATAAAGAGTTGAAGCTTCCAGCTCTAGAAGCTTCATAATGGAAGTCTGGTAAATGGTCTGGCCGGATGGGGTAGAGGATGTCAATTTGGGCTCCTTTCCCCTATAATGATGGAACCACCTCAAGGGATAAGCCTTTCTCCCATGAGAAGAGGATCCATCTCCCATCCATTTTTCCTATATAAACCTCTTTTCTTCCCAAGCACAAGCTAGTGTTGATATTGGTGTGCTTATGCTATTTTGGTTTGGAGTAGACAACAAGATATTACTAGTTGTAGCTATCTAGTTGTGTGAGGGAGAAGTGTGATTTGGTTTGGAGTGAAGCCTAAAGGGAAGAGCCTTAAAACTATCGTTGATTGAGGCCATCGTGGAATGCTAGCATAAGTGTGTGGGAACCTGGTCTTGTTAGAGGAGGACCGCAACATCAAGACAAATGGTTGTAATATATCTTTGTTATTAGTATATGCAACTATTGATTGATTTCCTACATGTTTTGTAATATTACATATTCATGGCTTAATATTTCTTGACTTGTTAAGTAGGTTGAATTGTAATTTGTCTATTGTCATGTTTGTTGTCTATTGTTGTTTACTTGTTTCAGGTGCTTGAAGAAGGAAGTGAGAGATAGCTGGAGCAAGCAAGTAAGGACATCATCAAGCAGGATAAGAAGACCAAGAGGTAGGCCCTCTTGATTGATTCTAACCTAAGGAAATCTTCCATAGAATGTATCTGTTGTGGCTAGACCCATCATCAGGCTAGAGGAATTCGTTTGTGTCCGCACTTATAATTTTACTTCACCACACCTTGCCACTTTTTTTGTGGTGTCATATTGTTATTGGCTTTCATGGTTTTCTTCTTATTTTCTTTTGTCCTTGCTTTTTATGTTTTGAGGGTCTTGGGAATTGGTTAGGGAGAGAGGAAGTTAATCGAGCTTGAGAGAGCTGAATGAATGTTATGAAACCAGCTCACAAAAAGATAGAAAATATAGATCAATGCCTTAGAAATAAGCCTCTTTGAGGGGCAACCTCCTTTACAGTACACAAATGAACAATTCTTAGATGATACAAATGACAATACCTCCTTTCTATATATAGGAGTCTAAGGGGTTATAATATAATCAGAGCCGACATAACAATAATAATGTAAGGGCACAACAATAACAATAATGAGCTTTTATGGGTCACAATAATAACAATATGGGGACTACATGGGCACAACAATATAATAAGGGGGTTGTACAAATAATAATAAGGGGTTACACTAGTAGTATAGGGACCTAACATGCCCCTCTCCTTCAAAAAGTGTTGTCCTCAATGCTTGAGTAGTTCTGGATGATTCTGTATAAAATTCTCATCCTCCCATGTGGAATCTTCAGCATGTAAGTTCTTCCACACTATGAGAAACTCTGAAATTGATTGATTTCGTAGCTGTCGATTTCTTGTTTCTGTGACTGCTTCAGGTTCCAATATGATTTGTCCTTTCTCTTCAAATTCTGGAAATATTATTTGAACTGGGATCTTTTGCAACTTTTGAATGAGTGGCCACACTTCTTCATCATTCTTCCATTCATCCCTTACTTCATTTATCCAATCTTGTTGAATAATAGAAATAACACAAAACAATGCTTCCACATCCTCATCCTTTCTTAAGAGTGCATCTGCAACAACATTTTCCTTCCCTTTTTTGTAGATGATTTCAAGGTCATAACCAAACATCTTTGTGACCCATTTTTGTTTCTCTTCAGAAGATAATATTTGTTCTAAAAAGTATTTAAGACTATCATGATCCGTTTTCACCTTGAAGTGTCTTCCCATTAGGTAGGGTCACCATTTCTTAAGTCCATGTAGTATTTCCAACATTTCCTTCTCATAAATAGCTTTGTGTAAATACTTTCCTTTGACTGGATGACTTTCAAAAGCAATAGGTCTTTCATCTTGCATTAAAACAACACCAATTCCATTTCTTGAAGCATCACATTCCACAATAAAGGTTTTTGTGAAGTCTGGCGTAGCTAAGACTGGTGCTTGGCACATTGCTTCTTTAATATGTTCGAAGGCCTTTGTTGCTTCTGGAGTCCATGAAAATGCATCTTTCTTCAATAATGTTGTTTGAGGTGCTGCTATTCTCCCATAGTTCTTAACAAACTTGAGATAATACCCTGTCAACCTGAGAAATCCTCACATATAATTTATGGATGTGGGGATTTTCCATTCCTTAATGGATTTAATTTTTCTAGGGTCTACCTTAACACCTTCATGAGATACAATATGACCCAGATATTCCACCTCTTTTACTCCAAAGAAAAATTTGGAGCTCTTTGCATATAATTGTTTCTCCTCCAATAGTTTGAGCACCCTTGCAACATGTTGAACATGATCCTTCCAAGACTTGCTGTAGATTAGTATATCATCAAAAAATAATAACACAAATTTTCTAAGGAAGGTTTTGAAAATGGAATTCATCAAACCTTGAAATGTATAAGGTGTATTGGTAAGGCCAAAAGGCATGACCAAAAATCCATAATGACCCTCATGAGTTCTAAATGCTGTTTTTAGAATGTCTTCAGTCTTCATTTTGATTTGATGATATCCTGAACGAAGATCCAACTTGGTGAAACAAATTGATCGATGCAATTCATCCAATAATTCATTAATGACAGGAATGGGAAATTTATCTTTAATAGTGAGCTTGTTGAGCTCCCTATAATCTGGACACATGTGCGATGATCCATCCTTCTTGTGCACCAATACTACTGGAGCAGAGAAAGAACTTTGACTAGGTTGAATTATACCAACCTCTAGCATTTCTGCAACCATACGTTCAATTTCACTCTTTGAGCATAGGGATATCTGTACGGCCTGATGTTTGGAGGAACACTTCCTGGACTCAAATAAATAGCATGATCATGGTCACGAATAGGTGGGAGGCCTTTGGGAGTCTCAAATACTTTGGAATGATTGTCCAGGACTTTTTGGAGATCTGGAGAAATAGATGATTTTGATGTGGGAACATCTAGCGAACATAATTGTGCAATTATGCCTCGTTGTTCCTTATTTAGAAGATTTGTCATACCGTTAGAGATGATTATCTTTCCTGGTTTTCCTGCAATACCCCTTAATTCAACTTCCTTTCCTTCCGCACAAAATTTCATGAAAATTTCTTGAAAATTAAAAGCTATTGTACCCAAAGATTGTAGCCATTGGACTCCTAGTACAACATCAACACCACCCATTGGAATGGAAAGCATTGGGCTATTCAATACATATTATCCCATGGATATCTTGATATTATGGCACTTTCCAGAGCAATTTATGGTTGCTCCACTTGCAACCATCACTTGACACTTTGGTGGTGGGTATAGGAAGCAATTCAATTCCTTGGCTATCTTACAATGAATAAAATTATGGGTACTGCCTAAATCAATCAACACTGTTACCTTTTTCTTCTTGATATGACCTTCTATCTTGATAGTTTGAGGAGTGGTGATCCTGGCCAATGCATTACAAGATATGGTTGGATTCATTTATTCTTTCTCGATGTGATATTCACTTCTTGAATATTTTTCTTCTTGATATGTCCTTCTATCTTGAGACATTGATGAGTGGTAATTCTTGCCAATGCTTTACAAGATATGGAAGGATTCATTTCTTCTTTCTCTAGGGTTAGTTCATGGTATATATCCTCTTCTTTTGATGTTTCTTGATCATTTTCTTCCTCCTCTTCACAATCTATGTAAAATAATTTCTTCTCACCACACTTATGACCTTTAGTATATTTGCTATCACAAATGTAAGAAAGCCCTCTTTCTCTTTTTTCTTCAAATTGTTGTGTAAAACTTGTAGGTTGTGGAAGGCTAGGAGAAAAAAAACTTCCATAATTATAATTGTGAGTGGTGGGCCTCTTTGTTTCCATAATTTTGCTTTCAATTTTTCTTGCCAACCTGAATGCATTCTCCAATGAATCAGGTTCCCAAAGATGAATGCCATGTTGAATGTTATCCTTTAAAGTCCCTATGAAGACATCATTCCTTTGCTTCTCTGGAATATCATTTACCCTTATATTCAATTTTTGAAAGTCCTCAATGTGCTCTGCCATTGAACACTTTTGCTTGAGATTTATCAATTGGCTAAAGAAGATGTTTCTCTTTGTAACCTCATAATGTGCTATCATATCCTCCGTGAAAATTGACCACGTAACAAGTGGTTTACGAGAACAAAGCCCTTTATACCATAAAAATTGATTTGGTTCTAAATAATTAGATGCAATACGTACCTTTTGTAACAGTGGTACATGATGTAGATCAAAATATTTCTCCATCTGTAGTATCCAATTTACTGGATCCTTTCCATCAAACTTCCTCATCTCGCTTTTTCTTGATTTTAGGAGCTCGATCTTGAAACGAATTTAACTATGTAATTTCAGATCTTTAAGTTCTGAAATTTCGGCCTATAATATCCCTATGATTCCTCTTTCTAAATCCGCAAGTCTGATCGCAATTGGATTCTCGAAGAAAGATTTATTCCCAATCTCCCGCGATGACCTAATTATAGACTAGTTCAGTAGAGTGAACTTGTATGATGTGCCACATGTCACTGTTTCAACCTTAGGTTTTGAAACTTATACCCAAACAAAATAAAGTCCATCCTCTTTCTGTAACTTCTTACGAAATTTCAATCTGATGCTCCGAGAGAAAGTTATGATGATTTTCCCAATGTGACATGTTTAGGATGCAATTCGGGAGTATGCAAAAACCCTAACTTCCTCAGATCATATATCCGAAAATATAGCGAGACAAGATCTAAAACTCGAATCCGAGGTTCAGACCGATTTCTTCTCAAATGATTTTTTTCTTTAGCTTCTGAAACTTCGTAGCGAAAAAGTTATAGCAAAAATTCCACGATGAACTGCTTTAGATGAAATTCTGGAGCTTGCAAAAACCCTAAATTCTGCAAATCATATATCTTAAAATATAGCGAGACAAGATCTGAAATTTGGATGTGAGATTTAGCGTGATTTCTTCTCAAATGAGTTTTTGTTTTAGCTTCTGAAATGTTGTAGAAACAAAGTTATAGCGAAAATACCACGATGCCCTGTTTGGAGTAGCGAAACCCTAGAATCCAAAGCTCTGATACCAAATGTTATGAAACCAACTCACAAAAAAATAGAAAAGATAGATCAATGCCTTATAAATAAGCCTCTTTGAGGGGGCAACCTCCTTTACATTAC
This sequence comes from Pinus tabuliformis, assembly GCA_031772625.1. Classification (NCBI taxonomy): domain Eukaryota; kingdom Viridiplantae; phylum Streptophyta; class Pinopsida; order Pinales; family Pinaceae; genus Pinus; species Pinus tabuliformis. Next base: position 428,665,257 of record CM062814.1, on the reverse strand, counting down.
ACAAATGAACAATTATTAGATGATACAAATGACAATACCTCCTTTCTATATATAGGAGTCTAAGGGGTCATAATATAATCAGAGCCAACATAACAATAATAATGTAAGGGCACAACAATAACAATAGTGGGCTTTTATGGGGCACAATAATAACAATATGGGGACTACATGGGCAAAAAAATATAATAAGGGGGTTGTACTAATAACAATAAGGGGTTACACTATTAGTATAGGGACCTAACAATGAAACTCAACAGGTAATGTAAGACCTAGATGAAGTTCAGTGCATGAGTAAAGGGCAACTGAAGGTAAGAATATGAAATCCAGTTGGATTGGTTGAGTCCATTGGGGTAAATGGATGGTTGTAGGACAATCACGAGGAAGATAATCAGGAAAGGTAAAGTGAATGGATCTGAGGCATTAGATGCCTTGACTATGTTGGGAATTGTTGTTCTCAATGTTGTGCATGTTATGCACGGACAAAGGGAGTTCTCTTAATCTATAGCTTATGATATCTAATAATTATGTTGTGATCATGATTATGTTGATGCCTACATATGTATACATGTATGTATGTATGTCGTTGCTTCACAGGGTCATCAATGATCATGATTGCTTTATGCTAATGATTATATATATGTATGTATGTATGTCATTATCTGATAGGGTTGTCAGGGATCATTCTTTTGGAGGAATGATTGCTTATGCAGGTGAATGACATGAATGGGTTCCTGGTCTTATGAGGAATCAAGTGGGAAGAGTAGTCTTGACAGATAAATAAGGTTAGTATTATCTGGATATGATTGATATTATGTGCTTTCACTATGTCTATGTTTATGCTATGAAAGGTAATGCTGAGGGATACATCAGTGGAATGAAAGCCATGCGATCTGCAACATGCTGGGACAAGCATGGATAGTGGAAAGACACTATAAGTAAGTTTTCTTAGTAGAGACACTGTGGTCTCTGGATCTATAGTGCTGGTTCTATGTACGTGTTACATATGTGGTGCTATGTACATATGATGTTGTGTACATGTTGTATATGTAGTTTTGTGTACATATGGTACTGTGCGTGTTATGAAACCAGCTCAAGAAAAGATAGAAAAGATAGATCAACGCCTTAGAATTCAGCCTCTTCGAGGGGGCAACCTCCTTTACATTACATAAATGAACAATTATTGGATGATACAAATGACAAAACCTCCTTTCTATATATAGGAGTCTAAGGAGTCACAATATAATCCAGCCGACCTAACAATAATAATATAAAGCCACAAAAATAACAATAGAGGGATTCTATGGGCACATTAATAACAATATGGGGGCAATGGGGGCACAACAATATAAATAAGGGGTATAACTACAATAGTAATGGGGTAATCACTAGTATTATAGGGACCCAACATGCCCCTCTCCTTCAAAAAAGTGTTTTCCTCAACGCTTGAGTAGTTCTGGATACTTCTGCATAAAATTCTCATCCTCCCATGTGGAATCTTCAGCGGATAAGTTCTTCCACTTGATAAGGTACTCTGAAATTGATCGATTTCATAGCTGTCGAGTTCTTGTTTCTATAACTGCTTCCGGTTCCAATATAATTTTTCCTTCCTCGTCAAGTTCTGGCAATATTGTTTGAACTGGGAGCTTGTTGCCTATAACCTTCTTTAAGCATGAAACATGGAAAACTGGGTGCAATCGAGAAGCTGTGGGAAGCTCCAATTTGTATGCCATAGTACCAATCTTTTGCAACACCTTGTACAGACCATAATACTTTGGTGATAATTTATTATCCTTCTTAGTTTGCTTGAGGGACATTTGCTTATATGGTTGTAGCCGTAGGAATACCCAATCACCTACATCAAAACTTCTTTCACTGCGATGTTGATCTGCCTGTTGTTTCATTCTATTCTGTGCCAACACGAGGTTATCCTTTAAGAGTTGGAGGACTTGTTGTTGATGTTCGATGTGATGTTCCACTGCCTGAACCTTAGAATTTTCTCTTAAATATGATGTGATGGATGGTGGTTGATACCCATAAAGTGCCATAAATGGGGTCATTTTTGTTGCTGTATGAAAGGAAGTGTTATACCACCATTCAGCCAGAGGCAACCATTTGACCCATTGTGTCTGTTTATCAGATACAAAGCAACGAAGATATCCTTCCAAACATTTGTTTACTATCTCAGTTTGCCCATCAGATTGAGGATGATAAGATGAGCTATGAGCTAACTGAGTACCAAGACAAGAAAATAATTCTGTCCAAAAATTTCCAGTGAAAATGGGATCTCTGTCACTTACAATAATCTTTGGGTTTCCATGTAGCTTTTGAATTGTTTCCATAAATGCAGTAGAAACTGTACTGGCTTTAAATGGATGTGATAATGCACAAAAGTGTGCATACTTGGTAAGTCTGTCAACTACCACCATGATGACACTCTTTCCCTCAGACTTGGGTAAACCTGTGATAAAATCCATTGAAACCTCCTCCCAACATTGGCTTGGAATGGATAAAGGTTGTAATAGACCCGGTGTCTTAATTGTTTCAACTTTATTTTGTTGGCAAACCAAACATTCTGCCACAAACTTTTGAATATCTATTTAAGGCCATCCCAAAAAAATTCCTTCTTAACCCTGTGGTAAGTTTTTAAAAAATCCTGAGTGCCCTCCTAAGGGAGAAGTGTGCAATTCCATAAGAATCTTTTGTTTTAGCTGGGAATTCTTACAGAGGTATAAGCGATCTTTGTACCATAACGAATCATTTTTCCAGCTAAATGTATCAGACGTACTGGAATCTTGTTGTAGCTTTCGAATAAGTGCCCACACTTCTTCGTCATTCTTCCATTCCTCCCTTGCTTCATTTATCCAATCTGGTTGGATAATAGAAATAGCACACAACAATGCTTCCACATCCTCATCCTTTCTTGAGAGTGCATCTGCCACCACATTTTGCTTCCCTTTTTTGTAGATGATTTCAAAGTCATAACCCAACATCTTTGTGACCCACTTTTGTTGCTCTTCAGAGGATAATCTTTGTTCTAAAAAGTATTTAAGGCTATCATGATCCGTTTTTACCTTGAAGTGTCTTCCCATTAGGTAGGGTCGCCATTTCTTAAGTGCATGGAGTATTGCCAACATTTCCTTCTCATAAATAGCTTTGCTTAAAAACTTTCCCTTGATTGGACGACTTTCAAAAGCAATGGGTCTTTCATCTTGCATTAGAACAGCACCAATTCCATTTCCTGAAGCATCACATTCCACAATAAAGGTTTTTGTGAAGTCTGGTGTAGCTAAGACTGGTGCTTGGCACATTGCCTCTTTAAGATGTTCAAAGGCCTTTGTTGCTTCTGGAGTCCATGAAAATGCATCTTTCTTCAATAATGTTGTTAGAGGTGCTGCTATTCTCCCATAATTCTTAACAAACTTGCGATAATACCCTGTCAACCCAAGAAATCCGAACAAATGCTTTATGGATGTGGGGATTTTCCATTCCTTAATGGCTTTAATTTTGCTAGGGTCTACCTTAACTCCTTCATGAGATACAATATGACCCAAATATTCCACCTCCTGGACTCCAAAGAAACATTTGGATCTTTTTGCATATAATTGTTTCTCCTCCAATAGTTGTAGCACCCTGTCAACATGTTCAACATGATCCTTCCAAGACTTGCTGTAGATTAGTATATCATCAAAAAATACTAACACAAATTTTCTAAGGAATGGTTTGAAAATTGAATTCATCAAACCTTGAAATGTTGAAGGTGCATTGGTAAGGCCAAAAGGCATGACCAAAAATTCATAATGACCCTCATGAGTTCTAAATGCCTTTTTCGGAATGTCTTCAATCTTCATTCTGATTTGATGATATCCTGAACGAAGATCCAACTTGGTGAAGTAAATTGATCCATGCAATTCATCCAGTAATTCATCAATGACAGGAATGGGGAACTTATCTTTAATAGTGAGCTTGTTGAGCTCCCTATAATCCGGACACATGCGCCATGATCCATCCTTCTTGTGCACCAATACTACTGGAGCAGAGAAAGAACTTTGACTCGGTTGAATTATACCAGCCTCTAGCATTTCTGCAACCATACGTTCAATTTCACTTTTTTGGACATAGGGATATCTGTACGGCCTGATGTTTGGAGGAACACTTCCTGGAATCAGATGAATAGCATGATCATGATCACGCATAGGTGGGAGACCTTTGGGAGTCTCAAATACCTTGGAATGATTGTCCAGGACTTTTTGGAGATCTGGAGAAATAGATGATTCTAATGTGGAAACATCTAGCGAACATAATTGTGCAATTACACCCTTTGCTCCTTTTTTAGAAGCTTTGTCATACCATTAGAGCTGATTATCTTTCCTGGTTTCCCTGCAATACCCCTTAATTCAACTTCCTTTCCTTCCGTAGAAAATTTGATGAAAAGTTCTTGAAAATTAAAAGCTATTGTACCCAAGGATTGTAGCCATTGGACTCCTAGTACAACATCAGCACCTCCCATTGGAATGGAAAGCATTGGGCTAGTCAATACATATTCTCCCATGGATAGCTTGATATTATGGCACTTTCCAGAGCAATTTATTGTTCCTCCATTTGCAATCATCACTTGACACTCTGGTGCTGGATATAGGAAGCAATTCAATTCTTTTGCTACTCTAAAATGAATAAAATTGTGGGTGCTTCCTGAATCAATCAACACTATTACCTTTTTCTTCTTGATTTGTCCTTCTATCTTGATGGTTTGAGGAGTGGTAATTCCTTCCAATGCATTACAAGATATGGTTGGATTTATTTGTTCTTCATCTAGGCTTTGTTCCTGGAGCATATCCTCTTCTTTTGACCTTTCTTGCTCCTTTTCTTCTTCCTCTTCACAATCTATGTAGAATAATTTCTTCTCAGCACACTTATGACCTTTAGTGTATTTGCTATCACAACTGTAACAAAGCCCTTTTGCTCTTTTTTCTTCCAATTGTTGTGGTGTCAACCTTATAGGTTGTGGAAGACTAGGGACAACAACACTTCCGTCTTTATAGTTGTGAGTGGTATGCTTCCTGGTTGCCATAATTTTGCTTTCCATTTTTCTTGCTAACCTGAATGCCTTCTCTAATGAATCAGGTTCCCAAAGTCGAACATCATGTTGGATATTATCTTTTAAAGACCCTATGAACACATCAATCCTATGCTGCTCTGGAATATCTTTTACCCTTATGTTCAATTTTTGGAACTCCTCAATGTGCTCCATTATTGAACCCTTTTGTTTGAGACTTATCAATTGGCTAAAAAAAGTGTTGCTTTTTGTATCCTCATAATGTGCTATCAATTCTTCCGTAAAAATTGCCCAAGTGATAAATTGTTTACGAGAGCAAAGCCATTGATACCATACAAACTGATTTGGTTCCAAATATAAAGTTGCCATACATACCTTTTGTGTGTTTTGCACATTATTGAGATCGAAGAACTGCTCCATCTGTAATATCCATGTGGCGGGATCCTTGCCATCAAACTTCCTCATATCGATTTTTGGAATATGGGGGGTCTTCGATCCAACATTAGAGTCTATGGAATCATGATTAACATTTCTTTTGTTCACATCATGAGTTTCCTTTACAACCTTTTCACCATTAGTAAGTATTTCTTGTAGAAAATTTGTCAAATCTGTCTTCAAATCTGCCATGTCTGTCTTCAAATCTGTCCTCAAATCTGTCTTCAGATCATCCATCTTAGCTTCCATTCCCTTTATCTTAGATTCCACGCCATTTATCTTAGCATCTGTTAGCTTTTGTGAGCGTGACATTTGTTGCACTTGTTCTTGTAATTTTGATATATCATGTAGCATTTCTTCCTCTTCTTCATGAGTCATGCTAGAGCTTTCAGGTTCCTTACTAGGTGTTTTCATTTTCTTTCCTCGGGGCATCAGTTACCGATAATAATGCTTTACTATTCCCTTTGAATTCCTTCAAACCAAGCTTATGCAAAAATTAAAAAAAAAACTACACACCTTTTTTTACTTTGTAGTAGCCTGATATTGAATCTAATGTATCTCTGTAATTTCGAATCATTCAGTTCTGAAATTGTGACATGTAGTAGCCTTCTATGTCCTCTTTCCAATGCCACTAGTCTGATCCAGATTGGATTCTCCAAGAAAGAGTTATGCACAATCTCCCGCAGTGACCTGATTATAGACTAGTTCAGTAGAGCGAACTTGTATGAAGTGCCACGTGTCACTGTTTCAACCTTTGACTCTAAAAAATATATAAAAGAAAACTACAGTCTGTCCTCTTTCTGTACCTTCCTACGAAATTTCAATCTGATGCTCAGAAAGAAAGTTATGACGATTTTCCCCAGGTCACCTGTTTTGAGTGTAATTCAGTAGTCTGCAAAAAGACCAACTTCCTTAGATCATATCTCCGAAAATATCGCGCGAAAAGCTCTGAAATTTGGACCCAAGGTTCAGCGAGATTTTTTCTCAAATGGGTTTTTTTTGCAACTTCTGAAACGTCACAGAAAAAAAGTTATAACGAAAATTCCACGATGACCTGTTTGGAGCAGCAAAAACCCTAGAATCCAAAGCTCTGATACCAAATGTTATGAAACCAGCTCAAGAAAAGATAGATCAACGCCTTAGAATTCAGCCTCTTCGAGGGGGCAACCTCCTTTACATTACATAAATGAACAATTCTTGGATGATACAAATGACAAAACCTCCTTTCTATATATAGGAGTCTAAGGAGTCACAATATAATCCAGCCGACCTAACAATAATAATATAAAGCCACAAAAATAACAATAGAGGGATTCTATGGGCACATTAATAACAATATGGGGGCAATGGGGGCACAACAATATAAATAAGGGGTATAACTACAATAGTAATGGGGTAATCACTAGTATTATAGGGACCCAACAATGCGCATGTTGGATTTGTTGTGTTGTGTACATATGGTGTTGTGCGCATGTTGGATATGCAATGCTATGTACATATGATGTTATGTACATGTTGTATATGTGGTGATATGTATATATGATTTTGTGTGTGTGATTGTATATGTGGTGTTGTGTACATGTTGTACATATGGTGCTATGTGCAGGTGGTGCCATGTACATGTCGTTCATGTGGTGTTGTGTACACATTGTGAAGGTGGTGCTATGTACATGTTGTACATGTGGTATTGCGTGTGCATCGTACATGTTGTGTTGTATACATGTGGTATTATGTTATGTGCATTGTGTAGTCATTGTATCGTGACATGTATTTATTGTGTTGTACTCTGTGTACATGTTTATTGTGTTGTACACCAGGTGTAGGTGTATGTATTGCGTTTTGTTGTACACCGGGAGTAGGTTTATGTATGGTGGGTGTTGTACATTGTGTGTGGGTGCATGCATGTGATGTACATTATATGTATGTGTACGTGATTGAAGAGAAGAGAAGGTACTGAGTGCTTACTGGGTTTGGAAAGCAATCTGGTTTGTCTACATAAAGGACAAGGATAAAGGCAGAACCAAAGGACTGATTGAAGGATAAGTATCAATATGTTATTTCAATTTTGAATATGCATGTGGTCTATGATTTTGACTTATGATTGTTACATGTGATCTATAATTCTGGTTTATGATAATTGCATGTGATTCATGATTTATGATGGTTGAGTTTTGAGCTAACCAGATGTGATATGTTTATACATGATGATTTGGTCAAATATGCTAGTTTTACTTGTTGTGACAAGAAGTCAGCCTAATGGAAAGTGTACTTTGTTGACAGACCACCAATGAGGTATGATTTGAATTTATTTTAAATCTAATAGAAGCTATGTGCTTGGTAGAGGAAAGCATGAAAATGCCCGGTTGGGTGGTTGAAACTAACTACAAGCATTAGCAACAACAACAAAAGGAATTGGAACATGCATTAATATGTTGGTAAAGAACTTCAGGAGTAGGGCCATTATGGGGCACTGGTACCAATCATGTCCTTTGATTGCCATGAGCATGCTATGACCAGTAAGATAGTTTTGAGGTAGGGATATGCCTTGGTTTTTGGAACTTCCATTGTGAGGAAACCTTGCCAAGGGAGGGGTCACTCGAGGGACTGTGTAGTAGAGAAGGGTATGCCCATGGAAATTGGAAGGTGTGTGACTGCATGGAAGGGGGAAACCAAATTGTCTGAGGGACTGTGTAGCAGAGAAGGGAAGGTTGGGGATGGATTTTTCTTAGTCATTAACATTGCCAGATGGACTCAGATGCACATTAGAAGTGTGCCCTAGAACAACGAACTGGTAAGTTTTCACTGAAAGGATAATGGCACAGGATTGTAGCGCTGGACATTAGATGTAGATTTGAATTTGGTAGTGGATTTTGAACTTCCTGGGAAGGAGGTGAATCCTAGTATTACTTTGAGGGTGGAGGCGTGAGCCTCTGGTTTCCCTTGTTGCTAATAGTGGTATCATATCCTTTTATTTGCTGGTTGATAAAATGTGTATATGTGTATATTATAGTAAAAACTGTATCGAGCTAGATTTGTAAAGATCCATAGACAATATGATTATTTTTTGGTTGAAGCAAATGTGTATAAGTGTATATGGGGTTATTATTGTAAAATACTGTAATGGGTTGTGTTATAAATCTATAGTAAATGTTATGATTGGCATATCATTAGTCGTGGTCATTGTAAATATTGAAACGAGCTATGTTATAAAGCTCCATAGGCAGTATGTTTTGTTTTCAACGGTTTGTTGGTTTATAGGTGTCATTTAAAACTGAGCACGGTGTTCCCCCAAGTGGGAGGGTTCAACAATAACCTCGGTTAAAATTTCCTGTAAAAAAATATAAGACCAAGGTCATGGGACACGTATTCCAAGCTGAATGTTGGGAAAAACATCCTAGTGGGTGTTCATTTGGTTTATTATGGATAAATAAAATTGGAAAAGGCATTTGAAAAGGAAAGAGGCATTATTTGACATTTATTTATGAAAATAAAGGAAAATAGGAGAAAAGGGAGGTGAAAGGTCACATTTTTGCATGAGAGAGAAATTGAAGGAAAAATGAAGGAAAATGAAGAAAATAGAGACCTCTAACACAGATATAACACAGATATCATAAGACAGCAAGGTTGCGGAAATTTTGAACAATCATTTATATTATTTATGGATGCAGATATTACAGAGGGAAAATCTCTTCCTCAGATGGACTGCTGCAGCGTTTAGTAGATATGAGTTAGCCGAAGCGTAACAAATCTACAGGCTACCTGGCATACAAGCAGACTGAGTCTCAAGATTAAAACATACTTACAGACTCATAAGACAAACTTAGAACTGACCACTTTAGGTTCACATTGGCTTCGAGAACCAATGCGCAAGCTTCTCAATTCTCTTAAGGACTTGATCTTTCCTCGTGTTGCAAGCAGTTCAGACTGAAAGTCCGCAGATGCAGAGCAGGAGAAAAGTTCGACTTCGACCTAGCACTCTAAAATCTTCCCAAACCCCGAATGAATCTTACTTCACAGCTACTCTTATTTATAGGGCTGGAAGGGAACAAACATCCGTGAATGGGCCTATGTACATACTGATGACTCAAAAGAAAGATGCTGATCAGATCTGACCAGATCACCGAAAGCTAGATTCGGGCATGGGAGGACTGTCCCATGTTATCTCATCCCTTCTCCTTTTACGGATAGCCAGAGGCATGTGGGGACCGAATCGTACTGGACTTATATACAAAGTGGAGATTCCAAGGTATAGGAACCCACGAAACCATGTGAATGACTCAAAAGAAGAGATATGCAAATCTCCAAAAGCTGTACAAAGATTACACTGGGGATATTGCCAGAACGAGGGAATCCTCGAAAGCTCGTCCAATGCCAACGTCGGTTGGAAAGACAACACTTAGTACATGGTATAATAATCCACTTGTGGATAGGTGTAGTGCTGAAAATTCCATCTTTCAATCATATAATTTGAATAGTATTGTACCCATACTTCTTTCTCAGTTTCCCAGGTTGCACTGTCATGTGGGTCAGGTAGGTCTAAATAATTCAGGTTCATGAAAGGATTTAGATCTGGGTCAATTTGTCGATGGAATTCTTCATAATTGGTACTTGGAATAATCTTTTTGGCTTTGTAATGATTCATTACGAACCATCAGACATGACCGCATCTACGGACTCCATTTAAAAAATCTTCATCACTTAGATTTACCAGATCTTCAATTGTTTTGTACAGTACTTGAGTCACGAGCATGCTTGAAGGACTGAAATTTGGAATCTTCAACATTGTGAATGAGTATGGTTTTAAGATGAGCGGTGATAGCCCAAATCTTTTCCACCATTCCATAAACCATTCAGGAAGTGGATCGTCTTCTTCCATGTCTTCAACTGGAACCCCTTCAAACAAGAATGAAAACTGCAAAGAATAAAACATGTTAGTTGAAAAATTTTGCAAGTTCATTGTTGTATAGAAAGCTTCCCGCTGTCGTCCTAGATCATAATTTTCTCTGTCTAGATGATTGTCGAATCTTTTGAATGTTATGTGACAGCTGGTGATTCTACTATCATATTCATTATCTCTCTCAAGCCTATAAGCAATGCTTCCAATTTGTCTAAGGTAATCAAGGGCTTCCAAAGCTTCATCATTCATTTGATCTTGATGTGGATCTGTCAATAGGTATTCAAAACCTATTCTGTACCTGATTTCTTTGATGGGAATCCAATTATCATCATGATCTAAAAGGCTTTTGCTTAGACAATATGAAATCCATCCTGAGGAGGTTTCAATTTCAATAGTGCCCTCTCTTCTCCTGAGATAATTGCATTGTAATATTGAATGTTCAGATAAAAATTCTCTGCTCAACATGTCAGCAAAGCTATTTTTTTCACCCTTTACAAATTCAACATCAAAATCATACTGGCTGAGCTGCATAATCCATCTTACCATGGCAGCGTCTTCAAAGTTGCACTTGTGAATGGCATACTTTAGTGCTTGGCAGTCTGTTCTGACAATAAATTTTTTGTAAATAACAAAATCTCTGAACTTTGCTATTCCCAAACAAACTACTCTAAGTTCCTTCTTCAGACTGGACCAATTTAATTGGTTCTTAGCCTGAAGACCAGATGCATACTGGCAGATTTCAGTCTCATTTTTGCTGCTGGGGTTCTTTTGGCACAAAACTGCTCCCCATCCTTCGTGGCTAGCGTCTGTCATTATGATCTTCTCCCATTCTTCTCTGATAGGGGAGAGTGGTTGTATGCTTCTGACTTTTTCTTTTATTGCTCTGACTGCTTGGGTGCAGTCATTATTCCATGGAATTGGATCTTTCTGAAGCCTTTTATTTAATAACTTTCTTTCCTGTGCACAATGCTTCAGAAACTTAGAGATATAATTCAAACTTCCCAAGAATCTCTGCAACTGAGTTTTATCTTTGATTTCATCAGGGAAGTGATCCACAAAATTCAAACTTCTTTGGATTACGGTATAAGATCCATATTGTATGTTGTAACGCAAAAAGTCTATCATTGGCCTGAATAATTTCATCTTGGATTCTAATAATACTATACCCATTTCTTTGACCCTTCGCTGGAATATTTTCAAATGTTTAATATGGTCCGGAATATTATCAGAATGAATTAATAAATCATCAATGTACTTTTTAAGGAGTTCATCCATTCCTTCAAAAGTTTCATCCGTTATTCTCTGGAAGGCTAAAGGAGCGTTGATCAAACCAAATGGCATGATGTTCCATTCATAATGTCCTTCAGGCACATAGAATGTTATTTTCCATTTATCTTCTTCTTTAATTCCTACTTGCCAAAATCCTGATTTTAAATCAAATTTGGAAAATATTTTTGATTTTGATATTTGGGCAAGTATGGAGGATGGCTTAGGCAGAGGGTAAGCATCATAATCCAGTGCACTATTTAGAGGCTTGTATTTAACAACCAACCTTGGCTTACCTCTGGCGATCTCTGCATGCTTATTGACATAGAATGCAAAACATGCTATTGGGCTCTTGCTCTTTCTGATGAGTCCTTTCTTTAGGAGATCCTTGATCTCTGCTTTACACATCTTCATCTGTTCTTCATTCATTGCCACTGCTTTAGATCTCCTTAGCTTTCCGCTAAAATCCCTTTTAAGAGGAAGTTCTACTTCCTGTTTCTTGATATGCCAAAAGGCATTAGGGTCATCTGAACAACATTCTTTAAATCTAGCAATGAGATCTGCTATTTCTGTGGCATATTTTCCATTGTCCAAATGTTCTTCTGTCTTCAATATTTCCTTCTTCACTTCCATTTTTGCTAAAAGATTCTCCAATCTTTCAATTCTCTTTATTCTATTAGGCGAATTGGAGTTTATAAATGGAAAGAAGATTTCTTTATTTCTTATGCTGAAGAAATATCCATACCTTTGGCTATTCTCATCAAGCTTTGCGCCATGCTTTTTGAAATTCTGGAAAAAAGGAGTTCCGAGATACATGGCACAGTCTATACCTGGAACTACTGGACAGACTAAATGTACTCCTACTTCATTAGTTAGGAAAACATCTACTTCTGCTTCATGTTTAGTGGCAATCTCACCACTTGCAGTGATAACTCTGGGACAGACAGCTGGTCTTCGCAGATGCATGATGACCACTGTGTTACTAACAATATTTAACCTGGATCCAGTATCCAACAATACCTTCCAATATTCAAACTGTCCTCCGATCTTAACTTTCATTCTGACACAATACATCACATCACGATTCAGGTTATTGCATCCAAAATCTGTTCTGTCTTTCTCCTCCTCTTCTTCTTCTAGACTTTCTTGGTGTTGAACAGGTTTTGGATGATAAGTCCAGTTCTATTTTTTTCTAGACAGTTCAGGTCCCTGAGATGTTGAGGCAGATGCTGACTGAGCATTCATCAATCTTACTTGTAATTCATTGTGTTTTTCTATGCACAATCTCCTGTTTTCTTTTATTGTCTTTCTCAGATCTTTAATTGCCTGATGAACACTAGGCAATGTTTGTGGCAAATCTTTGCCAAAATCTTCATTTCTGAACTGCCGCGTTAAAGCTTCAACTGAGAATAGGGTAGCTGGAGGCACATACCCTTTATTAGGAGACTTCTTTGATTCAGAAGGTGCCTGCTTCAAATGTTCTGTCAATAAAGACTTGTACATATTCTTTATTTGAGGTTCAGTAGCATTCATCATTTGTGCAAAAATATTCTTACTGGTCTCATCATAGTTAGATTTCATCATTTTGACTGCATTACATTTACAGACGTCAGGGTCGCTACAATCGCAATCTCTACATTCTATACAATGAGGATCCCTGCAAAATTCATCTTCAGAAGTATCTTCGAAGTCAACAAAATTCAAATCAAATTCTAATTCTGAATCAGAGGAAATGAGTTCATCACAGCTACTGGGCAAATCAAAGAAATTTATCTTTCCTTTTTTGTTTCTATACTGAAATTTCTTCTTTGATTTATCTTTCCTCTTTTTTGGGCAATTTGGAGCTGTGTGGCCTTTCTGGTTACAATTGTAACAAATGATTTCTTTGTCTTTAGAAAACATCTTCATATGTTTATATGGCTTTTTTTTAGTATGTTTTCTCTTTGGTTTTTCTTGGGAAAACTGGGAATTCTTTTTTCTGAAATGCTTTTTCTTGTGTCTATGCCCCTCAGAATTGCTAGCTTTGCCAAGGTGCCATTGCTTACAGAGTTGCTGATAGCCATGCGGCTTTTTAGGATTAGTGGCCGCTCTAGCAATCTTCATTTGCGAACACAATTCAATAATAATAGATTTAACGACTTGCCGTATTATGCCAAATTTGTAGTCACCAACCTTCCCTGGTAATTTATTCACAATGGCAGAAGAGACCCACTGGGGAAGTGATGCTACAAAGATTTCCTTCCATTTTGGCTCAAGGATAAGATCTGGAGTCAAAGTGTGTAACCTGTGAAGGAATTCATTAAAATATTCTTCAAAATGTTGCATATTATGCAACTTCATGGCAAGCAAAGTTATAGTAGTGATGTCATTGGTTATCTGAGGGAAACCAATGAAATTGACTGTAATGCCATAGAGGAGTTTTCCTATCATGTTATTGACAGGCACATGGGTAACAGGATCTATGTGTGTAGATCCGTCTTCATTAAGAACAACAGCTTGTTCCCATGTAGGCAAAAGTCCTGGGTCTTTAAGGGTCTCTGCTTTTAGCCAAGAGTCTAAGGTACCCTCAAATCCTCCAATAATTCTCCTTGTGGCATTAATGGGACCTATATCATCTACAAGATAGGTCCTATAACAAACAAGCATGGAATGCATAACAGAAATGATTTCAGCTTCAGTGCAGTTGTCTATATTCCATGAATATGTGGCATTAGCGGACCAATCCTTATGATATTCAGATTTCATAAGGTCTCTTCGGTCAGGAGCAGGATTCCAAGTAGTTTCCCATCGAGATCTGGAAGAGGTAGCATTTACCTGGTCTTCATCATTATCAGACTACTCTCTGTCTGAGATAGAGAAATTATTGATACAAGCCTCAAGGTCTTCAATTTCTGGCTCAACATCAATCTTATGGATACTTGTATCAAAATCTTCCTTTTCTTCTTCATCTCTAGAGGATGAACCAAATATGAAATCAGTAGAATCTTTGTTGGTTTCTTCAGGTTCTTTAGATTTTGAAACTATTTGGCTAGGACTCAAAAAATTGGGATTGGCAAACAAAGAATAGGGGTGAGTAGAATTAGGAGGTGGAAAGTTTATGGAACTGGGAGTTCTGATGAGACTTTCCACAGAAGGGGTGATGGAGTAAGGAACAGAAGTCTTGGGTTCTGAAAATAAAGTTGCAGATTTGTAGGCTTCTACCCGAGGTTTCTTTTTTAGAGATTCTACTCCTTGAGATACCTTCCAAACTTGTTTCTTAACAATATCCAGTGAAGTGCTAATTTTGACAATTTCTTTTCCATGAGCAGAGGTGGCTTCATGCATCTTTCTTTTTGTCTGTAAAGACAGCTTATCAAGACTCTGTGCAAGAGTCTTATCATTTTCTGCTAGAGTAGTAACACTGCTATTCAAACAAACTGTATTATAATCTTGTTTTTGCAAGATTCTTTCAAGCATAAGTTTCATTTCTGAATTTGCAGTTTCCACTCTATCAAATTTAGATCTGACAAATTTTTCGAGACTGGACAAAGCTAGATTAGTCCAGTTGGCAGCAACAAATGAATCTTTGGCTGCCAAGGTAAGATCATCTGTATGAGATGGAAACAATTTATACAATTTTCCATCTTGACTCCTTAGAACAAAGTTCTTCCAAGGGGGAAATTCTATGTCTGTCTCTAGAATATTTCCATCGAGGAGTTCCCACTTGTGTTTATTTGGAGTTCCAGTCCTTATCATGTTTATGCGGAGCTGAGAACAAATCTTTCTTAGTAATTTCTCACCTTCTGTTTGAATATTAATCAGAGATCTGGGAATATTTGGCTTATTCATCATACTCTGAATTTTTGGTTGGAAAACATGAGCTTTCAGAGGTGGAGGAATTACTACTGGATTTTCTTTCAACTTTTCTTCTACAATTTTTTCTGGATCCTTGATTCTTTTTTGCTTGTCTTGGTTTCTGAATTGCTTAATCAAGGATTGTTCTATTATGTTTGCAGAAGGATAATACCATTCATAGAATGATATCCATTAGTTTTCTGCCTTCATCCATTCTTTCCATTTCTCAACATTTTGTCTGTTGAAGGCAGGACAATCATCTTTTGGAAGAAGTCTCACTTCTTCGATGTACAAATGTTCTTTTTCATGTGTGAAGATATCCCAATTGAACATTTTCTTTTTCCATTGATATTCTGGATCATATGGAATGATTCCTTTAAAAAAATTTAAAAAGGAAATTATCTCTGAATCAGAAGGGATTTCCACATGATTTGGAATTTTGTCAATGGGATTCTTCCTATATGCAGGAATAGGTGAAGAATCAACATAGCCTAAACCACAAGTAGAAGAACCAGATACTGTATGTACAAGCAGTTCTTCCTGTGGGTTAAAGAATACAACTTTTTTGTAGCTTTCTTCAGCAGAGTCAGATGGAGGAGTGAATCTGATCATATTGATTCTGTGACGATCTGAAGACTCACCATGTGGTGTAGGTGGTTCTGAAGAAAACTGGCAAAATTTCTTAGAGCAGTGTGGATGGTCACAGACTGAGCTGAATGGCTGAGAAGGGCCAGACTGTGAAAATAATCTTCTGATAGAATCATATACTGCTTGGTCAATTACAAACTGTGGAGGAGCTTGGGCTTGGGCAGGATGTAATTGGCTGACTGTTGTTGGAACTGTGGTTACTGTGGATGAGGATCCACCATGCTGAACTGTGTTTACTCTGGGAAACCTGGTGATAACTTTACCATCTTGTTCTGTAATAATAGACTGAGCAGCAGCAACAGTTCTTTTGGTAGGTTTTCCCCAGTTGGTAACCCAATCATCTGGAGGACACAAATCTTTCCGAGAAACATACACAGGGGCCACTGGATTGCAAGAAGAGTCGTACTGTACAAGGGTAACTCTTCCAGAATCTTTGCCAGGAGAATGTAAGACTGCAGGTATAGTAGTGTTATAGAATCGGACACAGGTAATATAAAAAACTGTCAATTTTTTTGATTTTCCATGAAAATTTTCATATCCCTTAGTTTGGTTCCCAAGGGTTAAGCATTTTAAAATGTTTGGATCATCAAGGGCTACAGAGAAATCTGGGAACACATCATACTGTATTGGACCATCATAGAGACTAGTTTCAATACCTCCTATCATGGCCTGAACAAAGGTTGACCATCGATTATCAAACAGGGCTGAAAAAACAAAAGCTTTTTGACCTTTCTGTGTAAGGCATTCAGACCGACTCTCACCATCCTGAGATGGGCATACTGATATCCTAATTTCAAAGAAGCTTGGATATGTTTTTGTTCTAACAGAGGAATAGTCATCATGACATTAAGACTAACTTTGTTTTGACTGATTTCTCTTTTATTTTGATTTGACTAAGAGCTCAGAAATTAAAAGGACCAAGATTTTTATAGTCCCACAGTAGATTGGAAACTTCCTTATGCTTCTGAGGACTAGTTCATGGATTTTGTTAGTGCTAACATTTGGTCAGTTCAGTCTTTGGCACTCTCATTCTATTCTTTCTCATAATCTTGGACACTTAGAGTTTTCTTGGAGCACTCTTGGAGGAGTGTGGCATACTTTGGATTTGGAGCAAGAAGGAAAAGGAAAAGTAGGAAAGTGCAAGAGGATAGCAGGATCAACAAATACAATGGGTTTGCTTTGTAGGTACTGAGTTTCATGTATGATTTCCTTGCTAGTTTTGGCATCCATGGCATATGCATGTGGTTATTTGGTTATGATCTGTCATTGACATGGAGGATTTCCTGGATTAACATCAGTTTTGCCTAGCCTTTCCATTTCCTGGATAGCCATGGTGTTGTGGGTTTTCCATTTTGTTTTTTGATTGGTGCTCATGTTCCTTATGTTTGTGGGTTGAGCTATGAGTTCCTGGAATCCTTGGTTGGACAAATGCTCTGGAATACCTCTAACAGCTTGGGTTGAGTTACTAGTCCTGGAAGCCTTGGTTGGAAAAACGCTCTGGAGCCATTGGTGGGTTGAATTACTAGTATTGGAGCCTTGGTTGTAAAAACACTCTGGAAGCGCGACGATAGTTGTGGGTTGAGTTATTACTTTTGGATCCGGGTTGGAACAAACACTTTAGAGCCCTCGGCAACTTGGGAAGAGACCAATATGGTGATGGTTAGTCTGACCGTGAGGTGGAATCATTGGTTGAGGGTTGAGGTGGTTTAGCCTCTAGAATCCTTGGTTTGGTTTTGTTTGGTTTATTCGATGAGATCCCACATTCATCCTTGGAATATGGCACATGGATGACTGGTTGAAAGAAAGATTTGGTTCAACGTAGTCTATGGTCAGGTGGTATGTTTAAGTCCCTAACTTGGTTGGCAATTCCATATGTCAATAAGAAGTATTCTATTATGATCTATGAGCATATGTATTGATTATTATGGTCACATTATGGCTGAATTTCCATGGTTTATATATTGGTTATTGTTGGTTTATATGTTGGTTATTAGCTTGTTATATGTTGGTTATATAATGTATATTGTTTATGGCTCCTAACATGTTTGATGAATATGTGATTTGTTATCGAAATGCATGGCATAATAGATGTTATTCCAGCTAATATGAGATGGAATTATAACTTCTTGATGATTCTTAGATAAGTATGAGATCCCTATGTCCAGATCTGTATTTAAGACCTATATATTTCATGTTCACCATGTATTTAACATAATGTATGTCATGGTTAGGCTTGGCTAGGTCAATTCCTTGATCAAGTTTTGTGTTAGAGGCTTTTTCTTGGTGTCATTTATGGTCTTGTAAAGTCTCATCAAGTTTTGGGTAGTGGTATGGAGACTAGCCCTAAAAAAGTGGCTCAAATATCGCAATAGTAGCCACAAAACTAGTTGAAAAATACCATAGTCTCTCCCTTGTAGGATTATGGGAGCGAATGGAGGCCTACAATCGCATGGATGCAGGCTTGTGCATGTGACTGAGGTTTTTTTTGTGAAAAAGTAATCTGACTCAAGGTTTGGGCAGCTGGAGGAGCGGTTTAGCTCTTGTGGGTCCTGTAGCTCTTGAGGAAGGTTAGTAAGGTTTTGTTTTGTCGATTCCACTTCCTTAAGGTGATCTAGGAGGTTGAATCATATCTTAGTAACTCTTAGTCACATATTTACCCCGGTGGATCGGTAATCTTAGGTAAGTGTGGGAGGAGGGTGTTACAAGTATATCATAAAAAAATACCACCACAATTTTTCTAAGGGTTTGAAAATGGAATTCATCAACCTTGAAATGTGGAAGGTGCATTAGTAAGGCCAAAAGGCATGACCAAAATTTCATAATGACCTTTATGAGTTCGGAATGTGATTTTCAGAATGTCTTCACTCGTCATTCTGATTTGATGATATGCTGAACAAAGATCCAGCTTGGTGAAGTAAACTGATCCATTTAATTCATCAATAACATGAATGAGAAATTTATCTTTAATAGTGAGTTTGTTGAGCTCCTTATAATATGGACACATACACCATGATCCATCCTTATTTTGCACCAATACTATTGGAGTAGAGAAAGCACTTTGACTAGGTTGAATTATACTGAATTATAGCATTTCTGCAACCATACGTTCAATTTCACTCTTTTGGGCATAATGATATCCGTAAGGCCTGATGTTTGTAGTAACACTCCATGGAATCAAGTGAATAGCATGATCATAATCAAGAATAGGTGGGAGGCCCTTGGGAGTCTCAAATACCTTGGAGTGATTGTCCAATACTTTTTGGCGATCTGGAGAAATATATGATTTCAATGTTCGAATATCTAGTGAGCATAATTGTGCAATTACGCCCTGTTTTTGTTTCTTCAAAAACTTTTTCATACCATTAGAGCTGATTATTGTCCCTAGCTTCCCTACAATACCCCTTGATTCAATTTCCTTTCCTTTCCAAAGATATTTCAAGAAGAGTTCTTGAAAATTAAAAGCTATCGTCCCCAAAGATTATAACCATTAGACTCTTAGTACAACATCAACACCACCCATTGAAATGTGAATTATCAGACTATTCAATGCATATTCCTCCATGGTTAGATTTATATTATAGCACTTCCCAGAAAAAATTATAGATCCTCCATTTGTAACCATCACTTGACATTCTGATGCTGGATATAGAAAGAAGTTCAATTCCTTGGCTATCTTACAATGAATAAAATTATGGGTACTACTCAAATCAATCAATGCTATTACCTTTTTCTTCTCGATATATCCTTCTATCATTAGAGTTTGAGGAGTGGTAATACCCGCCAATGCATTACAAGATATGGTCAGATTCATTTCTTCTTTCTATAGGGTAGGTTCCTGGTGTATATCCTCTTCTTTTGATGTTTCTTGTTCCTTTTCTTCCTCCTCTTCACAATCTATGTAAAATAATTTATTCTTATCACACTTATGACCTTTAGTGTATTTTCTATCACAACTATAACAAATCCCTTTTGATATTTTTTCCTATAACTATTGTGGTGTCAACCTTGTGGGTTGTGGTAGGTTAGGAGCAAAAACATTTCCATATTTATAGTTGCGAGTGGTAGACTTGTTGCCATAATTTTTCTTTCAACTTTTATTTCCACCCTGAATTCATTCTCCAAAGAGCTAGGTTCCCAAAGTCAAACCTCATGTTGAATGTTATCCTTTAAAGTCCCTATGAAGACATCAATCCTATGTTCCTTTGGAATACTAGTTACCATGATATTCAATTTTTGCAAGTCGTCAATGTGCTCCACCATTGAACTCTTATGTTTGATATTTATCAATTGGCTAAAGATGGTGTTGCTATTTGTATCCTAATAATGTGCTATCATTTCCTCCGTAAAAATTGACCAAGTGACAAGTAGTTTATGAGAACAAAGCCATTGATACCATACAAACTGATTGGATTCTAAATATAAAGATGCAATGCATACCTTTTGTGTGTGTTTCACATCATGTAGATCAAAATATTTCTCCATCTGTAGTATCCATGTTACCAGATCCTTTCCATCAAAATTCCTCATATCGATCTTTGGAAAGTGGTTGGTCTTCAATCCAAATTTAGAGTCTATAAAATCATGATTAACATTCCTTTTTTTCTCATCATGAGTTTCATGGAACACCTTCTCGCCATTAGGAAGCATTTCTCGTAACAACTTTGTTAAACCTTCATTCAAACTTTCCATGTTTTCTTTCAAGCCATCCTTCAAACCTTCCATGTATGCTTTCAAACAATCCATATTAGCTTCCATGTTTGCTTTTAATGCATCCTTCATACCTTCCATGTCTTTCTTTTTTACCACGATTCAAACCATCCATCTTAGCTTCCATTTCATTTTTGGTTACTCTTTGCGAGAGCAAATTTTTTTGCACTTGGTTACATAATTTTGATATATCATGTTGCATTTCTTCCTCCTTTTCATGTGTCATAGTAAAGATTTCTGGTTGCTTACTAAGAGTATCCATTTTTTTGTTTAAAGACATATTGGAACCAAATAATGATATCTATTCTTTAGTATACTCTTTGAATTAATTCAAATTGATTTTTCAAACAAAACTTATGAAAATTTAAAAAAATACACACCTTTTTCTTCTTTCTTTTTGGAGCTTGATATTAAAACTTTTGTATTTCTAAAATTTTAGCCTCCCAAGGTCTGAAATTTGGTTATGTGGTAGCACTCTGAGTCTTCTTTCCAATGCCACAAGTCATGCCCCGATTTAATTCTTCAATATGAAGTTATGCCAAATCTCCCACGATGACCTGATTATGGACTAGTTTAGTAGAGAAAACTTGTACAGGATACAACGTGTCATTGTTTCAACCTTCAACCCTGAAATTGATACCAGAGAAACTAAATTATGTGAAATTTCAGTCACTTTTCACGAAATTCAAATCTGATTCTTGAAACGAAAGTTATGACAATTTTCGCTAGGTCACATGTCTAAGGCTGAATTTTGGAGTATTTAGAAACCCTAATTTCTTCAGTCCATATCTCAGAAATTATAGCGAACTAAGATCTTAAATTTCTACACGAAGTTAACCATGATTTTAGCTCCACATGGTCAAAATTGCAACTTCTAAATCTTTTTATTAAAAAATTATACCGAAAATTCAAATATGGCCTGTTTGAAGCAATGAAACCCTAGAATCCAAAGCTCTGATACCAAATGGTATGCAACCAACTCACAAAAAAGAAGAAAAGATAGATCAAAGAATTGAAAATTAGCCTCTTTAAGGGGGAAACCTCCTTTATATCACATAAATGAACAATTCGTGAATGACACAAATAACAAGGCCTCCTTTGCATATATATAAGTCTAAGGGATCTCAATATAATCAGAGCCTACATAATAATAATAATGTAAGGGCACAAAAATAACAATAGTGGGCTTGTATGGGGCACACCAATAACAATATGGGGGCTACATGGGCACAACAATAAATATATGGGGGCTACACTAATAATAACAATAAGGGGGCTACACTAGTACTAGAGGATCTATTAGCGAGCCAAAAATTATAAGAGGAGGACCAACAACACCATCTGGAGGAGGCCCATCTCTACCCACTAGAGGGGTTATTTCTTTGCTTCAGGGAGTTTCAATGTACTTGACGTTGAGGATTAAGGGAACATTATAGGGCTAGTGTGTTTCAACATTGGTGGATAGTGGGGCTACCCACAACTTCATTGATGCCCAGATGGTGGAGTGTAGAGGTATACACACAGAGGCCTTTGAGGGGTTTTCAGTTTTGGTACCAGGAGACAAGTCCATAAAGTGCACGAGCTATGTTCCCATTTTAACCTTGACCGTGGGGAACTACTCCATGACCAATCATTTCTTTGTTGTTGAAGTGTTAGACACCAATGTGGTGATGGGTGTCTAGTAGTTATATTCTCTGTGTTGTCTCACTACTCATTGGAAGAAATTGGAGACAAAATTTTTGGGGCTATATGGGAAGCTAGTAGTACTAAGAGGCATGCATTCATAACCACCACAGACTGTGTCAACTCACAATATGGAGGAAAAATTGAGAAAGGGAGACATCACATGGGCAGTAGATTTGTGTATCTCAGAGTCGGGAAAACATGAGCAACAACCACACCCGAATATTTTGGCACTATTGGAGAAGCATCAAGCAGTGTTTGGATACATTCCTCTAGGTTGTCCACTAGACAGGTGTTTCAAGCACACCATAGAGCTAGAGGAGGGGGTGCATGTAGTCATTACCACTCCCTACAGGCATCCCAAGGCATACCAGGATGAGATTGAGAGAGCTATTCAATAGTTCTTGACGTTGGGGCACATTAGGCCCCGTTCCAATCCCTTTGCTTCTTCAGTGGTGCCGGTGAAGAAGAAGGATTAGACTCTACATATGGGCATTAATTATAGAGCCCTAAACAAGAGGGTGCTGAAGAAAAAATATCTGATTCTACGCATTGACGAGGTGATGGAGGAGCTTAGAGGATCGAAATACTTCTCTAAGATAAATTTATGTTTTAGATATCATCATATTTAGGTGAGAGAGAAGGAAATCCCGAATATCGTATTCATATGCCATTATGGACATTTTGAGTTTTTGGCTATGCCCTTTGGGCTAACTAAGGCTCCAGTTACATTCCAATCTTGCATGAACCATGCATTCCATAAGCATATGCACTGATGTGTTCTAGTGTTATTTGATGACATTTTGATATGCAATAGGACATGGGAGGCACATCTTCAGTACTTGGAAGAGGTAATACACATTCTTGAGGAGTAACAATTGTGCACCAAGATGTCCAAGTGTGAGTTTGGGTTGATAGATATGTTGTATCTCGACCATGTGATTGGGTAGGATGGAGTGAGAGCACACCAGGAGAAGGTCAAGGCCATTTTGGACTAGCCTACACCCAAGAATGTGACAAAGTTGAGGGGATTCTTGGGTATATGCACATACTATAGGAGGGTTTTCCCAATTAGCATCACCCCTCACAGAATTGATGAAGAAAGGAGATTTTGAGTGGACAAATTTGGCACAAGAGGATTTTGGATGCCTTAAGAGGGTGATGAGAAATTTTTCAGTATTAGCTTTGCCTAATTTTACACAACTTTTTGTCTTGGAGTGTGATGCATCTAGAGAGGGCATCAAGGCAATATTGATGCAGGGAGGTCATCGTATAACCTATGAGAGATAGAAGCTTTACGAATATGAGAGGTTGTATTCTATATATGACAACGATATTTTTTCCATCATGCATGCGTTGTCCAATTTTTGACAGTATTTGGTGGGAAATAGGTTCTAGGTGAAGACTAATATTAACAGTCTTTGATTTTTCCTTGAGAAAAAGGAGCTCAATAAGAGGTGGTGTAAGTGAGTCAATAAGATACAAGCCTGTGATTTTGAGATCGAGTATGTCAAGGAAAAGCATAATGTAGTGGTAGATGCATATCTAGGAAGCCTGTGACACTTTCACTTATGGACATCACCTAGGATTGGAGGGCGCAGTTGTTAGTAGAGTAATCCAAGAATAAAAAAGCATGCAAGATCTTGGATGACACATTTGGGGATGATAGATACAGGGTAATGAATGAGGTCATTTATTACAAGGACAAAATATACTTGGTGTTAGGCTCATAGTTGAGGGAGAAAAGCATGCACATAGCCCATGATTCACCTATAGCAGGCCATCAAGGGCTCCTTAAGACATATAAGACCATCAGGGCATTTTACTTGGAGGGGATTTAAGGATGATGTTATGAGTCATGTTTAGGAGTGAAACACTTATCATAGGAATAAGGGTGAACATACACATCCAGCTAGGTTACTTCAACCTCCCCCTATTCTCGAGAGGAAATGGGAGAGCATCTCTATGGACTTCATCATCAGGATTCCAAAAATATAGGGTTGTGATTTCATTTACGTGGTGGTGGATATATTTACCAAATTTCCCATATCTTCTCTATTATGGCCAGGTACTCTACCTCACAGGTGGCCGACTTATTTTTCCAAGAGGTGTTCAGATTGCATGGTATTCCTAAGACCATCATTAGTGTTGTTGGGAAAAGTATCTATTCAGAATGCCCCTATCCCACTCTAAGGTGTGACAGTGCCTTAGCAACAAACAAGGAAAACTACTTGTGTATTCTTCTTTATGAAATGTAAACGAAGAGGAAGGATAAACTAACCTGTGTCTTGCGCTAGTTTGTTGATCCAATCGCTCTCCTCTTCAACAGCTTCCAGCTCCCTGCTCCCTTACTGGCCTAGCTTCACCAAATTCCTGCAAGATCACAGAAGAGAGAAACTACACGAAGATATAGATTTACATTCATAAAAAGCTCAGGATCAGATTAAGCTAAACATGCAAATATAACAAAACATCACTGATACACAAGCATGTAGAAGAAACTCAAATAGTTTTATTAATGCAATAAGAAGATCCAGGAGGAGATACAACCAAGTGAGTCCTGATCCAGCATCTACCTCCCAGCAAAGGAATCCCTTCCTCACCTCCAACAAAGCATAAATCACCCAATGCACTAATCTCAATCTCAAACCAACAACAATTCTCTGCAAAGTACAAAATTCCAGCCTCTGGATCTCTGGGATGAGGGATCCATATATAGATGTAAGAAGAGAGGATGAGTCAGCTTATGTTTTGACTTGTGGCTTCTCTCTGTCAGTTCTTGCTTCCACTTGGAGACTGAGAGCCTCTTACTCATCACTGGTCGAATTCAGTGAGGCAAGTGTCATTGGAGAAGATTCTGGAAGCTTCCATTGTCTTTCCACCTCGTTGAATGACTTTGCCATTTGTCATTTCCCGCTCAACGCACCCTGGTAGTGCATTCACCTGCGTTTCAACGCACCTAGCCAGTGTATTTGGGTGCTTTGCAACGCAGCCAGCTAGTGGAGCATCTAAATTGATCCTGATTTGACTAGTTCTGAGTAGTTTTTGGTGGAGAACTTCTGGGAGAAGCTGTCATTGGTTGAACTTGTTCCTTTAGGGGCAGGAACAACACTTTTAGGGACTTTGGATCCCTTGGTTTATGGACATTTCATGCTCAGAGCTGTAAGGCACAAAAATGTCTATAACAGTTGCCCCCTAAAGTATGAGGCCGTTTATCGGGTGAAATGCTTTATTAGGAGGATTCGAAGTTCTTTCAATGCTGGGAGGAGACCTGTAATAAGATAAAATACAATACATTATTTTCATACTGTTTTCATGATCTTGCTGAGGCGGGCATTCCCATGCTCAGCTTTATAAATTCATTTTTATGTACATAGGACAGACAATCGTCTGATGGTAGACTGATGATTCTGATGAAGTCATCATCCTTTTGGTAGGATGATCGTCTGTGCTGTAATGCTGTACATGTCAATGTCTTTATTTTTCCTGAATATATATCACAGCCTGGATGGATGAAACTAGATCCGGGTTCTTCAATCTCGTCCGATCTTCACTCGGAGTACAAGTCGATCCATGTGAAAAATGTTTTGAAGTCGAACATGGAAAGACATCTCTTGATTACCAGTCGATGATGTAAACTGTTAACAAGCACGAGAGGAATCACCGATAAGGATGATGACCCTCAAGGTACTGCAGTACAATTCACGTGGTGTGAATAAAGGACTTGGCATCGAACACCACGCAAAATCTTTCGGTCGAAGGTCATTGATGTATGCCTGTCGTCGGAAGTGAGAAACTTGCCATTGAGGCATGCAAGCTTCAAAGTACTGAATGGGGTGTTCCTAGATCAACTTCTTGGATAATGAGCTGATGTCGACAAGAAGCGATCCGTCAAAGGAGGGCCTTGATGAATCCCACATCAATGACACGGAACGGAGCAAATGATTTTGATGGAGGTGAAAACGATCTGATGATACATGGTTCAGGGTGGCGGTCATGAAAGAATGAAGTATAATGTATAGCAGTGGATGGGACACGGTTGACTTCTCTGGATGACTTCTCTTGAACATATCGGCGACACTTATGTGATAGATTGGTAGCATTTACCCCAAATGTGGATGGTATGGCGAGACCATGGTGATGTGACCGGTGAATGAAACAACCCAACCCGACTCAGGCACGGAGTGGAAGTGTCATGTTCAAGAGCGACTTGCTACCAATAAAGATTCTTTGAGTTTCTTCCCAATTTTTCCCCAGTCATTGCTAACCAGTACCTCTTTATTTTTGTCGAGCTTGAGGAGGATAACATATGCTTGTTCTATAATTTGCCCTTCGGGCAAACCCATCGCTATGTTTTAACGAGCCTAGCGATAGTGAAACTCGTTCTCGTCTAAAGACAAGTTTGTCGCTATTAATGTTTTTAACGAGTTTAACGACAAGGATAACTCGGTCCTTTTCATTTTTAGAGAGTCTGAAAAGGTACGTAAAGTTAACTCCGGAATTCCTTTTTCGTCATCTAATCCCTTAAGTCCGAAAAAGTATAAAACAATACAGAAGGGATGAATTTTCGATAGTTTTAGCGAGCCGAACAAAACAAGCGCTCGATATTTTTGTGCAATAATCCCTCAGGTCCAAAAAGATTAAAATCTAGAGGAGGGATAGCTCTTCCAGTCGCTTTAACGAGCTGGAAGGCCAAAACTCGGCAATCTTTTCATATTTTACGAGTCAGATGAAAAGAGCTTAAAGAAGACTCGTCTTTTGAGGAACGAGTGATAAAATGGGTAGCAAATGATTCCAGGTAAGGGTTGGAATTTTCCAAGCACGGCAGTGTCACAAGGATGGCTAGTGAAATCACTCTTCGCAGCTGTTCCTCAAAATGGGTAAACAAAAAAATGGAGGTGAATGATCGGCCAATGGAAAAGTGGAGGTGACGGTGCAAACACGACCAAGGCTTTAATGGCTGATAATGTTACATTCACGATGGTTATTTACCGAAGGATAGTTCATTTTTTAACGAGCTTAAACGCAGATTGAAACACTTGCTCGGTCTTATGTTTATTTTTTAACGAGCATGAACTATGTGCTAAAACTGCTCGATAATCCAGTCATATGATCAGAATGTCTCATATAAGATGCCATTTTTTATGGAGCTTGCGCATTACAAAGCTTTGCTCCGCATCCTTTCGTTATGCAAGTTCGGAAACGACTAATCCTACGAGTTTAAAGGGTTAGCCTACAGGTTTAAAGGGAGGACCTAAAAATTTAAAAAATAAATAGCCGCCCCTTGCTTGCACTCCAAAAGGTTTGCATGCCCCCAGGTATAAAATACGATTTCAAGGTTACCCCTCAATTTGCAGACAAAACATTTGTTCTATCAGGAAAGGCCTACCTCTTTCAGGTTATTCAAAGGCTGTTTTATTCGCGGTGCAAACAAAACACTTCTTCGACGATGTCTACCGAGATAAACAAAGGTAAGCGGCGCCGACCCAACTTACATAACTTTGACAAAAGAATCTTATTCTAGAATAACCCCTCTTCCAATCACGGACGGGGTACAGACTAGTCATATTCTCCCGCGGAAACCTACCCTATACCTGAAGTTTTCCTGCCGAAGCAGACCAGGACGCATGCCCCCTGGGTTCCAGTCATATCCTTCCGAATCACTCGCGCTCATCGGGAGGACGGACCGTGGGTTGAGACATTTCTTGCGTGAAGAGACCATTTAGGGATGGTATATGACTATTTGCGATGCGTGATCCGGGAAATGAAAGTTGGTCCACGAGCTTGACCACTCTTCCTTCGTGCGGAAAATACATTACTCTAAAGAGTGAGGAGACGATGGCTCCCATGCAATAAATATAGTCTCGTCCAAGGAGTAGGTTATAATCCAAGGGTCCTTGAACGACCATCACGTTCATTTGAACGGTCTTCCCTTTCAATGTTATGGGCACATTGGGGAGGATCCCTAAAGGTCGACTGGTTCCTTTATCAACGCTTGTCAGATTTCTCATCTCAGGCAAAAGCGATGGCGAACCAAGTGCTTTCCAAGCAGTAGAGGAAAGGATACTCACAGAAGCCCCTTCATCTATGATGGTACCAGCCATGACCATTCTATATATTTGGACGATAATTCTGAATGGTATGCTTGCTGGTAAACGAGGTCTGCCTAGTTGATTCCAGTCGAAGGATACAACTAGGTTGCTTGGAGGTGGGACCGAGTAGACGGCCGGGTATGGCTCTGATGAACTTCCTTCCTGCGATAAAGGAATGGGTGGATTGCCCCCGTGTTCGTCGGAGTCTGTGTTGATGAAGAGAATTTGGACGGTGTCATCCTTATCCTCTTCAGTGACTGTATCATTCGAAGATAAAACCTCTGAAGGCAAGACCGGGTCAACTGCCGCCTCGACCTTTTGACTTTCGTCTGGTATGGATTCAGTTGGTTTATCTTCAATGATAGATGCTTCAGCCGACCACTTGAGCGGGCCAGCTGGATTCTCAACTAGTGACGGACTTGGCAAGAGTTTTTTGTATCCAGGAGGAAGTCGCAATGGTGAAACCGGACGACCATCCAAAACTCTTTTAGCCTCGTCTAAGAAGGGACAACGGTGGAGGGCATGGTCACCTTCGCACAGTCTATAGGGAAATCTAGCTTTCCCTTTTTGTCCTGGGGCTTCACTTTCACTAGTTGACGGTGTACTTTCAACATGATCTCTAGAGGTTGATGACACCGGATTGTGCAAACGAGGAGACCAGTCCCTTAGTATCCGGGGGATGCAAGGACAATCTCTATGAAATTGGTCTCCTCTACAAATGACACATGGCGATTTAGGCCTGGTCGGTGCTGTGTGTGGATTTTCATTAGACGACACTTGTTTTCCCTTATTTGCCTTTGGCTCCTTCTTCTTCTTCTCCTTCTTCTCCTTAGGAACTTGGTTTTTAGCTTTACCAGTCCCGTCAAGCGAAGAGGAAGGAAGAGAGGAAGAATTAGAGGAAGTAGAAGGTTGGTGGGAAATTCTGGACTCGTCTAACTGCTAATTCGACTGTTCAGGAATAGTGGTGTTCTAAACGACATTGGTTGAGAAGAGCCAAACTGGCAAGCCAATTGTCAGTCCTGGAAGCGACAATGTGGCCATATGGGGCGCACCAACATCTCCCTAAGAGGAGAAGGGACTAGGATTTCCACCAAGGGGAATTCCTCGGTTGGTAGGTTCCATTTTCTCAACCTAAATATCAACGCGGGAAAAAGGGTATGAATATTTCGTTTAAAATAAATTTTAACACGCTTTGACACAACTTTGGTTTTTCAGTTTTTAAGAGTCGAGAAAAAACAAAAGATGACTCTAGTCTCCTTCGATTTTTAATGAGCCTGAAGTGACAAGTGCTCAGATGGACATTTTCCGTTAAGGAGTCTGAAAAGGAACGAAAGGGACTGCTCTGGAGATCTAGGTAGAGGGTGTGCCAAACCAATCGCAAAACCGCAGAATACTTTTTAAGGTACGGGCGGTCAATCTTCCCGAATGCTGTGTTCAGTGCATTGCGATCAGTAGGGCGGCCGACACGGCTTCCTATGGATAAAGGTTTTATGCCTATAGGGGTCTCCCAATATATACTCGACGGTACGTGGGAGCACAATCCGTACTGGCACTTATCGTCTCACAGTGGACGAATCACCCAACCAACAGTGAGGACAACAGTTACCAGGCTTTACGACGCCGGAACACGTCTCTAGCCTAGACCTCTATGTTGTCCGTTAAGTTACAAAGCGTTGTTAAGTTCATTCAATTTATTTTAGGTTGATATTTCTTAGAAGTTTGCCTTTTTGGATCACCACGAGATGTAGATGTAATTCCTAAATGCAGTCTAAAGATGATAAGCAAGCTTTTATCTCTTTTCAACAATGAAAATCCTAGCTACAAGGGGAAAAGAAAGACACAATCTTTTCTCAAAGAGCAAAGAGCACACTGTAAATGCACTTTTCCTAAATCAAGCCATACAAACTGTCAATATGCAAATGCACTTGTGCATGTATTTGCTTTTCACTTTCTTAATATTGATGCCTAAAAAGAAAGTTGTTGTACAAATTTGAATTCGATTTCAAGTGAAAAACACAAACAAGCTTCTTTTCGAAATCAAAAAGGTAGAGATGATTACGACACTTTATGATTTTGAAGTAAACACTTGTTTCGACACTAGAAATTCACAAATTCAAACCAAAAGGCAAAAGTAAAAGCGCAATCAACTGTCAACAACAAATAAACTTTCTCCTAAGATCAAAACGACACTTACGACATATCTAGATCTAAGGGCGACAGTATGATCAGTTTGCTTTTGCAATGGGAAACTGTAAATGACGTAACAAATACAGTTTCTTTTATACAACTGAGGCGGAATTAAGGCAAAGAAAAGGGGTTTTCAGATAGGTACACACACTGATAACAGGCTGCAAAAATCAGAGGCAAAACTGGAAAAAGTGAGCAAAGAACCTCAGCTAGGCAGGGCTAGGCTGATCAACGCACCTGCTACACAGAGAAACTGAATTGCAGCGCAGGTAGCCCTCTCGGGACCTACGTTGAAATGCAGAGTCTCTTCACAGAGCCTGCGCTGAAGCAGAAACGAGAATTTTCTCTGGGTTCTGGGTCACGGTTTGCAGTTTAATCTATGGTTTTTGGCCGGATAAAAGCTATCAGTAACGTACAATCAGAGGGATGATTTAAAGGAGGACTAAGAGCTATCAAAAAGGGCCATTAGATCATTTGTGGATCAATTTTTCAGATCATAAACAGGCCCAATGAATGGACTAGAGTAGCAGATCTCTACTTTGCATTTGTAAATGGCAAATGCAGTTCGATTCGCCACTCCTGAGTTTATGAGATGAACAACAATAGACACACAAATAAACTGACTAGACACGATCCCCAGTGGAGTCGCCATTTTTTTGTTGGGAAAAGTATCTATTCAGAATGCCCCTATCCCACTCTAAGGTGTGACAGTGCCTTAGCAACAAACAAGGAAAACTACTTGTGTATTCTTCTTTATGAAATGTAAACGAAGAGGAAGGATAAACTAACCTGTGTCTTGCGCTAGTTTGTTGATCCAATCGCTCTCCTCTTCAACAGCTTCCAGCTCCCTGCTCCCTTACTGGCCCAGCTTCACCAAATTCCTGCAAGATCACAGAATAGAGAAACTACACGAAGATATAGATTTACATTCATAAAAAGCTCAGGATCAGATTAAGCTAAACATGCAAATATAACAAAACATCACTGATACACAAGCATGTAAAAGAAACTCAAATAGTTTTATTAATGCAATAAGAAGATCCAGGAGGAGATACAACCAAGTGAGTCCCGATCCAGCATCTACCTCCCAGCAAAGGAATCCCTTCCTCACCTCCAACAAAGCATAAATCACCCAATGCACTAATCTCAATCTCAAACCAACAGCAATTCTCTGCAAAGTACAAAATTCCAGCCTCTGGATCTCTAGGATAAGGGATCCATATATAGATGTAAGCAGAGAGGATGAGTCAGCTTATGTTTTGACTTGTGGCTTCTCTCTGTCAGTTCTTGCTTCCACTTGGAGACTGAGAGCCTCTTACTCATCACTGGTCGAATTCAGTGAGGCAAGTGTCATTGGAGAAGATTCTGGAAGCTTCCATTGTCTTTCCACCTCGTTGAATGACTTTGCCATTTGTCATTTCCCACTCAACGTACCCTGGTAGTGCATTCACCTGCATTGCAACGCACCTAGCAGGTGTATTTGGGTGCTTTGCAACGCAGCCAGCTAGTGGAGCATCTGAATTGATCCTGATTTGACTAGTTCTGATTAGTTTTTGGTGGAGAACTTCTGGGAGAAGCTGTCATTGGTTGAACTTGTTCCTTTAGGGGTAGGAACAACACTTTTAGGGACTTTGTATCCCTTGGTTTATGGACATTTCATGCTCAGAGCTGTAAGGCACAAAAATATCTATAACAATTAGTGATAAAGATAACATATTTATGCGAGCTTTTTGGTAGGATTTTTTTTTTTTGGTGGGGATTGAGCTCACACCCAACACTAGTTATCATCCCCAAAGTGATGACCAGACAAAGATAGTGAACAAGTGGTTGGAAGGTTACTTGAGGAACTATGTCACAAGGTAGCTACGTTCATGGGTGAGGTGGCTTCATCTTGGGGAGTATTGCTACAACACCACCTATCATATTTCCAATGGTATGTCACCTTTATGTGCAATTTATGGTTATGATGCTTTATCTTTCACTGACATGGTTTTTGGAGACAACGGACCTTATAGGTTAAATATTGGATACAGGAGAGCCAGGAGATCCTTAGAGCCCTCAAAGACAACCTGCAGACAACTCAGAATCAACAAAAAATATATGCATTTAAGCACCGAGTTGGGAGACACTTTGAGGTTGGAGAATTAGTCTTTTTACACCTACAACCATACATATAGTCTACACTTAAGAAGAAAGGGGTCAAAAAGTTTAAGCCTTGCTTCTACGGGCCATACAGGGTGACCATGGATGTTGGAGAGGTAGTATGTAAGTTAGAGTTTCCACATGGGAGAAAGGTGCACAATGTGTTCCATGTGGCTTTCCCAAAAACGGCCTTGGGAAAATAGGTTATATCTGTCATGAAGTTCCTACCCTTGGATGACGAGGGAAACTTGGTTTTGGTATTAGAGGTTATTTTGGAGGTTAGAGAGAGGAAGCTCCAGAACAGGGTGATCAGAGAGTTCTTGGTCCGACGGAAGGATCTACCGGAGGACGATGACACTTGGGAGGGTGAACATGTATTGCAACATCCAAAATTATAGTTGTTTGAGGACAAGTAAGCTTTGGGTGAGGAGGACTGTGATGTCCCCAATAAATAATTTTTCTAAGTAAAATCCTCATTTTTGCAATTTTGGCATTGAGGAAATATTTTGGTGTGTAAAATTAGGAAAAGTGGGTTGGGGAACCACTCAATTTTTGGAGAAAAGGAGGAAATAAACATTAGAGAAAAATGGAAATTATTTTGTTAGTGGAATGCGGGGGGCACTTAAAAAGGGAATTCAGCCCCCTTGAGAAATTTTCACTAGGAAAATAGGGAGGAAAGGAAAGGGAGTTTGAATTACTGAAGAAGGGAACCCACCAAGGAAAAAGGGACCAACATCTATAAATAGCACATGTGGGCTTCAATTTTCCATCTTTTCCCATCTAACTTCTTGAGATCAAACTCACTCTTGAAGGTTGTTCAACATAAGCAGAGTTGTTTAGCTCAAGAGTTTCAAGTGAAACTCAACCTAATTTCGAAGAAATTCAAGTGTCTCCCTAGTGAGGCCTTGGGAAGTCTACTTCAAAACATCC
This sequence comes from Pinus tabuliformis, assembly GCA_031772625.1. Lineage (NCBI taxonomy): Eukaryota > Viridiplantae > Streptophyta > Pinopsida > Pinales > Pinaceae > Pinus > Pinus tabuliformis. The sequence goes on along the minus strand of CM062814.1, from coordinate 428,631,383 downwards.
AATAGAGATAATTGTAGAGATTTCACTCAGTTATTCAAGTTATCTAGGCACAAAAGGAGAAATTCAGAGATTATTTGGAGCAACTCACCTTGATTGCAGGTTTCAGTTATTTGTAAGATATTTTCTCTTGGTAGGAGGAAGAGATTGCCACTGTTATAGGACATTTTGTCACATACAATCAATGAGCCTCCTAATGGGATAAATCAAAATACTATTCCCCCTTGTCACCATCTTGCACAAATCCCTAAGCATGTACCTTTTATTTCCCAGAGTTTGAGCCCTAAACTGCTTCATCTGATCCAGCTTGAGGACCAAGGCTCTCTATAAGCCTACTGGGGTGCGTTCACCAGCAAGTTTCTCCACTGTGGCCTGCGTTGGTCACCAAATGGTTTCTCCCCTTTGCACCTATGTTGGTTCTAGGAATTTGCGATAATGATAGAGATTCCGGAAGCTTCACCTTCTACGAGTTTCCAGAACTTGTTACAACTACTTACCTTGGATAAAACATTCAAATCCTATCCATCCCCACATTGGACTTTTCACTACTTATCGTTTAATCCTATCCCTCCATCAAAGGTGGATCTCTTACCCTAGATTGGTAATTAGATAAGGATTCCCAACTTACCATACTTCTCTACATATTCCTAGCCTTCTATGTGGTTAGGGGTTGGATTTTGGAGAGTGATCTTTCCCTTATGCTGTTGTAGTGAGTGGTCATCATTCCATGCATGTAGGGTGATTGGAGGTGCATATTGTGACAAGGAAAGGACAAGTAAACAACTTGGAGGAGCTCTTCTATAAGATCAACTGCTACTTATGGTTGTAATCTCCTTCCATTTATAGTAATGCAAAGAATTCATTATTTTCCTATATGTGATGTTGTTTCACTTATTTCACTACCACATTGATCTCTTGAATGAAGTACTTAGATGATATTACATAGATCTTGTAGTTTCTTGGCTTGTGTTATTTGATTTTTCAAGTTCTAATTTTGGAAATCTGAGCCGGGATTGGAGTTTCCAAGCTAAAGAAGGAGCAAAGAATGCGAAGGATTCCAAGTAGGCCTCACTCCATCATTTATTTACTTTAAGGAAAAACATTGTGTTCCTTGTCTCTCTGTTGTTCTAGTTTAGCCACCGACCTAGGGGAGATACTTTTTTCCACAATCATAAATCCTGTATAACCAATTGGTGACCATATTGGGGAACATATCATTCCCTTGGTGGTATCCTTGTCCATTGGGTTTCCTTGACAAACCTTTTTTGTATCGTCCAACCAAGAACATTCCTAGGAAGTTATTTCATTAAACCATTTTTTCTATTTTTGTGCCAAAAACCTCTTTCCCAAGCCCAACGCACCCCTTTCGCCTTTGATAGAGAGTTTCATCTCACCCTGGCCCACTATGCGCCAACGTTGCAACGCATTGGTGTCTCTTATGCACCAATGTTGGCCCCTGTTTTTGCATGAATTTCGCCGTGGCTCTTGAGCCTATCTTTGGTCAGGCTACTTCCAGCTAAACTTCCCTGAGTCTTCAATGTATTGTGGTCTCTCTAAAGCCTCCATTTGGTTTTCATTTGTGTTGTTTTCCTTTGATAAAAATTGGTTTTGATTTTTCTTTGTTCTTCTCATTTGGTCACTTGCAAACTATTTTCATTTCATTGTTGATCGCTTGGATGAATTTTTGTTCTAGTTCTCATTCTGAAATGTGTAAATGAATTAGTAATTGAACATTTTGCATCTTAGTTTTATACATTTTGAAAATTAAGTGCGGTGAAAAGAAAATTTTTCATCAACATTTAGGGTTTTGCATGTGCATTAGCATAGGAATAGTTGCATCGAAAAGGAAATTGCATCGTGCATTTTGTTTGCTGCATATTGTGTGATGCATCTTGATTGTTTCTTCCCTTCCTTAGCTAGCTTTTCATTGAAACAAAAAGAATTTCTATTTTCTCATGCTAGATTTTCATCTTAGGATATTCAGGCAACATTCGTGGTGAGACCCAAAACTGAAACATAATCAAAGATAAAAAGTAAAATTTATTGAATCAACCTAAGGAGCATTTGTAACATTAACACAAACATTTAGAGGTCTAGGCTAGAGACATGTTCCGAAGTCGTTAAACAAAGGAGCTATCATTGTTTGCTAGTGTTGCATCCCGAGGGTGAAATCTCGTTCCAGTATTTCATTGTATAGGACTGTACTCTACGTACCTTCATGTATATTGGTGGCACTCGGCGCACGTAAAGTATATGGTAACGCTCTCATGGAACAACTATGCATTAGACAACACTACTAGAGTCTGCACTCCCACGTACCATCATGTATATTTTGGGAGTCCCCAATAGGTTTCTATCCATCCATAGGTAACCGAGTTTTCCGCCTTGTATATTGTGATACACTGAACACAACATTCAGAGAGATGGGATGTTGTACGTTAAGCCATTGGTTCTCCAAGGTCTATATTACAATTCGTGGTTGCTTGGTAATCCTTTATGCCTAGATTACCCTCTTTTTGATTTATTTATTTTGTGTTAATAACATTTATTTTCCAACGTGGAAGAACAAAATCCCCTTCCTCGTCATTCGCGTAGAATGAAAAATAAGCCTCCACTTCCTCCAGAGGCTACTCTTAACCATCATCCTAGACATAGGAAAACACAAAATATCGAATTAGGAACATCAAGAACTAATTTTGGCCCTCCACCTGATATTGATTAGCCAGAATCATCTGTCCCTTTGAGTTCTAAACCCGAGATTACATCTATTCCTATTGGTGACACTGACACAATTGAAACAAAAGTCCCTGAAAATTTGTTACCTGAGGTCATTGAATCTGATCTCCCTGAGTCAAAAAATTTGTTTCCTGAGGTTATTGAACCTGAGGAGCCTCAACCATCTTTACCTGAGTCTTTGGGACCTTCCTCCTCTCTTCCTTTGTCTCAAACAAAACCAATATATCTTGGGCCTGACAGTGAGCCTCTTCCATACAAACTTTTGAGTATTGAAAAGATATCTCAAGAAGAGCCTCATCCTTCTACTCTTATTCATTGTGAAGGACTTCATTTTTATCAAACCAATCCTTTTCCACCTCCTCAACCTCAGGCATAATCTCCTTTACCTGATTCTTTGGGCTTTCCCGTGAATTTCTCACGACAATATTCATTGGGATTGTTAACCATGATTGGAACTGATTTAAGCTCCAAGCCTGTGTCCACCACTATGGTTGAGACATCAAGCGTTGCATCCTCATCCATGTTTGTAACATCACCAAAATCTCATTTATATGGCAGAACATCCATCCCGCTTGGCTATCAGTCGTTATCTAGTACCTTTTCTGGTGCGTTTCCAGTCCTTGGGCCTCTCCTATGAAATCAAATTCGAGAATAATGTCTGATACCTCTCTTATGAATGCCACACATTCTTTTCGTCTTCCTCCATCTACACCTACAATAGAGGCGCTGTCTGGCCCTTATGTTAGTGGGCAAAGCTACCATCAACAACCCAACCCTCTTTATGTTGGGTACCCTCCATCATCCCCTCCTCACATGATAGGGGGGTAACCTATTGTTGTTATACCTAAATATGGTAATCCGCCTAGTTACAGTCCTCCTCATCCTAGAATGGATTCCAGTGTTTGGAAACTTACTTTACTCGTACAACCTGGTTCATATTGGGATCAACTGTTGAATTCTCAAACTATACCATCTTCATCGCAAATTCCTACCTATCTATCAGCACCTCAATAAGCTCAAATACATGTGATCCAACCTTTAGAGCCCATTCCAATGGTGTTTGGTTCTCCCTAGATCCCGATTCGTTAACCTATACAAGGTTCCTCACCTTTTCAATTGCTTGCACAAGGTACTCCTCAAGTTTCAGTAGGCCAAATTATTCAAAATTTGCAATAGTCCCAATCAAACCCATACTAGGGGGAAATGAAAATCTCGATCGAGAAACAATATGGATCACATCAACTGCCTTTTCAAGGCAAACAAATCCAAAATCAACCATTCCAACAAGTTTATCGCCATCCTTGGACTGGGCAACAAACCCACTTGTATGCTGGTTATCATACCTCTCCATATTTTGGTAACCATACCCCTTAATATTCTGGTAACCAGGTTCCTTATTATGAGAGCCCTCCTTATCTAGGAATTCAAGTGCCTATTGCCCAGGATATCCCTTCATATCCATGTCATCCACCTTCGAACTTTAATAGCCAGTTGCCTTTTGTGGCTACTCTTGAATTATCAGATTTAACTTGGCTTACTAATGACCCCATTTCTCATTCGCCATGGTGGCTGATTATTACCACTAAGTTTCCTTATGATATCCCAAAGTTAAATGGGAGACCCGTCGACGCATGTTATGACATATCATTTATGGTGTTCATCCAATTCACTTAATGATGATTTCGACTTTGCCTTTTCAATGAACACTTACGAGTACTGCTGATCACAATTTAAACATGAACGCAACAAATTACAGACATAACCATAAATACAAAGATGCAAGAGAAATAATACTTCATTTCATTAATGTAAAATACTAAAATATGCTTACAATTAGAAGTGGAAATAAACTAACTCGAGCGATGGTAGCTTATCTCTGAGAAGAGATGTGGTGGCTACCTGCCTCTAAACTTCATTACAATGAGGCTCAAGGGCCTTTTTATTATTGCACAATAAGAGAAAACCCTAAACAACCAAAACCCTATCCCGAGGAGATGTAACACCAAGAGTTTATGGGCCCTGTTGGGGTTAGTTGGACAGCCAACTTCCTGGGGTCGTGACTTGGTCATATTATCTCCGTTTGACGCACATGATACCCTATTGGAAAGATCTATCTGAGGACTACGACGAAAAATATTATTATATCAACAAATCGTTGGCAGTAGATTTCCCAAAAATGTAGTTTAGGGCCTCAAAACGGCTCCGGAAGTTTAGGACCCGAAAAACTGCTAAAAATAATAAACTGTGCTACAATTAAGGAAACTGAAAAATGGAAAGAAACAATGGTGGGGGTCCAAGTGGAATTGGTGGGTGGCCACCAATATCCACCTGGATAATTCCTCCCCCCTTAGGAAGCAATGGTCCCCATTGCGTTGAGTTCCTCCATGAGATGAGGAAACTTCTGCTGAACTTGGTCCCTAGTGAGCCACTTGCCCTGGTGGAGGAGTTGGCCTGCTTTGACAACTCGATACAATTGGATCTTCTGTTGGTGAGTGTGCTTGATCTGCGTGTCCATGATCCGATTAGTTGCAGCTTGTTCCATGAAATCTAGATTTAACTCTATTAGTGTGAGCTGTTCTGCAATGTCAGATGTGTCTAGTAATGGTGGAAAGTATGGCCGAAGGTGGTCCACATTGAACACTGGGTGTAGGCCAAGGAATGGGGGAATGCTGAGCTCAAATGCTGTAGAAATTCTGCAAATTCTCTACAAATCTACCTCTGAGGCCTATGTAGAAAATCTGATTGTAGATTAACCCGATAATGCAATATACCAAAGCAAAATACTATAATCTACTTCTACTATCAATTTGCGGAATCTTAAAGATCGAATTGAATCAGAGCTGAAAAATATATAACCAGAAGAAGAAGAATCAATGCACAATACACATGAAAATACTTTGGGGAAGGCCTCAGCAAAAAACCCCACTATCTGTATTATCATACAAGGTGGAAATACATCGGAAGTATACAAAGCCTTAGCTCTCACAGCTAGCCAGCTCTCAGTACAATCCTCATGGATGCTCACCGGCAATCAAAGCTTCTCACAAGCCTTCTCCTCTGCCCTCCAAGCTCCTATTTCCTTACGCAGTTCCTCTGGGATGATCTCCTTCACCTAGTGGAACACTGCTCTCACACACTGCTCTAACACACTGTCAGAACTGTGCAATCCTCAAGGAACCTTACCTTGACTGCATGCATGAGTTTCCTTTATAGGAAAACACTTGCAACTGATAGTACACTGTCCTTGAATTTTAGCTCAAATGGGTCTTTCTCATAATAGACATGCTTGAGTTACTGATAAGGGAATCTTCAGTTAACTGGAGTACACTAGTTGAGTGCATGCATGCATCAACTGACTGTTAACTCACCATTAGTTCCTCAAACAGTTTGGAACTAATTTAACTGGACTTAACTCAGTAAACTGAGCTAACTAATTTCAACTCAAATATAACTCAATCTTATCTCCTTAATTAAGGGATAATCTCCTTAATTTAAGGGATAACTATTGCATGACTTCAGAAAGACTTCTAACTTTAATTTCTCCAACTAATTAATCCATAATGAATTAATTAATTATTTCCAAGCTGTTGGTGAGACTAAATTCGATTTTAATTCAAGGACAAATTAAAACTATAATTTCTGGATTCTATTTTTATCATTTCTTGTTGCTATTTTCAACAAATGCATTGTCTCCCATAACCTTGGTAATGGTGTAAGGACCATATCAGAGTAAACTGAGTCTCTGAAAGGCTCCGGTAAGGCATTCCTTTTGCAAAGGAGACTAGACTTTGCACCCACCTGAAACTTGTGTGGCACCCGATGTTGATCATTTCGCTGCTTGAACTTGGCATTTGATTTCTCCAGAATGTCGTGGACCTGATGGCGAATATGTTGGATGTGCTCAATGAAGCTATTTGCCTTATCAGTTTCAGACTGGACATGAGCCGAATCTGCCTGAGTAGCTCCAAATGGTATTGCCACATCAATGGGACATAGTGGTTGGAATCCCAAGCCCACCTGAAAGGGGTTGTGGTCAGTCGAGCTGTGGAGAGCCCGGTTATAGTTGTGTTGAATATAGGGGAGGCTCTCATCCCATGTGCGTGCATGCTTTGAGTTGTACATGTGTAGAATGTGTATGATCATCCTGTTGACAACCTTTGTCTGGCAATTAGTTTGGGGATGGAAAGTTGTGGAGTTAGTGAGTTTGGTATCCAACATCGACCAGAGACTGGACCAAAATGTACTGAGGAACCTGTTGTCTCGATCTGAGATGATAGACTTTGGGATCCCAAAGTGTACCCACACTCGTTCAAAGAAGAGCTTAGCAGTGGCTTCTGCTGTGATATTCTTCTTGCAGGCTGCCATAATGGCTATCTTCCATAATCTATCAACGACCATGTTAACGGGAAAAGTGTCTACTCAGAACACCCCTATCCCGAAACAAACAGAGAAAACTACTTTCGTATTCTTCTTTATGAACTATAAACGAAGAGGAATAGGATGAACCAACCTGTGTCTTGTGCTAGTCCTTTGATCCAATCTCTCTCCTCTTTGACAGCTTCCAACTACCTGCTCCCTTACTTGCCCAGCTTCACCAAGTTCCTGCAAGATCACAGAAGAGGAAAACTACACAAAGACATGGATTTATATTCATAAATAGCTTAGGATAAGATTTAAGATAAACATGCAAATATAACAAAACATCATTGATACACAAGCATGTAGGAGAAACTCAAATAGTTTTATTGATATAACAAGAAGGTCTAGGAGGAGTTACAACCGATGATTCCTGATCCAGCATCAACCCCCCAGCAAAAGAATCCCCTCTTCACCTCCAACAAAGCATAAATCACCCAATACTCTTATCTCTATCTCAAAACCAACAGCAATTCTCTGCAATGTACAAAATTCCAGCCTCTGGATCTCTTGGTGAGGGATCCATATATAGATGTATGCAAAGAGGATGAGTCAGCTCATGAATTGATTAGTGGCCTCTCTCTGTCAGTTCTTGCTTCCACTTGGAGACTGAGAGCCTCTTACTCATCATTGGTCGAATTGAGTGAGGCAAGTGTCATTGGAGAAGATCCTGGAAGCTTCCATTGTCTCTCCACCTCGTGGAATGACTCTGCCACTTGTCATTTCCTGCTCAACGCACCCTAGTAGTGCATTCAAGTGCGTTGCAACGCACCTAGCCAGTGTATTTGGGTGCTTTGCAACGCAGCTAGCTAGTGGAGCAGCTGAAATGATCCTGATTTGACTAGTTCTGAGCAGTTTCTGGTGGAGAACTTCTGGGAGAAGCTGTAATTTGTTGACCTTGTTTCTTTAGGAGCTGGAACAACACTTTTAGGGACTTAGGATCCCTTGGTTTATGGACATTTCATGCTTAGAGCTGTAAGGCACAAAAATGTCTATAACAGTTGCCCCCTAAAGTATGAGGCCGTTTATCGGGTGAAATGCTTTATTAGGAGGATCCGAAGTTCTTTCAATGCTGGGAGGAGACCTGTAATAAGATACAATACAATACATTATCTTCATACTGTTTTCATGATCTAGCTGAGGTGGGCATTCCCATCCTCAGCTTTATAAATTCATTTTCATGTACATAGGACAGACAATCGTCTGATGGTAGACTGATGATTCTGATGAAGTCATCATCCTTTTGGTAGGATGATTATCTGTGCTGCAATGCTGTACATTTCAATGTCTTTATTTTTCCTGAATATATATCGCAGCCCGGATGGATAAAACTAGATCTGGGGTCTTCAATCTCGTCCGATCTTCACTCGAAGTACAAGTTGATCCATGTGAGAAATGTTTTGAAGTCAAACATGGAAAGACATCGCTTGATTACCAGTCAATGATGTAAACTGTTAACAAGCGCGAGAGGAATCACCGATAATGATAATGACCCTCAAGGTACTGCAGTACAATTCATGTGGTGTGAATAAAGGACTTGGCGTCGAACACCACGCAAAATCTTTCGGTCGAAGGTCATTGATGTATACCTGTCGTCGGAAGTGAGAAACTTGCCATTGAGGCATGCAAGCTTCAAAGTACTGAAGGGGTTGTTCCTAGATCAACTTCTTGGATAATGAGCTGATGTCGACAAGAAGCGATCTGTCAAAGGAGGGCCTTAATGAATCCCACATCAATGACACGGAACGGAGCAAATGATTTTGATGGAGGTGAAAACGATCTGGTGATATATGGTTCAGGGTGGGGGTCATGAAAGAATGAAGTATAATGTATGGTAGTGGATGGGACACGGGTAACTTCTCTGGATGACTTCTCTTGAACATTTCGGCGACACTTATGTGATGGATTGTTAGCATTTACCCCAAGTGTGGATGGTATGGCGTGACCATGGTGATGTGACCGGTGAATGAAACAACCCAACCCGACTCAGGCACGAAGTGGAAGTGTCATGTTCAAGAGCGACTTGCTACCAATAAAGATTCTTTGAGTTTTCTTCCCAATTTTTCCCCAGTCATTGCTGACCAGTACCTCTTTATTTTTGTCAAGCTTGAGGAGGATAACATGTGCTTGTTCTATAATTTGCCCTTCGGGCAAACCCATCGCTATGTTTTAACGAGCCTAGCGATAGTGAAACTCGTTCTCGCCTAAAGACAAGTTTGTCGCTATTAATCTTTTTAACGAGTTTAACGACAAAGATAACTCGGTCCTTTTCATTTTTAGAGAGTCTGAAAAGGTACGTAAAGGTAACTCCGAAATTCCTTTTTCGTCATCTAATCCCTTAAGTCCAAAAAGTATAAAACAATACAGAAGGGATGAATTTTCTAGTTTTAACGAGCCGAACAAAACAAGCGCTCGATCTTTTTGTGCAATAATCCCTCAGGTCCAAAAAGATTAAAATCTAGAGGAGGGATAGCACTTCCGGTTGCTTTAACGAGCTGGAAGGACAAAACTCGGCAATCTTTTCATATTTTACGAGTCAGTTGAAAAGAGCTTAAAGAAGACTTGTCTTTTGAGGAACGAGTGATAAAATGGGTAGCAGCTGATTCCAGGTAAGGGTTGGAATTTTCCAATCACGGCAGTGTCACAAGGATGGCTAGTGAAATCACTCTTCGCAGCTGTTCCTCAAAATGGGTAAACAATCAAATGGATGTGAATGATCGGCCAATGAAAAGTGGAGGTGACGGTGCAAACACGACCAAGGCTTTAATGGCTGAAATGCTTCATTCACGGTGGTTATTTACCGGGGAATAGTTCATTTTTTAACGAGCTTAAACGTGGGTGGAAACATTTGCTCATGTCTTATGTTTATTTTTTAACGAGCTTGAACTATGTGCTAAAACTGCTCGATTAATCCAGTCATATGATAAGAATGTCTCATATAAAACGACAACTTTTAGATTTTTGCCCCACATCCTTTCTTTATGTAAGTTAGGAAACGACTAATCCAAAAAAACAGATAAATAATCGCTCTTTGCTTGCACTCCAAAAGGTTTGCATGCCCCCAGGTATAAAATATGGTTTCAAGGTTACCCCTCAATTTGCAGACAAAACATTTGTTCTATCAGGAAAGGCCTACCTCTTACAGGTTACCCAAAGATTGCTCGATTCACGGTGCAAACAAAACACTTCTTCGGCGATGTCTACCAAGATAAACAAAGGCGAGTGACTCAGTTCTGTCAACTCACATAACTTTGACAAGAGAATCTTATTCTAGAATAACCCCTCTTCCACCGACGGACGGGGTACAGACTAGTCATATTCCCCCGCGGAAACCTACCCTATACCCGAAGTTTTCCTGCCGAAGCAGACCAGGATGCATGCCCCCTGGGCTTCAGTCATATCCCTCCGAATTACTCGCGCTCATCGGGAGGACGGACTGGGGATTGAGACATTTCTTGCGTGAAGAGACCATATAGGGATGGTATATGACTATTTTCTATGCGTGATCCGGGAAATGAAAGCTGGTCCACGAGCTTGACCACTCTTCCTTCGTGCGGATAACACATTACTCTAAAGAGTGAGGAGACGATGGCTCCCATGCAATAAATATAGTCTCGTCCAAGGAGTGGGTTATAATCCAAGGGCCCTTGAACAACCATTACGTTCATTTGAACTGTCTTCCTTCTCAATGTTATGGGCACATCGGGAAGGATCCCTAAAGGTCGACTGGTTCCTTTATCAAAGCCTGTCATATTTCTCATCTCAGGCAACAGAGATGGCGAACCAAGCGCTTTCCAAGCAATAGAGGAAAGGATACTCACAGAAGGCCCCTCGTCTATGATGGTACCAGCCATGACCATTCTATATATTTGAACGATAATCCGGAATGGTATGCTTGCTGGTAAACGGGGTCTGCCTAGTTGATTCCAATCGAAGGAGACAACTAGGTTGCTTAGAGGTGGGACCGAGTAGACGGCCGGGTATGGCTCTGACGAACTTCCCTCCTGCAGTAAGGGAATGGGTAGATTGCCCCCATGTTCGTCGGAGTCTGTGTTGATGAAGAGAATTTGGACGGTGTCATCTTTGTTCTCTTCAGTGACTGTATCATCCGAAGATAAAACCTCTGAAGGCAAGACCGGGTCAACTACCGCCTCGACCTTTTGACTTTCGTCTGGTATGGATTCAGATGGTTTATCTTCGATGATAGGCGCTTCAGCCGACCACTTGAGTGGGCCAGCTGGATTCTCAACTAGCGACGAACTCGGCAAGGGTTTTTTATATCCAGGAGGAAGTCGTAACGGTGAAACCGGATGATCATCCAAAACTCTTTTCGCTTCGTCTAAGAAGGGACAACGGTGGACGGCATGATTGCCTTCGCACAGTTTGCAGGGAAATCTAGCTTTCCCTTTTTGTCCTGGGGCTTCACTTTCGCTAGTTGACGGTGTGCTTTCAACATGATCATCAGAGGTTGATGACACCGGATTGTGCAAACGAGGAGACCAGTCCCTTAGTATCCGAGGGATGCAAGGACAATCTCTGTGAAAGTGGTCTCCTTTGCAAATGACACATGGCGATTTAGGCCTGGTCAGTGCAGTGTGTGGATTTTCGTTAGACGACACTCATTTTCCCCCATTCGCCTTTGGCTCCTTCTTCTTCTTCTCCTTCTTCTCCTTAGGAACTTGACTTTTGGCTTTGCCAGCCCCATCAAGCGAAGAGGAAGGGGGAGAGGAAGAATTAGAGGAAGTAGAAGGTTGGTGGGCAACTCTGGACTCGTTTAGTTGCTGATTCGATTGTTCAGGAATAGTGGTGTTCTGAACGACATTGGTTGAGAAGAGCCATACTGGCAGGCCAATTGTCAGTCCTGGAAGTGACAATGTGGCTATATGGGGTGCACCAACATCTCCCTAAGAGGAGAAGGGACTAGGATTTCCACCAAGGGGAATTCCTTGGTTGGTAGACTCCATTTTCTCAACCTAATATCAACGTAGGAAAAGGGTATGAATATTCCGTTTAAAATAAATTTTTAGACGCTTTGACACAACTTGTTTTTTCAATTTTTAAGAGTCGAGAAAAAACAAAAGATGACTCTAGTCTCCTTCAATTTTTAATGAGCCTGAAGTGACAAGTGCTCAGATGGACCTTTTCCGTTAAGGAGTCTGAAAAGGAACGAAAGGGACTGCTCTGGAGATCTAGGTAGAGGGAGTACCAAACCAATCGCAAAACTGCAGAATACTTTTTACGGTACGGCAGTCAATCTTCCCGAATGCTGTGTTCGGTGCATTGCGATTAGTAGGGCGGCCGACACAGCTTCCTATGGATAAAAGGTTTTAAGCCTATAGGGGTCTCCCAGTATATACTCGACGGTACGTGGGAGCACAAGTCCGTACTGGCACTTATCGTCTCAAAGTGGAGGAATCACCCAACCATCAGTGAGGGCAACAGTTACCAGGCTTTACGACGCCGGAATACGTCTCTAGCCTAAACCTCTAAATGTTGTGCGTTAAGTTCCAAAGCGTTGTTAGATTCATTCAATTTATTTTAAGTTGATCTTTCTTAGAAGTTTGCCTTTTGGGATCACCACGAGATGTAGATGTAATTCCTAAAATGCAATCTAAAGATGATAAGCAAGCTTTTATCTCTTTTCAGCAATGAAAATCCTAGCTACAAGGGGAAAAGAAAGACACAATCTTTTCTCAAAGAGCAAAGAGCACACTGTAAATGCACTTTTCCTAAATCAAGCCAAATAGACTGTCAATATGCAAATGCACATATGCATGTATTTGTTTTCACTTTCTTAATATTGATGCCTAAAAAGAAAGTTGATGTACAAATCTGAATTTGCTTTCAAGTGACAAACACAAACAAGCTTCTTTTCGAAATCAAAAGGTAGAGATGATTACGACACTTTATGATTTTGAAATAAACACTCGTTTCGACACTAGAAAGTCTCAAATTCAAACCAAAGTCAAAAGTAAAAGCATAATCGACTGTCAACAACAAATAAACTTTCTCCTAAGATCAAAATCGACACTTACGACAGATCTAAATCCAAGGACGACAGTATGACTATTCTACTCTTTCAATGGAAAACTGTAAATGATGTAACAAACACACAAAGAACATCTACAATCTTTTTGTACAAAGGAGGTGGAATTAAGGCAAAGAAAAGGGGTTTTTAAACAGAGACACACACTGATCACAGGCTGCAAAAATCAGAGACAAAACTGGAAAATGAAGCAAAGAACCTCAGCTGCACATGGCTAGGATGATCAGTGCACCTGTTACACAAAGAAACTGGATTGCAGCGCAGGTAGCCCTCTCGGGAACTGTGTTGAAATGCAGAATCTCTTCACAGTGCCTGCGCTGGGGCAGAAACGAGAATTCTATCTGGGTTCTGGGTCACGGTTTGCAGTTTAATCTATGGTTTTTGGCCGAGTAAAAGCAATCAGTAATGCACAATCAGAGGGTGGATTTAAAGGAGGTCTAAGAGCTATCACAAAGGGTAATCAGATCATTTGTGAATCAGCTGTTCAAATCATAAACAAATCCAGTGAATGGATTGAAGTAGCAGGTGTCTACTTTGCATTTGATAATGGCAAATGCAATTCGATTGCTACTTCTGTGTTTATGAAACAAACAACAAGAGAAACACAAACAAACTAACTAGACACACTCCCCAGCGGAGTCGCCATTTTGTTAACGGGAAAAGTGTCTACTCAAAACGCCCCTATCCCACTAAGGTGTGACAGTACCTTAGAAACAAACAGAGAAAACTACTTTCGTATTCTTCTTTATGAACTATAAACGAAGAGGAATAGGATGAACCAACCTGTGTCTTGTGCTAGTCCTTTGATCCAATCTCTCTCCTCTTTGACAGCTTCCAGCTACCTGCTCCCTTACTTGCCCAGCTTCACCAAGTTCCTGCAAGATCACAGAAGAGGAAAAATACACAAAGACATGGATTTATATTCATAAATAGCTTAGGATCAGATTTAAGCTAAACATGCAAATATAACAAAACATCATTGATACACAAGCATGTAGGAGAAACTCAAATAGTTTTATTGATATAACAACAAGGTCCAGGAGGAGTTACAACCGATGATTCCTGATCCAGCATCAATCCCCCAGCAAAAGAATCCCCTCTTCACCTCCAACAAAGCATAAATCACCCAATACTCTGATCTCTATCTCAAAACCAACAGCAATTCTCTGCAATGTACAAAATTCCAGCCTCTGGATCTCTTGGTGAGGGATCCATATATAGATGTATGCAAAGAGGATGAGTCAGCTCATGAATTGATTAGTGGCCTCTCTCTGTCAGTTCTTGCTTCCACTTGGAGACTGAGAGCCTCTTACTCATCACTGGTCGAATTCAGTGAGGCAAGTGTCATTGGAGAAGATCCTGGAAGCTTCCATTGTCTCTCCACCTCGTGGAATGACTCTGCCACTTGTCATTTCCCGCTCAACGCACCCTGGTAGTGCATTCAAGTGCGTTGCAATGCACCTAGCCAGTGTATTTGGGTGCTTTGCAACGCAGCTAGCTAGTGGAGCAGCTGAAATGATCCTGATTTGACTAGTTCTGAGCAGTTTCTGGTGGAGAACTTCTGGGAGAAGCTGTAATTTGTTGACCTTGTTTCTTTAGGAGCTGGAACAACACTTTTAGGGACTTAGGATCCCTTAGTTTATGGACATTTCATGCTTAGAGCTGTAAGGCACAAAAATGTCTATAACAGACCACAAAAACACAGTCATTTCCATGCTTAGTAGAAGGAAGGCCCGACGTGTAATCCATGGAGATGGATTTCCAAGGTCGACTAGGGGTAGGCAGCAGAGTATAGAGGACTTGCTTCTTGATGGTCGATTTGGCAATGGTGCAGGTAGTGCAGGATCTGATGTACTTCCTGACATCCTGTCGAAGATTCAGCTAATAGAAATACTTCTGCAGTACTTCCACTGTTTTCTCGACCCCGAAATGCCCAACAACCCAACTGTTGTGAGCTTCCCAAATCATCTTGGCACACTCTCTTGAAGGAACACAAAGGTGACCCAAGTTTCATAACAGGGAATCCTGGAGGTGAAAATATGGAACATGCTGAACCTCCAAGAGCATCTGGTATATGTGGCTGAATTCTGGGTCACTTTTCTAGAGAAGTGGCCAATCAGAAGTCTCATGCCCACAAGAGTTGAGAACGGTGGTTAACGCCATGATCGGTGGTCGACTGAGGCAATCTGCAACATTATTGGTGCTGCCCTTCTTATACTTGATGTTCAAATGGAACTATTGCAGGTATGTGGACCACTTCTGATGACGATCATTATGCAACTTCCCTTGCGTTTGTATGAACTACAGGGGCTGGTGGTCTGTGTGGATGACCGTTTCCTTCCCCAAAATGTAATGCTTCCATTGTCGACAAACCTGCACAATGGAATACATCTCTTTGTCATAAGTGGATAATTTCAGACTGTGTCTGAAAGTGTCTCACTGTGATATGCCATTGGATGCCCATGTTGAGTAAGGACTACCCCAATAGCATAGTTAGAGGCATCTATCTCAATCTCAAATGGTTGTTGCAAGTATGGTAATGCGAGCACTGGTGTCAAGAAGAGGCGATGCTTGAACTTTGTGAATGCCTTCTGTTGAGATTCAAACCAAAAGAATTTTTCTTTTGCTCCTCCCTTGATGACTTGACTCAAAGGCCAAGTGATATGAGAGAATCCCAACACGAACCTGCGGTAGAAATTGGAAAGAGATGGTTGGAGATGGCCAATCTCGAATGACTTGGATCTTGGATGGATCCACATGCACCCCCCGTTCATCAATAATGTATCCCAGATACTGAACTTGGGTCATGCCAAAAGTGAATTTCTCCAAATTGGCACATAACTTATGTTGTCGTAGTGTTTGGAGAACCTGTCGGATGTGGTGGAGGTGCTCTTCCTAACTCTAGTTGAATATCAGGATGTCATCCAAGTATACCACTACAAATGAGTTGGTGAATGGTCACAAGATGTCATCCATCAGCCTCATGAAGGTTGTAGGAGCATTCGTCAACCCGAAAGGCATAACCAACCATTCGAAAAGGCCCTTCATGGCTTTTAAGGTAATCTTCCACACATCAGAGGGTTTGATTGGTACTTGGTGATATCCTGGCTTCAAGTCAATCTTGCTAAAATATTTCCCCCCTTCAGTTGGTCCAGAAGGCCATCAATTTGTGGGATCGAGTACCTATTCTGGATAGTGATCTTCTTCAGTGCTCGATAGTCAATACAAAGTCTCCAAGTCCCATCCTTCTTCTGTACCAACACGATCAGGCTCCCATAAGGTGATGAACTCGGTCGTATGTGACCTTTTTGCAATAGCTCCTAAATCTGCCTCTTGATTTCATCGTTCTCCAGAATGGAGTGCCGATAGATTGGTCCATTGGGCAGCGACGCACCTGGGGTCAGATTAATGGAGTGCTTCACCTGACAGTGCAAAGGCACCCCTGCGGGGGAGGTGAAGATGTCCTCGTACTCCTCCACGACCTTGTCCATTTGTTGTTGTCGTGAAGAGGGCCCCCATCTAGAGGTCATGGCCACCGTCTTCTTCTTTCCCTGAGGGCGTATCATCAGGAAAACAAATTTCTTAGTTTTGGAAATGAGCTTACTGCATTGTTTTGTAGTAACCAAAGAGATGGCGGTAGGCAGTGCTATCTTCGGTATCCTGTACAACTTATTTCCCAATGTAACCATAACAACACGAGGACTTCACTCATACACAACATGTCGCTTCCAAAAGTATGGTTGGCCTAATAATACATCACAAACATCAAGGGTAGCAACGTCACATAATACCTCATTCGTGAAGGGCTTGATGTTGTATGGAAGGCGACACCACTGGCTCACACGAAGGTCTCGTCCTTGGTGAAGCCACTCGATGGTGTACGGTTGGGGATGTGCTGTGGTCGGTAATCCTAGCCGCTTCACAACCTCTACCAAAATGAGGTTCTTTTGGCTCCCGCTATTGACAATGAACTGTAGTGGGGAACCCTTTACCCACATCTGGGAGTGGAAGAGGTGCTCCTCCTCCTATGGATCTTCGGGTTCCTCCCTTTGGATCTTTGTGGTAGCAACGGTGGCGTTGGGCTCCGCATCGATATTCCTCTTCCCTTTGTCATTCCCCTTGTAGGGTTCTGACTTGGAGTCAGAACATGCATCTGATTCCGAAGCCTTTAGCTTGGCCACCAGTGACTGCTTGGCCCGACACTCACTTGTGTTGTGAGTGGAGCTCTTATGGAACTCACACCACTTTCCCATGTCCTTCTTCGGCTTCGTGGTGTTGTTCTTTGCTTGTGGCTTTGGCGGGTTGTCCTGGGCCACCCCGCCTTAGCTTTGTCCTTTGTTCTGCGGTTTGGAGGCACCCTTCCCTTTCTTCGGATTCGCAGATCCAAAGTATCACTTCTTATTTTTAAACTTATGCTCGATCTTGACAACGTATCAGTACGCCATGCCGAGCGAGGAGATGTCTAGGAACTCCATCTCATCCTGGATGTACCTGTGTAGGCAGCCACAGTATTTGAGCACCAAAAGCTACTCAGAATCCTCGATACCCAACTTTGTGGGAAGGGTATGAAAAATATTGGTACACTACGGCACGTCTTGGTCCCTTCCATGCCGTAGCGTGGTCCACTTTATGTATTTATCCTCATATCTTTCGACAAGGTAGTATTACTCCTTAATGGCATCCCGGAATGAATTCCAAGTGGGTGTGGCTGAAAACAGTGAGGCCGTACTTTCATCCTTATGTTCGCAGTAGGTTTCCCACCAGTCCTTGACATGGGGGGTGGCTTTGAGAAGAGCGAAAGTAATATTTTCTCGCCCGGAAAAATCATGAATAGAAAAATACCCTTCTAGCAGATTTAACCACTTATCTACAACATCTGCATCTATCTGACCCTCAAATATGGGAATGTCAAAGTTAACTTGTACCTTAAAATTTGTGGTGCTTCCATAGTAGCTACTGGAAGTAGATGTGTCACCCCTGGGTAGCCGCTGAAGGATCTGGGAAAAGTTGTCCATCATTGCGTTCCTTTGTCACTCGAGGGCCTCTTCAAGCAATATTTTGATAGGATGTCCTTCCCCCTCATCTTTCTTTTCATCCGCCATGGAGGTTGTTGGGATTTGCGAGGTTGGTCTTGCAAAGGTTCGACTAGTTCAAGCCTTAACTCCTTATATCCCGACCTCGTTGGGGACATGCAAAGAAAAACAGAGAAAGAGAAGACCTCTCTGATACCACTGATCCAGATTTAAACAGGAACGCAACAAATTACAGACATAACCATAAATACATAGATGCAACAGAAATAATACTTCATTTCATTAATGTAAAATACTGAAATATGCTTACAAACAAAAGTGGAAATAAACTCGCGCGGGTGATGGTAGCTTATCTCTGAGAAGAGATGTGGTAGCTACCTGCCTCTAAATTGCATTAGAATGAGGCTTAAGGGCCTTTTTATTATTGAACAATAAGAGCAAATCCTAAACAACCAAAACCCTAACCTGAGGAGATGTAACACCAAGAGTTTATGGGCCCCGTTGGGGTTAGTTGGACATCCAACTTCTTGGGGTCGTGACTTGGTCATATTATCTCCGTTTGACGCACATGATACCCTGTTGGAAAGATCTCTCTGAGGACTACGACGAAAAACATGATTAAATAAAAAAATAATTGGCAGTAGATTTCCAAAAAAATGTTGTTTAGGGCCTCAAAACGGCTCCGAAAGTTTAGGACCCGAAAAACTGCTAAAAATAATAAACTGTGCTACCATTAAGGAAACTGAAAAACTAAAATAAACAATGGTGGGGGTCCAAGTGGAATTGGTGGGTGGCCACCAATATCCACCTGGATAATTCCTCCCCCCCTTAGGAAGCAATGGTCCCCATTGCGTTGAGTTCCTCCATGAGATGAGGAAACTTCTGCTGAACTTGGTCCCTGGTGAGCCACTTGCCCTAGTGGAGGAGTTGGCCTGCTTTAACAACTCGATACAGTTGGATCTTCTGCTGGAAAGTGTGCTTGATCTTTATGTCCATGATCCGATTAGTTGTAGCTTTTTCCATGAATTATGGATTTAACTTTGTTGGTGTGAGTTGTTCTGCAATGTCGGATGTGTCTAGTAATGGTGGAAAGTATGGCTGAAGGAGGTCCACATTGAACACTAGGTGCAGGCCAAGGAATGAGGGAATGCTGAGCTCAAATGCATTGTCTCCCACAACCTTGGTAACGGTGTAAGGACCATATCTGAGTGGTCTGAGTTTCCGATAGGCTCCAGTAAGGCGTTCCTTTTGCAAAGGAAACCATACATTGTCACCCACCTTAAACTTGTGTGGCACTTGATGTTGATCATGTCAGTGATTGTACTTGGCATTTGATTTCTCTAGAATTTTGTGGACCTACTGGCGGATATGTTAGATGTTCTCAATGAAGTTGTTTGCCTTATCAGTTTCAGACTGGACATGAGCTGAATCTGCCTGAGTAGCTGCAAATGGCATGGCAACATCAATGGGACATAGTGGTTGGAATCCCAAGCCCACCTAAAAAGGGTTGTGGCTAGTCGAGCTGTGGATAGCCCGGTTATAGTTGTGTTGAACATAGGGAGGCTCTCATCCCATGTACGTGGATGCTTTGAATTATAGATGTGTAGAATGTGTACGATCATCTTGTTGATGACCTCTGTTTGGCCATCAGTTTGGGGATGGAAAGCTATGGAGTTAGTGAGTTTGGTGTCCAACATCGACCAGAGACTAGACCAAAATATACTGAGGAACCTGCTATCCCGATCTGAGATGATAGACCGTGGGATCCCAAAGTGTACCCACACTCGTTCAAAGAAGAGTTTAGCAGTGGCTTTTGCTACGATATTCTTCTTGCAGGCCGCCATAATGGCCATATTTGAGAATCCGTCGACGACCACAAAAACATAGTCATTTCCATGCTTAGTAGAAGAAAGGCCCGACATGTAATCCATGGAGATGGATTCCCAAGGTCAACTAGGGTAGGCAGCGGAGTATAGAAGCCTTGCTTCTTGATGGTCAAAATGGCAATGGTGCAGGCAATGCAGGATCTGATGTACTTCCCAACATCTTGTCGAAGATTTGGCCAATAGAAATACTTCTACAGTACTGCCACCATTTTCTCCCACCCCGAAATTCCCAGCAACCCGACTATAGTGCGCTTCCCAAATCATCTTGGCACGCTCGCTTGAAGGAACACAAAGGTGACCTAGGTGGCATAACAGGGCATCCTGGAGGTGAAAATATGGAACATGTTGACCCTCTAATAGCATCTGGTATGTGTGGCTGAATTTTGGGTCTCTTTTGTAGATAAGTGGCTAATCAGAAGTCTCGTGCCCACAAGAGTTGAGCACGGTGGTTAATGCCATGATCGGTGGTCGACTGAGGCAATCTGCAACATTATTGGTGCTTCCCTTATTATACTTGATATTCAAATGGAACTGTTGCAGGTATGTGGACCACTTCTAATGATGATCATTCTGCAACTTCCCTTGCGCTTGTATGAACTGCAGGGCCCGATGGTCTGTAAGGATGACTGTTTCCTTCCCCAAAATGTAATGCTTCCATTGTCGACATGCCTACACAATGGAATACATATCTTTGTCATAAGTGGGATACTTCAAGATTGTGTCTAAAAGTGTCGCACAGTGATATGCCACTAGATGCCCGTGTTGAGTAATGACTGCCCCAATAGCATAGTCAGAGGCATCTGTCTCCATCTCAAATGGTTGTTACAAGTCTGGTAATGTGAGCACTGATGCCGAGCAGAGGCGATATTTCAACTTTGTGAATTCCTTCTGTTGAGATTTAGAATAAAAGAATTTTGCTTTTGCTCCTCCCTTGGTGACTTGACTCAAGGGCCAAGTGATATGAGAGAATCCCAACACGAACCTGCGGTAGAAATTTGAAAGACCTAGAAAGTTGTGGTGTTCTGTCAGAGTGGTTGGAGATGGCCAATCCCGAATGACTTGGATCTTGGCTGGATCCACATGTATCCTACGTTCATCAATAATGTATCCTAGATAATAAACTTGGGTCATGCCAAAAGTGCATTTCTCCAAATTGGCACATAACTTATGCTGTCATAGTGTTTGGAGAACTTGCCAGATGTGGTGGAGGTGCTCTTCCCAACTTTGGCTGAAGATCAAGATGTCATCCAAGTATACCACTAAAAATGAGTTGGTGAATGGCTGCAAGATGTCATCCATCAGCCTCATGAAGGTCGCAGGAGCATTCGTCAACCCAAAAGGCATAACCAACCATTCGAAAAGACCCTCCTTGGCTTTGAAGGCAGTCTTCCACACATCGGATATCTTGACTTCAAGTCGATCTTGATGAAATATTCCCCCCCTCCAGTTGGTCCAAAAGGTCATCAATCTGTGGGATTGGGTACCTATTCTAGACAGTGATCTTGTTTAGCGCCCGATAGTCAATACAGAGTCTCCAAGTCCCATCCTTCTTTTGTACCAACACGATCGGGCTCCCACAGGGTAATGAACTTGGTCGTATGTGACCTTTCTGTAGCAACTCCTAAATCTGCCTCTTGATTTTGTCATTCTCTAGAACGGAGTGTTGATAGATTGGTCCATTGGGTAGAAATGTACCTGGAGTCAGATCGATGGAGTGCTTGACCTGACAGTGCAGAGGCACCCCTGCAGGGGTGGTGAAGTTGTCCTTGTACTCCTCCACGACCTTGTCGATCTGTTGTTGTTGTGCGGAGGGGTCCTGTCTGGAGGTCGTAGCCATCATCTTCTTCTTTCCCTGAGGGCGTATCATCAGGAAAACAAATTTCCCAATTTTGGAAATGAGCTTATTGCATTGTTTTGCAGTAACCAAAGAGATGGTTGTAGGCAGTGCTACCTCTGGTATCTGTCACACGGAATCTGTCAAGGGTGCGGACACGACTGACCTTCCTAGAAGTCTAAGACATTCTAATGACAAACAAGACAAAATGGAGTGATCTTTCTCTAAATACACCTTTTACAACATGAAAACTACAAGTGTTTAGGCTTACCTTATTCCAAAACGCTGTTGTTGAAGTCCGTTCTTGACGATCCGGATGAGCTCCTCCTTCAAGTCAATTCCTGCAACCACAAACAATCAAACAATTACCAAGCACTTGCATTTCATATAATAAAACATATATTCAACATGCAGACCAAGGAACACATGAAATAACTCATTAACACAAGCTATTGAGAAAAATAAACCAGTTTGTATTAATAACGAAACAAAGAAACTCTTACAACCTGGCCTTGGTGTTGTGCAAGTTCCTCCCAGGGTCCATCAAGGGTTTTCCTCTACTTTGACAAAGCTCACCCTCTCCCAAGTAGAATCAAGTGAAGACAATCTCTCCTCACAAAGGCTCTAATGGAAGACCTAAATCCTGCAGCATTTACCCAAAGAAAATGTATAGCTCCAACCTCCTCTCCTTCTGGCTCAATGCCTTTATTTATAGTGCTGTAAAGAGGTTATTCAGGTCCACTATCAATGGGATCATCCCCCTCTTTGGGTGGGATAGCTCCCTTATTGATGGGATAAGTTCCCCTTAATAGAGATACATGAACCAACTGGAGGCGCATCCATTTCATCAAACCGACCTCTAGAATGTTCTAGAAGTAACCACAAGTAACTTTTTCAAGATAAAACTCGCGCATTTTGCCTTTTACAGAGGGACGCACCTGTCCCTTAACATACAGAGCGTCCATGGACGCAGATTTTGTGAACAAGGTCAGCGTCCCCGCAGGTAAGGCTAGAGAGAACCTGCGACCCCAGAGATAAACATAGTTTTTACAAGACTTTCTCTCTTCTTTGAGTTTGAGATGGATAACAGAGGCATGAGACTTGCCTAAGAGGGTAGCATGACTGTTGATTTGAGCCATACTAACTGTAAGTAGTCAAGGTGACATTTTTTAGTGTAACAGATTGCCCCCTAAAGTGCGAAGCCTGGAATAGAATAGGGTTTTGTAATTCTAGGAAGGGTGAAGCGCTTTATCATTTCAAGGATTGCCTTGTGGATGGCCTGGTTGGAACCTGCAATTTTCAACACAAAATACATGGATAAGATTATATCATCACTGAGGTAGGCATTCCCATACTCAGATTCAAAACTTTAACTAATGGACTAACTATTCTGATACAGGAATGATCTTGCAGTACATCATTTTTATAGACTTTTGTAGACACAGTATGGACGCAGCCATCTGTTTATGATTAGTCTACATAGATAATGAATACAAAACTCCTCGCAGCCTGGATGGTAGAAACTAGATCCAGGGTCTTCACTTCTACTTCCCGAATTGGTACGATTCTAGCCATGTGATTAAATGATTCGATGTCGAACATGGTAGAAACCACTTGATTACCAGTCAATGATGTAAACTGTTAACAAGCGTGAGAGAAACCACCAGTAATGTCAATGGTTCTCAAAGTACCAAGCACAACCCGTGAAATGTGAATAGATGTTTTGATGTCGAACACTTCACGGAATCCTCTGATCGAAAGTCAATGATGTAAACTGACGTCAAAGGCGAGAAACCTGCCATTGATGCATGCAGACTTCAAGGTACTGTCGATTCCTAAGTCATCTTTCTAGATAATGTGTCGATGTCGATAGAAAGCGACCCGTTGCAGGCAAGCCCGCAACACGAAATCATTGTTCAAGTTGAAGAAATGTTGCTGTAAGGACTGACTCAGGGATGGTCAAATGGATGACAAGTATTTTGCAGATGAAAGTTTTTGCTTGCAGACCTCTTGAACACATAACGACACAACAGATGGCTTGGTGACGAATAACTCAAAGTTAACCCCTGGAACCCGGTTAAAGA
This sequence comes from Pinus tabuliformis, assembly GCA_031772625.1. Classification (NCBI taxonomy): domain Eukaryota; kingdom Viridiplantae; phylum Streptophyta; class Pinopsida; order Pinales; family Pinaceae; genus Pinus; species Pinus tabuliformis. Next base: position 428,607,351 of record CM062814.1, on the reverse strand, counting down.
CTTTCAAAGTGATTTGGTCAACTGTGAGGTAAAAGATTTCCCAACCCAGGTGAATGAAAAGTGTCGTGTTCAAGAGTGGTAATAAAGTTTCTTCTGAGACAAAAGGTGACAAACAGGTTCATTCTTCTCTCTTTTCCCCCACCATTTCTGGCAAGTACCTCTTTATTTTTAACAAGCTTGAGGAGGATAACATATGCTTGATTATAAGCTCATCCTTCGGACGAGTCCAACCTAGTTTAAATTCGAACCCTAGGAAGGAGTGGTTCGTTCCTGTTTGTAATTGAACAGGTCCTCTACTGTAAAAGTTTAACGAGCCCAGTATAGGAGAAACTCGGCGTTTTTCAATTTTAGAGAGTCTGAAAAAACTAAAGGAGACTCCACGTTGAACTTTTTCGTATATTTGTGTCCCTCAAGCCCGAAAAAGTATAAAATAATACCTGGGGGAACCGCTTGATCTTGCGACCAAGGAGTACTTTCATAATAGTGTCGTTAACCTGAAAAGTAAAAAGCGATCAAGGACACGTCGTTTTATTTCCTTATCGAGTTCGAAACGACAAAAACCCGGCAATCTTTTCCTGATTTTGCGGTCAGAAAAGAGCTAAAAGGGGACCGTCTTTTAATTCCGTTTTAACGAGTGAAAAAGAAACACTCGGCGATCTTTTCATGTTTTAGGAGTCAGAAAAGGGCTTAAAAGATGACTCTGATATTTTGTTTGTGAAAAATTACAATTTCCCTCGAAATCCCTTTGTCCTGCACAAAAGCGACACATTACTCATACCTGTTTAAAATAGGCAAAAATACATTCAAAAACATCTTTTCATGGTAAAAAATGAACTAATTCATCCAAAAAACCTATAAAAAGACCTTTTACCATGTCATTTTTACCGTTTCACTGTTGAGGTTGAAAAAGGAGCTTTTGACAAGAAACTTCCCGTGGTCGCTGCGGAAAATCTGACCGTCGGAATCGAACGCCGTCTCATCCAGGTATTTTACACATCCTACTCTGCATTTCTATCCGTTTAGAATCAATTTTTAGGTTTTAGTTTCATTTTTTGGGGGGGTTTTGGTTTTGGAATGCGCCTCTCGGCGGACGCAGGTGCCCTTCGGGTGACCTGCGTCCCCCGACTTTTTCTCATACGGGAAAACGGTCGGAAGACGCAGCCCGCCTTCAGGCCAGCTGCGTCCGGGCGCCCTGTGCTACAAAGCCGGGGTGCGTCCTCCGAGAAACGCGCATTTCAAAACCCCAACTCTCTCAAAAAACCACCAAAAATTCCCAAATTAATTTCTAATTGCTATTTTTGATATGCAGGGCATTAATCATGTTAGACTGGAGAGAAAGAGAGCATGTAGAGGAAGATGAAGCTGCAATAAATCATCAACCTTCCCTGGATGCCCTAAGAGCATGCGGATTATACAAATATTGGACCATACCGGGCATGAGGGGCCAGGTAAGATTCTTGGAATGGCTGGTTGAGCGATGGAACGTACAAGAACAATGCTTTTACATAGGAGGGCACCAGCTCGAGATAGAGCCCTCGGATGTATACTTTCTCACTGGCTTGCCAAACAGAGGTGAGCAACTCAGTCTTGCGGGGACTAGGCCGGGTGGCCAATCCCTTGATAGTCTCCGCGAGAATTGGTGCACACCTGGGGCTCACCATTCAAAAGGCATAGAGATAAAACACATCACTCTGCCGGAACTCAAAGTCATAGCGTTCACGGTTACCAGAATTTGCGGCGCGGCCGCTTTACACATTGCTTCCGGATCCCAAATGCGGATGGCAATTGACTGTTACCAAGGCACCATTTTCAACTGGTGTGAAGCTGTGTCGGCTCATATGAAGAGCCAACTGACCAAGGCAAAGAACGGACGACTAAAGACTTTTGGATATGGGCCTATAGTCGTGAGCTTTGCCTTGGAGAGAATTCCAATGCTGATCCCTCAGCAACTCACTGTTGATATCTTGGGTCCCCAGCAGCCAAAGCTGATACGATGGGTTGCGGTGATGGCCCGGCATCCTGACGAGGGCGCGACAGTAGTTCGATTCTCAGATAGTTATTTTGACTGGTTAGAGGGCCAGCTTTTTGTGATACAGGACTTTCCGTATGCCGGAATGGATTTCAGAGGTGATCCGGACATGGTTCTTCCACAGGGAGAACAATGGGACGACAGAGGTACTTTTTATTTTCACAAGTTTTCTAGTTATGTATTTTTTGTATTTTTTATATATATCGTCTCAAAACTAATAGTAAATCTTTCAAAATGCAGATGTTGGTCCACAGCGTCCAGCCAACCTCCGGCCTTATGATAGACTACATCCAGCTGCACCGGTACCGGCCCCACAGGATGCGACAGCAGAAGTACTAGCTGAGTTGGAGCATGATCTAGAGCGTCTCACGGCAGATATACCTGAGACTACTATGGACGACATTCCTATCAGGCTTCAGCGCTTCGTAGTCGCGGTCCCTGGACCGTTTAGGAGATTTTTGCGTAAGGTAGCCCGCGCAGTGGTGTCGTACAGAGAGCACCACCAGTGATTGACTAGTCACTTTTGTAGTCACATGTGACATTTTTGACTTTTTGTACTATCATTTTGCCGATCATAAGGTGTTTTAAACCTATGATCGAAGACGATGTATATATTTTTTGACACACTTCTATCTATATATATCACTATTACCGGCTTATCTTGTTTAACATATGTGATGAAATGTTTTTAAATTTACTTGCATGATTATCGTAAATGTCTGTCCAACATTCGAGAAGCAATTGCATCTGCTAATGTATTCAAAGACCTTGGAATATGTTGATATTCAATGTAATCAAATTCACGTTCCAAGAGACGCACTCTCAAAAACAACCTTAATAACACAGGATTTCTAATGGCATAAACTCTATTAAGCTGTAATACAACAAGTTCAGAATCTAACCTCACTATCAAACGTCGAATTCCAAATGAAATAGATTCGGATAATAATTCAACCACTGCACTGTATTCTGCAATGTTATTCGTTGTTTGACCGAGGCTTACCCCATGCATAGAAACTAACTCGTCAGAGGGCGAATAGATAACCCAAGCTGCGGAAGAGATATTCCGTGTATTACGACAAGCACCATCAGCAAATCCAATGTATGTTTGGAGAGGCGTCGACATCTACAATATCAAGAGTAAAACCAAGATAAGCCAAAATAATGACGAAAAACCACACTTGCTAAGCTAAGCACACTGACTAAACTAACACACTTGCTAGCTAGAAAGAAAATCTAACCTATCTAAAAATTTCTCCATACCCATCATTTTAAGCATAATACCTCTTTAGGTAAAGTCCATTTCTGGGTTTACCCAAAGAGTCCCCATCAAAATCAACTAACTCATAAGCCCCTTTTGCTAGCTTTCGCTTTACAATGTAGGGCCCATGCCACATGGGAACGAATTTTCCGGCACCTAGCTTATCGTTAGCTTGATCATATAATAGTACTAGGTCTCCTTCCGAAAAACTTCGAGGGGTTACATTTTTATCGTACTGAGCTTTCATTCGTTTCGCGTGAGTCTCGATAGCTAAAGTAGCGTCACGTCGAGTCTCATCTAATTTAGCCAAGTATAATAACCGTTTCTCCTCTTCGGAAGTAGCTGGAAGTAATTCGACAGCCATTTGAAGTGATGGGATTTCGCATTCAATAGGTAACACAGCTTCTAAGCCATAAACTAGCTGGAAAGGGGTGAAACCTGTTGAATTTTTCACTGAAGTTCGATATGCCCATAGCGCCGAAAATAACATGTTATGCCAATTCGTTCGATGGATACCAATGATCCGTCGAATCATGATGACTAGAACTTTGTTGATTGACTCAACCAAACCGTTGGCTTGCGGATAATAAGGAGTAGAGCTATCGTGGCGCAAACCAAGCTGGCTTGTAAGCTCAGTCATCATGACGTTTCGAAAATGGCTCCCATGGTCAGTAATGATTGCTTGTGGGACACCAAACCTAGTTATGATATGATTGAATACGAAAACTGCAGCTGTCTTGCCGCTTGCGTCGAATGTAGGCATCGCCTCGGCCCATTTTGTAAAATAATCAACCGCGAGGATGATATACGCATGCCCCCCGGCCGAGTGAGGGTTACAAGTAATAAAGTCAATGCCCCATTTGGCGAATGGACCAGCGGCAATTATAGGGTGGAGAGGAGCAGGTGGAGCGCGCATCTTTCGATCAAACACTTGACAGTTGTGGCATGTTCTGACAGCAAGGATACAATCTTTAAACATAGACGGCCAGAAATAGCCAGCGCGCAACACCTTCTGAGCTGTGGCATACCCAGACATATGACCGCCACATGCTCCAGAGTGACAATCATTCAAAACTCTCTCAGCCTCTTCGTGAGTTAAACAACGTCGAAAAACTAAGTCTGCCCCCCGGCGATAAAGTGTATCTCCAATAATTCTGTATTGCTGGGATCGAAACCGAATTTTTCGACGGTCTTCCTTGGAAGCTTCAGGCCGAAAGGTTTGGGTTTGGAGATAGATGATTATATCCCCATACCACGGATCTAAAGTGCTAATAAGAAACAAAGATTCGTCCGCAATGGACTCCTCTGCCACAGTCTCTGTGTCAGCACTCGGGAAATCACACATCAATTCCGCAAAAACTAAAGATTTCTTAGACTTGGACTTCTCGAACTCCAAGTCGAACTCTTGCAGGATAACAATCCATTTAGAGTACTTGCCCCCTAGCAGTTGTTTTGTCAAAATATAAATCATAGGGTTGCAATCCGAAATAACTGTAGTCTTGCGGAGAAGAATGTAGTGACGAAAACGCTGGACAGCTTGAACGGCTGCCAGGGCCAATTTCTCCACATGCGAATATTTTAACTCAGTGGGATTTAAGGTTCTACTAAGATAATATATCACATGCTCTGCTTTGAATTCATCTTCTTGAACTAACACCATTCCAATGGTGGAATGCGAAGCTGCGAGGTATAAGAAGTAGTCCTGGTTGTAGTTGGGAGGATGCAATAACGGTGCATGGGTCAACGCGTGTTTCAGTGCATCAAAAGATTGTTGGGCAATCTCGTCCCAAAAGAATTGTGCGTTCTGTTTCAACAACCGTGTAAAACCTTTAGTGACCTCGGCGTAGTTTGGGATGAATCGGCGTAAAAAGTTCGCTTTCCCTTGCAAACTTTGGAGTTGGCGCAAACTCGAAGGAGGAGGCAATTTGATGATAGCCTCGACTTTCGAGGGATCGACGCGAATGCCGGCTTTTGAAACAACAAATCCCAGCAATCGACCTGTTTCTATACAGAAAACACACTTGTGGGGATTCAACCGAATTCGATAATGCCTACACCTCATAAAGATTGCTCGTAGGTGGACAAGGTGATCAGCTCGTTGTAAAGAATGAGCAGGCAAATCATCGAGATAGGGTTGCACAATGTGCTTGATGTCATGAAATGCATAAGACATCGCCCGTTGAAAAGTGGCCCCGGCATTCTTAAGTCCAAAAGGTAATTTGCAATAAGCAAATGTCCCCCATGGACAAATGAATGCCGTTTTTGGTTGATCGGCAGGTAGAATATTGATTTGATTATAGCCTGAGAAACCATCCATGAAGGAAAACATCTCACTTCCGGCACAATCATCAATAATTTGATCGATATAAGGCGTAGGATAGTTGTCTTTTGGACAAGCTCGATTGATATCCCTATAGTCGATACAGATTCTTATTGTTCCTTGTTTTTTATTGACGGGAACAATATTCGATACCCAATCCGTTAACGGGATCGGATAAATGAAACCTGCTTTCAACAGCTTTTCGACTTCTGCTTTAATCGCAGCCGCTTTTCGAGGGTGAATCTGACGCAACCGTTGCCGAATGGGTTTAGCATCCGGGTAGGTTTTGATTTCATGAACAACAATGGCAGGATCAATTCCCGGCATTTCCTCGTAAGACCAGGCAAACACGTCGCGGAATTCTTGGAATAGGGCCTTGTAAGTTTGGATTTCTTCTTCAGTACATGCGGCACCTATATGAATGTTCTCCTCGATTCCGGGCTTCACTGAAATATCAATGGGAATAGTACGAGAAATATTCCCTAAATTCAGCTCTGAATCAGAATGTTTCGTTGGATCCTGAGCGTCTTTGACATATTCAGCGGTAAAGATAGATGAAAAATCATTTTCAAATGCATCATCCTTAGGTAAAAACGAAGATCTGTGATGGAGATCTTCCCATGGTAGATCATCTACACTTAGGATTTCGCGAAGTTGTTCGTCAGATGACACTTCTTCGGGAAACGTTATCCGTTCTAAGGGTGAGGTGAAAAGTGACTCTTCACTGACCACATTCATTTGGTCGGTTTCGGTTGAATGAAAGTCGGTAAAAGACATAAGAGCTTCATAAGCAATCTCATACGGACTCAACGGCATAACATCACCGAGTGAGTCTAGCTCAGAGTCAGAGGGAACATACCAAGGATCATCATAAATAATGTTTTCTGACGTGATCATATGAATTGTTGCAAACGAAGGGTCTGCATTGAGTGGAGGGAGAGGAAAAGTTCCCAGTAAACCGGAATCCTTAACTAAACCTACACCAATGTCCCTATAAGGGATTGTCGTTTTACCAACATGCTGGATAGTTTCTAAAGAGGTTGGGTCGGATGAAAAGTATGTCAGCTGATCAATAGTCACGATCTTACCGTTATGTGGAAACTTAATGACTCTGAAGACCGATGAAACGACCGCTGTCATAGCATATGACCAACTTCGACCCAAAAGAAGGTTGTAGTCTAGAGGGGCATCAACCACTTCCACATCCAGACTAACGGTTTTACCTTCGACCCCTATAGGCAATTCTTGTAGAATACCAAACGGACGGAACCCACGGCCATCAAAGGCCTTAAGGATGGTGGGGGATTGGTTCAACGAAGGAGAACCAAGCGATCTCCAACATTGAATCGACATAATACACGTAGAAGCTCCCTCATCAATCACAGTCCGATGAATAGGCCTGTTTTTGACTATCACTGGAATTTGGAAAGCCATTTGATGGGGGAGACGCGGTGTACTATTTTCTAGATCAAAGATCATTAGGTTCGGGTCCTGAACATCGACAGCTCCAATAGCCGACAAAAGCAATTTTCGTTGCGCTGGACATGATTGCAGCACTTCGAGTGCCGACATTGCTGAAGGTGAAACAGCTAAGTCTTCAACAATGTTGTAATTCTGGGCTGCTCTCGCATGTGGATTGAAAGCAGACCTTCGAAGTACACCCTTGGCGGGCGGCTTAATCACTAAGTCTGGGTTAGGTTTTTCGATCTGTAGTGGATCGGAACCAGGAGCTGAGGTTGATGGGTTAGAGTGAGAAGATTCTGCTTCCTTACCATCAACAGGAGCCTTACTACCATAATCTTGCGATCGAGTCGCAATCCTGACATGAGACATCATCAAAATGGGTTCTTCACTGGCATTCGAAGAAGAACCTATCATCTTATTCTCCTGCTCTGGAAATGGATTTTTTAACACAGCAGGAGTGGGAGAACCTTTGACTATTTTCACTACCTCGGCCCGATGAGGGCAGTCTCTCGTAAAATGATCTTCTTCACAAATAAGACAAGGATATCGAGGTTTGCGCTTTTCGTCATTGGTTTCCGACTTTTCCGTTTTCTCCTTTGGAGCCTTGTCTGCTTTAGCCTTCTTCTTTCCTTTCTTCTTTCCACCGTTTTTGGATTTGGCCGTAGATGACTCTACAGCGTGAATGTCGGCGGTAAGTTCAGGAGGAGAAGACTCTCCTGTCGGAGAATCAGGCAAAGTGATAATTGGAGTATTGGAGGTCTTGGAAGACTTCTTCTTACTCTTCGTAGTCACGATACCGATCATACCATCAGCGGCATGAGATCCCGAAGGAGCAGCAGCGATTTGGTTTGACTTTGGAAGATCCGGAATTTTCTCGTGTAACGTACCCGACTGAGTGTAAACTAAGTCAAGGTATTGTGCCTGAGCAATGACTTGCTCCTCAGTAACTACTCCGGCCTTAGCTACATCTTCAGTAATTCTTGGTAATAATGATTTGACAAACCATTCAGCTAAGATTTGGTCCGGGATAAAAACTTTCACTAATCTCCTTCGACGTCTCCACTCATGGATGTGATCAGAAATGTACGTGGATGTCGATTGTTTTAGCGAAGTTAATAATTCTGTACCATTATCGTATCTGACTGGTAACTGAAAATGAGTTAAGAACGAGGTAGCTAACTGGCTAAAGTTGTAAAAAGAGGCCCGTGGTAACTCAATGTACCACTTGGCTGCGAGACCAATGAGTGTACGCTGGAAAAGACGTAAGCGGATGGAATCATCTGAGATGGAATTTGATGCACACCAGAGGTGGTAAGTCATCACGTGATTAGACGGATCCTCTCCAGACTTACCTTCGAACTTGGGTATATCGCTGGGCAACTTATTTGGCATTGGCGGCCAGAACGGAAGATATTGAATTGGATCGTTCGTTAGGCGCGTCAAGTCGGGTAAATCTAAAGTCGCAATAAACGGTAACTGCCGGTTAGGATCTCTAAAACTCTGAGTCACAATACCAGCCCCAGGAGGAGGATATCCAGGATAACTAGGAACAGGAGTCGCATTGGGGATATTATATCCTCCTGGAAAACCAGGATTAACCGGACCGTACTGGGGTTGCTGAGGTGGTTGATAAGTGTACCCAGGATACGGTTGATACTGGTAAACCGGTTGTTGGGCAGCTTGCCCAGGTTGATACTGTCCCTGGTACGGAGGTTGAACAAATTGAGGTTGAGTAGTAACAACCGTACTTGTACCAGGTTGGCCTGCAGGCATCTGGACTGTGGTTTGAACCGTGGGTCCAGACAACGGTACAGATGTCTGAGGAGTGGTTACAGGGACAGTAGAAACCGGAGCTGCCGATACTCCAGAAGTAAGCATGGTAGATGAAGCGGTAGTTGCTGCAGCCGTGTGAGGTGGAGTACCAGGTGCAATTGGCGGCTGAGTAACTACAGAAGTTACAGGGGTCTGAACACTTGACTGGACAGGTTGCGGTTGCTGGGGTGGACCAGGAACTGCAGGTTGTCCTGCTTGAGGTACCGACTGTATACTTGGTTGCGACATCTGTTGACCCTGTGACGGATCCCATGTTAACATTCCAGGGTATTGACTCGTAACAGGTTGAGGATACTGAGATCCATAGCCGTATTGAGGATAGGGTTGATAACTGTAAGGTGCAGTCCCATATGATTGCCCTTGAGGTGGTTGATAACCTTGACCAGGGTATTGACCCGTAGGTTGATAACCTTGAGGTAAATACGAATACTGGGGTTGACCTTGACCTTGAGGTTGGTATCCTTGAGGTTGATACCCTTGGGGTTGATACCCTTGGGGTTGCCATCCTTGAGGTTGCCATCCTTGAGGTTGATACTGATACTGAGGTTGACTTTGGGGTACATATTGAGGCTGGGGTTGATACCCTTGGGGTTGATACCCTTGAGGTTGCCCCCCAGTCACGAATGAAGTACCTTGAGGTTGCCCCCCAGGCATTAACGAAGGTTGCCCCCCAGGCGGTAATTGGCCACCTTGAGGTTGGTTAATGGGAGTTGAACCTGACATCATATAAACTTCACCTATACTCAATGGTACATTACCACTGTTTCCAACTAATAACCCATGATCAATGGGTTGAGGAGATGCTCCCGCAAAGGTACCAGAAAGTGATTGATACCCAGTAGGAACAGAAGGACCGCCATGTAAAAATGATTCAGGACTTTGTGAAAACACAGATGACTGACCAGACATATTTACAGGAGAATGAATTCCTCTAGGTGGAACCGGAGTACGAGGTGTAGAAAAACCTACTGAGTTGTCTAAAAAATTGGTTAATGCAAGGTACCAAGATTCACTTCTAGGAGGACTGTAAAAGATGGATTCACGCTCCCTTAGATCAAGGGTAATTAGATCTTCAGAATCAGAAACGCCTATTTCTTCCTCTGGAACAAGTTCTTCTATAGCAATTAATCCAACAGGAAGATTTTCGGTGATAATTCTTTCTATTCTTGGTGAATCAGGAACACTAGGAGTTGGAGTAACAGGTTCTGAAATTTCAGGTTCTTCGCCTGTTTCACTGGCAGATGAAAAACTACCAGCAAGCTCGGAAACTGTAACAGCTTCGGGATTGTAACCTGTTTCTAAACTTTGGTAATCTGGATGGACTACCAAGGAAGATTCTCCTTCTTCAGGTGATCCTACTCTACTGCCACTAGGAGGAGTTACAAGGACCTTTAACCCTTCTAAATGACCCGGAATGTCTTCAGGAGATTCACCCCGCGATTTACGGAGTTTTCTTAACAAATCTATTCCGGTAACAATCTCAGGAGACTTGCCCCGAAGTCTACGGGACTGTCTCGGTAATTCCGCCACAATTAAAGATTTTAACTACAACACACGAAAACAAAGTAAAAAATTTCAAATCAAACCACCTAAAGTCTTCTAAAGAACCAATCAAATTTGAAGCACACGCCTAAATAATCTAGAGCGTCAAACCACACACAAACAGTAGTCTTCCGGACCAAAAGCGCTAGTTGGTGATTAGGCCCAACCTCGCAGGATTCAGTACAGAAATAGTGGGTGGAACAGTTACCCCGGCAACCTGCTTAATGAATAGACTGGACCAAGTTCCTCCACTTTAACCGTCTCGAAGTGAAGCGAACCCCCCAGAAAATCCAAGTGAGTATAACCGACGTCTGCTCCAGGTACAGTGGGACCTTCCCTCCACCGTCACCTTGGGTAGAATCCTAGATATTATGGCCACTAAGGTTACCAATCACAACAATTACACCTGGGGGAACAGTCTAAACTCCGACAGCACGCAAGGGCAGAGTAGCAAGCTCCAATCCCCTTACCGGCTCCTTGACAACAATCCAAGGTTTACCGATAAGTGACCCCTGGCTCCTCGACAATGGTTAATCCGAGGTTTACCGTTTGTAATACGTACTGCCTGGCGTCGTTCCCAACGAGGGAGGAATGATCCCCTCACTGGTTCGGACACGAGCTCGTGCTTCTCCTTTAAGAGGAGCTTTCCCAGAATGTAACTGAAACAATTGGATTTGTTCTACTCAAGATAGACTATCTGTTTGGTTTTGTAGTCTTGGAGAGTTAAGTACTCACCTACTCCAAGACCCTAGCCTAAGCTATGTTGGTGCTTCAGAGCCCTAGAAAAATAAAGATTACTAGATTGATTTTAATTTAAGCGTTACTTTTAAGGTTGTTTCTTAAGTCAAAAGGTGATGGAAGTGAAACCAGTGGTGTGTTGACTCGACTCGAAACCACTACAAAATGCACCTAGAATGATTTATCCACTACTTTACTTTTTCGATGAATTGCTTAACTAAAAAGTTGAGAGAATGCAATCTTTATAAAAGCAACTTCTTAATTGAAGACAATCAAAGAAACAATTCGTTTTTCTTTTCCAAGCATAAAAACATAACTTCTCTTTACATGCACGAAAAAACTCTTTTCTTCTTTCGAAAACAAAAAGCTACTTGAAACAAGACTTTTTAAGAAGATGTTTTTGTATTTTTCTTTTAATAAAGCAAGTAAATCTAATATAACCAAAAAATCAATCTTAACAACTCTTAAAATCTATGAAAATGCACTCATAAGCAAACTAAAGGCAAATTTACTCTAAGCAATCTTAACGAGGCCAAAACTAACAATGATTATTTCTAAGGTGTTTTACTTGATCACAATCAAATCAAGGACTAGCTTATTGCAGAATCAAAAACTAGCCAAAACAAAACTCTAATCTTTTTGTTCTTTTTGTAAAATGGAAATCAATACTTTATAAACAAGTAATTCGAAATTTGACCCAAAACAACTCAAATGGCAAGTTGCTCACAAAAGGAGACTTTACGACAGGCCCGACTTCTAAGAAGGTTGACTAACCAGAGAGATCTAAGGCTGGACAACTTTCTACTATCAAAGTCACTACAAAGCCTTTCCAAAAATCAAACCCTAGGTCTAAACTTCGTTGAAAACCACTAAAACACTCAAAGCTCACAAAACAAGTTCAGGTGAAAATTCTTGACAGGGTACTAAAGGATCTGGGCAGAAAACACTAAGGAAAAACAAAATCTAAAAGCAATTTAAAGCAAAAATGGAATTTTCTTAAGTTTTACAGGAAGACGCAGGCAACCCGTTGTCACAGGTGCGGCCCCGCTCTGTGCAGACGGCAACAGCGCGTCCAAAGACGCACTGTGCAGTACTAAGAGGGTGCGTCCTTCTGGAAAAATGAAGAAAAACCAAATCTAACTAAATCTAAAGCTAAGCCACCCAAATACTAATTCTCACAGTCAAAAACCAGAAAATAAAAATGATTTTCTCAAAGCAAAGTTCATATAAAGGAAAAGACTCTCTCATTAATGGATTCCCCAGCGGAGTCGCCAATTTGTCACACGGAATCTGTCAAGGGTGCGGACACGACTGACCTTCCTAGAAGTCTAAGACATTCTAATGACAAACAAGACAAAATGGAGTGATCTTTCTCTAAATACACCTTTTACAACATGAAAACTACAAGTGTTTAGGCTTACCTTATTCCAAAACGCTGTTGTTGAAGTCCGTTCTTGACGATCCGGATGAGCTCCTCCTTCAAGTCAATTCCTGCAACCACAAACAATCAAACAATTACCAAGCACTTGCATTTCATATAATAAAACATATATTCAACATGCAGACCAAGGAACACATGAAATAACTCATTAACACAAGCTATTGAGAAAAATAAACCAGTTTGTATTAATAACGAAACAAAGAAACTCTTACAACCTGGCCTTGGTGTTGTGCAAGTTCCTCCCAGGGTCCATCAAGGGTTTTCCTCTACTTTGACAAAGCTCACCCTCTCCCAAGTAGAATCAAGTGAAGACAATCTCTCCTCACAAAGGCTCTAATGGAAGACCTAAATCCTGCAGCATTTACCCAAAGAAAATGTATAGCTCCAACCTCCTCTCCTTCTGGCTCAATGCCTTTATTTATAGTGCTGTAAAGAGGTTATTCAGGTCCACTATCAATGGGATCATCCCCCTCTTTGGGTGGGATAGCTCCCTTATTGATGGGATAAGTTCCCCCTTAATAGAGATACATGAACCAACTGGAGGCGCATCCATTTCATCAAACCGACCTCTAGAATGTTCTAGAAGTAACCACAAGTAACTTTTTCAAGATAAAACTCGCGCATTTTGCCTTTTACAGAGGGACGCACCTGTCCCTTAACATACAGAGCGTCCTTGGACGCAGATTTTGTGAAAAAGGGCAGCGTCCCCGCAGGTAAGGCTAGAGAGAACCTGCGACCCCAGAGATAAACATAGTTTTTACAAGACTTTCTCTCTTCTTTGAGTTTGAGATGGATAACAGAGGCATGAGACTTGCCTAAGAGGGTAGCATGACTGTTGATTTGAGCCATACTAACTGTAAGTAGTCAAGGTGACATTTTTTAGTGTAACAGTATCCTGTACAACTTATTTCCCAAAGTAACAATAACAGCACGAGGCCTTCACTCATACACAACATGTTGCTTCCAAAAGTAAGGTTGGCATAATAATACATCACAAACATCAAGGGGAGCAACGTCATATAATACCTCATCTGTGAAGGGCTTGATGTTGTATGGAAGGTGACATTGTTGGCTCATGCGAAGATCCCGTCCTTGGTGAAGCCACCCGATGGTGTACGGTTGGGGATGTGTTGTGGTCGGTAAGCCTAGCAACTTCACGAACTCTCCAGAAATGAGGTTCTTTTGGCTCCCGCTATCGACAATGAAATATAGCGGGGAACCCTTTACCCACATCTAGGAGTGGAAGAGGTGCTCCTCCTCCTTTGGATCTTCAGGTTCCTCCTTCTAGATCTTTGTGGTGGCAATGGTGGCGTTGGGCTCCGCATCGATAATCTGCTTCCCTTTGTCATTCCCCTTGTCGGGTTCTGACTCAGAGTCATAACATACATCTGATTCCGAAACCTTTAGCTCGGCCACCAGTGACTTCTTGGCCCGACACTCACTTATGTTGTGAGTGGAGCTCTTATGGAACTCACACCACTTCCCCGTGTCCTTCTTTGGCTTCACAGTGTTGTTCGTTTCTTGCAGCTTTGGCGGGTTGTCTTGGGCCACCCCGCCTTGGCTTTGTCATTTGTTCTACGGTTTGGAGGCACCTTTCCCTTGCTTCAAATTCGTAGATCCAAAGTCTTTCTTCTTTTGTTTAAACTTATGCTCGATCTTGACAGCATATCAGGACACCGTGCCGATTTAGGATATAACCAGGAACTCCATCTCATCCTGGATGTACCTGTGTATGCAACCACATTATTTGAGCACAAAATGCTGCTCAGAATCCTTGATACCCAACTTTGTGCGAAGGGTAGGAAAAATATTGGTAAACTTCGGCACGTCTTGGTCCCTTCCCTGCCGCAACGTGGTCCACTTTATGTATTTTTCCTCATAGCTTCCAACAGGGTATTATTGCTCCTTAATGACATCCTGAAATGAATTCCAAGTGGGTGCGGCCGAAAACAGTGAGGCCGTACTTTCATCCTTCTGCTCGCAGTAGGTTTCCCACTAGTCCTTGACATGGGGGGCAGCTTTGAGAAGAGAGAAAGTAATCTTTTCTCACCCGGAAAAATTATGAACAGAAAAATACCCTTCTAGCATATTTAACCATTTATCTACAACGTCTGCATCTATCTGACCCTCAAATATGGGAATGTCAAACTTAACTTGTACCTTAAAGGGTGGGGCACTTCCAGAGTAGCTGCTGGAAGTATATGTGTCACACCCGGGTAGCCGCTGAAGGCTCTGGGCAAAGTTGTCCATCATCGCGTTCCTTTGTCACTCGAGGGCCTCTTCGAGAATTATTTTGATAGGACCTCTTGCCCCTTCGTCTTTCTTTTCATCCGCCATGGGAGGTCGTTGGGATTTGCGAGGCTGGTCTTACAAAGGTTCGACCAGTTCAAGCCCTAACTCATTATATCCTAACCTCGTTGGGGACATGTAAAGAAAAACAAAGAAAGAGTAGACTGCTCTGATACCACTGATTTAGATTTAAACAGGAACACAAAAAATTACAAACATAACCATAAATACAGAGATGCAGCAGAAATAATACTTCATTTCATTAATGTAAAATACTGAAATATGCTTACAAATAGAAGTGGAAATAAACTAGCTCAGGTGATGGTAGCTTATCTCTGAGAAGAGATGTGGCGGTTACCTACCTCTGAACTGCATTACAATGAGGCTCAAGGGCCTTTTTATTATCGAATAATAAGAGCAAACCCTAAACAACCAAAACCCTAACCTGAGGAGATGTAACACCAAGAGTTTATGGGCCTCGTTTGGATTAGTTGGACAACCAACTTCTCGAGGTCGTGACTTGGTCATATTATCTTTGTTTGACGCGCATGAAACCCCGTTGGAAAGATCTCTTCGAGGACTACGACGAAAAAGATGATTTTATCAAAAAATCGTTGGTGGTAGATTTCCAAAAAAACGTCGTTTAGGGCCTCAAAACGGCTCCAGAAGTTTAGGACCCGAAAAACTGCTAAAAATAGTAAACTATGCTACAATTAAGGAAACTGAAAAAATGAAAGAAACAATGGTGGGGGTCCAAGTGGAATTGGTGGGTGGACACCAATATCCACCTGGATCAACTGCAACTAAATGGTATATTGAATTACCTAAAGTTTCGTTTCACGACTTCAACTCTTAGCCACTACCTTCTTGACACATTTCCAATTGCCCATCAGATACGAAAGTGGAACAAAACTATTGACTAAATTTACAATCAGACTCTACTCAAATTTCAAATCAGAACCATGAGTGGAGACGCCACCACCGGTTGGTCAAGACTTAAGTTCCCGATCATTTGTTAGCGGAATGGTTTGTCAAGTCTTTGTTAGCTCCCATAATAGAATATGTGGCCAAAGATGGAGTCATGATCAAAGAGCAAGTTATTTCTCGTGCTCAATATTTAGATCTAGTCTACACCTAATCGGGCATGCTCTATGATAAGATACCAAATGCTCCGAGACCCTCGAATATTATTCCTCCTCCATCTGGTAAAGAATCTCATGTTGCCGATATCATTATAGGCTCTTCCAGTTCGTAGTTGATGAGTAAACCATATGGTAATTCTCTTGTCGCTCTTGCACAAAACCGCCCATCTCATCCTCCTATGACTTCTGATTTCGAGATAAATGTCGTCTCATCTGATAAAGGCAAGTCTCAACGAAACCTGGAAGCAAGAAGAAGGGTAAAGCTAAGAAAAAGAAAGATTCCTCACAGCAGGATAAACAAACAAATCCGTCTTCCGATGATAAAAAAAGCCTCGATACCCATATTTGATTTATAACGAGGATCACTTTACATGTGATTGTCCGCACCATGCTAAAGTGAATCAATTCCTTAAATTATCCACTTCTCCCATTGTGCTTACCGAATCGTTTCCCAATCAGGATACCCATATGGTTGCCAGGGATGCCTCTTCCTTTAACACAGTTTCAATGCTTTCCTCCTCACAGTTGAAGTCTGATGTAATGGTGTCCACTTGGAATAAGGACTATGATAATGTGAATCCACTGAACGATTAGGCTATTGATCAACCTACTATTTCAACACCACCTTAATCTGATCCTGTTCCACCTCCTATTCCTATGGAATTGACTATCAAGCATCCGAAGGGTGTTATCCATATATCTACTTTTAACCCTCACGCGAGATCCGCTCACAATTACAACATAGTTGAAGACTTGGATCAGTCTCCTTCGGCTATGTCAACTCTTGAGGTGTTGCAAAACTTCCCCACCCAAAACAAGACCTTATTGTCAGCTATCGGATGTGTGGATCCATCAGATTCTAACCTAGTGGTTCTCTCTCATGAGAACTATACCCCTTTGTAGAAATTTTGAATAATATGACACTTATTCACAGAAATTATCCCGATTATACACTATTGCGGAATACATGCATAATACATAACCTCCTCTATGTTGATCATCAATTTAGCAGCATTAAAACAATGAAACATCAATCGCATGCACACATTAACACAGTATGTAACCCGAGGAAAGCTTACAGTTGAAAACCCCACACTATCTGTATATTAATGATTGAGAACATGCAACAAACATAGTACAATACTCCTCACAAGTACTCAGTACTATCTCCACCTGTTACACACAATACAGCTCAGATCTGATCTCCAAATCTCCTTCGCTGCTTGCCTGCCTCCACAACACAATACCTGCTGAGAATGAATGAGAATAGTTGAACCAAACTCGTTTTTACCTCAAGATAATCACCCACACTGGGAATCACGTGAGCACAAGCTATATTTCTTGGTATTGGCCCCAACACTATGCAGTCTTCATTGGAATTACTCAATCCATGCATGTGCAAAATCTCATGCACAACTGATAGCAATCTCAACCTCTAACACCTGTCTCCACTGAACTGTACATGCACTGAGTTAACTGATGTATTCTTCAGTTGCATTATGAGTTAATAACTAGTGAATTAATTAATAACTAATTCACACAACTCATCACTTATTCTATTGATCAGTTAGACTAAATACAACGAGTTCAACTAAGTCAAACTGAACACAACTCCATTAACTGCTCATCTAACTCCACAGAACTCAGCCACATGAGTTCTAATTGATGTCATGCATGCAATAGCTCAACTAACACATAAGAAAACGTATTTCCTTCTGTCAGATGCATGTGCCACATCTGTAGCTCAAACTGAAGTGCTCCAAGAGAATAAGATAAAGTTTATAGTCTAAATATTATTATGAGACAATAATATTTGACTTTTCTATTTTTGACTAGCAGTCTAAAAATAGACTCTGATCACTCCTGCTATGATCACTCCTACTGTTATCACCCCTGTTGTGATCACCCCTGCTGTCGTCACTCCTGTTGTGATCACTCCTGCTGTGATCACTCCTGCTGTGATCCAAAAATAGACTTTGCGCCATAGCGGGCCCACTTAGTGAAGGCAACTCCTTTCCACTAAGCTCCATCATCTTGTTGCATTCTCAACAAGCATTTCTTGTTGCACACTTTTCAACACTCCCTCTCAACAAGAAAGGCTTCCTCTCAAACCCGATCCTGTAACTCTGGAATATTCTCCATGCAACACATCTGGCCGGTCCACTTGCTCTGTCATCAAAGTCTCTGACTGCTATTGCATCTGTCGACTGAAAACTCTGCATCTCTGTGCTCTTTAGTATCTGACTGCTCTAGACTCTGTCACTTTGATCTCTGACTGCATCTGTGCTGCTGCTAGTTCTATCTCCCAACATTGCATCCACACTGCACCTCCCAACTGACCTCCCTGTTGGGATAAAAACATCCTCTGATGCTGAAGCTCTACCTGCTGCTGACAAGTGCTCCCTCTCTGACATTTGCGCTACTGCAACATCTCCATGCATCTCGCACCATTGCACACCTCTCTGTGCCACCTAGCACTGTGCAAAACACTTGTGCCTCTCACAATGCTGCAGCCTGCTAGCTATGCACTGTCTTGGGATTCCCTGCACTATCGCTCTCTCTGCCGCTCCATCCGCATCTGTCTCTACCCAATCAGTCAGTTCCTGCTACTCCACATCAGGGCTCCTGTAGTAAGGTCTCATCCAAGAGGTTGGGTACCTCAAGGATCCTGCCCCTCCTCCTTGGGACGATCAATCCACATCACCCCACCTCCTACCTGGAGGTATGGCTACATGCGATCCCTCAACCCACCTAGCTTGAAGTTTCCCCCTACTGGAGGTCTCTGCGTGAGTAGATGTCTCTACTCGATCTCCTCTCAGCTTCCCTTGTTGTGGCTGCTCCACAACCTCCTGACGCTGCTGCACCAATCGTGGCTCCCTCTCAACCACCAAGTCTCCATCAATTTCCTCGATGCTCAAGGCTTTGCATGCATCTTGAACCTCAAGAGCATACATGTTCTTGACCCGTGAACCCTTCTCATGACAACGAAAGCATCGCACTTTCGATTTGTCAACCTTCTTCCCACCACTGGAAGAACTGGATTCGGAAAGAGAACCCTTCTCCTTCCCCTTCTTCACCTTACTCGCTAAGGCACAGTTCTCCTCATCTTGCATGGATGAAGAACCGTCTCTGGTGCTCCGTCTAATCTCCTCTTGCACAAGATCCGACCAAAGTCTCTCCCATCCTGGCAGTTTCTCCCTTCCATTCACCGAGTCCTGGTAGCTATGCCAACTCTTAGGAAGGTCAAGGAGTGCTAGACTCACCATCCTCATCTGACAGTCACCCCCACACTTCCCAGCTCATCCCGGCATTGGGTGAACTTCGTGAGATACTGGGGCATACTGTCTCCATTCTCACAGTTAATGTTTCTGAGTTTTATCTCTTGCTTTGGAAATAAATTCGAATTCCACCAGCTCAAAAACTCAACCACTTCCGATCTAGAATTCGTGAGAACAAAGTATTTCTTGTACAGAGATTGACTGTCTGGGCATTCACCGGATATCTCACCTTCCAAAAGAAGGATGAATCTAGAGGCTACCTGGCCCGATTACAGACTCTGCCTGAAGAAATAAATTGTAAACACTTTCTGAATAGTAGATCTGATGATCAATCCTCGCTTTGATATCCTGTAGAACTTTTCCTACAAATCAACCATCTCTGATACCATGTAGAAATTTTGAATAATATGACACTTATTCATAGAAATTATCCCGATTATACACTATTGCGGAATACATGCATAATACATAACCTCCTCTACGTTGATCATCAATTTAGCAGCATTAAAAACAATGAAACATCAATCACATGCGCAAATTAACACAGTACGTAACTCGGGGAAAGCTTACAGCTGAAAACCCCACACTATCTGTATATTAATGATTGAGAACATGTAACAAACATAGTACAATACTCCTCACAAGTACTCAGTACTATCTCCACCTGTTACACACAATACAGCTCAGATCTGATCTCCAAATCTCCTCCGCTGCTTGCCTGCCTCCACTGCACAATACCTACTGAGAATGAATGAGAATGGTTGAACCAAACTTGTTTTTACCTCAAGAGAATCACCCACACTGAGAATCACGTGAGCACAAGCTATATTTCTTGGTATTGGCCCCAACACTATGCAGTCTTCATTGACATTACTCAATCCATGCATGTGCAAAATCTCATGCACAACTGATAGCAATCTCAACCTCTAACACCTGTCTCCACTGAACTGTACATGCACTGAGTTAACTGATGTATTATTCAGTTGCATTATGATTTAATAACTAGTGAATTAATTAATAACTAATTCACACAACTCATCACTTAGTCTATTGATCAGTTAGACTAAATACAACGAGTTCAACTAAGTCAAACTGAACACAACTCCATTAACTGCTCATCTAACTCCATAGAACTCAACCACATGAGTTCTAACTGATGTCCTGCATGCAATAGCTCAACTAACACATAAGAAAACGTATTTCCTTCTGTTAGTTGCATGTGCCACATCTGTAGCTCAAACTGAAGTGCTCCAAGAGAATAAGATAAAGTTTATAGTCTAAATATTATTATGAGACAATAATATTTGACTTTTCTATTTTTGACCAGCAGTCTAAAAATAGACTCTGATCACTCCTGCTGTGATCACTCCTGTGATCGCCCCTGTTGTGATCACTCCTGCTGTGATCACTCCTGCTGTGATCCAAAAATAGACTTTGCGCCATAATTTTCCTACGGGCCCACTTAGTGAAGGCGACTCCTTTCCACTAAGCTCCATCATCTTATTGCATTCTCAACAAGCATTTCTTGTTGCACACTTTTCAACACCCTTGACAAACAGATCAGTTATATTTTATGATCCATGTTGTTGTCCATTGTAGGAACATTCATCATTCTATTGTGGAAAAGGGAGCCTTGACCTACATCATGTCCTTGTCTTGCTAGAAGATGATTGATTCACCCCAACTGAGTTAATTGAACACCACATTAAAATCCATTTATGGAAGGATATACAAACCTTGTGGGATTTTGAACTCCCTCCAAGTGGAATTGGGGGGCAAAGCTGTCTCCATTGAAGTAGAAGTTATCGACGGACCTTTCGATTATAATATTTTATTGGGACATACATGGGTTTATGCTATGGATGCCATCATTTCAATGTACTTCCACATGATCACCTTGTTGGAAATAATACTGAGAGGGGGGGGGGTGAATCAGTATTATCAAATTCTTTTCAATATATCTTCCTTATTTATACCTTGAATAATTCTTCAAATATTGATCATTACTTTGTATGTCAGTATCATAAAATAATGAGCAGGAACAAGAAAAGCAAATAGTCACACAAAAGAACATCAGATATAAGGTGGAAACCCAATGTGGGTGAAAACCACCTGCTGCAATATGTCTCTATCTTCTTTCAATTAGAAAATTCCTTTTACAATGATTTTGTACTGGCGCAGTCCTTTACCAGTACGCAGGCTACAACCTGCAGAGAGCTACAACCCTCTCTCGTTCTCCAGCTTCTCCTGGAAGGGAGCTACAACCCCCTTAGCTCTTGTACTAGCCAAGATACTAGTACGTAGGTGCTGGCCTACTGAAGGCTACAACCTTCTCTTTCTTCCAGGGACCATGTTTCATAAATTTTTAGACTGGATCCATGAACATCAATCAATCATCAAGTATATCTGCATCAAACAATCTCCTTTTCCCAATTAGCACTGAATCAAGTAAACACTTCTCTGACAGCTGTACCTAGAACACAGTAACAGTAACCACACACCAAATTCTGAACCCAGAATACTGCAGCAATAGACAGATGCAGCTAGATCATAATTTAAAGATATACGCTACTTCAACAACCTGAAACCTGCATGCAGATCTATAAAGGATAATTCCTTCTTTCAAATATTCAGACACTAATTAACCCAGATTGTCAGATTTATAGATCAAGCATGCGCCTCATATAACAGATCAAAATCATGCAAAGATACTACTATTCAAGCATAAAGATTATGACCCATCAAAAGAACTTATCCTCCTTTATGCGCTAAGGTTCCTCCTTCATTCAGATCCAGATCTGCACCATAACCCAATCACAAATATTTCAGATCTAGCACTTATTAGATATTCAATTCATTCGATGATACTTTGCCAAATGATCTCCTTCCTCTTTTATAGTCTTAGGCCTTCCACAATACCACGGTCCAAAACCATAGGATCAAAAAAACTGTTGGACTAATACCATGAACCAACCATGAAAGTGCGTGAGATCAACACTTTTGGATGCAATACCACGAGCCAAATCCATAGGATCAAAAACTGTCGGACTAATACCATGAACCAACCATGAAAGTGCGTGAGATCAACACTTTTGGATGCAATACCACGGACCAAAACCATAGGATCAAAAACTGTCGGACTAATACCATGAGCCAACCATGAAAGTGCGTGAAATTTTCTCTTCATGAACTTTTCTCTGCATGAAAGTGTGTGAAATTTTCTCTTCAGGAACTTTTCTCTGCATGAAAGTGCGTGAACTTTTTCTCTACATGAAATAAACTTTTCTCTGCATAAAAGTGCGTGAACTTTTCTCTACATGAAATAAACTTTTCTCTGCATAAAAGTGCGTGAACTTTTCTCTACATGAAATAAACTTTTCTCTACATAAAAGTGCGTGAATTTTTCTCTACATGAAATAAACTTTTCTCTGCATAAAAGTGCGTGAACTTTTCTCTACATGAAATAAACTTTTCTCTGCATATAAGTGCGTGAACTTTTCTCTACATGAAGGAAACTTTTTTTCTTCATGAAAGAAACTTTTATCTTCATGAAAGTGCGTGAACTTTGCTGCACTATAATTTATCATTTGAGAAGAGTGGGTTGCCATCAAGTACAACATATGTATCATAATGCCAACAATCTCCCCCTTTGGACTTGAGGGCAACAACAACCAATCATTCTCCCCCTTTGACATCAAGGGCAAAGGGTTATGCTCCCCCTAAGAACATGCTCCCCCTGACTATAAACCAGATCTGCAAAGAAGAATCATAATACATCAAACACCATAAATGACCATGAAAGAGATAGAGACGTATTGCAGCAATATTCAGACCAGCATCCATGATCTCCTTCTGTACTTCCTCCATAATGCCAACAATGCATGATATGCTCCCCCTGAGTCTGTGTCATTCGATCTTTGACCAATCCGCAACCCAGCACATGTACGCATATACTTCAGATGAACCTTACGTACAACCAACAATCAGAAGAGATTCAACAACAAGATGATGTATCAACAACCCCCAGCTTTTGCCTGAGGTATTCAAAGGTCTCCCTCGGCAATGGTTTGGTGAGTATATCAGCAACCTGTTCCTTAGAAGGAACATACTCCAACTTGACCTTTTGATCAAGCACTTGTTCCCGGAGAAAGTGATACTTGATTGGTATGTGCTTGGTTTTTGAATGCATGACTGGGTTCTTTGAAATGCTTATTGCACTTGTATTATCACATAAGATGGAGATGGGTGGTGTACAAGTGATTTGAAAATCCTGCAAGGTCTGCATCATCCAAAGGAGTTGACTGCAGCAAGATGCAGCAGCAACATATTCTGCTTCAGCTGTAGACAAGGCAATCGAACTCTGTTTCTTGCTGAACCAAGATACTAATCTGGAACCCATAAAGAATGCACCACCACTTGTGCTCTTCCTGTCATCCACGCTTCCGGCCCAATCTGCATCAGTATAAGCATGAAGTGTGAGATCTGTATCTCTAGGATACCATAAGCCATAATTTTGAGTCCCTTGAAGATATTTGAAGATTCTCTTTACTGCCTGAAGATGAGTTTCCTTTGGATTTGCCTGAAATCTTCCAACTATTCCCACTGCATGCATGATGTCTGGTCGGGTACCTGTCAAATAAAGTAGACTTCCAATCATAGATCTATAGGTTGGTTGATGTACTACTGCTGATTCATCATTTGCACTGAGGCTACATCCTGTGACCATGGGTGTACATACTGGTTTTGCATCTTCCATGCCACATTTCTTCAAAATCTGCTTGAGATACTTGGTTTGAGACAAGAAGATCCCTCCTTCCTTTTGTTGGATTTGCAAGCCAAGAAAATATGTCAATTCTCCAAGCAAGGACATTTCGAATTCTTTCTGCATCACCAAGGCAAAGCTTTGACTCATAGATTCTTCATTGCTGCCAAAGATATTGTCATCTACATACACAACAAGTATTAGCAATTTGTCATTTTCAATTTTTATATAAAGATTGCTATCTGCTGATCCTTTTGAAAAACCTTGTTGATGAAGATATTTGTCCAAACGATAGTACCAAGCCCTTGGAGCTTGTTTAAGACCATAGAGAGCCTTTTTCAGTCTGCATACAAGATTTGGATCATTTCCAAGAATGAAACCATCTGGATGCTCAATGTATACTTCTTTTTCTAAGTCTCCATTCAGAAAGGCTGATTTCATGTCCATTTGAAATACTTTGAACTTTTGAAAGCTTGAGAGAGCAAGGAACATTCGGATGGCCTCAAGTCTTGCAACAGGAGTAAAAGTTTCCTCAAAATCTATTCCTTCTTGCTGCGCATACCCTTTACAAACAAGTCTTGCCTTGTTTCTAATTACTTCCCCATTTTCATTCAACTTATTTTTGAAGACCCATTTTGTCCCTATAACATTCTTATCCTTTGGTCTAGGAACCAACTCCCAAGTGTTGTTCTTTTCGATCTGCTCAAGTTCTTCATCCATTGCTTTGACCCAACATTCATCTTTGCATGCCTCTTTTACATTTTGTGGTTCAGTGGATGAGAGTAATGCCAAATAGCTTGAAGCTTCTGCAATTGTTCTTCTTGTTTGTACACCTGCTTCTTTCTGCCCCAAAATCTGAGATTCTGGATGATTCTTCTGAACGTACCGGGATGGAGTCTTATCTTCTATCCTTATCTGTTCCTCTGGTGCTTCTTGAGGTTCTTCTTCTTCATCATTCTGTCTTTGAGGGTAGTCTTCATCTTCTTCGATATTTTCATGATTTACTTGCCTAGGAATGTATCCCTTTTCATCAACCACTACATCAATGCTGTCAACAATTCTTCCAAGTCTTTTATTGTAGCACTTATATGCTTTGCTGTGTGGAGAATAACCAAGAAGAATGCCTTCATCTGCTCTAGGTTCAAGTTTGCCAAGTTGCTCATCAGTATTCTTAATATAGCATTTGCTCCCAAAGATTTTGAAGTGCTTTACCGAAGGAGTCTCACCATACCAGAGCTCATGAGGAGTTTGAGTGCTGTTCACTCAGACATTTGTTTTGTTGAGAATAACAACCGCAGCGTATGCGGCTTCACCCCAGAAAGTTGCGGGAGTTCCAGACTCATCCATCATAGCACGAGCCATTTGTTGGACTGTTCTGTTCATCCTTTCCACCACTCCATTTTGCTGAGGAGTTCTAGCTGTAGAGAATTCTCTTCTTATCCCATGTTCTTCACAGAAATCGAAAAATTCATTTGAGGTAAACTCCCCACCTCTGTCAGACCTGAGGCACTTAATTTTGTAACCTGATTCATTTTCAACCAAGGCTTTGAAGGATTTGAATTTCTCGAATGCTTCATCTTTGTGCTTCATAAGTCCTAACCGAACAAACCTGGAGAAATCGTCAATGAATAATATCAAGTATTCTTCTCCTCGAGGTGTCCTTTTCCTAAATGGACCACATACATCTATATGGACTAGCTCAAGAGGCATGCTAGCTGATCCTTCCTTCTCTGGAAAGTTAGTTCTAGTTTGCTTTCCAAACTGACATGATTTGCATATGGTGTTGTCTGGAATTTTGATATCTGGAAGACCACGAACTGCCTGATATTTGCATGCTTTCCTTATTTGTGAAAAACTTAGATGCCCCAACCTCCGGTGCCATAACCAGTGTTCATCATCCTTGCTCAAATAGCATTGTTGTTGTCCTTCTTCAAATATGTATAGATTATTTGGAGTTCTTATACCTTTGATCACTGTTTCACCTGTATCAAGATCACGAACATGACATCCGTTTGATCTAAATATCACCTCGGTTCCTTGATCACACATCTGGCTGACACTTAGAAGATTATGCTTCAATCCATCAACATACAAAACATTTCCAGCTTTGACCTTTTCTTTTAACTGAGCAGTGCCTTTTCCTTTTATAGCTGCAGGAGTATCATTTCCAAAAGAGACTTTCTTTCCCTTTTCTAAAGCAGAATATGATTCAAGTTTTTCTTTATCACCTGTCATATGTTTTGAACATCCACTGTCAATGTACCATAGATTTTCTTGTCCTTCTGCATAAAATGCTATCCCACATCTTTTTGTTTGCGGTTCCTTTATTCTCCATGTTCTGGTGCTTGAGGCTTGTTCCTTTGTCTGTTGAAACCTGCTCCTGCATTCAGAATCTTCATGACCAAAGTTATTGCAAATAGAACATTCAACTTCATTTTCAAGAGCCGAAAAGTTGTTATAGTTCCTTTTTGTAATACCGATCATACTTCTTTGTTTTTGAGCTTCTCTAGTCATGATCGTTTTATATGCAACACATTGAGCTGCTTTGTGACCAAAGTTATGGCAAGAGAAACATTGCCCATTGAAGAAATTTCTGCGATTATCAAATCTACCGGCCAAATGATTGTAATTTCTATTGTCATCCATTCTTGAAGCAAATTGAGAAGATTTTACCTGTGGCTGGTTGTAGCTTTTGTTCATCCTTAAGACAGATTGCCCCTGGTTTACCTGATAGTCTTTGTTCGTTCTTGATGTAATTCGTCCCTGCTTTACCTGGTGATCTCCATTGTGCTTTTGCTCATTCCTTCTTGCTGCATCAAGATAACTCTTTGAGGTGGATGCTTGAGATGCTTCTCCATTATACCCCAGACCTGTCTTGTTTAGCGAAGAACGCTGTACATTGATGATCTCATCCAGAGTTTCAGATCCTTTGACAAACTTAAGATTAATAGCCTTTGTTTTCTCAATTTCTTTTCTAAGGCCAACAATTTCACCTTCTAACTTTTCAAGATATTTTTCTTTTTCATCAATTTGAAATTGTAGAGTATCAATGATCATATTCTTTTCTTCTATACATGTCTTAAGTCTAGAAATCTCTTCATAAAAACTATCCACATCTATAGCATCCATGTAATCATCATCTTCAAATGCCACTAAAAGTTTATAGTCATTACCTCGTTCATCTTCATCACTATTTGATAGACCATCACTGTCTTCATGAGTGTAGTAGCTTTTCTTATTTGCATTCTGTTTCTTGTTCCATCTAGCAGGTTCCTTTCCTTTGTCAATCTTATCCTTATGAGGACATTTGGCAGCATAATGACCTACTCTTCCACAAGCAAAACATTTAAAAGGTAGCTTACCTCTGAACCTTCCAGTACCCCGTTGAAGATTTCTGACAAAATTTGATTCTTCTTCTTCTTCTGGCACGTGACTTGATTCATAGTAGTCTCCTTTGCCTAAAGCCTTAAAAGCAGCTTCTCTCTCGTAGTTTCTCATGATGTTAGATCTTCCTTCAAGCGATCAAGCTTCTTCAGAAGGACCTGCTCTGATACCAATTGTTGGAAATAATGCTGAGAGGGGGGGGTGAATCAGTATTATCAAATTCTTTTCAATATATTTTCCTTATTTATACCTTGAATAATTCTTCAAATATTGATCATTACTTTGTATGTCAGTATCATAAAATAATGAGCAGGAACAAGAAAAGCAAATAGTCACACAAAAGAACACCAGATATAAGGTGGAAACCCAATGTGGGTTAAAACCACCTGCTGCAATATGTCTCTATCTTCTTTCAATTAGAAAATTCCTTTTACAATGATTTTGTATTGGTGAAGTCCTTTACCAGTACGCAGGCTACAACCTACAGAGAGCTACAACCCTCTCTCGTTCTCCAGCTTCTCCTGGAAGGGAGCTACAACCCCCTTAGCTCTTGTACTAGCCAAGATACTAGTACGTAGGTGCTGGCCTACTGAAGGCTACAACCTTCTCTTTCTTCCAGGGACCACATTTCATAAATTTTCAGACTGGATCCATGAAAATCAATCAATCATCAAGTATATCTGCATCAAACAATCTCCTTTTCCCAATTAGCACTGAATCAAGTAAACACTTCTCTGACAGCTGTACCCAGAACACAGTAACAATAACCACACACCAAATTCTGAACCCAGAATACTGCAGCAATAGACAGAGGCAGCTAGATCATAATTTAAAGATATACGCTACTTCAACAACCTGAAACCTGCGTGCAGATCTATAAAGGATAATTCCTTCTTTCAAATATTCAGACACTAATTAACCCAGATTGTCAGATTTATAGATCAAGCATGTGCCTCATATAACAGATCAAAATCATGCAAAGATACTATTATTCAAACATAAATATTATGACCCATCAAAAGAACTTATCCTCCTTTATGCGCTAAGGTTCCTCCTTCATTCAGATCCAGATCTGCACCATAACCCAATCACAAATATTTCAGATCTAGCACTTATTAGATATTCAATTCATTCAATGATACTTTGCCAAATGATCTCCTTCCTCTTTTATAGATCAACACTTTTGGATGCAATACCATGAGCCAAAACCATAGGATCAAAAACTGTCGGACTAATACCATGAACCAACCATGAAAGTGCGTGAACTTTTTCTCTACATGAAATAAACTTTTCTCTGCATAAAAGTGCGTGAACTTTTCTCTACATGAAATAAACTTTTCTCTGCACAAAAGTGCGTGAACGTTTCTCTACATGAAATAAACTTTTCTCTGCATAAAAGTGCGTGAAATTTTCTCTACATGAAATAAACTTTTCTCTGCATAAAAGTGCGTGAACTTTTCTCTACATGAAATAAACTTTTCTCTGCATATAAGTGCGTGAACTTTTCTCTACATGAAGGAAACTTTTTTTCTTCATGAAAGAAACTTTTGTCTTCATGAAAGTGCGTGAACTTTGCTGCACTATAATTTATCATCTGAGATGAGTGGGTTGCCATCAAGTACAACATATGTATCATAATGCCAACACACCTTTCCTCATAAGGGTAGGATAGTGGCCATAGATCAACTCATCTTTTTCACCTCTGATTCCAATGTTAGTAGAAGTGTCCCTCTTGTAGGGGAAACCTTACATTCCTATCAACTCCCTCTGCCTCCCCTTCCCAACTCCTCCACTTTGGTTGCTTATATAAACATGATATCACCATCTACGGTCCTAGCCGATCCACGGATTGTCCTTGATGAAACTGGCATCTAAAGTTTTGGCAACTAAATGTCATTTATCCCCATTGAGAAAGATTATGAATCCATCTTCTTGGCTTGTGCTTCCCATACTTTTTCTTTGATCAATTGGGTAGATCGATCACTGGATTATGGCACACCCTCTGATCCTTTCTCATGTACATTCTGTTATGAAACCAGCTCAAGAAAAGATAGAAAAGATAGATCAACACCTTAGAATTCAGCCTCTTCGAGGGGGCAACCTCCTTTACATTACATAAATGAACAATTCTTCAATGATTCAAATGACAAAACCTCCTTTCTATATATAGGAGTCTAAGGAGTCACAATATAATCCAGCTGACCTAGCAATAATAATATAAAGCCACAAAAATAACAATAGATGGATTCTATGGGCACATTAATAACAATATGGGGGCAATGGGGGCACAACAATATAAATAAGGGGTATAACTACAATAGTAATGGGGTAATCACTAGTATTATAGTGACCCAACATGCCCCTCGCCTTCAAAAAAGTGTTGTCCTCAACGCTTGAGTAGTTCTGGATACTTCTGCATAAAATTCTCATCCTCCCATGTGGAATCTTCAGCGGATAAGTTCTTCCACTTGATAAGGTACTCTGAAATTGATCGATTTCGTAGCTGTCGAGTTCTTGTTTCTATAACTGCTTCTGGTTCCAATATAATTTTTCCTTCCTCGTCAAGTTCTGGCAATATTGTTTGAACTGGGAGCTTGTTGCCTATAACCTTCTTTAAGCATGAAACATGGAAAACTGGGTGCAATCGAGAAGCTGCAGGAAGCTCCAATTTGTATGCCATAGTACCAATATTTTGCAACACCTTGTACGGACCATAATACTTTGGTGATAATTTATTATCCTTCTTAGCTTGCTTGAGGGACATTTTCTTATATGGTTGTAGCCGTAGGAATACCTAATCACCTACATCAAAACTTCTTTCACTGCGATGTTGATCTGCCTGTTGTTTCATTCTATTCTGTGCCAACACGAGGTTATCCTTTAAGAGTTGGAGGACTTGTTGTTGATGTTCGATGTGATGTTCCACTGCCTAAACCTTAGAATTTTCTCTTAAATATGATGTGATGGATGGTGGTTGATACCCATAAAGTGCCATAAATGGGGTCATTTTTGTTGCTGTATGAAAGGAAGTGTTATACCACCATTCAGCCAGAGGCAACCATTTGACCCATTGTGTCTGTTTATCAGATACAAAGCAACGAAGATATCCTTCCAAACATTTGTTTACTATCTCAGTTTGCCCATCAGATTGAGGATGATAAGATGAGCTATGAGCTAACTGAGTACCAAGACAAGAAAATAATTCTGTCCAAAAATTTCCAGTGAAAATGGGATCTCTGTCACTTACAATAATCTTTGGGTTTCCATGTAGCTTTTGAATTGTTTCCATAAATGCAGTAGAAACTGTACTGGCTTTAAATGGATGTGATAATGCACAAAAGTGTGCATACTTGGTAAGTCTGTCAACTACCACCATGATGACACTCTTTCCCTCAGACTTGGGTAAACCTGTGATAAAATCCATTGATACCTCCTCCCAACGTTGGCTTGGAATGGATAAAGGTTGTAATAGACCCGGTGTCTTAATTGTTTCAACTTTATTTTTTTGGCAAACCAAACATTCTGCCACAAACTTTTGAATATCTGATTTAAGGCCATCCCAAAAAAATTCCTTCTTAACCCTGTGGTAAGTTTTTAAAAATCCTGAGTGCCCTCCTAAGGGAGAAGTGTGCAATTCCATAAGAATCTTTTGTTTTAGCTGGGAATTCATACAGAGGTATAAGCGATCTTTGTACCATAACGAATCATTTTGCCAGCTAAATGTATCAGACGTACTGGAATCTTGTTGTAGCTTTCGAATAAGTGCCCACACTTCTTCGTCATTCTTCCATTCCTCCCTTGCTTCATTTATCCAATCTGGTTGGATGATAGAAATAGCGCACAAAATTGCTTCCACATCCTCATCCTTTCTTGAGAGTGCATCTGCCACCACATTTTGCTTCCCTTTTTTGTAGATGATTTCAAAGTCATAACCCAACATCTTTGTGACCCACTTTTGTTGCTCTTCAGAGGATAATCTTTGTTCTAAAAAGTATTTAAGGCTATCATGATCCGTTTTTACCTTGAAGTGTCTTCCCATTAGGTAGGGTCGCCATTTCTTAAGTGCATGGAGTATTGCCAACATTTCCTTCTCATAAATAGCTTTGCTTAAAAACTTTCCCTTGATTGGACGACTTTCAAAAGCAATGGGTCTTTCATCTTGCATTAGAACAACACCAATTCCATTTCCTGAAGCATCACATTCCACAATAAAGGTTTTTGTGAAGTCCGGTGTAGCTAAGACTGGTGCTTGGCACATTGCCTCTTTAAGATGTTCAAAGGCCTTTGTTGCTTCCGGAGTCCATGAAAATGCATCTTTCTTCAATAATGTTGTTAGAGGTGCTGCTATTCTCCCATAATTCTTAACAAACTTGCGATAATACCCTGTCAACCCAAGAAATCCTCGCAGATGCTTTATGGATGTGGGGATTTTCCATTCCTTAATGGCTTTAATTTTGCTAGGGTCTACCTTAACTCCTTCATGAGATACAATATGACCCAAATATTCCACCTCCTGGACTCCAAAGAAACATTTGGATCTTTTTGCATATAATTGTTTCTCCTCCAATAGTTGTAGCACCCTGTCAACATGTTCAACATGATCCTTCCAAGACTTGTTGTAGATAAGTATATCATCAAAAAATACTAACACAAATTTTCTAAGGAATGGTTTGAAAATTGAATTCATCAAACCTTGAAATGTTGAAGGTGCATTGGTAAGGCCAAAAGGCATGACCAAAAATTCATAATGACCCTCATGAGTTCTAAATGTCATTTTCAAAATGTCTTCAATCTTCATTCTGATTTGATGATATCCTGAATGAAGATCCAACTTGGTGAAGTAAATTGATCCATGCAATTCATCCAGTAATTCATCAATGACAGGAATGGGGAACTTATCTTTAATAGTGAGCTTGTTGAGCTCCCTATAATATGGACACATGCGCCATGATCCATCCTTCTTGTGCACCAATACTACTGGAGCAGAGAAAGAACTTTGACTCGGTTGAATTATACCAGCCTCTAGCATTTCTGCAACCATACGTTCAATTTCACTTTTTTGGACATAGGGATATCTGTACGGCCTGATGTTTGGAGGAACACTTCCTGGAATCAGATGAATAGCATGATCATGATCACGCATAGGTGGGAGACCTTTGGGAGTCTCAAATACCTTGGAATGATTGTCCAAGACTTTTTGGAGATCTAGAGAAATAGATGATTCTAATGTGGAAACATCTAGCGAACATAATTGTGCAATTACACCCCTTTGCTCCTTTTTTAGAAGCTTTGTCATACCATTAGAGCTGATTATCTTTCCTGGTTTCCCTGCAATACCCCTTAATTCAACTTCCTTTCCTTCTGTAGAAAATTTGATGAAAAGTTCTTGAAAATTAAAAGCTATTGTACCCAAGGATTGTAGCCATTGGACTCCTAGTACAACATCAGCACCTCCCATTGGAATGGAAAGCATTGGGCTAGTCAATACATATTCTCCCATGGATAGCTTGATATTATGGCACTTTCCAGAGCAATTTATTGTTCCTCCATTTGCAATCATCACTTGACACTCTGGTGCTGGATATAGGAAGCAATTCAATTCTTTTGCTACCCTACAATGAATAAAATTGTGGGTGCTTCCTGAATCAATCAACACTATTACCTTTTTCTTCTTGATTTGTCCTTCTATCTTGATGGTTTGAGGAGTGGTAATTCCCGCCAATGCATTACAAGATATGGTCAAATTTATTTGTTCTTCATCTAGGCTTTGTTCTTGGAGCATATCCTCTTCTTTTGACCTTTCTTGCTCCTTTTCTTCTTCCTCTTCACAATCTATGTAGAATAATTTCTTCTCAACACACTTATGACCTTTAGTGTATTTGCTATCACAACTATAAAAAAGCCCTTTTGCTCTTTTTTCTTCCAATTGTTTTGGTGTCAACCTTATAGGTTGTGGAAGACTAGGGGCAACTGCACTTCCGTCTTTATAGTTGTGAGTGGTATGCTTCCTGGTTGCCATAATTTTGCTTTCCATTTTTCTTGCTAACCTGAATGCCTTCTCTAATGAATCAGGTTCCCAAAGGCGAACATCATGTTGGATATTATCCTTTAAAGACCCTATCAACACATCAATCCTATGCTCCTTTGGAATATCTTTTACCCTTATGTTCAATTTTTGGAACTCCTCAATGTGCTCCATTATTGAACCCTTTTGTTTGAGACTTATCAATTGGCTAAAAAAAGTGTTGCTTTTTGTATCCTCATAATGTGCTATCAATTCTTCCGTAAAAATTGCCCAAGTGATAAATTGTTTATGAGAGCAAAGCCATTGATACCATACAAACTTATTTGGTTCCAAATATAAAGTTGCCATACGTACCTTTTGTGTGTTTTGCACATTATTGAGATCGAAGAACTGCTCCATCTGTAATATCCATGTGGCGGGATCCTTGCCATCAAACTTCCTCATATCGATTTTTGGAATATGGTGGGTCTTCGATCCAACATTAGAGTCTATAGAATCATGATTAACATTTCTTTTGTTCACATCATGAGTTTCCTTTACAACCTTTTCACCATTAGTAAGTATTTCTTGTAGAAAATTTGTCAAATTTGTCTTCAAATCTGCCATGTCTGTCTTCAAATCTGTCCTCAAATCTGTCTTCAAATCATCCATCTTAGCTTCCATGCCCTTTATCTTAGATTCCACGCCATTTATCTTAGATTCCATGCCATTTATCTTAGCTTCTGTTAGCTTTTGTGAGTGTGACATTTGTTGCACTTGTTCTTGTAATTTTGATATATCATGAGCATTTCTTCCTCTTCTTCATGAGTCATGTTAGAGCTTTCAGTTTCCTTACTAGGTGTTTGCATTTTCTTTCCTCGGGGCATCAGTTACCGATAATAATGCTTTACTATGCCCTTTGAATTCCTTCAAACCAAGCTTATGCAAAAATTAAAAAAAAAAAACTACACACCTTTTTTCACTTTGTAGAAGCCTGATATTGAATCTGATGTATCTCTGTAATTTTGGATCATACAGTTCTGAAATTTTGACCTGTAGTATCCTTCTGAGT
This sequence comes from Pinus tabuliformis, assembly GCA_031772625.1. Lineage (NCBI taxonomy): Eukaryota > Viridiplantae > Streptophyta > Pinopsida > Pinales > Pinaceae > Pinus > Pinus tabuliformis. The sequence goes on along the minus strand of CM062814.1, from coordinate 428,572,792 downwards.
CCTCTTTCCAATGCCACAAGTCTGACCCAAATTGGTTTCTCCAAGGAAGAGTTATACGAAATCTCCCACAGTGACTTGCTTATAGACTAGTTCAGTAGAGCAAACTTGTACGACGTGCCACGAGTCATTGTTTCGACCTATGGATCTGAAAATGCATAAAAGAAACTACAACCCGTCCTCTTTCTGTACCTTCTTATGAAATTTCAATCCGATCCTCAGAGAGAAATTTATGACGATTTTCCCCAGGTCACCTGTTTTGAATGTAATTCAGGAGTCTGCAAAAAGACCAACTTCCTCAGATCATATCTCCAAAAATATCGCGTGAAAAGCTCTGAAATTTGGACCCAAGGTTCAGCGCGAATTCTTCTCAAATGGGTTTTTTTGCGACTTCTGAAACGTCACAAAAAAAAAGTTATAGCGAAAATGCCACGATGACCTGTTTGGAGCAACGAAACCCTAGAATCCAAAGCTCTGATACCAAATGTTATGAAACCAGCTCAAGAAAAGATAAAAAAGATAGATCAACGCCTTAGAATTCAGCCTCTTTGAGGGGCCAACCTCCTTTACATTACATAAATGAACAATTCTTCGATGATTCAAATGACAAAACCTCCTTTCTATATATAGGAGTCTAAGGAGTCACAATATAATCCAGCCAACCTAACAATAATAATATAAAGCCACAAAAATAACAATAGAGGGATTCTATGGGCACATTAATAACAATATGGGGGAAATGGGGGCACAACAATATAAATAAGGGGTATAACTACAATAGTAATGGGGTAATCACTAGTATTATAGGGACCCAACACATTCTCTACTGACGAAAGCATCATGGAGATCATAATGTCAGACGACGTGCTGTGGGACAAACATCATCACCATTCCTCCTTACAAGATACCAACTAAGATAATCTCAGTGGTGAGTACCTACATAATTTTGTCGAACCCTTTATGAATTTCATTTCCATTCATGAGATTGACTCTGAAAATAAATTTTCGAATATCGAAGAAACCATTTATCTCAATATTTTGATTAAACCAGGAATAGTAAAAAATTTATACATTGGAGCATCTGAAGTTGAGATTTATCGAGCCCTTTTTTCGACTCAACCCACACAAATGTGTGTTTTGTGTTAGTTCTAGTCATCCTTTAAAAGTCCAGGCAATCATTGACTTGCCTGCACCTTCCACTCTTGTTCAGTTACAAAGATTCCAGGGTGCTACACAATAATTTGTCACCATTGGTCACCGTCCCTGTTACCCCTTTCCCGCACTTTGGAGGACTCATTCCGAGACCTGTGAGCAGTGACATAACTTGAAAACACTTGCATTATGTTCCCCTAAGTATGGACTTCATATGCCTTGAAGACATCTCCTGCAGAATATCCCTAAAAAGTCCCCTTTTTCCATTAGCGCGGATCCACAGTGTATCACCCGCGCCAATGAGGGAAATTCTCCAAAGAGGGCGCGCCCATTGGCGCTCTGTCTCAGAGTCTTACCCGCGCCAACCAAGTTTGGAAAAGTTTGTTAACAAACGCACGCCCGAGAGTTTTTTCCTTTCGACTCATGTGGCTTTTCAAGGATAATGCCAATCTCATGGATGTCGAGATTCATCGTATCTCTATCCACAATAGCTTTTCGAGGATAATGCTTATCCCATGAATGTCTGGATTCATTGTATCTCTTCCTCCTCCTCCATCTATAAAAGCTTGCTCTGGTGCATTTGACAAGCTAGTTTTGAGCATAGGGAGAATGATACTGTCAGAAGTCTGAGAGATTGTTGTTGAGTCTTATTTGCAAAGAGAGAGAGAGGCTTGTTCCTGATCCCGACAAGCTTTGCAAGACATATGTAGCTGATCACCCAGCCAAAGGAGGATTTGACGTCAGAACTTCGGTTGTATACTCCTTTGTTGATTATCAATAATAGATGACTATCATTATGGTTCCATTCTTGCTGTTCATTATGATGATGATTGAATTATATCTTTTCTGACCGATATATAATTGCATCTATTGGATTTTATGCTTGTATTCGTGTCGTTCTTTGCATGTGCAGGTGTCCATTCACGGAGATCGTGAGGATCGTGACCGGCCGGAGCAAAGGAACGGGAGTGTCAACTCTTCTACAACACTAGCGTTGGAATCCAAGTAGGTTCTCGTAATCCACCTTTAATTTGCAATTAGGAACCTGCATGATAGCATTGTTTGATTGTTGCTAGACCCATTTCGGGCTAGTGGGATCGCCTCTGTCCGCAGAGGGGATTTACCTCTCCAACAATTTGGCGACTCCGCTGGGGAAGCTATTTGTTGTTTGATTCGTAAACTTTGGACGGAGCCTGAAGTACGGCCAGGTAGCCTTCGAAACGCTATTGCTCTGCATTAGCGAAGTAGATCAATGCCACTTCAGTCAATCTCCGGTTTGGTTTACAAACTAAACAGCTTGGAGTTTGTCTTGCACTTTGGTTTTCTCTTGTTTTCTTGCTTAGATAAGCTTTCTGGGTTGGATTTTTAAGTTGTTTCTTGCTGCCTGGTCTGTCTGGATACTGTCGATCAGACCCTGGACTGCTTGTTTTTATTTTTAAGTTAGCAAACTTTATTAGCGCGATCTTTTCCCTGACAGTCGCGCCAGTGGGCGCTTGTTGCACAAAAGCAACTCGCGCTAATCCCTTAATAGCGCGAGTTACAGCCTGACAGTCGCGCCAGGCCTGTCAACTTTTCCAGTTTGCCTGTTTGGAAGCCTTCTGAGCTTGGATTTCTGTCTTTTCACATCTTTTTCAACTACTGGAGTGTGTCAGAGCTTTGTTTGACTGGTTTTTGACCTTCATCCTTCGGGTGTTTGCCTCTTTCTATCGATTTCATATCTCAGCCCTAGAGCATCTAGTGGCTTTGTACATCGAGCCTTCCGTGGGAGTTTTTGGTTCTTTGATTGTCCAGTCGACTTCTTGGCTATTTTTTGCACTTGTCTAGTGGTTGTCAAAACTTTTTATTGTGTGCTTTGAGCAATCTATCTTTTTTCCGTTTGGATTTCGCTTGGCTTCGTTTGGGCTTAGATCACATAGCTCATTGAGGTTTTTGTGATTTTTCTTGGTTTGAAAGATTGTCTTGGTGTTTCAGACTTGATTTTATTTTCATTGAGTGAAATTTGTCTTTTTACTCTTTGTTATTATCTCTCAAAATTTGTTTAAGTGCATTTTGCCATTGAAAAAAAAAAACAAACAATCTTTTTGCATTGCATTAGTTAATGGAAATTAGCATTCTTCATTGTTATTAGCAATTAGTCACTTTTAAAAAAGAAAAGGAAAAAAGTTTCATTTATTGCCATTAGCTGCATTAGAGTCATTATTGATTGTTTGATGATCATTTTGTTTGATTGAAAGATCTCAACTCTTCCGTAGTTAGCATTCATCGAATGGAATGATATATTTTGGCATATAGCTTGCATTTAGGAAATTGTGAGAGATTACATACGGTAGGACCTGGAAACTGAAACCTAATAAAAGATCAACTGTAAAATGAACTGAATGAATCTAACAATGCATTGGAACTTAACGCATACATCTAGAGGTCTAGGCTAGAGACGTGTTCCGGCGTCGTTAAACCTAGTCACTGTTGTTTCACATTATGGTTGGGTGATTCCTCCTTTTGTGACTCGATAGTGGTCTAACATGGATTTATGCTCCCACGTACCGTCGAGTATACGTGGAGACCCCACTAGGTTATCATCCTTTATCCATAGGAAGCCGTGTCTGCCGCCTTACAAGCCGTAATGCACTGAACACAGCATTCAGGAAGATTGACTGCTGTACGGGAAGTCCTTGGTTTTCATCTGATTGACAAGGTGTATATGCAGTTTTACGGATTGTTTGGTAAACCTTTTGCCTAGTTCTCCAGAGTAGTCACTTTTGACCCTTTTCGGACTCCCTAAAAGAAAAGGTTCACCTGAGCATTTGTCACTTCGGGCTCACTAAATATTCGAAGGAGACTAGAGTCATATTTTTTGTCCTTTTCTCGACTCTTAAAACATGAAAAGGTCAAGTTCAGTTCCTTTGTCTTAAAATTTATTCGGCCACGATTCACATTTACCCGGTTAGATCTTGTTTGCGTTAGTTTGAGTAGGGTCCTGTCTCGTTAGCTTCCCTAGGATTTTGTGAAGTTTTCATCCTGGCGGAATTACCAATTTTGTCTTCATCCTTTGCCGAGATACCGGTTGTGAGTGAAACTCTTCCTGTTATTCCGAGTATACAACCGATTAATTCTCGTGCTCCAGGCGACGAGACTTACGAGTTTCATTGGAACCCCATTTGGGAACCTTCTGAAGACGGTATCCCTTTTTGGGAATACACTTCCCCTCGTATTTTGGCCCCACTATTTTCTTCCGATATGGAGGAAGTATCTCCTACTTCAACTGAAGAATCCGTTGCGACGAGCGGTGAAATTCCCACCGCAACGGAACCTATACTTGTTAGTAGTACCCCTACCACTGGGAGACTACCTCCAGGCTATAAATCATTACAGGATGCTATGTCTTCTAGAACTCCCTCCACGAGTTCTATTTGGTCACAACTCGCCATTCCCACCATGGAGCCTTTTACTCCACAAAGTCGCAGTACGTCTGTTACCTCAATCCCAACCATTCCAACGGTATGTGTAGCTTCTTCAACTCCTGTTCTTAGTGGTCGTTCGGCCTCTATATTCGAAGTCTTTGATCCTGCGTCAAACGTCCCAGTAGAGGGGCCATACGACCAGTATTTATCACATCTTGGTAGGCCTTTGTCGTCTCAACCTACTGTTGAGATTTCAGTCCCGTTGTCAATTGATTGGGGCCCCACCTATTATCATGGTGGCCAAGTATCGTCTGCACAATCCCAAGGACCACCTAATCAAGACCAAAAGTCTCACACAAGGCGACCTGGGAGCCAACAAGGACAACCCTTCCAGGGACAACCTTTGGCCTCTGGTGGTCCATCTTTCACCTCTTATGCTCAACCTTCTGGTAACTCAGGTCAATCTTCCGTTCAACAAGCCCAACCTGGTATCCAGCAAGGTTATCCTACTGGACAAATTGGTCAATCGAATGTTCAACAAAACCAACCTAGTGTCCAGTATGGTCCAGCATCTGGACAAGCTGGTCAACTGTATGGTCAACCCACCATCCAGTATAGCCAAACACCTGGGCAAGTCGGCCAGCCTCAGATCCAATCAGGCCAACCAACTGCCCAGCCCACTCAGCCATCTGGTCCGTCAGGACAACCCTTAGTTGTGCAACAACAACTCCACCCCCAGCAAATGCAACCTTCTAGGCAGGTGGGCCAACCTCAATATCAACTAGGTTATCCTTCCGGCCAGATAGCCCAACCTACAGGACATCCTTCTGGCACTGCTCAACCCGGTTTTATGCCCCAGGCTGGACCCCAGACCCCATCCGGTCTTCAAATTCAAGTTGGAATTCAATCCCAACCAGTCTATCAAACTCAGCCTGTTTCGCAAACTCAGTTTGGAGTCCAGCCACCTTATGGTTACCAGCAACCCCAAGGGTAACCTTCGTTTGCCCCATATCAAAATTATCAACAACTGTAGACAAATCCTTATCAGAATTATCCACAACCGTATGGTGCTCCTGCAGGAAAATTTGGTAATCCATGAAACGCTGGGGGGCAGAACCAAAATCCCTATGGACAAAACCCTATGGGGCCAAATCCATCCGGACAAAGCCCATGGGAGCAACCACCAGTGGGTTGGAACCCTGGTGCTCCATCCTACCAACAGCCCCAGATGTCCTTCAATCCTCAGTTACCTTTCTTAGCAACCTTAGAATTACCAGATGTGTCCAAGCTGACCAATGATCCCATTCTCCATAATTCGTATTGGCCTCCGATTCCGACGAAAATTCCCAGTGATTGTCCCAAATTTGATGGTAAAGCTAATGAAGATCCTCAAGCTCATGTCATGACCTATCACTTGTGGTGTTCATCCAATTCGTGGCTTGATGACTCAATTCGGCTTCGCCTTTTTCAAAGGACTCTCACTGGCTCTGCAACTAAGTGGTATATTGAGCTCACTCGCGGATCCTTTCAGGATTTTAACTCGTTGGCTATGGCATTTCTCACTCATTTTCAGTTGCCCATTCAATATGAAACAGGTACACACCTCCTGACATCCTTAAGACAGACAACGGCTACGCATATTTCTGATCATATCCATGAATGGAGACAGCGTAGACGTATGATCAAATTTTGGATTCCCGACCAACTTCTTACCGACTGGTTTACGACTTCGTTCGTTCCTCCAATAGCTCGGGACATTGCCATGGGAGCATGTGTCACTGAAGAGCAAGCTATCGTGCGCGCTCAATACCTTAACTTGTTTTATTCTCAATCTGGTACATTATATGATTATTTTCTTGATGCCCCGAGACCAGGAACATCCAAAGCACCGCCAACACCAACTGTTGACGGTATTATTGGTTCTATTAACTCATCATCGAAGAAAAATTCCGCGAACCCTGGGAAGAAAAAATCAAATGCTTCGAATGAACACACTTCTCAGGTTACACCCACTTTGAATATCACTTCCGAGGTCAATGTCGTCCAGTCCACCACGGCAGACAAAGCCTCGAAAGGAAAGAAGAAAGGAAAAGGGAAGAATAAGCCAGATCAACCTAAACAAGACTCCCCTAAACCTTCACCCGAGGAAGGTGCCAAGCACAAACCCAAGTATCCTTGTCTTATCTGTGATGAAGATCACTATACCAAAGACTACCCTAGGCGGTCCGAGGTTAGTCATCTGTTGAAAGGCGCTCCCGGGACTCCTGCGGTGCTTAAAGAACCCTTTCCCTCGCAACAAACTCAAATGGTGGCTGACCCTTCTCAACCTCCCTCTTCCTTCGGTTCCCAAGTATTTATGGCTGGGACGATACCTGTCCACATCAGTACTCGAACGAAAGAATATCCGTCGTCTGCCGGGAAAGAGCCTGAGGTCCCCTCTAGTGCTCCTCCATTCAGTTCAGGCCCGCTCCACATCAAGAGACCTAGCACTGAAACGCCTATTCGACCCCCTCCAAAAGGAGTACTCCGGAAATCTTCTTACAACCCAAATGCTCATGCTGCACAACACTACAATATTGTTGAGGACTTAGCTCAGACTCCGTCGGCTATGTCCGCTTTAGAAGTTCTCCAGAGCTGCCCTTCTCAGAGGAAGTCCTTGCTATCGGCTATCGGTGGCATAGACCCGGCCGACTCGGATTTGATTACTTTTGACTTGGAACGCCATACGCAAAGACTGCCTCACCAAATCGCATTCCTCATACAGGTTATTATTAATTCCAAAACGATTCATCGTACAGTCATTGATGAAGGTGCTTCAACTTGCATCATGTCTGTTGCCTGTTGGAAAGCTATTGGTTCTCCGACACTGAGCCAGTCTCCCACAACCTTGGAAGCTTTTGATGGAAGAGCATTCTGTCCTTATGGTATACTCCAACGTTTGCCCATCTCTTTGGAAGGGAAGACAGTCGAGATGGAAGTTGAAGTTGTTGATGCTAATCTTACCTACAACCTCCTTCTCGGACGTAGCTGGATATACGCAATGCAAGCTGTAGCTTCATCTTTGTTTCGTATCATCTGTTTCCCTCATCAAGGGAAGATTGTTACCGTATACCAGCTGTCATTCTTTGCTTCCTCTTCTGAAGGCAACATCCTTTTTGTGGAGCATACCTCCAAATCATCTGAGAGTCTGGGAACCGGGCTTTTCAAAGATCCCGCCCTCATGGGTGTTTTTCCGCTCCCACCTCCTAACATCGCTTCCGTCAATATGATTACTACTTGTTCTGATCCGTGGATCCTCCCTCCCACTGATCAAGTAGAATCTTGGGGCGATGAGATGTCGTTGAGTCCTGCCGAGCTCAACTACGTCGAAATCATTGCTGCATCGGCTCCCTCTTCTGAACCTGCTCCTTCGAGCAAGGTTCCCGACTCGTTCTCTCCATCCTCATGGCTTGGAGATGAGACTTCTTCGGACCCTTTAAAAGAAATATTCCCTTCTGATGAAGCCATTATTGAGACTATGTCTCCCGAGGAACCTCCTTGGCATGATTCTCACCATCGTTCCTCGTTTCTCCCTGCCCATCAGGATATGCTTACTTGTCTCGAGCGGTTTGCTCCTTGTCTCCCATTTCAAACCCTTCAAACACCTATCCAAGTTTATCAAGTGTCCTCTGAAGGAAATATGGTGAACATCACGCAAACCCAGCCTATCGACATCTCTGCGAAACCAGGGATTGTCGAACATCTGCACATTGGAGTCACTTGTACTCCGGAGGAGATTCGACTCTATACCAATCTTTTTCGCGAATTTCGTGACGTCTTTGCATGGTCCTACGAAGAAATGCCCGGCATTGATCCTAGCATAGTGGTGCATGAGATAATCACGTACCCAGGTGCTAAGCCTGTTCGTCAACGTTTACGCCCTGTACACCCCCGCAAGGCTGCAGCTATTAAGGCGGAAGTGGAAAAGCTTCTTAAAGCTGGTTTTATTTACCCTATCCCACTCACAGATTGGGTCTCCAACATCGTGCCTGTGACTAAAAAACAGGGGACCATCCGTGTTTGTGTCGATTATCGTGATATTAATCGGGCCTGTCCTAAAGATAATTTCCCCACACCATTCATTGATCAAATTATTGATGAGTGTGCCGGAAACGAAATGTACTCTTTTATGGACGGTTTTTCTGGGTATAACCAGATCAATATTGCTCCCACTGATCAACACAAAACCGCTTTTATTTGTCCATGGGGTGCTTTTGCCTATAAGAAACTCCCTTTCGTTCTCAAAAATGCCGGTGCTACCTTCCAACGTGCAATGTCTTATGCTTTTCATGACATTCGCCACATTGTACAACCATACCTGGATGATCTACCAGCTCATTCAGCTAAATGTCAGGACCACCCTACTCACCTTCGCGATATCTTTCTTCGCTGTCGACACTACCGTATCAGACTCAATCCTCACAAATGTGTCTTCTGCGTTGAATCCGGCCGACTTCTCGGGTTCATTGTCTCCCGAGAGGGCATCCGTTTGGATCCCCTTAAAGTGGAGGCTATTGTGAATCTTCCTCCCCCTGCTTCTTTACAGCAATTGCAAAGCTTGCAGGGTAAAGCAAACTTTCTAAGACGTTTCGTTCCAAACTATGCCGAGGTGGCTAAAGGTTTCACACGGTTGCTAAAGCGAGATGTCCCTTTTCACTGGGATACCATCGCTCAGGAATCTTTTGAGCGTCTCAAGGGTCTCCTTGTTTCCGCTCCATTGCTCCGTCCTCTGAACTATCATCGCGACTACATTCTGTATTTGGCTGCCGCCGACACCACTATCGGCATGGTTCTTGTTCAAACTGACGATGATGACACTGAGCATGTTGTATATTATCTCAGTCGCAACCTTTTAGACACAGAAACTCGATATGCTTATGTCGAGAAGTTGGCTTTGGCCGTCGTTTGTGCTGTCCAACGCTTCCGTCACTATATTCTGCTGCGCACTACCACCGTGGTTTCTGATTGCAACCCCATGACGTACATCTTGTCACGCCAGTTACTGGGGCGCAAGTACTCAAAGTGGATTGTCATCCTCCAAGAGTTCAACTTGGAATTTACCACTGCCAAGTCCAAGAAATCCCTTGTATTTGCTGAGTTACTTTGCTCTTTGCCATCTTCTTCCCCGCCCTCTCACTTAGAGGATCATATTCCAGATGATACTTTGTTTCTCATTAGCACCCTTGACCCCTGGTACGAGGATATCATCATATATCTGCAAAAGTCCTCCTTTCACCCCGGCGTGTCCAAAGACGCTCGGCGAAGGATTCGTCATCAGTCTCAACCATACCGTATCATTGGGGACACACTATATCGCCTCGGCACCGACTCTGTTCTCCGCCGATGTCTAACCCTCGAGGAAGCTGAGCGTGTCTTGAATGACTGCCACTCTGGCACCTGTGGTGGTCACATGTTCGGATATGCCACTGCCCAAAAAATCCTCCATGCTGGCTACTTTTGGCCCTCTATCTTTAAGTATTGCATTTTTGCCGTCCGCTCTTGTCATGAGTGCCAGATATACCAGTGGAAGATGCGAGTGCCTCCCACTCCATTGCACCCTGTTGTCACCATCGGCCCTTTTGCAAAATGGGGCATTGATTATATGACCTGTAACCCTCGCTCGGCTGGGGGGCATGGGTTTATTATCGTTGCCATCGATTACTTCACTAAATGGGCCGAGGCGATGCCCACATTAACTGAAGACAGTCACACAGCGGCGCAATTCTTGTTCAACCACGTTATCTCGCGATTCGGCGTCCCTCAAGCCATCGTCACTGATCACGGGAAGCATTTCCGTAATCATATGATGACGGAACTAACAACCCAGCTGGGCTTACAACACGATAGTTCGACTCCATACTACCCTAAGTCCAATGGCCAAGTTGAAGCTATCAACAAGATTTTGGTTACAATGCTTCAGCGTACCGTTGGCATGCATAAGTCTAACTGGCATTTGATGTTGTTCCCTGCCTTGTGGACCTACCGAACCTCCGTGAAGGATGCCACCGATTTCACTCCATTTCAACTAGTTTATGGACAGGAGGCTACCCTTCCAATCAAGTGCGAAATCCCTTCATTAAAATTGGTTGTCGAGCTACTTCCCAACACTACTCCGTTAGAAGAACGCCTTCTTTACCTGGAACAGCTAGATGAGACCCGTCGCCTAGCCTCTTTGGCCATCGAAACACAAAAGAAGCGAGTCAAGACTCACTTTGATCAGACTGTCCATCCACGTTCTTTTGTTGAGGGAGATTTAGTCCTGCTATACGATTAGGCAAACGACAAGCTGGGAGCAGGAAAACTCGAGCCTATGTGGCTAGGTCCTTACATTGTCAAGAAAGTTTTGCAAAAAGGGGTCTACGAGCTAATTGACTATGAAGGGAACCCTCTCGGGAAGCCCCGAAACGGGCTGTACTTGAAAAAGTACTATGCGTGATGCTTGTACACTTTATTTTGTACATACATGTACTTTAGCAGGTGTGTTGTGTGTGTGTTTTAGCTTTGAAGGCGTGATTTCCGCTTATTGTGTCTTTCGCTTCTTGTGCAGATGTCTGATGCACCTTATGTTGGTTTCGCTGATGGTTCCTGCCGCAGTACTCGCAACTTGTCCTCTGCGGCGTAGGTGATCTATGATCCTCATGGCGAGTTGATAGATCTTCAAGGTGTGTGTTTGGGCCGTACCACTAACAATGTCGCCGAATATTGTGTTGTAATTGAACTACTTGCTGAAGCAATCAATCTCGGTATTCGTGCATTGGTAGTGAACCTAGACTCTCAACTTGTCGTCCACCAGCTCAACGGGAAATATTCCGTCAGAGACCATCACATTTTAAGGTTGTATTTACGTGTGAGATTGTTAGAAAGGAACTTTGATTTTATCACATATCAGCATATTCCAAGACAATTGAACACATTAACTGATGCATTGGCTAACCATGTATTAGATAGACATTTGCGTAATAGATAAAACATCATGCAAGAAAGCATATAAAGCACAATAATAATAAAACCATAGAAATAGGCATATGTATATATATGTGTGTCGCAATGTTTGCACCACGTGCATCATATAGTTCAAAAAATAATACATGTTCATCCTGATACATCCGGAGACGACATGTCCCTCAAAAAATATGCATAAAAGAAGCCTAGAAGTCTAATCGCGGTGGTGCTCATGATAGCACGTCACCGCGCGCACCAATCGTCTCAACAGACGATGGACACGACTCGGCACCCCCACTGTGTGCCTCTGGTATGCAAAGGGCACATCCGCCAGTCTAGCATAACCCGGAATCCCTCGAGTGAGTCCCTCGAGATTCTGAACCAGCTCTTCCCCCACGACACCCTCTGCTTGAGGGTCAGCTGCGGGCTGGACCCTCCGCGCTATAGGAGACAAGCCAGCTGGTCGCTCTGGGCCAACGTCTGCATATACATACAACTGTCATCAGAACATGCATGTATTGACAAAAACAAAAAAAAATACATAAAACATCAAAAAACAAAGAGATCATACCCAGCTCCTCGTCCCACTCCTCTCCCTCTGGCAGTGGGAGATCTGGATCCCCGGTGAAATTACTCCCCGCGTATGGCCAATCCTCCAACATAATCAGCTAACGAAGGAGCCATATAAAGAACTCGGGCCGCCAGGACATCTGCTGGCCCCCTCCTCCTCTAGGCATCAGTGCTGCCCAGTGAGCCATCCTAGGCTCTCGTGGCAATGGATCAGCCACTATAGCTCCCTAAATCTGAAAAATGGGTAATCGTTCCAAGAAGAACGACACCACAATTGAGCCATACCCGAACTGTTTCACTCCTCCCCGCTTACACTTTGTAAGCTGCCTTTTGATATTGGTGGTCATCGCTGTAGCCCAGTCAAAAATGGTGGGGCTGAGGCATTCTGTTGCTAGTAGCAGATGATTCTTGCTCGCCTCATGGGGCGCCTGTACCCCGGCTGCACGAGTGATGGTGAACAGTATCACCTTGAGAACCAAGTCCTGAACGGTGGCAATATCCACCTTGGCACTGTTTTTCCCAAATTGTGCCCCTGGACACACTCGGGCCATCACCTCACCCATCTTCTCCCCGGAAGGTCTACTTCCGGTCAAGATGGGACTCGCCCCTCTCCGTGATAACCCAGTAATGAAATACACATCAGACACGTCAAGCTCTAATGTTTGGTCCCGTAAGCGAAATACTTGGTCATCAACATCCCAAGCGTCAACTATGAACTGCAATAGCTCGGGCTGAGCTCGCAGGTAAGAAGTGAGGAAGAATTTCTTGAGACCACAGTCTCTTAAGGCATTCATGCATCCCTCATCCTCTATAGCCAAGTGTTATAGACATTTTTGTGCCTTACAGCATAGAGCATGAAATGTCAATAATCTGAGGGATCCAAAGTCCCTAAACAAGTTGTTCTTACCCTTAGAGGAACAAGGTCAGCAAACCACAGCACTGCAAAACAGTTCTCCACTGAAAAACACTCAAAAACAGGTCAGTTTTGGATCATTGCAGCTGCTCCACTAGGCATCTGCGCTGCATAGCAGGTACAACAAAGGCTACCTGCGTTGCATAGCAAGTAGAACAAAGGCTACCTGCGCTGGGCGTACTTGGACATGTGGAGGAATCTTTTTCTCAAAGTGCCAGTGCCCAGGAAGCTTCTAAAAAGACACTTGATGATAAGATTCGCCTAATGATGAGTTAAGAGCTTCTAAAACTCCAAGTGGAAGACAGAAACTCCGAGTGAAGAACTGAAGAACAACTGGAGTTGAAGAGGACAACAAGTCACACATCAAGCTGACTTATCTTCACTCCAAAACTCTATATAAGGATCTCATCCCATGGGATCTGGGAGGCCGGAATTTTGTGCAAAGAATTGCTGTTGGTTTACAGTTGTTAGTATTGGGTGATTGCTTGAGGGAGGTGAAGAAGAGATTTCTCTCCGTCGGGAAGGTGATGCTGGATTGGACCTCGCATGGTTGTATCACCGCCTGAACCTTACTTCCATATATTAATAAAGCATTTGAGGTTCTTCTATTCGCATGTGTTTCAATGATGAATTGTTTTACTTGCGTCTTTGATTTATGCTAATCCTTGAATCATTTATGCATGCATGCCTCTTGTAGTTTCCTTTTCTTTGTCTTATTTGCAGGATCTCGTGTAGCTGGGCCCGTGAAAAGACTTGGAGCTGGGAGCAAGCGGCAAACAAAGGAGATAGGATCGACCATTTGCGCAAGACATCGATAAGTGGATCTATCCCTTTTATCTCTTGCATGTCATAAAGAAGAAACTCTAGATAGCTTTGCTTTCAGCTGTTGCTAAGGAACTGTCACCCTTAGAGTGGGTTAGGGTCATTCCGAGTTGGATACTTTCCCCCACAACAGACTGGCGACTCCGCTGGGGATCGTGTCTTGTTGGTAGCTTGTGTTTCTTGCTATTCTTTTCTTAAACAAAAGGGTACCGAATCGAAAACTGCATTCGAGTTCTTCGAATGCAAAGTAGAGGGCAACTACTCTAGCCCAGTGCTGGGCATGTTTATGATTTGAAGAGCTGATCCAAAAGGACTCTTTTTAGCTCTTTGTGATAGTGTTCATCTTCCTTTAATCATCCTCTAGAGTATACTTGACTGATAGCAACTGATTTGGCCAAAAACCACTCATTTTTGAGCAAACTGTGAGCCAGAATCTGAGAGAGACGAGAGTTGTCTCGTTCAGTGCAGCTGCAACAAAGGCTACCTGCACTGCAACGCAGGTCCCGAAGGGGCTACCTGCGCTGCATCTCAGATTGACAGTGCAGCACCTGCGCTGATCCAGTCTTGCCTTGTGCAGCTGGGATTCTCCACTGTCTGTTGCCCAGTTTTCAGTACTGTTTTTGCAGCCTGTTGTCAACCTATATACCCAGCTGAAACCACTTCTCTTTGCCTTCATTCCGCCTCAGTTGTGTGAAGAAACCGTGATTGGTCTTATTGTATTTCTTGCTGTCATTCACAGTTTCCCATAGCGAAAGTGAACTAGTCTTGCTATGACCTCTTGAATCTAGACCTGTGAGAAAGTGTCGTTGTGATTCTAAGAGTTAGTTTATTGTTGTTCATAGCTGCTTGAGCATTTGCTTTCGTTATATGGTTCGAATCTCAGTATTTCTTGTGATTGAAACGAGTAAATCTTAAGGTGTTCTTTTGATTATTGGACAATACTTGTTTGTTTTCACTTGAAATTGAATTCAAAATCGTACAACAGCTTTCTTTTTGTCATACACCAAACATTAAGAAAGAAGAAAAGAAATACTTGCATTGTGCATGTGCATTTTGACAGTTTGCATGTCGATTTAGGAAAAGTGCATCAGTGTGTGCTCTATGATCTGTTTGAAAAGATGATGTCTTTCTTTTCCTTCAGTAGTTAAGGTTTTCATAAGTTGAAAGAATTGAAAAAGCTTGCTTATCATTCTTAGACTGCATTTAGGAGTTGTCTCATACATCACGTGGTGATCCATAAAGGCAAACTGCTAAGCAAGATCAACCTAAAAAGAACTGAATTTATCTAACAACGCTTTGAAACATAACGAAACACAGTAGAGGTCTAGGTAGAGACGTGAACCGGCGTCGTTAAACATAGTGACTGTCGATCTCTACGAAGGTGGGTGATTCCTCCTGAGGGACGATAGCACTAATACGGACTTGTGCCCCCGCGTACCGTCGCGTATATTGGGGGACCCCTATAGGAACAAAGCCTTTATCCATAGGAAGCCGTGTCGGCCGCCCTACTGATCGCGATGCAGTGAACACAGCATTCACGAAGATTGACCACTCGTACCGTAAAACGTATTCTGTGGTTTCGCGAAAGGTTTGGCACACCCTTGCCTAGAACTCCAGAGTAGTTTCTTTTGGCCTTTTTCAAACTCTATAACTGAAAAAGTCCATCCGAGCATTTGTCACTTCGAGCTCGTTAATACATCGAAGGAGACTAGAGTCATCTTTAGCTTTTTCTCGACTCTTAAAAAGTGAAAAAGCAAGTTGTGTCTAAAGCGTCGTCATATAAAATTCATCTTAAACGGAACATAATTACCCTTGATTCCTACGTTGATCTTTAAAGTTGAAAACATGGAACACACCAACCAAGGGATCCCACAGGGGGGGACCCCTAGCCCTTTCTCCTCTTGGGGAGAAGTTGGTGCGCCCCACATGGCCACGTTGTCGCTTCCAGGACTGACAATTGGCCTGCCAGTTTGGCTATTCTCAACCGCTGTAGTTCAGACCACCACGGTTCCTGAACAGTCGAGTCAACAGTTAGACCAGTCTAGAACTACCCTCCAGCCTTCCACTTCTTATGAGCCTTCCTCCGATCCTTCTTCTTTGAAAGGTCAAGCCGCCGAAAGCGCGGCTCCCATAGAAAAGAAGAAGGAAAAGAAGAAGAAAGAAAAGAAGCAGAAGGAGCCAAAGGCGCCTGGGGGCAAGCAGAAGGTATCTAACGAAAACCCACACACAGCACGGACCGGGCCCAAGTCGCCATGTGTCATATGTAGAGGGAACCACTTCCATAGTGATTGTCCCAGTATTCCCCGGATACTAAGGGACTGGTCCCCTCGCTTGCACAGTTCGGAAGCGTCAACCTCTGACAGTCAGGTTGAATGCTTACCGTCGACCAACGAACGTGAAGGTATTAGACGACGAAGAGGATGGACATCCTCCTGCGAATTGTGTGAAGGCAATCACACCCTCCGCCGTTGTCCCTTTTTAGACGAAGCCAAGAGAGTTTTGGAAGATCAACCGGTTGCACCGTTGCTACTTCCTCCTGGATATCAAAAACTCGCGCCAGGTCCTTCGTTGGTCGAAAATACAGCTGTCTTGCTTAGAGGGCCAGCTGAAGTGTCAGTCGCTGAAAGTGAACCTACTGAATCCGGACCGGACGAAAGTCCAAAGGTCGAAACGGCAGTTGACCCGGTTCTCCCTTCAGAAGTTTCATCTTCAAACACCACAGTCACTGAGGATTCATCTTCAGTTGACACCCCCACCGAAGAGAATAAGGATGACACCGTCCATATTCTTTTTGTCAACTCCGATTCTGATGAGCATCTGGGCAAAGCGCCCACTCCTTTATCGCAGGAAGGAGCATCGTCAGGATCATATCCGGCCGTATATTCGGTCCCACCACCAAGCAACCTAGTTGTGTCCTTTGATTGGAACCAACTAGGCAAACCCGGGTTACCAGCCAGCATACCATTTAGAATTATAGTCCAAATATACAAAATGGTGATGGCTGGAACTATCATTGATGAAGGGGCATCTGTGAGTATCCTGTCCTCTATTGCTTGGAAAGCACTGGGTTGCCCGGCGCTTTTGCCCGAGACAAGGCGTCTCTCGGGTTTTGACAGAGGAACCAATCGACCATTAGGGATTCTACCTAATGTGCCTATCACACTGAAAGGGAAGGCTGTCAAGATGAATTTGATGGTCGTCCAAGGACCCTTGGATTATAACCTACTCCTTGGACAAGACTACATATATTGCATGAAAGCAATAGTCTCCTCACTCTTTCGAATAATGTGTTTTCCATACGAAGGAAGAATGGTCAAGCTCGTAGACCAACTTTCACTTCCGGGATCACACATCGCAAGTAGTCACATACCTATCCTCAATGGTCTTTTCGATCAAGAAAGGTCTCTTCCCCCGGTTCTTCTTCCTGATGAATGCGAGTGATTCGGGAAAGGGACGCAGGAGCCCAGGGGGCATGCATCCTGGTCTGCTCTGGAGGCAGAAAAAACCTTAGATGTAAAGTAGAATTTCCACGGAAGAATATGACTAGTCCGTACCCCGTCCCCCTCCTTCATCTTTGAGAATCTTCCTCTGAGATATCTTCGTGGAGAAGAAGGACAAGAAGACAAAGAGAGAGTTGGACTCTCAGAAGGGGCTGTTAGGGATGGGGTTGTTCTGGAAAAGGATTCTTCTGTCAAGGTTACTTGTTTGACAAAGGTCATTCACCTTTGTCTAAATAGGTAGGCTCTACCAAAGAAGGGGATCTGTTTGTGGCAACAAGTAGGTACCGGCTTTGGGTAAAAGGCCAGCCTCACCCATTAAAACAAATGTTTTAAGGGATAAGTAGGGGCAGCCCCCAAAGATAGAGACGTTGTTGTTGCCACAGATTGTAACCATCTTTGTGTACCCTAATGATAGACATCGCCAAAGAAAGAGTTTCATTTGCGGCTGCAAATAAAACCATTCTTTGGGTAACCAGAAAGAGGTAGGCCTCTCCCGGTAAAACGAATGTTTTACCTGCAAATTGAGGGGTAACCTTGAAATTCAACTTATACCTGGGGGCATGCAAACCTCTTGGAATGCAAGCGCGGGCGGCTTTTTAGTTTTAGGTAGGACTAACCCCTCTAACCCATAGGATGGGCCGATACCCAGCTTGCATAAAGAGAGGATATGGAGCAAAGCGTAGGGAGATGAAGCTCCTTAAAAAATAGGAATCTTCCATGAGACCTTACTACTTTATGACTGGTAAAAACGAGCAGTTTTGGCAAAGTTCATGCTCGTTAAAAAATAAACGCAAGAACCGAGCAGTTTTAGCGCATAGTTCATGCTCGTTAAAAAATAAACATAAGATTGAGCAGTGTTTTGGCGCATTCAAGCTCTTTAAAAAAAAAAAAATGAACCCAGTACCGGTAAATAAACATCTGAGACCGTAAATTCATCAGCCATAAAAGCCTTGGTCGTGTTTGTGCACCATCACCTCCACTTCTCATTTGGCCAATCATTCACATCCACTTGATTGTTTACCTATTTTGAGGAACAGCTGCGAAGAGTGATTCCACCTAGCCATCCTTGTAATACTGTCGTGATTGGAAAATTCCAACCTGTACCTGGAATCTGCTGCTATCCCTGTTTATCACTCGTTCCTCAAAAGACGAGTCTTCTTTGAGCTCTTTTCACTGACTCGTAAAATATGAAAAGTTTGCCGAGTTTTGGCCTTCCAGCTCGTTAAAAGGACCGGAAGAGCTATCCCTCCTCTAGATTTTAATCTTTTTGGACCTGAGGGATTATTGCACAAAAAGATCGAGCGCTTGTCTAGTTCGGCTCGATAAAGATATCGAACATTCATCCCTTTTGTATTGTTTTATACTTTTTCGGACTTAAGGGATTAGATGACGAAAAAGGACCCCTTGGAGTCTACTTTATGTACACTTTTCAGACTCTCTAAAAATGAAAAGGACCGAGTTGTCTTTGTCGCTGGGCTCGTTAAAAATATTAGATAGCGACAAACTTGTCCTTAGACAAGAACGAGTTTCCCTATCGCTAGGCTCATTAAAAACATAGCGATGGGCTTGCCCGAAGGGCAGGTTATAGATCAAGCATATGTTATCCTCCTCAAGCTTGTCAAAAAATAAAGAGGTACTGGTCAGAAATGACTGGGGAAAAATTGGGAAGAACCTCAAAGCTTAATGGTAGCAAGTCGCTCTTGAACATGACACTTTTGCCTCCGTAAATATCGGGTTGGGTTATTATCATTCACCGGTCCCTTCACCATGGTCTCGCCATACCATCCATACATGGGGTAATGCTACCGATCCATCACATCAGTGTCGTTATATGTTCAATAGATGTCATTCAGAATGTGTCAACCGGGTCCCATCCACTACCATACATCATCTTTCATCCTTCCATGACCGCCACCCTGAATCATATTTCACAAATTGTTTTCACCAATCATCACTAGCTCCGTTCCATGTCACTGATGTGGGATTCATTAGGGCCCTCCTTTGACGGATCACTTCTTGTCGACATCAGCTCATTATCCAAGAAGTTGATCTAGGAACACCCCCCTCAGTACTTTGAAGCTTGCATGCCTCAATGGCAAGTTTCTCACTCCCGGCGATAGGTATACATTAATGACCTTCGGCCAAGAGACTTTGCGTGGTGTTCGACGTCAGATCCTATATTCACACCACGTGAATTGTGCTGCAGTACCTTGAGGGTCATCATCATTATCGGTGATTCCTCTCGTGCTTGTTAACAGTTTACATTATTGACTGGTAATCAAGCGATGTCTTTCCATGTTCGACTTCAAGAAATTCTCACATGGATCGACTTGTACTAATGTGAAGATCGGACAAGTTTGAAGACCCCGGATCTAGTTTCATCCATCCGGGCTGCGATATATATTCAGGAGATAAAGACATAGACATGTGCAGCAGATGATCATCCTACTAAAAGGATGATAATTAAAAGCAGAGAATTATCTGTCTATTATCAGATGATCGTCTGTTTATGTACAACAAATGTATTTATAAAGCTGAGCATGGGAAATGCCCGCCTCAGCTAGATCATGAAAAGAAAGTATGAAAAGATAATGTATTGTATTGTATTTTGTTACAGGTCACCTCCCGGCGATTGAATGAACTTCGGATCCTCCTAATAAAGCATTTCACCCGATAAACGACCTCATACTTTAGGGGGCAACTGTTATAGACATTTTTGTGCCTTACAGCATAGAGCATGAAATGTCAATAATCTGAGGGATCCAAAGTCCCTAAACAAGTTGTTCTTACCCTTAGAGGAACAAGGTCAGCAAACCACAGCACTGCAAAACAGTTCTCCACTGAAAAACACTAAAAAACAGGTCAGTTTTGGATCATTGCAGCTGCTCCACTAGGCATCTGCGCTGCATAGCAGGTACAACAAAGGCTACCTGCGTTGCATAGCAAGTAGAACAAAGGCTACCTGCGCTGGGCGTACTTGGACATGTGGAGGAATCTTTTTCTCAAAGTGCCAGTGCCCAGGAAGCTTCTAAAAAGACACTTGATGATAAGATTCGCCTAATGATGAGTTAAGAGCTTCTAAAACTCCAAGTGGAAGACAGAAACTCCGAGTGAAGAACTGAAGAACAACTGGAGTTGAAGAGGACAACAAGTCACACATCAAGCTGACTTATCTTCACTCCAAAACTCTATATAAGGATCTCATCCCATGGGATCTGGGAGGCCGGAATTTTGTGCAAAGAATTGTTGTTGGTTTACAGTTGTGAGTATTGGGTGATTGCTTGAGGGAGGTGAAGAAGAGATTTCTCTCCGTCAGGAAGGTGATGCTGGATTGGACCTCGCATGGTTGTATCACCGCCTGAACCTTACTTCCATATATTAATAAAGCATTTGAGGTTCTTCTATTCGCATGTGTTTCATTGATGAATTGTTTTACTTGCGTCTTTGATTTATGCTAATCCTTGAATCATTTATGCATGCATGCCTCTTGTAGTTTCCTTTTCTTTGTCTTATTTGCAGGATCTCGTGTAGCTGGGCCCGTGAAAAGACTTGGAGCTGGGAGCAAGCGGCAAACAAAGGAGATAGGATCGACCATTTGCGCAAGACATCGGTAAGTGGATCTATCCCTTTTATCTCTTGCATGTCATAAAGAAGAAACTCTAGATAGCTTTGCTTTCAGCTGTTGCTAAGGAACTGTCACCCTTAGAGTGGGTTAGGGTCATTCCGAGTTGGATACTTTCCCCCACAACACCAAGGCATCTACGGCATCATGTTCCCTTTCTTTCCATTCCACCACCATTTTGCCTGTTTTCCTACGCCCACAAGGATGAATAAATCATTATTAGAACACTGGTAAGCTTACAATCCAGACAAATTTAAAATGCAATGGGAAATTTCAAAGAAAAAATTAGGTTGCGCGGTTGGCGCGACTGTTTCTAAAACAGTCGCGCCAATGGCGCGACCCCTTTAGGAAAATCACCCCATTAGCGCGGGTCCGTGCCGGATACCCGCGCCAATGGGTGCAGCCCTAAATTTTGAAATCCTCCTTGCAGAGGCTCAATCAGGAAGCCAAAATGCAGAAAAAATGTATGGAAATGGAGCTAAGGGAAGCGCCTCTTACCTAGAACCGACGAAATCCCGAATGGTTGCACGGATTGGCTGTAATCACCGTTTGAAGTTTGCTCCCCAAACAGACCACTGCTACTATTCAAAGAGGTAAAAAGTCAAATTAATTCTATTTTTTACCATTTTCACCATATTTATAAACTTTTTGACTTATTACGCTTGCTTCTTGTGCAGCGACAGGTCTTTTACGTAACTTCGATGGTGAAACGAGTTGTATTTTATACTTTTTTGGACTCGGTAAATACACGAAAAAGTCACTGTGGAGTCATCTTTCAGCTCTTTTCTGACTCACTAAACATGAAAAGATCACCGAGTTATCCCTCTTGACTCGTTAAATGTAAATAAGAGGCGGTCATCTTTAAACTCTTTTCCGACCGTGTAAAAAACGAAAAGATTGTCGGACCCTTGTCGTTTCAGGTTCGTTAACGGTTACGAAGCGATGTGGTTTCAATCGCTTTTTTACTTTTTCAGGTCGAAATCACTACTCATGAAAAGTACTCCTCGATCGTAATGGTCGGGCGGTTCTTTCGAGCATTGTTTTATACTTTTTCGGGCTTGAGAGACACAACTTTATGAAAAAAGGACACCCTTGGAGTTTTCTTTTCTGCTCTTTTTTCAAACTCTCTAAACATGAAAAGACGTCGAGTTCTTCCTTTGTCAGACTCGTTAAAATTTGATGACATTGGAGTCCGTCGAGATGATGTTACAAGCATATGCTATCCCCGTCAAGCTTGTTGATAAAAATAACTAGGGTACTCGCCAGAAATGGTGGGGGAAAATGGAACCATAATTATTGTCGTGTCGGCAGTATGTCGCTCTTGAACATGGCGCTTGTCTGCTTTCGTGTCTGGGTGGGTATATCTCATCTCATTTTTCACTTGCCTCCGTCGATTTGGGTAATCCTATTTGACCTCTCATCTGCTCATTGCCTCGTCATCATGACCTTTGATCCATTGATGTCAAATACTGCCAATTCCACTGTCGTGCCGCCGATATGTTCAAGAGAAGTTGACCTCTGCAGAATAACAACCTCCTTCTGATAGCTCACATAATTTTGATCCACCACAACATTATTTCTCTGTCTCGTGTCGATGATGTGGGAAACACTATGGCCCACCTTCGATCAAGGTCACTTCCTGTCGACTTCAGCTCATTATCCAGGAAGCTGATCTAGAGACTCCCTTCCGGTGCCTTGGATCCTGCATGCCTCAATGGCAGGTTCTTCGTGTTCGACGTGAGGTTTTCATCATTGGCCTCCGATCAAATGAATTCTACGGGTGTTCGACGCCAGCTCACTGATTCACATGCCGTAGATTGTACCTATAGTACCTTGAGGGCCATTGTCATTATTGGTGGTACCTCTCGCGTCTGTTAACAGTTTTCATTATTGACTGGTAATCAGACGATGTTCATGCATGTTCGACTTCAACTCATATATTCACATGCTTGAACTTGTACTTTTGTTCGGGTCGAGATGGAGCGCAAGACCCTGGATTTTGTCTGTTGGAATCCAGGCTGTGATTTTGTGGATTATTGTTACATGACTCATTCATTGGATGGCTGCGACCATACCTGAGTCTATTCATCGATCCTCACCGGATGGCTGCGCCCATACCATGGATCTAGATTATTATGTACTCTGTTATGGATGGCTGCGCCCATACCACATATATCATGTACTGGAGCTATCAGTTGTATCTCTCTATGCAGATTCTCCAGCGGCAGCTGCATGTGTTCTTGTAAAGCATTTCACCCCTCTCTCTCTCTCGGGCCTCATGCTTTAGGGGGCATCTGTTACATAGTAATTTATCACCATTGGTCACCGTCCCTGTTACCCCTTTCCCGCACTTTGGAGGACTCATTCTGGGACCTATGAGCAGTGACATAACTTGAAAACACTTGCATTATGTTCCCCTAAGTATGGAATTCATATGCCTTGAAGACATCTCCTGCAGAATATCCCTAAAAAGTCCCCTTTTTCCATTAGCGCGGATCCACAGTGTATCACCCGCGCCAATGAGGGAAATTCTCCAAAGAGGGCACGCCCATTGGCGCTCTGTCTCAGAGTCTTACCCGCACCAACCAAGTTTGGAAAAGTTTGTTAACAAACGCACGCCCGAGAGTTTTTTCCTTTCGACTCATGTGGCTTTTCAAGGATAATGCCAATCTCATGGATGTCGAGATTCATCGTATCTCTATCCACAATAGCTTTTCGAGGATAATGCTTATCCCATGAATGTCTGGATTCATTGTATCTCTTCCTCCTCCTCCATCTATAAAAGCTTGCTCTGGTGCATTTGACAAGCTAGCTTTGAGCATAGGGAGAATGATACTGTCAGAAGTCTGAGAGATTTTTGTTGAGTCTTATTTGCAAAGAGAGAGAGAGGCTTGTTCCTGATCCCGACAAGCTTTGCAAGACATATGTAGCTGATCACCCAGCCAAAGGAGGATTTGACATCAGAACTTCGGTTGTATACTCCTTTTTTGATTATCAATAATAGATGACTATCATTATGGTTCCACTCTTGCTGTTCATTATGATGATGATTGAATTATATCTTTTCTGACCGATATATAATTGCATCTATTGGATTTTATGCTTGTATTCGTGTCGTTATTTGCATGTGCAGGTGTCCATTCACGGAGATCGTGAGGATTGTGACCGGCCGAAGCAAAGGAACGGGAGTGTCAACTCTTCTACAACACTAGCATTGGAATCCAAGTAGGTTCTCGTAATCCACCTTTAATTTGCAATTAGGAACCTGCATGATAGCATTGTTTGATTGTTGCTAGACCCATTTCGGGCTAGTGGGATCGCCTCTGTCCGCAGAGGGGATTTACCTCTCCAACACAGGGGAAAGCCAAATTTTTGAGGAGGTTCATCCCTAACTACGCTGAAATGACCAAATGATTTACTCGCTTATTGAAAAAAGGGATCTCCTTCCATTGGGATGACGTTACGCAGAAAGCATTTGATGCCTTGAAAGATGTTTTGGTTTGGGCGTCCCTCTTGTATCCTCCCGACTATCAGTGCGATTATTTCTTGTACCTTGATGCCGCCATCTCTACTATAGCTATGGTGTTGGTTCAAGATGATATGGGGAATGAACATACCATTTATTCTATGAGTCAAAACCTCAACGATACTGAGATCCGATATACTCACGTGGAAAAGTTAGCTTTGGTGGTTGTTTAAGTCGTCCAAAGATTTCACCATTACATCTTGCTTCGCAAAACTATGGTCATTTCGGATTGAAACCCCATGACATACATATTGTCACATCAATTATTGGGGGGGGAAATACTCTAAGTGGATTGTTATTCTCCAAGAATTTGACCTAGAATTCATCAAGTCCAAATTGAATAAATCCTTAGTTTTTGTCGAGCTTATGTGCGATCTCCCTTCCCTTGATGCTGAATCTACATATGAAGATTCCACCCCAAACAAGTCATTATTCCTGATCTCGTCATTTGACTCATAATATGGAGATTTTCTCCTTTATCTCTAGACCCAGAATTTTTGTCCTAATACCTCTTGCTCAAAGCAGCGACGTATCCGGTAACAATCCTGAAACTATGTGATTATCGGCGATACCCTTTACCATTGTGGTATCGATACGATCTTGCGAAGGTGCCTCATTCTTGAGGAGGCCGAAAAAGTCTTGAATGAATTCCACTCGGGGGCATGTGGTGGACATTTATCTAGTTACACTACCGCGCAAAAAATCTTACGCATCAGTTACTTTTGGTCCACCATTTTCCGCGATCGTATCCTCACAGTCCAGAAACGTCATGCGTGCCAAATCTATGATTGAAAATTCTGCGCTCTGCATTCTCCTTTGCATCCCGTTGTTTCCATTGGTGCCTTTGCGAAATGGGGCATCGATTTTATGGCATTTAACCCTCACTCGGATAGGGGGCATGGTTACATTATTGTCGTTGCTGACTACTTTACTAAGTGGGCCGAAGTGAAGCCTACAATTAATAATACCATCGAAATGACTGCGTACGTTTTCTTCAACCACGTGATTTCTAGGTTTGGTGTTCTACAAGAAATAATAATGGATCACAGGAAGAACTTTCAAAATCATATGATAACCGAATTAACTGCCAAATTCAGACTTTCACATGAAAATTCCACTACCTATTATCCTTAAGCTAATGGACAAGTTGAGGCGATTAACAAATTTCTTAATAATATGCTTCAACGTATTATAGGGGTCCACAAATCGGATTTGAACTTGCTTCTTTTGCTGCCTTATGGGCATATCAAACCTCAATTAGGACTACTACTAGATCCACACCCTTCCAGTTGGTGAATGGTCTGGAAGTGATCCTCCCAATCGAATGCGAAATTCCGTCACTGAAACTAGCTATCGAACTTCTTCCTGCTACTTTCGTAGAGGAGGAGCATCTTTTACATTTAACTCGTTTAGATGAAACCTGACACGATGCCAAGTTAGCCAATGAAGCCTATAAAATATGCATCAAAGCACAATATGAAAAAAGTGCCAAGCCTAGAATCTTCTCGAAAGGAGATCTGGTTCTCTTATATGATCAGGAGGCTGACAAGTTAGGTCAAGGAAAGTTCCAAACTATGTGGCTGGGTCCATATGTTTTCAAGCGAGCCCTTACAAAAGGGGTTTATGATTTAGTAGATCTCGATGGAGTTCCATTGGCACAACCTAGAAATGGGATGTACCTAAAAAAATACCATGCTTGATCCCATGCATGGTACACTGTGTAAGTACTGTCTGTAGGTGTGTTGAGTGTGCTTGTAGTGTGTTTTTCAGAGTTTCCCATGGTTTTTGCTGATTCTATTTACTTTTGGACTGTAGATGTCAACCTCTCTCAAACTGTATATTAGTTATGCCAATGGTGCTAGTCGTAGTACTCAAAACCTATCCTCTGCAGTGTGGCCTATATTTTCTCCAAATGGCGAGCTAGTGCGTATGCAAGGGATTTGCATTGGTCATTCGACTAACAAAATCGCTGAGTATAGCGCAATGGTTGAGCTACTTCTTGATGTTGTTTCACATGGTATCCATCGTATAGTCATCAATCTTGACTCACAGCTCGTAGTACTACAACTCGCAAACATCTATTCAGTGATAAATCCCGCCATCCTTCGCATGGTTTTGAGAGTGCGTCTTTTGGAAAGACATTTCGATTTCATACGATATGAACATATTTCTAGAAATCTGAACACATTAGCAGATGCCCTAGCTAATTTTGTTTTAGATCGACATTTTCAAAGAATGTAAATAACTTTTAATTCACATCACATCATATTGAAAGTAGAATAGGAACTAGGAAACACTGAATATATATATATATATATATATATATATATATAAGTTTGGTTTTACAAAATGTGTGCCCCGAGACACATATGGCTACATTGTCCATATAAAAACTACATGCAAAACATCTAAGTAGACAAACCAGTGGTGCTCATGATAAAATGACATTGCACAAGCTATCTTGCGTAGTAATCGATCAACACGACTAGGCACTCCGATTTTGTGTTGCTGAAATTGCAATGGAAGTTGATCGACCACGGTCTCATCAATCCCATATGTCAGTCCTTCCATGTGGCGCTCCACCTCTAGTAGGATCTCTGCTACACCTGGATCTCATAGCACATCTCGTCTTACTGCAAAAACCTGTACTGGTCCCACTGCCTCCTCTTGTGGCTGTCTCTCTATACGACAGAGATATGTATCACCCACTGGTTGAATAGGTCCCATGTATGCATGAAAACATCAAATATTTTAGTCTCGAGAACATAAAAAAACACAAAAAAATCGTAAAACTTTGAAAAAATTAATGTTCAAAGTATCTTAACTGAATCATCCCATTACTCACCCTTAGGAAACTCGAGCTCAGAATCATCATGAAAATCCATCCCTGCGTAAGGATACTCATCAATGATGATGAATTGCCTATGTAGCCAGCCAAATAAGGTTGGTGAAAAGTGTTGGAAATAATATTGAGAGGGGGGGTGAATCAGTATTATCAAATTCTTTTCAATATATCTTCCCTATTTATACTTTGAATAATTCTTCAAATATTGATCATTACTTTGTATGTCAGTATCATAAAATAATGAGCAGGAACAAGAAAAGCAAATAGTCACACAAAAGAACACCAGATATAAGGTGGAAACCCAATGTGGGTGAAAACCACCTGCTGCAATATGTCTCTATCTTCTTTTAATAAGAAACTCCTTTTACAATGATTTTGTACTGGTGCAGTCCTTTACCAGTACGCAGGCTACAACCTGCAGAGAGCTACAACCCTCTCTTGTTCTCTAGCTTCTCCTGGAAGGGAGCTACACCCCCTTAGCTCTTGTACTAGCCAAGATACTAGTACGTAGGTGCTGGCCTACTGAAGGCTACAACCTTCTCTTTCTTCCAGGGACCACGTTTCATAAATTTTCAGACTGGATCCATGAACATCAATCAATCATCAAGTATATATGCATCAAACAATCTCCTTTCCCAATTAGCATTGAATCAAGTAAACACTTCTCTGACAGCTGTACCCAGAACACAGTAACAGTAACCACACACCAAATTCTGAACCCACAATACTGCAGCAATAGACAGAGGCAGCTAGATCATAATTTAAATATATACGCTACTTCAACAACCTGAAACCTGGGTGCAGATCTATAAAGGATAATTCCTTCTTTCAAATATTCAGACACTAATTAACCCAGATTGTCAGATTTATAGATCAAGCATGCGCCTCATATAACAGATCAAAATCATGCAAAGATACTATTATTTAGGCATAAAGATTATGACCCATCAAAAGAACTTATCCTTCTTTATGCGCTAAGGTTCCTCCTTCATTCAGATCCAGATCTGCACCATAACCCAATCACAAATATTTCAGATCTAGCACTTATTAGATATTCAATTCATTCAATGATCTTTGCCAAATGATCTCCTTCCTCTTTTATAGTCTTAGACCTTCCACAATACCACAGGCCAAAACCATAATAACACAATACCACGGACCCAATACTTGGGATCAACACTTTTGGATGCAATACCACGGACCAAAACCATAGGATCAAAAACTGTCGGACTAATACCATGAACCAACCATGAAAGTGCGTGAGATCAACACTTTTGGATGCAATACCATGGACCAAAACCATAGGATCAAAAACTGTCAGACTAATACCATGAGCCAACCATGAAAGTGCGTGAAATTTTCTCTTCATGAAAGGAACTTTTCTCTGCATGAAAGTGCATGAACTTTTTCTCTATATGAAATAAACTTTTCTCTGCATAAAAGTGCGTGAACTTTTCTCTCCATGAAATAAACTTTTCTCTGCATAAAAGTGCGTGAACTTTTCTCTACATGAAATAAACTTTTCTCTGCATAAAAGTGTGTGAACTTTTCTCTACATGAAATAAACTTTTCTATGCATAAAAGTGCATGAACTTTTCTCTGCATAAAAGTGCGTGAACTTTTCTCTACATGAAATAAACTTTTCTCTGCATAAAAGTGCGTGAACTTTTCTCTACATGAAAGAAACTTTTATCTTCATGAAAGTGCGTGAACTTTGCTGCAATATAATTTATCATCTGAGGTGAGTGGGTTGCCATCAAGTACAACATATGTATCATAATGCCAACAATCTCCCCCTTTGGACTTGATGGCAACAACAACCAATCACTCTCCCCCTTTGACACCAAGGGCAAAGGGTTATGCTCCCCCTAAGAACATGCTCCCCCTGACTATAAACCAGATCTGCAAAGAAGAACCATAATCCATCAAACACCATAAATGACCATGAAAGAGATAGAGACGTATTGCAGCAATATTCAGACCAGCATCCATGATCTCCTTCTGTACTTCCTCCATAATGCCAACAATGCATGATATGCTCCCCCTGAACCTGTGCCATTCGATCTTTGACCAATCCGCAACCCAGCACATGTACGCATATACTTCAGATGAACCTTGCGTACAACCAACAATCAGAAGAGATTCAACAACAAGATGATGCATCAACAACCCCCAGCTTTTGCTTGAGGTATTCAAAGGTCTCCCTAGGCAATGGTTTGGTGAGTATATCAGCAACCTGTTCCTTAGAAGGAACATACTCCAACTTGACCTTTTGTTCAAGCACTTGTTCCTGGAGAAAGTGATACTTGATTGGTATGTGCTTGGTTTTTGAATGCATGACTGGGTTCTTTGAAATGCTGATTGCACTTGTATTATCACATAAGATGGAGATGGGTGGTGTACAAGTGATTTGAAAATCCTGCAAGGTCTGCATCATCCAAAGGAGTTGAGTGCAGCAAGATGCAGCAGCAACATATTCTGCTTCAGCTGTAGACAAGGCAATCGAACTCTGTTTCTTGCTGAACCAAGATACTAATCTGGAACCCATAAGCATGAAGTGTGAGATCTGTATCTCTAGGATACCATAAGCCATAATTTTGAGTCCCTTGAAGATATTTGAAGATTCTCTTTACTGCCTGAAGATGAGTTTC
The DNA here is from genome assembly GCA_031772625.1 of Pinus tabuliformis. Taxonomy (NCBI): domain Eukaryota; kingdom Viridiplantae; phylum Streptophyta; class Pinopsida; order Pinales; family Pinaceae; genus Pinus; species Pinus tabuliformis. The sequence continues at coordinate 428,542,812 of CM062814.1, read as the reverse complement.
CTTTGGATTTGCCTGAAATCTTCCAACTATTCCCACTGCATGCATGATGTCTGGTCGGGTACCTGTCAAATAAAGTAGACTTCCAATCATAGATCTGTAGGTTGGTTGATGTACTGCTGCTGATTCATCATTTGCACTGAGGCTACATCCTGTGACCATGGGTGTACATACTAGTTTTGCATCTTCCATGCCATATTTCTTCAAAATCTGCTTGAGATACTTAGTTTGAGACAAGAAGATCCCTCCTTCCTTTTGTTGGATTTGCAGGCCCAGAAAATATGTCAATTCTCCAAGCAAGGACATTTCGAATTCTTTCTGCATCACCAAGGCAAAGCTTTGACTCATAGATTCTTCATTGCTGCCAAAGATAATGTCATCTACATACACAACAAGTATCAGCAATTTGTCATTTTCAATTTTTATATAAAGATTGCTATCTGCTGATCCTTTTGAAAAACCTTGTTGATGAAGATATTTGTCCAAACGATAGTACCAAGCCCTTGGAGCTTGTTTAAGACCATAGAGAGCCTTTTTCAATCTGCATACAAGATTTGGATCATTTCCAAGAATGAAACCATCTGGCTGCTCAATGTATACTTCTTCTTCTAAGTCTCCATTCATAAAGGTTGATTTCACGTCCATTTGAAATACTTTGAACTTTTGAAAGCTTGAGAGAGCAAGGAACATTCGGATGGCCTCAAGTCTTGCAACAAGAGCAAAAGTTTCTTCAAAATCTATTCCTTCTTGCTGTGCATACCCTTTACAAACAAGTCTGGCCTTGTTTCTAATTACTTCCCCATTTTCATTCAACTTATTTTTGAAGACCCATTTTGTCCCTATAACATTCTTATCCTTTGGTCTAGGAACCAAATCCCAAGTGTTGTTCTTTTCGATCTGCTCAAGTTCTTCATCCATTTCTTTGACCCAACATTCATCTTTGCATGCCTCTTTTACATTTTGTGGTTCAGTGGATGAGAGTAATGCCAAATAGCTTGAAGCTTCTGCAATTGTTCTTCTTGTTTGTACACCTGCTTCTTTTTGCCCCAAAATCTGAGATTCTGGATGATTCTTCTAAACGTACCTGGATGGAGTCTTCTCTTCTACCCTTATCTGTTCCTCTGGTGCTTCTTGAGGTTCTTCTTCTTCATCATTCTGTCTTTGAGGGTAGTCTTCATCTTCTTCGATATTTTCATGATTTACTTGCCTAGGAATGTATCCTTTTTCATCAACCACTACATCAATGTTGTCAACAATTCTTCCAAGTCTTTTATTGTAGCACTTATATGCTTTGCTATGTGGAGAATAACCAAGAAGAATGCCTTCATCTGCTCTAGGTTCAAGTTTTCCAAGTTGCTCATCAGTATTCTTAATATAGCATTTGCTCCCAAAGATTTTGAAGTGTTTTACCGAAGGAGTCTCACCATACCAGAGTTCATGAGGAGTTTGAGTGTTGTTCACTCGGACATTTGTTTTATTGAGAATAACAACCGCAACATATGCAGCTTCACCCCAGAAAGTTGCGGGAGTTCCGAACTCATCAAGCATAGCACGGGCCATTTGTTGGACTGTTCTGTTCATCCTTTCCACCACTCCATTTTGCTGAGGAGTTCTAGCTGTAGAGAATTCCCTTCTTATCCCATGTTCTTCACAGAAATCGAAAAATTCATTTGAGGTAAACTCCCCACCTCTGTCGGACCTGAGGCACTTAATTTTGTAACCTGATTCATTTTCAACCAAGGCTTTGAAGGATTTGAATTTTTCGAATGCTTCGTCTTTGTGCTTCAAAAGTCCTAACCAAACAAACCTGGAGAAATCGTCAATGAATAATATCAAGTATTCTTCTCCTCGAGGTGACCTCGTCCTGAAAGGACCACATACATCTGTATGGACTAGTTCAAGAGGCCTGCTGGCTGATCCTTCCTTCTCCGGGAAGTTGGTTCTGGTTTGCTTACCAAACTGACATGATTTTCATATAGTGTTGTCTGGAATTTTGATATCTGGAAGACCACGAACTGCCTGATATTTGCATGCCTTCCTTATTTGTGAAAAGCTTAGATGCCCCAACCTCCAGTGCCATAACCAATGTTCATCATCCTTGCTCAAATAGCATTGTTGTTGTCCTTCTTCAAATATGTATAGATTATTTGGAGTTCTTCTACCTTTGATCACTGTTTTCCCTGTATCAAGATCACGAACGCTACATCCATTTGATCGAAATATTACCTCGGTTCATTGATCGCACATCTGACTGACACTCAGAAGGTTATGCTTCAAGCCATCAACATACAAAACATTTCCAGCTTTGACCTTTTCTTTTAACTGATCCGTGCCTTTTCCTTTTATAGCTGATGGAGTATCATTTCCAAAAGAAAATTTCTTTCCCTTTTCTAAAGCATAATATGATTTAAGTTTTTCTTTATCACCTGTCATATGTTTCGAACATCCACTGTCAATGTACCATAGATTTTCTTGTCCTTCTGCATAAAATTCTATCCCACATCTTTTTGTTTGTGGTTCCTTTATTCTCCATGTTCTGGTGCTTGAGGCTTGTTCCTTTGTCTGTTGAAACCTGCTCCTGCATTCAGAATCTTCATGACCAAAGTTATTGCAAATAGAACATTCAACTTCATTTTCAAGAGCCAAAAAGTTTTTATAGGTCCTTTTTGTAATCCCGATCATACTTCTTTGTTTTTGAGCTTCTCTAGTCATGATTGTTTTATATGCAACACATTGAGCTTCTTTGTGACCGAATTTATGGCAAGAGAAACATTGCCCATTGAAGAAACTTCTGCAATTATCAAATCTACCGGCCAAATGATTGTAATTTCTATTGTCATCCATTCTTGAAGCAAATTGAGAAGATTTTACCTGTGGCTGGTTGTAGCTTTTGTTCATCCTTAAGACAGATTGCCCTTGGTTTACCTGATAGTCTTTGTTCGTTCTTGATGTAATTCGTCCCTGCTTTACCTGGTGATCTCCATTGTGCTTTTGCTCATTCCTTCTTGCTGCATCAAGATAACTCTTTGAGGTAAATGCTTGAGATGTTTCTCCATTATACCCCAGACCTGTCTTGTTTAGCGGAGAATGTTGTACATTGATGATCTCGTCTAGAGTTTCAGATCCTTTGACAAACTTAAGATTAATAGCCTTTGTTTTCTCAATTTCTTTTCTAAGGTCAACAATTTCACCTTCTAACTTTTCAAGATATTTTTCTTTTTCATCAATTTGAAATTGTAGAGTATCAATGATCATATTCTTTTCTTCTATACATGTCTTAAGTCTAGAAATCTCTTCATAAAAACTATCCACATCTATAGCATCCATGTAATCATCATCTTCAAATGCCATTAAAAGTTTATAGTCATTACCTCGTTCATCTTCATCACTATTTGATAGACCATCACTGTCTTCATGAGTGTAGTAGCTTTTCTTATTTGCATTTTGTTTCTTGTTCCATCTAGCCGGTTCCTTTTCTTTGTCAATCTTATCCTTATGAGGACATTTGGCAGCATAATGACCTACTCTTCCACAAGCAAAACATTTAAAAGGTAGCTTACCTCTGAACCTTCTAGTACCCCGTTGAAGATTTCTGACAAAATTTGATTCTTCTTCTTCTTCTGGCACGTGACTTGATTCATAGTAGTCTCCTTTGCCTGAAGCCTTAAAAGCAGCTTCTCTCCTGTCTGATGGACCTCCTTTTCTCATTTCATAAGCAGTTAGAATTCCGTGTAGCTGAGACATAGTAAGAGTTCGTAGATTTTCCTTTTCTTCTATTGCAGATACTTTAGATTCAAACTTGGGGGACAATGATCTTAGGACTTTTTCAACCACAACAGCCTCTTTTATTTCTTCACCCAAGTTTTTCATACAATTAACAATCTCATCTACCCGAAGGAAATAGTTAGCCACACTTTCATCATTATACATTCTGAGATTCTCATACTGAATCCTGAGGGTTTGAAGTTTTGCACGTTTTACCTGTTCATCTCATTCGTAGCTCAAAACAATCTTGTCCCATATTTCTTTTGCGGATTTATATTGCATAACCTTCACAAATTCAGATTGAGATAGACATCCTGGGAGAGTATTAACCGCCTTTGCATTTGTTTCATATTTCTTCTTCTCAGCTGAATCTGTAGGAGTAGCTGATGGAAAAGTATACCCTGTTTCTATAATGTCCCATACTTCTGTACCCAAAGATTGAAGATAGGCAGTAACTCTTACCTTCCAATATACGAAGTTTGTCCCATCAAAAATCGGTGGCCTGATTGATGCTTCCCTCTCGTAGTTGCTCATGATGTTAGATCTTCCTTCAAGCGATCAAGCTTCTTCAGAAGGACCTGCTCTGATACCAATTGTTGGAAATAATACTGAGAGGGGGGGTGAATCAGTATTATCAAATTCTTTTCAATATATCTTCCTTATTTATACTTTGAATAATTCTTCAAATATTGATCATTACTTTGTATGTCAGTATCATAAAATAATGAGCAGGAACAAGAAAAGCAAATAGTCACACAAAAGAACACCAGATATAAGGTGGAAACCCAATGTGGGTGAAAACCACCTGCTGCAATATGTCTCTATCTTCTTTTAATAAGAAACTCCTTTTACAGTGATTTTGTACTGATGCAGTCCTTTACCAGTACGCAGGCTACAACCTGCAGAGAGCTACAACCCTCTCTCGTTCTCCAGCTTCTCCTGGAAGGGAGCTACACCCCCTTAGCTCTTGTACTAGCCAAGATACTAGTACGTAGGTGCTGGCTCACTGAAGGCTACAACCTTCTCTTTCTTCCAGGGACCACGTTTCATAAATTTTCAGACTGGATCCATGAACATCAATCAATCATCAAGTATATCTGCATCAAACAATCTCCTTTCCCAATTAGCACTGAATCAAGTAAACACTTCTCTGACAGCTGTACCCAGAACACAGTAACAGTAACCACACACCAAATTCTGAACCCACAATACTGCAGCAATAGACAGAGGCAGCTAGATCATAATTTAAAGATATACGCTACTTCAACAACCTGAAACCTGCGTGCAGATCTATAAAGGATAATTCCTTCTTTCAAATATTCAGACACTAATTAACCCAGATTGTCAGATTTATAGATCAAGCATGCGCCTCATATAACAGATCAAAATCATGCAAAGATACTATTATTCAGGCATAAAGATTATGACCCATCAAAAGAACTTATCCTTCTTTATGCGCTAAGGTTCCTCCTTCATTCAGATCTAGATCTACACCATAACCCAATCACAAATATTTCAGATCTAGCACTTATTAGATATTCAATTCATTCGATGATGCTTTGCCAAATGATCTCCTTCCTCTTTTATAGTCTTAGGCCTTCCACAATACCACGGGCCAAAACCATAATAACACAATACCACGGACCCAATACTTGGGATCAACACTTTTGGATGCAATACCACGGACCAAAACCATAGGATCAAAAACTGTCGGACTAATACCATGAACCAACCATGAAAGTGCGTGAGATCAACACTTTTGGATGCAATACCACGGACCAAAACCATAGGATCAAAAAATGTCGGACTAATACCATGAGCCAACCATGAAAGTGCGTGAAATTTTCTCTTCATGAAAGGAACTTTTCTCTGCATGAAAGTGCGTGAACTTTTTCTCTATATGAAATAAACTTTTCTCTGCATAAAAGTGCATGAAATTTTCTCTCCATGAAATAAACTTTTCTCTGCATAAAAGTGCGTGAACTTTTCTCTACATGAAATAAACTTTTCTCTGCATAAAAGTGCGTGAACTTTTCTCTACATGAAATAAACTTTTCTCTGCATAAAAGTGCGTGAACTTTTCTCTACATGAAATAAAATTTTCTCTGCATAAAAGTGCGTGAACTTTTCTCTACATGAAATAAACTTTTCTCTGCATAAAAGTGCGTGAACTTTTCTCTACATGAAAGAAACTTTTATCTTCATGAAAGTGCATGAACTTTGCTGCACTATAATTTATCATCTGAGATGAGTGGGTTGCCATCAAGTACAACATATGTATCATAATGCCAACAAAAAGTTGATTGCTGATGGGCTTGCATGTCAGCTCATATGGTCTATCCACCTCCTCATCCGTGGGGTCCACGGATAGATGGGCTCAAGTACAATCTGTTGAGGTTGTAGTAATGGCACATGCTCTAGAGAAAAAGAGGCTAAGATCACTCCATAACCGAAGTTCTTTAACTTCCCCTCCTTTGCTTTAGTAAGTTGTTCCTTCAAATTTACCAAGATACCGTCGCTCTGGATGAATATTGTCGGCTCTAGACATTCTATCCCATACTGCATGGATGATTTGCTTGCTACATGTAGTGTTGAGCTGCCTACCAATCTTGCAATAATGAACAAGATCGTTCTTAGAGGTAATTGGGTTACATCCTTTACTGATCTCCACATCTCTAGTAGGAAGAGCTCGAGGTCTGCAATAGGTAGCGAAATAGTCTTTCACTGTCTCACCACCACTTCTTCCACCTTGAAGAGAGACGAGGGCACCTCACCTTGAAAATCCTGTTAGAAAGTAAATATCCTCTAACTATATCTTGAGAAGGTTCTCCCCAAACCTGAATGCCTGTGCTTGAATGTCCCATGAACGGAAAAGGTATTTTAACAACTCCATTTGTTGCCTCATACCAGGTAGCTATAAGAATTTTAATAACCCACAATTTTTTATCACTTAGATGGTAGTAAGGTCATTTTTTGCATTCAAATCTTGTTCCTCATGTTCTCTTTCTCGCTAGATGAATGCCATTTTGTGCTAATGGGTACCTGAAACATCAACAAGGGATCCATTAGGATCTTTCCCATGCAAAAAACTTGACAAAATAGGAGGCAAATCTGACAAACAACTTAGGAAAATGCGCCCAGTGCACCCCAACAATGTCTACCAGAGCATTGCACCTCTCCCTACAGTGTTTCCCTGCTTAGGTGCAACACAATTTTTGACATGGGGGGGGGGGGGGGGATGCATTGGTCCCAAGGCGTTTTTTATGAACCCCAGGGGGCCTCAAAACCTGAAAAATCTTGCATAAAATCACAAAAATAGACCATAGAAAGATAAAGAAAGGTCTCAGTTCCACCTGGAAGCGATGAAACTTGAAATGGTTCCTTGGATTGGCCGCAATCAGCTGCAGAAGATTGAGGGCAAAAGGGCTCCAAAAACTCACTGTTGAAGGTAAAATGTGAAATGGTAAAAATGACAAGTCAATATGAATATTTATGGTAATTTTCTCTTTATTTTATTCATTTTTAGTGTTTTGACCTAGATATGCTCAAGGAAAATTTTAAGGATGGAAAATTTTCTTGAAGTTTAAAACATTGGCGAATCTCACTAATCCCTAATATGCAAACTATAAATTTTTTAATGATATATTTGCAAAATTATTCAAATTTATAATGATTTTATATATAGTCTCTATATAATGTTGGCGATTTTTAAGATAAAATAATTTTATATTCTAAAATTTGGGCGAATCATCTTTTATAAAAATTGGAAATTGGCGAATCATTTTTTGGAAAAATCATGGAAAATTAGCCCACTGGGCGAACATTAGCCCCTAAAATTTTCCATGGATATGCTTCATTTTACTATGAAATAGGTATGTTTAATCCTTCTTGTGGTGTTTTGAGCAGGTCAACAACTGTTAACAGGTTTTCATTATATTTTGAACAAGTTACTTTGACCACAAAATATAATTTTATCTCTTTTTCGAGCTCTTTAAACCTACGAAAAAGGAACCCTCTTGGAGTCCTCTTTCATCTCTTTTCAGACTCCCAAAATATGAAAAGGTTGTCGAGCACTTGTCTTTTTGAACTCATAAAAGTAAATGAAAAGATGTTTACTCAGTACAAGTTTAACCCTTTTCCAGACTAAGATAGACTAACTATGAAAATAGAATACCTTAGTTGAACATGGGTAAGAGGTTCTCTTGGGTTGTTTTCTACCTTTTCGGACCTAAGGGACTACTTACGAAAAGGGACATCTAGAGTTTTATTTTTCGCCTCTTTTTCAAACTCTCTAAACATGAAAAAGATGTCGAGTTTTACCTTCAATGGACTCATTAAAACATCAAACAATGATGTACTCATCGATCATGATGAGGCTGAACCACTCCTTCTCATGGTTCGTTAAATATACTCAGAGGGATTCATCTGAAGGACAAACTTACAAATCAAGCATATGTTAGCCTCCTCAAGCTTGTTAAAAAATAAAGAGGTACTGACTAGTATGGTCGGGGAAATTGGGAAAACAAGGGATTCCATTTTGCTAATGACAGTGAGTCGCTCTTGAACACAACACTCTTCCACTTCATCTCCATGGCTGTTGGGTTGTGTAATCTTCTTGTCTTTTGGTTATCATACCGTTTTCACAGCCTCCATCTCAGTTTTGGGTTAATGCTGCCAACTCCATTCAGTGTTGTCAGTGTGTTCAAGAGAAGTCATTTAGTTGATCTCCGCTACAATACTCTTAAGCCTCCATTTCATGTCTACTGTTCCTAATCCAGTTCCATATCAGCATCATTCTGATCATTCTGTCTCAATCATGATACTCGTTTCACATCATTGATGGGGGATACATCAAGGCCCTCCTGCGACAAGTCACTTCCTGACAACATAAACACATCATCCAAGAAGTTGACTTAGAAACACCCCTTGGTACCTTGGTGCTTGCATACATCAATGGAAAATTTCCTCACTCTCAGTGACAACTTTACATCATTGGCCTTCGACCAAAATATTTTGTGTGGTGTTCGACATCAACTCATTCATTCACACCATACAGACTGTACTTAAGTACCTTGAGAGACATTAACATCATCGGTGATTTCTCTTGCATCTGTTAACGACTTACATCATTGGCTAATAATCAGATGGTGTCTACCATGGTCGACCCCAACTCATTGATTGAGATGGTTAGACTCGTACATTGGTTGGTTGCATGAACGAGATAAAAGACCTCAGATCTAGTTTCATCCATCAGGGCTGTGATTTCAGGATTATACAAAGATCACAATGTATGATGGTCGTGATCATATTGATAGTCATCCAGTCATGGGTCCCCCAGTTACATCTGTGGACGCGTTTTTTTATCATTGTACATGTTATTTTATCGTATGAGCTGAGTATGGGTATGCCTCCCTCAACGAACAAAGATGTCATGTTGTAAATGTATTGTAACAAATGAAGCTCGCCGGTTGTCCTTAACCCCTACTTGTCACAAGATAAAGCACTTCAGTCATCAATCATCATCTCTGACTTTGACATTTAGGGGGGATTTTGTTATAGGCCATTTTTTCACATTTGATTAGTGAGCCTCCTAATGGGATCAATCAACATCCTATTCCCCCTTGTCACCATATTGAACAAAGCCCTAAGCATGTACCTTTCATTTCCTATAGTTTGAGCCCTAAACTACATCTGATCCAGTTTGAGGACCAACTCTCCCTGTAAGCCTACTGGGGTGTGTTCACCAGTAGGTTGCTCCACTGTGGCTTGCATTGGTCACCAACAAGTTGCTCCCCTTTTCACCTGCATTGGTTCTATGAATCAAGGAGAATGATCAAGATTCTGGAAGCTTCACCTTCTAGGAGTTTCCAAAACTTGTTACAACTACTTACCTTGGATAAAACATTCAGATCCTATCCATCCCTAGATTGGAGTTTTCACCAATTATCCTTTAATCCTATCCCTCCATCAAAGGTGGATATCTTACCCTAGATTTGTAATTGGATAAGAACTCCCAACTTAACATACTTCTCTATATATTCCCAACCTTCTATGTGGTTGGGGGTTGGATTTTGGAGAGTGATTTTTCATTTATGTTGTTGTAGTGAGTGGTCATGATTCCATGCATTTAAGGTGATTGGAGGTGCATAATGTGACAAGGAAAGGTAAAATCAACAACTTGGAGGAGCTCTTCTATAATATCAGCTGCTACTTATGGTTGTAATCTCCTTCCATTTATAGTAATGCAAAGAATTCATTGTTTTCCTATATGTGATGTTGTTTCACTTATTTCAATACCATGTTATCTATTGAATGAAGTACTTAGATGATATTACATAGATCTCGTAGTTTCTTGGCTTGCGTTATCTGATTGTGTAGGTTCTAATTTTGGCAATCAGAGCTGGGATTGAAGCTTCCAAGTTGAAGAAGGAGTGAAGCACGCAAAGAATTCCAAGTTGGCCTCACTCCATTGTAAATCTCGTATAACAAGGACCAATTTTAAAGGCTGAGACAATGACATATTGTTGGGCCAAGTTTTTCTCTTTTAGGGCCCACACATGGGTTATTAGGTAGAGTTTGCGCAAAGACTTGGGCTAGGAATTCAGCTAGAGTTTTGGTTGGGAATTTGGCCTTTTTCTGGAGGAGATTATGCAAGAGATCTTAAGCTGGAATTATCCCAAGATTTCCAGGTTAGCTGGAATTAGCCCAATATTTTTTTTGGTTTTAGTAGATTTTGGGTGAGAGTACTATCCAATTAATGTTGCAGAATTTTTGGAGTATATTCGAGGGCGTACATCACAATTCACCTACAACAACAACAACAACAACAGATTTTCTGGGTAGTGCGAGTTACCATTTTGAGCCATTTCTAGCCTTGAGGATCTACATCTTTCACCTGGGTTTTGCATGCTTGCAGAAGAAATCCCAGGTTCCATCATTCCACTCTATTTGTACTTAGTTCCAACATTTATATTAATAAAATGGCTCAAAATTTCTGCTCACATTCTGTGGTTTATAGATTCTACATGCATGTGTATTTTTTTTTTTATTGTTGTAGCTTAGTGCATGTCTCTATTATTTATTGTTATTTTCCATTAGGAATATTACATGTAGTAAAATTGTGGTAGTTGTGATCAATGTTATCATTATACATTAAGCAGTGTAAATCCCTATTTAAATCCTTTAAGAAGAGATCTATTTTACTTCTGTGAAAACGAATGTGCCTTTGACTCTCACACTTCTCTTGCATACGACTAATGTGAATGTCAAGGTTTAGAGTTAAGGTTAGAGGTCTATGGTTAGAATTAGGGTCATGGTTGTTTAGGAGGTCAAAATTTACAATACATTTGAGAACATGGATATCATATATCGCATATTCCACAACAGTAATACTAAGCCCATGAATACAACTCATCTAGATGGAGGTTGGCCACTTTTTAATTCCATTACAAATTATCAGGTGTTAGAAACTACAGAGATTGATTAGCTCAATACTAAATAATTTATCAATTGTGTCTTCAAAATATATTTTGATTCTATTAGCTAAGTCAAAGTCGTCAGCTACCTAGAGGGGATTAGGGTGAGAGTTATTACTGAGGAGAGTAGCTTGGTTAGTAGCAGTTTTAGCATTGAAGTCCCCTAACAAGAGGATGTTTCTTTCATTCCTTATACTATGAATATATTGTTCTAAGGTATTGAAGGGACAATTCTTATCTAGGTTGTTTTTATTATATGAAGTTGAGTTTATATGAGAAAAATAACAAGTTGCGAGAAAAATCCTATTTGCATTAGAGTAAAAAATTTCGATCCAAATGTACCAATTGAGGGGGTCGATATTATGAAGCCAAACGTGAGGTGAAATATAGTTTTTTTATATAACAATCTATTCCACCAAAACCTCTATGAGAGGATTTCTTGTTTCAGGATGACCAACGAATGAATCCATCTATGTGGGGGACCTTAGATTCACCATGCTCCCAAATTTCAACTAAGAAAATAAGATCAATATCACTCGAGATCCAATTTAACATAAGACCTTTATGCCATGGAAAACCATGACAATTTCATAAGAGGATCCAAAGTGTTCCCAATTCCTATTTATAAAATTGATACATGTCATTTAAAAAATATTAAAAATAATTCATAAATAAAATATTTTAGTATGCAAAGTTAAGTAATATTAATATTAATCCAAGTGGATCTTCAGATACAATGGCATGGAAAAGCTCAAAATCAAAGTGCTTAGAATGAAGTCGACCCAGGATCAAAATGTAGATCTCATCGTCTTGATTCCAACGGTGCGAACAACACTTCAATCCGAGTCTGGATGATGAAGTTATCGTGAAAACAAGGTTGCTATGTTCCTTAAGAAAATGAGGCATTTTCCTTTAAAAATGGACTTTTAAGCTTAAAAGGCAAAATCACAATCGGCACATCCAAAAGGGCGGACTTGAGGAGTGCAGCGAAACCCCCCAATCAACGATCTCCGATTAGATCGGATCGGCGATCGGAGGGCGATCAGGTCAGTGGAAGTGGTGTCGGCGATATCGGGGTAATCGACATCAGCGATCAGGGGTGTGATTGGCCGACGGCAATATCAGCGATTGGCGGTCGGCAAAGTTCCCCGATATACAGGGCCTTGGACCTCCGCGACTTGCGATTGCGATATCGGGCTCGGACATGATACGTATATATGCCTGATTTGATATTTCTTTTGAAATACGGGGAAACAGTTTTTGGTTGGATTCTAGAGTTTTACGAGGTTTTTAGTGTATTATCACTTCAACGATAAAAAGACTATTTTTGAAGGCTCCATTGCACCCACCGACCCTTCCATTCAAACGACCTCTATTTTATGCCAAACAACCCTGATTTAAGCGGGATTTGTCCAAACGACCCATTATAAAAGCCCGATAGTTGGAAAAAGCACAGGGAGAGGAATTTCAGCACGCTGTTTGAGGCAGGAGAGCTTTTAGGTGGCCAATAGTGCATTTTGTCTGTTTTGGACAAGTTTTGGATGTTGTTTAGCCCTCTCAACGCCACATACGCATTGGTGTTGTCCACTTCTCCATCTGAATTCTTCTGTTCTCAGCCATCTTTCAGAATGGAGGTGTAACCCTCTTTTGATGTATCAGATGATTGCATTCTCTTCTTTTTATGCCATTTAATATAAATGCCTCCCCCATTGACAGAGCAGGGCCCAAAGACGTAGTCCGAGTTGGATGAACTTCGTTATCAAGTCTTTGTGTCTTCCTTCATGCTTTTTATGGTGTCTTCTTCTTCTTTCTTGTGTGCACATTATAACTCTGTGTTAAGCTGCAATTTTTACATGTGATTCTTTCCATACATCTATAAGCAAAAGTATCCTGGATCAAATATTGTACTTAAAAATATATTAATAATAACATAAACACATTTTAATATTAACAACGTGGTTCCTAAATAAATATTTCAATGTATATATTAAATAAAAAATTTGAAGTATGCATATATGTATATGTTATATAAAGCAATTAAAAAAATGTTTATGGTTAAAACATTTCAAGTAGTGTTACTATTTTACATTCTTGCCCCTTTTCATGCATATTTCTTGATCATTTCTTTCTAAAATCTAGTAAAGATTGGTTGGATTGACATGTTTGTGTTGTGTAGTCTACACAATAGAATTTCCCAACGGGAGTTTCAAGCATTGAGAGGGATTAAATACCATGAATTTGTCAAAGGTATTAAATTTCTTGAGGTGTAAACCTCTTTTCAAATTTTGCACTTTAAATAGGTTTGCATATCAATTAAGAGATTTGATCAATCTCGACACTCGTTAGATCCATGATTAAGATGGATCTACATTGGTGAGTTATTGCAAAAATGATCATCTTTAATATTTTTTTATTTCTATTATTTTTTAATAAATGACAAGCGATTTAACATTCTTACCATTTTTAGGGGTTTTCTCTCACTACCCTTCTCACACAGTTTTGAAACCCTTAAAAATAACTAGGAAACTCGATTTACCTACTTGAGGTCCTTATACACACTTGTGCTAGACTAAGGAGTATAGGAGTAGTCCCTCCAACTTAACCTCAAACCTTTTCGTGACAAACAATAAATGTAACATTTCTTCTAATTAATTTAAAATAAGGAAAAACCATTTTGATCACTACTTCCCATGTGGCCAAAGTCTTTACCCACTTTCTATATGAAATTTGAGAGTTAACACTGATCCAAGGGTTTTTATGAGAAATATTAATGGGCTAGTAAAGAAAATTTAATTGTAAATTTTGAATATTTTATGTTTGGACTCTTTGATGTAATTTGATAATAAAAAATTTGTCAAAATTATGATTTTTATGTTATTTTAAATATATTTTTGAATGTATAAACAAATTCTATAAAAACATTAAATAAATGTAAAATTGTTAATTCAAACTTATAATTGTAAAAATAAACAAGTATAATATGTGATGTTGTTGCTTGCCTTTTATACAAAAAAAAAAAATTTCTCATTAAAATACTAATCTATTATATACAGAACAAAAATACATTACAGTCACAGAGATGCATCCTCAGAGGCCTGATCTTGGCACTCTGGTATGTTTGAGATCAAAAATGGCTACCTTCGCAGAGGTGCCCATACTAGTTACGACCTTCCATGCCGGGGTTCCTTGTTCTTCCATTAATATTATCCCCATTAGTCTAGAAAGCCCACGTAGGGGCATCACAAAATCAACAACATTATCCCACACAGAGGCTTCAAAAAACTTGACACTAACAGGCATTAAAAATTGATAATATAAACCGAACGCCGAGTCAAAACCTGAGAGTCGCTGAGGCTGGTGAAGCTGCGCGGGAGACCTGCTACTCCTCCGGTTCCTCTTCGACGATCGGTGTCCATCCGAATCCTCCAAATTCCTCCTCAGAAGGGAGGGGGTCAGAGTTGATGTCGACCTGCTTGGACGAAGATGCTTCCTGGGGCTGAGGAAGGCTGGGGGCCTGGTCCACTGCCTTCCCAGATGAGGCCTGGCCCAAATTCGCTTCCTTCCCCGGCGAGGCCTGGACCAATTCTGGCATTTCGCCCTGGTGCATCCCCTGATCACGGTTCTCAACATTGACAGATTGTTCCTCCTCCAGAAATAGAACTGAGACATGGGCATTGATACGAGGCCTAACCATCGAACTGTTGAAAGCGAAAATGGCTGAGCCAAATGCCGGCGAAGGAATTGAGTCCGGGTCAGAGCTATAGGAGTCCATGAATTGCCTGGGTTGGATAGGACGAGCTGCAAGAGGGCTATGGCAGGGGCAGCGACAACATCTGGGCTGAGAATCCTCAGCTGGTCTCCGGGATGAGCTTCCTCGAGAGGTGCCTCGTCTGCTGAGCAATCGCTCGCGAGGCCGGACCATTGTTGTCGGAGCACTGAGGCTAAAGAGAAGATCAGGGAGGGAAGGCGAAATTGGCGGAGAGGCAAGCAAGAGGCTAGAGATGAAACAGGGGCGGAATACACACAGAGGCTTTTCAGTCCCAGAATTACATACCGTAAACAGTGTAGCAGAGGATGATGTCTCCCGGAGGGCCTGAGACCATACAAGCGTCTGAGCGAAGAATGCCGAACGCCAAGCATGAAGCATCTTGTGCTGGCCCCCCTCATCGCCTTTTCTAGGCCCTGCAACCAAATCTCGTTCCTTGAGCGCCATAACTGCTCTCTGCTATCAGCCCAGTAACTTGAATGCGGCAATGAATGCCGACTTGCAATGAGCCTTGCCATATATCCCATGGCGGCGTACTGACAGAGGGGAATGTCCTCACGCCTGAGGCAACACATGCCTGTCATGTGTCTCCTCGTTTTCTGCAGTCGTGGCACCCGCATCCGGGGAATTAATAACAAAAATTATTGTAACTAAAATTAAAAAGTAAAAAAATATAACAATTTTTTTTCCAATTAAAAATGTGTTGAAATTATAAATTTAAATCATAATATTTATACAAATAAATATATTTAAATTTAGAAAAACAAATCAAACACATAAATTATAATTTAAATTAAATATTTAAAATAAAAAGTTTAACTCAAATAAAATTTCATTAAGATCATCATTTTGAAAGGATTTTGTTATTTCTTTCCTATATTGCGCATTACTCTTGGTGCCATTAATCTTTACTAATTAAAAAAATTATTATTTTATTTAATAACTATTACTTAATTAATTTATAAATATAAAAAACTTATTCATTTATTGAATAGTGTAGTAAATTAAAAAGCAAAATTATTTATATAAAAATTAAAAATAATAAAAAGACCATTGAGAATACATATATTACTCATAAATTTAAAACAGTGCCATTAATCTTTACTAATTAAAAAAATTATTATTTTATTTAATAACTATTACTTAATTAATTTATAAATATAAAAAACTTATTCATTTATTGAATAGTGTAGTAAATTAAAAAGCAAAATTATTTATATAAAAATTAAAAATAATAAAAAAAGCCATTGAGAATACATATATTACTCATAAATTTAAAACAAATATTTTAATCGTAAAAATGAATATAAATTCTAACCTCGGTAGATTCAATTTTTAATCAATGTATGTCAAAAACCTAAGGAAAATGAAGATCATTTATATTAAGCAGACCTGAGATAAATATATGTATATAAAAAGTATGACTTATATTCAAATTTTAAGTTATGTATGTCATAAAATTTGAGGTAAATATAGACGATTTGAATAACCAAATGAATAACTTTGGTAAGTATAATAATCTAAATAGGCTTAGTCTAACTTATAGACGAAATAGCATTTTTCACCAGAATATGGTGATACAATTTCAAGCAAAATTATGATTTTTGTTGTTGTTTAAAATACTTTTTTGAATGCATAAATGGATTCAACACCCTAAAAAATACCCGAGGCACTTGAATTCTATAGATTAAACAACATAAAATCAAATTTTTAAAAATCTTTACCGGGAATTGATTAAAAATAACTAGTAAAAATGTCCTATTTCCCTTATAAGTCAGACTAAGCCATATAAAAATATTTGTTCATATTGAAAAGAAACATAATTTTTGTAAAAAAAAATTAAATATACGACATTTAGTTAATTTATAAGTTTTATTATAAATATATTTAACTAGAGATCTGTTATAAAAATTTGTTCACTAAAGCCAAATTAGCAAAACTATAGCTAGCTTAAAGGATATTTCTTTTTAAACTGTTTAAAAGGAAAGGTGATAGCACCTAAGCCCACTGTTTTTCTAGGGCATTTCTAGCCACGACAAAAATCATAGCGAATCATAGCCCTTTCCTTTTATAGATCATTGACAATGCGAGCATTTTGAACGAAAGTAGAAAATATTAAAAGCAATAAAATAAAACAACGAGATACCTGAAAAATAATTTATTCAAAGACATGCAAAACATAAGAATAAAGCTAGATCAGTGCATCGACCATCATCACATTTGTGTAGGCGAATCTTGAAAACGGTCCACTTCTTCCAAACCAATAATAATACTTACTATACATAGTATAATAATGGCTCCAAATTTGTTTGGAGATTTTTAGTACCAAATGATTAGACTAAAATATTATTTATTTTATTTTTTATTTTTCAATATATTTTTTATATAGGATAATTTAATTTAAAATCATATAAAATTAGTCAATCAAGGTACATTAGCCAATTAGGAAAAAAAATAAAATTATATTTTAAAAAATAAAAAAATAATTTTAAATTTTCAAAATATTTAATATAGTTACATCGAAAGTGTCTCTTTGTGGGGTTGGGATGGGAAAACACTGTTCACACCAGCCAATCCCATCCTCCCATTTTCGTTGTCCTCATTCGAGTAAGAACTTCATGTGTGGAAAAGGTTTATGAGCCATTTTTCCTTGTCGCTAGCATGTTCGCCTGGTACATGGTTCCCAGCCTATTCGCTTGGCACACATACTAGTATAGGGTTTGAGTCTCGTTTACTTTGCAAGAGGAAGGAGGAAGGGTTTCCTGAGTAGGAGATAACGATGAAAACGATTTGTAGAGAAGTACAATACTTAACAGTGTGGAGGAAGTGGAGGGAGACGAATGGAAGCTTCTGCCTAATATGAGGCAAGAGAGAGAATGTCATTGTGGTGTTTTTTTCGTTGTTCCAACTCGACATGTCTGACTGAAGGCTCACAGGTTCGATTGATGCCATATTATTTATAGACAATTATTTAAATTCCAACAACATTCTTCTTATGCCTCCAACAATACCACCTTTCTGATGTTGCAAATATTGTTGCAACTATTGTGTCAAGAAGTCCTATTTGCTGTGGGTGCTGAGGTAGGAGAAATAAAATTAGTTGTACAAGTAGAAAGGTATATCATATTTACAAGAGGCATATGAAGAAACTCTATGAGATTTCCAATTCAGTTGTTAGGGTGGCAAAAGCCAGGGTCTCATAGGCAACCCATGAACGACCATATTTGTTTATAACTGACATGGATACAATTTATGATGAAGATTTGAGCAGACATAAATTTTAATGAGAGAGGAATAATCAAGGATCCCAACTCCTTCCCATCCCATCCATTCTTCCCAATATTGGTCATCGTCTCCTATCAAATGTGTTTCTTTTCCTTTTCCAAATAGGACATTATAGTTTGAATATTCATCACAAACATAACATATAAGAACCATGGGCATGCATAACAGTGATATGTTTATAAAGTTTTAAGCTGAAAATAAAAATAAAAAAATATTATTTTGTGCAATGAACGAATCCTCAAGAGGAGCCCAGGAACACTTCCCTACATTCATGAATAATGTTCATGGCGTCCATATTAAACCACTAGATAGTAAACAAATAGAAGTAAATCCAATCCAAGTGAAAAATAAGACAGGGTGGTACTTAAACTAACTTCCAATCCAAGTGGAAAATAAGACAGGGCAATACTTAAAATAGACTAAGCAATCCAGTGGGGCTTACAAAAATTATTCATAGATGGACAAGTTACCTCATAAGCTTGATTGAACTTGTGAAACTGAGTCCTACAATTATTTCTTTTTCAAAGATTAGGACGATACTGCAAGCAGATTAAGATTATATCAACATACGAGTTCAATATTATTTTCATCCAAAACAAATTATTGAAAATGGATCATGATTCTTGAAACATTTCCATGATCTATGACATGGTTAGAAGATATTTTTTCCTAGAAACATGCCTCACCTAAAACTTTTCATTTCTAATTTTTGTATAAACTATACCATGCCCTTTTGTTTTAGACATGAAATTATTGCTATTGAAAATATTTGAGGCTGAAATTTGGGGAAATTAGGTACTTCCATACCTACAACGATAGGATTTCTTACATATTTCTCAGTGACCACGGGGCTCAATCTTAGAGTCTCATACTCCTCTTTCATCCCATGGAAAGCAATAGAGGCCATCACAGTTACAATGCTTCTGTCCCAAATTCTTCTTCTCTCTATTCTTTCTTCGTAAGAATGAGTTACTGCTAGCACCAACCAACCTTCCAAGTTTGACAACCATGATCTCTAACAAAATAACCCTACTGACATACAAACAGAGCTGGAAGCCCAATTGCAAACCAATTTAATCCTCTAGATCCCTATATGGGTGTGGCGAAATCCAGCTACTAACCTTCAGAAAACACAAAATAATTAGTGGTCAACTATATTGTTGAAGTCAGCAATAAACTGCACGTTGAACTGGCCTAACATGCTAGCATAATTGTTGCAGCACATGGGGACTGAATGGCAAGGCTTACAAGAGCATGGCCTTCGTTTGGTCTACTGTGTACAAAGTGTTGAGGTAGAGTCCCCAGTACCACGACAACAACGAAATATTTCTTATTCGAATCTAATTTTCTTCCTTCTCCTCTCAACAAAATTCAATGTCAAAGTTGATTAAAGTTAAGTGGCGAATGTATTGCAAGTGTCTTATGGCATATAAATTAATGGAAAACGTAGCCTACCACATGTGTGACAACGAGGCAAACTTTTTTTTTTTTTAAAGGGAGGGGCTAGTTCCTAGAAGAAGCGATATTGGGCCCTCTTTTTTGTACATATATACATATCAGTCAAGTTGACAACTGTCACATCCAATCTGTCACATCAACCGGAATACATTCGCAATGGAACAGCATAGGCTGCAGCGCAGCAACACAATGGAGGATCGAACACGGGTGGGGTGCGAGTTAGCTGACTGCCTCGACCGCCATGCACTTGCCACCGAAATAGAGGAAAACCACCAAAATTTTGAAATCAATTAATCGAAAAATTCTATTTATATATTATAAATAATTATTAAATATTAAAAAAAATATCAAATTATAATATAAATATACAAAATTATATTATAAATATTTTTTTCAAAAAATTACACGCGAATTTCTAATGAATTTACTGGAAAAGGAAAAATTTGTTGAAAAAGGAAAACATTAATGATAGAAATTATCAATCTAAGATTTTAAGAGATGCAGTTTCTAATTAAAGAATTACAAAACTAGTTATCAAATTGTTTAATTATTGGTTTTTCATGATTTTTTATTTTATTGTTTAATTATTGGTTTTTCATGATTTTTTATTTTATTTATATCAAAATAACTTATATGTAAATAAAACATCTTAATGAGATTGGTTAAATTTAAATAAAGCATATTTATGAGTCATATTAAATTTAACAATTTCTTTGTTTGTATTTTTTATTTTTGTAAATTAATTTTTTTGTTATATATATATATAAAAGGAGGAAAAATATGTCCTAACTTAATTCTTAAATCAGTGAGAGTGGGGACAATTATTATTAGGGCTTAGTCATGGCTGTTTTTAAGGAAAATCACTCACTTGGAATTATATGGTTGGTGATGCTTAAGGCACAGTGCCAGATGCCTTTGGGTATTAGGCAATTACCATGTTTCCTTGCGTCTGAAAAAGACCAACTGCAAGTTTTTCCTCATACTAATTTTTGCTAAAATTATAATTTTATGTGACTAATAAAATTTAAGACTAATTTACAACTATTCAATCTTATAACAAATTATACATTTGCTCAAATATTGAGAATTTTATCTCATTATACTTTGTATTATTTTCGCTCCGGTCAACTAGACAAAAGGTTCCAAACACTATGTCAAGTCACTATAATAATGTCACATCATAAAGTATAATACTTGTAATTTTTTTTTAATTATTTTGAGATTTTTAGTAAAAAAATTAATAAATGGTAAAAAAATGGAATTACTTTGTCAAATACGATACAAGTAGAAAGTTTCTCTTAGATATAGAGTTTTCTCAATTTTTTTTCAAATAATTTTTATTTAATATTTATTCAATTAAAAATAAAAAATTTTATATTTAATAATTTGGTTGTTGAGAGATAATATTTTCAAATTTCTGTTTTTACGATTTATTTTTACATTTTCAAAAATAATTACTAATTTTTTTTTTTTTCAAAATTTTAATAAATTTAATAATCAAATTTTAATAATTTTAATAATCAAATTTTAATAAAAAAAAATTTTAAATTAATTAAAATTCAAAACTTTTTCACATAACCAAAAACATTATATAACCACCTTGGCCTATTAAAAACACATAAATGATTTTAATCTGAAGTAAAATTGGCCCAAACAAATCTGCTTTATAAAAAGTCCAGAAGATTATAAAAAGCAGAAGCCATCTGTGTTCATAGGCAGACGTTGAGAGTAGGAATCGTGTTGTCAATGTTTTGCAGGACTCTAACTTGTAATTATTATTTTATTTCGGGAGCCTTGGAACTCTGTATTGTTTGTTTTAAGTTTAGTTCACATTAAAAATTACAAGAAAAAACATCAAGTATCATCATTAAAACGCTGTTATTATTTTTTTTTTCTCAATTAATTATATATATATATAGATATATTATATATTTTTTTCCCTCCATTAATTATATATATATATATATATATATATATATATTTTTCTCAATTAATTATATATATATATATATATAAATTATATATATATATTTAAATTTGAATTTAAATTTAAATTAGTAATATTTATTTATTTATTATTCTTATTTAGTTATATTTTTTTATTATTTTAATTAAATTAATTAATTAAAAAAATATATAAATACCTGTCATATGAATATAAGTTATGGTTTTTTTGTGTATTGGTATTTCGCTATGGTATTTTAACAAAGCCTATTTACAAATTAAGAATCTCTATGGTAAAGTGATGGTAAATATTCCATGGTCAAGAATCTTGTTAAATGTTTTTTTAAATGTATACATGTTTAACTCATATATTAGTGTTATCACCCCTATCACTAATTAAATATGGGTATGATATTTATATTGTATTAGTTAAATAGTACAATGTATTTTACTTTAATGATTAAATAATTTTGTTGATAAGTATCTCATTCGGGGTTGATCATTCTTCTTCCATCCAATAACCATTTGGACACTATATAGGCTTAGCCTAGTCATAAAAAAATTTAAAATGATTGAATAATTAGTAGAGCTATGTTATTTTTATGTTTTGGTTTTTCAACATGAAGGTTAATTGAGAATCTAGCTTTGATCTTGATTGTAAAAACTTAGGTAAGAACAAGACCTCGGGGAAATATAAAGTTTTGGTTTTTCAACATGAAGGTTAATTAAGAGTCTAGCTTTGATCTTGATTGTACAGACTTAGGTAAAAACAGTTTTGGTTTTTCAACATAAAGGTTAAATAAAAGCCTAGCTTTGATCTTGATTGTAAAGACTTAGGTAAGAACAAGACCTCACGGACACATAAAGAAAAGCTAAGATTTTTTTAGGGGAGGAGGGGGCACATATGTGCATGTTGTAGGTTTAATATATGTAATACTAGAAATACCTTACATATTTGCAATGCAATAACAATAAGGCCATATGAAAGGTACAATAACATCCAGTTTTCTAACTTCACGAGGAGTTCACTAGAAGGAAGGTATAATATACCACAAACATTTAAAGTTTCTTATTTAGAGGGCTAAGAAATAATTATGTTTGCTATCAAATTCTTTCCTGACCATATTTGCTTCTCAAATTAAATTGTTTTATAACCTTCACTTTCAGTCTAATTTTGTTGAATTTACATCTTATTTGAAATATTATATTTTTCATGTATAACTTAAATAATCCCATAAGTTTCATTTTATTGCTAGTGAACATCCATAATGTTAATGAGGCCACCTTAATGACATATACAATTCTCTAGTGGCAACAAAGTATATGTAGCCATTGTATAATTTGTTTTCATATCCATTATTTATTTTCTTCCTTACCTTTTTGAGTGCTTTACCTTTCTTAGTGGTTCACCTTTATTTTCATTTTATTTCTTTAAATATAATCATTGCTAATAATTTTTTAAAACTACATGGGAAAGTAGTGATATGAAAAATCAGATTAATCAAAAAAGTAAACTTGTATTGGGCATAAATAATTTTTGTACTGGAGATAAAACACCCTTATAAAGTTTTAACCTAAAATTTCAGCCCTCAACTTAGCTAGAGTTTTTCCCTTTATAAGATGGAATTTTGACCAGGATCATCAATAATCCGAAAATCTAGTCTTTGTTTATTTAAGAAACCCATAGTATCTTAAATCCACTTTCTGCCACACTAAAACTTGTCTTATAGGATAAAAGAAAAGAACTGAATTATATATTCATGCATTATTGAAATCAATAATTAATCTAAGACACTACCAACTAGGAAATATAATTGAAATCAATAATTAATCTAAGACACTACCAACTAGGAAATATAATGTAGAAAACTAAGAAGAGGTAATAGAAAACTATGGTATCTATTACATATGTGTTAATCTACTTTATAAAGAGAACTAACGAAAGTACCGCTTCATATACGAGGTAGTAGTGAGAGGAGAAAATTCAAATCCCTTCAAGTTCGAAAGAGGGTAAGTGTTTTGACTAGCTTTCTCCAAAATTCGGAAAGGGCCTAACCATAAAGGAACAACTTTAGTATGTTTTCCCTTGGGTTCATGGGCTCATCCCATAATAACACGAGGTCAAATGCTTCAATTTATTTGTTAGAGGATGTTTTTGACACGTGCTTGAGCCGTTTCAACATCAATTATTTAAGCACTTAAGCTCCTTAAAAATCAACATTTCTTCACAATTTGTATAGCAACATTTTGCCATGCTCCCTATCTATCATCATTTCTTCACAATTTGCATAGCAACATTTTTTCCATGCTCCCTATCTAATTACACAATAGAATGCACAACATGCATCCTCCACTAAATTGTTTCTTAGTGCCAACTTGAGTTCTAACATTTTTCCATGCTCCCTATCCAATTACATAATAGAATGCTCAACATGCATCCTAGCCTTCTCCACTGCCTTGTTCTTTTAGTGCCAACTTGACTTTTAACATTTGGTCTTTTTGAAAAGAGTTAACAAAAGCATATACTAAAACATCTTTAAAGAGTGTTATGAGAAAAATCGCTAGATTATTAAAACCAATGGGAGTTTTATTAGGGGAGAAAAAACATACCAAGAGAGTTTATATTGGGAATATATATTGAACAAAATGACATAATATATTGAGCATATAATAGGAGGTAAAGGGTTTTATATTGACATGTATAAAAAAATGAGCTCAAAGTGGATGAAAAAATATGAAGGGGTATAAAAAATGTTAATGAAAAAATAGATACCTACAATATCTAGTGAAAGTAGGGGATTTTTAATTGGGAAAGTGTACTAGGTTCATATTGGTATGGGGTTAAGTAATGTGATTTTTAGACGTATTTTCCAACAAATAGTCAAATTAAAAGCATTTTTAGAAAGCCACAAACATATGTGATATGTGAGAAATTTATTAAATAAAACTGTTGGAATATAATCCTAACATCTACATTTATTTTTTAGCCTAAGTATCCTTGACTTAGCCACATGCACTAAAAATCATGTTCACACTTGGTTTTTGGTAAACTAGCTCGGTGGACCAACTTTCTCTTGTTTTTTGCCTTTAAAGGCTTAATATTATGGAAATATTGGTCCAACCACTTTCCTAAACCATTTAGACATCTAAGTGCATGTTGACACCTAACCACACCTCATCCACTTGAGTTATTTGAGGATTGGCGCCCCACATGAAGATCCCCCCTTAAATCAAGGGATTTGGTCCCCCAGACCATTTTAGCATGTTTTAAAGTTGCCTTCCTTGGGAAATGGACCCCTCCTCATGCTTTCCTCATGGCTGATAGTTGGCATAGGTTGCCTTGAGTCATTGTGCTATTTTAGGCCTCCCTTTAGCTTTTCTTAGCCTTTTCTAGGTTTTTACTAGTGTTTTCCTAGTTTTCTAGATTCGACAATTTCTATATAACCACCTCCCTTTGGGATTACTGTTTTGGTTGCTCATGTATTACTATTGTTCATTAATTTAATACATTTATTTTATGGAGCAAATTCTTTCTCTCCTCTCTTGAATATCAACAAATTACTTGTGTTTAACTTAACTAGAATTCTAGATCTATCGGAGTTTCTGCATGAATTTTACATGGTATCAGAGTTAGTTTGAATCTAGTGGATTGTACATGGTTTTATTTGTAGGTATAGATCATCAGGAGGTGCAACAAGCAACAATGGATCATCTCTCTCAGCCCACAAAACTCGTTCTAAATCCTTTCAATTACTTCGAATGGAAGACAGAGATCACTCTGCTCCTCTGAAGCAAAGGGCTTTACAGGATAACAATGGGAACGAAGACTGAAATGACTTCTACAACGGAGAAGATAAAGTATTTAAATAAATTAGATGAAGCAATTGGGTTGATATGCCTATCAATTTCCAGAGAACTCCTCTTTCATGTCAGCGGAGCCACTACTCCCGATGCGGTCTGGACCACATTGGAAGGACTATTCGACAAGCAGGATGTAATGAGAGTGCATCAACTGAAGAATGAACTCATATCCCTCGGTCCAACTCATTTCAGCAACTTGCAAGAATACTTCACCAAGTTTAAATCCCTCCTTGTTGAACTTGATGCATGTGGAGTTAAGAAAGAGGAAGATCAACTCATCCTTTCGATTCTCTTGAAATTAGGCCCTGAATATTCCGTATTTGTATCATCTTTTCAAGCATCTAAATTGACTCAGGAAAAATGGAAAATGCCTCCATTGAATGACTTCATTGCAGCATTGACTCAAGATCAAGCTAAGTTAGTCCAAATGGGTGCCATCAAGCGTTCAAAGAACCAAGCACTTGTGGCTACTGATGCTCCAAAGAGCAATGGAAGAGACAAGCAAAAAGGGAAGGGTAAATTTAATGAATCGAAGAAGGAGAGACCCGTACAATCTTCAGAGAGCTCTTCTTTGCCTAAGGGTAAGAAGAAGAAGGAAAGAACACTTTGCAGCTACTGTTCCAAAGGTTTTCATCCTGAAGAAAATTGCATGAGGAAAACAATCGATGAGATGGCTAAGCAATTGCAGCAACACAATCTCACCATGCCCGAGAATGCAAAGAAGAAGGACGATAACAGAGTGGGAGATGGGAGAGGGAGAGCATGATATGGTCATGATTTAATGGCTATCACATCCACTCCATCAGCTTGGATCCTTGATTCAGGTGCATCGAACCATATGGCTGCATCAAAAGATGAATTTTCCTCCATCGAAGAAAGCACCAGATCCCCAATTTACTTGGGAGATGCCACACCCGCAAAGGTGTGTGGAGAAGGAATTGTAGACCTTGAAGGAGGCTTCTTCACAAATGTACTTCATGTTCCCTCGCTGTCTGCAAATCTTCTCTCGATATATCAGATCACTCATTCTGGCTCTGGAAGGAAGGTGGAGTTCACTCCGGACTCTACAGTGATTACCAACATTTCCACAGGCTCACAACTTGCACATGGAATTGAAGATCACAGTTCTTGTTTGTATTTCTTCTCCCACTTTGTTCCTAAATCTATTAGCATTGTATTTCTGTCACAATCTAATGATATCAGTAGGTTATGGAATGAAAGATTTGGCCATCTAAACTATAAGTACTTGCATCAACTCAACAAGGAAAACATGGTAGAAGGATTACTCGCTATTAAATTCACAAGCAGTGTATGTCAAGGATGCATTCTTGGCAAGCATCCGAAGCAAAAGTTTGACAAAGGGAAGGCACACTGACATCACGGGCCCATTCCTGCAGCCTTCAATCAGGAAGGCTCGATATGTTCTCACCTTCATAGATGATTTCTCTCGCTTTACTTGGGTATTTTTTCTGAAATTAAAATCGGAAGTTTTTGAATGCCTTATAGAATTTAAAACACTTGCTGAGAATGAGTCTGGGTGTAAGATTAAGATACTCCGTATTGATAATGGGGGGGAGTATGTCAACAAAGATATGTAGCAACTTTGTATTGATGCAGGTATACAGCTACAACACACAGTGCCATATACACCACAACGAAATGGTGTCGCGGAGAGGAAAAACCGGTCGTTAAAAGAGATGGCCAATTGTATGCTACAATCCAAATAATTAGCTCCTAAGCTATGGGCTGAAGCTATTAATTGTGCAGCATACATTCAGAACTGCATTCCTCACAAAGCACTCAAAGGCACCACTCCATTTGAATGTTGGACTGGTAAGAAACCGAAAGTGTCGCACTTTCGCATTTTTGGTTCACAAGCATGGGCTCACATTCTGACAGATAAGAGGAAGGCTTTGGAGCCTCAAAGTGTTGAATGTATCTTTGTTGGATATCCTGATAGTGTCAAAGAATATAAATTGCTGGACTCTCACATTGAAAAGTTCCTTGTAGCTCAAAGTGTGAAGTTTGAAGAAGAATCACTGCATGATTTTTCAATAGACCCTGCCGAGGAACTGCTTGTTGCCACTAATGAGGAGGAGTTTGAAACTTCTTCGAGCACTTCAGAGCAGCCATCAAAGAAGCCTTTTGGGTCTGATTTAGAGGATGAAGAGCAGGTCATGGCTGCTCCAACTCAGTTTCCAATTTGGGCAGAGAAAACCCTACAAGATGCAGGTGAACTAGTCGATGATCCCGTAGATGCGAGAAGGACCAGATCACAATTTTTTGGGGCTCCTCAACCCTGGATGCCACTGAACCATTGCTTCCCATACATTGCTATATGACACTTGGTTCAGATCCACAGTCACACTCTGAGGCTGCTGGTAACTCGCTTTGGGAGGCTTACATGGATGAAGAGTACTCTGCTCTCATGGAAAACAACACATGGGACTTGGTTCTACTTCCGAAAGGAAGAAAGCTTGTTCGTGATGGATCTATCAAACAAATATTGCTGCAGATGGTGAGATCAGCAAGTACAAAGCTCAACTTGTTGCAAAAGGACACTCACAGTTACATGGCATAGACTACACAGAGACATTTGTACCTGTTGCAAAAATGGACTCCATTCGACTAGTTTTAGCCATTGTTGCTTCTCGTAGATGGGAAGTTCATCACATGGATGTGAAGAGTGAATTTCTTCATGGAGATCTCAAGGAGGAGATATATATGGAGCAGCCACAGGGATACATTCAGAACTCTTCCCTCGTTTGCAGATTAAAGAAATCTTTGTATGGCCTAAAACAGGCTCCCAGAGCCTAGTATGCAAAGATGGATTCTTTCCTACTTTCCATTGGATTCATTCGATGCAAATCTGATTCGAATGTTTATTTGCTGCAACATGATGATTCCCTTTTGCTGATAGTACCTTATGTAGATGATTTACTGATGACAGGGAACCTTACCTCAGCTATTGATTCGGCAAAATCAGCATTGCATGATCAATTTTCCATGACAGATTTGGGATTGTTGCACTACTTTCTTGGTCTTGAAGTTTCTCAGTTTACTTCAGGGATCAAGATGGCACAATCTAAGTATGCATCAGATCTACTTGTTCGCTTTCAGATGACAGAATGCAAGCCAACAACATCTCCCTTTCTTTCGGGGATCAGATTTGAGGATGCGGGTACTACACCTTTGGTGGACAGTACACTGTATCGACAGTTGGTTGGGAGTTTGTTGTATCTTACTCACACCCGACCTGATATATCTTTTGCAGTAGGAGTTTGTTCCAGATATATGCAGGAGCCCCATGAGCTTCACTGGAAAGCTGCAAAGAGAATCCTTAGATATGTGAAAGGTACTTCCAGTTTTGGTATCTTTTATGCTGCAAATTGCCCACTTTCACTGATTGGGTACACAGATTCTAATTGGGCTAACAATGGTACAAACCGCAAGTCCACCTCTAGCTATGTTTTCAGCTTTGGTTCATGGCCTTTTTGCTGGTCTAACAAGAAGCAATCTACGATTTCTTTATCTACAGCCGAGGTAGAGTATAGAGGTGTAGTGAATGCAACTACATAGGTTGTTTGGTTGCAGGGGCTTCTCTCCGAGTTTGGTATTCAGTATCCACTTCCAACTGTCATATTTTGTGACAATCAGGGGTCCATTCAAATATCGATTGATCCAGTTCAGAGGCAGAGGACCAAGCACATCGAGATTCACATGCATTACATCCGCGAGCTGATCTATGACCGAGTCATATCACTGCAGTACTGCCCCACTGAGCAGCAGGTTGCAGACATCTTCACCAAGTCTTTCACTGAAAAGAAATTTTCAGAACTGAGAGCTATGCTTGGAGTGGTGGAGACAGCTGAGTAGGCCCTTCTGGCCACTTAGCCCTTTTTTCCTCTTTTAGGGGGGGTTTTTCCCACGAGGTTTTCCCTCTTTCTTCATTTTATGAGGATCTTTTATTTATTGTACCTGAGTACCTAACATGGCATCTTGGCCGGGACTCAGTTTAGATAAGTGAGTTAGGATGAAGGGGGGGTGTTGGAATATAATCCTAACATCTACATTTATTTTTTAGCCTAAGTATCCTTGACTTAGCCACATGCACTAAAAATCATGTTCACACTTGGTTTTTGGTAAACTAGCTTGGTGGACCAACTTTCCCTTGTTTTTTGCCTTTAAAGGCTTAATATTATGGAAATATTGGTCCAACCACTTTCCTAAACCATTTAGACATCTAAATGCATGTTCACACCTAACCACACCTCATCCACTTGAGTTATTTGAGGATTGGTGCCCCACATGAAGATTCCCCCTTAAATCAAGGGATTTGGTCCCCCAGACCATTTTAGCATGTTTTAAAGTTGCCTTCCTTAGGAAATGTGCCCCTCCTCATGCTTTCTTCGTGGCTGATAGTTGGCATAGGTTGTCTTGAGTCATCGTTGCTATTTTAGGCCTCTGTTTAGCTTTTCTTAGCCCTTTTTAGTTTTTTACTAGTTTTTTCCTAGTTTTCTAGATTCGACGATTTCTATATAACCACCTCCCTTTGGAATTAGAGTTTTGGTTGCTCATGTATTACTATTTTTCATTAATTTAATACATTGATTTTATGAAACAAATTCTTTCTTCCCTCTCTTGAATATCAACAAATTACTTGTGTTTAATTTAACTAAAATTCTAAATCTGCAGAGATTCTAAAAAAGCCCATATCAAAACCCATAGTTAACATTCATTAATACATTCATACTTACAAAACATTTAATTAAACTTATATGTATTAAAAATCATAATAGTGAAATAGAATGCTCATCTCACAAAATAGGATAAAAAAATATAATACGAAGCCATGTCCATGAGACAATTAGTGTTCTTCGTAATTTTCAAAGAAAAATCTGAAGAAACTTTGGAGATTTGTTTAAGGGTGTTGTTCTTTATGTAAAGTTGTTTTAGCAATAATATTTTACTCGTAAAAGAAATGATTTTAAATATACATTTTCTTATTTTAAAAGATTGGAGGAATACAATGAAGCATATCACAAACCTAAACATATCTCCTTTCTTCTCTCAGGTATGTTAACTTGTTAATTCTGAACAAATCATTATTAAATGTTAATTTTTTTTAATAAGTTAATAATGATTAAGTTAATTCGATTCATGTTAAGTGGTTGAAAAGAATAATTATTATCTTTCTCATATAAATTCCATTTTTATATAAATTTCATTCCTATAATTTTTATACAAATTTCATTCTTATAATTGACATATTAGTATATTATTGTAATACTAAATCTTTTTGTTAACTAGTTTTAAAAATTTATTTTATAATTTGGAAAAAAATCAATAATTACTAAAATTAAAAAACTATATAAAATATAATGATAATGTTTTTTGATAAAGTAAAAGAATATGATAATCAAATATAAACAAGTCTAATATGCAATGTTGGTACTTAGTACCTACCTCTTATGCAAAAAGTAATTGATAGTAGAAGTATACAAATTCCCCTCATGCGCATGCATAAAGATCTTAAAATTTTTAATTATTAAAACGTATGATTTGCAAGGTTCGATTTTGTAAACAACATTATAATATTTTAGATGGTCTTCAACTTTTGAATTTAGGTTTTTACTTTAGAATATTAAAACACATTTTCACAATATTAAAACAAATAAAATTGTTAAAGTTTTTAAGTAGGAAGATTTTTATAATTGAGTTCACAAAGTTAAAATTAATTGTTTAGTTAAAACAATGAAATTTTTATTTGCATTAAAATCATTTATAACAAAAATTTACACAACAAATGGCATCAATTGACTTTTGTTTGTTGTCTATATTCTTAAATAACTAATGCATCTACAAATGCTTATGTCTTTACCTTGCATTATTTGACAACTTGAATGACTTCTACACAAGTTTTCCATAAAATCAAACTAGTTATTAAAGGTAGGTAAAAATGTTTGAAATAAAAACATTATATAATATTAAAGGAACGTATAATTAATTATGAAAAGACACGCTGAATTAGGGGGATACCAAAGAGCTATAAAGATTTATAATGGAAGGGACATTGTTTTTTCTTATCAATACATTATATTATTTTGAAATATGTAGTATATAAGTTTTAGGCATTTTATATTTTTATGAAAAAAATAGAAAAATATTTATGTGTATTGGGAGACTTTAAGTTATTCATAAATTAGATAGACAATAAATGTAAAATTGAGAAATTAGAAATCAAATTATAAAGATAAAAAGCAATTTCCATAATTTTTTTCATATATATATATATATATATATATATAATTCAACTCAAATGTTGATCATCTATCTAAAGAAGTTGTATTAATGTAGGAAGAGACTCAAATAGAGTAAGAGTTTAGATGAAGAACTTAGATAACATTTTAAAAATTATATTTATATTGATATAAGAATGATAAAAAATCATAAATGTGTTTGTTGGATTTTTTTGTAATTGTTGCAATAGTATTGGAGTCCGAGTAGTAAGGCTTAAAAGAGATTTTGTTAAAGATTTCCCATTATAACTTATGAATATTTTATTTAAGTAGTGACACAATAATTTTATATGTCTTTCTTATATTTTTTTTTCTCAGTAAAATTAAACTATTTCTATTGAGTAAAATATAGTACAATCATGAGAGACAAGAAACCGGCAGACCGGAAATGATGAAACTATCAACCTTGGTCCCGGAGAAGGAGTGAACCAATCACGGAGCTACAACAAATAACTTGAGAGCAAAAACTGACTATTACCCCACAGGGGCAGTGACCTCAACACGGTGTTTTTTCCCTTTCTTTGTATTGACTTTTATCCAGCCATCTTGGGGAGTGTGAGCTAAAACAACTTGAAGACTGGAATTCTCCATCAGGGATATCTCCTTATCTGATTCAGAAGAGGAGGTCTCATGGACACGTTTATGGGAGATTGCTGTGACAGTGTTGTGTGCAGTTGTATCTGTGGACGGATCCATCGTCTGAGGCACCTGGTTCGGTTCTGAATCACTGTCCTCATCTTCCGAGCTTGAGGACTCCAAGCTCACTGCTGGCGGCGGAGAACAAGGGGTCCAACGCTTGGGTTTGGACTTTGCAGAGTTGCCCTTTTTCGATTTTGTTGGCAGCGATGGGCAGGAATTCTGCAAGTGCCCTGTTAGGTGACAGTGGCGGCAACGGAAGGCGGTGTTTTCGTAATCCAGGTTCTGGGTCCAGACAGAGTCATTGATCTTGAGATTGATTTGCTCTGGCAGTCCCTTGCTTAGATCTAGCTCCACACATATTCTAGCATATGTGTAGAGAACTTGTTGTTCCCGCCTGTAATCTCCCATTAGAAAGTTGCCCAAGGTGTTGCCTATGCTCCTATAGACTGCTGTATGCCACAGGTGAACTGGAAAGTTTGGGAGTCTGATCTAGACAGGGGCTTTGGTAATGACTGCAGAAGCTGGGTCAAAATCTGAGAACCATGGAGTTATGAAGAGTCCTGCTGAACCCATGAACCAAGGACCTTCTTCTAAGGCCTTTTCATAGTGCTTGAGACTGTCGAACAGAACTATAAAATATCCTTTTGAGCAGAAGCAGACCTTGCAATGGTGAGTCCAGTTGTCATTGATCCAGTCATAAAGGTCCTTAGAGCGAGGCCAAAGCCCATTGAATCTGCAAATGATGGCCCTCTCAGCAAATCTTTGAATGTCATCTGCAAGGTCAGGGTGGGAGATCTCAACAGAGGGGACCTCCTCTAGCTTGTCAACCAGAAAAGGCTTAGGTTTGGGAGGTTCAGGGGAGTTGGGTATCTCAGAGCGAACTGCAGCTTTGTAGGAGTAGGGAGGAGCAGAAGAAGATTGACCTGCAGCGCCACCTCTCAAACGAAGGGAAAACACTAAAGAGCTATTATTTTTTATGTTGTAAGAAGAGAGGGGAAGAGTATCATCGAGTTGTTTACCTTGAAATATAAGTCTCTGTAGGGCAGAGGGGATCTCAAATCGACGTTCCAGATTTACTTTGAGATTCTGCACCAGATCTGAAGGGTGTACCCATTGCAGAGTGGTTTTGCCTGAGATCTATGTGACTTGAACCTGAAAGGGGGCAGAGAAATTTTCAGAAACTTTCTAAAGCAGCACAGGGCCAGAGGATGTAGGGTCTCCTATCTCTTGACGCACTGGAGGCAGAGGGGGAGGAAAAGGCTTCTGCCGATGGTAGCTTTCACTCCAGCCCAGATCCACTGCAAAGGAATTCTTTCGTGCCGGAGATTCTGACAGAGATCTCGTTTTCAGGTTCGCACTATGAAGGGTTTCAGAATGTGAAATTTCTGAAACAGCATTGGAAGTATCAGGCGTCGAACTTGAAGGCTGAGTCAGAGGCAATGCCGCCACAATCTCCAGATCCGAGAATAGTGATGGCGAATCAGGCGTTCCGTTCTCCAGATGGGCATTCGCATCCGAAAGCTTCTTCGTGCTTGCTGCGGGAGAAGAAGGGCACCTGTTCGTGAAGGGATCGGTGCCATTTCGGTGGGTTCTCTTCTTTCTTTCACTGAGGGGGGGAAAATCCGCCTTCCTCTTGTATCCGCCATTGCTGAGCCTCTGCAAGCGATTTGGCTGCGTTTTTCCGAAGAGCAGCTTGTGAGACTTGCTGCGGGTAAGCCTGGGGAGTTTCTCCATTGGCGGGAGAAGGCGTCGAGCCAGAACTGCGAGAGATCTGCTAGGTTCGGAACCAGAATTTCTCTTAAAGAACATCACAAACCTTGCGTTGAGGAACTCCTCGATACGGCCTTCGGGGAACCGACCCAGCAGACTTGGTCCTTGCCCGAGCCTCGACATGCACTCGAATGTTCTGATCTCATCTTTATGTCTTTCTTATATTAAGTAGATAATATATATTAATATTATATATAAAAGTGAATCTATATAAAAAGTAATTTCATATTTAAAATATTATATGTGTGTTTGTGTTGTGCTCTACAACAACCCCCCATTTCATATCATTTTATTCACAAAACTATCCTATGAAATGGGTCCCTTTAGATTTTAATTGGTATCAATATTCTATTATTTAGAAAGGTCCGAAAACCAAACTAAAACACTATAAGAAACCTTTTTGAAAAACCCATTTATGCAAATAAATCAATCTTTTATCATTGCGATAAAGCGATCGCAAAGATCGCATATCGCAATGACATAAGGTACATAAATAAGTGGCACATTGGTCTCCGCCGATGCGATATCGCTGTCGGCTATCAGCTATCGGCAATACTCTATGCATATTTTAAAGCGCCCCATGCCATTGGCCCCGATGTGATGCGATATCGGCGATATATTATATGTGTCTCATATGATGACAATGCTCCCGATGCGATGCGATATCGCTATTGGCGATCGGGATTTTCAAAAGATGTCAATATAAAGGGTTTAAGCTTGCCCCGATCGCCGATTGCGATAAAGCGCAGATTTCAAAAAGCCGTTGGAATAAAGGGATATCATGATTTATTCATATTTAAAGCTTGATCTGTTAAGCAATCATTCACCTGCGCTCAACCGCCAAAACATCCACAGCACGCTTAAACAGGTCATTCGGCCGATTAATGATATAATGTGCATTTAAGGATTGGCAGGTTTTAAGCGGCCATTTAATGTAATTGTAAGATCTTCCCATGAATTGTATCCGCGACCATTTTTAGAGTTAATCTCTCAGCACGCTTTGATCAATATATCTTTCCCATATTGGATTTTCATTGGCATCTCTCTGTGTTACGTTTATTTTCGCCTCTGTGCAGAATTCATCCAAAGGAGAAAGCTCAACCAAAATGGGGAAGAAATCCAAGAAGACCACAGGCGCTTCCACTGCGCCAGCTGCAGGACAAGCTGTCGCTGATAAAAAGAAAGGATTGATTTCGGACACCACATGTTCTGGTCTCGGCAGAACTACTTGGCAGAGTACCTACAACTTGATCGAAATCGAAGAACCTAAAGTGACAACAGTAGAAGCTACTGCAGATTCTACTCGGAAATCTGAGGGTACTCTTAAGGACTTAGCTGACTCCTTCCTTCACCGGATAGCAGCTAGGGAACAAATTCTCCCATACACAGATGTAGTGCGGTGGGCAATTGAAGAAATCCCAATCGTGGATAGAACCTTCAGCACCAGAGACGGGAGGATTTTCGGGTCGTTCAAAGCTGATGAATTGAGGCAAATGTATCATTTGCGTGAGCCAGAGAAGATATACAATAAGGCATTCCTGGAAAAATTCTCAAACGAGAATGAAGTTGAATCAGAACCCATCCGGGATTGGAGACAAAATCCGGCAAAGCACAAACATGAGTCTTCCGGTAAGTACTCAGTTGATTCCCTGGCTTCTCCTTATTGCTATGCTGGAATAATGATGTGTAGATTGTGGGGATTGCATGACTCTGCTAATTTCACTATAGAAATGGTTCCTTTAATGGAAGCTGCATGCAACAGTATAATAATGGATTGGGCCACTATTCTCTCAGATAAACTAGCCAAAGCTGTTCTTGAGTTTAGAAATAAGACTCGCATCTCTGAAAGGATAATCCCCCCATTCTATTACAGTGCATATATTTTAGATACATTGTGTTTCAATTCTGAATTTCCCGTGCTCGGCTAGAGGTGGACGCCACAAGACCCCACGGCTATCCACATATACCATCAGAAACTATGGAAATCCTCTTACAAGCACCATCTGTACCAAGTCTGCAATGGCTTTATGGTGCCTATTTATTATTCTATTTTTGATAAACCCATTCCCAAGATTTCCTACCAAGCTGGGATTGATTTAACATCGGTAGGGAGATGGTTTGGAGAGGAGAAATTCACTTATATAAGAGTTTTCGGTAGCCAAGCCGAACCTCATGTTCTCCCTTTATACATACCAGATAAATTGTTGGCAAGAGAAATCTCTTACCAAATTATGGCTGAGAGTGTTACACAGACTCTCAAGAAAAATAAGAAGCAGGGTTGGCCCTCTTTTCCCTTGAGATGTGGTGTCTATACTCTGCATGATCTCAAACATGCAGAAAAGGAAGCCACGAAGATTAAATCATTAACTCTGGCGACTCTCCCAAATAGGCAGTTTGATCCAAACAAAGTTGCCTATACTGCACTAGAACAGGCCAAATTGACAAAATTTGATCATAAAGAAGATATGTTTGACGACCTGTTCTCTTCAGCTGAGACAATAATGCAGGTTAAAGCATTGGCCAAAATGAAATATTATTATGAAGGGTTGACTGAATTTAATAAACTTAGAGAACAGAGGTTGCAAACTCTGCCTCTAGATCTATTAGCAACAACCCCAGCGACATCATCAAGCGAGCCTGATCGGAAACAGTCAAAGGAACCTCCAGTTATAACAAAAGAACAAGAGAAGCCACAGGAGGAAAATCAGAAGAAAGAACAGGAGGAAAAGCAGAGAAGAGAGAAAGAGGAAAAGCAGAAGAGAGAACAAGAGGAAAAGCAGAAGAGAGAACAAGAGGAAAAGCAGAAGAGAGAGCAGGAAAAAGTGCGGAGGGAGACTCAAGCTGAAAAGGAAAAACAAACCACCATTGATGTCAATGTGGATACTCATATTGACCCTAAATTGCTCCAGGAATGGAAGCAATTTGATTCCATTATCAGTGGTTTGGAATGTTCAAAGGACACAGACACTTCTAAGGTAACGGACGCACAGGATATCACTTCGCCACAGGTTCTAAGTGGAACCAGCGGCCCACCCATTTCTAAAGAGGTAGAGATAATACCAAAGGACCCCTCCGACCAAATCATTTTGCAGGTAGAAGATATTCCTCCCCTGGATGTCTTCTACAGCCCAAGGCATAAAGCGGTGGTTAAACGACAAAGGAAAAGAAGAAGGACTGATCAACCTTCCCTTTTTCCAGAGCAAACTGTCACGGGCAATGTAGTTTGGAAGGAGGAATTTGACCCCTCCGATGACCTGACAAAACTGTCACAGTATGCAGGAGCTTATTCGGCAGCGACAATAGACAAGGCATCGAAGGTAAGCCTTTTACTGAAAACAAAGGATCAGGAGATTTTCTCATTGCAGGCACAACTAAGTGAGGCAAAGCAGAAAGCAGAGCAGTCAGAGCAGCAATTGTTGACGCAACAGCAAGTGAACAATCAACTAACTCAACAATTGCAGGCAGAAAAACAAAGGATCGACCAAAGCACAATCTAGAAACAGAAAGAATTATCAGAAGCATTGGCACAATTGAAGGCAGCGAACGAGCAAATGATGAAAACAAAAGATGAGCAAATTGCTCAATTATCATCACAGCTCGAGAAAACAAAGGGCGTTCCACAAGTGACTGAATTTAGAGCAGAAGCATTACAAATAAATACTGCATTAATATCCCAAATTAAGCTTTTGTGTCAACAAATTGCCCAGGCAGAGCCACTATGTGAATTAACGGCATCCATAGTTAAGCAAGTAGACAAGGCCAGAACTGAATTGGATCAAGCTGAAGAGACAATAGCTGCATTTCTCGACTGGCAAGATTCTGATCAAGGACAAGCGGCGAATTTACCCAGGATCTTAGAATCTCATAAAGATATACTCTTCACAGAATGGCAGTCCCAGTTAATGAAAGCAGAGAGAGCAGTTTCAAGATGTAAATCAACTTCTAGCAATTTAGTTGAATTAGTCAATAACACTCTCTACTTATCAAACATGATTTCCCAATGCACACTAGGAAAGTTCACAACAATGAAAACATTGGAGCAATCAAGTTATCCAGATCTAGAAGAAAATGGGAGATTAATCGCTGGGATTAACAGTTTAACCTTGGACACATATTGGTTCTTCCTGGTAAAGCCGCACACACAGAGAGCCGCCCTCAAATTCCTTACGGATGCAATTGGGTATATTATCCCCGATATTCAGGATGCCACCTATGCCGCCCAGCTCAGCTCGCGCCTCAACAAACCACCTGAAGTGGAGCCAATGCTTGCGATAAGTCAGCTCAGATTTAAAGGCAAGTAGCCTACTTGATGAATCATGCCGCCGACTGCCAGATCGCCGAAGAAAATAGGATCAAGATTTATTGATACCAATTAAGTAGGATTTCTGTTTTATAGATAGGTAGATTAATTAAGTATTTATAGACCCTTTCATTGTTTTGGAAAGGGTCGTAAAGTTTTGTACCTGACTTAAAGACTGAAGTTGCACTATTGTGCTTCAGTCATATTCTTTTATGAAACTGGACGAGTTGTTCTTAATTTGACAAGGAAGCTTTTTATGCAATTGTGCACTATTGTCTTTGTTTGAAAGTGTTTCTGCGTTGAAGGAAGAACTACAAGTAGCGATTGATATTGGGATTGTCAAGCAGCTCATATGGTATTTTTATCTATGTCTGAATTCATTCCTTTCATATGAATTGTTATTTGATTATCCTTGCTATTATTGATTATATGCATGTGCTTTAACAACAGATCTATATTCCTTCCACTATTGGATGTTTTATGATGTGCTTTTCTTTTAATCATGTATGTATCGATGATATAAATGATGAGTGTAGTAACATCGCTTTAATCACTTTGCTTAACTATTTAGGCATAGTAATCTCGAATGAAATAATGTCCATGTCTGTTAGATGGAGTCATCTATATGCCACACAGACCATCCAGCGCTACACTTCAAAGCTTAATAAGTTCCCGGGATAAGTCATAGTTTTTTATATTCTTGTCAATAGATTTAGTTATTCGCCCATCATTAGCGTAGTTCGTTAATCATCCATTCATCCCGTTTATTCACTTTTGGGAAACTGGTCCCATTATCCCCAGTCGGAGCCACCATTCCAAACGGAAAAGGAGCTGTACTAAGGTTCGGACCGGGTGGTTATCCCCAATGTTGTTGCAGCGATTTTCGAGGCATCAACATTTTTGGCGCTAGAAGGAGGGCTGACTGTGAATGGCACATAAACCAAAATCTATAAGCCATTCTAAGAGTAATTCTCCCTCCGTATCCCCTCAAACTTCCTATTTGCATGCTGGTTCTCCAGTATCCAAACAAGAAGAAGAGGAATCAACTACCACTGCTCAAACCCATCATACTCCAGAACAATTAAGTCTTGAATCACCTGAAGTCTAGTCTCTTATCCACAAACTTCAGAGCTTCTCGATTTCACCACAGAAATCTGAGGTATCACAAAGCAGTGCGACTTCGCAGTTCAATTTACCTCACCCTCTCACCAGACTTCAGAGCGAAAAGCTCGGTATTGAATCCACTGAGTTCCCTTTACCCAAAAGGAAAAAGGCGAAGAAATATACTGAAGGATCTGACAGTGAAGGGCTTTCATCCAAATCCTCCATTACATCTTCCCCTCTGCAAAGTCAACCATCCACTCCCCCATTACATATTGTTGTTCATCAGGGATTAGGAGCTTCACCATCCCAACCTGAACACTCCTCAACGTTATTTCCTTCCCAGCCATCTGGAGTTCCAATAGTAGTATCAACCGCTACTGCTATTATAATGGCAGATCCATGGACCAGACCTGGTGCAGTCAATATGCCTGCACCAATGCATCCATTACCAGATGCTCCTGAAAAATGGCTACCCAAATTTAATCCAGATGATGGGACCCAGGCTGAGGAACACATTAATAATTTCATGTTGGCAGTCAACTTGAAAGGAGTAACAGAACAAGATGTTGTTGTTAGACTTTTCCCTTACACCTTGCAAGGATTAGCAGGATCCTGGTATTTTTCCTTACCCTCTGGTTCCATTACCAGTTGGAACACTTGCCAAGAGCAGTTTTTTACTAAATATGGAGATGATAGGTCTTTGGCTACCTTAATAAACGATCTCTCCAATCTTAGGATAGAGCATCGGGAACCAATTAAGGAATTTAATGCTCGATTGAATAAACTCCTAAACAAATTCCCGACAGCCTCCAAACCAAGTGAACAAATTCAAAGCGAATGGTACATAACCGCCCTACCTGCCAATATAGCCATTTTTGTAGATAGGGCTGGGAAACCTACCTTAGCCGAAAACATGAAAGAAGCACTTGCTGTGGAAAAACGCATTAATGCTCTAGAAAAGAAGGCTGCTCTGGAAGACAGAAAAGCCAAAAAAGTCTCTTTTAAAGATGACTCAAGAAAGAAAACCCCAAAGACCCATATGACATGGAGGGTTTGCAAAAGGTCCTAAAAACTTTATCAAATGAAATGGTTGAAATAAAAAAACAGGTAGCCGAAACCTCAACCAAAACACCCTTTAGGACTTTTAAGAAAAATGAATCAAAGCCACCAAATGTCATATCTAATGCAGATTCAGAGCAAGAAGAAGAAGATGAAGAGGAAACAATCACACCAACTGATGATGAAGAAGAAGTAGTAGAATGTCATGGAATGTGGGATTTTATACTCCCCAACTCCGATACCGATAATGAAGAAGAAGCGTTCCCGGTCACTACTAGGAGCAAAAGTACTTCTGAACCTGTTCAGGTAACGTCAAAGAAAAGGAGTGCAGGTGCCGCTACAACCAAAGAAAAAGTACCTACAAAGAAATCACCTGCAGCAGTTCCCCAAAACCAGCCTTCAACTTCTAATACTCCTTCAACATCTAAAACATTAGTGGTATCCGATTCAATGGAGTACAACATTGTTGATGACATGAAGAAAACTAAAGCAAACATTACTATGTTTGAACTTAGTAAATTAAAACATCAGCAGAAATTGCTTTTCAAAGAATTGAATGTTGTTCCTTCTACACCTCATCCCAGTGCTAAAGCTGCTAATGATTCAGGCCAACCTCCTCCCGGTATGGTTGAAGCTATCGATTCAGTTCTGATCAGAGATAGATCAAATTCTCATACTCCACCCTTCCTTCTGACCTATGAGATCTACAACAGAAACCTGCACAACTGTTTGATTGACTCTGGGGCATCTTCTAACATAATGCTAGCTTCAGTTTGTTCCAAACTGAACATTGAACCCCAGAAGTCTGCTATTCATATTGTATAGTTGGACAGGACTAAAGTGCAGGTTGTGGGAGAAATTAATTCCGTAACTATCAGGTTATCTGCTGATCCCAGAGCAGTACAAAGGATTGATATCTTGATAGCCGATATACCTGAATTTTAC
The DNA here is from genome assembly GCA_031772625.1 of Pinus tabuliformis. Taxonomy (NCBI): domain Eukaryota; kingdom Viridiplantae; phylum Streptophyta; class Pinopsida; order Pinales; family Pinaceae; genus Pinus; species Pinus tabuliformis. The sequence continues at coordinate 428,501,145 of CM062814.1, read as the reverse complement.
GGTTTAATCTTGAGTAGGGATTGGTCTGAAAAATTACATGGGTATATTTCTACTGATTGGTCACATATGTGGCTTCCCTATAAGGTTAAGCCAAATCAAATAAGGATTGACCGAGAAAAAAATATGACCCATACAGTTACTGAATTTGAGCAAGAAAACCAACCTGTAGCATTTAATAACAACATTTTGGGGAATTATTCATCTGAGTCATTCTTTGGTAACTTTACTGCCCAGTCATCCCATTTCTCAGTCAATCATTTTTCATCTCAGATTGAGAATTTTTCACAAACCAATAGGTTTAGATGTTTCAATGATGCTGAGAAAACTGTAAATACATTTGTTAATACTTCTTTATTTTGGTCATTATATTTCGATGGGTCCAAACCTAGTGAGGGCTCAAGAGCAGGATGTATTTTGGTTAGCCCACTAGGAGAAAAAACAATGCTGTCTTGTAGGCTCGAATTTGAATGCACTAACAATACAGTCGAATATGAAGCCTTAGTCCAAGGACTGTATAAAGCGATCAGCCTTAAAGTGCAATATTTAAAAGTATTCGGTGATTCTAAAATTATTATCAAGCAGGTGAGAAATACAATTCATTGTCTTTCAAATCATCTTAAACATTATCAATCGCTAGTACAAGAGCTCACTTCACACTTTTTGGCATTCAATATCTCCTCCATTCCTAGGTCTCAAAATTCGGCAGCCGACCTGCTAGCCAATGTAGCTTCCAAACTCCTACCTTCTGAATACTGCAGCCCAGATAGATTTTCAGTAGAATTGCTTTTTAGGCCTTCAATTCCTGACAATATCACTAATTGGAGAGTATTCAACCATGATGAGGATATTTTACAATTCTTAACTTCTGAAAAGTCCTATGATAATCAAATTATTGAGGAAAATGAGCATGACTCCCAAATGAGAGAAACAGCCCAGGAAAATGCAATTCCTAAACCTGTGGTAAAGCTGGAGGATCTTTATGATATTAAAGACAGGTTTAAACCTGTGACTAATGCAAAGCTCCAAAGCTCTACCCTAAGGTTTGAGTTGATAAATCTTGGTACTGAGCAAGCTCCTCAAAATATTAATTTAGGATTAGGACTTTCCTTCCAAGAGAAAGAGGCATTCATTAAACTGTTAAGGAAAAATAAACAGGTTTTTGCCTGGAAATATGATGATTTGAAGACATATGATGCATCCATTATCCAGCATACAATTCCTGTCCTTCCTAATCAGAAACCAATTCAACAGAAGTTAAGAAAAATACATCCAAGTTTAGAGAGTCAAATAAAGACTGAACTTAACAAACTCTTGAAAGCCAAGATTATTTTTCCAGTCCGACACTCAAACTGGGTCTCCAATATGGTGCCAGTCAGAAAGAAAAATGGCGACATTCGGATTTGTATTGATTTCAGAAATTTGAACAAAGCAAGCTTAAAAGACAATTTCCCATTACCTACCATGGAGCAAATACTCCAATCAGTAGCAGGCTCTGAATTAATGTCCTTTCTAGACGGTTTCTCAGGATATAACCAAGTCTTGGTCCATCCTGATGACCAGCTTAAAACCACATTCAGAACCAAATGGGGAACATATGCATATCAAAAAATTCCCTTCAGACTTATTAATGCAGGGGCAACATTCCAAAGAGCGATGGATACAGCTTTTAGAGGGATGATTAATAGAACAGTGGTCGTCTATCTAGACGATATTACTGTATTCTCTAAAGAGAGGTCTAATCATTTGCATGACCTAAGTCAAATCTTTCAACGCTGCAAAAGATATGGTATTTCTCTTAACCCTAAAAAATCTTTCTTCGCTCTTGACCAAGGAAAGCTCTTAGGCTTTATTGTGTCTAAAGATGGCATTTATATTGATCCTGATCGGATCAAAGAAATCTCTGAAATCCCTTTCCCGCATAATAAGAAATCCATGCAGTCATTTTTAGGCCAAATCAATTTTGTTAAAAGATTTGTTCCAGACTTTTCTCAGATTATTTTGCCACTTCAAACTATGATCAAGAAGAATTCAGTCTTTAAGTGGGGATCAGCGGAAAAAGAAGCGTTTGATTTAATCAAACAATCAATAATCGATGCCCTAGCCTTAAATACTCCCAATTTTTCTAATCATTTTACATTATACACTATCGCCTCCACCTCGTCTTATGCAGCAGTACTCACGCAGCTCAACGATCACAATTTGGAAGCACCCATTTCATTCTTTAGTTCAAATCTTCAGGGTGCTGAATTGAATTACTCCGAAGTAGAAAAACAAGCATTTGCTGTATTTAAAGCAGTCAAACATTATAGACCCTTCCTTTTGAAAACCCACACTAAAGTTATAATTCCTTTCCCTGCAGTTAGGCAACTATTAATCCAAAAAGAACTGGGTGAAAAAAGGGCAAATTGGGTCACAGCGCTTCAAGAGTATGACTTAGAAATTAGGCCAGCAAAGATTGTTAGGGGCCAAGGTTTTTGCAGGTTATTGGCAAGAGCATCCAATATTCCAGAATCAAGTGATACAGATCAAACCGAAGAAATCAACCAGATAAGTGTTACTGATTCTGAGTCTCAATATGCAGATTTAATCTTTTATTTGAAAAATGGTTATGCACCTCCTAACCTGTCTTACAAAAACAAAAGGGCCATTAGGTTAAAAGCAAAGAATTTTACAATTATTGATGATGTGCTTTTTAAACAGAATTATGATTCCATCTTATTAATATGCCTTGAGAAACCTGAAGCACAAAAGGTTTTGCAGGAGTTACATGATGGACCAGCAGGAGGACATTTTGGAGCTGATACAACAGCTCACAAAATTATTCATGCTGGATATTAGTGGCCCACTCTGTTCAGAGATGCCCACGAGTATGTAAGGAAATGCCTCAATTGTCAAACTTCTAGTGGGAGACAACGTAAACCAGCTTTCCCTCTACAACCAGTCAACATTGAACAACCATTTGAGCAATGGGGATTGGACATCATTGGGGAAATTACTCCACCCTCTTCCAAACAGCATAAGTATATCCTAACTGCTACCGATTATTTTACTAAGTGGGTTGAGGCAATTCCTTTGAAGACAGCAAATTCTGAAGCAATCATTGAGTTCATAGATCAATTCATCATTACCAGGTTTGGTGTCCCAAATGCTCTTGTTTTTGATAATGCATCTTATTTCTCAGGCAATGCTATGTTTGATTTCGCTATTAAAAGAGGATTTAAATTGAAATATTCTGCTAATTACTATCCCCAGGGTAATGCTTTAGCAGAGTCTACTAATAAAAATCTGATCAAAATCATTAAGCGAACTATCGAACAGAATCATAAAAACTGGCACAAATCCTTAATGTTTGCATTATGGGCTGATAGGATAACATAGAAAGCTTCTATAGGATCTTCCCCATTCAACCTTGTGTATGGAAAAGAAGCAGTACTGCCCACAAATCTTATTCTTCCTTCTCTAGCCCTAGTTCAGTTCATTGAGGAAAGTCCTTCCTCCTCTATTCAGCTTAGACATGATCAAATTCTAAAATTAGAAGAGGAAAGAGAAAAAGCTAGGGTTATTCATGCCAAACATCAGCAAATCATCAAAGCAGCGTTTGATTCAGTCTCATCCGGTTCAAAACAATTTCAAGTCGGTAATTTAGTTCTGAAATGGGACAAAGCCCATGAGGACAAGGGAAAACACACCAAGTTCCAGAAAATGTGGCTTGGACCATTTCAGATCTGCGAGAAGATAGGCCATTCGACCTTTATATTGCAAGATTTATCAAGTTTGAGAGATTCTCTCCCTGTTAATGGCCTTATCTTGAAGAAATTCTTTAATTGAGGAGGTAACCCCTTCTCCTTTCAGTTTGATAGAGTTTTATAGTTTGTAGGATTTGTAGAAAATAATGTTGTAAGGTATCTTCTATTGACCTTTGCTGTGTTTGAAAACTTGATCCACAGAAGTAGTGTGATATTTGCTTTTAAAATAATAGAAGTCTTAACCAAAAGGGATAATTTCTAGGAAACTAGGTATCATTGTATTCTGAAACCACACTTCAAGTTTTGTGAACCCCTCTCAAAGTTTGCAAGTATTATAAATCATTTTTGTTTTCAAATTGGTCACCAAAAGGTTATCAATATCAAGATAGAAGCTAATCCAACTTCAGCATCTTCAAATCTTACCCTGTCATCCATCTACTCTTAAAAGAGAAAATTGTCCATCCCATTCACCAAAGTGTATGATTACTCAGAGTGTAATTATAAAATTTTGATATAAAAGATAAGAGGTCTTATTACAAGCCTGCTTACCATGATCATAGGGAAATAGTTTAACCGACATTACCAATACTGCATACCATAACAGGGTAATGGCTTAGCAATTATAAGACAAGGGGTCTCATCACGAGCCAGCTTGTTCGGTTAGATTACTACCAGTGAATGGCATTGTCAATAGCTGGCCACCAAACCAGGACAATGGCTTTTTATCTTATCAATAACAGGAAAAAGAAAAAAATACAAAATATGAAGACATGTTTTGAATTCATCCTGTTAATCATACTCTTAATTAGATGGGACAATGGACAATAACATGGTTAAAAGGTATCCTTGTCGAAACTATGAACGTTTGCTGGCAGCAGAGGCTCTACCTATGATAGACGAGTTCACTATAAAAGCTGATTGGAAAGGTTTTCTGTTTTACCATTATAAACTAATAAAGGCCTATGTAAAACTTAGAATGTATCTATTGTCTTAAGAAAAGAGAGGAAGTTAGCAAAATAGTTTCATTTCATTCAGAATGCATTTATACCTAGTTATATTAGAATTTTCCCTTTTGATTAGAACTCTATTTTGAAAAAGTTTAAGTATTACTATACTTTTCAGAGATAACTGTTTCTTCCAGCGAATCGCCAATTGTTGTGCTCTACAACAACCCCCCATTTCATATAATTTTATTCCCAAAACTATCCTATGAAATGGGTCCCTTTAGATTTTAATTGGTATCAATATTCTATTATTTAGAAAGGTCCGAAAACCAAACGAAAACACTATAAGAAACCTTTTTGAAAAACCCATTTATGCAAATAAATCAATCTTTTATCATTGCGATAAAGCGATCGCAAGATCGCATATCGCAATGACATAAGGTACATAAATAAGTGGCACATTGGTCTCCGCCGATGCGATATCGCTATCGGCTATCGGCTATCGGCAATACTCTATGCATATTTTAAAGCGCCCCATGCCATTGGCCCCGATGCGATGCGATATCGGCGATCGGCGATCGGCGATATATTATATGTGTCTCATATGATGACAATGCTCCCGATGCGATGCGATATCGCTATCGACGATCGGGATTTTCAAAAGATGTCAATATAAAGGGTTTAAGCTTGCCCCGATCGCCGATTGCGATAAAGCGCAGATTTCAAAAAGTCGTTGGAATAAAGGGATATCATGATTTATTCATATTTAAAGCTTGATCTGTTAAGCAATCATTCACCTGCGCTCAACCGCCAAAACATCCACAGCACGCTTAAACAGGTCATTCGGCCGATTAATGATATAATGTGCATTTAAGGATTGGCAGGTTTTAAGCGGCCATTTAATGTAATTGTAAGATCTTCCCATGAATTGTATCCGTGGCCATTTTTAGAGTTAATCTCTCAGCATGATTTGATCAATATATCTTTCCCATATTGGATTTTCATTGGCATCTCTCTGTGTTACGTTTATTTTCGCCTCTGTGCAAAATTCATCCAAAGGAGAAAGCTCAACCAAAATGGGGAAGAAATCCAAGAAGACCACAGGCACTTCCGCTGTGCCAGCTGCAGGACAAGAGGTCGCTGACAAAAAGAAAGGATTGATTTCGGACACCACATGTTCTGGTCTCGGCAGAACTACTTGGCAGAGTACCTACAACTTGATCGAAATCGAAGAACCTAAAGTGACAACAGTAGAAGCTACTGCAGATTCTACTCGGAAATCTGAGGGTACTCTTAAGGACTTAGCTGACTCCTTCCTTCACCGGATAGCAGCTAGGGAACAAATTCTCCCATACACAGATGTAGTGCGGTGGGCAATTGAAGAAATCCCAATCCTGGATAGAACCTTCAGCACCAGAGACGGGAGGATTTTCGGGTCGTTCAAAGCTGATGACTTGAGGCAAATGTATCATTTGCGTGAGCCAGAGAAGACACTACAACAAAACAGGCAATTTGCGCCAGATTTAGCACCAGATTCTAGTGCATTTTTTTCTCAATTGGGATGAGCAACCTGGCGCTAAATCTGGCTCTATTGTACAATTTTTAAAGCGTCCTTTTTTGCACCAAATTTTGCATCCTTTTTACGCCAAATTTTCCATCATTTTCTGCATCATATTTTGCACCAAGATTTTCATTTGGTTTTACAATAGGTTTTGCTTCTAGTTTTGTGCCTTTTTTTGCATCTATTTTTGCATCATTTTTTGCTTCCTCTTTTGTGGAATTCTTTGCTTCTATTCTTGTGTCATAATTTGCATCGATTTTTACACCATATTTGACATATTATTTAGCGCCTTTTTTTACATCCAATTTGTGCCAATTTTTGCATCTGGTCTTATGCCATCTTTTGCTTCTAATTTTGTACTTATTTTTACATCAAATTTTGTGCCAATTTTTCTGCCTTTTTTTTACACCATCTTTTCCATCCAATTTTGAACCATATGTTGAATCTGATTTAGTGCCAAATTTTGCATGCATTTTTGCACCATTTTTTGCATCCACTTTTGCATTTTATTTATCTCCCTTTTTTGCATCCTATTTTGCACCATATTTTGCATTTAATTTTGCATCATTTGTTGCATCCAATTTAGCATCATTTTTAACACCATTTCTTACATCCAATTTTTCATCCTTTTGAGCATCTAAATTTGCATCCTATGTTGAACCATATATTGCATCCACCTTTGCATCCCATTTTGTGTCTATTGTTACGTTCACTTTTGAGCCATTTTTTCGTCTACTTTTGCATTTGTTTTTGCACCAAGTTTTGAATGATTTGTTGCATCATTTTACATCCAATGTTGCATCTCAATTTGCATCCAAAATTGAGCCATTTTTATGCCCATTTTTGCACCATTTTTTCTTCTTTTGTGTCCAATTTTGCACCATTTTTTATGTCCAAATTTGTATCCTTTTTGGTATCTAGTTTTTCATCCTTTTTGGCTTCCAAATTTGCATCCTTTTTTCTGCCACATTTTGTGTCCACATTTGCATTTCATTTTGCACCTAGATTTTAGTTGGAATTTTCATCTAGTTATGCATCATCTTTGACATCCTTGGTTTCACCATTTTTTAGTCCCATTTTGCATCTTGTTTTGTGTCTTTTCTTACATCCTTTTTGCATCCTAATTTTACACCATTCTTTGCATCCTCATTTTGGTGTCCATTTTTGCATCCTTGTTTGCACCCAATTCGGTATCCTTTCATATGCCCTATTTTGTTCCCTTCTTTGTGTCTAGTGTTGCACCCTTTTTTAATTTTACTTTAAAAACCTTTTTGTGTCATTGTTTGCATATTGTTTTGATGGCTAGTTTAACATCCAATTCTACTCCCAATTTTTCATCCATGGTTAAATCCACTTTTGGCTTCTTGTTTAGAGTTTTACTTTTATTTCCATTTATGACCACCTCTATGGGTTCATTTTACTAAGTTCATTTACATAGTGAAATATATTAAATTTTCTAAATATCATTTTGTTGTAGGATTTAATGCATGGTTAGATGAAATCAAAACCCTCTCAGTTTATCTCAGAAAACTAGGACAAACCAATTAAGAGAAAGGTTGTTCTAAGGCTTAGGATTCTTAGTAGATCAAGATGTAGAGTATAGATTAAGAAAAAGAGAATGAATTCTTGTGAGTCCTCGCATGCAGGTCTTCTTGGAGTTTTTCGTATAGCCAAGAAGCGCTCCTAGCTAGCTCCAAAGCTTGGTCCTACACATAAGAGAGAGAATAAAGCAACCTTCACAACATAATATCTTGATAATCAAAACTATAAAAAACATATAAATATTATTGAATAAATAAATATAAACCAAAAACCCATGCATACATTAGTTAAATAGAAGAAGTAAAGAATGAATAGAAACATATGGAAGGAAGAACAACTGATCTATATGAATAAAGGAGTTGGAGGAAAGTTACAACAATCAGATATAGTTGCAACATCACCTCCCCCAACTCATAGCTCCAAAACTCTCCCTCTCAAGACAGATCTCAAGAGCGTGACAATACAAAATTCCCATCATTTTTTCAATGGCCAAGCCTCTAATATATAGGAAAGTGGAGGCTATGAAGATTTCCAAAATTCCTCATTAGTTCAATTTGGGAAAAATCTTTTGGGTGAATAATGTTTCCTCATATAAAAAAGGAATTTTCCACTTTTTAGATGCTTTTGTGCTTAGGAAAAAGCTTCCCCATGCTTTATGGCTCTTTCCCACTTTTGTATGCTTTTATTTTTTAGGAAAAAGCTAAAGATGAGGATAAAGAGATTACATTCCACCATATGTTTCCAAAAGTGACCAAGAATGTCAAATTCAAATTCTAGTTTGCTTATGTTTTAGTTTTTTTTTAAATATATATTTAGTTTTAGTATTTTTTTTTTCTAGAAAAATATATTTAGTTTTTGGTATATTTTTCTATAAGAAAAATTATATTTTGTTTTTATAAAAATGGATTTTAAACATTCCATTCATGCTAAATTTGTGATTTTATGATAGGAGTTTAAATTATATATAGTAAAGTAACTTAATGTCATGTGTCGTGTTGCTGAGATGGTGTTATACATCTCTTTCTTGCTAAGTTATAGAATGTGCTTGGGTTTTCTTAATGCAATAAAACTAATTATGTTCTTCATGATATCTTGAAATGTTCATCTTGAACCAGGCTAATAAAACAATAAAGTTAAAATAGGTTTTCCTTTGTCCTTTATAGATCTTTGTCCCCATTAATCTTGGTCTTAATAGATTAATTGTCTTGTGGTGGCCTTGAGTGGTCACTTCCATTAGTTGCATGCTTTGTAGTTTTCAGTTAGTGACATTTTTTAGGCTTGATACTATGTTATTTAATTTATCAAAATGTGTTATTGTCCATATTATTGTTAAATATTAATATTAAATATGCTGATTTTTAAGCATGTTTTAGCAAAACTTTCCCAAAATGTTTATAGATTGTATTTTATAATGCAATGATTCTTTGCTTGATGAAATTGTTTTGGATATTTTTTTTAATGATTCATTGATTGATGAAATTGTTATGGATATTTTTTTTAGTATATTAAATTGTATGTGATAAAGTCAAAAATCACCTTTTTTTTAGATTTTCATTGATCAATTTCCCTTAAGGCCATCAAGTTCACCATTTGGTCCCAGGTTAAGGAAATATAGGAGTCATGAAGTGGAATTGTCCAAGCACTTAAATCTTGAGACATGTTTCTTTTTAGTCACTTTATACTTTCTTTCTATGTAAATTTTTGATGAAAATAGTCTTGGAACATGAGGGGCGTCAATAGTAAGCGAAAACAAACTCCTAAAAGAAAAATGGTATGCAAAGCACCCATAAATAATGTTGATATAAGAAGCAAAAATATTAAGTGAGGTTCAACCTCATATAATTAGAAAATGGGGGAGGAATTTCCAAGTAGTAGTGATTGATGCTTAGAGATACTTGGGTGGAATGGTTATTATTTGAAATGATTAAGACATCAAGGTTACCAATATGTTTACCTCTTTTCGCATTATGACAATACAATTTTAGTTAATTGACATTGAGGACTACTACCATGTATCCAATGTATATGACTCCAATATCACAAATGGAAAACCTCTATTTCTCAATTCTATTTCTAGCACAAGTAATTTATACTCGCCATCTCCATGGATTGTTGGGAGTGACTTCAATATTATAAGTGTCTCGAGGAAAAGAAAGAATGAATCGAAATGTTTAACAAGATATTTTGTAAGCTATACCATTAAAGCCACAAAGTAGTCTCCATTAAAGTTGTCAAGAAATGAGTCTCCAACCCACACATGTGGATCAATGAGATGTAATACATGTGTGTGTGGTTACGAACTCAATACACCTCTATAATAACTCCACAAAATTATGTATTTCACTCTGTCACATAAATTGACAGTAGTGTGACGTAAGTAAACCAAGAGTAGACATGAAAGCCTTAGGAAACAAACATTCCTTAGATCCTCAATTAGGTGCTTAAATGATGAAGTGAAAATGCAAGGAGAAAAGAAGAATTCATGATTTAACCATCACATACATGTGATCAAGTGTGACTAGGAGTGTATATATTCATATATTTTCCAAAGAGGGAGTGAATACATGAGTTACCATTTATTGGCCCTTATTTTTCTTTCTTTTTCATTTTCTTATATATAGGACTCAGGGAATAAGGTTTTCATAAGTTTGGCACAACTCATAGATATAAGATTTACATGAATTTCCACTTCAACCTTAGATTTTAGACTTAGATAAATCAATATAGTGTATGTTTAATGATTTTGGCTTTCACTTTTTTATTGTATTTCATCACAAATACAAAAGGGGAAATATTTTGCCACAAATCTATGAATGCTTAATCATAAAGTCGTCATGTGATGAGAGCAAATTAATGATGTTATTCTCTACGAAAATGATGGGTATTCTTGAGAAAATCTTATGCTTGTGGATGTTTCCTCCCTGGTTTAGAGGGAGTGAGGGTAGACACCATGTTATCCATGTGTCATGTACTATGGCTAGGATTAACAATCGTAAGCCTAGTAAAGGCACTAGTAGGGATAATGGTGGATTGGATAAACATCTGGGACCAATATTCTTTGAGAATTTGGACATTAACTAGGACTAATCGCCATAAGTCAAGTACATTAATCCAAGATAAGAATAGTCATGAGGATTGACATTTTCTGGTGTCAAATATTATGATAGTGGATTAGGAAATGATCATGTGAGGACATACTTGGTAAACATCTCGGTGGGGTAAGTGCCTTGAAAGGCAGTGGTGTCCAAATTTATGCCTCCCAACATTATGCTCTGATCTAATGGAGAGATAAACTTGTTAGTCAAGGCCTTACTATTTTGAAAATTTTGGCTATGATGATGTAAATCATCATTGATGCTTATCAATCTAGATCCCTTCTTATATGAATATTTCAACTTGAGAGTACATTTTTGTCTCATTATGAGTACCTCGCTAGTTTAGAGGGAGGGTCATCATCTTCATTATTGCCATCATCACCACCATCAATGTGATCATTATTGTCATCATTTCATTATCATCATAATCACCATTCATGTCTTCTTCACGATCATCATCATCATCATGATTTTGTATATTATCGTCAATTGTTCATAATTATAGGTATCATAAGAAATATCACCAACCTTAGGACACATGATATATGAAAGAAAAATAACCACTTTATTTTTTAGAAATGATTGATGATCATCAACATCACTACCATTATCATCATCATTATAATTGTCATCATCCCCATCATCATAACTAATATAAGTTTTATCATAATTTTTGTCATCTTCATCATGAACATCATAATCATCATTCATGCCATTATTGTTCTTGATTATGACCAAGATGAAAATAATGATAATGATGATCGGATGATGATGACTTGGAAGATGACGCCAAAGATAATTATTATGATTTTTACCATGATAACATTTAAAAATTGGGAGGAATGGCCAAGGTCATTAGCATCATCATCATTGTCATTGTAACTCCCATTGTCTTTATCATCATTGTCATTATCATAACAATCGCAATTCATGTCATCGTCATCATCTTCATTATCAGCATCGTTATAATTATTGACATTGTCATCAGTTGTTCATAATTTTCAATGTCATAAGAAATATAATCAATGCAAAAGATATGATGTGTGTTGGAAAATGGATGCAAAAGTAAACAAAAAAATGGGGGGTAAAAATAGACGTAAATTTGGATGAAGAGTGGACACAACATAAGTAGATGCAGAACAAGACAGAAAAATTGAACAAAATTGGATGAAAAAGTAGATGCAATAGTTCATACAAACCTGAACACAAAATAGGACTCAAACATGGATGAAAAAGTGGAAGAAAACATGGGCACAATAGTAGGCATAAAACTTAGCATGAATTGTGGTGAAACAAATGTGGATACCCCAATGAATGTAAAAAAAAGGGACACAAACTTGAATGCAAAAAGGAGGAAAACTTGGATGAAAAAAGGGATGTAAACATGGGTGCAATAGTGAACACAAAATTAGTTGCAAAACTAGACAAATCAAAAGTGGATGTAAAAGTAAATTCGAAATGGGATGCAAAAAACATAAACAATATTTGATGCAAACTTGGACACAAAAGAGGATGCAAATATGGATGCAATAGTGGAAGAAAATGTGGGTTGCAATGATAGGCATAAGATATGGCATAAATAATAGCACAAAAAAGGTGGATGTAATAATAGACACAAAAAAATATGCAAACTTAGATGCAAGACAAGATGCTATAAGGGATGTAAAAGTGGATGCAAACACGGGTGCAACATGAGAAACAAAATTGGATGCAAAATATGGATGAAATGGAAGTACATGCAAAAGAAGATACAAAATGAGATGCAAAACCCAACACAAAAGTGGATGCAAAAATAGATGAAATATTTTATGCAAAAGAGGATGTGAAGATGGATGCAAAATTGGAAGTAAACGTGGGTACAACAGTATGTGCAAAACATGGAACAAATTTTGTCACAACAAAAGTAGATGTAATGATAGATGCAAAAAAAAAGCAAATGAAGATGAAAAATAGGATGCAAAAAGGGATGTAAAAGTGGGTGTAAACATGGGTGCAAAAATGGATGTAAAATAGCTTTTGCAACTTATTTGAAAGAGCAATTTTGTCCCAACAATTAGACTTGTAGCATAAAGAACATGGTTAATACATATGATTCGACCAAAAACTAGTTACTACCAAAATTCAACCAAAAAAAATATTACTGCATAAAAATAGAATTAAAAACAAAAAAAATAAAAACAAAAATTTCCCAAATTAAAAATAAATAAATGATAAACTTTTTTTACCAAAATTTAGTGATTTTTTTAGTGCTAATACTAACATCACCATTACAACAAGATATTTTTTTAGTGTTAATACTGCCATTACAACAAGATATAAGAGGGATATAATGCAAAAAGTTTAATAATAATATGTATGTAGAAGATGGTCTTCAGACTTGTGAATTCATGATAATCAATGGGACTACAGTCAAAATAATTGGATGTTATTTACTTTTTTACATAGATTGTCAAAATAATTGCATAAATCGATTTTTTTTAACCAAAATTTAACAAAAACTTTGCTAGTGCTAACATTAGAACCACCATTACAACAAGATATCTTTCTAGTGTTGACAACACCATTATAGTAAGATACCTCAAGAGAGACAGAAAATTTAAAAAGTATGATAGTAATATGTATCCAGAAGATGGTAGTGAAATTAGTAATTGTTCATTCTCATTATCATAATCATTGTCATCATCATCACCATCATCCTTGTCATTGTTATTGCCATCATTACATTATCATCATAATCACCATTCATGCCATCATCATCAGCTCCATCATCATCATCATTATGGACATTGTTTGCAATTGTTTATAATTATAGACGTTGTAAGAAATATCATCAACCCAAAAAATGTGATCAGTGCTAGAAAAGGGTTGTTTAGGACACATTGATATACGTAAGAGAAATAACAACTCTATTTTTGAGAGATGATCGATGATCATCATCATCACCACCATTATCATCGTCATTGTCATTTTTATCATCCCCATCATCATCATTAATGTAATTTCTATCAACATCGTTGTAATCATCATCATCATTCATGCCATTATTGTTTTTGATGATGACCTAGATGAAAATGATGATGATGACACCAAAGATAATGCTTATGATTATGACAATGACAACATCTAAAATTGGGAAGATTCGCCAAGGTCATTAGCGTCGTCATCATCGTAATCATTGCCATCATCATCATTAATGTCATTGTAACCACTATCGTCTTTATCATCATAATCACAATTCATGTCATCGCCATCATCTTCATTTTCATCATTGTTAATATTATTGACATTGTCATCAATTGTTCATAATTGTCAATGCCATAAGGAATATCATCAATGCACAAAATATGATGAGTGTTGGAAAAGGGATGCAAAAGCGAACATAGAAATGGGGGAAACAATAGAAGTAAAATTGGATGAAAAGTGGATACAACATAAGTAGATGCACAACAACATGAAAGACCTAACACAAAAGTGGATGCAAAAGTAGATGCAGTTGTCAATGGAAACTTGGATGCAAACATGAAGGCAAAAGTGGAAGCAAACATGGGTCCAATGGTAGGTGTAAAACTTGGCACAAACTGTGGTGAAATAAATGTGGATGCAACAACGGACACAAAAGTAGATGCAAAAATGGATGAAACAAAAGTGGATACAATAGGGGATGCAAAAACATACACAATATCTGATGCAAACTTGAACACAAAAGAGGATGCAAATGTGGATGCAAACGTGGAAGCAAATGTGGTTGCAATGGTAGGCGCAAGATATGGTGCAACAAAAGTGGATGTAACAATAGACAAAAAAATATGCAAAATAAGATGCAAAAATGGATGTAAAAGTGGAAACAAACATTGATGCAACAGGCAAAACAAAATTGGATGAAAAAAATGGATACAATGGAAGTAGATGCAAAAGTAGATACAAAACGAGATGCAAAACCCAATGCATAAACTTGACACAAAAGTGGATGCAAAAATAGATGCAATATTTGATGCGAAAGAGGATGTGAACATGGATGCAAAATTGGAAGCAAACGTGGATACAATAGTGAGTGCAAAACATGGTGCAAATTATGGCATAACAAAAGTGGATGTAATGATAGATGAAAAAAAAGAATCAAAGTATGATGCAAATGAAGATGTAAAAAGGGATGCAAAAAGTGAAATTTAAAATGGGTGTAACAGTGGATGCAAAATTGTATGAAAAAGTGGATGCAATAGAAGTCGATGCAAAAGTAGATGCAAAACGAGACACAAAACCCGATGCAAATCCTGGTCCAAAATTGGATACAAAAAGGAATGCAAAAATAGATGTAGTAGTTGATGAAAACCTAGATGCAAATGAGGATGCAAACGTGGATGCAAAATTATAATCAAAAGTGGGTGCAAAAGGAGGTGCCAAACTAGGCGCCAATTGTGGCACAAAAATATTAGATGCAATAGTGGGTACAATAATAGATGCAAAAGAGGATGTAAATATGGATGCCAAACAAGATGGAAAAGTGGATGCAACAAAAGTAGATGCAAAATTATATGCAAAACTAGACACAAAACTCGATGTAAAACGTGGCGCAAAAGTGATGCACAAATGGATGAAAAAATGGATGCAAAAAATGATTTAAAAAAGGATGCAAAAGTTGATGCAAGTGTAGGTGCAAAAAGTGGATGCAAAAGTATGTCAAACAAAAATAGATGCCAAAATTGATGCAAAACCTGGAACAAAACCTGGTGCAAAGGATGACACAAAACTTGGCATAAAATTTGGTGCAAAACATGGTGCAAAACCTATTGCAATACCTGGTGCTAAACTTGGTGTAAGATTTGGTGCAAAACTTGATGCAAATTTTGTGTCAAGTTTTGCACCATATTTGATAAATGGATGCAAATAGCACCAAAAATGGGCTCTAGATGCAAAAAAAGAAGTAAAAAGGGACGCTAATCGCTGGTTTTGTTGTAGTGAGATATACAATAAGGCATTCCTGGAAAAATTCTCAAACGAGAACGAAGTTGAATCCGAACCCATCCGGGATTGGAGACAAAATCCGGCAAAGCACAAACATGAGTCTTCCGGTAAGTACTCAGTTGATTCCCTGGCTTCTCCTTATTGCTACGCTGGAATAATGATGTGTAGATTGTGGGGATTGCATGACTCTGCTAATTTCACTATAGAAATGGTTCCTTTAATGGAAGCTGCATGCAACAGTATAATAATGGATTGGGCCACTATTCTCTCAGATAAACTAGCCAAAGTTGTTCTTGAGTTTAGAAATAAGACTCGCATCTCTGAAAGGATAATCCCCCCATTCTATTACAGTGCATATATTTTAGATACATTGTGTTTCAATTCTGAATTTCCCATGCTCGGCTGGAGGTGGACGCCACAAGACCCCACGGCTATCCACATATACCATCAGAAACTATGGAAATCCTCTTACAAGCACCATCTGTACCAAGTCTGCAATGGCTTTATGGTGCCTATTTATTATTCTATTTTTGATAAACCCATTCCCAAGATTTCCTACCAAGCTGGGATTGATTTAACAGTGGTAGGGAGATGGTTTGGAGAGGAGAAATTCACTTATATAAGAGTTTTCGGTAGCCAAGCCGAACCTCATGTTCTCCCTTTATACATACCAGATAAACTGTTGGCAAGAGAAATCTCTTACCAAATTATGGCTGAGAGTGTTACACAGACTCTCAAGAAAAATAAGAAGCAGGGCTGGCCCTCTTTTCCCTTGAGATGTGGTGTCTATACTCTGCATGATCTCAAACATGCAGAAAAGGAAGCCACGAAGATTAAATCATTAACTCTGGCGACTCTCCCAAATAGGCAGTTTGATCCAAACAAAGTTGCCTATACTGCACTAGAACAGGCCAAATTGACAAAATTTGATCATAAAGAAGATATGTTTGACGACCTGTTCTCTTCAGCTGAGACAATAATGCAGGTTAAAGCATTGGCCAAAATGAAATATAATGATGAAGGGTTGACTGAATTTAATAAACTTAGAGAACAGAGGTTGCAAACTCTGCCTCTAGATCTACTAGCAACAACCCCAGCGACATCATCAAGCGAGCCTGATCGGCAATAGTCAAAGGAACCTCCAGTTATAACAAAAGAACAAGAGAAGCCACAGGAGGAAAA
Organism: Pinus tabuliformis; assembly: GCA_031772625.1. Lineage (NCBI taxonomy): Eukaryota > Viridiplantae > Streptophyta > Pinopsida > Pinales > Pinaceae > Pinus > Pinus tabuliformis. The sequence continues at coordinate 428,484,113 of CM062814.1, read as the reverse complement.
TCAGAAGAAAGAACAGGAGGAAAAGCAGAGAAGAGAGAAAGAGGAAAAGCAGAAGAGAGAACAAGAGGAAAAGCAGAAGAGAGGGCAGGAAAAAGTGCGGAGGGAGACTCAAGCTGAAAAGGAAAAACAAACCACCATTGATGTCAATGTGGATACTCATATTGACCCTAAATTGCTCCAGGAATGGAAGCAGTTTGATTCCATTATCAGTGGTTTGGAATGTTCAAAGGACACAGACACTTCTAAGGTAATGGACGCACAGGATATCACTTCACTACAGGTTCTAAGTGGAACCAGCGGCCCACCCATTTCTAAAGAGGTAGAGATAATACCAAAGGACCCCTCCGACCAAATCATTTTGCAGGTAGAAGATATTCCTCCCCTGGATGTCTTCTACAGCCCAAGGCATAAAGCGGTGGTTAAACGACAAAGGAAAAGAAGAAGGACTGATCAACCTTCCCTTTTTCCAGAGCAAACTGTCACGGGCAATGTAGTTTGGAAGGAGGAATTTGACCCCTCCGATGACCTGACAAAACTGTCACAGTATGCAGGAGCTTATTCGGCAGCGACAATAGACAAGGCATCGGAGGTAAGCCTTTTACTGAAAACAAAGGATCAGGAGATTTTCTCATTGCAGGCACAGCTAAGTGAGGCAAAGCAGAAAGCAGAGCAGTCAGAGCAGCAATTGTTGACGCAACAGCAAGTGAACAGTCAACTAACTCAACAATTGCAGGCAGAAAAACAAAGGATCGACCAAAGCGCAATCCAGAAACAGAAAGAATTATCAGAGGCATTGGCACAATTGAAGGCAGCGAACGAGCAAATGATGAAAACAAAAGATGAGCAAATTGCTCAATTATCATCACAGCTCGAGAAAACAAAGGGCATTCCACAAGTGGCTGAATTTAGAGCAGAAGCATTACAAATAAATACTGCATTAATATCCCAAATTAAGCTTCTGTGTCAACAAATCTCCCAGGCAGAGCCACTATGTGAATTAACGGCATCCATAGTTAAGCAAGTAGACAAGGCTAGAACTGAATTGGATCAAGCTGAAGAGACAATAGCTGCATTTCTCGACTGGCAAGATTCTGATCAAGGACAAGTGGCGAATTTACCCAGGATCTTAGAATCTCATAAAGATATACTCTTCACAGAATGGCAGTCCCAGTTAATGAAAGCAGAGAGAGCGGTTTCAAGATGTAAATCAACTTCTAGTAATTTAGTTGAATTAGTCAATAACACTCTCTACTTATCAAACATGATTTCCCAATGCATACCAGGAAAGTTCACAACAATGAAAACGTTGGAGCAATCATGTTATCCAGATCTAGAAGAAAAGGGGAGATTAATCGCTGGGATTAACAGTTTAACCTGGGACACATATTGGTTCTTCTTGGTAAAGCCGCACACACAGAGAGCCGCCCTCAAATGCCTTACGGATGCAATTGGGTATATTATCCCCGATATTCAGGATGCCACCTATGCTGCCCAGCTCAGCTCGCGCCTCAACAAACCACCTGAAGTGGAGCCAATGCTTGCGATAAGTCAGCTCAGATTTAAAGGCAAGCAACCTACTTGATGAATCATGCCGTCGACTGCCAGATGGCCGAAGAAAATAGGATCAAGATTTATTGATACCAATTAAGTAGGATTTCTGTTTTATAGATAGGTAGATTAATTAAGTATTTATAGACCCTTTCATTGTTTTGGAAAGGGTCGTAAAGTTTTGTACCTGACTTAAAGACTGAAGTTGCACTATTGTGCTTCAGTCATATTCTTTTATGAAACTGGACCAGTTGTTCTTAATTTGACAAGGAAGCTTTTTATGCAATTGTGCACTATTGTCTTTGTTTGAAAGTGTTTCTGCGTTGAAGGAAGAACTACAAGTAGCGATTGATATTGGGATTGTCAAGCAGCTCATATGGTATTTCTATCTATGTCTGAATTCATTCCTTTCATATGAATTGTTATTTGATTATCCTTGCTATTATTGATTATATGCATGTGCTTTAACAACAGATCTATATTCCTTCCACTATTGGATGTTTTATGATGTGCTTTTCTTTTAATCATGTATGTGTCGATGATATAAATGATGAGTGTAGTAACATCGCTTTAATCGCTTTGCTTAACTATTTAGGCATAGTAATCTCGAATGAAATAATGTCCATGTCTGTTAGATGGAGTCATCTATATGCCTGTTTATAGACACAGACCATCCAGCGCTACACTTCAAAGCTTAATAAGTTCCCGGGATAAGTCATAGTTTTTTATATTCTTGTCAATAGATTTAGTTATTCGCCCATCATTAGCGTAGTTCGTCAATCATCCATTCATCCCGTTTATTCACTTTTGGGAAACTGGTCCCATTATCCCCAGTCGGAGCCACCATTCCAAACGGAAAAGGAGCTGTACTAAGGTCCGGACCGGGTGGTTATCCCCAATGTTGTTGCAGCGATTTTCGAGGCATCAGCGGTTTGTTAATTTTTTTTTAAATTTGAGCAAATTTTGTAAATTATTTTCAAAAGTTACACATTAATTAAAAGTCAAATCTCAGTTTGACACACTTACTTAGAATTGATTTTTTTTATAGATAATGAAATTTTCATAAATATTGAGATTTGATATGTGTACTATTTTTCATATATTTATGTGTAAGATATCACGTCAAAGTGAATTTAATGAATGTCTTAAAAAGTAAACACTCTCTTATAAATAGCCATTTCTCCAATCAACGAGATATACAATGTAGAGGAAATCTCTTAACATTCAAATAAAATTTCTTAAATGAGAAATGGGAAGAGATAAAATAGTATATATAGGTTTTTCCAAAATACAATTCAAGTTATTATTCAATCCTTAAAATAAAAGACATTGTACTTTGTACTATTTAACTAATATAATATAAAATAATGGGGAGATAATGTAAATATTATCTTGTAAAAAAGTTATGATAATTATGAACTGATTTTTAATTAGGGAGTTGTTTTTAGTGTGATTTTTTTGGATATTTTTGTTGTTGGAATTAAGTGGAAAATCTTGAGATGAAATCTTCATTTGTATTATTTAAACTAGTTTTTTCACTTTATATATGGATTCAAGACACTTCCATTGTGAAAAGAATTACCCATCTAACATGTGATTTCAATAAATTCTTATCAAATTTTAGAAAAATTAAACCTAAAAAACTGACCATTGAAACTTCCACAAATCTCACTAAAATAACCTAGCAAGAAGATCCATTATCAGATTGTGGTGCAAATATGAGTTTTGCTGAGGTGTAATCTTACGTGGATTGGTGGTCTCCACGGCATCCTCTTTATTTTTCGTTTTCTTTATCATATCTGCATCTTTATCGGTTACGTCTGTTAATTAACTTACAAATCTAATCTGCATCTTTATCCATCCCACCGAACGGTTCGGAATTCGAGATCTCCACCGTCGACTGTGGAGCCGGCGATTTATCAGGAACATTAATTGGTGAGTTAAGCAGTTTTATTACATATATTTACTTTCAACGTAACTGTTCTCTGCCGCGGTGCATACGGAATCAGGGGCCAAAAAGCATAGTGTTAAAATTTAATTACCATGATATATATGATACCACGTGTCAATGAAACCTGTAGACAGTGTTTAATGCAATAATATGTATCTACGTGTCTATTGTTGCGGATAAGACCACCGTAGGTGTCACCAATGACAGCGTGATCAGACGTGGACTGCATGGTTCCGAGGACGCTGACTCTCTATATTTGACTGCAGGAACCGCGATTGGAGGCAATAAATTCCAACCCCAGTGACCCATTCGCAATTGCAGAGGTCATTTGTGTCCGTAGGCAGACGTAGAAAGGAGGAATCGGTGCGTCATTGTTTGCATGAAAGAACTATTTGTATAGTTCATTCAGGATTTTGTTGAGTGTTTTAGGTGCAGAGTATATAGTAGAAAGAATGGCGGGCGGGGGATTTACAGGCCCAGTAGGGTCTGGGAATGTAGACTTCGAGGCGCGCATAACAGCTTATGTTATCATAACTTGTATCATGGCTGCTAGCGGCGGGTTAATGTTTGGCTACGATATTGGCATTTCAGGTAAGCTCTGGAAGCTTTGATGTGGTTTGGCTGCTGACTCAGTGTGCGCATAGATTTCACTCATTTAGCTGTTTTGTAATAAAAAAATTGACTGTTTTGTGAAGAAAACTGAAAATTTGACGGTTTTCAAATTGTTTAACAATTATTGCATTATACTGCTTTCCTCCGCTTAGTTGAAGGCCAAAATTTTTCCTTCCAATTTGATCTTCTTGTCATGTAACTTACACAGCGAAAAAATGGGAGAACTGTTCTCTCATTGATTTCTTATGCATCTCAACAAGGTTCGATAAGTGCTCTGTATATTTGATACAGAACAATATTTTCTTGTTCGAATTTGCTGGTTGTTAGGCGTCAGAAAACAGTATACTGTACTAAGGATTTTCAAGGAAAAAATGGGAGAACTGTTCTCTCATTGATTTCTTATGCACCTCGACAAGGTTCGATAAGCATTCTGTATATTTGATACAGAACAATATTTTCTTGTGTGAATTTGCTGGTTGTTAGGCGTCAGAAAACAGTATACTGTACTAAGGATTTTCAAGGAGGAGTCTATTCACATTTTTCATTATTGACATTCGCACAAATGATGATGCTTTCATATTTTTGATAATCTTAAATGCATTTTAAGAGCTCCATAAGTCCTCTATGTTCTTTAATGTGACCTGAAGGTCTTCGCCTCTTCACACCTTCTGGAAAATTTTGTAGGAATACTCTGCTTTACATCCAAGATTTGAGATCTGACGGCTGATTGTGTTAATGCGCAGGCGGAGTGACTGGCATGGACGACTTTCTTGTCAAATTCTTCCCCGCGGTGGCGCGCAAAGAACACAAGGCGAAGCAAAGTACATACTGCAAGTACGACAATCAAGGATTACAGCTCTTTACATCATCCCTGTATCTAGCCGGTCTTGTAGCCACATTCTTTGCGTCGTATACTACCAGAAGATTTGGCCGGAGACCGACAATGCTTATTGCTGGCCTATTCTTTCTTGCCGGAGTCACCTTTAATGCTGCAGCGCAGGATCTTCTGATGCTCATTATCGGAAGATTGTTACTTGGATGTGGAGTCGGATTCGCTAATCAGGTCTGTAAACAGACAATTCATATTTCTGATGAGACATAATCTTTGATTTAATACAGAGATTCAACTACTTAGCACAGGAATCGCTCCTGCGGATTCCCTCAGGCAAAAAATCGCCTTTAATAGCTGACTTCTGTTTGCGAAATTATTGCATTTATTGTATATTATTTTCTATATAACCTGACTACAGATCCGTAAATTTCCTGACACGCATTTGATATGACAAACTTTGCATATATTTGGATTCTTTAGAGTTTTCTTTTAAAACATTTCGACATAGCCTGCATTAAAACACATTCTATTACATTTGTGAGGTATATACTCAATTGATTCTTATTCTACTGTAAATGTTATGCTCTGCCTGCCTTCATTTTGGGATAAATCTTAGACAGCATTGTTTTTTTCCTTAAATCTATCTATTGCAACACTGATGTGATAAAAGGGCCTTTGTTTTTCTGTAAATGTAGGCGGTTCCACTTTTCCTGTCAGAGATAGCACCGACTAGAATTCGAGGGGCTCTTAACATCCTCTTCCAGCTGAATATTACAATAGGCATTCTGTGCGCAAATTTAGTCAACTATTTTACAGCTAAGATCAAGCCATGGGGATGGAGGGTTTCTTTGGGCTTGGCAGGTATCCCTGCAATTCTGCTATCTGTGGGGTCTGTATGTTTAGTAGAGACACCTAACAGTCTGATTGAAAGAGGACACCTGGAAGACGGCAAGAATGTGTTGAGAAAAATCAGGGGAACCTATAATGTGGATGCAGAGTTCAGTGAACTAGTTCAGGCTAGTAAAATAGCCGCGGAAGTTAAGCATCCATTTCGAAACCTGATGAAGCGCAGGAATAGACCTCAGCTTATCATAACCATATTTCTGCAGATCTTCCAGCAGTTGACTGGTATCAATGCCATTATGTTCTATGCTCCCGTGCTCTTCCAGGCCCTGGGATTCAAGAGCGATGCTTCTCTTTACTCTGCGGTTATTACTGGTGCAGTCAATGTCATATCCACTATTATTTCCATCTACTCGGTGGACAAACTTGGTCGAAGAGTGCTTCTTCTGGAAGCAGGAATACAGATGTTCATTTCACAGGTTATCCCCATTTGCTCTTCTCCTTCATTTCTATTTCATAGCTTTGTTTATACCGAAATGGTGAAACATAATTGTGATAATTGTGAGTATGAATATTGCAGGTGATTATTGGAATCCTTTTGGCGACGGGACTGAAGGACGGGCAGCAGCTTTCGCAAGCGACGGCCATTGTGATAGTGTTGATGGTGTGCGTTTTCGTGTCAGCATTTGCATGGTCATGGGGTCCTCTCGGATGGTTGATTCCCAGCGAAACGTTTCCCCTGGAAACAAGATCCGCTGGACAGAGCGTGACGGTGTGCGTGAATTTGCTCTTCACATTTGGTGTTGCACAGGCGTTTCTGTCAATGCTTTGCAATTTCAAATACGGCATCTTCTTCTTCTTTGCTGGTTGGGTCTTCATTATGTCCCTCTTTGTGCTCTTTCTCCTTCCGGAGACGAAGAATGTGCCGATCGAAGAAATGATGGACAGAGTGTGGAAAAAGCATTGGTTGTGGAAGAGTTTTGTCACAGACGCCGACCTCATTGATGATGAAGAAGAAGATGTGAATTCCAAACAAGAAAATGGAAGAGCCGGTGGCCATGCGTACCATAATTCCCAGTTGTGATCTTCTTCCTCCTCCATGGCCATGGCAATAATAATGATAACGGTATTACTTCTGCTGTTCTGTCCAATTTGCCTGTAAGAATTTAAATTTCATGAGGAAGCGCGCCAATAGCAATGGCGGCATATTTATCAAAGAGCCGGAATCGGTGAACGCTTTCCCCTCACATTTAAGCCCTCATTTCTGTGAGAAAATTCAAATTACTGCATGGAACAGGCGGATTATCTGGAAACTTATAGAAGTGGCGACATAATTTATGAGAGGTTTACTATCCTTTTTTCAGAGGAAAGGAGTTTACTATTGTTAATATTCTGCTTCAGATTTTCAGTTGCGGGTCAATATCAGGATTTTGTGTGAAAACGTGAATGTTATTTTGTGCATTTGGTTCAGAAAAACAGATTTCCTGTGAAAACGAAATGTTAATGGAGTTGTCTATAATGCGATTTTTTGGAGATTCTGGTGACGGAATCGGGCGGAAGAAATTGAGGTTAAATCTTGATTTGTTGCAGTTAAAATGGTTTTTTAACTGCATATTTGGATTCAGCACCCTGAAAAACCCCTGGGACGCTTTCATTGCGCAGAAACTACCTCTCAAACTTTCGATTCCAATAAATTCCTGCCGGATAACCCGCCAGAAAAACTTTTAAAAAGTCTCGTTATAGACAACTGCTAGTTAATTGTGCATTTTGTTTTGAAATAAGTATAATTTGTACATTTTGTTTAGATTGACAGATTTCGTATGAAAACATAAATGTTAATTGTGCATTTTGTTTTGAAATAAGTACATCTTCCGTGTGAAAAGTAAATACCATTCACAAATTTTTCTATATTGGACAGAAGGTTATGGTTAAATATTAAATTGATATGTAATTTTGTTTAATAGAATAAATAATATTTAATTTAATTTTTTATTTAATTTTTAAATACACCTGAAAAACACAAATGTATTGAAATTAAATAATAAGTTTAATTTCTCATAAATGTATTGAAATTAAATAAAAAGTTCTCATGGAATAATTAAATATGATGTATGTGGTCGGTATGAAAAGAATATCTAATGATGCAATGTACTTTTTATCCATAGCTTGATCGTTCCATTTTAGTTTTTTTTCGTGGTTTGTTGATAAAATCAAATTATATTATTTGGTTTTAAAAAATAATGTAATATTAAATATTATTTTTTGGGATTTTACTGTGTTAATAATTTAAAATAAATAATAATTTTTATTGTTTATAAATAAAAATTTTAATAATTTAATTTCAGTTTTTTCAATTTAAATTTATATATTTAAAAATTGATAATATAAAATAAATTAAAAGTGTTTTAAAATAAATTTTTAATGTGAAAATAGTGATAATTTTGAAAATTATATTTAATTTGGAAATTAAATATTTGTGACATGTGGATATGATATTTTATTTAATTAAATTGAATAAGAATAAAATATATAATTATTTTTCAAATAAATTTTAATTTTTTATCTATATTATTATTAAAAAATAGCTTTATAAGTTAAATTACTACTTAATTCATAAAGATTTTTGGAAAAAATCACATTGCCAATATTGGTGGACGAGTTTCAAAGATTAATTTTCAAGACAAGATGAAAAGACAGATCACAGAAGGAGGTTAAATAAGAAAAGATGAAGAGACAGATCCCAGAAGGAGGTTAAATAGGAAAATAGGTCATCCTAAAGGCTAGAGGAAAACGACTAAATTTGACCAAGGAGGAAAAATTATATTGTTTTTTAATTTATTAATTTATTTCATTTATTTATATATTATTAATCAAACAGTTATATTTGACTAGATTAGGGAATTATTTAATTTGTTTAAATAGTTAATAATTATTTATTTATTCAATTAATTAATAATTTATTCATTCTCTTATTTAATTACTTATTGTTCTTATTTAATTGTTTATTTGGAAAAATAATGAGGATTAAAAACCGATTAAAAAAAAGATAAGGAATAAATAAATAATAATACAATTAGAAATTAAATGGCGAAGGAAAAAAAAAATAAAAAATAAAATAAAAATAAATGGATAAACAAGGGAATAAAAATAAAAAAAGGTGTTAATAATAATAATAATAGTAGTAGTAGTAAAAGTCATAAATAAACAAATACTAATAATGAATACATAAATAATATTACTAATAAAAATTAAGAAATAAATAAACAGAGAGGCTAATCCTCCTTAATTAATAAAAGAAAGAATAAAAAAGGGGAATAGAACATAAAAATGAAAAAGCCCAGACAAAGAGGAGAAAAACTAGGAGGAGAGGGCGGGAATCCAACAACTACTAATTTTCCAACCGTCATCCCTATTAATATTATTAGACAATCTCTCAATTTCAATGGCTTCCCTAAACTTACGGTGATGAAAATGTGAAATTTTTGCGAGGACCTTAGCCTCCTCAATGAATATATGATGCTTGGTCTTCGTTGCATATTCTGCCAAAGCAGAAGATTTGGTCCTCCCATGCTTGATATCCGCAACATGTTCTTTAATCATTTGGTTAATAGACCTACCTGCTTCGCCATTGTATGAGGTTCCACATGAACATGGGATAACATAAACACCTTTCAAATCCATAGGGTTCACTTGGGATAACATAAAAACCTTTCAAATCCATAGGGTTCACTTGGTCTTTAACATACCTTAGGGAGCTCTTAATGGTGTTGAGTGGTCTAAATGTTGAGGGAACATTATGCTTCTTCACGATTCTCGCAATCTTGTCGGTGGTCCCTTGGATGAAGGGGACGTGAACTCGTGCACGACGATCAGTAGTGTCAGTCTTAACCTTAGGACCCTTATTAGCTTTGAGGAAAGCTTTAACACCCTGTTCCCTACTATAACCATTCTCGACAAAGACATTAAGGAGATGGGACTTTTCATTAGAAAGGTGGTCTTCATCTAAAATCCGTAGAGCACGAGTGGCTAACGTGTTGAGAACACCTATCTTCTGAGCAGGAAAATGATGGGAACTGGCATGAAAATACTGCTCAATATGAGTCTTTTTATGATACACCTGATGGGAGAAAGACCCATCATATATGCATTGAGGAGACTGAGGTTGTCGCAAAGATTTCTCATTTTCATCACCGTAAGTTTAGGGAAGCCATTGAAATTGAGAGATCGTCTAATAATATTATTAATAGGGACGACCACTGGAAATTTAGCAGTTGGATTCCCGCCCTCTCCTCCTAGATTTTCTCTTCTTTTTCTAGGCTTTTTCATTTTTATGTTCTATTCCCTCCTTTTTTATTCTTCCTTTTATTAATTAAAGAGGATCCCCCCCTTTTTTATTCTTCCTTTTATTAATTAAAGAGGATTAGCCTCTCTGTTTATTTATTTCTTAATTTTTATAAGTAATATTATTTATGTATTCATTATTAGTATTTGTTTATTTATAGCTTTTATTATTATTATTATTATTTTAAGAACAACTTCTCTTTTTATTTTTATTCCCTTATTTATTCATTTTTTTTATACCTTAGCCATTTAATTTCTAGTTGTATTATTATGTATTTATTCCCCACACACACACACACACACATATATATATATATATATATATCAGTTTTTAATCCTTATTATTTTCCAAATCAATTCCAAATAAACAATTAAATAAGAACAATAAGTAATTAAATAAGGGAATGAATAAATTAATTAATTAATTAATTGAATAAATAAATAATTATTAATTATTTAAACGAATTAAATAATTCCCTAACCTAGTCAAATATAGTCGTTTGGTTAATAATATATAAATTAATTAAATTAATTAATTAATAAACAATATAATTTTCCCTCCTTGGTCAAATTTATCCGTTTTCATCTAGCCGTTAGGATGACCTATTTTCCTATTTAACCTTCTTCTAGGATCTGTCTCTTCATCTTGTCCTGAAGATGAATCAGTCGACCAAATATTAGCAATGTGATTTTTTCTGAAAATCTTCATGAATTAACAAGTTATGGATCACAGAAGATTGAATTCAGAAGGTTAAATTACTATCATTCACCTAATAATGATTAATAATTAAATTAAAAAATTATAAATCTTATTAAAATAACACACTCATAAACTTGACAAGAAATATGGGGGCTTAATCCTATAATTTCTATACCTATAATCCTTAACTACTCTACCTAAATTCCATCTTGCACTTAACTTATCAATTAATATCAATTTTTTCTCTTCAAATATAATATACATCTACATTAATTAATACTTTATTCACTAAATTAATATTTTAATTTTTTTTACAAATATAATCTACATTTATATTAATTAATACTTCAATATTTAAATAAACTTAATGAATAAAAATCCCTGATGGGGTGTTGGGCTACGGAAGCTTCTCGTCACGTGATGGATGACAGATGGGCCTTGGTTAATGCGGGGGAGGGTAGGACATCAACCCCTCCACCACACGATAGTAATTGCTCCTGTGCTTGCTTGTGTGAACCATTGGCCCTCGTCTGCGTGCAATCAATTTGCTTCGATATGGGATCCAATGGCGCCATCACACCCTTGGATATATTACATGGTTCGTAAAGTTCCTTGGTTGTTCTATGATTCACCGAGTATTGCATACCCCTCTTTGCTCTTATCTCTTCTAGTTCCTAGGCTAGGGTGGTGGTCAACTGTCTTATGCTCCTCCTGTAGGCCTAATGCAACATTCTCTCGTGCATTCTTGCAATTTGAGAAACTTTCCCTCTCTATCATACACTGGAGGGCATGTCGTCTATGGCTCTAGTTGGTTTCGGGTTTAATCACCTTGCGCTCTCTAGGTTTATTGCCTTGGTCTTTTGGTGGGTGCTTCTTGGGTTGTTTGTGTCGGGTGTCTTCTCCTTGTTTGACTGGATTTGGGTTTGCTGGTGGTGTTGTTTCCACTTGGGTTATGGAATTGGCTCATGGGTGGTGCTGGTCTTCGAGCGTTCTCACTTCTCGGTTCCTCCTTTTCTGGGTCACTGGTTCTAGACTTCTCTTCGGCGTCCCACTGCGGCTTTGGCGTCGGTTTGGAATCTGGGAACCTACATTTTAATTTTCTCTCGTGTGTTGTTTGTTATTTCCCATCTGGTCTTTTCCGTTTTTGTCTCTCTCGTATGTTTTGATCTAGTTCAGTTCTAGTTTGGTGATGAATTTCCTGTGGTGCAAATTTCTGCATTGGATATTCCTTGCTTGGTCCCTAGTGGAAGGTAGGGCTCTCATTTCTCCAGGACTTCGGCTTCCTTCTGGTCTCCATCATGAAGCATAGCCCCTGCTCCTCGCACGTCTTAGCTCTGGAAAAGTAGGAAGGTTCACTTGCTAAGGTCGGTTCTCGGGGTGGTGCTGTAATTGTGCGCGGTCAAAGTTCCAGGCGGGGTGCGAGTCCATCGAGGGGTGTGGGACACGGAACTCGTGGGGGCGTAGATCCTCGGCAGGTTCCTTGGCGGGCAGTCGCAACACTATGTCAACTTAGTGTGGTTGTGGCATAGGAGGAGGTGGCCAAGGACAGGGTCTCGGTCGTGCTATGGCTTCTCGGGGTCACAACAGTCAAGGGCGTGTTGGGTTAGCAGTTCAAGCTCCTTCCAGGTGTATAGGAACCTCCACAATGGTCCTAGAGCTGGTGCAATCTGTCATTGCGCAGTTAGAAGCTCTCGATCGAGCCCAAAGGGAGGAGCATGAGGCCATCATGGCCAAACTTGAACAAATCCAATACTTCTAGTGCCATGTTCACGAAATGGTGGTGTTTGTTTGACGTGGGAAAAATTTGCTAACGGAGAAAGTTGAAAAATTGGAAACTTGGCTTGCTCGCTTTGAGCACCATGTTAATTTTTTTTATCACCCTCCTCCTCCTCTAAGGACAGGGCCAGATAATCCTGCTTCAATTACCTTAGATGACTGATTATGATCACATGTGTTTTTCTTGTTCTTCTAGTTTTTTGGTATGTTAGGTCTCTCAAGCTATGTACCTCTCAACTAACAATTTTACTTTTTGTATGTTGTATGGTTATTGCGTTGGAAAAAAACCTGGTCGGGGTGAGACAGCATGCATTTTGACATCTCTGTATATGCTTTTTGATTAATAGAAACTTTTTGACTTACAAAAAAAATAAATTAATGAATAAAAATTGTATACAAATATATCAGTTAAATGATTTAACCCAGGAGGTGTAGATTAATTGGTTTGTGTGGAATTTAGTCCCCACCAAGTTATAGGTTCAAATCTCACTGAGAGAAGTTGACAATGGGAGCCACCTTTGAAGGAATTAAACTATCCCTAGGGGCATCAAAGCTCAACTGAGCTTTAGACAATCCATCCTAGTGATAACATCCCACTAGTAGCCAAATCGTTCTCCCATTTAACATTGAGTTTTGCCTCGACCTAAACTCAACATACTTCAAAGAAAGAAAGTTAAATCTTTTATAATAGCTTATAAATATTTTAACCTTAATATTATTACATAAAGTATTAATGCAATATGATTTATTATATTTTATAATTAAGAACAAAAAATCATTTATTTATTTATTTATTTTTTAAGGACGAAACCTTTTCTTCTAGTGTATATATATACATATATGAAAATCTCCTTTATATTGATATATATATATATATATATATATATATATATATATATATGAACTTATAAATTTTTATAATTATTAAAAAAAAATCAATTATTAGTATTACTATCCACTTATCTTACTTGGAATGGAAATTTGATTGGTAGAAGTTTGTAGTTTAATCAATGATTTATACTGGATGGAAAATTGATTAGTAGAAGTTGCACTTTATTAGTATGTTAGGTCCCAGAGTCACATTGTGGTGTGTTACAATGTGAAGCCTAGGAACATTTAATGTTTTTCGATTTCAGGGTTTGTTATAAATAAAACTTTTGGAAAAAGACTTATGGGATTGATTCTTCCACGTATTTCGAGACTGAGGCATTCATACACCTTGGGTTAGACATACAATCTATGGGTATAATGAGGAAATTGGGAAAGTAAATGGCATGACAAGAATATGGTTGGGCACTTAAGAATCTAACCACTTAACACATAAATAAAATGAATTTTCATTTAAAACTCTAAAAACACGTGATGTTTTTATTAAGATATATATGAATACTGCATATGACCTTAATTCATATCACAAACTAAGATGACCAATCAAACTAATTTAATTCTCCTTATTTTATACAACATACAATCATTCCATTTAGACAACATGATGTATCACCAAGAGATGCCATGAAGCAACTATACTTGTATTAACTTAAAAATGAAAATTCAGATTACATAAGAGGTAAAAAATTACATAGTAACTAGAGAAGAGTACTAACAACCCATCATGTTCTGCAGAATCCTAGTCTTTACAACAACTTTAGATTACCAACCCAATAGCTTTTACCAAAATTTTGGTAAAGTTTTTGTACACAAAAATAAAATCCTCCTTATTCCATCAAAATGGGCTCCATATATAGGACACAACACCCTAGGACCCTAACCCTAAAGCACTAGTGGTATAAAGAAACCACTAGGTTATTTATAACTGACAACTAGTAGTGTGTAGCTAACTGCTTCTAGAAACTTCTAGTTGTTAGGGTGGGCCCCGCCTTCCTACTCCTCTTGCTATATGGATGGTTGTTCTGATATGTAGGTGAGGGTGACTCAACAAATGGTTGTGTGATCTGATGAGGTGTATGTTGTGTTCATGTTGTTGATTTTGATGATGTCCTTTGAATTGAAGTGGATGTTGCTAGTGTGGTTGACTTCTTTAATTCCTTCTAATACCACTTTTGTGATACACTTATTTATTGTGATATCAGGTTCCAATATTTGGTCAAGGGTCACTTGAAGTCGCAAGCTGTTTTAATTTCTACTACCAAATCAATGACAAAGTCATATTCAATTGGATATTTGCCTTTGAAGATCTCCTTTACTTTGAACATTATGAAGGAGGGTTGTAGGTGCTTGATGATATCCTTTGGTACGATTACACCCCCTTCCTTTTCAAACACAATGGGGTCATTCCTAACTGCTTCCAAGGCAATATGGTAGTCCTCATTTTACATGACCACCCCATTTTTGTTGATGAACTTTGGTAGGCCTCTCTTGAACAATGGCTCAAATTTCCTTGTGATCCCCATCACCATATCTAATATTTCCTTTTGCTTCTTCTCCATTAATTCTATGAGTTTCTCTTTTTGAAAAACCATGTTGCATTTCCAGACGAGAAAGGCCTTGTATTTGGGTGACAACACTTTTCACATTCTTGTTTATATGCATTTAATTAACAATTTTCATTGTTCTGACTTTGACTCTAATCGCATTTTTAAGCTTTTCACCTCTTTTAACTTCTAGGACCAATGACCATTTTTGTTGTAATAGTTGGATTTGTTCCCAATTTTTCTCATTCAACATATCCTCAATGATCTTATCCCATATGGTATGATAAGACACTTTTAGGTTGGCCCTAGAGGTGTGCTTCTATCCTATGGCATCCAACTCTTGTTTGATTCAGTCATATGACCTCTCTTGTTCTTCAACCCCATTGTTCAATTGTTCAATTTCCTTTTTCCTTTTCTCAGTATCTTCATCCCTATTAGCTAACAGGGTCCTCACCCTTTTCACTTCATCATTCATTGACATACTTTCTACAATTACAGGCTAGATGCTATGTCAGAGACTATATGATGACAGTCTCTCTGCAGCTTCTAGTTTTCAGAACTGATACCTCTGCTTTTGTAGCAATTTGATAGAAATTGCAACTGCTCAAGATTTCAACCTGAACACAAGAGACATAATTCTACTCTACAGATCCACAAAATGAAAATCACAATTTAGAACAACATGCATAGACATGCAATAACAAAAACAAAAATACACAATGATTTCTGGGGGAACCCAACTGGGAAAAACCCCTCAAGCCTTTTTGCATTAATCAGTTGAATAAAGAAACTATTACAATTTCTATCTCCAACTTTGAGCTGAACCTGCAAAAGAATAATTATTCTCTCTGCTTGATGAGAAACTTTGGCCAACACTTAGCCAATTATTTTCCCACCAAGCCTCCTATTTCCTTGCACAATTCTTGAGGTAATTAACCCCTAAAAGATAGGAATTTCCTCCAAATTGGTTGCACAATTCCCAAGGATTGATCATTGATTGCATGTAACACTTGTACCTTAAAAACTAGTTTACAGATGATGTTACACTGCCTTGTCATCTCCACTTCAACTGAGGAATTCAAATTCCTTGCATGGATTAGCTACTTTAGGCTAATTTCTTGAGGTAATTAACCCCTAAAAGATAGGAATTTCCTCCAAATTGGTTGCACAATTCCCAAGGATTGATCATTGATTGCATGTAACACCTGTACCTTAAAAACTAGTTTACAGATGATGTTACACTGCCTTGTCATCTCCACTTCAGCTGAGGAATTCAAATTCCTTGCATGGATTAGCTACTTTAGGCTAATTGATTAGTTAACCAATAGATCTTTGAGTTAGACTACTATCCCACTTCACCACTGACCTTCAACTGACTCCAACAATAGTTAAAGGTTAGTTAACTGAATAAAATTAAAAATAACTGAACTGGATTACTAAAATTTAGAAATCACACATGCATAATTGAACTCCAAACCGTCTAACTCAAATTTACTGAGCTAAATAAGTGACAAAGTCATGTCACACTAGTTAACTGCCTCCAAGTTGTTCTGTTGATGTGGAAATTTGATTTACTGAATTTGACTAAGGCTAAAGTCAAATTGAGCCTTTTTTGCTACATTTTTTCAACATTTCCTCTTAGTGACAAAGATACTTTTCACCACTCCTATCCTGCACCTGTGGAATTCAAATTTACCTCTTTACAATGCATTTGTCAAGATGTCATCATCTTTCTCCTCAGCTGGAATGTACTATAGAAACATAATTATCCTCTGTACACAATCCCACAAATGATGATACCAAATATCAATGTGGTTGGACCTGTCATGAAATACCAAATTCTTAGAGAGCTTAATGCAACTTTGATTATCACAATATATCATTGTTAGATCCATTTCCGAACTGAATAGTCCCACAAGTATTTTCCTTATCCAGATTACTTGACATGTTGCTTGGCTTGCAACCATGTATTCCACCTCTGTTGAGCTGAGCGACACAAAGCTCTGCTTCCTGTTATACCAGGAAAGAGTTGCAGAGGCAATGTTGAAGATAACACCTGAAGTACTTTTCTTGTCGGATGGATTCCCTGCCCAATATGCATTAGTGAAGCCTTGTAGCCTCACTCCCTCTATCTATCTAAACCATAATCCATATTGGGTAGTGCCTCTAAGGTATCGTAAAACATGCTTTGCTGCCTTCCAATATAATTTGGTAGGCCTCACCATTGTTGAAAATAGCAACAAGAAATGATAAAAATAGAATCCATAATATTCGAATTTTAATTTGTCCTTGAATTAAAATTGTGAATTAAAATCGAATTTAGTCTCACTAGCTACTTGAAAAATAATTAATTAATTCATATTGAGTTAATTAGTTGGAGAAATTCAAGTTAGAAGTATTTTTGAAGTCATGCAACAGTTATCCCTTAAATTAAGGAGATTATCCCTTAATTAAGGAGATAAGATTGAGTTATATTTGAGTTGTAATTAGTTAACTTAGTTTACTGAGTTAAGTCCAGTTAAATTAGTTCCAAACTGTTTGAGGAACTAATTGTGAGTTATCAGTCAATTGATGCATGCATGCACTCAACAAGTGTACTCCAGATAAATGAAGATTCTCTCATCAGAAACTCATGAATGTCTATTTTGAGAAAGACCCAATTGAGCTAAATATCAAGGACATGTTGCTATCAGTTGCATGTGTTTTCCTATAAAGGAAACTCATCCATGTAGTCAAGGTAAGGTTCCTTGAGGATTGCGCAGTTCTGATAGGGTGTAGGATCAGTGTGAATGATCAGTGTTCCACTTGGTAACAAGAGGATCACCCAGGAGAAACTGCGCAATGAAATAGAAGCTTGGAGGGTAGAGGAGAAGGCTTGTGAGAAGCTTTGATTGCCTGTGAGCATCCAGGAGGATTGTATTGAGAGCTGGCTAGCTGTGAGAGCTAAGGCTTTGTATAATTCTAATGTATTTCCACCTTGTATGATAATACCGATAGTGGGGTTTTTAGTTGAGGCTTTCCCCTCAGTATTTTATGTGTTTCTTGTGCATTGATTCTTCTTCTTATGGTTATATGTGTTCAACACTGATTCAACTCGATCTTTAAGCTTCCGCAAGTTTGACAATAGAAGTATATTATAGTATTTTGCTTTGGTATATTGCATTATCGAGTTAATCCACAGTAATATTTTCTACATAGACCTCAGAGGTAGATTTGTAGAGAATTTGCAGGAAATTCTACATGGTATTGGAGCAAAGTTTATCGGAGCAGTGAACAATATACAGAAAAGAGAATTCGAAGTTTTAAGTTCGGGGTTGTAGGTGCAAATCGAATTCATCTCATACTTCAAGGTTGGTCAATGGCGTTCTATGGCTTGAGCCTCGAGTATGCCTTGGAAGGTAGTTCGAATTACATAGCATGGAAAGATCGCATGGAAGCTGTAATAGAAGACAACAGCTTGAAGGATTTCATTGATCAAGAAATCCAAAAGCCAGCTTCAACTAATGCACAAGAGTTGGCTGAGTGGAGGAAGTGTGTGGCGAGGACGAGATAGATCATCCTTGAGGGAGTTTGAGACCATATTATCTCGAGTCTCCATGGGAAGGATACTACATATTCAATGTGGAAGACATTGAAGGACCTCTACCAGAACAATGGCGACCAGAGGAAATTGGCGCTCAAGGATAAGCTTCGAAGAATCAAGATGGAGAACTTCGATACTATTTCCACATACTTGAACAAGCTCACCACTTGCAGAGATGAGCTTAGCAGTGTGGGAATAACTACTGTTGATGATGATATGGTGAACCTCACTCTCCTTGGCCTTCCAAAGAGCTGGAATAGCTACCAGGACTCTATGAATGGAAGGGAGAAACTGCCACATTGGGGAACGACTGTGGTCAGATCTCATGCAGGAGGAGATCAGGAGGAGCACTCAAGATGGTTCTTCATCCAAGGATGATGATGAAGAAAATCTGGCCTTAGCAAGTAAGGCAAGGAAAGAGAAGGAGAAGGATTCTCATTCCAAATCGAATTCTTCTCATGGAGGGAAGAAGGTTGACAAGTCTAAAGTGAGATGCTTTAATTGTCAAGATATGGGTCATTATGCGACTAATTTCCCATCGAAGAAGTCCCAGAAGGGATCCTTGGAAGGATCTGAAGGTGAGGCATTAGCCTCTCAGTTCGAAATGGGCTTCACCCTCATCGTATGCGTGGTGTCATCGATGATGGGTTGTGGTTGGTTTCTTGACAGTGGAGCCTCATTCCATATGACCGACGATAAAAGTTTATTCAGTACCTTGGAGGAGAAAGAACTCAAGATGCGCATAGAGATGGGTGACGATGAAAGGTATAGTGTTTCAGGAGTGGGCACGGTTGCTTTTTAGAGGGAGCATGGAGATCTTATCACCTTCACAGATGTGAAGTATGTGCCTGGACTGAAGAAGAACTTGGTATCGATTGCGATGTTGGAGGACAAAGGCTACAATGTTGTCTTCAGTAAGGGAAAGGTTTTCCTTAGACACATCACCACGAGACAGGTCAAACAGATCAGTTCACGAGTTAAGAACCTGTATACTCTTGAGGTTCAAGATGCATGCAAAGCCTTGAGGAGCAAGGAAAATTTTAGAGACTTGGTGGTTGAGAGGGAGAGTAAATTACCTCTCAACATGCAGCCCCATAAGAAGTCTCAGACAATTGTGGAGGAGCCACAATTGGAGATGCTGAGAGGAGACAAAGTGGATGTATCCACTCATGCAGAGACCTCCAGTAGGGGGAAATCTCAAGCCAAGTGGGCAGAGGGATCACATGCAGCCATACCTCCAGGTGTGAGGTGGGGCGATGTGAAGTGATAGTCTCAAGAAGGCTGAAATTGGGCAGGGTCCGTTCTGAGGTTTTATCTCATGGATCATACCTTGCTACGGAAGCCCAAAGTACATAGTAGCGGGAGGAATCAGTGGGATTGATGCAGTCAGAGATCAAAGTGATAGAGGCTAGAGCAGTCAAATACTGAAGAGCACAGAGAAGGATTGACAACAGTGGAGAAAGGCTGAGTCAGTAGAAGTGCAAAGTTTTCAGTCGACAGAGGCAATAACAGTCAGAGACTTTGATGACAGATGCAACATACTGATACAGGTTGGATGATTTTTTTGTTTCTGGAGATTGTCGGAGAAACAACACTAGAGAGAAGTGTTGCATGTAGAACATTCCAAAGTTTCAGGATCGAGATCAAGTTGAATTCCTTTCTTGTTGAGAGGGAGTGTTGAAAATAGAAACAAGAAATGATAAAAATAGAATCCAAAATATTCCAATTTTAATTTGTCCTTGAATTAAAATTTTGAATTAAAATCGAATTTAGTCTCACAGGCTGCTTGGAAAATAATTAATTAATTCATCCTGAGTTAATTAGTTGGAGAAATTCAAGCTAGAAGTTTTTCTGAAGTCATGCAACAGTTATCCCTTAAATTAAGGAGATTATCCCTTAATTAAGGAGATAAGATTGAGTTATATTTGAGTTGTAATTAGTTAATTAGTTTACTGAGTTAAGTCAAGTTAAATTAGTTCCAAACTGTTTGAGGAACTAATTGTGAGTTATCAGCCAGTTGATGCATGCATGCACTCAACAAGTGTACTCCAGATAACTGAAGATTCTCTCATCAGAAACTCATGCATGTCTATTCTGAGAAAGACCCAGTTGAGCTAAATATCAAGGACAGGTTACTATCAGTTGCATGTGTTTTCTTATAAAGGAAACTCATCCATGTAGTCAAGGTAAGGTTCCTTGAGGTTTGCGCAGTTCTGACAGGGTGTAGGATCAGTGTGAGTGATCAGTCTTCCACTTGGTAACAAGAAGATCACCCAGGAGAAACTGCGCAAGGAAATATGAGCTTGGAGGGAAGAGGAGAAGGCTTGTGAGAAGCTTTGATTGCCTGTGAGCATCTAGGAGGATTGTACCGAGAGCTAGCTAGCTGTGAGAGCTAAGGATTTATATAATTATGATGTATCTCCACCTTTATGATAATACAGATAGTGGGGTTTTTAGCTCAGGCTTTCCCCTGAGTATTTTCTGTGTTTCTTGTGCATTGATTCTTCTTCTTATGTGTTGGGTTGTGTTATATTCTTTCCACGACTAGCCCACGTACTTAACCGAGGGTTAGAGGGGGGAGGTCACAGGGGGTTTGAGGGGTACCCATAACCCCACTTTATGGGGTCCGGGGCAGCGCCCTGGAAAATTTTGGTTTTGGACCCTATGTTAGGTTGGGCGGACCCACCTATGGTTTTGTGCATGATTTTTGCACATGTTTTTTTGGAAGCGATGGTTTTCGGTCCATGGTATTGGATGCTTTGGCATGTATAAATATGTATTGTAACATTGAAAGTAACATAATGAAAAATCAAGCTAGTAGTCTCAGTTTTGGGATCCAGGGGAAAATCTCTGTGTATATGTGTTTTATGTGTTATTCTCTTGCATTGTTTATTTTCTGTGTTTTAGAATTCGTATGTAGGTAATTTCTGTACGGGGTTAAAACCTACATTATGGTTATATGTGTCCAGCTCTGATTCAGCTCGATCTTTAAGCTTCCACAAGTTTGATAGTAGAAGTAGATTATAATATTTTGCTTTGGTATATTGCATTATCGAGTTAATCTACAGCCAGATTTTCTACATAGATCTCAGAGGTACATTTGTCGAGAATTTGCAGGAAATTCTACAACCATAGCTTTTCTAAGTTGGTTTACTGCATAACACATGTCAGATCGTGTGTTCACAGGATACATTAGTGAAATCACAAGCTTCCTACAAATGGTAGCATTAACTTTCACCTCTTCTGAAGAAGCATACTCCTTACTCCAATTTGTGGCTAGAGGTGTGTCCATTGGCTTACAATTCTCCATGTGAAATCTCTGAAGTATCTTGGTAGCACACTTTCCTTGAGACACAAACAATTTACCATCACCCTACCATACTTCTAGCTCGAGGAAATAATGCATGAGGCCCTTGTCTTTCATCTCAAATTCCCTTGCAAGATCTTCTTTGCAAGAGCAAATTAACTTCTAATCACCTGTCAATATTAAATCATCGACATATAAAACAAGAATAAGAAACTTACCATCTACTACAATGTGATAGAAGTTCACATCCAGTCCAATGATATAATTGTCGATTCAAGTAGACCTTGCTCGAGGCGCCTGTTTGAGACCATACAATGCTCTCCTGAGTCTACACACATGCGACTCTCAATTATATGTCTCAAATCCTTCTGGATGCTCTATGTAAATTTCCTCCTCAATAACATCGTTGAGAAAGGAAGTCTTCATATCCATCTGGTGGATTTTCCACCCCATTTGCACAACCAATGGTAGAATGGATCTGATTGAGGAATATCTTCGAACTGGTGCAAATATTTCCTCATAATCCACTCCCTCTATCTAAGAGAATCATTTGGTTGCAAATCTGGCCTTGTACTTCTCAATGCTCCCATCAGCTGTATGCTTCACTTTGTAGATCCATCTCAAGCCAACCATTGATTTCCCTTATGGTCTCAGCACCACCTCCCATACACTATTCTTCATGATGGATTCATATTCTTCCACCATGGCATCAACCCAAACAGGTTGAGAAACTGCTTCATCAAATGAAGAAGGTTATGTATCAATGAGCTCTATCATTTGAGCGATGTAACAAATGTACCTATTAGGTTACCTCCTTTGTTTGCACTATGATGTGTGGGATGCGACATTCTCCCTAGAATCCCGCAACAAGCTGTTAGCTTTTCTGGTTCTCTTTCTCCCATCTCTAGAAGATTATGGTTGAGTGGGTGCCTCCACTCTGCCTCTTATTTGCTGATCAAGTGATCAAATTTTAGCTCAAAAATGAAAGTACCCAAAAAGTCTTCAAACAAACGTCAAGTCAAAGTTCTCATCGTTTGGAATCCAACGATGTTCATTTCACCTCAATCTAACACCATATGCTCAAGTTATTGTGTTTTAAACGTTTGGCCCAACAATTAAAAAAGGAGCAGATTGTTGACTAGGATTCCATACTACTAACATCACCCAGGGTGACTGTGCAGGGACAGAACAACTGGGTGTTGCCAAGTGGCAGGTTCTGGTTCGTCAATTTTTGGGTTTTTTTATTGGTTGGGTGTGAACCAATGAAATAGTGCCACATTGACCAATCACGAGCTATCACGTGGCACCCCCACACATGCCAAAATTATGGTTAAGGGTCAGATGGATTGGGTAGGATTCGAAACTACAATCTCTGGTCCAACATACAAGCGCATTTCCATTAGGCAACATGGTATTTCTTATTATACTATGGACACAACCTTTATTTAAGGTTTCATAGGCGCACTATTGGGGAAAGGGGTCAGGCTGCCAGCCACGACCCCTGGTCACGACATCCACACATGACCATAGTGAAAATGATATGGGGCTTCGGGCTTAGCCCCATCCCATGGTCACCAACCACCGCATAGAAGCGCAGCTGGAGGACATTCAGCACGTGTTGTAACTTTTTTTGACACCCTGGAAGTGACAATTTAAAAAAAAATTGCTAATTAATTTTGTGGCTAAATTTGGAGGCATATGAAAATTTTGGGGAAAAATCGTTATTATATGAATAGCTGGGTTAAAAATTAATATTGATTTTTTTTTTTTAAATAAGTTTAATTTTATAGAAAATATATTTTTATATTTTTTATAAAAATGATTTATTTAAAATATCAAATATTAAATGTATATCTCTATTCCTATTCATGCCACATATAGCCACCAAGGATTGAAGTTCACCAACAGTCAAATCAAAAGTCGAATTAAGCCTATGTCTCACCCTGCATTTCACGCATTAAACCACCGTAATTTAAATGCCTCAAAGTCAAATTAAGCCTATGTCCCACCCCGCACTTCCCATATTAAACCACCATAATTTAAATGCCTTTGAGATGCGTGCAATATCAAATCGAGTTTTTGGGGACTGCCTATTCGACTTTTAACCTACACCCCCCTCCGAAAAATCATTTCAAATTTACCTCTTTTTACAAGTTGTCGTCCTCTCGACCCCCCCTCCAAAACCATTTACCAACTACCCCGTAAGGACCATTGTAAATACATTTTTACATTGGTTTAAATTTAAAATGTCAAGCTAGAAGTTTATAAGGTATACAAGTAAATGTATATATTATAAAGTGTGTATCCAGGGCAATAATGGATGGATCATTTTTACAGTCATGTGGGTGAAAATTTGAGGTAAGAGGGTGAGGATGGAGTTTCCAATGATAAAAAGAGATATTTCTTCCTTATGGGATAATTATATAGAGGTAAAAATGAAATTCACTCAAAAAATTGAAGAAGGAATTGAGCTAGGAGGAAAAGTCAATTATGTTATATTTAAAAAAAGTTTTGATTTGGAAAAACTTTATATAAATTATGCACATAGCTTTGAAATTGAAAATAATTTTAATTATTTTTAAAATCAAAACCATGGGATAAAAACCAACAATTTTTTTACAAAGATAAGGAGGAAATGCATGATAACATGAAATTTTGATAAATTATTATCCAAATATTTTACAGGAGTAAAAAAGGGAAACTAAGAGATATTTTACCAATCATGGAAAAACAACGCATGGTTTTCAAAACCATGGGAAGAAAATCAGTCAAAGGTTTTATGAAATATGTTTATGAATTGTATTTATTCATAAATATATAAATTCGGGGCAAAACAAAACATGGATTTCAAAACAATACATGGATTTCAAACAATGGATGGATATTTTGAGATTTCAGAAATGTGAATTTACAAGTTTAAGCAAAATATTTGGAAAACATTTATCAAAATATTTTCTTCTCAAATATTTTATGACAATGGTGAAGTACTTTAAAAAGTGACATAAAATCATTGGTAAATTCAATCATTGGAGATTCAAAGGACACCTAGCAAAAATGACCAGTCAACCAGATTATAGACATGATTTTAGCATTTGAAGAGGGAGAAAGATCAACATTCATTATTATTCAGATTTAAAGGTAGAGATATCAACATTCAAAGGAAACCTAGCAGTAGAAGATCAACAAACCGGGATCAAAGTGCAGTTTTCCAGCAGATAGTTTAAGTAGCTCAAGAGTTCAAGGCAAAAGACTTGCAAATAGCTCTAAATTTCTTGCAGTTTTTCAGAGAGTTTTTATTTATTGTTCAAATTTTTATTCCAAAAAGATATACACATTTAGGTTGATGTCATGTTCTATATATTCTTTGATTTTTAATGGAAAAAGGTTGGATCTTGATGCCAAAAACCTGCCGCTTTGTAAATTTTTTCTTACAAAATTATGTTGATGGTGTTGGATCCACCAACATATAAGGGATCTCTCCGGTATGAAGTCCCAACTAGAACTCACACCATTTGGTGCAAGAGTCACATCCTATACAATGGTCAGGTTTCCATTATCTTAGAGATTTCCCTTAGCTCTTATTGTTCAACACCTGAGAGTGTTATGCTTGTAACTTCAAGAAAGCGAGGTGAGTATGCTCGGTGAGTGTGTAATGTAACTTTGTGTCTGAGTTCTCTTACTGTAAGGTTGAGGGTAAAACTGAGCCTCTAGATGAGAGGTAGTAGTACCACCCAGGGAGAGACACACGTGAAAAAAAACAAGGGTTTGTCCAACATCTAGCGGAATAGTCCACAACAGATGCGGCAGTCGTTAAAACCAAAGTGTAAGGGAAAACACATACACCGTCCAACGGTGTAGTCCAAACGGGGGTGAAGGTCATTTATAACCAAGGAAAACAATAATGGTCTGTCCAATCTCTGACGGAGTAGTCCACATGGACGAGACAATAGTGATAAACAATACAACACATCTTCAATAATGTAAGTACTAAAATAACCGAAATAGTTCAACTATCTTAGTACAGATTAAGAAAACATGCATTACAAATGTTTAAAAAATAGTCTTACAAATGGATACAAAACATGCATTAAAATGTGTTAGTATGAGACATTCTTCTGAATTAAGAAAAATTTCTAAGACACATCTGGAGACCATACATCACTAGCCCCAGTAGTGGGACATTGGAGCCACTCCTCACTCCTCAAAGAACATACTACAGACTCTCAAGGCTATGTGGGAGGAGCCAAGGTGAAAAGTCCTTTGCTCATACAATGAGGGGGTATATATAGCCAAGGGTGATGCTTGACCCTTATGACTCTTGGACTTCCCTCGTGACCGTTCAAATTACTATGAGTTTTCAACTTCATATGTGTGTCTCTTGGACTTTCACAGTACATTACATTTGATTACAAAAAGTATGGCCCATAGTAGTGTTGTGGCTGAGACAACTCATGACACAACTCAACATGACACTCCTGACATATACTGGCTGACTGTGGTGTCCATGTCCAGCTGTTATGCTACTGAGTGATGGATGTGCTCTCGGTGTGTTGTGTCTTCACCTCCACACGTCAAAGTGTTGTGGGGTCTTCGATGGTCTTGGTCTTTGGTTGATGATTTAGAATCATGTATCCCTTTCGCTTGTTGCTCAATGTGCTCGGTAAGTCTGTTCAGCTGCGAGCAAGTCTTCTAGCATGTGCTCCTTCTTCATCCCGTTCGTCGTGAAACTATGTTCCATCAACGTACCTATTCCTGCAATTCTCTCATGACAGGATGACTTCAAACCCAAAAATCTCCTAGTCTAGCATGATGCATTGTTTTCGGTTTCAAGCCCAGGTCACTGGGACGGAGGAAAAGACACTGAAACTATGAAGAGTAGAGCTCAGGCTGGGATGAGAGGCTCTAGAGTACTGTCGGGAAAAACTGCGTAGAGGTCACTAGGAGAAAAAATTGTGCAATCAGGGACAACTGCAAGGTGGAACCCAACGTCACATAACTGCGCAATTCTTGGGAGGAAGACAAGGCAGGGTGTCCAAGGGAAATGCTACACAGTTCTATGCATTTTTCAAGGTGAGGACTAGGCAGGTCACTCGGGGTCCAACTAAGAATCTGCGCAATTCTCTGTGGGAGACAGAGCTGAGCAGTAAGGGACACTGGTAGGAAATTATGTGCAATTTTTGAGAGGAGGGCATGTCGAGCTGCGGAGAGCTGTCAGTCATAACTACACATTTATCAGAGATAGTGCAAGACAAGCAATTTCTACGCATTTTCCAGAAATAATGCAAAGCGGGGCAATAATAGGTTTACCAGCCAGATCTGTGCAATTTTCAGGGACAATGCAAAGCAAGCCAGCAGGACGCCTGACTCATGATGACTGTGCAATTTCTGCAGGCAATGTAGGGGAGGCAACTGGGTATGTCTGCGCAATTATGGAGAGGAGTGCAAACCTGGGTCACAATGTAGTGAAGATTTCCTGTTGACCAGAAGGAGGTTTGATAACTGATGTTGCGAGAAGCATAGAGTGGATTGGTCTTGGAGACAACTTCTGCACAATTCTGGGAGATATTCATCTTGCTCACTTCCAGGATTGTGTCGTGAAGCTACCTCGGAGGAGAACCTCAAGCACTGTGCAATTTTGGGTAGCAGAGCAGGGTCATTGAGAGCTGAGATTGCGCAATGCATCTCAGTTGGGGTCCAGTTGAAAGGGTTTGTCCGGTAGACAGGTTTTTCAGGAAAAATGGCTAAGTGTGAGAGCAAGTGAACTTGTGTAGACGTGACATTGTGATTACACAGTTAGCATGACTCGACGTTAGGACACCACAAACCAACAAGACAAACATGTGCTCAGGGAGAATATCTTTAAGGTTGAGGGTGACAAGTGTGACACTTAAGATATACCTTCAAGCGACCATGACGACATTTGCACGACAGTGCTTACAACTTTGTGTGTGAGTACGACTGATGTTCACAAATCAAAGAAAACTCATGCACACAAAGACCAACCTTCAAAATTTTCAGAACAAGATTGCAAGCATGACAAAGCAATCCATATGTTAAAAGACGACCGTTGGTCCAACAAGCGACAAGGAGCAAGACATATAGGACACACATGGAATGACTTTCATGCATGTCATTGAAGACATAATGATATCAATACTTCAAGCTACACTAAGAGATGTATTTCAAAAGATGTACTTTACTTACCATACTTACCCTCCAGAAGGTTATGCATTCGACAGAGTTTTCATGTGGTCCCGATCTTTTATCATAACTCGATTCTTTGTTCTTTCTCCTCAACTCCTTGGGAGTCATATAGCATGTCATCTTTCCTTATGGTCACTAAGAGATACATCTGTGCATTTTCAACGGGCAGTGACTAATGTCGGGATGATGTATTGGGAGGACACCTGTTATAGACATTTTTGTGCCTTGCATCACTGAGCATGAAATGTCAATAATCAAGGGATCCAAAGTCCCTAAACATGTTGTTCCTACCCCTAGAGGAACAAGGCCAGCAAACCACAACAATTCACAAAAGTTCTCCACCTGAAAACACTCAAAAACAAGGCAATTCTGGATCATGTCAACTGCTCCACTGAGCATCTGCGCTGAATGTCAACTGCTCCACTGTCTACCTGCGTTGAATGTCAACTGCAACAAAGGCTACCTGCGCTGAGCGAGTTTGGACAAGTGGCAGAGTCATTCCTCAAGGTGTCAATGCCCAGGAAGCTTCCAAAATGACACTTGGATCAGGGAATTCGACCGATGATGAGTAAGAGGTTCCAAATCTCCAAGTGGACTCAAGAACTGAAGTGGGAGAGGACACTAGTCAGTCTCAGACCAGTCTCAAGCTGACTCATCCTCTCTCCAAAACCCCTATATATAGATCTCTCTCTATGAGGTCAAGAGAGGCTGGAATTTGGTATTTGCAAAGAATTGTTGTTGGTTTGTGGCTAGAAACATTGGGTGTGTTATGCTTTGAAGGGAGCTGAAGAAGGACTTCCATTCTGCTGGGAAGGAGATGCTGGATTGGAGCCCTATGGGTTGTATCTCTTCCTGAATCCTGTTACTTTCAATAAAGCTATCTTGATTCTTTCTTATATGCTGGTGTATTTTGTATGATTGCATTAGTATATTTGATTTACTTCTAATCCTGAATCATTTATGAATATGTATATTTGCCTTTGTATTGTGTTCTTCTCTTGTTGCAAGTAGCTGTTCTCTTGTCACAGGTAGCTGTTCTCTTGTGATCTCGTGGGATTCAAGTAGTTGTTCTCTTGATCAGGCGAGGAGGCAAGTAGCTGTGGACACACAAAGAGAAGAGGATCTAGTTCGAGGGACAACCGGAAGACAACGGTAAGTCTGCCGATTTCCCCTCTTTCACATTTCATAAAGGAAGAAATCATAATAGTTGTATTCGTTTGTTGCTAAGGCGCTGTCACACCTTAGGTGGATAGGATCGTCCTGCATAGGCATTTTTCCCCACAACAAATTGGCGACTCCGCTGGGGAAGAACTTGTTTATTCATTTCATTTGTGTTTCCGTCATTTGTTTATTTCATAGACTTGACAGCAACTCTTGAACTGCATCTTTCCCGGATGCAAAGTAAAAGTTGCTGCTTTGATCCAGTATGTTGGACTTGTCTATGATCTAAACCAGATCCACAAATGATTTGATTGATCCTTGTGATAGTCTTTAGTACCCTATCAAAGCATCCCTCTGTTTATACCTTGCTTGTGTTTCTGATTTGGCCTGAAACAATTGATTTTTGAGCATTTTGTGATCCAGAAACCAAGAGAAACGAGAGTTTCTCTCTTCAGCGCAGGCACTGTGAAGGCAGTCTGCATTTCAACGCAGGTCCCGAAGGGGCTACCTGCGCTGAATGTCAAACTGACAGTGTTGGACCTGCGCTGAACCAGTGTGGCCTTGTGCAGCTGGGGTTCTTTGTCCTCTTTTGCCTTGTTCTGATCTCTGTTTTTGCAGCCTTTAACCAGCATAGGTACTAGCCTGATAACCCTTTTCTTTGCCTGAATTCCGCCCCATTTTTGTACAAAAAGATTGTGAATGTTTTTATGTGTTTGTGGCGTCATTTACAGTCTTCCTCTGCATGAGTAAAGTGATCATCCTGTAGCCTTTGATTCAGATCTGATTGATAGTGATCTTAGAAGAGAGTTCATTGGCTGTTTGTTCAGATTGATCATAGTTTTACTTTTGCTTACTGGTTTGAATTTGTTCTTTTTAAAGTATCAAAACGAGTCTTTATTTCGAAAATCGCAAAGTGATTGTAATCTCTTCTACCCTTGTTTATTTCGAAGAAAGAGAACTTGTTTATTTTGATCATTGTAAAAGCAAATTCAGAGTTGTGCAAAAAGCTTTCTTTGTAGGCATTTATACTAAGAGAGTTGAAAACAAACACCTGCATTGTGCATTTTGCATTTGATAAGTTTGCATGTTGGATTTAGGGAAAGTGCATTAGAGTGTGTTGATTGCTCTTTGAGAAAAGATAGTCGCTCTCTTTTCCCTTAGTAGCTAGGATTTTCAAAGTTGAAAGATTGTAAAGCTTGCTTATCATCTTAGACTGCATTTAGGAAGTTGTATCATACATCTCGTGGTGAACCTTGAAAGGAAAACTTTAAAAAGATCAACTTAAAATAAACTGAATGAACTTAACAACGCTTTGTAACATAATGCACAACATAGAGGTCTAGGCTAGAGACGTGTTCCGGCGTCGTTAAAACTAGTGACTGTCGATCTCGAAGAAGGTGGGTGATTCCTCCTGAGAGACGGTGGCACTAATACGGATTTGTGCTCCCACGTACCGTCGCGTATATATTGGGAGACCCCTATAGGCATATATCTTTTATCCTTAGGAAGCCGTGTAGGCTGCCCTACTGATCGCAATGCAGTGAACACAGCATTCACGAAGATCGACCACCCGTACCGTAAAAAGTATTCTGTGGTTTTGCGAAAAGTTTGGCACACCCTCTGCCTAGATCTCCAGAGCAGTTTCTTTTGGCCTTTTTCAGACTCTATAACAGAAAAAGTCCATCCGAGCATTTGTCACTTCGGGCTCGTTAAAACATCGAAGGAGACTAGAGTCATCTTTAGCTTTTTCTCGACTCTTTAAAACTGAAAAAGCAAGTTGTGTCTAAAGCGTCGTTAACAATTTATTTTAAACGGAACAATCACCCTTTATTCCCGCGTTGATCTTCGAAGTTAGTCTACCTTCATCACAAAGTTCTTGTAGAATCGCTAGGAAATCTTTTGGATAGACTAAATATGTCTGAACAACCGTCGACATCCAGGACTGTGTCATCCGACACAGCAGCGGCAGAGCCTCCTGCTGCTACTCCAACGATGTTCGCTGGTATACCATCTGTCCCGGCAAATTGTCAACAACAAGCTGGAGTCCAATCAGAGACTGTTTCGACGACATGGTTAGTTCCTATTTCTTCATCCGGATTATCATCTGGTATTTCTTATGTTGAAACTCAACAACTTGATCCAATGTGTCTTCAAAGGCTAATCTACCCTTTAAGCACTGGATTGCCACCATATGGAGGGCAGTATGCCTTTTCATTGTTCCCCCCCGGAGAACAACCATATGGGAGTTTACAACAAAGTTCAGGTCAAACTGGAATTACATCCAACGGATGGGTACCAATACTGCCTTAGCAACCAAGGGTTGCATATTCAATGCAACCAGTCCACCCTGCGTCGAATGTTGCCACTATACCTGGTATGTTGATTGCGTCGCAAGTATAAGCGCTACCTGTTGTATGTCAACCCCAAGTTTCTCAGGTTGCCATACAACAGCCTCTTGTCTCGACAACTCAATCACAACCTCCGGTTAGTGCCTCCTTATCTGGAGCGACTCAGGCTCAAACAAGTACTATGACTCCTCATCTTGGTCAATCATCCAGTATTGGACGACAGCAAATGGTCCAACAACCGGAGCTGGTTCAAACTCAACAACCGCAATTCCAGCAATCATATCAAGGACCCGAGCAACAAGTCTTTGTAAGTAATGGGAAACCGTCTAATAACGGTTATGCCCATCAAACTTGTCAAAGTTGCCAGCATCAAATACATTATGCTGGTATGCAAAGACCCACTGCTCAGGCGATTCCATCTTATCCTGGGTATGCTCTGCCTAACCTGAATCAACAGTTGCCCTTTGTAGCAACTCTAGAATTACCAGATCTAAACCGGCTGACGAATGATCCAATTGCTTATGCCCCTTGGTGGCCAGCGATTCCGCATAAACTTCCATCGGACATTCCTAAATTCAATGGAAATCCAGGTGAAGACCCATCGAATCACGTCATGACTTTTCATCTGTGGTGTTCGTCGAACACCCTGAACGATGATTCGATAAGGCTTCACCTTTTTCAGAGGACATTGACGGGTCCAGCGGCTAAATGGTATATTGAATTACCTAGAGCCTCTTTCGACAATTTCAGTTCCCTAGCCACGACTTTCTTAACCCATTTTCAATTACCGATAAGGTATGAAACTGGAACGGAAATCTTAACCAACTTCAAGCAGACGACGGCCACACATATATCCGATCATATACATGAGTGGCGTCGTCGTCGCAGGATGGTAAAGACTTACGTTCCAGATCAGCTGTTAGCTGAATGGTTTATAAAGTCGTTACTTCCTGCCATAACGGAAGATGTGGCCAAGGGGGGAGTCGTAACGGAGGAGCAAGTTATTGCTCGTGCACAATATCTAGACTTAGTATATACTCAGTCCGGCACGCTCTATGATAAAATACCTGACGCCCCTAGACCGGAATTTTCAATTCCTCCTCCTCCTTAATCAAACAATGACTCTCATGCTGGCGATGGCGTGATTGGCGCAACAGACATGAAATCGACAAAGGCTATATCTAAAAAGGCCCGTAAGATTTCCGGTCAAAATGCAAATGAGGAACTTCTTGCCTCGGAAGTAAGTGTCGTGTCAGACGACAAGGGCAAACAACTGAAGCAACCAGGGGGAAAGAAGAAAAAGAAAGGGAGAAAAAGGAAACCCCCTACGGGGTGTCATATATGCGATGAGAATCATTGGACAGCAGATTGTCCATACAAAGCTGAGCTTAAAAGATTCTTTAAGAGTTCGAAAACCTTAGCTGTGTTGACTGATCCGTTTCCAAGCCCGAGAACCGAGCTGGTTGCTAATCAAAATGCTTTCCGATCCCAAGTGCTTATGTTGTCTGTATCAAAGTAGAAAAATGATGCTTTGACGAGGAATAAGGATTACAGGAATCCAAAGCTGTCGAACAATAAGGCTAATGAACAACCTAGTAGTTCGACAACAACTTTGACCGAAGTTGTGCCACCCATCGTCCCTGAGCCAATGATAAAGTCGCAAAAGGGAGCAGTACACAAATCGACATTTAATCCTTGTGCGAAAATAGCACAGATAGAGGACCTGGCCCAATCGCCGTCCGTTATGTCGACACTTGAGGTACCGCAAAATTGCTTCTCCCAAGAGAAAGCTTTATTATCAGCAATAGGTGGAATTGACCCAATGGATTCCAATCTTGTGGCCTTTGATCATAAAGGATACGACCCTCAGTTACCAGCTCAACTAGCTTTCCTTATTCAAGTGAAAGCCCTCAACAAAACTGTTCATCGAACAATTATTGATGAGGGGGCATCTACATGCATTATGTCGATGAGTTGCTGGAAAACTTTAGGATCTCCAACCTTGTCGAGGTCTGCGACGACGTTAAAAGCATTCGACGGAAGGACATATACCCCATATGGTATACTAAATAACTTGAAAGCTGAACTAGAGGGAAAAATGGTAGAAATAGATGTTGAAGTCATCGATGGGAATCTTGATTACAACATCCTACTAGGAAGACCATGGATATATGCCATGGCAGCTGTTGTGTCGACCTATTTTAGGAAGATTGCATTTCCCTTCCAAGGAGGAATTACAATCGTTGACCAACAAACTTTTCTCCCCAACAGTTCGCAAGTTACGGGAAGCATTCCAATGA
Source organism: Pinus tabuliformis (assembly GCA_031772625.1). Lineage (NCBI taxonomy): Eukaryota > Viridiplantae > Streptophyta > Pinopsida > Pinales > Pinaceae > Pinus > Pinus tabuliformis. The sequence goes on along the minus strand of CM062814.1, from coordinate 428,450,175 downwards.
TCCATGGAAGGAATCATTCCCTCCAAAATATCGGAGTAGGTCTCCCAAAAGACCCTGCTTTAATGGGTACTTTTGCCCTACCGCCTCCAAGTAATCTGGCGGAAGTGGCCGCAGTGGAATATGAAACCTTCTACATCTAATGGATTTGGACGCTGAGGACGGTTCTTATCTCGTGTCGACCTCGTTAAAAAATGAAACAAGGAGTCATGAGGATAGTTCTTTTACTGTGTCAACCTCGTTAAAAATGAAACAAATCCCCTTTTCAAATCTCAAAGGTAAACCTTCATTCCAACCACCGAGTTGAATGCAATGAAGCTTAGGGGGCATGCACCTCGTTTTGCGTTATTATGCTGGGGGCATGCAAGCTTATCATCGAGCAGTTTTAGCATAAAGTTCATGCTCGTTAAAAAATAAACGCAAGATCCGAGCAGTTTTAACGCGGTCTTCATGCTCGTTAAAAAATAAATATAAGCAGTGAGCAATGTTTCCTCCAGAGTTTAAGCTCATTTTTAACTAAAAAATGAACCTATCCCGGTAAATAACCGCTGTGATCGTAAATTTATCAGCCATAGAAGCCTTGGTCGTGTTTGCACCTGCCACCTCCACTTTCATTTGGCCGATCGTTCACCTCCATATGATTGTTTACCCATTTTGAGGAACAGCTGCGAAGAGTGATTTCACCTAGCCATCCTTGTGACACTGCCGTGATTGGAAAATTCCAACCTGTACCTGGAATCAGTTGCTATCCCTGTTTATCACTCGTTCCTCAAAAGACGAGTCTTCTTTAAGCTCTTTTCAACTGACTCGTAAAATATGAAAAGATTGCCGAGTTTTGGCCTTCCAGCTCGTTAAAGGACAGGAAGAGCTATCCCTCGTCTAGATTTTAATCTTTTTGGACCTGAGGGATTATTGCACAAAAAGGTCGAGCGCTTGTTTTATTCGGCTCGTTAAAGTTATCGAAAACTCATCCCTTCTGTATTGTTTTATACTTTTTCGGACTTAAGGGATTAGATGACGAAAAAGGAATTTTGGAGTTAACTTTATGTACCTTTTCAGACTCTCTAAAAATGAAAAGGACCGAGTTATCCTTGTCATTAGACTCGTTAAAATTATTAAATAGCGACAAACTTGTCTTTAGACGAGAACGAGTTTCACTATCGCTAGGCTCGTTAAAACATAGCGATGGGCCTGCCCGAAGGGCAGGTTATAGAACAAGCATATGTTATCCTCCTCAAGCTTGACAAAAATAAAGAGGTACTGGTCAGCAATGACTGGGGAAAAATTGGGAAAAATCAAGAAAACTTTGATGGTAGCAGGTCGCTCTTGAACATGACACTTTTCCTCCATATCACATTCGGGTTGGGTTGTTTCATTCACCGGTTACATCACCATGGTCTTGCCATACCATCCATATTTGGGGTAATGCTACCGATCCATCGCATCAGTGTCGCCATATGTTCAAGAGAAGTCGTTCAGAAAGATTCAACCGGGTCCCATCCACTGCCATACATTATCCTTCATCCATTCATGACCGCCACCCTGAATCATATGTCACAGATTGTTTTCACCTCCATTAAAATCATTAGCTCCGTTCCGTGTCACTGATGTGGGATTCATTAAGGCCCTCCTTTGATGGATCGCTCCTTGTCGACATCAGCTCATTATCCAAGGAGTTGATCTAGGAACAACCCCTTCAGTACTTTGAAGCTTGCATGCCTCAATGGCAAGTTTCTCACTTCTGGCGACAGGTATACATCAATGACCTTCGACCAGAAGATTTTGCGTGGTGTTCGACGCCAAGTCCTTTATTCACACCACGTGAATTGTACTGCAGTACCTTGAGGGTCATTATCATTATCGGTGATTCCTCTCGCGCTTGTTAACGGTTTACATCATTGACCGGTAATCAAGCGATGTCTTTCCATGTTCGACTTCAGCGCAATTCTCACATGGATCGACTTGTACTTAGAGTGAAGATCGAACGAGTTTGAAGACCCCGGATCTAGTTTCATCCATCCGGGCTGCGATATATATTCAGGAAAAATAAAGACATTTGACATGTACATCATTGCAGCAGATGATCATCCTACTCAAAGGATGATAATTTCACCAAAATTATCAGTCTACCATCAGACGATCGTCTGTTCTATGTACAAAAATGAATTTATAAAGCTGAGCATGGGAATGCCCGCCTCAGCTAGATCATGAAAGCAGTATGAATCATAATGTATTGTATTGTATTTTATTACAGGTCTCCTCCCAGCAGATGGATGAACTTCGGACCCTCCTGGATAAAGCATTTCACCCGATAAACGGCCTCATACTTTAGGGGGCAACTGTTATAGACATTTTTGTGCCTTGCATCACTGAGCATGAAATGTCAATAATCAAGGGATCCAAAGTCCCTAAACATGTTGTTCCTACCCCTAGAGGAACAAGGCCAGCAAATCACAGCAATTCACAAAAGTTCTCCACCTGAAAACACTCAAAAACAAGGCAATTCTGGATCATGTCAACTGCTCCACTGAGCATCTGCGCTGAATGTCAACTGCTCCACTGTCTACCTGCATTGAATGTCAACTGCAACAAAGGCTACCTGCGCTGAGCGAGTTTGGACAAGTGTCAGAGTCATTCCTCAAGGTGTCAATGCCCAGGAAGCTTCCAAAATGACACTTGGATCAGGGAATTCGACTGGTGATGAGTAAGAGGTTCCAAATCTCCAAGTGGAAGCAAGAACCTCCAAGTGGACTCAAGAACTGAAGTGGGAGAGGACACTAGTCAGTCTCAGACCAGTCTCAAGCTGACTCATCCTCTCTCCAAAACCCCTATATATAGATCTCTCTCTATGAGGTCAAGAGAGGTTGGAATTTGGTATTTGCAAAGAATTGCTGTTGGTTTGTGGCTAGAAACATTGGGTGTGTTATGCTTTGAAGGGAGCTGAAGAAGGAATTCCATTCTGCTGGGAAGGAGATGCTGGATTGGAGCCCTATGGGTTGTATCTCTTCCTGAATCCTGTTACTTTCAATAAAGCTATCTTGATTCTTTCCTATATGCTGGTGTATTTTGTATGATTGCATTAGTATATTTGATTTACTTCTAATCCTGAATCATTTATGAATATGTATATTTGCCTTTGTATTGTGTTCTTCTCTTGTTGCAAGTAGCTGTTCTCTTGTCACAGGTAGCTGTTCTCTTGTGATCTCGTGGGATTCAAGTAGCTGTTCTCTTGATCAGGCGAGGAGGCAAGTAGCTGTGGACACACAAAGAGAAGAGGATCTAGTTCGAGGGACAACCGGAAGACAACTGTAAGTCTGCCGATTTCCCCTCTTTCACATTTCATAAAGGAAGAAATCATAATAGCTGTATTCGTTTGTTGCTAAGGCGTTGTCACACCTTAGGTGGATAGGATCGTCCTGCATAGGCATTTTTCCCCACAACAACACCTCTAGGTAGTTTCTAGATGCAAGGCAGACTGGGCAGTTGGGGACAAAATTGCACAGTTTCTGAATGCAAGACACTGTTGCAGGATGGGGTCCTAGGAGGACACCTATGCACAATTTCTGGATGCAAGGAAGATTGGGCAGCTAAGGGACAATATTGCATTGTTTCTGGAGATAGTGGGAAGTTGGGGTCTCTGTGCATTACGCAGTTCTAGTAGGAAAGGGAAATAAGATTGAGGGTTGAAAAAGCGAAGTGTGTAGTTCTAGAAATTTGGATGAGGCTAAGTTGCTTAGGAAACTAGCTAAATGTGGGATCAATGAAACTAATGTAAACAATGATAGAACTTGACTATGATCACACACTTTAACACTTAGTGATACAACATAGACCATCTAGAACATATAAAACATACTCTGCTTGATGCAACAACCTTCGTGGTAAGAGTGCGTGAAGTGAGTGTGAAACATGTATATGTAATGAGAACAACTTGTACGCACAAAGATTTCCCCTTGAAGCAGGACAAACTTCCCTTTGCATGAAAAATAGTAATCTTGATGCCCAAAGATGACACATGCTGCATAAAGATGAGAACGTGAACAACTCTTAAGATCAAGGAGGGGGCATGAGATCATCAGCGTACCAATAAGTGACCAAGGAAAAATTGATCATAGGATCCAATGTAGGTTCCAAAATTTTCATGCGAGGCAAAATTTTGGAGGGTGATTGTAGCTGCTACAACATTGGTGACACATTGGTAGAACTATAACTCTCTGTATGGACCTTGTCTTTTGAAAGCGAGTCTAACTCTTCCAGAAGTATTGTTCGATTATTTGATTGTCATGGCTTCCTCACTAGCTTGATTGAAATATGTAGTCCCTATCATTCTCTTGATCGGTCAACACATGTACCAATCCAAGTCAACTGAGTCGTTTCAATTGGGGATAAGGGTATATTGGTGCACAAGTAATATCACTGTTAGAGTTTTAGTTTCATCTCTAATGTTTCTCCACTGCCAGTAGGCCTGGATAGTACCCCGATGGAGTCATGCAGGAAAACAAGAATCGTTCCGCTGCCAGCGAGCCTGGTCAGTACCACAGTGGAGTTACTTGCATCACCTCTCTATGCAGGAAGCCTTTCTCTTCTTTCGAATTATTTATTTTTTCATTTTTCATTTTTTTCATTTTGAAAGGACTGTGCATAAGAACTTATTCGTTTCATGAGGCGGAAGAGGGATCCCAACTTATTGAGAGTAGAAGAGGTTGTCCCTTTAGAGAAGTATTTTATATATACCTCTGACATAATTTTGAGGTTTTTTCCCCTCACCTTACTCGACTTGATTGAGTTGACAAGGGTTAACCCAAAAACTTATTAGAGTAGGCGATACTAGTTAAAAGTGAAAGCATTGTGTTTTCACCAAGATTCACTCTGAACATAACACATATTCTATCAGTGTATCATTGACAGAAGATAACAAGCTCTTCGTAAAGAGAGAGGAGAACAGATAACCAAATATTAATAGCTGTACAAGTCCTCTTATCATTTTCCCAACTTGTCTCAGAGCCAAACACGGTTTCATGTGAAGCTAACCTATGGGTGCAAAGAAGCAAAGAGCAGAAGAAGTAGGCAAGGAAAAACAAGAAAGCATAGAAAGATGTGAAAGAAAAGAAAAGCCAACAAGAAAGCAACGTAAGACATGAAAGCAAAGAAAAGCAAATCAAGAAAACAAACACTACTCCTACTCCTACGGTAAATAGTGCATGGGCCTACTCACGTGAAATGATATTTCCAATGTAGCCATTGGGGCATTGGTTGGTCCATGTTGATGAAGGCATAGTTAACAAGAAAGATAAGCATGTAAACCAGCAAAAAAAAAATCTAAGACAATGAAGACTGACACACTATGAGTTTAAATGCATCCACACCAAAGAAAAGAGTAAACAAGCACGACAAACGTTCTGCAGACGTGCCATGGTGTTGCAACACATTGCGCACAGATGCTAAGCATGTACACTTTTTCGACCGTGACAAACAAGCAAACATGAAAACGTAAGACAACTTTCGCTTAGCAAAAGTGCTCGTTGTATATGATTCCTCCAATGCACGAGCGATGGGATCATGTGATTCAGGTGGAGGATGTGAAATCTATAAACTAGATTGATATTCAATGCAAACATGAGAGTGATGAGGAGCCTGTGGTGTTTCAATAGATTTATAATCGAGAGTGGAGCTGGCCTCAGGATAACGAGGCCCTGACATAACCATCAGCACAGGTTGAAGTGCCTTGACAGCTTGTGGGGTTTCCACTTCATGAACAAGTAGATCATCCAAGCCTAGTGGCTTATAAATATCAATAGTGAGTGAATCAACATCGTGATCAAATGAAGGAGTAAAGAGATCATGACAACCATAATCAGAAAATTCGAGGTGTTGATCAACATCCTCGTGATCTGATGAATCGTGCAAAGGGATTGATGAGAAACAATGATGTTCACCCTCCACATTTATGGAAATGACAGATGAAATATTGAATGGATTTTCAGAGAAAGATGTGTCCTCTCCATAATGCAATGACAAAATGACATACAATACATCTTGTGAATGATCGGAAGTAACAACATTCAACGATGAGTTTTCACAAGGAAAATCAAAAGTGGTAGAATCACTAGAGTTTTAAGGATAGAGTAGATGAGGCGCATATGGAAGGAAGTCATCCTTCACCACGAGTTCTTCTTCAAATTCCTGCACACACTCATCATGAATGACAACACAGGCTGGTCGCACAACATCAACTCCATCGTCAACTTGATCCTCGTGACCACAAGATGTGGAGTCCAAAACGGGAGAAAACAACACAATACAATCCGAAGGATCAATGGAACTAGAAGATGGAGGCTGAGAGAACAAGTTCTTGTGACAACCATCAGGCTTGCAAGCCAAATCTATGCAGATGTTCAGAGTGGGTGGGGTGGGAGGATGTGACGGTAAAACAGATGTGCGCGCACCTTCTCCCACCTCACACTGCAGAGCTAGAGATGCTTGATGAGAAGAGGACAGATGGTCACTTGTGACAACAACCTTGTCCGTATTAGATTTGGAAGCTCTAACACCGAGGTATTCTAGGAGGGGTTCGAATGATTCTAAGATATGCAGATTCTCAAATATGTGAAGAAGATACTGAAATATTTCATCGAGAACTTTCCAGTGAATTTCACCTTCAATGATTTGATATGCGAGATTATGAAATCGTTTGTGAAATTGCTCAACGGATTCATCAGGTGCTTTCCTTAATTCTACAATTTTTTTATTTAGTGATTTGTGGTCATAACAATAGAAATCACGTGTCAACACTGGGATCAACTGATCAAAAGAGTGAATAGATGCATCAGGCAATGTGACACACCACATCAGTGCATGCTCTCAAAGGGAAAATGCAAACAATGAGCAGGTGATGTAATCCTCATGGATTTCATGCCTTTCACAGAAGCCTATGAAGGCAAATCCGTGTCTAAGTAAGGCTACTCTGCCTTCACCATCATATGTGTTACGTGACAAGTTATTCCAGAGATCCTCCGATACTTCAAAATCCTCTCCATAAGAAAGACATGTCAGAGGATAAACTGTAGCATAAGTCATGAAATATGTGCAGAGATTCAAAACAGACTTTGAGGACTCAGCTTGTCATCTGGCCCTCCTTCTAGTGCTAGAAATGTTGGCGGGTCCAACACCATCAACAAATTCCTAATTGAAGTATTCTAGCCCCATTTCATTGACATATTGTTTTTCCTATAAGTTTTTCCAGTGCTTTCATACTTTATTTCTGCACATGTTCAAGGTAACATAGGAGATCTGGGTAAGAATAGATTGGGTGTCAATCTCTCTGAAATCCCCTGCAAAGTTATAATCATTTAAAGAGATTAATTAACTAAAATATCTATCTTGGTTAATTCCTCTACATATTTTAATTGTTGCCTTCTGTCATCTCTTGAATGTGTTATATTTGGATATATAAATCTTCTATGGGCATCCAGTATGTTTGGTTGATTAAGTATTCAGTATGACTACTTAATTATCATGAATTCTCTTATATGCTTCTGTCAAATTCTATAAAAATCACGTCATTCTGTCAAACTGGATGCTGGCACTTTGACCAAGGACTTTGCAAGTGAGGGATTTATTCATGGACAAAGATTGTGTAATCATCAGGAACCACCCACAATAAATCATATATATAGCCATTGTGCTCCATAGGTTGTTGTCCAGTGACAGTGAACAGTGTTAAAAAAGGTCTCGTAACATTTGAGGGAGCCCCTTTGGTTCAAGGGCCAACTTGAACCTAAATACTGGTCAAGTTGGTTTCTCAGCGTAGTTTCGCAACTAAGAACTGCCTTCGCGAAATGAGTACAACATTTGGTGCTGTTGTCGGGAAGCGAAGTAATGAAGAGATCTATCCCCAGAGAATGATAATTGAGTAGATATATTCCTTGCTGGTGAACAAGGAGTAGGTATTTGATATTGGTTACAATTTCTTCACCTGGCGACTCCACTTTGTTTATATGGTGATTCCACCGGGTTCTAGATTCTGCTGGTTCAAAATTACAATTGCATCTCTTGCTATGATAATGACATGCAACTGCATGTTTTTATGCCTCATGGAAATGATCAGAAATTTCAAATATCAAAGGACGCGATCTGCATAATTAAGCTGTAAGTATCAATTTCCAATGGAATTTATGTTTCACATTGTAAATATTTTTCAAGTTTTTAGCTACATACAAGGTGGTTTGCCAATTAATCCATTTCTCACATGGTTACACTGGAAGTTTGACTACACTTAAGAGTGTAAAGTTTCAGTTCAATAAAGTAGGAATGTGTGCAATAGATCAGTGAGTTTGCAGTTTGCAGATTAATGTAGTGGATCAAGCCTTGTTTCAGTTTGGATTCCAGTTTGTAGTATAAAGTTTGTTTTGGATGAGTGTAATGATTTGCAGGGGATTGTAAGGAGTAAATTTATTGTTTATTGAATGATTGAATCCATAGCTCAATGAATTAGACATTGTTGTGCTAATTTCCACTTGCAGTGTTAGTTGTTTCACTTCAACAATTTTCAAATTTCAAATTTAAGTGTGAAATAGTCTCTGTACTCAGATTTGCAGATTACAGGTTTATGAATTGACTCCATACCCAACTGATTCAAGGCAACTGGTTTACTAGGTTCTCTGCGTCCCATAGGGGGAAGCAGTCCCCAGTTGGAGCCTATGATGTAACCTTTTTTGACACCCTGGAAGTTATAATTTTTTTTTAAATTTGCCAATTAATTTTCTGGTTAAATTTGGAGGCATGTGCAAATTTTGGGGCAAAATCATTATTATATGAATAGTTGGGTTAAAAATTAATATTGCTTTTTAAAAATAAATTTAAGTTTATAAAATATATCTATATATATATAGATATATATGATTTATTTAAAATATTAAATATTAATTTTATATCTCTATTCCTATTCATGCCACATATAGCCACCAAGGATCGAAGTTCACCAACAATCAAATAAAAAGTCAAAATAACCATATGTCCCACCCCTCACTTCACACATTGAACCACCGTAATTTAAATGCCTTGAGATGTGTGCAATGTCAAATCAATGGTTTTCGAGGGAGGGGGGGTTTCTTATTCAAATTTTAACCTACCCCCCAAAAAATTTGTTTCACCTTTACCGATTTTTATAGTTGTACTTCTCTCATTCATTTTGGACCCCTCCCCAAAACTATTTACCAACTACCCCACCGAAAGACCGTTGTAAAACCATTTTTACATTGGTTTAAATTTAAAATGTTAGGTGGAAAGTATATGAGGTATGCAAGCAAATGTCTATATCATAAAGTGTGTATCGAGGGAAAAATGGATGGAGCATTTTTACAGACGTATGGGTGATATTGAGGTAAGATGAGGTTGAGTAAAATGAAGTAAAGAGGAGGATGGAGTTTCCAATGCCAGAAAGAGATATGTCTTCCTCATGGGATAATTATACAGAGGTAAAAATGAAATTCACCCAAAAATTTGAAAGAAGGAATTGAGCTAGGAGGAAAAGTCAATTATGTTCATTTATCTTCCTGTATGCCGACACAAAGGAATATTTAAAAAAAAATGATTTGGAAAAACTTTATATAAATTATATACATAGTTTTGAAATGGAAAATAATTTCAATTATTTTAAAATCAAAACCATGGGAGAAAAACCAACAACAATTTTACAGATATATGGAGGAAAATAAACTATGAATTTCAAACAATGGATGGATTTACGGGATGAAATCATTTGAGGAAATATTTTAAGATTTCATTTATGAAATTCATGAAAATAGAGAAATATGAGTTTACAGGTTTAAGCAAAATATTTGGAGAACATTTATCAAAATATTTTCTTCCCAAATATTTTATGACAATGGTGAAGTACTTTAAAAAGTGACAGAAAATCATTGGTCAATTCAAGCATTGGATATTCAAAAGACACCTAGAAAAAAGGATTAGTCAACCAGATTATAGACATGATTTTAGCATTTGAAGAGGGAGAAAGATCATCAATAATTCTTATTCATATTTAGAGGCAGAGGTATTAGCATTCAAAGGACACACAGTAGTAGAAATCGACAAACTGGGATCAAAGTGTAGTTTTCAAGAAGACAATTTAAGCAACTCAAGTGTTCAACACAGAAGATTTGCAAACAACTCCAAATTTCCTACAATTTTTCAAAGATTGTTTTTATTTATTATTTATTGTTCAGATTTTTATTCCAGAAAGATAGACACAACTAGCTTGATGTAATGTTCTATATATTATTTGATTTGTAATGAATAGAGGTTGGATTTTGATGCCAAAACCCTGTCTCTTTGTAAAACTTTTATTACAAAATTCCTAATTGAAGTACTTTAGCCCCAGTTCATTGACAATTTTATTTTCCTCTATGTTTTTCCAGTGCTTTCATACTTTATTTCTGCACATGTTCTAGGTAACATAGGAGATCTCGGTAAGAATAGATTGAGTGTCAATCTCTCTGAAATCCCCTGCAAAGTTATAATCATTTAAAGAGATTAATTAGCTGAACTATTTGACTTGGTTAATTCCTCTACATATTTTAATTGTGGCCTTCTGCCACCTATTGAATGTGTTATGTGGAAATCTTCTATATGCATCGAGTATGTCAATTGATTAAGTATTCAGTATGACTGCGTAAATATCATGAATTCTGTTATATTCTTCTGTCAAATTCTCTAAAAATCATGTCATTCTGTCAAACTGGATGCTAACACTTTGACCAAGGACTATGCAAGAGTGGGATTTATTCATGGACAAAGATTGTGTAATCATCAGCAACCACCCACAATAAATCATAGATCTAGCCATTGTGCTTAATAAACTATTGTCCAATGACAATGAACAACATTAAAAAATGCCTTGTAACATTTGAGGATGCCCCCTTTGGTTCAAGGGCCAACTTTAACCTAAAGATTGGTCGAGTTGGTTTCTCGTCATAATTTCGCAGCTAAGAAATGCCTTCGAGAAACGAGTACAACAACACCGACAGAGTGGGGAGCTTGGGTGTAATCCTAGGCTCTGGTCACTTAGGCGCCATAGAACCATGGAAAAGTGCTCATCTGGAGGGCGCTAGTAAAGGGGTCCAACTCTAGGCCATTTGGCATTTCACGTGACTCGACACGTGAAGAAAAAGGGGCTTTGACCGTAAGGGCGTGTTGTTGGTCCAACCCTCGGCCCCATGGGCACCTATATGACCACCAACCCGGCACATAAGGGGCCTAAGCGGGCAAGGCGGGCGATTAGGCCCAACCCGCAACCTATTGGTGCCACCATGAACACAATTTCCACGCACAAGGGTTATTGGGAAATTTAATAGTCCAATAAATTGCACGGGTGGAGGGTGGAATTGTCCCCTTGCTGGCAGAAAATAAGGCAGATTTGTAGGAAAATTAGTTTGTTGGTTTGATTTGTAGGACATATAACAACAAAACTACAAGGAGAGCTTCTAGGGCCATATATTTTGGAGTTTTCAATGTTCTGGAGCTCAATAAGATTCCACTTAGGGGTTTTTGGACATTCTCGATCAAATGGTGACCTCTATTTTCTGATTTGAGCACATCTAAATGAAATTTTTGTAGGTTCAAGTTCTTGGGTGTATGTACCAATCGGGCTTTTAAAGAAGTTCTTGAAGGTGTTTGAGCATGAAGAAGGCCTTATAGGGGTTTTCTTAGCTTCATATGTCTACTGCAACAATTGTTACTTACAGGGTTCAACTCAGATTTACTTTTCTCACTATGTCATGTTGAGGAAAGCTTTTTTTTTGCTCTTCAATGTGGAATTGAAGTGCTTTCATGCTCATGCAAGCTCATTTTTAGTTGGAGTATAGGGTCTTTGTAGGAGATACCTTGTGTTGTTGTTTTATGTGACATTTATTTGCAGGAGAACATTTCCTTGAAGGAGAGATAGCCACATGTTTCATCAATAAAATTTTATGGACTCTTTTTTCCATTGAATATATGGAGTGGTCTAGCTATGTTGGCAGGCTTAGAGATGTAGCCCAAGAGGGGTGAACTGCATAAAAAAATCCTTTGTTCTAATCTTCATGTATACCTGTATGAGTTATGTGATGTTGTGTTGCTTATGCTTAAGTTTACATGTGAAAACTAACTCATAACTTGAAGAGACGTTTTGGAAAACTTGCTTTGTTTTAAGACCCTTTTTTCCTTGCAAAGCATTGGAACAACCCTTGTTAATTTTTGGAGAAGAGGAAATTGATCACCTCCTCCATTTTTAGATCAATTGTTATAAGAGCCTCATCTGACCAAATTGCAAGAATGGGCAAAAAGAGTCTCCAAGAGCTAGAAGAGATGAGTTTGTCTCTTCGTATGGAGAACATTGAGTTGAGAAGAATGCTAGAAATGGATGAAGAGGAGAAGAGGCATATGTGCCTTCAATTGAATCATGTGCTTGAGGAAAAAGTTACTGAAAGTTCCAATCCTGTGGCAGCAAAGGACACCTCCAAAATGAAACCAATATGTGGACATGGTTCAAATAGTGGTTATGGACCATATGCGGAAGATGATACATGTGCATTTTCAAGCATCTCCAAGATTCTCACCATAGGCCATTAGGTAAAAGTGGGTGGCTAGCGTCATCTACAATGTTGTCATCATCATCAGAAGCTAAAAATATGAATGGAAAGTTTAAAAAGGTAATAAGCATTTCAAGTACATTTCCTTCTCTTTATGTTCATAACACCTCTTTTGTAGCATTTGAGCAACATATCAAAGGCATTGGTATGAAGTTGCTTTCTAAAATCGGTTATAAAGGAGGAGGCCTCGACATCAATGGCAAAGGGATCACCAACACAATCATGGTTGAAGAGAGACCAAAGTATAAAGAATTGGGATATGGTCAAAGGGAGTTTGGAGAATGCTCTAAACAGTTTGAGGCACAACAATCATATGAGGATAAGATGTCACACCAAGATGGTGGTGACACTGTTCATTTGTCTCCCAAGCGGGATGAATGCTTGAAGGGACCTTGCATGTCATCGTCCACCCCACATCATCGAAACTGCAGCCTATGAGACATGTATAAATCTCATTGGTGTTTTCCAAATGATGGTAATTTTGACTATTTGTGGAATATGTACCCTTGTACTTTATGTGATGCATTTGAACATTGTGTGGTTGTCTATGAGAAACACATGCTAATGGTTAAAATAATGAATTATATTCTAGGCATCAAGCATGATGAATCTCCTTTTCAAGAGAGGAATTCTTTGTCAACAAGCAAGAGAAGTTCTTTTGTACCCATTGCAAGATGCATGGGCATGGTAATGAACAATGTTGGAAATTACATCCAAAGCTTCATTAAAAGAAGGGAGAAGAGATTGTGCAACCTAATGCAAGGGATGCAAGAGGTGGCAAAGAGGACTCATAGCAATCCTAAAGCAACCTTGAAGGCAAAGTTGATGCAAAAGAGAACCCATAAGCCTAGGGGAGGCAGAGATTGGGTAAATTATTTGTAAATTTGTAATTAATTGTTCTTGTTTACTTGTTTGGGTACTTTTGTAAAGTGAACAATAATAGTCACTATGTACAACAAGTATGTGTTTTTCATTGATGTTATGTATTGGCTTGCTATAAGTCCATATGTTCAAGGACTTTTGGAATGTACAATTTCTAGTCCAAGTTTGTCTACAAGTTTGTCATGCAATCACCAATGCAAGTATTCAAGATGAAACTTGTTGTGAATAGAATCTTTGTTTAAGATTGTACAACATGACTATGTTTTTGTAGGAAAATCCAATTATGTCATTGAATTTTTTCAGCAATGTACTTTTGTGTACAAGATCAGTCTGACAACGGTGAAGAAAGTTTTATGTTGCTTCCGATTTCCATGATGGAGTCAAGTTTGTCTTCAATAGTTGAACTTCAAGATGAATTTGTTTTGAGCCATGCGAAGATGAGATTAAAAAGAATGTTCATATTCCATTCATCTGTGTTTTTTTCCTGCATCAACGATAAGAACTTTTGGCTTTATTCTTAACAGGATAGTAGGTCTTCGCGAATAAGATAGGTGAAGTGCCTTGATTGGGGCTTGAAAAGCACCAATTGAAAAGTAAGCATTTTGGATTGAGTTTTTGGGTGATTTTTAGTTTCAACCACATTTTATTTACTAGGGAAGTGAACTTTTGGAGTCCAAAAGTTCCTAGTGGGGAGGTGTGATCAAGTGATCAAATTTTAGCTCAAAAATGAAAGTTCCCATAAAGTCTTTAAATTGACGTCAAGTTGAAGTTCTCATTGTTCTGAATCCAATGACGTTCATTTCACCTCAATCCGACATTGTATGCTCAAGTTACTGCGTTCTGATCGTTTGGCCCAACAATGAAAAAAGGAGCAGGTTGGTGACTGGGCAACTGATTGGTATTTCGTACTGCTAACATAACCCAAGGTGACTGTGCAGGTATGGACCAACTGGGTGTCACCAACTAGCAGGTTATGGTTCGTCTATTTTTGGTTATTTTTTATTGGTTGGATGTGGACTAATGAAATGGTGCCACGTAGCCTAATCACGGGTTGCCACGTGGCACCCCTAGGGACGCCAAAATTATGGTTAAGGGTCAGATAGATTAGTATGATTTGGACCTGCGACCTTTGGTCCAACGTACAAGTGCTTTTCCATTAGGCCACATGGTAGTTCTTATTATACTATGAACACAACCTTTATTTAAGGTTTCATAGGTGTGTTGTTGGGGAAAGGGCTTGGGTTGCCAGCCCTGACCCCTAGTCACAACATCCACACATGACCATAGTGCAAAGGATATGGGGCTCGGGGCTTATCCCTAGCCCATGGCCACCAACTACCGCATAGAATTTCAACTAGAGGGCCTTTGGCACCAATGGAGCGGAGAGCTTGGGTGTAGCCCTAGGCTCCAGTCACCTAGGCGCCACAAAATCATGGAAAAGTGCTCATTCGGAGGGTGCTATTGAAGGGGGCCAGCCCTAGGCCATATGGCCTTTCACGTGACCCAACACGTGGAGGAAAATGGGCTTTGGCGGTAAGGGCAGGTCGTTGACCCGGCCCTCGACCCCATGGGTGCTTACATGACCACCAACCCAACACATAAGTGGCCTAGGCCGGCGGGGGCGAGCGGTTAGGCCCAACCCACGACCTTGTGGCGACAACATGACCACAATTTCCGTGCACAAGGGTTATTGGGAAATTTAATTGTCCAGCAAATTGCACTGATGGAGGGCAGAATTGTCACCTCGTTAGCGGAAAACATGGCAGATTTGTAGGAAAGTTAGTCAGTTGGTTCGATTTGTAGGACATATAACAACAAAATTACGTGGAGAGCTTGTAAGGCCATATATTTTAGAGTTTTCAGTGTTTCCACCCAAGAATAGACTGATCTGGGTCAAGTTGCCTAGGTTACCGATCGAATTCTGGACTCGACAGGTATTTATGGATATTGGGAATGCCATTGGAAAATTTGTCTATGTGGATCCACAATGCTTGGGAGCTCGAGATAAGAGGAACGCCTGGATCCTGATCGAGAAGGAATATATGGGGGGTTTCCCGGACCACATTGAACTGCATTGGGAAGGTACACATCTATTACAATGGTTGGATTTTTGGGGTGTCCCTTTCTGATGCCTCCATTTCCATCATACTTGCCACCTCATGGCATAATGCCTGTGTAGGCTGGGGGATGTTGTTTACCCCACAGAAGATCGCTACATGGATCGACGGATATGGGTGACGGACAGGACCTTCTCTCTGCTGGTGATCAGCTTGCCAAGGTGATGGTGGATCGTAAGCGTATTACATCAAGTACTCCTCCTTGTCTTTTCTCACATCTATCCTCTGATTTTTATCCTCATAACCGGGAGCATACCTCTCTGATTGGTGTCCCCTCATCTTCTTGGACAACACATGATTCTGGGACGCCTACTGTTGATGACTTAACCCAGATCCCCCGTGATCGAGCCACACATCCTTGCTGCGACGGCCTGCCTATTACGGGGTTGACTCCTCATCCTTTGGAAGCGCATGACGCCATATCAACAAGACATATCACTTACATTCCGACCCCCACTCCCCCTCTCTGCTCCCAACATTCCTCGGTGACAAGACCTCGACCACTATCTCCAACCTCCCCCATATCATGCCCCACAAACTCGGTGGATAGTGATATTGATTTTTTACTAAAAAAAAGGACACTGGATCTCCTTATTCTCACTATCCACAAGCCCCACAAATCCTCGTCGCCCCATATCAGCCCTAACTCGGCAGGAAACATCATGTTTCGTCACACTCACAGTAGAGATAATCACCATTTTCGAGGTTGTCCTCGTCCTCTCCCTTTCAGTCCGTTCGACCCACATGTTCTTATTGATGTTTCAATTGCATCGTCTATCAACCCATGGGCCCTTAGAGTAGATGAGGCTGCTTTGGTGTTGACATGAATTTTATCCTCTCTATGAATATTCATGGATTGGGGGTTGCACATAAATTTCTTGCCCTCAAAGAACCATTCCACTCGTCCTGCCCCTACATCATTATAATCCAAGAATCTATGCACTCGGCCCGACATGTGGTAACATATTTCAGGGAGATGCTTCTTGAATGACATATTGTGGCTACAGACTCTGTTGGCCTCTCTGGGGGTCTAGTTGCATTATGGAACCCTAGGTGGGTATATATGAAGGCATACTCTTGTTTTTTTGGCATCTTCTTAGCAGGGAAAATCAAAGATCTTGTGGGGTGCATTCACATTCTCAATATATATGCCCCCTATTGGGATAGGACCCTTTTTTGGGAGAAACTGGTGGCCTCGGGGATCTTGGTTCTGGATTCCCTCTTATTGGCGGGGGATCTAACCCTCACTATTGGAATGGATGAGATTTTGCAGATCAACTAAAAGATATCATTGCATATTATAATTTAGTGGATATATGCCCTCCTCGACTTGCTCCTACATGGGATAATGGTAGGATGGGGGGCGAGCATATTGCGAAACGACTGGATAGATTTTTATTACATGAGCACTTGATTGAGAGGTTGGGTGTCATCCAATCAGGGATCATCAACACTTTTATCTCTTACCACAGGCCTATTATCCTTAAATGGAACAGGGACGATCTCAAAATGGGGGTGCCTTTCAAATTCAACCGGGTGTGGCTGGAGGACCCAGATTTTGACACTCTGGTGAAGGAATTTTGGACAAAATTCAGGTCACATGAGATTTCTCCAATGGTAGTAATGTTGGAGAAACTACAAGCCCTCAAGGGGGCAGTTAAAATATGGGAACGTACAAGAAAATCCAATTGAAAAATGACTTAAAGGAATTCTCGGATACATTAAATAGCTTGAGCCTGCAACTTCAATTGGGAAACCCCTCTAGGGCACTATGGACATCAATCAGATCAAAGACAATCTATCCTACATATACAGGAGGTAATATGGCGATTAAAGAGTAGGGCTATATGGATTCAGGAGGGGGATCAAAATACAAAATTTTTCCACAGATATGCCAACCACAGAAGGAAGATTAACACTATTTGGGATATGATGAACTTAGATGGAAATCAGATTAACACACTACAAGACATTCAAAGGGAGGCGGTTAAATATTTTGAAGGAGCATACAAATGCATGGAGGCAGACTGTACTGAGGACCAGATTTGGGGAGTGGGTTTATACCCCACTATGTTTGATGCTGACTCAAATGAGGCACTATATAAGAGTGTTACGAAGGAGGAAATACTGGAAGTGCTCAGATCTTTCAGTAGGGACAAATTCCCGGGTCCAGATGGATGGATCGTCGAGCTCTTTATACATTTTTTTGATATTTTACATGAGGACCTCCTGGCGATGGTGGAAGAATCTCGACTTCGGGGTTTTATCCATCCACATATTAATTCAACTTTCATAGCACTCCCCAAGAGGAGGCTCACTGGATCCTTCATGGATTACCGACCCATCTCTCTGTGTAATCTCATTTATAAGTTAATATCCAAGATTATTGCTCACAAAATTAAGCATGTTCTATCCAAATTCATTTCTCCTTAGCAATTCTGATTCCTACAGGACAGACAGATCCATGATACTGTGGCTACTACACAGGAGTGTTTTCATTATATTCACACAAAAAGGCTTAATGTGGTCATCATGAAGGTGGACTTGCAGAAGGCATATGATTGCCTAGACTGGGGCTATCTGCAGATGGTCTTATATAAAATTGGCCTACAACCCAAAAACACTGAGTGGATCATGGCATGTATTTCAAATGTTAGATATGTAGTGATCATCAATGGATACCCCACTCGGTTTTTTGGGGCGGGCCGCGGATTGAGACAGGGGTGCTCCCTTTCCCCTTTGATATTCATCTTGGTCATGGATGAACTTAGTCTACATATTAAAAGTGTCGTGGCGAAAGATGAGTTTTAGGCTCTTGTATTGGGTCATAATATCCGGATCTCACATAGTTTTTTTGTTGATGATGTGCTTATTATGGGCACGATTACTAGATTTGCTTGGTTGGAATTATACCACATATTTTTCAAGTTTGGGAACACCACAGGACTTTTTATGAACCATCAAAAGTCCATTATTTTATATGGTAGGGGTAATGAGGAGGATATGGCATATATCAAGAGACTATTTGGGGTGGAGGCTGATACCATAGAGGGTGCTATGAAATATCTGGGTTTTCATATCAAGCCAAATAATTACAGAATTAATGATTGGATGCGGATAGCAGATCGTTTTTATAGTAAGATCTCAAGGTGGGTGCCTCACACGCACATAGTCGGCCATCACACAACTAGCGGTTTATTGGGCACATCTCTATTGTCTTCCTGGTACTATCATCTCAAAACTCAACATAATCATGGCTAATTTCATTTGGTCGGGATCGACTCCTGAATGAAAATATCATCTCAGTGCTATGGCTTCCATTTCCATTCCAAAAAACATGGGAGGTTGGGGGGTACTGGACTTGAGGCTCTTTGGTTGGGCCCAGCTGTAAAAAACCCTGTGGAGAGGCATATTTGGTACATGCGTCTAGGCGGATATTATAAGGCATACGTATCTCAGGGGAAAGGATTTTATTGTCTGGATACGCAGGGAGCTCATTGGAGTACATTCGGGGTCTGCCATTTGGATCAATTTAAACAAGATCCGACACATTTTTCTGCAGTGCATACTCTGACTTTTGGTTATGGGCATACTATTTTGATGGGCCCGGATTATATATTGGGTATGAGACTGGATTTCCACCTCTCGGACAGGCTCATACACTGCATCAATGATGCAAGGATTTTTTTCTGAAACCAAGCCATTAGACAATGGAATGGAAATATCCCTATCTAGAAGGGGGCAAGGGAGATGGGCCTGGGGGGTCTGGAGGCGTTGGAATGGGAGCATACCAGATGCGATATGACGTTGGCTGGTATTTGTAGGGAGGAGGACGACAACCATAATGGATGGCTTGGGAAGATGAAGCGAGGCGATGTTTTGGTAGCACACTGCTAAAAATCCATTTGATATACCGACCATAATATTTTTGAGGTATGATGGTTCTATAAATTCTGGAAAACCAAGTTTCCTATCAAAATCATCTTATTTATTTGGCTTGTTTGGAAAAACAAGAATTTGACTTGGGAAAATCTTCAGAAGAGAAATCGGTAGGGACCTAGTATATGTGTATTTTGTAGGAAGGCGGCGGAAGATAATGTTCATTTATTTATTAAATTCCCCATCACTATGTAGATCTGGAGGGAGATTGTGGGTCGTATCACTTTCACTAGAAATTCTTTTGATAATATCACAGATTGTTTGAATTTGTGGAGTAAAAAGTCTCCTCTGGGGCGATGTATTCCCTTATTTATTTTTTTTGCCTGGGATATTTAGAGATGGCAAAATGGAATTATTTTTGAGGGAATGTTGGGAGACAGGCCACATGTGATTGACCGCATACTTGGTTGGTACTCTACTGCATTGACCACCACTATATGGCCCACATGGCCGACTATCTCGAAGACTGGCCCTGGGAATACATACCTAGCTGGTTTTTTTGATGGTGCGGCTCAGGGAGGCCGATGTGGTTGTGGGTTCTGATCGTTCACTAAGGGGCTGGCAGTGGCACTAATATGAAGGTGAAGGCTATGGGGACTACTATGGTTCACATCATTTCTGAGCATTCCCACTATACACATATATGGGGACACACAAACCATCATTAATCATGTTCGGGGTAGTGCGTATATTAGGCAACCACAACTTCATGGATCGCTCAAACAAATCAAGACCCTTTGGCGGTCTTTCAGGAGTCCCTCTATACAACATATAGGTAGAGAGTTTAACCAAAATGCAGACAAGATATCTAAGAAGGGCTTATTGGATCCATTGGATGGTATGCATATTGAGATTTGGTTTGGAGGTTCCATACTGGATGCTAGTGTTTTTCCTTTCCCCAAATAACTATTGCTCCACATAGGTGCCACCCTTTTTTCATGTTCTATGTTGGTTATCTCTGGTCAGTGGACTAAAAAAATATTGTGGATAGAGTTTTCTGATAAATAGACCTATGCCTTTTTGTTACTTTTCCTACTTATTGATGTTTTATTAGGCACTTATAAAACTATGCTTATTAGACTAGAAGTATATGTATCTGGTTTATATGTTCATCCATTGTTTATATCCATGATATATGTACTCTATTTTTAATTAATACAAAAATCAGCATTTTTTCTTACTGGAAAAAGAATATAAATATCATAGGCATTTTTTATTATACGAAAATAATGTAAATATTATCCTGTAAAAAAACACCGGCAAGGATGTTTAATTACGCAGTTGTCTATAATGCGACTTTTTGGAAGCCTTTCTGGTGGGTTTTTCCGTTCAAAATCTGGCAGCAATTTATTGGAATAGCAAGTTTGATAACTAGTTTCTGCACAATCAAAGCGTCCCAGGGGTTTTCCAGGGTGCTGAATCCAAATATGCAGTTAAAAAACCATTTTCACTGTAACAAATCAAGATTTAACCTCAATTTCTTCCGCCAGATTCCATCACCGGAATCTCCAAAAAGTCACATTACAGACAACACCTTTAATTAGTGTTCGTTGACCTAATCCCCTGTGCGCTCTCATGCCTATGTACAAGAAACACATGCACAGAATTGCATTGACGCATGGCAGATTTATTAATTTTTCACTTCAAATAACACAAATCAAACCTTAAAACAACTGCAAATATGGATTTCGCTTTGTAATCTAACGTTGATCCGTGATCTCAACGGTATCCTCTTTATTTCTCGTTGTCTTTCATCATATCTGCATCGTGATCCGTTATCTGTTAATTAACATACAAATCCAATTCGCATCTTTATCCATTCCACGAGGCAAAACCATTGGGAATTCGAGACCTCCACCGTTGACTGTGTAGTCGGCGATTTATCAGGAATATCAATTGGTAAGTTGAGCAGTTTTATTACATAAATTTACTTCCCACGTAACTGCTATCTTCCGCGCTGGATACGGAATCAGGGCCAAAAGGATAGTGTTAAAATTAAGTTACCATGGTATATATGATACCACGTGTCAATGTGACACGTAGACGGTGTTTAATGCAACAGTATCTATCTACGTGTCTGCTGTTGCGGATAAGACCACCGTAGGTGTCGCCAAGGACAGCGTGATCAGACGTGGACTGTGCGGGGATGCTGACTGTCAGCTTTTTTTGCAATATTTTATGGAGTTGTCTATAAATCAAAAACCACAGAATCAAATTTTTTGAAATGCAAACTTTTTTTAAAATAAAATTAAAAAATATTTGATTCCTCTACACTTTTAACAAATAAAAAATTAACCTAAATTTAAAATAATCATAATTATTAATATATAAATATTTTTTTTAAATAATGATAATATTTAATATTAATAAAAAATATTGTATAACTAAAAAGAAGTTACATTATTTATTTAATACACTAGGAACATTATGATTTTGAAAGTCAAAAACTCATAAAAGTAAGAAATTTAAGTTTTGTATTATTTTTTTTTTCTACATAAGGCTGCGCTAATTTATATTACAAAAAACCAAAATTACATCCAATTTTACAAAAGGGCTGTGGCCTCGCATCTCCGTAGAGATTTTCCCATGAATAGCCATTCAAATCAACACTGGTGCAAAAAGGGACCAGTTTCTTCCTTCCGACATAACCAACATGTAAATCGACACAACAGGCTTTTGAGCCAACACAGTGGACATACAACTTGACACGATGGACCCATAACTTGACATAGTTGACACGTAGACTGACATTGTAGACACAAACCTTGGCGGTGAACATTGACCCCATAACAGACAAACAAAGTAAGCAGAAAGAGATGGACCGAGAGTAGCATTCCTGGCCGTGAGAACAGAGAGGCTTCTGAGCTAATCCTCATCAGTAAGGTAAGGCTCATCCGTCGCTAAACCTTTGAGCTTCTTGTCTTCCTCCGCGTCTGGGCGCATCATCCTCTGAGCCGGCTCACTGGGGCCGGCCTCTTCAGCTTTAGTGGGTTGCCTCATATCAACTCGGGGAACCTGCATATCCACCCTTGGCACTGTCAGGTCGTCCCTTGGCCTCCGGAGGTCGCTGCAATGCTCCACAGTGACTGAAACAATGAGCGTATTATTCTCCAGCGTACAGGGGATGCGATATCTGACGGCTGGATGCTCCCTGTGACCGCAATCCAGGATTTCTCCCCTACCTCTTTCATTTCTACAGCCGATTGTTCTGCTCGGACTTCTGTTTTGCTCCGAAGTAATGTCCACAGAGGAGGAGGGTGAAATGGCGGGCCTCTGAGTAGCAGAGCGACCCCTAGAACCGCCGCGTCGACTGCTCATCCTGAGCCTCTCAATTGGCATCCTTCCACTGCTTCCCGTAACAGTTTCCTTCTGAGAAAGCTTACACCTTGCCAGAGAATGTTCTGTCTCTGCCAGAATTTGCTCAAGCCGCTTGGAAGAATGCGGGAATGCAACATGGGGTTCGAACTTATGGATCTCCATTCTCCCTGGCCGATGCTGCGCATTGAATGGCGCCCGCACCAGAATTGACATCCCAAGAAAATCTCCTTCCGC
The DNA here is from genome assembly GCA_031772625.1 of Pinus tabuliformis. Lineage (NCBI taxonomy): Eukaryota > Viridiplantae > Streptophyta > Pinopsida > Pinales > Pinaceae > Pinus > Pinus tabuliformis. Next base: position 428,427,059 of record CM062814.1, on the reverse strand, counting down.
ATTGAATGTCGCTTGAGCCGGACTGAACCTCCCTATGGCTTCACCCTTCGTCACAGTAAATGCATCAGCGTGCTGGTATATGGTGGCTCGTCCGGGCTGACAGCTGCCCATGTGACGAGCCACCTGCCGTTCATACGTCATAGACACCCGCATCCGGGGTTAAGTTTTGTATTATTAAGAAGGAAGTTAAAAAAGAAATAGTAATTTTTTTGTATTCTGTATATTGTGAAGTTTACAAATTAGCTAATTTTGATATGTTTTTGGAATTAATGTAATAACTATTATTACTAAAAAAAATTGAATATTAATTTTATATATTTGGCGATTTAAATTAAAAAAAATTGTAAATATAATAAGTTAAGTAAATATATATTTCAATGTATTTTTAAAGTAAACACATAAAGAATAAAGTGTAATTTATTAAAAATGTATTGATTTCATTGTAAATAATTTTTTGTTATGTGTATTTGATAAATGTAATTTTTTTATTATTAATTATTATATAAGATATTAAGTATATGTATATTGTTTTTCTATAAAACCAAAAAAACATGAAAACACATACAAAAATCAATTATATAAAATATAAATTATATGCTATGTTGTATCTAAATTTTATTCAATGAATAATAAAATCATAAAATATAAATTATATGCTATGTTGGGTCTAAATTTTATTCAATGAATAATAAAATCATAAAAGACATGAAAGTACACGACACAAATAAGTACATGTAGTTAATGTCCTCATCTTATAAATACTCTATACCTAGTCTCTTTTACCATTGATGATTTAATATTGAAAATTTTCTATAACCACTATTTATGATAATTTTTAAGTAAAATAGAAGTCAGTTGGAGAGTCACTTGTTATTTTCAATGTTGAGTTATGTTATGAAAATTATGTGCTCCCATGTTTGCATGAAATATGCATAAGCTATTGATGTTATGAGATGTGATGTCACTTTTGTTAATATATGTTTATGTGATTTTGTTATATTTGGATGATATTTCCATTGTCATTTTTACTTAGCATGCTTTGACTTCTTTTCACTTAAATGAATATGATTAAAGGTTAATGAATTTGACACTTTATTAAATTTTTAATACTTAGCATATCATTAACAAAACTACTATAAAAAATGTCTTGGGTGATATTTTCTTCCTCTCAAAGGTTGAAAAAGTCAACACATTAGAAAATCCTATGTTAGAATGACTAATTAATCAAACCTAGGGTGGTTAGGACCTAAATCTAAAGTAGTGAATAGATGCTCATAGATCTGATTTTTAGATCACTACAAATCCTGATTTCCAAACCCTTCAACACTGATCATTCTTGAAACCCTCACAAAGACAAAAGGAAAATATTTATATTATTTTGTTATTAACCGTTATTGCTTGAAATATTAGAATCCTTCCAAATTCATAGTGCACAAAAAAGGAATACAAGATCCCTCTATATGTACTTTTTTCCATTTGGAAGTTGAAATGGTTCAACATCTATTCAAGAATAGATGTGAATTCATAAATCAAGTATGACATCATGCCTTTAAAGAGCTGAATCATAGCTCTAGAAGACTAGATCATGGAGAGGAATGCTTGCTTAGTAGAGTACATATGGAAAGACAGGTAAGAAACTTGGCTAGTGATCCCCAAATTCTTATGTCATAAAATATGTTTCACATGAAATACAGAAATATTTTTTGAAGAAAGATTAAAACATGAGCCAATTGATTGTGGATATATGTGAACAAACCAATTAATGTACACCTCATGAATACCAAAAACTAAATATATATACAAACTTCTTTGATAGTTTGTATAAGTGTGTCCTGGTTGTCCTAATGATAACAACTCCTTCTCAAAATGTGTCTTATACAATAAGTTGTGCATATAAAATAGATGCACATATACGGAAGATATGCGCATATACGGAAGCTACACATATACAGAAGATACGCATATACAGAAGCTGCGCATATATGGAAGATACGCATATACAAAAGTTGTGCATACACAGAAGATACACATATATGCGCATCTCTTCCGTACATGCACACATATTATGTATATGCGTATCTTTTGTATATGCCATATCTTCCGTATATGCGCAACTTCTGTATATGCACAACTTTTGTATATGCATAGTGATGCAGATGCATCTAACCTAGGTCAAATGTTTACTAAGGGAGTTAGTTTACAAAGTTAGGATTTAATTAATTAATGTATTTTTCTATAGTTTTAGGAGAAAATGATAATTCTTGTAAATAGATGAATATTCGAGAGTATTTTGGATAGTTTGAGAAAATTTTGGATTAGCTAGCTCTTATCTAGGGATAAGGGATTAGATGAGAGATATTTTGGGAGTTAGTTTAGGATCTAGAACCTACCTGGGTTCTAATCCATTTGTATAAATCTAGATGAGCCCATGAGGCATGTAAGTATGTAGAGGTGTGTAACTAGGTGTGAGAGTGAAGTATGAGAAGTTCTCTTGTAAATATTTTATGTCTTTAATAAATTATATTGAGATTTTATGTCCATTTTGATATTGGGTTTCAATCCAGTTTTTTATGGTATGTGCTTATTTATAAGTGCAGGACCTATTGTTAGACCTGCATAGCGTAGTTTTTATATATGTGCATATCTTCCATATATGCGTAGCTTCGACATATGCATATACGGAAGATTATATATTCCAGCGGTGGGTGGTACCATATGCATATATGGAAGATATGCAATACAGGAGTGTGCATATAAAGAAGCTGCGTAACTTCTGTATATGCAAATATGCACATGTTTTTTGTATATGCATAACTTCCGTTTATTTTCTTCTTCCATATATGTGCATATCAAGAGTTTGCACATATACAATAGATGCACATATACAAAAGTTGTACATATACAGAAGATATGCGCATATACAAAAAATGCACATATACAAAAGATACGCATATACGGAAGTTGTGCATACACGGAAGATATGCACATATACAGAAGATACACATATACTCATATATATACAGTTTCCGTATATGTGCATATCTTCTGTACATGCACACCTTTCATGTTTAACTTTGGCAATGGAATCTATACTTTCTAGGAAGTAGGTGAATCCTAGTATTACTTTGAGCGTGGATGTGTTAGCCTTTGGACTCCCTTGTTGTGGATGCAAGCATCATACCCTTTTATTTGTTGGTTAGAGAAAATGTGCATATGTATTTATGTGTATATTATTATAAATATTGTATCGAGATACATTTATAAAGCTCCATAGATGGTATGGTTATTTTTTGGTTGAAGAAAATGTGCATAAGTATATGTGGTTGTTATTGTAAATATCTTCATAAGTTGTGTTATAAAGCTTCGGGAAGCGATAGTTTTTCATGTTGTCAGGAGTGGTTTTTGTAAATACTGCAATGAGCTATGTTATAAAGCTATATGAGCAGTATGTTTTGGTTGTCAGTGGTGTTGTGTTGAAAATGGCATCAAGAAATATTCTAATTTAATTTTCCCTTGAATTAAATTAGAAGAAAATTGTAATTCCACATCACATGACAACTTGTATGAAGTAACTAAGTTAGTTTGAATTAGTTGGTTCAATTAATTCTAGTTGGTTGTCTAAATTGAGTCATGTAGAGTGGATCTTACTTTATAGGAGCCCTAATTGAGTTTATTTTGAGTTGTTATTGATTAATTTAGTTTAACTGAGTTAATTTCAATTAAACTAGTTCCAACTGTTGGAGGAACTAGTAGGGGGTCTAGAAATGGAGAGAAAATTTAGTGTTCAACCAATTAATTGATGATTCAGCCATAAATAATGCATGCATGTGTGATCTATGAGTTTCCATGTTGAGATTGGAGTTCAAGGCAAGTGTACTATCAGTTGTATAATTATCCGAATTGTACAGGTGGTGCATGCAGTCAGAAGAAGGCCTATAATGTATTGTGTATTTGTGGATGAAGAATTTCCCTAATTAATAGGGGTTATTTCACAAGGAAGCAACGCAATGAAATAGGGACTTGGGAAAACTAAAATTTGGTTAAGTACTGGCCTAGGCTTGTTTAGGAAGTAGTGAGATAGATAGAGATAGTTCAGAGGTTGCTCGGGCTTGATAAAATCATTGTAATCTTCTCATATTTTCTTACCAATGTAATATACAGATAACATGGGTTTTTAGTTGTGGACTTCCCCAAGAAATCATTGTGTAATGTGTTGATTGAATTACTTCTCTTGTACACTTCGTGATTTCGTGATCATTAATTGTTTCCGCAATTGGTAGAGTAGATTCAAGTCTATTGTTTTAGTAAATTACAATTAGCAGTTTGAATCTATAAAGAATTTCTACATGGTAACAGATTTAAAATCACAATAGAAGAGACGAATATGAGTTTTTCATTGCATGAGGAACGAGTTTTTCTTATCTATTCTCCAAATCTAGCAGCAGGATCAAGATGGCGTCCTATGGTCTGAGGCTTGAGTATTCCCTTGAGGGTAGCTCAAATTTCATTGCTTGGAAGGACCAAATGGAAGTAGTCATGGAAGATAATGGATTAAAGCAAAACATTGATAAAAATGCTCCGAAACCAACAACTGTAGATGCACATAATCTAGCAGAGTGGAAGAACAATGTAGCCAAGGAATGAAGGAACTTACTAGAAGGAGATCAAGATCATATTGTCTTGAACCTCCATAGGAAGGAGACTCCATATGCAATGTGGAAGGTCTTGACAGACTTGTTTTAGAACAATAGCCAAATGCATAATTAATAGTAGAATAATTGGATGATAAATTACAACCATAGCCAAAGCCTTGAGAGCTTGAATTGATCCTTGAAGATAGTGGGTTCTGAGACCCCTTAATTATGTATAGTCTACATATAAGATTCCCTGCGGGGCAGAGTCATTATTTGTTTACAATTTTTGTCTTATGTTACATTTTGTTGTGATGCTAGGAAAGAAATAGATGAGTGTCGAGGTTAGCTATCCTGGGGGTCATTCTGCATCTTTCCCTAAGTGTCCTTACCCTTTATCTATATGCCTTACAACCTTGTATTTCAAGCAGGCATGAAGAACGTGTTGGCCTTGAAGGCTTTGTTATTAAGTAAAATTTCCAAGACACATGTATACAATGAACATCACTAGCTTCAATAGTGGAGCGTGGGATCCACTCCTTGCTCCACAAAAGAACTAGCTTATCTCTCTAATGCTTTGTTGGTGGAGCCAAGGTGAAAAGTCCTTTGCTCATACAATGAGGGAGTATATATAACCCAGGGTGACTCTTTGACTACCCTCATGACTATTTGACTTCCTATGAATTTTCAACTTATATGACTCTTTACAATACATTTTGAATACAATATACATGATCCACACTAGTTATGTGGCATATGACCACTCATGACATGACATGACATGACACTGCTGACATGGACTGCTTGATGATGTGGCAATGTTAAGCCAGTGTTGTTGCTGAGAGTTGAGTGTCTTCATGAAAAATCTTTCCTTTTCACCTTCGCATGCCTTGGTGATAAGGAGTATTCAATGATCTTAAGTCTTGGATAATGGTCGCAAACTAGTGTCCTTTTACTTTCTCCTGATTGATTAGCTTGCAAGTTTAGCTGCAAGAGTGTCTTTGAACATGCTTTTGTCCTTCTCCTTCTCCATAATCTTTCCATGACATGATAGGGTACCTATTCCTGCAATTCAATCATGATGAGACAACATCAATTCGAAAATTCCTAGCCTAAGATGATGCATTATGATCCATAAACTGTGCCCAGAATAAGTGATAGGCTGGGAAGACGGGCTCAGTTACTGCGCAACTGCACAGTTCAGACATGCAAGGAGAAGCCTTGAGCCTTGAGATTGTGCACTACATAGTTCAAGCAGGGATGAGGAACAATATTGTGCAGTTTCAGGAGCCAGTCGGACAGGTTGAGGAGATGGACCCTGGGAGAGCATATACGGAAGCTACGCTTATACGAAAGATATGCACATATATGAAATATATGCATATATCGAATCTTCACATATACAGAAGATATGCAGATATACAGAAGCTGCGCATATACAAAATATACACATATACATGAGAGGTGTGCATGTACGGAAGATATGTGCATATACGAAAGTTGTGCATATATGAGTATATGTGTATCTTTTGTATATGTGCATATCTTCCATATATGCGCAACTTCTGTATATGCGTATCTTCCGTATATGCACAGCTTTCGTATATGCGCATATCTTCCGTATATGTACAACTTTTGTATATGTGCAACTTCTATATATGTGCATCTACCGTATATGCGAAACCTCTTGATATGCACATATATGGAAGAAGCACATAAACGAAAGTTGTGCATATACAAAAAAACATGTGCATATATGAAAGATTCGCATATATGGAAGTTACACAGCTTCTTTATATGCACAACTTCTGTATCGCATATCTTCCGTATATGCATATGGTACCACCCGCCGCTGGAATCTAGAATCTTTCATATATGCATATGTCGAAGCTACACATATACAAAAGATATGCACATATATAGAAACTACATGATGCAGGTCTAACCATAGGTCCTGCACTTATAAATAAGCACATACCATAAAAAACTAGATTGAAATCCAATATCAAAATGGACATAAAATCTCAAATATAATTTATTAAAGACATAAAATATTTACAGGAGAAATTCTCATACTTCACTCTCACACCTACTTACACACCTCTACATACTTACATGCCTCATGGGCTCACCTAGATTTATACAAATGGATTAGAACCCAAGTAGGTTCTAGATCCTAAACTAACTCCCAAAATATCTCTCATGATCCATAAAATCTCTCATCTAATCCCTTATCCCTAGATAAGAGCTAACTAATCCAATTTTTTCTCAAACCTTCCAAATAATCTCGAACCTTCTCCTATTTACAAGAGTTATCATTTTCTCCTAAAACTATAGAAAAAATAAATTAATTAATTAAATACTAACTGTGTAAACCAACTCCCTTAGTAAACATTTGACTTAGGTTATATGCATTTGCATCACTACACATATACATAAGTTGTGCATATACGAAAGTTGCACATATATGGAAGATATGCGCATATACAGAAGATACACATATACAGAATATGTGTGCATGTACAGAAGATATGCGCATATATATTTATCTTTCGTATATGCACAATTCTGTATATGCATATCTTCCATATATGCGCAGCTTCTGTTTATGCTTACCTTCTGTATATGTGCAACTTCCATACATGCACATATCTTCCGTATATGTGCATCTATTGTATATGCACAACTTATTGTGTAAGACACATTTTGAGGAGGAGTTGTTATCATTAGGACAACCAGGCCTAGTAAGTTAAGAGAATGTTGAAACTATCATGGTTGTCCTAATGATACCTATCTTTCCGTATGTACTCTACTAATCAAGCATTCCTCTCCATGATCTAGTCTTCTAGAGATATGATTCAGCTTTTTAAAGGCATCATTTCATACTTGAACTATGAATTCACATCCAAAGAATAGATGTTGAACCATTTCAACTTCCAAATGGAAAAAGGTCCATATAGAGGGATCTTGTATTCCTTTTTTGTGCCATATGAATTTGGAAGGATTTTAACATTTCAAGTAATAACGATTAATAACAAAATAATATAAATATTTACCTTTTGTCTTTGTGAGGGTTTCAAGAATGATCAATGTTGAAGGGTTTGGAAATCCAGGGTTTGCAGTGATCTAAAACTCAGATCTTGAGAGTTTCCTAATAGGGGATTTCCCTATTTGGAGAGTTTATGTATACATGGAAGCTACAAATATACAAAATTTACACAGTTTATATATATATGCACACCTTCTGTATGACATATTTTTCGTATATGCACAACTTCCATATATGTGCAACTTTTGTATATACACATATACAGAAGTTACACATATAATGAAGATATGCACATATATGGAAGTTGTGTATATACGTAAGATATGCACATAAATAGAGGTTGCACATATACAGAGGTTGAAGTTGAGAACAACTTCTGCATATGCACATATATAGAAATTACACATCTATGATAGATGCATATATACAGAAACTGTGCATATACGAAAGCTACACATATTCAAAATGCATATATACAAAATCTGCGCATATACAGAAGCTACACATATTCGGAAGAAGCACATATCTTTCGTATATGCACATATCTTCTGCATATTTGCAACTTTCATATTTGAGCATATCTTTCGTATATACACATACAGAAGTTGCGCATATACATAAGTTGTGCACGACTTTTGTAATATGCATATATGGAAGATATGCGCAAATATGAAAGTTGAACATATACAAAAGATATGTACATATATAAAATTTGTGTATATACAACTTCTGTATATGCACATATACAAAATATTTTGTATATGCGCAACTTCTTTATATATGCATATACGCTTCCGTGAAATTAAGATGAAACGTGTTAACTCATCAAATCATGAAAAATTGAGATCCATAATACCTAGAAATTTGGAAAATGCATATGCATTGAACAACTTGATAGGCAAAGCACGTCAAGAATATAACATAATGTTTTTCAATACTATAACTGCATCTAAGATCACTATCAAGAGAAAACATAGTTTCTTGAGCTCGGTCAATAAGAAAAGACAATGTGGTTGCAAGTCAAAATTAGGGAAAGACAAACTACAATTTGAAATGTGATTTTTAATAACTTGCATATATTCAATCAATTAATTTAGTTTCAAACATTTTAGTTAGAATGACACAATCTCACATAACACTTTGAACAACATTTCACATTCTATATCATAACCTCATTAGTAGATTGCAATCCACATGCAATTCTTTACAACTAATGAGGGATCCTTCCCTAGATCCACAACTTCCAAACTAACTAGACAATCATCCATATTGAGCTATACTTCAACTTGATTCCTTGAAAATATAGTTTCTTTAGACCTTTCATCTCGTTTTCGTTTTTTGGAGGACATCTTAATCAATATGGATATTCAATTCAACATCTTCCCTGCCATCAAGTATGTGATACTTTGAGCTTTCGTCACTCCATCCCTTTCTTAAGCTCCATGGATTGTTCCCTTCCTTAGAACTTGGGGAATTTTGTGTAGATTTTGGTCATTGGATTATGTCTCCCCTTGGTTTAGATGTTTCACTGTTTTCATTGAAGTGTTTTTACCAAAAAACGTTAGAATTTATGAATTTATATTGTATTTTTAATGGGATTTTGTTGATCTAATTAAGATTGAACTATTTTCTTAGGGATTTATTCATGCAAAGATTATATTTATTGTTTTATGAAAGAATGACAATGTTTTTTTTTATTGTATGATTATGTAGGATGTTAATGAAGTAACATGGTTGGAACTAGATCTAGTGAGAATCATTGGACATTAGACAACCAACAAGATTCAAGTATGTCCCTTTCTTTCTTCTTTCATTTACTCTTGAAATCTTGCTTGTCGAGCCTAATTATATTATTGATTTGAGGGCCTTGTTTATTTAGTTGGGTTTTGATCCTAGTTCCTGACAGAGGGTGTGGGGCAACTCCCCAACCCACCACCCCGCCGCACCCTGCCCTACACACTTTTGTCACCACGTAATCCAGAGAGAGTAGTGATAGTATTTTGGAGCTCCATTTGGAGAGGGTTCGAGGGTTGGCTCAATGAGGAATGTATTAGAGTCAGAGCGACGCATGCATCAGGGTATTTGATAACTCAGTTATCCTTAGGTATGAGCTGGCTACTGCAGGGGGAGATCATTCCAATATTCCCTTGGGCTTTAGTGATTCATCGATGGTGTGGGGGACTTCATCAGCATGGCAGGTTGGTTAGCAGGAAAATATCAACAAAAGCTCATGCGAGCAAGACTTTATCTCCACAGGGATTGGGTGGTATCTTTAGGATTTTACTCGTGGAGTGTATGAGATGGACTACTCGATAGGGAAACTTCATGAGGGGTTGGGAAAGGTGCTACATTATCATGATGTCATACTCATTGATAGTATGCAAAGGGTTTTTGGTATATATACCTAGTAGGATTGTGAGGGGAGCAAGGGGAGATTAATGTTGGACAAGATGGATTGGTATCCTGGTATTCAGGGATTCCTTCATGACAGGACAATGTAGAGGTCGGGGACGAATCAGTGGCGCATCTGGGACCTTGGCACATTTCACATTGGTAGTGGGGATTAACAAGTAGAGAGGGTGTTTGTTCAATCATTGCTTGAGGATAATAAATTTTTGGCGAGGAGGACTGTAATATCCCTAATTTTGATTTTTCATTTGAGGAGATTAATGAAATTTATTAGGGAGGTGCTAGGCATAGCACAATTTTGTAGTTAGAGTTTTGGAGATGATTTTGGCTCGAGGAGCCTAGGTGAAGAGGAAATATTGTATCTCGTTGGTGGGTGGGGGTCATAAGAGAGAGAGAGATAGAAAGGAAATGTTCACTTGTGGAGCTAGAGAGAGAAAAGGAAAGGGGTAAACTAGTCGAGAGTGGGGGGAACCAAGGGAGAGAGAGGCCAAGAATTATGAATATAGCAAGGAGGCTCTAATTTAGGATATCTTGGATCATTCTAAATTTAATCACTAGTTCTCTTGAGCTGCTAATCCAAGGAAACCCTTGTTTAGTAGAAGGATTTCTTGAGCAAGAATTCCACTCTACCTTCAGTGAACTTCGAATGTCACCTTAGGAGAGAAAATAATAGTCCATTCGAGGCTTTTCCAGGAGCCTCAATGCAAAACATTTACCAATTGGTACATGTTTTCCCCAAGGTGTAGGAGGAGAATTTCGTGGGACTAAGAAGAGCCAGCAAGAGTCATAATTTGGGCTAGGTATTTTGCAGATAATCTAGTCACCAACAAGGTGATTTCCTTGTTAATTCCAAGGGGTGATTCAGAGGGAATCATTGGAGCCAAAATCTATTATTTCCCAGCAAGTGTGCAAGAGTTCCTAGAGGTGAATTCACAAGGGTTTAGAGGAAAATCAAGGAGAGATAAGAGCCAAAGCTGGGAGGTATTTCTCGGATGAGATTTTCAAGAGTTCTAGGAGGCTTCCCGAGGTGGATTCAACATGTATTCAACAGAGAATTTCCCAGTATATGTGCAACTTCCGTATATGCGCATATCTTCTGTATATGTGCAACTTTCATATTTGCGCATATCTTCCGTATATACACATACAGAAGTTGCACATATCTTCCGTATATACACATATAGAAGTTGTGCATGAATGCTCATTAAATGAATTTGAATAGCTAGCCAGTCATATCCAATTAGGTGAATGAATGTCCTATTGAATTAATTTGGGCTTAAAGAAAAGATAGGGGAACTACTCTATCCATATTTGTGACATGTAGATGCAAACACTTAGCTTGAGGGAGGAAAGGTTGAGCTCACCCAAATTCTTAAAGTTTGAACAACTCTCAATTGTATTCTATTAATATAGTTGGTGTTAATAGACATGTTATAAAAAATAAAAATAATTGGTCGTAGTTGGTGCTTTTGCGTAAATATCATAGTCAAATAAATTATCCCTTATTCTTGATGGGCCCATTTTATGTATATTTATCGAAATAAGTTGATATATCCCTAGCTCTCTTGGATTTGTGGAGAAAGGAAGTCATAGGGGACAAATTCAAAAAGTGGTTAGATAGGGGAAACTTAATATGACCTGCAATGATTCTATATCTCATAATATGGGGATCTAGCGCGCTAGGAATGCTTACCTTTTTGAAAGTCAACATATGTTAACATTTTAGTTGCACCATATACAATTGATGCACATATACAGAAGACATGTGCATATACGGAAGTTGTGCATATCCATAAGATCTACATATACAGAAGATATACGCATATACAGAAGATACACATACACGCATATATGCACAACTTTTGTATATGTGTACCTTTCGTATATGCGCAGCTTCCGTATATGCATAACTTCCATATATGCACATATCTTTCATATAGAATCTATAACTTCCATATATGGAATTTTTTCGTATATGCATGACTTCTGTATATACGCTTCTTATGTATATGTGCATATTTTTCGTATATGTGCATATCAAGAAGTTACGCAGATACAGTAGACGTGCATGTACAAAAGTTGCACATATATGGAAGCTATGCATATTGGAAAGATATGTGCATATACGGAAGATATGTGCATATACAGAAGCTACGCATATACAGAAACTACGCATGTATGGAAACTGCACATATGCGGAAGATATGCACATATACAGAAGATACACATATAAGGAAGATATGCATGTACGCATATATGCACAACTTCTGTATATACACACATCTTCTGTATATGCATATATTCTATATATGTGCATATATTTCGTATATCTGCAACTTCTATACATGACTTCTATATATGAAAATATTTCATATATGCTAGATCGTACATAGCAGACTACCTTATTTTTGTTTCTTTGGTATGAATTAGATCTTGCCAGTGCCATCAAACATTGACAATATACCCAGCTAACCGAACTATTGAACTATAGGGCTAATCCCAATGGAAGAATGAGTAATCCATACCCTTGCATTATGGATCACAGAAAGTATATCCCCATGCAAAATACATATGTCATGAAGATAGAAAGAGAAGTAAATTTGTTTTTGATAAGCACACAGATGATGAAGAATGGGTATTGTAGAAATTTCCACTGTAGATCACCTGATAATGCAATATACTAAAGCAAAATACTAGATCTACTTCTACAATCAACCTTTGCAGAAGCTTAATCGATTATGAGCAAGATCAAATAGAACACATATAACAGATGAAGATAAATCAATCACACATGAACACAGAAGAATACTCTAGGGAAAGCCTCAGCTAAAAAACTCGATCTCTGTATTATCATACAAGTGGAAATATGTTCGGATTACACAAAGCTTTAGCACACAAGCTATCCAGCTCTCAGTACAATCCCTCTGCTGCTCATAGACAATCAAATGCTTCTCACAAACCTTATCCTCTGCCCTCCAAGCCTCCTATTTCCTTGCGTAGTTTCTCCTGGGGTCCAATGCTGCCACCTGTGTGAATTCACCTCTCGCACTTCTCACTAAACTCAGAAGTAACTGCGCAATCCTGAAGGAGATAATTCCTTCTGCATGGATGAGTTTCCTATATCGGAAAAATCCTCCAAATGATAGTACACTTCCCCTTCCTCTGATCTCAACTAGGTCTCTGACTGAACTGACATGCATGAGTTATTTATGAGAGAATATTCAGTTATCTGAAGTGCAGCAGTTACATGCATGCATGCATTAACTAACTAAACTCACAATTAATTCCACAAACTGTTGGAACTAATCTAACTGGACTTAACTCAGATAACTGAGCTAACTAATTACAACTCAAAGTACAACTCATCTTGATCTCCTTTAATCAAGGGATAACTTCCTCAATCAATGGAGAAACTATTGCATGTCTTCACATAAACTTCATGTTTGATTTCCTACAACTAATTAACTCAAGAGGAATTAATTAATTATTTTACAAACAACTGCTAAGATTAAATTCGAATTTTTACTTCTCTATTTTAGTTTAGGGGCCAACTAAAATAAGAAGGTATCCCGAAATGCTATTTATAGTAGTGCTAAATTTAGCATTTCTTGTTGCTATTTTCAATAGGTATGGGATCAGGAGAATATAGACATGAGCCACATCCAGAAATAAATACAAGAAGAGACCTCCCCTTAGAACTATCTAGAGCTGCACACGTCATGCATGCACATATTCTCTCACATCTCTAATTTTAATAATTGAAATAAAAATTCTAATTTTTTTTAATTAAAAATAAATAGCATAAATAATAAATAAAATTAAACATGGACATGGGATAGACACGCAAAGTTTTCATGCATCCCATGTGCTTCTCTAGAACACCATTTTAAATTGTTTTGCAGAGATTTAAATCACAACTTCCAAAGTTGGAGGCTTTTTTTCTTCATGGTTGTTTGTGAATGACGGTCAAATCAACTGTATGCTAAACCTCATGACTACCTATGTCAATGTAGTCATTTCTTGTGGTGGAGATAAACAATGAGCCTACTACATCATTACTCATGGGTTCGTAGGAATACTGCATGATTGTGGGAAAGTATATCCCATGCAGCAAAGCATGCTATTGAGTGGTCCCCGAAGCGTAATGAGCAACCACGCCTATATTTTGTAAGTTAAACCACTACATAGCACAAACAAATGCAGAAAGGTTGTTTCCACAATTGACTTAGGACCCTCCTGCCAACTTAATCTTCCTAATCCAATCAAGAGAAATGGATAAGACTGCATGCACATTCGATTCCAGGTCATATGCTCCCTCTAAGACATGGAAAAAAGGTTAAGACCATTTTTTTCATCCTAGGACTCCATAAAGGGCGGTGGAACAATGAACCTACCACAAGCCTTTGCTGAAATGAGAACTGCTTGACACTGTGTTGCTTCTATTCTAGCTTAGTCCTATTTTATTTTTAGCTTGGAGGTGCTTAATTGTATGTTTGTCTCGAATAACTAAAAGAGTTGCCACTAGTGAATAGCAACAACATAAGAAGAGATGTTCTTCTTCCATCAAATATGCTTGAGATGTGTTCTTTTCTTCAATATGAGGGAGATCAGTTTGATTCCTTTGATGATTATGAATAATGTGGAGGCTTCCCAAAATACTGCAAATGTGTAGATTCCTTATTTCTTTGAGATGGAGGTGGGGTACTTGAGGTCTTTTTTTCTTCTTCCAAGATTTCTTCCTTCGAGATGATAGGGCCTTTGTGATGTGATGACCAGATCTCCTTGATGTTATTACTCTTATATTTGGTCCTTATGTATCCTATTTCAATTTAGTGATCTTCAAGTTGCCTTTACTTGTCACCTTATCTCTGATTCTATGTTGAGAAATATAGGGCAACTAAGATAGGTATGATTTCTCTTAACTTGAAAATTGCTTATGATGTTCTTTGTAGTATTTATAACTAGCTTCTTCTTCCCCTGATTATTATGGTGTTCTTATCATCAAACATCTACCAAAAAATGAAGATGAATAGATAAAATGAACACATGATTTTCTGACGTGAAATTCCTATTATGATTGTCTAACATAAAATTCCAGGTCATATAATTTTTCACAGTGATTTTGTACGAGGGATTAGATTCCTTCCCAAGATTGTCTGCCTGAAAGGAAAGGTAATGACAAATACACTCATCTCTAAGGATCATTTGAGTGGGTTACTCGTTGTTTTCGATATGGTTTGTGGTGGTTTATAGTCGATCATACTTTGGAATTTCAAATGAAAATTTGACAACGGGATCATATAGTCGACCATGCCTTGAATTCAACAAATTTGTGAAAACTTATCCTTCTTCCGAATGAAGAAGATCCAACATTTTCTAGAGAAATCATCCATAAAAATTACATAGTACTTATGTTTTGTTGTGGAGGTTGTAGAAAAGGGTCCACAAACATTAGAGTGGACTCGCTCCAATATTGCATATGCTCTGTTATCTCAGGCATGGAAAGTGAATTTGACATATTTCCTCAATGTGTAACCTTTGCAGACATCTTGTTGGTCAAGGGAGCCTTTAGGGACACTGGTGGTAATTTTCTACACGATTTTTAAGGCATAATGGTGTAGATGACCCAATCATGAGTTCTCACTCCCAAGTCAAAAACATTGCAATTGGTAAAAAAAGGGATTGTGAGGTTATTAGTAAAGCATAATAACCTAAGTGATTGAAAAGGGTGTCAAGTTATTATGCTTTCTTTGAAGGATAACTATCTTCAGGCTCAAATTTGGCTATTATAATATATATATAACATAAAAGAATTTGACACTAATAAATTCACATAAAATGTAGAATAAAAAAGATGAAAAATTCGAAATCTTAATGAATCCACTATCAAATTTTCATTTGAAATTCCAAAATATGATTGAATATCAACCACCACAAACCATATCGGAAACAATGCGTAGCCCACTCAAATGATCCTTAAGAGATGAGTGTATTTGTCATTACCTTTCCTATCAGGGTGGAAAATCTTGAGAAGAGATCTAATCCCTCATACAAAATCATTGTGCAAAATTATATGACTTGGAATTTCATGTCAGATAATCATGATAGGTGATCTAACCACCAGTACAAAATCTTAGTGCAAAATTAGATTTCAGTTACTGAACCGTGTTCATACGATTTTAAATGTACAGTACGTCATGTGAGACGTGAAAATCCAGGCTCGCTTGAAATTCGTACAATGTTCTTTATAATGGTAATGTGGGGTGGTAGTTATTGTTTTTTTCACGTATATGAGTATCTTCCGTATATGTGCAATTTCCATATATGTGTATCTTTTGTATATGCATATATCTTTCATATATGCACAACTTTCGTATATGTGTAGCTTCTGTATATGTGTATATTCCGTATATGCGCAGCTTCCGTATATACGATAGTTGTGCATATACAAAAATACACATATATGAAAGTTGCGCATATACATATATGTGCATATACGGAAGCTATGCATATACGAAAGATATGCACATATACATAAGAGACTCATATACGTAAGTTGCGCATATACAGAAGATATGCACATATACAAAAGCTGCAGATATACGAAAGTTGTGCATATATGGAAGATATGTGCATATATGAAAGATACACATATAAAGAAGATGTATGTATATATGGAAGATATGCACATATACGAAATTTGCGCATATATGTGTATCGTTTGTATATGTGCATATCTTTTTTATATGCGCAACTTCCATATATGTGCTTATATTCCCTATATGCACAGCTCCCGTATATGCACATATCTTTTGTAAATGCACAACTTTTTGATATGCACATATACGAAAGAAGTGCATATATGGAAGTTGTGCATATGTGGAACAAGTGCATATACAAAAAACATGTGCATAAACAGAATATTTGCATATATGGAAGTCACACAACTTCTATATATGCACATCTTTTGTATCACATATCTTCTGTATATGCATATGATACCACCCGCCGCTGGAAAAATGTCGAGGTGTCGTTCAATCCTCTCCATTCTCTAGTCCAGGATGCCCACACGGTTCTCGTGTCAGTCTAAGATAGTCTATCCCAGTAAAAACTTAATATTCCATTAAAGTTCTATAGTTTGCATGTATTGGTCGAATTGTCTAAGTGTGTGTCCTATATCTGGGATCCAATAAGCCCTTTCTATCATAATCTTAGTGTCTGAGAGAGTAGTTCTATGAGAGGATGCCTCTCCCTCAAATCAAGAGAGTTCTTCCTAAACATTGGTTGGTGTAATCTCCCAGAAGTGAGATGCAAATATAAAAACATACCTTCTAGAAACAATTTCACAGCAATAGATATCCAACATCTGCATTACTTTGGGCAATCCATTTTTTATAATGTGATTTCAGATATTTAAATTGAAGTTCCCTACGAAAACTGACACATAATCTCATTAAGAATTTGTACTACTATGTAACGAATTACTTCTTGTTGCAGTGATGAAAACCTTTGTTGTTATTATTGGAATTTGATTTTTTCGTTGAAATTGATTCAATACACCGCAGGGAAGGTTACATTAAATAAAATAGTTTCTCCATCTTTCACTGTCATATAAATAGAATAATCACGGTGTATACTAATTTTATTAGAATATTTCCTGTGGAAAGTCTTTGAAATTTTTGCAATGCATACAATATTTACATGAATTTTATTAATGTAAGTTTTAATGTATGAAAGTTAAATGTATTTATTTATTTTTATAGATGTTAATTTAAAATACATGATATATATATGTATATATATATATATATGTATATATATATATATATATATATATATATATATATATATATATATATATATATATACTACATATATATATATATATATACATATACATATATATATATACATATATATATACATATACATATACATATACATATACATATACATATACATATTATAACAAATATTGTAAACAAAAATGAAAAATATAGTTCTACTTTGATATTGGGTAACTCTTTCAAACGAAAGACATCAACACTTAACATTAATAATTTGATTAGTACTAGGTGTGAGTCAGCAAACCATAAGTTACAAAAGCTTTCGGAAAAAAATAAAGCATTGCTATGTAGCTATTAATATTATTTAATACTTCTTATTAAAAAATAAATATTTAAATTAATTTAATTAGGGAAAAAATAAAGCATTGCTATGTAGCTACTAATATTATTTAAAACTTCTTATTAAAAAAAATATTTAAATTAATTTAATTAAGAAGCGAGGGTTACACTTTCTTTAACTTCTTTTGAGGTTAGTATCTCTTTAGCCTTTGGAGTTGGTCTTCATCCTCAAGGATGGTCGGTCTCATCTTGCACTGTCAGTTTTTCCATGACCCTAGACACTGTTTTTTTTCAATAATAGGTTTCAACAATATTAAAGATTTTTTTCCCACTTGTATCATCAAATTGGGTGCACTTCACCTCCTCCAAAATATGGTCCTCTTGAAATTTTTTCTCTTTTCCTCTACTTGTTACTCAATTTTTCCATTTTTCCAATTTTGTTCTCTTTCCCTCTACCAACTCTCTAATTCTTCCATTTTTCCTTATGTTTCCATAGAACACTAGCTATGCTAGTGTTTCTCTTCCTATGAAGAATGATGAGAGGGATGAGTAAAGGAGGAAGGTCATTCTTAGGAAACTCGTTTTCTTCTTCCTCTCTCCTCTCTGTTGTAGGGAATCTCTTTTCTTGTAAGCTAAAACTCTCTATAACACCTAATGATAACAACCCAAAATTTCTCTATCTTTGTCACCAAAGGGGTTACACTAAGCATAACTAAAACTTTATCTAAAATCTCAAAAGATCATGTATCTTGGCACATCCAATAACCAAACTATGATAATTGAAGATATGAAGAAAAATATCCAAAAATAGAAGGGAGACTATAGTAACCATAGGCCTCACACACAATGTAACTATTGAATTCTACATATAGTAACCATATACCTCTTATCTACTTATTTTTAATCAATTAATATATAGTATTATTAACTAACAACATAATATCAAACATTTAATTAATGTATATAAAACATAGTAATATGCATATATCTTAATTTAAAATATTCTATATATCTAAACATTTATATTTTAATTATCTAAAATCTTTTCAATAATTAAATGTAATAAATACAAATAAATTTATTACTATATAGTTGACTGGGTTTTGGATACATGGTGGCATAGTAATATGCATATATCTTAATTAAAAATACTTTATATATCTAAACATTTATATTTTAATTATCTAAAATCTTTTCAATAATTAAATGTAATAAATACAAATAAATTTATTACTATATAGTTGACTGGGTTTTGGATACATGGTGGCATAGTAATATGCATATATCTTAATTAAAAATACTTTATATATCTAAACATTTATATTTTAATTATCTAAAATCTTTTCAATAATTAAATGTAATAAATACAAATAAATTTATTACTATATAGTTCACTAAGTTTTGGATACATGGTGATCGAGAGCTTTGTTAAGGCACCCCTTGAAAGATTTTTTTATTATACATAAAACATTTATGTGAAATATCAACTAACAAATTAAAAGTAAATAAACAAACTATAATATTGTACATTTATCTCTATGTTTAAATTTTAAATACTTTTAAAATCTTTATATTATTAATTTGTTTTTTACGTAAAATCTTTTACGTAATTCACTTCTACCTACCTATATGTGTGTGTGAGAGAGAGAGTCTTCTAGTTGTTACAAGTAATATTCACTATATCATATAAATCTTCAAGTAAAAGAAATATTTAATTACTCAAGAAAATTATAAAATAATTTTAAATCCACATTATTGTTAATATCAAATTAAATACATCAAGTATTATGTGATTTCCTTGTGTAAAGGATAGACATATCCTAAATACCCATATGTTAAAGTTTTAAGAAATTTCAGGTTGTTTTAGAATTCCATTAGCAAATGTGTTTCTAAAAGTAGTTTTTTAACACTCACATTTATGACTATGTTTCAAAATTACTTTATCTAGCTCATTATTAAAAAAATCATGAAAATGGGAAAGAAATTCTAAATGGCTTGGAAACCTAGTTGAATAATTTAATTTTATATTTTGAAAAATTGTTTTCATCATTGAAAAAAGGCCACTCCTATAGTTTTTAAATAATATTTAGATATTGTTTAAAATGAATATTTTAATAATTTCAATAACAAAATATTTCAATTATTACACATAAAGCAATTGCTAATCACATATTTAAATGGTTTTTTGGGAAAAAAAATAAACCTTTTATGGACCCAATCCCAATTATTTCATCCAGCTTTTGACATTTACTTGCTATAATTATATTTATGTGTATAACAATAAATAGTTGAATAGCATTACTTCATTACTAAGTGGAAAAATCTACCACTAAATCACTTATTTATTATTTTGTGTATCATAATAAATAGTTGAAAGACATCACTTCATTAAGTGACAAAAATCTATGTAATGGACAGTGAATTCCATAAGCCCTTCCATTATTTTCCCTCTTCTTCCACCACCACCATCAATAGCCACCCACCCACCATTTCATTTGAATTTTGAAAATTTACCGCTCAACTCACTGAGTTTGAAATCTTGTGGCATTCAATGGATATAGGTGGATAGTCTCTGAGATCATTTTCTCCTAGAGCTTTACATCCAAGATCTGAGATCAGACGGCTGATTGTGTTAATTTGCAGGCGGAGTGACTGGCATGGACGACTTTCTTGTGAAATTCTTCCCCGCCGTGGCGCGCAAGGAACACGAGGGGAAGCAAAGTACATACTGTAAGTACGACAATCAAGGATTACAACTCTTTACATCATCCCTGTAGCCACATTTTTTGCATCGTATACTACTAGACGATTTGGCCGAAGACCGACCATGCTTATTGCCGGCCTTTCCTTTCTTGCCGGAGTCACCTTCAATGCCGCGGCCCAGGATCTTCTGATGCTCATGATCGGAAGATTATTACTTGGATGTGGAGTCGGATTTGCTAATCAGGTTTGTAAACAGAGGATTCATAATCCTGATGAGACAGAATCTTTGATTTAATACGGAGATTCAACTAATTAGCACAGGAATCGCTCCTGCGGATTCCCTCAGGCAAAAATCGCCTTTAATAGCTGACTTCTGTTTGCTAAATTATTGCATTTATTGTATATTATTTTCCATATAATCTGACTACACACATTTGATATGACAAACTTTGCATGTATTTGGATTCTTTGAGTTTTCTTTTAAAACATTTCGACATACCCTGCATTAAAACACATTCTATTACATTTGTGAGGTATATACTCAATTGATTCTTATTCTCCTCTAAATCTTATGCTCTGCCTGCCTTCATTTTGGGATAAATCTTAGACATCATTGTGTTTTTCTTTAAGTCTATCTATTGGAACACTGATGTGATGAAAGGGCCTTTGCTCTTCTGTAAATGTAGGCGGTTCCTCTTTTCCTGTCAGAGATAGCACCGACTAGAATTCGAGGGGCTCTTAACATCCTCTTCCGGCTGAATATTACAATAGGCATTCTGTGCGCAAGTTTAGTCAACTATTTTACAGCTAAGATCAAGCCTTGGGGATGGAGGCTTTCTTTGGGCTTGGCAAGTATCCCTGCTATTCTGCTATCTGTGGGGTCTGTATGTTTAGTAGAGACACCTAACAGTCTGATTGAAAGAGGACACCTGGAAGACGGCAAGAATGTGTTGAGAAAAATCAGAGGAACCGATAATGTGGACGCAGAGTTCAGTGAACTAGTTCAGGCTAGTAAAATAGCCGCGGAAGTTAAGCATCCATTTCGAAACCTGATGAAGCGCAGGAATAGACCTCAGCTTGTCATAACCATATTTCTGCAGATCTTCCAGCAGTTGACTGGTATCAATGCCATTATGTTCTATGCTCCCGTGCTCTTCCAGACCCTGGGATTCAAGAGCGATGCTTCTCTTTGCTCTGCGGTTATTACCGGTGCAGTCAATGTCATATCCACTATTATTTCCATTTACTCGGTGGACAAACTTGGTCGAAGAGTGCTTCTTCTGGAAGCAGGAATACAGATGTTCATTTCACAGGTTATCACCATTTGCTCTTATCCTTAATTTCTATTTCATAGCTTTGTTTATACCGAAATGGTGAAACATAATTGTGATAATTGTGATTATGAATATTGCAGGTGATTATTGGAATCCTTTTGGCGACGGGATTGAAGAACGGGCAGCAGCTTTCTCAAGCGACGGCCACTGTGATAGTGTTGATGGTGTGCGTTTTCGTGTCAGCATTTGCATGGTCATGGGGACCTCTCGGATGGTTGATTCCCAGCGAAACATTTCCCCTGGAAACAAGATCCGCTGGACAGAGCGTGACGGTGTGCGTGAATCTGCTCTTCACATTTGGTGTTGCACAGGCGTTTCTGTCAATGCTTTGCAATTTCAAATACGGCATCTTCTTCTTCTTTGCTGGTTGGGTGTTCATTACGTCCCTCTTTGTGCTGTTTCTCCTTCCGGAGACGAAGAATGTGCCGATCGAAGAAATGATGGACAGAGTGTGGAAAAAGCACTGGCTGTGGAAAAGTTTTGTGACAGATGCCGACCTCATTGATGATGAAGAAGATGTTAATTCCAAACAAGAAAATGGAAGAGCCGGTGGCCAAGCGTACCATAATTCGCAGTTGTGATCTTCTTCCTCCTCCATGGCCATGGCAATAATAATGATAACTGTATTACTTCTGCTATGCTGTCCAATTTGCGCGTAACAATTTAAATTTCATGAGGAAGCGCACCAACACCAATGGCGACAGATTTATCAAAGGGCCGGAATCGGTGAATACTTTCCTTTCACATTTACTATTGTTAATACGCAGCGTCAGATTTCCAGTTGCAGGATTTTGTGTCAAAACGTGAATGTTAATTGTACATTTTGTTTTGAAAGAGATACATCTTCCGTGTGACAAATAAATACTATTCCCAATTTTTTGTATAATGGGCGGAAGGTTATTGTTAAATATATGAACCTGTTGAGTATAGGTTCACCAAATATCTAGCACCTCACATTGACATTGAAGGAAAAGGAAAACTTCGTGAATCACACGCTTTCTTCCTAGATTCCCACAGAGAGTGCAACATAGATAACATGAGTGTCGACCAAATCAGGCAGATGATTGACATGATGTATACAAAGTATAAACTCATGTGTCTTATAGGGAAAAGTGAAATTGTTGCTTGGAGGACAATTATTCAATGTTTTACATGGACACTCCTCAGGTGGTGGGACACAAAATCTTCTCCTAAGCTCATTGAAACAATGGAAGCATAAGTTCTTAAAGATGAGAAAGCAGATGTAATTCATGATTCTGATGGCACACTTATCGGCAATATGGTAGGTGCATTAACATCAATGATTTTAGAGCATTGGTGTGGAAGTGAAACAGAAATTGCTGATAAAAATGAAGTCATTTTGATGAATCTAAAATGCCACAAAATGTCCCAATATGAAGACTTCCACAGAGACTGGATGCAGAGAATCTATGAGGTCAAAGATTCTAAGAACCTATTATGGAAATAGGTATATCTTGCAGCCCTGCCATCCAGATTTCTAGATTATATTATATTGCAAGAAGTCTTTCATCTACCTTTTGAGTCATACACATGGGGTGAGATATATGCTCACATTACAAAGATTGGTAAGTCTTTGCACAAGCTCAAAGGTAAATAAATCTCTAGAAGAACTTTCCAGATTGCCAGACAAGAAGTCCATCTGCAGCAAGTATGGGCTTACAACGGATGATTCTTTGGTAAAAAGAAGGAAAGCTAAGAAAAGAGGAAAGAGAGAGTTAAAGAAACTTTCTACAAAAACAGAGGAAAATATCCAAAGGACAAGAAAAAATATTCCAAACTAGTACGAGGCCAAGCCTCTAGAACAAAGAAAGGGTATTATAAGTATGTTCCCAGAACACACTATTATAATCCCTCTGATATTCACCTGCGCACAGCCAAGCAGGAGAAGTGGAATAAAATTACTTGTTGGTTATGTGGGCAAAATTGACATACATCCTCCAGATGTCCACAAGGCGAAGAATCAAAGTTAAACAGGGGTAAAAAATCTGAAATCTTTGCTCAGAAAGCCAAACAAGTTAAGCAAGAAGGAAGAGGACCAATGATCTGTATGAAATGTGGTTCTCATGCACACAAAACAGAGCGCTGCCCGAATGTTACCATCAAGGAAATTGCACAGCAGCATCAGATAGAAGAATCATCTTATGACTCTTTCAGTTCTTCTTCTGCAGAAGAACTACAGGCTCAAAGAACTACAGGCTCACATGGAACAATATTCAGATTCTGACTCTTTAGATTGTTTATGTTCTGACTCTGAAGAATGTGCTTGTCATGTCCAATATGATTCTGATTTTGAATATTATAGTGAATCAAGTGAAGAAGGGGAAAAGCCCAAGCCACAAAAAGAAAAAGTCCTCATGGCAGCAACAGAAGAAGACGAGTTGAAAATTTTATCCCAAATACATGCCATGGAGGAAGGAGACATGAAAAACCCCCTAATCGAAGCTTTTACAAACCAGCTCAAATCCAAAGCTTCCAAAGAATCAGGTAAGAAGTCCCTATTCATTGATGCTTCATATGAAAGAAATACAAAATCATTTCAAATGCATCATCAAAAACCTGGTAGGGTGAGATCACTCACTTTAGGAGAAGTAAGCCGTGAGATTCATAATCTCAAGGCAGAAATCTCTGCAATGAAAACTCACATTACAGAACTGAAGAAAGGTAAACAAGTGGCAAAAGAAGAAGATGATGATCAGCCATGGGATACTGCTCAATATAGCAGTAACCAAGAAGTCCAGGTTGCTGAAGGAATAAAGGATCCTAATTTTGGATTCAGAGATATGAGATTATTAACTATCTCCTATCAGCAACACCATGTCAAAGTAAATGTCTGCATAAAAGGGCAAATGTTTGGAATGGTTGCTCTTTTAAACTCTGGAGCCGACATAAATATCCTTAGCATGAAAAATATTCCAGCGAAATATTGGGTAGCTGCAGAAAGAAAGGTAGTAGGCCTGGGTAACAAAAAGCTCCGATATGAGGTACCCAAAGCCTCTCTCTGCTTTGATACTCACTGTGTTTATTTAAAATTTGCAGTAGCTGACATTCCAGTGGATTGCATACTTGGCAATGTCTTTCTGACAGCAGTAGAACCTCATGGGTCACTCAGACTCAAAGGAGGAAACGCTGGATATTTTATATATGTCCCCACATCTAAAGGGACAAGGAAGAAAATTGAGCTTCCATATATTTCAAATCCTAGAATTTCAACAATGGTCCAAACTGTACAAAATTTGGACAAGGCAGAAGCCAGACTTTCAGATCTAAAAGATCTGAAATCTACTCTGAGAATTGAAGAACAACTTAAGCAACCTCAGATAAAAGGAAAGATTGAAGATCTGAAGAAACAGATTGAAGAAGAATGCTGCTCAGAAGAACCCAATGCATTTTGGCATAGGAAGCAGCACACAGTGGAGCTCCCTTACAAGGAAGGATATGCTAGTAAACCTTGTAAGAGCCGAGCAATACCTATGAGCAAAGAATACAAAGATCTTTGTGAACAAGAAATTCAGCAGCTCCTGAACAGAAAATTGATAAGAGAATCAAACAGTCCCTGGAACTATTATGGATTCTACGTAAACAAAAGAGCTAAGAAAATTAGAGGCATCCCAAGGCTAGTCATCAATTATAAGCCTCTAAATTCAGTCCTAGCTGATGACACCTATCCGATACCTCATAAAGGGGATTTAATTCGAAGGATAGCAGGGGCAAAAAGCTTCTCCAAGTTTGATCTGAAAGCAGGATTTTGGCAAGTGGCCATCTCTGAAAAGGATAAATTCAAGACTGCCTTCAGTATACCAGCAAGACATTATGAATGGAGTGTCATGCCTTTTGGATTAAAGAATGCTCCATCAAAATTCCAAAAGGTAATGGACAATATTTTCAAGCCATATTTTGATTGACTAATTGTATATATAGACTATGTATTAATTTTCTCTAAAACTATTCATGATCATTTTAAGCATGTAAATATATTTAAGAATTTGGTTAAGCACAATGGCTTGGTGCTTAGCAAAAAGAAGATAGAAGTTTTTCAGACTTCTATCAAATTTTTGGGCCACACAATCTGCAATGGGTAGATTTCTTTGCAGAAACATGCACTCGAGTTTGCAGACAAATTTGCAGATGTCATAACAGACAAGAACCAACTGCAAAGGTTCTTAGGCTGCCTCAACTATGTCAGCAACTTCTATCAATACTGTGTCAGTGACAAAAGATTATTGAATAAAAGACTGAAGAAGAATCTCCCAGAATGGACAGATGTCCATACACAAGCAGTCCAGAACATCAAAGCCAAGGTAAAATCCTTGCCTATTTTATATGTCGCTGATGATCTTGCATACAAAATTGTTGAATTTGATGCAAGTAATATTGGATGGGGTGGAGTTTTAAAACAAAAGGTTGGAAAATAGGAACAGGTGGGTCAATTTGCATCCAAAGTCTGGAATCCAGCCAAGCTAAACTACTCCACAATAGAGAAGGAAATAAAGGCAGCATGTAATTGCATCAGTAAGTTTGAAGTTTATCTCATTAACAAATATTTTCTGCTTATAACTGATGCATCTGCTTTGCAGAAGGTGTTAACAAAAGACATCAAGAAGGCTGGAGATGCCAAGTTTGCCAGATGGCAAGCTCTTTTTGCAAACTTTGATTTTCAGGTGGAACATATTAGAGGAAAGGATAACAGTATCCCTGATTTTCTTAGTAGGGAATATATTGAAGACAGAGATCATGTCATGATGATCATCACTGAGTGGGACCAACACCAAAAACAAAAAGTACTAAGGATCATCCCAAATAACCAAGACTGGGAAGAATACAAAAGAAATTGGAAACCCACCTGGCAGTTGAGAAACACAAAGGTCCTGGACGCCAATTTGCAGCCTCATACTGACATCCAGCACTTTGTACCCGAAAGAAAAGTGTACCCTAAAGGTAGCAAATGGATTCATGACATGATATATGATAAGTCTAAAAGAGATGTTGGGATTGCGCACCAAGTTTTAGAACATAACTTTCATGATATTGGCAGGATTTGGTTTCACGTAGGGCGTAGTACTGGCATTTATGAAAAATGCTTTTGTTTTTATCGGACCAGATATCTTTGGAATGAACAAGGACATTGGCCTATTCAGCCCTGTGCTCGTTGGCCTCTAAATGATCCAAAGATTATATTTCCTAACACTGTGTATGATTTTGCAGGGTATAAAAATTTATGGTGGGACTTCCTAAATATTGATGGCAAGGAAGAAACTCACTATACAAAGCTAAAATTTAGCACATTAGCTGCTTCTCAGAGAAATCAACAGTGTCAGTGGTTTCGAGAATGGTGGAGTGATTATGGGGTATGCAGAACTGCCATGGATCCTATATACCATGAGGCGTACAGAATAAAATATTGCAATTGGTGCCAAGAACATGGTATTGGAGAATGTTTTCATACCATATACAAAACTGTTAAAGACATGACAGACAAAGAATGGTCTCCATTCCATAACTTAAACTATTCACTCCAGGAATATATGAGGGAACACTTAGAATGGTTAGTCTTAACCAAAGTGAAACATCAAATTATTTTGGGAAAACCAATGATAGTCCGCGGGATATACACTAAAGCCTAGGACAACCTGTTGTATAAAAGAGATAGATTCCCTGATTTAAAGGTATTTTGATGGTTCACATGGGCTTTCCAGTAAAAGTATCCATATTGTAAATACAAGTACCAGTGAGAAAGGCTTAATTGTGACCAGATTTCCCGTGGACTTTGCTGTACTAAAGTTTTCACTGTGTAAATAATATTTCCCGTGGGCTTTTATGAAAACATCCACTTTGTTTTGTCAATATCATAATTTTCTCGTGGGATTTGTCAGACAGGAATCTGCTGGACGGATGATGCCTTGGCATTACTCGAAAGCAATAATTCCATCCACTCGGATTGGAACCTTTGTGTGGACGTTGCCCTGGTGGTACCTAAAAGTAATGATTCCATCCACTTGTAGGTCAGTTCACGGATGATCCATAGTAATGCTTGTCCCCCCTCACTTCCTATATAAGGAGGGTAAGGCTCATTGCTGAGGCATTCGGAGTTTGAGTCAGTCTGAGTCTTTAAGAGTTTTGAGTCGTCGAGTGCCTCTCTTGCTCTGCATTTGCGGACATTCAGTCCGATCTTCTTGCATCACGAGAAGAACTCAAGTCCTTAGCTGATTTGGGAGCTTGCGCATCAGTGTGCTCGGCACTGGTGAGAACCTAAAGTGGTTGAATCATATTAGAAAGTCATCCAGTCTGTATATGAGTTGAAGTCATATTCTGAGGCGAGCCTATCTTTTGCCAGGTAGCCTTCGGTATTGCTTGTTCCTTGCGAACAACATATAGTTCAATAAATGCGAAGATAGTCAATCTCTATAAAGAATCTCTCTGTAAGAAGCTTTATCCATTCTAAAATAAAATGAGTATACCATTCTGCATCTGAATATTTTGCGCATATATAAACTCTGCTTTGGTAGTAGTTATCTCTGAAGCTTACATCCGAAGTTTGCAGGAAGTTTGCCAAAGGAATGAAGGGATTCCAAGGCCATTGTTAGGCGAGGAAGCCATTGTCGGGGCTGCGAAAGCGTGAAAGTTCTGAGTAGGTTCACCACTGGTTCATCAGGAGTCAGTGATCAGAGAGAATCGAAGAGACACAGCAAGGCCAAGTCAGCAGAGGAAGCGACAACAACATAGCGCGTGGAGTGCGCGGCACTGTAGCACCAGCACTGTAGCACCCCACTATTGCAAGCTTGTGACCAGAAGCCCCTACTAAAAATTGGTATCAGAGCCAGTAACGACTGGTTTAGAGGTCAGTATTCTAAATCTTATACTCATTAAAAGAATGGACCCTCCCCAGAAATCAGTTTCTTTCCGAGAACTAGAAGAGAGAGATTCTAAGGCTAAAGAAAACCCTTTAATGGATATGTTTGCAACAAGTTCCAATCGTGTCCGAAATTCTGATGAACTTGAATATGAAGAACCCCAGCCTTCTGCCCGATGAAAGGTAACAACCACGACAATTAATGATCCTTATTTGAAATCGAATTAATAATTAAAAAAATAAATATTTATTTAAAATTACAAATATTAATTTATATATTAAATTGACATGTAATTTTGTTTAATAAAATAAAGAATATTTTATTTAATTATTTAATCCATATAAATATATTATTTAAATTTTAATTTCTAAATACACTCCCAATTGTTTTTACATACATGTATCTAACAATTAAATATGATGTATGTTGTTGGTATGAAAAGGATACCTAATAATCTAGGATTTCATTACTATTTTAATGGAATGTACTTTTTGCTCTGTAACTTTATGTTTCATTTTAGTTTCTTAGGATTTATCGAAATGCATGATAAAATCAAATTATATGTTCAGGGTAACACCTATAGAATATACATACATTTTTTTTACTAAACTAAACTTACTTTTAAGATTTATCATATGTAATAAATATAATCATTCGAATATTCTATGGGCTTTTAATGTTTCAATCTTTCACATCCGAAATGTATAAACCTCGGTTTAATACTTGGCATTCTCTTTTGATGTTAAGTCGCTTTAATAGAGGTGGAGGAATTCGATGTACCTTTGACACTTGTTATTCTTGCATTCAATGGAATGGACCCAACAACAGAAGGGTCTGGAATTTGGAAACATTTGGTGAAAAAGACACCTTAGGATTTGGGTGTGGCGATCCAACAACTCCCATCACTCAGGGTTTAGTGCTGTGTTTGCGTTCTGGGTGTTTCGCTGCTTGAGGTTTTCATTTGGCGCTAAGCATGGTCTTGAACCTCGGCCCTACAACCTGGCTAAGGGTTTGTTGCAGTGGAGCGGTATGAGTCCGCCCTCCTCGTTCCAATGGATTATGGCGTTAAACTAGGTAATCACAACTTGTCTCTATTTCTTAATAGATATCCCCCTTTTGACAGTCTTTGCTTCGAATTGCAAGCTATATTCCTCTGCTCATCTGGTTCGCTGTGCAGGGTATTTGAACTCTTGCTGTTTCGCATGCCCCAAGGAGGACGAGGTTGGATGTCTGCAGGTCCGTGGAGGTAATATCCAAGGCTAGCTACAAGATTGTTTTTTTCTATCCTTTTTATACTTGCTACGAGCTACTAATAATTGTCGCAGGGGTTTCAGATACTAGCAGTCTTCTACAATCTAGAGTTACTCCGTCTCAGGTAATGTTGAAACCCTTGAATGTATTACGCATGATAATCGTTTATGTGTCTTCCTGTTATTGGATTTAACTCTGGTGTTTTGCATCTACAGGTAAGGTATAGGCAAACGCCTTACTGTATGGTTTCTGGGTTTGATTTGGTCTCACTATCGAACCTCCTGGTGGACTGTCAAGCTTGTGTACTTTCAGAATTTCGCATATTTATTGTTTTGTTTCTTTGGTTAGAGGAATGCCTAAGTTCTTTCCCTTTTTAGGAAGGTCTCACCATCCGGCCACTGATCTGGCAATTATGTCCAAACTCACCCTTGGAGCTCTTCCTGAGCTCCCTTCTCCTGACAGTAAAACAAGTCTGTTGCAGGTATCTTGGGCATTGGGACCCACAGTACAGCCTCAAGTCACATACCATTCCGACTATACTTAACAGTTTTCCAACTGGTTTATCTCATCCAGCTCAAGGAAATTCTGTGCAGCATGGTTCTTGCCCCCTTTTACTCTACTCACCTTTCTTCCAAGCCCCAAGCTTTTCCCTCCTTTTCCCTTTTAGGAAACTTTTCCCTTTTAGGAAACAGATGAGCAACTGTTTTTAATTGTCTTAGGTGGTTAATAACTGTTTCTTTCAATTCTTGACAAAATATTTTAACTCTTAATTATTCATTAATCAAGTAACGAAATATATTCTGGCTTCGCAGCCTTAATTCTTTAACATTCTATGTCAGTGAAAGTAAAAACTAAAGTAATAAGTATAACTTGGTAACCAAAGTAAATGTTGGTGTAGTATAGGGTGTTACATCTAGTTTTTAAAAATAATTTAATAGTTTAAAACAAAAAGTCTTTTTTTAGTTATTAGTAGAAAATTTAATAATTTAAATTTTAGTTTTTTCAATTTAATTAATATATTTAAAAATTGATAAAATAAAATAAATGGACAATATTTTTTAATAATTTTTTAATGCGAAAATAGTGATAATTTTGAAAACTTAAATCGAAAAGAATATAATTTCATAATCATAATAACTTATAAAAAGTTTAGCATTACAAGGAAACCAAATATGTGTGAAATATGGATATGGTATTTTTTTAATTAAATTGAATAAGAATAAAATACATAAATCTTTTTTCAAATAAATCTCAACCCTTTATCTATAAAATAATTCATTTAAATTAAATCACTATCATCCACTTAATAATTATTAATAATCAAATTATAAATCTTATTAAAAAACACATTAAACTTAACAAGAAATATGGAAACTTAATCCTATAATTTCTTTACTTATAATACTTAACTACTTTACCTCTATCTGTAGTTTCCACCATGCACTTAACTTATCAATTAATATCTTTTTTTTTCTCTTCAAATATAATATGCATTTACATTCATTAATACTTTATTCACTAAATTAATATTTTTATTTGTTTTTGCAAATATAATATAAATTTATATTAATTATTATCTTAATATTTAAATAAAATTAATGATTAAAAAATTTGTACAAATATATCAGGGAAATGATTTAATCCATAAGGTGTAGATTAATTGGTTTGTGTGGAATTTAGTGTTTACCAGGTCATAGATTCAAATCTCATGGGGAGAGGTTGAGGATGGAAGCCACATTTAGGGGAATTAAACTATCCTTAGAGGCGTCCAAGCTCTCAAACTATGCATCATCCTCATCGTTGATTCCTCTTTTTTCTTCTTCACATCAATTTGTGCTGTCGTTGCCACCATTGGTCTGGAAGGAAAACTATTCACCATGTGGTTCTCTTCGTACAACCAACACTTCAGAGGCTTCTTCATCTTCAGCTTGCCACTCAATCTCGAATACTCCTCTTTTATATTATTTTCCTTTAGTTTATTAGACTTATTCTATTTCTCTTCAGTCCCTTTATCATAATGTTCTACCAACCTATCAACCACAACAAATGCTTCTTTTAGAGTTTTGGTATTTTGCCTCTTCACCTCATCGTGTGCCCAAGGTTTCAATCCTATAATGAAGTTGAAGACTTTGTCTTTCTCTGCCATATCAAGTAATTCCAAGATCGCACTCGAAAAGTCTCGTTGATATGCCTGTAGACTCCTTGTCTGCTTAATATACTTAATCTTCGTCCTTTCATCCCAAGTCTCATCATGTGGGATAAAATGAGTTTCCAAAGATTTCTTCATATCATCCCAAGTAGAGATGTCATCAACATAATCATGAGCAATCTGATCCAACTTCTGTCTTCACCACATCTTAGCATCCTTAGTAAGGAATTGAGCATCTACCTTGACCTTGGCTTCATCATCAAGAATCCCCAAGCGTTCCAAGTATTGTTCCATATCACATAATAAATTGCCAAGTGCCTTTGCACTCCTCATCCCATCATAAGAATCAGGTTCCTTAACTTTCATATGAGGAGTCCCTCCAATTGGTCCTTGCCCAACTTATTTCTTCAAAACAACTATCTCATTCCCATAATCGTCAAGACTTTTCTATAACTTCAAGGTTTCATCCAATCCTTGATCTCTTGCAGCACCCATGTTCTTTAGTTCCTTCTTTGTTTGCACATACTGCCATTCAGTATACTCGTATCGTACCTTTAGGTTATCATAAGCTACTCCCAACTTCGTGAACCCATCTCTAAGTTCAACATTCTCAGCCTTCAACGAAGTCATCTCTGAAGCAAGTTCCTCCATCCGGTCCAATACCCTATCCATGAAAACTGTTCTAGGATTAAAATTGGAATCCCCTGTTACCTAAGGTTTTTCCCCATTTTCCGCCATCAATTTTTCTTGTGATCTTGTTAATACCATGCACCAACTTGTTCAACTTAGACCCTATAACTTGTCCCTGTCGAACTTCCAAAATCAAGCTTCAATACCAACCTGCAACATTGCATGTCATATTCCTGCTCAACAACTTCAACCAAAGCCCTACGGAAAGTGGGCTCTAAAACCAACTGTCACGAATCTATCCTTGTGGTACTATTTCAACCATGTATAGAGGGTGTGACACCACTATACTTTTTCTTTCACCAATACTCAAGTATATGGGTTATGCCTAACCAAACACTTAACCAATTTATCTTCAAGTGTTATCAATGCAGTAGAACTAAAATTCTTTAAATATCAATATAAACAATATGTATGCATAGCAGAAAACATCAACACATAATCATATGTGGGAGGGGAAACTCTCATGTATTAGAGTCTACCCAATCAATATATAAAATTATGTAATTCAGTTGTACATAAATACAATACAATGTTGTGTTGCTAGCAAGTCCCAACTTGCACACTTCTTCACAACTCGTGCCTGCAAAATTTTCCCAACCGTGCCACTCATGCATGCTTCACCCAGTCTGTTGAATCACTTGGCACGTCCTACCTATTCACCGACTAGTGGCTACTGCACCGTAGGCCTGCTTGTCAAAATATGCACACCACCCCTTACTGTTCAACTCGACGCACTTACCCGCGCCCTCTGTCATCCACTGTTCAATGGCAACCAACCCGCACTATGGTTCGACGCCTATCCGAACACTTTCACACAACATCGTGGATGCTGCCCTCCCGCCAGTTCGCCTTAGCGACCTTAGGTCACAGCCTATCCATGTTCCACCCGACAGTTCACTTTCAGCGCTCTGCCTTGGTCCACCTGTAGCATGCTGTGACATCCTGCCCACCTGCGATACAAGTATCGAGTGTGGCTTGTGAGCGATACACCCTTCGCTCGACCCAATCCAAAAAACCCTAGACTTTCCTTTACTAACTTCGGCCGTGCTCTTATGCACACTCTGCTTATAGCTTCTACTTCCTTCGCTATTCTTCATTCTCTGTCTTTTCGTATGTGTTCTTCGATGGTTCGATGATGCCAAATGACTCACCCATCTCCAATATATATGTGTGCCATACGACCATGGAACCCCCCAACCATCGCGTCCTTCAGATTGATTAAAGGTCGGCCCAAGTATATGTGTAGGTCAGACTAATCACCAATACATGCGTTGGCCCAACCTCCAAAACCATGTCGTTGCTCCATCATTTGCCTTGTTGCTTCCTCTCTGGTCGGCTCGTGTCAAGGCCTCGAGTTGGGGAGCGGCGGAGGGACTCGAAAAACCGACGATCGCGGTTACATGTGTATGGGCACGCTCGAGATGTGCCACGGGTGCCCGTGTTTGGTTAAAGGTGACTCAGGTTAGTACGTTCGGTTAAAGGCGAATCAGAGGTGGATGTTCAGTTATGTGCGATGACAGGCACACAGGCGCACCATGTTGGGCGGGCGCCCTCATTTACGACAAGTCATGCAACGAAAGTGCGATGGTAAAGTGTGCGATGGGCGGGCACCCTCATTTACGACAAGGCATGCGACGACTGTGCGATGGGTGGGCGCACCGGGCGACCCAATTTGGGCGTTCAAGCGAGCATGTGCTTGGGAATGTCACCCATGAGAAAGACAACACGGTTGACATGGTTGGACGCGCTTACACGTAGTACGGGCAACCAGTTGTGGAAGCATTTGTGGACCACGGTGTGGATATGGGTGAGCGAGTGGCACGAGCCAACTCGAGAGGAAGCGACAAGGAAAACAATGGAGTAGTGACATGGTTTTGGAGGTTGGAACGATGCATGTAATGGTGAGTAGGCCGACCTTTGGTGAAGCCAAAGGATGCTACGGTTGGGGGGTGCCACGGTGGTATGTCACATATATATATTAGAGATGGGCAAGAGTCATTTGACATCATAAAACCATCAAAGAACACATACAAAAAGACAACGAATGAAGAAGAGCAAGGGAAGCTAAAGCTACAGGCATTGTGCCCATAAGAGCAGGGTCAAAGTTAGCAAAGGCGAGTTTGGGGTTTCTTGGACCGGGTCGAGTGAAGGGCGTATCGCTGACAAGACGCACTACATACTTGTATCGCAGGTGGGAAGGTTGCCACAATGGGCTACGGTTGGACTAAGTCGGAGAGCCGAAAGTGAACTGTCGGGTGGAACACAGGTAGGCTGTGACCTAAGGCCGCTAAGGCGGATCGGCGGGCGAGTAGCATCCACGCTGCTATGTGGAAGTGTTTGGGTGGGTGCCGAACCATAGTGTGGGTTGGTTTCCGGTGAACGGTACATGACGAAGGGTGTAGGTAAGTGTGCCAAGTTGAACAGTAAGGCGTGGCGTGGAGTGTTTGACAGGTGGGCTAAGGGCATGGTAGCCATGAGTTGGTGAATAGGCATGATGTGCCAAGTGATTTGATAGATCGGGTGAAGTGTGCATGAGTGGCATGATTGGGAAAATTTTGCACGCACGAGTTGTGAAGAAGTGTGCAGGCCGGAGGAGGTCGCTGAGATGGTGTTGTCTAGGATGACAACATTTTTAGAGTGGTGGAGGATGTCATGGCCTCGAGTTAACGAGCGCCTGACAGAGTAAAAAAACCGATGATCACGGTTATAGGCATGCATCTGTGCCCGGGATGTGCGACGAACGCCTATATTCAGTTAAAGGCGACTCAGGCTAGTACGTTTGGTTAAAGGTGACCCAGAGGTGGATGTTCGGTTATGTGTGATGATAGGCACACGGGTGCGCCTTGTTGGGCAGGCGCCATCCTTTATGATAATTCGTGTAATAAATGTGCGATGGGTGGGCACGCCAGGGAACTCAAGTTGCGCATTCGAGTGAGCGCACACTAGGGAAAGGCGCCCATGGGCAAGACAAAATGGTTGACACAGTTGGGCACACCTACACATAGTGCAGGTGACTGGTGGGCCGAGCGACCGATTGTGGAAGCATGTGTGGACCATGATGTGGAGTTTGGAGAGCGGGAGGCACACGCCGACCCGAGAGGCAGAGATAAGGCAAACGATGGAGTAGCAAAATGGTTTTAGAGGTTGGGCTGACCTACACAAATACTTGGGCTGACCTTTGGTCAAGCAAAAGGACGTGATGGTTGGGAGGTGCCATGGTCGTATGGCACACATATATATATTAGAGATGGGCGAGAGTCATTTGGCATC
Organism: Pinus tabuliformis; assembly: GCA_031772625.1. NCBI lineage: Eukaryota > Viridiplantae > Streptophyta > Pinopsida > Pinales > Pinaceae > Pinus > Pinus tabuliformis. The sequence goes on along the minus strand of CM062814.1, from coordinate 428,390,578 downwards.
ATCGAACCTTCAAAGAACACATACAAAAAGACAATGAACGAAGAAGAGCAAAGGAAGACGAAGCTACAGGCGGGGTGCACATAAGAGCAGGGCCGAAGTTAGTAAAGGTGAGTCTGGGGTTTCTTGGACCAGGTCGAGCGAAGGGCGTATTGTTGACAGGCTGCACTACATACTTGTATCGCAAGTGGGTAGGCTAGAGCAACGCGCGAGAGTGGAAAGTGAACTATCAGGTGGAACGTGGGTAGGTTGCGATCTAAGGCCGCTAAGAAGGATCAGCGGGCGGGAATCATCCACGCTGCTATGTTGAAGTGCTCGGGTGGGCGCCAAACCATAGTGCAAGCTGGTTGCCAATGAATAGTAGACGACGAAGGGCATGGGTAAGTGTGTCGAGTTGAACAGTAAGGGGTGGTGTGTAGAGTTTGACAGGTGGGCCAAGGGCGCGATAGACATTGGTTGATGAATAGGAACGACGTACCAAGTGAATTGGCAGATCATGTGAAGAGTGCATGAGTGGCACGGTTGGGAAAATTTTGTAGGCATGAGTTGTGAAGAAGTGTGTAAGCCGAGACTTGCTAGCAACACAACATTGTATTGTATTTAAGTACAATTGAATTACATAATTTTATATGTTGATATTAGGAAGAATCTAATACATGGGAGTTTCTCCTCCTACATATGATTATGTGTTGATGTTTTCTGTTGTGCATACATATTGTTTATATGGTTAATTGAAGAAGTTTATTTCCGATGCATTGATAGCACTTGAAGATAAATTGGTTAAGTGTTTGGTTAGACGTAGTCCATATACTTGAGTATTGGTGAAAAGAAAAAGTATAGTGGTACCACACCCACTATACGTTGTTGAAAGAGTATCACAAGAATAGGGTCGTGACAGCTCATGCCACTCGCTCGCCCAACTCCACACAGTGGTCCACAAATGCTTCCACAATCAGTCATTCGGCCCACCGGTCACCCGCACTACGTGTAGGTGCGCCCAACCGTGTCAATTGTGTTATTTCGCCCATGGGCGCCTTTCCTGGCCGCACGCTCACCCAAACACACATCACAGGTCACTGCGCACCCGCCCATCGCACACTTGTCCATCACACAACTCGTCGTAAAGGTGGGTGCCCACCAAACACGGCATGCCCATGCGCCCATCGTCACACATAATCAAACATCGACCTCCAAGTTGCCTTTAACCGAATGTAGTAACATGAGTCACCTTTAACCGAACATGGGCACCCGTCGCACATCTCAGGCATGCTTGCACACGTTTGACCACAATCGTCATTTTTTCGACTCCCTCGGGTGTTCACCAACTCGAGGCCCTGGCAATATGTATGTGTAATTGTAATAATTAAGCGGCAACTGCAAGCTCTATGAGTCTGCACATCCGACAAATTCTCATGCCATTTTGCTGCCTAAATTCATATCTCCTTCAGCATTTATTGCTGGAACCTCTGGATCTGCCCGGTGTGATGCAATGCTTGTGGTTTTTTTTTTACATAGGGATGGGTGAGGAGTGGATTTGGTTGACTCGACCTCGCTCTTTGATTAAACTTCCACAATAGTTGTGTGTTACTGATATCTTTTTGTCTTATTTTGATACGGATATAATATATTATATCTTTATCATATAATGTGGATATAATATTTAAATAGTATAATCTCTGTTATTTTATTTTAGTGAAGCATTTGAATTATCATTATAGCTCTACAGAATTGACAAAATTAATTATAGTGTTTTACTTATTTAACTTCTCATTTAGAAAAAAGTTGAAAGAATTCGACTGAGTTTGTTATAATATTCGATCTCTTCTGACTTCAGATTAAAAGGGTTGAAAGGATGTGATAAAATTTGTTATAAAATTTTGTCTCTTCTAAGGTTGAAAGGATTTATATTTTATATTTTCTAATTTCTCATTTAAAAAAAAATCAGTTTAATGTTGAAAGTCTTGATTGAAAAAAATTACATATATCCATTTATGAAATCAATGATGAGAAAATTGTGTTGAATTTTAACTTCAAAATAAATATATATATATCTATATATATATAATATATTATTTTTTATTTTAATATACATTTAAAATAAAATAAATTAAAATAATATTTTATTTTATTTTAACATTAAAATTCAAAAATACATTTATATATATATTATTAATTAAATTATATATATATATATATATATATATATATATATATATATTATTTTTAAAAAAATTATATATATTGATTTTTGAAATCTAGTCAATATTGTAAGTGTTATTGATGGAAGAAATTTGTGAAATGTAACACTACCACTGGAGTAATGGTTGTTGCATTTTGTGTAAGTTAGAGGAAGTCTAGTGAAACATTTTAAAAAGAATATAATGAATATTTTTGTCGTATTATGATTTGAACAATAAAGTGGAATAAATGAATTTTTGTTGGCTGAATGTAACAACAAAATGAACTTTGGGATAAATGTGGAATAAACACAACAAAATATATATCTCATAATGTGAGAATAAGAGTGAGATAATGTGAGAATAAGAGTGAGGTTGATGCCCTTATATATATATATATATTTTACATAATCGGTTGTTGTTTGTATTCAAAAAATATTGGGGAGACTAAGCTCCATTGTTACAAGGCGATATGCATGAGAAGCAGAGTAGGGAAATATAACAGGAGGAACAAAATCCCTTTTGCTTCTATCATTCTTAACTTTTTGAAATACTGAACTAGTGTAGATTCTAACAAACTCAAACAGTAGAAGGCAGAATTTTCAAGTCACGCTTAATCAATGTTTATATGACTGATTTGGCAGGCAATGGATTCTTCAGGATTTCCTTCAACACCTGCATTCCTTAAATTTGTTGAGCTGGTGCTAGGAGTGTTATTTTTTTCCAAGATGTACTTCAGGATGTCAATGGACTCTTCGACATGATTGCATCTGTTTGAGAGGTCATTGAACTGCTCCTGAAGGCATGAAACTCTGTGAGGAAAGAGATTGAGATCAGCCTCATGTTTCTCCTTGGTGATCTGAGCATGGGTATCGATTTTGGTGTCCAAGATCTTCTGGTGTGCTCGGATTTTCTCCAGTTCTTCCTGGAGATCAACACAGTGCAAGCAATCTTCGCTTCTCGCCATTGAGTATAACCAGACTGATTTACCAGTGCGCAAAAAAAACAAAGGGCTGCTGATGCGCTGTTCCAAAGAGTAGGGGTCTAGATTCTGCGGGTGATTTGAATATTGATTCGCTTTTGTTCATGGTAGGTAACATTGAGATTCGATGGCGTTACATCGGAGATTGCCTATGGATTTGGAGCAGGCTCTGCTTGCACGAGAATCGGCCTCCTTGTTGAAGGAGCGAAGTACATGGAAAAAACGAACTTCTTTCATTTGTTGGGTAAGTGCTTGACATCGACTTATTGTTTGTTGCAGGATCACATTGGAGGCGTTTCGATTATATACCATTAGACTAATGATGATGGCTAAGTCTCCAAGGATCATTGCAATGCTTATGCCGAGTTTTTGACGCTGAATGAGCCCTTGGTATAGTGCGAGAGCTTCAGCCCTGTTATTTGAGAGGGGGCCTAATCCCCATTCATAAGCAAATTTAATATCTCCATTGGCATTGCAAATGATCCTGCCAGCCCCGGCCATTCCTGGGTTAAATTTGGAGGCCCCATCAAAGAAAAGATAATGTGTGTTACAGTTTATGACCCATATAGAAAAATCATCATCTTTCATTCTTATTTTCCAACTGTAATTAGAGTTGTTGCGTTGACTGCTAATGTCACTCCTGCTTTGGCCACTGTTACTTTTATTCAACAAATACCCTATGAAATTCCTTTCTTCAACACAGAGATCAACAATGTCAATTTCCCCTTGACTTTTGACAGATGTTGCTTCCAATGTAAGGCTCCATGCCTTGCTACATAATTTCCTAATGTTGGTTTCTTTGTTTTTGAAGACCATACGGTTTCGTGCCAGCCATGTGTTCCACAGAAGAGAGCAGGGGAGAGTATTCCAAACTCTTCTAGCAATATTGTTCTTCTTTCATTGCCAAGGATAGTTCCTCTTCCAAAGATGCAAAACTTCAACAATGGAGTTGTGGGAACCCCAGGGGAGATGGATGTTTAGAAAAAATTCTTTCCAATAGGCAGTAGCAAAGGGGCAAGCAATGAATAGGTGTTGGATGGTTTCTTCAGCTACTTGGCAGTTTGGGCAGCGAGATGGACCAATTATACCACGTTTTTGCAGATTGTCTGAGGTGAGGACTTTCCCTTTTAGGAGGACCCAAATGAAGAATTTTATTTTTGGAAGGGTCTCTGATTTCCAAGCAATTTTCCAATGTGCCCAAATGGGCATGGGATATTCATTGCTACAGATATGTTGCTTTCACTATGTAATTGGAGCCTGAAGGGTCCCAACGGAAGCCATCATCACTGTTTTTTTGGTAGGGGCAATGCCATGGAGATGGGTTTGGAGATTAGCAAGACTTGCTTCAAGATCAGTGGGTATTTCTGGGAAGATCCATCCTGTCCAAAGCTATGAGTGAATGTCCCACTGAGATATCTGGTCCAAATAATGGAGCCCCATGTTGTCGAGAAAGGATAGAATCTGATGAGTTCCAGGTCTGCTGCTAATGGGCTACTGGCCCATTATTCTATCTGCCCCAATTCTGATATTGTTGCCACCCTTGGGAACCTTGGAAATGTTTTGAGCAAGAAAGGGAATTGCTTTCTTACACAGCCCCCAGATTTTAGAGCAAGCTCTGATAGGGATATCATGATCCAAGAGGTGCTGCCTTGGAGAATTAAGGTATTTGGCTTCCAACACATTTTTCCACCAAGCAGATTGGCCACTAATGAGTCTCCACACAATCTTGCCACCAAAAGCCAAATTTAAGAGCTTTGGTGATCTGATTCCTAAACCTCCATGCTCTTGGGGTTGAATAACCTGTTTCCAATTTATAAGGTTGTATTTCTTTCTTTCATTTTTCCCCCCTTGCCAAAGAAAGTGACGGAGGATGGCTTCCACTTTGTGATGAAAACTGGTAGGAGCTTGCAGAAGCGTAAATTGATATAAGGGCAAAGAAGAAAGACCTGATTTAAGAAGAATTAGGCGTCCTGCTGGATTAAGCCAAGAGGAGCCCCATTGCTGCACTTTCCTTTTCATTTTATCTATGATAGTGTCCCATACTTCAGCTTTCAGAGGACCAGCACTCATTGGCATACCCAGATAAGAGAAATGCCCCTGTCTAACTTGCAAGGGACCCCAAATGTGCTGGAAATGTTATGAAGAGTTTGGCAGATGTGTTCCAACCATAGATGCAGCTCTTGAGATAGTTGACCATACCTTCGGAGTAGCTCATATATTTGTCTAAGAGGTTTTTGAATAGATAAGCTATGATATTGTAGGCTTATCCCATTAACAGTGTGTCGTCAGCAAATTGAGAATGATTTATGTTTTTGACTCCATTCCCAAATTTAATACCAGTGATAAGACCGATGCACCGATTATAGTCCAAAGCCTTACTAAAAGACTTAGCCATCAAGATGAACAGGTAAGGAGAAAGGGGACAGCCTTGTCTTAATCCTCGAGAAGATTGAAAGGAAGGCCCTGGTCTACCATTGATGAGAGGAGAGATCCAAGGACCTGAAATGCATGCTTTGACAAGGTCGAGGAAGGGCGCAACAAATCCCATTTTCTCTAGAACAGAAAAGAGGAATGAGTGCCTAACTTGGTCGAAGGCATTGGCTAAGTCCAGTTTTAAAATGAAACCTTTTTCTTTCTTAGTTTGGCTGGAGTGTATATCCTCTTGGACAAGAAGAATGGAGTCAAAAATTTGTTTATTGGCCAAGAAGCCTCCTTGATTCTCAGAGATGAGCGAGGGGAGAAGAGGTTTAAGACGAGAAGCGAGGATTTTGGTTAGAATTTTATATGAGGAATTGCAAAGTGAAATGGGCTGAAATCGGGAGAAAGATGAAGGTCGATTCTCTTTAGGGAGGAGGGCAAGATGGGTGGCATTGGTGAAACCTCCGATTTTGCACTTGTGTTGTGCCCATTTTATCATCTTAACAAGGTCTTTTTTTATTATTCCCCAGTAAGTTCTGTAGAAGTAGATGGGGAAACCATCTGGGCCAGGAGCCTTGTCTGGCTGAAGCGTCCAGATAGCTCTTTGTATTTCTTCTTCTTCAATTTCCTTGGTTAGATTTTCATTGATTTCCTCACTGATCTCCGTGGGAAGGTGTTGTAGAAGATCTGAGTAATCTTCAGCTTCTTTTGTCTCAGTTAAGAGGACGTTGTAATGTTCTAAGGCAGCCTTTTTAATAACATCTTGTGTGGTTTGGAGATTGCCTTCAGCATCGGTGATGGAGGTAACATTGTTTCTAATTTTCTTGATAGTGGCCTGCTTATGGAAGAAGGCAGAGTTTTTGTCACCTCCTTACAACCATAGCTGTCTTGATTTTATTCTCCATTTTTTCTCCTCCACTTTATTAGCATGATATAGCTGTAAGTAGAGATCGCCTTCGAGTGCTTTGTATTCCTTGGAGAGCCCTCGTTCCTCTATCATGCTGTGAACTTTCTCCAATTTTCTTTTTATTTCAGTTTTAACCTTCTTAGGTTCCTTGTAATAATTTTTTTCCCATTCCTTCAAGGCGCTTTTGGTCCTTTTTAGCTTGTTTTCCCATATGTATCCCAACAACCCTTCTATGTGCGGACTCCATGTGAATTTGACAATCTAATCGATAATAGGAATGATGTTCCACAATGGACTATATTTAAATGGAATGGGCCCTAAGGGACAGTGGGCTTCGAGAACAAGAGTTGTGGGATAATGATCAGACGCTGAATAGGGGAGTACAACAACGTATGCGGTGGAGTAAGATGAGAGGAGCGAAACATTCACCAAAATCCTGTCTAGCCGCTCCATGATATTGTCTTTTCCCAATCTGCGATTATTCCAAGTAAATCTGCGATTTTTTGGTGCAACATCAACTAGATCGTGGTCCTGCATGATGGTTTCCAACCGTGTTCTGCAAGGGTCATGTGAAAAACAACCTCCTCTTTTCTCGTTGGAGTGGAGTATGAGATTGAGATCTCCACCAAGGATAATATTGTTGTTTTCTTCTTCATCTATGTCTGCTTTGAGGGAAGTCCAACATTGTTCTTTGTCTCTGTAGTGACTTGGCGCATAGATATTGTAGATAACAATTCTTTTGCTATTTGTTAGGCTCTCTAGAGTGACTTTAATCCAATACTGGTTGATTGTATCTGTTGTGTGTTTCCAAATGCTATGGTTCCAGAGGGTTGCAATTCCCCTGGAGGCGCCCCTTGACTCGCATATGCAACCTTCATACAACTTGAGCTGATCAATGATTCCTTTCATTTCTTGGTGTCCTTGTTTTGTTTCTTGTAGCATTAGGATTTCTAGTTTCTCATGAATTATCAGATCATTTAGAGCAACAATTTTGGAGGGGTGCCCTAGTCCCCTGCTATTCCAGGATAGGGCTTTCATCATTGAATGTGAGGGATACAAAGAGTTTCTTACCCTCCTTGTTCCTTATGTGCTGCCTCTTTACTATTTTGCCCCAAAATGTAAGTTTCTATGGGGTTCTACGTACCCATGGCAATGTCTTTTTGAGCATTTTCATCTCTCTGCTGCTTTGTAGACTTCCTTCCTGGCCCTTGTTTTTTTTGTGTGTCCAGATTTACACCGTGCTCTTTAGAAGAACTCCTGGTTGATCTAGTGGAGGGAGGATCTTGGGAAAAAGAAGAAGAATTTAGCAGAGGGGGGATGGGAGCATTAGTATCAACTTGGGATAGAGGCATGGAGGGGGGGGGGGGGGGGGGGGGTTATCTTCACGGGGGGAAATGGCGGAAAAGGGGTTGGATGATTCTAAGGAAGTCTTTGGGGGGGGGGGGGAGGCGGAGGGGCGGGGGTGGAAGAGTTGAGGACAGGAGGATCCAGTGAGGAGGTGGAGGGGGAGGCTGTGTGATTAGCCTTGGGAGGAGCAGCTTCAGGGTTTGCCTTAGGGATGGAAGCGGTCTTCTTTTTTTTAACAGTTTCCCATTGCTCATCTTGTGAAACGTTTTCAACATCAACTAATTTAGAGCAGCGATTGGAAAAATGGCCATATTCGTGACATACCTTACATTTAAACGGGATCTGTTCGTAGTCCAATTGTTGGATGTGAGTCCAGTCATCCACTTTGAGCTTGATGGCCTCCAAGAGGCCTTTGGCGAGATCAACTTCAACACATATGCGGGCGCAAGCTTGCATGTTGTCCTTTGGCTCACTACGATCAATAAACTTTCCAACAGCATTTCCAATGGCTTGAACCGATTCATCTCCCCAACAATGGAGAGGGAGACCAGACCGGGACCGTGCTAGGAACATCCAATTCGGGATCAAAATCCGGGGTCCATTTGTTGAGGTACAAGCCTTTGGAGTCCATGAAATATGGTCTGTTCCTAAAGATTAGATCCTTGTCTTCTCTTGATTCTAAGTGGAAGGTGAAGTACCCTTTCCCACATAAGCGGATGCAATTTTTGTCGTTTATTTTATTGGACCAGTTTCGTTCAACCCACCTTTGCACCGTCTTAGGAGAGGGCCAGAGACCAGTGAATTGCCCGATGAGACCTCGTTCTGCCAGAGAAAGTGCTTCCATGCAAGGGAGAGCAGGGGGAAGAATCACTTCTTGCAAAAAATCTAGCTTCTTAACAAACTTTGAGATTGCTGGGCGAGGGCGCTGAGGCGGCAAAGATTTGACTAGGGCGGAGAAGTCCAGCTGGGCAGTAGTCGCCTCCGAGACTGCATCCACAGGGGCCATGGCAAGCGAAGGGCCGAAGGCTGCAAGCACTGGAGAGCACAGGCTTAGCAACAATGCGGCGCGTGACCTAGCAGCAAATATGCCAAATGCCAAATTTCAATACAATGCAAAACTTCTTTTTCAACGCCAATTTTTTTATTAAAATTTGAAACCCCCTTATGGATATTTACCATGAAAAATAATTAGAATTCTATGAAAAGATAACTTTCTAAAAAGATTAATTAATAAGATAATGCCATACCTTGACATCCATTTAGATTTATTTCCACCCCCTCAATAACTTCTTTCTTAAAACCTAACTGTAGTGTTGCTTCTTGTTATCCTCAAGAACTAGAACACATCATAAAGACAAAGACCTTTGTTGTAGCCAATATTGAGATTGAAGAGCATTTGGGTGATGGCACAAAGGTTTTAATAAACATTTATTTTATCAAAGTGATTATTGATGGCTCAATGTAACAATCCTGGGTTAAAAATCTAGGTAATAATGTTAATAAAGGAAAAATAAGAACAAGGTCATGGGACACGTATTCCAAGTTGACTGTTGGGTAAAACATCCTAGTGAGTGTTCATTTGGTTTATTATATCTAAAGGAAATTGGCAAAGGCATTGACAAAAGCATTTGAAAAGGAAAGAGGCATTAATTGACATTTATTTATGAAAAAAATAGAAAATAGGAGAAAAGGAAGGTGAAAGGTCATAGGTTGCATGTGAGGAGGAAAATGAAGGGAAAATAGAGGAAAAAAATGAAATAAAGACCTCAATGATAAAAAGGCTTTTGAGGATCAGTTCATGGACTTTTGATAGTTTTTGGGTGCAACTCTCTCTCCATTCTCTCTCTCACACACTTAGAGCATTCTTAGAGCACTCTAGCATTGAGGAAAGAAAGGAAAAGGAAGGACAAGAAAGCAAAGGGAGGCAAATATCAAGCAAGGAAGAGTTAGATCAAGTGGCTACAAAGGGATTACTTGCAGGTTTCGAGTTGCATGCATGATTTCCTTGCTAGTTTTGGTATGCATGGTACATGCATGTGTGTTTTTGGTTCTCTTATTGTCATTGGCATGAGATTTTCTAGGTGTGACAGCGGTTTTCAACCTTGCCTTGCCATTTTCAGATAGCCATGTTGTGATGGGGTTCTTTTACTGGTTGAGTTGGATTGTCAAATGGATTCAAAACTGAGTAGGGTGGTCTCATGAAAAATCACAAGGCCTATGAATCCCTTGACTAGTAATGGTGAGATATATGGTAAAGCCTAGTTGTGAATATCCACGTTTGGCCTAGGAATCCCTTTACCAGTAATGGCAGGATACACGGTGAATCCTAGAGGTAAATACCCTCGTTGGGCCTAGGAATCCCTTGACTGATAATGGCGGGATACACAGTAAATCCTAGAGGGTGGAGACAGAAAAATTCCTGACAACTTAGGTGGAGAGATCCAGAGGTATCCATGAATTTTTAGGGCCTAATAATCCCTTGAACAGTATATGGCGAGATTGTGATAAAACCTATAATGTATGTTTATTGTTTGGGCCTAGGAATCCCTTGACCAGTAATGTGAGGATACACGGTAAGGCCTGGTTATATAGATGAGGGTTTCAGGCCTAGGAATCCCTTGATCGGTAATGGCGGGATACCCGGTAAGGCCTGAAAATCCGTAGTTGGTTTTGTTGTGAGGCCCACATTCATGGCACTGGAGTGATTGGTTGAAAGAAATATTTGGTTCCGCCCAATCTATGGTCGGGTGGTACGTGGAAATCACTGACTTGGTTGGATTTGCATATGTTAGTAAGAGTTATTTTCCTCTTGTGTATGATGTGTAAATGTACTTGTTATTATGTGGCTTTAATGACTAATCTACCATTGTTAATATTCTGGTTATATGTTGGTTATAAGCATGGTTTCATCACAAATTCTAGTTATGGCTTTCAACATGTTTGGATTAGTAAATGAATGTATGACCTAATAGATAATAATACGGCTATTGTAAGATGCCATTAGACCTTCTTGACAATTCTTAGATAAGTATGAGATCCCTGTGTTTAGATATGTAAATTTGACATGTAGATTGCATGTTCATGATGTGTTTGAAGGAATTTTTGTCATGGTGAGGCCTTGTTAGGTCAAGTTCTTATCTAGTTTTTGTATATAATGCTTTTTCTAGGTGACATTTATTGTTTTGGAAAGTTTCATCAAGTTCTGGGCAGTGACCTGGAGTCTAGCCCTGAAAGGGTGGCATAAAATTCACGGTAGTAGGCATAGAACTGTGAAATTAAAATTGTAGTCGATCCCTTGTAGGATTATGCATGTGACTGGAGGCTTTCATTCGCATGGATGTAGGCTTGTGCATGCAATTGGGAGTTCAAGTCAGTGAAAAATAAAGTTAACTCAAGGTTTGGGCACCTGGAAGGGTGGTTTAGCCCTTGGGGGTGTTATAGCACCTGAGGGAAGTCAATAAGGTTTTGGTTTGTCGATTCCACTTCCTTAAACTATGGGAGGAGATCATTACACTCAAGGTTCTTTTTTCCGGAGAAAAAAACAAAACTTTTTATTACAGCCATAAAAAGTTTACATTCTGTTGTGTTCTTGAGCCAACAAGAGGGCTCTAAAGTTCTGTTGTGTTCTTGAGCCAACAAGAGGGCTCTAAAGGCACTGTTTTGCTCTCATTGCGAGCTATTACAGCAATTTTCTAACTGCACTTACAGATCTCCTCCCCACAGGAGGTGATAAAATATGAACATATACATGATATCCGTAGGTTCTGGGGTCTCCTACGATGTAGGAAAACAACCCCTAACAACAGAAAAAGTTTAAAAGTCTGTTTTTGTCAAAAAATATACAGCAATAAAGTTATATAGTTTGCTGGAGTCATATGTAAGAAGAACTAAAAACCGCATAAAAAGAAATATAGAACAGTATATGTACAGCAACATAAAAAGTACTGTGAAACCGCTGTCAAAAAAGGCTATGTACTGTAATCACTGTGGAAGATTGTGCGGAGGCTGATGAGTAAAGTGTGATTGCCCCTGTCTGATCTCCTCAATTGACCAACTGCCCAGAACTTGTTGTAGACCAGCCTTAGAAAGTTGGTCTGCGACTTCATTTTTGTCCCTGTAGATATGGCATATGGTAAAACTGATATAAGAAGATTTTAGTGAGTTAATTTCATCAACAAGAGTCTTCAGTATTTGATTTTGACAAGATGCATTTCCATTGACCCATTTAATGACATTGAGAGAATCCCCAAAAATTTGGACTGAGTTGATATTTCTGTGAAGAAGCCAGCATAAGAGAAGGCGCAAGGCGGACAATTCAGCATAGTTATTTGTGCCAGTGCCCAACCCTACAGATGCTTTTAAAGAGTGTTCTGGGTTTATGTGTATGCACATGCCCGCTCCAGCCTTATTATTTTGGGATGCCCCATCGAAAAAAGCCCACGGCATGCCTTCCTGAATAATGATTTGGTTTTGTTTGTTTTTGGGGTTTCTAGCTTCAGGTGGCGGGATGGCTGAGTAGATGGCAGCCACATTGGAAGCGGCGGTGGAGATGGGGGTATCCTTGTCTTGGAACAGGCTTTTGTTTCTAGCCAGCCATACACCCCAGAAGAAGACCAGGGGCAGATTTCTCATGTTCCCCTCCGGAAAGTTGTGCCACCATTTCCTCCAGGCCTCTTCCAAAGGTTCATGACCCCACTGAGCTTTTACCTTGAGCATGGTAGTAACTTCCTCCCAAATCCTTTTTGTGACTGCGCAAGATGTAAAAAGATGACCAATGGTTTCCTCTTCAGTCTTGCACAGGGGACATCGCCCAGGCCCTGCTAGAAACCTTGCTTGTAAAATCTCCCATGTTGGGATCTTCCTTCTTAGGATACACCAAAGGAAGAGCCTGGCCTTTGCTGGACCCTTGAGTTTCCAAATATTATTTGCCCACCAGACTGGTTCTCCCCACCCCTTCTTGCTCATTAGAAAAGAGTATCCTTCTTTGGGAGAGTAGTCCCCGGTTTTGCCTTGAGCCCACATCAGGCGATCTGGTTCCTCTTTAATCCTTACATTTGAGCGATGTAGTTCTTTGAGGTAAACCTCCCATTCATTCTTCCATCTGTCATTTATTCCTAGATCTTCGGCTCCCAGCCACGCCTGTCCCCAAAAGGTAGATTGTCCCACTTTTTCCACCTGATTTAGGGAAGTAATTCCAATGCTGTCTAGGTGTCTTAGAAACCCTGGGGACAGGGCATAATCTTCATTGCACCCTATCCAGGGATCTCTGCCAATACGCACCTGTTTTCCATCCCCCACTTTCCAAGCTAAACCTTGTTCAATTACCGAAAAGGCTTCCACCGTGACCTTCCAGATGGCAGAGGTATTCTTTGTCTTCTTGTTCTGACTCCGAATCCAATCTTCCAAGGGGACGGGATCAATGTATTTCCTTTTCACTACCCTAGTCCACAGATTCTCCATAGTTATTAATCGCCAGCCCGATTTTGCTGCTAGTGATAGGCTGAATTCTGGGAGTCTTTTAATACCCCATCCACCCCATTCTTTTGGCCTAGCTACTTTGTCCCATGCTACCCAAGGCAGAACCGAGGCCTCATTTGTTCCAGCCCAAAGGAATCTGCAACATATTCTTCTGATTTTTTCCATTATACCTTTGGGAATCCAAGTCAAGGCAGCCCAGTAAACAGGGATGGCTAACAGAACCGATTTGATAAGGGTCAGTCTGCCAGCTCTGGAGAGCCACCTAAAGCTCCAGTGAGATATTCTGGTTTCTATTTTAGCTACAAGCCAGTTCCAGTCCTCTTTTTTGTATGAACCTGGTTTTAACCAAAAACCCAAATATTTGAAAGGGGAGTCCAAAGCTTGAATGGGGAAAGGGAAAAGATTTGCCATTCTGTCCCTCTCTCTTCTTTCAAAATCTGCCACACAGACTTGAGATTTACGAGAATTTATCTGCATTCCAGTAGCTTTCAGAAACAGTTCGAAAATGCATTTTAATTCCTTTAGTTCATTGAGAGATCCATTGGTAAAAATCAGTATATCATCGACAAAAAGTAAATGAGTGATATAAAGATTGATTGCTACCTCAATACCTTTTACCTTCACCTCTCTTCTGGCTGTGTGGATCAATCTGCTTAGCCCTTCTGCCACAAGGAGGAACAGGAGAGGGGAAAGCGGACATCCTTGTCTAAGGCCTCTTTGACTGTTAAAAAATGAGGATGCTGCTCCATTGATCAATACTGCAAAACTGACATTTGAGATGCAACCCATAATCCAGCTAATAAAGGTGTAATTGAAGCCCACATGAGTAAGCAGCATCCGGATGTAGAGCCAGCTAATTCTATCATATGCTTTTGAGAGATCAATTTTGATAACTGCACCCTTTTTTTTCTTCAATCTGACACTATGAATAACCTCCTGGGCTACTCCAATTGCTTCATGGATTTGTCTGCCATCCAGGAAACCAAATTGTTCCATTGATATATTCCTTGACAGGATAGGGGCAATTCTGAGAGCAATGACCTTTGCAATGATCTTATAGATACAGTTACACAGGGAAATTGGTCTGAAATCTTCAAAACTCTCCGGATCATCCTTCTTAGGAATGAGAGCTATAAAAGTAGAGTTGAAGGGTTTGTAAACTTCTCCTTTCTGTCTTGACTCTTCAACTACCTCGGTAATCTCAGAGCCTATAAGATCAAAAAAGTGGAGAAAGAGTTCAACAGTCCACCCATCAGGGCCAGGACTTTTATCCTTACCCATAAGCTTCATGGCTGCTTCCACCTCCTCCTTGGACACCGGAATTGTAAGGTCTTCTGCTTCATCCTCCTCAATGAATCTGGGGAAACATTGAGCTGTTCTTATGACTTCTGCAATGGTAGCCTCTCCCGGATCAGAGAAGATTTTCAGGAAATGTCTCTGTCCTAAGCCAGATAGCTCGGGGAAAGATTTGACTTCCCTCCCTTCTTCGTCTTTGAGACTCCAAATGGTATTAACTGATTTCCTTCCTTTAGCATAATTGTGAAAAAACCTTGTGTTTTCATCCCCTGATTTAAGCCAAATAGCCCTACTCTTAAGCCTCCATTCTTCTTCTTTATCCAGGAGGATTTTGTTTTGCTGTTTCTCTAAATGAAGAATTCTGTCCTTAGAGGCCTGCGTTGAATAACCATCTTCCTCAGTGCTATCCAACTGCTTCAACCCCTCCCAGATTTTATTCAAATCCTCATTTTGTTTCAGTTTCCTGTCCTTTGCCCAGGAGATTGTCGCTTTCTTCAATCTTTTGAGATTCTCCATAAACAAGAAACTCTTATCCTCTCCTGAGTTGTGAGCAGGATGGATCCAGGTCTCTTTAAACAGGTTACTATATGTGGGATCTTGGAGCCAGGATGAATTGAACTTAAAGGGAGCAGGCGGCTTTGGGGGAGGAGAAGAGAGTTCAAGAAAAACAGGAAAGTGGTCTGAGTTCCCTACTTCCTCGACCCACTGCTTGAGGAGAGGAGCTTTATCTGCTAAGAACTCAGATAACAGAAAACGATCTAGTCTTTTGGCAATCCGGTCCTCCCCTGACCTTCGGTTCCTCCAAGTGGGCTTTAGTTTGATCGGGGCTGGATCTATGAAATTATTGTCCGTTAAGAGATTAGAGAAGAACGCTGTGAGGGGATCTTCCCTTGCTGATGGGCCCCATGCTTCCGCCCTACCCAAGGAGAAGTTGAAGTCACCCCCCATAATCAGCAAGGAAGATTTCAATACCGATTTTGACATCAGTTCAGCCCAAAAGGATTCCCTATCCTGACA
This sequence comes from Pinus tabuliformis, assembly GCA_031772625.1. Classification (NCBI taxonomy): domain Eukaryota; kingdom Viridiplantae; phylum Streptophyta; class Pinopsida; order Pinales; family Pinaceae; genus Pinus; species Pinus tabuliformis. The sequence goes on along the minus strand of CM062814.1, from coordinate 428,374,959 downwards.
TGGCCCATAGATATTGACAATATTGATGGGAGAGGGGAAGTCGTAAGAAATAACCTCCATCCCCATAACCTGTTTCATCCCCCAATGATTTATGACCTTCACCCGACCTTCTTTGACTCCAATAGCAATACCCCCCGAGTGACCAGATGAGTCAATAGCCGAGAAGATCCAACCTGGCAAGAGGTTTTTGAGCATAGATTCAATCTCAGGGGCTTTTCCCAGGGTCTCTTGCAAAAAAATAACATCAGCTTTTGAATTAAGGACCCACTCCTTCAAGGCCAGTTTTTTAGGTTTACTGGCTAAACCTCTGCAGTTCCAGGATGTCAGGATCATTTCAAAACATCAACAGGGGGTTGCGCTGCTCTAAGGACCCCGGGGATGGAATACTGTTTGCCATCTGCAACATCCAATTTTGCTTTAAGTTTGGCCTTGGACATGTCCGATTTCCTACCTCTCTTGTTTTTTGAGCAGCTCTGTAGGGAAGACTGCCCCAGACCACCAACAGCCCCTGGAAAGTCGATCTTCCCCCCCAAGGATCTCAGGTTGTAAGGGCAAGGGGTGCGAGATGCGGGATGGGAGAGGGGTGGCCAGTTCTCTTCACAGTTTATATCAAGGGACGGGAGAGCCTCAGAGATAGAGTCTACATCTGGAGTTATCATCTCAAGTTCCTTTTTATTAATATTGTTATTTTGATGCGAAGGAGATAAAGGAGAAGAGACATGCAAGGTAGATAATTTATGCTCAGGAGAAAAACAGGAAGAGACAGGGATCCCTGAGCACATACCCATATCATTTTCGCCAGGAGAGTGATGTTCTGTAGGGATTCCCTTAGCAGTCTCCACCAGGGCTTCTGTTCCTTTCTCGTTCTCTTCCACAGCTTCCGCCTGATGGGGGACCTCGGTCTGAGCCGCCTCTTGGTGATTGACAGGAACCGACAGAGGATCCAAAAGGGTCTCGCCCATCTCCATCTGCTCTGTGCCTCCCTTTTCCGGATTTTCTTGTTCCTGCGGTCTCGGTGAAGGGATAGTTGTAGGATCTCTGTATGCAGCAGTCCTCCTGAAACGTCTCCTTCGTCTGTGGTGAGGGCAGTCCTGGGCCAGGTGCCCGTATACATGACAGCGGTTGCACCTAAACGGCAGGTGCTCATAGTCAAGTAATTGCTCGAAAACATAATCTTTATACTGTAGATTGATTTTTTGTGCCAGGCCACCGCTCGGATTGAGAAGGACCAACATACGAGCCATCGCTCTATTTTTAGTCTCCAGGAAAGTCATATCAGCTTCCATGAACACCCCCAATCTGTCCCCAATAGATTTGAAGACCGCTTCTGTCCAAAGAAAAGATGGGAACCCCGGCGCTCTCACCCACACAGGGAACTCATCCGTTCTTTCTTTAATGGCATCGAAAAGGGGGGACCATTTCTTCATCAGGACAGGAATGTGTCCAATGTGCCAGTTTCGTTGGAAAACCCAATCTGCCGAGGCCTTATCTATAAAACTTAGCTTAAACCATCCTTTTGCCAGACATTGTGCTTCAAACTGTAATGGTCTTTCCGAAACAAAACAATTTTCTCCCCATGCTTGAAGAAATTCCGAGGAGAATCTCTTACCACGAGCTCTTCCGACCAAAGTACATTCTGCCACAGCTAGTGATTCCTCGATGGATACCTCCATTCCCAGGATCAGGTTGCCGTCAATCACCTGAGATCCAATAGGTCTTTGCGGCCTTCTCTTTGCCCCTTTGCTTCTTAAATCTTCCTCCGAATCCCTAGCTCCCCTGCGCATTTCATTTCGAGCTGGGTTCGTCTGCACAGAGCCCACAAGGGGCTCAATCTCCGGCAATGTCTGATGCTGACCAGCGATGCCCGTGCCTTGAAAGCCAAATGGTGTTAACCCAGCTGTCGGAAAGTTGAAACCCTCACGCTCCCCCACCGAGCATTCACCATGACCTCTAGTGGGAACTCCTTTCTGTAATGGGGAATCCCTTGGCAGAGAGACCCTAGATAGTGTAGGAAGACCCCTTGGAGCCCCAGAAAAGCCAGAACCAGACGAAAGCCCTAAAAGTGCTAACTCTTCAAAACCTTTAGAGGGCGCAAACCGACCTGGAACAACTTTTCCTTTTGGGTCCAGATGTAAACCCTCCTCATTTGTTCCAACCACCGCATTATCTCTTCCCACCTGCTTGGGAAAAGCCGAAAAACTAGATGTGAGATCCCCGCTACTCAGATCTTCACCTTGAAAAAGAAAAGAAGGTTTTTCCCCCGCCTGAGATAGTGCTTCCAGTCTGGACAGTTCGATAGCTCCAAAGTAATGTTCAACATTTTGTGCAGTGGTATCCTTCCCCCACATGGAGAGGATGTCTTCCACCTCCGGCTCCAGGTCAACGAAGTCGGCGGGATTAACCATGGTTAAGGTCCGTTCCGAAGCTAAACAACCGACAGCCAACCGCTCCCTTCTTTCGCGACTGTTAGGGGAACGGAAAAAGGCAAGGGTAAACAGCAAAACACCTGTAGTAGAAAGACTATAAGCAAAAGCCGGGTAAAAACATTCGCCGAGGAAGGGCCACCTCCGCCTGCCCGTTACTTAGACCGAAAAGCTGACCCTGCGCCTGCGGCTGTTCATGGATCCTGACATTCCTACTGTCTACCCGTGACCTGTGCGCGGTTCCGAACGGGGCCCTGGTTTCGAAACCCTAACCTCCATCGCTCTGCTCCTAATTATGCACTATACACACTCAAGGTTCTAGTAAACCTTTTTTGTTTATTTATTGTTTTATGCTTAATTAATATGTGAGAGTATTAAGTTTAAATTTGTTAGGTAAAAAAAGTAATATTATAAATGGATTAGATAATCAAATTTATTTTTTGGATATTTATTCATGACCATCTTTATTAATTCTAGTATTGTAAAATTATATAGTTTGACTAGAAAATTTTCCAATATAAATGATAATATTATTATGAAAAAAGATATCTGAAACATCTTCTAAAATCAGGTTGAGTAAGCTAAGTATTCACACACAAGCATCTCCCAACAAAAATTAGTAAACCTGTCAAAAAGGGAACCACAAATGTTCAAATTGTTTTGACTATGTTAAAATCATGAAATGCTAGATTAACACTTGGCATAATAATTTGAAGGGTTTAACACTTGGCATAATAATTTGAATTGTTTGTTCAAGTTAGTGATTTAAACTATTTATAAAGTATTGTAAATTATTTTATAAATAACTATAGAAATATCAAAATGGTTTATATTTGTACATTTTTATTGGAAAAATTATTATTTAAAAATAATAAATATTAACTTGTAAATTAAGTTAAGCAATGAGAATATTGGAAATTACACTTAGAATATTATAATATAAAAATTAAAGTCTTTTTATATTTTGTCCTTTCATATTATTCAAATTAACTGCTTTATAACTTTTCAATTTAAAAAAATATATATGGTTTGAAATTTCTCATCAAAGCAATTAAATTCTAATTAAAACCATATTAATTGCTAGACACTTTCGACTTAAAAACAACCACTAATATAAAATTTATGTTTTTATCTTATATTAAATAAATATTTAATTTACATGTTTTATTAAAATAAATAATAATTATCCACTTAAATACAAAATGCGTATTTTCAAATATATTAATTCATATAAAAAAATGAAATTTAAATGCTATTAATAAAATAAATTATAAAAAATATTAATTTAACCGCTTTTAAAAATAAATTGATATTGATATTTTATTTTGTATTTGCATATATTCCGAAACTAAATATGGAAAAATCATTTTATTTATTCTTCAATTATAAGATAACAGTGATGAAATCTTACACTTTCGTTTTGGTTTGTTTTTCCTACTTGCATATTTAATTGTTTGGTCAGATTTTATTGTATGTTTTTTAATAAAATATATATTGTAATATATTATTTATTTAAATTAAATTAAAATGATAAAATAATATTTTTTAATTAATTAATTTAATTTAAATAATAATAATAATAATTATTATTATTTTAACAAAGTCGGATATTGGAATTTCTATTTAAAAAAGAGGAAGCAAGCTCTTATTACAAGATTTTTGGAGCCAGCTAGACTAAGAGGGAGGGCAAGAAGAAAACACCTCCCCAATCAGATGTGTTCTTGATTTCATAAATTCCAAATTTCCCTGTTACTTATTGCTTATAGATTCTAACATGCTGTTGCAGAAATCCCTGACATTTACACTTCATAATACAAGAAACTATTTAGTTATAATGCTTGAATTACTAGAGTTGATGCATGGTAAAAACTACAAAAAAAATCCATAAAAGACTTAACACTGGTTCATCCTAATTCTGATTTACAGTGGGCTCTTCTCTTGGCTTGTTCTTGTTGCTTTTGTCCCCTGACACTGAGTTTTCCCCGATTTTGTTGGTGAGGATACTTTTCAGGAATGTTATGGAGTTCTCCAAATGTGTGCACTTCTTGTTCAGAGCTTCAATTTGTGCGTTCTGGTTGGCAATTCGTCCCATTAAGAATGCATTTTCTAACTTCGGTTGGCGTTGAATTTCTTTTACTGTTTCCCTTAGTTGATCAATTATAAACTTGTTGGCTTGGCAATAAATGCAGGGCTCGTTCTTGGATGCTCAATCGAGGGGATCCATTTTCCCTTTGCTATGATTGGAAGCCTTTGTAGAATTCCGACTAGAGTTATGAGGATAGTGAGGCTTGGATAGAGAGAAGCTAAAATCCAAAGGCCTTGATAGAGTAACGATCGACGCAACATTTCTTGATAGAGAAAGAGATTGTAATGAACTGTGGCCTGACAAAATGAGTTCCAACTTATACTGGAGGGCAAAGAGGCATCGAGGAGCAAGGAAGCCCGAAATGAAGTTAGTTTCCCACCCTTGTCTTGCAAAAAGAACATAAGGGATAAGGGAAACAGTCTACAAGCGTGCAGCAGGGAAACAATGTGAAGGGAGGGATGATGAGACAATGTAGAGGGAAGCAATGCGAAGGGAGGAAGTGGAAAGATTGTCAGGGAGGGAGAGAATAAATATAAAAATGGGAGGGAGGGGAGCAACATGTGGGAGAAGGATAGGAGGAGGTCACAGGAAGAGGGAGAGGGTCGATCTTTTAGGATGATTGATATTGGTAAAAGAGTTGCAACAAGGAAGATTTGGAAAAGATTATGCTCCAGTCCTGAAATGAAAGGTGCAGAGTTTAATGAATGCCAATCCAATTTACGAAGTGACTGTGATTGGATTGTGAGGGGGGAGCAATGATTATGGAATTGGAAGAAAAAAAGTTTCATTTTCAATCCACACTTCTCCTGGGGATCATGCCACTGCTTTATTTGCTTGATTGTTTACATTTTTGTTGTTTTCCCTTAAGATATGCAGGAAGGTGATTTGTCCCAAATCTTTTAGTTGTTGACAGATCTTGGTTGTGATTTGGCCTACAGCTGCATTTTCGGTTTGGTCTTCATGGCCATTGCTTGGATGAGGATGGAGGAATCTCCCAAAATGACTGGGTTCATTAGTTTTTTTTGTTTTTTTTGCTCCCAAAAGGAACCCATATGCCTCTGCCTTGTTGTTTGAGACCGTGCCCAATCCCACTCAAAAGAGGTAGTGTTTTGCTTGTCTTGGTTGAGAATAATGCCTCTTGCACCTACTTTTCCCGGTCAGACTTTGATGCACCATCAAAGAAAGTACAATGTTTATTAAGAGCATTCAACCATAGTATGAATTCTTCCTCTTTTAATCGTATTTTCCATCTCTTATTGACCTCTTTCCTTTTGGGTATGTTTGGCAGTTTTGGCCTGTTGTCTGCATAGTTGATCCATGCTCTTTCTTCCTGTTGTAGCTAATTGAAATCTATTTTTCTTGTTCCTTTGGCTGATAGGAATTTTGTTGCTAGCCCCCATGTTTTTTAGAGCACCTTGCCAACTTCTGGCTTAGAGTTCTGAAATATTTGATTGTTCCTTGCAAGACAAATTTTCCAGCAGAGGAAGGAGGGTAAGCTTGTCTAGAATATTTTGATGGTATTCTTATTTTTGAGAGAGTAAGGATACTTGTTTTTCCATGCTACATAGAATTCAATGATGGGACGAGATAGATTCACAACTATGTCCAAAGGGCATACAAGAAGATTCCAACATTATTTTGCAAAATTACACTCAAGGAAGAGGTGTTGGATGCTCTCTTCTGCAATGAGACACATAGGACATTGAGAAGGCCCAATGAAAATTTTTTTCCTGAGATTGCCAACTATAAGGATTTTCCCTTTTAAAAGTGTCCATATAATTTTTTTATTTTTTATTTTTGGGAGACTTTCAATTTTCTATACCGATTTCCATGGAGGCCAGTCTTGCTTCCCTTGTTGTTCTTGAAGTTTTATATATCCTGATTTCACTAAGTAGTTTCCTCTGAATGGGTCCCATATGAAAGAGTCTTGGATTCCTTGATTGATTGGGGCTGCTCCTTTTAGGAGGGATATTAGAGAGTCCCACTGATGTTTGAGATCTTGAGGTAAATCAGGTGTCTTCCATTCTTTCAATGATTTGTCATCTTGATCCCATTGTGATATTGACTCCAATGTACATAACCCTTTTGAATTCATCCACTTCCTTATCCTTTGAACTTCTAGCTGGGTGGATGAATGAGGTTTTCCCATTATACTATCGTTCCATATATTTATGTCTCGACCATCACCTGGTAGTCTTGATGTATTATCATTAATGAGAGGTAGGGCATTTTTTATGAGTTTCCACATTTGGGTGCAAGGCCTGATTGGTGTTTTCCCTTAGAGAAATTAGAAACAAGAGTAATTCAGATATTTGGATTCCAGCACTTGCTTCCACTAGCAGTTGTCCCCAATGATGAATCTCCAAGCTATTTTTGATCCTAAGGCCATGTTCATCATTCCCGGAAGTCTGATTGAGAGTCCCCCTTTCTTGTAGGGAGATATAACTTGTTCCCATTTTATGAGAGTGGATTTTTTTGTCTCTGGTTTACCTCCTTGCCAAAGGAAGCTTCTTATGATTAATTCAATTTGCTTGTGCACACTTGTCGAGGCTAGAATTGTTGCAAATTGGTAGAGGGGAAGAGCTGTCAGGATTGACTTGATTAGTGTAACTCTACCAGCTAGATTAAGCCAGATCATTCCCCAAGTTTGTATTTTCTTTTTCATTTTTTCGATATAGCTTTGTCCACAATTCTGCTCTCATATTTTCTTTTGACACTGGTAATCCCAAATATAGGAAAAGGTTCCACTGTGCTTGGAGGGGGATCTCAAGGATTTGTGAAATTCTTTGGAGGGTGCATTCCATCCATATATTCTGCTCTTTTTGTTATTGAGTAAACAAACTGATGCTTCCATAAAACTGTCAAGCAATTTTTTCAATCTTCGTGCCACTATACAAGAAGCTCCTCCCATTAGAAGAGTGTCATCTGCGAAGAGGGAGTGGTTTATACTTTTAGTTCCAGAGCTTATTGAGAGGCTTGTTAGGGTATGATTTCTTCTGCAATGCTCAAGGTTTTTTCTCAACGAATCTGCCATTAATATATAGAGGAAGGGAGACAATGGGCAGCCTTGTCTCAATCCCCGAGAGCTTTGAAAATACTCACACGACCTTCCATTGATGAGAGGGGCTATCCACGGGCCGACAATACATGCATTTATAATTTCTATAAGCTCGATAGAGAAGCCAAATTTATTTAGGACAGTTGATAAGAAAGACAAATTGACTCTGTCGAAAGCATTTGCCATGTCAAGTTTTAGAATGAAGCCCTGCTCTTTTCTTGCTAAACTGGAGTGCAGTGCCTCTTGAATGATCATGATGTTATCCACGATCTATCTGTTAGGAACAAAACCACCTTGGTTTTCTGAGATTAAGTTGGGTAGGAGAGGTTTTATGCAATTGGTTAGGATTTTGGTGATGATTTTATATGATGAATTGCATAGAGAGATAGCCCAAAAGTGATTGAAAGTTGAGGGTCTTGCTTCTTTTGGGATGAGGGCTAGGAAGGTCGAGTTTGTGTAACCTCCCAGCTTCTTTTTTTGGAAGACATTTCTGATCATTCTTATTAGATATTTTTTAATGATGGGCCAATATAAGTGGTAGAAAGCTATTGAAAAACTGTCCGGTCTTGGTGCTTTATCGGGCTAGAGGCTCCACACAGCTACTTGAACCTCACTTTCTTCAACTTCTTTTAAGAATTCTAAATTTGTTTCTTCATTTATCCTCTTAGGAATGTGCTTTGTGAAGCTCTCGAAATCTGGATTTACTAGCTCAGTTATTAATAAATTTTTGAAATGGTTATATGCTTCTTTTTTAAGTGCCTCATTGTTACACAACATTTTGGGATTTCACCCTATGACTCCATATATGGAAACAGATTGTGTCAAGGAATCCGAGATGTGCGAGGAGATAAATCCAAAGGAATACCAGGTTGATTGTAAGGACTGTAAGGACGTTGAGGAGATATCACAACATAATCAAATAACGGATTTGGCAGATGAATAACAAGCCTCTATGGACTCTCAGGGGTTTACGAACTCTTAGGGGCCTGTATAGGATTGTCAAGGGTCTTAGGATCATATTCTTGAGGTGACCAGGTGGTGGGCTCCAGTATTGTAGCAATAATGCTACAACTCCTGGAGCTTCCTGTCTCTTAATTTTATCAACCCGGTAGTTCGTACAAACTTGGAAGCGACGGTGCTGTATGCACAAGTACTAGCTCTTGTCGCAGCTGTCACTTGGTCAGTTGGCACAAGTCCGCTAGGGCTCAAGCCAACTTCTATAGGCTCACAGAAGAAGCTTTATCAATGATGGACGAAAGCTAACTCAAAGGAGACTAGTCTAATTGCAGAAGGAAACTGAAAACCAAGAAAGCATGGAAACCCTAGGAAACCCTAATTTGACTAGCTAGACCCTAACTATGCAAAACTGTGAATGAAACAACTACCAATAATGCCATTACTTGCAGTGAACTGAAATACATGCATCTAAGCTACTTGCATCTGAAAAATCATGTTTTTGTACTTTTTCATTGAGTGGTTGGATTTATTGTGATGATGCTTTTGATTAGGGTTTGGTTGTGCAGGAGCGGTTGGAATGGAAGGAAGGCATGGGCAAGGTCCGGAGGGCTAAGGGAGGTCCCAGAGGGTCTCCAGCATCAGTCCACAGAAGCCTACCACGTTCGGATGCTCAGCAACCGAGTTTGCAGGTTTCTACAGGAAGTCTGCAGGGGATCCTACAGGAAACTCAGGGGTTTCTACCGGAAGTCTGTGCAATTCTACAGGATGTTTGGTCGTGGAGGTTTTGGGGGATGGTGAAGTGTTGGAGTGGTGTGGAAGGATAGGTGAGATGGAGATGGAGCTGGTGATGGCTCAGGAGCAGAGAAATCAGATGGAGGAAGAGTGCATGCAGAGGTTTGATGATTGGAAGGATGGGATCAACGAAAGTGTAAGTAGATGGAGCTAAGTGAATAATGGATGAGTTGGAGGGTAGATGAGTTGGACAGAGGCCAAATACGACTTGAGGATGGATCAAGAAGAAGAAGAAGGAAGTGGAGTGATAAGGAGCAGCGTAAATGAAACAAATGACTTATGCACCAAAACGAGAAATTCATTAACCTATGATAACTGTGCCATGAAACCTATGAACAGAAATGGAAAACAAGAAATGAAACTTATGCGTGGAAGTGAAATGTGGAAGTATGGTTCGATGTCAAAAATGCATGGATGGATCTTCAACGAAAGTGTCTATGTTGCAGCTTGCATGGAAATGAGAAGAACTGCGTTTCTTTTTGGTGGTTGGTCATGGACTGCACCCCAATCCCTAAGAGAGATGGCAGTGAGCCTTTACAACCTTTTTGCTGGAGCTCCAAGAGATTATATCTATCCTCCTATCGAACTTAAGCAACTGAAAGCAAATCACCATAAACTAATCCTATCTAAGCTCATGAAAAAGACTAAATTAACAAACTGTAAATTCGAATTGCATGTGAAAGTAAACAAACTCAAAGTGCTGGAACGAAATGCAAACACATTACAACACCGAGGAGATCTATTGCTCTCAGGTTGGGCCCTAACCTGAGAGCTATAGCTCCCTTAGAAACTCAGAATGAGACCAAAATCTGACTGCCTTTATTCATAAACGAAAGTCTGATGACATGCCAAAATTGGCTTACAAAACCGAGCTGTAGCTCGTACTTCCAAATTACAAGAATAATACCAAGGTTCAAAAAGCTTCTATCCAAGGCTACGGCCTCAGTATTTATGCAAAAACGATCATCCAACAGGTGTCCTTGATTTTAGGAGCTCGGCTGTCCAACTGAAGTTTAACTGCTGATCCTGTAGGACAGTCATAACTACTGTTCCTGTAGAACAGTTATAACTGTTGTTCCTGTAGAACAGCTGGCTGCTTCTAAGCTCGGTGGGGAGATGGATTGGAGCTCGGAGCTATGGTGGGAATCACGAGGAAGGTCCCCAAGACCGTGGACATCCTCTCCTAAAAACCAGCAGTGCCACCTCATTGTCTCCTTGTCTCCTTTCTTGTTGTCTTTTCTCCCTTTTAATGCCAAAAACCTGAAAGCATCATGCATTAGTCACGTAGATAGAATGTCTACCCTTCTTCCTACAAACAACACGAATAAACCAAGAAATGAATGCATAAGCAATAAAAAATGAATGGTTTGAGCAGAGCAAGTAGGCCAAATGAGCCCAAATTGTACCAAAAATTGGGGCTCATCACCAGGAATCCGATGGAGGCGGATGAGAAGATAGGGGTTGGATACTTGGAATAATCCCAAGTTCAAAACCTTGATCTTCTAGTGACCGAGGAAGCTTCGGATGAACTCCTTGGGAGGACCCTTCAATATCATACAATGAAGGGGAACTGTGAGATGAACTCAATGGTTCAGCCACAATGACTTCCTCTCAAGAGTAGAGAAGGAAAGATAATTCAGTAAGGGCTTATTAACAATCTTGAAATTAACAGGGAATTACTCAATATTGGTCCAAGAAGCAACTGCTTGGGTTTGACATGTTTATCGTGGGCAGTTATTTTTATAATTTGAAACAAAAAATTTGCCTTTTCATCTTTTAAGAGTCGAGAAAAGGAAGAAAAGGTGACTCTAGTCGCTTTCGTAGGTTTAGCAAGCTTGAAAGGACAAGTTATCGATGATCTTTTCAAATTTAAGGAGTCAGAAAAGATTGAAATGACTACTCAGGTAACTCTAGGCAAAAAGGAGTATCAAGTAACTGTGAATTGCAATATACACCTCAGCAAATAAATTTACCAAGGACTTGACGTACGTGCAGGCAATCTCCTTGAGTGTTGTGCTCTATCACGTTTACAGGGCGGCAGACTTGACTTCCTATGGATAAAGGTTTGCAACCTATGAGGGTATCCCTTTATATACTCGACGGTACGGGGAGCACAAGTCTATGCTAGCATTGTCTAATGCAATAGCGAATGACAGCTGCTAAGTTTTATAAACGCCAGAACATGTCTCTAGCCTAGACCACTAAGTATAACCGTTAATGTTTCAAATGCTCCTTGGATTAATTGATATATTTTTAAAGTTAATCTTGAAATTATGTTTCAATTTCAAGGCCTTAACGATGTCACATGTTCCTAAAATGAAGCTAAATGATGAAATTGAAATCCCTTTCATTCGATGAAGGCTACCTATTTAGGGAAGAGAAACACCCACCTCATGCATCAAATAAGCAACAATGCATCAATGACAATGTCCAATGCTAAATGCAGAACATGAAATCTAATATTTCATTTCATAAGAAAATGTAATGCCAAATTCTTCAAGCAAGCTACCTTAAGATATAAAGATGATTTCCTTTTTAGTTTAATGTAATCAATGTAATCTAGTGCAAAAGAGCAAAAGAGATTGCAAACAACTCAATAATCATGAAAATCTCTTTCACATTATTATTTTGAATGCAACAAATGCTTTGAAAACTAATTAAAGGATAAACACTTTCACTTTCTCTTTTCGAAACACAAAATTCAAAGCAAATACTTCATTTCAGTTCAATCGAAACAATCAATTTTGTAATCTATTGCTTGTCAAGTGGAACTAAAGTGACTTTCAAAGCATCTACTCAATTCGACACTAATGAAAACAACTTAATACCCAAGAACCAAAAGTGATTTGCAAAAGACGTTCAAACACACAAAGACTCTTTTAACAAGGGTAATTGATCTCTGAAGAGAAGATCAATGAATGAATGAAGGATGACCTAGAAGTCTTAGAAACCCTAGAAGTCAAATCAAACTCCAAACACACTTAAACCAAATCAAGGGGCAATGGTAATCAGACAAACATGTCAAGAAAGACAAGGACGCTAAATTTACACTGGTAAACCACTGACATAAGGCAAAATACTGAAAACAAGAAGACAAACCCTAATTTTCTTTAACCTCTGATATCATTGCACCTATTAAAAGAAAAGTAGCGATCATCACTACTGTAATCAACATATCTGTGATGTCATCGTGACTGTCAGGGACAAAACTGTGATGGTCGAGAAAGATAAAGAAAAAACAAAAAATCTTCAAGAGTAGCACAAATCAAGAACCTTCAAGCAATTACCAGAAAGTGAAAATAGTTACAGACAAGCAAACAAGTCTGGGATTGGATGGTTGGTCAAACTCATCACAAAAACAAGGTGAAGGATTGGATGGAAAGGATCATAGGCTCCCCAGTGGAGTCACCATTTTGTTGTCTAGGTAAATCCTCTCTGCGGACATAGATGATCCCTCTAGCCCAATGAGTGGGTCTAGCAACCTAAGTGACAATCTACTAGACACTTTCCTAAGTTGCAATTGAAAAGAGAGACGAAGAAGATGGCCTACATCATTCTGATGTTATCTCGGTCTCCTTTGTTGAAGACCTTGAATCACTTGCGTCATGAGCGCGTTCCTGTTGCTCTCAACATTTATGCACCTGCACAATAGATCAAGACACAATAATGCATTCAAATACAAATAGCATATTCAAAAGAAACCTACTTAACTGATCAAGAAATGTTAAGCTAAATGATACATGAGCATACACATTTAGGGAAAATGAACCAACAGTTGTATATTAATAGAAAATAAGGGGAAGCATATAACCAAGCCTTGATGTTGATAGGATCTCCTTGAATGAATATCCAAGTCCAAGCTACGCTATCCAAGCACTCATTCTCCAAGCCAAATGAATAGCATATAGGCACAATCTTAGCATAAGGGTGCAAATAGACATAGACCAACCATTTGGGAATGGGAGAGGATGAATATATAGGCTGGGAAAGGGAGTTAAGACCTCTCCAAAGATAAGATTAGGCCCTCATCTCAAGAAGGTAGCTGATAGGGATAAGACCAAGAGGCCAATTTGGGAGAATTCGACCTCATCTATGCCAAACAACCTCCATCTCGCCACTCTCGAAGCTTCTAGATCATGAAGCTTCTCATCCTCTTTGGGAAAATTACCTTTTTGGGATCATCGCAGGTATGCAAGTGAACAGAGCGATGCCATCGCAGGTCAAGTACAATGAAACAAGCAATCATCGTTGTTTTTAACCTCATAAGCGCGATGATGCTCAAATTAGGGTTTTAGAGCTATTTCTTTCAGGGAAAGCTCAAGTCATTTTCCAGTCCATGTTTTAGGAAGCATCTGAGCTGCATATATGAATGAGTACACTACATAATGGTCTTGTTTCGGGAACTTCGGGGTATGTCACTGGGAAGTGCAGGAGGTGTGGCAAAATACTGTGTAACAATTACATATCAATAGTTTTTGAAGATATGGAAGGAAGAATTCAATAATGTTTGTATTCCTAAGGAGACAAGGATGGGGATTTGTAGTATATGTGCTTCTCTTAAATAAAAAATGGATAAGTGTGAAGGGGTAGAAAGAGGTAAGAATTCACAACATTAATTTATAAAATTGTATAGTCATCAACTATGAAAACATATTTATTAATGACTTATTTTATGTTGTGTATATTCCATTGTCAAAGCGCTTCAAGAGCATCACAAAAAACAAACAATTGAAAGGAAAAAGTTGTACAAGCATCGAAAGAAGTGTTATGATGATCCAAATAAATATTTGGGTTTGATAATTGTTGGTATGGACCAAAATAAAACATTTCTACCACATTTTATTCGCACACCCAAAAATTTACAGGAGCAAAATTTTATTCAGTATCACTTGGTTGGTTGTATGGTCTTCAATGGGAAAATGTTGCCAAGGGTATACTTCGCAACTCCAAATATTCATACTGATGCAAATATGACAATAACCATAATTCATGATCTCTTTCTCATAGGTCTGGTAATCTTCCTGAAGTTTTGTATCTACAATTAGACAACACTTGTCATGAAAACAAAAATCAGATTGTTTTTGGATATCTAAACATGCTTGTTGAATTGAGAATTTTTCATAAGGTAAAGGTTGGTTTCCTTCTTGTTGGGCACACTCATGACCATTTTGATTAGATATTCAGTCGTTTTTTAGTAACATTGAGGAGGAAGGAAGTTGGGAGTTTGTCATCATTAATTGAATGTATTAAGAAATCATACATGTTAGAGCCTATTTTTGATGTGTTGGAAGAAACTATTGATATGCAAAGGTTTACACTGGGATTGCATGGTGAGGAGAAATGCATTGAACAACTTAATGATTTTAGCTTCCAACATCAATATCATATCAAAAAAATTGATGGGAAAACACTAATATGGGGCAAGAAGTATTCAACTATTGCAGAATGGGCGTCGTCATCAGGGTTGGAATTTTTTTAGTTCATTCCAGATCATCCAATATTTGGATCAAATATATTGTTATTACAATTAGTTGTTGAAGTTCATAATGCACACGGGAAGAATAGAGATATAAATTATTTTGATTTCCTAAAAGAAATTAAAAAATGTATTAGATATAAATATGAGTACTTTGATATTGTTGATTCAGTTTGGTGGGAGTCTTTTTTCAATAATCAAAGTGATATCATTTCAAGAACAGCAAATGAAGATATACCTTTGAAAACTCCATTTATTTGGCCACAAAATGTGTCAAATGAACACGAGGAAAGAAACATTGTTGAACAACAACAATCTCAAGGTATTATTAATTCTTCGCAAGTAGAGGAAAGATAAATGTATATTGGTTCCAGAAGATCTCATGCACAACATGAAGCCATGGATGACCTTTATAGGGGTTCAGTACAAGATATTAAGGAGGGTTACATGATCGCATTACTAGTAGATGGAGATCCGAATTACTATCTATTCTGGGTTGCTAAGGTTATAAACAACGTTACAGAAAATGAAGATGTTGCAGGTGTTGAAGTACATTGGTATGCCACAAATACACACCCATTCAATGGTGTGTACAAGACAGAGATGATAGTTGATAAAAAAAAGTGGCGAAAAGAGAAAAAGAAAGGGTACAAATATAAATCGTCGCCGCACAAACCTCTTAAGATTGGAGGATGTTGACATACTTGTTTATGAATTCAATTTAATGAAGAGAGGAACTCTTCACTTTAAGACGATAGAGATTCTGAAGAGGTTGTTACCAGAAGAAACAATGTTGAGATGGGAGTCTGTTGAAACCAGTTGTAGATCCAGAAGAATTTTCAAACCTAAAATGGTGGGCATGCATGTGGACTCAGATGGGGCACTAGTTGATGAAAGAGAAGAATATGGAACATCTTCATCTGCATCCAGTCATTCATCCGAAGATGTGAATTCTGATGGCATCCAAGAAAATATGAGTGATTTTGAATAATTGTCTAAGACAATTTATATAACTGATGTTTGCATCGTATCTTAAAATAAAAATTTTGATTTCCATATGGTTTTAAATGAAGTTATGAGTCTTTTTATGTTTGTTGGATTATATGTTTTAATTATGACGATTTTTATTGTTTAGAATATCTACAGTGCGGCAATAACTTAGAGATATAATTTATGTTTCATTAAGTCTACAAGTATTGACATTTTGATTAATTTAGTCATGTAATTTGTTCATAATGTCATGGTTTAAATGTGTTGAAACTTAGAGTTTTTAATTCTATGGTTGAAAATTTTCCATTTTTTTGTATCTTTAATGTTATGGTTGAAAGCAATTAGAATTTTAGCAATCTTTAGTGTGATGCTATTATATGTTTAACAACATGGATGAAAACTGATGGAATTTTAATGTATTTTGGATCCCATTATTTTATCTTTATTCGTCATTACTAAAAACTGTTGAAATTATACTTGGGAAAGAAAAATGTTATTCTACCAAAAACATTAGTGTGTTTTTTTCCTCAAAAGCAATTGTTTTTACACCAAAAAAAAAAAATTTGTTTTCACTGCCATTTTTTAAATATGTTGAAAATTAACCTTAAAAAAACATCATTCTAGTATACACCGTTTTCGTTTTTAACATTGTTTTCCATTTTTTTTGCTAGAGTTCCCGTTTTGAGTTTATAATTCATGT
This sequence comes from Pinus tabuliformis, assembly GCA_031772625.1. NCBI lineage: Eukaryota > Viridiplantae > Streptophyta > Pinopsida > Pinales > Pinaceae > Pinus > Pinus tabuliformis. Next base: position 428,358,477 of record CM062814.1, on the reverse strand, counting down.
TTCAGAGTTTACATTGTTAAAAATAGAAATGTAATCACTCAATATCTATAGCTTAATAAGGAGTTTTAGGGTTACAATGCGGCTTATATAGGGACTAACACAATTTTCTTTTACAAATAGACCTTTAACTTGTACATGAAGTTCACAACATTCAACTGTACCTTGGAAGCAAAAGTAAGTAACTAACAAATAACAAAATGACAATTCTTTGTAGAAATGATCTATTCCTTATGGTTAATTTTTTTTGAAATGATAACTAAAGGTTTCATTTATCTCTCATAAAATTTATTCATGAAAAAATCAAATAATATTAGTACTCAAAATTAAATCTAACACTAGATGTTAAATCTAAATGTCAACATTTTATTCTGTGTACTAAGTTGAAAGCATTCAATTTCCATATGTATTCAGAGTACATCAACTGTAGGTTTTTATTTAGATATGGATATGGATGTGATATGTAGGGAAATGTATCTAGTGTCTGTAAACCCATAGAGTCTAATGAAATAATTTCGAAAGTTACCATTAAAATAGTGACTAGAAAGGTATTCAAGATTTGGAATATTGTTATAGATTTGTTTCCTAAAATGATTTGTATCTACATATATTTTGCATGGGAAAAGATATCTAGTACTCATGCAATTAAGATGTAAAAATAATTCCACTTCTGTTATGCTTGAATCTAAATATCATATGAGTGAGCTATCATCATTTGAGCTATCATGAAAATGTATATGTGAATCATATATCTGGAAGATCCATAACCGGAGAAGAGGTTGGGATTTCACCCTATGAATCCATATACAGAAACAGATTATGTCAAGGAATCCTAGATGTGCGAGGAGCTAACTCCAAAGGAAACTTGAATGGTTTCTGGTTTGGGTTTAAGGCTCAGAGGAAGCATAGGTCACAAGGGAGGAGTTGGAAAACCTCATGAACCAACATTTGAGCAAGATGACAAGGGGAATGTAACACAGATATTCCATGGAGCGGGGAATTAAACGCCGGGAGTAGACATGAAAGGTGAAGTTTCAGGTGTGAAAAGGCATGTCTCAAGGGAAAATGGATTTAATATCCATTTCAACCACCTATAATGCAAGGAGGATGGCAGGCACTAAGTTCAAAGCATCGTCTATCCTCTCTAGGGCAAGTGGCTATAGACCTATGAGCACCTGGCTCCGGGGGTTGTAGTTCTCTCTCTGCCAGTTATTGACATTGGGGAGACCAGGATTAGATGGCAGGGGATGAGGGTAGCCAGTTGTCTCTGCACCAATGATCTTCAATCCCTTTGTTTGCAATGAAGTCAGCAAGAGAGTTTGCTTTTTGTTTTACATGGGAGAAGATAATGGATGTCCTATTGGAGATTAGGTTGGCCAAATGTTGAACATGATAATATAGACGTCAGTAGATTGTATGATTGGTTGTAGGAGATCCATTGAGAATTTGATCTACAATTTGGATGGTGACATTTGAGTCCTCTTCTTCTATTAGAGGGAAGAAGTGGTGGATCGTGGCTATTTTAGTTCCCTCGATTAGATATTCTAGCTCCGCAAAGTTGTTTCTTTTGTGTCTAATGCAGCCTTTGTGTATTCTGGTGATCTTCCCTAAATGGTCCTTAAAGACTCCTCCAATGTCGGCCTCTCATGTATTTCCCTTTGAAGCCCCATCAAAGTTGATCTTGAAGTGGAGGGGAGGAGGAGGGTGCTAGGTGGAGGGGGAAGGATCTTTCGCTTGGGTTGGAGAGTTGCACTTGTTAGATTGAGAGGCTTGAGATTCCACTAGGTTAGGATCTCTTTTTAGAGGGAGGATCATGGTGATCATTAATAGACCAGTTGGTGAAGGAAATGGATTCCTCGATATGCTTGTGGAAAAGGAGTCAAACACTTTCAAGAGGCCTTTGAGAGTTGTTAAAAATTATCTAGTTACGCTCCTTCCATATTTCCCACACTAATAATATGGGGTCGGTGGACTATAGGTAGTTGAGGATGGGATTGTTGAAGGGGGCATTGGGCCATTGCTTGAGGGTGTGAGAGATGTTGGTTTCTTCCCTAAAAGTCTTGAGGAATCCATGCTCTAGTTTGTGGTAAAGGTTGTTGATGAAGGGGCATGATAAGAAGAGGTGGTCCATGGTTTCTTGGTGATCATGGCATAAGGTACACCAAGACGATCCCTGAAATTCCTTCTTGATCAAATTGTCTCAAGCGAGAACCCAACAATTGTTGATGAGCCATGAGAAAGTTTTAATCTTGGGCCAAGTATTCATGTTCCAGAGCTTAGCCTAGAATCTAGGGTCTGGGTCTTGGAGATTTGAACTTGTTAGAATGTTGCAAGCCTCCTTGACTGAGAACCTTCCTAAATTTTGATAGCCCTAGCAGAGCATATCACTTCCTCCTTTGATTTCAATGGTTATTTTTAGAAGATCTTGCTAGAGGAGAGATCTGTTGGAATCAGTGTTTTCCTCTTCACATAGGATGTTTGGAGCCCAATTGTGATGTGAGTTGTGGTCAATATTCGTCCAAAGCTAGTGAATCAAGATGTGCCCTGTGCTGAGAGCTAAATCCGGGCTTAGAGCGGTGGGGACAGTGGTGGAAAGGCTTGGTTGCTGCTACCATAATTCGTGCCATAAATTGATAGAATGCTTGTCCCTCACCTCCCAAAACTTGTGCGATTGGATCAATTATCTTCCTTGGTTGGCTAGATTCCAAATGAGCAAACCTGGATAGGTCGTGGAGAGGCGAATGAAGTCCTACTGCGGATTAAGTCTATCATATTTGAGGTTCCATAGTTTTGCTCATGGTTCTTATTTGTGCTTGATCCATTTCTAATAGATCTTAGCTCCCATTACTTTGTTGATTGCTTCCAGATCACATAGGCCCAACCCACCATGTGCCTTTGGGAGGCAGAGGGTGTCCTATTGACCAGGGGGCATTTTTTCTTCAGATCGGCTCCTCCCCATAAGAAAGAGCATTGTCTATTCCTGGTTCTTTTAAGAACCATTTAGGGGCTGCTAGAATAGAAAAAAAGTAAAGCGAATGGCTTTTAGAACATATTTGAGAAGGATTAGTTTGCTAGCAATGTTGAGTGCTCTAAAGGTCCAACAAGTGAATTTAGAGACTATTTTGCCGAGAATATTCCTCCAAGAGGAGTGTTTTATAACGGAGTACATAAGAGGGGCCCCCAAGTATTAAGAAGGAAGTGGGGCAATGGTGAAGTCAAGAATGCATTGAATGTTCCTTTGGGTGATTTTGGGGGTGTTGAACAAGAAGATTTGGGATTTATCAAGGTTGATTGAGGTTCCAAAAGCAAGGGAGAAGACGTCAAGGATGAATTTGATTTATCTAGATTCCTTGACGGAGGGGTGGTTCACGAGGAGGGCGTTATCCACAAACTACAGGTGTGTGTGAGCAGAATTGTTGTGGAGAGTAAGTCCTTTTGTAGATCCCCTCATCTTGACAAATTTGATTGTGTGGCAAAGACCTTTGGCCATGAGAATGAAGAGGAAAGGGGATAGGGGATCTCTTTGTTTAATACCTTTGAATGGGAGTAAGGTTGCAAAGGGAGAGTCATTGACTAGGATGTAGTAGAAGGAGGTGGAGATGAGAGACATGACCCATTAGATCTAGTGGGCACCAAAACCAAATTATTTTAGGGTGCATTCGATGTAGTCTCAACTAAGCCTATCAAAGGATTTTGACATGTCAAGTTTCATGATCATGCCTAGATTTTTGAGTGTTTTGAGAGAGTGGATAGCCTCATGGGCAAGGATGATTCCATCTAGAATTTGTCTTCCTTCCACATACTCTGATTTCTCAGGGGAGATTAGGAGGGGGAAAACGGCTTCCACTGCTTTGCAATTATTTTGGCTATGATTTTGTAGATAACATTACAGAGGGCTATGGGTTTGTATTTACCTGGTGAGGTTGCATTGTCTTCCTTTGGAATGAGGGTGAGGAAGGTGGCATTGAAAGCTTGGAGAATGGATCTTGTGTTCCTTGACTCTTCCACAATGCCATGTATTTCACTGCTTAAGAAGCGGAAACATGATTTGAAGAAGGTGACGGTGAAGCCATCCGATCTTGGGGCTTTACCATGCACCAACCGATTGAGATCTTCTAGGATATTTGATTTTGTGACAGGTCTCATGAGAGTCACATTTTTGATCTGCAAAGATTAGGTGGGGGATGTTGGCTATGATTTGGTTGATGGCTTCCCTTTGTTGTAGAGGAGGTTCCTGAAGAATGTTCAAGAAATAACGGACCAACTCCTATTCAATGTCTTCCTATTTTCCACAATGGTTCCAGCTTATGTTCTTAGAAGAGAAATATGGTTGTTGGCCCTGTGTTGAATGGTGGATTTGTGGAAGAAGGATGTGTTGTGCTCGCCCTCTTTAAACTAGTGTATTCTTTATTTTTTCTTCTAGAATTTTTCTTCCTGCTTGTAGCGTTCCTCCAACTTTTTGGAGATGTCTACCTCTTTGGCATTGGTTTCCTCGGTGTGGTCATTCAATATTATTTCTTGCTAAAGGGAAGACATGGATTTCTCGAGTGTTTATTTCTCTTGAAAGATGTTACTGAACTCCTCTTTGTTCCATTTTTTTATGATAATTTTTATTTGTTTGAGATTTTGTTGAAAGATGTACATCTTGGATCCCTTGTAGTGATCCATTGCTTTCCACCAACCTTCAATCTTGGGAATGAGGTTGGGATCTGAAAACCAGAATTGATCAAACCTGAAAGGACACTTCAAGGGTTTTCCAAAGGTTCTCCATGAGAGGGATATGGGCCAGTGGTCAGATCCAAAGGGCGGAAGGATCTTTGCTGAGAGATCATGCACATTGACCAGGAGGGGTTCAGAAACTAGAAAGAATTCTAGGTGCGAGGAGATCACATCCTCTTGTTGTTCCAAGTATAAAGGTCATTGGTGGTTTTCATGTCAACCAAGCTAGTTTCTTCTATGAAAGTACTAAGTACTTCTTATTCTTGGTCTAACTATCTCCTTCCTCCTTTTTCTCTCTCATAGAGAGGTGATAAAGTTAAAGCACGAGGGCTTCACTGGGCGAGCAATACCATGCCACGTGCATTCATATTGGGAGATATATATTGAGGAAAAATTACATAATATATTTGATCATATAATAGGGGGTAAAGTGTTTTTATATGTTGTGTATAAAAAAATGGAGCTCAAAGTTAATGAAAAATTATAAAGGGGCACAGAAAATGTTAATGAAAAAATGGATACCTACACTATCTATTAAATGTATGGGTTTTTTAAATTGGGAAGCTGTATTGGGTTTGTATTAGTAGGGGGTTAAATAAAGTGAATTTTAGAGGTATTTTCCAATATGTAGTCAAATTAATGGTATTATTTAACATGCCACGAAAGCATGTGTTATGTCAAGGGTTCATTGTGTGAAGCCCTAGTGTGTTTAAGTCACCTCCAATGATCCATTTGGTGGGATTAATCAAGTTCTTTAGGGAGGTGAGGTGTTCTAGCATATCTTGTTTCTTGGAAGGGGCTTGAGGACCATAAATGTTGGAAAGGAAACCATGGATGTTTGAACCTAGAAAATGAAATGTTGTTATGACAATAGAATTGAGAGAAAATGGTTCCATGCCTATTTGGGGTAGGTTTTAGGCAATTCATAGGCCTCTCGAGGAACCTTCTACGTCCACTGCTAGACTGCAAGTCAATTTCCAAATTTTGGAGATAATGGTGGCAAAATCTATGCTAGAGAACTTGGTTTCTTGAATGAGCAATATTGTTGGAAGATCCTTCTAGATCTTCCGACAGAGGAGGTGATGCTTTAAGGGGTTATTCAACCCCCTTAAGTTCTAGGAGATGATCTTCATGGGGAACCTCCTGATCGGGAGGAGTAAAACTCTGAGATTTGCTTATATTTCCTTGATTTAACAAGCTTACGACCTAGGGTGTCTAGTCTTTGTAGAGTAGAATTTCGACCTATTTTCTTGAATTCTTTGCCACTTTTCTTGCCATCCTTTAGTGTAATAGTTTGAACTCCCAACTGCATCTTGGATTTGAATTTCTGGAGTGTCATGGCCAGAAGATGGACCTGCTTGTCAGGAATAATGTTTTTTTTATTTTGACGACATGCATCTTCCATGGCTATGAGATATAGTCCTTCTAGGTCGATGAAATCATCTTCTTATATCATGGGGGAATCTTAATCTTGAGGATACAAGTCCTTTTGGTTTGGGGGATCAATGAGAGCTCGATCTTTGCCTTTTTCCACTGCCATTGGTTGCTCCCTTTTCATACTGGGTTCCACTTAAGTGGGATTCTCAACATTTTCTAGGGTTTCTTCTGGGAGGTCCTCCAGCACTTCAAAATTGTTGTTGGTCATTGGTCGCTTGGGTTGCAAGGAAGGGCCCTACTTCTAGCTATGTCTTCTTTTGGATGGAATTTTCATGGAACCCTTTGCATCGATGGATCCATTCTTTGCTTCCTCTGGTTTGGGTTCATTGAGGGGACAATCTTTGAATAGGTGGCCATGTTGGTGGCATTTTATGCATCTAAACGGTACATGCTCATAATCGAGCAATTGGAACTAATCTTCGTCTTGTGATTCAAGGGCTATAGCTTCAAGGAGGGAACTAGAGATGTCCATGTAAACACACATTCATGTGTAGGTTGTGTAGAAGCCTTGGCACCTCTATTTTGAGAGGAATATAAATTTTCTCAGACTGTTGCTTATGTCACAGAGGGTATCAAGGTCCTAGTACTTGTTGGGTAGAGAGTAGAGCTAGATCCAGATCGAAGCCCAGGATAAGTCCTCCTTGTATGGAACAAAATGCAGCATCCACTATCGCATGTACAGGATCACCGAGTGGAGGAAACATGGGTCGTCCTCCATAACATATTTGAGGTCTTCTTGGTGCATCAATACCCACTTTGAAAAATCATTTAGAGCTAAGCTTGACCTCATAATGGGCTTTTGGTTTTGATCGCAAGGCAATCCAGTGCAGGAGCATCTTCTCCATCAACCAGACCTCGATGAATTTACAAATCAATGTGTGGTCTTTCATGTATTAAATGTTTTTATTTAACCTAGCTTAAGGGATGTGCAGCCATGGAATCTTCTTGGATTTAGCCTTGCATGTGTTTATATTCCTCTGTTCAAGTTCAAAGCCTACTTGGGTTTCTGACATGATCGCGTTAGCAAATTTGGCCATTGGCAGGTCAGGTTTGGCAACTTGTGCAAAGGGGGTAGAGGGATTTGGGTCAGGGTCTGCAAAGGCATCGGGATGACGTAGGGGAGTGGAGGAGCCTTCCGTCCCCCCTCCTCACCCCCTCGAGGGACATCATTCCTGCTTGAGCTCAACAGAGAAGGGGTTTAGGGAAAGCAAGAGTGTAGAGAAAGAGTTGAAGGTTCAGAGTTGGTTACAAGCTAGAAAAGCGCATGAAGGCGGGATCATGTTAATAACACTCTAAAACATTAATATAATAAATTATTATTAATACAATATATATTTTAACCCATTATTTACTTAAATCAATATATATATATATATATATATATATATATATATATATATATATATATATATATATATATATATATATATATATATATATATGCTATTCATTTAAATTAAGTTAAAGGATAAAAATAATATTTTAGTCATTTTCCCCCTAATCGGGGTGTGAGCTAGCCCCATTGGGCTTGTCCTGGCCCATTGTTTAATGTGTATCTACCAGAATTTTCTGGCCACCCTCCACATGCATGCTGCACTTGGAGAGGTGGTGGTGCGCATGCGTGGTTTAATGACCCTCCTTGAGGGTGGCAACGTTATTATGACAAATGTTAAGGCGAGGTTTACCTCTGGCTTGCTCGGTAAGTTTGTCTGCGACCTTAGGCTTCTGTGGATTTCGTTTGAGATGGTTGTTTTGGGCAAATTGTGGTCATGATCTACTCCAGGTCTTGGCAGCGATCACTAGTATGTTTCCACCCTTGACTTAGTTTCCTCTACATGTGTGGATCAATATATTTTCCCTTCGAACTATGAGTTGCATGGGTCTGTGGTTTGTTGGGACTGGAATTGGAATTGTGTGGAGCATGGCCTCGAATGGTTTCTGGTTTGTGTTGAGTCTTTATTTTTGTATGTCTCGATGTTAGTAGTGTATGGGATTTGGTTGTTTCGCATGGGCTCCTGCAACGTTTGGTTGGTAGAAGGTTTTGTATGTGGTGGTATTCCCTGCCCAGGTAAAAATGAACCAGAAAGGGTTTGGGTCTGTGGTGAATTTTGTTTGGTTCCAAGGTATTTAGGCTTTGGGTGAGCTCAAATTCAAGCCTTGGTTATATCTAGCCTTGGTCATGACCTGCGTTATTATAGAGTCGAGGTTAGGAGAACCCTGTTGGACCATTTTAGGGTAAGTTCGGACCTGCTAGATAGGTATGTCGGGTTCAACGCTCTTGTCCAGTTGTGGGACAGTCTCGATCTCAAGGTTGCTCTTGGCTTAATTCATGTCATCATAGGTTTGCTTCTAGGCAAGCAGGTTTGTCTTATGTAGCTTGGGTTCTTTTGGAGTCTCGATGGAAGGGGTTTTGTGGGTTGCGAGCTCAGGGTAGTTGTTGGCCCAAATTCCTCTTCTTTTCTTTGTGTAAAGTTTTGTTGGTGGAATCAACAAATTATGAGACACATCTGGATAATTCAAGGGTCTTGAATGTGGATGGTGTTGTTAGTCAGTTCAGGCCTGTTAGTGGGCAAAGGTGGAAAAATGGAAAAAGTGGAACCATTAAACTGTGTTGGCAGCCGGTTGATAGTAAGATTCAGAGTGGGTTCCTTACTTGGTTGGTTTTGTTTGAAATTGCTTTAACAAGTTTGCAACGTTGGAGCGACCCTTGGCACCGCCGAACATCTAAGTTGTGACCCTGTTCGGGTCGACTTCAAGAGTTAGAAACGGGGCAGTCTCTGTCAGGTAACAATAAAATCATGCTTTGGGCCGCTGGTAAAGATAAGAATGGTTGTGGGAAGCAGCGGAAGGCCTCCCCTTCTTAGACTAGTCAACCCAATCCTTCGGGGGGGCGGGGGCGGGGGGGGGGGGCCGCAGGTCGGGGACGCAAGCTGACCTCTCATATAATTCAGGAAGAGACTCAAGCATATCATGCTAGTAGCTCCAACCCAGTCAAGCAACTTATTGTAGATTGGGAGGCTGAGATTCGACAAACCGAGGAGGATTTTGAACTTGATATGGACGAGTGGCAAACTGTGATTCCAGATCCAGGCCACACTCGTGGCAGATAATTTAAATACAAGAAGAAAATCCATTTGTTTTGGATGATGAGGATCATTCTGACAAAAGCTTTAAAGCAATTTCCTCCTGATATGCATTTGGCCCCTCATGAACACTCAGATTACACCAAAGAATTTCAAAAAATACAGTTTCAATTACAGCAGTAGCATGGTTGGCTCAGCCAAATAGAGCAGCGTATCCCTTGTATACCCCACACAAAGTTGCCAGGTTCCACTGTGAAGGATCATGCACAGGTGGATTCAACTGATGATGAGTAGCGATAATGCATCTTTGCTTCTAGTTTTTCATGATACAGTTTCAAATTTCTAAGCTTATTAGTAGTTATGTTTATAGATATTTAGAAAATAGGAAGAATAAAGACTCTCATACTTACATAGCGTGGCTGGTTAGACTTATTATTTTCTGTTATTGAATAGCATATTTTGCAGTTAGGTGGCTAACAAACTTGGTTTCCCTCTAGGTAAGTTGAGGCCACCTAACTCTCAAACATATAGATGTAACCTGCAATATTTTTGAAAAGTAATAAAAAAATACCACAAAACTTACAAAAAAAAATTATTTTAATTTTTTTCACTATCCAAAATACAATAAATTAATAAAAATTTATAAAATAACCCAGACATTTGTTTAGATACCATGCTCAAAACATATATTATATAAAATCTTTCACACCTAAAAACACGTTTAATTGTTTTATCTTAATCTATTAGTTAGTATCAAATATATTATATCTTATAGTATTTATAAAATATTTACATAGATTAAACAATTAAATGAAATAAAACAATCTTCACTCCAACAGAGTTATAATATATCAATTTAATTTTCGGGATTTTAAATAAATGATGTATGATTTAAATAAATTAATTTTCTATTATAATTTGAATTTCAAAGAATTAATGTTATTGTGATTGTAACCTTAAACAAAGATTGGAGAAACATGTTAACTGCTGCAACACACCTTTACTTTTGTTGCGGAAAATCTATCTCTTTGCAACGAGATGCAAAATTACATTCACAATTTCTCTCACAAACAAAAACCATTTGTGGGCCTGCAACCGAAAATTCGTACCTGTATATTATTATAGGAAACCAATGATAAATTATGTGGCCATCGATACAAGTGGCCACCTACATAAGTTGCCAGATAATCCCCTTGTGGAACACGGAGCCATTTTAATTTTCCATAGAAATGGGGGATCAGAGGAACGAGGAAATAAACAATGATGTAACCCTGGAAGGGCGAAAGTATTTACCGATTTCACGCTACTCAGTTGTTTGATTGGCGCCATTGGTGTTGGTGCGCTTCTTCATAAAATTTAATTTGTTACAGGCAAATATGACAGCATAGCAGAAGTAATGCCGTTATTATTATTGCCATCGCCATCTGCTGCTGAGTGCAATGGAGGAGGAAGAAGATCACAACTGAGAATTATGGTACGCATGGCCACCGGCTCTTCCATTTTCTTGTTTGGAATTGACATCTTCATCATCATCAATGAGGTCGGCATCTGTCACAAAACTCTTCCACAACCAATGCTTTTTCCACACTCTGTCCATCATTTCTTCGATCGGCACATTCTTCGTCTCCGGAAGGAGAAACAGCACAAAGAGGGACATAATGAACACCCAACCAGCAAAGAAGAAGAAGATGCCGTATTTGAAATTGCAAAGCATTGACAGAAACGCCTGTGCAACACCAAATGTAAAGAGCAGATTCACGCACACCGTCACGCTCTGTCCAGCGGATCTTGTTTCCAGTGGAAACGTTTCGCTGGGAATCAACCATCCGAGAGGACCCCATGACCATGCAAACGCTGACACGAAAACGCAAACCATCAACACTATCACAATGGCCGTCGCTTGAGAAAGCTGCTGCCCGTCCTTCAATCCTGTCGCCAACAGGATTCCAATAATCACCTGCAATTTTCATATTCACAATGATCACTATTATGTTTCACCATTCGAAATGAACTAGCTGCCTATAAACAAAGCAATGAAATCGAAATGAAGCAGAAGAGCAAATGGGGATGACCTGTGAAATGAACATCTGTATTCCTGCTTCCAGAAGAAGCACTCTTCGACCAAGTTTGTCCACCGAGTAGATGGAAACTATAGTGGATATCACATTGACTGCGCCAGTAATAACCGCAGAGTAAAGAGAAGCATCGCTCTTGAATCCCAGGGTCTGGAAGAGCACGGGAGCATAGAACATAATGGCATTGATACCAGTCAACTGCTGGAAGATCTGCAGAAATATGGTTATGACAAGCTGAGGTCTATTCCTGCGTTTCATGAGGTTTCGAAATGGATGCTTAACTTCCGCGGCTGTTTTACTAGCCTGAACTAGTTCACTGAACTCTGCATCCACATTATCAGTTCCCCTGATTTTTCTCAATACATTCTTGCCGTCTTCCAGGTGTCCTCTTTCAATCAGGCTGTTGGGTGTCTCTACTAAACATATAGACCCCACAGATAGCAGAATTGCAGGGATACCTGCCAAGCCCAAAGAAAGCCTCCATCCCCATGGCTTGATCTTAGCTGTAAAATAGTTCACTAAATTTGCGCACAGAATGCCTATTGTAATATTCAACTGGAAGAGGATGTTTAGACCCCCTCGAATTCTTGTCGGTGCTATCTCTGACAGGAAAAGAGGAACCGCCTACAGTTACATAAAAGAAAGGCCCTTTCATCGCATCAGTGTTCCAATCGATAGACTGAAGGAGAAAAACAATGCTGTCTAAGATTTATCCCAAAATGAAGGCACGCAGAGGATAATGTAGCTAAGAAATTTGCAGAGAATTAGAATCAATTGAGTATATACCTCACAAATATAATAGAATATGTTTTAATGCAAGCTATCTCATTACGTTTTAAAAGAAAACTCAAAGGATTCAATTAGAAGCAAAGTTTGTGATATCAAATGCGTGTAGGAATTTTACGGATCTGTACTCTGGTTATATAGAAAATAATATACAATATATGCAATGATTTCGCAAAAAGAAGTGAGCTATTAAAGGCGCTTTTTGCCTGAAGGGAATGCGCAGGAGCGATTCCTCTGTTAATTATTTGAATCTTAGTACTAAATCAAAGATTCCGTCTTATCAGGAATATAAATCCTCTGTTTTCAGACCTGATTAGCGAATCCGACTCCACATCCAAGTAATAATCTTCCGATAATGAGCATTAGAAGATCCTGCGCTGCCGCATTGAAGGTGACTCCGGCAAGAAAGAATAGACCGGCAATAAGCATTGTCGGTCTCCGGCCAAATCTTCTGGTAGTATACGACGCAAAGAATGTGGCTACAAGACCGGCTAGATACAGAGATGATGTAAAGAGCTGTAATCCTTGATTGTCGTACTTGCAGTATGTACTTTGTTTCGCCTCGTGTTCCTTGCGCGCCACGGCGGGGAAGAATTTCTCAAGAAAGTCGTCCATGCCAGTCACTCCGCCTGCATTAAGACAATCAGCCGTCAGATCCTGGATGTAAATTAAATTAAGAAGCTAAATCTGTTCAAAGGAGAGTATTCCTACAAACTTTTCCCAAAGGTATGAAGAGCTGAAGACCTTCAGATCACATTATGGAACTCCTAAAATTCATTTAAGATATTCAGTTTACACAACAATATGAAAGCATCATCAGTCGTAAGGATTGCGTGAATCTCACTAATGAAAATTTTGATCAGGCTCCACATTGAAAATCCATAGTATATATAGTATACTGTTTTCTGACGCCTAACATCCAGCAATTTCGCACAAGAAAATACTGTTCTTTATAAAATATGCAGAACAATTATCGAACCTTGTTGAGGTGCATAAGAAATCAATGAGAGAGAAAAGTTCTCTCATTTCTTTCTTCTGTAAGTTACAGGACAACGAGATCAAATTGGAAGGAAATATTCCGGCCTTCAACAAAGCGGAGGAAAGCAGTATATTGCAATAGTTGTTGAAAATACACAAAACCGTCAAATTTTCAGATTTCTTCACAAAACAGTCAATTTTTTCATTACAAAACAGCTAAATGAGTGAAATCTATGCGCACACTGAGCCAGCAGCCAAACGAAATCAAAGCTTCCAGAGGTTACCTGAAATTCCAATATCGTAGCCAAACATTAACCCGCCGCTGGCAGCCATGATACAAGTTATGATAACATAAGCTGTTATGCGCGCCTCGAAGGCTACATTCCCAGACCCTACTGGGCCTGTAAATCCCCCGCCGGCCATTCTTTCTACTATATCCTCTGCACCTAAAACACAACAAAATCCTGAAAGAACTAAACAAGTAGTTCTTTTATGCAAACAAATGACAGACCGACTCCTGCTTTCGTCTTCTGCCTATGGACACAAATGGCCTCCGCAATTGCAAATGGCTCCCCGGCTTCGAATTTATTGTGATGAAATGGTTCCGGCAGTCAAACATTGTAAAAATATTCCGAGTCAGCCTCCTCGGAACCATGCAGTCCACGTCTGATCACGCTGTCCTTGGCAACACCCCCGAGGTCTTATCGGCACCATTAGACACGTAGATACATACTCTTGCATTAAATGCCGTCTCCAGGTTACATTGACACGTGGTATCATAGGTCTAGCAATGGTAATTAAATTTTCACCCCATCCATTTGGCACTTGCTTCCTTATCCACCGCCAGGAGAGAGCAGTGACGTGGAATAACTTACACTCACGGTCGATGCTGTAGGTCTCCAATTCCGAATAGTTTTTGCCACGTGGATGAATAATGATGGAGATTTAAGGATAAAATGAACACAAAATTACACTCAATGCGGAGACCGCGATTCCACGTTAGATTACAACTCAGCGAAATTCATATTTCCTTCAGCGTTTATTGCTGGAACCTCTGGATCTGCCAGGTGTGGATGCGATACGGATATAATATATTAGGAGTAGTCTACCTGGGCGGAGGAATGGCCCGGTTTCCGTCACCGCCCGGAAAAACCTCCGGCTCCGGCCGCCGGAAATTCCTCCGCCCAGCTCCGCCACCCTCAACGAGCTCCGCCCAGCGCCGCCGCGAGCTCCGCCCACCTCGTTTCCATGAACTTCCAGATAATACTAAACATCGATGCGTGGCGCAATGGTAGCGCGTCTGGTTCAGATCACAAGGTTACGTGTTCGATTCGCGTCAGGTTCAATGTTGTAAGTTCGTTTTGTATTCTGCTGCTCAGAATCTTCATTTCGGGCCCTTTTCTCTGGAGGATCTTCGGTTCTGGCCCTTTTCACTGAAGGCAAAGACCTCGACGCAAATTCGATGTCATTTCTGACCCTATTCACGGAGGACAAAGAGCCTGATGGCAATTTGACGTGAATGTTTTGTGCAATCTGCTCAAAGAGAAGCTGATTATTTGATAGGTCCACTCTCTGCAACTCAAAATTGTGAGGAAGTCTTCGATTGGAAGCAAAGAGAGGATGAGTAGGTTCTCTTTGCTTCCAATCGAAGACTTCCTCACAATTTTGAGTTGCAAAGAGTGGACCTATCAAATAATCAGCTTCTCTTTGAGCAGATTGCACAAAACATTCACGTCAAATTGCCATTAGGCTCTTTGTCCTCCGTGAAAAGGGTCAGAAATGACATCGAATTTGCGTCGAGGTCTTTGCCTTCAGCGAAAAGGGCCAGAACCGAAGATCCTCCAGAGAAAAGGGCCCGAAATGAAGATTCTGAGCAGCAGAATACAAAACGAACTTACAACATTGAACCTGACGCGAATCGAACACGTAATCTTGTGATCTGAACCAGACGCGCTACCATTGCGCCACGCATCGATGTTTAGCATTATCTGGAAGTTCATGGAAACGAGGTGGGCGGAGCTCGCGGCGGCGCTGGGCGGAGCTCGTTGAGGGTGGCGGAGCTGGGCGGAGGAATTTCCGGCGGCCGGAGCCGGAGGTTTTTCCGGTGACGGAAACCGGGCCATTCCTCCGCCCAGGTAGACTACTCCTAATATATTATATCCTTATCATATAATATTTAAATAGTATAATGTCTGTTATTTTATTTTAGTGAAGCATTTGAATTATCATTATAGCTACGGAATTGACCAAATTAGTTATAATATTTTATCTCTTTAACTTCTCATTTAAAAAAAAGTTGAAAGAATTTGACTGAGTTTGTTAGAATATTTGATGTTGGTGAGGAAGGTTTCAAAATATGTTATAATATTTTATATTTTCTAATTTCTCATTAAAAAGAGGAAAAAAATTTCAGGTTAATGTTGAAAGTCTTGATTGAAAAAAAATACATGTAGCCATTTATGAAATCAATGATGAGAAAATTGGGTTGAATTTTTTTATTTTAATATATATTTAAAATAAAATAAAATTTATTTTATATGTATTAAAATAAATATTTTATTTTATTTTAAAATTAAAATACAAAAATACATTTTTATATATATTATTAATTAAATTAAATTTATATATATATATATTTTAAAAAAATTATATATATTGATTTTTGAAATCTAATCAATACTGTAAGTGTTATTGATGGAAGAAATTTGTGAAATGTAACACTATCATCGGAGTAATGGTTGTTACATTTTATGTAAGCTAGAGGAAGTCTAGTGAAACATTTTAAAAAGAATATAATGGATAATTTTTTCCGTATTATGATTTGAAAAATAAAGTGGAATAAATGAATTTTGGTTAGCTGAATGTAACAAGAAAATTAACTTTGGGATAAATGTGTAATAAACACAACAAAGTATATATCTCATAATGTGAGAATAAGAGTGAGGTTGAGGCCCTTATGAATATTTACTATGAAAAATAATTAGAATTTTATGAAAGGATAAACTTTCTAAAAAGATTAATTAGTAAGATAATGTCATACCTTGACATCCATATAGATTTATTTCCACTCCCTCAATAACCTCTTTCTTAAAACCTATCCATAGTGTTGCTTCATGTTATCCTCAAGAACTAGAACACATCATAAAGACAAAGACCTTTGTTGTAGCCAAGATTGAGATTGAAGAGCATTTGGGTGATGGCTCAAAGGTTTTAATAAACATTTATTTTATCAAAGTGATTATTCATGGCTCAATGTAACAATCCCGGGTTAAAAACCCAAGTAATAAAGTTAATAAAGGAAAATTAAGACCAAGGTCATGGGACACGTATTCCAAGTTGAATGTTGAGTAAAACATCATAGTTGGGGTTCATTTGGTTCATTATGGCTAAAGGAAATTGGAAAAGGCATTAACAAAAGCATTTGAAAAGGAAAGAGGCATTAATTAGCATTTATTTATGAAAAAAATGGAAAATAGGAGAAAAGGAAGGTGAAAGGTCACAGGTTGCATGTGAGGAGGAAAATGAAGGGAAAATAGAGGAAAACAAAGAAATAAAGACCTCAATGATAAAAAGGCTTTCGAGGATCAGTTCATGGACTTTTGACAGTTTTTGGGTGGAGCTCTCTCTCCATTCTCTCTCTCTCTCACTTAGATCATTCTTAGAGCACTCTAGCATTAAGGAAAGAAAGGAAAAGGAAGGACAAGAAAGCAAAGGGAGGCAAATATCAAGTAAGGAAGAGTTATATCAAGTGGCTACAATGGGATTACTTACAGGTTTCGAGTTGCAAGTATGATTTCATTGCTAGTTTTGGCATGCATGGTACATGCATGTGTGTTCTTGGTTCTCTTGTTGTCATTGGCATGAGATTTTCTAGGTGTGAAAATGGTTTTCAACCTTGCCTTGTCATTTCCGGATAGCCATGGTGTGATGGGCTTCTTTTACTTGGTTGAGCTGGATTGTTGAATGGATTCAAAATTGAGGGGTGGTCTCATGAAAAATCACAAGGCCTATGAATCCCTTGACCGGTAATGGTGGGATATACGGCAAAGCCTAGTTGTGAATATCCACGTTGGGCCTAGGAATCCCTTGACCAGTAATGGCAAGATACATGATAAATCCTAGAGGTAAATACCCTCGTTGGGCCTAGGAATCCCTTGACCGGTAATGGCGGGATACACGGTAAATCCTAGAGCGTGGAGACGGAAAAATTCCTCACGATTTAGGTGGAGAGATCCAGAGGCATCCATGATTTTTTAGGGCCTAATGATCCATTGACCGATATATGGCAAGATTGTGATAAAACCTGTAATGTATGTTTATTGTTTTGGCCTAGGAATCCCTTGACCAGTAATGTGGGGATACACAGTAAGGCCTGGTTGTAGAGATGAGGGTTTCAAGCCTAGGAATCCCTTGATCAGTAATGGTAGGATATCCAGTAAAACCTGAAAATCTCTAGTTGGTTTTGTTGTGAGTCCCACATTCATGCTTGGAATATGGCACTGGGGTGATTGGTTGAAAGAAATAACTGATTCAGCTCAATTTATGGTTAGGTGGTACATGGAAATCCCTGATTTGGTTAGATTTGCATGTGTTAATAAGAGTTATTTTCCTATTGTGTATGATGTGTAAATGTACTTGTTATTATGTGGCTTTAATGATTGATCTATCATTGTTAATATCCTGGTTATATGTTGGTTATAAGCATGGTTTCATCACAAATTCTAGTTATGGCTTTCAACATGTTTGGATTAGTAAATGAATGGTTAATGAATGTATGACCTAATAGATGATAATGCGGCTATTGTAAGATGGCATCAGACCTTCTTGACGAGTCTTAGATAACTATGAGATCCTTGTGTTTAGATATGTGAATTTGACATGTAGATTGCATGTTCATGATGTGTTTGAAGGAATTTTTGTCATGGTTAGGCCTTGTTAGGTCAAGTTCTTATCTAAGTTTTGTATATAAGGCTTTGTGTAGGTGTCATTTATTGTTTTGGAAAGTTTCATCAAATTCTGGGTAGTGACCTAGAGTCTAGCCCTAAAAGGGTGGCATAAAATTCACGGTAGTAGGCATAGAACTGTGAAATTGAGAATGTGATCAATCCCTTGTAGGATTTTTCATGCGACTGGAGGCTTTCATTCGCATGGATGCAGGCTTGTGCATGCGCCTGGGAGTTCAGGTCAGTGAAAAATAAAGTTAACTCAGGGTTTGGGCACCTTGAAGGGTGGTTTAGCCCTTGGGGGTGTTGTAGCACCTAAGGGAAGTTAATAAGGTTTTGGTTTGTCGATTCCAGTTCCTTAAACTATGGGAGGAGATCGTTACACTCAAGGTTCTAGTAAACCTTTTATGTTTAATTAATATGTGAGAGTATCAAGTTTAAATTTGTTAAGCAAAAAAAATAAAATATAAATGAATTAGATAATCAAATTTACTTTTTGGATATTTATTCATGACCATCTTTATTAATTCTTGTATTGCAAAATTATACAGTTTGACTAGAACATTTTCCAATATAAATGATAATATTATTATGAAAAAAGATATCTGAAACATCTTCTAAAATCTCGTTGAGTAAGTTAAGTATTCACACAGCACTTGGTTGTTTACCCGCGTGGTTGGGATGGCCGACTTATTGCCTCCCCACCCAAGTTCGACTCTCGTTGCATGTTGAGCTGCTCTCAGCAATTGTACCTCTTCCGCTTCGCTGCTCCGTAACATATTGTGTCAAATCACGCTGATGTAAATATGTTAAAATTCCGCTTCGTTGCTCCGTAACATATCGTGTCAATCACGCTGATGTAAATATGTTAAATGTTGCTTCTTCAGCGAGGATTCCTTCCCCCCTGAAAAAAGCTAAGTATTCACACACAAGAATCTCTCAACAAAAATTAGCAAACATGTCAAAAAGGGACCCTGGTCAAATGCTCAAATTGTTTTGACTATGTTAAAATCATGATCAAATTGTTTTGACTACGTTAAAATCATGAGATGTTAGATTAACACTTGGCATAATAATTTGAAGTGTTTGTTCATGTTATTGATTTTAAATAGTTATAAAGTATTGTAAATTATTTTATAAATAAAATCATGAGATGTTAGATTAACACGGCATAATAATTTGAAGTGTTTGTTCATGTTATTGATTTTAAATAATTATAAAGTATTGTAAATTATTTTATAAATAATTACATATTAAAATTGTTTATATTTATACATTTTTTATTGAAAAAATTATTATTTAGAAATAATAAATATTAACTTGTAAATTAAATTAAGCATTGAGAGTATTGGAAATTACACTTAAAATATTATAATATAAAAAATTAAAGTCTTTTTATATTTTGTCTTTCCATATTATTCAAATCAGTTGTTGAATAACTTTTCAATTTTGAAAAAAAATATAGTTTAAAATTTCTCATCAAAACAATTAAATTTTAATTAACACCATATTAATTAATAGATATTTTCGACTTAAAAATAACCACTAATATAAAGTTTATGTTTTTATTTTATATTAAATAAATATTTAATTTACATGTTTTATTAAAATAAATAATAAATAGTAGTTATCCACTAAAATACAAAATCCCTATTTTTAAATATATCAATTTATATAAAAAATGAAATTTAAATTATTAAAATGCTATTAATAAAATAAATTATAAAAAATGTTAATTTAACTGCTTTTAAAAATAAGTTGATATTGATATTTTATTTTGTATTTGCATATATCCCGAAACTAAATATGGAAAAATCATTTAAAAATAAGTTGATATTGATATTTTATTTTGTATGTGCATATACCCGGAAACTAAATATGGAAAAATCATTTTATGTATTATTCAATTATAAGATAACAGTGATGAAATCTTACACTATTTCGTTTTGTTTGTTTTTCCTACTGCATATTTAATTGTTTGGTCAGATTTTATCATATGATTTTTAATAAAATATATATTTTAATATATTATTTATTTTAATTAAATTAAAATAATAAAATAATATTTTTTAATTAATTAATTTAATTTAAATAATAATAATAATTATTATTATTCTTTTAACAAAGTTGCATATTGGAATTTTTATTCAAAAAAGAAGAAGCAAGCTCCTATGACAAGATTTTTGGAGCCAGCTAGACTGAGAGGGAGGGCATGAAGAAAACATCTCCCGCAATCAGATGTGTTCTTGATTTCATAAATTCCAAATTTCCCTACTAGTTATTGCTTATAGATTCTAACATACTACTGCAGAAATACCTAACATTTACATTTCATAATGCAAGAAACTACTTAGTTATAATGCTTGAATTACTAGAGCTGATGCATGGTAAAAACTACAAAAAAATTCCATAAAACACTTAACATTGGTTCATCCTACTTCTGATTTACATTGGGCTCTTCTCTTGGCTTGTTCCTGCTGCTTTTGTCCCCTGAGACTAAGTTTTCCCCAGTCTTGTTGGTGAGGATACCTTTTAGGAATGTTATGGAGTTCTCCAAATGTGCGCACTTGTTGTTCAGAGCTTCAATTTGTGCGTTCTGGTTGGCAAGTCGTCCCATTAAGAATGCATTTTCTAACTTCGACTAGCGTCGAATTTCTTTTATTGTTTCCCTCAGTTGATCAATCATAAACTTGTTGGCTCGACAATAAACACAAGCCTCGTTCTTGGATGCTCGATCGAGGGGATCCATTTTCCCTTTGCTACGATTGGAAGCCTTTGTAGAATTCCGACTGGAGTTATGAGGATAGTGAGGCTTGGATAGAGAGAAGCTCAAATCCAAAGGCCTTGACAGAGTAAGGATCGACACAATAGTTCTTGATAGAGAAAGAGATTGTAATGAACTGTGGCCTGACAAAAGGAGTTCCAACTTATACTGGAGGGCAGAGAGGCATCGAGGAGCAGGGAAGCCCGAAATGAAGTTAGTTGCCCACCCTTGTCTTGCAGAAAGAACATAAGGGATAAGGGAAATTGTCTGTAGGCATGTAGCAGTGAAAAAATGCGAAGGGAGGGATGATGAGACAATGCAGAGGGAAACAATGCGAAGGGAGGGAGTGGAGAGAATTGCGGGGGAGGGAGAGAATAAATAGAAAAATGGGAGGGAGGGGAGCAACATGTGGGAGAAGGATAAGAGGAGGTCACGGGAAGAGGGAGAGGGTCGATCTTTTAGGATGATTAATATTGGGTAGAGAGTTGCAACAAGGAATATTTGAAAAAGATTATGCTTCAGTCATGAAATGAAAGGTGCAGAGTTTAATGAATGCCAATCCAATTTATGAAGTGACTGTTATTGGATTATGAGGTGGGAGCAATGATTGTGGAATTGGAAGAAAAAAAGTTTCATTTTCAATCCACACTTCTCCTAGGGATCGTGCACTACTTTATTTGCTTTATTTTTTACATTTTTGTTGTTTTCCCTTAAGATATGCAGGAAGGTGATTTGTCCCAAATATTTCAGTTGTTGACTGATCCTAGTTGTGATTTGGCCTAGCATTGTGTTTTTCAGTTTGGTCTTCATGACCATTGCTTGGATGAGGATGGAGGAATCTCCCAAAATGATTGGGTTCATTAGATTTTTTTTCTTTTAATTTTGGCTCCCAAAAGGAACCCATATGTCTCTGCCCTGTTGTTTGAGACCGTGCCCAATCCCCACTCAAAAGAGGTAGTGTTTTGCCTGTCTTGGTTGAGAATAATGCCTCCTACACCTGCTTTTCCCGGGTTAGACTTTGATGCACCATCAAAGAAAATACAAGGTTTATTAAGAGCATTCAACCATAGTATGAATTCTTCCTCCTCTAAGCGGATTTTCTAGCTCTTATTGACCTCTTTCCTTTTGGGTATGTTTGGCACTTTTGGCTTGTTGTCTGCATAGTTGATCCATTCTATTTCTTCCTGTTGTAGCTAATTGAAATCTATTTTTCTTGTTCCTTTGGTTGGTAGGAATTTTGTTTCTAGCCCCCATGTTTTCTAGAGCACCTTGCTAATTTCTGGCTTAGAGTTCTGAAATATTTGATTGTTCCTTGCAAGACAAATTTCCGCAGAGGAAGGAGGGTAATCTTGTCCAGAATCTTTTGATGGTATTCGTATTTTTGAGAGAGTAAGGATACTTGTTTTTCCATGCTACATATAATTCAGTGACGGGACGAGATAGATTCACAACTATGTCCAAAGGGCATACAAGAAGATTCCAACATTCTTTTGCAAAATTGCACTCAAGGAAGAGGTGTTGGATGCTCTCTTCTGCAATGAGACACATAGGACATCGAGAAGGCCCGATGAAACTTTTTTTCCTGAGATTGTCAGCTGTAAGGATTTTCCTTTTAAAAGAGTCCATATAATTTTTTTATTTTATTTTTGGGAGACTTTCAGTTTTCCATACCGATTTCCATGGAGACCAATCCTGGTGCCCTTGTTGTTCTTGAAGTTTTAGATATCCTGATTTCACTAAGTAGTCTCCTCCGGATGGGTCCCATATGAAAGAGTCTTGGATTCCTTGATTGATTGGGGCTGCTCCTTTGAGGAGGGAGATTAGAGAGTCCCACTGATGTTTGAGATCTTGAGGTAAATCAGGTGTCTTCCATTCTTTCCATGAGTTGTCATCTTGATCCCATTGTGATATTGACTCCAATGTACATAACCCTTTTGAATTCATCCACCTCCTTATCCTTTGAACTTCTAGGTGGGTGGATAAAGGAGGTTTTCCCATTATACTATCGTTCCATATATTTATGTCTCAACCATCACCTGGTAGTCTTGATGTATTATCCTTGATGAGAGGTAGGACATTTTTTATGAGTTTCCACATTTGGGTGCAAGGCCTGATTGGTGTTTTCCCTGAGAGAAATTAGAAACGAGAGTAATTCAAATATTTTGATTCCAGCACCTGCTTCCACCAGCAGTTGTCCCCAGTGATGAATCTCCAAGCTATTTTTGCTCCTAAGGCCAAGTTCATCATTCCCGGAAGTCTAATTGAGAGTCCTCCTTTCTCGTAGGGAGATGTAACTTGTTCCCATTTTATGAGACTAATTTTTTTTGTCTTTGGTTTACCTCCTTGCCAAAGGAAGCTTCTTATGATTAATTCAATTTGCTTGTGCACACTTTTTGGAGCTAGAATTGTTGCAAATTGGTAGAGGGGAAGAGCTGTCAGGATTGACTTGATTAGTGTAACTCTACCAGCTAGATTAAGCCAGATCATTCCCCAAGTTTGTATTTTCTTTTTCATTTTTTCTATATAGCTTTGTCCACAATTCTCCTCTCAGATTTCTTTTGACAGTAGTAATCCCAAATATAGGAAATGCTTCCACCGTGCTTAAAGGGTGATCTCAAGGATTTGCGAAATTCTTTGGAGGGTGCGGGAGGGTGCATTCCATCCATATATTCTGCTCTTTTTGTTATTGAGTAAACAACTTGATGCTTCCATAAACTTGTCAAGCACTTTTTTGAATCTTCGTGCCACTATACAAGAAGCTCCTCCCATTAGAAGAGTTTCATCTGCGAAGAAGGAGTGGTTTATACTTTTGGTTCCAAAGCTTATTGAGAGGCATGTTAGGGCACAATTTCTTCTACAATGCTCAAGGTTTTTACTCAACGAATCTGCCATTAATATATAGAGGAAGGGAGACAATAGGCATCCTTGTCTCAATCCCCGAGATCTTTGAAAATACTCACACGGCCTTCCATTGATGAGAAGGGCTATCCACATGCCGAAAATACATGCATTTATAATTTCTATAAGCTCGATAGAGAAGCTGAATTGATTTAGGACAACTGATAAGAAAGAAATATTGACTCTGTCGAAAGCATTTTCCATGTCAAGTTTTAGAATAAAGCCCTGCTCTTTTTTTGTTAAACTGGAGTGCAATGCCTGTTGAGCGATCATGATGTTATCCACGATCTGTCTGCTAGGAACAAAACCACCTTGGTTTTCTGATATTAAGTTGGATAGGAGAGGTTTTATGTGATTGGCTAGGATTTTGGTGATTAATTTATATGATGAATTACATAGAGAGATAGCACGAAAGAGATTGAAAGTTGAGGGTCTTGCTTCTTTTTGGATGAGGGCTAGGAAGGTTGAGTTTTTGTAACCTCCCAGCTTCTTTTTCTGGAAGACATTTCTGATCATTCTTATTAGATATTTTTTAATGATGGGCCAATAGAAGCGGTAGAAAGTTATTGAAAAATCGTCTGGTCCTGGTGCTTTATCAGGCTGGAGGCTCCACACAACTACTTGAACCTCACTTTCTTCAACTTCTTTCAAGAGTTCTGAATTTGTTTCTTCATTTATCCTCTTAGGAATGTGCTTTGTGAAGCTCTCAAAATCTGGATTTACTAGCTTAGTTGTTAATAAATTTTTGAAATGGTTATATGCTTCTTTTTTAAGTACCTCTTGCCCTTTGATCTCTTGGTCTCCTTCACCTTTTATTGTGTCAATATGATTTATGATTCTTCTCATCTTTGTTGTGTTATGGAAGAATGTAGTGTTTTTATCCCCGACCTGAAATCCAAAGATTTCTGGATTTGAGCCTCCATTCTTCTTCCTCTTTCCTGTTGTTTCTATAGATTTCCCAGTGTAGCTCTTTCTCCTTCAATTGATTCTCTTTTGTGTCTTCCCTGCCTTCTATCTTTTCCTGAATTATTTCCATTTCTTTCTGCAATTCTTCCTTTCTTTTATGTGGTTCCTTGTGATTATTTTTTGCCCAAATTTTTAGACTATTCTTAACACTTTTTAATTTTGTTTCCCACACATAGCTTGGTGAGCCCATGATCTTTTGAGTCCAAGTTGTTGCTATTATTTGATTAACTTCTTCTTTGTTGTTCCATAAAGGGTTGTATCGAAATGGGAGAGGGCCCAAGTTTTCGATTGTCCCTAAGTTGATAGCCATTGGTTTGTGATCAGAGGCCATTGAGGGAATGATTTTTGAAGATACAGAGTTGAATTCTTCTATGATACTGTCTTGTATTAAAATTCGGTCCAGTCTCTCTTTTATATTACTTTTCCCAATCCTTTTATTGTTCCAAGTATATTTCCCATTCTTTGGGGGAATGTCCATTAGGTTGTGACATTCTATTATACTTTCGAGGGAGTCTCGAGAAGGGTCTGCATGAAAAATACCTCCTGATTTCTCCTCAACATTCAAAACCAAGTTTAAATCACCTCCTACTATAAGGCTTTTGTTTTGATCCTACAGTAGGTTTTCTTTGGGGGATATCCAACATGACTCTTTATCTCTGTAGTGATTTGGGGCATACACATTGTAAAGGCAAATTTGAAGATCAGATAATTTATTTCTTAATTCTGTTTTGATCCAATGTGGATCTATTTGTTGGTTTTGCAGTTCCCATTTGTCCTTCCTCCATATTGTACATATTCCTCCGGATGCCACAGTTTCCTGGAGAATTGAGCCATCGTAATTCCTTAGTTTTTGAAACATTTTTCCCATTTCCTATTCATTGATTTTGATCTCGTGGATCATGAATATATCAGGTTTTCCCATTGCTAGGAGGCCTTTTCTACATTGAATTTTTTAGGGTGTCTCAGGCCTCTACAATTCCAGGAGACCAAATTCATTACTTGTTTTGGATTGATGCAGAGGGACCCTTCTCTCGGTTAGGTTGTTTGATTTTCTCCTTGTTTCCTATTCCTTTTTCAAGTAAAGAGTACATTGGTTGTTGTGTTCCCATTTCCATTTCCTTTGTTTCTACTTCGTCCCTTATTTCCTTATCGGTCTTTCTTCCTTGTCTTTTGTGGAGGTATGAAGAGAGGAGGGATCCTCTAGACTGGTTTCTTGTGAGAATTCTTTTAAAGGAAGGAGGAGGGGGGATGAGAGGGAGGTTAGGGGAAGAGGAGAGGGAAAAGAGAGGAAGGGAGGAGGGGCCAAGGGGGGAGGAGGGGGGCATATGAAGAAGGATTAGCAACGAGAGGTTCTTGAGAAGTAAGAGGAGGGGCGAGGGAAGAGTCAAGAGGTCCAAAGGGATTGTAGTCAAGGAGGGGATTAGATGAGAGGGGTTGAAAATTAGATGGATGAGTTATGGGAGCACTCAAGGGGAGAGGAGATGATGAGGAGGGGGTTGGCGAGGTAGATGTTTTATTCGCAATATTTTTTTTACTGGTTCCCATTTTGTTTCTTGAGCTTCTACTACTTCATGTTCTTATTTGTTAGACATATATTAGAAAAAATGACCATACTTGTGACATACCTTGCATTTGAATGGGATCTGATCGTAGTCTAGTTGTTGAATGTGCATCCAGCTATCCACCTTGATCTTTACTACTTCGGGGAGTCCTTCGCCTAGGTCAAATTTGACGTAGATCCTTATGCAAGCATGCATATTCTCCTTTTGTTCACTTCTTTTACCGACTTATCTCCCTAGCAATGAAGGGGGGGGTGAGGAAGACGAACCTAGATCGGAACAACGCTTGGGAAATCTAGCTCAAGGTCAAAGTCTAGCGTCCACTTGTTTAGATATAGACCCCTTATATCCATGAAATAAGGCTCATTCCTGAATATCATATCTCTATCCTCTTTAGTTTCAAAATGGAAGGTGAAAAATTCTCTACCACAGAATCGAATGGAGATTTTCCCATGTGTTGAATGAGACCAGTTCCTTTCAACCCATTTTTGCACAGTTTTTGGAGAGGGACAAAGGCTAGTAAACTGACCCACCAAGCCTCTTTCCGATAATGAGAGAGCAACTTGATGGGGCAAGGAGGGAGGTAGAACGATTTCGGGGATATCTTCAAGCTTTTTTATGAATTTGGAGACAACAGGTCTAGTTCGAGGAGGTCCTAATGAAGATATGAGACTAGCGAAGGCTGAAGCAGACTCTTCTGGAGGGTGCTAAGTCGTAAGATGTGGTTCAGGAGGAGGAACCCCTCTTGGGGCAGACGCGGCGGTGGGAGGCCAAGTGTCACGCCCCTATCCTGGCGGTGGCCTTTCAACCGCACATAGGCAGGTGCGACACCACTACCCACTTTCTTTTCACCAATACTAATGAGTACGGGCTATGACTAACATTCAATACTTAGTTATTTTTTTCATCATTTTACACAACAAAATAAAATTTACATCATCATCATTTATCAATATTCACATCAGATAACTTTCTTTTAATGGGAGGGGAAACTCCCAAATTAGATTTTGCCCAATAATAATAATACAATCTTTACAACTATTTTTTAGAAGTACAACCTTTTCCAAGAACCCCAAAATTCACCTTAGAAAATCCGCTAAATTTTAGCAACTCGCCCTGCTCGTGTTGGGTCGCCCACCTCACGAGGTTGGGCTACCCTTCCATTCAGCAGTGCCCACTTTCTGTCATGTCATGCAACTTGTTAGGGCAGAGGCGACCACCCTCATGTCACCCTCCGCAACTCATTGCTGGGCAGAATCGCCCACCTATCGTGTCACCCTCCACAACTCATCTCGGGCAAGAGTGCCCACACCGTGTCGTCCTTCACAGCTCGCCGTTGGGCAGCAGTGCCCACTCTGCCAGGTCTCCCTTCTGTACTTCATCCACAGGTAGAGGCACCCACCCTCAGGTCGTCCTCTGTAGCTTGCCATTATGCAGGAGCGCCCACACCATCGGGTTCGTCCTCCACACTTCATTCGCCGGGTCAGGCAAGAGCGCCCACTGCAGCTCGCCTATCAGGTAGGATAGGAGTGCTCACTTGCGGCTCGTCCACTAGAAAGGAACGCCCACCTGCGGCTCGTCCACCCATAACAACCACCCAAAACCTACAAACTCGTTCACCTTGGCTCGGTATTGCGACCCTTGGTGCGTCTGCACTTTTACCTTCTTTGTTCGCTCTTTTCCTTGCTCACCCAAGTACTTCTTCTCACTTGAACTTACTTGAATTTGATGCCCCTTTCCTTCATCAAGTCGTCACATATATATCTGCGACTTCCAAGAGTCAAGGTGGGTCGGCTTGCCAGGCTGACCACACAAATCTTCCATAAAACTACCAAAAGATGTGTCGGCCCACCAACTTGTTCGCTCTGTACGTCGGCCTGCCAACTCGTTTATTTTTTAACACCTCTATAAACTTGTCGCACGTGCTCTCCCATACTTAACCGATTTTTCCATTCTCAGTTTTTTGACTCTCCAAGTAGCTTGTCGCACTGTTGCAACTCATCGTTGCACAACTTGCCAAGGCGCGTTTAACCGAACACACCCGCTTGTCGTTGCAAACTCGGCTCGTCGCCTTTAACTGAACTTCGTCTCCACCATCACTCGTCGCACATGATCATCCTCAGCTCGTGGTCGTGACATACTCCCCTACTTTAAATAGTTGTCGTCCTCAACAACATCATCTCAGCAACCACCATCACTAAGACTACAAATCCATATATATGGGTATCTAGATGTGTCCACTTCTGACCTGCCTCGTGCCATCGATACGCCAAAATCTGCATGAAAATCATGTGTTGGTACCCCTCATGTTGATGACTAGTTGGGTAGATAATCTAACTATACATCGCCTCCACAAGAATGCATGCTCCTACATCATCATGACTCATCTCTACACAATGCTGCCAATCGTGTTCATCTCACCCCATACGTCTGCTCAAAGCATTGGAGACTCACTGTCATGAGCAGCTAACAATGAGCCTCATCCCCATGTCAATCTAAGAAGAGAGGGAGGAAGTGGAGGCTGAAGGATCTCCCTCTTCCTCAGTTATCAGCTTGATCCACCTGTCTAGATCTTCCTCCTTGAATCTCTGCAAGTATGCTTCCCGAATTTCCATTAGGTCATCAGGTCTAGCATCATCATCTTTATCCATTGCCTCTAGTATGCTTGATAGATCCAAGATACTATCAAACAACACTCTAGTCAACTGTGATTGCTCCATAAGTTTTTCCTATGTGTAAGAAAACCTCTTATAGACCTTTTCATCTCGTTTCACTTCATCCACATTCATCGTTGTCAATTTACACTTGACTTCCATAGTCCCTACGGTCGGTATACCAATAGGTTCTTCCTCACACCCATCATAAATGTACAACTTCTTCATGCGTGGACCTATTATAGCTTCAAACTGCTTCATAAATTCCATACCCAATAAAACTTCATAGTCATTTATATGCACAATCGTGAAATCGACTTTCCCAGTCCATTCACCTATGCTCACATTAACTTTCTTAGCTACACCGATCACTGAATTTGGTGGAGAATTCATTGCTCTCAACTGTGCTTGAACTGGTATAAAATTCATCCCAATCTTCCTCGCAGTATCTTCACTCATGAAGTTATGAGTTGCACCATTATCCACCATTGTGAGAATAGTGCCTTTCCCAATCTTCATCTCCACATATTCCAACTTGTTCCTTTTAGGATCTCATCGTGAGACTGCTTCCGTAGCCATTGCAGCTCCCAAAATTTGCATCACTCTAATGAAAGTTTCTTCTTTCTTCTTCTTCGTATCGACTTGTGCTATTACTGCCACTTTCAGTCTTGAAGGACAATTCTTCACCATATGTGGTTCTTCACAAATCCAATACTTCAGATGCTTCTTCATCTTCAACTTGTCATTTAATCTCAAAGGCTCTTCTTTGGTAGACTTCTCTTTCGGCTTATTTGTCTTCTTCTTTCGTTCTTTGGTTCCCTCATCATAATGTTCTACCAAGTGATCAACCACCGCAAATGCTTCCTCTAGTGTCTTGATCTTCTGCCTCTTCACTTCATTACGTGCCCAAGGTTTCAATCCTATGATGAAATTGAGTACCTTGTCTTTCTCCTCCATATCAAGTAACTCCAAGATCGCACTTGAGAACTCTCGTTGATATGCTTGTAGGCTTCCTATTTGCTTCATATATTTTATCTTTGTCCTTGCATCCCAAGTCTCATCTTGTGGGCTAAAATGAGTTTGCAAAGCTTTCTTCATGTCGTCCCAAAAAGAGATCTTTATTGCTTGACCATTGACAATGTAGTCCATCTTTCTTCGCTACCACATCTTAGCATCTTTCGTCAAGAATTGAGCAGATACCTTCACTTTGGCCTCATCATCAGGCATACCCAAATGTTCCATGTATTTCTCCATATTCCATAATAAATTTCCAAGAGATTTTGCACTCCTCATCCCATCATAAGATTCGGGTTCTTTGACCTTCACATGGACAACTCCTCCAATAGAACCTTGCCCAATTTCTTTCTTCAAAATAACTATCTCATTTTGAGCATTGTCAAGTTCCTTTTGCAACTTCGAGATTTCTGCCAAACGTTGATCCCTTGCAGCTCCAATGTCCTTAACTTCTTTCTTTGTTTGCACATACATCCATTCTGTATACTCGTATCGTATTTTGAGGTATTAAAAATCTTCCTTCAACTTTGTGTGCTCTTCCTTGACACTTGTTGTCATATCCCGATGTTCGGCATATTCAGCCTTTATCGATGCTACTCAAAAGCTAATTCCTCCATTTTATCCACTACTCTATCCATGAAACTTGTTTCGGCATCCCTGCTAGATTTCCCCATCATAACTTGAGGTTCTTTCGCTTGATCTGCCATCAACTTCCTTTGTGATATTGTTGAGACCATAAAATTCTCCTATTTGTTCAACTTGACCCTTCATTTGTCCCTATTGAACTTTCCAAAGCCCCGCGAAAAGTCTAATACTTGTTACCAAGAGATATCTACTTCACTTCCGCAAATCAAGTCTCTGATACCAACTGTCATGAAGTGCAGTGGTATCTCTCTCACTTCTCGATTCCCTCTGATACCAACTATCACGCCCCTATCTTGGTAGTGGTCTTTCAACTGCACATAGGCAGGTGCGGTACCGTTGCCCACTTTCTTTTCACCAATACTAATGAGTACGGGCTACGCCTAACATTCAAAACTTAGTTATTTTTCTGCAATTCTAATAAGCATTCATCATTTTGCACAGTGGAATAACATTTACATCATCATCTTTTATCAATATGCACAACGTATAACTTTATTTTAATGGGAGGGGCAACTCCTAGATTAGAGTCTGCCCAATAATAATAATACAATCTTTACAAGTATTTTTTACAAGTACAGCCTTTACTAAGAACCCCAAAATTCACCTTAGCAAACTTGCTAAATTTCAGCAACTCGGCATGCTCGTGTCGAGTCTCCCACCTCACACGGTCAGGTTTCCCACTTTACCGGGTCGAGTCACCCTTTCATTCATCAGCGACCACATTTTGTCATGTCGTGCAGCTCGTTCAGGCATAGGTACCCACCCTTGTATCGCCCTCCACAGCTCGTCATTGGGCAGGAGCACCCACCTATCATGTCGCCCTCTACAACTCGTCTCGGGTAGGAGCGCCCACACTGTGTCGTCCTACGCAGTTCACCGTTGGGCAGGAGCACACACTCCGTCGGGTCTCCCTTCCGCACTTTTTCCACGGGCAGAGGCACCCACCCTCGGGTTATCCTCCGCAACTTGTCGCTGGGAAGGAGTGCCCACATCGTTGGGTTCGTCCTCCGCACTTCGTTCGCCGGGTCGGGTAAGAGCGCCCACTACAGCTCACCTATCAAGTTGGGTAGGAGCACCACCTGTGACTCGTCCGTCGGGCAGGAGCACCCACCTATGGCTCGTCCACCCAGAACTGCCACCCTAAACTTGCAAACTCGTTCACCTTGGCTCAGTATTGCAGCCCGCGGTTCGTCTGCAACTTTCCCTTCCTTGCTCGCTCAAGTATTTCTTCTCACTTGAACTTGCTTGAATTCGATGCCCCTTTCCTCCATCAAGTCGATGCCTATATATATGTGACCTCCAAAAGTCAAGGTGGGTTGGCATGCCCAGGCCAACCACACAAATCTTCCATAAAACTGCCAAAAGATGCGTTGGCCCACCATCTCATCCGCTCCGCATGTTGGCTTGCCAACTCGTCAGCTTTTCGACACCTCTATAAACTCGTCGCATGTGCTCTCCCATACTTTTTTGAATTTTCCATTCTTGGTTTTTTGACTCTCCAAGTATCTTGTCGCACCATCGCAACTCATCCTCACACAAATCGCTTTCGCACACTCGACGGGGTGCATTTAATTGAACACACCTGCTCGTCGTCACAAACTCGGCTCATTGCCTTTAAAGGAAGTTCATCTCCACCATCACTCGTCGCATATGAGCGTGCTCAACTCGTGGTTGTGACACCAAGGCTTCAAGGAGTGAAGCAACAGGTCAACTCAGACACTAGAGCGCAAGCACTTCCATAGTTTTGAATTGAGATAGTTAGGTTAAATAAATAAAATTTTATAAAGCAAACCAGTGGTCGTGACACCAAGGCTACAAGGAGCGAAGCAGTAGGTCAACTCAGGCAGTAGAGCGCAAGCACTTCCATAGTTTTGAATTGAGATAGTTAGATTAAATAAATAAAATTTTATAAAGCAAACCAAACATTCAGTTTCTCTACCATGCTCAAATTACATTCATGTGTTATATCACACTTAAAAACACTTTTAATTGTTTTATGATAATCTATTAGTTCGTATCAAATATATTTACGCCGTAAGGCATTCCCCTCTGAAATCAACTCCCCACATTGCCCACTTGTCATCCT
Organism: Pinus tabuliformis; assembly: GCA_031772625.1. Classification (NCBI taxonomy): domain Eukaryota; kingdom Viridiplantae; phylum Streptophyta; class Pinopsida; order Pinales; family Pinaceae; genus Pinus; species Pinus tabuliformis. The sequence goes on along the minus strand of CM062814.1, from coordinate 428,325,873 downwards.
TGTGCGCCATACGATTATATGTTAGACGATTGCAAAAATTTCAACCGTTAGATCAAAATTGTTACAAATTCGTTGCTGAATAGTTACAAATTAGTTGCGGAGTGGTATGCATTGGTTACATGTAACGGTTCGCAGACTTCTTTTTTAAACTAGATGCTTTGCGACTACCATTCTTTGAAAGATTGTTGTTGGGTTGTGGGTTGAAGTATTGGAGAAATTAAAATAATGTTGGCAGTGGCTCTGGTGTGTATTTGGGTCTATGGGCTTTTCTCACAAACTGCAGTTGGGAGTTCTCGGTCAAGATTGGTCGGGAAGCTTGTGACTAAAAATTTTGCAAGCCTTCAGTTCGAGGAAGCGTATACGTCCTTGTTTGGGGATGAAAATGTCAAGGTGGCAGAGGATGGCAAGACTGTCATGCTTTCTCTCGATAAGCGTACTGGTAAGTTTCTTTTTATGTTTTTTGCAGTCCTCTGGTCTGTTGGGGTAACAAATTTTGATTGAATTTGATTATGAAATTATTGTATTTTGCAGGCTCTTGATTGTTCTCGCAAGACATGTATATGTATGTCTTGTTCAGTGCTTCTATGAAGCTTCCAGATGATTACACTACATGTGTTGTGGCTTTGTTTTATGTAATCGATTATGTACATATCACCTTGTATGTTCTTCTGGGTTGCCTTCCCTGCTTTTGAGGTATGGTAGTTTGTAGGAAATGAAAATATAGCGCTTAGACTGAATTTTAGGCTACCAATATTCTAAGCATGACTTCATGCGACTTGGTCTAAATTTTAAATTGCAGGTGTCGAAACAAGGGACCAAGAATTCTACATAACCTTCGCAACACAGCAATGCAAATGCCCTTGTTTTCCTTGTCATGCACAGGTGATATAATAATATGTTGGCTAGATTATGACCCCAAAAAACTCCAAAGTTTGTACGGTACTATAATCATTCGAGATGCCAAGTAGAAGTAGTGTAGTTTGATCATAAATACTCCATAACAACCATTATGGAGCTGCAGGGAGAGGATGGCTCTCTGATAATGTTGGAAGAAGGCTGTAGAAAAGAGTTGGGGAGAGGTCCACTTATGGCCTCCACAGGCCCAATTGTTTCTCGTCGCCAAGTTTTAATTGAATTGCGAAAGGAGAATGATACTGCTGATGTAGAGGGGGGTTTTAACAGGGTTTATGTTGAGGTTTTTGGGCCAAACCCTATTTGCATACTTCGTTCTGGTGAGCTTGAACATAAATCCTCTTTGGAATTTTTGAAAATGGGCCAAAGCTCATTCCTCCATATTGGAGATAGGTTTTCCTTGTCTGTGAAAAATATCCACTTATTCACTTTGAAGGAGGAGAAAGGGCCTTCAGAAGCAGGAAATGAAGAGGAGGATGAGGAGAACAGGAGGATCGAGGAAGAAATCGCTAGAAGGCAAAGAAGGGCTATGGAGCGGAAATAGAAAGAAAAACTGCAGGGTGAGAATGAAGATTTTAACAGAGGTAAACTTGAGGAAGAACAAGGAAAAGGTAAAGAAGGGCCGAGACTAGAACTAGAGCTTGAAGAACAAGACAAAACGGAAATTCAAGATCTGGGCCTTCTTCAATCATTAGACCTTTCCACATATTGACCCAGTTGCAGGTTAGCATTTTAATTTTTGATTCACGAGGACTATGTACTTTCTTTATCTCTAGTTATTGTTATTCTCTTTTTTTCGCCTATTCTTGGACATTTGATTTTATTGATAAAGTTAATGAAATATTATGCAATGTAATGATGGTCACTTAGACTGGTCTGCTTTTTTTTTGAACTTTTAAATATTCAGGATTTTGAAAATAACTTCATAAACTCACCTTAAATTCCATGATGTTTATTCTTCCTTTGAAAACTTCTCTGCGTTTGATCTCAAGCACTCATCTTTACAAAATTTTTAATTACATACTTTCATCGTTGGCCGGTTGTTTCTATCTACTTCCCCAAATTTGTTTCGGTTCATTTGTAAACTAAGTTTTATAGTTGGCTACTTCTTCATCCCACATCTCTAATTTTGTTTAAGTTCTTTGGCAGATGAATTTGCTATATCTGCGAGTTCCAGACATTTTATCAAAGGATGCTTCAGCTTGTTGTTTAGAACATTTCTTTTTAAAAATCTCCCATGTTTTTAGGAATTTATTCCTACAAACAGAAATTTCGTGACAAAGAACGCCATGTCATGTTTGACAGTAAAAATCAATTGCATTGTTTAGTATGTGGTAGATATCCAACAATGTCTAGAGGGCCTACTAAAAGTTGAATGTTGGTTGACATGATTATGTTGAGGAGATAACGCATAAAAATGCAGAAATTTTAACATGGAAGGTACAAATTATCAATGGAGTTCCCAAGTACTATTTGAGTAAGTGTATAGAAAGAAAGATAGAGAGATTGTCTTGTGCTTTGGTCTCGAATCGGTGGCTTCCTTCAATTCCAGTATTACCCATGATTTTTCTTAAGCATTTAATCGTTTGTAGTACTATTCATTTCTTATGAATGAGTGTGCTCTACCGTAACTTGGAAAAATGTTGCAATACACACACATGAACTCAAACTTGTATACTCATGCAACCTAATTCATTTCTTCAATAAGGAGCCATAGAACCACTCAATAGAGTTACCTAATTTTGTCTTATATGGGCACTGGATTTTTAAGGATTTCCTTTTCAAAAGAAAAGATGTATATTAAAGTTTGCTTCTAGATCAAACTTTTTAAGTTGATGGTAGACTGTTATTTCTCCTTTTTTCCTTTCTATCACTTGCTTATGTTCTTACGCTATTGCTCTTTACAGTTGGAAAGACATAGGCTGTTGTAGTTGAGTTAATGTGCTATCTTGGCCTGGTATCTTTTACTTGCTGACCTGGAAGATTTTCTGTAGTCTGGTATTTCCATATTTTGTCTTTGTACTTTATTACAAGTTTCAAAGCAGTCAATAAGGTATGATAAGTACATGGCTATCCTTCATTTCTCTCCTTCATATTTTGTATAAGTGTTTACGCTGTTTTTCTGCTTGAAATTGGCATGTCATAAGCTGTTGTAATGAGTTAATCTGTTGTAATTCACTTAAAATTCATATTTTGTATAAGTGTTTACATTGTTTTTCTGCTTGAAATTGGCATGTCATAAGCTGTTGTAATGAGTTAATCTATTGTAATTGATTTAAAATTTATTTTTATTTGATATAAAATAGTGGATTAGATATCAAAAATTGAAAGATATTTGTCTAAGAAATGAAAATAAAAATATTAGTTAAGATGGAATAGTCTAAATATATATACATGTATCAATGATAATTCTCTTTATTATTATCTAATCAGAGAATCATGATAAAACTAAAATAAGAGTTTTGTTGGAGATGGCGACCCTACCAACAAACAGAAATTAAAATAACAATTTGGAAGGAGAAAGCCCAATAGCTAAACAAAAATTAAAATAACAGTTTCAGTTTGGATGGAGAACTGGCGACTCATTTGTTATCATGAGAATCTCACCTTCAAGTAATTAATTGGAGATTTATATTCTGAACCAAAACATATTCTCGTCAATATCACTTGCAGTTTGAAAGGAGGATTTCATAAATTTCTTCTCGTAAGATATGGAGGGAGAGGGAGAGCACACTGAGGATTTCATAAATTTCTTCTCGTAAGATATGGAGGGAGAGGGAGAGCACACTGAAATCAATTCTGAAACAGTAAATAACAGTGGCATGCAAGTTAGAGACGAGAGAACTCTGCAATGGTCGGTGGTTTGCATTTGTTTTGTTGCTTGGCTTTTGGGATACTCGGCTGGGACGTTGTTGACCTGCTTGTACTTCCAATGGGGCAGACATACCCTTCTGCTACAATGTTTGCTATTATGTACCATTGCTCCCCATACTAACTGACCCACAAAACATATTATCATTTGTTGCCGCCTGATTTATGCTGGTATGTGGATTTTTTGGTGGAATGGCAATTTGGATCCTTCTAGTATTGCTCTTCTCTGCGTCACCTCCTTGGTTTTTGGTGCAATGGTCACTTTTCTCTTATATCACCAAGGGATTACAGCACATCCAATCATTTATCTACATTTTTCAACCATCCAATCTCAACTTCTACTCCATGCAATACACTTTTCTACTGTAGTGCCTCCAAAAGCAGTATCTCTATTATAATCATCCACTTCACTTGGGTTTTCTTCAGAATGGGCATTCTTAGGGTTTCTTCACAATGGGCATTCTTTTTCTCCCTCTTGTACCTAGACACCATTGATTATTAATGTCCATATAAAAAGAAGACCATCTATTGAGTTTCACAGGTCTAGTTGATCATGGGTTTGGAACACAAATCTAGAATGACTATCTCTTGCACGACTTCTCAATTGTTGCAAATACAACATAGATTGAACACCTTAAGTCTAATCATGATTTATTTTTTGGTTTTCTATACATATAATTTCTTCTAGAAGCACTCGCTCATGTGCAAGATTTGTTTATTTCATTAGCGTTTGGGGTATCTGCATAATAAGCATTCTCTTGTGGGTATCACCCCTATTATTAGCATTTGGGGTCTCTACTCAGTAAAAGTTCTCTTGTGGCTATCTCCCATTTTATTAGCATTTCAGGTCTACACATATTAGGCATTCTCTTGAATCATAACATGGATACTTATGATATTTTTTCCACAATAGTAAATCTATCCTAAAAGTAATTAACAACCAATCAAACAATTAACATAGTCTGAAACTCTTCATTGATTTTTCATCCATAACATTCAAAAGTTTTAGCTCTTTGTTTTATTGTAATTGAGGTTAGGATACTTTTGATGATTTGTCACTCAAACTTCTAGATTTTTATTGTATTGCAATTGAAGTTGCTTGTGTTATTCATATTGGTAATCCAGGTTTGGCATCCTTAAAAATCACAAGGGACTTTCATATGGCTTTGTGCAAGTCAATCTATATTTCTTTGTTTGACAAATTTTTGTTCTTGGTAGATATACCCACCCTGGTGTGGGTGTTGCCAAGCATTAGAACCAACATATAATAAAATTCCAAAGTAGCTTCGTACAGTTGACTCCCTTGTCTTAGCCAAGATGGATCCCCATGCAGCATGGTGTAGGCTCATAACTTTTAGATTGAACAATGTGAAGCAAAAATTGAAAATTATTTGCTTGAAGCATTGGGAAAAAACTTTGAATAAACCTCCTATGTCACAAACCAATCCAAATTCCCAAAATATTTTAAGAAGTACAAGCAAAGGAAAAATTCAATCACCTTAAGAGAAAGTGGTATAGTTCAATATTGAAAAAGAGCATCTTTTTTATCAAATATTTCCTATTTGAACTTGAAATAGCATCTTTGAAGATTGAGAGGCACTATGGTGGAAATGTTATAGAATTTGTAAATTTGACATTATGTAAGTGATTTGTCTTTATTTTCTAGATTTGAATGACATTTTTTTTATTAATTTTTATATTCAGTGATCTTTTGTCAAGATTTTTCTCGAATTTATTTGCAACATCTGGTACAATTGCTATGTGCAGCTCGAATTTATGCCTTACGGTATTTCCTTTGCGACATTTCACTGCTAAGTCTACGAAGGCATACATACTCTACCCTCTTCCGGTTTTGAACCTGTAACCTCTTAAGAGAAACACATACTGGTAACCATTAAACCCACTCAAACTGTATATGCATTATTTAAATTAAATTCATATTATGATTTGAATTTCAAATAACCATTATAATGTTTTGTGATGGTAACCTTCAATAATCTGAATTATAATATATCGATTAAATGGTTATGCATTATTTAAATTAAATTCGTATTATGATTTGAATTTCAAATAACAATTATCAATGTTCATGTGATTGTAACCTTCAATAATCGTCCGTCTAATCTGGAGGAACATGTGAATTGCTGCTAACACACCTTTACTTCTGTCACGGAACATCTATCTCTTTACAAACAAGATCCAGAGTTACCTTCACATTTTCACACAAAAATCCATGTGTTGGTCTGCAACTGAAAATTTGAACCTGTATATTATTATAGTAAACCAATGATAAATTATGTGGCCACTTATATAAGTTGCCAGATAATCCCCTGTGTTACACGGAGCCATTTTATTTTTCCGTGGAAATGAGGGGTCAGAGGAGAGAGGAAATAAACAATGATGTAACCCTCTGGAAGGGCGAAAGTATTTACCGATTTCAAGCTACTCAGTTGTTTGATTGGCGCCATTGGTGTTGGTGCGTTTCTTCATAGAATTTAAATTGTTACAGGCAAATTGGACAGCATAGCAGAAGTAATACCGTTATCATTATTATTGCCATGGCCATCTGCTGCTGACTGGGATCGAGGAAGAAGAAATCACAACTGGGAATTATGGTAGGTGTGGCCACCGGCTCTTCCATTTTCTTGTTTGGAATTCACATCTTCGTCATCATCAATGAGGTCGGCATCTGTCACAAAGCTTTTCCACAGCCAATGCTTTTTCCACACTCTGTCCATCATTTCTTCTATCGGCACATTCTTCGTCTCCGGAAGGAGAAAGAGCACAAAGAGGGACATAATGAACACCCAACAAGCAAAGAAGAAGAAGATGCCGTATTTGAAATTGCAAAGCATTGACAGAAACGCCTGTGCAACACCAAATGTGAAGAGCAGATTCACGCACACCGTCACGCTCTGTCCAGCGGATCTTGTTTCCAGGGGAAACGTTTCGCTGGGAATCAACCATCCGAGAGGTCCCCATGACCATGCAAATGCTGACACGAAAACGCACACCATCAACACTATCACAATGGCCGTCACTTGAGAAAGCTGCTCCCCGTCCTTCAATCCCGTGGCCAAAAGGATTCCAATAATCACCTGCAATTTTCATATTCACAATGATCACTATTATGTTTCACCATTCGAAATGAATTAGCTGCCTGTAAACAAAGCAATGAAATCGAAATGAAGGAAAAGAGCAAATGGGGATAACCTGTGAAATGAACATCTGTATTCCTGCTTCCAGAAGAAGCACTCTTCGACCAAGTTTGTCCACCGAGTAGATGGAAACAATAGTGGATATGACATTGACTGCGCCAGTAATAACTGCAGAGTAAAGAGAAGCATCGCTCTTGAATCCCAGGGTCTGGAAGAGCACGGGAGCATAGAACATAATGGCATTGATACCAGTCAACTGCTGGAAGATCTGCAGAAATATGGTTATGACAAGCTGAGGTCTATTCCTGCGCTTCATCAGGTTTCGAAATGGATGCTTAACTTCCGCGGCTATTTTACTAGCTTGAACTAGTTCATCGAACTCTGCATCCACATTGTTGGTTCCCCTGATTTTTCTCAACACATTTTTGCCCTCTTCCAGGTGTCCTCTTTCAATCAGACTGTTAGGTGTCTCTACTAAACATACAGATCCCACAGATAGAAGAATTGCAGGGATACCTGCCAAGCCCAATGAAAGCCTCCATCCCCATGGTTTGATCTTAGCTGTAAAATAGTTCACTAAATTTGCGCACAGAATGCCTATTGTAATATTCAACTGGAAGAGGATATTTAGACCCCCTCGAATTCTTGTCGGTGCTATCTCTGAAAGGAAAAGAGGAACCGCCTACAGTTACAGAAAAGCAAATGCCCTTTCATCACATCAGTGTTCCAATAGCTAAACTTGAAGAAAAAAACAATGCTGTCTAAGATTTAGCCCAAAATGAAGGCAGGCAGAGCATAATGTAGCTAAGAAATTTGCAATAAAATTAGAACCAATATACCTCACAAATATAAGAGAATATGTTGTAATGCAAGCTATCTCATTACGTTTTAAAAGAAAACTCAAAGAATTCAAATGGAAGCAAAGTTTGCCATATCAAATGCGTGTCAGGAAATTTACGGATCTGTACTCTCGTTATATAGAAAATAATATGCAATAAATGCAATAATTTCACATAATGAAGTCAGCTATTAAAGGCTATTTTTGCCTGATTCCTCTGTTAATTATTTGAAGCTCAGTACTAAATCAAAGATTCCGGCTTATGAGGAATATAAATCATCTGTGTTTTCAGACCTGATTAGCGAATCCGACTCCACATCCGAGTAATAATCTTCCGATAATGAGCATAAGAAGATCCTGCGCTGCCGCATTGAAGGCGACTCCGGCAAGAAAGAATAGGCCGGCAATAAGCATTGTCGGTCTCCGGCCAAATCTTCGAGTAGTATACGACGCAAAGAATGTGGCTACAAGACCGGCTAGATACAGAGATGATGTAAAGAGCTGTAATCCTTGATTGTCGTACTTGCAGTATGTACTTTGCTTCGCCTCGTGTTCCTTGCGCGCTACGGCGGGGAAGAATTTGCCAAGAAAATCGTCCATGCCAGTCACTCCGCCTGCATCAAGACAATCAGACGTCAGATCTTGGATGTAAATTAATTTAAGAAGCTAAATCTTTTCATGATCGAAAGGAGACTATTCCCACTAACTTTCCCCAAATGTATGAAGAGCCGAAGACCTTCAGATCAGATTAAAGAGCGACTCATGGAACTCTTAAAATGCATTTAAGTTATTCAGTTTACACAACAATATGAAAACATCATCATTCGTATGGATTGTGTGAATGTCACTAATGAAAATTTTGAATCGACTCCACATTGAAAATCCATAAAATAATATATTGTTTTCTGTTCGAACAAGAAAATGACGTTCTTAGAGAATTCTTATCGAACCTTGATGAGTTGCACAAGAAATCAATGAGAGAGAACAGTTCTCCCATTTCTTTCTTTGTGTAAGTTACAAGACAACGAGAACAAATTGGAACGAAAAATTCGGGCCTTCAACAAAGCGGAGGAAAGCAGTATAATGCAATAATGGTTGAAAATACACAAAACCGTCAAATTTTCAGATTTCTTCACAAAACAGTCAAATTTTTCTTTAGAAACAGTTAAAGAACTGAAATAGTGAAATCTATGCGCACACTGAGCCAGCAGCCAACAGACATTAAAGCTTCCAGTGCTTACCTGAAATTCCAATATCGTAGCCAAACATCAGCCCGCCGCTGGCGGCCATGATACAAGTTATGATAACATAAGCTGTTATTCGCGCCTCGAAGTCTACATTTCCAGACCCCACTGGGGCTGTAAATCCCCCGCCAGCCATTCTTTCTGCTATATCCTCTGCACCTAAAACACTCCACAAAATCCTGAAACAAATGCAAACAAATGACAAACCGATTCTCCTACAACGTCTGCCTATGGACACAAATGGCCTCCGCAATTGCAAATGGCTCCCCGGCTTCGAATTTATTGTGATGAAATGGTTCCGGCAGTCAAAGATTGCAAAAATATTCCGAGTCAGCATCCTCGGAACCATGCAGTCCACGTCTGATCACGTTGTCCTTGGCAGCACGCGCCAAGGTCTTATCCGGAACATTGGACACGTATATACATACTCTTGCTCATTAAATACCATCTACACGTTACATTGACACGTGGTATCTTAGGTTTACCATGGTAATTAGATTTTAACCCTGTCCATTTGGCCCTTGCTTTCTTGTCCACCGCCGGGAGAGGGCAGTGACGTGGGATGTGAATTTATGTAATAAAACAATTACTAACACTCACGGTCGATGCTGTAGTTCTCGAATTTCCAATAGTTTCTGCCACGTGGATGAAAGATGATAGAGATATGATGTAAGAAAACGAAAAACTACAGTCAACGCGGAGACCGCGAATCCAACTCAGCGAAATTCATATCTCCATCAGCATTCATTGCTGGAACCTCTGGATCTGCCAGGTGTGGATGTGATGCTTGTGTTTTTTTGTCTTATGCGGATATAATATATTATATCCTTATCATATAATGTGGATATAATATTTAAATAGTATAATGTCTGTTATTTTATTTTATTTTAGTGAAGCTTTGAATTGTCAGTATAGCTCTACGGAATTGACCAAATTAGTTATAATATTTTATCTGTTTGAAAGAATTTGACTGAGTTTGTTAGAATATTTTATCTCTTCTTACTTGACTTCAGATTAAAAGGGTCGAAAGGATTTGATAAAATTTGTTATATTGGATAAAATTTGTTATAATATTCGTCTCTTCAGATTTAAAAGGGTTGAAAAGATTTATAAAAATATGTTATATTATTTTATATTTTCTAACTTCTCATTTAAAAAAAAAAATTATTTTCATGTTAATGTTGAAAGTCTTGTTACATACATCCATTTATGAAATCAATGATGAAAATTGGGTTGAATTTTAGCTTTAAAATAAAATAAAATATTCATTTTAATATATATAAAATATTTTTTATTTTGATATATTTAAAACAAATTCTTTTTTTTATTATAGTAAAATAAATATTTTATTTTATTTCAAAATAAAATTCAAAACTACATGTATATATATTATTAATTAAATTAAATTCATATATAGAGAGTAAATGTTATTGATGGAAGAAATTTTTGAAATGTAATTTTGAATTTTGAATTGTTAAATTTATATTTTGTGAGAATTTTGGGAGCACCAAGGTTGAGATGGCACACTACCATTGTATTAATGGTTGTTGCATTTTATGTGAGGTAGAGGAAGTCTAGAAAAACATTGTAGAAAGAACAAAATGAAGGCTCTTGTAGTATTATGGTTTGAACAATAAAGTGAAATAAATGGAAAGATTATTTTGTTGGCTAAATGTAGCAAGAAAATGAAGCTTGGGATAAATATGATAAGCACAACAAAACATGTAATGACCCCTCATTGATTTCAGATGTAAATAAAAAATAAGACCAAGGTCATGGGGCACATATTCCAAGTTGAATGTTGGGCAAAACATAGTGATGTGGATCACTTGTGATTAATTGATGGCTATGGAAATTGTCAAAGACAAAGTGGCAATAATTGACAATTTTTTTTATGAAAATAATGGAAAATTAGAGAAAATGAAGATGAAAGGTCACAAATTTGCATGAGGAGGAAATTGAAGAAAATAGAGGCCTTAATGATAAAAATGTTTATGAGGATCAGTTCATGGTTTTTGTCAATTTTATCTTGGAGCTCTCTTTTATTCTCTCTCTCATACTCTTCCACATTTAGAGAAATCTTTGAGCAATTTTTGGACCAAGCTTGTCGGGTGTGTGTTATATTCTTTCCATGACTAATCACACATGCAAGGGGGTCACAAGCCCCCCTTTTTTTTGCACTAAACGCAGTAGAGGGGTCACACGGGGGGTCTCAAGGGGGCGGTAGCCCCCCTGTATGAGGTTCGAGGTAGCGCCCCTGGAATTTTTTTTTGGACCCTATATTAGGTGGGTGAACCTACCTATGGTTTTGTGCATGGGTTTTGCACATGGTTTTGGGCACGATGGTTTTTTTCCCATGGTATTTTGTAGATCCGGTCAAATGAATTACGGTTATGTTCTAATCCAGAGTTAATGGATTGGGGTTTATGAATGCTTCGGCATGTATATATATGTATTGTAACATTGAAAGGAATATACTTAAAAATTAATCTGGTAGTCCTGGTTTTGGGATCCAGGGGAAATCTCTGTCTATGTTTGTTTTATGTTTTATGTTCTCGCCATTATTTATTTTCTGTTTTTAAGTACTCGTTTGCATATAATTTTTGTACGTGGTTAAAACCTACAATGCTTGGAGTATTCTAGTTTTCAATTGGATTTGGAGGAAGAAGGAAAAGGAAAACAAGAAAGCGCAAGGGAAGCAACGGATCAACAACTACAACTGGATTTCTTTGCAGGTAACAGGTTGCATGTGTGATTTCCTTGTTGATTTATGGATGCATGGTATACGCATGTGATTATCTGGTTATGTTATGTCATTGGCATGGAGATCTTCCTGGATTGTCAGTGGTTTTAGCCTTGCCTTGCCATTTCCTCGATAACCATGGTGATTGTGGGTTTCTTCCACTTGATTATTTTCTAGTTGGTGCTCATAGTTCCTTAAGGTTATGGGTTGGAACATGTGCTTTCGAAGCCTTGGAACAACATGGGTTGAGCTACTAGTCTTAGAGCCTAGGTTGGAAAAATGCTTTGGAGCCCTTAGTGGGTTAAGTTACAAGTCTTGGGGTCAGGTCGGACAAACACTTTGGAGCCTTGGAAGGATGTGGGTTGAGTTACTAGTTCATAGAGCCATGAACAACTTGGGTAGAGACTGATCTAGTTGATGTTAGTGATGTCCAACTGTGAGGTGGAATCACTGGTTGAGGGTTGAGGCGGTTTGGCCTCTGGAAGCCCTGGTTTGTTTTGTTTGGTTTATTCCATGAGATCCCACATTCATGCTTGGAATATGGCATGGGGGTGATTGGTTGAAAGAGAGATTTCGTTCAACCTAATCTATGGTCGGGTGGTATGTGGAATTCCCTGAATTGGTTGGAATTTTTATATGTTAATGAGAGTTATTCTTCTATTATGATTCATGTATAAATGTTGGCAATATGTTGGTGATATTATGGTTGGGTTTCCATGGTTTATATGGTGGGTATTTTTTGGTTATATGTTGTTCATATGATGTGTATCTTATATGGCTCATGTCATGAATTATTTAGCTATTGATTGAATGATGAATGCATGGACTAATAAGTATTGTTGTAGCTATGTGGAGAGAAAATAGGGCCTTCCCAGTGATTCTTAGATGAATCTCAAACTTATGTTCAAATATGCATTCGTGACCTATAGCTCACATGTTTTCCATGTGTTTGATGAAATGTATGTTATGTTCTAGGAAGTATAGGTCAAATTATGCCTTCAAGTTTGTATGTTTAACATTGTTGACATGTCATTATTGATTCTGAGAAGTTTCAGGAAGTTTTGGGTAGTGGTGTGGAGGCTAAATCTAGGCTCGGATCTTGAGACCACACCCTCTAAACTGGACATTTTGGGTCACAACCACACCCAGGCAGGATTGTGCATGTGATTGGGTGTTAAAGTGTGTGAAAAGGAGCCCCAGCTCAGGGTTTTCTCACTTGGGGTGGTTCTTTAGCCCATGAGTATCCCTTTATCCTCGGTGGTCAATTGTAGGACCCACTTCCTTAATTGGATCTAGGAGGTTGGGTCATGTCATAGTAACTCTTCGTCTCATGTTTACCCTAGTAGATCGATGAAACAGGGTAGATGTGGGAGGGGTGGTTATAGATTGGTATCATAGCTCTCAACTTCAACACTTGGACTGGATGAGAAGGATTTGTTTTTCATGCATGCATGTAAGTTGTATATGATTGTTCATTATGCATGCATTGTGATAGTCATTGTTGCAGTAGGGTTGTCATGTAGACGTTAATGATGTTGATGTTAAGATGATTGATATTTTGATTTCATTATATATATATATATATATATATATATATATATAGTGCTAATTTGGATTGATTTTGCAGACGAGATAACCTCCCTTGAACTTTATTGAGGTATGTTGATTATGGTTATGTTTGGTTTATCTGACATGGTATGTTTGTAGGAAGTAGAGGATCAAAGATGACAAGAAAAATGGTGGACTATAGTTCAAATTATTCTCCCTATAGATCATATGAACAACATGGTGATGAGTACTCCCCTGACATAGAAGATACATTTAGAAGTATGAAATCAAAGATCAGAAATTGTAAGGAAGATAATGACAAGATCATTCAGTCACAGGAAAGACTTTCTACGGCACAGGAAAAGAAATTCAAGTTTAATGCATTCATTCTTCAAAGTCTCTCAGATTCGCAGAGATAGGGACCGCTTAGGATCATTCATGGATAGGACGAAAGCACTAATGGGGCATGTAGAAGTAGGTCTCAATCAGGATACACGTTTGACAAGGATGATACAGTCATAGATGGTAGGTTCTTGGACACACTTGAAAAAAGGGGCAATGACCATGGGTTCTATTCTAATATGGTTCAAAGAGACACCATTTTCATCATCACCACAATCCGTATAGAAGGAGTGAGAAGCAGTACTTGCTAGAGGAGTTCAAGAAAGTAAAGCCTCCTACATTTGATGGAGAAATGAAGAAGTCACAAGATGTAGAAGCTTGGTTTCTTGGGATGAATAAGTTTTTCAAATTGCATGATTACTTAGAAAATATGAAGGTCAGGATAGCTACTTTCAGTCTTAAAGGAAAAGTAGACATTTGGTGGGAAGATGTAAAGAATGTTAGAGGCATTCAGGAAGAGGAGCTGACTTGGAGTGAATTCGAGAGACTTTTTAGGAAGAAGTATCTATTTGAAAGATACTATGATGATAGGGCAAAGGAAATATATGAGTTGAAGATGGGATTTATGACTGGTGAGGGGTATACTAGAAGATAGTTGAAGTTGTTGAGATATGTTCCTTATCTTAAGGAGGAGAAAGAAAAGATTCAGGGATTCATTAGTGGGTTGTCGGTATCATTTAAAGACAAGATTGAGTTTGATGAGCCTAGATCACTTGAGGAATCCATCAAAAATTTGAAGCATTTTTATGAGTAATCGAAGCACAAGACTGAGTTTAAGCAGGATTGGAAAGGTAATGATAAAAATAAAGGAAAGTGGGCTAAGAAGGGAGGAAAACCTCAAGATACGGATGACAAGGAGAATGAAACACCATACAATAAATTTAATCCAGTTAATAAAGGGCAAGGATTTTAGTATGAGGAGAAGAACAAAGGTGATTGCAAGAAGCATTTGCAGTGTTGGACTTGTGGCAAGGATCATCACATAATATATTGCCCACAACATCAGGATGGTAGACCATAGATTTACAGTACTCAAGAGGCACAGACAGTTGGGGATGTTGGACAAAGTATTCCTCAGATTTATGTAACATTGGATAATATGTAGGTTGATCATCAAGCATCTATTATCAAGATGGAGGGTAAGCTTTGTGATCAAGTGTAACAACTCCGGGTTAAAATTTCATGTAATAAAGTTAATAAAGGAAAAATAATACCAAGGTCATACGACACTTATTCCAAGCTGAATGTTGGGTAAAGTATCCTAATGGGCATCACTTATTGTTTATTATGGAAAAAGGGAAAAAGACATTGGCAAATGCTTGAAAAGGGAAAAAGGAATTATAGTCATTTTATTTATGAAAATAAGGGAAATTGGGAGAAAAGGGAGGTGAAAGGTCTCAGGTTGCATGTGAGGAGGAAATTGAAGGAAAATGGAGGAAAAATGAAGAAATTAGAGGCAACAATAATAAAAAGGCATCATAGCATTAGTTTGTGTCATTTTGTTAGTTGAGTTTTGGAATTGGTTTCAAAGAGGAGAAGAGCGCAAAGACGAGAAAGAAAGAAAGCAAGCAAAGTAAGGACAAGAAATCAGAGGAAAGCAAGGATTAAGCAAGGGAAATTTGGATCAAGTGGCTTCAACGGGAATACTTGCAGGTAACAGGTTGCATGTCTGATTTCCTAGATGGTTTTGGAATGCATGGTACATGCATGTGTGTATTTGGTTCATTTGTTGTCATTGGCATGGGTTTTGTCAGGTTTGCTAGTGGTTTCAACCTTGCCTTGCCATTTTTGGATATGCATGGTGTGATGGGATTCATTATTGGTTGAGATTTGGATTGTCGGAAGGGTTTGGATCCAGGTGAGGTGGTCTCAGGAAAATCTCAAGGGTTGGGGGTGGAGATGGTTTTCTTCGGGAAGCCCTCAATAGTTGGGTGGGGACAGTAAAATTCCTCAAGGGATGGTGAAGGAATTCTGAGGTGTCTAAGCTTGGTTTGGTTTTTTGATCTCGGGACTGGTTTAGGTGGGATCGTGTTATTATGAGGGTGGAGGTGGTTTAACCTTTGGATTCCCTTTTTTGTTTATGGATTGGTTTATCTCATGAAATCCCACATTAATTCTTGGAATATGGCATGGGGGTGATTGGCTGAAAGAAATATGTGGTTCAAACCCAATCTATTGTCAGGTGGTACGTGGAAGTCCCTAACTTGGTTGGCTTTTGCATTTGTTAATAAGAGCTAAGTTACTCTTGTATTTTATGAGTGAATGTACTTGTTATTATGTGGCTTTGATGTTTGTATTATCATTATTATTAATCTAGTTATATGTTACTTATAAGCATGGTTTTATGACATATTTTAATCATGGACCTTATCATGTTTGTCTAGCAAATGAATGGTTATTGAATGTATGACCTAATAGATTTTATGGTAGCTATTGTGAGAGGGCATTAGACCTTCTTGATGATTCTCATATAATTTTCATATCTCTTTGTTCATATATGCATCCATGACCTGTAGATTTCATGTTCACTGTGTATTTGCGGAATGATTGTCATGGTTAGGCCTGGTTAGGTAAAGTCCTTATCTAAGTTTTGTGTAAAATGCTTTGTCATTGTGTCATTTATCATTTCTAAAATTTATATCAAGTTCTGGGCAGAGGTATGGATCCTATCCCTGAAAAAGTGACTCAGAACTAGGGGTCACATGCATAGAACTGGATGATTTAGATTGCAGTCGCTAGGAGGTTGGGTCATTCATGTGACTAGAGGCTTACAATCATTGGATTTCCTTTTTATGCAAGCATCTGAGGGTCCATATCACTAAAAAGTCAAGTTGGCTCAGGGTTTGGGCGCCTGGAGTGGTGGATCAACTCTTGGGGGTCTTGTAGCTCCTTCGGAAGGTCAATAAAGTTTTGGTTGGTTGATTCCACTTCCTTAATTGTACCTAAGGATTTGAGTCATGTCATAGTCTCCCTTCGCTCATATTTACCCCTACAGGCCAGTGAAAGTGGGTAAATGTGGGAGGAGGTTTTAGAAGGTGGTATTCGAGCAAGTTGTGCTCTCTTTGGGTAATATATGATACCATAGGGTGATATCAGAGCATGGTTCAATACTTAGACTGGATGGGCTAGATGCATGTGGTTATGCATGCATTGTCATGGTTATGGTTGTCATGCATTAGGTCATGGTATGCAGTTGGTATTTTCATGCATGATGTTTAAATATTGATATGATTATGATTATACATGTATTGTGCTAATGTGGAATGATTTTTCATATGAGATAAGCCTCCCATGAACGTCATTGAGGTATGGTTTTGATTATGGTGTCTATTTGGTTTATCTGACATGGCATGCTTGTAGGAAGAAGAGAATTAAAGATGACGAGAAAAATGGTGGACTACAGTTCATGTGACTCTCCGTATAGATCAGTTGGGAAACACAGAGATGAGTACTCTCCTGACATAGTAGACACATTGAGGATATTGCAGATATGGATAAAGAGTTTGTGGTGTTCATAGATGCTTGCAAGAGATGACTTGGTGGAGTCTTGATGCAGGAGGGACATGTGGTGTGCTATGAGTCAAGTAAATTGAATGAGAGTGAGAAGAACTATGTGACACATGATCTTTATTTAAAAGCTATTATTTATGCATTGAAGATGTGGAGACACCATCTTCTTGGAAGGAGGTTTACGTTTATGAGTGATCACAGTGGGTTGAGATATCTATTTGACCAACCTCATGTGAATGTCAGGAAATCTAGATAGTTTAATACCCTTAGTGAGTTTGAATTTGAGATCAGATACATTAAAGGAAAGGAGAACAGGGTTGCAGATGCTCTTAGTAGGAGAGTGTAGGTAAACCATGTTGAGTTGTAAACTCTTATGGGATATATTTACAAGATCAGATATTATAGGCAGGACATCGGGATGATAGGTATCGTTAGCTTAAGCACATGTTATAGTAGGTTATAGGTGAACATGATGTGGATTATCATCTCACAGCAGATGGCTTGGTGAGATTTAGGGATAGGATCTATGTGCCAGATGACAGTGAGCTCAAGAAGCTTACCTTGAGGGAATTTCATGTTAAGGCATATTCAAGTCACTCGAGATATTAGAAGATGTTGACAATTGTGAAGAAGTTATACTATTGGACGAATTTGAGGAAGGAAGTGGCAGAGTTTATTTCTAGATGCCTGGACTGTTAGTAGGCGAAAGCTGAGTGTAAGCACCTAGCTGGTTTATTACAACCTATTCCGATTTTGGAGTGGAAATGGGAGGTCATTTCCATGGATTTTATCACAGGTTTTCTGAGGACATTGAAGCAATGTAATTCCATTATGGTTTTCGTTGATAGGCTGAGCAAGGTAGCTCACTTCATTCTAGTGAAGACTACTTATTCAGCTAGTGAAGTAGCACAATACTTCACCAGGGAGATAGTGAGGTTGCATGATGTTCTGAAGAGGATTGTGTAAGAAATATATGCCAAGTTCACTTCCAAGTTTTGGAAAGACTTGTGTGTAGGTTTGTTTATAGAGTTGGCCTTCAGTACAAATTATCATCTGCAAACAGATGGGAAGACAAAGAAGGTCAATAGGATACTAGATGATATGTTGAGGATGTATGTCATGCACCAGCAGAGGAGGTGGGAGGAGTACCTTCCACTGGTTGAGTTTTCTTACAACAATGGTTATCAGGAGTCACTCAGAATGACTCCATTTAAGGAAATCTAGGGGTGGAGTAGTAATACTCCTATCAATTAGAGTGATCTAGTGAACAACGTACTTATAAGAACAGACGTCGGTAGAGATGGAACAGGAAATGCAGGTTATCAAGAAGAATCTAAATAAAACACAGGACAAGCAAAAGAGTTATGCATATCAGCATAGGGAATTTAAGGAGTTTTAGGTTGGGGAACCTGTTTATTTTCACATCAAGCCCAAGAAGAGCTCCTTTAGGATTGGGTCATGTGCCAAGTTGGCACCTCTGTATTATGGGCTGTCGCACGGAATGAGTCGATCTTGCGGACAAGATAGACCTTCCTAGAATCTAAAGAAGACCTAATGACAAGCAAACCAACCAGACACTATCTTTCTCTAAATATGCTTTGATAAACAATAGCAAACAAGTGTTTTTAGGGCCTACCTTTGGTCCAACGCAAGCTTGTGGATGCCCTCGCTCCTTTGATCCAAATGAGCTCCTTTTTCGCGAATATGCAAACACAAACAAGGCAAACAAATTAAATAGCACCTGAAAAGACAATTGCATAAAACATATTTAACATGAAATTCAAGGAGTCCATGAAACAAATAACATAAGATACTTGTTGAGAAAAATGAGTTTGATTGTATTAATTCAAAAGAGAAGAATTTTACAACCTTTGCCTTGACGCTGTACAAGCTCCTCCCAGGGTCCAACAAGAAGTCTCCTCTACTTTGACAAGTTTCACTCACTCCCCAATGAGGCCAAAAAGGTATGTGATCTCTCCTCTTAAGCTCAACTAGGAAGTCTTAATTTCACCAGCATTTACCCTCAAAATGTTCAGCTTCTAACCTCCCTAGTCCTCAACCCAATGCCTGTATTTATAGTGCAATGGAGGGAAGTTACTAGGTCCTCCTTCAAAGGGATAAAGCCCTCCTTCAAAGGGATAGCTCCTTTAGTCAAGGGATTAGCTCCTTCTCTTTTGGGATGCATGAACCACCTCAGAGCGAACAATCCACGTCAAAATTCCTTCTAGAAAAATCTAGAATTAACCCAAAGTGAGTTTTTTGAGATAAAACTTGCGCCTTTTGACTTTTACAGGGGTCCGCACCTACACCGTTAGGGACAGAGCGGGTAGGTACGCAGCTTTTGTACACAAAAGGTGCGGAACCAGAGTTACATTGATTTTTAATGTCTTTCTCCCATTTCCAAAGCTTGATTTGAAGCGCTGAGGTCTTAGACTTGCTTAGGAGGACAGTACAAGTGATGATGGACCCATACTGACTGCAAATAATCATGGTGACGATATTTTTGTGTAACAGATTGCCCCCTAAAGTGCGATGTCTGTAGTAGATGAGGATTTCATTTATCATATAGGAAGAGTGAAGTACTTTATCATTTCGAGGATCATCTTGTGGAGAGCCCGGTCAGAACCTGTAAAAACATTCAATGCAAGATACATATATGAGATCATATCATCGCTGAGGTAGGCATTCCCATACTCAGATCAAAACTAAATAGAAAACTATCTACTAGTATGATATAGGAATGATCTTGCAAAACATCACAAGTATAGACTCGTGTGAACACAGTATGGACACAACCATCTGTTTATGAATAGTCCACAACATAATGAATACAAAATTCCTCGCAGCCTGGATGGTGGAAACTAGATCCAGGGTCTTCATTTCTACTTCCCGAAATAGTACGATTCTATCCATGCGAATAAATGTGTTGAAGTCGAACATGGTAGAAACCACTTGATTACCAGTCAATGATGTAAACCGTTAACAAGTGTGAGAGAAACCACCAGTGATGTCAATGGCTCTCAAAGTACCCAGTACAATCCATGAGATGCGAATAAATGTGTTGATGTCGAACATGTCACGGAATCCTTTGATCGAAAGTCAATGATGTAAACTGTCGTCAAAGGCGAGAAACCTGCCATTGAGGCATGCAGATCTCAAGGTACTGACGATTTCTAGATCATCTTTCTAGATAATGTGCTGATGTCGATAGAAAGCGATCCGTCATAGGCAAGCCCACAACATGAAATCATAGATCAAGTTGAAGAAATTTAGTTGCAAGGACTGACTCAGGGATGGTCAAGATGGATGACAGATATTTTACAGATGAATGGCTTATTGGCAGTGACCTCTTGAACACATAACGACACGACAGATGGCTTGGTGACAATTGACCCAAAGTTAATACTCAGAAACCGGCTGAAGACTTTCAATGTGGTTTGAACAACTGTTAGGCAAAGGATTTCCCAACCCAGGTGAATGAAAGTGTCGTGTTCAAGAGTGGTTACAAAGTATGACAAACAGGCTCATTTTCTCTCTTTTCCCCCACCATTTCTGGCAAGTACCTCTTTATTTTTGACAAGCTTGAGGAGGATAACATTTGCTTGATTATAAGCTCATCCTTCGGATGAGTCCAACTTAGTTTAAATTCGAACCCTAAGAAGGAGTGGTTCGTTCCTGTTTGTAATTGAACAGGTCCTTTACTGTGAAATTTTAACGAGTCCAGTATAGGACAACTCGTCGTTTTTCAATTTTAGAGAGTCTGAAAAAACTTAAGAAGACTCCAGAGTTGACCTTTTTCGTAAATTTGTGTCTCCCAAGCCCGAAAAAGTATAAAATAATACTTGAGAGAACCGCTTGATCTTTTACGACCAAGGAGTACTTTTCGTTATTAGTGCCCTTGACCCGAAAAAGTAAAAAAGCGATCAATGACACGTCGTTTTATAACCAATATCGAATTTGAAACGACAAAAATCTGGCAATCTTTTCATGTTTTTACGGTCGGAAAAGAGCTGTAAGTGGATCGTCTTTTAATTCCATTTTAACGAGTGTAAAAGAAACGCTCGACAATCTTTTCATGTTTTAGGAGTTAGAAAAGGGCTTAAAGATGACTCTACTTGTTTTTCGTTGAAAATGATAGATTTCGCCTGAATAATCCTTTATTCTGCACAAAAACACAAACATTACTCATACCTGTTTGAAATGGATAAAAATGTCGCAAAATACCTTTTCAAAGTGAAACATAAACAAATTTGCAATTCATTTACTCAAAAAACTTATAAAAAGGGCCTTTGTCAATTCATTTTTACCGTTTGAGTTTGGGTGAGAAAATAGTGTTTTTGCTCAGAAAACTTCCCGTGAAGATTGTGGAAAATCTAATCATCGGAATCGAACGCTGTCTTCTCCAGGTAATCCACATCATCCCACTCTTCATTTTTAACAGTTTAATTTTTTTTTAAGTCATTTATTTCATTTTTGGGAGGGTTTTTAGGCGCAAAACCTGCGCGCGGGGGTCCGCAGGTTTACCATTGCGGACCCGCGGACCCCGACTTTTTCTCCATTGGGAAAAAGCTCGGGGTCCGCACCTTCCGTGTAGACAAAGTGCGGTCCCACGCACTGTGTCTAACTCGGAGGGTGCGTACCCCGCCGCAAGGGTTTTGAACCCAAAAGTTCTCAAAAATGGACCACACAAAATATTTTCTAGCAATTTAATTTATCCTTATACTTGATGCAGAGAGTACATCATGCTAGATTGGCGTGAACGAGAGCATGAGGACGTGGATGCTGCCGCATGGAATCATCAGCCTTCACTTGATGCTTTGAGGGCATGCAGACTGTACAAATTCTGGGCCATTCCTGGCATGAGGGCTCAGGTGGATTTCTTACAGTGGCTGGTTGACAGATGGAGCATACAGGACCAGTGCTTCTTCATTGGCGGCCACCAGATCGAAATCGAGCCGGCGGATATTTATTTCTTGACTGGTTTGCCTAAGAGAGGCGAAGACTTGACTCTGCACGGGACTAGGTCAGGTGGCCAGTCTGTCGATAGCCTCCGGCTAGAGTACTGCAAGAGCCAGGCTAGAGACAAAGGGATAGACATAAAGACCATATCCCGTCCTGAACTCATGGTGATTGCGTTTACTGTCACCAGACTTTGCGGAGCTGCCGCATTACATATTGCCACCAGATCCTAGATGCGTATGGCAGTTGATTGCTTTCGAGGCACCATCTTCAACTGGTGCGATGCTGTGCTGGCCAATGTGAAAGGCCAACTGACCAGGGCCAAGAGCGGATAACTAAAGACCTTTGGTTATGGGGCTTTGGTCGTGAGTTTTGGCTTGGAGAGGGTTCCTATGTTGATCCCACAGCACCTTACTGTTGGAGCTGGACTTCCTCGAGAGCCCAAACTGATGCGATGGGTCGCAGTCATGGCCTGTCACTCGGACGAGAGGACAGAGGTTGCTCGATTCAAACCTGAGTATTTCCAATGGCTGGAAAACCAGGTTTTTTCCATTCAGGATTTCCCTTACGCTGGGATAGATTTTCGTGGTGACCCAGACATGGCTCTTCCAGCAGGAGAGCAGTGGGATGACTCAGGTAAAATCCTTTTCAACATTTTTCGTATTTTAATTTTTTTTGTTATTTTCCATCGTCTCAAAACTGATAGCAAAAGTTTCAAATGCAGATGTGGGTCCACAGCGACCAGCCGCTCTCCGGCCTTTCGATAGGAAGCAACCAATTGCACCCGTGCCTGCCCCGCAGGATGAATCAGCAGAGGTTTTGGCCGAGTTGGAGGGTCATCTCGAGCGTTTGACAGGAGATATTCCCGAGACCACTATAGATGACATTCCTCGTCGACTTCAGCGCTATGTCATTGGAGTCCCGGGACCTTTTAGAAGGTTCCTTTGCAAGGTGGCCCGGGCAGTGGTTTCTTATAGAGATCATCACCAGTGATAGGATGATCACCTATTGTGGGCACATGTGACATTTTGTTTTTTGTACTTATCATTTTTGCCGATCATAAGGTGTTTTTCAACCCATGATCGAGGACGATGTATTTTTTGACACACTCCTATATATATATCACTATTACCGGATTATCTTGTAAATCATGTTATGGAATGGTTTTAAATTTACATGTATGATTATTGCAAATGTCTATTTAACATTCGAGAAGCAATTGCATCTGCTAATGTATCTCAAAATTAATCTCAATAACACTGGATTTCTAATGGCATACACTCTATTAAGCTGTAATACAACAAGTTCAGAATCTAACCTCACTATCAAACTCCGAATCCCAAATGAAATAGATTCAGATAATAACTCAATCACTGCACTATACTCTGCAATGTTGTTTGTTGTTTGACCGAGGCTTACCCCATGCATAGAAACTAACTCATCAGAGGGCGAATAGATAACCCAAGCTACGGAAGAGATGTTTCGTGTATTACGACAAGCACCATCAGCAAATCCAATGTATGTTTGGAGAGGCATCGACATCTGCAATATCAAGAGTAAAACCAAGATAAGCAGGAATAATGACGAAAAAACACTCTCTAAGCTAAGCACAATTTTTAAACTAAAACACACCAGCTAGAAAGAAAAAACTATCCTAACTAAAAATCTCCATACCCATTCTTTTAAGCATAGTACCTCTTCAAGTAAAGGCCATTTCTGGGTTTACCCAAAGAGTCCCCATCAAATTCTACCAATTCATAAGCCCCTTTAGCTAGCTTTCGCTTGACAACATAGGGACCATGCCACATAGGAACGAATTTTCCAGCGCCTAATTTATCATTAGCTTGATCATACAATAACACTAGGTCTCCTTCTGAAAAATTTCGAGGGGTCACATTTCGATCATACTGAGCTTTCATACGTTTTGCGTGAGTCTCGATCACCAATGCAGCATCACGTCGATTCTCATCTAATTGAGCTAAGTATAACAAACGTTTTTCCTCTTCGGAAGTAGCTGGAAGTAACTCGATGGCCATTTGCAGTGACGGGATTTCGCATTCAATGGGTAACACAGCTTCCAAACCATAGACTAGTTGGAAAGGAGTGAACCCTGTTGATGTTTTTACTGAAGTTCGGTACAACCAAAGCGCTGAAAATAGCATGTTGTGCCAATTCGACCGATGAATCCCAATGATTCTTCGGATCATGATAACTAAAACTTTGTTGATGGACTCAACCAGACCATTCGCTTGTGGATAATAAGGGGTTGAACTATCGTGACGTAAACCAAGCTGGCCTGTAAGTTCGGTCATCATAGCATTTCGAAAATGACGCCCATGATCCGTGATTATCGCTTGTGGGACACCAAACCTAGCAATTATATGATTGAACACGAAAATTGCAGTTGTCTTGCCGTCTGCCTCGAATGTAGGCATCGCCTCGGCCCACTTAGTAAAATAATCTACCGCAAGGATGATATACGCATGCCCCCCGGCCGAGTGAGGGTTACATGTAATAAAATCGATACCCCATTTGGAAAAAGGACCAACGGAAATTATAGGGTGGAGAGGAGCAGGTGGAGCACGCATCTTACAATCAAATATCTGGCAGTTGTGGCATTTTCAGACCGCCGTAATACAATCCTTAAACAAAGACGGCCAGAAGTAGCCAGCGCGCAATATCTTTTGGGCTGTGGCTTACACAGACATATGACCGCCACATGCTCCAGAGTGACAGTCATTTAGAACCCTTTCAGCTTCCTCATGAGTTAAGCAACATCGAAAAATAGAATCCGCCCCACGGCGATAAAGTGTATCTCCAATAATCCTGAATTGTAGGGACTGGAATCGAATTTTCCGACGTTCCGACCTTGAAATTTCTGGCCGAAAGGATTGGGTCTGGAGATAGACGATGATATCCCCATACCACGGATCTAAAGTGCTGATTAGAAACAAGGATTCGTCCGCAATGGGCTCCTCCGCCACAGTTTCCGTGTCAACACGGGGGAAGTCACACATTAACTCCGCAAAAACTAAAGATTTCTTAGACTTAGATTTCTCAAATTCCAAGTCGAACTCCTGCAGGATAATGATCCATTTAGAGTACTTGCCCCCTAGCAATTGCTTGGTCAAAATGTAGATCATAGGGTTGCAATCCGAAATTACCGTAGTTTTGCATAGTAGAATGTAGTGACGAAAACGTTGGATAGCTTGAACAGCTGCCAATGCCAATTTCTCCACATGTGAGTATTTTAGCTCAGTTGGATTTAACGTTCGACTAAGGTAATATATCACATGTTCCGTTCCGAATTCATCTTCCTGAACTAAGACCATTCCAATGGTGGAATGAGAGGCGGCGAGATACAAGAAGTAATCATGGTTGTAGTTGGGAGGATGCAACAACGATGCATGGGTCAACGCGTGTTTGAGTGCATCAAAAGATTTCTGAGCTATCTCATCCCAATAGAATGGAGTGTTCTGTTTCAACAACCGTGTAAAACCCTTTGTAACCTCGGCGTAGTTAGGAATGAATCGTCGTAAAAAGTTTGCTTTCCCCTGCAAACTTTGGAGTTGGCAAAGACTCGAAGGAGGAGGCAAATTGATGATAACTTCGACCTTCGAGGGATCAACGCGAATGCCGGCTTTCGAAACTACAAATCCCAGCAATCGACCTGTTTCTATACAGAAGACACATTTGTGTGGGTTCAACCGAATACGATAATGCCTATACCTCATAAAGATTGCTCGTAAATGGATGAGGTGATCAACTCGATGTAATGAATGAGCAGGCAAGTCATCGAGATAGGGTTGCACAATGTGCTTGATGTCATGAAACGCATAAGACATCGCCCTTTGAAAAGTTGCACCGACATTCTTAAGCCCAAAAGGTAACTTGCAATAAGCAAATGTCCCCCATGGACAAATGAAAGCCGTTTTTGGTTGATCGGCAGGTAGAATGTTGATTTGATGGTATCCGGAAAAACCGTCCATAAAGGAAAATATTTCGCTGCCGGCACAATCATCAATGATTTGATCGATATAGGGAGTTGGGTAATTGTCCTTTGGACAGGCTCGATTAATGTCCCTATAGTCGATGCATATTCTTATTGTTCCCTATTTTTTGTTAACTGGAACAATATTCGATACCCAATCCGTTAGCAGGATCGGATAAATGAAACCTGCTTTCAACAGTTTTTCAACTTCTGCTTTAATTGCAGCAGCTTTTCGTGGGTGAATCTGACGCAAACTTTGCCGGACGGGTTTAGCGTTCGGGTAAGTCTTGATCTCATGAACAACAATTGCGGGATCAATTCCTGGCATTTCCTCATAGGACCAGGCAAACACGTCGCAGAATTCTTGAAATAGGGCCTTATATAGTTGAATTTCGTCATCTGTACACGAGGCACCTATATGAATGTTCTCAACAATTCCGGGCTTAACCGAAATGTCAATAGGAATAGTTCGAGAGATGTTTCCCAAATTTAACTCTGAATCGGGATGTTTCATTGGATTCTGAGGTTCCTTGACATATTCAGTCGTAAAAATTGATGAGAAATCATTTTCAAAACGATCATTCTCAGGTAAAAACGAAGATTTGTGATGGAGATCTTCCCATGGTAAATCATCTACACATAGGATTTCACGAATTTGCTCGTCAGAGTGAACAAGTTCAGAAAACGTAGTTAAATCCGAGGATGATGTGAAAAGTGATTCCTCACAGACCACATTCATTAAGTCATTTTCGGTTGAACACGGGTCGGCAAAAGACTGCATGGCTTCATAGGCAATTTCATATGGACTCAAAGGCATGGAATTACCAAATGAGTCTATCTCAGATTCAGAAGGAACGATCCAAGGATCATCATAAAAAATGGTGTCTAATGTAATCATATGAATGGTTGCAAATGAAGATGATGCGTTGATTGGAGGAAAAGGAAAAGTTCCCAGTAAACCGACATCTTTAACTAATCCTACTCCAACATCCTTCTATGGGATAGTCGTTTTACCGACATGCTGAATACTCTCCGAAGAGGCTGGGTCGGATGAAAAGTAAGCCAGCTGGTCTATTGTTACGATCTTTCCATTATGTGGAAACTTTATTACTCGGAAGACCGATGAAACGACCGCTGTCATAGCGTAAGACCAACTTCGACCCAATAGAAGGTTGTAATCTAGAGGGGCATCAACCACCTCCACATCTAGATTAATGATTTTTCCTTCAACCCCTATAGGCAAATCCTGCAGAATGCCAAAAGGATGAAACCCACGGCCATCAAAGGCCTTAAGAATTGTCGAGGATTGATTTAGTGAAGGAGAACCAAGCGATCTCCAACACTGTATCGACATAATACACGTTGAGGCTCCCTCATCAATTACAGTCCGATGAATAGGCCTGTTTTTGACTATCACTGGGATCTGGAAAGCCATTTGATGAGGCAAACGCGGTGTACTATTTTCTAGATCGAAAATTATTAGGTTCGGGTCCTGAACATCAATAGCTCCTATAGCCGACAAAAGTAATTTACACAGTGCTGGGCATGATTGCAGCACTTCCAAAGCCAACATTGCCGAGGGTGAAACAGCTAAATCCTCAACAATGTTATAATTCTGAGCCGCTCTCGCATGTGGATTGAAAGTTGACTTTCGAAGTATACCCTTGGCGGGCGGTTTGATTACTAAGTCTGTATTAGGTTTCTCGATCTGTAGTGGATCGGAACCGGGAGCTGAGGTTGATAGATTAGAATGAGAAGATTCTGCTTCTTTGCCATCAACAGGACTTTTACTACCATAATCTTGCGATCGAGTCGCAATCCTAACATGGGACATCATCAATATGGGTTCTTCATTGGCACTCGAGGAAGAACCTATCATCTTACTGTCTTGACTTGGGAATGGATCCTTCAAGACAGCAGGAGTTTGGGAACCTTTGACAATCTTCGCAACCTCTGCACGATGAGGACAGTCTCTTGTGAAATGTTCTTCGTCACAAATGAGACAAGGATAACGAGGTTTGCGCTTTTCGTCATTGGATTCCGCCTTTTCAGGTTTCTCCTTTGAACTTTTGTCCGTTTTATTATTTTTCTTTCCTTTCTTCTTCCCACCGGATTTTGATTTAGCCGTAGATGACTCTACAACGTGAATATCGGTCGAAACCTCTACAGAAGAATCTCCTGTCGGGGAATCAGGCAAGGTTATGATAGGAGAAGAATTCTTGGAAGACTTCTTCTTACTTTTAGTGTTAACCGTACCAATCATACCGTCAGCGGCATGAGATCCCGAAGGAGCTGCAGCGATTTGATTTGACTTGGGAAGATCAGGGATCTTTTCGTGTAACGTACCTGACTGAGTATAGACCAAGTCAAGGTACTGTGCTTGAGCAATCACTTGCTCCTCAGTAACAACTCCGGCTTTAGCAACATCTTCAGTGATCCTTGGCAATAAAGATTTTACTAACCACTCAGCCAAGATTTGATCCGGAATAAATACCTTCACTAAACGTCGTCGACGTCTCCACTCATGAATATGATCTGAAATGTACGTGGATGTCGATTGTTTTAGCGAAGTTAACAATTCTCTGCCATTGTCATATCGGACTGGAAACTAGAAATGAGTTAAAAATTAGGTAGCTAACTGACTAAAATTATAAAAAGTGCCTCGCGGTAACTCAATGTACCACTTGGCCGCGAGACCAATTAGAGTGCGCTGGAAAAGTCTAAGACGGATCGAATCATCTGTGATGGAGTTAGACGCACACCAGAGGTGGTAAGTCATCACATGGTTCGACGGGTCCTCTCCAGATTTACCTTCGAACTTGGGAATGTCACTGGGCAACTTATTCGGCATTGGCGGCCAAAACGGAAGATAATTAATCGGATTGTTCGTTAGGCGCGACAAGTCAGGTAAGTCCAAAGTTGCGATAAACGGTAACTGCCGATTAGGATCCCTAAAACTCTGGGTCATGAGACCAGCCCCAGGAGGAGGATATCCAGGATAACTAGGAATAGGAATCGCGTTCGGGATATTGTATCCTCCCGGAAAACCAGGATTAACCGGACCGTACTGGGGTTGTTGAGGTTGTTGATAAGTGTACCCAGGGTACAGTTGATACTGATAGACTGGCTGCTGAACAACAGGACCGAATTGGTACTGTCCCTGGTACGGTTGATAGGTGAATTGAGGTTGACTTGTGACAACCGTACTTAAACCAGGTTGTCCTACAGACATCTGAACCGTAGTTTGAATTGTGGATCCAGACGGTGGTAAAGATGTCTGAGGAGTAGATACAGGAACAGTAGAAACCGGAGCTGTCGATACTCCAGAAGTAGGTGGGGTAGATTGAACAGATGTTGCGGCAGTCGTTTGAGATGGAGTACGAGGCGCAGTAGGCCCAGACTGAGAAACTACCGAAGGTACAGAAGTTTGAATATTAGACTGGACTGGTTGCTGGGGTGTACCAGAAACTAAGGGTTGTCCAGTTTGAGATGACAATTGTACACTTGGCTGCAACACCTGTTGGGTTTGCGATGGATCCCACACTATGTTCATTCCGGGGTACTGACCCATAACAGGTTGAGACTATTGAGGACCATAACCGGGTTGAGGGTAGGATTGATAATTGAAAGGTACATTTCCTGTTCCTTGAACATAAGATTGACCTTGGGGTGGTTGGAAACCTTGGTTCGAGTACTGACCTTGGGGTAGATACCCTTGAGGCACGTACTGATACTGGGGTTGACCTTGAGGTATAAATTGATACTGGGGTTGACCATGGGGTACATATTGAGTCTGGGGTTGACCTTGAGGAACGTACTGTACCGTAGGTACGTACTGTCCTTGAGGTTGCCCCCCAAATGCAAATTGTGTACCTTGAGGTTGCCCCCAGGCGTTAATTGAGGCTGCCC
Organism: Pinus tabuliformis; assembly: GCA_031772625.1. NCBI lineage: Eukaryota > Viridiplantae > Streptophyta > Pinopsida > Pinales > Pinaceae > Pinus > Pinus tabuliformis. The sequence continues at coordinate 428,295,788 of CM062814.1, read as the reverse complement.
CCCAGGCGGTAACTGGCCACCTTGAGGTTGAGAATTGGGAATAGAACCTGACATCATAAGAATGTCTTCTACACTCAACGACTTTGTACCATTGCATCCAGTGAATAACCCTTGTTCAATGGGTTGAGGAGATGCTCCCGAAAAAGTACCAGAAAGTGACTGATACCCAGAGGGAACAGAAGGACCACCGTACAAAAAAGATTCAGGCGATTGAGTAAACATGGATGACTGACCTGACATATTTACGGGAGTATAAAAACCTCTAGGATGATAAGGAGCACGAGGTGGTGAAAAACTTAACCCTGGGTTTTCCAAATAATTAGTAAAAGAAAGATACCAAGTAGTACTCCTAGGCGGACTGTAAAAATTTGATTCACGCTCCCTTAGATCAAGAACAGGTTGATTTTTAGGGATAGGGATGCCTACTTCTTCTTCCGGAGCAAGTTCTTCAATAGCAATAAGTCTAGAAGGAAGATCTTGGGTAATTACTCTTTCTACCCTAGGTGAATCAGGACCACTAGAAGTTGGAGAGACAAACCCCGATGTTGGAGTAACAGGTTCAGATATCTCAGGTTCTTCACCTATATCACTAGTAGATGAAAAGCTACCAGCAAGTTCGGAAACTGAAATCGATTGCGGATCGTAACCTGTTACTAAAGTTTGGTAATCAGGATGTACAACCAATGAAGACTCTCCTTCTTCAGGTGACCCAACTTTACTACCACTAGGAGTTACGAGGACTTTCAAGCCTTCAAGCTGGCTCGGGACTTATTCAAGAGGTTGGCCCTGAAGTCTATGGGACTTCCTCAGTAAATCAACCACGGTTACAAACTCAGGAGACTGGCCCCGAAGTCTACGGGATTGTCTTGGTAATTCAGCCACAGTTAAAAACTTTTAACTACTTCACACGCAAACAAAGTAAAATCTCAATGAAAATCACCTAAAGCCTCTAAAGAACCAAACAAATTTGAATCACACGCCTAAAGAATCTAGAGATCAAACACACAAAAACAGTAACTTTCTGGACCGAAAACACTAGTTGGTGATGAAATCCAACGTCGCAGAATTCAGTACAGAAATGGCGGTTGGAACAGTTACCCCATCAACCTGCCTAATGAATAGACTGGACCAAGTTCCTCCACTTAACCGTCTCGATTGAAGTGAACCCCCCAGAAAATCCAAGTGAGTCTAGCTGACGTCTGCTCCAGGTACAGTGGGATCTTCCCACCACTGTCACCTTAGGAAGAATCCTAAAGAATATGGTCACTAAGGCTACCAACTGAGACAAATACACCTGGGGGAACAGTCTACGATCCGATACGCACGCAAGGGCAGAGTAGCAAGCTCAATCCCCTTGAAGGCTCCTTGACATAATCCAAGGTTTACCAACAAGTGACCCCAGGCTCCTCGACAATGGTTAATCCGAGGTTTACCGTTTTTAATACGTGAATATCTAGCGTCGTTCCCAATGAGGAAGGATTGATTCCCACACTGGTTCGGACACGATCTCGTGCTTCTCCTTTAAGAGGAGCTTTCCCAGAGCATAAATGCAACAATTGGATTTCTTCCTACCAGAAGATACAACTACTTGTTTGTTTTTACTGTCTTGGAGAGTTAATTACTCTCCTACTCCAAGACACTAGCCTAAGCTAAGTTGGTGTATCAGAGCCCTAGAAATAAAATGTTACTAGGTGAATTTTACTTTAAGCGTTAATTTTAGTGGTTTTTGCTTAATTCAAGAGGTGGCGGAGATGAAACTCGTGGTGTAAAGACTCGACTCGAAATCACTAAAAAGATGCACCTAAGATGATTTAAACAATCTTTTCTCTTCGATGAACTTCTAAACTAAGAAAGAGTTTGAGAATGCAAATACTTTGTAAACACAAATCTTTCTCAATTAAACAAATTAAAAGAAGAGCTTTTCCTTTCCAAAGCACTCAAAACGAGACAACTATTTCACAAAAATTTTTTTCAAACAATCACTACAAAAAACAAACTTTTTAAATTTTTTTTTTTTTTTTGTAAATAAAACACTCAAAACTAATGAAAATGACTAACTTTGAGAGCTACAAACTATAAAAACCTACTTGAAGTCAAAGCCTACTAAAAGTCTTTTTGAGGATGTTTTACTTAGCTAAATGTGGGCTAAGGACTAATTTATGCAGAATCAAAATTAGTCAAAAAACAACCAATCTTTCGTTTTCTTTTTTAAAAATGAAAATCCAAACTTTTAAATACAAGCTTTTCGAAATTTTGAAATGAGAAAACTCAAAGCGGATTCCTCAACAAGGGCAGATTTCATAAATGGTCAGACTCATAAGAAGGCTGGCAGACACCAAGGTGATCTGAGGTTCCTACAACTTCTAAGCTCAGAGCCACTACACAACCAAATTGAAAAACAAGCCCAACAAGCAAAATCCCTAGGAATTTCACCTAAAACCCTAACACTAATGAAATTAAACCAAGGAAAGTTTTTGACAGGGAACAAGCAGGTCTGGGCAATGGCTAAAACCTATAAACAAATTCTAAACTGATAAAAAAGAGAAAAATTTAAAATTTCTCAATATTTTGACAGGGTACGCAGGCAGCCTGTTTACACAGGTGCGTTCATGCTCTGTGCACAAAGAAAAAGTGCGTACAGGTACGCACTGTGCTTAACTCAGAGGGTGCGTACCTCTCCCAAAACTATGAAAAATAAAAACTAACTCAAAATTAACTAAATTCACCCAATCCCACAATCATCAAGTCAAAAAGAGAAACAAAAAACACAGTTTCTCAGGTCAAAGTATAAACAAGGAAAACAATCAAGTCCCCAGTGGAGTCGCCATTTTCTCGCACTGAATGAGTCGATCTTGCGGACAAGATAGACCTTCCTAGAATCTAAAGAAGACCTAATGACAAGCAAACCAACCAGACACTATCTTTCTCTAAATATGCTTTGATAAACAATAGCAAACAAGTGTTTTTAGGGCCTACCTTTGGTCCAACGCAAGCTTGTGGATGCCCTCGCTCCTTTGATCAAAATGAGCTCCTTTTTCGCGAATCTGCAAACACAAACAAGGCAAACAAATTAAATAGCACCTGAAAAGCCAATTGCATAAAACATATTTAACATGAAAGTCAAGGAGTCCATGAAACAAATAACATAAGATACTTGTTGAGAAAAATGAGTTTGATTGTATTAATTCAAAAGAGAAGAACTTTAAAACCTTTGCCTTGACGCTGTACAAGCTCCTACCAGGGTCCAACAAGAAGTCTCCTCTACTTTGACAAGTTTCACTCACTCCCCAATGAAGCCAAAAAGGTATGTGATCTCTCCTCTTAAGCTCAACTAGGAAGTCTTAATTTCACCAGCATTTACCCTCAAAATGTTCAGCTTCTAACCTCCCTAGTCCTCACCCCAATGCCTGTATTTATAGTGCAATGGAGGGAAGTTACTAGGTCCTTCTTCAAAGGGATAAAGCCCTCCTTCAAAGGGATAGCTCCTTTAGTCAAGGGATTAGCTCCTTCTCTTTAGGGATGCATGAACCACCTCAGAGCGAACAATCCACGTCAAAATTCCTTCTAGAAAACTCTAGAATTAACCCAAAGTGAGTTTTTTAAGATAAAACTTGCGCCTTTTGACTTTTACAGGGGTCCGCACCTACACCGTTAGGGACAGAGCGGGTAGGTATGCAGCTTTTGTACACAGAAGGTGCGGGACCGCAGGTGACCATGAGAGAAAGTGCGGAACCAGAGTTACATTGATTTTTAATGTCTTTCTCCCATTTCCAAAGCTTGATTTGAAGAGCTGAGGTCTTAGACTTGCTTAGGAGGATAGTACAAGTGATGATGGACCCATACTGACTGCAAATAATCATGGTGACGATATTTTTGTGTAACATGGGCCTTTTGAGTTCCTTGAGAGGATTGAACTAATGGCCTACAGACTTACACTGCCTTTGACAATGAAAGTCAATGATGTTTTCCATGTTTCATTGCCTAAAATATATGTAAAAGATGTTGATCATGTGATTGATTGGTCTATATTGGAAGTGGATCCAGAAGGACAATTCCAGCCAAAACCTTAGTGCATATTGCAATGAAAACATCTCATGCTACGGAACTGAGAAATCAAGCAAGTTAAAGTGCAGTGGAAGCACTTTGGGCTTGATGAAGCTACATTGGAGATGGCTGCTCAGATGCAGGCTATGTATCCTTAATTATTTTCCAGTGGAGGCAAATGAGTTTTGGTATATGTACATATTTATGTATGGTTGCTATTGTAAATACCATAGTGAGTTGTGTTATAAAGCTCCAATAAACGGTATGGTTGTCATGTTTGTCACGATGGTTTCACTTTTGAGAAGGTTATTCATTGTAAATACTACATTGAGCTAAGTTATAAAGCTCCATGGGCAATATGTTTTGTTTTCAGCGGTCTTGCTGGTTATAAGTGTCATAGAACACTGGGGATGGTGTTCCCCTAAGGGGTATGAGTTTGTAATAGCCCCGGGTTAAAAGTTCATGTAATAAAGTTAATAAAGGAAAAATAAGACCAAGGTCATGGGACACGTATTCCAAGATGAATGTTGGGAAACGTATCCTAGTGGGCATCACTTGTTGTTTATTATGGAAAAATGGAAATTGGAAAAGGCAATGGCAAAGGCTTTGAAAAGGAAAAAATGAATTATAGGCATTTTATTTATGAAAATAAAGGAAATTAGGAGAAAAGGGAGGTGAAATGTCACAGGTTTCATGTGAGAAATAAATTGAAGGAAAATGGAGGAAAAATGAAGAAATTGGAAGCAACAATAATAAAAGGCATTAGAGCATTAGTTTGGGGCCTTTTGTCAGTTGAGTTTTGGAATTGGTTTCAAAAAGGAGAAGAGAACCAAGAGGAGAAGGAGAGTAAGAAATCAAAGGAATAGAAAGGAGAATAAAACCAAGAGGAGAAAGAAAGTAAGAAATAAAAGGAAGGATAAGAGAGCATAGGAAAGAAAGGATCAAGAAAGGAAAAGTTGGATCAAGTGGCTTCAATGGGAATACTTGCATGTAACATGTTGCATGTATAATTTCCTAGCTAGTTTTGGAATGCATGGTACACGTATGTGTGTATTTGGTTCATTTGTTTTTATTGGCACGGATTTTGTCGGGTTTGACAATGGTTTCATTCTTGCCTTTCCATTTCCGGATAACCATGGTGTGATGGGATTCATTCTTGGTTGACATTTAGATTGCCAGAAGGTTTTGGATTTGAGTGAGGTGGTCTCAAGAAAATACGAAGGGTTGGGGATGGAGATGGTTTTATTTGGGAATCCCTCAACAAGTGGGTAAGACAGGAAAATTCCTCAAGGGATGGTGAAGGAATTCTGAGGCATCCAATCTTGTTTTGGTTTTGTGATATTGGGAGTGGTTTAGGTGAGATCACAGTAGTGTGAGGGTGGAGGTGGTTTAACCTTTGGATTCCCTTGGTTATTTATGGATTGGTTTATCCCATGAAATCCCACATTCATGCTTGGAATATGGCACGAGGGTGATTGGCTGAAAGAAATATTTGGTTCAACCCAGTCTATGGTCAAGAGGTACGTGGAAGTCCCTGACTTGGTTGGATTTTTCATATGTTAATAAGAGATAAGTTCCTCTTTTATTTTATGAGTGAATGTACTTGTTATGATGTGGCTTTGATGGATGTTCTATATTTTTTTTTCCTCTTTAGCATGATTACATCTTCATTGGATGGTCCTAGATTTATTCATGTGTAGGCGAAGAAAAAATAAATCCGGGTTGGAAAAAGGAAACAAAAAGATAGGTGTTTGTTGCACACTAAACACACTCAGGCAAAGGCAACATTAAACACTTCTATTTTCGTGGATGAAAAAATCAAAGAGCGAGAGGTTAATGGAAGTCTAGGTCCTTTGTTTAAACTCCAATAAAGTGTCGAGTGGATCGTCATTCATCACGACTTGTCCAACCCTCAGAAGAATTGGGGGGGGGGACTGGAGCAACCTATATGTCGGTGCCACCCCCCAGAGGAGAAACTTCAACAAAGAAGATTTGGCATATCAATAACCTGGATTATCTTTGGGGGGTCTTGGCTCAATCCCGACTCCCGCTTGTCCACCCGCTGAAGAAAGATGGGGACCACACCCACCATGCCATACGCCGAGGTTCCATTAACGTCAGCGAGTGAGCACTACAGTAAAAGGTAAATGTATTCCCATTCTTTTTGTCATCCAATCATCCCCCCAATTTCCTGCCTCCACATGTCACCTCATGAGCTCACCTGTTGTCACGTAATCATTTTCTCTCGCCTATAAAATTTGTCTCGTTAGTTGTTTAAATTTAAAGTATATTTCCCGTTGGGTTATGTTATATTCTTTCCACGAATAGCCTCAGTAGTTAAATCGGGGGGTTAGAGGGGGGGGCGGAACCCCCCCTTCGTTGTGACAGGTGTAGCGGAGGCAGTAGCCCCCCCTGTTGGGGGGTTTAAGGGGGGTTGTAGCCCCCCTCTACGGGGTCCGGGGTAGCGTCCCAGGGAATTTTTTTTTGGACCCTATATTAGGTGGGCGGACCTACCTATGGTTTTGTGTATGGATTTCGCACATGGTTTTTGGTGCGATGGTTTTCAGTCCATGGTATTTTTTAGATCCGGTTAAGGGAACTATGGTTATGTTCTAATCCAGGGTTAATGGATTTGCGTCTATGGATGCTTTGGCATGTATATATATGTATTGTAACATTGAAAGGAACATAATGAAAAATCAATCTGGTAGTCTCAGTTTTGGGATCCGGGGGAAAGTCTCTGTGTATATGTGTTATGCTTTCGCCGTTGTTTATTTTCTATTCTTAGAATTCGTATGCAGGTAATTTCTGTATGGGGTTAAAACCCACATTTCTGGCGGTTAATTCCTCTTTCCACTCCACTGGTCTACGATGTTGATCACCTATTAGACAATCCAAAACTTCCTCAACGTCATTCATCCAAAATTCACCCGGTCAACGAGGTAACTCGCATGCCTTCTATTTATAGTTTTTATCCTTATGCTCAAAATGAAGAAACCTACACCTAAAACTCCTAAACTATGAGAGGATAAACCCTCTTCGAACAATGAGCCTCTCATGAACAAAGAATCTTAAATCTATGACTCGTTATGCCCCTACCACTTGTGAAACATCTAGTTTGACATGTATGACCTCAATTGCAAGGGAGAAGACCCATTTAGGGTAGTGGAGTCGAGGTTGTATTACCAAATTTCACCATCTATATATCATTTTTTGGAGTTTATTTCATGGCTTTCCACATCTTATGTTGAAGACAAAAATTTCTTCGTATTATCTACTGGAGTGAAGATCCTGGAGATAACTCCATAACTTATCCAAAAAGCTTTGGTGTACCCAACTTCTCCTGAATCTAATTTTTTTACTGAAACTACCTTGTTCTACAACTATAACACTCTTCTAGTTGGGGAACAACAATCTTTTTGTAGATGATTTTGGCTCCTGGCCATCAATCCTTGCCAATTGCTAACTCTTTTCCTATACCTATATTCACAGAAGCATTACAACCCATCCTCATGGTGATTGCCCAATTTTTTTGTGTAGACGATACTGCTAATGTTACCAAAGCTTCCATAGGATTTATGAGAGTGATGATGCATCTAGGCCATGTTTTCGATATACCTTCATTCCTTGTTGAATCCATTAAATTCTAGCTGCACCATTTTCCTATCACTGCATTTTTTAGATACTGCTCCATTATGTTTTATTTATTCTTATACACCCATGTGGATGACTTTGAATACTTGGGCCTCAGTCTCATGGATTCCCACAAACAAAGAAAGTTTTTCTTTGACTGGGATGTTGATGTTAGGAAGAAACCCAACAATGAGGGTTTTTCCCAATTCATATCTACATATATGACTACAAAATGCAAAATTATTCACAATGTATCCCCCCAAGGATTATGCCTCAACAAAAAGAAATCCTTTAGCTCAAAAAAGACACCAGGGTGGTTGATTGGTATTTATTTGAGGATTACACTAAAATTAGGGTTTATGGATGTGAGCTTCCTCCTTACCGTTTACCTATCTTTACTCCCATGAGAATATTTTCCCTAGAATTCATCAAGGAGAGCCTGCATGTGGATCAAATCCACTATGTTCCTGCCAAGAAAGGCTATATGTTCAAATTAGGTAAGCTAATAGGTCATTTCATTTTAAATAGCAGATAAGCCCTTCATCCAGTTGAAGATTTGTTGAATGAATTGAATTTTAAAATGGGAGACATTTGGAACTATGACCCCCATGGCATCATTTCAAGGAAAATGAAAAACATCAATACCTCAGCTTATGATCATGAGTATATGCCTGAAGTTGAATGGAGGGATAAATTTGATTCCTGGCCTATTAATACAGAGATGGAGATTGAAACTCTGACTTCAAAGGATAAAACTCAGAAGAGAAATGTAGATGAAATTGAAGATATGGAGATGGAAGACACTCACTCCAGTAAAAGGGCCAAAATCTAGGAAACAACTGATGAAGAGGTCGAGACCAGGTTGATTGAAACAAAGTTGGACCAACCAGACTTCTAGATGACCTTAGAAGACCCACTTCAAGCTTCTGCCTCTTCATCACTCAGAGGTAGCGCTTTTGAGTTGTGTTGGTAGCTCAACAACAACAATATATAGTTGGGATGCGGGGAAGGTAATAGAAGAAAGTAACAAGAGGATCAAAGAGGAGATGAAAAAACAACTAACATCACATTTGGTCCCTTACCAGACCAAAATTATGGCTACCGTGGAACTGGAGAGAAATCAAATGAAATTTTTGTTACATCATCCCTCAGCATAGTCGCTTTCATGAGGCTCATAGTTTAGGACTGTAGATGTATCTTTGGACATAACTAGTGTCCCTCTTCTAGACAAAACCAAATTTCATGGACAGGTGGGAGAGATGCTTTACAACGAAGTAAGCTGAAATGCTATGACAGTCAACAAATTCGAGAAGCTACTGGAGAAGGTTGCCACAAAAATAAAGCAATAAATAGCTAATTCCAAAGCTCTTCATTTACAGAATGAGAACTTTAAAGAACTGATTGTTAAGATAGGGGTGAACCTAGAAGACAAATTTGTGATAGGGACTCTTATCTGGAGTTCAAAGGCTAAGATTCAAGACCTAAGACATAAGCTGAAGATGCTTGTTAGTGAACATGTGCAGTAGGGAATTAGCCCAGGTAGAAGGAGAAAATGATATTCTAGCTAAGGATAAAATAGACATGAATAATGAGGTAGTATCCCTCAATAAAAAGGTGGCAGAGCTCCAACAGAGAATAAATTCTTATATTTGTGTAGTGCTGGTACCACAAAATCCACAAAATCCCACCGAGAAGCTCACTAAGACCCTCATTGAGTTTCATCTCTTTGAAGGCGAACTCAAGAAGGTGCAGGGGAATTTGGATAATGCCAAGCATGCTCTTGCACAAAAGGAAAAATGGTTGGAGACCGCAAGGACTAATGTTGAGCTAATTAGCAAAAATATGCAGACTGCAAACCAAGAGGTTACTGAGCTAAAGAGTAGACTGAAAGGTAAAATTCCCCTCCTTCAAGCTAAAAAACTGATATGGGATGAAATAATAATAGAGGTGAAGAATAACTGGGAGAATATAACCTTGATGGTAGAGCAGAAAATTGTAGTCAAGGACTATGAGTTCTTTATCCTATCTGCCAAGGAGGAGGATGGAAGAAATGTTGAGACAACTGAAAAATTCATCCAGTATATTAATGAAAAACCAACCAATGAATTGAGGACCATAGATATTGTAGATCAGGTAACTGCAATCTTGGAGGTCTCCAAGATGATCCAGAAGGAAGCTGCTAGAGCCAAGGCTGAGGAATGTATGGAAAAAGTGCTTAAAGTTGTCATTGTTTTTGACTCGGAGTTTGAGCAAAGGGTTAGAGTTGGACTGCACAGCTGTTGGGACTTGGTAGGAGGATTGATCCCATGGGAAAAATACAATCAAATTCTAGTAGAGGCTAAGAGTAGAGTTGATTCCTCTCATGAGAAGACCTCCTCTCTAAAGGGGAAGACTGTAGTGAACTATCACAGGAGGGATTTCCAATTACTATGGCTGGTGAGGAACTTGCTTCACACCAGGCCAAATTAAGTAGGGATTACTAGTCTTAAGGTTGCATACCAGAGCTTCTTTCAATCTCCTATACCGATCCCAACATTGTGGCAGAAGCGTGACCAGTTCATCAATTCTCCACATCTCCAGATCATTGAGCCAGGATCTCTTCCACTAGAAGTAGGTCAAGAATGATGCAGATATTTTGGTTGTGTTAATCATGACACTTTTTTGTTTTTGTGTGTTTGTAAATATTCCATTTTAAGAATGAAATCAAGTCAGTTAGGGTTCAATTAGTACAATTGTGAAAGTAGCATGCCAGCATCATTTTGTTATGATGAATCATTAGAAGATCAAGAAGGAATATTTTGTAAAGGGTACTTGTCCATGAGGCCCTATAAAACTGTGGACAACGTGATTTTGAAGGGTTCGAAATTTTTGTTTCAAGGGGTGGTTTGTACTGTGAATAGAAAAAGAACCAAAGATGTAGGCTCCATTGGTCGATTAATAAAGAAGTTATGGTGATTCTACTTTCAGGAAGTTGTAATATGTAATATTTTCTCTGTTTATTCCATTATGTGTTTCTTTCTTCTCATATGACATGTAATAATAGCCACTGGAATTGATATTATAATCATGGATTCATCTGTGCCTAATTCTGATTAAATATGCCTATGATAAATGAGATATAATGCCCTTAATAAGTGCTCCATGTTCTTTGAAATTCATTTACATTATCTCACTCTTCCATTTTATCGCTGAAGTTTGATGCATAATATTCTATGATAAGCCATGCGCATTAAATTTCTTTTCCACATGATCTTCTTCCATACATTCTACAATGATCAAATGAAACTATGTGCTTATGTGGTTTAGCCACCATAGCTTTGATATTAAGTCCTCTTTTATATTTTTTTGTTAATAAGTAATCCTACCCTTTGGAAGAGATATCTGGAACATTTATCAATTCATAATGTGTTTTGAATGTCTAATATTAATGGAAAAATATTGTAAGCATTCTAATATGTCCTAGGCACTAACCTCTCTCAACCCTTAGGTTGTTTCTAGGAGCTAAAACACTATCATTGTTATTAATTTGGTTATATTTTGGTTATAAGCGTGGTTTTATGACAAATTTTAGTCATGGATCTTATCATGTTTGTTTGGAAAATGAATGGTTATTGGATGCATGACCTAATAGATGTCATGATAGTTATTGTGAGAGGGAATTAGACCTTGTTGATGATTCTCAGATAAGTTTCAATTCTTTTTGTTCAGATAAGCATTCATGACCTGTAGATTTCATGTTCACTATTTGTTTGACTAAATTATTGTCATGGTTAGACCTAGTTAGGTCAGGTCCTTATCTATTTTTTTTGTTAAAGGCTTTTTGCTTGTGTCATTTATCATTTCTGAAAGTTATATCAAGTTCTGGATAGAGGTTTGGATCCTAGCCCTAAAACAATGGTTCAGATCTCGGGGTTGCATGCACAAAACTAGGTAATTTAGACTACAGTCACTTGAAGGTAGGTTCATTCATGTGACTAGAGACTTACAGCCACTGGATTTCCTTTTTATGCAAGCAACTGGGAGTCCATGTCACTAAAAATTCAAGTTGGCTCAGGGTTTGGGCACTTGAAGTGGTGGATCAACTCTTGGGGGTCCTGTAGCTCTTGAGGAAGGTCAATAAATTTTTGGTTAGTCGATTTTAGTTCATTAACTATACTTAGGGAGTTGAGTCATGTAATAGTATACCTCCACTCAAGTTTACCCCCCATGGTGATGAAAGTGGGTAATGTGGGAGGAGGTGTTACATCAATTTGTTTCTATTTTGATTTTCTCTGGATCTAACTATAGTTATAGTAGTTCTAACCTGGTGGATAAGTGTTGCTTGAATAAAGAAGTGCATGCAGAATCTTGGTTAGTGAAATTGCATACAGGTACTAAGAAAATAGTTCATCATTGGGTAAGATCTTGTGAATTTGGGCTGAACAGTATGTCTACATCAGCACATCTAAATGTGCTTCCATTGGGGTCATACAATTGTTGTTGAATATGGATTGGTTGTACATTCATAGGACTAAGGTGGATTGCTATGATAAGGATATTGATTTCTTGGATGATGACAAATAGAAGAGAAGCTTAGAGGGTAAGAAGAAGCCTACATCAGTGAGAATGGTTACAACTATGTAGGCCAAGAACAGTAGCAGGAAAGGATGTGTATTGTTTGCAGTTCATATTTCCATTGATAATGGTAAGGATGTTGAGGATGTTAAAGTCTTGAAGAGGTGGATAGTTTTGCAGCAATTTCAGGATGTATTTCTAGCAGAGATCTCATAGTTATCGCCTCATAGGGAAGTGGATTTTTCTATTCAGTTGATGTTAGGAGCAACACCAGCATCGAAGGCACCGTCCAAGATGAACACTCCAGAGTTAGTGGAACTGAAGTTGTAGTTGAAGGAAATGCTTGACAAGGGATAAATTAGGCCAAGTGTGTTGCCTTGGGTGCACCAATATTGTTTGTGATGAAGAAGGATGGTACTCTTAGGTTATATATTAATTACAGGCAATTGAACAAGGTGACAATTAAGAACAGGTACTTGTAAGCCCGATATTCCTTCCTTTAAGTAGTCTGTGTGCCAGCTAAGCCAAGATAAGTACCAACCAGGAACTAATCCCTACCATAGTGCATAGGAACTAATCCCTATTGTTCGAAGCAGCAGCATACGAAACTAGGAGAGGCCCGCGTTCGACCACCCACCTTTCAAGTAACAGATGAATAAGTGATTCCCAACCCCCGAGTAATAGGTCGAGGCTGGGCCTAGGAACTATTCCTCGCTCGCCACTTGAGCCGTATGCGGGGGAACTCGCACGTGCGCCCCACGTGGATGGATGGGGAAGCAAGCCACGTTCGACTTGCATGTGTTAAGCATATAGCTAGCGTTTCCATGGATTGATGACTTGTTTGACTAGTTGAAGGGAGAATCATTGTTCTCGAAGATTGATTTGAGATCAGGATATCATTAGGTATGCATCAAAGAAGAGGACATATACAATACTGATTTTCGGACTAGGTATGGGAATTATGAGTTTGTTGTGGTTCCTTTTGATTTGACTAATGCTCCAACTAATTTCATGTGTTTGATGAATACTATGTTGCATCCTTATATGGATAAGTTTGTGATAATATTGACTGATGAGATATTGATATATTCTAAGAATGAGGAATAGCATGCAGAGCATCTAGCAGCAGTGTTCAAATTTCTAAGAGAGCATCAATTGTATGCCAAACTTATTAAATGCGATCTCTTTTGGACAAAGGTTTATTACTTGGGGCATATGGTTTCTAAGGAAGGTATAGTAGTGGACTTGGAAAATATCAGAGCTATCAGGGAGTGGGAAACTCCTTGGAATGTTTATGAGGTCAGATCATTTATGGGACTAGAAAGTTATTCTAGGCGGTTCATTAGTAACTTCTCACAGACTACCTATCCTCTAACATCCTTATAACAAAAAGCGAAGAAGTTTGAATGAACAGAGGAATGTGTAGCTAGTTTTAAGAAGTTGAAGCAGTTGCTTACAAATTCTCCAGTCTTGAAGATTGCAGATCTAAATAAAGAGTTTGTGGTATCTATGGATGCTTGCAAGAGAGGACTTGGTGGATTCCTAATGTAGGAATGTCAGATGGTATGCTATGATTCAAGGAAATTGAATCAGCAACAGCAGAGCTACATGATGCATGATTTTGAGTTCGCAACCATCATTCATGCATTGAAGATGTGAAGACATTATCTTCTTGGAAGGAGGTTCATTTTGATGAGTTATTATAGTGGATTGAGGTATTTGTTTGACCAACCTAATCTAAATGTCAAGCAAGCTTGTAGGTTGGCCACGCTTAGTGAGTTTGACTTCGAGATCACGTACATGGAAGATAAAGAGAACATGGTTGCATATTCTCTTAGTAGAAGAATATAGATAAATCACATTGTAGCTATGAGTTCTTATGGGACAAATTTACAGGATTAGATCTTGCAGGCAGGACAACACAATGACAAGTACAAACAACTTAAGCACAGGTTACAACAATAGGGTATAAGTGAACATGATGTGGATTATCATCTCATGAAACATGGTTTGTTCAGATTTAAGGACAAGATTTATGTGCCAGACAATAGTGAGCTTTCATGTCAAGCCATATTTAAGTCACTCGGGATATTAGAAGACATTGAAAATAGTTAAGAAGTTCTACAGTTGGCCGAACTTGAAGAAAGAGGTGGTTGAGTATGTTGCGAGATGTTTGGACTTGTTGGGTGTGGAGCCTAATTATCTTCTGTATTCAAAGGTATTGCCACATTGGACCTGTAAAATATTCGCTGCAGGGGGGGTCCAGGGGAGGGCCGTTCATTAGGTGGATGATCTGACGGTAGAACTTATGTTTAGTTTATGGTTTCTTGCCCTAGAAGGCAACCCCTCTCTTTGTATGAGGGCATTGTATTGAGTCTGTGTAATATATGTGTATTCTTCGAGCGAGAAGCAGAGAGGTGAGACTGTGAGAGAAAACAGAGGATATTATAGCAAATCTGCTATAGGTTGCGTCTCTTCATTTTGCTAGATAATAGAAAGGAAGGACTGGATGTTTGGGGTGGACGTAGCCCAAATTGGGTAAACCACATATATCTTTGTCTCTCTTGTTTTATGCGTTTTCTGTGTTTATATTTCTGCAATATTTTATGTGTTCCATTGCTCCGTAATATATAATTTTATAACAACCAGTATGAGAGTTGAAGGTCTATTTGGCTGATAAAACTCGCAAGAGAGAAGGGTTCCTCGTCCGAGTGGGAGCAATGGCAGAAGATGGTAAGTTTAGGGTCGAGAAATTTAATGGCCAAAACTTCTTGCTGTGGAAGATGCAGATGGAAGATTATCTGTATCAGAAAGATCTGTACCTAACACTGGGCGGAAAAACAAAGATGTCGACGGGAATGCAAATGAAGAATGGAACCTTCTCGATAGAAAGGCACTCGGAACAATATGGTTGTGCCTCGCAGCGTCGGTCACCTTCAACATTTCGAAGGAAACAACGACAGAGGGTTTGATTAAGGCGTTGGAGAAACTATATGAAAAACCCTCAGCCTCAAACAAGGTATTTCTTATGAAACAATTATTTAATATGAAGATGTCGGAAGCTGGATCTGTTGTAGACCATTTAAATGATTTTAATACTGTTACAAGTCAGTTATGTTCTGTAGGGGTAAACTTTGATGATGAAGTTAGAGCTTTGTTATTCTTGTGCTCATTACCAAAAAGTTGGAATGGTTTAGTAATGGCCATTAGTAACTATGTTTCTGGATCTAGTACTTTAAAGTTTTATGATGTTGTTGGTGCTATCCTTAGCGAGGAAATGCGACGGAAAAGCTCCGGTGAGACATCGGGTAATGCTTTGAGTGCAGAGTCTAGGGGAAGAAAAATGGAAAGAGGAAAAAGCTCAGGATATCACAGTAAATCAAGGAAAGGCATATCCAAGTCTAGATCGAGGATAGTGTGCTAGAAATGCGGAAAGAAAGGACACCTAAAGAAAGACTGTAGATCTCGAAAGGGAAAAGAAGGAGGTGCACAACAAGAAAATAATCATGAAGCAAATGTGATAGGTGAGGTGTCACAATATGCTTCAATTCTTTCTTTCGAAAATATTACTGATTCCTGGGTGGTAGATTCAGGGGCCTCATTCCATGCCACACCTGATAAGAAATACTTTCATGACTATGTTCAAGGAGATTTTGGACAAGTTCATTTGGGTGATGATAAACCCTGTAAAATTGTTGGAATGGGTAAGGTTCTTGTAAAACAGCAAAATAGAAACCAATGGCTACTAAAGGAGGTAAGGCATGTTCCAGATCTAAAGAAAAATCTAATTTCAACAGGGCAGTTAGGCAGTGAAGGTTGTGTGACAATTTTCACAGATAAATCTTGGAAGGTTACCAAAGGAGCCCTGGTAATAGCAAAAGGCGAAAAGGTTGGTACATTGTATTTATGCAATGGTATTTCTAACTTTGTTAATGCTTTAACTTCCAAAGGAGTAGATGCAGCATTATGGCATCATAGGCTCGGACACATGAGTGAAAAGGGGATGGAGATTCTTCACTCAAGGAATTTGTTGCTGGGTTTGAAGAATGTTGGTTTGGACTTCTGTGAGAATTGCATTTATGGAAAACATAAGAAAGTCAGATTTCTTAGTGTTGGGAAAGAAAAAAAGAGTGAAAAATTAGAGCTTGTGCATACAGATGTATGGGGACTTGCTCAGATATCATCTCTCGGTGGCTCTTGTTATTATGTTACTTTTACTGGTGATGCAACTAGAAACTTGAATTTATTGTATTAAGAATAAATCTGATGTATTTGATACTTTCAAGAAATGGAAAGCTTTGGTTGAGATTGAGATAGGAAAGAAATTAAAGTGTCTCAGATCAGACAATGGAAGTGAATACTGCAGCAAAGAGTTTGATAGGTACTATTCAGAGAATGGAATTCACAGAGAAAAGAAAATTCCAAGAACACCACAAGAAAATGGTGTGTCAAAAAGGATGAACAGAACAATCATGGAGCGTGCAAGGTGCATGAGATTGCATGCAGGATTGCCTTTACAATTTTGGCAGATGTTGTAGATACTGTTGTTTATCTAATAAACAGAGGGCCTTCAAGTTCCTTGGATGGTGGTGTTCCAGAGGAAGCATGGACAGGTAAAATGGTAAACTAGTCTTTTTTAAAGCCTTTTGGTTGTGAGGCCTTTGTCCATATTGATAAAGAAAATAGAACAAAGCTTGAGGCAAAGTCAAAGAAATGTACCTTTATTGGATATGGTGTTAATGATTTTGGTTATCGCTTATATGATTACGAAAATCACAAAATCATTAGGAGCAGAGATGTAATATTCAATGAAAAGGTCTTGTATAAGAATCAATTGCAGGAAAAGAAATAGAAAAAAGAAAACAAGGTATACACAGTTCTTGATGAAATCACTGAAAAAGTAAAGGTGCCTGAAAATAATAATAATTAACAACCACAACAACAGCAACCACCACAACAGCAAAAGGCACCCCAAACACCTGAAATTGGTGTTAGAAGATCTACCATGATAAGTAGACCCCTGAACGATACTCTCCTTCTTTATATTATTTATTGTTGACTGATTCTGGTGAACCCGAATGTTATGAAGAAGCAATGCAGGTTGAAAGCAGGAAGAAGTGGGAGGTAGCCATGGAAGAAGAGATGGACTCCTTAATGCATAACTAGACTTGGGACTTAGTCAGGTTGCCTTCAGGAAAAGCTACATTGAAGAATAAATGGGTTTACAGGCTAAAGGAAGAAGATGGAGGAAAACAGAGGTACAAAGCTAGAATTGTGGTGAAGGGGTTTGCACAGAAGAAAGGTATTGATTTTGATGAAATATTTTCTCCTGTTGTTAAAATAACTTCAATCATAACTATTTTAATTCTAGTAGCAGTTGAACGTTTGCATCTTGAGCAGTTAGATGTAAAGACAACCTTTCTCCATGGGGATTTGGAGGAAGAGATATATATGCAGCAGCCACAAGGATATGAAGTGAAAGGGAAGGAGAAACTAGTGTGCAGGTTGAAGAAGAGCTTGTATGGCTTAAAACAGGCTCCAAGGCAGTGGTATCTAAAATTTGACAAGTTTATGTCTGAACAAGGTTATACTAGTTGTCACTCTAATCATTGTGTTTATTTGAAAAAACAAAATGATGGCAGCTATATTATATTGCTATTGTATGTAGATGACATGCTTGTTGCAGGGTCTAACATGCAGGAAATAAATGTGCTCAAAAGAAAATTGGCAAATTCATTTGCAATGAAGGATTTGGGCGCTGCAAAACAAATCCTTGGTATGAGAATAACTATAGACAGGAAAAATCGTAAATTAACATTGTATCAGAATGAGTACATACAAAAGGTGTTGAAAAGATTTAATATGCACAATGCAAAACCAGTCAGTACACCTTTTTCTAGCCATTTCAAACTTAGTAAGGAAATGTGCCCAAAGACCCAAGAAGACATGGATTATATGTCTGAAGTTCCATATCCATCAACAGTTGGAAGCTTAATGTATGCAATGGTCTGCACAAGGCCTGATATTGCACATGCAGTGGGAGTTGTAAGCAGGTACATGAACAATCTAGGAAAGGAACATTGAATGGCAGTGAAATGGATTCTCAAATATTTGAAAGGTACCACAAATCAAGCATTATGCTTTGGTGGTTCAAACATTTATCTACATGGATATGTTGATGCAGATATGGCAGGTGACAGAGATAACAGGAGGAGCACCACAGGATATGTATTTACTATTGGTGGAACAACTGTCAGTTGGGTTTCAAAAATCCAAAGTGTTGTTGCACTTTCAACAACAAAAGTAGAGTATGTTGCTGCTATAGAGGCTAGTAAAGAAATTATTTGGTTACAAAGGTTTATGGGTGAATTGAGTAAGGAGCATGATATGGGCACGTTATACAGTGATAGCCAAAGTGCCATTCATCTTGCAAAGAACTCAACATTTCATTCCAAGACTAAACACATACAGCTCAAGTACCATTTCATACGATCAGTGTTGGAAGATGGAGAGTTGAAGCTAGAAAACATACACACTAGCTAGAATCTTGCAGATATGCTAACAAAATTTGTAACCAAGGAGAAATTGAGAATGTTCTCAGTTTCAATTGGTCTTCAAGGATGACGATGAAGATGAGAAACAGCTAGGTACAAAGAGGAGTCATTGTCCATCAAATGAAGCAACGATGGAGTTGCCATAATCAGTCTCCAAGTGGGAGATTGTTAGGTGTGGAGCCTGATTATCTTCTGTATTCAAAGGTATCGCCACATTTGACCCCAGTTCGAAATGGGGCGGCAACGCTGCCCGTAAAATATTCATTGCAGGGGGGCTCCAGGGGGTGGGGGGCTGTGACCTTTGGGGAACCCCCCCTGCCCCTGAAGCTAAAAATAGATGTAAAATTGCCTTGTAAAAGTATAGTAATTTCTAGTCAATTTGGACCGTTCATTAGGATGATGATCTGATGGTAGAACTTATGTTTAGTTTAGGGTTTTTTGCCCTAGAAGGGAACCCCTCTCTTTGTATGAGGGCATTGTAATGATTCTGTGTAATATATGTGTATTCTCTGAGCGAGAAGCAGAGAGGTAAGACTGTGAGAGAAAACAGAGGATATTATAGTGGATCTGTTGTAGGTTGTGTCTCTTAATTTTGCTGGATAATAGAAAGGAAGGACTAGCTGTTCGGGATGGACGTAGTCCAAACTGGGTGAACCACATATATCTGTGTCTCTCTTGTTTTATGCATTTTCTGTGTTTATATTTCTGCAATATTTTATGTGTTCCATTGCTTCGTAATATATATTTTTCTAACAGGACTTTCAGAAAGTAAAAGCAGAGAGTAAGAATCATGGTGGTTTATGGCAACTGACTCTTATTCTAGAGCAGAAATGGGAGGACATTTCCATGGAATTCATTACAATTTTGTTGAGGACATCTAGAAAACATGATTCTATTATGGTTGTGGTTGAAAGGTTAACTAAGGTAGCTCACTTCATTCCAGCAAAGTCTATGAATTTAGATAGTGAGGTAGCTTAGGTCTTCATCAGAGAGATAGTGAGGTTACATGGTATTCCTAGGAAGATTGTGTCAGACAGAGATGCCAAGTTCACTTCTAGGTTTTGGAAGGAGTTTTTTGTAGGTTTGGGGACAGATTTGGCCTTCAGTACAACTCATCATCCATAGGCATATGGACAAACAAAGAGGGTCAAAAATATTCTTGAGAACATGTTGAGGATGTACGCCATGCATCAACAACAGAAGTGGGAAGAGCATCTTCCATTGGTAGAGTTTGCTTACAAAAATGGGTATCAAGAGTCTTTGAAGATGAGTCTACTTGAGGCACTTTATGGGTGAATTTGTAATATTCCCATTTGTTGAAGTGACCCAATGAACAATGTATTTATTAGACTAGACATGTTGTCAGAGATGAAATAAGAAATGCAGGTTATCAAGAAGAATCTAATGGTAGCACAGGATAGACATAAGAGTTATGTAGATTAACATAAGGTATTTAAGGAGTTTAAGGTTGGGGAGCATGTGTACTTGTGCATCAATCCCAAGAAGATATCCTTGAGGATTGGATCATGTTCCAAATTTGCACCTCGATACTACGAGTCTTTCAAGGTCCTTGAGAGGATTGGACGGTGGCCTATCGACTTGCACTACCTCCGATAATGAAAATCCACAATGTTTTCCATGTGTCATTGCTTAAGAAGTATGTGAAATATGTTGATCATGTGATTGACTGGTCTGTATTGCTGGTGGAACTAGAAGGATAATTCCATCTAGAACCTTAGTGCATTTTGTAGTGAAAGATGCTCATGTTCCAGAATCGAGAACTTGAGCAAGTTAAAATTCAATGGAAGCACTTTTGGCCTGATGAAGCTACATGGGAGATGGATGCTCATATGCAGGATACGTATCCTTCTCTATTCACTGGTTGAGTGGATGTATTTTTATATATGTTTTTATGTTGTATTTTGGTTATGTCAGTTTATGCATATGTATGTAAATACTGCATCGAGTTGTGTTATAAATCTCCAATAAATGGTATGGTGTTCATGTTATGATGGTCATGGTCTCAGTAGTATGATATGATGTAAATTTTATATCGAGCTATGTGTGTTATAAATCTGCATGGGCAACATGTGTTTTGTTGGTTTATAAGGGTCATTGAACATCGAGGACGGTGTTCCCCCAAGGGGGATGGGTTTGTAACAACCCCTGGTTGATTTCCTATGTAAATAAGAAAATAAGACCAAGGTCATGGGACACGTATTCCAAGTTGAATGTTGGGAAAAACATAGTGATGGGGATCACTTGTGATTAATTAATAGCTATGGAAATTAACAAAGGAAAAGTGGAAATAATTGGCATTTTATTTATGAAAATAATGGAAAATAGGAGAAAATGGAGATGAAAGGTCATAGATTTGCATGAGGAGGAAATTGAAGGAAAATGAAGAAAATAGAGGCCTTAATGATAAAAATAATTATGAGGATTAGTTCACAGCTTTTGTTAGTTTTAGCTTAGAGCTCTCTTCTATTCTCTCTCTCTCATACTCTTGCACACAGAGAAATCTTGGAGCATGTTTGGAGCACTCTAGTTTTCATTAGATTTGGAGAAAGAAGGAAAAGGAAAGAAGGAAAGTGGAAGGGAACAGGTGGATCAATAGATACAATTAGATTTCTTTGCAGGTAACAAGTTGCATGTGTGATTTACTTGTTGATTTATCGATGCATGGTATATGCATGTGATTATTTGGTTATGTTCTGTCATTGGCATGGGGATCTACCTAGATTAACAATGTTTTTATCCTTTCCTTTCCATTTCCTAGATAGCCATGGTGATTGTGGTTTCTTTCCACTTGATTGTTTTTTGGTTGGTTCATATAATTCCTCAAGGTTGTGGGTTGGAACAAACACTCTGGAAGCCATGGAACAACTTGGGTTGATTTACTAGTCCTAGTGTCTAGGTTAGACAAACACTCTGGAGCCCTTTGTGTGTTGATATACTAGTCCTAGAGTTGGGTTGGACAAACAATTTGGTGCCCTAGAAGGTTGTGTGTTGAGTTACTAGTTCATGGAGCCCTGGAAAGCTTGGGTAGAGACCGATCTAATTGGTGTTAATGATGTTGATAGAGGGGATCCAAAATATGCTCAATATCAAAGTGCTCAAAATATCCCAAAATCAATGCCAAATCATAGATATTGTCATTTTAATTCCAACGACACTTGAATCACCTCAATCCGACATTCTATGAAGAATTTGTCGCGTTCCCAAGTTAGTGGAAAACAATAAAAAAAAGTCAACTTGCAAGGTTACTGGGCAATGTACAGATGCCATGTGGCAGTTCGTATGCTAACGTGGTGCTGACATCAACAGGGTGACTATGTAGTATGGATCCAATCAGGACATGACATGTGACATGGTTGTACATAGGCAGTTGGCGCAATTTGATTGGTCGATGGTGATTTGTTTTGGGCCAATCATAGAGTGACACATGACCCAATCACAGGGCGCCATGTGGCACTCCGGATGAGGCCAAAATTTGGTTAAGGACTCGATGAGCCTTCGATCCTTAACCACATTGTTACTTGTTATATAGTGGTCAACCAATTTTTAATAAAGTGATATTGTTTGGTAGTTTTTTTTTTGGGGGGGGCGGTGTGGGTGAGTGGGCGAGCTCGACCGACCTAGCCCCAAGGTGTATGATTTTTATATGACCATGATAAAAAGCGGAGAGGGTGGGGCACATGGTACCCTTCCCATGCCTTGGCCTAAGGTTCTATAATGTATTATGACCGTTGATGGACGATCTCGCCACTTGTAACTACAAATTTTTTTCCTTGAAATGTCGCAAAAGCCAAATTTCATTGCAAATTTTGATAAGGGGGTGAATTTGCAGAACAATTAGCATGGAAATGAAAAAGGAGGCCCAGCTTGGTCATTTTTCAGCCTTTTTGAGCCCAAAAAGAGCCTACACAGGGGTTTTTCGGTGTTTTGGACACAATGGCAGTGTTGTTTTTGCAGTTTGAGAATTGAATGTTGATATAATTTCAAATTTGAGCATATAATTTAAAGGGACACCATTGGAAGTTGGACCTGAAGATGTAGCCAAGGAGGGCTGAACTATGTCATCAAATTATTTTTTTGCGATGCTGCTTGTTGTCTATTTTTCTCTAGTAAAATCTACAAAAATTATCTTTGTTTGTGTGCTTTTGCAACATCGATCCATTTCCCATAAGACATAAAATTGATTTTAAAAAATTACAAGAAACCTTCAATTTTAATTTCAGGCCATTTTGGCATCAGAGCATGGTTGTTATGAAGGTTTGACCATTTTTGCAAGTGTCTTCTTGAATTATTACAAGGTTTAAATTGAAAATAGGAGAAGGAGTTCTTGAAGAGCCAAACCCTCAAATTAGTTCAAGGAGGTCACAAACTACACAAACTCCACTAGTCATGGAACATGAAGAAGGAAAAGGCCTGATGTCTGAGGATGAGAGAGCTTTTAGAAAGGATTTCTATGATATGTTTAAAATGGTGAAAGTGTTGTACAATGAGAGGACAATAAGGTTGCAAGGGGAAAGTTATAATCAAACAAAAGGTAATGGTGGTGATGGGAGAATGCCTCTACCTCCACCTCCTCCTTCACTTCCATCTACACCTCCATCCTCACCTCCTTCATCTCATGTACATACTCCTCCTCCACCTCCAAAAGGAAATGCTAAGTCTCATTTGATTAAGCTTGATGTCAAGTTTGAATTTCCTATCTACAATGGGGAGGTAAATGATGAAAAGCTGGATAATTGGGTTCATCAAATTGAATTCTATTGCAGGATTCAAAAGATTTATTATGATGTTACAAAGATCCATCTTACTTCTCTTCGTTTGGAAAGTGCAACCCTCATTAGTGGGAGGCCAGAACTCAAGAAGATTTGAAGAAAAGTGGTAAAATAATCTATTCTTGGAGTGCTTTTATATCTGCGTTAAGAAGGAAATTTGATCCATTAGCTTACATGAAAAAAGCAATTATGGATTGGAAAAATTTTAGACAAGCTAAAGGTTAGAGTGTCCAAAGTTACACACAAGAATTTAGAAGAAGAGCTTTAATATTGGGTGTTGATTTATCTTCACAAGATACTCTCCTTAAATATATAGGTGGATTACATAATTATTTGAGACATACTATACTTATGTTTAATCCCACCAATCTAGAGGAAGTATGTGTTCAAGCAACTCATTTAGAATCAAGAGGTGAGAATATTCCTCAAGAGACTAGCAAGAAACCTTCCAAATCTGGAGATAAAGTAAAGGGGAAGTTTAAAGACAAAGGAAAAAATAATTCTACAATCAAGAAAGAGGGAGAGCAACTTACATGTAAAAATTGTTTAAAAGAATGCCATGATGAAGACCAGTGTTGGAAATTACATCCAGAAATGAGACCAAAGAAGTTTAATAACAAGGGGAAACAAAGAATTGCTGCTACAACTCAACAAGATCTAGGATCTGATTTAGGTGATGAAACCAAAATCATAGCAATGTGAATGAAAGGTATAGATTGTAATGCAAGTACTAGTTCTTCTAGTAAGATTATAGAATCTCAAAATGCTAAAGAAAGAAGTGATCTTTTCCGTATCAGTGTCATTACAAAACATACAAAAGTTGATACATTATTTGATAATGGATCCCAAGTTAATGTTATCTCTGCAGCAACTGCTAAGAAACTTAATCTAGAAACTGCACCTCATACTAAACCTTACCCTTTGGGTTGGGTATGTGATGATGCCAAATTACAACTGACAAGAAAATGTAAACAAATTCGCCATCACTTCTAACTTTATAGATGAGGTAGAGCTTGATGTTGTACCACTTGATATTCGTGGGATTGCGTTAAGGAGTCCATACTTGTATGACCGAAAATCCATATTCTATCATCATGAGAACAAATATCATATTTTTAAAGATGGAGTTGAGTATATTGTTAGAGCACATTGCAAGAAGATGAAATTATCTCTTGGTAGTGTTGGTTAAATGAAAAGGCTTGTAAATTCTAGTAATAATTTTGTGTTGTTGATGATTAAAGCTAAAGATACTGCTGAATTTGAAGCTTTCATAGGATGTGATTCTAAACTCCAACATGAATTGGTTGAAGTTGTTAACATTTATGACAAGATGTTTCAGGAACGTGAAGGGTTACCTCTAGAAAGAGGAATTCAACATGAGATTCACTTGTAGCGGGATGCTCCACTTCCAAATATTAGCATGTATAGAATGTTAGTTTTGGAGAATGCAGATACCAGGAAGAAAATTCAAGAGCTTCTTGAAAACGGGGTCATCAGGCGTAGCATATCTCCTTGTGGGTCTCCTATTGTCTTGGTTCCAAAGAAAGATGGTATATGGCACATGTGTGTGGATTTTTGAGCTTTGAACAAGATCATGGTAAAGAATCATTATCATCTTCCTCGCATTGATGATTTTCTAGATAAATTAAAGGAATTTGTTTACTTTACTAAGTTAGATTTGAGAAGCGGTTATCATCAGATAAGGATTGTTGAAGATGATATTTGGAAAACTGCTTTCAAGACAAAACAAGGTTTGTTTGAATGGTTAGTTATGTCGTTTTGGCTTTGCAATGCACCTGCAACATTCATGAGAGTTATGAATGATGTGTTGTGACCATTCCTTGATGATTTTGTCATAGTATACTTATATTATTCATATTTTCATTTAGACTCGTGAAGAGCATGTCAAGCATGTGAAACAAGTTTTAGATATCCTGAGAAAGGAAAATTTGTATTTGAAGATGCTTAAATGTGAATTTGGGAAAACCTCTTTGGTTTATTGTGGTCATATTGTAGGAGGGGGTGAATTGAAGATTGGTCCCTCAAAAGTTGATGTTATTGTGAATTCGCCTAATGTTATGCAACCAAATCACAAAATAGAAGAAAAGATAGATCAACGACTTCAAAATAAGCCTCTTCAAGGGGAAAACCTCCTTTATATTACACAAATGAACAATTCTTTGATGATGCAAAAGAAAAGACCTATTTTCTATATATAGGAGTCAAGGGGTCACAATATAATCAGAGCTGACTTAACAATAATAATGTAAGGGCACAATAATAACAATAGTGGGATTCTATGGGGCACAATAATAACAATATGGGGACTACATGGGCACAACATTACAATAAGGGGGTTGCACTAATAATAATAAGGGGCTACACTAGTTGTATAGGGACCTAACATGCCCCTCTCCTCCAAAAAGTGTTGTCCTCAACGCTTGAGTAGTTTTGGATACTTTTGTATAAAATTCTCATCCTCCCATGTGGAATCTTCAGCGGGTAAGTTCTTCCACTTGATGAGATACTTTGAAATTGATAGATTTCGTATATGGAAGGTTCTTGATTCCATGACTGCTTAAGGTTCCAATATGATTTTCCTTCCTCATCAAGTTCTGGTAATATTATTTGAACTGGGATATTGTCACCTATAACCTTCTTTAAGCATGAAACATGGAGAACTTGGTGCATTGGGGAAGATGCAGGAAGTTCCAATTTGTATTCCATAGTACCTATATTTTGCAACACCTTGTAAGGATCATAGTATTTTAGTGATAATTTCTTATCCTTCTTAGCTTGCTTCAGGGACATTTTTTGGTATGGTTGTAGCTGTAAAAATACCCAGTCGCCTACATCAAAATTTCTTTCACTGCGATGTTGATCTACCTTTTGTTTCATTCGATTCTGCACCAAAGTGAGGTTATCCTTTAAGAGTTGGAGAACTTGTTGTTGATGCTTGATGTAATATTCCACTACTTGAACCTTAGAATGATTTTCCAAGACATTTTGGAGATCTGTAGAAATAGATGATTTCGTTGTTTGAACCTTTAGTGAACATAATTGTGCAATTACGCCCCATTGTTATTTCTTTAGAAGATTTGTCATGCCATTAGATTTGATTATCTTTCTTGGTTTCCCTGTGATACCCCTTAATTTAACTTCCTTTCCTTCCCAAAAACATTTCAAGAAAAGTTCTTGAAAATTAAAAGCTATCCTACCCAAAGATTGTAACAATTGGACTCCTAGTACAACATCAACAACACCCATTGGAATGGAAAGCATTGGACTATTCAATATATATTCTTCCATGGATAGCTTGATATTATGGCATTTTCCAGAGCCATTTATGGTTCCTCCATTTTCAACCATCACTTGACACCTTGGTGATGTATATATGAAGAAATTCAATTACTTGGCTATCTTACAATGAATAAAATTATGGGTACTACCCGAATCAATCAACACTATTACCTTTTTCTTCTTGATATGTCGTTCTATCTTGAGAGTTTGAGGAGTGGTAATTCTTGTCAATGCATTACGAGATATGGTCGGATTCATTTCTTCTTTCTCTGGGGTTGTTTTATGGTGTATATCCTCTTCTTTTGACGTTTCTTATTCCTTTTCTTCCTCCTCTTCCCAATCTGTGTAAATTAATCTATTATCAGCACACTTGTGACATTTAGTGTATTTTATATCACAACTATAACAAAGTCCTTTTTCTCTTTTTTCTTCTAGTTGTTGTGGTGTCAACCTTCTAGGTTGTGGAAGGCTAGGAGCAACACCACTTCCATCTTGATAGTTATGAGTAGTAGGCTTCCTTGTTGCCATAATTTTACTTTCAATATTTCTTTCCAACCTGTGTGCCTTCTCCAATGAATTAGGTTCCCAAAGGTGAACCTCATGTTGGTTGTTATCCTTTAAAGTCCCTATGAAGACTTCAATCCTATGCTTCTCTAGAATATCATTTACCCTTATATTCAGTTTTTGGAAGTCCTCAATGTGCTCTGCCATTGAACCCTTTTGTTTGAGATTTATCAACTGGCTAAAGAAGGTGTTTCTCTTTGTATCCTCATAATGTGCTATCATTTCCTCCGTGAAAATTGACTAGGTGACAAGTGGTTTACGAGAACAAAGCCCTCTATACCATAAAATTGTTTCGGTTCAATATATATATATATTGTAATCTTGGTATGACTCTCGATTTTCAAGTTTACATGTCCATTATTCACCTTGCTATGGGGGTAGGGTAAGACAAGATTTGAACCCAAGACTTTTGGTTTTGTGAGACTTCATCATGAGTTTCCTTTACCGCCTTTTTTCATTAGGAAGCCTTTTCCTTGTATTTATTCAAATCTTCCATGTCTTTCTTCAAATCTACTTCTATACCATCAATATTAGCTTCCATGGCATATATCAAACTATTTATCGTAGCTTCGATCATATTCTTCAAATCATCCATCTAATTTTGCTTACTAGGTGTTTCTATTTTCTTGATTCGAGTTAATCTTTTTCTTTTTTTTAGCAGCTTGATATTTAAACGACTGTAAATTTGTAATTTCGAATCTCCAAGTTTTGAAATTTTTTCCTATGATAGCACTCTGAGTCCTCTTTCCAACCCTTAAGTCTAATCGAGATTTTATTTTCCAAGAAAGAGTTATACCTAATTTTCCATGATGACCTGATTATAGACTGGTTCAGTAGAGCGAACTTGTACAATGTGCCACGTGTCACTGTTTTGAACTTCTTCCCTGAAAATAATATGCAACAAACTATAGTCCATCTTATTTCTACTTCCTTTTACGAAATTTGAATTCGATGCTAAGAGAAAAATTATGAAACTTTTCCCAAGGTCACCTGTTTGCGATCGAATTCGGTAGCCTGCAAAAACCCTACCTTCCTTGGATCCTATCTCCGAAAATATAATGAACCAAAATCTAAAATCTGTACACAAGGTTAAGCACAAGTTCGTGTCAAATGGGTTGTAATTTTAGCTTCTTAATTTTCGTTGAAACAAAGTTATAGCGAAAATTCCACAATAACCTGTTTGAGATGGAATTATGGAGCCTGCAAAAACCCTAACTTCCTCAACTCATAGCTCCGAAAACATAGCAATAAAAGATCTAAAATATGGACACGAGGTTCATAACGATTTCATATCAAATGGGTTTTAATTGCAGATTCAAAAACTTCATAGAAAAAAAGTTATACCAAAAATTTCATGATGGCCAGTTTGAAGCAGTGAAACCCTAGAATCCAAAGCTCTGATACCAAATGTTATGCAACTAGCTAACAAAATAGAAGAAAAGATAGATCAACGACTTCAAAATAAACCTCTTCAAGGTGGAAAACTCATTTACATTACACAAATGAACAATTCTTCAATGATACAAATGACAAGGCCTCCTTTCTATATATAGGAGTCTAAGGGGTCACAATATAATCAAAGCTGACATAACAATAATAATATAAAGGCACAATAATAACAATAGTGTGCTTCTATGGGGCACAATAATAACAATATGGGGACTATATGGGCACAAAAATACAATAAGGGGGTTGCACTAATAACAATAAGGGGCTACACTAGTAGTATATGGAACTAACACCTAAACCCAACAATGTAACATAAATTAGGAGTTTTTTGGGAGCATCCCAATATTGGAGAAAATTTATCACTAAGTTCTCACTCATTAAAACACCATTACATGCTTTTAAAAGTGTTAAAAAGGTATTTCAGTGGGGAGGCAAGCATCTGAAATACTTTGACACTTTGAAAGAGAAAATCAATACAACACTAGTTCTAACACTTCCAGATCTTAAGAAACCATTTGTCAAATCGATGCAAGCGAATATGCTAAGGGAGAAGTTTTGATGCATCATGGTAAGCTAATATGTTATAATTTTGAAACCTTTACCAATGCAGTAATTAACTATCCAACTTATGACAGAGAGTTGAATGTTTTGGTACAAAGTGTGAAGAAATGGAAGCATTATTTGATGGGTAAAGAAACAACAATACATATAGACCATAAACCTTTTCAATATTTACAATTGCAAACCAAGCTACAATAAGCTAGACATTTTAGGTGGATGGGATTCCTACAACAATTTCATTTGGTAATAAGGTATAATAAAGTTATATACAACAAAGTTGCATATATGTTATCAAGGCCTATTGTTAATGCATCTATTATTCTTAAGCATAACTTAATCATGCATGAAAGTTATATTGAACAATATGCTCAAGATGAATATTTTAAATATGTTTATGCAACTTTGAGTCAAGGCAATCATGTTGAAGAGTTGGATTATCATGTTCATAACAATTTGTTGTATCATCTTAGCAAGTTAGAGTGAAAGAATCTATGTCATCAGCAAAGCCCACACTTCTCTGATTGTTGGCCACTTTGGTATAGCCAAAAAAAATTGCTTAAATTCAGAGGTATTCTTATTGGCCTCACATGAATGAAACTGCTTCAGTATATGTGAAAGGATGTTCCATGTGTGCTACTAACAATCCAAGTAATACGACACTGGGTTTGTACGCTCCACTTCCTATTCCTTCTCGTCCTTGGGAAATTATTTCTATGTATTTTTTTGGGGACTACCAATGTCTAGGAAAGGTCATGATTATCTATATGTTGTTATGGATCGTTTTAGCAAAATGTGTGTGTTGATTCCATGTAAGAAATATGCTACAACTGAATAGACCGCAAATATTTTTTTCCAAAATGTATTGGTTCACTTTGGGTTACCCACTTATATTATTTCTGATCGAGATTTTTTATTTGTCAGGAAGATTTAGTTGAGCCTACAGGAACTCATGAGCACAAAGTTGAAGAAGAGCATCACATTTCATCTACAAACTGATGACCAGACAAAAGTAGCAAACAAAATAGTAGTGCATCTCCTTCAAGAATATTGTGGTAAGCATCCTAAACTTTGGGATGAGTATTTACATTACATCTAGCATGCCTGCAATCGTGCCAAGTATTCATCCACACAAGTATCTCCATTTGAAGCTTTTTTGGGTTATTTGCCAAAGTCTCCTTTGGATTTCACCATTGGTAAAGATATTGTCATAGATGGACATAGCGATGTGGACAAATCCAAACATTTCATTGAAAAAATTAAGCTAGTGCATCAAAGGGTACAAGAACAACTAGAGAAAATCAAAGCCAAGTATAAAGCAAGACATGACAAGCATTGGGTGGATCATGATTTCCAAGTGGGAGATCAAGTTTGGTTATACATCAGGAAGGAAAGACTACAAGGTGAAGGTAAAAATCTCAGGCCAATCAAATATGGTCCTTTCAAAATCTTGGAGAATATTGGTAACAATTCTTTTCAATTAGATTTTCCACCTGACATGAAAAATTATTCTATTGTGAATGTGGAAAACTTGAGACTGTATGAGCCTCTAATGATTGATGACCAAGAAGAGAATGTTCATATTCGATCTATATAATAATTTTCTCCTAAATATTTAAATGAGTTTTATCTGAATTGGATCATTATATTTTTTATCATCCATATCAATGCATTTGGAGTGGAAAAAGTGGAGGAATCATCTTGTGGGATTGTTTTTACCAGTGGGACCTAGTTTGGCGAAATGAGATTTGAAACCTTTAGGGAGTGTTTTGAGGCATCAAATGAAATTTTTCGGGGAAAAATTTTTCTACTCAAGCTTAAAACCTTTTCATGCTATTCTACACACAGAGAGATTTCCAACGGCGCAAGAATCACCTCAATCGTAGTCCGTATGCAAAAGTTATTCCACTCAGAAGTTGACCTTCCTGTTTTCACACCTATAGTTCGGGAGGATGCTGCGTCAGCCCCCATTATTCATGGAAAAAGGGCTAGCCACGTGTTTGTGATGTAAAATACTCTAGAAGAGTCTATTTTGTAACTCTAGTTAAGAGTTGATGTAGTCAAACTTAACTACCAGTAGGTTATCGGGCAATGTTATAACCAGGCCACTAGGAGGAAGAGGCATTGGATTCTTTCGAGAGAATTTTGTTCCATAGCCAAGAGAGATAGGAGGTAGAGAACAAAGAGAGTGTTTGTGCACTATATCAACCTACGGGCCATAGACATTACTTCTTTGTATCTACGGCCGTATTTCTAGACAGAGAAAGAGAACGAAGCAGCCTCACCTTCCAGCTTGGTTTTCTCTCGAAAGGATTTCCCAGAGAGAATATCATGTGTATTATGTGTTTGTGATCTTATTTTGTCATTCTCTACTTTTCTGATTGATTTAATTTTACATGCATGCACTAATTATAGTTACTTTTACAGATCTAGAAATTAAATAAACTGTAATAGTGTAGAATCTCATATTTTTAATATAATATTATCAAATATGTTGTGACGAACTGTCCAGTGGAATATCCACGAAAGTTTATGAATCAGAGTTTCAGGAAGACTCAATTCTTGACAGGGGGAGAGGACTTCACATAGAGGCAATGTGGAGTATCTTTGAGTGGGGATCAAAGGTACTAATCAGAGTAAAGAAAGGTCGGTAGATATTGGGAAAGTGAGGGAATTGTACCCTCACTTACTTGCTGAGTAAAAACAAACTTTGGTGATCCAAAAACTTCTAATGGCCCGGAGGAATGATCCAGGGGATCCAAAATATGCTCAAACATCAAAGTGCTCAAAATATCTCGAGAATGGCGCCAAATCATATATCTCATCATTTAGATTCCATCGATGCTTGAATCGCCTCAATTCGACATTGTACAAGGAAGTTATCATGTTATGAATTTTTTGGCAAACAAAAGAAAAAGTCAACTTAGAGGGTTGAATGGGCATTGTACGGATGCCACGTGGCATTCTGTACATTGACGTGGTGTTGACATTAGTAGGATGAATATGCAGTATGGAGCCAATCAAGACAAGACATGTGGCATGTTCATATAGAGGCAATTGACCTGATTTGATTGGTCGACGGTGATTTGGTTTGGGCCAATCACAGAGTAACATGTGGCCCAATCACTAGGCACCACATGGCACTCCAGATGAGGCCAAAATTTGATTAAGGACTAGATGAACCTCTGGAGGGTTCAACCCCGCAACCTCTTGGTCATAATTCTGCCACTTTATAATTACGCCACATTTTTACTTGTTATATTGTGGTCGATCAATTTTTAATAAAGTGATACCGTATGGCGGTTTGGGCGGGGGGTGGTAGCTAGGTTGGCGGGCAAACTCGACCGACCCAGCCCAGGTTGTATGATTGTTATATTATCATGACACAAGGAGGAGAGGGCAGGGTGCGTGGCACCTTTTCCACACTCCGACCCAAGGTTTTGTCATGTATCGTGAATACCAACGGAATAAGTGGGAGGGGCAAGTGTGTGGCACCTTGCCCGCGTTATTATCAATTGTAAAGTGACCAAGAATGGGGCCGGCGAGGCAATTGGCCCATGGCCTGTGCCCCATGGTCATATTCAATGCCACATGACCAACGAGGGTGGAGAAATAGGGGCATGGGGGCCAACGAACCATCTGACAATTTTCACCAAAATCAATGGGTTTCATGGTCGATATCGCCACCTGCAACTATGAAAATTTCGCCTTGCAATGTGGCCAAAGCTGAATTTTATTGCTAGTTTTGAAAAGGGGACGAATTTATAGAACATTTAGTATAGAAATGAAGAAGGCGACCTAACTTGGTCATTTTTCAGCGTTTTTGAGCCCAAGAATAGCCTACACATGGGTTTTTGGGTAATTTGGATGCAATGACAGTTTTATTTTTGCAATTTGAATATTGTATGTTGATATAATTTAAAATTGGAGCATATAATTTAAAGGGCCACCATTGGAAGCTGGACTCAGAGATGTAGCCCAGGAGGGATGAACTTCATCATCAAATCATTCTTTTGTGATGCTGATTGTTATCTATTTTTCACTGTTAATATCTGCAAAATTTATCTTAGTTTTTGTTCTTTTTCAATATCAATCCATTGCCCATAAGACATAAATAAGTTTGCAAAACTTTACTTGAAACCTTCTATTTTAATTACAGATCAAATGTCTGACCGTGATATGGAATCACTGTTTGAGGGTTGAGGTGGTTTGGCCTTTGGAAGCCCTAGTTTGGTTTTTCTAGTTTATTCCATGGGATCCCGCATTCAAGCTTGGAATATGGAGGGGGGGTGATTGGCAAAATGAGAGATTTGGTTCAACCCAATTTATGGTTGGATGGTATGTGGAAGTCCCTGACTTGGTTGGCATTTTCATATGTGAATGCGAGTTATTCTTCTATTATGATTCATGTATAAATGTTGGCAATATGTTGGTGATATTATGGCTGGGTTTTCATAGTTTATATTTTGGTTATTTTATGGTGATATGTTGTTCATAGGATGTGTATCTTCTCTGTTTCATGTCATGAATTGTTTAGCTATTGATCGATTAATGAATGTATGGACTAATAAGTGTTGTTTCAGCTATATGGAGAGGGAATAAGGCCTTTTCAGTGATTCTTAGATGAATATTATACTTTTATGATCAAATATGCATTCATGATCTGTAGCTTACATGTTTTCCATGTGCTTGACGAAATGTCTGTTATTTTCTAGGAAATCTTGGTTAAGTTCTTCCTTCAAGTTTGTATATTTAGCATTTTTGACATGTCATTATTCATTATGAGAAGTTTCAGGAAGTTCTAGGTAGTGGCCTAGAGGCTGACCTAGAACCTAGGCTCAGATCTCGGGACCGCACCCTATGAACTGGACATTTTGGGTCACAATCGCACCTAGGTAGGTTTGTGGATGCTATTGGAGGCCTATAACCACATGGAGGCCTTGTCATGCATGCATTTGGGGGTTAAAGTGTGTGAAAATGAGCCCCAACACAGGGTTTGGTAAACTGGGTTGGTTCTTTGGACCCTTAGTGTCCATGTAGCCTTGCGGAATGCTGTGAGTTGTCAGTTGGTGGTTAGTTGTAGGCCCCAATTCCTTAATTGTATCTAGGAGGTCGGACCATGTCATAGTAACTCTTTGTCTCATGTTTACCCCGACAGGTTGATGAAACTGGGTAAATGTGGGAAGGGTGATTACAAAACATATATATGATAGTGTGAGAATAAGAGTGAGATGTTGATTCCCTGATGAGTATTTATAATGGAAAATAATTAGAACTCTATAAAAAGGTAAACGTTCTACAAAGATTAATTGATAAGATAGTGTCATACCTTGACATCCATAGAGATTTATTTCCATTCCTCAATAACTTCTTTCTTAAAACCTACCCATAGTGTTGCTTCCTCTTATTCTCAAGAACTACACATCATAAAGACCTTTGTTGTAGCCAAGGTTGAGATTGAGAAGCATTTGGGTGATGGCTCAAAGGTTTTAGTAAACATTTTATTTTATCAAAATGATTATTCATGACTCAAGGTTCCAGTAAACCTTTTATGTTTATTGATTGTTTTATGTTTAATTAATATGTAAAAGATTGTTTTATGTTTAATTAATATGTAAAACAATATGAGTATGAAGTTTAAATTTGTTAAGTAGAAAAAGTAATAATACAAATGAATTCGATAATCAATTATTTATTTATTTATTTATTCATGGATATTTTTAGTAAATATTTAATTTAATTTGCATACCATCAATAATATAAAGTTTATGGTTTATGTTTTTATCTTAAATTGAATACATATTTAATTTAATTTGCATGTTTTTATCATTTATAATAAATAGTAGTTATCCACTTCAATACGAAAGGCATATTATGCATATTATGCATATTTTCAAATATATTAATTATAGAAAAACGTAAATTTAAATTATTAAAATTTTATTAATAAAATAAATTATAAAAAGTTTTAATTTAACTGCTTTTAAAAATAAATTGATATTGGTATTTTACTTTGTATTTGCATATATTCCACTATTTTTGGTTTGTTTTTCCTACTGGCTTATTTAATTGTTTAGTCAGATTTTATTATATGATTTTTAATAAAAATATATAGTTTAATACGTTATTCATTTAAATTAAATTAAAATAATAAAATAATATTATTTCAATAAATTAACTTTAAGTCTTTGGCACTACCGTTTTTTAGAATTTCAATAATGTTTGCCAACTTCATTTTCGGGCCATCTTAAAAATGACGTCATGTTTACAGATGAGTCCATTTGTATTCTTAATGTTTTGTAATTTAATGAAAACTATGCCTATTTCACTGTTGATGCAGAGAATTCCTATGCAGTTGACAATCTTACATCACTCAAAAATATTTCATTTTAATTTGTTTTCATTTTGGTAAAAAAACCGTTGAGAATACTCCACATAACAAATGGTAATTGGTGAGAAGTGGAGCTAGTTGAAATGGTCAACTTTGATTAGGAGATTTTAAGGAGGCTTAGGCCTATTAAAGGAGGAACCATTTCCCTTAAGTAGCGTTTGGTAGCTTAGCGGTTTAATTGAAGATTGGTGGAAAAACTCACCAAACTATGAATTAAGAAGAGCTAAAAGATGTGAAGTGTCTCACAACGTATATTTTTGTAATTGGGCTTGGCATTTGTGGTTTACTTGTGCAGGAGCAATGGAAGAGTATCAGTGGTGTAAGATGATTTTACATGAGGTGGAGGCTTTGGTTTTACTCTCGTCTGCAAGTAATTACTTTCTTTCATCGTTTTTGAATAAAATGAGAAAATTGAAAATCCTCATAATATTCAATTATGGGTCCAAGAGAGCCACAGTGAAGGGTTTGCCATTGTTATCATTAATTACTCAGCTCAAGACTATTCGTTTGGAGAGGTTGATTGTGCCCCCACTTCAAGAGCACAGTAAAGTCTTACAGAACTTAGAGAAGCTATCTTTGAGCTTATGTGAAGGGCTTGGAAATATGTCCAGGTTCAATGGAAACCAGTCGAATCTAAAGCTTCCCATAATGCTATATTTTAACATGGATCATTGCTGTGATTTGGAGGAGTTTCCCCTTGGCATTTGAGACATGTCTTCAGTTCAAAAATGGTCCATCACTAACTGTCACCTTCTTCAAAAGTTACCTGATGATTTGGGGAGGCTCGGTTCTTTAAGAATGTCAAGAATATCTACATGTCTAGGTCTGAAAGAGCTTCCAACATCTATTGGAAAACTTGGGAAGCTGGAATATATAGACATTTCTCTATGTGAGTGCTTGAAAGAACTTCCCGAGGAATTAAGGTAGCTAAAGGAACTCAAGGAGCTTGACATGAGAGAGTGTTCTCGATTGAGGAAATTGCCTAAATCAATTGGAGGGCTTAAATCTCTAAAGCATGTTATATGTGATGAGAAGATTGGGTAGCAATGGAATCGTCTGAAGAGTTGTTCTGCTACCATGGATCTTAGAGTTGAAATTGTAGAAGCACACTTTAGCTTGGATTGATTGGATGGTTAAGATCTCTCTTAAACATGATGCCAAGTGCAAGTAGACTTGTAAGCTATCAAGATATAAGCTTAAAGTTTGACTCTCATATGGGTGTCTGTTCATGTTAGCAGATCCTCATATGGGTGACTCTTCAATGTTAGCAATGCGTATTTTTTACATCGAAGTGTATCTTTTTTGGACAAATTTCAGTTTATGACTTGCGCTCATCATGGCAAGGTTTCTGTTGTGCAAGATCAGGACAAGTGCACACCGCAAACATGTTATCCATGTTCCATTGGCATTATTGGCCCTTCAAAAATTAGTTATCCAAAGTTTCCATGTAGTGTGTCTAGTCCTGCTGGTATAGTTAAATAAATAGTCAAATAAATAGTTGTAAAGAATATAAGTGTGTATCTAGAGTCCTCATCGTGGTAAAAATAGGGTGTCGAGTTGTGATCGTAACATTAAGGACCTTTTAAATATTGTACTAAGAGTAAATGAATTTAAATATTGTGTTTTAAGATTAAAAGTTCACTTTAACTTGTGGACAAAAGTGAGTAAGGACAAATTTTTAATGGAATGGTAATGTGTGTAAAAAATTTCAAAATTTGGTTTGTACTTTTGATGTGTTATGATAACATTCTATTTCTATTAGATTAGAAGTTTTATTTTTATTTTTATTTTTTAAATGGGATTCTGGTTATCGTCACACTAACAGCTTCAAATTGCCACTAGACCACCATCAACGCTATGTATTCCTTTTTATGCCTATTTTTGTGAATAGAAAAGCATTTTGAGATTTGTGAACATTATGATGATTTGAAAAAGCCTTTACTGCCAAGTTTGCTGAAGGTTAGAGGTTTTAATAGACTGTGTTTGAAGTCATTTGGAGATGGTGTAGTTATGAAGAAACTTATAAAGCCAAGTCACCAATGCTAATGTGAAGGTTACATAAGTGGGCTATTCTCCTTCTGTGCATTAGCTAAATTCCGCTATGTTGCTACACTATGAATGAATTGGATACAATAACTCACGAACTCTTTGCAAATACACGCTCTTTTATCATTCTGTGTGTTTCTTTGTAGATCCCCACATGCTGTAGAATTATAAGGTCCTTGATGCCTGAGAGGAAAGTAGACATCTATGTAGATGCCATCTTAAGAGTTTGAATGCAGTGAGTTTCTGGTTTTTGTGTAACCTGGTGTACATGCGTTTTTATTTTTCATATCCAACTTTTTGACCTATTCAAATATATTTTTTCATATATATGGATCAAAACATATTTTCGCTCTATGTAGGCTTTGTTGTTCGAGATTTGTTTTGACCTATTCAATTATATTTTTTCATATATATATATATGGATCAGAACATATTTTCACTCTATGCAGGCTCTGTTATTCGAGATTTGTTCTAAATACTGGATCCCAAACTTTAACCATCTTTGCATCTTATTTAGATTTTCCCATTCCCATGTGGCGATTGTTTATCAATTTATGCCTTACTATGTTTCCTTTGCAACATTTGGTGCAAATGCTAGTAGTATTAAGGTGAGAGTGATTCCCCACATGATCGTGTGGTTTGTTGAGTTTAGGTGTGGTTTGTTAAGTTTAGGTTAGGCCAACCTTAGTGTTAAATTGGAAAATGATTTGTCTACTAGTGGGATGGGAAGCTCGGTTGAGATTGGAGGCCTCTTAAGTTGGTTTAATTCCCCCAAAGGTGGCTCCCTTACTTAAATGGGAGAATGATTTGTCTACTAGTGGGATGGGAAGCTTAGTTGAGATTGGATGACCATTAAGTTAGTTTCCCCCAAAGGTGGTTCCCTTCATCAACCTCTCCCCGTGAGATTTGAGCCTATAACCTGGTGAGGACTAAATTCCACACAAACCAATTAGTCTACACCTCATGGGTTAAATCATTTCACTAATATATTTGTAGAATTATTTTATTCATTAATTTTATTTAAATATTAAAGTATTAATTAATATAAATGTATATTATAGTTTTAAAAGAAAATTAAAATATTAATTTAGTGAGTAAAGTATTAATTAATGTATATGCATATTATATTTGAAGAGAAAAAAAAAATATTAATTGATAAGTTAACTGCAATGTGGAAATTACATAGAGGTAGAGTAGTTAAGTATTATAAGTAAAGAAATTATAGGGTTAAGTTTCCATATTCCTTGTTAAGTTTAGTGTGTTTTTTTAATAGAATTTATAAATTTTTAATTTAATTATTAATAATTATTAGTTGGATAATAGTGATTTAAATTAAATGAAATATTTTAATAATAATATAGATAAAAAGTTGAGATTAATTTGAAAAGTAGTTATGTATTTTATTTCTATTCAATTTAATTAAAAAAATAACATATTCACATGTCACAAATATTTGGTTTTCCTAAAGTTAAACTTTCTATAGGTTATTATGACTACGAAGTTATATTATTTTCAAAATAAGTTTTCAAAAGTATCCCTATTTTTAAATATAAAAAAAATTATAAAAAAACATTGTCCATTTAATTTATATTATCAATTTTTAAATATATTAATTTAAATTGAAAAAACTAAAATTTAAATTATTTGATCTCAAAAGAAATCTCATCTTTTGAAAATAACAGCTATAGTAAACATCAAGGTCCTATAGCTTTTCAAAAAACATGTAAAGGCTCATGCTAAAGTTTCAAATGTTCTACTTTCGTTCATCCATTGGACTAGTGATAAGATTGCTTGTATCCTTATAAAGAATAATGTTTTTGCTACCTTCAAGCCCCTTAATACTATTAAGAGCTCCCTTAGATCTGTTAAGAGCCCTGTGAACCCTAAGGACATGAAAGGGGTTTACTCAATCCCTTGCTCATGTGGGGTTCCCTGAAACTGGTTGCTCCATTAATTTGAGAATTGAAGCACATGCAGCAAACATTAAGCACAATCATTCCCGCTCCTCATCTATTGTTGAACATGTGGAGAAAACTAAGCACCATGTCTGTGTTGAGGATTCCAGGGTCATTACATCATTTCCACCATAGGAAGTTGAGAGAGGTGATTGAAATTAAGAAACAAACAAAAATTCTCAATAGGGACAATGGTTGGAAATTAAGTAAGAGTTAGATTCCTGCCCTCTCATTGTGATTTTTTATTTTTTATTTTTATTTTTATTTTATTTTATTTTTTTCCTTAATCTCATTTCATTTTTGTAATTAATCTTGGCATATTCCTTTATTGTGTTGTATAGATTATTCCATTATAATTTTATTTAGTGTTATAATAATATTATTTGTCAATAACTATTTTTAATGATTAATAACCCCTAATGATTTTATGATGATGATGATTAACGTCCACTAAGACCAATGTGGTTTATCGGACCTTAAGAAGAAAAGGAATCTAATTGAGATTCTTCAAGATCTTATTTCTATGATAAAAAAGAAGGGAAAGAAGTTCTCCAAGATCAGTGTAGTTGGGCTCACTTAACAAGTCAAGAAGGTTGAAAGTGTTGAAGATGTTAGGGAAACAACAGTGGATGTGAGTAAGAGTTGGGCAATCTAAGAGAAAATGTTTTTCATCTTTCACCTACTTCGTATCGCAATAATAAGAGATTCTATCGTCCCAGGGAGTCTTAGGAGTAGACCACCTCCCAGTTTCACTTCAAAGCTGATGAGAATTAGTTCTAATCCTAATGATGTTCATTTTTTTCTTGGTGTTGGTTAAAATAGAGGGATAATTTTGGTTATCAAGGGTGGGGTTGATCACCTCCTTATAATGTCTTAGCTTCCTTTTACCTTCCATCTCCTTATCATCCCACAATTTATCCTTAAATGTGGAGGTGACATTATCTTTGACACTATCTTGGCTTCCCATGATGATCTCCTCCGTTATCCCCCAATGGTTGAGCCAAATCTGGGAATCCTTATACCACCCATGCTTGAGGTAGAGGTGAGAGTTTTGACTAAAGTTAGAATCAATTTTGGGAAGCCTCTTGGATTCCATGTTGTAAATCTTCTTCTTATACATCAGATACTTAAACATAGCCCTGCTTTCAATGGGGGAAGGCCAACTTCGATCAGGAGGATAGGATAAGGGGTATTTCCCTTGATCTTGAGGTTGTAGGTAATGAATTGCTTTTGAATCATCTCAGTATTTCTCTACGACTCTCTGGATATATTGCAAACCCAAACTTCACATTTGTATAAGACAACAAGGGTGATGAGGGTCTCGAAAAGGAACCTTTTTTTATTCCAAATACAAAGATTGGTTGACTTACAATTGTTTTCAAGCTCATAATAAGCTTTCCAACCTCCAATAATCCTTTTCTCAATGTTATAATTTCAATTGAGCTAATGAGGAATGTCAATACCCAAATATTTATAAGAAGAAAATTGTTCTAAGCAATTGTTATCATAGACGAAATTACCATGGTTGATCCTTTTGGATTTGATAATCACAACTTTCGTTTTGTCGATATTAACTGTCATACCCATATTGGAGCAGTAATCATGAAGAGTCTTAAGCTGCTTGTCTAGGTCAACATGGCTTCTATCAAGATGAATGATTTGGAGAAGAGTAGTGATTATACCGCAAGCTCGGTGCCCTTGCAACCCACAATTTCCAAACACTCCTCTAGCTTATTGATGTAAATGCCAAAAAGGGTAGAAGTTAGAGGACACCTTTTCTTAACCTTGATATTACATTTAATATATTTAGACCACCCTTTGTTGGTCTTAAGATTGGAAACAACAGTCTCGTAGAGGCGAATCACAACAATCCTCAACTCAAGAGGAACCATTATTTCATCAAGACGCTTCGAGAGCTTATCCTCGATAACAATGTCAAAGCCTTTTGTAAGTCCACAAAGCAGTAGAAGAGATCAGCTTTATTGTTGCGACTTTCCTTGGCAATGATCCGAAGGGTGATAATATGGTCGATAGTCGAGTGATGTCTCCTAAACCCAGCTTGTCGTTTAGCTCTTTTACCATGGTTTTCAAGCAAAGGCTAATCTTCTTTTTCAAAATAAGCCCATAAAGTTTGGCTAATATGTGGCTAATCATAATGGTCATGTAGTTAGAGGGGGCGTTTTTGTCCGCATCTTTAAAGATAGGAACAATAAGACTTTGTGTCCAAGGCTTAGGGAAGCCATGCTTTACAACCAAATTGAGAAGCTTGTGGAGATGAGGAATGAGGATAGAACTTCTTATTTTAAACATTTCAGCTTGGTATCCTTTGATATCTTTAGCTTTCCCATTAGTGAGCTTATTAATCTTGAACTCAACATCTTCAAGAGGAAATATATTTTCCTTAATAGGAGTGTTTACGATGGTTTCCATGGTGTCCGGGAAGTCATACAACTTTTTAAGATAGATTTCTTAGTTCTCTAAGGGGATTGAATTATTATTTTTTGATTTATAAACAAGCACATTCCGCAAAACTTTATGGGCGCAGCTTTAGAAAGGTGAAGCAGATGTTGTTGTCTCTTATTAATATAAGGCCACTTCTTCTTTTTAATGAGGACTTTATATATACTAATTTTTTAGAGCTTTAGAGTTTAGTTAGAAGCATCTCTAATCACTTTATTCGCAATGTTATAGTCTTTGTCATATCAAAAGTTGGAAGATTTGTTAATGGTAGTAGAAAGGGTAGTAGTAAAATTGTAATAAATTTGATCAATGTTCTTAATATAAGTTAGGGAGCCTAAATCTGTTTTTAAATATTTTAAGAAAAGGTCTATATTTTATTTCTTTTTTTATATTTGTCAATAATTATTTTTATTGATTAATAAATCCTAATAATTTTATATATATCTATATTTTATTTCTTTTTTTATACTTATCTTAGTTTTTTTAATTGTAAATTTATATTCTAGTTTAATTAAATTAAACTAAAAATTTATATTCTCATTAGAGAACTTGTTAATGGTAGTAGAAAGGGTAGTAGTAAAATTGTAATAAATTTGATGAATGTTCTTAATATAAATTAGGGAGCCTAAATACCTTTTTAAATCCTTTAAGAAAAGGTCTATATTTTATTTCTTTTTTTTTAATATATTTGTCAATAATTATTTTTATTGATTAAGAAATCCTAATAATTTCATATATATATCTATATTTTATTTCTTTTTTGATACTTTTTTTATTTTTATTTTTTTATTATTATTATTATTATTTTTATGGTAAATTTATAATCTAGTTTAATTAAATTAAACTAAAAATTTATATTCTAGTTATCTTTAAATAGTTACTTTTATTATGGCTTCATATTTGGGATTGCCACAGAGAGGCTTGGAGTGATGAGAGGCGGTCCTGGGTATCGATGCCGTGACCTCTAGTGGAACTTAGCCATGGAAGCTCACCTGCACTTGCCCCCATAACCAGCATTCATCCCTCACACCCTCCAACGTTAATTTACCTCCTCCAGTTATGTGCCTTGACCGCCTCTAGCTGTTTACAGTTTTCCCTCTCCCACTCTGGTTTACAGACCTCCCTGGTGATTAACCACAGTTTGTTGTTGTTTTGCTGTCCTCTTCTGGCAGCTGTCATAACTTCCCCCGACAATCATGGATGACCTGGGCGATTTCCTGGACCCTTTGGAGGATGTGACCTCATGGACCCCCACCAGGACCACTGCTGCCAGTCTCTTCCCCTTCATGTTCGAACTGACTGAAGAGGTTGAAACCCTTCCTCCGCTGACCCGCCCTCACATCTTGCCAGTTACCCTTCCTGAGGAAGCGACCTCTCCTCTAGTTCTCATTTGTCAGGCTATCTTGTCGTGTTCCTAGGCACTCTTTGCTCCGCTGCTCAAGCATGTTGACCAAACCCTAGCTTCTAAAAATGTTCTGAACTCACATTCGGCGGTTTCAGGGATCGACAATGGTAGGTTCGGATCATATTGCTCCGCGAACCTCCTTAGCTCCCTCTCGAGGGCATTTCACACGCATCGGTCCCATCTCCGGTATATTCGCTACCATCCCGCAGGAGGCATCAGAAAACCTTAGGATTTATTCACTGGGACCCTCACCTCCCGCTTCGACACAGGAGACGATAGACATTGGGGTTTTAGGGCATTCGAGAAAGAATTTAGGGTCCAAAGCTTCGTGCCTATGCAATGCCCCTTAATATTGCTGAAGACATAAAATTACTAGACACCATGGACATAGCAGCGAAGGTCTTGGTCGACCTGGTGCGAGGTAGACATTACAGTGTGGCCAAACTGCAACAATGGGTCTCAGAGGTTTGGGGAGAAAATTTGAAGGAGATTCCGAAGGTGCAAACCCTGGTCAAAGGGCGGTTCGCATTACACTTCAGCAGCTTGGAGCACACCAACTGGGTGTTGTCCATGGTTTGGCACCTAGATCTTGCCCCGGTCCTTCTCCGTCGTGGACTCCCCTCTTCGATCCGACGCGGGAGAGGGTGGATGCAGGTCCGATTTGGGTCTGCTTGCTCGGTCTTTCATTGCATTTCTGGACAGAGGATGTCTTCAGGCATATAGGAAATGCACTCAGCACTTACCTCACATTTGATGATTCATACCTGACCTCAGGGAAATTAGCATATGCAAGGATATTGGTACCTAAGCATTTGCTTGAGTTTATTGACATACGTTGGAGGAACCACAGCAGATGGAAATTGCTGGACTACGAGGGCATTCCTTTTCGAAGCTGTCGATGCCATAAGGTCAGGCATCTTTTTAAGGACTGTCCTCTGCTGAAAAAAGAAAAAACAGGCCACAGAACAAGATGGGGTCTCCCATAAGCATACTCATCAGGAGGCACAGCACAGGAGTCAGGCTCCCCTGGCCTCACAGGACCTTGATGTAGCTGAGATCTCGATCAGACAGCAGAAGACTCCAGCAGAAGAGGCAACGGCTCCTCCACAGCCGAAGAAGTGCAAGCGGCCTCCTAATCATTCAC
The DNA here is from genome assembly GCA_031772625.1 of Pinus tabuliformis. Taxonomy (NCBI): domain Eukaryota; kingdom Viridiplantae; phylum Streptophyta; class Pinopsida; order Pinales; family Pinaceae; genus Pinus; species Pinus tabuliformis. The sequence goes on along the minus strand of CM062814.1, from coordinate 428,250,941 downwards.
AACCTCCCTCATCTCGTCCATAGTCGCCATCTGAGGGCCTACCCTCGACGGGTATGAACTTTTCCACCATCCCTATTCCCACTTGCAGTACTTCAAATATTGACTGTTTTTTATCTAGTACTTTCTCTGCACTGCATGTTATAAACCCTTCAATCGATCATTTGGATCAGGATTTCGGTGCAATCTCCCCTAAAACTACTCCTCTCACCTGCCCGATTACATCTGCCCCCATTTTTCCCCTGCACCCTCCCTGAATCCACCTTCTCATCCCCCGTCTACTACTCCTTCCCTACAGGTCCCCCCTCCTGGGAGATACATGACCCGCTCGAAATCCAAGAGACAAGCCCAGGATCAATTTGGGCTTGAAATCCTACACTCTCCCCCTCCCCCAAAAATTCAGAGGGGTCGACCCTCCTTCCTTTCTAAAGCCCAAGGCACAGCTGAAGATGAGATTGCTTTGGGGGTACAATCCACCATCCCAGGGATGCTTAGAGCAAGAGAATCCTAGCTTACCCCCCCTCCATGAAGATTTTCTCCTACAACTGTAGAGGGCTAGCTAGGCCTGACAAGAAACTAGCACTTTGTCGACTGATAAAAAATGCTCTGCTTAATATTATCTTTTTGCAAGAAACCTTGGGACCTACTTTAGACATTGAACAGTCTCTCAAAAACATGCTCCCTGGGTGGATATTTTTTGGACTTGATGCGCATGGGAGGTCGGGTGGTCTTGCTTTGGGCTACAACTCCCATACCATCAAATTACATAATTGCTTGGGTGGGTTGGGTCATCTTGGAGCAGACATCTTTTCGACTGAACTGGGGATACATTTTCGAATCTTAAATGTATATGGCCCGTGCCTGAATAGACCTGCTTTTTGGCAAAATCTCCTAAGCTCTAATTCACTTATGTCCGACCACCTGATCTTGGGTGGCGACCTTAATTTTTCCATTGGACATGCTGAATCCTGGGGTCACAGGGCTTAGCGAGACTCTCTCTTGGATTACTTTTTATCTGAACTGGAATCTCATCATCTGATAGATATCCCGTCTGCCAAATCCCAAGCTACTTGGAGGAACAACAGGACTGGGGAAGATAGTTTGGCTCGTAGACTTGACCGCTTCCTTGTCAAAGAAAAGGTTTTGGACTTGGGGCTCCAAATCAAATACTGGGTAGGTACTGGTGGCATATCTGACCACCTTCCCATTTACCTGGAAATAGAAGGGGAACGAGCAAAACCTAAAGGACCCTTTATGTTCTGATCTGTTTGGCTCAAGGACGACTCTTACAAAAATTTGTCTCTGATTTTTGAAGAGCAAACCCCCCCGGAAGAAGAGATGACAGCACTAGAAGATTTATACAAAATCTTACAGCCCTTAAGAAGATGTCCAAACTTTGGGCTCATAACAAAAGAATTCAGGAGGATCAAACTCTCTGTAAAATAGAAGCTAATATTGCTGCTTTTGAGAATAATCTAGGAGGCATCTACTCCTCAGAAGAACATAAGGATAGGATGGTTTCTCATTATGCAAAGAGAGCTAAAATTCTAAAGGGAAAGGAGGAATCCTGGCGCCTAAGGCGCAGAGCCATCTGGATGTTGGAAGGGGATGAAAACACCAAATTCTACCACAAATTCACAAATGGTAGAAAGGCGATAAACACCATTTGGAAACTACAAAATGATCAGGGACATATTTTAAATACTTTCCCTCAACTTGCTAAACTTGCCTCGTCACATTTCAAAAGTGCATACCAAGCCCCTAGGGAGATAAATCTTGCAGAAATCATCAGGGTGCACAACTCTTTCCCAGATATGTGGATCCTGGAGAAGGAGATGATTTAATTAAGGCAGTCACTTTGGAGTAATTGGAACATACCTTAAAATGGTTCAAAAAGGATAAAATTCTAGGGCCTGATGGTTGGTCGGTGGAATTCTACTTGGCTTTCTTCGATATCATTGGGGATGACCTACTCAGAATTGTTGAGGATTCGAGAATAAGAGGATTTCTTGAAAATTTTATTACCTTTACCTTCCTTGCACTCATTTCGAAGGACAACCCGAACTCGAGGACTTTCGCCCCATATCTCTCTGCAATTGCATATATAAGATTATTGCCAACAGGATGAAGCCCATCCTCTCTAATCATATCTCACCAGAACAATTTTCTTTCCTACAAGACAGACAGATCCATGAAGCTGTTGGCACTGCCTGGGAAGTAATTCATTCATTACACTCAAGGCGAGGCAAAGGTATGATCTTGAAGGTCGATTTATCAAAAGCTCTCGACAGAGTAAATTGGCTTTATATTAGAATGTTGTTAACTCATTTAGACTTCCCTTACTAATTCATTAAATGGATCATGAGCTGCATTACTAATATCCCCTTCAGTGTCATGGTGAATGGAAGTGCATCTCCTTTTTTTTACCTCCAGAAGGGGGCTGAGACAAGGATGTCCCCTCTCACCATTGCTCTTCTTGCTCATCATGGAAGGTCTCAGCAATCTCATCAAAGATGAGCATCAAAGGGGCAGACTAAAAGGCATAAAGATAAGAGAAGGTTGCACCCTAACACACCTTTTATATGTTGATGACATCCTAGTCTTTATCAATGGCAGCATTAGGGACATTAGTATCATCAAGGCTAATTTCACCCTCTTTCAAGTGGCAATAGGAATGATTATAAATGACAGCAAGTCTACCTTGACAACAACTAAATGTACACCACACGAGATAATCTTTGCACTTCAGCGCTTCCACTTCACTAAGCTGCATTTAGCAGATGGACTAAAATACCTGGGGTACAAGTTGAAGCCATTGGGTTATAAAATTGTATACTAGACTTAGCTCATCTCCAAGATGGAGAAAAGACTAAATACATGGTACCTCAAATATCTTTCGTGGGCTGGAAGGATCACTCTTATCAAAAGTGTCCTGGAGGCCACCTTGGTATATTGGATGTCCCTGGCTTGGATTCCCAGAGGCATTCTCAACAGAATTCAAGTCCTCTGCTGTAGGTTTCTTTGGCAAGGGAACAAATAGGGAAGGACTTTTGCTTGGGTCAAGTGGGAGGCCCTGAATTTACCAAAAAAATTGGGTGGGTGGGGCCTAAAAAAATTAGAGGATTTCTCTTTAGCACTTGCTGCAAAACTTGGCTGGAAATTAGTAGCAGCAGACAGCCTATGGACGAGGGTCACATATGCCAAATACATAGCTCCCCTACACATCATGGACTGGATTAGGAGAGCCCATCTAAGTACCTTATGAGTCTCGATCATCTAGAAGGTTGTACTTAAGGCTTTGAGCCCGATCAGGGAAGGTATCACCTGGAGAATCCGATCAGGACACACTGTTCGAATTGGTCTTGATCCTTGGGTGGGATGCGGGGACATGCATCGATTACCCAGGGATCTCATTCAGTATCTCTAGCAACAAAATTTCACTTATATATCTCAAATTGCTGACCTGGAAAATTCCACTTTCCTTCAACAAGCCTGGAAATCTGCAGATCAGTTAAACATTCCTCCTATTTGGTCACAGCAATGGGAGGAGTACACCCAAGCCCTCATGGATGCCCACATCTGTATACTTGAAGGGGATGATGAGATTATTTGGGCTCTTTCAAAAAATGGCAGATATACCCCAAAGGATGGTTATTTGACTTTGGCAGCACCAAGGAAGCCTCTGCTACTTGCTGACTGGTGGAGACACCTTTGGAAACTCAAGGCCCCCCCAGATCTAGACTCTTAATGTGGACCATCCTCCGAAACAAAATTCCTACTGGAGAAAACCTTCTCAAGCAAGCGCATCATGGGCCCCACTGGTGCTGTTTCTGTAAGCAGGAAAATGAGTCCACTTCTCACCTTTTTTTAGAATGTTCAGCAACATGTAACTTGTGGAAACTTATTCTACAACAAATCATTCCTATTGCTTCCTGGGCTAGGAAATCTATCCTTGATGCCTGGCAAGTCTGGTATCACACTTCCACAACACAAAAGATTCGGAATCTTCCACTGCTAACCTATTGGACAATTTGGATTGCTAGAAATCGCAACATATTTCAGGATTTAGTACCAAATTGGGTTGTCCTGGCAACAAAAGTCATTGCAGATTACTCACTCATCCCGGATGATCCTCCTCCCAGTAATCGACGTAACCCCTCTCATCTACAAATAAATCACAACAAACCTTGGGCATTTTTTGATGGTGCAGCCCAAGAGCAAGGCTGTGGAGGGGGGGCTATTCTTCACCTATCCCATCATCATTCTTACAGCATGCTGATTGGATTCCGTAGATGCACAAACAACTCAGCCGAGCTCCTTGCTGCAAAACATATCATACAATTCGCATTGGAGAAAAATTGGACAAAATTACAACTATATGGGGACTCTAAAATAATTTGTGATTGGTCGAACAAGAAAACTACATTATTGCACATCTTGGATGATACTTTGAGATTGATCTCATATTTTGATACTTTCACTTGTTCACATATATACAGGGAGTAGAACGGAGCTGTCGATAGCTTATCCAAAGAGGTTGCGATTGGGGAGCCGAGCTTCTGGATGATCAGAGAACACGAAGGAGAAACTTTCTATCAATATTATCATAGGCATTTTATGGATCTAAATGTTTAATTTTTGTCATGACATTGGTTATGTTTATATGTTTTGATCAGGCATATGCCTTTTTTGATTGTACATACTGTCTCTATACATGTTTACAATTACTTATAATATGACTCTCAGTTATGTTTTTATTTCTGTTGCCCCCTGCGTGGAACAAAGGCAACATTTCTGTTATACATGATTTTGATCATGCACTGCATATGCATCAACATCTACAACATGTAATTTCCTTTTTTAAAATGAAATTACGATTTTTCCTTATGGGAAAAAAAAAAGTTACTTTTATTATTATTATTATTTTTTATTTATTTATTTATTTTCCTAATCTCTAATATATGTTTGTTTGTTTTTTAATCTAATTTTATAGTTTATAATAATTATTATTTATGCTAATATAATAATAAAAATAAAAATAAAAATAAAAATTTCTTCTCTTTTTTTATATTCATAAAATGATAATAGAATTAATTTATTCAAAAGTTGTTGTTGTTTTTTTCCTAGTTTTTAATTCTTTCTATTTCTAACCATCAATTTCCTTAACCATATTAATATTTTTTTTTTATATTTATAATATGATAATAGAATTAATTTAGTCAATAGCTATTGTTGTTTCCCTAATTTTTTATTCTTTCTATTTCTAACCATCAATTTCCTTAACAATTTTAATAATGTATTACACATTGACCAAATTATTAATAATTTCTTATATATTGATCCAAAACTTTCCATTAACATTTATTTTAATTAAAATAATTTTATAATTCTACAGTCTAGATGTATTTCTACTATTTAATTGTATTGATAAACTACTTTTTTCACTTTAATCTTGAGAATAAATCTCATTGATAAGTTCCAAAAATTGACAATAAAAACTTATTAGTCTAATTTATTTGAAATATAAATGATTAAAATTTTTATTAATTAATGTAAATGCATATTATATTTGAAGAGAAAAAAAAACATTAATTGATAACTTAAGTGCATTGCGGAAATTACATAGAGGTAGAGTAGTCAAGTATTATAAGTAAGGCAATTATAGGGTTAAGTTTCCATATTCCTTGTTAAGTTTACAAGTGTGTTTTTTTAATAGGATTTATAAATTTTTAATTTAATTATTAGTTGGATGAGAGTGATTTAACTTAAATAAACTATTTTAATAATACTATAGATAAAAAATTGAGATTAATTTGAAAAGTAGTTATGTATTTTATTTCTATTCAATTTAATTAAAAAAATAACATAGTCACATGTCACAAATATTTGACTTTCCTGTAACTTTAAATTTTCTATAGGTTATTATGATTGTGAAGTTATATTCTTTTCAAAATAAGTTTTCAAAAGTATCACTATTTTTACATAAAAATAAATAAATAAATAAATAAATAAATAAATAAATAAATATATATATATATATATATATATATATATATATATATATATATATATAACATTGTTCATTTAATTTATATTATCAATTTTTAAATATATTAATTTAAATTGAAAAAATTTAAATTTAAATTATTTGGTCCCAGAAGAAATCTCATCTTCTGAAAGTTTTTGAAAATAATGGCTATAGTAAACATCAAGGTCATGTAGCTTTTCAAAAAACATGTAAAGGCTTGTGATGAACAAGTTTCAAATGTTCTACTTTCGTCTTTAAACTTTCTATAGGTTATTATGACTGTGAAGTTATATTTTTTTCAAAAGTATCACTATTTATACATAATTTTTTTTATAAAAAACATTGTCCATTTAATTTATATTATCGATTTTTGAATATATTAACTTAAATTGAAAAAACTGAAATTTAAATTATTTGATCTCAGAAGAAATCTCATCTTCTGAAAGTTTTTGAAAATAACGGCTATAGTAAACATCAAGGTCACATAGCTTTTCAAAAAACATGTAAAGGCTCGAAGTTTCAAATGTTCTACTTCCGTTCATCTATTGGACTAGTGATAAGTTTGCTAGTATCCTTCTAAAGAATAATGTTTTTGCTACCTTCAAGCCCCTTAATACTATTAGGAGCTCCCTTAGATCTGTTTAGGGCCCTGTGAACCCTAAGGACATGAAAGGGGTTTACTCAATCCCTTGCTCATGTGGGATTCCTTACATTGGAGAAACTAGTCTTTCCATTAATTTGAGAATTGAAGAACATGCAACAAATATTAAGCATAATTGTTCCCGCTCCTCATATATTTTTGAACATGCGGAGAAAACTAAGCACCATGTCTGCATTGAAGATTCCAGGGTCATCACATCATTTCCACCATAAGAAGTTGAGAGAGGCGATTGAAATTGAGAAACAGGCGAAAATTCTCAATAGGGATGATGGTTGGAAATTAAGTAAGAGTTAGATTCCTGCCCTCTCATTGTGATTTTTTATTTTTATTTTTTTCCTTAATCTCGTTTCGTCTTTGTAATTAATCTTGGCATACTCCTTTATTGTGTTGTATAGATTATCCTATTATAATTTTATTTAGTTTTATAATAATATTATTTGTCAATAGCTATTTTTATTGATTAATAACCCCTAATGATTTTATGATGATGATGATTAACGTCCAGTAAGACTAATGTGGTTTATCGGACCTTAAGAAGAAAAAGAATCTAACTGAGATTCTTAAAGATCTTATTTCTATGATAAAAAAGAAGGGAAAGAAGTTCTCCAAGATCACTATAGTTGGGTTGACTTAACAAGTCAAGAAGGTTGGAAGTGTGGAAGATGTTAGGGAAACAAGAGTGGATGTGAGTAAGAGTTAGGAAATTTAAAAGAAAGTGTTTTTCATCTTCCACCCTCTTCGTATCGCAAAGCTGACAACTTCTATCATCCCAGGGAGCCTTAGGAGTAGACCACCTCCTGATTTCACTTCAAATCTCATGAGAATTAGTTCTAATCCTAATGATGTTCATTTTTTCTTAGCGTTGGTTAAAATAGAGAGATAATTTTGGTTATAAGGGTGGGGTTGATCACATCCTTATAATATCTTAGCTTCCTTTTACCCTCCATCTCCTTATCATCCCACAATTTATCCTTAAAATGTGGAGGTGATATTATCTTTGACATTATCCTTGCTTCCCATGATGATCTCCTCCTTTATCCCCCAATGGTTGAGCCAAGACTGGGTATCTTTATACCACCCACGCTTGAGGCGGAGGTAGGGGTTTTGACTAAAAGTTAGAATCAATTTTGGGAAGCTTCTTGGCTTCCATGTTGTAAATCTTCTTATACATCAGATACTTAAAGATAGCCCTGCTTTCAATAGGTGAAAGGCCAACTTCGATCGGGAGGGTAGGATAGGGGGTATTTCCCTTGATCTTGAGGTTGTAGGTAATGAATTGATTTTGAATCATCTCAATCTTTCTCTACGACTCTCTGGATATATTGCAACCCCAAACTTCACATTTGTATAAGACAACAGGGGTGACGAGGGTCTCAAAAAGGAACTTTTTCTTACTTCAATTACAAATATTGGTCGACTTACAATTGTTTTCAAGCTCATAATAAGCTTTCCATCCTCCAATAATCATTTTCTCAATGTTATAATTCTAGTTGAGCTAATGAGGGATGTCAGTACCCAAATATTTATAAGAAGAAACTTGTTCTAAGCAGTTGTTATCATAGAAAAAATTACCATGGTTGATCCTTTTGGATTTGATAATCACATCTTTAGTTTTGTCAGTATTAACCGTCATACCCATATTGGAGCAGTAATCATGAAGAGTCTTAAGCTGCTTGTCTAGGTCAACATGTCTTCTATCAAGGTGAATGATATCATCCGCATAAAGGAGAAGAGTAATGATTATACCAGCAAGCTTGGCGCCCTTGCAACCCACAATTTCCAAACACTCTAGAACTTATTGATGTAAATGCAAAAAAGGGTAGGGGATAGAGGACACCCTTTCTTAACCCTGATATTACATTTAGTATATTTAGGCCACCCTTTGTTGGTCTTAATATTGGAAACAACAGTCTCGTAGAGGCGAATCACAACAATCCTCAACTCAAGAGGAACCATTATTTCATCAAAGACATTTCCAGAGCTTACCCTTGGGAACAATGTCAAATGCTTTTGTAAAACCCACAAAGCAGCAGAAGATATCAGCTTTACTATTGTGACATTCCTTGACAATGATTTTGAGGGTGACAAGATGGTCGATAGTCGAGTGATATCTCCTAAACCCAACTTGCCGTTTAGCTCTTTTACCATGGTTTTGAAGCCAAATGTTAATCTTCTTTCCCAAAATGAGCCCATAAAGTTTGGCTAATATGTGGTGAATCATAATGGTCCTGTAGTTAGAGGGATCGTTTTTGTTCGTATTTTTAAAGATAGGAACAATAAGACTTTGCATCCAAGGTTTAGGGAATACATGCTTAACAACCAAATTGAGAAGCTTGTGGAGATGAGGAATGAGGATAGATCTTCCTATTTTAAATATTTTAGCTTGATATCCTTTGATATCTTTAGCTTTCCCATTAGCGAGCTTATTAATCCTGGACTCAACATCTTCAATAGAAAATATATTTTCCTTAATAAGAGTGTTTACAATGGTGTCCATGGTGTCCGAGAAGCCATACAACTTTTTAAGATAAATTTCCCAGTTCTCTAAGGGGACTGAATTATTATTTTTTATTTACGAACAAACACATCCTGCCAAAACTTTATGGGCACAACTTTAGAAAAGTGAAGCAAATGCTCTCATCTCTTATTAATACAAGATCACTTCTTCTTTTTAATGAGGGCTTTATATATACTAATATTCTAGAGCTTTACAATAAATTTCATTAGGAGCATCTCTAATCGCTTTCCTCGCAATTTTATAGTCTTTGTCATACCAAGGGTTGGAAGAAAAGGTAGTAGTAAAATTGTAATAAATTTGATCAATGTTATTACTATAAGCTAGAGAGCCTAAATCCCCTTTTAAATCCTTTAAGAAAAAATCTACATTTTATTTCTTTTTTTAATATATTTGCCAATAACTATTTTTATTAATTAATAAACCCTAATAATTTTATATATATCCATATTTTATTTTATTTTTATACTTATTTTTTTTTTAATAGTAAATTTATATTTTAGTTTAATTAAATTAAACTAAAAATTTATATTCTAAATATTTTTGAACATTTACTTTATTATCATTATTCTCTTTTATCTCTAATGTCTCTGTTTTATTTTTTTATTTAATTTTATAGTTTATAATAATAATTATTTATGCTAATATAAAATAAATACAAAAATATTTTTCTTTTTCTATATTTATAATATGATAATAGATTTAATTAATTCCTTATATATTTATAATATGATAATAGAATTAATTAATTCCTTATATATTGATCAAAAACTCTTTTAATATTTATTTTAAGTAAAATAATTTTATAATTCTAATCACTAATTTTGGAAATATATTTCTACTCATTAATAGTATTGATAGATTAATTTACCTTAATCATGAGAATGAACCTCATTAATAAGTTCCAAACATTGACCATAAAAAATTACTAATATAATTTATCTAAAATTTAAATTATTAAATTTATATATAAACATATAATTTTCTTTTATCGTGCATTTCGATAAATCCGCAAAAACTAAAATGGAACGAAAGTTATAAAGCAAAAATGCAAAAAAACATTCCATTATAATAGTAATGAAATCCTAGATTATTAGGTATCCTTTTTACCCACAACTTACATCATATTTGATTGTTCGATGAGAAATTATTTAATTTCAATGTAACATTTTTCTGCTGTATTTAAAAAATAAAATAAAAAATATATATTTACATCGATTAAATAATTAAATAAAATAAAATATTATTTATTTTATTAGACAAAATTACATATTAATTTAATATTTAAATAAATAATTTAAAAATATTATTTTTATAATTTTAAATAAAGACACAATGAAGACTTTTGTAGTATTACTAGCAATTGCACCATATGTTGCAAAGGAAACATCATAGAAAAAACACAATGAAGACTTTTGTAGTATTACTAGCAATTGCACCATATGTTGCAAAGGAAACATCATAAGGCAATAACATATAACACTAATTAATAAGTCTTTGACAACTGTTGAAAGACAGAAAATATCAACAAAAGGCAATGACCATGCTACAATGAAATCTTACTGAAATATTTCTTCCTTGAGCCTTACAAATCATGAGGCCTATGTTGAAGTTAAAGACCTTGTTTAATTATGCCAACATGAATGCTTCGTAAATAAAGAAATAGATCGTGATTTTCTACCTTCGAAATCAGAGGTCGTTTTGGTACAATTCCTCCATACTTCTTCTTGATCACTTCCTCATGCTATAAACAACCTTAATCAATACAAAAAAATATTATAGTCTAAAGCATGTATCTACAAAGATCTATAACAAATTTTTAAATAAATTTTGAATTTTTATGTGAATTAAGATCTACCCTTGAATAAAACTGCACATATCTCCAATCTAGAAATTGAACCCAAGAATAGCATCTACTACACCTTGTCTTGAGAAAATTGCATGTGTTTCTCTTTTGACTGTTGACTCACCTCTGTATTATTTCATTCATGGTCCTTGAAACTATTCAAAAGATCACATTTCTCTTTACCACTAATCTCCTTGGTTTCTTCCATGTTCTTGTTTTAATCCAAGAGATTTTTCTTAAGAAAATATAACCCATGTCATGCAGTTGAAAATAATGTAGAGGTCATTCAACAACATTTAAGCCATTTTATCTTAAAAATCAAGCGTGTGTGGTCCATAAGCACCATAATCAAAATACTATTTTTTTTACATCAAAAGACCACACTTCACCTTGGTTTTAAAATAAGGTCCCAAAATTTATGCCCACATGCATGCCTTGTAAATAAAGAAATAGACTGTGATTTTCTACCTTCAAATATGTTCATCATAAATCATGGTAGTGAACACTAAAAACAAAGTTCTCAAATTTACCCAAATTATATCATCAGTACATGCTTCACAAGGTATTAAAAGCTAGTTTCAATGCTTTTGAAGTTAAAGCCATATTATTATACATCATGAAATTGAACAGATATTAGCTCAAAGCATGCATAATATCCAAAAGATTTTGAATCTAAAAAAATATGCAATCTCACAATTTACAGTCAATGAATCAATTGTCCCATGTGAACCCATAAAAATGTGTGCTGACAGTCACATCATGAATATGCAATGTGGTATACTCTTTGTATATACAACATAATTTGTTGCATTTTAAGGTTCACAAGAACTTTATAGTGAATATCAAGTCCAACACGCTTAATCTAAATTCATAATATATAAAAGGTCTCTCTAGAGATTCACATTCCTTTTTTTTGCTAAAGCAAGTATGGATCCTTCTCTTTCATTAAGCCAAAAAATAGTGTACAATTCTTACAAACGTCCCCCCGACGCTAAGGAATCATAAAAATTGAGTCCAAGCCACCAAGGATTAAACCTCTTAGCCTTACAAAGAAAAACTCAAACCCAAGGAAAACCTAACAAAAATGTAACCGGCCCCTGTAAAGCCCGCAAACTTTCTCGCTTCACCGCAATCGGAACCGCCCGAACCATCTAAGCCGTTCAAAAAAGCATTCAGATCGATGGTCGAGAATGATATTGCACCACCAAAAAGACCGATGTATAACTATCCTGCCCCACCAAGTTGCACGAACAGACTCAGCCATTGATCCCCATCAACTAAATCCAACGGATGAGATTGATATCGCACCAGACAAGATGGTCTGACATTAGTGTGCGATGAAGGGCGGTTTTCGGAACCCTCACCCTGCCACGTGTTGGAGATTGAATGTCATCGCTGAGAAATCGCCAAAACCACTTCCCGCTTGAAAGCGGTGCGATCTTCCGAAAACTGCCTGGGAGGCGATTTTCCATGCTGAGACCTCAATTTCTTTAAAATTCGGCAGCTGGAAAAAATAGGGATCTTCCTGCGCATGTTTTTCGTCGTCGCTTGAACCTGGAACCCTGAAAGGAAGAGCGGATTTCCACTGTTAGGAGACCTGTGGGAATCGATTCGTTCCCCACAATGAACTGAGATCTGCCTCTCATTTACTCCGGGATTATGAACTCCCAGACCTGGTTTTTTCCACACCAAAGAACCGTTCACTAGATATTGATGACACATTTAGGGGTCAAATCAAATCGAGCTAGCCTTCATGGCTTGGTATCTAAACACTTCCCTATCTTCTTCTGCTTGCTCACAACATAGAGCTCTCAGTCTGCTTGGACGCAACTCTTGCCACTTCATCGAAACCTTATCCTCAGTGCAGCTGACCCCCTGGTTGGCAAGAAGATCCGCCAGCTTATTTGCCTTTCTGCGAACATGGTGGAAACTGACCGTGCGGAGGCCCTGAAGATGGCTCTGAATTCTTTGAAAGACCCAAATTAGTTTCCAGTGTTTAGAGACTTTCTCTGGCGCCGTACCATTATTTATTTTTTGCACTGAGTTGATGATTAACTCAGAATCCGCCTCTATCATAACATTGAAACAATTCTCTTGACTCAGAAAGTCCAGGCATTGCTCCATAGCCATTAGTTCAACCATGTTGTTGGTGGTTGTACCTAGGTGGCAATGGAAGATGAATATAATACTTCCCTCAGCATTTCTGAGGACACCTCCATACCCAACAGTTCCCAGGTTCCCTTTTGAAGCCCCATCAATGTTGTATTTTAAATAGCCTTCTGGAGGAGGATGCCAGAAATCTTTCTCCATTTCCATAGATATGACCTTCCTGTCTAGGCCTAGGGGAGTGAGCCCCTGAATCCCCAACTGCCTGAGAATTCTTAAATCTTCACTTGAGGGAGGTTTTTTAGGGTAGTTACGAGTCGTGGTTCCCATTGTCTCCTTGAGTTGATTCAGGATTATCTCAAACAAGCGGTGTGGGGGCTTCTTTTCGTCTTTAAATATTCTTCTGTTCCTCTCCTTCCAGACATTCCATACAATGAAGCTTGGAGTAAGAGCCCACGCTGAGCTGAGAATTTTGTAATTCGAAAAATTTCTTCTCCAATTGTTGACGGTATTAATGATGCTCCCTCTATCTCTATCAGATTGCTGAAAGATTGTAGCAAATATGTCCCATATCCAAGAAGTAAAGCTGTAGTTGTTTAGTAAATGTTCCATTGTTTCCTCTTGAGTCTCACAAAGCTGGCATCTTGAAGGCCCTAGAACACCTCTCTTCCTGATGTTGTCCCAAGTTAGGATTTTCTTATGGTATACCAACCACATGAAGAGTTTGATTTTCATCCATCCTTGGTGCCTCCAAAGTCCAAACCCTGGGGATCCAGCCCTAGGAGAATTCCTTTTGCTTCCTTTAGATTAAAGGTGCCCTCTTTGTTATTGCCCCATATTAGTTGATCTTGCCCCCCTTCAACTAAGATCTTCCTTTGTTCCACTATTTTCATGAGCTCCTCTGCTTTTGTTTTCAGGAGATTGTTATCTCTGCAATCAATGTTTTTCCAGATTCTCCATTTTTCCTTATGATGAGAATGATTCTAGAAGTCCTTTACCTTAATTAAACCTTGGGAATCTAACTCCTACTTGAGGTCTAGGAAGTCTTCTTTTAACATAATTGATTCTTGTTGCCACTTATCTTCCCAAAAAAGAGCAAGATTTCCTTCTCTGATTTCCCAGAAGCTATTTTCTTGTACTAGACTTCTATTCTCCCAGACTTTGTTCCATATATATGAGCCCTTTATATTTCCTGACATTCTTATGAGATCACTGTTTTTCAGGAGCTAGCATATTTTTCTTTCCATATATTTGCCCATTGATTCTCAGGATGCTGAACCCATCGCCGCTAGAGTTTGGCCCCTAAAACTTTGTTGAGTGTCTCTAGATCATCCAAGCCTAGCCCTCCATGGATCTTGGGCTTACAAATCTTCTCCCAAGACACTAAGGCCCATTTCTTTATGGTCTCATCCTTGCCCCAAAGGAAGTTTCTTTGAATATTTCTAAATTGATGAAGGACTCCTTTTGGAGCTGGGAGGGCTGATAACATAAAAATAGGGATAGCTTACAGAATAGATTTTGTAAGAACTAACCTGCCAACAAGATTTAGAGATCTGATGGTACATTTACTGACTTTATCCTGCAACTTATAGATCAAAGGTTTCCAAATACTTTTGAGCATTGGTTTAGCAGATAGAGGAACTCCCAAATATTTTGAAGGAAGGGAATCCCTTTGAAAGCCTAGAATTCTAGAGATGTTTTTCTGAATAGCAATGTTGGTATTAAAGAAAAATATTTTTGACTTGGAAAGATTAACTTACATACTTGAAGCCATGGCAAATAGATTCATAATTTTTTTGTAGGTTGTAGCTTCTTTGACTGTGGGGATGCCTTGTAACATGGTATCATCTACAAATTGTTGGTGAGTCAGGGCCTGACCATTATCAGATAGTTGCAAACCTTTAATCTTTCCTGTTGCTTTCGCCAGCTTTATAGCCCTGCCTAGTCCTTCCATCATGATGATAAAAAGAAAGGGAGAGAGTGGATCTCTCTGTCTGAGGCCTCTTGAAGGACTGAAAATCTCTGAGGGAGAGCCATTAACTAATAAAGAAAAACTGGTGGAGGTCACCAGTGCCATTACCCATCTGACCCAATTATGATCAAATCCAAAAGCAATCAGCATTTTCTTGATGTAGGACTAGTTTACCTTGTCATAAGCTTTGGAAATATCCAATTGCATGATCATGCCCGCCTGCCTCTTACTAGTTAATGAGTGAACCACCTCTTGAGCTTGAATGATATTATCAAGAATTTGTCTGCCTTCCACATATCCTGATTGTTCGCCTGAAATAAGAATCGAAAGTAAAGGTTTGAGTCTGTTAGCCACAACCTTGGATATAATTTTATAGACCACATTGCATAGGGCTATGGGTCTATATTTATCCAGTGTATGAGCAATGTCCTGCTTGGGGATCAGGGCGATGAAAGATGTGTTGAGCGCTTTTAGAATGGTTTTGTTTAACCTGGAGTCTTCCACAACATTCAAAATATCTTGCTTAACAATATTCCAGCAAGCTTTGAAAAATTCCACATTCAAACCATCTGGGCCTGGTGCTTTGCCATTCTGCATTTTTTTGAGGACTTCGCTAAGCTCCTCTTCCATTACTAGTCTATTAAGGTTGAAATTATCCTCTCTGGATACCAATTTTGGTATATTACTAGTTATCTCCCTGATGAATTTCTCTCTATCTGAAATGTTCTCCTAAGTTATACCTCGGAAGTGGTGAACTAACATAGTTTCTATGGCTTCATGGGAGATTTGAAGCTCTCCCTCCTCATTCTTGATCGAAGAGATTCTGTTGTGAGTTATATTAGCCATGGTGGTTCTATGAAAGAACTTAGTGTTACGCTCTCCTTCTTTGAGCCATTGAACTCTGGACTTTTGTCTCCAAAATATTTCTTCTTGTTTACATAGATCCTCCCAATCTTGATGATGTTTATCTACTTGATCACTAATGTCTTTATCAAAGCCTTTCGTGATCAGAGCTTGGTTGAGAATCAACATTTTGTTTTCAACAGCTTTTTTCTCCTCAAAAATATTTCCAAAGTCCTTCTTGTTCCATTCTTTCAGCCTAATTTTGATGTGCTTTAGTCTTTTGTGAAGTAGGTACATTCTTGTCCCTTGAATATGCAAATCTTCTGACCACCATTTTTCTATGTTGCTGATGAAGTCTGGGTGTGACAGCCAGATATTTTCAAATCTGAAAGGTTTGTTCCTGGGAGTACCAATACCCTTAATCTCCAATTGAATTGGCCAGTGGTTTAAGCCTCCAAAGGGAAGAACTCGTGTTATTACCTCATTGTCTGTTAGTATAAGATTCTCAGAGATGAGGAATCTGTCTAACTTAGAGGCAACATGGGAATCTCCACCTCTTTTGTTATTCCAAGTAAAAAGGCCAGTATTCCAATTAGTGTCAACAAGATTCATATTGTCTGAAAAGGTTTGGAAAGCTAAAGAGTCTTTACTTAGAGCTCTTGTTCCTCCTTTTTTCTCTGAAAGAGATTTGATCATGTTGAAGTCCCCTCCCATGATCCAGGGTATATTTGCATGTCTGTCTCTGAGATCCACCAGGGAATCTAGAAATTTGAGTTTGTCATCTATTCTCTGAGGACCATAAACATTTGTGACCAGAAAGGTGTCCATTTCTCCTACTGGTTGAATCACAACCGATAAATAATTTCTAGAAGCCTCAACATCCAAAATGCCTATTTTTTGGGGGTTCCATAGAGTGAGTATGCCCCCCGCTGTATTCTCTGCTTTAACTTCAAGAAAATCAAGTCTATTAAGCCATTTGCTATGAATTTGTCTTAATTTTTGAATGGAGCATTTCATTTCTTGGATGAAAATTATATCCAACGTTTCTTGTTTCATTCTGTTACTAAGCATTCTCTGCTTTCCCTTACTCCCTAGACCTCTAATATTCCAAGATGTAAACTTCATCATTAAAGATTTGTAAAGGAGTAGCTGGTTAGATCTTTCATCTTACCTGATTCAATCATCAGCTTCCACACTCCATCAAGAGTTCATTTTGCATTTTCCTACCTCTTTTTTTGCCTGGGTTTTTGGTGGCTAGTCCTAGAGTAGTTTTCATCATTTTCACACCTCTGTTGTCCTGCTTATCACTGGTTTTTCCTCTTTCCAGCACTTGAACCTGCGTTTTCCATAGAAACAACTGTTGTATTCTGTTGAGCTCTTCTTGAGGCAACGAATCCACTCCTCCCGTGGTTCCCTATATCAAGAACCCTTCTAGATCTAGGTTTTCTTTGTCAAGAATTTCTTGTAATTCATGGTCCTCCAGGTCCATCTCATTCTGGGTCATTTCCTGATCCATTTCTTGTTCTGCATCACTCATTGTAGCTTCTTTTTGATATTCAATATCTTGTGTTTGTTCCCGGTTTGCTTCCTTCTCCTTTTCCACAGGACTTCCTTCCATTGTTTGATCTTCTTTTGTAATCTCTTCCTCTTGCTCCAGCACTTGGAATCTATTCTGACTGAACTATTTTCCTTCTTCTTGATTTTGTTTCGGTCCTATTTTACTTCCTTTACCTCTATTAACCACCTTCTGAAAGCTGTCTGTTTCTTTCATTGTGTTAGTTTTGTTCATGTTTACGTCTTTACTAAGCGGACAATCTCTGAAAAGGTGTCCATGTTCATGACATTTGCGACATCTGAACAAAATGTGCTCATAGTCTACTGTTTGCATCCATTCTTCATCAAAAACCTCCAAGATCACCTCATCCAGTAGAGCTCCTGATAGATCCATTTCCACGCATATTTTGGCAAAGGAAGTATATTTTCCCCTTCTAGTGGCTTCATAAGCTTTCACATAGCAGCCCAATTTGTTGCCTATGGCAGCTAACAATTCATTTTGCCAGTAATCAAGAGGTAGAGAATAGAGCCTTACCCAGAGCGGAACTGAAGTAAAAGTTTCTCTTTCTGGAACAAAATTCATCATCCATGGCCTCATGTAGAGTCCTGTTGCAGCGTAGAAGTAAGGCCCTCCTTCAAATATTCTATCCTTGTCTTCTATATTCATGAACACTACCGTAAAGAATCCTTTAGACCCGAGATGTAGTTCTATGCTCCCTTTAGGTTTCCAGTGGTATTTGATCCATGACTGTAAAGCTTTTTCAGTGGGCCATAATCCCATGAACTTACAGATGATGGCATACGTCCGCATGTGCTCCCTGTGCACTTGCAGAGTTGGATCATTTAAAATGACCCTGGGAGTTATCTCTGCTTTGGGCTTGCAGGGTCCCTTTTGTTTTTTGTCTTTAGTTCCCTGTTTTTTGTCTTCTTCCTCTTTGTCTTTTGTGCCATTCTTTTCCTTATTAATGGCTTCTCTTGTTTCCTCTTCCATGTTTCTTTTCCCTTCCTCCCCAGTACCTCTGGCATTTTCTAGAGGTTTCTTGCCTCCTTGTAGGAGGGAGTGGAGCTCCCTCCTCTACGGCCCTCCATAGGGTTCATCGACTGCAACTGACTGCAACTCTCGCTATACGCCCTCGCTGTTCATCCCCGCTCCTGTCAAAATTGTTCCAAGATACACACGTCTAGAGATTCACATTCATTACTAACTGAGAAGACACTCTAAATGCACAAAATATAAAGAGAAGCCCAAATACCAATCACTTCACCAATCAACTTGAATAGGGATTTCCTTTTCTGAAATAAAAAAGACAAAATGTCAACATTTAAAGAAATTGCTCCAAAGAAAGATGAACAAAGATAAATCTCCAAATCATGAGAGAATTGACTTCCTACCAGTGGTAAGAGATCGATATCTTTTTAAGTGCTCCTTGGTTGATTGAACTTGTGACAACAATCTCTGAGTCTTTGATGATACAAAATTGGGTTTCCCATTAGGAGGTGCTAGAAGAGAATGTATCCTTGTTATAGGAGATCCCCCTGAACATCTGGACTCGACCTTGGAGAATGACCATGAAGGTTTGCTTTTCCCGACTCAGTAGCAATCATGTAACTTGGAATCGATGGCCTACCTTGAGAAGCATGTTCAGTATCCTTTGTCTTAACAGATCCAAATGTATTATTTATTTTAGGTTCCTACTTCTATAACAATATTTATTTTAGCTTGCGACATCCTTATCCCTTTCTTTTGATTGTGGATCAGGTTATAGACTAGAATAGACTCTCTCTTCAAAAGGCTCTGCAGTATCTATTGGATGGAGGGAAAGGTTATAATAAAATTTGTACAAAAATATCCTCAAGGTCGTCTCAACTTACTCTGTGTGTGTTGTAAATACATGGTTCCAAAACATTTTTCATATAGCTGCTCACTTGCTTAGAAGAAAAAATGAACAAGCCATGTAAACATTAAACCATTTACATATTTAGGCTTTATTATTATTTTTCCTTGTTTACTCTCAATCCTCATCTTTTAATGTTGTAAAACATCTTTCATATAACTACTCGTTTAGAGGCCAAACTCAATGTTCTATATAAACTATTCAAATCTTCATCATTCATTAATTTTATGTCCTTCCTGATATCACAACATCACATGCACAACATCATCAACTTCTCCTTTCCTAGAAATGAAGCATAGACTTTTCTTGATTGATATCTTTCTATCTCCATGTTTCCATTGCTAGGTGATGAGAGTTCAGACTGAATTGACAAATTCAGTGTCATTCATGCATGAATATTTTTCTCTTGAGAACATGTTGTTCTATGTTATCTTTTTTTTAGGTATTCTTCCTGCCAACCTTAAGAATCCTAAGATTGTACTATAATGAACCTAGCTTTTGTTCAAATGATTTTGTACTCACTGAGTATGATTTTTTCTTAGTGGGTTCTTTACCTATTAAATATTGTTTAATCTACTAGTTTTTCATTGTACTTATGAGTGTATTAAAAGGAAGTGATTTATATTTCAGTGGTTATTTTCAAATTGAGATAATGTAAATATAGACATATAAGAACTAATTGCTTAATGGTGTATAAAAGTTAAATCCATAGTACTAATTTCTTTTAACCAAAACAAGAATTTATGGAGAACCTATAACTTCTAAATATTAGTTTCCATGTGACTATTACACTAGATATAACTATTTCATAAATGCAGCTATTATATTAAATATAATTATTTCATAAATGTCACAAACTAGTGAGCTAGGGAAAT
Organism: Pinus tabuliformis; assembly: GCA_031772625.1. Taxonomy (NCBI): domain Eukaryota; kingdom Viridiplantae; phylum Streptophyta; class Pinopsida; order Pinales; family Pinaceae; genus Pinus; species Pinus tabuliformis. The sequence goes on along the minus strand of CM062814.1, from coordinate 428,230,649 downwards.
AAATTGTTTACCAAAACACTCTAGCTAACATCCTTAATCCATAATACTAATTCTAATAAAAATGTGATTTAAAACATATTCAATTTTGATATCTCATTAATTTATTTTTCATACACATAGTTTTTGTGTATCATAATATGTTAAATGAGAAATGAATTAAAGAGAAATATTCATAAATTAATGATCCTATGTTATTATTAAATTATTCATACATTATAGTATTAATTTGTCATATTTCAAATTCATAAAATGTACATTAAAAATTAAAATGGCATAAATCGAGTTTATAAAAGTCTAGTTATATGGAAAGAGTAAAAATAAAAATAAAAAAATCTTAAACCTGACCTTTTTTAGATTCTTAAAATAAACATAAAATTTAAAATTGAAATATTTTTACAAATATTCATTTTTTAATTAAAATATATATTTTTATTTAAAATATTATTAAATAAGGAAAACATATTTTTTTAATATAATAAAATAGATAAATAATTTAATGGAATTAAATTTAAAATATAATTTTGATATTATTGAATTTGACATATAGTTCTCGTTAATGTGACTATTAAATTTATTGCATCAATAAGATGAACTTAAAAAAATATTTAAAAGATTTCTTGAGATTAAAACGGTTAAAATATTTGATAATATTAAAAAGCATTTAAAAGACTTCATGAGACTAAAACAGTTAAAAGATTTGATAAGCTTAGATTCAAACTATTGTTTCTTAAGAAATTAGAACAAAAGTATTGTTTTAAGTTTTGGTTATGTTATTTGTATTTTAGCATATTATTCAAAATTTAATATACAAATAACATATTGTTCAAAATTTTACAAATAAAAAAAATATTATCATAATGTGGGGATTGATTTTGGCTTAGTCTTTATAGGATCTTCACATAAATAAATGTATTAATAAACAAATTAATGAACTTAGATTATTAAAAAAAGTCATGTCTTAACACATGTCATCCTTGAATAGAAATTGGTGGTTCTAGTTTCTATACATTATAACATATCAAATTTTCTGTGAATTACTTTATGTTAGATTTTATTTATAATAAGTTCATTTCATGTGGCTTAAACATAAGAAAAACCATTAATAAAACAACATGCATTAACCTTTTGGAGACAATAAGACCTAAATTAATTTCCAAATGCATGTTTTGGAGACAATAAAAACTAAATTATATAAAGTTTATAAATTATAAATAATATAAAATTAAATCCATAGTACTAATTTCTTTTAACCATAACAAGAATTTATGTTAACCATAACAAGAATTTATGGAGAACTTGTAACTTTTAAAGATTAGTTTCCATGTGACTATTACACTAGATATAAATATTTCATAAATGCAATTATTACATTAAATACAATTGTTTCATAAATGTCACAAAATAGTAAGCTAGGGAAATAAATTGTTCACCAAAACACTCTAGTTAAACATAAGAAAAACGAGTAACAAAAAACATGCATTTTGGAAACAATAAAACCTAAATTGTTTTGGAAAGAATAAAACCTAAATTATTTCCAAACGCATGTTTTGGAGACAGTAAATATAAAGTTCATTACTTTATAAATTATAAATTATATAAAGTTAAATCCATAGTACTAATTTCTTTTAACCAAAACAAGAATTTATGGAGAACTTGAAACTTCTAAAGATTAGTTGCCATGTGACTATTACATTAGATATAACTATTTCATAAATACAACTATTACATTAAATACAATTTCATAAATGTCAAAAACTAATGAGTTAGGGAAATAAATTGTTCACCAAAATACTCTAGCTAAACATAAGAAAAACGAGGAACAAAGCAACATGCATTCACATTTTGGAAACAGTAAAACCTAAATTATTTTCCAAATGCATGTTTTGGAGACACTAAAAACTAAGTCATATAAAGTTCATTACTTTATAAATTATAAATTATATAAAGTTAAATCCATAGTACTAATTTCTTTTAACCAAAACAAGAATTTATGGAGAACCTGTAACTTCAAAGATTAATTTCCGTGTGACTATTACACTAGGTATAACTATTTCATAAATGCAACTATTACATTAAATACGATTATTTCATAAATCTCACAAACTAGTGAGCTAGAAAAATAAATTGTTCACCAAAACACTCTAACTAAAATCTTTAATCCATAATACTAATTCTAATAAAAAATGTGATTTAAAAAATATTCAATTTTTATATCTTATATTAATTTATTTTTTATACACATGAGTTTATCTACGTATCGTAATATATTAAATGAAAAATTAATTAAATGATAAATATTCATAAATTAATGATTCTATGTTATTACTAAATTACTCATACATTATAGTTTCATTTCTTAAATTCATAAAATCTACATCGAAAATTTTTCATTTTTTAAATTCATTTAATAAATTATTCAGCAAAACACTTTAACTAAGATCCTTAATCCATAATACTAAGATCCTTAATCCATAATACCAATTCTAATAAAAAAATGTAATTTAAAAAATATCAAATTTTAATATTTCATATTACTTTATTTTTCATACATATGAGTTTATATACGTATCATAATATGTTTATTGAGAAATTAATTAAATGATAAATATTCATAAATTAATGATTCTATGTTATTACTAAATTGCTGGTACAATAGAGTATCAATTTTTCATTTCTTAAATTCATAAAATTTACATCGAAAACTAAATGTTATGGTTTTAAATATTTAAATTAAATATAATAAATAAAAACTCCAAAGTGAAAATTAAAAAATGACATAAATGGATAGCAAGTTTATTAAAGTCTTAAATATAAAAAAAAATCTTAAATATGAATTTTTTTTTTTAATAATAGATTCTTAAAATCAACAAAAATTAAAACCAAAATATTTTTATAAATATTCAATTTTTTATTAAAATATATATTTTTCTTTAAAATATTATTAAATTAAGATTTTTTTTAAAATATAATAAAATAGATAAATAATTTAGTGAAATTAAATTTAATATCATTAAATTTGATATATAATTTTGGTTAATGTGAATATTAAAATCAGTGTATAAGATAAAACTTAAAGAATTCTTTAAAGATTTCATGAAACTAAAACAACGAAATATTTAATAAGAATAGATTCAAACTATTGTTTCTTAAGAAACTAAACAATATATTGTTTTAAGTTTTGGTTATGTTATTTGTATTTCAGCCTATTATTCAAAATTTAATATATTGTTCAAAATTTAACAAACATAAAGAACTTTATTATAATGTGGGTATTGATTTTGGTTTAATCTAACTTATTAGTACTGATTTTTATGTTATATGATTTTCACATAAATAAATATATTAATAAACAAATTACTAAACATGGATTATTCAATAAACCATGTCTTAACACATGTTATCTTTGAATAGAAATTGGTGGTTCTAGTTTCTATACATTATAACATATCACATTTGAGTTACTTTGTTTATAATATGCTCGTTTCCTATAATACATGAATCTATGCACACAACATTAAGAATTTACACTTAAACATAAGAAAAACCAGTAACAAAACAACATTCATTCACGTTTTGGAGACAACATTCATTCACGTTTTGGAGACAGTAAAACCTAAATTGTTTTCCAAACTCATGTTTGGGAGACAATAAAAACTAAATTGTGTAAAGTTCATTACTTTCTAAAATAGAATAATTAATTTTCATTTCTTGTAATACATGAATCAAGGCACAAAGTATAAGAATTTGCAGGGCCCTTTGCTTAAACATAAGAAAAAGATAGTAACATAACAATGTGCATTCACCTTTTGGAGGTAGTAAAATCTAAATTATTTTCCAAAATCATGTTTGGGAGATAGTAAAAAATAAATTATTTTCCAAAAGCTACAAACAAATAAATTTCATTACTTTGGGAAATAGAATAATAAATCAAACCAGGCAATTCAGGTCCAACTTCCTCCATTCCAGTACTGAGAGAGATGAAGGGATGTAAGGGAATATGCTTTGAGAGACTTACTTTTTGGAAAGTAGACAAACCAAAACTCCTCCCCACAGAAAACCCTTTTTCATTATGAGTCCATGCCACCAGTTGTTTCTATCATAGGTTTTTATGAATAATCCTTCTGGTAAAGGAACAGGAAACTACGTTTGAGGTGGAATAGGCATACACTACAACGATCGATGTGGTTGCTAGGAGTTTTGATAGTTCCTTCAAGCCAAGCTTTATATCCTTTATTTTGGTTGTGAAACTCAAATTTTATTCCTTCGATCCATTATTGAATTCAAATGTAGAATTTAGTGATTACACACAATCTGCATGAATCAATGGGATGAAATTGGAACAAAAACAAGAAAACAATATTCAAAAGTACCTGCAATATGTTCATGGGTTATAATAAAGATTAACAAGTTGAACGGTTGCACAACTCAAGATTTAGTTTATAGTTAAAGTAGTGGGATCTAACGATGGAAGAACTTTCAATCATATAATATTGGATCTTAGGGTGCAGAGGAGTGCAGAGTGGCAACTAGGGGAGTTATTCCTAGAGGAACGCCTTATGACATAATGATTTGAACAATAAAATGGAATAAATGGAAATATTATTTTGTTGGCTAAATGTAACAAGAAAATGAAGTTTGGGATAAATGTGTAATCAATACAACAAAACATATATCAGATAATGTGAGAATAATATTGAGAGGTTGATGCCCTTATGAATATTTACCATGAAAAATAATTAGAATTCTATGAAAAAGTAAACTTTCTACAAATATTGATTAATAAGATAATGGCATACCTTGACATCCAGATAGATTTAATTCTACTCCCTCAATAAATTCTTTCTTAAAACCCATCTATAGTGTTGCTTCCTCTTATCCTTAAGAACTAGAACACATCATAAAGGCAAAAATCTTTGTTGTACCCAAGATTGAGATTGAAGAGCATTTGGGTGATGGCTCAAAGGTTTTAGTAAACAATTTATTTTATCAAAGTGATTATTCATGGCTCAATGTAACAACCTCAGGTTAAAAATCTAGGTAATAAAGTTAATAAAGGAAAAATAAGACCAAGGTCATGGGACACATATACATTCCAAGTTGAATGTTGGGTAAAACATCCTAGAATTCTTGGAGCACTCTAGCATTGAGGAAAGAAACTGTATAAAGAAAACTTCCAACAATACATGGCTACCTAAGGACAAAGACAAGGAGACATAGCAGGGCAGCTCGGCATGCAAAAAGAAACTTCCCAGGATCAGCACAACCGAAGTAAAGGAGGGAAGAAAAGGGGGATAAGAAATCTAAAGGAGTCAATTCAAATAATAGGAGAGATGCTGGTAAACACGGGAAGGGTAGTACCACTCTTAGAAGTATTCCAACAACTTAATAAAGTTAACTAATGATAGTGATCTCATGGAACATAAGGGGCCTTAACAACAGAGGAAAACAGAGGTACTTACAAGATGGTTTGAAAAAGGAAAAGCCTCAAATAATTCTCCTATAGGAAACAAAGGTAACATGAGAAAAAATAGAGGAGATACTACAAAAAATGAAACTGAGATATGAAGTAGTAGCATCAGATGCAAAAGGAAGTGTAGGTAGAATCACTATATTATGGAATCCTGCCGAGGTAATGGTGGATTACTGGATAGGAATGTTGAGAATTTTGACTGGATGATTTTGTAACATAGGGACCAAAGAATGGATCATTATTTCAGCAGTGTATGGGCCTCACACTCCTGGAGAGAAGGAAATATTTATCTAGAGCATTAGGAAACTTAGCCAACTGCATGCAGAAAAACTATGGATAATAGGAGGGGATTTCAATATGATAACTTCATTGGAAGAAAAAAAAGGTGGGCTAAGAAGGGAAGAACAAAAAATGGAGCAGTTCAGGGACATGCAAGAAGAGATGCATCTAGTAGATATTCCAACCATCAATGTAACTCATACCTGGAACAACTGTATAGGAGGAACCCGCCAAATAGCATCAAGGTTAGATAGGTTCTTAGCAATGGAAAACATAATAAGTAGCGATGTATACTATGAAGCGTCAATCCTTCCATGTATGAGATCTGACCATTGGCCAATCAGGTTGGAAGTAGACATGAAAAAATTGCATAATAATAGGCCTTTTCGGTTTGCATCCTTCTGGCTTCGCGACCCCGCCTTCTTAGAAAAAATCAAGGAATGGTGGAGATCAAGTAAAGAACAATGGAGGAATAAAATGCATACATTCCATCTACGCCTGAAAGAACTCAAGGGTAAAATAAAGAGATGGAATAAAGAAGAATTTGGCAATATTCAACAAGATTAGGAACTACTACAGGCTAGGATGCAATGAGTTCAACAACAGATGATAAAAAATGGCCCCTCGAAACCCCTAGTGGAGGAAGAAGGAAAGCTATTGATTAGGATTGAGAAAAGGAGGAAGCCAGAAGAGATCTTGTGGAAATAAAAATCGAGAGTCCAGTGGCTCCGGGAGGGAGAAAGGAACACTAGATTCTTCCACAAAGCAATGATACAACATAGACAGTACAACCGAATATTCTCATTACTAGACCAGGGAGGAAACCGACTGGTGCAAAATGATGAGATGGAAATTTTTTTGGTGAATCACTTCCAAAACATAATGACAGAACCAAATCCTGACAGGTCAAAAGCAATAAATAGGATAACTGGGCATATCCCCCAGTTGGTAAGCAGGGACCAGAACTTAGCACTAATGAGGGATATTACTTTGGAAGAAGTGGAGGAGGTAGTCAAAGGACTGACAAAGAATAAAGCGTAGGGTCCGGATGGCTTCACAACATAATTTTTTCAAGCATCATGGCTGATTCTAGGAAAAGATATCCTGGAAATAGTGGAAGAATCCAAAAGAACTAAAAAGGTACATCCTTCCCTAAATTCAACTTTTATAGCTCTTGTTCCAAAATATGATCACTCTGAAGAGCCCCAAGGGTTTAGACCTATAGCAATATGCAATGCAATTTGTAAAATCCTCTCAATTATAATGGTAAATCAACTAAAACCGATCCTCCCAGCATTAATCTCCTAAGAGAAAACTGGTTTTGTTAAAGGGAGGAAAATTTTGGACGATATAGTTACTGCTCAAGAGGAAATCCACTCCCTTAAGAATCTCAAAGCCAAAGGAATGATGATCAAGCTATACTTGTTGAAAGCATATGACCGTTTAAGCTGGACCTACCTTCAAAGTATCCTGAAATCCTTTGGCTTTGACCCCTGATGGATAAATTGGATCTCTTCTTTCATATCGACCCTTGTGTTCTCTATCCTACTAAATGGAGCACCATATGAGGATTTCAATGCAACAAAAAGGCTAAGACAAGGAGACCCAATCTCCCCCTTTCTGTTCATTTTAGCAGTTGAAGGTCTAGGAAGATATGTCAAAGCAAAAGTTCAAGCAGGACAATTTAAAGGTCTGCGCATGTGGGGAAACGATCTTCCTTTAACTCATCAATAGTTTGTTGATGACATTATGATGTTCTGTCAAGCTACTCTCAAGGAAGCAAGGTCCCTCTTGGCTATACTACAAGAATTCATGAATGCCTCAGGAACTTAGATCAATAAAGATAAGTCTGATATATTTTTCTTTAATACAGCTTCTCAATCTCAAGCCTTCCTCACAAGAGTAATGGGATTTCGAATAGGAACCCTACCATTGAAATACCTTTGGATTTCGTTAAGCCTTAACCTGCTTAGAGTGGAAAATTGGACGGCTTTCCTGGACAAGATTCAAGGTCGCCTTCAAAACTGGACCTTATGAGCACTTAACATGGCTAGTCGAGTCGTCCTTCTAAAGGCAGTGTTACAATCATTTCCTATCTACCAAATCTCACGTCTAGCAGTGCCCAAAATTGTTTGCAATGATATGCCAAATATCTTTAAGAAATTCCTATGGAAAGGGTCACAAACAACAAAGAAATGGGTCCTTGTTTCCTCGAACTGGCTAATGAAGCCAAGAAAAGTAGGGGGTATGGGTCTTCGAGACCCATACACTCTGAACCAGGTTATGGGGGCCAAAATATGGTGGAGATGGATACAGGGAGGCAATGAATTATGGAAATAAATATGGGAAAGAAAATACAGAATGCCTAGGACACCCGAAGGAAGACTGAGAACCCAGGAAAATAAAAAGGGATCGGCTATAAGGAACCTAACAGCAAAAAATAGATAATTGATAAGAAACCACAACTTTTGGGAGATCAGGGGAGGGGATAAAGCCAGGTTTTGGCAAGATGCTTGGCAGCAGTGGGAAAAAATATTCAGTAGGAAGGACCTAATGGAAATATTCTTAGACACAAACTGACCAACAAATCAGACGGTGAATAAATTCTAGGAAGTAGAAGCAGGATTAATATGGAGAAAATGGAAGAGGAGACAACACTAGCCAGATGCATTAATCTCTATCCAATGGGAAACCTATGATAGAGAGGTGGAATCCAGAATAATAACGATAACAGAGGGAACAAATATTATAAGGCGGGGATACAAAATTAAAGGATTGTTTACTATACAATAAGGATACTACCTAAAAGCAGAACATCAACAACGACAAGGGTTACCCATATGGGAACGAATATGGAAGGATCAACTATGGCCGAAAGTAGCTTTCTTCCTATGGGTGGGACTCCATGGTCATGCCCTAAATGGGACCAACTACATAAAAGATGGATGTAGGGAGCATCAGTTTGTTGCACATGCGAAGGAAAACATTGGAACATATACTAAACGCCTGCATATATAGCAACGCCTTTTGGGTGGAGCTCTCTCTCCATTGTCTCTCTCACACACTTATAGCATTCTTGGAGCACTCTAGCATTGAGGAAAGAAAGGCAAAGGAAGGAAAAGAAAGAAAAGATGAAGCAAGGAAGAGTTGGATCAAGCGGCTACAACGGCATTACTTGCAAGTATCGAGTTGCATGTATGATTTCCTTGCTAATTTTGGCATGCATGGTACATGTATCATGCATGTGTATTTTTTGTTCTCTTGTTGTCATTGGCATGGGTTTTACTAGGTGTGACAGTGGTTTTTAGCCTTGTCGTGCCATTTCTGGATAACCATGGTGTGATGGGGTTCCTTTACTTGGTTGAGTTGGGATGCCGGATGGATTCGAAACTGAGTGGGGTGGTCTCATGAAAAATCACAAGGCCTAGGAATCCCTTGACTGGTAATGGTGGGATATACGGTAAAGCCTCATTGTGAATATCCTCGTTGGGCCTAGGAATCCCTTGATCAGTAATGGCGGGATACACGGTAAAACCTAGAGGTGAATACCCTCGTTAGGCCTAGGATTCCATTGACCGGTAACAGCGGGATTCACGATAAATCCTAGAGGGTGGAGACAGACAAATTCCTCACGATTTAAGCGGAGAGATCTAGAGGCATCCAAGCTTGTTCAGGGCCTAGTGATCCCTTCACCGGTATATGGCAAAATTGTGGTAAAGCCTGTAGTGTATGTTTATTGTTTGGGCCTAGAAATCCCTTGACTAGTAATGGTGGGATACACGGTAAAGTCTGGTTGTATAGATGAGGGTTTCATGCCTAGGAATCCCTTGACTGGTAATGGTGGGATACACGATAAAGCCTGAAAAGCCCTAGTTGTATTTGCAATGAGTTCCACATTCATGCTTGGAATATGGCACGAGGGTTATAGGTTGAAAGAAAGATTTGGTTCAACCCAATCTATGGTTGGGTGGTACATGGAAATCCCTGACTTGGTTGGATTTTCATTGTTAATTAGAGCTCTTTTGCTCTTATGCATAATATGTAAATGTACTTGTTATTATGTGGCTTTAATGGATGATCTATCATTGTTAATATTCTGGTTATAAGCATGGTTTAATAACATATTCTAGTTATGACTCTCAACATGTTTGGATTAGTAAATGAATGGTTAATGAATGTATGACCTAATAGATGATAATGCAACTATTGTAAGATGTCATAAGACCTTCTTAATGATTCTTAGATAATTATGAGATCCATGTGTTTAGATATGTAAATTTGACCTGTAGATTACATGTTCATGATGTGTTTGACAGAATGTCTGCCATGGTTAGGCCTTGTTAGGTCAATTTCTTGTCTAAGTTTTGTATATAAGGCTTTTCCTATGTGTCATTTATTATTTTGGAAAGCTCCATCAAGTTCTGGGTAGTGACCTAAAGTCTAGCCCTTAAAGGGTGTCACATATTTCATGGTGGTAGGCACAAAAATGTGAAATTGAGACTGCAGTCGCTCACTTGTAGGCTTATGCACGCGATTGGAGGCTTTTAGTCACATGGATGCATGCTTGTGCATGTGACTAAGAATTCAGGTGAATGAAAAATAAACTTAACTCAGGGTTTGGGCACTAGGAAGGGTGATTTAGCCCTTGGGAGTCCTGTAGCACCTAAGTGAAGTCAGTAAGGTTTGTCGATTCCACTTCCTTAAGATGATCTAGGAGGTTGAATCATATCATAGTAACTCTTAGTCACATGTTTACCTCGATGGACCGGTAAACTTGGGTACGTGTGGAAGGAAAACGCTACACACAAGATTCTAGTAAACATTTTATGTTTATTTATTGTGTTATGCTTAATTAGTATATAAGACTATAAGTATTAAGTTTAAATTTATTAAGTAAAAAAGATAATAATACAAATGAAATGGATAATCAAATTTAATTTTTTTTTTAATATTTATTCATGACTATCTTTATTAATTCTTGCGTTGCAAAATTATATAATTTGACTAGAACATTTTACATATAAATGATAATATTATTATGAAAAAAGATATTTAAAACATCTAAAATATGGTTGAGTAGGCTACGTATTCACACACAAGAATCTCTCAACAAAAGTTGGCAAACATGTAAAAAAAGGGGAACTCTTGTCAAATGTTCAAATTGTTTTCACTATGTTAAAATCATGAGATGCTAAATTAACACTTGGCATAATAATTTGAAGAGTTTGTTCAAATGATTAATTTAAAGTAGTTATAAAGTAATGTAAATTATTGTATAAATAACTATAGAAATGTTAAAATTGTTTATATTTGTATTTTTTTATTGAAAATTTTATAGAAATAATAAATATTAACTTAAGCAATGAGAGTATTGGAAATTACACATAAACTATTATAATATAAAAATTAAAACATTTTTATATTTTGTATTTTCAAATTAGTGGTTTAATAATTTTTTAATTAATATTGGAAATTACACATAAAAGATTACAATATAAAAATTAAAACATTTTTACATTTTCTCCTTTCAAATTAGTTGTTCAATAACTTTTCAATTAAAAAAAATATTGTTGGAAATTTCTCATCAACACAATTAAATTCTAATTAAAACACCGGACATTTTGGACTTAAAAACCATTAATAATATAAAGTTTATATTTTTATCTTATATTAAATAAATATTGAATTGGTATGTTTTATTAAAATGAATAATAAAACGGTATTTTCAAATATATTAATTTATATAAAAAATGGATTTAAATTGTTAAATTTTTATTAATAAAATAAATTATAAAATTATTATATAAAAAAATGAAGTTTAAATTATTAAAATTTTATTAATAAAATAAATTATAATATAAAAAATAAATTTAAATTATAAATTTTTATTAATAAAATAAATTATAAAAAACATAGGTTTGATTAACATAAATTATTCACTTAAATACAAAATGACTATTTTCAAATATATTGATTTATATAAAAAAAATAAATTATAAAAGATACTAATTTAACCACTTCTAAAAATAAATAAATTGATATTGGTGTTTTATTTTGTATTTGCATATATCCCGAAACTGAATATGGAAAAATCATTTTATGTATTCTTCAATTATAAGATGTATTCTTCAATTATAAGATAACAGTATTGGAATTTTACACTATTTGGTTTTGGTTTGTTTTTCATACTTCCATATTTGGTGAGATTTTATCATATAATTTTTAATAAAATATATTTTTCAAACTATTATTCATTTAAATTAAAATAATATTTTTTTAATTAATTACTTAATTTAAATCAATAAATATAAGTGTATAAAGCAAACAAGAGATTCTGTTTCTCTACCATGCTCCAAACACATTCATTTGTTATATCGCACCTAAAACCACGTTTAATTGTTTTATGTTAATCTATTAGTTCGTATCAAATATATTATATCTTATAATATTTACATAGATTAAAAAATTAGATAAAAAAAAAAAAAAAACCATCTCTAAGAATATATTTTATAATATTTACCTAGATTAAACAATTAGATAAAAAAAAAAAAACCATCTTTAAGAATTATAATATATCAATTTAATGTTTGGGATTTTAAATAAATGATGTATACATTAATTAAATTAAATTTGTGTTATGATTTGAATTTCAAATAACAATTATTAATGTTCTCCTGATTGTAAGAACATCCAATAATCTTCCGTCCAATCTGGAGGAACATGTGAATTGCTGCGACACATCTTTACTTCTGTCACGGAACATCTATCTCTTTGCAAACAAGATGCAGAATTGCTTTCACATTTTCACACAAAAATCCTTCATATTATTATAGAAAACCAATGATAAATTATGTGGCCACTTACATAAGTTGCAAGATAATCCCCCGTGTTCCACGGAGCCATTTGATTTTTCCATAGAAATGAGGGGTCAGAGGAGAGAGGAAATAAACAATGATGTAACCCTCTGGAAGGGCGAAAGTATTTACCGATTTCACACTACTTCGTTGTTTGATTGGTGCCATTGGTGTTGGTGCGCTTCCTCATAAAATTGAAATTGAAATTGTCAAAGGCAAATTGGACAGCATAGCAGAAGTACTACCATTATCATTATTATTGCCATGGCCATGGAGGAGGAAAAAGATCACAACTGCGAATTATGGTACGCATGGTCACCGGCTCTTCCATTTTCTTGTTTGGAATTCACATCTTCATCATCATCAATGAGGTCCGCATCTGAGACAAAACTTTTCCACAACCAATGTTTTTTCCACACTCTGTCCATCATTTCTTCGATCGGCACATTCTTCGTCTCCGGAAGGAGAAACATCACAAAGAGGGACATAATGAAGACCCAACCAGCAAAGAAGAAGAAGATGCCGTATTTGAAATTGCAAAGCATTGACAGAAACGCCTGTGCAACACCAAATGTGAAGAGCAGATTCACGCACACCGTCACGCTCTGTCCAGCGGATCTTGTTTCCAGGGGAAACGTTTCGCTGGGAATCAACCATCCGAGAGGTCCCCATGACCATGCAAATGCTGACACGAAAACGCACACCATCAACACTATCACAATGGCCGTCACTTGAGAAAGCTGCTCCCCGTCCTTCAATCCCGTGGCCAAAAGGATTCCAATAATCACCTGCAATTTTCATATTCACAATGATCACTATTATGTTTCACCATTCGAAATGAATTAGCTGCCTGTAAACAAAGCAATGAAATCGAAATGAAGGAGAAGAGCAAATGGGGATAACCTGTGAAATGAACATCTGTATTCCTGCTTCCAGAAGAAGCACTCTTCGACCAAGTTTGTCCACCGAGTAGATGGAAACAATAGTGGATATGACATTGACTGCGCCAGTAATAACCGCAGAGTAAAGAGAAGCATCGCTTTTGAATCCCAGGGTCTGGAAGAGCACGGGAGCATAGAACATAATGGCATTGATACCAGTCAACTGCTGGAAGATCTGCAGAAATATGGTTATGACAAGCTGAGGTCTATTCCTGCGCTTCATGAGGTTTCGGAATGGATGCTTAACTTCCGCGGCTATTTTACTAGCCTGAACTAGTTCATCGAACTCTGCATCCACATTGTTGGTTCCCCTGATTTTTCTCAACACATTCTTGCCCTCTTCCAGGTGTCCTCTTTCAATCAGACTGTTAGGTGTCTCTACTAAACATACAGACCCCACAGCTAGCAGAATTGCAGGGATACCTGCCAAGCCCAATGAAAGCCTCCACCCCCATGGCTTGATCTTAGCTGTAAAATAGTTCACTAAATTTGCACACAGAATGCCTATTGTAATATTCAGCTGGAAGAGGATGTTTAGACCCCCTCGAATTCTAGTCGGTGCTATCTCTGACAGGAAAAGAGGAACTGCCTACAGTTACAGAAAAGCAAAGGCACTTTCATCACATCGGTGTTCCAATAGATAAACTTAAAGAAAAAAACAATGCTGTATAAGATTTATCCCAAAATGAAGGCAGGCAGAGGATAATGTAGCTAAGAAATTTGCAATAGAATCAGAACCGATTGAGTATATACCTCACAAATATAATAGAATATGTTCTAATGCAAGCTATCTCATTACGTTTTAAAATAAAACTCAAAGAATTCAAATAGAAGCGAAGTTTTCCATATCAAATGCGTGTCAGGAAATTTACGGATCTGTACTCTCGTTATATAGAAAATAATATACAATAAATGCAATAATTTCACAAAGAAGTCAGCTATTAAAGGCAATTTTTGCCTGATTCCTCTGTTAATTATTTGAAGCTCAGTACTAAATCAAAGATTCCGCCTTATCAGGAATATAAATCATCTGTTTTCAGACCTGATTAGCGAATCCGACTCCACATCCGAGTAATAATCTTCCGATAATGAGCATAAGAAGATCCTGCGCTGCCGCATTGAAGGCGACGCCGGCAAGAAAGAATAGGCCGGCAATAAGCATGGTCGGTCTCCGGCCAAATCTTCGAGTAGTATACGACGCAAAGAATGTGGCTACAAGACCGGCTAGATACAGAGATGATGTAAAGAGTTGTAATCCTTGATTGTCGTACTTGCAGTATGTACTTTGCTTCGCCTCGTGTTCCTTGCGCGCTACGGCGGGGAAGAATTTGACAAGAAAGTCGTCCATGCCAGTCACTCCGCCTGCATTAAGACAATCAGCCTTCAGATCTTGGATGTAAATTAAATTAAGATCGAAAGGAGGAGAGTATTCCCACAAACTTTCCCCAAATGTATGAAGAGCCGAAGACCTTCAGATCAGATTAAAGAGCGACTTATGGAACTCTTAAAATGCATTTAAGGTATCCAGTTTACACAACATTATGAAAACGTCATCATTCGTATGGATTGTATGAGTGTCACTAATGAAAATTTTGAATAGACTCCACATTGAAAATCCATAGAATAATATATTGTTTTCTGTTCGAACAAGAAAATGCTGTTCTGCATAAAATATACAGAACACTTATCGAACCTTGATGAGGTGCACAAGAAATCAATGGGAGAGAACTGTTCTCCCATTTCTTTCTTGTGCAAGTTACAGGACAACGAGAACAATTTGGAAGGAAAATTTCTGGCCTTCAACAAAGCGGAGGAAAGCAGTATAATGCAATAATTTTTGAAAATACACAAAACAGTCAAATTTTCAGATTTCTTCACAAAACAGTGAAATTTTTCATTAGAAACAGTTAAAGAACTGAGATAGTGAAATCTATGCGCACACTGAGCCAGCAGGCAACCGACATTAAAGCTTCCAGAGCTTACCTGAAATTCCAATATCGTAGCCAAACATTAACCCGCCGCTGGCAGCCATGATACAAGTGATGATAACATAAGGTGTTATGCGCGCCTCGAAGTCTACATTTCCAGACCCCACTGGGGCTGTAAATCCCCCGCCGGCCATTCTTTCTGCTATATCCTCTGCACCTAAAACAATCCACAGAATCCTGAAACAAATGCAAACAAATGACAGACCGATTCTCCTTCAACGTCTGCCTATGGACACAAATGGCCTCCGCAATTGCAAATGGCTCCCTCCCTGGCTTCGAATTTATTGCCTCCAATTGTGATAGAAATGGTTCCGGCAGTCAAACAGTGCAAAAATATACTGAGTCAGCATCCTCGGAACCATGTAGTCCACGTCTGATCACGCTGTCCTTGGCAAAGCGCGCCAAGGTCTTATCCGCAACATTGGACACGTAGATACATACTCTTGCATTAAATATCGTCTACACGCTACATTGACACGTGGTATTTTAGGTTTACCATGGTAATTAGCCCTTGCTTCCTTCCCACCGCCGGGAGAGAGCAGTGACGTGGAAAGTGAATTTATGTAATAAAACAGCTTAACTTACCCGGTGGATGCGAATTCCGAATCATTTTTGCCACGTGGATGGATAATGATGGAGATTGTATTTGTAACTTAATGCAGATATGCTGAAAAAAAAATTACAACCAACGCGGTGACCGCGAATCCAGGTAAGATTACAACTCAGCAAAATTCATATTTACGTCAGCATTTATTGTTGGAACCTCCAGATCTGCCAGGTGTGAAAGCAATGTTTGTGTATTTGGCTGACGCGGCCACGCTCTTTAATTAAACTTCCACTATAGTTTTCAGTTATTAATATATTTTTGTCTTATTTTTAAACGGATATAATATATTATATCTTTATCATATAATGTGGATATAATACCTAAATAGTATAATGTCAGTTATTTAATGAAATATTTCAATTATCATTATAGCTATATGGTATTGACGAAATTAGTTATAATATTTTATCTCTTTAACTTCTCATTTTAAAAAATTGACTAAATTTGTTATAATATTTGATCTCTTCTTACTTTATTATAAAAAGGTTGAAAGGATTTGACAAAATTTGTTATAATATTTTGTCTCTTCTGACTTTTGGGGAAAGGATTTAACAAAATATGTTATAATATTTTATTTTTTCTGACTTCTCATTTGAAAAGGAGGAAAGGATTCATGTGAATGTTGAAAGTCTTGATTGAAAAAAATTACGTAATCCATTTATGAAATCTCGTCGATAAATATTTTTGAATTTTAACTTTAAAATAAAATAAAATAATATAATATATATAAGTGAAAATTCTAAAATCATATATATGTTTATCTATTTATTAATTAGAAGTATATAATATTTTCTGAAATCTAGTAAATATTATAAATGTTGTTAGATCTAAGATTTTTGTAAGGAGTTGTCTATAATCCAATTTTTTGGAGATTCCGGTGACGGAATCTGACGGAAAATATTGAGGTTAAAACTAGCTATCAAACTTGCGATTCCAATAAATTGCTGCCGGATTTTGACCTGAAAAACCCACCGGAAAAGCTTCCAAAAAGTCGCATTATAGACAACTCCCTTTTGTGATCCATAATGTATATATCAGATTTTCATTGAGATTAGTAACTAATGTGGTTTACCTTGTCCTGAGAATGAACCACATTAGCTGGTTCGAAACGTCCACCTAATCCCAATGATGTGATTAATCCGAAAAACTAATATATACATTATAAATGTTATTGATGGAAGAAATTTGTGAATTGTAATTTTGAATTCTCACTATTAAATAAATACTTTATTTTTTAAATTTTAATATATACTAGTTTAGATCCATCTCAACTTTTGGTAATGTTGTAATGTTATGTAAATATTTTGACTAGATCAAATTATATAAAATAAATAAAATAAAATTAATAATTATTATAATTAATTAAAACGTTTTGACTAAATCAAATTATATAAAAATAAAAATAAAATAATATTATTATTAATTATAATTATTAATAATTAAACCAAATTAGATATATCTTAACTCCTAATCTATGAAGCTAAGATGGATCCAATTTCTCAACTTGTAAACCTCTTTTTTGAGTGTAAAACTTGAGAAAAAATTTACATTTCTAGAGAATCCATCTAGAGAGAATCCATCCTTCTAGATATTTGATAGATTTGGAGTTAAGATCAATCTCAAATTAGTTTAATTATTAATAATTTATTTTATTTATTTCTTTTAAATTGTAATTTGACCTAATTAAATATGTCTTTCTATCCCCAAAAAATGTATAGAATACTTTTATTTTAATATATAATTTTCATTTACCTATATATATATAATTTTATTTCAATAATAAGTAAAATGGTCATTGAAAAAATCACTATTATTTGTTTGGTTGGTTTGACTAATCCAAGATTTAAATCTTGATTACTTAACTTACATAATACTTTATAATATGACAATTACAATTGTATTGCCCATATGTGCTAAAGAAAATTATTTTTTAATTTCATTAATGGATAAGGATGACTTTCTTCTAACTAGGGTGAGCCTAAATTGTAATAAATAAAGATAACCTAAATGGTAATGAATAAAGATAACCTTATAGCAACAGAGTATTTAGGAATATGCTTATGCAAGACTCATATGTGCTTTTAAAAATGTTTTTATAGCCTCACCACTACTCCACACGTGCTACCACATAGCTTCCAACTCAAATTTTCAATAAATGTGTATGCATTAGACACGTGCATGCATAATTTCATGTAGATTCACAAGCTCATGCAATTTACTAAAGCATAGGAGAAGAATCTACTCCTACTTTCAACCAGTAGAAGCCAATAGATCAATGAAAACAATATGAACAAGAAAAAGACAAATCAACGGCACATAACACAAGATGTATATGGGGAAAGCCACTGCTCAAAACCCTGCTATCTGTATTGCATATCTCAGAAATACGAGTGAAGATACAAAGCTTGTTCTCACTAGAACAATTCTGTACAAGTATGCTAAACTCTCTCAGCTCACAAGAAATCTCTTGGCCAACACTTAGCCAATTCTGCAACTCTCCAAGCCCCTATTTCCTTGCGCAATTCCTAGGATGAATAGCCTGTATTTAAAGGGAATTCATGCTTCCAAAACTGCGCAATCCAAACATAGGTCATTCTCTTATTGCATGCATGATATTTACAACTCAGTAAATCATACAATTGATAGTACACAATCCCTACACTCTAGTCTCAACTAGGTCTTTGTTAGAATCGACATGCATGAGTTTCTTATGAGGGAAACTTCAGTTAACTAGAGTGACATTTGTGGATGCACTAGTGCACCAATTGACTATTAACTCTCTATTAGTTCCTCAAATAGTTTGGAACTAATTTAACTGAACATAACTCAGTAAACTGAGTTATCTAATTGCAACTTGCAATTAAACTCATCCTAGACCCCTAAAAATTAGGGAGAACATATACATGAATTCAAAAAGAATTCCAACTCAAAATTCCTAAGCTAATGAAGTTAATTAAACTTAATTAACTATTTACAAGTTGCTATGAGAATAGAATTCGATTTTAATTCATAGTTTAACTCAAGGACAAATTAAACTGGAATTTCTTGTTGCCATTTCTTAACACTCACTCACAACAAGAAAGGGATTATCAGCTACCCCAATCCTGTCTCTTTGAAACTCGAATTTACATCTTGACAATGCCTTTGTCAAAATGTCAACATCTTGCTCCTCCGTGGGAATGTACTCTAACAACATGATCTGCCTCAATACACAATCTCTAAGATGATGATATCGGATATCAATGTGCTTGGACTTATCATGAAAAAATGGATTTTCAGAGAGTTTGATACAACTCTGATTATCGCAGTAAATCACTATCGAATCCATCAACTGACCAAATAGACCAACCAGGATCTTCCTCATCCTGATGGCCTCACATGCTACTTGGCTCGCAGCCATGTACTCTGCCTCTGTCGAACTGAGTGCAATCAATATTTGTTTCTTGATGTAGCAAGAAACTATCGCTGACCCAGTACTGAAAATCCCTCCCGATGTGTTTTTCTAGACGGATTGACTCCTCGCCCAATCTGCATTAGTGAAGCCTTGAAGCTTCACTCCCTTTGTCCATCTGTACCATAATCTGTAATGAGTAGTGCCCCTGAGGTATCTTAATACATGCTTTGCTGCCTTCCAATACAACTTGGTAGGCCTAACCATCGCTTGAATCAACTAGTTAACTGAATAGCATAAATTTGTTCATGTGTTCACCAAGTACATAAGTGAACCCACAAGCTACCTGTACACAGTAGCTTCCACTACCTCTCCCAAAGTAAAATCCACCTTCCTCCAGTTACTAGCTAGAGGAGTCTCAATAGGCTTGTAGCTCTCCATGTGGAACCTTTTGAGTATTGCGTTGGCATACTTTTCTTGAGACACAAACAAATCCCCATCACCCTACCATACTTCCATGCCCAGAAAGTAATGCATGAGCCCTAAGTCCTTCATCTCAAACTCTCTTGCAAGGTCCTCCTTGCAAGATTTGATCAACTAATCATTA
Source organism: Pinus tabuliformis (assembly GCA_031772625.1). NCBI lineage: Eukaryota > Viridiplantae > Streptophyta > Pinopsida > Pinales > Pinaceae > Pinus > Pinus tabuliformis. The sequence goes on along the minus strand of CM062814.1, from coordinate 428,210,512 downwards.
CCTGACAGTATGAGATCATCAACATAAAGTACAATGATCAACAGTTTTCCTTCCACCACTATGTGGTATAGTTTCGCATCCGCTTCACTCTTCGTGAAGCCCAACCTGATGAGGTAGTTGTATATCCTAGTATACCAAGCACGAGGTGCTTTCTTCAACCCATACAACGCTCTCTTGAGCCGACACACATGTAACTCATGGTTGAAGGCTTAAAAACCTTCAGCCTGCTCTATGTACACCTCTTCCTCAATCGTACCATTAAGGAAGGTTGTCTTTACATCCATCTGATGTACCTTCCACCTCATCTGTGCTAATAGTGACAATATAGATCTGATCGATGAGTACCTTGCAACAGGAGCAAAGGTGTCATCATAGTTAATCCCCTCTACTTGTGAAAACACCCGGGCCACAAATCTAGCTTATGCTTTTCCACACTACCATCTGCAGCTTGCTTTACCTTGGAAATCCAATAGGAGCTCACCATGGACTTATCCTCTGGTCTCGGGACCATATCCCAAACACTGTTACAAACTATGCAGTCATACTCCTCCACCATGGCATCAACCCAAATCGGCTGTTGCAATGCTTCCTTAAAGGAAGATGGCTCTATCACAACACATTCACCCATAAGAGCCATGTATCCAATGTACCTCTCAGGTTACCTCCTCTGCATGCGCTCAGAAGTGGGTGCTCCCACATTCTCCCATGCATCAACCAACAATCTGTCAACCTCTCTGGTGTGCTTTCTTCCCTCTCTAAAAGACTCTACTTGAGTGGATGTCTCCACTCTTGGATCCTCTGCATGTGGCTGCTCCACATCAATCTGAGGCTCCTCAACCTTAGGATCTAAAAGATCCTCATTCGTATGTAGCTCAAGCTCCCTCTCAAGGGAAACTCGCATGACCTTCTCCTCATCGAATCTTACATCCCTGCGAACCACTGTCATCTTGCTAGTCGACAAGTACACACGATAGTTGTGAGGTGTATCAGTGTACCCCACAAATATCCCCAACTCTGCTATCGGCTCTGTTAGGTTCCTATATCAATAGGAGTCATAATTTTTAATGATTAAAGTTAAGCCTTGTAATATTGTACATACCTTTTCTTTCTACAATACTTTTCCATATTATAAAATTAAAAAATGTAAATAGGGTATGTCCTAAAAGAAAAATCAAAGGACAAAAGAATAAGAGAAGGTCAAAAAAATGAAAATATATGAACCCCAAAAAACAAAAAGAGACCATGAAAGTGTGCAAGTCTAAATGCCACTACTATTTACTTTTATGCATAATGATGATTGTGTGCAGCTTGTTATTCATGCCACAATCCATGGTAATCAAACTATTTAATCTTGGTTATTTCATGCTTTGAATTTTATGTTTATAGTTAGAGAATAAAATATGACCAAACAATTTAATCTTGGGAGATCATTAGATAGGTAGAGAAAATAAAAGGAGCTCATAAGGTTAACCTGAGCTCTTGAATGATATAAAGTTAGAATTAGATAGATTACTTTTCAAAAGAAGGATAGAATAAGGTTTTGTTAGCCTAAATACCCCAAAGAAATGAAAAAAACATGTTAGGGTAAGAAATGGGTAAGTAGAAGAAAGGTTGTTGAACTACAAAGTTAATTGGATCAAAGCACATGCATCATGCTTATACACATCTTTCAACATGTATGGTCAACTATGGAAGCAAAGACAAAGGTTTACAAGTTCACGTGATTAAATCCCCCCATTCACTTTTCCACTTTACTTACTAATTTCCTATCTACAAGCATGTTTTAGTACTCTAAATCCTATAAGTCAAAGAGGCTCAGAGCATTTCTTTGACTTTTGGTGGGACCGGACCCTCGTCTTAATGACTTATAGACACAAGTGCTAAAATCCCCTTCATAAAATACATTCCCCCCTCATTACCCCAATAAAACCCCTTTTCCTAAGGATAAACTCCATTTACCTAGTAAAAGTAAAAAACCCCCCATGTAAATCCATTTTTCACTCAAAAACCCAGAATAATCACTTTATCCTAAGTATAAAGAATCGTGCGTGAAATGCTTACATTTTACCTTTTTACTTAGGCAAAACCCACTCCGCCCATCGCATTTCATATTAATTCCTAACTTTATTATATAATTCCCCCATATCCCTTTTCCTATATATAAACTAAATCCCTATGTAATACCCCCAACGCCTAGTTTTAATGAAAACTATATGTTTACCCCTTATCCCAATAAAACGACTAAATCCCCTCATTAACCTTAAATAATCACAAATCTCTTGTGATTAAAGCATTGCCCCCCCCTAAAACTCCGTACATTTCCTCCGTGCTATTCCCTCGCCCAACCATCATCCAATCATTTGCGCCCTAATCCAATGATGCACAGCCGTATCGGCCTCACCCGATGCCCAACCTTTACCCAAAGAGTTAAACACCCTTATCAAGCCCCGCCCGATCATTGTTAACCTGTGATTAAACCTTAAATACTCTCATACTGCCAAGGTTTAAAGCTCTAGGCCCCCTCTTAGCCCAAGCTTTTATCTCCCGTTCACTTCCCTCACTTGACTGTCATTAGTTCAACATCCGCCTAATCCAACGCTCCACAGCCATATCGGCCACGCCTGATGGCCGAACATTACCCACCCGATAAGGTGGTTTTTCCGGACCTCCCGATGGCTACGTGTTAAGCTCTAGACTATATTGGGTGACCCCTCCTAAAAACCGCCTTCGCATCATAAGCGGTGCGATGAACCTTAATACCACCTCCCCGCCAACCCGATAAACCGCCTATTATCCATAAATATAAACATTCGTGCCATATTCAAAAAAGTTGTCGTTAAGCTTAAAACCCCGAAAACCTTCGTTTTCGTGCCTTTTTCCCGTTTCACAGTATAAACCCATTAAACCCTTCGGCGCCACCCTGAACCTCTGCAATGCAATTCCACCTCCATTTACGTCCAAAACACTACCACGACTCCTTCCTCAGGCATCCCTGTGCCAGAAAGCCATCAGTTGCTTTTCTTGCTGAACCTATGTTTTCTTAATTATTGTTGAATTTTGCAGGTTAGCAACATAAGGCCAGAGCTTGGATAAACAATTCTGATACTGGTCGCAAAACTTGTTTACTCCAAGACTCGATAGGAAACCAATATAAAACTTGTATTAAGAAGAAGAAGACCATTACCCAAAGAATAGAGATGAAGACAATTACACATAGAGCCGAGAAGAAAACATTTATACAAAGCATTGACAGTCAAAACAGAGGAACCAGGCCAAAGATGCAGTTAGAAGACAAAAAAATGAAACATACAGAGACTTGATCAATATCCACTTCCTGATGCTGATACACATAAAAACGAAGGAATTTAATATTGAAACACACAGTAAACAGTAAAAATGTACAGTAAAAGGTAAATACACAGAAAGAATATTGACATGTCAGCAAGTTAAAGAGTATTAGAGGAAAGCCTAAAATAAATGAAGCCTCCAGCATGATAATTCAAATAGCAATGAGCATAAAAAGCTAGGACCAAACCATAAAAGCCAACAGTACCACAATAAAGGGGACAACATGAAATCATTTCACTAGCTGTCTCTATCTTCCCGCGAGAAGATATTTGTATTTCCTAGATTAAATCTCCAGTTAGTTTGAGATATTTGTAATAAAATCTTAGTATAAAAACTTCACAATTCGAAGTATGTAGGGTGGATTCTTAGACATTTCTATAGACTTCTTGATCAAAATATTGTAAGGAGAATTGACTGAGCCAACAAGCTGGATTGATGAATAAAGATCAGATATTTCAAAGGATTCATGTGTTGAGCAAAGTGCAGACAAGTATTTTCTCACGTTGTTGTTATCTTTCTTAAAATTTTTCCATAATGTTTATCTAAATCTGAATGCCATAACTGGAGTATTATTTTAGAATTTGTTTAATTACACTCTGTTATAACAGTTAGGCAAATAAATGTTTTCTACTGATATCTAAGTTAAGGAATTCTTAGTTGCTCATTAGTTTATGTTGTCTCTTTATAATCTATAGCAAAGGATTCTTCATTGCCCTTTGTTTCCGATTACCCACTGTTCCTCATTTCAATCCTGGTATGAGAATTCTTAATTGCTCTCTCACCCTGGTTAAAACATTTTTCACTCCTCTGGCCCTAAGACCTGCACTCTACTCTACTATCTTTCCCTTTGAACATTCCCTTTAGTGAGTTTATCTAGTTATGTTGCCCTTCTTTTGAATCCATATGCCCAATGGTCTAGAAACATCATTCTATCCATCTGTTTAAAGGATCCCACCACCCAATCTTCAATACAAATCAAAAAGCCCTTTGAGATTCCATAACTAGCCTAAAATCCCATCAAACAAAACTAAATCATATAGAGAGAGCCCTCTCTGAGCATCAGGAAGGCTAGGTCTTGATCTCCAAAAGTGGTTTGTGGTTACCCCGATGATCTCTTTCTTTAACCTTGGGAAATTGCTGGGTGATAACATAGTGATGACTCCACTAGGGAAGACTAGGATTTTATTCAGAAATGTTTTACAGGTTTAGATTTGATCTATGATGGTGGACAGTGATCAGACACATAAAGGTTAAAATCATCCACCTAGCGACTCCAAATCAATTTCACAATCAAGACTCCACTGGAGGAATGAACATGAAATAACAATATGAAAAGATCAGGCTTTTAACTTGGATTGTTATCCAAGACATTATGTTCTTTCTCATCAATAAAGTTTTTCAATGTATGTTGTATTTTAGAGAAGATTTCAGATTAATTTTTTATTATTTCCCTTTGAAAATTGTAATTATAAAGTCTCCTTACACATTTGAGCAACATTCTTCTAACTCTTATGAAGATCATTTTCCAATTGAGGAGCATCAAACAATCAAGACTAATCATACAATGCATGTACATATCCCTGTACCTTATAAAGTTCCTGATAGATATAAGCCACTCATCTTACCTCCTACACTCCATGCTTTCCCTAACAATTATTACAAGTGTCTCCCTAGGTTTGATGGAGAGAATGGTATTACTACCCAAAAACATATTCAAAGTTTTGAGAATTATCTGGACTTATTTGAAATTGATGAAGATGGTGTTATTATTAGGTTTTTTTTCTCTTTCTTTGCAAAGTAGAGTAAAGAGTTGGTTCAAGAATTTACCTATTGCAAGCATATCAAATTTTCAATAGTTTGTCAAATTTTTCCTTGATAGATGGATAATCAAAGTCAATCTTCTTGTGATCATAGAAGAATATAATCAGTTAAAAAGATAGCGAAATGAAACAATACAACAATTTTCTGACATATTTAATCAAGTCTATTATTAAATGCCATCAAATATAAGACCTCCCCCTGATTAAGCTCTTTTGCATTATCCAAAAGCATTTGATCCAGAGATAGAATTTCAACTAAGAGAAATAGACCCCTCAACATTGGAATAGATGCAGAACATTACAGTAGATGTAGAAGTTAATCTGCAAATTAGAAGAGAAAGGTTGAAAGTAGAAGCATAGGAAAACAACATTACAGAGGTAAAACTCGACATTTTGGTAAAGAGGATAGAGGAAAGGATGCAGAAGATCACCATGAAAGATAATTTTTTTGCTCAAAATCACCATGATACATTTATTTCACAAAAGGAAGAAGTTGAGAGTCATGAAAAAATTCCTGCTAAGTCCAACTACCATAGATCAAAAGATAGATTTATAGAGAAATATGTGGAGGAGAAATCTCATGATCTAATGTGTATTTTTGATGACATTACTTCTTTTAATGATTTCCCTAAATTTGATAAGTATGATGATAATTATATTCTCCAAATCCAAACTAACTTTATAGAGCATTCAGAAGCTAATTTTGGGAATAAGGAAATTCAGTTGCAGCAGCTTGAAAACAATGATCATCTTATCCATATCAGCTATGAAAGTGAGGAAGAAAGTGTAGAAAATTTGGAAATAAGTGGAGCTTCTTTTCCTCTTTGTTTTGAATCATTTTAGTTTTTAAAGGAAATGTGGTATAAAATATCTAAAGAAAAGGATGAGAAGCTTGTAGAAATCCATGAAGTTCCATTCAAACCTATATGCAATAAGGTGCATCAATCTTTTCAAGTTGTTTATGATCTAATAGCTAATAGGTTGGATAATGAATGCAATCAGAGAGTCAAAATCAAGAAAATAAAGGTTTCACCAGACAAACATTTCAATCAGTAGAAATATCATCACAAAGCTTATCTGAAAGTCTACAGGGTGTTAAAGATAAAAGTGACATTTTAGTTTCATGGCATGGAGGCCATCCAGAACAATTGTATAATTGCTTAAATCAGTTGAACAAAAGTGTATATATTTTGGAAGATCCTTTTGTACAATTTTTAGAGCCCACAAAGGAGATCAATTATTTCCTTATCTCCCCGTTGGTTGACAAGGTTACAACTGAATTTATAATCTTAGTTTTAATCACAAACAAGCCCAAGCAGCAAAATCCACCAATGTATATGATGCTTGAATGGTTTCATTGGCTATTTCATTTTACCTAACCAGCAGTTGGACAGCTGATTAGAGTAAGTAGGTAGGATTTCAGTTTGAATAAATTCAGTTTTTCAGCAGCAAGTTTATGTTAGATCAGATTTCAGTTTGTAGAAAAGGGTGTATTTTCAGTTCAAGAGTTTCAGTCACAGAGATTATACAACAAAGCATATACATGTTTGGGATTGGCCCAATGGATCAGGCTACTAGTCGACGGTGTTCTTGACATCTCACAAGGAGATGCCATCCCCATGTGGAGCCAATGTTAGGTTCCTATACCAATAGGAGTCATAATTTTGAATGATTAAGGTTAAGGCTTCTAATATTGTCATACCTTTGCTTTCTGCAAATGTTTTCCATATTATAAAATTAAAACAAGTAAAGAGGGTATGTCCTAAAAGAAAAATCAAAGGACAAAAGAATAAGAGAAGGTAAAAAAATGAAAATATATGAACCCCCAAAAAAAAAGAGACCATGAAAGTGTGCAAGTGTAAATGCCACTACTATTTACTTTTATGCATAATAATGACTGTGTGCAGCTTGTTATTCATGCCACAATCCATGGCAATCAAACTGTTTAATCTTGGTTATTTCATGCTTTGAATTTTATGTTTATAGTTAGAGAATAAATTTTGACCAAACAGTTTAATCTTGGCAGATCATTAGATAGGTAGAGAAAATAAAAGGAGCTCATAAGCTTAACCTAAGACCTTAGATGATATAAGGTTAGAATTATATAGATTAATTTTCAAAAGAAAGATAGAATAAGGGTTTGCTAGCCTAAATGACCCCAAAGAAATGAAGAAAACATGTTAGGGTAAGAAATGGGTAAGTAGAAGAAAGGTTGTTGAACTACAAAGTTAATTGGATCAAAGCACATGCATCATGCTTATACACATCTTTCAACATGTATGGTCAACTATGGAAGCTGATGAGCCCCCAAATTGGGTAGCCTATTGGGCTCATTTTGCCTAATTTTCCTTGTTCAATCCTCCATTTTTCATAGATTATGCATGTTTTCCTAGTATGTTTATGTTATTTGAACGAATAAGGGTGGTCACTCTACCTAGGAGGCTAATACGTGGTTATTTCAGGATTTTTGGACAAATTTTGGATCAAAACCAAGCAATCATGGGTCAGCTGACAGCCAAGCTTGAGGGGAGGATTTGTAGGGAGGTTGTCTCTTGCATTTAATGGCCTTCCTCGAAATCTCCACCCTCAACTCCGAGCTCCATAGGCCACCAAAACGAGTTTTAAAGGTAGCCAAGCAGTTTTGGGAAGAGTGATTGTTTACCAGCAGTTGGGACAGCCGAGTCCCTTGAATCTAGGAGGGCTGCTAGCCCCCTCGTATTGTACAAATAGGAAGGCCTCAACCTTCGTAGTTTACTTTTGGAACTATTGTTATTTTTGCACTATAGTGCTGTCATTTTGCTCAGCCTGTTTTATTGTAGCTACTGTTGTACAACTTTCATATGATGGTTATTTTTGAATAATGAGAAGCAGCTTTACTTGGCATCAGATCTGAGTTCTTTATAGGAGCCTGCAGCTCTTGGGGTTGGGCCCAACCCGAGTGCTAAGGCCTCCTCTATGTATTGTTAGTTGTTCTTTATGCATTTGCAAAAACATTTCTGTTAAGTAGGTTAAAGTTTGTTGATTAACTAGGTCACTGTTAATGGTTAGAAAGACTTTTTGAATGCTTAGATTTAGTTGATAGGTTGTTAACAGGAAAAAAGCTTCAAGAAAAGGGCCATCAAACATCTCTGGTTTCACCTCTCCTTCAGTAGGATCTGGAGCTGGGATCAGGATAACTTTGCTGCCCACAAGAACACTGATTTTGCTTTGCCATGAAATCACTAGTGTTTGATTTTCATGTGTAGAAGTTGGTTACAAGTTCAGACTTTTGTTTTCTTAGTTGCATGAGTTAAAGTACATGGTGTCATTGCGGGTCACACTTCTGTTCATTCTCTTTACTGGCAGCTAGCAGATTAGGTCATCGTAATTAGGTTTTTTGAATTTACAAGTCTTTGTTGGATTAGTTGGAAAAACGCCTTGCAGAGCACCTGTACCACTCCTTCATCTGTTTATTCTCCATCAACACCATCCACTCTGCCCTCTACTTAGCATCCTTGCCTCCCGTTCGCCATTTGCTCCCATAACCCTAGTTTTGTGTGTAACATTGCTTTAGTCTTCTTTGAACCAAATCCAGCCATCTACACCTGCCCACAACTCCATCCACCGAGTCCTAGACCATCTCCAGCCCTCACCCTACCTCCACACTCACTCCTTCACCTTTCCCTCTCCATTCATCCACCAAAAACCTCACTTCTGAACATCTTGTAGAAAGTTACAGACATCCTGTAGAAAATCACAAACATCCTGTAGAACCCCTACAGACTTCCTGTAGAGGCTCACGAATGAGGTTTCTTGATAGCCAAACTCGGTGAAACTCTATGGAAGGGTGTTAGGGACCCCTTAGGCCCTCTCTGAACCTTCGTGACCTCCTCCAAGCATTTCCTCTCGCCCATCCACCTCTGCACAGCATAAAAACAGTCAAATCATATACATAATAACTCTGGCAACTTGTTCAAAAATACAAAAAGATCTTTTTTTCCAGATGTTATTGTAGAAGTAGCTTAGATGCATGTACTTACCTTTCTAGAAATCAATGGCATCTCCTTCAGTAGCTTACATACTCTTTCTTGCATCGGTAGGGTTAGCTGGTAAAATTAGGGTTTTCTAGGGTTTACGTTTCCTCTTAGCTTTCCAGTTTCTTTCTGCAAATAGATCAGCCTTCTTTAAGTTAACTTTCATCCATCAGTTAAAAATATTCTTCTCAGAACTCATAGAAGTTGGCTTAAGCCCTAGCGGACTTGTGCCAGCTGACCAAGTGACAGCTGCGGCAAGAGCTAGTACTTGTGCATACAACATCGTCGCTTCCAAGTTTGTTACGAACTATCGGGCCGATAAAAGTAAAGAAGGGAGTCCCAAGAGTTGTAGCATTATTGCTGCAATACTGGATCTCACCACCTCTTTTTGGCACTGTTGCCGAGGAAGCGTCAGAGTATTTGTGATTGCTGCTTTTCTTCTATTTTCCTACTCTCGCCTTCTGCTAAGTAGTTTATTTCATTTCCATTCTGCAATTTCATTTCTGCAAAAGTAAATTAGACATTTCCTGCTTTCGTAGATTAACCTTTCAATTCTGCAAGCGTAAAATAGAATTTCAATTCTGCAAGCGTAAAGTAGAATTTCAATTTTGCAAGCGTAGTCTAGTATTTCCTTCTCGCAATTTGATTTCAGTAAAATAAATTAGTCTTTTCCTGCTTTCATTTCAATTCCGCATTTCCATTTCTGCAAGATAGATTTTAGTTAGTTGCGATTCGATCTGTTTTAGTCTTGCAGCTACAAGCAGAGAAAAAAATAAGAAAGCAACCAAAAATCCTTTCATGCCTCGTAGGAACAGAGATAATACCAGAAAATTCCTACCCAACACCCCCACCACTTCACTGAGTCACCCTTTTCTCTTCTTTGGTGGTAGTGATCCAGAATAACCTATAGGTGAACCTCCTGAGATATACGAAGATCTTATAACAGAAGAAGAGCAAGAAAACATTCCTTTTGAGACTATGGCTGACAACAGAAATGGTAGAGACGATGATGAGAGAATAGAAGGTACCTTCCCCATCTGAGAGACTAACGGGGACATGAAAATGAAGAACATAAGTCCCTTAGCCTTACCTCATTTCCATGGATTGACCACTGAAGACCCTGATACCTTCCTGTTTGAGTTTGCTGTCCTTTGTCGAACTTATGACTATACAGAAGACGAGCAAAAGTTGAAACTATTTCCCTCTACCCTCAAGGATGCAACGTTACACTGGTTCATGGGGTTACCTGGAAACAATATCACTACTTGGGCTCAGATGTAGCAAGCCTTTAACAACAAATACCGGGATTACTGTAGGTCAAAGGAAACCAAGGGAGAAATCTTTCGGATGAGCATGGGAAATGATGAGTCTTTAGAGGACTATGAGGAAAGGTTCCAACTTAGCTATAAATGGGCCCGGTGCACACTTGACCCTGAATCTCTAAATTTGGTTCTACTCCGAGGAGTCCCTGAAGACCTTCTAGATACCCTTCACATGCTAGCTGGAGGAGATATTTACCAACTACCTTATGAGGACATAAAGGCTCTGTTTAGAAACCACTCTAGGGCAATCCGGAAAAGAGGTAGGGGGAATCCACTTTCAGCTAGTACTGCCTTCTCCAAGCATGAGTTTGCTAATTAGATGGAAGACCTCAAAAGTGAGATGAGACAGACCATTTCCATGCAACTTGATACTTTCCGAATCCAACAAAAGAAGGAGGAAGCTGAGAGGGCTTTGGCAATCTTCTGTCCCAGATGTACGAGGAAGCACCCTAAGAACGAGTGTCCATTGCACTTAGTAGAGGTATGTTTTGTTTGTGAGGAGGACCACCCTACAAACCAATGTCCAACCTTGCCCGGATTCAAAGCCATGTACCAAGGGACTGAGGCACCCACTGAACATCTCTACTTCCTCAACCAAAGGAGACTGCATGGACCCAGACCTTACCAGCAGGGGATGCAAGGGTCATCCCAAGCTTATTATAGCCCCAACCAAACTGCTCACATGCCTTCTTGGGGTCCCCCTGCTCATCCTTCCTGGTCTGCACCTCCTCCATGGTCTTATCCACCTCAATAACATACTCAACCCACTGCTCATTCGTTTCACTCACATGTTCAGCCATAGCCTCAGTGGAATGCACCTCAACCGGGGTGGAGGCCCCAATACAACTCTCCTCCTGCCATTCTACCTCCACCACCGACTCAATCAAAACCATTACCTCCTGCTCCTCCATGACAACCCCAGATGCCTGCCCAACCAAACCCAAACCCCAACAACCGACAAGCCCAGCAGGTATACACTGGGGAGACAACATGTCCTACCTATGCTATGGAGATCCAGGAGATCAACCTGCGATCCAGAAAGACCCTTCCAGATCGCCAACCTCCTCCCCCGGAGGACGAGGAAGAGAAACAGGAAAGTGAACCCAAAGCCATTCCACCCTTTCCTGAGCGACTAACAGTAACCACACAACCAAACCTAGAGGAGACTGAACTTCTGGGGGAACTAAAACAATTGTGTGTGAAAATACCCCTTCTCTAAGCCATCAAAGATGTACCGATATACAACAAATTGATTAAGGAGAAGTGTTTCAGGCACCCAGGCAGGAGAAAGAGAGATGCCTCGACTATCAATGTCATAGGACAACTGTCTGATCTAATGTTGGGGCAAGTAATATGTCCAAAGTATTTGGACCCTGGGAGTCCTGTAGTTGATGTCCACATCAATGGCACCATGATCCCCCATACCTTGATTGATCTAGGGGCTACCATTAATGTGATGACCAGGGACACCATACTTAAACTCAACCTTCATAATTCTTTAAGGAAGACCTCGACAGTCCTGCAGTTGGCAGATCGCTCACTGTGACTCCCGAAGGGATTGTGGAAGATGTCTTGGTCTCTGTTGACTCTTGGGAGTACCCTGCGGACTTCTTGGTCCTTCAGCCAAAGGCAAAGCTTACTGGATACCCCCTCATTTTGGGAAGGCCTTGGTCAGCCACTGCGGATGCTTACATCAGTTGCCGAGCTGGAAACATGACCATCAAAAATGGTTCTATGTCCAAGCAGCTATTCTTATACCCTCCTACCCAGCCTCTGATAGAACATGACTTACCGCTCTGGTTGGAAGAAGGAGATGAGGATGAGGTCTACTCTGCACCCTTGTGCAAAATAGAAACCACTAGGGGAGGTCCTCAAACCGAGGATGATTTGATTGAGACTTTGATTCAAAATCCACCTCCCAGTGCACTATCCTTAGAGGAATTGGTGGAGGACACCCAAGCTAGCACCTTAGTGGACCTCTGTGTGACTGATCCAACCTCTCCCAGAGTTAAGAATGTGGAGTTTTGTCCCGGAAGAACTCTAAAGATCAGCTCCTCCCTATCTCCTTCCTAGGAGAAGGAGCTGTGTAGCTTACTGAAAAATCATTTAGATGCTTTCGCCTGGAGCTATAAGGAGATGAAAGGAGTCCATCCCTAGATTTGTACCCATCACATCTACATTAAAGAAGATTGTAAACTAGTCAGGCAGCCTCAAAGGAGAATGAATCCAGCCCTTAAGGACATTGTCAAAGAAGAATTGCAAAAATTGTAGGATGCAGGATTCATCTATCCTATCTCCGATAGTGAGTGGGTTTCGCCTCTAGTGCTGGTGCCCAAAAAGAACGGGAAGTGGAGAATCTGTGTAGATTACCGAGAACTTAACAAAGCCACTAAGAAAGACCATTTCCCTTTGCCTTTCATAGATCAGGTGTTGGATGGACTGGCAGGGAAGAAGTTCTTCTCTTTCCTAGATGGGTTCAGCGAGTATAACCAGATCCAAATCAACCCGGAAGACCAAGATAAAACAACCTTCACCTGTCCTTGGGGTACCTTTGCTTATCGAGTCCTTCCCTTTGGGCTATGCAACGCTCCTGCCACTTTCCAGAGAGCAGTATTGAGCATCTTTTCTGAGTTGGTCCATGATTCGGTAGAAATCTATATGGATGACTTCACTCCGTATGGGTCCAACTTCCAAGAAGCATTGACCAATCTGAGAAAAGTTATAACCAAGTGCATTGAGATGAACCTGTCCCTTAGTCCTGAAAAATGTGAATTCCTGATGACTGAAGGGACCGTGCTAGGTCATACCATTTCTCGACAAGGATTACAGGTGGACCCTAATAAAATTGCTATCATCCAAAAGGTCCCACCTCCTCAAAAGGTAAGAGATGGTCGAAGTTTCCTAGGCTTAGCAGAATATTATCGAAGATTCATTAAAGACTTCAGTAAGCTAGCCTCGCATTTGTTTGGAATCTTAGGGAAAGATGTTGAGTTTAAATGGACTGACAACTGTCAAGGGGCATTGGACGAATTGAAAGATAAGCTGGTGTCCACCCCGATCTTGAGAGGTCCAAACTGGGCCCTACCTTTCCACATCCACACTGATGCCTCGAACAAAGCCATAGGGGCAGCCTTAGGAAAAATTGAGGGGAAACTCCCATATGCCATATACTTCGTCAGCAAAAACCTGTCCAAGGCAGAAATGAACTATACTGTAACCGAGAAAGAGTTCCTGGCCGTAGTCCATTCCCTAAACAAGTTTAGACACTACATCACCGGTTATCAAACATTTGTACACACTGATCATGCTGCGATTAGATACTTAATGAATAAGCCTGATGTCAATGCTCGTATTATTATATGGTTACTTTTGTTACAGCAATTTGATTTGATGATTGTCGACAAGCCAGGTAAGGAAAATGTTGTCGCTGACTTCTTGTCTAGATTGGACTTGCCTGCAAGTGAGGAAGGAACAGTGGATGACCAGATGCCAGATGAACATATATTTGCTATCTCAGTACTCTCTCCATGGTTTGTTGATATAGAAAATTACTTGGTCTCAACACAGTTCCCTCCACATCTATCCTCAAAGGAGAAGAGCAGAATTGTAAGGAAGAGTGCCCCGTTCACTTGGATCGAGGGCAACCTGTTTAAACTCGGCCCAGATCAGATCTTGAGACGTTGTGTTAGGGAGGAGGAAGTCTTTGACATCCTCCTAACCTGTCATGATGGACCTTGTGGAGGCCATTTTGCAGCAAAAAGGACTGCCTTAAAAATTCTATAGGCAGGCTACTATTGGCCTACTCTTCATCAAGATGTCAGAAGATACATCAGCCAGTGTGACCGATGTCAGAGGATGGGGAAACCGACTCCAAGAGATGAAATGCCTCTCCAACCTCAAGTGACCTTCGAGCCATTTGAGAAGTGGGGCATGGATTTTGTGGGTCCTATCAACCCTCCTTCAAAGAAACGGTCTTACATCATTGTGTGCACCGACTATCTGACCAAGTGGGCAGAAACGAAGGCAATCAAAGCAGCAACAGAAGAAAAGGTGGCTGAGTTTCTAAGGGAAAATATCTTCTACAAGTTTGGCTACCCAAGAGAGTTAGTCACAGATCAAGGAAGCCAGTTCACCTCCAACTTGATTGAAGATTTGCTCGCTCATCACAAGATTAAGCACAAGACTTCCACCCCCTATCATCCTCAAGCAAACGGGCAGGTGGAAGTCACTAATCGAGCATTGGAAGGGATTTTGACTAAGGTTGTGAGTAGCAGTAGAAAGGATTGGACAGATTGCCTAGTTGAGGCCACCTGGGCCTACAACACCACTTGGAAGACCACAACCAGTTTCATACCTTATGAGCTGGTCTACGGGAAAAAAGCTTTACTGTCCATAGAGTTCGAGTACAATACATTGAGGGTGGAAGCTCAGCTGGACCTAGATCTCAGCCATGCTCAACGTGAAAGATTATTACAGCTGAATGGATTAGATGAACAAAGAATGTAGGCCCTCCTCCACTCAGAAGTAGTTCAACTCTAGAGGAAGATATGGCATGACCGACACCTTAATGAAAAGCAATTCCAACCGGGAGATTGGGCGCTGCTGTATGACTCAAGATACAAGGATTTCAAAGGGAAGCTGAGGACAAGATGGTTAGGACCATATACAGTAGAGAAATGTAACGACAATAGTTTAGTCCTTATCAGGACCATTGATGAAGAGGCCATCCCCATGCTTGTCAATGGGCATCGATTGAAAATCTACAAGAAACCCCTTTCAAGGCAAGAGTTCATTGAAACTATGGACAAATCAGTGCTGGTAATAGAGCAGGGTTCTGCCTCTGTTTCGGTTGCACCTTGATCATCAAAAAAAAAGAAAAAAGAAAAAAGAAAAAAAAAAGAGGAATAAAAAGATCCCTGGACGAAAACCTCTCTGAGGCAGCTAGGGCAGACAACGAGGGTGAAAACTTCAGGGAGACGCCCTAGCTGTCTCTCAGAAAATAAAGAAATGGAATAAAAAAAAGATCCTTGGGTGAAAGCATCTTTGAGGCGCCTAGGGCAGATAGTGGGGGGTGAAAACCTCATAGAGGCGCCCCTGCTGTCTCTAAAAAAAAAAAAAAAAAGGAAAGAGAAAAGAAGAAAAAAAGAAAAAAGAAAAAGAAGAAAAACAGGTATGATCTTTGAAATTATTGCAGGTTGCAGGGATATAATGCAGATAAAGAGGGTTGCGCAAATCAAGGACAGGGGTCCATCCCAAACTACCAGGCATCCTCACCGACACTCCCTCCATGGCAACACACTTTTTCCAGGGTTTGGACACATTCGGGTCAAGATTAAACCTCCTACAGGAAGTTCCAGGACTTTCTACAGGAAGTTCTGCATTTCTACAGGAAACATCCTGTAGAACCCTTGGGCAGGAAAAAATCGATTCGGGAATGGGATTTAAAGCTTGAGGTTTGGTGATGAGGTCTGCATCCACCTCTCTCTCCCATACATCACTGGTTTCATCTCTTTCCACCACCATTACCACAATTTGGTCCCGTATTCCTGCAAAGTCATGCAAAAAGTCCTGTTTTCCTTAGTGTGTTTTTTTTTTTTTTTTCTAAGGGACAAATCAAGCGTTCAAAAGCTCGCACACTCTACCTGTCAAAAGCTTCAATAGGACCCTTCATCCGTGACCACATCCGTGCCCGTTTCAGCATGTAGCCCAGGAGGAGAAGCAACTACAGGACATCCTACAGGAATCCTGTAGCAGCTGATCTGCCTGGAATACACACTATGGAGTCAAGAGCAGTTGAAATCGACAGAGGAGGCATGCAGCCAGCTCCGCGTAAATGTGAACACCTCCTCAACAGCCGAGACCAGACGGGGCCGTGCATGCAACGTTCACCACCAGAGGACCGGGTCTTGAAGCCTTGCATCCAACATCAGCCAATGAACGAGGGAATTAAAACACCTGTGCACGAAGCAACAGTGAGCAAAGCCATCATTTCACATCCAAAGAACTGCCAAACATGTCTACGGTCACCCCAGGTAAGTGCCTAACCTTATTTCGTCAAATTGCATAAGCTATACTATGAACACTGCATATCTGTGAATGGGCGGATTGAATGAATGCAATGGCCAGTCAATTGGCCACCCACAGCCAGTAGAATTGCCTCGTGGGATTCGAACGAGCATGGTTATGCTCGATTCCACCAGAAGGACGTGGAGCCGACATGTGGGAAGTGTCCAGTTGGGAGATCAGCAGATTTGCAGTGAAATCGGCGGACTGACAGGGATGACGGCGGGTAATGGCAGAGATAGACATTGGCAGTCAGAGACACGCCGGGGAATGATGGTCGTGACATTGTTTAATGGCTCAGCCTGGACACCTCACCCCCCGCGCCATGAATTGCGCCGTATTTCAAAATCATTCGGCCAGAGCACTCACATTAACCACAGTCATTCACGCCTACCACCGGTTTTCAGCAACGTGAGCATCCTCCTCCTCTGTAGTTCGTTAGCCCGAGTTTCTCGGCCCGGTTCAAACTCTTCCCGCGTCCCAGACTTTCTCAACAGCGCCGTGACGTCCTCCAGAAGCAGCAGAAGCTCTCTACAGGAAGGAGCTCTATAGGAAGCACAGCGAAAGCTCCCGGAGCAGAGAAACCCATGTCTGTTGCGTCGGAATTGGAAATTTCGAAGAGAGGTAGGCTCGAACACGCCATCCCCATGCTTAATTTTCGAAAGGTGGTGAACTAGTTTGTTTGAAGTGGGAAAAATTAAAACTAGTCTGCCTGTGGGTCAAGAATGGTGGGTTGCTTATATGATACACAAAATTTCTTTTAAATGGTGTTGCGTCATATTCACCTCCATGGTTTCTGTTAACAAACTCTCCCCATTATAATGATAAACCACTGTAAGGCTCACCTGTGCACATATAAAATTTTTGTGACTGCTATATGGTTGGTGTTGTTAGCGCTTGAAATTTCACCTCAGGCTGAGAAAGGCAAACTCCAAGGCAACATCAAACCACTTAGCCTCGTAGCTAGCCCTACGGGGCAGGAGAGGGCTCTCTCCGGTATATCTCGGCAAAGATCTTCTAAGGGCGGAGATAACCAATAAAGAACACTAATTTTAGGCTAGTAAACTGATAAAAGGTTTGATTTGAGATTTTTGGGATTTTGGTGGAAAATCGGGGAAAGGCAATTTTGGGTGTGGGGATTGGACACAGTTTTCGCAGGGGGCTCTTTGGGGCAAGATAGGAGACTGTATTGATGCCTTTGAAAGAGTCAGATGGGTAAGAATGACTGGTGAGGAGCTAAGGAGAGCAAGTAAACACCTTGAGTTCTCCTTAAACAGATGAAAACATTGATATTAAGCAAACTTAAAAGCAGAGCATGGCAATCATGAATTCTACTTTAACACTTCATTTGCTTAATTTGCAGAAGGAAAAGTAAGAAGATGAATCACATAACAAACTTACAAGTACAAGGAGAAACACACCATCAATACATGTAACCACAGGAATCCCAAAAAGGACTGCAAAACCCTGGTCTTCCTTTGCCAAAAATTGCAGAGATACAATGAGTAATACAATAGAAGCTTCTCCCTCAAGAGTCCAACCATGAAAATGACCAAGAAAGTACATAATATAGGCAATCTAACATCTTTCCTTGCCTCTAGGGGTCGAGCTCACTATCCTAGGAGCTGTTTCAACCAATTCTAAACTGAGCACTGAAAACTAGGTAGTGAAAACAACTTGCCTCTATAAGCTAGGAAACCAATTCATTCATTAAATTTTTGCCTATCTCATGAATGAATCTTCTAGAAGAGATAAATAAGTGTCAAAATATCATAAAATTACATCATTTACAACAAGGAAGATCAAAATCTACTCCAAAAAGTCAAATCTAGTCAAAACTGCGTTTTGCTGAGCTGTAGGTGAATTTCTGTGAAAACTGCACAACACGTCGCGCCCTGATCTTGAACGCGTCGCGCGCCTTTGGAGCTGCTTTTGAGGCACTTCCAGGTGTCCAAATGAGGAAAAAGTGGGCTTGTTGGAAAGGTCTGGATGTCTACTTTCCAACCCAAGTGGAATTTCTGAATCTGGTGGCCATTTTCCCCTCCAAAATTGCAATCTCCCAAGACTGCTTCCTGTGTGTCAAAAAGGTGGTAGAAAGTCATTTTTTGCTTGTTTTTTGACTTTCTGGAGGCCCAAAACTTGGTGAAGTTTCTTGGAAATTGCTGAGCAAGTGTATTTTTGCATGAAAAATCCAAAAATGCTGAGTTTTCCTGAAATGGAGTTGCCCATCTTAAGGGTCGCGCGCGGCGCGCGACGTGTTGGTGGAGAAAACCTGTTTTTTGCCCAAAAATTCACAAGTGACCAAAAATGCTCAAAAGTTTTTGAAATTTGTGCTGGAGTTAAGTCATTTAGCATCATGCTCCTTCAAGGAATCCTCAACCAAGATGTGGAGGGGATCGGGCCTTTTCCTTCGTTTTAGTGCTTTGCTCAACCTCCTTGGATCTGGCGATTGTATTTTCGACATTTCTCGAAAACCATGACACATGTGCAAAAAGTGAAGGAGATTTTTCTTTCTTGGCCTGTTTTGGACAAAAACCTCTCTCAGTTTTCCCAAATTCATCTTTGATTTCTCTGAAACATCTTTTGAGTGAAACTGATCCCGATGTGTGAAACAAGGAATTTCGTGGAAATGAAGCGAAATGAAGGGGATAGGGGGCTTCTAAATTCTTGGGGAAATTTTTGGGAGTGGGGAGGGATGTTAGGAATTAGGAGAAAGTGGAATCTCAGAGATTGAGCGAGGGGAAGGGGTCCAAAAGGGCAAAACACAGGCCAAACCTAGAAAATTGCCAGGTTGTAGCTAGAAACTAGGGTTTGTGCAAAAATGAGGAATTTGGGGGATCTCAGTGATGGAAAGTGTTTGATAAGGTACATGAAGGATAGGGGAAGGTGTATGAACATCTGGATATAATTTTTGCTAATGATTTGACCATTCAAGATAAATTAGCTTTCAAAACCCTAGGAGAGGGAAATGACCTTGCCTAGGTGCAACTGAAGCATGAACAAGGTGTAAAATTACTCATTAGACACTGACATGATAATGAAAACCCTATGAATGATGATAGACTCAGCTAAATTATGACATGGACCGTCATTTGGACAACTTTGAAAAGAGTGAGAGCAAACCCTAGACCTAATGCCTAGTGACCAAATTTTGCTTGAAGACTCACTGAAATGACAAAATTTGACCTTGACATTTCAAAATCACTTTGTAAGAGCACGTTTGATCACTAGAGGAAGGTTGGAAAGACTGACACTAACAGGTGTGAAAATTAGCTCTGCACTCTGTCTGTGAGAGCTTAATTCCTTTTGAAAAGTTGGGTTTTGGGCGGCAACAATATTATAACCAGAGAATTGGTGAAAGGGGAGATACAAACAACGGAGAAACCCTGTCCTGAGAGTCGAGGAGGAAACCATATCCGAATTTCCATTCTACCCAGAGCTCAAGCCAAAAACAGAGTGTTTTCATCATGCCAGGAGGGTTTATCAGAAAGGAACCCTCAGATTCCAGAAAATTGAGGGAAACTCCCGAGGTGGTAGAACTGTTTACTCGTGCCCACTGGATGACCTTCTGTGACAGAATTCAAGGTCACGATGATGAAATAACAGAGGAGTTCCTAAGGTCCCTGTAGCCCAAATTAAAAACACTGGCCACTGTAAAGTTAAGAGGATTGACCTTCAAACTCACTCCACAACTCATTAGTTGGGTCACAGAGTTGCCATTGGGGATACCGTGGGATAAAGAGGAAAGGAAATTGGGCCAGAAGGCCAAAAAGGAATTTTTCCTACCGGAAGAACAGTTTTCAGAGGATAAGAATGGGGTCCGGAGAGCCAGCCTTCAGCCATTTTGGAGCGAGGTCAGCCTTCAAATTATGAAATATATTACCTGTGAGGGGCGATTTAGTATTGTGTATGGTTATCACTTCCGCTTGTTAACCGAGCTCAGGCATAAGATGGATTTGCCCTCAGAACAAAAATTGAGCATCCCATACTTCCTCCTACAGTCATTGATTGAGTGTGGCACCAAACTGAAGGAGGGGACACCAGACTAGTTGGCACATCACGGGCTTATCAATCTCCTCGTAGAAGATACCCTCCATACTTATATTGTCCCTATCTCCTGGGAGATTTTCCGCAATATGTCTAAGGATGATGATATTCGGACTCTGGCAGAAGAACTCACTTCATCCAGCAGTGAGGAGAAGGAGCATTTTGAGGCAGAGAAGAAAACTAAGGGTAAGGAAGCTAAGGGTAAGAAAACCCAGGGCAGATCGTCACATGAAAAGCCATAGGAAAGGCAAGAGGAAAAGCAAGAAAAAGGACAAGCTGCTGAGGCCAAAGCTGTGAGTGGAGTAAACACAAAAACGCCAAGGGAGAAGTGATTGCAAACCCGGGCAAAGAGGACTGAAAAAGTACAAACAGGTAAAGGCACACCCAAGGCAACCACAGCACAAGTCAAAGAGAAGGCACCCCCAGCCAAGCAAGCCAAATCAGTGAAAACTGGTTCTACAGGAAGCCAGCAGAGTGTTTCTACAGGAAGCCAAAATACTGCTTCTCCAGGAAGCCAGAAAACGGCCACTACAGGACTTTCTACAGGAAGTCTGGGGAAAGGGCAGCAGAAGGAGAAATCGGCCGAGATTTTAGCTAGGGAGGCAGCAGCTGTGCTGGCCACCCTAAGCACATCCCCCAAGCAGAAGGAAAAGCGAAAGAGGGAGCCTCCCCTGTACTTTAAGGCAAGAAGAAGTGTAAGAATTAAAACTGGCAGACCCCAACCACTGTCCAAAGAACCAATCACCATTGTCGACACCCCTACCACACCAAGGGAGAGGTCCCCCTCCAAGGTAGCCATCACTTATGAACGGGGAAGCCCGAAGACATCCACCTGGAGGGAGAGGATGAAAATGTTGGACACCAAGGCCTCTCTACAGGATGCTGAGGCTATTCTACAGGAAACACTGGCTAGACTGAAGGAGACCGAAGCAATGGAGGGCGAGGTAGCTAAATCACCTCAGAGGGAAGAAAAGGTAGAAAACATTATGGAACCTAGCCCCCAGCCCAGCTTGGGCTCCTATTATAACTTCTTGGAGTCCGGAAAGATCATTCCTCAGAAATTCACAGTGCCACTTTTCCTTGCACTAGGGGAAGAGAGAGTGAGGACCCACACTTGGATGAAAATCGCTAAATCCAAGGGTGTGGCGGATATAGGTCCTCTGGAGGAACAACTCAAAGAGGCAAGGAGGGAATTGGCTCTAGTACGGCATGTGGAGAGCAGCCAACACGTTGGGCTACAGGAAGAAAATGAGCTGCTTAGACAACAGCTGCAATTATAGGGACAGAGGAAGGAAGATATGCCTCACATCTTGGGGGAACAAGAGCAAAAGGAGGGGCCCACAACAGCCACATATACCCCTTATGAACAACAAAGAAAGGAAGGGACACAGATTGAAATTGAGGCACTGAACCAGCAGCTACATGAACAAGAATTGCAGATACATTCTCTGAAACAACAGCTGCAAGAAAAGGAGGCCCAACTGGCCTACATGGCTAGCTGGGCAATGGAAGCTCTGTAGTGCAGTCAGCCTGCCAAATCCTATGCCCTATCCCTCAAGGACCAATTGTTACAGTTTCAAATCAATACCTTGGCCCAAAGGGGCGTCACCCCTTCCCAAAATTATCATCAATTTGTAGCTTTATGTGGCAGTAGTTCATCTGAGGATAGGGCCAAATTGGCAGAGTTCTACTTGCACAACTTCACCCTTCCGGACATGAACGCATGGGATCCCAACACGGTGATAGGAGATGTCCAGCTTATGGCCATGGCCTCTTGGATGAGCCATGAGGAGAAGAGAGCAACCGAGGTCCGCAGTATCATAGGCAGAGAGCTCAGCGAGCCTCTCGTGATCAGAGTAGAGCCAGATGACCCATCAGCAGTGATAAGTGCCCACCATCACTTGGCCAACAGTCCTCAGGATCTACCAGAATACATTGAGTGACAGGCTCAAGCCATTGCCCATTTTGAGGACATGGAGAGACTGTTGGGAGAAAATTGTATTCATGCCTGCACAAGGCGGTGGAACACACTGCCTCACAGCCTGAAGATAAGGGAATACCACTCTCCCACTAGGATGAGGGAGGCCTTGGCAAGGGTACCTCTCTACAAACAGTTGATCCAGAACTTGCAGGCCAATTGGATTGGCTTGAAATTCAGTCATCCTTTACTTCTGGGATTGCTAGAAGGAGTGAAGGAAGAGGAGGAAGGTAGACAATGGGAGGAAGTGGAGAGGAAGGCAGGATTCCACGACCGGGAAGAGGATATCATAGCAGAGGCTTGGGACGTGAGGGAGGCGATCAAAGCCATAAAGGATGATGAGCTGGACTAGTTGCTCAGAGGATGAGCAACCAATTCAGCAGGGGGGTGATGATGAGCCCCAAATTGGGTAACCTATTGGGCTCATTTTGCCTAATTGTCCTTGTTCAATCCTCCATTTTTCATAGATTATGCATGTTTTCCTAGTATGTTTATATTATTTGAACGAATAAGGGTGGTCACTCTACCTAGGAGGCTAATACGTGGTTATTTCAGGATTTTTGGACAAATTTTGGAGCAAAACCAAGCAATCATGGGTCAGCTGACAGCCAAGCTTGAGGGGAGGATTTGTAGGGAGTTTGTATCTTGCATTTAATGGCCTTCCTCGAAATCTCAACCCTCAACTCCAAGCTCCACAGGCCACCAAAACGAGTTTTAAAGGCAGCCAAGCAGTTTTGGGAAGAGTGAATGTTTACTAGCAATTGGGACAGCCGATTCCCTTGAATCTAGGAGGGCTGCTAGCCCCCTAGTATTGTACAAATATGAAGGTCTCAACCTTCGTAGTTTACTTTTGGAACTATTGTTATTTTTGCACTATAGTGCTGTCATTTTCCTCAGCCTGTTTTATTGTAGCTACTGCTGTACAACTTTCATATGATGGTTATTTTTGAATAATGAGAAGCAACTTTACTTGGCATCAGATCTGAGTTCTTTATAGGAGCCTACAGCTCTTGGGGTTGGGCCCAACCCGAGTGCTAAGGCCTCCTCTATGTATTGTTAGTTGTTCTTTATGCATTTGCAAAAACATTTCTGTTAAGTAGGTTAAAGTTCGCTGATTAATTAGGTCACTGTTAATGGTTAGAAAGACTTTTTGAATGCTCAGATTTAGTTGATAGGTTTTTAAGAGGAAAAAAGCTTCAAGAAAAGGGCCATCAAACATCTCTGGTTTCACCTCTCCTTCAGTAGGATTTGAAGCTGGGATCAGGATAACTTTGCTGCCCACAAGAACACTGATTTTGCTTTGCCATGCAATCACTAGTGTTTGATTTTCATGTGTAGAAGTTGGTTACAAGTTCAGACTTTTGTTTTCTTAGTTGCATGAGTTAAAATACATGGTGTCATTGCGGGTCACACTTCTGTTCATTCTCTTTACTGGCAGCTAGCAGATTAGGTCATCGTAATTAGGTTTTTTGAATTTACAAGTCTTTGTTGGATCAGTTGGAAAAATGCCTTGCAGAGCACCTGTACCACTCCTTCATCTGTTTATTCTCCATCAACACCATCCACTCCGCCCTCTACTTAGCATCCTTTCCTCTCGTTCGCCATTTTCTCCCATAACCCTAGTTTTGTGTGTAACATTGCTTTAGTCTTCTTTGAACCAAATCCAGCCATCTACACCTGCCCACAACTCCATCCACTGAGTCCTAGACCATCTCCAACCCTCACCTTACCTCCACACTCACTCCTTCACCTTTCCCTCTCCATTCATCCACCAAAAACCTCACTTCTGAACATCCTGTAGAAAGTTACAGACATCCTGTAGAACCCCTGCAGACTTCCTGTAGAGGCTCACGAATGAGGTTTCTTGATAGCCAAACTCGGTGAAACTCTATGGAAGGGTGTTAGGGACCCCTTAGGCCCTCTTTGAACCTTCGTGACCTCCTCCAAGCATTTCCTCTCACCCATCCACCTCTGCACAGCCTAAAAACAGTCAAATCATATGCATAATAACTCTGGCAACTTGTTCAAAAATACAAAAAGATGTTTTTTTTCCAGATGTTATTGTAGAAGTAGCTTAGATGCATGTACTTACCTTTCTAGAAATCAATGGCATCTCCTTCAGTAGCTTACATACTCTTTCTTGCATCGGTAGGGTTAGCTGGTAGAATTAGGGTTTGTTAGGGTTTATGTTTCCTCTTAGCTTTCCAGTTTCTTTCTGCAAATAGATCAACCTTCTTTAAGTTAGCTTTCATCCATCAGTTAAAAAGATTCTTCTCAGAACTCATAGAAGTTGGCTTAAGCCCTAGCGGACTTGTGCCAGCTGACTAAGTGACAGTTGCGGCAAGAGCTAGTACTTGCGCAAATAGCACTGTCGCTTCCAAGTTTGTTACGAACTACTGGGTTGATAAAAGTAAATAAGGGAGTCTCAGGAGTTGTAGCATTATTGCTGCAATACTGGAGCTCACCAGAAGCAAAGAAAAAGATTTACAAGTTCATGTGTTTAACTCCCCCTCATTCACTTTTCCCCTTTACTTATTAATTTCCTATCTACAAGCATGTTCTAGTACTCTAAATTCTATAAGTCAAAGAGGCTCAAAGAATTTCTCTGACTTTTGGTGGGACTGGACCCTCAGCTTAATGACATATAGACACAAGGACTAGAATCCCCTTCATAAAATACATTCCCCCCTCATTACCCCAATAAAACCCCTTTTCCTAAGGATAAACTCCATTTACCTAGGAAAAGTAAAAACCCCCCATGTAAATCCCTTTTCACCCAAAAACCAACAATAATAACTTTATCCTAAGTATAAAGCAAAGTGCGCAAAAGGCATACATTTTACCTTTTTACTTAGGAAAAACCCACTCCGCCCATCACATTTCATATTATTTCCTAACTTTATTATATAATTCCCCCATATACCTTTTCCTGTATATAAACTAAATCCCTATGTAATACCCCCAACCCCTAGTTTTAATGAAAACTATATGTTTACCCCTTATCTTGAAAAAATGAATAAATCCCCTCATTAACCTTAAATAATCACAAATCACCTGTGATTAAAGCATCGCCCCCCCCAAACCTCCATACATTTCCTCTGTGCTATTCCCTCGCCCGACCACCATCTAATCATTTTATCCCTAATCCAACGATGCACAGTTGTATCAGCCTGAATCGATACCCAACCTTTGCCCAAAGAGTTAAACCCCCTTATCAAGCCCCGACCGATCATTGTTAACCCATGATTAAACCTTAAATAATCTCATACCGTCAAGGTTTAAAGCTCTGGACCCCCCTTAGCCCAATCTTTTATCTCCTGTTCGCTTCCCTCACCCTACTGTCATTAGATCAACATCCACCTAATCCAACACTCCACAGCCATATCGATCGCGCCCGATGGTCAAACATTACCCACCCGATAAGGTGGTTTTCCCCAACTCCCCGATGGCTACGTGTCAAGCTCTAGACTATATCGGGTGGCCCCTCCTAAAACTGCCTTCGCCTCATAAGCGGTGTGACGACCCTTAATACGACCTTCCCGCCAACTCGATAAACCACCTATTTTCCATAAATAAAAACATTCGCACCATATTAAAAAAAGTTTCCCATTAAGTTTAAAACCCCAAAAAACCTTTGTTTTCGTACCTTTTGCCCGTTTGACAGTATAAACCCATTAAACCCTTCGACGCCACCCTGAACCTATGCAACATAATTCCACCTCCGTTTACGTCCAAAACAATGCCACAACTCCTTCCTCAGGCATCCCTGTGCCAAAAAGCCATCAGTTGCTTTTCCTGCTGAACCTGTGTTTTCTTAATTATTGTTGAATTTTGCAGGTAAGCAGCGCATGACCAGAGCTTGGATAAACAATTATGATACTAGTCGCAGAACTTGTTTACTCCAAGACTCGACAGGAATACAATTTAAAACCTGTATTAAGAAGAAGAAGACCATTACCCAAAGAACAGAGATGAAGGCAATTACACATAGAGCCGAGAAGAAAACATTTATACAGGGCATTGATAGTCAAAACAGAGGAACCAAGCCGAAGATGTAGTTAGAAGACAAACAAATGAAAACATATAGAGACTTGATCATTATCCACTTCCCGATGTTGATACACATAAAAACAAAGGAATTTATTGTTGAAACACACAGTAAACAGTAAAAATGTATAGTAAAAGGTAAAGACATAGAAATGATATTGACATGTTAGTAAGTTAAAGAGTATCAGAGGAAAGCCTAAAATAAATGAAGCCTCTAGTGTGATAATTCAAATAGAAATGAGCACGAAAATCTAGAACCAACCCATAAAATCCAACAATACCACAATAAAGGGGACAACATGAAAGCAGCTCATTAGTTGTCTCTATCTTCCTGCGAGAAGATATTTGTATTTCCTAGATTAAATCTCAAGTTAGTTTGAGATATTTGTAATAAAACCTTAGTATAAATACTTCACAATTCAAAGTATGTAGGGTGGATTCTTAGACATTTCTATAGACTTCTTGATTGAAAGACTGTAAAGCCATTGGAGCATTGACTGAGCCAGCAAGCTGGATTGATGAATAAAGACTAGATATTTCAAAGGATTCATGTGTTGATCAAAGTGCAGACAAGTATTTTCTCACGTTGTTGTTATCTTTCTTAAAGTTTTTCCATAATGTTTATCTGAATTTGAATGCCATAACTGGAGTATTATCTCAGAATTTGTTTAATTACACCATGTTATAACAGTCAGGAAAATAAATTTTTTCTACTAATATCTAAGTTAAGGAATTCTTAGTTGCTCCTTAGTTGAGGTTGTCTCTTTATAATCTATAGAAAAGGATTCTTAATTGCCGTTTGTTTTAGATTACCCTCTGTTCCTCGTTTCAATCCCAGTCTGAGAATTCTTAACTTCTCTCTTACCCTGGTTAAAACCTTTTTCAACCCTCTGTCTCTCTCTCTCTCTCCCCTCCTCTCTCTCTCTGCCTTTGCCTCTCCCCCTTCCCCTCTCCCACTCTCATACCCTCCCACTCTCACTCCTCCTCCTACTCTCCGACTATCTCCCCTATTTTTCTATCTCTCTACTCCTCCCCCTCTCTCCCCTTCTACCTCTCCCCTCTCTCTATCCCTCTCTCTCTCTCTCTCTCTCCCTCTCCTCCTCTCTCTCTCTCTACCTCTCCCTCTCTGCCTCCCCCTCTCCCAAGACTACCAAGTGTCTTTACCATGGTATTGACCCATAGTATTAAGCCCAACAATGAATATTTGAATAGTAATACCAATGACATTAGTGTGGTTTTGACATGTGGTATTAGATAAGCGATAAGCTATATAAGGAGATGAAGATCAAAGTAATTGGATATGCAAGTGATGAATATTTCATGAATAATTAGACCTAAAGAAATTGTGCATGAATATTAAAAAATTGTTTGATTTGAAACTAAGTATGCACCCGAGAATTTGATGATGGATCAAATCCAATAGATCTTAAATCACTATATTGATAATGGACTGATTTGATCTGTAACATTTATGTCTGACGCATGTTTTATTATGTACATAGTGAGTTGATCTAGTTTTTTTGCCCTTCTTTTGACTCCATATGCCCGATGGTGTAAAGACATCATTTTATCCATCTGTTTAAAGGATCCCACCACCCAATCTTCAATACAAATCAAAAACTCCCTTGAGCTTTCATAACTAGCCTAAAATCACATCAAACAAAGCTAAATCATATAGAGAGAGACCTCTTTTAGCATCAGGAAGGCTATGTCCTGATCTCCAAAAGTGGTTTATGGTTACCCCGATGATCTCTTTCTTTAACCTTGGGAAATTACTGGGTGATAACATGCTCAAGATTCTTCCATGCATCTTTGGTCACATGGAAATATACCGGTGACCCAAAATCCCTAAAGTGACGAAAATCTAGCCTCTTACCAGAATAAGCCTCCTCTGGTGTCTTCATCTCAAGTAGTCGATGTGGGCTACGGTTCTAAACATAAACTGTTGTGTTGCAATCCTCAACCCACAAGTGTAGTGGTAGGATCTGATCGTGCAACATTGCTCTTGCTGCCCCTACTATTCTTTTGTTCTTCCTCTCAGCCACCCCATTCCGTTGAGGGTTATGGGGTGTTGTAGATTCCTATTTAATCCCTTCCGCTGCACAAAAGTTCTTAAACTCGTTTGAGACATACTCACCACCGTTATCACTCTGTAGATATTTAAACTTCTTGCCCAACTCTTTCTCCACCAATGATTTAAACTCACAAAACTTTGTGAAGGTTTGATCCTTTTTCTGCATGAAAAATATCCAACATTTTCGAGAAAAGTCATCAACAAATATAACATAATACCTATGTTTGGCCGTGGATGTTGTCGAGAATGGTCCACACACATATGAATGGACTTGCTCTAGAATAACGTCTTCTCAACTGGCTCTGCTGTGAAAGGAAGACGTGGTGTATTTACACAAAGTACACCCCTTGCATGTGTCAACTTGCTCGAGCGTACATTTGGGAAAACTGATGGAGATCTGCTGCATGATCTTCAAAGCCCCATGATGCAAGTGACACAATCACTTGTGCCACAACTCGCCAAGGTCTCGACTCTGCACCATCTCCGCTTTCATGCTCAAAGTAGCACAATCCTCTACTTCCATATTAAATAGATTCTTCACCTAAATCCCTATCTTCTTTACTTGACTCGTGGCTATGTGTCGAAGGAACGCCTTTCCTTTTGAGAAGATCACATCATAGCCTCTATCCTCAAGCATGGAAATGGATACCAAGTTCTTCTTCAGCCCAGGCACATGCATAACATTCTTCAATGTGAGTGGAGCCCCATGCTCCCTTTGAAAAGTAACCATGCCCAATCCAATAGCACGATACCTCTCGTCGTCACCCATCTCGATATGCATCTAGAGATCTTTCTTCTCCAGGTCACTGAATAACTCCTTGTTGCTAGTCATGTGGAATAAAGCTCCACTATCTAAGTACCATACACTTCCCATCATTGATGACACCATGCATGAAATGAGGGAAAAGTCCAATTCGAATTGAGAGGCAAAAGCCTCACCCACTGCTACTCCTAAGGACTTCTTCTTGGACTTTTTGAGTGGACAATTTGTAGCAAAATGGCCTAGTTCATGACAATGAAAGAACTTAAATTTCATCATGTCTTTATTCTTACCTCCATGATAAGAATCCGATTTGGGATGGGAAGCTTTCCCTTCGCCCTTCTTCACCTTAATTGCTAAGGCACAATTCTCTTCATAATCAGTATTTGATGAAGGTCCATCCCTAGTGTTCCTCCTGATCTCCTCTTGCATCAAATACAACCACAGTCGTTCCCAATCTGACAGCTTCTCATGACCATTGACAGAGTCCTGATAACTATGCCAACTCTTCGGGAGGCCTAGGAGAGCAAGACTCACCATATCATCCTCAAAAGTCATGATTCCAACACTTCCAAGTTAGTCGTGACACTGAGTGAACTCAGTCAAGTATTTTGGAATCGTCTCGCATTTCTCCATTTTTATTTTTTGAAGTTTGTCCTTCAGTGCCAATTTCCTTTGGTCACTGTTGTTCTGATACAAGTCCGTCAATTCTTTCCACGTAGCATACGGAGTTTCCTTGCCATGGATACTTGAGACAATGTGGTCTCAAACTCCCTCAAGGATTATCTGCCTCGCCTTCACCACACACTTCTTCCATTCGGTCAGAATCTGTGCATACGATGCTGGTGGCTTAGGAATTTCATGATTAATGAATTACTTCAAGCCATTATCCTCTAGCACAACCTCCATTCTATCCCTCCATGCTATAAAATTCGATTTTCCTTCCAAGGCATACTCAAGACGCAAACTGTAGAACACCATTTGCCGATCCTAAAGTGTGTTTCGCAAATTCGAATTTCACTTGTAACCCAAAACTCAAAACTTTGAAATATCCTCTAGTATACTATTCTTAGCTCCAATACCATGTAGAATTCCCTATAGATTCACAAGCTCATGCAATTTACTAAATCACATGACAAGAATCTATTTCTACTTTCAACCAGCAGAAGCCAATAGATCGATGAAAACAATATGAACAAGAAGAATATAAATCAATGGCATTGTTGATGGTGCTGGAATCGCCAACATGTTAGGGGATCTCCCCAGTAAGAAGTCCCAACTAGACCTCATAATGTTTGGTGTAGGAGTCCTAGTAGTGGGTCATATTGTATTGCCTTGACCGTGGTTGCGTATAGAGGCAAGTAAGAAGTCCCTGTTGGTAGCAAGGGTGTGACATGCGTAGTAAGCCAAGGAAGGTGTATGAATGGTTCTATCACATTGAGGGAGGAATGAGTGTGCCCCTTGGAAACTTGTGTAAACACGCAACTTGAAAGGGAACACACGAGAAAAGATGCATCACAAGCTAGAAGGAAGGTAAACCAACAATCCAAAGTGATGGTTAAACTAACAACACATTTTAGTAAGATTCATACATACATATATAGAAAGAGTCCATACATATATGCGTAAGCAAACAGATACATATATCATTAGAGTAAACAATTTAACTGAAATACAATAACAAAATATGCATGAAATGTGCTAGCTCTGTTATATTAAGAAGTGAAAGTTCGAGTCATACAATAGAATTATGACTAACCACTAGCCCCGACAATGGAACATTACAGTCACTGCTGCCTTCTCCTCCAAAGAGATGTACTAGCTCTGCACTATGGAGAATCTAAGTCTCGTTACAATACTCTGCAAGCTTTCTCTAAGATACTCCTATCGAAAGTTTGGCTGACCAAAAGCCTCTACAATGAGTTATGATAGACTATATATAGAAAAGGGTGGGGTAACCCTTGACATTCCCCTTTGTGACTGTTCATCTACCCTCATGACTCTTCAACTACTCTATGACAATTAGATTCAACTATTGACACTTAAAATTCCACTTGATAAGACGTTACATACAATTTGCACATGTACCCATGTGAGACAAAATAGGCTTGAGCAAGCCATGCAAGACATCACTATGACTCAGACAATTGTGGGAACACTAGCTCTTCGACATCCTCACGATGGTCAATAGTAGTGAATTGATGCCAAGCTCAATAGTCTGCGATGGTGTCCATGTACTCTATTGTGACATCTTTCTGGAAACAAACTCTTGCCTCTGTGCATCCGGGTACACTACTCTAGCTCCTTTGTCCAACTCATCTAATAATATGCGCATCAATGTCTTGAGTGTGGCCGGACCAACGACATATTGCTGCATGGTGTCTGCACTGATCTTGAAGTTTGCACTAATGGCTATGTGCATCAGCTTGTCAAAGTATGAGTCAAGCTCCAGTTGGACTTGTGCCTTTGTCTTTGCCTCTATGAGTTTCCCGATAGATGGGATTGCATGTCCACACACAACACCATCCATGCTTCTTAATACCCGTGCATGGGAAGCCTGTAAACTACTAGTGAGGAGCGGGAGTTATTCATAGTTCCGGATCTAACTTTGAAAGCGTGCCTTCAACTCAACCGCCATGGGCTTCATCATCTTGGGCAAGTGTAACGAGGTTGCCTTGTATCTCATTGTCCATGTTTGCATGTGGTCAACAACAGTGTGCAAGTTTGACAAGATACATCCTCTCCTAGCACAACGTTGCTGCCAACCGGTAAGATGGAAAACTACCTTATGCATGGTACCAAATCTAGAATACAACACCCAAATGTCTGTCTCAAGGGAGGATACTTCATCTAGTATTGCCCTCTTCAACTCAGCTTGGGTGGATGCTGTAACCAGTTCTCCTCCCTGCTTGGCCATTTGTAACTCCTTAGCATTTCAATCCTTCTCTGTTATTAAGAAGCGAACACTCGAGCTAGTGGCTTCGGCATATGCTCTGGTAGCATCGGACAATGTTGTTGGATGCTTGCGCACGTCAGACACGATCACTCGTTCCTCAAACTTCACAGGAGATGTGTGGTCATTCAGAGTAGACACTCTACATGATTTCAAAACTCTATTTTGCGACTCGTCGAATGATATGTTGTGCATCTCTTCTTCTGGATTGTCCCCAAGTATCTCAGTGTCCCTTTGGTTGCTTAGGATTTGCTCTACTTCCAAATCTGGTGAAGCTGGTGGGTCGACCTCTTGGTGGTAAGACATGAGGTTGATGTCTTTCTCTAACTCTAGTTGCACCATCTTCGTATCCATCTGCTCAAGTGCTTGCTCAATCTCTTGAGCGAAGTCCTACTCCTGCGACTACTCACCCTGTCTACTTTGTGCCATCTGCTCGGATGAGTCTACTACCTGTACGGGCATAGTTTCATCTATTTGTACATGTTGCGCCCCCTGCTATAGCTATCCTTTCTACACTTCCTTCTCCTATCTGCATAGCTCCTGTTCCTTCCGGCGTTGCTCCTTAAACTCATGCAACTCCTTCACTATTTCCTCCATCCTTTGTTTTTCTCTCTGCCTTTATGTGCTCCTCCTATCACGCTGTTTCCTCTTTGCCTCTTTTTCCAAAGATGCTTTCTGCATAAGTGGGTTTGCTCTAAACTTGTAGTTTTGATATGCCTTTGTGTTGTCGACAATCTTTCTCTTGCCTTTGTCATGCGCCGATATGTTTACCTCTGTTACTTCTACTGCTGGTGCTCTCCTAGATGCTACTTCACGCTACTTTTCTAACCATTCCATAGCGATGCCGACCAATTCATTGGGCCTAGAGAAGCTATGCCAATATCTCCATGGGTATTCCTCAGCCCAATGACACACCTTGTGGATCCACTAAAACTATACTCTCATTAGTGATCCTTCACAAAACAATGAGGGTCATGCGGATTATAGCTTCGGCTGTTGAAAGGATATTTCTTGCACTCTTTTGTTTCAACATTCACATGCTTGAGATTCTGTATCTCGTACAACTCGATCCGCAATGGAAGAATAGACCAAGGTTCCTTCTTCTTCCGGTGCAACCTAGTTGATAGACCTATCGAGATGTGGTATGATACTTCTTGCATGAAAAGCTTGTCCATGGAAAACTTCGACAAAACATGCAGAGGCTTCTCCACACTATACATTTGTATGAAGGTGCCAGACAGTGAGGCATACCAATCAACTATGTTGATTAGTGCCTCCATTGCTACCTTCAACATGCAAGGTAAATCCTACTCAAATATCATCTTGTACACTAGGGTGACAAAATGATATGATAGTTATGTGATGATCCATCAGAAGATGCATTCGGAAAATGGTTTACAATAAGTATTGACAGAGGTTTTCGCTGGTGTCCATGCCCACTTCAAGCCTGGGAACTCCTGATGGGCACAAATTGCATCCAAGATGTAAGCGAACATGTAGATTTCTGCTTGCTGAGCTTTGGGTGGGTGCCGAGTTCCTATTACATATTCTTTCAACTTGTGAGCCAACATGTATGACCATTTGCATGCTTTTCCTTCACTCTTCAGTTGGTTTAACGTGATCACCCAACTCTGCGGAAGGTCTCGGTGTTCTCTTGGCCATACAAGTGGCATGCAAAGATGAACAAGTACTGATACACCTTTCGCAGTATCTTTGTGTTGTAAATCTAGTTGGGTGTCATCCTGAATTTGGATGGCTCCTTCACTCAGTTCTTCAAGATATCCCTGGAGTTGGTATTGTTTCTGGGTATGTTGAAGGGTGTCTCCATGGTGATCACTGGCTTTGACAAGTCGTACATTTGCTAATAATCCTATGCCCTGAAGGTAGCAATCTCGGTCTCGCTGACACTCCTCAATGTCATCATCTCGGGATCGGTGTGCGAGACCATCCAATGTATCATGTCCGCGCATTAGAATGTGGGGCATCTGCATGAAATTTCGGTACAATCCAGAATTGTGAATGTTCACATAGAATTGGCGATCTTCAAGATTTTCTCCAAATGAGCTTGAGAATGCATCATTTCCCTCTTGCCATTTCAGCTTGATATCTTTGTCTACAATCAACTTTGTGTCTTCATATATCAACAAACTCATAGACACTCACTCAAATTCTGCTCCAGTTGCACTTTCGTCGATGTCCTTTGATCCTACTCTCTTGGAGGCCATTGATCTTGAAATGCTGAGAGATAGATGAACACCTGCTATATCTGGAGACATAGCGACATGCATGGCAATAAATATGTCAGCTAAAACCAAAGAAAACTTGAGGGATGACATCAAACATACTTGGGGAACTGCTGGAAAGGATTTCACAATTTTCACTTGGAGGCTGGGAGACTGATTGTCGGAATTGTGCAAAAGGTCGGACTGTTGAGAGGTTGTTTTATTGCTGGAATTGTGTAATTCGAAATCCAGACAGACCGGCTGGGTGCTAAGATTGTGCAATGCACAATTTCAGCTAGCAAGAGATGCAAGCCTAGGGACTACATTGCACAATTTTCTGGGCCAACAGTCACTGCCTCTCAGGATTGCGCAAGGCAATATTGGAGGACACTAACTCACCAGATTTGCGCATTTTCTAGGAGGAAGGCAGAGCCTTCTCTCTCATAATTGCGCAATGCTATCTCGGTGAGGCAGAGTCCAGGCCAAGGTTGCCCAGACTCGCTGATGGGAAACTAAAAGCATATGAAGATGTGAATGCATGGCAATGTTGAGTGTAAGCAAGAGTGAATGATGATGCAAGCAAATAGGGAATGCAAGATTCAGAAAATGAAACAAGATGCATGTCTTTGAAACGAGTCACTGAATCGACGACCGTTTGTGCAAAACAGTGTCATGCATGCGACAACAATGAGATGCTAACGAAAACTGAAACGGTGCGTGTAAATGCTAACATGCATGCAAACGATAACAAGAGTTCATAGAAATAAAGTAGACAACACTCACACAAGGCAAAACACAAAAAGCGACAAAAATGTTGCAAAAGACAAGTAAAGTGGACTTACTTGAAAATAACTGAGCTGGATGTGTCGAAGAATCTTGGATGTACTATGGGATGTCAGAGCTCCAAGATTGATGTGAAGAATGAGCTCTGAAGCGTCAAATAAATAAATTTGAGGCTCATGACGGGCATGCCACAAATCTAGGAAAAAACGACACTTGGAGGAAAGTTTCTAAAACGATCTTTGCATGTAACCTCCAACGTCTAAAAATATCTCCCTAAAATCTAGGGAATCTTTTTTCATGTTGTTTTTTGCTATCTCGGGAAAAATCAACCCATGCATGCAAGTCAAATTTTCTTGGTCCCGAAGGGAACTGGTCAACTTGAAGGCAGATATAATAGCCTGCTTGATTGAGAGGGATTTTTATGCAATTTCTGGGAGGAATTTGGGCTGGATATCAAAAGGGATTATGCAATTTATGGGAAGAGAAACTGATTGTTCCCCAGAATTGAAAAATTTATGGGTTGAGCTCCACTGCTGGGCCAAATTACACAATTTTCACTGGGAAAATTGTTTGATAGGATGATGCACTTTTTGAGCCTAGCAGGCTACCAGTCAGATTTGTGCAATTTCTGGAGGGAAGATGGTTCCCCTCTAGAGTTGTGCAATTTCTTGAGGGAGCTTCTCAGCCAACAGCTAGCCCAAGTCCAGGATGGTAGCTTATGAGGGGAGTGAAGCAAGCTATCATCCACAGGCTAGCAAGCTGAAAAACCACTGAAGCTCATGTACTTGACAGTGCAAGACATGATGCTCATGATGGTTGGTAGGGAGGCTCCAAAATGAAGCTAAGGAAAAATTTTGGAGCGTGGTTGTATCCACTAACACTTGGCCACACACTGGTAGAACTCCAACTCTCTGAATGGACCTTGTTTGTGAAAATCAAGTCTAACACCTGCGGAAGTATTATTCAGTTCTTTATTCATCTTGGTTTCCACACTTGCTTGATTGTAAGATGTAGCATTTTCCAAGCCCTTGGTAGGTTGACACACATTCCAAGCCAATTCAACACCGTTTTTTCAATTGGGGACGAGGGGTATATTGGTGCACAAGCAGTATGGTCATCAGAGTTTTAACTTCATCTCTAGTGTTGCTCCACTACCAACAGGCCTGGACAGTACCCTGGTGGAGTCACGTAGGAACACAAGCATCGCTCCATTTCCAACAAGCCTAGTCAGTGCCCCAGCAGAGTTAATTGCATCACCTCTCTGTGCAGGAAGCCTTTCTCTTCTTTCACCTGATTCATTTTTCATTTTTTTTAATTTTTCACTTTTTCATTTTTCATAATTGTGCATAACACTTATTCATTTCAAAGGTGGAAGAGGGATCCCAAATTATTGAGAGCAATAAAGGTTGTTCCTTCAATGAAGTAGTTTATATATACCTCTGACATGCTTGTTAAGGTTTTCCCCCTCACCTTACTCTACTTGACTGAGCTGACAAGGATTAACCCAAAAACAACCGACTAGAGTAAGTGACACTACTTAGTGCATAAGCGTTGTATTTTCACTAGGGTTCACTTTGAACAATACATATTTTCCATTGGCGTATCATGGAATGAAGATAACAAGTTCTTCATACAGAGGCAAGATGATAGATAACCAAGTATTGATAACTACACAAGTCCTCTTATTCTTTACCCAGCTTGTTTCAAGAGTCACACACGGTTTCATGCGAAACTAACCTATGAACGTAAAACAAGAAAACAAACAAGAAAACAAAGAAAGAGTAGAAGCAAATGCATAAGCAAAGTGAGTAAGCAAACGAATAAGAAAACAAACAAACATGCAAAGTAAGAAGCATACAAGCATGCAAGGAAACCAACCAAAAGCAAACACTACTCCTACTCCTAAGCTAATGTTGCATGGGTCTTCTCACGTCAAGTGATACTTCCAATGCAACCACTGACACATTTTTCGAGCCATGTTGGTGAAGGCATGGTTCGCAAACAACACAACTATGTGAACCAACAAACATGAAATATATAACAATGAATTCAAACACACTCTGAGTTTATATATGTCCACAGAACATAAGTGAGTGCAAGTGCATGACAGGCAATCCGTGGACTTTGCCATGATGTTGTACGACACTGTGTGCAGTCGTTAAGAATACACATACTCTTGACTGTGACATGCAAGAAATGAAAGAAACAAAGACAACTTGTGTCATGCACGTGTGCTTGCTATTTAAGATTACTCCAATGCATGAGCTATGGGATTGTGTAGGTCGAGTGGAGGAAGCATAATCTGTGTGTGAGATTGATTTTCAATGCATATAGATGAGTGACGAAGATCCTTATGTGTTTCAACAATTTCCTAATCAGAAGTGAAACCAACCTTAGGACAACGAGGGCTTGACATAACCATCAGCTCGGGCTAAAGTGCCTTGACAGTCTATGGGGTTTCGACTTCATCGATAGATAGATCATCTTAAACAGGTGGCTTGGAAAAATCAACTGCGATAAAATCATCATCGTGATTGAATATGGGAGTAAATAGATCACGACAACTACGATCAACAAAATCAATGATTTCATTGGCATCCTCATGATCTGATGAATCAAACAGAGAGGTAGATGAAGAGAGAAAAAATTCACCCTCTGTGCATCTGGAAAAAGTAGATAAAAAATGAAGTGGATTTTCAATGAATAATTTGTCCTCTCCATTGTCGGATGATGGACTGGCATCCGGTGTGTTCTGCAAATGATCAACTATGGGTGCATCCATAGGCGGAGATAGACATGCAAAATCATGGATGGCAGGATCACCAAAGATGTCAGGAAGTAACAAAGGAGGCTCGGATAGAAGGGAATTATCCTTCAACGAGGGTTGATGCTCAAGCTCCCAGTCGTACTCTTCATGAATGACAGTGCAGGTCGGTTGTGCAACACCAACTCCGTCGATAGCTTGATCCTAATTCACAATAAGTGTAGAGTCTGGAATGGAACACAAGACAGTGCAATCTAGAGGATCAATATAACTCAAAGATGGAGGTTGAGGTAAAAAAGAAATGTGACAACCCATGGGGTTTGCAACCAAATCTATGTGAAGAATGAGTGAAGTGATGTTGGGAGGATGTGACAGTTGAACAGATGTGTGTGCCTATTCTCCCACATCACTCTACAATGGTGGAGCTGTCTGATGAGGGGACGACGAACAGTCACTTGTGATAGCAACCGTGTCCATCTATGATTGCACAACTCCCTCATCGAAGTATGTTGAGCAGGTCTTGGGTTTGAAATTTCTTTTAGGATTAACAGATTTGGTAAGATAATACTCAAATCTGTCCATGAGATACTGGAATTTAATTTGAATTTTCGGAGCTTGAAACTCCAACACACGGAAGCGGTCCCAAAATTCCATAGGCAATTCATGCGGGGCCTTCGTTGTTGTAACAATTTTTTGTTAAGATGTTCTGGATCAAAATGATGGAAAGTTGATTCAATGAGATCACAGAACTTCTTGAGTGAGTGCATGCTGTCGGGAGGTAGACTCCAACACCACCTTTGTGGGGATTCGTGAAGTGTGGATGCAAGAAGCACACTTACCTCTTCTACATAGAAATCGTTTGCATCATCAAGGAATGCATAGAGGTCTTCAAATTACTCAGGTTAGGCTACTTCGCCTTCACCATCATACGTGAATTTGGATAAGAGATAAAAAAAACTCCCTTGTGATGTTGAGAAGTTCAGCAT
Organism: Pinus tabuliformis; assembly: GCA_031772625.1. Classification (NCBI taxonomy): domain Eukaryota; kingdom Viridiplantae; phylum Streptophyta; class Pinopsida; order Pinales; family Pinaceae; genus Pinus; species Pinus tabuliformis. The sequence continues at coordinate 428,171,332 of CM062814.1, read as the reverse complement.
GCGAAAGACATGGCGGAGAGATGAGTCTGATAGAATCCATGATAGATGTACAGAGGTTCAAAACAGTATGAGAGGGAATAGCTTGTCATTTGGCGCTCCTTCTAGCGCCAGAAATGTTGACGGTGTTGGATCCGCCAACATGTCAGGGGATCTCCCCATTAAGAAGTCCCAACTAGACCTCAGATCGTTTGGTGTAGGAGTCCCAACAGTGGGTTGTACAGTATCGCCTTGACCGCGGTTGCATGCAGAGGCAAGTAAGATGTCCCTATTGGTAGCAAGGGTGTGACATGAGTAGCAAGCTAAGGAAGGTGTATGAAGGGTTCTATCACACTGAGGGAGGAATGAGTGTGCCCCTTGGAAACCTGTGTAAACACGTAGCTTGAAAGGAAACACACGAGAAAAAATGCATCACAAGTTGGAAGGAAGGTAAACCAACAATCCAAAGTGACGGTTAAACCAACAACACATTTCAATAAGATTCAGACATACATATATAGAAAGAGTCCATACATATATGAGTAAGAAAACAAATACATATATCATTAGAGTAAACAGGTTAACTGAAATACAATAACAAAATATGCATGAAATGTGCTGGCTCTATTATATTAAGAAGTGAAAGTTCCAATCATATAGTACAACCATGACCAACCACTAGTCCCGACAGAAGAACGTTACAGTCACTACCGCTTGCTCCTCCAAAGAGATGTACTAGCTCTACACTGTGGAGAAGCCAAAGCTTGTTACAATACTCTCCAAGTTTTCTCTAAGATACTTCTATCAGAAGATTGGCTAACCAAAAGCCTCTACAATGAGTTATGAGGGAGTAGATATAGCAAAGGGTGGGGTAATCCTTGACATTCCCCTTTGTGACTGTTCATCTACCCTCATGACTCTTCAACTACTCTATGATTGTTACATTCATCTATTGACACTTGAAATTCCACTTGACAAGACGTTACATACAATCTGCACATGTACCCATGTGAGAAATCATAGGCTTGAGTAAGCCATGTAAGACATCACTATGACTTGGACAACTCTGGGAAGACCAGATCTTTGACATCCTCACGATGGTCAACAATAGTGAACTGATTCCAAGCTCAGTAGTTCGCGATGGTGTGCGTGTACTCTGTGGTGATATCTTTATGGTAATGAACTCTTGCCTCTGTCGCATCTGGGTACACTGCTCTAGCTCCTCTGTCCAACTCATCTAATAATATGTGCATCATTGTCTTGAGCGAGGCCAGACTAATGACATACTGATGCATGGTGTCTCACTGATCGCCAAGTCTACGCTGGTGGCTATGCGCATTAACTCATCAAAGTATGAGTCAAGCTCTAGTCAAACTTGTTCCTTTGCCTTTGCCTCTCTGAGTGTCTCGATAGATGAGATCGCATGTGCATGCAAAACAACATCCATGCTTCTAAATACCCGTGCATGGAAATCCTGCAAATTAGTGGTGATGTTGGCTTGAGGGGGCCTGACCCAGGTTCAGAGTTAATTAGCCAAAGAAATCCCTACACTACTAGCCCTTTCGGCAACAACCCACAGAGCGTGGACTGAGGTCTCACCTGAAGTAGTATGGGGGGATGCTGGAACCAAGTTTCCGCACCCTTGAGATGTCTGAGGGGTCGGTTTAGTCCAACTGTGAATACCTTCACGCAGGTCACTTTGCACGTTGTCCTGACCTGCGAGACCTTCACGATCTATTATAATCACCTTCGCGTAGCCCTAACCAGGGGCTGAGGTGATTTCGCGTTGCCCTAGCAGCGATCTGTGCTACTTCCCCAAGTTACACCGCATATCTTACTTATCTTCTTATAATAGTTAGTTATCTTCGTGTAAATAGATACTTTATCTTATATTCACTTTATCAACACATTCATATAAGTTCGTGCATCATATAAACAATAGAAATGCAATTTATATCCGATACATTCAATGCACAAAACAGGAAAAAGATACACAGAAATGATGTAAAACTTCTCTTTATTACTTCTCCAAAGGTTACAGACTCGACTTGCCCTGTGCACTCAGCTGCAGGGGTCTGCGCACTCAACTGCGGACTACTAGGCCTCTATGCACTCAGCTGTAGAACCTTCTCCTACTCTATGACCCAAAGACTCGACTCTACACATATATAAGACTTAATTATCCATCTATTGCTTCCATTTACCTCAATTATTTACAACTTGGAGCCTCGCTCTATTTATACAATCTCATTGTCCGTGGAACATGGTTAGATCTCTAAAGCCAACATTACATTACAAAGATGAGGGTGTACAACCTTATGACTCATTTACATGCTCACGCTTCGTGCCCACAAAACATGGAGTCTTTACATCGGATTTAGTAAAAATTTAGGCTTTAAGCCCCAAAACTTCCCTTGGGGGATCCCGCGCCCAATAGGCCTCCAACACAAACATCATGACTCGCCCTCGAGTCACTCTGTCGGTGCGAATATCTTCACGTGGAGACATCCCAACTCTGCCCAAACCGCTGCAAGGTCGACAACGTACTGAGCGGCTTGCTGCTGTATCTCTTGGACGTGTTGTTCAGAGACTGCTGAACTGCTTCCCTACATTTTCTCATGCATTCCCTGCATTTGCGCGAGCTTGGCTTCGATAATGGTTGTAATGACAAATGCCTTATCGATCCAAGGTTGGACGCACGCCTTCAAAACCACTTCTTTGTGTCGCGCCACGTCTACCTACTCCTTAAGCACTTTTTCTTGTTGAATCCACGCTAGCCTCCGTGTAAGGGCCACCATCTGCGCGATCCATTTTATGCCATCATATATTTGCTACAAGTCACGCGCCTCTATTTCTAAGCACTGTATGTTCGGGTCCTCCTACAGAGTGGTGAGGACCTCGAACGACTCTTCCAACATTTTGGTGCAGTCCTCCACTGCACTACTGATCTCCTCCATCCATGATGTAATGGCGTGATCCAGGTGGATGTTGGTGGCCACCCACCAACCCATTTGGACCCCCACAACTGTCTCTTTCAGTCTTTTCAGTTTCCTAAATTACACCACAGTTTACTATTTTTAGCAGTTTTTCGGGTCCTGAACTTCCGGAGCCGTTTTGAGGCCCTAAACGACGTTTTTTTGGGATTCTGGGGCAACATGGGTCATAGACCCATGTTGCCTCCCAAAGTGGTAGTACTCGGATAGATCTTTCTAACGAGCTATCATACACGTCAAACGGAGATCGTATGCCAAAGTTACGACCCCGGGAAATTGATGTACCAATTTACCCAAACGGGGCCCACAATTTGGTGTTTCATCTTCTAGGGTTAGGTTTCGGGATGTGAAGGGTTTTCCATTGTTTCTCAACAATAAATAGGCCTTCGAGCCTCATTGTAATACAGTTCGGAACAGTTCAGAGGCATGTAGCCGCCACATCTCTTCTCAGAGATAAGCTACCATCGCCCTAGCTGGTTTCTTTCCATTTCTGTTTGTAAGCATATTTCAGCATTTTACAGTAATGAAATGAAGTATTATTTCCGCTGCATCTCTGTATTTATGGTTATCGCATCTATGTATTTATGGTTATCTCTGTAATCTATTGCGTTCCTGTTTAAATCCGGATCAGGGCGCTGGCGTGCTATTCCCTCACCTCTAGAGGAGTTGAAGGTTGCGCCTTCAACAACAGCTTTGCTATCTGAAGGTTTAGTTCCAGCTGAACCTTAACCATCTCTTCTCGTGCCTCACGCACCCCTGCTACTGACCTCTGGATGCATGCCTTTATTGGTGCCTCTGCTGTGATTGCCAACTCAGGGACCATCTAGCAAGCCTCCTCAACCACCTACACCATCTGTCGGTTCTATGCCACTCCCTCATCGCGCTGTAGGCTCAGTTGTTCCATATTAATTTTCTACTCACTTAACACCTGTAGTGTGTGGCCCTACCTAACTTGCAGTTCTATAGTCAATCCGTCTTGTAGGACATAGAGTGTCTCCAGAGGGAGCGCAAACATGTTGATCCCTACTTCCTTCAACACACTGACCGTAGACCTATTGGCCTCATTCTATGTAACTAGTGCCCCCTTTGGCAACACTATGGTGTTGGTCATGCCGGCGCACATCGAGAGAGTACTAGCCTGAGGAGTGCACACCTACAACTCCTGTATTTGTGCCCTAAGGGCCCCCAACAGAATTTGATTCTCCTCCGTGAGCTGCTAGAGGGCCTCTGCGGTGACGTAGTGCACCGTCTCCCCTATATCATGGAGATATCATTCAATGAGGGTGATCGGGTCAAAATAAGTCTTAGAAGATTTCAACTTCTTTTGCGACCCCACCTGCTCTCTCGGGTGCTGGTGCTTCAACTGTGTAGATGTTTCTGGGTCCGTGCCACCTTCCTCTATCTCGGGCTCTTCCTCAAGTGATGGAAACTTATGGCCTTCGCGCTCCTTCTCTGTTGCCTGTTGCTTTTCTATGGCTACCTTATGTTGTTCTGCTATAGCCTTCACGACGTCTCGTGCCTCTTGTGCCTTTGCTGCTTCTGCCTCTTTTCTTCTCTTCTCTACCAACTACGCCATCCGTAGTTTTTCCTCCTCCTTCTTCCGTTGTGCAACAGACTTTTTTGTTTCCGTTGCGAAGATGGCTGGAGCGCGCCACTCTGACAGCCATGACTCAAGCACAACTAATATAACATCGTCTGTGGTTAGGTATGGCAGTTCATTCCACTTCTTCGCGGGGTCCTTGCGCACCCTGATGTACACATGATGGAAGTCTGCCTTGAACTCTGTGAAGCTTTGTAGGCTATTGTAGACAGTGGGCGATAACCGCGGCTTGCAGTTAATCCACATTTTGATGTTAATCTCCATGAACACCCATAATATCTTACTGTATCGGATCCTTTGCGCATCTTTAGTGGCCCACAATGAAGTGTACTTCGCTGCCTCTAGAAGATCCCGTGCAATTGTGGGGAACTAGCTGTTGTCAGGCAACTCCCAAGCTACTAGCACTATGGACAGTAGAAGCCATGCATAGTGGAAGGTCTTCCCCTGTTCTTGTGCCTCGCGGTAATTCTCTAGGAACTCCTTACACAAGTACTCGGACCAGTTATATTAGACCCCCTCCGCGCACTGCGCGGAAAGTGCTATCACCGACGTGGGCACCTCATCCGCGCGACACTTCTGCATAACCTTGCCAGCAAATATCTGGGTTGCAACTTTGACTACCTTATTATTGATACTAGAGATCATGTACCCTCTCTTCTTATTCTACAACTTGAATTTTTCCTTTATGGCCTCTGCGATGGCCAAGTCGTTGCTCTTACCTTTCGAAATATCTGCTAGGTTCTCCCCTTTGCAAGGAAGTCGAGTAATTCTATGAATCAGGTGGTCCATGATGGAGATGGGCTCCTCCAGCCACAAACACCCATCATGCACCAAAGAGAGTAGGTTCAACAACCCTTCTTTCCCTACTCTACGCAACCACTTGTGCAGCTCCAATTCTATAATTCCCACCATAGTGTTTTTCTACAGCTTCATGAGCTGCGCAGTTTCCAAGTGTGGGAACTTCTCGTGGTTTGCATGATCCGAGTATTCAAACTTTAGACTCGGCACCCATTCCAAGTGTGCTCCTTTAAAAACGATATCGTCAGGTAGCAGCGGAGTTTGTAGAGAGCTCTTGCCCTCATCTAGGTCCTTGGGCACCCTTGTCTTTCCTTTCCACGGAGGAACATACATGGGTAGCCTGGTTAGAGGGTCCGCGCCCTTGGTTTCCACCTCCATGTTTTCATCCTCCTCCTCTTCGAAAAGGATTTCCTCAAGGTCTTCCTCCTCCTCATCAGTTTCCAAATTAACTACTTTCCTTTTTCATCCATGGTCAGTTTAGTTAGTAGCGAGTTTCGAGGGGACACGTGCACTGGAACCATGGCGTATTTATCTTTCTTGTGTCTCGGCATGCGTGGTGATTTAGGGATTTCCATGACTATTCTGATGCTCTTTGGGGCATCTCCTACGGTCATGGCCTGTGTGGCCTCTTCAGCGGTCATCTCTTCGATTTCCCTCGCTTCTTTAGATGCTACCATATTTCTTTTCCAGAAATCTCTCAATTACTCAGATAGGTGCCCAAACAATGCCTTCAACTCTAATAGGTCGGTGTTTAGAAATCTCTGGGCACACAACAACTGAATTCTCAAATAGATAAGTGTTGTTTGCTAGGCAGCCCTTTGCAATTTATAGCACCTTTTGAATTTGAATTCGACCGTTCCCCCCAAATCCGGGCCATTAATGCTCCCTTTGCGGCAGGTTTTCCCAAATCTAGCCCACAAATCCTGCCTTAAATACCTGCCACCCACTCAATTTGGTCTCAAACCAAGCATCACATCGTGAATAGTGATTATAATTGTCACTTTCCAGCCAACCTACGCGGTGGCACAACCACCCTTGCACTGTCGTGGACCTTGTGACACTTCGCTCCTGCGCACAGTCCTGTCATCACGCAACGCTTAGGCAGAGTATTTTATAGTCTCGTGCCTCCTTTCAACTTCCCGGAGTGCTAATACTGTGCTTCCCACGGCTAGTTAGGTGGCCGAGCCACCTGTATACGACTTCAATCGACCATCAATCACTTTTCCTGGGAAAAGTCCACCTTTTAACTTTACTATCTGCATCGCACACTTTACCATATGCATCATGCCACCATCAGTGATCCCTTTAGTAATATACGACCCGATCGAAGGCATCACATTGATTAACTCTCGGTGGTAGCTCCTAAATTTGTCAACGGAATTGTGTGCTTCCTGTCTTATCACCACGATCTCTTTATCAAGAAAGTCCCTCTTTATTCCTTCCTCAAGCTTCTTGACGACTTCTTTCGTCATGGCGCTTTTCGCCCTTAATCGAACTCTTTCCTTCATGAGTTCTTGGAGCCTAAGATCACCCTGCTGGATCTCTTCATCAGGTCCCAAGCATTCTTCTTCATCCAACTGTGTGATCCCTTCTTCCAAGGCTCTCCGATCCGTCATATCCGTAGGCGTTGCTATGCGCAAACTAGGCATGATAGACTCCATTGGCATTACAGCGTTCGCTCCATAGGCCAGCCTAGAAGGTGTCTGTTCCATTAGTTTCTTGTACATTTCCCTATAAGCCCATAAAACTGCTGGTACGTTCAGGTCCTAATCACTTCGCTGTGCATTATATACTTTGTTCATCACTCTGCACACCTCGTTAAATGCTTCTGTGTGGATAACCTTTTGCGCACTCGTTCTCTCCACACTCTGTCATTCCAACTTGAGGAACCATTTGCGCATTTGCCCCCCAACACATGCTTATTGACCATATTTCCCCACGTGAAGCTCATGTGAATCCGCGTAGGTTGTTTACCATATGCCTGTACCCACTTGGATAGATGCGCGTGTGGACCATCCCATCCATTGTATTTATCTTCCCATTGCACTATAGGTTTCCCAAACTGTGAGCGTAACATTTTCCTACATGCACACCAGTCTTCAAACCTTCCTCTGTGCATACCACACCACCTTGCGAGCCTAGTGCGAAGTACCCAATTCAAGGCTTGGAAATGTTACTTTTTCAGCACCTCACTTTCGAATCTATCCAAGAAAGCATCTACCTCACCTAAACCATCATATGTAGGTATATCTCTCGCTTATGTCGATACACGGCGTAGTGACCTTGTCATCATGTTACAATTAAGCGTGGTTACCTCATGTAATCATTTCTGCCATTGTTCTATCTCCTCATCTGAATCTGAAGTATAGGAGCTTTCGCGATCCCATGAGATCCATCCATCTACGGTGGGATTTACCCAATCTTGCTCTCGTGCAGATATTTTGTAGATGCAGTCCAAATCATCATCACTTTCATAGTCACGCACTGGCTCTGTATAGCGTGATCCTTCAGTAGGGTCCAAGGGTATAACTACGCGCAAAGATTTCTTCTCAAAAATCATCTTGCACTTCTTCAGATTAATCACCCCATTCATGTCAGTGGCCCAATCAATTCCTAAGAGCACAGGGTAGGGATTGCTGTCATCAACAATCTCTATTACTTCAAATTCTGCTAGCGCGCTTGCTCCCTCAATATCCACAGTGATTCCTTGCAATCTCCCCATAGGTATTATCTTTTGTTGGTTCGCCATTCGCAGCTGAATAGGAGACCATTGCAGTGTAGGCCTCCCCATGCGCTCTCATGTCTGCTTCGGTAGAACGTTTGCATCCGATCCTAAGTCTGGAATTACTTGGTCCATCTCATGTTCTACAATCTATCTGGTTAGCCTCATTTCTCTCCCTGTCCTAGTTTTGTGTTTTCCAATCTTCCTGATTACGCGCGATTCACCTGGCGCGGTCCCAGTGCATATGTTAATGAGTTCCTGCAATCCTTTTATAGCCTTACTGTCATGCAATAACTTCATGCATGTTTCCAGGAACATCGTAAGCATAGATGGGTCCATTTCTAGCTTTAGTCTATCTTTGCTTTCCGAAGTGGAGGCATCAACGAAGCTCCTTAGCTTCCATGAAGGTTTCCTTAGCGCACTCCAAATCAAATTCTGCTTCTTTCATTGGAGCCTTGCGAACCCAAGTACTATCTTCGGGTTGTTTGCCTTTATCATCTCCTGTCGCAATTCCACTTTAGAGCACAATTTTCACATTTGGATCTTCCTCATGCAACTAAGATCTCATCATTTACAGGTTCTAAGTTGGGGGAGGCGGTAGCGCTCCCTTGTCACATATCCTAGCTATCAACGTAGGACAATCTTTCGTCTCATGATCAAACAAGGTATAATATAGACATGATGGACGCATTGGGTTCGTACAATCATGGGCATAATGTCCTAGCCCTCTGCAATTGTAGCATATCAACTATTTGTGACCTCTTCTAGGTCCTCCTCCACCTTGGCCTCGTACGTGCCTCTGAAATCTAGTTTGCACCACTCCTGCATTCTGGTCTAGGGGCCGCATTTCAGCCTGAACTATATAGGTGGGAGTTCTATCCATCATCAGCTCATAGCTTCTACAAGTGCACTCATCATGTCCAACCGATCTACAAAAATTATAGAACAATTGCTGCGAATTGTGTGTATACTTTTGTAACAAATGGCAGTTGTCTGTAGCGTGTTTTCCTCCTATTTGAAAAATTGCGCACCACAAAGTAGGTGTCGCGCTAGGTCCTGCTTGCACTTCTGGCCTTAATGGAATTAGTCCTCCTCCCATGAGGTAATTCGTGAACATAGGGTAGTCGTCCTTATCATGACCCTGACCCTTGCATTTTACGCACCATACCTCTTTGCGCACTTCTGATCGGGTTGTCCTGTCCTGTTTCAAACTGTGCATCTCAAGGCATAAGTTTTTCAACTGCACGTGGATCTGTTGAACTGCCAAGTTAGGATCTTGCATCGGGGTTTCATGCAACCTCCTCGTGAACTCCAAGGCCTCTACCTGAGTTGTTAACCTCTGTTGCAACAACGCGTTCCTCAAATGAGACATTAGCGATGTTAGAAACCATTTACAGTGTCGTCCATCCATCAAAGTAGCATTGTGATCTCTTTGAATCCAAGGATCTACTGCACTTCTGACTTTGGCTTGATAAATTCTTTGTTTAGTGCCATTTGGATATCCACAATTCTCACATTCGGATTGTCATTAGAATTCTTAATATACCAGGTCAACACATGATCCTGCAAGGCGCTAACCAGCATCGCTTTCTTTATATTGTCATCTGTAACTCCCTGTGCTTCCCACACGGCTCTTATCATGAACCAAAATTGGTCTGGATCTTCATTTCCCAGTCCATTAAACATAGGAAACTTTATTGTGCTTGCCATACTGAATCGTGGTGGCGATGGAGGTGGTACGGGTGAAGATGCAAGTGATGGCAGTGAAGCTGGTGGTGGTGTGGGTGGGGGTGGTATGCGCGTAATCCTTTGCCTTATCAAATGGATCACACTTCATAGAGAGACCTTTGCAAGATCTTCCTCGTCCCCTCGCAAAGGTGAAATTAAAGGGCTATTCTCTGGTCCCTTACTTCCTTCGTTTCTATAGGTTTTTCTGCTTCGCGTGGCTCTGGACATCAAGGTAATTGCATAACCCTCTTTTCGCATAATAAAATTTTAATCTAAGTATTCAAAGACTTTACGTACTTACCTCGTGGTCCTTTGAGAAAGCATTGCTCTACCTCTTTATAGTTGACTGAAGTATCTACCACGAACTCAATAATGAATCCTCCTATAATCTGATCGAGCCAGTGATCAAGAGTGCGCGCGATCTTATCCTCTGATGCTTCCAATCTGCGCACCAACTTTGGGGTTCATACAATAAGATTGTCCAGTTTCCACCTTCCTTGGCTATTTGCTAGCTTCAGGATCCACTCGTACAACTCAGTAGGGAAAGATGCAAAAAAGATTTCGTGGATCTCTCTGTATAGGTAGCAGTCTAACCACTCTTCTTTTGTCAGTCACGGGTTCCTGTTCTCCTGCGCCACGAACTCATGAATTATTTTGTCCAACCAACCTTCAATTTCCTTCTTAGTTGGATTCCAATGATATGACATCAAACATCTCTATGTAGATTTCGGTCTCGATAACAGAACCATTTGTTGGCTTGAGGGGGTTTGACCTAGGTTCAGAGTTAATTAGTCAAACGAATCCCTACACTACTATCCCTTTCAACAACAACCCGCGAAGCGCGGACTGAGGTCTGACCCAAAGTAGTATGGGGGGATGCTGGAACCAAGTTTCTGCACCCTTGAGATGTCTGAGGGGTTGGTTTAGTCCAACTATGAATACCTTCATGCAGGTCACTTCACGTGCTATCCTGACCTATGAGACCTTCGCAATCTGTTATAATTTCCTTCGCGTAGCCCTAACCAGGGGCTGAGGTGATTTCGCACTACCCTAGCAGCGATTTGTGTTACTTCCCCAAGTTACACCACGTATCTTACTTATCTTCTATAACAGTTAGTTATCTTTGCATAAACAGATAGTTTATCTTATATTCACTTTATCAACACATTCATATAAGTTCACGCATCATATAAACAATAGAAATGCAAGCTATATCCGATACATTGAATGCACAAAACAGGAAAAAGATACATAGAAATAATGTAAAACTTCTCTTTATTACTTCTCTAAAGGTTATAGACTCGACTTGCCTTGCACACTCAGCTGCAGGGGTCCACGCACTCAGCTGCAGACTACTAGGCCTCTGCGCACTCAGCTGTAGAGCCTTCTCCTACTATATGACCCAAAGACTCAACTCTACACTTAGATAAGACTCAATTCTCCATCTATTGTTTCCACTTCCCTCACTTATTTACAACTTAGAGCCTCGCTCTATTTATACAATCTCATGGTCTGCAGACCATGGATAGACCTCTAAAGCTGAAATTACATTATAAAGATGAGGGCGGACAACCTTATGACTCATTTACAAGCTCACGCTCCGCGCCCACAAAACATTGAGTCTTTACATTGGATTTAATCAAAATCTGGGCTTTAAGCCCCAAAAATTCCCTTGGGGGATCTCGTGCCCAACAAGTGAGTTGCAGGAGTTATTCATAGTTCCAGATTTGACTCTGGATGCATGCCTTCAACTCGACCGCCTTGAGCTTCATCATCTCGGGCAAGTGTAACGGGGTTCCTATGTATCTCATTGTCCAAGTTTACATGTGGTCGACAATAGTATGAAAGTTTGACTAGATACATGATCTCCTAACACAATGTTGCTGCCAATCGTTGAGATGGACAACTTCCTTATGTATGGTACCAAATCTAGAATACAATGCCTGTATGACTATCTCAAGAGACGATACTTCATCTAGTATTTCCCTCTTCAACTCGGCTCGGGCGGATGCTGTAACCATCTCTCCTCCCTACTTGGCCGTTTGTAACTCCTTATCCATTCGCTTGTTCTTTGCTATCAAGAAGTGAACACTTGAGTTAGTGCCTTCGACATATGCTCTGGTAGCATCGGCCAATGTTGTTGGATTCTTGCGCACGTCAGACACGATCACTCGTTCCTCAAACTGCGCAGGAGATGTGTGGTCATCTAGAGTAGACACTCTGCGTGAATGCGCAACTCCATGTTGCAACTTGTCGAATGATATGTTGTGCATTGCTTCTTCAAGATTATCCCCAAGGATCTTAGTGTCCCCTTGATCGCTCAAGAATTTCTCTGCTTCCAGATCTGGTGATCCTGGTGGGTCGACCTCTTGGTGGTAAGGTATGAGTTCGGTGTCTTTCTCTAACTCTGGTTGCTCCATCTTGGTATCCATCTGCTAAAGTGTTCGTTCAATATCTTGAGTGAAGTCCTTCTCCTATGATTGCTCACCCTGTCTGCTTTGTGCCAACTGCTCAGATCAACCTACTACCTGTATGGGCAGAATTTCATCTGTCTATACATGTTGCACCCCCTTCTGTACCTATCCTTGCTGCGCTTCCTTCTCCTATTTGCATAGCTCCTGTTCCTTCTAGAGTTTCTCCTTTAACTCATGCAACTCCATTGTTTCCTCCATCCTATGTTTTTCTCTCTTCCTTTACGTGTTCCTCCCATCTCACTATTTCCTCTTTGCCTCTATTACCAAAGATGCTTTCTGCACAAGTGGGTCTTCTCTGAAATTGCAGCTTTGCTCTGCCTCTGCATTGTCGATAATCTTTCTCTTTCCTTTTTTATGCACTGAAATGTTTACCTCTATTGGTGCTGGTGCCGGCGCTCTCCTAGGTGCTCCTTCACGCTGCTTTGTTAACCATTCCACAACGATGTCGATCGGTTCATTGGGATTGGAGAAGCTGTGACAATATCTCCATGGGTCTTCCTCAGCCCAATGACACACACCGTGTATCCACTGAAACTGCACTCGCGTGCAGTGATCCTTCACAAAACAATGCGGGTCATACGGATTATAGCTTTGGGTGTCAAAGGATATTTCTTGCACTATTCTATTTCAGCATCCACATTCTTGAGATTTCGTATCTCGTACAACCTGATCTACAACGAAAGAATAGGCCAAGGTGCCTTCTTCTTCCGGTGCAGCCTAACTAATAGTCCCGTTGAGATGTGGTATGATACTTCTTACATGATGAGCTTGTCCATGGAAAACTTTGGCAAAACATGTGGAGGCTTCTCCATGCTATACATTTGTATGAAGGTGCCAGACGATGAGGCATATCAATCAGCTATGTCAATCAGTGCTTCCATTGCTGCCTTCGACATGCAAGGTGGATCCTGCTCAAATATCACCTTGTACACCAGGGTGACAAAATGATCTGACAGTTGTGTGATGACACCATGGAAGCTACATTTGGAAAATGGTTTACAATAAGTATTGAAAGAGGTTTCCACTGGTGTCCATGCCAACTTCAAGGCCGGGAACTCTTGACGGGCACATATTGCATCCAAGGTGTAAGTGCACATGTATATTTTTGCTTGCTAACCTTTGGGTGGGTTCTGATCTCCTATACATGTTCCTTTAGCCTGTGAGCCAACATCTTTGACCAGTTGCATGATTTTCCTTCACTGGCCAGTTAGTCTAACGTGATCACCCAACTCTGCGGGAAGGTATTCGTGCTCTCTTGGCCATACAAGTGACATGCAAAGATGAACAAGTACTGATACGCCTTCTGGAATATCATTTTCTTGTAAATTTGGTTGGGTGTCATCCTGAAATTGGCAGGCTCCTTCACCCATTTCTTCAAGATATCCCTGGAGTTGGTATTGCTGTTGGGTATCCTAGAGGGTGTCTCCATGGTGATAACTGGCTTTGGCAAGTGGTACATCTGCTGATAATCCTGTGCCCTGAAGGTATCAATCTTCATCCCACTGACGCTGCTCAATGTCATCATCTCGGGGTCAGTGTGCGAGATGATCCAATGTATCATGTCTGTGCATGGGAAGACGGGCTATCTGCATGTAATCCGGTACAAGCTGGACTTGTGAATGTTCACATAGACTTGGCAGTCTTCAATATTTTCCCCAAATGTGCTTGAGAATGCGTCATTGACCTCTTTCCATTTCAGCTTGATATCTTTGTTGACGATCAACTTGGTGTCTTCGTATATCGGCAAAATCATAGACACTCACTCAACTGCTACTATAGTTGCACTTCTGTCGGTTTCCTTTGATCCTGGTCTCTTGGAGGCCATTATCCTGAACTACCGAGAGATAGATGCACACCTGCTATATGTGGAGACATGGTGACATGCATGGCAAGAAATCTGTCAGCTAAAACCAAAGCTAACTTGAGGGATCACATGCAACATACCTAGGGAACTACTAGAAAGGATTGCACAATTTTCACTAGGAGGTTGGGAGATTGACTGTCGGAACTGCTCAAAGCTAGTCCAGACTGTTGGGAGGCTAGTTGACTACTGGAGTTGTGCAATACGTAATTCAGACTTGCTTGCCAGGTGTTGAGATTGCACAATGTGCAATCCAGACTGTCTTGCTGGGTGCTGAGTTTGTACAATGCACAATTTTAGCTGGCAAGGAATGCATGCCTAGGGACTACATTGCACAATTTTTTGGGCCAACAGTCACTGCCTCTCAGAATTGCGTAAGGAAATCCTGGAGGAAATTGACTCGCTAGATTTGTGCATTTTCTGGGAGGAAGGCAGAGACTTCCCTCTCAGAATTGTGCAATGTTGTTTGGGTGAGGTAGAGTCTAGGCCAAGGTTGCCTAGACCTGTCGATGGGAAACTGAAAGCATATGAATATGTGAATGCATGGAGATGCTGAGTGTAAGTAGGAGTGAATTATCATTCATGCAAACATGGAATGCAAGATTCAGAAAACGGAACAATATGCATGTGTGTGAAATGAGTCGTCGAATCGGTGACTATTCGTGCAAAACAGTGTCATGCATGCCACAATAGTGAGATGCTATAAAAAACTGAAACGATGCTTGTACACGCTAACATGCATGAAAATGACAACAAGCTTTCACAAAAATCAAGAAGACAACACTCACACAAGCCAAAACACAAAAGCAACGGAAATGCTGCAAAAGACAAGTAAAGTAGTCTTACCTGGAAATAACTGAGCTAGATCTGTCAAACACTCCTGGATGTACTGTGGGATGTTAGAGCTCCAAGATCGATGTGAATAATGAGCTCTAAAGTGTTAAATAAATAAGCTTGAGGCTGATGACATGCATTCCACAGATCTAGGAAAAAGTGATACTTGGAGGAAAGTTTCTAAAATGATCTTTGCATGTAACCTCTAGCTGTTAAAAATAGCTCCCTAAAATCTAGGGATTCTTTTTGAATGTTGATTTTTTCTATTTATGGAAAAATCAACCCATGCATGCAAGTCAAGTTTTCTCAATTCTAGAGGGAACTCGTCAACCTGAAGGCACATGCAACAACTTGCTTGACTGAGAGGGATTTTTGCGCAATTTCTGGGAGGAAGCTGGCTGGATGTCCAGAGGGATTGTACAATTTTTGGGAGGAGCAACTGATTGCTGCCTAGAGTTGCGTAATTTCTAGGTTGAGTTACACTACCGAGCCAGATTACACAGTTTTCACAGGGAAGATTGTTTGACAAGATTGTGCACTTTCTGAGCCTAGCAGGATTCTAGTCATATTTATGCAATTTATGCAGGGTAGGCTAGTTCCCCTCCAGAATTGCGCAATTTCTTTAGGGAGTTGCTCAGCGAGCAGTTGGTCAAAGTCTGGGATGGTACGCTGAGGGGAGTGAAGTAAGCTACAATGCACAAGATGGTAAGCTATTGAAAACCATTGAAGCTCATGTACTTGACAGTGAAAGACATGTTGTTGAGGATGGTTGGTAGCAAGGCTCCAAAATGAAGCTAAGGAAAAATTTTGGAGGGTGGTTGTAGCCGCTACAACAGGAACATAACACAAGATGTATATGGGGAAATCCATTGCTCAAAACCCCACTATCTGTATTTCATATATCAGAAATATGAGTGAAGATAAAAATCTTGTTCTCACTAGAACAATTCCACACAAGTATGCTTAACTCTCTCAGATCACAAGAAAGCTCTTGGCCAACACTTAGCTAATTCTGCAGCTCTCCAAGCCCTATTTCCTTGCAATTCCTAGGAAGAATAGCCTGAATTTAAAGGGAATTCATGCTTCCAAATCTACGCAATCCAAACATAGGTCCTTATCTTATTGAATGCATGATATTCACAACTCTGTAAATCATACAACTGATAGTACATTGTCCCTACACTCTAGTCTCAACTGGGTCTTTCTCAGAATCGACATGCATTGGTTTCTAATGAGGGAATATTTAGTTAACTAGAGTGACACTTGTGGATGCACTAGTGCAACAACTGACTGTTAACTCTCTATTAGTTCCTCAAACAATTTTTAACTAATTTAAATGAAAATAACTCACAATTAAACTCGTCTAGGACCCCTAAAACTTAGGGAAAACATATACATGACTTCAGAAAGACTTCCAACTCAAAATTCCTAAGCTAATTAAGTTAATTAAACTTCATTAACTATTTACAAGTTACTATGAGAATAGAATTAGATTTTAATTCACAGTTTAATTCAAGGACAAATTAAATTGGAATTTCTTGTTGCCATTTCTCAATGGTGCACACATTCCTAAGCACTTGCATTAGAAATGCTTTCACATTTCTAAGCTTTCACATGTAATTTTTTTATTAATTAAAAAAAATGTTGCTACTTGTATAACAATGCAATGTTTTTTTGGTGGAGTGGTTTGAGGGGCCATGAGAGGAATGTTTGGGTGCCAATAGGACATCAACTCTTGACTTCTTCCTTGACTGGTTCAAGGTAGGAAGAGTATATATATATATATATATATATATATATATATATATATATATATATATATAATAGTGTATATATATATATATATATAAATTTTATTTTTATATTTCATAATTGTTTAAATTATAAAAATATTAAAAGTATATTTATTTCACTATAAATTTAGCATATTAATCACATGGAGTGTAAAATTTAGAAAAACTTGAATTCACTATCATTAAGTTAAGATATACCAAATCCTAATCCATAATTACTAGTTGGAAACTTAGATTTGGAAACTTAGATTTTGATCATTAAGAACCCTAATATCATATTTAAGAAACACACAAATTTTACACCTTTCACTTGCTACATCTTTGAAGATCATGGTTTCTTCCATTACTAATATGAAATATCACTTATCTCGTATTTCTCATTATAGTGATAGGATGTTTTAGTATTATAGAATGGGATTAACTAGAAACTAGGTCAAAGATCTAAGCTTTTCGGAACTAGATTTGGTAATCTTGTTTATTAACCTTGAAATTAGAACACAAGCTCTAGTGAAAAAGAAATTCATTTGCATGGAATAATAAATTATTATAAACAGCTAGATGGAGAGGTGGTTCATGGTGTTTTACAAGCCTTCCTACAATAATAGGGAAGTACCGTTGTATTTCCATAGAAAATTACGGGTTGAATTTAATTTAAGTCACCATGTCAATTATTTTGACATTGGTGAATTCTAGGGGGTGGATTGTGTGTCCACTTAAGATCAAGAAAATGTTATGCATGACCAATTGAGAGGGTATTTCCCTCCTAGGTGTAGGCATAGCCCCTTTCCTAACATCCTCCCATTTTGAAAACATTATCTAGGCTAAAACCTCCATTTTGACCTTGACTTGTAGCTTACTTCGACATAACACATTCATTGCATGATCCCACCAGGAGGGATCTCCAAATTATTGTGAGGAATAGGTTGGGCCTTCAAGCCTTGAAACAAAGTCTTTTCAATAGATACCACATGGACATACTAACCATTCTCATCCTAGTTATGATCCTCATCAATGCCCAAGTTGCAATAAGGTTTACTATGCATTGTTGGATGTCACTACATAGAATAGTTTCATGAAGGAGGTTCGTATCAAATAATCTCTTTGTTATTCGTTAATTATAGTTATAATTTTCAAATTACTTGCTTTATATATAGTTTATCATGTTGATTTTTCTATATTTAATTGTTTCATGTTTACGATTGCTACAATCCAATAACAAACCTTCGTCACCTTAAGATGCATCAATGAGAAATTCCAACATTGATGTAGTAATTTTAATAGTTTTCTCATTTGGTGTACTACACAGATAGAATCATGGAACATTATGCAAGGATATGATTTATCTTACTATTAATATCTCCTATGAATGTAATATGTTTGTATTTTGACAAATTGTGTGTTACCGTATTATACTTCTTGTTGGATAGAAATGAAATAGAAACTATCCCACTTCCCTTACTATTCACAAGATAATTTCTTATTGTTGGGTTGACTTCATACGAGCTAGAGAAGCCATCCACTATAAACCGAAAATTCAACAAGTTTTATTGATATTTTTGAGAATATTTTCCCTATGGAAGAACCCTCGTTATATTCTACTCTTCGTCCTCTATCCTTCTACCCCCTTCTCCATTGAAGTATTCTTGCATAACTTCTAAGGCCATAACTTTGAATCCTCTTTCTTATGTATCTTTAGACCTAAAGATCTTATCAAAAGCTCTATATATAATGGTTTTGACCTCCATGAGTAGTTCAAAGGTAGTAGCATATGACCAAGTACAAATTCCTCTCAAAGAGGTCACATACACCATACAATTTGGGTTGTTTACTAGAACTTGTCCCTTACTTAGATTTATAGAAATTATATACAATAAAAGAGATGGGTTGAGATAAAGCAAAAAAATTAAGCTTGTGGAATCAAAATAACAACGTGTCAGCTGAAATCTCCATTTGGCCTCAAGCCCCCATAAATAGAGCTTAAATAGATTTCAAATATTGAGATTAGAGCGATCATCCCTACTAGGGTAAATTCCATTAAAGAGTGATCTTAATACTTCATCGTTGGATCAAGATTTAAAGATGAAAATTTTCCACACAAAACTATATGCAAATTCCATTTAATCATGTGTACATGTGAAATACTCCAATACATATGGCACCACTTTGTTTCCTTACATTTCCAGTGTAAATTTAATTTGTAAGTCAATCAATCATAATTATCACCATGCTTTTCCAAGTTAGTTCAAAGGGATGAAATCATTTATTAGTCATTGAGACGTCCCCTTATTTCCATCTTTTTTTTTGGATATGGCTACTAGAGTAGTGCAATACTTCCTCCTATTTGGAACACAACTTATAGAACCATCACACAGGTGATACTCTTAATTAGGCCATTACATTTCTTCATAGGTGGGATGCCTTAGTATTTACCTTCAACAATTATATCTCCATAATAACTAAAACCAACATGTAGTGGCATGTATTCCGCCATCATGAGTTTTTTCATGCCTCGTCAATCCTTGCCAAACAATTCACTAATGTATTCCATCTTGTGAAGAAGCTTGGGACCTATTGCTTTATTATACAATCCAAAGTCGCATAAAGGATATTTTATGGAATCTAAGAATTCTTATTGGAAAGAATATGGAATTTATATCGCGATTTCCTCAATCATAGTGGAAACACATTTAGTAGAGGTGAAGGAAAATTATTCCTTCTTCAACTCCTTTATCTCTATCAAAAATTTGGACCATAATTTATCTTGGGATGCCATTTATTTATTCATATTTTCTAGGGATTACATCAAAAGGAAGTGGAAGGGGGATGAAGGGCATGCTAAACTTATTTATCTAGTGAAAGTAATTTTTTTAAGAAGAACCGATTATTATAATGAAAAAGAATAATAAGGAAATATAAAAATCAATCCAATTAATGAATGGAAGATCAAAACCTACATGAAACAAGAAAAGTATTGAGTACACATTTCTTACTCTTATATTCCTTTAAATGACCCAATTTGATAATGAAGTCTAAGATCTTCCTTGATCTTATGTTGTGCATGGCTTCCTAAGACATTCCAACAAAATCATGTATTTTCCTTCCTCACAAGAAACCAAACTATGCTCTATAAATAGATTCAAACCAAACATCTTGAAGATGAAATTATATGAGCTTTGATATTATTTTCTAAATTACATTATAGTCATATAGGTTTAAATTCCTCAAAATATGTTGAAGGGACTTTCTTGGGGATGATTGCTAAAAAAGTATCCTTGAAGGAATCACTAAAATAAAAACATTACCTGAATTTTTCATTGCACTCAAAATATCATTGTCTATAATTTCATAAAATCCAATTAAGAAATCAATTGTGCAATCATCCAAGATTAGTGCCTTACCATTTTAAAAGAGTGTAATACCTCCTTTAGGTCTTCTATAGAGTTTTCCTCCATGAATTCAATATTTTTTTCATCATTAATGAAACTTGGAGGATACAAAGAATGACTACAACTTCAACTAAATTAACCCCAACATGATTATTAGTTCCTCAAGATTCTTCACTCCTACTTCTGCAGTATTTATAGTTTTAATCCCCTTATTTTATCCAAATCACCAACCTCTTCTACTCACATTCCAATATATTTATTGCTTATTCACATAGCTCTGATAGTTATTTTTGTTCTTTCTTTGAGAAGGATCATAAGGTTCTTTCATAATGTTCCTTTTCTATCTTCAACTCAATTTCTTCGATGGTCTCCTTTTATCCATAATCCTTCCCTTTGTATGATCCCCATCCTCGATAAATGTTTTGATTCCCTAACTACTAAATCCTTGTATTCTTCATTTGCAATATAAAAGGAGTTGAATTTGTATATAGAAAGGGTTTTCTTTTCTTTTCTATCCATGAGATGTAAAATTGGCCTATGGTTTAAATAACCCCTAGTACCTTCAAATGATCTAACCCTGTCCTCTTCTTCCAAAAACCATTCTAATATTAACAATATATCCAAGTCGAGGAAGAATCAGAGACTACCTATCATTGTTTCAAACATGAATAAAAGTCATTGAAGGGTCCCAAATATATTGGATTAGAGATCCAATGTTTTTATTAAATAAATGGAAAATAATAGAGGAAGACTCCCTCCAATGCATAACCACTAATAAAATAATTATCATAATTATGTTTAAAACAAAATTATGGATTGATAGGGATGTTGAGCATAAAATAAAGTTTAATTACTACAAGTGATGTATAAATGGTAGGCCTAAGACTTATCTTCTCACCAAAAATGATCCATTTATATGAATTTGAAAGTGGGAAGTATCTACAATTATCCTCCAATCATGTTGAAATTTATTTTATTTCTGTTCACTCATTGTAAATAGAAATGAGTACAAATACACATAAGTTGTTAACATAGTCAATTTAACAAGATTTATAAATTTTATGTTGTGCAAATTTCCAATTGGTTTATGAGAAACCAATTATAATGTTATTATGTTTTTGTAGGTTGCTACTTTAAATACCTATGAACCATGTCCACTTAATATTGATAGATCACCCTATTCCTAGGTATCTCGTGTTGGGTTAACCCTGATTTTAGTGTGATTTTTTAAAATATTATTTTGGTTTATTTTCATGTTTTTATTTTTTAAAATATTATAAATGGTGTATGTAGGAACCATCATTAATTTTCCATTCATCACTACCACCTTTCCTATCCATTTCACAACCATGCCATACATCCCAAATTATAGATCTAGTTCAATTTTTAGCCACCCTACCCTAACACTTGGGATTTAATTCCCACCCCATACACCTCTAGGGTACTACATTTCATCCTATATCAAATGGGGGTTTATCATGTACCACTCCCACCATATATTCCATTCCATCCATCCACTACGGTTACACCTATCCACCATGTACCAATTCATGTTGTTTCAATCCTCCTTGTTGCATCCATTATGGTTGCAACATTCTAAATCACTATAGCCCCCATTGTTTCATCTAGTGTAAATACATCCATAGACCATATACCAATTGTTTACTTTGAATGGATTGTCTAGTCGAGTGCTCCACTTTCTAGCCAATCACTACCACTCCCTAAGTATTCATAATGCGATCATTCATTGATTGAATTTTTTCTAGTGTGCATGGAATTTAATTTTGACCTGATTTGATTCTTGTAACTACTATAGGGAAACATAATGGAAAGGGTAGGGTCACAGACAAAGGAAAGACCCTAGTGACTTGCACTCTTGTGGAAGGTTTTGTTATATTGAATTATAAAGTATGATTTTGTAAGCGTGTTAATTAATTTTGGAAAAAATGATATAAGAGTGTTGTTTCCTTTTCTAGTCTCTAGAGAGATGAACAAATCTAGATGCAAGAATACTCAAATTTCCTCTAGGAAAAGGAGGGCAATGCCATATTATGGATGCAACTCATAGTGGTGAGGATGGAAAGGACCAATATGTGACCTATTATGTATCTTGGACACAATGTGTTATTTTTGGCATGAAGTGCCCTTTTTTATATAGGGTACAAGCTAACATTCTTCAATGTTGGGCATGAGGTGCCATTATGTATCTTGCGTGTGAAGTAATTTTATACAAAATATACAGTTGATATAATTTTTAATATATATATATATATATATATATATATATATATATATATATATATATATATATATATATATATATATGTTGTGTTTCACGAACACCCTGGTCAATAGGTGGCACTACGTCCATGAAAAAATCTACGCTGATCGACCCTGAAGGGAATCTAGCCCCGCGGCCCACTAGCAAGGCCTAACCCCAAGGGCTTCGGGGAGAATGGACCTTGTGACCTCCCGATGGCGAGGCACTGATTTTGACCAACTGAGCTAACCATTGGGCCTATATATATGGATTTTTTAATGATTATGGTTCAAATTTTTAATAATATTGTGTGCGTTTTTATTTTATTTGATGAATGATTATTATTATTTGATGTTGATGAATGATAATCATGATGATGATGATTATAGTTCCTCACTATTGATTTTTTTTTGTGACATTCTTGATCAGATATCATGTGGATGAACACAATATTCATGCAAATATAGTGGTTGTGCAACCTGTCCTTTTTGAGCCTTGAAAGATTTGATTATTGATTGTATATTTATTACCATATTAATCCTTGTATTTTTTATTTGATAGCTTTGGTTAGCATCCTTATTAGTCTATTTTAGACACTGGCATTTTCTCTCTTCTTTTACCTTAACCTATTCATTGCTAGATATTTTCTTGGTTCATTGTGGGATTGAAGCATTTATGCATGTGACCTTACACATCACCATGACCTATGTTATTTAGTTCCATGACCCACCAATTATTCCAAAGTCATTTATTTAATTCATCAAAGAAAAAAAACTTGAAAATGATGTTATTAGGGTTTTTGTTGATTTCTAACCATTATGTCAACCTACAACCACCGACATTCATTACACTCTTATTGAATAACTTGAAAATGACCCAAATGCAAACAAAACAAGTTATTCAAAAAACAAATATTCCTCATTCTATTCAAATGGAAGAGAAAAACTAACACAAAATTTCTATAGTACCAAAGAAAGAATTCCCCTTGTGTGGTAAAATTTCCACCTAATGCCCCTTTGTTTAATAGGAATCTATGTTGAAATATATCCTCATTATATTTAATATGTATATACCATGATTCTTTTTGTAACAACCCTGATTAAAAATCCATGTAATAAAGTTAATAATGGAAAAATAAGACCAAGGTCATGGGACACATATTCCAAGTTGAATGTTGGGAAAAAAAACATAGTGATGGGGATCAATGGTGATTAACTTATGGCTATGGAAATTAGAAAAGGCATTGGCAAAGGAAAAGAGGCAATAATTGGCATTTATTTATGAAAATAATGGAAAATAGAAGAAAAGGAAGGTGAAAGGTCACAAATTCGCATGCGAGGAAAATTTAAGGGAAAATGAAGAAATTATAGGCCTCAGTGATAAAAAGTGTTTTTGAGGATCAGTTCATAGCTTTTGGTCAACGTGTGAAACATTTTTTCAGTTTTAGCTTGGATCTCTCTTCTGTTCTCTCTCCCTCAAACGCTCTTGCACACTTCGAGCTTCCTGGAACATTGTGGCATACTTTGGATTTGGAGAAAGAAGGAAAAGGAAAAACAGGGAATCACAAGGGGACAACAAGATCATCAACAACAGCTGGATTTTTTTATAGGTACTAAGTTGCATGTATGATTTCCTTTCTAGTTTTGGCGTGCATAATATATGCTTGTGGTTATTTGGTTATAATTTGTCATTGTCATGGAGGATTTCCAGGGTTGAAAATGGTTTTTCCTAGTCTTTCCATTTCTTGGATATCCATGGTGTTGTGGGTTTCCCACTTGATTTTTCTGATTGGTGCTTATATTCCGTATGGATGTGGGTTGAGTTACTATTTCCTTGAGCCTTGGTTGGACAAACACTTTGGAATCCCTAGAACAAGTTGGGTTGAGTTACTAATCTTGGAAGCCTTGGTTGGAAAAATGTTCTAGAGCCCTTGGTGAGTTGAGTTACTAGTCTTAGAGCCCTGGTTGCAAAAATTCTCTGGAGCCCTACGACAACTGTGGGTTGAGTTACTAGTCTTGGATTCGGGTTGGAACAAAGAATTTGGAGCCCTGGAAAACTTGGTTAGGGACCGTGTTAGCGATGATTAGTGATGTCCGACCATGAGGTAGAATCACTGGTTGAGGGTTGAGGTGGTTTGGCCTCTGTAAGCCTTGGTTTGTGTTTTCTTTGTTTATTTCATGAGATCCCACATTCATGCTTGGAATATGATATGGGGGTGATTGGCTAAAAGAAATATTTGGTTTAGCCCAATCTATGGTCAGTTGGTATGTGGAAGTCCTGACTTGGTTGGAATTTGAAGAAGTTAGTATGAACTATTTTCCTCTTGTGTTTCATGAGCATGTATACTTGTTATTATTTGGACTTGATGGCTATTCTAGAATTTTTATTATTCTGGTTATATGCTAGTTATAAGCATGGTTTCATGACAAATTAGATGTTATGGCTCTTAACATGTTTCAATTGGAAAATGAATGTTTATTGAATGCATGACCTAATAGATTCTATTGCATCTATTGTGAGAGGGAATGAGACATTCTCAATGATTCTTAAATAAGCATCAGACCCCTATGTTCAAATATGCTTTTCCGACCTGTAGATTACATGTTCACAATGTGTTTGATGAAATGTTTGTCATGGTTAGGCCTAGTTAGGGAAATTTCTTGATTAAGTTTTCCATTAATGGCTTTTTACTTGTGTCATTCATCATTTCGGAAAGTTCTGTTAAGTTCTGGGCAGAGGTCTGGATGCTAGCCCTAAAACGGTGGCTCAGATTCTAGGGTCGCATGCTCAGAACTAGGAAATCTAGACTATAATTGCTGGGAGGAAGGGTTGTCCATGTGAATGTAGGGTTACAGTGGTTGTATTGCCTTTCTATGCAAGTGACTGGGTGTCCATATCACTAAAAATGCAAGTTAGCTAGGTAAGTTAGCTCCAGGGTTGGACACCATAACAACATGTCAATGTTAAATATGCTAAAAATGTTGTAGCAGCTGATGCTATAGCAACCATCACTATTGAAAATGTTGAAATTATTGTAAAAGGTGATGTTATAACAACTGCTACTATTGAAACTACTGAAACAGTGACCATTACAATAGATTGTGCAACAATGGATGTTGTAATAGCAGATGCTATAAGAATTGAAGGGGTAGAAATCCATTTCATTTTGCTTGAAAGTGGGAATCCATAGAGGTGTCTTTTCCACCCAACACTACACTAGCTCTTGGGGGATCAAGAAAACAAATTGAGAAGCACAAACATGGGTAACAACAGATTGAGAAGTAGATGTTGTGACAACAGATGTGTAACATCACCCAACCCCTCATATTGTTAGAGGAATGGGGTAAAACATATTTATTTATTTTTTCCTCTAAACTCCTTGACTTCTCTACTTGTCATAAGGGCCTCACAACTAGAGTTGTTATTATATATATATATATATATATATATATATATATATATATATATATAAGCCCTCCCAAATGCAATGACCTCTATTCACCACAACAGCCTGTCATTGACTTGTGAAGAGTGTCCAACTCCAACCAATCGCAAAACTTCAGGGTTGGCGTGTTAGCCAGCTCATCCTAGCTGACATCATCCTAGTCGATCCCATAGTTGCACCACAAAATCCTTTGGGGTAATCTTCTGAGTTTATACCTTCAGGCCATGTCATCGCTTCCTCATCCAGTTGCGTTAAAGGAAAAATCGGGTATTAACAATGAAGAGTCTCCATGGATAGGGTTTGGATCGGTGCAAGGTTTTGCTAAATTTTTATTATAAGTTTAAGGCTTTCCCTCTTGTGCTGCATCATGCTTACCTTAAATCTCTTCCATGGCTTGACTAAGGGATCTTGACCTTGCCTTAATAAATGCATCAAACGTGGATCTTTATGACCATCAGAAGAGCAAGTCTCGACGCAACCATAATTTCCCTAAGTTGGTTATTTCAACCATGTATTTATCTTAGAGAACCTATAGACCTATGAATGAACACCAGTACTTGGTGTTTACATCAATGGCTTATTAAGGTGCCCTATGGTTCTACCCCTCCTAATCTTGAGCCAATCCAACTCCAAGGAGTTATTGGTCCTTTTGCATTCCACGTTCTTGGGCATGAAATCCCACACATGTTGGCATAAGTATTCCTACAACCCTTACCTACAACTGGTTTCATGTGAACTACTAAAGGTATACACCTCACCTACCACATGCTAAAGGTTTTAGGATTCAAAGCAGACTTGTAAGAAGTTCCATAGCAATATGTAGATACTTTTGGGGCTGAGCTAGCTACACATTGATGCAAGTAGAATATATTTAGGTGGATTATAATGCAAGGTTGGCAAAGCTAGCTTGCATGGATTTCGGCTATTCCTACACTTAAATGGAGGATAACCCTTCTAGCATTGACTCAATGCATTTTTCATAGGTTCAAGGGATTATAACTCAGTGAAGGAACATCCACGTATATGTACTGACCCTGCAAAGTGGCTAGTCTTAGGTTCCAACCCTAACCCCTTTATTTATGTACTAGGGTCGAGTCCTAGTTATAGTTAGTTAAAGAGTCAATAAAGCATGTGTTAATAATTGCAAGTGGTTGACCCGCATTTAAGAAAGGGACCACAGTTAGTTACAAAGGAGCCATGGTATTAGATAGATGGTATTGAGAGAACCGTGGTAATGACCCATGGTATTGTATGTATGAATCCTATATAAAGGATAGAGACTCCCCATTGAGAAATATCGAGTCTTATTTTGTAATCGAGCTCTACTTTGCTGGAGGTTGCCCCCTCAAAGAGGTAAGTGAACATTGCTTTCATCTCTGAATAATAAAATACTTGCTGTTTTTCTCATTTTGTTCTGTGTTCTGGGTTTTATTTCTTCACATATTTAGTGTTTTGGAATTTCTCACAAGTCAAGAGCATAAGAAGTGATATCAGAGCACTTTCCAGGGCTGGTGGTACCTCCATTTTTGGCAAAAAAAATTTTAGGCTAGAGACGTGTTCCGACATCTTTAAACCACGAGATTTGTCGTTGAGCGGATAAACCCGCGGATTTGGGGAGGCATGCACACAGGAAATACAAGAGGTGGTCACGCTTGTTGGACTCCCTTGTAACCCCTATGGGTACCCCTTCGAGTAGTAGCGCATTAGAGAGAACCGCACATGGACTACCTTTCACGTACCCTCTGGGTATATCAGAAGACCCCTAGGCTCACCTGAAACCTTGCCTTAGATAAACCGTTGGTCGTCTTGCTGCTATAGTACACGGAAAATTTTAGGGGCGAATGTTCGCCCTTAGGCGAAATTAAGGGGTTTTAAATTTTTAGTGGGCGAATATTTTGTATCATAGTACATTTTTACAAATCACCTCAAATAGCCCACCTTATTTTAAGGGAGAGGGTAAAAAAGGTAAATTTAGCCCTTGAAATTAGGAGTTACAACCTTCCATTAGCCCTAATTTTCAAGAATAGGTTTTATTTAAGTGAATCCTATGGGCCAAATACCATATTTATAAAAGAGGTATGGTAAATTAATAAAAATATAAATAAATGAGAGGTATGGTATATATATATATATATATATATATATTATTTTATTTTAATTTTAATTTTAATTTTTTTAATTTTTTAATTTTAATTTATTATTATTATTTTTTAATGTTTACTCCATAAGTCACCTCATATACATGCAAGGGTGTAAACAAATAAAAATAAAAATAAAGTGGAGGTATGGTAAATAAATAAAACCTCTTTTTATATTTAGTCCATAACCCTCTTTCTATTTATGAAGGCTCAAAAAAGAGGTTTTATTTAAGTGAATCCTATGGGCCAAATACCATATTTGTAAAAGAGGTAATAAACAAGAGATATGGTAAACAAATAAAACATTTTTTTAATATTTGCTCCATAATTCACCTTATATTTACGAACACTAAAAAAATGCGTTATATTTAGGTGAAACCTATGGGAAAAATACTGTGGGCCAAATACCATGGGCTAGATTATTATTAATACCATGCAAAAAAACATTATTAACCCTAATATTAGTATTAATAAAAATAAAAATGGCACATGGTATTGACCCATGGTATTCAAGTCGAATGTAGCCTATTTAAATGGGGGAATTAAACCAGCATAGATCCATCTTTACTCTGGATCTACTAAGCCCCGAGAGGGATCAAATATCGTGATATGCAAACCAGCATAGAGTGAAAAAATATTTGATCCCTCTCGAGGCTTGGTGGATCAAGAGTAAAAATGGATGTTGTAATTTAATGTATGTTAAACATTTTAACTTGGTTAAAATAAAAAATAAAATGAAAATCAATTATTAATTTTATTAATTTTTATAAATTACTAATAGTAAATTTTAAGCTCCAGGTTTATGATAACCCGTGGTATTGACCCATGGTAATACCATGGTATTCATGTGAGCATAGACTATTTAAAGGGGAAATTGTATCATCTTAGATCCATCTTAATTCTGGGTCTACCAAGTTCTCAGAGGGATAAATAGATTTCATCCACCTAAGAGTGGTAGATGTGGAGTTAAGATGGATATAGGTTGGTTTTTATGATAATGAAGATATTAAATAGACTTAGGAAATTATATTGTAAAAGCATCTTAAGGTGAATGGTTAAAGCTACATTTAGTCACTTCACAAAAGTTAGTAAGAAGTACCAATATCTCCATTAATATTGGTTTTTAACTTTTTTTGATTTAAAAAAAAAAAATTCAAAACAATGAAACTTTATCACTCTTTTCGCATCACCCTCATAGAAGATTTCTCACCATTTTTCATACATTCTCAATATGATCATGAAAAAGTTTAGATACTGGTGTTGGATTAGTTGTTTGAAAAAAAGGTTGGTTTGTAAAACCTTTCATCTTCTGTGCTATTCTTAGTTTGTCCTAATG
Source organism: Pinus tabuliformis (assembly GCA_031772625.1). Classification (NCBI taxonomy): domain Eukaryota; kingdom Viridiplantae; phylum Streptophyta; class Pinopsida; order Pinales; family Pinaceae; genus Pinus; species Pinus tabuliformis. Next base: position 428,141,988 of record CM062814.1, on the reverse strand, counting down.
ATCTGTAGGGGTTGGAGCCACTGCACCATGTTTTCCTAAAAGGTGGAGATTGTTCACCAAAAAGGAAATTAATCTACATGTTACAACGCTGTTAAAAAAAGCGAGACCTATGAGGGTAAAGAATTATGCTAATAATCAATTTAGATTGGGAGAGACGTAATTAAATTTTATTATTTAATTGAAGATTTCCAATTAAAATAATAATAAATCTACATTTATATATTCATATATTGATTGGAAGGATTCTCACAATGGTCACTTCTTTCAATTAGATCCCCTACAAGCCTTTGGGATACCTAATACTTTCTTATATAATATAGTTGGGGCTTGCTACTTGTTGGCGTGTTGGGGTAAACAAACTTGATGTGTTTTTTTTATCTCGTAGTTGGAGTCTATGGAATAAGAAAGAAATTTTATAACTTGAAAAAAGTGGTAGCTTGACAAAAGTTGTAGAGAAAAGATTAATCTCTCCCACCTTGACAAAACTCGTTGTCAATATCAACACCTATAAGAACTTTGTTATGGAATATTATCAAAACTAATAGAAGGATATGAAAGAGAGTATTGTAAGAACCTTGACAAACATGGCCACTGAAACCTGGAACATTGTTTGTAGGAAGAGAAAATTATGTTTCTTTTTTCCAAACATGTATGTTAGTATATTACAATTTAATGAATATGTTTTCTTATTATCATATATGGTTTCATACTTTAACAAAACATTCGCCAAGACTTCATAATGTTTTATTATTCAATAAAATATTTTCCAAGATCTTACAAGATTTTATAATTCAGTGAAATATTCTCCATCACTGTACAAGATAATATAATCTGGTGAGAGATTCGCCAAAAAATTTATATATACATATTATATTATTGATAAAATCGCCTCCCATTCTTCTAGAAGGAATTTTGACGTGGATTTGCCGCTCTTAGGTGGTTCATGCATCCCAAAAGAGAAGGAGCTAATCCCTTGATTGAAGGAGCTATCCCTTTGAAAGAGGGCTTTATCCCTTTGAAGGAGGACCTAGTAACTTCCCTCCATTGCACTATAAATTCAGCCATTGGGTTGGTTGCTAGAGAGGTTAGAAGCTGAACATTTTTGAGGGTAAATGCTGGTGAAATTAAGACTTCCTAGTTGAGCTTAAGAGGAGAGATCACATACCTTTTTGGCTTCATTGGGAAGTGAGTGAAACTTGTCAAAGTAGAGGAGACTTCTTGCTGGACCCTGGGAGGAGCTTGTATAGCGTCAAGGCATAGGTTGTAAAGTTCTTCTTCTTTTGAATTAATACAATCAAACTCATTTTTCTCAACAAGTATCTCATGTTATTTGTTTCATGAACTCCTTGACTTTCATATTAAATATGTTTTATGATATTGGCTTTTCAGGTGCTATTTAATTTGTTTGCTTGTTTGTGTTTGCAGATTCGTGACAAAGGAGCTCATTTGGATCGAAGGAGCGAAGGCTTCCACAAACTTGCGTTGGACCTAAGGTAGGCCCTAAAACACTTGTTTGCCTTTGTTTATAAAAGCATATTTAGAGAAAGATAGTGCCTGGTTGGTTTTCTTGTCATTAGGTCTTCTTTAGATTCTAGGAAGGTCTATCTTGTCCGCAAGATCGACTTATTCCGTGTGAAAAAATGACGACTCCAATGGGGAATTGATTTTTTCCTTGTTTTTACTTTGACCTGAGAAACTGTGTTTTTGTTTCTATTTTTGGCTTGTTGTGTGTAAAATTGGGTAGAGTTTGTAGATCTAGGGTTATTTTTCGTTTTTCATAGCTCTGGGAGAGGACCGCACCCTAGCCTTTTGACACAGTGCGTACCTATCCGCACCTTTGCTTTTAGCACAGAGCGGTACCGCACCTGTGTTAACTGTGGGCCTACGGACCCTGTCAAAATTTTGAAAAACCTAAGATTTCCTCCGTTTGTTAGCTTAGTTTTTGTTTAGAAGTTATTATCTACTGCCCAGACCTGCATATAACCTGTCAGAAGCTTTCCTTAGGTTGATTTCATTAGTGTTAGGGTTTTAGGTGAAATTCCTAGGAGTTTTGTTTGTTGGGCTTGTTTTCATTTTGGTCTTGTAGTGGCTCTGAGCTTAGAAGCTGTAGGGACCTCAGATCACCTTGGTGTCTACCAGCCTTCTTATGAGTCTGACCATTTATGAAATATCCCCTTGTTGAGGAATCCATTTTGTGTTTTCTCTTTACAAAACTTCGAAAAGCTTGTGTTTAAAAGTTTGGATTTCATTTAAAAAAAAAACAAAATTGGTTGTTCTTGACTGATTTGTGATTCTGCATAAATTGGTCCTTAGCTTACATCTAGCTAAGTAAAACATCCTTAAAAAAGACATCTTGTAGGCTTTGACTTCAAATAGGTTTTTATAATTTATAGATCTCAAAGTTAGTCATTTCCATAGTTTTGAGTGTTTTATAAAAATATAAAAAAAAATCTTTTTTGGAAAAAAGTTTGTTTTTGTAGTGGTTGAGTGCTTTGAAACGAAAAAGGGAAATTTTTGTGAAATAACTAGTTGTCTCATTTTGCGTGCATTAGAAAGGACAAAAGCTCTTCTTTTAATTTGTTTGTTAAGAAGGATTTGTGTTTATAAAGTATTTGCATTCTCAAACTCTTTCTTAGCTAGAAGTTCATCAAAGAGAAAAGATTATTTAAATCATCTTAGGTGCATTTTTAGTGATTTTGAGTCGAGTCTTCATACCACGAGTTTCATTTCCGCACCTTTTGACTTAAACAAAAACCAATAAAAAATAACTCTTAAAGTAAAATTCATCTAGCAATATTTTTATTCCTAGGGCTCTGATACACCAACTTAGCTTAGGCTAGTGTCTTGGAGTAGGAGAGTAATTAACTCTCCAAGACAGTAAAAACAAACAAGTAGCTGTATCTTGTGGTAGGGAAGAAATCCAATTGTTGCTTTTATGCTCTGGGAAAGCTCCTCTTAAAGGAGAAGCATGAGATCATGTCCGAACCAGTGTGGGAATCAATCCTTCCTCATTGGGAACGACGCCAGATATTCACGTATTAAAAATGGTAAACCTCGGATTAACCATTTTCGAGGAGCCTGGGGTCACTTGTTGGTAAACCTTGGATTATGTCGAGGAGCCTTCAAGGGGATTGAGCTTGATACTCTGCCCTTGCGTGCGTATCGAATCGTAGACTGTTACCCCAGGTATATTTGTTTCAGTTGGTAACCTTCGTGGCCATATTCTTTAGGATTCTTCCTGAGGTGATAGTGGTGGGAAGACCCCACTGTACCTGGAGCAGATGTCGGCTAGACTCATTTGGATTTTCTGGGGGGTTCTCTTCACTCGAGACAGTTAAGTGGAAGAACTTGTGCCAGTCTGTTCATTAAGCAGGTTGCTGGGGTAACTGTTCCAACCGCCATTTCTGTGTTGAACTCTGCGACGTTGGATTTCATCACCAACTAGTGTTTTCAGTACGGAAAGTTATTGTTTGTGTGTGTTTGATCTCCTAGATTCTTTAGGCGTGTGATTCAAATTTGTTTGGTTCTTTAGAGGCTTTAGGTGGTTTTCATTGAGATTTTACTTTGTTTGCGTGTAGAGTAGTTAAAAGTTTTTAACCGTGGCTGAATTACCAAGGAAGTCCTGTAGACTTCGGGGCCAACCTCCTGAGTTTTCACTGAGCCAGCTTGAAGGCTTGAAAGTCCTCGTAACTCCTAGAGACAGTAGAGTTGGGTCACCTGAAGAAGGACAGTCTTCTTTGGTGGTACATCCTGATTTTCAAGCGTTAGTAGCAGATTATAATCCGCAGTCAGTGTCTGTTTCCGAAGTTACTCGTAGCTTTTCATCTACTAGTGATATAGGTGAGGAACCTGAAATATCTGAACCTAAAGTGAATTTGCTGCTACTCCGACATCGGGGTTTGCTTCTCCAGCTTCTAGTGGTCCTGGTTCACCTAGGGTAGAAAGAGTAATCACCCAAGATCTTCCTTCTGGACTTATAGCTATTGAAGAACTTGCTACTCTGGAAGAAGAAGTAGGCATCCCTATCCCTGAAAATCAACTTGTTATTGAGCTAAGGGAGCGTGAATGAATTTTTTACAGTCCACCTAGGAGCAGTACTTGGTATCTTTCTTTGACTAGTTTCTTAGAGAACCCAGGGTTAAGTTTTTCACCACCTCATGTTCCTTATCACCCAACACCTAGAGGTTATTATCCTCCGTTAAATATTTCAAGACAGTCGTCCATGTTTACTCAATCACCTGAATCCTTATTGTACGGCGGTCCTTCTGTTCCCTCTGGGTATCAGTCACTTTCTGGTACTTTTTCAGGAGCATCTCCTCAACCCATTGAGCAAGGGTTATTAACTGGAAGCAATGGTACTAAACCGTTGAGCGTAGAAGATATTCTCATGATGTCAGGTTCTATTCCCAATCCTCAACCTCAAGGTGGCCAGTTACCGCTTGGGGGGCAGCCTCAATTATCACCTGGGGGGAAACCTCAAGGTTCTCAATTTGTGTCTGGGGGGCAACCTCAAGGACAGTACATACCTACGGGATAGTACGTTCCTCAAGGTAAAGCCCAGACTCAATATGTACCCCAAGGTCAACCCCAGTATCAGTTTATACCTCAAGGTCAACCCTAGTATCAGTACGTGCCTCAAGGGTATCAACCCCAAGGTCAGTACTCGAACCAAGGTTTCCAACCACCCTCCGGTCAAACGTATGTTCAAGGAACGGGAAATGTACCTTTAAATTATCAATCCTACCCTCAACCTGGTTATGGTCCTCAATATACTCAACATGTTATGGGTCCGTACCTCGGAATGAATATAGTGTGGGATCCATCGCAAACTCAACAAGTGTTGCAGCCAAATGTACAGTTGTCATCTCAAACTGGACAACCCTTAGTTTCTGGTACACCCCAGAAACCAGTCCAGTCTAACATTCAAACTTTTGTACCTTCGGTAGTTTCTCAGCCTGGGCCTAGTACGCCTCGTACTCCGCGTCAAACGACTGCTACAACTACCGCAACATCTGTTCAATCTACCCCACCTACTTCTAGAGTATCGACAGCTCCGGTTTCTATTGTTCCTGTATCTACTCCTCAGACATCTTTACCACCGTCTGGATCTACAATTTAAACTTCGGTTCAGATGCTTGTAGGACAACCTGGTTCAAGTACGGTTGTCACAAGTCAACCACAATTTACTTATCAACCGTACCAGGGACAGTACCAATTCAGTCCTGCTGTGTAGCAGCCAGTCTATCAGTATCAACTGTACCCTGGGTACACATATCAACAAACTCAGCAACCCCAGTACGGTTCGGTTAATCCTGGTTTTCCGGGAGGATACAATATCCCAAATGCAATTCCTATTCCTAGTTATCCTGGATATCCTCCTCCTGGGGCTGGTCTCATGACCCAGAGTTTTAGGGACCCTAATCGTCAGTTATCGTTTATCGCAACTTTGGACTTACCTGACTTGTCGCACCTAACGAACGATCCCATTAATTATCTTCCGTTTTGGCCGCCAATGCCGAATAAGTTGCCTAGTGACATTCCTAAGTTCGAAGGTAAATCAGGAGAGGACCCATCGAACCATGTGATGACTTACCACCTCTGGTGTGCATCTAACTCCATCTCAGATGATTCAATCCATCTAAGACTTTTCCAGCACACTCTAATTGGTCTCACGGCCAAGTGGTACATTGAGTTACCACGAGGCACTTTTTATAATTTTAGCCAGTTAGCTACCTCATTTTTAACTCATTTTTAGTTGCCAGTCTGATATGACAATGGCACGGAATTGTTAACTTCGTTAAAACAATCGACGTCCACTTACATTTCAGATCATATTCATGAGTGGAGACGTCGACGGCGTTTAGTGAAGATTTTTATTCCGGATCAGATCTTGGCTGAGTGGTTTGTAAAATCTTTGTTGCCAAAGATCACTGAAGATGTAGCTAAAGCCGGAGTTGTTACTGAGGAGCAAGTAATTTCTCAAGCATAGTACCTTGACTTGGTCTATACTCAGTCAGGTACGTTACACGAGAAAATCCCCGATCTTCCCAAGAAAAATCAAATCCCTGCAGCTCCTTCGGGATCTCATGTCGCTGATGGTATGATTGGTACGGTTAACACTAAAAGTAAGAAGAAGTCTTCCAAGAATTCTTCTCCTATCATAACCTTGCCTGATTCCCCGACAGGAGATTCTTCTGCAGCGATTTCCGTCGATATTCACGTTGTAGAGTCATTTGCAGCAAAATCAAAATCCAGTGGGAAGAAGAAAGGAAAGAAGAAGAATAAAACAGACAAAAATTCAAAGGAGAAACCTGAAAAATCAGAATCCAATGATGAAAAACGCAAACCTCGTTATCCTTGTCTCATTTGTGACGATGAACATTTTACAAGAGACTGCCCTCATCGTGCAGAGGTTGCAAAGATTGTCAAAGGTTCCAAAACGCCTGCTGTTTTGAAGGATCCTTTTCCAGCTCAAAACAGTAAGATGATAGGTTCTTCCTCGAATGCCAATGAAGAACCCATACTGATGATGTCCCATGTTAGGATTGCGACTCGATCACATGATTATGGTAGTAAAAGTCCTGTTGATGGTAAAGAAGTAGAATCTTCTCATTCTAATCCATCAATCTCAGCTCCCGGTTCCGATCCACTACAAATCGAGAAACCTAATCCAGACCTGGTAATCAAACTGCCCACCAAGGGTATACTTCGAAAGTCAGCTTTCAATCCACATGGGAGAGCGACTCAAAACTATAACATTGTTGAGGATTTAGCTGTTTCACCCTCAGCAATGTCGGCTTTGGAGGTGCTGCAATCATGTCTAGCACAACGTAAATTACTTTTGTCAGCTATAGGAGCTGTTGACATTTAGGACTCGAAACTAATGATTTTCGATCTAGAAAATAGTACACTGCGCTTACCTCATCAAATGGCTTTCCAGATTCCAGTGATAGTAAAAAACAAGCCTATTCATCGGACTGTAATTGATGAGGGAACCTCAACGTGTATTATGTCGATATAGTGTTGGAGATCGCTTGGTTCTCCTTCGCTAAATCAATCCCCGATGATTCTAAAGGCCTTTGATGGCCGTGGGTTTCATCCTTTTGGCATTCTCCAGGATTTACCTATAGGGGTTGAAGGAAAAACCGTTAATCTAGATGTGGAGGTGGTTGATGCCCCTCTAGATTACAACCTTCTCTTGGGTCGAAGTTGGTCTTACGCTATGACAGCGGTCGTTTCATCGGTCTTTCGGGTTATAAAGTTTCCTCATAATGGAAAGATCGTAACAATAGACCAGCTGGCTTACTTTTCATCCAACCCAGCCTCTTCTGAAAGTATTCAGCATGTCGGTAAAACGACTATCCCGTATAAGGATGTTGGAGTAGGAATAGTTAGAGATGCCAGTTTACTGGGAACTTTTCCTTTTCCTCCGATCAACGCATCGTCTTCATTTGCAACCATTCATATGATTACATCAGACACCATTGTTTATTATGATCCTTGGATCATTCCTTCTGAATCTGAGATAGACTCATTTGGTGATGTCATGCCTTTGAGTCCATATGAAATTGCGTATGAGGCTGTGCAATCGTTTACCAACCCATTTTCAACCAAAATTGACCTATTGAATGTGGTCCGTGAAGAATCACTTTTCACATCAAGCTCGGATTCGATCATGTTTTCTAAACTTGTTCACTCTGATGAGCAAATTCGTGAAATCCTATGTGTAGATGATTTACCATGGGAAGATCTCCATCACAGATCTTCGTTTTTACCCGAGAATGATTGTTTTGAAAATGATTTTTCATCAATTTTTACGACTGAATATGTCAAGGAACCTCAGAATCCAATGAAACATCCCGATTCAGAGTTAAATTTGGGAAACATTTCTCGAACTATTCCTATTGACATTTCGGTTAAGCCTGAAATTGTTGAGAACATTCATATAGGTGCCTCGTGTACAGATGACGAAATTCAAATATATAAGACCCTATTTCAAGAATTCCGCGACGTGTTTGCCTGGTCCTATGAGGAAATGCCAGGAATTGATCCCGCGATTGTTGTTCATGAGATCAAGACTTACCCGGACGCTAAACCCATCCGGCAACGTTTGCGTTAGATTCACCCAAGAAAAGCTACTGCAATTAAAGCAGAAGTTGAAAAATTACTCAAAGCAGGTTTCATTTATCCACTCCCGTTAACCGATTGGGTATCGAATATTGTTTCGGTTAACAAAAAGCAGGGAACAATAAGAATATGTATCGATTATAGGGACATCAATCGAGCCTGTCCAAAGGACAATTACCCAACTCCCTATATCGATCAAATCATTGATGATTGTGCTGGCAGTGAAATATTCTCCTTCATGGATGGTTTTTCTGGATACAATCAAATCAACATTCTACCTGCCGATCAAACAAAAACGGCTTTCATTTGTCCATGGGGGACATTTGCTTATTGCAAGTTACCTTTTGGGCTCAAGAATGCCAGAGCAACTTTTCAAAGGGCCATGTCTTATGTGTTTCATGACATCAAGCACATTGTGCAACCCTATCTCGATGACTTGCCTGCTCATTCATTACATCGAGCAGATCACCTCGTCCATTTATGAGCAATCTTTATGAGGTGTAGGCATTATCGGATTCGGTTGAACCCACACAAATGTGTCTTCTGTATAGAAACAGGTCGATTGCTGGGGTTTGTAGTTTTGAAAGCCGACATTCACGTTGATCCCTCGAAGGTCGAAGCTATTGTCAAATTGCCTCCTCCTTCGAGTCTTCGCCAACTCCAAAGTTTGCAAGGGAAAGCAAACTTTTTACGACGGTTCATCCCTAACTACGTCGAGGTTACAAAGGGTTTTACCCGGTTTTTGAAACAGAATACTCCATTCTATTGGGATGAGATAGCTCAGAAATCTTTTGATGCACTCAAACACGCGTTGACCCATGCACCGTTATTGCATCCTCCCAACTACAACCAGGATTACTTCTTGTATCTCGCCGCCTCCCATTCCACCATTGGAATGGTCTTAGTTCAGGAAGATGAATTCGGAACTGAACATGTGATATATTGCCTTAGTCAAACTTTAAATCCAACTGAGCTAAAATAATCACATGTGGAGAAATTGGCATTGGCAGCTGTTCAAGCTGTCCAACGTTTTCGTCACTACATTTTACTACGTAAAACTACAGTGATTTCGGATTACAACCCTATGATCTACATTTTGACCAAGCAATTTCTAGGGGGCAAGTACTCTAAATGGATCGTCATCCTGCAGGAGTTCGACTTGGAATTTGAAAAATCTAAGTCTAAGAAATCTTTAATTTTTGCGGAATTAATGTGTGATTTCCCACGTGCTGACATGGAAACTGTGGCGGAGGAGCCCATTGTAGACAAATCCTTGTTTCTAATCAGCACTTTAGATCCATGGTATGGGGATATCATCGTTTATATCCAAACCCAATCCTTTTGGCCAGAAATTTCAAGGTTAGAACGTCGGAAAATACGATTCCAGTCCCAACAATATAGGATTATTGGGGATACTCTTTATCGCCGTGGGGCAGACTCTGTTTTTCGACGTTGCTTAACTCACGAGGAAGCTGAAAGGGTTCTAAATGAATGTCACTTTGGAGGGTGTGGCGGTCATATGTCTGGGTATGCCACAACCCAAAAGATATTGCGTGCTGGCTACTTCTGGCCCTCTTTGTTTAAAGATTGTATTACTGCGGTCCGAAAATGCCACAACTGCCAAATTTTTTATCGAAAGATGCGCGCTCCACCTGCTCCTCTCCACCCTATAATTTCCGTTGGTCCTTTTGCCAAATGGGGTATCGATTTTATTACATGTAACCCTTACTCGGCCGGGGGGCATGCGTATATCATCCTTGCGGTAGATTATTTTACCAAGTGGGCCGAGGCGATGCCTACATTTGAGGCAGATGGCAAGACAGCTGCAATTTTCGTGTTCAATCATATAATTGCTAGGTTTGGTGTCCTGCAAGCGATAATCACTGATCATGGGCATCATTTTCGAAACGTTATGATGATCGAACTTATATGACAGCTTGGTTTGCGTCACGATAGTTCAACCCCTTATTATCCACAAGCTAATGGTCTGGTTGAATCCATCAACAAAGTTTTAGTCATCATGATCCGACGAATCATTGGGATTCATCAGTCGAATTGACATAACATGCTATTTTCAGCGCTTTGGGCGTATCGAACTTCAGTAAAAACATCAATAGGGTTCACTCCTTTTCAACTAGTCTATGGTCTGGAAGCTGTGTTACCCATTGAATGCGAAATCCCATCACTGCAAATGGCCATTGATTTACTTCCAGCCACTTCCAAAGAGGAAAATCATTTGTTATACTTGACGCAATTAGATGAGAATCGATGTGATGCTGCATTGGCGATCGAAACTCACGCAAAACGTATGAAAGCTCAGTATGATTGAAATGTGACCCTCGAAATTTTTCGGAAGGACATCTAGTCTTAGTTTACGATCAAGCTGATGATAAGTTAGGCGCTGGAAAATTCGTTCCTATGTGGCATGGTCCCTATGTTGTTAAGCGAAAGCTAGCAAAAGGGGCCTATGAATTGGTAGAATTTGACGGGGACTCTTTAGGTAAACCCAGAAATGGTCTTTGCTTGAAGAGGTATTATGCTTAAAGATGGGTATGGAGATTTTTAGTTAGGATAGCTTTTATTTCTAGCTGGTGTGTTTTAGTCTAAACAATGTGCTTAGCTTAGAGAGTGTTGTTTCGTCATTATTCCTGCTTATCTTGGTTTTACTCTTGATATTGTAGATGTCGATGCCTCTCCAAACATACATTGGTTTTGCTAATGGTGCTTGTCGTAATACACGGAACATTTCTTCCACAGCTTGGGTTATCTATTCGCCCTCTAACGAGTTAGTATCTATGCATGGGGTAAGCCTCGGTCAAACAACAAACAACATTGCCGAGTATAGTGCAGTGATTGAGTTATTATCTGAATCTATTTCATTTGGGATTCGGAGTTTGATAGTGAGGTTAGATTCTGAACTCGTTGTATTACAGCTTAATAGAGTGTATGCCATTAGAAATCCAGTGTTATTAAGCTTATTTTTGAGAGTGCGTCTCTTGGAACGTGAATTTGATTATATTGAATATCAACATATTCCAAGATCTTTAAATACATTAGCAGATGCAATTGCTTCTCGAATGTTAAGTAGACATTTGCAATAATCATACATGTAAATTTAAAACCATTCCATAACATGATTTACAAGATAAGCCGGTAATAGTGATATATATATATATATATATATATATATATATATCTATATCTATATATATATATATATATATATATAGGAGTGTGTCAAAAAATACATCGTCCTCGATCATAGGTTGAAAAACACCTTATGATCGGCAAAAATGATAAGTACAAAGTACAAAAATGTCATATGTGCCCACAATAGGCGATCATCCTATCACTGGTGATGATCTCGATAAAAAACCACTGCATGGGCCACCTTGCAAAGGAACCTCCTAAAAGGTCCCGGGACTCCAATCACATAGCGCTGAAGTCGACGAGGAATGTCATCTATAGTGGTCTCCAGAATATCTCCTGTCAAGCGCTCGAGATGACCCTCCAACTCGGCCAAAACCTCTGTTGATTCGTCCTGTGGGGCTAGCGCGGCTACAACTGGTTGTTTCCTCTCGTAAGGCCAGAGAGTGGTTGGTCGCTATGGACCCACATCTGCATTCGAAATTTTTGCTATCAGTTTTGGGACGATGGAAAGAAAAAAAAAAATTAAAATAGAAAAAATGTTGAAAATGATTTTACCTGAGTCATCCCATTGCTCTCCTGGTGGAAGAGCCATGTCTGGGTCACCACGAAAATCTACCCCAGCATAAGGGAAGTCCTGAATAGAAAAGACTTGGTTTTCCAACCATTGGAAATACTCAGGTTTGAATCGAGCAACCTCTGTCCTCTCGTCTGGGTGATGGGCCATAACTGCGACCCATCGCATCTTTTTGGGCTCTCGAGGAAGCCCAGCTCCAATAGTAAGGTGCTGCAGGATCAACATGGGAACCCTCTCCAGACCAAAACTCACAACCAAAGCCCCATAACCAAAGGTCTTTAGTTGTCCATTCTTGGCCCTGGTCAGTTGGCCTTTCACATTGGCCAACACAACATCGCACTAGTTGAAGATGGTGCCTTGAAAGCAATCAACTGCCATATGCATCTGGGATCTGGTGAAAATATGTAATGCGGCACTCCTGCAAAGTCTGGTGACAGTAAACGCGATCACCATGAGTTCAGGACGGGATATGGTTTTTATGTCTATCCCTTTGTCTCTAGCCTGGCTGTTGCAGAACTCTAGCCGGAGGCTATCAACAGACTGGCCACCTGGCCTAGCCCCAAATAGAGTCAAGTCTTCGCCTCTCTTAGGCAAACCAGTCAAGAAATATATGTCCACCGGCTCGATTTCGAGCTGGTGGCCACCAATGAAGAAGCACTGGTCCTGTATGCTCCATCTGTCAACTAGCCACTGTAAGAAATCCACTTGAGCCCTCATGCCAGGAATGACCCAGAATTTGTACAGGCCGCACGCCTTCAAAGCATCAAGCGAAGGCTGATGATTCCTTGCGGCAGCATCCACGTCCTCATGCTCTCATTCACGCCAATCTAGCATGATGTACTCTCTGCATCAAGTAAAAAGATAAATTAGGATGCTAGAAATTATTTTGTTTGGGCCAATTTTGAGAAATTTTGGGTTAAAAACCCTTGCGGCGGGGACCGCACCCTCTGGGTTAGACACAGTGTGTGGGACCGCACCTTGTCTACATGGAAGCTGTGGACCCCTGACTTTTTCCCAATGGAGAAAAGGTCGGGGTCCGCAGGCCAGCAGTGGTACACCTGCGGGCCCCCGCGTGGGTTTTAAGCCTAAAAACCCTCCAAAAAATGAAATGAAAGCCTAAAACAAGAAATGAAATGGTTAAAAATAAAGAGTAGGATGATGTGGATTACCTGGAGAAGACGACGTTCGATTCCAACGGTTGGATTTTCCGCAATCTTCACGGGAAGTTTTCTGAACAAAAACACTATTTTCTCACCCAAAACTCAAACGGTAAAAATGAATTGACAAAGGCCCTTTTTATAAGTTTTTTGAGTAAATAAATTGCAAATTTGTTTATGTTTCACTTTGGAAAGGTATTTTTGCAACATTTTTATCCATTTCAAACAGGTATGAGTAATGTTTGCGTTTTTGTTCAGGATAACGGATTATTCAGGCAAAATCTATCACTTTCGACGGAAAAACATTTAGAGTCATCTTTAAGCTCTTTTCTGACTCCTAAAACATGAAAAAATCGCCGAGTTTCTCTTTTAGACTCGTTAAAATGGAATTAAAAGACGATCCACTTACAGCTCTTTTCTGACCGTAAAAACATGAAAAGATTGCCGGATTTTTGTCGTTTCAAATTCGATATTGGTTATAAAACGACGTGTCGTTGATCGCTTTTTTACTTTTTTGGATCAAGGGCACTAATTACGAAAAGTGCTCCTTGGTCGTAAAGATCAAGCGGTTCTCTCAAGTATTATTTTATACTTTTTCGGGCTTGGGAGACACAAATTTACGAAAAGGTCAACCCTAGAGTTTTCTTAAGTTTTTTCAGACTCTCTAAAATTGAAAAATGCTGAGTTTCTCCTATACTGGACTCGTTAAAATTTCACAGTAAAGGACCTGTTCAATTACAAACAGGAACGAACCACTCCTTCTTAGGGTTCGAATTTAAACTAAGTTGGACTCATCCGAAGGATGAGCTTATAATCAAGCAAATGTTATCCTCCTCAAGCTTGTCAAAAATAAAGAGGTACTTGCCAGAAATGGTGGGGTAAAAGAGAGAAAAATGAGCCTATTTGTCATACTTTGTAACCACTCTTGAACACGACACTTTTATTCACCTGGATTGGGAAATCCTTTGCCTAACAGTTGGTCAAACCACATTGAAAGTCTTCAGCCGGTTTCTAGGTATTAACTTTGGGTCAATTGTCACCAAGCCATCTGTCGTGTCGTTATGTGTTCAAGAGGTCACTGCCAATAAGCCATTCACCTGCAAAATATCTGTCATCCATCTTGACCATCCCTGAGTCAGTCCTTGCAACTAAATTTCTTCAACTTGATCTATGATTTCGTGTTGTGGGCTTGCCTGTGACGGATCGCTTTCAATCGACTTCAGCTCATTATCTAGAAAGATGATCTAGAAATCGTTAGTACCTTAGGATCTGCATGCCTCAATGGCAGGTTTCTCGCCTTTGACGACAGGTTGCATCATTGACCTTCGATTAAAGGATTCCGTGACATGTTCGACATCAACACATTTATTCACATCTCATGGATTGTACTGGGTACTTTGAGAGCCATTGACATCACTGGTGGTTTCTCTCACACTTTTTAATAGTTTACATCAATGACTGGTAATCAAGTGGTTTCTACCATGTTCGACATCAACACATTCATTCACATGGATAGAATCGTACTGTTTCGGGAAGTAGAAATGAAGACCCTGGATCTAGTTTCCACAATCCAGGCTGCGAGGAATTTTGTATTCATTATATAATGGACTATTCATAAACAGATGGCTGTGTCCATACTGTGTCCACATGAGTCTATACTTGTGATTTTTTACAAGATCATTCCTGTATCAGAGCAGTAGTTAGTTTTCTAAGTCAGTTTTGATTTGAGTATGGGAATGCCTACCTCATTGATGATATGATCTCATATATATATCTTGCATTGAATGTTTTTACAAGTTCCAACCAGGGTCAGACAAGATGATCCTCGAAATGATAAAGTACTTCACTCTTCCTAAATGATAAATGAAATCCTCATCTACTACAGACTTCGCACTTTAGGGGGCGATCTGTTACACAAAAATATCATCACCATGATTATTTGCAGTCGGTATGGGTCTATCATCACTTGTACTATCCTCCTAAGCAAGTCTCAGACCTCAGCTCTTCAAGTCAAGCTTTGAAAATAAGAGAAAGACATTAAAAATCAATGAAACTCTGGTTCCGCACTTTCTCTCACTGTTACCTGCGGTCCCACACCTTCTGTTTACAAAAACTGCGGACGTGCCCACTCTGTCCCTAAAGGTGTGGGTGCGGACCCCTGTGAAAGTCAAAAAGGCGCAAGTTTATTCCAAAAAACTCACTTTGGGTTAATTCCAGATGATTCTAGAAGGAATTTTGACGTGGATTTGGCACTCTTAGGTGGTTCATGCATCCCAAAAGAGAAGGAGCTAATCCCTTGATGAAAGGAGCTATCCCTTTGAAGGAGGGATTTATCCCTTTGAAGGAGGGATTTATCCCTTTGAAGGAGGACCTAGTAACTTCCCTCCATTGCACTATAAATTCAGGCATTGGGCTGGTTGCTAGAGAGGTTAGAAGCTGAACATTTTTGAGGGTAAATGTTGGTGAAATTAAGACTTCCTAGTTGAGCTTAAGACGAGAGATCACATACCTTTTTGGATTCATTGGGAAGTGAGTGAAACTTGTCAAACTAGAGGAGACTTCTTGCTAGACCCTGGGAGGAGCTTGTACAACGTCAAGGCACAGGTTGTAAAGTTCTTATTCTTTTGAATTAATACAATCAAACTAATTTTTCTCAACAAGTATCTCATGTTATTTGTTTCATGAACTCCTTGACTTTCATGTTAAATATGTTTTATGATATTGGATTTTCAGGTGCTATTTAATTTGTTTGCTTGTTTGTATTTGTAGATTCACGACAAAGGAGCTCATTTGTATCGAAGGAGCGAAGGCTTCCACAAACTTGCGTTGGACCTAAGGTAGGCCCTAAAACACTTGTTTGCCTTTGTTTATAAAAGCATATTTAGAGAAAGATAGTGTCTGGTTGGTTTGCTTGTCATTAGGTCTTCTTTAGATTCTAGGAAGGTCTATCTTGTCCACAAGATCGACTTATTCCGTGTGACACTATGTATCATGGGGATTAGCCCATTTATTATGCATATGAATTTAGGGTGGTTCTTAAAATTTTCCTTACTGAGAACAACACTTGGGGAGATTACTCGTGGGTAGTCAGGTAGTACGGCTAAAGGTACCGTTGATCCTCCTTTGTCAGTGCCCTGAAATATTGGGATGAGTAATATTGTTGGACCCTTATGTATATTGTGATTTGTAGCACCTGATACTCCTTTGAGACCATAGTTCCCTCGACTCTTTGAAGATCGCCCATTATCTTATTTGCTAGATCAGATCTAACAGTTAGGGTTTTGTCGCCGCCACAACAATCAAATCCACCATTTGAGGTTTTACCACCACAATATAATTCAGATCTAGCAGTTGGGGTTCTGTCGCCACCGTAGTCCAACTCACATTTAGTAGTTGGGGTTTCGCAGGCAGATCTGACCATTTGTGCAGTGAGGCTTGTGGCTCCTATAGTCTGGGCCCAATTTTCATAGGATATTGAGCAGGATCAAGTTTTCTAGAATTTGGCCACTGCAGTATTGATCAGAAGGGAGTAAAACTCCATTCGGAGTAAAAAAGAAGTCTAAGGCCTTCCCGAGATGCTTACAAGAGACTTAGCCCATAAGATTCAGGACGATGAGCTGATCGCGGTGGTACCATTCACTTGTCAGCTTCAATTTTTTGGCAGTCCCAATTTTTTTCAAAGTGATGACAAGTGACCAAGATCTATGTATGGTAGCAACCAGAGCTCGAGTCATGTCCAATGAGAAGATCGAGCACCTTGAACAAAAGTTGGATTCTTTCTAGGGCCTAGTGGAACATATGCAATAATTCATGGCACAATTCAAAATGAGCACGTCGGGGTTGCATCCAGAGGCACATGGTATTAATGAAGACCTTGAAGGAGAATCTAGCCATCATATTCACTTCCATGGAAATCACCAACATTCCCACCCTCGCCCACCCAAGTTGGACATGTATAAATTTAATGGCTCTAATCTAGTAGTATGGGTAGCAAAAATGGAATAATATTTCATTCTGAATGATATCTGAGATGATCAAACTAAAATACATGTGGGAGCCCTTTACTTGGAACAAGAGAGATGGCAATGGTGTAGGGCATCAGAAATGCTATCCCAGGAACATAACTTGGCATGTGTTCTCAAAAATCTCTTTGTGACCACTTTGACAGAAAATCTAACTTTTTGGGTCATCTTACTAAGCTCCGATAGATAGGCACAATAAAATACTACATTACAACCTTTGAGACATTGGCCATCCATACAGAAGGTCTGGGAGATGAATTCTACTTGGAATGTTTTATAAGTGGTCTCAAAGAAGCCATCCAAGCCCATGTCTGGATGCACCACCCACCTACATGGATGGATGCTTGCACAAAGGCTATCAAAGTGGAACGTGCTTTAGCTTCCCAGTCACCTCATCCAAATTTCATAGACAAGGATTCCCCACCCAGGCTCAGGGCCCTACCCAAACACTTAAGGTTCAAAAGGTGTCTCCAGCAGAAATGGCTGAAAGAAGAAAACAAGGATTGTGCTACTACTGTGATGACAAATACTCCCTCGGGCATAAATTCAAGGTACCCAAATTATTTCAAATTGATGTTACTGATCACAGTCATCTGGGAAAGCCCCACCCCTTGAGGGACCAGAGGATGAAGTTGAGGAAACCCAACAGGACAATGAACTCCCAACTACACTAGAGGAACCAATTATCTCGCTACATGCTTTGGCAGGCATTTCTACACCCCAAACTCTCAAAATCAGAGGCTTTATTAAACATCGCCCTGTAGTAGTATTGATTGATAGTAGAAGCACTCATAACTTTATCCATCAGCTAGTCACTGAAGCTATTCATTGTTTTTTCAGGGCAGTCTCTAATTTCCTGGCCTAAATTGCTGATAGGGGGACAATGAAATATGAATGCCACTGCGAAAATATCAAACTTTAGATGGGAGACTACCACCTAAAGACCCACATGTTTGAAATTAACATGGGTTGTTGTGACATTGTTTTGGGTGCTGAATGGTTTCGCACACTAGGTCCAATCACCATGGATTTGCAGGAATTATATATGAGCTTTAAGTAGAATGACCACATGCATACCCTTCATGGACTCCAGGCAGGTGCTCCTTCTATCATTAACTCGCATCGCATGGAAAATTTGTTGAAAAAGGACCATCATGGAGTTATTGCCCAATTTAATGCCATCCAGGACATAGAGCCCACTACTCTTCATATTCATCTTGAGATGCAATAGGTCTTAAATCGCCACCAAGTATTTGACAATTCTTACTTATGTAGCTGAACGTGAGGTGTGTCAATGCCACAAAGGAGAAACAGTCAAGTTACCAAGCACCTTACAACCATTTCCAATCCCTGCCTCCATCTGGACGGATGTTTCTATGGATTTCATTACCGGTCTCCTGAAGTTAGGCAACAAATCGGTCATCATGGTAGTTGTGGATAGACTTTCAAAATATGCTCATTTTTTTGCTCTACCCCACCCATTTACCCCCACTTTGGTGGCTCAAGCTTTCATGGACCAGATATTCAAACTGCATGGCATGCCCTTTTCCATTGTGTCTGATCATGATCCGACTTTCACTAGTAACTTTTGGCAAGAACTTTTCAAGCCACAAGGCACCCAAATCCAACTAAGTACTTCTTATCGTCCCCAAACTGATGGTCAAACTGAAGCAATCAACAAATGTTTGGGGACATTCCTAAGGTGCTTCACTTCAGAAAAGCAACATCAATGGGTACAATGGCTACCTTTCGCTTAATGGTGGTATAATACTAACTATCATGCATCCACCAAGATGACTCCATATGAAGTAGTGTATGGCCAATTCCCACCTTCACCTATTTCTTATATCCCTGGATGCTTTAAGGCGCAAGAAGTGGATCAACTCCTACAGAACCATGCAGCCATGATAGCCCATCTAAAAGATAATCTCCATCAAGCTCAGAATCGAATGAAGTAATAGGTAGACCAAAATTGTTCAGAGTGCACATTTCAAGAAGGGGATCAGGTATTCCCGTGACTGAAACCATATAAGCAGACATCACTCAAAGAAAAGGGCTGCCAAAAATTAGCTCCAAAATTCTACTAACCTTATCAAATACTTCAGCGCATTGGAGCAGTAGCCTACAAGTTGGCCTTACCACCAACTTCAAAAATCCATCTAGTCTTCCATGTATCATGCCTCAAGAAAGTGGTGGGGAACAATTGTAGAATTCAAACCAGTCTACCTGAATTGAATGAAGAAGGTTCACTCTGGATCCAACCTGAATAGGTCCTCGATACACCAGAATGACATCTACGTGGCCAAATGATTAAGGAAGTCCTCGTCAAGTGGAAAGAAACCTCTCCAGAAGGTGCAACCTAGGAACGAACCACTATTCTTTAGTAGTTTTGCAGCTTCATCCTTGAGGACAAGGCTGCTTTTGATGGGGGAGGGCATGTTAGGGTCCAAACCTAACCCCTTTATTTATGTGATAGGGTTGAGTCATAGTTATAGTTAGTTAAAGAGTCAATAAATCCCGTATTAATAATTGTAAGTGGTTGACCTGCATTTAAGAAAGGGACCACAGTTAGTTGCAAACATGCCATGGTATTAGAGAGATGGTATTGAGAGAACCATGGTAATGACCCATGGTATTGTATGTATGAATCCTATATAAAGGATAAAGACTCCCCATTGAGAAATATCGAGTCTTATTTTTTAATCGAGCTTTGCTCTGCTGGAGGTTCCCCCCTTGAAGAGGCAAGTGAACATTGCTTTCATCCCTAAGTAATAAAATACTTGCTGTTTTTCTCATTTTGTTGTGTGGTCTGGGTTGTATTTCTTTGCATATTTGGTATTATGGAATTTCTCGGAGGTCAAAAGCATAATAACTAGTCTCTTATGTACTTATTTTACGTTAATAAAAAGGGTCTTTATGCCTAATGTTCCAAGTTTTTATTCCAGATCCTTATGGATCCTTTAGCTATTTGTGGCATTTCTTGACATCTTTGTATTACTTACATATGCGTTGTTAATTAGTATGAATGAGAATTTACCCCAAGGCAAGATTCTGGTTCAGGAACTGACTTAAGTTAGCTTATTGTATACAACATTACACATTATGCTGCAAAGTATATGTTATGAACTATAGTAATGAGTATTTAACGCAACACTTCATTCCATTGTAGATGCATACACTAGTTCAACTTGTTTATCAACACTTTTCATTTTAAAGGTGTGTCATATGTGTTTACGTATTCATTTATTTATCAACTATAAACCTATCATTGCATAGAGAGACATCCACATGCTCATCACATTAACAACATTGTTACACCAAAAATAATCCAAACCATTTCAACTAGAATTTCACCATAAGTTCATTAATATTTAAGCAACACAAACAAATACTTATATTTAAAATTGTGTGGAAACTAAGTCTAGGACAAGGACTCTCCACCCAACCATAGACAGTTGCAAGCACACTTGCATCTGTCACCCTTGAGCCAAATTCCATATTCTAAGGGGGGTGCTTGCTTAAGTGGTTAGAACACCAGCTGTGAACAAAAACAGGGAATCCATATGGCCTCTTACTCAATCCCACTAGTTGACACTACCATCTACTAAGCATAGGGAGTTCGGAGGTTCTTACCTCACCCTACATGCATACAAAGTGATTTAATCCCTTCTAGGGAGTCTAGGATCCACTATAATAGTAATGCAGTAACCAAGGTATTTAATCAAGTATTCTTTTGATGTTGCTACGGGATAAGCCTATTCCTAAGTTGTCCAGGGCTCTAGAGCTTGCTATCTTACCCACATCCTCCAGGGAACCCAAGCTATTACAAGGCTCCAAATATTACATCCCAACCGATAGCCTGCAAGGACCTAAGCTATTACAGTGCTACACAGGTTGTCTCAACCCACAACCCCCAGTGACCAAAGTTGTTAAAGGGCTCCATGGATCCTATCTCAACTCACAACCTCTTGGGAACCCTAAACTATTCTAGAGACTAGTAGCTCAACACACAACCTCTAGGGAAACTCAGAGACAATCCCCTTGTCTTCTCTCTTATTCTGCATTGCCTGCTGATCGAACCAGATTTGTCTGTTTTTTTTTTGCTCAAATAATGTTTCGACTCTCCTTCAACATGAATTTGAATACCATGTATTTCCTTCTTTTCCTGTGTCGCATTTACTGCTTCATCCTTGATTTATTTCATTGATCAATTCCCCTCTTGGTTAGTTTTCCCTTTTCCTTGTGAAGGTTCCCAAGTGTATGGGCCTATGTACCTTCCTTGCAGTTCATTCAATTTTAAGAACTAGTTCATTAATTCATGCACCGGCTAGATTTTAACGGCTGTCCCAAACATTTCAATTTTTCTCCACAAAAATACCTCAACCTCCCAAGCAAGCAATCCTTCTCCCAAACTTTGGAATCCGTTTCCCTTTGACTCAGTCCATTTTTCCTAATTTCACATATTTATAAAAAATATTTACAATTCATCTAATGATAGAACCATGGGTGGGGCTGTCACATGATTTTGTAATAATAGATATTGTAACAACAAATGACATAACAATTGTCAATGTTAAATATGTTGAAAATGTTGTAACACCCATTACTGTCGAAAATGTTGAAACTATTGTAGAAGCTTATGATATAATAACTGATACTATTGAAACCGCTGAAACAATGACCATTACAGTAGATGCTATAACAATAGATTCCATAACAACTATCAATGTTAAATTTGCTGGAAATGTTGTAACAGCTAATGCTGGAACACCCATTCAGATCCTTTCAACCTAGTAGTATCACCACTTTTCAACATTTTGAAGAAGTCTTTCTTAAAGGATGGTGTTGTAGCTATTTTATCATTGTATTTCAACTAAAAAAATTCAATATATATTTATACACACACACACACACACACACACACACACACACACACACACACACACACACACACTAAAATAAAAGGAATATATAAGGACTCTTTGAGCCAAGATTTTGTAAAATTTTATGCTATATATACACTACATTTCCACACTCAAGTGAAGGGATGGTCAATGTTTCCTTTCAATGTTGAGTAGAAAGATGTAGTAAAGGTGTTAAATATGAAATGGTTATGGGGAATGAGACTAGAGTCAACTCTAGGTGGAGCAAAAGGATTATCAAGAATGGAACAAGTGTAATTGAAACTAGTAGCATTGAATCTCTAGTTACAAGAAGTGGTGAAAGGGAACTTCCCTTTGTCTATGTCACTTCTTAGAGAAATGGTTGTGTTTGAAGCTCACATGTAGAATAGATTGGAGATAGAGGGATTGCTCCACACTAGGGTTAGGCTTAGACTTCAAAACAAGTCAATGACTTGTAGG
Organism: Pinus tabuliformis; assembly: GCA_031772625.1. Taxonomy (NCBI): domain Eukaryota; kingdom Viridiplantae; phylum Streptophyta; class Pinopsida; order Pinales; family Pinaceae; genus Pinus; species Pinus tabuliformis. Next base: position 428,119,595 of record CM062814.1, on the reverse strand, counting down.
AAAATGAAAGAACTTGACTTTATCTAAGAAGGAAGGCAAGGAAGGTGAATTAAAGGTGACCTAGGGCTATCCTAAAGGGTTGCTACAGGCCTGCAGTAAAACTATAAGTTGATTGTTCATTGTGACTTCTACAGGGTGAACACTTTCCATATAGATGATTGTTGTAAATTATTTGTGCTCGTCCAACAGTTTGAGAACATATTCAAGATAGAATTTGCTAGAGATGGTAATTAGGGGTCAAAGTCAAAATCAAGATAGTCCACGGAATCTATGAATTGACATCGACCATTTCACACATTGGGCACGATGAACCTCTATTCACTAGTGAACCTATGGATTTGAGATGTTGCAGGAATTTCCAACTAAATAAATCGAGCTTACTTATGAAATAGCCTCTTATGTATGAATTACAATGTTGGAATCCATTTGGAATTAGGCTTGAAACCTAATGCAAACAAAGTCGATTATGCCCTTTGTTGATTAAGAACAGTGATGCCAACAAATGTTTCTTTTGGTCAATTGTATACAAGTTAAATGTTGAGCATTGGTTACGTGAACTACAACAATGCATCATGGGTAGAATCCTTTAAATTGCTTCGACTAACAAAGGATCCTTAAACTTGACTTGACAAAGTTTTGGTTTTGTAAGTGAATTGCATCGACAACTGATTAATGAATAACATTAAAACAATCATTGATTTTTAGAGAGATCATTGTTTTATTTTATATTTATTTTCACAATGATCCATGTTGATGAGATAAATAGACCATAGTGATCAGGTGCTCAAAATTAGGCTCAAAACTCAAAATATCAGAATCTCTGTAAACTTAGCTTCAGATTGAAGATCTCGTCATCCTAATTCTAATAGTGAAAATGACACTGGAATCCGAGCTCGTATGAAGAAGTTAGAGCAAGTCAAAATTTAGGTTTGACTTAGACAAATGGCAGGAAAAGATGATGTATAGGGCTCTTCAGCAAATGGGGAAGTGCCAAGTGCTAGGCCGCCATTGACCCCCTCATTTCGTAAATCGTATGTCGCAGGTGGGTCAGTGTTAAAAATCAACCCTAGAATAAGCTAGGGTGCAATGCAATATTTGTAATCGCACATCGCAACAGGGAAGGAGGAAAGGCGTTAAAGAATCGGCCCCAATAGTTACGATGCAATGATCGGCCCCTGAGTAGGAAAGGGTTGCGATGCGATAATCGCAATCATAGATCACAAACGCACACCGCAAAATATGAAGTCCCACATATATATTCTGTCGGTAATCTGTTGATTGTGAATTGAGAAAGGATCCTAGATGCGATAAGTTTATGAGTTCCTATTAATACTTTTGTTGGGTCCGCCATATCACAATCGCACATAGCCCCGCCGTGTTCACAAACCATAAGCCTGCTGGTTCTCACTAATTGTGATTTACGATGGGACATTCGGTGCCCACAGATTATGGATCGCCACCTAGTAAAATTTTCTCTCAGTTAGCACTTTTTGGAGCTAATTTGTAGGATCATGCCAAATTTGGAGCAATTTGTGGAGCGAATAGTGGGAAATTTAGGAGAGGTCATAAATTCTTTAGTTTTCCACCAAATTGGATGCAAGAAGAGGATAGATAGCCATTTTTGAACATTTGGACTCATTGGAGCAGGTTTCAGAAGCATTTGAGCATTGTAAACACATCTTTTTACACTTTTGAGCATAATAGAGAGGCCCTAGCCATTGGAAGCTGGACCAAGGAGATGTAGCCCAGGAGGGGTGAACTCCTTTATCATGTTCTTGTTGTAATGTGTTTTTGATGATTTTCTGTACATGTTTATGTTGTTGTTCAATCTCTAATTTATGTTAAATTTCTCATAAAATTAATATAAAAACACATCATTTCACTTGAAAAAATTCATGAATCCTTAAGCACAATGAAAGAATTTTGTTTCTAATATGAGGAGGAGCTTAGCACAACAATCTAATATTCTAAATCAGATCATTTTTGGTATCGGAGCTCCTTGAATAATTCCTAAAACAGTTTAGGATATTTTGTAATAAGTTTTCTGTATAAATACTTCACAACTCAAAGTACTGAGTGTGGATTGCTAAACATTTCTATAGTTATATTGATCTAAAACCTGAGGGTTTATTGTAACATTTTTCGGACTGAGTAATAAAGGCATTGAATTACATGATTCATGTGTTGGGCCACTTTAGTGAAGTATCTTTCATTTGTTAAATTGTTATTTTCTTAAGTATTTCACATACATACATGTTTTCCAATTTGAATGAAATAACTGGAATGTTACTACAGAAATTGTTTAAGTACAATTTGTCTTGAATAGTTATTCAAATTGATGTTTGCTTCTAATATCCAGAGTAGGGGATTCTTCATTGCTCCCTAGTTTCGATTGACCTCTTTCATTTCCCTCACTATCCAGTTTGAGGAATCCTTAACTGCTCCTTGACCCCGATTGAAGAACCACTTCACCATCCAACCTAAAATATCTGAATTTACTCAGCTACCTTGCCCTATGAATGCTATCTTTAGAACTTGTTTCAGTCTTGTTTTCTTGACATTTGGACTCCATTGCCCAACGGTAAAAGGACATTTATCTATACATCTAAATCAGTAGTTCTACCACCAAATCAAATCAAAATCCAATCAAGATTAAATAACTAGCCTAAAATCAATAACTCAACAAAGCTAAATCATAAAGAGAGAGCCCTCTCTGAGAATTAGGAAGGCTAGATCCTGATCTCAAAAGTAGGTTTGTTGTTACCTCTATTATTTCTTTAAACACAACATGAAAACCGTAGGGAAATTTTAGAGTGATAACATAGTGGCGAAATTACTGGGGAAATCTCTCCCCAGTTTAATAGACCTAGAAGGAAATCATAAATCTCATCTTTGCACCTTAAGGCCATTTTAGGGTTGTCAAAGGTTTCATTAAAAATTTAAATAAATTAAAATTCTGGCTTCCAAAAGAACATACTATATTAGGGCACATCCAGATCCAAACCCTGCTATAATTCTTGATAATCCACACAAAATCTTTAGAAAAAACAATAAAGTAGAAAGTCAAGAAAGCATTAGTCAGCTGACCAAAGAAAATTCACTTCCTAAAGAGTTATCAAACTTAGAGGATCTTCAATTTGATTTATCATTTGAGCATTCATTGTTTCGTACCAAATCTGAAACTTCAGTCCATGATACTGTAATAGACCCTGCTTTTATTCAATTTATTGAATCAAAGAAGAATACTATACATCTCGATTTAGATCAGCATGTTCTAGACACTTTTGACAAACTTGATGCTTTAACCTCAAATTTGATAAGACATATAGACGAAGCCTATTTTCAACAGTCAGTTGAATTAGCTGCCCTAATTGATGCTACTCCTAAGCCTTCTACCATTCCTTCAGAGTCTGTAAACTCATATTTATTTAGTACCACCTCATCTATTACTTCCACTACACTTCATTCCACATAATCATTCATCCCCAAGCTTCCTCTTCAGCCCAGAGTTTTATTTCCATCTCCAAATACTTCATGTTCATCTTCTAGCACTTTTGCTACATTTTCTAGCACTTAAGCTCATCTGAAATCCCTTCAAGTTAATCTTCAAGCACTACCACTTTACCTCCTAGCCAAGCTAGAATCTTAGCCATGGCTGCCAGATATGCTCCTTTGACCCAGCCAGCTCAATTACATGCCATGCCCCAAGATTACCAGAGTAAAAATTTTCAGTTTGATGGTGTTGGTCAATATACTGCACAACAACATGTAAATAAAATGAGTGATTATTTTGAATTACATGAAATTGATGAAGAATATGTACGAATGAGATTATTTGTACAAACACTAGTAGGAGATGTCAAGAAATGGTTTAAATCTTTACTTGCTAGTCATATTGCTGATTTGACTATTTTCCATAGATTGTTTATTAATAGATGGGAAAGAAAGAAAAATCCTTTACAAATATTGTCAGAATATGAAAACATTAGAAGAGCTCCTAATGAGTCTGCTCAGGACTATTGTACTAGGTTTAACAGTATTTATAATGCAATCCCTGCAAATATCAAACCTCCACCAGACTTGGCATTAATCAAATTTCCTGATGGTTTTGAAACTAATATGTCTTATCAATTAATAGAAAGAAACCCTCCAAATTTATAACAGATGCGAAGTGATGCAGTTAGTGTAGAAGCTAACTTGTTGGCTAAAAGAGCTAGAATGAGGAATGAAAGAAGAGTTACCATTAAGGAAGAACCATCCACTTCAGATGTTAAGATAGATACTTTGGCTAAAAGTTTAGAAAAGTTAGTGGATAGATTAGAAATTATGGAAAGAAAACCACAATAGGATAATCAACAACAAGGTCCTCAAATAAGAAATCCAAACTTTAATAAGAATCCCAACCCTGGTAAATCTAGAGAAGGGCCACCTGATCAACAGATTAGACCACCTTTCCAAGAAAACTATGCTGAAAGTTCTCACCAAAATGAAGAAGATGAAGACACTCAGATTAACTTAATGGGAATAAATGATGGTAATACTATTTTTCTTACCCAAGAAGAACAAGAATTATGCATGTTACAACAATTACAGTTACAATCTTAAGAGTCCTTTGATTATAAACAAGGTTATGAGTTTGCCATTAATGAAGTTCATAAGAAATATGACCTTAGGAGTAAGAAAAACATGGAAGCCCCTCCTAATAAAATTGTCCAAACTCAGAACAAGAAAATAGTGGGAGCTCTTGCAACCAAAGTGTTACAAATTCTCTCTAGAGAAACCCAAAAAACTTTCACTCCAAAGGTTGTAGCCAATCCAAAAATTGTAGATATTACAGATACTGTTGTTAAAACTTCAGTTGATATTCAAAAATTAGTTGCTCTTAAAAATGTTCAAAAATCAATTGATACTCAAGCTTCAAATGCTATTCAAATTTATACTACTTCCCAAACTATTCCAAAGCAAAAAATTGAAAATAGTAAAATGGTGTACACCCAAATAGAAACTGAGTTACCAACTGGAGATAAGAAAGAAAAGACTACACAAACTCCAATTTCCAAGGAGTATATCATTCAATTAGGCAGAACACAAACTCCATTTAATATCCAAACTGAAATTGCCAAATTGAAAATATCAGTTCCTTTGACAAAATTGATAAAAAATGATTCCTAAAAAGCCCAAATCACTGAAACTTTGAATATAGATGAAGGAGAAGACTCTGTTAAACTAAATAATGACCAACTAGAATTAATATTTGGTCCTGAGGCAAATCAAAAACATGAACAAAGTGGTGTTCCTCCATTCTACATTAGCTTGACTATTCACGATCAAATATTACACAATGCTATGTTAGATTCAAGAGTGTCTCACAATTTAATGCCTAAAGCAATCATGGAAACATTGGATTTAGATATAACCAGACCATACAAAGATATTTTCTCTTTTGATTCTAGTCAAGTTAAATGCCTAGGCTTGATAAAAGATTTGTGTTTCAATCTAGTTCAATACGCAGGTAAGATTATTGTCATGAATATTGTAGTTGTTGATGTCCCTCCAAAGCATGGAATGCTATTATCTCGCTCATGGGGAGAAAAATTGTAGGGATCTCTATAGTTAGGCATGTCTTATGCCACAATTTCAGTATTTGGTGAGCCCAAAAAGCTTTATAGAGAAACTTTGATGAAAAACATGGTTAGTAGTATAGATAAACCACAGAACTATCCTATTTATTCTGTACATTCTGATATGGATTCTTTCATTTTATGTAATTCAGACACTAAAAAGGACAATAACATAGTTGTAAAACAAGAACATAAAGAACCTAACAGTGATAATATATTTCATGAATCTAGGTGGCACTTAGAATTTGATGGTTTAGTGAACAGATTAGGAGCAGGTGTAGGAGTTTGGATTCATAACATGGAAAATAATCATTCTGAAGGTCATGCCTTTGGATTAAACTTTAAATGCACAAACAACATGGCAGAGTATGAAGCTTTGATCTTAGGGTTGCAAATTGTAAGAAACCTTGGAGCCAAGAGAGTTTCTATCATGGGAGACTCAGAATTGATCATAAAAAAAATTAAAGGAGAGTATTCTATGAATAATCCTAGGCTTAGCCAATACAGAGAAGTTGTTGTAGATCTAATTAAAGAACTTCTTGAAATTAATTTGTTGTTATTCCTAGGAAACAAAACATGCAAGATCACAATTTGGCTACTTTTGCTAGCACTTGCAGATTACCTTTTCAGCCCAATCAGTAGTACACTGCAGAGGTAAGACACAGGCTTGTTATACCTGATAATCTGAAATATTTACAGATTTTTTCACAAGATTCTCAAATCTATGATTTTATGAATGCTGAGGGAGAATTCCAAAGTTGTAACATAGATACTGATTGTACAGTAGATGACATCATAGATAGTGAGATAGATATAAATGTTGTAGATGTAAATAAACCCACTATATTCACTAAAGTAGAAATAGATATCTTAGAAAAAGTAGAAATAGAAGAAATAATCAATGATGATTTTGAGATTTTAAACCTTAAAAATATTTTTTTTCCTAAGATATTAGTCCCATTAGAAGATTTTTTTGATTCAAATGATGTAGCTAGAAAACCAAAAATGTTACCTTTAAGATCAGACATAGAAGAATGTAACCTAGGAATAGAAGAAAAACCTAAGCTTATTAAATTATCCAAAGCATTACCTCCATCTGAAAAGCTAAAATACATAAGTTTGTTTAGATAATTTCAAGATGTCTTTACGTGGAGTTATAAAGACCTCAAATCTTATGACACCAACATTATTCAACATAAAATACCCATCAAAGAAGATCAGAAACCCTTGAAACAAAAGCTTAGAAGAATTAATCCAGTTCTTATGCCATTGCTTGGAAAAGACGTAAAAAGGATGTATGAGGCACAAATCATAGCACCTATTAGATATTCAGATTGGGTCTCTAATTTAGTCACCACGAGAAAGAAAACAAGAGAAATCAGACTATGTGTTGATTTCAAAAACTTGAACAAAGTATCACTGAAGAATAACTATCCCCTCCCTAAAATGGACCACATTCTCCAGAGGGTAGTAGGGTCATCCAAAATTTTATTACTTGATGGGTTTTCTGGATACAACCAAATATTAGTTCAACCATAGGATCAAGCAAAGACTGCATATACCACTCCCTGGGGTACTTTCATGTATTTGAAAATGCCTTTTGGATTGATGAATGTTGGAGCAACATTCCAAAGAGAAATGGACATATCTTTTGCAAAAGAAATCCATGAATTTTTAGTTGTTTACCAAGATGATATCACAGTGTTTTCCAAATCAGATAATGAACATCTGGGTCATTTGAGAAGAGTTTTTATTAAATGTAGAAAATTTGGAATTTCTTTGAATCCCAAAAAGACACCCTTTGGTCTAGAAGAAGTTAAACTCTTAGGACACATGATTTCAAAAGAGGGCATTAGAATTAATCCAGCTAGAATAGAGACAATCCTAAACATCAGTCACCTTACAAACATTAAATAATTGCAATCATTCCTAGGTAAAATAAATTTTCTTATAAGATTCATTTCTAACTTAGCAGAACTAATCAGAGAATTGAATAACATGTTAAAGAAAGATTCAACAATTAAGTGGATAGTAGAGGCTAAGCAGTCTTTTGAGGAAATCAAAGAAGCCCTTACTAAAACACCTGTCCTCATAAGTCCTGATTTCAAAAAAGATTTTATAATTTTTTCCTTTGCTTTAGAACACATTATTGCAGCAGTCTTGTTGTAAAGGGATGATCAGGGTTATGAGCAGTCCATTGCATTTTTCAACAAATATTTGAGAGATGCTACACTGAAGTATAATATAATGGAAAAACAAGCTCTTGCTTTAGTAAAATCCATAAAGGATTTCAGAGTGTACATTTTATACTCACACATCATTGTATATGTTCCAAATTCAGTAATAAAGGACATTCTAACACAGAATGGGCCTGATGGAAAGAGAGGCAAATGTATTGCCACCATTTTTTAATATGATATTGAAATAAATCTCACAAAACTAATCATGGGCCAAGGTTTAGTCAAACTCATGGCTGAATCGAACTGTTAGGCCTTAGATATAATTTTCATTGGTGCTCTAGATGATTAGGAAGAGATGGTGACTCCATAAATCAGCGAAGCTTTTTTAGATTCACCTTGGTATACATATACCATATTTGTTTTACTAAATTTACAAGCTCCTCCTAGTTTATATAGAACTAAAGGTAGATTCTTGAAAATCAAATCAATGAAATATTGTATGGTAGACAATGCTTTATTTTGGAAAGATAGTGGTGGTATTTTGTTAAATTGTTTATCAAAATATGAAGCTGAAAAAGTCATCCAAGAATTTCATGCAGGAGATTGTGGAGGACTCCAGTACTGGAAAACAACTGCTGATAAGATTTTAAGGGCAGGTTTTTATTGGCCCGCACTTTTTGCAGATGTTAGAAAATATGTGACCTCCTGTCACAAATGCCAAATCTTTGAAGGAAGGAAGAAACTCTTACCATTACCCCTCAAACCCATCTCCACAGAAATGCCATTTCAGTAATGGGGTCTAGACTTCATTGGTGAAATTCACCCATCCTCGTCAGCCCAACATAAATGGATTTTGACAACCACTGATTACTTCACTAAATGGATAGATGCCATCCCTTCTAGACAAGCCATAGATTCTGTCATCATCTCATTCCTTGAAAACAATATCCTTTCAAGATTTGGATGCCCACAAAATCTCATCACTGATAATGCTTCTGCCTTCAAATCCAAGAAAATGGTAGAATTTGTAACTGATACCACATTACCCTTGGCCATTCCACAACATATTAACCTCAAGGGAATGGACTTGCAGAATCCTCAAACAAAAACCTTGTTAATATCATCAATAAACTGTTAGAAGACAATAAGAAGACCTTGAACAAAACGTTGGTTAATTCCTTATGGGAAGACAGACTCACTACAAAAAAGTCCAGTGGTACATCTCCTTATCAACTAGTATATGGAATGGATGTTGTTTTTTCCATCCTCTTTAGGAGTACTAGTGATGAAGATGATCCAGAAACTGCAGGTAGAATCCAATGATATCCAAAGGAGGATAAATTAGACAATACATTTGCAGCAAACTAGGGAAGAAGTCTATATCAAATCCCAAGTGATCCAAGATAAAATAAAAAATATTTTTGACAAGAAAACCAAAGATGATGATTTTTACATAGGTGACAAAGTACTCAAATGGGATTCCAGAAGAGACGAAAAGGGTAAACATGGTAAATTTGATTTCCTATGGCAAGGCCCTTATATCATTTATGGTTATAGAGGTAACAATGCATTTTTCTTGAAGTAGTTAGATGGAACAGATCTACCTGGTGGACCAGTCAATGGTAGAATGCTGAAGCATTACTTGTACCCATATCGAAGTTAGTTCATATGTTTACTTTGCTCATTGTACATAACATTGCAAAGTTTAGATTGGATTGGATGATTATCTTTTGAGGTTGAAGCCCGAAGAGAAGGCCCTAAGCTTTGAAAGGTGTACCATCATATGTATAAACAAAGAACATCATAGAAAAGTAGTTACAAGGCAACCACAACCAAAGTTTCAAAGGCTACTGATCTTAAAGTTCTTTACATTTCACCAGGGAATTCCATACCCATGTGGAGCCACTATTAGGGTCCTATAATAATAGGATTCATAATATTGAATTGACTATGATTAGTCTTGTAATATTGTACATACTTTTTCTTTCTGCAAAATGTTTTCCAATATTGAAAATAAAAAATTTAAAGAGGGTAAGTCCTAAAAGAAAAATCTAAGGACTAGAAGAAAAGGATCAAAAAAAGAAAAGAAAATATGAACCCCACCAAAAAGAGACAAAAAATAGTTTCTGAAAGTGATGCAAATTCAAATGCCACTACTTTTCACTTTGCATTGTAAAAATAAGATTATGTGCAGCTTGTCAAAAATGCCACAATCCATGATGGTCAATTAGTTTAATCTTGATTCATTCATGCTTTACATTCCATTCTGATAGATAGAGAAGAAAGATCTAGACAAATTGTTTAATCTTGGCAGGTCAGTAGTTAGGTAGAGAATAATAATGATCTCAACAGTTTAAACTGAGCCATTGGAAGTTATAAGATTAGAATTAGATAGTTTTCTTATCAAAGAAAAAGAAATAAAGGGTCAGCAAGCTCAAATGCACCCAATTAATGAAGAGAAAATGCTAGGATAAATAAAAGGTAGGTAAAAGAGGTTTTAGAATGCATAAGGTTGCTACCTAAAATGTACCTTCATCATGCGTAATCCTATGTTTCATATGCAAGCGGAATTATCAAAGAAAGAGGACATTCACAAAAGTCATATATTACTTTGGGTATTTACCCTAAAAAGTTCTATATAATTTTAGGCCTGAATACTAAAGCTCACTCACTAATTTCCCCTTCTTGATTCCAAAGGACCCTTCCCTTTTCAATTTCCCCTTATTCTAACACATTTCCATTGTAAAAACCCTTTCCCTTCATTTTAACCCTTTTTCCCTTTATTTCACATCTTTCCCTAGACATTTCCCTTTAAAAATCATTCTCCCCTTATCAATTTCCCTTTTCCATTTAAACCCACTAAAACCCCCTTATCCTAAGTTTAAATAATGTATCGGGCCCCATTGAAAAACCCTCCCCGATACCCTTTTAACTCATCCTAAATGTTTTTCTAACACCCGCTCTCGTATTCCCCAAACCATTTATATTCTTTTAACCTATAGTTTCTATACATTTATTCTTGCTTTGTATATTTCACCCTCCCACTATATTATATCCTTGATCCCAAAAACCTTTACATATGGATTATAACCCTCCACCGTATAACCCATTGTCCCCACATTTTAATACCCATCGCATATATTATTTCCCCATAAATTTAAATTAAACCCGACCCCACACCCCGACTCGGCCCTCGCAACTTCACCACGCAATAGCCCTCGGATCACCCACCTCCAGATCCAGCGGCCTGCATCCCATATCGCATGCTTCCAAATCCAATATTTAGCATCCCAAAAGCGCGCGAGATTCACGGTTTTGCCTGCCTTCCCTTTTTCTACATGGCAGCCCCATGTTATATTGTGTCCTTTGAAAAATAACCACCCTACACTCAAAAGTGGTGCGATAAGCCATAATACCGCCTCCTCAAATAGGATGAAATCGCCTACTATTCAAACATTAATGCGGCACCCAAAGGTTAACCACTGTTGCTTAAAAACCAAAAATCCTCCCTTTTTATCATTTTCGTTGTTATTTTATTGCCAACAACCTCTGCCGACCAATTCTAAACCCCAGAAACTCTGGTCAACTATTTTAACCTGTTTACAACCAGAAGACATTGTAGACTCCAAGTTGAAACATCATAAAGACCATTGAAGCCTCAGAAAGCCTCCGTCGTCCCCAGAGAACATGTCTGCATACCAAATCTTTGTTTTCCAGGTATTCCTGAAAGTACCAGAAATGATATGTACTTAAGCTTTGCACAATATTTATAAAAGGTTGATTAATTAAACTAATTAAAAGCCTTGCCTAACTAAAGAAGGCCATTGTGCATCCAAAAAACCATTTTCTGTAGACTGTATTCACCTTTCACACTATTCAAGAGGTCCTAAGCTTACTCCTTAAGCTAGATAGTAATTAATACAATAAAATAATCAAAACTATGGCTTCCCAGAGCATTTTGAATGAAAAACCCCTACAAACCCCTGACCTCGACATTGACCACCTCCCATTGGCCGACAGAGGTTTCCAAATCAAAGACACAGCCTCCCCTAGCCATCTATTAAATCTCCACTACTGGAGTAAAGACAAATTCCTCAACCATAGTGATGATATCCAGTTATGGGAGTCTAATTTTCCCAAATACTTGTTCCCACAGGTATACCCATTCCCTAAAATCATCCACCTATGCCAACTCTACTATATCCCAAGTCAAAGAGCCATAGTCTCTCCCAACCACCATATTTTATTCACAATCACTGCAGAGTCAATAAATGAGATGTTGCAGATCTAGCCAAAGCCCAATGAAACCCATTTTATATTGAAAACCTACTTGAGTTTTACTTAAATTTGGACCTTCCCAAAAGATCTCAAAATTTTCAGACTTTCATCCTAGAAGAGGCTCATATTCCTATAGATAGTCCTCCATATTTTTCCACCATTTTCTCTAAGAGGGCCAGACAGATTGTAACTGTGCTATCTTGTATTCTAGGATATACCACTGATGAACATGTAGATGAGCCTATACTTTCTTTCCTTTCTATTTTTTGCTCAGGAAAGCCTCCAACTGCAGTTTTTAATTTTGCCCAGTTCTTAGCAGAAAGGATCCATGATCAATTGATTAGATTTCCAGATGAAAGAGTATTCAAATACTCTTCAATATTGTTCCATATGTTCCTATACTTCCAATTAGACAGGTTTCCAGTCAACATCCAAAAGATGGACAGTAAGGGAAATCCTAGATCTATTATCTTTTGGACACCCTTAATCCAAAAATATTCCACTGTTTTCAGCTACAAAGAGTTCGTTGATTCATTTGTTCACCCAGTGGTTAACATGCTGAGCAGTAGTAATCAACCCAGGATTAGTGATGAGATAAAGAAAGTTTTACAGTTGTCCAAACATAGTAGAATAGGTGGTATTTATACCAGGACCACACCAAAATAAGGGTGTATGGATGCGAGCTCACTCCCTATAAGCTACCCAAATATCTCCCCATGAGGATATTTTCATTAGAGTATATCAGGGAGGCTAGAGAAGAAGCAGAAAATTGTTTATAGGAAATGAAGTTCACTAATAGTTTCAAATGGTAGTATGACCCTTTAGGTGTCATAAACAAACTAAGACTCAAATTTAAATTGAGCCCTTTTATGCATGAGTTCAGGACAGAAATTGAAATATATGCCAGCCAGTCAGAGTGGTTGGAAAACACCTTGATAGATATGGAGAAACAGATGGATACTAGTTCCATTCTGCATACTCCAGCCCTACAGGACAGAAATGCAAAAAGGACTAGAGAAGAAGGTTCTTGCTCAAACAAGGATACAACAGATGACAGATTTGAAATTATGTACAGGAAGAAGCCCAAGCTAAATCCTGTAAATGAGCAAGAAGAGACAGTTGAGACAGTTGAAATCATTGATACAGATATAGTGGTCAGAGAGAATACAACTCCAGCAGTTTCAGAGGAAACTCATCAACCTTCAACCTCTAATACACATATTATTCAATAACAACTTAGTATTGAAGTCTCTTCATCCAGAAAACCAGTGGATAAAGAAAAAGATATAAAGGAGAAGTATAAAGAAATCAAGTTGAGAAATGAAGCATTGAAAGTTGAAACCTATGACCAATATTTCAAACAGACTCCTAGTAATCAAAATAGGTTACTTTCAACTTTTGACATTAAAACAGGGAAAATGCAAATGAATTTTTTGCAGCCTACAGTAGAACAACCTAAGTCATCAACAGATTACAACAAGACAAAATTTGAAGTTTTGGCCAAGAATGTTCATCCTATAGATCAGATTTAATTTCATAAGCAAGCAGGAGAAACAATATACTCAACAATGGCTAACAAAGCTATGAGTCTACAAAAACTTCAAAGTTCTCTAGAGAATATCACAACACAGTTTAAACTAGAGCAGGCATCCTCACAAGCAAAGGATAACAAAATTAAATCATTGGAAGAATTAGTTATTGAGATTGGATATAATCCAAATGACATGAAAGCAGCAAAGAAGCTCATAAAAAAGAAGAATGAAGACATTGCTACATTGAAGAAGCAGCTAAAATTGCCTCCTTCTGAACATCCATAGACCAAGGAAGTTTTGGAGAATCAAAACCAGAAGGATGAGATGATGGACCTCATTCTTCAGCTGAATGCTCAATTGAAATAAATGGAGAATGAGATGGATAAGTTAGTACAGGAGAAATAGGCCAGCATGGAAGCATCTACTACAATTGCTATTCCTACAATTACTACAATAGTTCCTTCTACTTTGGTAGCTTCAGTGGCCGCAACAGCTCCAGTAGCTACAACACTTCCCACTGCATCAACAACTACATCCACAATAGGTTCAACAATAGTAGCAGCTCATCCTAGTGATGAAGAAATTAAACTGATCAAAGCCATGCAAGATATGTCCATCCAGACAAATGAAATAAATAGAGTTAAAGAACAAATAAAAATTCTAGAGGATGAAAAGAAACTGGCTCAAATCATGCATAAGAATGAAGCTTAGAAGTCAAACAGATTGAATGAAAGGATACAAAAATTAGAGAAAGAATTGACACTGAAGGAGCCACTAGCCCAAGAAAAACAACTTTTATGGGCCAATATCATTGACTTAGTGAATGATATTTGGCCATCTATACAAGTGATATTTGAGCAGAACAATTTGGTCAAAGAGGTTGGTGAGGCAATTCCAAGGATTAGAGCCAAACTGGGGAATAATCCAAAATAAGCCTCAAGAATAATCCAATTTCTTAACTCAAAGAACAAGTATGAATTTTAGGAGCTTGGAATCACTGACAAAACTGAGACCATACTTGAGGTAAAGAAGGTAATCACTAAGAGGAACCTAATGATACAATTAGAGGAGAAATTCCAAACAATGGAGCTAGCAATAGCTAGATTTATGGTAAAATTTGATGCTTTGAGGCAGAAAGGTCTGCCTAATCCATTGGAGATTAATGACAAGTTGATGCCACATGAAGACTATGATAAGAAAATTAGATAAGTGGCAAAGGAACAAACCAACAATTCCTCCATGAAGGGGATTCCTACAGGAAAAGTGCTTTATCAGACTTTTGAGAACCACTTTTACCTCCAGCATGAGGCAAAACATCTCTTCGTAAACAAGCCTACCTTTGCAAAATACATAGAAACTGATGAAATCTACAGAAGAATGGTAAATATTAAATTACTAGATGCAGATTCGTTGGAAAAGTTGAATGATTTACTATGAAGATGAAAGGTAAAATAGATTAGTCAAGGGTAGTCAAGGTAAAACAATAGATCCTATCAGATCAGCTAAGTCAAAGAGTATCAGGTAAAAGATAGAGTTTAAAATTCAAAAGCAGAGTAAAGGGACAACCAATGTAGAGCAACAGCGAAAGAGAGAAAGCAACAAAATATCAAAACAACAAACAATAAAAGAGGGACAACTTGCATCCATTACATATCTGTCTCTATATTTTTGCATGAAGATATTTCTTTTTCCTTGAATAATTCCTGAAATAGTTTAGGATATTTGGTAATAAGTTTTTTGTATAAATACTTCACAACTCAAAGTATTGGGTGTGGATTGCTAAACATTTCTACAGTTGTATTGATCTAAAACCTGAGGGTTTATTGTAACATTTTCAAGTCAGCAGACTGGACTGAGTAATGAAGGTATTGCATTACATGATTCATGTGTTGGGCCACTTCAGTGAAGTATCTTTCAATTGTTAAATTTTTATTTTCTAAAGTGTTTCACATACATACATGTTTTCCAATTTGAATGAAATAACTGGAATGTTACTACATAAATTCTTTAAGTATACTCTGTCTTGAGCAGTTATTCATTTTGATGTTTTCTTTTAATATCCAGGGTAGGGAATTCTTCATTTCTCCCTAGTTTCAATTGACCTCTTTCCTTTCCCTCATTATCTGGTTTGTGGAATTGTTAACTTATCCTTGACCCTGATTGAAAAACCACTTCACCATCCAGCCTAAAAGATCTGAATTTACTCAGCTACCTTGCCCTATAAACACTATTTTCAAAACTTGATGCACTCTTGTTTTCTTTACACTTGGACTCCATGGCCCAATGGTAAAATTACATTTATCTGTCCATCTAAATCAATGATTCCACCACCAAATAAAATCAAAATCCAATCAAGCTTAAATAACTAGCCTAAAATCAATTAACTCAACAAAGTTAAATCATAAAGAGAGAGCCCTCTATGAGCGTTAGGAAGGCTAGATCCTAATCTCAAAAGTAGGTTTGTGGTTACCTCTATTATTTCTTTAAACACAACATGACAACCCTAGGGAAATTTTAGAGTGATAACACCTTCAACTCCCTTATATAAGGATCCTACCACCCCATCCCACTCATGACCTCCTCATTATGCCTAACACATATGAATAATGTACAGGGTTAGTTGTGCAAATAATATAACACATACTCAACATTTCCTCCACTTGTTCCTTTCCTTATATATAAGGGGTCACAAGAGTACATGATCAACAATCCATGGCGACAATGACTATGATTTATCTACATCAATAGAACTTCTAAGTTCTCATAAATTTTGTTAATGAATCTGAAACATTCTTCAAGTGTCCACATTTACTAATAACACCTTCTCTATGGCCATGCCTCTCACAAAGTGATATTAAAAATTAATATGCCTTGTCTTATAATGATAAGTAGGGTTCACTTTGACTATCACAATCTAACCTTACAATTTACTATGTGAACACAATCTATGTAACCATAAAACTTCCATGAGTGGTTTCAATGTATTCAACTTATGTAGTTGATATTTCTATTATATAATATTCCCTATGCATCCAGCTAATAGCTCCTCCAAATAGCTTAAACGCATAAACACTTTTTAAATCTTCTGTGATCCATATCTCAAGCCTAGTGAGCATAAAAAGAAACTATATTTTTCCAATGCTTTTCCTCTTGTAGTTATTCCTTGATTTCAAATTCCATAATTTGTAATGTCATTCAAATATCTAAAACTCATGTTACAAAGGGCTAATTCTCCTTCCCTAGTTTTATCACATACTTTCTCAAAACTCCCACTGCATGTGTAATGTCTAGTCTAGTATATACCATTGCATACATCAAAGTACTAACAACATTGGCATATGGAACATGGAACATTCCCTTTTCCTCTTCATATGTCTTGGGACACTAATCTGCATATAGATTTACACCTATAGGAAGAGGAACCTTGACTTATCTACATGTATGCATATTAAACGTCTAGAATATTGTCTCAGTAGATTTCCTCTAGTTAAACTAGAGTTTATTATCCTAATACCTTTTAATTTCCATGCCCAACATAAAATTTTCAACACCAAGATACTTCATGTCAAATTTTGAGGAGAAATTAGTTTTCACTTCATTGATAATTTACATGTCGTTTCTAGTTAGAAACATATCATTCACATAAAAGAACACATAAGTAAGATGCTTACGTACTAATTTGAGATACACATAGTGATTCACCTTTCTCCTTGTAAAATAAAGTTCCAATATATAAGTATCAAATATTTGACACCACATCCTTGGATATTGCTTTAACCCATACAAGGACTTTTTTAGCTTGAGAACCAACTTTTTCTTACCTTTCACTATAAAAACCTCTTATTATTTCATGTATATTTATTCTTATATATCCTCATGTAGGAATTCTATATTCACATTCATATGCTCTAGTTTCAGATCAAATGTAGCAACAATCCTTTTAATTCATAGCCTCCCTAACATTTATGGGATCATCATCAGTAATAAACAAAGAAAATCTATAATGATAATTAGGTGGAGTATAATTTTTTGGTTCCCTTATTTCATGAACCAATCTCCTCATTGGAGTATGCGGTTCTTCTTCAAATTATGTTCCTTTGTTAGGTAAATTTCTTCACCCTACAAATCAAACTTCACCACCTCTACTTCATTTTCCCTTGGTGAGAATTCCTATTTGATAACATCTTCGACCTTTCTTATGAAAACATCTTAGTTGTAAACAACCTTTATATTTTCGTGATTCCAAAACTCAAAAACCTTTAAACATTCTTTATAACAAATAAAGATTCACTTCTCAAATATATTTTCCAACTTACTCATATTTTCATTTGAAACATGTATAGAGAATCACAACAAATGTTTTGAGAATTTTAAGAGAGGCTTTCTGACTAATTCATGGAATTTCCAGAGTCTTTTCAACCAATGCTAATGAGGGTGATCAATTTACTAGGTAAAAGTACTACCTAGTGCCTCTTCCTCGAATTTTTATCCTAACTTGGAATAACTGAGCATGCTCCTTGTTTTTTCCATTAGTGTCTTATTCATCCTTTCTATAACACCACTCTATTTATTTTTGTAGAGTTTAGTTTCCTTTCTTAATATATTGCACTAATTATAGAATTCATTGAGCTCATTCCCATAGAATTCCGCACCATTGACTATCCTAAACATCTTGATTTTATTTCTCCCTAATTCTCCAAAAGAGCCTTGACTTCTTTAAATTTTCTAAAGACATCAAATTTTGTCTAGAGGAAATAAACCCATGAATTCCTTGGGAAATATCTATAAACAAGACATAGTAAACATTTTTCTTATTGATGGCACATGCATATGTCTAAACACATCACTATGGACTAACACTAAAATTCCTTTAACCCTTGTAGAAGCTACTGAGAATCATAGCCAATTATGTTTACCATAAATATGGTGTTCAAAAAAATCAATATCTATAGTTAAATATGGCATATCTTCAACCATGCCTTTATTTTGAGGTCCTCAAAGGCCATTATCTCCAATATGGCCTATAATTTGATCACATAACATCATATAATCTTTAGATACAATAAATGTTTTTACTTCTTCAACTCCACCCTCAGGAACAATGGATTTGTTACACCCTTCAATAATAGTGCTTCCTAATAGCTTGTATAAAGTTCAAGTTCAAACTCCCCTTAGCATTAAAATTTATCCTCAAACCATCCTATTGGTTTTGTTACACTAAAATTTGTCACCATGACTATTTGCAGTCAGTATGGCTCCATCAATAACCATACTGTCCTCCTTGGCAAGTCTTAAACCTCTGCTCCTCATGTCAAACTCCAAAAAGAGAGAAAGCCTTTAAAAATCAATATAACTCTGGTTACGCACTTTCTCCTACTTTTACCTGCGTGCCCGCACCTCAAGTACATAATACCTGCGTACTTGTACGCTCTGTCTGTAAAGGGGTGGGTGCGTACCCCTATAAAAGTCAAAAGGCGCAAGTTTTACTTCAAAAAACTTACTTGTGGTCGATTCTAGAGCATTCTAGAAGATGGTTTGACGTGGATTGAGCGCCTCCAGATGGTTCATGCATCCCAATGAAAGAGGAACTTATCCCATGAAGAGGGGAGCTATCCCTTTGAAAGAGGGGCTTATCCCATTGATGGTGGACCTATTTAACTTCCTCCAAAGCATTATAAATACAGGCATTGGGCCAGAGGGAGGAGAGGTTGAAAGCTGAACATTCCTAAGGGTAGATGCTGCTGAAATTAGGACTCCCTTATAGAGCTTGAGAGGAGAGATCCCAATCCTTTCTTAGCTTCATTTGGAAGTGGGTGAGCTGATCAAAGTAGAGGAGAACTCTTGCTGGACCCTAGGAGGGACCTGCACAACACCAAGGCACTGGTTGTAAGGTTTCTTTTGTTTCCAATTAATACAATTCAGTTCATTTTCCTCAACAAGTTGTTATATATAATTTGTTTCATAAACTCCTTGGTCTTTATGATGAATATGTTTTATTATATGAGTTATTCAGGTGCTATGTAATCGTTTGCTTGTTAGTGAATGCAGGCTTCAAGGAGAAGGAGCTCATCTGGATCGAAGAGGCTTGGCTGCTACAAACAGCGTTGGACTAAAGGTAAGCCTTAAACACCTGGTTGCTTTTATTTTAAATGCATATTTCGGGAAAGATAGTGCTTGATTGTTTTGTTTGTCACTAGAAAAGCCTTGTTTTCTAGGGAGGTCGGTTTTGTCCGCAAAATTAACTCTTTCCGCATGAAAAAATGGTGACTCCACTGGGGAATCCATGGATTTGATTGATTTCTCTTTTGATTGATACTTTGATTTGAGAAACGTTGATTTCTTTCTAGTTTTTGACTGATTGACTGTGAATTTGGGTGGAATAGCTTAGGATTGAGTTAGTTTTTTATTTTTCTTGTTTTTGAGAGCAGTACGCACCCTCTGCGTTAAGCACAGTGCGTACCTGTACGCACTTCTGCTTTGTACACAGAGCGTGGCCGCACCTGTGCAAACAGGCTGCCTGCGTACCCTGTCAAAAGTTTAGAAAATTTCAATTTTTTCCCTTTTTACCTATTAGATTTTGTTTATAGTTTATTTATTGCTACCCAGATCCACTGGTTACCTGTCAGAAGTTTTCATCTAAGCTTGTTTCATTAGCATCAAGGGTTTTAGTGAAGTTCATAGAAATTCTAGCCCTAGGTTTGATTTTTGTATTGGTCTTGTAGTGACTCTGGCTTTAGAAGTTGTAAAAACCTTGGATATCCCTGGTCTTTTCAGTCTTCTTAGGAGTCAGACCATTCGTAAAATCCACCTTTGTGAGAAACCTACCGTTGTGTTGTCTCTTTGCGGAATTTCGAGAAGGCTTGTTTGTTAAGTTTTGAATTTCATTCTTAAGAAAAAGAACAAAAGCTTTTTATTTTTGTTTTTGACTGGTTTATGATTCTGCATGAATTAGTCCTTGGTTGAATTGTAAATGAGTAAAACAACCTGGAATTATATTTTGTAGGCTTTTACCTCATTAGATTTGCTTTTAGGTAAATTTCTCTTAGATTTTCATAGATCTTAAAATTGATTTTTGTTAAGTAGTTTTACATGCTTTGTTATAATAGGAAAAATACAAAAATCTCTTTTGAAGAAAGTTTGTTTTAGTAGCGTTTGAAGTCTTTGAAAAGAGAAAGGAAGTTTTCGTGAAATAATTAGTGGTCTTGTGTTGTGTGCTTTGGAAAAGATAAAAGAGATTGTTTCTTTGATTTTCATTGCCAAGAAAGTTGTCTTTATAAATTTTGCATTCTCTAACTCTCTTAGCTAGGGAATTCATTGAAAAGGAAAGATTGTTTTTTCATCCTAGGTGCATCTTTTTAGTGGATTTGAGTCGAGTCTACACATCATAAGTTTCATCTCCGCTACCTTTTGTCCTAAAGAAAAGCCATAAAAATAACGCTTAAAGTAAAATTAACTTAGTAACTTTTTATTTACTAGGGCTCTGATACACCAACATAGATCAGGCTAGTGTCTTGGAGTAGGAGAGTAATTAACTCTCCAAGACAGTAAAAACAAACAAGTAGCTTATCTTGCGGTAGGATAAATCCAATTGTTACATTTATGCTCTCGGAAAGCTCCTCTTAAAGGAGAAGCACGAGATCGTGTCCGAACCAGTGAGGGGATCAATCCTCCTTCATTGGGAACGACGCCAGATATGCACGTACTACAAACGGTAAACCTCGGATTAACCATTGTCGAGGAGCCTGGGGTCACTTGTCGGTAAACCTTAGATTATTGTCAAGGAGCCGGAAAGGGGATTGAGCTTGTTACTCTGCCCTTGCGTGCGTATCGGATCGAGACTGTTCCCCCAGGTATATTTGTTGTTGTTGGTGACCTTAGTGACTATTATCTTTAGGATTCTTCCTAAGGTGACGGTGGAGGGAAGATCCCACTGTACCTGGAGCAGATGTCGGCTAGACTCACTTGGATTTTCTGGGGGGTTCACTTCACTCGAGACGGTTAAAGTGGAGGAACTTGTGCCAGTCTATTCATTAAGCAGGTTGCCGGGGTAACTGTTCCACCCGCCATTTCTGTACTGAATTCTGCGATGTTGGATTTCATCACCAACTAGTGTTTTCGGTCCGGAAAGTTACTGTTTGTGTGTGGTTTGACGCCCTAGATTCTTTAGGCGTGTGATTCGAATTTGTTTGGTTCTTTAGAGACTTTAGGCGGTTTTCTTTGAGATTTTACTTTGTTTGCGTGTGCAGTAGTTAAAAGTTTTTAGCTGTGGCTGAATTACCAAGACAGTCCCGTAGACTTCGGGGCCAGTCTCCTGAGGTTGTAACCGTGGCTGATTTGTTGAGGAAGTCCCGTAGACTTTAGGGCCAACCTCCTGAAGACGTCCCGGGCCATTACGAAGGTTTGAAAGTCCTTGTAACTCCTAGTGGCAGTAAAGTTGGATCACCTGAAGAAGGAGAGTCTTCGTTGGTTGTTCATCCTGATTACCAAACTCTAGAAACAGGTTATAATCCTGAAGCTATTTCGGTTTCCGAACTTTCTGGTAGCTTTTCATCTACTAGTGATATAGGCGAAGAACCTGAGATATCTGAACCTGTTACTCCAACATCGGGGTTAGTCTCTCCAACTTCTAGTGCTCCTAATTCACCTAGGTAGAAAGAGTAATCACCGAAAATCTTCCTTCTGGTTTGATAGCTATTGAAGAACTTGCTCCGGAAGAAGAAATAGGCATCCCTATCCCTGAAAATCAACCTACTATTGATCTAAGGGAGCGTGAATCAATTTTTTACAGCCCACCTAGAAGTACTACTTGGTATCTTTCTTTAACTAATTATTTGGACAACTCAGGGTTAAGTTTTTCACCACCTCGTGCTCCTTATCCACCTAAGGGTTTTTATACTCCCATAAATATGTCAGGTCAGTCGTCCATGTTTACTCAATCGCCTGAATCATTTTTGTACGCCGGTCCTTCTGTTCCCTCTGGGTATCAGTCACTTTCTGGTACTTTTTCAGGAGCATCTCCTCAACCCATTGAATAAAGGATATTCACTGGAAGTAATGGTGCAAAGCCGTTGAGTGTAGAAGACATTCTTATGATGTCAGGTTCTATTCCCAATTCTCAACCTCAAGGTGGCCAGTTACCGCCTGGGGGGCAGCCTCAATTAACGCCTGGGGGGCAACCTCAAGGTACACAACTTGCATCTGGGGGGCAACCTCAAGGACAGTACGTGCCTACGGTACATTACATTCCTCAAGGTCAACCCCAGACTCAATATGTACCCCAAGGTCGACCCCAGTATCAATTTATACCTCAAGGTCAACCCCAGTATCAGTACATGCCTCAAGGGTATTTACCCCAAGGTCAGTACTCGAACCAAGGTTTCCAACCACCCCAAGGTCAATCTTATGTTCAAGGAACGGGAAATGTACCTTTCAATTATCAATCCTACCCTCAACCCGGTGTTGGATCTCAATATTCTCAACCTGTTGTGGGTCAGTACCCCGGAATGAACATAGTGTGGGATCCATCGCAAATTCAACAGGTGTTGCAGCCAAATGTACAGTTGTCATCTCAAACTGGACAACCCTTATTTTCTGGTTCACCCCAGTAACCAGTCCAGTCTAATATTCAAACTTCTGTACCTTCGGTAGTTTCTCAGTCTGGGCCTATTTCGCCTCGTACTCCATCTCAAACGACTGGTGCAACTGCCGCAACATCTGTTCAATCTACCCCACTTACTTCTGGAGTATCGACAGCTCCGGTTTCTACTGTTCCTGTATCTACTCCTCAGACATCTTTACCATCGTCTGGATCCACGATTCAAAATACGGTTCAGATGCCTGTAGGACAACCTAGTTTAAGTACGGTTGTCACAAGTCAACCACAATTCACTTATCAACCGTAACAGGGACAGTACCAATTCGGTCCTGCTGTCCAGCAGCCAGTTTACCAGTATCAACTGTATCCTGGGTACACTTATCAACAACCCCAGTACGGTCCGGTTAATCCTGGTTTTCCAGGAGGATACAATATCCCGAACGCGATTCCCATTCCTAGTTATCCTGGATATCCTCCTCCTGGGGCTGGTATAATGACTCAGAGTTTTAGGGATCCTAATCGGCAGCTATCGTTTATCGCAACTTTGGACTTACCAGACTTGTCGCACCTAACGAACGATCCAATTAATTATCTTCCGTTTTGGCCGCCAATGCCAAATAAGTTGCCCAGTGACATTCCCAAGTTCGAAGGTAAGTCTGGAGAGGACCCGTCGAATCATGTGATGACTTACCACCTCTGGTGTGCCTCTAATTCCATCTCGGATGATTCGATCCGCTTACGTCTTTTCCAGCGCACTCTCATTGGTCTTGCGGCCAAGTGGTATATTGAGTTACCACGGGCCTCTTTTTATAATTTTAGCCAGTTAGCTACCTTGTTTTTAACTCATTTTCAGTTGCCGGTCAGATATGATAATGGCACAGAGTTACTAACTTCATTAAAGCAATCGACGTCCACTTATATTTCCGATCATATTCATGAATGGAGACGTCGAAGGCGGTTAGTGAAAGTTTTTATCTCGGACCAGATCTTAGCTGAATGGTTTGTTAAATCATTGTTACCGAAGATTACTGAAGACGTAGCTAAGGCCGAAGTAGTTACTGAGGAGCAAGTGATTGCCCAAGCGCAGTACCTTGACTTAGTCTATACTCAGTTAGGTACGTTACACGAAAAGATCCCTGATCTTCCCAAGTCAAATCAAATCGCTGCATCTCCTTCGGGATCTCATGCCGCTGATGGTATGATTGGTACGGTTAACACTAAAAGTAAGAAGAAGTCTTCCAAGAATTCTTCTCCTATCATAACCTTGCCTGATTCCCCGACAAGAGATTCTTCTGCTGAGATTTCCGCCGATATTCACGCTGGAGAGTCATCTACAGCTAAATCAAAATCCGGTGGGAAAAAGAAAGGGAAGAAGAAGAATAAAGCAGACAAAAATCCAAAGGAGAAAACTGAAAAGGCGGAATCCAATGATGAAAAGCACAAACCTCATTATCCATGTCTCATTTGTGAAGAGGAACATTTTACAAGAGACTGCCCTCATCGAGCAGAGGTTACGAAAATCGTCAAAGGTTCCCAAACTCCTGCTGTCTTGAAGGATCCATTTCCAAAAGATAGCAAAATGATAGGTTCTTCCTCGAGTGCCAATGAAGAACCCATTTTGATGATGTCCCATGTAAGGATTGCGACTCGATCGCAAGATTATGGTAGTAAAAGTCCTGTTGATGGCAAAGAAGCAGAATCTTCTCATTCTAATCCATCAACCTCAGCTCCCGGTTCCGATCCACTACAGATCGAGAAGCCTAATCCAGACTTAGTAATCAAACCGCCCGCTAAGGGTATACTTCGAAAGTCTGCTTTCAATCCACATGCGAGAGCGGCCCAGACTTATAACATTGTTGAGGACTTAGTTGTTTCACCCTTAGCAATGTCGGCTTTGGAAGTGCTGCAATCATGCCCAGCACAGCGTAAATTACTTTTGTCAGATATAGGAGCTGTTGATGTTCAGGACCTGAACCTAATAATATTTGATCTAGAAAATAGTACACCGCGTTTGCCTCATCAAATGGCTCTCCAGATCCCAGTGATAGTAAAAAACAGGCCTATTCATCGGACTGTAATTGATGAGGGAGCTTCGACGTGTATTATGTCGATACAGTGTTGGAGATCACTTGGTTCTCCTTCACTAAATCAATCCCCGACAATTCTTAAGGCCTTTGATGGCCGTGGGTTTCATCCTTTTGGCATTCTACAAGATTTTCCTATAGGGGTTCAAGGAAAAACCATTAGTCTAGATGTGGAGGTGGTTGATGCCCCTCTAGACTACAACCTTCTCTTGGGTCGAAGTTGGTCTTACGCTATGACAGCAGTCGTTTCATCGGTCTTCCGAGTAATAAAGTTCCCACATAATGGAAAGATCATAACAATAGACCAGCTGGCTTACTTTTCATCTGACCCAGCCTCTTCAGAGAGTATTCAGCATGTCAGTAAAACAACTATCCCATATAAGGATGTTGGAGTAGGATTAGTTAAAGATGCCGGTTTACTGGGAACTTTTCCTTTTCCTCCAATCAACGCATTGTCTTCGTTTGCATCCATTCATATGATTACATCAGACACCATTGTTTATGATGATCCTTGGATCGTTCCTTCTGAATCTGAGATAGACTCATTTGGTGATGCTATGCCTTTGAGTCCATATGAAATTGCCTATGAAGCCGTGCAGTCTTTTACCGACCCATGTTCAACCAAAATCGATTTAATGAATGTGGTTCGTGAGGAATCACTTTTCACATCAACCTCGCAGTTAATAACGTTTCGCGAAGTTGTTTCATCTGACGAGCAACTTCGTGAAGTCCTGTGTATAGATGATTTACCATGGGACGATCTCCATCATAGATCTTCGTTTTTACCCGAGGATGATCATTTTGAAAATGATTTCTCATCAATATTTACAGCTGAATATGTCAAGGAAGCTCAAAATCCCATGAAACATCCTGATTCAGAGCTGAATTTGGGAAATATTTCTCGAACTATTCCCATTTACATTTCGGTTAAGCCTGGAATTGTTGAGAACATTCATATAGGTGCCTCATGTACAGATGACGAAATTTAGACATACAAGGCCCTATTTCAAGAATTCCACGACGTGTTTGCCTGGTCCTATGAGGAAATGCCAGGAATTGATCCCGCGATTGTTGTTCATGAGATCAAGACTTACCCAGATGCTAAACCCGTCCGGCAATGTTTGCGTCAGATTCACCCACGAAAAGCGGCTGCAATTAAAGCAGAAGTTGAAAAACTGTTGAAAGCAGGTTTCATTTATCCAATCCCGTTAACGGATTGGGTATCGAATATTATTCTGGTTAACAAAAAGCACGGAACAATAAGAATATGCATCGATTATAGGGACATTAATCGAGCTTGTCCAAAGGACAACTACCCAACACCCTATATCGATCAAATCATTGATGATTGTGCCGGCAGCGAAATATTTTCCTTTATGGACGGTTTTTCCGGTTACAATCAAATTAATATTCTACCTGCCGATCAACCAAAAACGGATTTCATTTGTCCATGGGGGACATTTGCTTATTGCAAATTGCCTTTTGGGCTCAAGAATGCAGGAGCAACTTTTCAAAGGGCGATGTCTTATGCATTTCATGACATCAAACACATTGTGCAACCATATCTCGATGATTTGCCTGCTCATTCGTTACATCGAGCTGATCACCTTGTCCATTTACGAGCAATCTTTATGAGGTGTAGGCATTATCGTATTCGGTTGAACCCACACAAATGTGTCTTCTGTATAGAAACGGGTCGATTACTGGGATTTGTAGTTTCGAAAGCCGGCATTCGCGTCGATCCCTCGAAGGTAGAAGCTATCATCAAATTGCCTCCTCTGTCGAGTCTTCGCCAACTCCAAAGTTTGCAGGGGAAAGAAATCTTTTTACGACGATTCATTCCTAACTACGCCGAGGTTAAAAAGGGTTACACGGTTGTTGAAACAGAATGCTCAATTCTCTTGGGATGAGATAGCTCAGAAATCTTTTGATGCACTCAAGCACGCGTTGACCCATGCACCATTGCTGCATCCTCCCAACTACAACCATGATTACTTTTCGTATCTCGCCGCCTCCCATTCCACCATTGGAATGGTCTTAGTTCAGGAAGATGAATTCGGAACAGAACATGTGATATATTACCTTAGTCGGACGTTAAACCCAACTGAGCTAAAATACTCACATGTGGAGAAATTGGCATTGGCAGCCGTTCAAGCTGTCCAACGTTTTCGTCACTACATTTTACTACGTAAAACAACATTCATTTCGGATTGCAACCTTATGATCTACATTTTGACCAAACAATTGCTAGGGGGCAAGTACTCTAAATGGATTGTTATCCTGCAGGAGTTCGACTTGGAGTTTGAGAAATCTAAGTCTAAGAAATCTTTAGTTTTTGCAGAGTTAATGTGTGACTTCCCGCGTGCTGACACGGAAACTGTGGCAGAGGAGCCCATTACGGACGAGTCTTTGTTTCTAATCAGCACTTTAGATCCGTGGTATGGGGATATCATCGTCTATCTCCAAACCCAATCCTTTCGGCCCGAAGTTTCAAAATCGGAATGTCGGAAAATTCGATTCCAGTCCCAACAATACAAAATTATTGGAGATACTCTTTATCGCCATGGGGCGGACTCTATTTTCGACATTGCTTAACTCACGAAGAGGCTGAAGGGGTTCTGAATGACTGTCACTCTGGAGCGTGTGGCGGTCATATGTCTGGGTATGCCACAGCCCAAAAGATATTGCGCACTGGCTACTTCTGGCCGTCTTTGTTTAAATATTGTATTACTGTGGTCCGAAAATGCCACAACTGTCAAGTGTTTGATTGAAAGATGCACGCTCCACCTGCTCCTCTCCACCCTATAATTGTTGTTGGTCCTTTTGCCAAATGGGGTATCGATTTTATTACATGTAACCCTCACTCGACCGGGGGGCATGCGTATATCATCCTTGCGGTAGATTATTTTACTAAGTGGGCCGAGGCAATGCCTACATTCGAGGCAGATGGCAAGACATTTGCAATTTTCGTGTTCAATCATATAATTGCTAGATTTGGTGTCCCACAAGCGATAATCACTGACCATGGACGCCATTTTCGAAACGTTATGATGACAGAACTTACAGGCCAGCTTGGTTTGTGTCACGATAGTTCAACTCCTTATTATCCACAGGCGAATGGTCTGGTTGAGTCCATCAACAAAGTTTTAGTTATCATGATCCAACGAATCATTGGTATTCATCGGTCTAATTGGCACAACATGTTATTTTCAGCGCTTTGGGCGTACCGAACCTCAGTGAAAACATCAACAGGGTTCACTCCTTTCCAACTAGTTTATGGTTTGGAAGCTGTGCTACCCATTGAATGCGAAATCCCGTCACTGCAAATGGCCATCGAGTTACTTCCAGCTACTTCTGAAGAGGAAAAGCGTTTATTATACTTAGCTCAATTAGATGAGAATCGACGTGATGCTGCATTGGCGATCGAGACTCACGCAAAACGTATGAAAGCTCAGTATGATCGAAATGTGACCCCTCGAAATTTTTCGGAAGGAGACCTAGTGTTATTGTATGATCAAGCTAATGATAAATTAGGTGCTGGAAAATTCGTTCCTATGTGGCATGGGCCCTATATTGTCAAGCGAAAGCTAGCAAAAGGGGCCTATGAGTTGGTAGACTTTGATGGGGACTCTTTAGGTAAACCCAGAAATGGTCTTTACTTGAAGAGGTATTATGCTTAAAAGAATGGGTATGGAGATTTTTAGTTAGGTTAGTTTCTCTTTCTAGCTGGTGTGTTTGTTAGTTTAGACAGTGTGCTTAGCTTAGAGAGTGTGTTTTCGCCATTATTTCTGGCTTATCTTGGTTTTACTCTTGATGTTTGCAGATGTCGATGCCTCTCCAAACATACATTGGTTTCGCTGATGGTGCTTGTCGTAGTACACAGAACATTTCTTCCGTAGCTTGGGTTATCTATTCGCCCTCTGACGAGTTAGTATCTATGCATGGGGTAAGCCTCGGTCAAACAACGAACAACATTGCCGAATACAGTGCAGTGATTGAGTTATTATCTGAATCTATTTCATTTGGGATTCGGAGTTTGATAGTGAGGTTAGATTCTGAACTCGTTGTATTACAGCTTAATAGAGTGTATGCCATTAGAAATCCAGTGTTATTAAGGTTATTTTTGAAGAGTGCGTCTCTTGGAACGTGAGTTTGATTACATTGAATATCAGCATATTCCAAGGTCTTTAAATACATTAGCAGATGCAATTGCTTCTCGAATTTTAAATAGACATTTGCAATAATCATACATGTAAATTTAAAACCATTCCATAACATGATTTACAAGATAAGCCGGTAATAATGATATATATATATATATATATATAGGAGTGTGTCAAAAAATACATCGTCTTCGATCATAGGTTGAAAAACACCTTATGATCGGCAAAAATGATAAGTACAAAAAACCAAAATGTCACATGTGTCTACAAAATGACCATCCAATCACTGGTGATGATCTCTATATGACACCATTGCATGGGCCACCCTACACAAGAACCTCCTAAAAGGTCTTGGGACCCCGACTACATAACGCTGAAGCCTGATTGGAATATCATCTATGGTAGTCTCCGGTATATCTACTGTAAGACGCTCTAGGTCACTTTCCAACTCAGCCAAAGTCTCTGTGGCCTCGTCCTGTGGGGCCGGTGCCGCTGCAACTGGTAGTCTCCTCTCGTAAGGCCGGAGATTGGCTGGACGTCATGGGCCTACATCTGCATTTTGAAAATTATTACTATCAGTGTTGAGACGATATAAAACAAACAAAAAAATAGATAGTTTAGAAAACTTGTGAAAAATGAAGTTACATGTATCATCCCATTGTTCTCCCGGTGGAAGAACCATGTCCGGATCTCCACGAAAATCAACTCCGGCATAAGGAAAATCATGTATAGAAAAGACCTGGTCTTCTAAATAGCGAAAGTACTCCAGAGTAAATCAGACAACCTCCGTTCCCTCATCAGGATGATGGGCCATAACCGCAACCCATCGCATCAACTTGGGCTCTCGGGGAAGCCCAGCCTCAACAGTGAGCTGCTGTGGGATCAGCATCGGAACCCTCTCTAAGCCGAAACTCACAACTAAAGCCCCATAACCAAAGGTCTTTAGCTTTCCGTTTTTGGCTCTAGTCAGTTGGCCCTTTACATTGGCCAACACAACATCACACCAATTGAAAATGGTACCTCGATAGCAATCAATAGCCATCCGCATCTGGGATCCAGTGGCAATGTGTAAAGCGGCAGCCCCGCAAAGTCTGGTAACTGTAAAGGCAATCACCATAAGTTCAGGCCGGGATATAGTTTTGATCTCTATCCCCTTCTCCTGAGACTGAGTGTTACACCACTCTAGTCGGAGACTAGCGACAGACTGGCCACCTGGCCTAGTCCCGAACAGAGTCAAGTGTTCGCCTCTCTTGGGAAAACCAGTGAGAAAGTAGATATCTGCCGGCTCCATCTCAAGCTGGTGCCCTCCAATATAAAAACACTGGTCCTGAACGTTCCATCTTTCTACCAGCCACTCTAGAAAGCTCACTTGGGCCCTCATGCCAGGTATGGCCCAGTATTTATAAAGGTCGCATGCCTTCAAAGCATCAATTGACGGTTGATGATTAATGGCGGCCAAATCAACATCTTCGTGCGCTCTCTCGCGTCAGTCAAGCATGGTGAACAATCTACAAGCCATGAAGCATCCATTAGATTCCATGAAATCAAAAAAATTTGGTCCATTTTGGAGAATTTAGGGTTTAAAAAATTGTTGCGCAGAGTACGCACCCTGCCTTTAGGAACAGAGCGTGGGTATGCAGGGTCCTTGAAGGCAAGATGCGTACCCCCGACATTTTTCCAACTGAGAAAATGTCGGGGTACGCGGGTCCCTAGTGTGGTGCCTGCGTACGCCGAGAGGCGGTCTTTGAAACCCCAAAACCTCCCAAAAATGAAATCTGGGGTCTTAAAAAGAATTCTAAACGGATGAAATTAAAGAGGAGGATGTTGAAAATTACCTGGAAGAGACGGCGTTCGGTTTCAACGGTCGGATTCTCCACAATGTCCACGGGAAGTTTCTTGCCAAAAGCCCTTTTTCTCTCCTCAACAGTAAAATGGTAAAAATGAATTGGTAAAAGCCCTTTTTATAGGTTTTTTGGGTAAATAAATGGTAAATTTGTTTATTTTTCACCATGAAAAGGTATTTTTCAAAGTATTTTTATCTATCTTCAGCAGGTATGAGTAATGTGTTGGTTTTTGTGCAGGATAAAGGATTTTCAGGGAAAATTGTCATTTTTTACAAACAAAAACATCAGAGTCATCTTTAAGCCCTTTTCTGACTCCTAAAACATGAAAAGATTGCCGAGCGTTTCTTTTACACTCGTTAAAACGGAATTAAAAGACGGTCTTATTATAGCCCTTTTCTGACCGTAAAAACATGAAAAGATTGCCGGATTTTTGTCGTTTCAAATTCGATATTGGAAATAAAACGACGTGTCCTTGATCGCTTTTTACTTTTCAGATCAGAGACACTAATCATGAAAGTACTCCTTGGTCGTAAAGATCAAGCGGTTCTCTCAAGTATTACTTTATACTTTTTCGGGCTTGGGAGACACAAATTTACGAAAAAGGTCAACCCTGGAGTCTTCTTAAGTTTTTCAGACTCTCTAAAATTGAAAAACGCCGAGTTTCTCCTATACTGGACTCGTTAAAATTTCACAGTAAAGGACTTGTTCAATTACAAACAGGAACGGACCACTCCTTCTTAGGGTTCGAATCTAAACTAAGTTGGACTCATCCGAAGGATGAGCTTATAATCAAGCAAATGTTATCCTCCTCAAGCTTGTAAAAAAAAATAAAGAGGTACTTGCCAGAAATGGTGGGGGAAAAGAGAGGAAAATGAGCCTATTTGTTATACTTTGTCTCAGAAAAACCTTATCGCCACTCTTGAACACGACACTTTTCATTCACCTGGGTTGGGAAATCCTTTGCCTAACAGTTGATCAAACCACATTGAAAGTCTTCAGGCAGTTTCTGGGTATTAACTTTGGGTCAATTGTCACCAAGCCATCTGTTGTGTCGTTATGTGTTCAAGAGGTCACTGCAAATAAACCATTCATCTGCAAAATATCCGTCATCCATCTTGACCATCCCTGAGTCAGTCCTTACAGCTACATTTCTTCAACTTGATCTATGATTTCGTGTTGTGGACTTTCCTGCAACGGATCGCTTTCTATCAACATCAACACATTATCTAGAAAGATGATCTAGGAATCGTCAGTACCTTGAAATTTGCATGCCTCAATGGCAGGTTTCTCGCCTTTGACGATGGTTTACATCATTGACTTTCGATCGAAGGATTCTGTGACATGTTCGACATCAACACATTCATTCACATCTCACGGATTGTACTGGGTACTTTGAGAACCATTGAAATCACTGGTGGTCTCTCTCACACTTGTTAACAGTTTACATCATCGACTGGTAATCAAGTGGTTTCTACCATGTTCGACATCAACTCATTTATTCGCATGGATAGAATCGTACTATTTTGGGAAGCAGAAATGAAGACCCTGGATCTAGTTTCCGCCATCCAGGCTGCGAGGAGTTTTGTATTCATTATATAGTAGACTAATCATAAATAGATGGTTGCG
The DNA here is from genome assembly GCA_031772625.1 of Pinus tabuliformis. NCBI lineage: Eukaryota > Viridiplantae > Streptophyta > Pinopsida > Pinales > Pinaceae > Pinus > Pinus tabuliformis. The sequence continues at coordinate 428,086,672 of CM062814.1, read as the reverse complement.
TCCATACTGTGTCTACATATGTCTATGATTATGATGTATTGCAAAATCATTCCTATATCAGAGTAGTAGTTAGTTTGTTAGTTAAGTTTTTGATCTGAGTATGGGAATTCCTACCTCAGCGATGATATGATCTCATATATGTATTTTGTGTTGAATATTTGCAGGTTCCGACTGGGCTCTCCACAAGATAATCCTCGAAATGATAAAGTGCTTCACCCTTCCTAGATGATATAAAACCTTGATCTACTACAGACCTCGCACTTTAGGGGGCAATCTGTTACACTAAAATTTGTCACCATGACTATTTGCAGTCAGTATGGCTCCATCAATAACCATACTGTCCTCCTTGGCAAGTCTTAAACCTCTGCTCCTCATGTCAAACTCCAAAAAGAGAGAAAGCCTTTAAAAATCAATATAACTCCGGTTACGCACTTTCTCCTACTTTTACCTGCGTGCCCGCACCTCAAGTACATAATACCTGTGTACTTGTACGCTCTGTCTGTAAAGGGGTGGGTGCGTACCCCTGTAAAAGTCAAAAGGCGCAAGTTTTACTTCAAAAAACTTACTTGCGGTTGATTCTAGAGCATTCTAGAAGATGGTTTGACGTGGATTGAGCGCCTCCAGATGGTTCATGCATCCCAATGAAAGAGGAACTTATCCCATGAAGAGGGGAGCTATCCCTTTGAAAGAGGGGCTTATCCCATTGATGGTGGACCTGTTTAACTTCCTCCAAATAAATACAGGCATTGGGCTAGAGGGAGGAGAGGTTGAAAGCTGAACATTCCTAAGGGTAGATGCTGTTGAAATTAGGACTCCCTTATAGAGCTTGAGAGGAGAGATCCCAATCCTTTCTTAGCTTCATTTGGAAGTGGGTGAGCTGATCAAAGTAGAGGAGAACTCTTGCTGGACCCTGGGAGGGACCTGCACAACACCAAGGCACTGGTTGTAAGGTTTCTTTTGTTTCCAATTAATACAATTAAGTTCATTTTTCTCAACAAGTTGTTATATATAATTTGTTTCATAAAATCCTTGGTCTTTATGATGAATATGTTTTATTATATGAGTTATTCAGGTGCTATGTAATTGTTTGCACGTTAGTGAATGCAGGCTTCAAGGAGAAGGAGCTCATCTGGATCGAAGAGGCTTGGCTGCTACAAACAACGTTGGACTAAAGGTAAGCCTTAAACACCTGGTTGCTTTTATTTTAAATGCATATTTAGGGAAAGATAGTGCTTGATTGTTTTGTTTGTCACTAGAAAAGCCTTGTTTTCTAGGGAGGTCGGTTTTGTCCGCAAAATTGACTCTTTCCGCATGACAGGTTTCCTTTTTAAATGTATTAGCTAGTGCTATATAAATCATCCTACTTACATATATCAAGTTTCTACATAGCCCTATAATGTGTAAAACATTGAGTGTTCTATCCCTTCCATCCTTGATCATAAATTTTAATTTGCCTTGTCTTATGATATTGGTCATTGAGTGATCTCCAATGAAAATGTCACCTTCATTATAAATTTTATTTTTTGGAAACCACTCCCTATGGGAATTCATATGGTAGGAGGAGCTTGAGTCGATCAACCATATGCAATGATCAATATGTGTGTTTGACGAATCCAAGTATGTACCCCATACTTCCTCTAAGGAGGAATTCCGTTATTTGGAGGGACCATCATTATATCCATTCCCTCTCTCAATGCTTTTGGATCTACAATTCTTTCTGAATTTACCTTCTTTTTCACATTCCTAGAATCTCTTCACAAATTTTCCTAGAGATTTAGATCTACCTCCCTAGAATTAGTTCTCTCACTTGAGGATTTATCCTCATTTATACGCTATGAACATCCTCTTATATATAATTCATTCGTTCTCTAACTTTCTATGTTAATCTAGCTCATCTCCTCCAACAATGGGGATGAAACCACATCATCAAAACTTAAAATAGTTACATTACTACATATGGATACAACTAGACTATCCCATCAGTCTCATAAAGAGAATAATAAACTATTACATTTATCTTCATCCAAAATTTTAATATCAATAGGAAATAATTGACTTACCAAAATATTGAAGGTATTCATATGCTCCATCATTGAGTGTCCATCATTCACCCTCAAAGTGTATAGTTTCTTCCATGGGAATTTTTTTTCACTAGGGACTTAAATTGACGTCCATTAACTTATTCCATAATCCCTTGGCTATAGCTTCGCATAAAACGTTTAGTAATATTAAATATAAGAGACACAATAAGATTGTTCTCTTTTCCTTTTAATCCAAATTTGTCTAATATATTATTGACAATCACATAGGTGCACACCTTGGATCCAAAATGACCCATTGATATTTGTTTACCAAGTTATCTTTAACATTGAGCTTCCATAGCTAAAAATTTTTCCCATTTAATTTATTGATATCTATTTTTTAACTACTTATCATTCTTTATAGCATAAGTATCACCACCACAAAGCTACCATTGTAACAAATTTTATCATAGAGCTAAGATAACCAAACCTTTAGCCACAAGGGCATCTCCCTAAAGAAAATTACTCTGATACCCAATGTGATTTTTAATCCTTATATAATAATGCAATTGTAACCACCCTCCTCCCAAATTTACCCAAGTTAACTGGTCTGTCGAGGTACACATGTGATGAGAGGCTACTATGATGTGATTCAACTTCCATGTATAGTTAAGGAAGTGGAACCAACAAAACCAAACAAATCTAACCTTCCACACATGCTACAGAACATTTAAAAGCCTACCAACCCCTGATGCAAATTGAAATTTCACTCATCTAGACCCCCATCCGCTCCCATGAAAATATATGCATGAAATGGATGCCTTCCATTCACTCCCACAATAAGGCATTCCAATGATTGTGGACTTTTTCATCTATTTCTGAGCTAGTGACCCCATATTTTGTGCCACTTTTTTAGGGCCAAGGCTCAAGCCACTACCCAGAACTTCATGGAACTTTCAAAAATTATAACTAACAATGGAATAAGTTTACTAATTCAATCATTGGTACAAGTACTTGAACTGACCCATAGTATCTACGACAGGAATTTCGTCAAACATGTCACAAATATGAAATCTACAAGTCATAACAATGGATCTAAACATAGGGATCTCATACTTATCTAAGATTCATAAGGAAGCATTGATGTCTTATCACAATAGCTTATTATTATCTATTAAGTGATTTATTCATTGTTCATTTGTGTGATAATCAAAACATAATGAGATCCATACATCAATATTGTCATAAACATCATCTTAACTAGCAAATATTCAACAGAAATGACAACGATATAAAAACCATAAAAACCATATGAACAAGTATATCTACCCATAAAATACAAGAGGAAATGATCTCTTATTAACATATGCAAAATGAAACCAAGTCTGGGAGTTCCACATACCACCTGACCATAGAGTGGTTGAACCAAATATTTCTTTTAGCCAATCAGCCTCGTGTCATATTCCAATCATGAATGTGGGATCTCATGGAACAAATCAAACAAAGTCAAACTAGGGATTCCATTGGAAAAACCACCTGAACCCTCAACAAGTGATTCCACCTAATGGTTGGATATCACTAACCATCACAATATCGGTCCCTACCTAAGCTATCTAGGGATCCAAAGTGTTTGTTCCAACTAGGGCTTCTAGGGCTAGTAACTCAAGCCACAACTGTTGTCAGGATTCTAGAGCATTTGTCCAACCAAGGCTTCCAAGATTAGTAACTCAACCCACTAAGGGTTTCTAGAGAATTTTTCCACCCAGGTTTCAAAGACTAGTAACTCAACCCAAGTTGTTACCGAGCTTCTAGAGTGTTTGTCTGACCAAGGCTTCCAGGAATTAGTAACTCAACCCACATCCATAAGGAACATAAGAACCAACTAGAAAAAAAAGAAGGAAAAACACCCATAACATCATGGCTATCTAGGAAATGGAAAGGCTAGGAAAATCCAATTTCAATCTAGGAAATACTCCATGCCAATGATAGATCATAACCAAGAAACTACATGCATGTGCCATGCATGCCATAACTAGAAAGGAAATCATGCATGCAACTCGGTACCTGCAAGAAAAGCTGTAGCTATTGATCATGGTGTCCTCTTGCGATTTATTGCTCTTCCTTTGCCTTCTTGCTCCAAATCCCAAGTATGCCACACTCCTCCTAGAGTGCTCCAATAAAAATCTAAGTGTCCAAGACTGTGAGAGAGAGAGAGAGAGAAAGAGTAAAAAATGAGCGCTGCAAAACTGAACTAACAAAAAGCTACAAACTGATCCTCAGAAGCATTTTTATTTATGAGGCATCTGTTTTCTTCACTTTCCATTATTTTCCTTCAATTTCCTCCTCACATGCAACCTGTGACCATTCATCTCCCTTTTCTCATATATTCCATTATTTTCATAAATAAATTGCTAATAAATGCCTCATGCATTTCCATTTCCTTTTCCAATTTCCATAGCCATTGATTAATTACAATTGATCCCCATCACTATGTTTTTTCCCAACATTCAGCTTTGAATACGTGTCCCATGACCATGGTTATTATTTTTCCTTTATTAACTTTATTATAAGGATTTTTTACCAAGGTTTTTACAACACCCTCCCCCTTAGGAGTGTTGTATCTCCCAGCGACAACCTTGGATTGCTTCAAGACCAATGCCTAGGCAGATCTAAAATGGTGTGTCTCGAATGATTTACAGGATACTAGAGACAAAACTTATGATCTATAGATACAGATGTAGATAGGAAATTGATTGATTCATTAATCCAAATAAATAAAACATGGATTTATGGTACTTCTTCACAAGTTCATATCTCATAAATAAGCATAAAAATAATGAAGGCAGAAAGCTTCAAGGACTTACAACTAATAATTTTTCGTGAAGTGTGTGAGAGAGGAAAAGGAGAGAAGAATAACCCATCACATAGAGCATAAGGCTTCAAGACTTCTATATTTAACACACAGAGCTTGAGGCATTATGGATTTCTATGCTTATTTGGGTTATAAGCAGAAATAATGACTAAAGGAGGTGTTGAAAGCTATGATTCATGTGTTGAAGATTAAAAGATCTAATCTCAATAGTCCTCATAGGAATATGCATAAACAATGTTTAGACAAATGAATCTATGAAACAGTTACAGGCATTTGCATTAACATGTAGATACTAATGAATCTCTGAGGGAGATTGAAATGCATATATCAACAATAATTATATGAATTCAAGGAAGAAGTATGAACATAAAAATGAGTTAGACATGGGGAACACATACTGTAATCCTTTGAAGAGGGAATCACCATTGTTTCCTAGCTATTATGAAAATATATGTATTACAAAGGAGATACAGTCTCAAACTATAACATGCAGTGTCTTCTCTAGAATTTCTAAACTTGAACTAAGTCTTGCTTTCCCCTATTTATCAGAGGGGAGAAAGAAGATACATTACAGCAAAAATATATATCCCTAGACTTAGTTGTCAAGTTGACTATTTGTATTAGTCCTGAATGGCTCTGTGGCCCAAAAAGATATTACAGAAATGAATGCCTCATTAGAAGGAAGGCATGTTACAAGACAAAATTAAGTAAATAACCAGACAAAACAGTAAATGAAAGTCTATGTGCCCATCCTATGATCGCATTGGCCTCAGGATATAATTTGTGCATGGTATGGCTCCTTGTGTTGCTCAACTGCCCCCGTCGCTTCTGCCTTTACTGCTGAGATGCCTTGTTCTGTGAAGTGGGGGTTGGGTCAACTGAAAGCACTTACCTTTGCAGTCCTTTGCTGTGTAGTGGGACGAGACCCCATACTGAACCATTAATCCTCCTGAATCTTGTGTACTGCTCCATCCTGCACCATACTCCCTTAAAGTCTCCTAGCTGACGGCCCATCCGCCCATTAAACCTTTGTACTACACCACCAATGCCTTGATATGGTGGGTGAGCTGCATTTCATGGAAACAACACAGACACACGAGCATGGGCTTTGTCCTCTAAAACAGGTGAAAACAGGTGTTTTTTAGATTTCCCCTTTAGCCCTCATTGTAGCCCTTTGTGTGCCTTTCCTCTTATGACCAGGCGCTGGGACCAGGGGCTGAGCCCTCAGGTGCTAACACCCTCGGACTTGTGTCTGGAGGCCTCTTCCTTTATTATCGATTCCTCCCGCATATTGGTGCTTCAACACTAATTTACCCTACTCTATGCTTTGCCCTTGGTATGGGCTGACAATGCAGACATGAGGTCCCTATAAACCCTACCTTAATCCTTTATCGCATCCGGGGGGAGTACCCACATATCGCAAGCACATGCTAGAGGAGAAGGTCCCTTACCTTTTTCTTTGGAGTGGGCCGATAGTCTAGATGTGAATTCCTTACAGACCCTTCCCTAATACTTTATCGCATCTAGAAGGGAAATCCCGCATATTGCAATCGCACTACGCCAATGTCTTAAGCTTTTTTCCTTCAACCGCTGCGATCATCAGTCTGTGGGGTGACATCATCACTACCATGTTCCACCCTATGAGTGGTGACACATGGCACCCAAAAATGGCCCCATGTTGCCCCTAAAAACACTGAAACTAGGTTACACGTGTCCTATGCCATGTTATCAACTGTATTGCCACATCACTGCTGACGTCAGCTGCCCTGTCAGCTCAAATGGACAATTAGAGGCCACTATGTGGTCCCATGGAGGAGAGATAAAAGGGCCCGCTGCACCCTGTTTTATAGGCATTTCATTTGTATTTCGGAATCGGCACCTCCCCAATGATTTGGATTTATATCCTAATATTGGCGCTCCGCAAAGTTTTGGAGTTAATGTGACTACGGGACTGTGGGGTTGCCAAGATGTGGGATGCGGGACTTACAGGTAGTGTGACACATGGCCCCTCGAAGGAGAGAGAAAGGGGGTCCGCCCATCCTTGTTTTGTCCACCTCTCCTCTCTTAGACCTTTTCGACCCTCCCTCGGTGATTTCTCATTTTATCACAAGTTAGTAGTTTTCAGTAATTTGTGACTACAACCTCCACCGATCCCCGATCACCGATGCCACGTCGAAGAGAGAGAAAGGGGAGGCTCGACCCTCGTTTTGTGGTCCTTTTCCTTTGTAACCTGTTTTCTTGACCTCCTGACGATGTTACACAAAAATCACAAATCGGCGGTTTGCAGGTCTTAAAGTAACTTTTTAGAACCCACTAATATGCCGAACTGCGGGACTGCGATACATCGATTATGTGATAAAAGTTGTACCAAGACTCGCCGACTGCCAGCATGCGATATCGGCGATTGGAGGATCGTTGTTGCTTCCAACATCAATGCTCTTAACCTGCCTAGACATGCTGATGCTAATATGCGATTGCGATCGGCCCTCCACACCTCTAACTACGATTTGCGTCCACACTTAGTCATTTTCTGTGTTTGCTTTACTTTTCCAAGGTAGACTTCAAAATGCCTTAACTTCGTCTCCATAAGTCCAGTTTCATACTTCCATATACCATTGGAAAGCTCTTTCTCAGCACTAAGTAATGGAGAGGGTATGATTTGGCTCTGATAGATTCTATGGCCTAGGATAGAGGCTCCAAATTTCACTACTCTTGGGAAACCTTGGCCAATTGAAACCCATAATGCAGTGAGTGACAACATGAGGAAGATCATCCCTAGTGCTCAATGAAACCTACAAAGAGTAAGACTACTTAAAAAAAACATATTTTCCATGGAGCTTTATAACTTATCTCGTTGTAGTATTTACAATGATCATCATGTTGAAAAGAAAACCAATATGAGAAACATAACCACATGAAAACCATAATGACATGATAACCATACAGCTTATTGGAGCTTTATAACACAACTCATGGTAGTATTTACATCCATATACAGATATACATATACCAAAAATCACACTAAAATATCTGCCAAAAACATTTGCTTAGCTAGCGAATAGAGAAGGATACATAACCGTCATCTGATCTGCCATCTCACATGTAGCTTCATCAAGACCAAAGTGCTTCCATTACACTTTAACCTACTCGATTTCTCTAGTTTCAGAGCATGAGCATATTTATCTGCAATGTACTAAGGTATTGGATGGAATTCTCATTCTGGTTCAACCTGCAATATAGACCAATCAATCACATGATCAACATCTTTAACATACTTCTTAATCAATGACACACGGAAAACATCATGGAATTTCACGATTAGAGGCAGTCCAAGTCAATAGGCTATTGATCCAATCCTTTCAAGAATCCTTAAAGGTCTACAAAATCAGGGTGCTAGCTTGGCACATGATCTAATCCTCAAGGGTCTCTTCTTGGTATTGATGCACAAGTACACATGTTCGCCAACCTGAAAATCCTTAAATAACATGTTCTGATATGCATAACACTTTTTTCTATCTTGTGTTGCCTTCATATTTTCTTGATTACCTACATTTCATGTTCCATCTCTGCCAACATGTCTTGTCCAATCAACACCCTGTTCACTTGATCACTCCAACTGATGGGGATATTACAACTTTTCCCATTTAATTCCTCAAACATACTCATCCTCAAAGATTCTTAGTACCCAGTATTGTAAGTGAACTCAACCAGTGGAAGATACTCTTCCGCCTCCATTGCTGGTGCATCACATACATCTTCAACATATCCTCCAATATCTTGTTGACCCTCTTTATCTGTCCATTTGTCTATAGATGATAATTTGTGCTGAATGCTAGCTCTATACCCAAACCTGAAAATAACTCTTTCCATAATATAGAAGTGAACTTGGCATCCTTGTCTGACACAAATTTATTTGGTACACCATGCAACCTCACTACATCTATGATGAATACCTATGATACATAATTACCTGAATATGTATACTTTACTGGAATGAAGTGTGATACCTTTGTCAACCTGTCAACCAGAAGCATGATTTCTAGATGTCCTTGGAAAACTTGTAATGAAGTCCATGGAAATAACCTCCCATTTCCACTCTAGAATCAGAATCGACTGTAGTAGACCACCGGTATGCTTACACTCAACTTTTACCTGTTGACAATCCAAGCACCTAACCACAAACATTGCAACTTCTTTCTTCAAGTTTGGCCAATAGTAGAAATTCTTCACCGCTGTTAATGTCTTATGATACCCTGGGTGAACTGAATATGGCTTAGCATGAAATTCCCTCAAGATAATCTTTTTGAGCTCACTGTCATCTGGCACATATATCATGTCCCTAAACCTAACCAAGCCATATGTTGTGAGATGATAGTCCACATCCTGATCACATGTACCTTGTTGTAACATGTGCATAAGCTCAATATACCTGTCATCCTATTGTCCTGCCTACAAGATCCAATCATGTAAATCTCTCCCATAAGAACTCATAGCCGCTATGTGATTTACCTATATCCACCTTCTAAAAGCATATGCGACCTTGTTCTCTTTACCTTTAATGTACCTAATCTCAAATTTGAACTCACTGATCATGGCCAACCATCTAAATTTTCTGACATTTTTATTTGGTTGGTCAAATAGATACCGTAATCCACTATGATCACTCATTGATACGAATCTCCTTCCAAGAAGATAGTGCCTCCACATGTTTAATGCATGGATGATCGCTGCCAACTCAATATCATGTGTTGGATAATTCTACTTGTGCTCATTCAATTTCCTTGATTCATAGCATGCTATCTGTCCTTCCTGCATAAGGTCTCTACTAATCCCTCTCTTGCAAGTATCTGTACATACCAAAAACTCTTTGTCAGGATCTGTAACCTTTAAAACAGGAGAATTTTTCAATATTTGCTTCAACAACTCAAAACTAGCTGCACATTCCTCTGTCCATTCAAATTTCTCACCTTTCCTTTGCAACGATGTAATAGGATAAGTAATATGTGAGAAGTTCCTTATGAACCTCCTATAATAACCTACTAACACCATAAAGGACCTTACCTCATCCACATTCCTAGGATCTACCCACTCTATGATAGTCCTTATCTTTTCTAGATCCACTGTTATGCCTTCCTTGGAAACCATGTGCCCAAAGTAATGTACCTCTATTTGGAAGAAGTTGCATTTATTGAGCTTAGTATACAATTGATGCTCTCTCAGCAATGTCAATACTCCTGCTAAAAGTTCGACATGTCCTTACTCATTCTTAGAATATACCAATATATCGTTAATGAATACAATAACAAACTTGTCCAGATAAGGATGCAATACATTATTCATCAGGCACATAAAAGTAGTTGGAACATGAGCCAAACCAAATGGAGCTATAACAAACTCATAATTCTCATACTTCATCCAAAAAGAACTCTTGTAGAAGTCATCTTCCTTAATGCATACATGATGGTATCCTTATCCAAGATTAATCTTCGAGAAAATTGCTTCTCCCTTCAACTGATCGAACAAGTCATCAATCCTTGGCAATGGATACCTGTTCTTGATGGTCACCTTGTTCAACTGCCTATAATCAATGCATCACCTGATACCAGTGAATCTGTGAGGAAGTCTTGAAATATTTCTAACAACAGTAATTACATGAATTCACAGAAGAAACATGAACAAGATGGGTTTTAATAGAGGGAGAAAATATTATAATACTTGGAGGGAGAATCACTACCATTTCTCTTCATATTCTAGAAAATTTGTATTGTAAATCCATACATACTGAAAATAACATGTAGTGCTTCTTTAGAATTTTTGAACCTTTGTTAAGTCTTGCTTCCTCCTATTTATTCTGGATGGGGGAGCATGGAAATTCATTACATAAAAAATATCTTCAGCCAAGTCTCAGCTGTCAGGTTGACTAGTTGTCTCAATCGGGATGGCTCTTAGACCCAAAAGCATTACAAAATTAATGGCCTCATTGAAAGGATGCATGTTACAGGACACTAACAATTAAACAAATAGAAATAAAGTAAATGAAATATTTTCATGCCCATCTTGCGATCGCATCTGCCTTAGGCTATATTTTTCTCTGGTATGGCTTTCTATGCTACCTAGTTGACTCTTGTCACTTCTTGTTTTACTGCATGAATGACCAATTCTATGGAATAGGGAGTGGGTCGCTATAAGTTCATATTTCGGCAGTCCTTCATTGGGTAGAGGAGTTAGGCTCCATGATGAGCCATTAAATCTTACTGAGCCTCCCATATTGGTTCACCACCACACCATACTCTTATTCGATGCTCCAACTGCCCACCCATCTGCCTTCACTGCCTTGTACAATGCTCTCAGACCTTGCTGTAATTGGGGCCTTTACCCTTACAGACACTGCAAAATGGTGGGTTTCAATGTTCCTTAGCCCCCCTTTAGTTTAACCCCTTATACTATTGTTCTCTTCATATGATTAGGGGTTGTGACTAGGGGCTCATCCTTCAGGCACTAAGACCTTTAGACCTGTGTCTGGGGGTCATTTTCCTTTGTTACTGGAAATCTCGTATCCCATAAATATCCTGCGCCTACCTTTGATAACACCTAGTGATACTTGTGATCATCGATCTATGGGATTGGGCCCACCAACTGTATCAGAATCACAATACGGGAGAGGGAGGGACCTTACGTCTTTTTACATCATCGGATGACAGTTCGAACACAAAGTCCTCATAAGATATGTCAAATAAAATATTGCATCTAGGAGGATTCCCCTCATATTGAAATCGCAAGCCAAAGACTTTGGTGTAGGAGTGCTTTAACCTATGCGATCGTCAATCGTTGGGGGATGACGTCATCACTGCTACATGTCACCCTAGGAGTGGTGACATGTGTCACCCGGAAATGCCCCTGTAGGATCCCTGAAAATGCCGAATCTGAGTGACACATGTCCTTCGTACTTGCCACGTCACCTTCCATATTGACACATGGAGGAGAGAGAAAGGGTCTGCCTGGCCTTGGTTTTTCCATGCATTTCCTTTGTTAATCCTTTTCGGCCTCCCCTGGTGCTTTTAGACTAGATCGTAAAATCGACAGTTTGCAAGGCTTTTAAAGAGTGATAGCCCCTTTGTTCCGCCGATTGTCGATATTGTGATACTGGGGGATGCGAGATTGCGAGACTACATGAATGCGAGAATGCGAGATACGAGACTGCAGGATGTGCGATATGTGGGAGTGTGGGATTTACCATATTTCACCATGTGGAGGAGAGAGAAGGGGGTGGCCTAGCCTTGGTTTTTTCATGCATTTCATTTGTTGATCATTTTCAGCGATCCCTGACGATTTAACACTATATCACAAATCGGTGATAACGCATGGTTTTGTAGAGTGTGGGTTTGCGATGTTGCGGAATGTTGGATCACGGGACTACGATATAGTAAGATGCGAGATGTCGGATCACGGGATTATGATATAGCGATATGTAGGAGTGCGGGATTTACCATATTCCGCCACGTGGAGGAGAGAGAAGGGGGCGGCCCGGCCTTGGTTTTTTCTGCATTTCCTTTATTAATCCTTTTCGGTGATCCCTGTTGATTTAAAATTATATCGCAAATTGGTGATAACGTAAGGTTTTGGAGTGCGCGGGACTGCGATGTTGCGGGATGCGGGACCATGGGATTGCGATATAGTGATATTGCGAGATGCCGTATGCTGGACCTGCGGGATGTAGGATTGCAGGATGCGTGACTATCCCTGACCTCCGATATGCAATAAACAACTCCACCTAGACCTATTGATAGCCGATTTGTGATTGTGATTGGCTCATGGTCTTTCTATATGTGATTTGCGATTGTGATTGGCTCATGGTCCTGCGATATGCGATTTTCCTTTTTATTTGTTCCTTTCCTCCTTGTCTTCTAACTTTCCATGGGTAACTTCAACATGTCATATCTTATGATCCAAAAGTCCATTTGCAGACTTCCATATACCATTTGAAAGCTCATTTTGGGAACTATGTAATGGGGAGGGTTTGATTTAGCTTTGAGATCTTCTGTGGCCTATGAAGGTAGCTTCAAACTTCACTTCCCTTGGGCAACCTTGACCAATTGAAACCCACAATGCAGTGAGTGACAACACACCCCAAAATGATACACTTGGCCTAATGTTATCCCTTGTCAAGCATTTCCTTCAATTTCAACTTCAACTCCACTAACTCTGATCTTCTCATCCTATAAGGTGCCTTTGATGTTGGTGCTACCTCTATTACAAACTCAATAGAAAATTCCACTTCCCTGTGAGGTGGAAACTCTGAAATCTCTATTGGAAACACATCCTAAAATTGTTGTAAAATCGAGTGCCTGCTCAGGACATCTGCATCCTCAACTTCCTTACCTTTTTCACTAGAAATATGCACTATGAGTAACACACACCCTTTATTACGACTGTGCTTCCCCTGCATAACTGTGACCATTCTAACTGATGTTGCATTCTCTTACCCTACAAGACTCTTTGTTCCCCATTGTCATCCAGGCACCTAATATCCTTGTCATAACGATCCACCTTGGTCCTATGAAGATACAACTAGTCCATTCCCAAAAGCATACTATATGATCCCAATGGAAATACATTCAAGTGTGTTGATGTAGGCATACCATTCAACTCAAATGCACAAGCTCTTAACCAATGATGAACTCTCTTCTTTGTACCTATATCCAACTGCACTAGCCAATATTTTGCATGCACTTCTTGATTCAAAACACACTTATCCACCAGGTCAGGGTAAACATAACTATAATTAGAACCAAGGTCAATCAAAATAGGAACAACTTGATCATAAATCTTACTGCCCATCTCGATAATAGACATCTAGTGATCTACCTACCTGTTCTCCAATGTTGCAGAGATCTGTGGAATGCTCCATCCAAAATCCCCCATTTTTTGTGCCTCCTGTGCAGTGGTCTACCACCCTGATGTTGTGGACAACATCTCCTGTAATTCTCTCCTCCATAAGTCCAACACTACAAAGGGTTCCAACCTGCACTCTTGTTCTACTCCTCGGACTGAAATCCCTATCCTCTATCAGATGAATTGAACTTCTTATGTGGTGTCATATTCTCTTTATTACTTGTTTCTTGAGGTCTTGTTCACTTCTTGTCCCATTTTCTTTTATTCTTTGTATTACCTTTACAGTCTAACTTCATCTCAGATCTATGCTTTGATTGCTCAAAACAATGGTTTAGCTTTTGGATGGCATCCTCCAATGATATGTGCTCATCAAACTCAATCATGTCCTTGAATGCTACTAGAAACCCACTAATGACTCTATGGATCTTGGCCTTCTCCTCCTTGAGGTAAGGCACATATGTCAATAACTCGAAAAATATTCTAGTGTACTCCTCATCGGTCATAAATACCATCTTTAGATCATAGAATTCCTTTACCCTATGATCATAGTATCTCTCTGATAGATACTTCTTCCTGAATAGTCTCTCAAACTCACTCCAAGTCAACTCCTCTACATGAATACCTCTGACATTCTTCATATATTCCCACCAAATATCTACTTTACCTTTAAGACTGAATGTCTCTATCCTAACCTTCCTATTCGCTGAGTAATCATGCAGCCTGAAGAACTTATTCATCCCAAGCAATCATGCTTCAACATCCCATTTCCCCATCGAATGTAGGTGTCTTTTCTTTCTTGAACTCATCCGAAAAATATCCCCTTCCACTCCTCATATAAGGATGATAACAATGATGGCCATGACAATTGTCTGAACCAGGACTAGATTAAATCCCACTCCCACTTCCTCGTCTATCAGGTGTATCCAAGAATATGCCATCTCTGGCCATGTCATCTCTATCCAATTTGCACCCACCATGTGACCTGCTACCGTATGCTCCATTAGTCATGATCCTCCTATCCATGACTGATTCTAAGTGGTCCCTATCTCTACAAGTCTGACAAGCTCTGCAGAATCACCACAATGACTTCTTCTTGTTTCTCCTATGCCTGAATGATCCTATCATTATCTTCTTTGCAACTCCTTATTTTTGCCTTCAAAATTCTCAATGTGTATTTTATGTCATAGGAGTGCCCAACACCATGTTTCTCATCTGATCCATAGGGAGAGTCTCATGAATTGTAGTCTACCCTTCTACTAGTCATCTTTGATCTTCTCTTCCTTCAAGGTATATCATGTCAGCTAAACCAAATTATAAACAAACCAATGTACCTCATTGTAGTTCCAGGGAGGATGTCTCTTTTGCAAGATCAAATAGATTAGCACAATACATGTATAATCATAATCATCACAATATATAGAAATCTTAATAATCATCTAGTTACCATGCATGATGCCACAACTACAACACCGAATAGTCACAGTGCATGCATAACCAACATGTGTATGACACACGTGCATACACAATACATACAAACACTAACATGCATTCATGATGAACATAATAGCACCATCAACTTATACATGACATCACAATGACAACCATGACCACCAAAATGCATACACAACAAGAACATATACCACAAGCATAAGGAAACATATGAAAACAACATTTCCATATAAAAGTAGATTCATCCAAGTAGAACAAAACCAAACATCACCTAAGGAGAATGAAATCATGCTCTGATACCACTATGTAACACCCTCCTCCCACATTCATCCAAGTTAATTAATATGTTAGGATAAACATGTGAAAAGAGGCTACTATTATGTGATTCAACTACTGATGTATATTTAAGGAAGTGGAACCAACAAAACCAAACCAATCTGACCTTCCACACATGCTACTGGACCTTCACAAGCCAACAAACCCTTCCAAGTGACTGACCATTGAGACAACATGACATTTCACTGACCTAGACCCCCAACCACTACCATGAAAATCCATGCATGTGACTAAGGCCTTCCATTCGCTCCCACATCAAGGAATTCCAACAACTGTTGACCTTTTTCAGCTAGTTTTGAGCTAGCGACCTAAATTTTGTGCCACTTTTTCAGGGCCAGGGCTCAGGCCACTGCCTAGAACTTCATGAAACTTTCATAAATGATAAATATCAATGGAATAAGGCTATTAATTCAACCATTTTTAGAAGTACTTGATCTGACCCTCGCTATCCATGACACACATTTTGTCAAACATGTCACAAATATGAAATCTACAGGTCAAAACAATGGATTTGAGCATAGAGGTCTCATACTTATCTGAGATTCATAAGGAAGCATTGATTCCCTATCACAATAGTTTTATTATCATATATTAGGTTATGTATTCATTGTTCTTTTGTGTTCTAATCAAAACATGATGAGAGCCATACATCAAGACTGTCCTAAAACATCCTCTTAACCAACAAATATTAAACAGGAAATATATATATATATATATATATATATATATATATATATATATATATATATATATATATATATATATATATATATACAACCATAAAAACCACATATGAACAATTATATTTAAACATCAAATACAAGAGGAAAGGAGCTCTTATTAACATATGTAAAATGCAACAAGATCTGGGACTTCCACGTACCACTTGACCATAGATTGGATGAACCAAATCTTTCCTTCGGCCAATCACCCTTGTGCCACATTCCAAGAATGAATATGGGATCTCATGGAAAAAATCAAACAAAATCAAATCACAACTTCCAGAGGCCAAACCACCTCAACCCTCAACTAGTGATTCTACCTCACGGACGGACATCACTAACTATCACCAGGTTTGTCTCTACCCAAGTTTTCTAGGGCTTCAAGGACTAGTAACTCCCACAAAGGGATTCCATAACATTTTTCCAACCAAGGCTTCCAGGAATATTAACTCAACCCAAATTGTTACATGGCTTCCAGAGCGTTTGTTCAACCAAGGCTTCTAGGAACTAGTAACTCAACCCGCAACCATAAGGAACATAAGAACCAACTAGAAAACAAAAGGAAATATACCCACAACATCATGTCTATCCAGGAAATGGAAAAGCTAGGTAAATCCACCATTAATCCAGGAAATCCTCCATGCCAATGACATATCATAATGAAGAAACCACATGCACGTGCCATGCATGCCATAACTAGAAAGGAAATCATGCATGCAACTCGGTACCTGCAAGAAAAACTCATTGTAGTTGTTGATCCTAATGTCCTCTTGTGTTTTCCTACTCTTCCTTTGCATTCTTTCTCCAAATCCCAAGTATGACACACTCCTCCAAGAGTGCTCCAAGAAAAATCTAAGTGTCCAAGAGAATGAGAGAGAGAGAGAGAGAGAGAGTAGAAAATGAGAGCTCCAAAACTGAAATGACAAAAAGCTACAAACTGATCCTCAGAAGCTATTTTATTAATGAGGCACCTATTTTCTTCATTTTCCATTATTTTCCTTCATTTTCCTCCTCACATGCAATATGTGACCTTTCACCTCCCTTTTCTCCTATTTTCCATTATTTTCATAACTAAAATGCCAATAAATGCCTCATACCTTTCCAAATCCTTTGCCATTTCCTTTGTCAATTTACATAGCCATTAATTAATCACAAGTGACCCCCATCACTATGTTTTTTCAGAACATTCATCTTGGAATACCTGTCCCATGACTATGGTTATTATTTTGCATTTATTAACTTTATTACACGGATTTTTGACCAAGACTATTACAACAATGCAATACAGAAATTCTAAATAAAAAAAATTAAAACAATAAAAATCACATATTACATGGGGATTTACCTTGAAAACTTTAACTGGGAAAACCAACAATTTTTTAGAGACACGCCTCTATTTTTTATCACCAATCAAATCCATTGATTAGAATATAATATATGTGATCGTGCAACATCTAAAACCCTAATCCATTTATCTAGGTTATAATAAACCATAATTCCATAATCAAATTTAGAAAACCATGTGCTAAAACTCCATGCACCACAAACCTTCCAAAAGTGAAAATTCTATGTTGAAAATTACAAAACCCTGATACAAAAACTACCCATTGTTTTAGGGGTAGAGGGAAAGGGGGGCTACCACTTATCCATTCTCCCCCACCCATTATTCCTAGCACATACGAGTCACATGTGGGGCTATTCATGCAACTAATATAACAAATACTCGACATCCACTACGTTGGGGAAAAACGTACATAGAATATAAAAATAATACAACCTATAAGGGTAAACCAACTAGAAAAGGGTTTTCAATGAAATAATGATTATACCAAATAGACCCTTATTACACAAAACTGAAGTAAACTAAATGAAATCAATCAGATCCTTTCTAATTATTTTTATATGTATAAATTCACAGGCTTCATCTACCTATGCATCCCTTCTACTATTGTTAAGGTCTGGAAAGGTTGCACTGAGACCCATTCAATATGATCTTAACGTGGGGTGCTTTTGTAATGAACTAGAAATAATTGTTTGTTGGATTCACACTTACGTTGTGGGGGGGAGGGGGGGGGCATGTGTAGCGTGGTGAATTAGTATAAGAAATTTTTTACAAATAACATTAAATAACCATAAGACGTTAATATCATAAGAAAAACATGAAACACACGATATAAGTGGAAACCCTTTTAGGAAAACAACATAAAACTTCTTTATATAATAGTTCTTTGTAGGCATCGACATACTAGAGACACCAATCCCCTTTTCCAAAAGTGTTTCTAGGAACCAACCTATTGGAGACACAAATCCCCTTTGTAATTTCCTCTATAATCTATTATGCAGTGTTCCACTATGCTTCTGTGAATTCTATTTCATTCTCTAACTCTATGTAGTCACTCCTCACCATGTTATTTTCAGAACTAGATGCTTTCTTCAACCCAACATTACAGAACTATTCTTAATCGTTATGTTGTGTGCTTACCAAATTAGTGAAGCTCCAACATAATACATTCATAATAGTTTAGATATCCTTGTGCTTCCTTTAATCCCAACTTTTTAAAAACTTGGTTTTTATACACCTTAGCACTATAACATATCCCCTTATATTGTGTTGGGAATTTATTTGGTCCTAAAATTTCTTTACCTTTGACATCGAGTTCTATAGGCTAAGAACTCCAAATTTTCAAAGAACATTTCCATATTAGAAAATAATCCAGTATTTTCTAATACTAGAAATCCTTGCAAAACCAAGTTCCTTCAACCTTGGATGATGATAATCTTGTCTATCAGATGTAGGAAACAATTTTGTTAGTTGATGGGGCTAAGAAATGGGATATTAGTATATAAAAGGACTTGTATATGCTGTTCTTTGTAAAAATCCCAGTGTCTAACATGCTAAGGACCTTAATCCTTAAGCCACAATATCTATAACTAGCCTCCTTTGCGACCAAGAGTTGTGACCAGATGCTTCCTAGATATTGATGAACTATGAAATGAGCTTTATATTGAAGTCTTAATCTAGCGATGTGCCAAGGGTATTAAGCCTCAGGTGTTATAACTAAGAACCAAAATGATCAAGAGTTATGACCAGGGGCTTACTGATTATTGTGATATCAAAAACTCGTGAACTTTTTTCTTTGAACAAAAGGCTAGTATGGAAATATGTCAAGGGTCTTAAGCCCTTCATTAGAGAAAATTTGAGGTCTAAAATGGGCCTCTTAAGGAATATTATTAAATAATAGAGGAAATAATAAAATAAGATTAGATTACCTTATCATGTTTTGGAGGGAAAAACTTATCCCCCTACTCAAATTTTGAGCGAGAGCACTCGTTGAATGCATAATTTAATTTTGCATCCAAGGAGTACCCATGTTGCATACTTTTGATGGACCCTCCCTAGCACACGAAAAATGTGAAATACATTAAAAAATGTGATTGATCATGTTTTTTCATGTATTTCATATTTTTCATGTAGTAGGGTCCATCGAAAGTATGCAACATTGGTACTCCTTGGACGATCGCATACAAGGAATGTTCCCAGTCAAAATTTGAGTAAAATCGTAGGGAGATAAGTTGAAGTTGTTGTTGTTTTTGTTTTCCTTTTTACCATTTTACTCCAAATATGGTGAATCATCCTCCATGGTTGACATCATCAAATTAAATCCTATTAGTTCTTATAAAGCTGACTTGTGTTGCACATTTTTTCTTTTAGGCCCATTTTTTTCCTCAAAAATTCTCTAATGAGGTGCTACACCTAAGATTCCAATGGCTAAGAGATGTGATCGATAACTTTGGTGTCATTTCCAGGGGGGATTTGAGTCAACCTCCTTGATATTTGAATATTAATCTCCATCTCATTTGAAGAGAACATTTAAGATGACAAAATATGTTCTCTTATGGTGAATCTCGATAACAACCCCATTAAGACCCTTGTTAGTTCCTCTAACAATACCATAGATCCATGAAATAAGAAGAAAACCAAAAGAGTGTTGAAGTAGCTACATCCCCTCTGATCCCAAACATTCCCATGGTTATAATTCTATTTGTATAAAATTCCATATCTAACACCATGGACAAGTCATGCTTATTGCTACATTTAGGCCATTAGATGTTAGCAAACTCCCTTATGCTTTGTAGCCATTACTTGAGAAGTATTGTGAAGGGTTTCCTGAATTCAATGGCACTAATTCTATCACTGCAAAAAAAATCATGCATGATTTTGAGTGCTAAACCGATCATGGATGACGATGTAGTAATGATTCTCTTTGCCTTAACTTTAGAAGGAAGTGCTAGGGATTGGTACCTTATTTTACCCCAAGGTAGTATCAATAATTGCGGCACCTTTTACCAAGACTTAAAAAAAATATGGGCTATAGTCACGGAAGGATTTATCCTTCATGAGAAATTCCTTGAAGCCAGAAAAACTGAGAATGATGTTATAAAGGAATTTACTCAATGATATAAAATTCTACTCCAGGATATCCCTGATCAATATAGGCCAACTGAGTGGAGGAGGAGGAGGAAGCCCCTAAGCACCTCAATATCGTCAATGATGTTTTTCCTTGAAATATCTTGCTTGGTCAATATTATTTCCATCTTAAGCTTAATAAAGTCCATGTTTATGATATTAATGACCAATCTGAGTCGATCATGGCTTGGAAAATAATGGAAGGTTTAAGGGTTTGCAATATTCTAGAAGAAATTTTGACTAAAGCCAAGCAATTTCAAACTTTGGTACTACCTCCCAAAATAAGGATAAGTATCAAGTACAATTTGAGAATAATCCTAAGCCTAAATCTCAAGACTTTTGTTGAACCCTAGAATTGCTTCTTTTTTACACTTATTTTTCCACCTTAATCCTTCCTTTTTGACATTCATAAGTTACAATCTGGGTATCAATTTACAAGGTTGAATCATAACAAGTATATAGTCATCATATATTTCATAAGTGTAATTTGTCTTTATTATTTGACTTAATATCTACCTAAGCTATCAAATTACAATGATTCTGAAGCTGATAAAAGTTTCTGCAGCTAGATCCAAGGTTTAATGGGTTGTGGAGTTCCATCTGAGAAACAGGGCACATGGGTAGTTCGACAATAATGAGGACAACGATTCATTCCTATTTGTGTAACTTGGATAGATGAAAAAGGCACCTTATCAGTCTGGTCAAAGGATAAGTCATACGACGTGGAAGACGCAGATCAAGCGAGTGAGATGCAGATTTTATATTTCATGATTTGCTACGTTGTTAGAAAATCATAAATAATATTACAATATCTTATCTCTTAGGATAATTATAGATGATGTTGATTATCATAGGCATAAAGCTTTGAAAACATTTATTGCGTAAGGGTTTTATAAATATGCCTCTTGGTATAGCTAGACAGGATGAGAATTGTATTCGTGAACTACTTTGCTTTGATATAGAAACTTTATTACAACTTCATTTCTTGTTGTGCATTCCAATGCATGAATAATCATTTCATGAAAGCTTTATAACATTTCCTGCTTCTCTTAGGTCCCCCTCGAGACAGTAAGGATTTTGTTTATTTACAGTCAGTATTTCTGCACAGATTTCCTTTAGATTTTCTCAATTCATTCAAGTATTCAAGTTTTGACTTTTAGATATATATTTGAAAATTTTTTACTAATCATTTTATTGATCAGGAAAGGAGAGATCTCAGATGCATATGGACATAGTTTGATTCAAAATAACAGTAGGAATTTAAGTTTTATATTGCAGTAGTTTTTAATCACAGTTTTCATAGAAATAGATTTATGAGTACGATTTGAAGAGTGATTTTATTTAATTACAGGAGTGATTTTATTTAAGAACAAGTGTGGGTTATGATTCTTATTCAAGCAAGTATGATTTCCATTTGAATGGAATTTTCAAGATTGAATTTCATTCGCAAAATTGTGTTTTATTTTCATTACAATAGGTGTGATTTTACTTTAAGCAAGTGTGTGAGTGATTTTAATTCAAACATGTGTGAGTGTGATCTTATGAAGAAAGCTTGAAGTTTCTTTTAAGTAGGATGAAATTTTTATGCATAATTAATCTCATTTGATATCCAATATTTGTTTACTTATATAGTCATAGAGACTCATGTGCACTTTCATAATTAAAATTGATTTAGGCATTTAATAAGTAACAAAGACTTCTAGCACATACAGTGCATATACATTTCATCAGTTTACTAGCCCTGGTTGATAAATTTCTGTAATTAATTTAACATCAATTAAATTACCAAACATTTTGGCACCGTTGTCGGGGAATTGTATATAGGAGACTTTTTCTTTTCCTTAAAAAAAAATGTTATGCATAGAGAAAGAGTTTCTAGAGTTAGATTTGTAGGTAGAGGTAGAAGTTTTATTCCAACATCATCACTCACCCCACCATGACCTCTTAGTGCCACACCATCCACCCAAAATCATATTTCATCTACCGCATGTAAACACAAACTTCCTAAGTTACATAGATCTAAAATCCAACCTAGAGATTCGCCAACTTCATCAACTGATGTTGTAATAGAAGAAGAGGATCCTACATCCCCAATAGAAGGAATAATTTTTCTATCTTCAACTCGAGAGAAAATTCTAGGACAAGAACTAGAAATACCTAGTGAAGAAGAAGAGGAAGAAACTTATTTTAACGTTCCATTGATAGAAAAACTAGAAGAACTAGAATAGGAACTAGAAAATCCAATTTTGGAACCTTACATTAGTTCTGTAGAATCTACAATGGTTGGAGAAGGGGAAGATGAGGTACATAATGTGAATGGTGAACAACCTAGGATTGGAGGTGGAAGAGGTGGAGGAATAGGAAGAGGAGGTGGTAGAGGAGATCCAGAACCTTTTGGATTTCCCATCCTCAATGAAGATACCACAACCACAATGAAAAATATCTCACCCTCCATCCTTCCAAATTCTCATGGATTAAAGAGTGAAGATCCTGAAACATTTCTCTTTGAATCTGAAGTCTTTTGTAGATCTTATGACTACTTTCTTGATACTCAAAAGTTGAAATTGTTTCCAACAACTCTTAAGGATGCAACATTAAAATGGTTCATGGGATTAGAAGCACATTCTATAAGAACATGGGAACCAATGAAAACTATATTCTTAGATAAATATAAGGATTAATGTATGCCTCACAATCTTAAGGATGAAGCCTTCAAAATAATGCAAAAAGAAGATGAAAATATTGAAGATTTCATTAAAATATTTTCTTATAATGTTAAAGGGATAAAATGCATAATCTAGATGAAGAAACATTGAAATATCTCTTACTAAAATCCATTAGAAATGACTGGATTGATCTTCTCAATTTTATGGGTAAGGGAGATATTTCGCAATTAACATTTGGAGATATTTTTGAGTTATGCATACACATTTTAGGAGGTAAAGAAGGAATTGGGAAAAATCCAAGAGGCCCTGTCATGTCTAGGATTAATAAATCTATAGTTGGGACAATAAGTAGGGCTGAATTAGGAAATTTGCTTGACAATTTTAAAACCGATATTTTGGGGAGTCTTAGTGAACAAATAGATATTCTTAAAGTACAAAACAAGAAAAATGTTGAAAATGTTGCATTATCTATCTTTTGTCCAAAATGTAGAAAGAAACATGCTTTGAGAGAATTCCCTCTTGACTTAAAAAGTGTAGAAACCTGTGTTATATGTGCATAAAATCATGATACAAAGGAATTTCCTCCAATACCGGGTCTTAAAGTTGTCTATAAAGAGGAATTAATACCAAACCAAGTAGAACCCCTTTGGTTTATTTCAAAGAGACCATGGCAAAATTCATAACCAAATATGACCCAAGGATAACACTCAAACATTTGCACAACCATCACAAAGTAATTGGATTGCACCTATGCCTTGGTAATCTTGGCATCAACGCCAGGCACAACGATGGAAAAATCCCTATGGAAAACACCCTCAATATCCTCAATATCAACAACCCTTCCTTGTTTTTCAACCACAATATTTTCCTCAACCTGTTCAACCAACCCAACCTCATAATCAAAATCCACAACTCTCATTACCATTTCCTTAAAGACCAAATCAATTTCCTACTCAACCACTTCCAAACTCGAATAATAATAAAAATTCACAACATGTTTACAATGTGGAAGGACAAAATTTCCAAACTTACATGATAACTCCATTAGATCTAAACAATGTCCAACTTAGATCTGGTATTGGAAAGGAAGTCACCATCAGTTATTATTCAAGAATCTAAAAAAGAAAATCTCTCTGAGGAAGAGAAATCTCTTCATCGAGAGGAAAAATCTAAAAAACAAACCACCCTTGCACATTCTAATGATATCCTAATGTGCAACTCACATCATAGAACAACCTTCAATTTCTGTTCAAACACCACCTTTTCTTGAAAGATTGAAAATCGATAAAGGGGTAAAAAAACAGATTATGTTGCCTGATTATGATATGATAGATAAACTGGAGAATGCTTTCATAAACTTTCCTTTGTTACAAGCTATCAAATAAATACCAATATTTGCAAAGAAAATTAGGGAGTTAAGTATTAAAAGGCCAGGAAGAAAGAGGAAAGACGTCAAAAGAATTCAGTTAGTTGGAAAAATTGCAGATATCATGATGGGAAAAGCAACAATTCATAAATATCTTGATCTAGAAAGTCCCATTGTGAAAACACACATCAATGGTATCGAAATTCCAAATACATTGATTGATTTAGGAGCAGCTATAAACATCATGACTAAACAAACTATGAATCAATTGAAACTTCCTAATCTTCAATGTACACCTACATTATTGCAGTTAGCAGATAGATCTATTATCAAACTTGATGGTGTGTTAGAAGATATATTTGTATCCTTAGATTCTTGGGAATATCCTATTGACTTTATGATTTTGACACCCAAGAATAATTTAGGAGGACATCCATTGATTCTAGGAAGACCATGGTTAGATACAGCTGATGCTTTTATAAGTTGTAGATCTAGTGATATGTTTATTTCTGATGGAAGTTCAACAAAGGAATTTACGTTATATCCTCCTGCAAAAACAACAGTAAAGGTAGAAAGTTAGGAATGGATAGATGATGATATTGATATATGACCAATCTTTGTTACTTCATAAATAGATAAAGAATATCAAATTTTGAATTTAATAGAAAATAATGAATCTTCCTCATATTGTGAACCTAATCAAAGTTTGAAGAACAATGTAATATTGAATATCTATCATCTCGTCAATTGTATTTATATTCTATGGAAAAATTTGTCAATTATTTAATAGAAATCTTTCGAGAAAAAACTTTGAACATTAATAATAATCTGGAAGAATCTCAAAAGAAAGAATTAATAAATATGTTACAAGAACATTCCTCTTCTTATGCATGGGAATACACTGACATGAAAGGAATTGATCCCAACACTTGTATACATCATATCTATATTGAAGAAAATGCCAAGTCAATCTAACAACCTCAGAGAAGAATGAATCCAAATTTAAGAGAAATTGTCAAAGAGGAACTACAAAAAATGTTAAATGTGAATTTCATTTATCCAATATCAGATAGCGAGTGGGTTTCACCATTGGTAATTGTTTCTAAAAAGAATGGAAAATGGAGAGTACACATTTATTATAGGGAATTAAATAAAGCTACTTTAAAAGATCATTTTCGACTTCCTTTTACAGATCAAAGATACATTGGCAAGAAAGAAATATTTGTCATTTTTGGATGGTTTTAGTGGATATAACCAGATCCAAGTAGCTCTAGAAGATCAAGATAAAACCACTTTTACCTATCCATGGGGAACCTATGCCTACTGAGTACTTCCTTTTGGGTTATGTAATGCACCTGCAACATTCCAAAGGGAAGTTTTAGTCATTTTCTTTGATATAATTCATGATTGTGTAGAAGTTTATATGGATGGTTTTACTGTCTATGGAAATTATTTTGAAGAAGCTCTTAAAATTTTGGAAAAAGTTGTCATTAGATGTAAATAAGCAAATCTCTCATTAAGTCATGAAAAATGTTTTATGATGTTTACTGAGGGAATTGTTTTAGGACACCATATTTTAGGAAATGGAATTAGAGTGAATACATCTAAAGTAAAAGTTATTTCAAAATTATCAATTCCAACTTTTCAAATAGATGTTAGAAGTTTTCTTGGTTTTACTGGCTATTCCAGAAGGTTCTTTTGAAACATTGAAAGAAAATATTTTTGAAGGACCATTCTAAGAGGATCAAATTGGAAACTACCTTTCCACATTTCAACTGATGCCTCTTTTACAAATTTAGGAGTTGTATTAGGACAAATGATTTAACTCCTTATGCCATTTAATACACTAGTAAAAATTTGACTCCTATAGATTTAAATTACACTGTAACAAAAAAGGAGTTTTTATTTGTTGTCCATGCCATCAATAAATTCATACATTACAACGCTAGTTATGAAACCTTCATACACACAGATCATTCTGCAATTAGATATTTAATGAATAAACCAATCACTAATGACAGAATTACAAGATAGTTATTGTTGTTACAAGAATTCAATATTACTATTTTGGATAGACCTGGAAAACAAAATACAATTGTTGATTTTCTATCTAGGATTCAAAATGATAATAATGATGTTCATGTAGACGATAATTTTCCTAATGAATATCTTTTTGCATTATCTATTAAATCTCCTTGGTTTACAGAGATTTATAATTACTTGCCTATAGGGAGGTTACCACCATACTTATCTCCTCCAGAGAAAAGAAAGGTTATTCAAACTAGTGCATCCAATTCATGGATAAATGAAGAATCATACAAAACAAGACCTGATTTAATCATTCAAAGATGTGTCAGAGAAGATGAAGTACCAAATATATTGAAGGCTTGTCATGATGAGCCATGTAGAGGATATTTCACTGATAAAAGAACTTCTTATGAAGTCCTTCTCTTAGTATATTATTGGCCTTCCATTTTTAAGGATGCCAAGGAATATGTTAAGAGATGTGATAGTTGTCAGAGAATGGGAAAATGTGTTCCTTCAGATAAAATGCCTTTATAGCCTCAGGTACTTATTGAACCCTTTAAAAAATGGGCTTTAGATTTTGTTGGTCCAATCAATCCACCATCAAGACAAAGAAGGTATATTCTTGTTTGTATAGATTATGTCACAAAATGGGTAGAAGCTAAATCACTTTCTTCTACTACTAAAAATGTTCTAGTTTCATTTCTTTTTGAGGATATTTTCACTCGTTTTTGTTTCCCAAGGGAAATTGTGATAGATCAAGGCACTCAATTTACATCCAAGCTGGTACAAAAGATAATGGAGGAATACAAAATAAAACATAGAAGGTCAAAACCATACCATCCACAAGCCAACAGACAAGTTGAATCTACCAACAAAGTAATTGAAGCAATTATTACCAAAACTCTGCAATTGCATAGAATGGATTGAGCAAAAAGGCTTCCAGAAGCTTTGTGGGCATATCGTACCACTTGGAGAACTACAACTGGCACACTCCTTATGAACTTATTTATGGAAAACAAGTCCTATTTCCTATTGAGTTCCAGATAAAGACTTTTAAAACAATATCAAATTGGGTCTTGATTTATCAGAAGCCCAAAGACAAAGAATATAACAATTGAGTGAACTTGATGATATGCGGAAACATGCTATTCAAAGAGCTAATATAGTCCAGAAGCAAAGATCTAGGTGGCATGACAAGTTTATCAAAGATGAAATTTCAAACTCGTTGTCCAAACTCGTTGTCCTTGTCCATATGAGATTGAAACTATTTTTGATAATGGAGCAGTTAGAATTATAACTATTGATGAAGATAAGGTGACCTTCCTTGTAAATGGTCATAGGTTACGATTATATCGTAAACCATTAATAAAGGAAGAATTTGTAAAGGATCTGCAAGGCAATTTTGATTTAAAGCTCATTAAGGAGGACTCTTCTTCCTCTTCAACTATCTTTTATTTTTCTAATATATATATATATATATATATATATATCTAAACATGAAAACTAACATTTTTGGCATGTTTATATAGGAAATCCAAGTTGAAAACCAAGAATTCTTGGCAGCTTAGATTTTCTTTTCCCTATTCTAGCCACATTTTATTTTTATTTCTATTTTTCTATTTTGAAATAATACAGCTATGGAATTGTCAACAATATGTAGCTCTAACAAAATTCTGCATTTGAACTGACAGATTATGACTAGAGTAATTGGAAATTATGGTAAATGCAAAATTTCAAAGAAGATTGCAGCTGAAGCAATTTGACAACCTGTAGAAGATAAGTCAAAGAAGTATGGAAAGGAAGAAAAGGCATGTAAATATTGATTTATATAACAAAGGAAAAACATTTGAATTATGAAATTAAATGACAGATAATCATTGCTACTGCCATGCCGAGTAATGATTACCATAAAACTTTGTTTTCCTGACTTGTGTCTTACTCAAATTTCTTCCCATTCCCTGAACTTGTCAAAAAGAGCGATTGTGGGTTAAAATTCCTCTTCCATGGGAGTCATTGTGAGGTCAAAGCCGAATGGAATTAGGTTTCTGGAGGGTTACCAACAAGTCAAACAAATGTTGCGACAAGCTCAACGATTGAAATTTGTGGAGAAATTTGACGACCATGTAAAGGAGGTAACAAAATCTTTTGCTAGGGCGTATGATAGAAATAAAGTAGAAATCGAGGACATAAAGATGGTATTGATAGAATTCTTCATAGTAGAAGCCACAAAATTTCCAAGAGTTGGAGAAAGTTGGTTTAAGAACATAAAAATTGAAGAAGGAGAATGGAGGGTTTTTCTAAAAAAATCTAGGTACAAAAATTTATGAATTTAAAAAGGGAATTCAATTACGGCTTTGAAAAATAAATGGAGAAACCTATTGTTGATCATCCAAAAGTTTATAACTTGTGAAGGAGGATTTGGCAATATGTTCGTTTATCATGCAAGATTAATGATGAATTTTCTATATGGAAATGAAATTAACTTAACATATTTTCTGCTTCAAAGTTTAAGAAGAATGGCTAAAAGCATTTAAAGGAAAGTTCAATCCATAGATAGTGCTTTATATCAACATGGTTTAGTGAAAATATTGATTGAAGTGCACTAAGAAACATTAGAGGAAATTTGGAAGATTTCTTAGTTAGGAATCATTTCAAGGAAGCAGAAATAGAAGAGCCTAGTGATAAAACAAAGAAAAGTAGAAGGAAGCTCACCATAAAAGAGAGCTCACAGGAACAACACTTAGAAGATGAAACTCCTCTTGTAGATATGCTACTAAATCTTAAGATGAAAAATTTAGAAGAACAGAAGCCAACACTCAAGAAGAAAATTCATCTAAAGAGAAAACAAAGTAGAGAAAGGTTAAAAAGTAGTCCCTTACTAGTAAGCCATCATCTTTTGTAAGGAGGAGTGCAAGGCTCAATAAAGAAATGCATGAACAACTTCGACAAGCCCTAGTATTTGTAAATTTGGAAATGGAAACTACAGTTCCATCAGTGATTTCATCACCAATTGCTAATGTAGTAAGGAAAACTCTAGAAATTGATATAGTACAACAGACAATCTACGACTATATAGAGTCCTTGGAAAGGAAATCTACAAGAAAATTTATTGCATCATATTCAACTCAAGGTTAAAATGAAGCACTCAATTCAAATATTTCAAGGGACCTTCAGGTTGAAGAAACCTTCAAACAAGAAATTTATGAGTTATAAGTATTGAATAAACATTTAAAATGGGAAAATGAAGCAGTGAAGGCACATAATGAAATCCACAGAACCTAGAATGACAATATATTGTTAAAACTTGGTATGTGGCACAAGAAAAATAAGAAATTAAATGCTCAAAACAAATTTCTTAAGAGGAATATTATGGGCCTAAAACAAAAAATTCTGATGAAGAAGCAAAGGATGACAATCACTGCTAAAGAATCAAGGAGAAGTAATTTGGATGTCCTTTCTCAAGTATCTAAGGTGGTTCAATAACAAGGAGGACTTAAAATTTTTGAAATTTTGCATGAGGAGATGCAATGTCTTCTGTGTGGGGGAATGTTGAACCCCAGAATTGTTTCTTTTTTACACTCCTTTTTCCACCTTAATCTTTCCTTTTTGACATTCATAAGTTACAATTTTGGTATAAATTTACAAGGTTGAGGAATAACAGGTATATAATAATCATATATTTCATAATTTTAATTGTCTTTATTATTTGACTTAATATCTACCTAAGCTACCAAATCACAGTGATTTTGTAGCTAATAAAAGTTTTTGTAGCTATATCCAAGGTTCAATAGGTTGTGGAGCTCCATCCGAGAAACAAGGCACATGGGTAGCTAGAAAATAATGAGGAAAATGATTCATTCCTATTTGTAGAACCTAGAACAATGAAAAAGGCACCTTATTAGTATGGTCAAAGGATAATTCAAATGACATGGAAGCTATGGATCAAGTGAACAAGATGCAGATTTTTTCGTTTCATGATTTGCTACATTGTTAGGAAATCATAAATAATATTACGATATCTTATCTCTTAGGATAATTAAGATGTTGTTGATTAGCATAGGCATAAAGCTTTGAAAACATATATTGCGTAAGGGTTTTATAAATATGCCTCTCGGAATAGCTAAACCAGATGAGAATTGTATTTATGAAGTACTCTGTTTTAATATAAAAACTTTGTTTCAACTCCATTGCTTGTTGTGCATTCCAATGCGTGAATAATCACTTCGTGAAAGATTTATAACATTACATGCTTCTCGTAGGAGTGCCCTGTCAAGATAGTAAAGTTTTTGTTTATTTACAATCAATATTTCCACACAGATTTCCTTTAGATTTTTTCGATTCATTCAAGTATTCAGGTTTTGATTTTTAGATACAGATTTGAAATTTTTTTACTAATCACTTTATTGATCAGGTAAGGAGATATCTCAGATGCATATGGATAGATCTTGATTCAAAATAGTAGTAGGAATTTAAGTTTTATAGTGCAATAGTTTTTAATCATAGTTTTCATAGAAATAGATTTATGAGTATGATTTGAAGAGTGATTTTATTTAAGTACAAGTGTGATTTTATTTAAGTACAAGTGCGGGTTATGATTCTTATTCAAGAAAATATGATTTCCATTTGAATGTAATTTTCAAGAGTGAATTTCATTTGAGAAAGTGTGTTTGATTTTCATTACAGCGGGTGTGATTTTACTTTAAGCAAATGTGTGAGTGTGATCTTATGAAGCAAGTTTGAAGTTTCTTGTAAGTAAGATGAAATTTTTATGAAGAACTAATCTCATTTTATATAAGAAATTTGTTTACTTATATAGCCATAGAGAAACATGTTTATCTTGATAACTCAAATTGATTTAGGCATTTAATAAGGGACAAATACTTCTAGCACATACAATGCATATACATTTCATCAATTTACTAGCCCTGGTTGATAAATTTATGTAAGTAATTTAACATCAAATAAATTACCAAACAACTTTAATGTGGCTTTGAATGTTGATATGATGAATGTTTTGGCTAAAGTAAATTTACAAGTTCCTCTTTTGGAGATAATAAAGCTTTGGCCTCAAAGAAGGAAAATTAGGAAGGCTTTCAACTTTGAAGAAGAGCCTAAGGATCCTCTAGTCATCTTGAAAAAAATGTATATTTATAATGCAAATGGAGGACATGAACCATTTTTGTTGTCCTTGGTGATCAACAATCTCATTTTATATAATTGCATGCTTAATTTTGGTGAACTTTAAAATGTAATGTCTTTGAGAGTCATGAATTAATTAGAAATGGATAACACTAGGCCTTAAAAAATGTATGTGGTTTTGATTCAAAATATATACCTGTCTATGTCTTATCAAATATGTAAATGTATCTATGGTAGCCAACGAAGATATTTTTGTGCTGATAGATAACGTAGTCATTGATGTGCATGATGTCTGGGATATGTTATTGTTATGAAAGTGGTGGGCCTCAATTAGAGGAAAATTACAAATGGAATTATCATATGCCACAATACCTACTTGTGATAGGACACCATTTGTATTGTATATGTAGCCTAAAATTCTTGATCATGTAGAAGATATAGAGTTGTTCCATTTCTTTAAACCCATTGAAAATTCCAAAAATCATAAAGGTATGAGTCAAGATCGTACCAGAGGTCCACAAAGTTGAGTAATCCTTCCCCTTCTCAAGTTGTTTGTCATATCAAAAGCTCCAATAAGAGACAGATGATTTCCAAAAGGAAGTGGCTCCAGAAACCAAAAAGAGAATACCAAGTAGGTGATCATGTTTTGATGGTAAAGGACCTTATTCCCATTACGATCCATGGAAAAGAATGTGTTGGTTACTTTTATATTGCTAAAATTAATGGTCAAATCTTACCTGCACCAGTGAGAGGGATCTTCCTTAATCTGTTTCATGGAAACTAACTTAATCATGGATAGAGAAGGTGGTTACATCGCATATTCTGTGACCATTCTAACATCCTGCATTTTCATATTTTTGTGTTTGATTATAGATTAAATTTCACTTAGATAGATTTTATTTTTAGCATCAATTTTTATCATCATATAAAACATTGATGATGCTACAACTGAGTAGTAGATGTAGGCATTTGAATGTTTCCTAGACATATTTGATAGTACTCATGAGGTTGTAATTTTGAGATTATTTTATCATTCTTTGAAACGATATGCTCAACAATGGTTTCAACATTTAAAGGAAAATTCAATTAAGTTATGGAAATAATTTCAACATGTTCTTTCGAGGTACTAGAGTGAATATAAGTCGCATGAACAACATCTCTCATTGTTGTATGGTATGTGTAGGAAGAGTAATGAGACTATTACAAGATTCAACATAAGATTCAAAACTTCTATCTTCACATGCCCAAGGAAATTAGGCCTTCTAAAGCTGTTGTCATGATCTATTACTTAGTAGCCCATTGTCTTTGTCTGATATTTTATCTCAGGGAGACGATACCTACAACCTTGGATCATATGTTTATTGATTTTGAGGAGATTGAAAATAATCTTTGGGCTTGTGGAAAATTTCCAGGACAAATTTTACAAATGGGTTTAGACCTAAAGGTGTAAGAAAAAGGGGATAAAGAATACTTGGGTTCCCATGTATCATCTTCATATTTTTATTTTTCTCCTAATCTTACAGCTAGTAAATCATATTTCTCTTACGAAAGGAAGTTTCATGAGCAAGCTCACATTATATGTATAGTGGGAATTTTGTCCAATTATGAGCATATAGATGTTTTTGTTGTGCACTTTCTTGAATATAATTTGGTAAAGATTGATTATACATGCTCACATTGTATAATACATTTTACTGATAGCGTTAAAACATTTTCGTCCCTGACATAAAATCATCGTACATTCAAATTTCTAAAGAGGATCATCTAGGAAATTCTTCAATTTTCTAAAAAGAGGATCATCTGGGAAATTCTCCAAATTTCCTTTCTTATATTCATTTTTCCTAAGAGGAAATCTGTGACAAATTGCATAGAAAATTATTTCTACATGTCTCTAAGGCTCAAAATTTGTTATCGAATTGTGTTGAAGGGTTTCTTGAATATAAATATCCTAAAACAAAGGCAAAGTATTTTGAAGAAGACATCTTCAGCTGGTTGGGAGGACCTTTAATTAAAAGTTTTTATGATACATATCAGCCAACTGTGAAGGAAAATGTTCAATATTATTAGGATATGTTATTGACATCAAATTTTGATGTTATGCAGTTTGTTGGCCAAGATTATATCTTATTTCATAATTTTCATGATCAGATTACATGATTTCTTTCAATGGGATGGAGATAAGATCTTTTACGCAACCAATATATTATTATAATTATATACTAGCTCTTACTCATAAATTTTTCTTCCATGTGTTTCCTTTAACTTAAGGAACTCAAAAGACAACTGGTGTAAGGTCAAGCACTCAGAAGCTATCATGGTGTCATTGGAAGGTTGATTTTACTTGATTAAAATCATTTTTGTTTATACTATGGCTATTGTACATAAATAAGCATTTCATTTATAGTTTGCTAGAAGATTTTATTTCAGTATGTTAGTTGAAGAATAAGTGGTCTCCTAGAGAATATAGGTTTCAAAAAGGTTTTAATTTTTAGAACTTTTAGAGCTAATTAGAAGTAATTTTAGAATTTGAATCCATAGCCCAATATAGGAGGCATCTATTCTGATGTTCTCAATGCCCTGTAGTTGTGACATTGTCCCTAGTAGGAACCGATGTTGTAGTAGGTTTGTGTAAGAGATAGAATGTCCAATATTATTTTTCAATAAACTCCATCAAGAAAACAGATCTTAAAGTGCAATTAAAAATTCCCCTAATCAAATATTTAGTAACGACATCCTTATCAGGTGGCTAGTATAAAAAAAAATCATGTTTTCCATTAGAAATTTAAATGTTCTATGTCATGGATTCACATAGATTCAGTAGCTTATGTAGAAGTGCTTCACCACCCACATAGCTGTTAATAAGATATTAAATTCATGGAAACATTTCCCAGCCCTGCAACTATTGAACAAGTTACATTTATCTATTTTTTTTGGACCATAAACAGTTGTTTTTGTGCTCAATCCACCATTAACGACTACAATCAAAGTGGTTTGGAAATAATCACAACATGCAGAGTATAGTTGAAATAACCTCTGGAAATTTTCTCTGACGTGAAATAAAAATGGCAATCCTATATATTATGCTACCTATACCAATCATTTGCAAGGATGCATAAGTTAGATGGTATTAGAAGAAAGTAGGTGGATTCATGCTAATCTAGCCAGAGTTGGATTTGAACCAGATATGTCCTTTGGTAGTGTGATTAAATATTTCACGACATTAGGACCAGGAGCTCTAAAATGTGTAAAGAAAGTCCATCGCGACATTGTGAAATTGGAAATCCGCCACACAATGTTCTCACTGAGATGTGCTGAGAATGTGGTGATATGGTTTATGCCAACTAGGTTTTTTGTAAAAAATTAAAATGCCTAAATGGAAATCTATTTCATGGAATGTAATTCTCTCGGTTTCTGTCTAACATGGTTATGACAATGATGCCCTAGAGGATTCTATTAGGTTATATAATGAAATGTAACTAGAAACACCATAAGTCATTACCAAAATAGGGCATAACTTTCATGTTGATATATGGAGCGTTGAATGTACTATTATCGAAATGGAAATAGGAGATTCCCCTTGTAGCCAACAATTTCAAGGGGTGGTTGCTTTATTTCACATTAGGACAACAGTCACATCCCCTAATTCCAAATCATTTATAACCACCAGCAGAAGATTGTTTTTACTAAAATTCTTAGAAAAGGAGCCAAATTTAAGACCTACTACAACCTAGTTACTTCAACGTCCCTTTCTTATAGGTGGTTACATAGCCTTACACCCTTTGGCTCAATCCTCTAATTTGGGTTGCTTTATCAAGTCTCTTAGAAAATCAGGTGCAAATATCTGGGATCCTTGTATTGTTAATACCATACCAAGTATGGAGAGTAGCATGCAAGCCATGCCAAGTCTTATTAGTTTCAGGTATTCATCTCTTGAAGGATAATTCTTAGAAAATTAGGGAACTTTGAAATCTATGAGAAAGGGTATATGGAATAACACAAGTGTGGAGAACTTGAATTGTTAAGGCTCGATTCTATCAGAGAAGATAACTTTACCAAGAGATTTTATCCTATGTATGATCCATCAGCTATGGAAGATCATTGTGGATCAAATTTGAATGAAAATGGGGTTGGAATCTCCTCAAAAGAGCTTGATTATGGTGCTATGGCCACCTTGTCATCATGATCTAGCTAAAAAAGAGATGGATGATTTCAGCTTCCAGCTTGACTTATCGCAATATGATGATGGCAATGATGTGACAAAATCTAATATTAGAGACTTCCTACATGAAAATGAATTAGAATTGAAGATATTTAAAACCCATTTGTATGAGAAATTTTACAACACCATTAATATTACCCCAAGTGTGTAACATGATACTGATAGTAGTGTCTCTACTCCAATGCTGACCAAATCTAAATATCTTAGTAAATCTAGTGGCATGTCATCACTTGTCATTACTAACTATGATGGTGAGGAAAATATAAGCCTAGGTAGTCCAACAGGAGATTCACCTAGTGTTGGTTTCACCCCACTAGCCAAGGTTACATTGCCTAAGCTAAATCAATCAAGAATACTTTGAAAAGAAATTCTACAAGGATTAGAAATTCTCAAGTTAAGCTCTTCTGAATGGGAAAGGAAATGGAATGAGGAACTTGATTAAGATAATGAGAGAGGATGAGAATAATTAAGGAAGTTTCCTGTAGCAAAAGACAAAACATCTTCACCCAATAAATTCCTTTATCACCCCAGAGGTCGACCAACATGGTCTACACCTACAAAGTAAATTTTGTTAAGTTTAGGGGGTCATTGTTATAAACTAACTCGGTTAGACGCATATTGAGAATATTTGGCATTGGAATTTCCAGCCCTTCTGGAAATTTTTTATGGTATTAGAACATTTGTAGATCATGAATGTGAACCTTGAATTGTGACACAATTTTGACATAAAGGATGTTATGAAACATCATGGTAAAAGGTTTTCAAAACCCTGCATGTTGGGTGTCAAATATAGCCTATAATGAACAAGTATGAAGAGAAGAGTTTTCATGTATCAAGAATAAATTGAGATGTCAGTTGGTGATATGTAAGCAATGGGTTCTCCATATGTATGGTCAACATCCATAATGCAAACAAGTACAATTATGAAGCAAAAGATGTTGTGAAGTTATAATTTCTACAACTATACATCAGGATATATTCATCACTAGACTTTGGGTTTAGAGTATCAATGATATTACTCCATTCCCAATTACATTAGGGTTATTTGTTCACAACATGATGAGTTTTACATTGTGTTTCTCTGCAGCACATCCTATATCAGTTCACTAGTGGAAATGGGGTCAGCATCTAGTTTCTCAAATACATGAGTATCCTTTGACAACTTGAGGAGCTACTACCTTAACATCATTTCAAATCCTCCTTCGCCATATGCAAGTGCACTTAATTCAATGTATGACATAAGAGGTAAATGGAGGACTCTTTGAAAAGAAATCAATGGCTCAAAATGTTTAATGAACCAAATTATAGAATGTATTGTTATGTAACTAGATAAAAAAACAGAAGAAGAGATAGATCAATGACATGAAAATAATCCTCTTTGAGGGGGAAACCTCCTTTTACATCATATAAATGAACAATTATTGGATGATTCAAATGATACTACCTCCTTTGATCCGGATCTTGAGGGGAGGCCCCCAAGATCTAAGAGATTGAAATGGATCTTGGGAGGAGAGACCCCCAAGATCTGAAAACTTGCAATTCCCAGAAGAAAAATAGGAGAATGCCCAATAAACAAAACCACAAATAAACTTTTTATTAAAACCCACTGATCTGGATTTAAACAGGAATGCAACAAATTACTGAGATAACCATAAAGACAGATATGTAGCGGAAATAATACTTCATTTCATTACTGTAAAATACTGAAATATGCTTACAAACAAAAGTGAAAATAAACCAGCCAGGGCGATGGTAGCTTATCTCTGAGAAGAGATGTGGCGGCTACATGCCTCTGAACTGTAAAGGCTACATTGTGGCGGACAACTTCCCTTTTACAAAATGTGACTTGTTACTTATAGTTTTTTTCAGTTACAATACCACGGGTCAATTCCATGGGTGAATGAATACCATGGGTGGATTTTACAATACCACGGGCAGATGCCATTTACAATACCATGGGTAAATTCCATGGGTGAATGAATACCATGGGTTGATTTTACAATACCACGGGTAGATGCCATTTACAATACCATGGGTAAATTCCATGGGTCGATGAATAATATGGGTGGATGAGTACCATGGGTTGATGCCATTTTCCATTTGGATCATTCCTCCCTCCTTAAGAAGCAATGGTCCCCATTGCGTAGAGTTCCCTCCTGCGAAGCCTTTGTGGAATATGAAGAGCCACTGAAGATGTGGTTAACCCAAAACCCTGATAAAAGAAGATTCGAGGATAGAGATAACCTGTAATGCTTATGACCAACTGTGATTCTGACAGTGTGCGGCCAAGCAAATGGACTTCGATTACAAGGATTTTATGCGGTTGACCCATAACCATGATGTTAGTTGCTGATGAAGTAGCAGGTGCCTACATAGCTTGGGGTGGGAGGGCGCGTCTCCAAATAACCTAAGCCGAATGCTGCTATGTTGAAACTGATGAATGTGAAGCAGGTGCCTACTAAAGTGGGGTGGGAGGGCATGTCTCCAGTGAGAACCCACTCTAAATGCTGCTCTAGAATTAAAATGGGCATAACTCAATCAATATAACTCAGAATATTTATTATAACCTGTTTTTGGAAGCAGAAGGACCATTTTGCATCTTCTCATGTGATGGAAATATTTATCTGGACACTCTGAGATCTCAGATTCCCGCTGCAACAGTTCCGCCGTCACAAAAATTCTGATAAAATAGCTGATTTTAAATCAGCGATATCTCCCACATCTGAGCTCCGATTCGACCCATTGTTTTTTTGAAATTGGGTGGTTTTTCGAGAGGAATCCAGATCTAGTATTTTTTTTTTGTAAATTTTGTACCAAATGTTTCAGATCTGATCTAGAATGTCGCTGCCCCAAAAAATTCCTGCAAAAAAATGAAAAAAGAAAAATTTTTCCTGCTTGACCCAAGAAAGTGCTCCGTGGAGGTTGTAGTACATTCCTAAAGTTTTTTGAATATTGCTGCAAAATTTGAAACTGAAATATGCATCAAACCCTCATTCCCATGGAATCATAACCTGCTCTGATACCACTGATCCGGATCTTGAGGGGAGGCCCCCAAGATCTAAGAGATTGAAATGGATCTTGGGAGGAGAGACCCCCAAGATCTGAAAACTTGAATTACCAGAAGAAAAATAGGAGAATGCCCAATAAACAAAACCACAAAGAAACTTTTTATTAAAACCCACTGATCTGGATTTAAACAGGAATGCAACAAATTACTGAGATAACCATAAAGACAGATATGCAGCAGAAATAATACTTCATTTCATTACTGTAAAATACTGAAATATGCTTACAAACAGAAGTGAAAATAAACCAGCCAGGGCGATGGTAGCTTATCTCTGAGAAGAGATGTGGCGGCTACATGCCTCTGAACTGTAAAGGCTACATTGTGGCGGACAACTTACCTTTTACAAAATGTGACTTGTTACTTATAGTTTTTTCAGTTACAATACCATGGGTCAATTCCATGGGTGAATGAATACCATGGGTGGATTTTACAATACCACGGGCAGATGCCATTTACAATACCATGGGTAAATTCCATGGGTGAATGAATACCATGGGTTGATTTTACAATACCACGGGCAGATGCCATTTACAATACCATGGGTAAATTCCATGGGTCGATGAATAATATGGGTGGATGAGTACCATGGGTTGATGCCATTTTCCATTCCAATCATCCTTGGTATATATAGGAGTCTAAGGGGTCACAATCTAACTATGACCTACATAAAAATAATAATGTAAAGGCATAATAATAACAATAGTGGGATTCTATGGGGTACAATAATAACAATATGTGGGCTACACTAGAAGAAAGTGTTGTCCTCAATGCTTGAGTAGTTATGGGCACTTCTGAATAAAATACTCATCCTTCCATGTGGATTCTTCAGTAGGTAAGTTCTTCCACTTAGTGAGATACTCTAAATTTGACTATTATGTAGCTACCAAATTCTTGTTTATGTGATTTCTTCAGGCTCCAATATGATTTTTCCTTCCTCATCAAGTTTTGACAATATAGTTTAAACTGAAATCTTGTCACCTATAGCCTTATTTAATCATGAAACAAGGAAAAACGGGTGTACTCATAAGATGCAGATAACTTCAATTTTTATGCCATAGTATGATCTAGGTGGATATTGGTGGCCACTGCCAAGTCCACTTGGACCCCCACCATTGTTTCTTTTAGCTTTTCAGTTTCCTTAATTGTTTCACAATTTACTATTTTTAGCAGTTTTTCGGGTCCTGAACTTCCAGTGCCATTTTGAGGCCCTAAACGACTTTTTTTGGGAAACCTGGGAGCAACATGGGTCCATGAACCAAGGTTTCTCTTTCCAAAGTTGTATTTCTCAAATAGATCTTTCTAACGAGATATTGTATGCGTCAAACAAAGATCATATGCCAAAGTTACGACCCTGGGAAGTTGATGTACCAATTTACCCAAACGGGGCCCACAGTTTGGCGTTTCATCTTCTAGGGTTAGGTTTTCGGATGTTTAGGGTTTTCCATTGTTTCTCAACAATAAATATGCCTTCAAACCTCATTGTAACACAGTTCAGAGGCATGTAGCTGCCACATCTCTTCTCAGAGATAAGCTACCATCACCCTAGCTGGTTTATTTCCATTTCTGTTTGTAAGCATATTTCAGTATTTTACATTAATGAAATTAAGTATTATTTCCACTGCATCTCTTTGTTTATGGTTATCTCTGTAATTTGTTGTGTTCCTATTTAAACCTGGATCAGTGGTATCAGAGTGGTCTTCTCTTTCTCTGTTTTTATTTGCATGTCCCCAACGAGGTCGGGATATAAGGAGTTAGGCTTGAACTGGTTGAACCTTTGCAAGACTAGCCTCACAAATCCCGATGACCTCCCATGGCAGATGAGAAGAAATACAAGGGGGCAGGAGATCCTATCAAGATCTTGCTCGAAGAAGCCTTTGACCAGCAAAAGAACGCGATGATGGACAACTTTTCCAAG
Organism: Pinus tabuliformis; assembly: GCA_031772625.1. NCBI lineage: Eukaryota > Viridiplantae > Streptophyta > Pinopsida > Pinales > Pinaceae > Pinus > Pinus tabuliformis. Next base: position 428,045,512 of record CM062814.1, on the reverse strand, counting down.
ATCCTTCAGCAGCTACCCAGGGGTGACGCATCGACTTCCAACAGCTACTTTGGAAACGCCACACCGTTTAAGGTACAAGTTAATTTTGAAATCCCAATATTCGAGGGTCAGATAGATGTAGATGCCGTCGATAAATGTTTAAATCTGCTAGAAGGTTATCTTTCTGTTCATGATTTTTCCAGTCGGCAAAAGATTATTTTTGCTCTTCTCAAGGCAGCCCCCCACGTCAATGACTCGTGGGAAACCTACTGCGAGTTCACTATTTTCAGCTGCACCCACTTGGAATTCATTTTGGGATGCCATCAAGGAGTAGTACTACCCTGCTAGAAGCTATAAGGATCAATACATAAAGTGGACCACGCTGCAGTAGGGAAGGGACCAAGACGTGCGGTAGTTTACCAATATTTTCCATACCCTTCGCACAAAGTTGGGTATCAAAAATTCAGAGCAACATTTGGTACTCAAATACCACGGCTACCTGCACAAGTACATCCAAGAAGAAATATAATCTTGAACATCTCCTCGCTCGGCACGACATACTGATATGCCGTTAAGGTCGAGCAAAATTTTAAACAGAAGAAGTGAAACTTTGGATTTGAAAATCCAAAGCAAGGGAAAGGTGCCCCAAAACCGCAGAACAAAGGATAGAGCCAAGGTGGGGTGGCCCAAGACAACTTGCCAAAGCTACAAGCAAATAACAACACCGCGAAGCCGAAAAAGGATAAAGGAAAATGGTGTGAGTTCCATAAGAGCTCCACTCACAACGCAAGTGAGTGTTAGGCCAAGCAGTCACTGGTGGTCGATCTAAAGGTTTCAGAATCAGATGCATGCTCCGACTCTGAGTCAGAACCTGACAAGGGGAATGAAAAATGGAAGAAGATTATTGATGCGGAGCCCAACGCCACCGTTGCCACCATGAAGATCCAGAAGGAGGAACCCAAAGATCCAGAGGAGGAGGAGCGTCTCTTCCTTTCCTAGATGTGGGTAAATGGCTCCTTGCTATAGTTCATTGTCGACAGCGGGAGCCAAAAGAACCTCATTTTGGTAGAGGTCGTGAAGCAGTTGGGCTTATCAACCACAACACATCCACAACCATACACCATTGGGTGGCTTCACCAAGGACGGGATCTTCGCGTGAGCTAGCAGTGTCGCCATTCATACAACATCAAGCCCTTCATTGATGAGGTATTGTGTGACATTTCTCCCCTTGAAGTTTGTGATGTACTATTAGGACAACCATAATTGTGGAAGTGACATGCTATGTATGAATCAAGGCCCCGTGCTGTTATTGTTACTTTGGAAAATAAGTTGTATAGGATATCGGAGGTAGCACCGCCTACTGCCATCTCTTTGGTTACTACAAAACAATGCAGTAAGCTCATTTCCAAAACCAGGAAATTTTTTTTCCTGATGATACGCCCTCAAGGAAAGAAGAAGATGGTGGCCATGAACTCTAGACATGGCCCCTCCGCATGACAACTACAGATGGACAAGGTCGTGGAGGAGAACGACGACATCTTCACCTCCCTCGCAGGGGTTCCTCTGCACTGTCGGGTCAAGCACTCCATTGATCTGACCCCAAGTATGCCGCTGCCCAATGGACCAATCTATCGGCGCTCCTTTCTAGAGAACGATGAAATCAAGAGGTAGATTCAGGAGCTACTGTAGAAAGGTCACATCCATCTAAGTTCATCGTCCTGTGGGAGCCCAATCATGTTGGTATAGAAGATGGATGGGACTTGGAGACTCTGTATTGACTATCAGGTGTTGAACAAGATCACTATCTATAATAGGTACCCGATCCCAAGAATTGATGACTTCCTAGACCAACTGAAGGGGGGAAAATATTTCAGCAAGATTGATTTGAAGTTAGGATATCACTCTGATGTGTGGAAGATTTCCTTCAAAGCTAAGGAGGGCCTTTTCGAATGGTTGGTTATGCCTTTCAGATCGACGAATGCTCCTGCAACCTTCATGAGGCTAATGGATGACATCTTGTGGCCATTTACCAACTCATATGTAGTGGTATACTTGGATGACATCCTGATCTTTAGCCAGATTTGGGAAGAGCACCTCCACCACATCCGACAGGTTCTCCAAACACTGCGGCAACACAAGTTATGTGCCAATTTGGAGAAATGCACTTTTGGCATGACCCAGGTTTAGTATCTGGGATACATTATTGATTAACACGAGGTGCATGTGGATCCAGCCAAGATCCAAGTCATTCGGGATTGGCCATCTCCAACCACTCTGACAGAGCTCCGCAACTTTCTAGGTCTTACCAACTTCTACCGCAGGTTTGTGTTGGGATTTTCTCATATCACTTGGCCCTTGAGTTAACTCACCAAGGGAGGAGTGAAAGAAAAATTCTTTTGGTTTGAATCTCAACAAAAGGCATTCACAGAGTTGAAAGATCACCTCCGCTCGACACCAGTGCTCGCATTACTAGACTTGCAACAACCATTTGAGGTCGAGACAGATGCCTCTGACTATGCTATTGGGGTGGTCCTTACTCAACATGGGCATCCAGTGGCATATCAAAGTGAGACACTTTTAGCCACAGTCCGGAAGTATCCCACTTATGAAAAAGAGATGTATTCCATTGTGCAGGCCTGGCGACAATGGAACCATTACATTTTGGGGAAGGAAACTGTCATCCACACAGACCACTGACCCCTGTAGTTCATACAGACCCAAGGGAAATTGCAAAATGATCGCCATCAGAAGTGGTCCACATACCTACAACAATTCCATTTGAATATCAAGTATAAGAAGGGCAGCACCAATAATGTTGTAGATTGCCTCAGTGGACCACCGATCATGGCATTAACCACCGTGCTCAACTCTTGTGGGCACAAGACTTCTGATTGGCCACTTCTCTACAAAAGCGACCCAGAATTCGGCCACACATACTAGACACTCTTGGAGGGTCAGCATGTTCTAGATTTTCACGTCTAGGATTCCCTGTTATGCCACTTGGGTCACCTTTGTGTTCCTTCAAGCAAGCGTGCCAAGATGATTTGGGAAGCACACTATAGTTGGGCTGTTGGTCATTTCAGGGTCGAGAAAATGGTGGCAGTACTGCAAAAGTATTTCTATTGGCCGAATCTTCGACAAGATGTAGAGAAGTACATCAGATCATGCACTGCTTGCGGCATTTCCAAACCGACCATCAAGAAGTAAGGCCTCTATACCCGGCTGCCCACCCCTAGTCGACCTTGGGAATCCATATCCATGGATTACATGTCAGGCCTTCCTTCCACTAAGCATGGAAATGACTGTGTTTTTGTGGTCGTCGAAAGGTTCTCGAAGATGGCCATTATGGTAGCCTACAAGAAGAATATTATAGCAGAAGCCACTGCTAAACTCTTCTTTGGATGAGTGTGGGTACACTTAGGGATCCCACAGTCTATCATCTCATATCAAGATAGCAGGTTCCTTAGTACATTTTGGTCCAGTTTTTGGTTTATTCTAGACACCAAACTCACTAAGTCCACAACCTTCCATCCTGAAACTGATGGCTAGACAGAGGTTGTCAATAGGATGATCATACACATTCTGCACATGTACAACTCAAAGCATCCACACACATGGGACGAGAGCCTCCCCTATGTTCAACACAACTACAGCTAGGCTCTCCACAGCTCCACTGGCCATAGCCCTTTTCAGGTGGGCTTGGGATTCCAGGCACTATGTCCCATTGATGTGACCATGCCATTTGCAGCTACTCACGTAGATTCGGCTCATGTCCAGTCCAAAGCAGATAAGGCAAACCGATTAATTGAGCACATCCAACATATTCACCAGCAAGTCCATGAAATTCTGGAGAAATCAAATGCCAAGTACAAGTAGCGACATGATCAACATCTGGTGCCACATAAGTTTTAGGTGGGCGACAAAGTTTGGTTGCATTTGCAAAAGGATTGCCTTACCGGAGCTTATCGGAAACTCAGACCACTCAGATATGGTCCTTAAACCATTACCAAGGTTATGGCAGACAATGCGTTTGAGCTTAGCATTCCCCCATTCCTTGGCTTGCACCCAGTGTTCAATGTGGACCACCTTCGGCCATACTTTCCACCATTACTAGACACATCCGACATTGCAGAACAACTCACACCCACAGAGTTAAATCCATATTGCATGGAATAAGTTGCAACTGATCAGATCATGGACACACAGATCAAGCACACTCGCTAGCCAAATATCCAATTGTATCGAGTTTTCAAAGCAGGCCAACTCCTTCACCAGGGAAAGTGGCTCACTAGGGACCAAGTTCAGCAGAAGTTTCCTCATCTCATGGAGGAACTCAACGCAATGGGGACCATTGCTTCCTAAGGGGGGAGGAATGATCCAGGTGGATATTGGTGGCCACCCGCCAAGTCCACTTGGACCCCCACCATTGTTTCTTTTAGCTTTTCAGTTTCCTTAATTGTAGCACAGTTTACTATTTTTAGCAATTTTTCGAGTCCTGAACTTCTAGAGCCGTTTTGAGGCCCTAAACAACGTTTTTTGGGAAAAATGGGAGCAACAAGGGTCCATCAACCAATGTTTCTCTTCCCAAATTTGTATTTCTTGGATATATCTTTCTAATGAGATATTATACACGTCAAACGGAGATTGTATGCCAAAGTTACAACCTCGAGAAGTTGATGTACCAATTTACCCAAACGGGGCCGACAGTTTGGTGTTTCATCTTCTAGGGTTAGGTTTTTGGATGTTTATGGTGTTCCATTGTTTCTCAACAATAAATAGGCCTTCAAGCCTCATTGTAACACAGTTCAAAGGCATGTAGCTGCCACATCACTTCTCAGAGATAAGCTACCATCGCCTTAGCTGGTTTATTTCCATTTCTATTTGTAAGCATATTTCAGTATTTTACATTAATGAAATTAAGTATTATTTCTGCTGCATCTTTGTGTTTATGCTTATCTCTGTAATTTGTTTCATTCCTATTTAAATCTGGATCATAGTACCAATATTCTGAAACAACTTGTAAGGGCCATAATACTTGGGTGATAATTTGTTATCATTCTTAGCTTGCTTGAGGGACATTTTTTTGTATGGTTGCAGTTGTAAAAATACCTAATCACCCACATAAAAACTTATTTCATTGTGGTGTTGATCTTCCTCTTGTTTCATTTGATTTTGTGCTAAAGTCAGGTTTCGCTTTAATAGTTGGAGAACTTGTTTGTTATTCTTGCTGTGATGTTCCACTACTTGAACCTTGTAATTGTCTCATAAAGATGATGTGATGGATGATGGGTGATTTCCATAAAACACCATAAATGTAGTTATTTATTTTGTGGTATGGAAGTGTTATACCACCATCATAATAGGGTAGCCACTTGATCCATTGTGTTTGTTTATATGATACAAAGAAATGAAGATATCCTTTCAAACATTTGTTCAGTATCTTAGTTTTCACATTTGATTGAGGATGATAAGATGCGCTATGAGCTAACTGAGTACCAAGAAAAGAAAATAAATTTCTCCAAAAAATTCTAGTGAAAATGGTATTTCTATCACTTACAACAATCTTTGGGTTTCAATGCAGCTTTTGAATTGTTTCCATAAATCCAGTAGCGACTATACTAGCTTTGAAAGGATGAGATAGTGCACAAAAGTGTGCGTACTTGGTAATTTTGTCAACTATCACCATGATGATATTCTTTCCTTCATACTTGGGTAAACATATGATAAAATCCATTAAGACCTCTTCCCAATCATGAATTTGAATGGCCAATTGTTGTAAAATACCTGCGGTCTTAACTATCTCAACTTTATTTTGTTGGAAAACCAAACATTTTGCCACAAACTTTTGAATATCAAAAGAAGAGGTGTGTACTTCCAAAAGAATCTTTTGTTTAAATTGGGAGTTCCTACACAGATATAAGTGATATTTGTACCATAATGAATAATTTTCCCAAATAAATGAATCATATGCACTAGGATCTTGCTGCAAATTTTGAATGAGTGTCCATACCTCTTCACTGTTGTTCCATTCTTACCTTGCTTCGGTTATCCAATTAGGTTGGATAATAAAAATGGCACAGAGAAATGCTTCCACATCCTCATCCCTTCTTAAAAGTGCATCTAACAACATTGTGCTTCCCTCTTTTGTAGATGATTTCAATTCATCACCCAACATATTTGTGACCTATTTTTGTTGCTCTTCTAAAGATAATATATGTTCCAAGAAGTATTTAAGACTATCATGATTTGCTTGTACCTTTAAGTGTCTTCCCATTAGGTAAGGTTGTCATTTCTTTAGTGCATATAGGATTTCCAACATTTCCTTCTCATAAATATTTTTTTGTAAATACTTTCCATTGATTGGATGACTTTAGAAACTAACTTCTTCTTGCATTAGAACAACACCAATCTCATTTCCCGAGGCATCACATTCCATAATAAATGTTTTTGTGAAGTTTGGTGTCACTAATATCGGAGCTCAACACTTTGCCTCTTTAAGATGTTCAAAGGCCTTAGTTGCTTTTGGAGTTCAAGAAAAATCATCTTTCTTCAGTAATGTTGTTAGAGGTGTTTTTATCTTCCCATAATTATTAATAAACTTATGATAATCCTTGTTAACCCAAGAAATCCTTGAAGATGCCTTAAGTTTGTGGGGATTTTCAATTCCTTGATGGCTTTAATTTTGTTAGGGTCTGGCTTAAAACCATCATGGGATACAATATGACCCAAATAGTCCACTTCTTGTACCGCAAAGAAACAGTTGCATAGTTTTGCATACAATTGTTTCTCCTATAATAGTTTGAACACCCAACATGTTGAAGATGGTCTTTCCAAGACTTCATATAGATTAGTACATTATAAAAAAATACTAACACAATTTTTCTAAGAAAGGGTTTGAAAGTGGAATTCATCAAACCTTGAAATGTGGAAGGTGCATTAGTAAAGACAAAAGGCATGATCGAAAATTCATAATGAACTTCATGAGTTATAATTTATTTATTTATTTTATTTTATTTTATTTTATTTTTTTTTTTTTTTATTTTTATTTTTATTTTATTTTTATTTTTTTTATTTTTATTTTTTTTTTATTTTTTATTTTTTATTTTTTTATTATTATTATTATTATTATTATTATTATTATTTTTATATTTTCAGAATGCCTTTTATCTTCGTTCTAATTTGATGATATCCTTAATGAAGATCCATCTTGGTGAAGTAAATTGCTCCATGTAGTTCATCCAATACTTCATCAATGGAAAGAATGAGAAACTTGTATTTAATAGTGATCTTGTTGATCTCCCTATAATTTGGACACATATGACATGATTCATCCTTCTCGTGCACCAATACTACTAGAGAAGAAAAATAACTTTGTTTAGGTTGAATTATACTTGCCTTTACCATCTCTACAACCATACGTTCAATTTCACTCTTCGGGACATAGGGATATCTAAAAGATCTAATGTTTGGAGGAACACTTATTGGAATCAAGTTGATATGGATTTAAAAGGAATGCAACAAATTACAGATATAGCCATAAATACAAAGATGCAGTAGAAATAACACTTCATTTCATTAAAATCAAATGTTGAAATATGCTTACAAACAGAATGGAAATAAGACTAGCTCGGGCGATGGTAGCTTATCTCTGAGAAGAGATGTGGTGGCTACATGCCTTTGAACTACGTGTTACAATGAGGCTCGAAGGTCTATTTATTGTTGAGAAACAATGGAAAACCATAAACATCCAAAATCCTAACCCTAGGAGATGAAGTGCCAAACTATGGGCCTCGTTTGGGTAAATCGGTACATCAACTACCTGGGATCGTAACTTTGGCATACGATCTCCGTTTGACATGCACAATACCTCGTTAGAAAGATCCATCCGAGGACTACAACGTTTGAGTGACCAACATGGTATATTACCAATTTTGGTCCTAGTTTTCCAAAAGAACGTTGTTTAGGGCCTCAAAACAGCTCCGAAATTTCAAGACCCGAAAAAACTGCAAAAAATAGTAAATTGTGCTACAATTAAGTAAACTGAAAAACTAAAAGAAAGAGTTGTGGAGGTCCAAGTGGGATAGGCGGGTGGCCAACAACATCCACCTGCATCATTCCTCCCCCTTAGGAAGCAATGGTCCCCATTGCGTTGAGTGCCTCCATGAGATGGGGAAACTTCTGCTGAACTTGGTATTTGGTGAGTTGCTTTGCAATTTCTGATGTGTTCAGTAATGGTGGGAAGCATGGTCGAGGGAAGTCCACATTGAACACTCGGTGTAAGCCAAGGAATGGGGGAATATTATGCTCCAAATCATTGTTTCCCACAGCCTTGGTAATGGTGTAAGGACCATATCAGAGTGGTCTAAGCTTCTGTTGTGCTCTTGTAAGGTGTTCTTTCTGCAGATGCAACCATACTTTTTCGCCTACTTGAAACTTGTGTTGCAACTAATGTCAATCACGTCACTGCTTGTACTTGGAATTTTCCACAATGGAGTGGCGATATATCAGCCTGTTGGGTACAGGTGCTTCGGGAGTCAGATCGAACAAATGCTTTACCTAACAGTGCAACGGTACCCCTGTGGGTGAGGAGAAGATGTTCTTGTATTCTTTCATGACCGTATCCACTTGCTTTTGTTGCGTGGAGGAACCTTTCATGGGGGCCATGGATGTGGCTACGATCTTCCCCTTACTTTGAGAGTGAACCAGAAAGAAAATAAATTTCCTAGTCTGGGAGATGATCTTACTGCCTTAACAGAGATCAAAGAAGTGGCAGTAGGTGGGGCTACCTCCGGTATCCTGTATAATGTATTACACTAATAAATAATAACAGTGCGAGGCCTTGACTCATACACAACATGTCACTTCCACAAGTATGGTTGGCCTAATAATACATCACAAACATCCAGAGGTGAAACATCACACAATATCTCATATGTGAATGGCTTGATGTTGTTATGAAACCAGCTCAAGAAAAAGATAGAAAAGATAGATCAACGCCTTAGAATTCAGCCTCTTCGAGGGGGCAACCTCCTTTACATTACATAAATGAATAATTCTTGGATAATTCAAATGACAAAACCTCCTTTCTATATATAGGAGTGTAAGGAGTCACAATATAACCCAGCCGACCTAACAATAATAATATAAAGCCACAAAAATAACAATAGAGAGATTCTATGGGGCACAGTAATAACAATATGGGGATAATAGGGGCACAACAATATTAATAAGGGGTACAACTACAATAGTAATGGGGTAATCACTAGTATTATAGGGACCCAACATGCCCCTCTCCTTCAAAAAAGTGTTGTCCTCAACGCTTGAGAAGTTCTAGATGCTTCTGTATAAAATTCTCATCTTCCCATGTGGAATCTTCAACGGATAAGTTCTTCCACTTGATAATATACTTCGAAATTGATCGATTTCGTAGCTGTCGAGTTCTTGTTTCTGTGACTACTTTCGGTTCCAATATAGTTTTTCCTTCCTAGTCAAGTTCTGGCAATATTGTTTGAACTGGGAGCTTGTCGCCTATAACCTTCTTTAAACATGAAACATGGAGAACTGGGTGCAATCGAGAAGCTATAGGAAGCTCCAATTTGTATGCCATAGTACCAATCTTTTGCAACACCTTGTATGGACCATAATACTTTGGTGATAATTTATTATCCTTCTTAGCTTGCTTGAGGGACATTTGCTTATATGGTTGTAGCCGTAGGAATACCCAATCACCTACATCAAAACTTCTTTCACTATGATGTTGATCTGGGTGTTGTTTCATTCTATTCTGTGCCAACATGAGGTTATCCTTTAAGAGTTGGAGGACTTGTTGTTGATGTTCAATGTGATGTTCCACTGCTTGAAACTTAGAATTTTCTCTTAAATATGATGTGATGGATGGTGGCTGATACCCATAAAGTGCCATAAATGGGGTCGTTTTTGTTTCTGTATGGAAGGAAGTGTTATACCACCATTCAGCCAGAGGCAACCATTACCCATTGTGCCTGTTTATCAGATACAAAGAAACGAATATATCCTTCCAAAAATTTGTTTACTATCTCAGTTTGCCCATCAGATTGAGGATGATAATATGAGCTATGAGCTAACTGAGTACCAAGACAAGAAAATAATTCTGTCCAAAAATTTCCAGTGAAAATGGGATCTCTATCACTTACAATAATATTTGGGTTTCCATGTAGCTTTTGAATTGTTTCCATAAATGCAGTAGAAACTGTACTGGCTTTAAATGGATGTGATAATGCACAAAAGTGTGCATACTTGGTAAGTCTGTCAACTACCACCATGATGGCACTCCTTCCCTCAAACTTGGTAAACATGTGATAAAATCCATTGAAACCTCCTCCCAACGTTGGCTTGGAAGGGATAAAGGTTGTAATAGACCCGATGTCTTAATTGTTTCAACTTTATTTTGTTGGCAAACCAAACATTCCGCCACAAACTTTTGAATATCTTATTTAAGGCCATCCCAAAAAAATTCCTTCTTAACCCTGTGGTAAGTTTTTAAAAATCCTAAGTGCCCTCCTAAGGGAGAAGTGTGGAATTCAATAAGAATCTTTTGTTTTAGCTGGGAATTCTTACAGAGGTATAAGCGATCTTTGTACCATAATGAATCATTTTTCCAGCTAAATGTATCGGACATACTGGAATCTTGTTGTAACTTTCGTATAAGTGCCCACACTTCTTCGTCATTCTTCCATTCCTCCCTTGCTTTGTTTATCCAATCTGGTTGGATAATAGAAATGGCACATAATAATGCTTCCACATCCTCATCCTTTCTTGAGAATGCATCTGCCACCACATTTTGCTTCCCTTTTTTGTAGATGATTTCAAAGTCATAACCCAACATCTTTGTGACCCACTTTTGTTGCTCTTCAGAGGATAATATTTGTTCTAAAAAGTATTTAAGGCTATCATGATCCGTTTTTACCTTTAAGTGTCTTCCCATTAGGTAGGGTCTCCATTTCTTAAGTGCATGGAGTATTGCCAACATTTCCTTCTCATAAATAGCTTTGTGTAAAAACTTTCCCTTGATTGGACGACTTTCAAAAGCAATGGATCTTTCATCTTGCATTAAAACAACACCAATTCCATTTCCTGAAGCATCACATTCCACAATAAAGGTTTTTGTGAAGTCTAGTGTAGCTAAGACCGGTGCTTGGCACATTGACTCTTTAAGATGTTCGAATGCCTTTGTTGCTTCTGGAGTTCATGAAAATGCATCTTTCTTCAATAATGTTGTTAGAGGTGCTGCTATTCTCCCATAATTATTAACAAACTTGCGATAATACCCTGTCAACCCAAGAAATCCTCGCAGATGCTTTATGGATGTGGGAATTTTCCATTCCTTAATGGCTTTAATTTTGCTAGGGTCTACCTTAACTCCTTCATGAGATACAATATGACTTAGATATTCCCCTCTTGTACTCCAAAGAAACATTTTGATCTTTTTGCATATAATTGTTTCTCCTCCAATAATTATAGCACCTTGCCAACATGTTCAACATGATCCTTCCAAGAATTGTTGTAGATTAGTATATCATCAAAAAATACTAACATAAATTTTCTAAGGAATGGTTTGAAAATTGAATTCATCAAACCTTGAAATGTTGAAGGTGCATTGGTAAGGCCAAAAGGCATGACCAAAAATTCATAATGACCCTCATGAGTTTTAAATGCTGTTTTCGGAATGTCTTCAATCTTCATTCTGATTTGATGATATCCTAAACGAAGATTCAACTTGGTGAAGTAAATTGATCCATGCAATTCATCCAGTAATTCATCAATGACAGGAATGGGAAACTTATCTTTAATAGTGAGCTTGTTGAGCTCCCTATAATTCAGACACATGCGCCATGATCCATCCTTCTTGTGCACCAATACGACTGCAGCATAGAAAGAACTTTGAATTGGTTGAATTATACCAGCCTCTATCATTTCTGCAACCATACGTTCAATTTCACTCTTTTGGGCATAGGGATATCTGTATGGCCTGATGTTTGGAGGAACACTTCCTGGAATCAGATGAATAGCATGATCATGATCACGAATAGGTGGGAGACCTTTGGGAGTCTCAAATACCTTGGAATGATTGTCCAAGACTTTTTGGAGATCTGGAGAAATAGATGATTCCACTGTGGACACATCTAGCGAACATAATTGTGCAATTACACCTCTTTGTTCTTTTTTTAGAAGATTTGTCATACCGTTAGAGCTAATTATCTTTCCCGGTTTCCCTGCAATACCCCTTAATTCAACTTCCTTTCCTTCCACAGAAAATTTCATGAAAAATTCTTGAAAATTAAAAGCTATTGTACCCAAGGATTGTAGCCATTGGACTCCTAGTAGAACATCAGCACCTCCCATTGGAATGGAAAGCATTGGGCTAGTCAATACATATTCTCCCATGGATAGCTTGATATTATGGCACTTTCCTAAGAAATTTATTGTTCCTCCATTTGCAACCATCACTTGACACTTTGGTGCTAGATATAAGAAGCAATTCAATTCTCTTGCTACCTTACAATGAATAAAATTGTGGGTACTTCCTGAATCAATCAACACTATTACCTTTTTCTTCTTGATTTGTCCTTCTATCTTGATGGTTTGAGGAGTGGTAATTCCCGCCGACGCATTACAAGATATGGTCGGATTCATTTCTTCTTTATCTAGGCTTTGTTCCCGGAGTATATCCTCTTCTTTTGACCTTTCTTGCTCCTTTTCTTCTTCCTCTTCACAATCTATGTAGAATAATTTCTTCTCAGCACACTTATGACCTTTAGTGTATTTGCTATCACAACTGTAACAAAGCCCTTTTGCTCTTTTCTCTTCCAATTGTTGTGGTGTCAACCTTATAGGTTTTGGAAGACTGGCGGCAACAAAACTTCCGTCTTTATAGTTGTGAGTGGTATGCTTCCTGGTTGCCATAATTTTGGTTTCCATTTTTCTTGCTAACCTGAATGCCTTCTCTAATGAATCAGGTTCCCAAAGGCGAACATCATGTTGGATATTATCCTTTAAAGACCCTATGAACACATCAATCCTATGCTCCTCCGGAATATTTTTTACCCTTATGTTAAATTTTTGGGACTCCTCAATGTGCTCCATTATTGAACCCTTTTGTTTGAGACTTATCAATTGGCTAAAAAATTGTTGCTTTTTGTATCCTCATAATGTGCTATCAATTCTTCCATAAAAATTGCCCAAGTGATAAATTGTTTACGAGAGCAAAGCCATTGATACCATACAAACTGATTTGGTTCCAAATATAAAGTTGCAATACGTACCTTTTGTGTGTTTTGCACATTATTGAGATCGAAAAATTGCTCCATCTGTAATGTCCATGTTACGGGATCCTTGCCATCAAACTTCCTCATATCGATTTTTGGAATATGGTGGGTCTTTGATCCAACATTAGAGTCTATGGAATCATGATTAACATTTCTTTTGTTCTCATCATGAGTTTCCTTTACTACCCTTTCACCATTAGTGACCCTTTCTTGTAGCAACTTATTCATATTTATCTTCAATTCTTCCATGTCTGTCTTCAAATCTATCTTCAAATCATCCATCTTAGCTTCCACGCCATTCATCTTAGCTTCTACACCTTTCTTTAAACAATCTATCTTAGCTTCTACGCCTTTCTTTAAACCATCCATCTTAGATTCTGTTCCTTTTTGTGCAAGGGACAATTGTTGCACTTGGTCTTGTAATTTTGATATATCATGTTGCATTTCTTCCTCTTCTTCATGAGACATGCTAGAGCCTTCAGGTTCCTTACTAGGTGTTTTCATTTTATTTCCTCGGGGCATCCGTTATCGATAATAATGCTCTACTATGCCCTTTGAATTCCTTCAAAATAAATTTTCAAACCAAGCTTAAGCAAAAATTTAAGAAAATCTACACATCTTTTTTCACTTTGTAGGAGCTCGATATTGCGTCTGATGTATCTCTGTACTTTCCAATCATATAGATCTTAATTTTTGACCTGCGGTAGCCCTCTGTGTCCTCTTTGCAATGCCATACGTCTGACCCAAATTGGATTCTCCAAGGAAGAGTTATGTGAAATCTCCCACAGTGACTTGATTATAGATTAGTTTAGTAGAGCGAACTTGTACGACATGCCCCAAGTCACTGTTTCGACCTTTGGATCTAAACAATACATACAAGAAACTACAGTCCGTCCTCTTTCTGTACCTTCTTACGAAATTTCAATCTGATCCCCAGAGAGAAAGTTATGACGCTTTCCCCAGGTCACCTGTTTGGAATGTAATTCAGGAGTCTGCAAAAAGACCAACTTCCTCAGATCATATCTCCGCAAATATAGTGCGAACAGCTCTGAAATTCAGACCTGAGGTTCAGCACGATTTCTTCTCAAATGGGTTTTTTTTGAAACTTCTGAAACGTTGCAGAAAAAAAGTTATAGTGGAAATGCCACGATGACTTGTTTGGAGCAGCAAAACCCTAGAATCCAAAGCTTTGATACCAAATGTTATGAAACCAGCTCAAGAAAAAGATAGAAAAGATAGATCAAAGCCTTAGAATTCAACCCCTTCGAGGGGGAAACCTCCTTTACATTCCATAAATGAACAATTCTTGGATAATTCAAATGACAAAACCTCCTTTCTATATATAGGAGTGTAAGGAGTCACAATATAACCCAGCCGGCCTAACAATAATAATATAAAGCCACAAAAATAACAATAGAGGGATTCTATGAGGCACAGTAATAATAATATGGGGATAATAGGGGCACAACAATATTAATAAGGGGTAAAACTACAATAGTAATGGGTAATCACTAGTATTATAGGGACCCAATAGATGCAGTAGGGAAGACTCACTGCTGGCGGACTCAGAGATCTCGTCCTTGGTGAAGCCACCCGATGTTGTATGGTTGCAAGTGTGGTATGGTCGGTAGTCCCAACCGCTTCATGACCTCTGCTTAAATGAAGCTCTTTTGGCTCCCACTATCAACAATGAATTGCAGCGGTGAACCCTTCATTCACATCTGTGAGTGGAAAAGATGCTCCCCCTCCTCTAGATCATCAGGCTCATTCTTTTGGATCTTGGCGGTGGAAATAGTGGCGATGGGATCCATGTCAATGATCTGCTTCACTTTTTCATTCCTCTTTTTGGGTTCTAACTCAAGGTCGGAACATGCATCTGATTTTAAAGCCTTCAACTTAGCCACCAGCTACTGCTTGGTCTGACACTCACTTGTGTTGTGAGTGGGGCTCTTATGGAACTCACACCATTTTCCTGTGTCTTTCTTTGACTTTGTGGTGTTTTTATTTTCTTGCGGCTTCGATGGGTTGTCTTGGGTCACCCTGTCTTGGCTTTGTCCTTGGTTCTACAGTTTTGGGAAGCCTTTCCCTTGCTTCAAATTCGCATATCCAAAGTCTCGCTTCTTCTGTTTAAACTTTTGCTCGGTCTTGATGACATATCGGTATGTCGTGCCGAGCGAGGAGATGTCCAAGAAATCCATCTCATCCTGGATGTACCTGTGTAGGTAGCTGCAGTGCTTGAGAACCAAATGCTTCTTAGAATCCTTGATACCCAACTTCGTGCGAACGGTATGAAAAACATTGGTAAACTCCGACACATCTTGGTCCCTTCCCTGTCGTAGCATTGTCCAATTTATGTATTTATTCTCATAGCTCCCGACAGGGTAGTACTACTCCTTGATGGCATCCCGGAACGAGTTCCAAGTGGTTGCGACTAAAAACAATGAGTTTGTACTTTCATCCTTCTACTCACAGTAGGTTTCGCACTAGTCCTTGACATGGGGGGTTGCTTTGAGAAGTGCAAAAGTGATCTTTTCCCAGCTGGAAAAATCATGAATGGGAAAATATAGCAGATTTAACCATTTATCTACAGCGTCTGCATCTATCTGATGCTCAAATATGAGAATAACAAAGTTAACTTGTACCTTAAAGGGTGTGGCGCTTCCAGAGTAGCTGCCGAAAGTAGATGTGTCACCCCTGGGTAGCCGCTGAAGGATCTTGTTAAAGTTTTCCATCATCGCGTTCCTTTGTCACTCGAGGGCTTCTTGGAGAAAGAATTTGATAAGATCCCCTGCCCCCTTGTCTTTCTTTTCATCCGCCATGGGAGGTCGTCGGGATTTGCGAGGTTGGTATTGCAAAGGTTCGACCAGTTCAAGCCCTAACTCCTTATATCTCGACCTCGTTGGGGACATGTAAAGAAAAACATAGAAAGAGCAGACTGCTTCGATACCACTGATCCATATTTAAATAGGAATGCAAAAAATTACAGATATAACCATAAATACAAAGATGCAATAGAAATAACACTTCATTTCATTAATATCAAATATTGAAATATGCTTACAAACATAATGGAAATAAGACTAGCTCGGGCGATGGTAGCTTATCTCTAAGAAGAGATGTGGCAGCTACATGCCTCTGAACTGCATGTTACAATGAGGCTTGAAGGCCTATTTATTGTTGAGAAACAATGGAAAACCCTAAACATCCAAAAACCTAACCGTAGGAGATGAAGCGCCAAACTAAGGGCCCCGTTTGGGTAAATTAGTACATCAACTTCCCAGGGTCGTAACTTTGGCATACGATCTTCATTTGACGCACACAATACCTTGTTAGAAAGATCTATCCGAGGAATACAACTTCATAGTCGGTCCTAGTTTACCCAAAAAAAAAAAATTTAGGGCCTCGAAATGGCTCTGAAAGTTTAGGACCTGAAAAAACTGTCAAAAATAGTAAATTGTGCTACAATTAAGGAAACTGAAAGAAACAGTTGTGGGGGTCCAAGAAGGATATGCGGGTGGCCACAAAAATCCACCTAGATCACAAGTGAATAGCATGACCATGATCATGAATAGGTGGGAGACTTTTGGGGCTCTCAAGTACCTTGGAATGATTGTCAATGGCTCTTTGGATATCTAGAGAAATGGATGACCTAGATGTTTGAAAATGTAGTGAACATAATTGTGTAATTACCCCTCATTGTTCCTTCTTCAAAATATTTGTAATTCCATTAGAGATTATTATATTTCAATATTTCCTTGCGATACCCCTTAATTCAATTTTCTTTCCTTCCAAGAAAAATTTCAAGAAAAGTTCTTGAAAAATAAATTTTTTCGTCCTCAAATATTATAACCATTGGACTTCTATTACAACATCTGCACGACCCATTGGAGTGGAAAGTATTGTACTATTCAATACATACTCCCCCATGCTTATATTTTCATTATGGTACTTCCCTAAGAAATTTATAGTTCTTCCATTTGCAACCATCACTTGACACTCTATTGCTAGATATAGAAAGAAATTAAAATCCTTGGCCATCTTACAATGAATAAAATTATTAGTACTACCTGAATCAATCAGTGATATTTCCTTTCTTTTCTTGATATATCCTTCTATCTTGAGATTTTGAGGAGTGGTACGTCCTTCCAATGCATTACAAAGTATGGTTAGATTCATTTCTTCTTTTTCATCTCCTAGAGTTGATTCCTGGTGTATATCTTCTTCTTTTGATGTTTCTTGTTCCTTTTCTTTCTTGTCTTCACAATCTATGTAAAATAATTTCTTATCATCACACTTATGACCCTTAGTGTATTTGCTATCACAACTATAACACAACCATGTTGCTCTTTTTTCCTCCAATTGTTGTGGTGTCAACCTTGTAGGTGTTGGGAAGCTAGGAGAATAAATACTTCCATATTTATAGTTGAGTGGTAGGCCTATTTATTGTGATAATTTTTCTTTCAACTTTTCTTGCCACCCTGAATGTATTCTCCAATGACTTAGGTTCCCAAATACGAACCTCATGTTAGATGTTATCACAGGGGCTTCACTGGTGGAGCAATACCATACCACGTCCATTCATATTGGGGGGTGTATATTGAGGAATAAATGACATAAAATGTTGAGCATATAATAGGGGGTAATGGGTTTTATATTAGCAGGTATAAAAAATGGGGCTCAAAGTTAATGAAAAAAATATAAAGGGGTGTAAAAAATGTGATTGAAAAATGGATACCTACAATATCTAGTGAAAGTAGAGATTTTTTAAATTGGAAAGGTGTATTGGATTTGTATTAGTAGGGGGTTAAATAATGTTATTTTTAGAGGTATTTTCCAATATGTAGTGAAATTAAGGGTATTGTTTAGTTTTCCATGAACACACGTGATATGCCAAAGGTTCATTGAGTGAAGCCCCCATGGATGTTATCCTTTAAAGTTCCTAAGAAGATATCCATCATATGATCCTTTGGAATATTAGTTACCTTGATATTCAATCTTTGGAAATCCTAAATGTGCTACCCAACTAAGCCCTTTTGTTTGAGATATATCATTTGGTTGAAGAAGGTATTTTTCTTTGTATCCTCATAATGCGTTATTAATTACTCCGTAAAAATTGTCCAAGTGACTAGTTCTTTACAAGAACAAAGCTATCAATAACATAAAAATTTATTGAGTTCTAAATATAAATATGAAATGTGTACCTTTATGTAGAACAAAGAACTACTCCATTTGTAGTTTCCATTTTACCGGATCCTTTCTATCAAACTTCCGCATATCAATCTTTGGGATATGGTTGGTCTTCATCCAAAAGTTGGAGTCTCTAAAATCATGATTCACATTCCATATATTCTCTTCATGAGTTTCATGGAATACCTTCTCATCACTATGAAGCCTTTATTCTAGCAACTTTTCCAAACTTTCCTTCAAACTTTTTGTGCCTCCTTTTAAATCGTCCATGTTGCCTTGTCTTTATGATTTTAAACCATTCTTCAAACCTTCTATTTCCCTTTTTATTTTTTCTTCTAAACCAACCATGTCCCCTTTTAAAACATCCATCTTAACATTCATCATTGCTTCCAATTCATTTTTTGTTACTCTTTGCAAGAATGAAATTTGTTTCACTTGGTCTCATAATTTTAATATATCATGTTGAATTTCTCTGTCTTCTTCATGTGTTATAGAAGATCCTTTTGTTGGCTTACTGGTTGTATCCCTTTCTTTCTTTTGAAACATATTAGGATTAAATACTTATATATATGCTTCAATATTCCCTTTGAATCACTTCAAACTCATTTTTCAAACAAAAGTTTTGCAAATATAAAAACAATATACACACATTTTTCTTTCTTTTAATAGATCAATCTTGAAACTATTGTATCTCTACAATTTGGGCCACCCAAGGTCTAAACCTTCGTCTTGAGGTAGCTTTCTATTTCCGCTTTCCAACCCCAAAAGTTAGAGCAAAATTGGATTCTTCGAGATAAAGTTATACCAAATCTCCCATGATGGCATGATTATGGAATGATTCAGTATATTGAACTTGTATATGTTGCCACTTGTCACTGTTTAGACCTTTGACCTTGAAATTACTCTTTAAGAAACAAAATTTTGTTCACTTTCAGTAACATTTTATGGAATTCAAATCAAGTGCTCGAAGTGAAGGTTATGATCATTTTCCTTAGGTCACCTATTTGAGACCGAATTTTGGAGCATGCAAAAACCCTAACTTCTTCAGGCCATATCTCATAAAATATAGTGAACCAAAATATGAAATTTTTACAACTTCACCTAGATTTCTTCTCCATGTGGTAAACATTTCAGCTTATGAAACTTCATATACAAAGGTTATAGCTAAAATTCCATTATGAACTTTTTGAAGTAGTGAAACCCTAAGATCTAGAGCTCTGATACCAAATGTTATGTAACCAGTTCACAAAAAAGAAGAAAAGATAGATCAAAGAATTTAAAATAAACCTCTTTGAGGGGGAAACCTACTTTTATATCAGATAAATGAACAATTTTTGGATGATTCAAATGAAAAGACCTCCCTGGTATATATAGAAGTCTAAAGGGTCACAATATAACTAGGGCCTATATAACAACAATAATGTAAGGGAACAATAATAAAAATAGTGGGCTTCCTTGGGGAACAACAATATGGGGGTTACAATATTATTATAGGGACCTAACATGCAGGACCACTGGTCCTCCGAGAGTTTAATAGGGGGGTCTACAACAAAGTTGTTTTGATCAAACAACACATCCACTAAATCAATGACAAAGTTTTAATGAGGGGCGTTGCTCGCTTTTTCAAAACCACCAATGAGGGGGGTCTACCAAACTTCCCATGGTTTATTTTTCAGGCCCACATGTACCTTTTCCCTAGTTTAAAACATTTATATATATACATTTAAAATGGGTCGAAAAACTTGAAATAACATATATTATAGAAATTCTATAAAAGGGGGCTTGTGTTGTTTTATGTAAAAGGGAGGTCATTGATATTATATACTTTTTATTATATATATTATATTATTAATATTTTAAAAGTGTTATAATATCATGAATGATCCACTTTAAAAAGGAGTTCATTATTTGTAAATGAATAGTTTTTTAACTGAAAACATAATTAATTTTAAAATTGATTTTTAACAATTAGGTTGAGGAGGAAATAATAGTGAAAATGAAGGAAGAGAAAGGGGTTGGGAGATCTAAAAAAGAAGATTAGAATTATTCCAACTCTTTTTATGTATTTTAGTATGTTATATTCTTTTCTTATGTGTTCTTTTTCATTATTGTTTCTCTTCATGTGACGTCAATGTATGTTGTAGTGGGTATTCTTGAAAGATATATAGATTTATTTAAGTTATTATAAATAGTATAAAATACTTGTGTTCCATCCAAATAAATCCTTAAAGGGGCTCCATTGCCTCATCACTTTCAACTTCTATGTTTTCATTGTTTCATTCGCCATTACCTTCTCAAAGTGTAAACATTGGATTCCTCTAGCCTAATGTGATAAACTTTGTTCTAAACTATTTCCTGCTTATGTTTTTAGATTTAGAAGTTTGAAGTAACTAAAGCAAAGGTCAGTCTGGTCAATTGAGTTTATCTCCAGGATTAAGTTGATATTACACTCAAGGGTGTTTTTTCTTTGGGTAAATATTTATAATTAAAAAAAAAAAAAAAAATTGTGAATGTCCTGGGCACTAACCTCCTACAACCAGACGTTGTCTCCATGGTACAAAATTAATTAGCTTCGTTAACGGGCAATGGAGTAATACATGCGTTTTTCCCTGGGCATAAACATCTATTTCTTGATGGAGAAAAATATTTACATATCCAATATTGATTGTTAATCATTCATCTGGTGATTTCAATAACAAATATTTCACTAGAAGATAAATCTTGTTGAAAGAAAAATGAAGAAGCAACATGGAAAGTATGGGTATCAAATGTTGAGGTTTTTCAAGGAATTTTTACTCTTTTTTCTCAGTTCTATTATCTTTTTTCCCTTACATGTCAAGAGGATAATTTCTTGTCTCGTATACTCAAACAATTCCAAACCCTCAGTTGTATATTTTTCCCTAAAATAAGGATATTTGTCTTGTTCTTGTAATGTAAATATTTATTCCACCCCCCCACCCCCCACCCCCCCCCCCCCCCCCCCCATGAATCAAATGATAAAAATGATCTCTCCATTACTATCCCACTTGAAAATGACCATCCATGTCAACATGTACATAAAAAATTGATTTACCTTCTCGAGCAATCCTTGTTGTATCTTCTGAACAATCCATTGAAATTCAATCTAGCATTAGGAAAAATTTTATGCCCACGAAGTTGCCATCAATACTTATGACTATCTGCCCAAATGTTTTAAATATCTTCCTGAATTTAGTGGGGAAATAATGTTACATCTGAGAAACATGTGCTAGCATTTGAATGTTTCCAAGATACATTTGATATGATTCATGAGGATGTAGTTTTGAGATTATTTTATCATTATTTAAAAGGAAATTCTTAGCAGTGGTTTCAACATTTAAAGGCAAATTCAATTAATTCATGGAAATATTTTCAACATGTTTTCTTAATGTACTTGGATGAATATAAGTCACATGGACAATAACTCTCAAAGTTGTATGTTATGCAGAGGAAAAGTAATGAGAATATTACAATATTCAACAGAATATTTCAAAACTTCTAACTTAACATTCCCAAGGACATTAGGCCTTTCGAAGTTCTTTCCATGATCTACTAGTTAGAAAACCATCAACCCCATCTAGTATTTTAGGGAGAGGAGACCTACAACCTTGGAGTAGATGTTTATTGATTTTAAGGAGATTGGAAATAATCTTTGGGCTTGTGGGAAACTTCTAGGACATATTTTACAAAGTGGTTTAGATGTAGAGGAGTAGGAAAAAGGGGATAAACAATACTTGGGTTCCCACATATCATCTTCATATTTTTCTTTTTCTCCTAATATTATAGCCAGTAAATCATATTTATTTGCCAATAGAGATGAAAGAAAGTTTCATGAGCATGCTAACATTATATGTATAGTGGGAAATCTTTCCAATTATGAGTAGATGGATGTTTTTTCTACGTTCTTTCTTGAAGATAATCTGAAAAGGATTGATTATACATGCTCATATTATATAGGGAATTTTATTGATAGTGCTGAAAACATTTTGATCCCTGACATAAAATCATCACATATTCAATTTTTGGAAGAGGAGTATGTAGGAAATTCTTCAAATTTCTTCCTTTTTTTCCAAACTGATTTTTCCTCAAAGGATTTGTGTGACAAATTGCATAGAGGATTATCCCTGCATATCCTTGAGGCTCAAATTTTTTTATCAAATTGTGTTAAAGGATTAAATTTTCTTGAATATGGTTATCATGAAACAAAGGTAGAGTATTTTGAAGAAGACATCTTTATCCAGTTGGGAGGACCTTTAATTAAAAAAAGTTATGATACATATAACTGGTTGTGAAGTAAAATGTTCAGGATGCTCAGGATATGTTATTGACATCAAAGTTTGACGTTATGCAGTTTTCTGGCCAATGTTGTATCTTCCTTCATAAATTTTATGATCATATAGAAGAGTATATAAGTGTTTTCAAGGGATTGGAGATATGATATTTTATGCAACCAATATCTTATTTTGGGTATATACTAGCTCTTACTCAACAATTTCTCTTTCCAATTTTTCCTTTTCTTTTAAGAGCTCAAAATACAGATGG
The DNA here is from genome assembly GCA_031772625.1 of Pinus tabuliformis. Classification (NCBI taxonomy): domain Eukaryota; kingdom Viridiplantae; phylum Streptophyta; class Pinopsida; order Pinales; family Pinaceae; genus Pinus; species Pinus tabuliformis. Next base: position 428,022,482 of record CM062814.1, on the reverse strand, counting down.
TGTAAGGTCAAGCACTTAGAAGTTAGCATGGTATCACTAGAGGGCTGATTTTACTTGATAAAAAGAAATTGTTTTATACTATAGTTGTTGTGCATAAATAAGCTCATTAGCTTAGCATTTAATTTATGGTTTTCCTAAAGCTTTTATTTTAGTATGTTATTTGAAGAATAAGTGGTCTTCTAGAGAATACAAGTTTCGGAAAGGTTTTAATCTTTATAAGTTTTAGAACTAATTAGAAGCAATTTTATAATTTTACTCCATAATCCAATAGAGAAGGAATTTGTTTTTTGTTCTTAGTGCCCCATAACTGAGAAATTGTCCCCAGTAGGAGCCAATGTTGTAGCATAGTTTTGTAAGAGCTAAAATTTCTAATATTTTTTTGGGTAAACTCCAACAAGAAACTAGATTTTAGAGTGCAATAAAAAGTCCCCTAGTCAAATATTTAGTAATTCTATCCTTATCAGTTGGTCGGTATAAAAATAAAAAATAAAAAAATCATGCTTTCCATCAAACATTTAAATGCTCTATGGCATGGTTTTGAATAGCTTTTGTATTTTATGGAGAAGTATTTCACCACCCATATAGCTATTGACAAGATACTAAATTTATGGAAACATTTCCCAACCCTATAATTGTCAAATAAGTTGCATTTATATATTATTTTTGGGACCAGAATTAGTGGTTTCTATGATCAAGCCACCATTAGAGACTATAATCAAAGTGGTTCAAAAATAAGCACAACATGTAGAAGATAGTTGAAAAAACCTCTATAATTTTCTTTAACATGAAATAAAAAGGGAATTCTTATATATTATGCTACCTATACCTATCTTTTTCAAGGATGCATAAGTTGGATGGAATTGGAACAAAGTAGGTGGATTCATGCTAATATAGCCAAAGCTGGATTCAAACCAGATCTATCCTTTGGTAGTGCGATTAAAACCTACAAGATGTTAGGATTAGGAGCTTCATTGATATGTGTGCAAAATTTAGTGATATGGTTTATGCAAGACATGCTTTTTGTCAAAAATTAAAATGCCTAAACGGAAATCTATTTCATGGAACATAATGGTCTTGGTTTTTCTATAACATGATTATGACAATGATGCCCTAGAGTATGTTATTCAGTTATATATTGAAATGCAACTAGAAGCACCATAAGTCATTTTCCAAAAAGGGCATAGCTTGCCTACTGATATATGGAGCATTAGTTGTAGTGTTATTAAAATGGAAATAGGCAAGTCCCTTTAGAGCCAAAAATTACAAGAGGTGGATGCTTTATTTCACATCAGGACAACAAAGTCACATACCCCAATTCCAGGTCATTTATCACCACTAATAGAAGATTTCTTTTTTGCTAAAATGCTTAGAAAAGGAACCAAATTTAAGACCTACTGCAACCCATTATTTTAAAATCCCTTTCTTACTAGTGGTCACACATATTTACACCCTCTGACTCCATCCTCTAATTTTGATCCCTCTATCAAGTCTCTTAGAAAATCAGGTGCAAATATTATGGACTCTTGTATTATTAATACTATACCAAGTATGGAGAGTAGCATGCAAGACATGCCAAATCTTGGTAGTGTTAGGTATTCATCTCTTGAAAGATAATTCTCAGAATAGCAGGGAACTTTTAAATCTATTTGGGATCCAAATATGAGCAAGGGTATGTTAATAACACAAGTGTGGGGAACTTGAATTGTTTAGTAGGACTCAATTTTATCATAGAAGACATATTTACCAAGAGATTTTGTCCTATGTATGAGCCATAAAATATGGAAGATCATTCGGGATAAAATCTGAATGAAAATTGGGTTGGAATGTCCTCGAGCCTAATTATGGATTCCTAGATCCACTTGGTAATCATGATCTACCTAAAAAAGAGACGGTTGATTTCAACTTCCAACTTGACTTAGCACAATATGACGATGATGATGAGGTGACAAAGTCTAATATTAGATCCTTCCAAGATGAAAAGGCATTAGAATTGAAGAGATTTTGAACCCCTCTATATGACGAATTTTACAACACCATTAATGCTACTCTAAGTGAAGAACATGATATTGATAGTAGTGTTTCTACTCCAATGTTGACCAAATCTAAATCTCCTCGTAAATCTAGTGGCAGGACGTCACTTTCCATGACTAATTGTGATGTTGAGGCAAATATAAGCCAAGGTAGTCTGGCAGGAGATTCACCTAGTGTTGGTTGCAACCCACTAGTCGAGGTTACATTTCCTAAACTAAATCAATCAAGAGTACTTCAACAATAAACTATACAAGGATTAGCAAGTCCTAGGTTAAGATCTTATGAATGGGAAAGGAAATGGAAAGAGGAAATTGATCAAGAGATTGAGAGAGGATGAGAATAATTAACAAAGTCTCAAAAGGAAAACATATTCACCCAATAAATTACTTAAGTACCCTAGTGGTCGATCAACTTGTTCTACACCTACAAACTAATTTTTCTTAATTGTAGGGGGTCTTTGTTGAAATACATCTTCACTAACTCAATTAGATGCAAATTGAGAATATTGATCATTGGAATTGCCAAACCTTTTGGCATGTTTGTTGGTATTAGAACATTTGTAGAGGATGAATGCTTGCCTTGAATTGGGACACAAGTTTGACATAAAGGATGATAAGAAGCATCATGGTAAAAGGTTTCCAAAACCCTGCATGTTTAGTGTCACAAATCTAGCCTAAAATGAACAAGTCTGAAGAGAAGAATTTTCATGTTTGAAGAATAAATTGAGATGTCATTTTGTGATATGTAAGCAATGGGTTATCCCTGTGTATGGTTAACATCCATAATGAAAACAAGTACAAGTATGGAGAAAAATGCCTTGTTAAGGTATTACTTATACAACTACACATTAGGTTATATTCATCACTGCACTCGAGGGGGGTTAGAGTATAGACAATATTATTCCAATCCCAATTGCATTGGGGTTATCCATTCACAACATGATGAGTTTTGCATTTTTTTTCTTTGTGTAACCTCCTACATCAATTCAATAGTGGAAATGGGGTTGATATCCGGTTTGCCTAGCATTGATGTATCCTTTGACAACTTGAGGAGCTACTACTTTAACATCATTGCAAATCCTTCTTCGCCATATGCAGGTGCACTCAATTTAGTGTATTGCGTAAGAGGGAAATGTAAGACTTTTTGAACAACAACTGACAGCTCAGAATGTTAAATGCACCAAATTGATGGAATGTGTTGGGTGTGGAGCTTGGTTATCTTCTGTATTCAAAGGTATCGCTGCATTGGACCCCAGTTCGTAATGGGGTAGCAATGCCGCCTGTAAAATATTCGCTGCAGGGGGGGTCTAGGGGGGGCAGCAGTGCCCCCGAAGCTAAGAATAGATGTAAAATTGTCTTGTAAAATGTTGTAATTTCGTAGTCAATCCGGGTCGTTCATTAGGCGAAGAAGGCAACCCCTCGTTGTATGTGAGGGAATTGTATTACGAATATGTGAGGAAGAGAGAGGAGATTGAGAGTGAATAGGGAATTACAGCAGATCTGTTGTAGGTTGTATCTCTTTAGTTTGTTGGATAATATAAAAAGAAGGACTGGTTGTTTCTCCATGGACATAGCCCAAACTAGTTGAACCACGTATATATGTGTCTCTCTTGTTTTATGTGTTTTCTGTGTTTATATTTCTGCAATATTTTATGTGTTCCATTGCTCTGTAATATATAATTTTCTAACCACTGGTATTAGAGCCGAAGGTCTATTTGGTTGATAAACTCGTAGGAGAGAAGGGTTCCTGGTTCAAGTTGGAGCAATGGCAGAAGATGGTAAGTTTAGGGTCGAAAAATTTAACACCAAAAGTACCAGCTATGGAAGATGCAGATGGAAGATTATTTGTACCGGAGAGATCTGTACCAACCATTGAGTAGAAGACAAAGAATCCGACGAGTATGACAGACACAGAATGGGATATTCTCAATAGAAAGAACTTGGAACAATACGGCTATGCCTAGTGGCATCGGTAGCGTTTAATATTTCAAAGGAAACAACAACAAAGGGTTTAATATCGACATTGGCCAAACTTTATGAAAAATCCTCGGCCTCAAATAAGGTATTTATTATGAAGCTTTTATTTAATATGAAGATGTCAAAAGGTGGATCTGTTGCTAATCATTTAAATGAGTTTAATACAGTTACTAGTCAGTTAAATTCTGTAGGGGTAAGTTTTGATGATGAAGGTAGGGCTCTGTTATTTCTGTGCTCATTGCCAGAAAGTTGGAATGGTTTAGTTATGGCCCTTAGTAACTCTGTCTCGGGATCTAGTACTTTAAAGTTTGATGATGTTGTTGGTGCATTCCTTAGCAAGGAAATGTGACGGAAAAGCTCTAGTGAGACATCATGTAATGCTTTGGCTGCATAGACTAGGGGAAGAAAAATGGAAAGAGGAAAGAGCCCTGGATATTGTAGTAAGTCAAGAAAAGGCAGATCCAAGTCTAGATCGGGGATAGTGTGCTAGAAATGTGAGAAGAAAGGACACCTAAAGTAATACTGCAAGTCTCGAAAGGGAAAATAAGGAGACGCGCAGCAAGAAAATAATCATGAAGCGAATGTAATAGGTGATGTGTTGCAAGATGCTTTTATTCTTTCATTAGAAAATATTATTAATGCCTGGGTGGTAGATTCAGGCGCCTCATTCCATGCTACACCTGATAGGAAACACTTTTATGATTATGTTCAAGGAGATTTTGGACAGGTATGATTGGGTGATGATAAACCCTGTAAAATCATTGGAATGGGTACAGTTTTCATAAAACAACAAAATGGAAATCAGTGTCTATTGAAGGAGGTAAGGCATGTTCTAGATCTAAAGAAAAATCTAATTTCAACGGGGCAGTTAGGAGGTGAAGGTTGCCTAACTACTTTCACAAATAAAACCTGGAAGGTCACTAAAGGATCCCTGGTAATAGCGAAAGGAGGAAAGGTTGGTACATTTTATTTATGCAATGGTATTTATAGTTTTGTTAATGCTTTAACCTCTACAGGAGAAGATACGACATTGTGGCATCATAGGCTCGGGCACATGAGTGAGAAGGCGATGCAGATTCTTCACTCAAGAAATTTGTTGCCAGGTTTGAAGCATGTTGATTTAAAATTCTGTGAGAATTGTGTTTATGGAAAACATAAGAGAGTCAGATTAATTAGAGTTGGGAAAGACAAGAAGAGCGAAAAATTAGAGCTTGTGCATACAGATGTAAGGGGACCTGCTCAGGTATCATCTCTTGGTGGCTCTCGATATTATGCTACTTTTATTGATGATGCAACAACAAAAACCTGGATTTATTGTATTCAAAATAAATATGATGCATTTGATACTTTCAAAAATGGAAATCTTTGGTTGAAAATGAGACAGGAAAAAGGTTGAATTGTCTTAGATCAGACAATGGAGGTGAATATTACAGCAAAATTTTTGATAGGTACCATTCAGAGAATGGAATTCGTAGAGAGAAGACAGTTCCAGGAACACCACAAAAAAATGGTGTGTCAGAAAGGATGAACAGGACAATCATGGAGCGTGCAAGGTGCATGAGATTGCATGCAGGATTGCCTTTAAAATTTTGGGCAGATGCTGTAGATACTACTGTTTATCTAATAAACAGAGGGCCTTCAAGTTCCTTGAATGGTGGTATTCAAGAGGAGGCATGGACAGGTAAAAAGGTAAACTACTTTTTTTTAAAGACTTTTGGTTGTGAAGCCTTTGTCCACATTAATAAAGAAAATAGAACAAAGCTTGAGGCAAAATCAAAGAAATGTACCTTTATTGGATATGGTGTTAATGATTTTGGTTATTTCTTTTATGATTATGAAAAACACAAAATCATTAGGAGCAGAGATGTCATATTCAATGAAAAGGTTTTGTATAAGGATTAGCTGTAGGAAAAGAAACAGGAAAAAAGAAAACAGAAAATACACAGTGCTTGACGAGATCACAGGAAAAGTGATGATGCCTGAAAATCATAATGATCAACAACTAGAATAACAACCACAACAGCAACAGGAACCTCAAACACCTAAAAGTGGTGTTAGAAGATCTACCAGGATAAGTAGACCCCCTTAACGATACTGTCGTTCATTATATTATGTATTGTTGACTGATTTTGGTGAACCTGAATGTTATGAAGAAGAAGTGTAGGTAGAAACCAGGAAGAAGTGGGAGCAAGTCATGAAAGAAGAGATGGAATCCTTAGCACATAACCAGACTTGGGACTTAGTCAGGTTGCCTGCAGGTAAAACAACATTGCAGAATAAATGGGTTTACAAGTTGAAGGAAGAAGATGGAGGTAGAAAAAGGTATAAAGCTAGACTTGTGGTGAAAGGGTTTGCATAGAAAATGGGTATAGACTTTGATGAGATATTTTATCCTGTTGTTAAAATGACTTCAATCAAAACTATTTTAAGTCTAGTAGCAGCTGAAGATTTGCATCTTGAGCAGTTAGATGTAAATACAACCTTTCTCCATGGGGATTTGGAGGAAGATATATATGCAGCAGCCACAAGGATATGAGGTAATAGGGAAGGAGAAACTAATGTGCAGGTTAAAGAAGAGCTTGTATGGCTTAAAATAGGCTCCAAGGAAATGGTATCTAAAATTTGACAGGTTTATGTCTGAACAAGGTTATACTAGATGTCACTCTGATCATTGTGTTTATCTAAAAAGGCAAAATGATGGCAGCTATATTATATTGTTATTGTATGTAGATGACATGCTTGTTGTAGGTTTTAACATGCAGGAAATAAATGTGCTAAAAAAAATTGGCAAACTCATTTGCAATGAAGGATTTGGGTGTTGCAAAACAAATCCTTGGTATGAGAATAACTAGAGATAGGAAGAATCACAAACTAACATTGTCTTAAAGTGAGTACATAGAAAAGGTGTTGAAAAGGTTCAATATGCAGAATGCAAAACCCGTTAGTATACCTTTCGCTAGCCATTTAAAATTAAGTAAGGAGGAATGTCCCAAGACTCAAGACGAAATGACTCATATGTCTAAAGTTCCATATGCATCAGTAGTTGGAAGCTTAATGTATGTAATGGTCTGCACAAGGCTTGATATTGCACATGTAGTGGGAGTTGTAAGAAGGTACATGAACAATCCAGGAAAAGAACATTGGATGGCGATGAAGTGGATTCTCAGGTATTTGAGAGGTACCACAAATCAAGAATTATGCTTTGGTGGTTCAAACATTGCTCTCCAGGGATATGTTGATGCAGATATGGTGGGTGATAGAGATAACAGGAGGAGCACAACAGGGTATGTGTTTACTATAGGTGGAATAGCGGTCAGCTGGGTCTCAAAACTGCAAAGTGTTGTTTCACTTTCAACAACAGAAGCAGAGTATGTTGCTGCTATAGTGGCTAGTAAAGAAATGATTTGGTTACAAAGATTTTTGGATGAATTGGGTAAGAAGCAAGAGTTGGGAACGCTATACAATGAAAGCCAAAGCGTCATACATCTTGCAAATAACTCTTCATTTCATTCGAAGACTAACCATATACAGCTCAACTACCATTTCATACGGTCAGCATTGGAAGATGGACAGTTGAAGCTGGAAAAGATACACACTAGCCAGAATCCTGTAGATATGTTAACAAAAGCTATTGGTGAGCTCCAGTATTGTAGCAATAATGCTACAACTCCTGGGACTCCCTTCTTTAATCTTATCAACCCGGTAGTTCGTAACAAACTTGGAAGCGACGGTGCTATATGCACAAGTACTAGCTCTTGCCGCAGCTGTCACTTGGTCAGCTGGCACAAGTCCGCTAGGAGCTTAAGCCAACTTCTATGAGCTCTAGAAGAAGCTTTTTAATTGATGGATGAAAGCTAACTCGAAGGAAGCTAATCTAATTGCAAAAAGGAAACTGAAAGTCAAAAGGAAACGCAAACCCTAGCAAACCCTAATTCTACCAGCTAGTCCTACTGACGCAAAGGAGAGCATGCAAACTACTGAAAGAGATGTCATTACTTCTATGAAGGTAAGATACATGTGTCTAGGCTACCTCTATCTGAAGAAAATGTCTTTTTGTATTTTTGATTAGGTTGTTGGGATTATCATGCATGTGCTTTTAACTATTTTTGACTGTGCAGAGGTGGATCAAGGAGGAGAAAGGCTTGGAAAAGGTTGGGAAGGTTCAGAGGGGGTCTAAGGAGTCCCTAACACCCTTCCAGAGAGTTTCACAAAGTTTGTTTATGAAGAAACCTCATTTGTGAGCTTCTACAGGAAGTCTGCAGGGGTTCTACATGATGTTTCAGAATTTTTACAGGATGTTCAGCAATTCCTACAGGATGTTCTACAATTGGATTTTGGATGATGGGTGAGTGGAAGAGGCTGCATGGATGGATAGGGAGGTAGGATAGGGGTTTGTAATGACTTAGTGACAGAGAGATGAGGTGATGAGAGGGTGTGGAAAGCTAGCTTGTCTTAAAGAGGGCAGAGGAAATGGAAGGCCAAGAAGGTAGGGTGACGTGGGCAAAAGAGTAGTTGTGAGACGAGGGATCTAATTTGGAGATGAGCAGTTGGCCTGGACGAAGCTTAGATGGGCGAGAGGGTGATGAAGATGCACCACACAGTGTAAACTTAACCAAATCATCCATGTCCTGCACATAATCAAAATATTAACTAATCTATCCTAACTGTTAATGAAACCAATGAACAACAACATTATTTCTAAAGAGAACCATGTACAGTACTGAAGCAAAGAAACATTCCAAGAGGTCTGAACGCATGAATAACTCTTACAAATGGAAACATTGCACCAAAGATTTCATGAGTAAGCAAACTAGTGTTGTTGTTGGGTAGCACTGTCTGCAATTCCAGCCCCTAGAAAGAGGTGAAAATGAGAGTGCAGGCAACCCTTTTCTGGAACTCTTATCAATTCTTATCTCACTACTCTATTCTAGACATCTGAAGCAACTCTATCTTTCAACAACGACCTACTTAACCACGCAACGAAATCTAACTCAACAAACTACGTTTCAAATGCATGTAAAGAAAATCATAATGCTGAAAGAAAAGATATCAATACAAAGAAGGAGGCCCTAGGCTCTCAGGTTGGGCCCAACCTCGAGAGCTATGGCTCCTCTAGAAACTCAGAGCTGAGATTAAATCTGACTGCTTCTCATTAAAAAATAATAATCATAAGTCAAAAGGTGTGCCAATGATGGCTACAAAACAGCAAAAACAGAGCTGGCAGCTCGTAGTGCAGAATGTGCAACAGTTTTTCAAAAGTCCTTTTCAAAGGCTGAAGCCTTATCATTTATACATCACGAGGCCCCAAGCTGGCCTCCTAAATCTATGGGACTTGGCTAACCAAACTAGGAGTGAACAATTGCTTCCACAAAATCTGTTTGGATGCCTTCTAGATCTGGTTTTGGTGGCTTTTGGAGCTCGGAGTTGGGGGTGAAGATCCCGAGGAAGGTTATTTAATGTCGTGGACAACCCCCCTACGAATCCTCAACCCCATCTTGGCTGTCTCCTAGCCCTTGTCTGCTCGGTTTTGCTCCATCATGTGTCAAAAAAACCTGAAATGAGCACGTGTTAGCCACCTAGGAATAATGACTACCCTTATTCGTACAAATGACATAAACATACTAAAAAATGATGCATAAGTTATGAAAAATGAAGGATTGAGCAAGGGTGGTTAGGCCAAATGAGCCCAAAATGTTACCAAATTTGGGGCTCATCAGCTATAACTAGGGAGAAACTGAGAATCTGCTTAGTTTCAATTGGTCTTCAAGGATGATGAAGAAGATGAGAAATAGCCAGGTCCAAAGTGGAGTCATTGTCCAGTAAATGAAGCAACAGTGGAGTTGCTATAATCAGTATCCAAGTGGGAGATTGTTGGGTGTGGAGCCTGATTATCTTTTGTAGTCAAAGGTATCACCGCATTGGACCCCATTTCACTGCAGGGGGGTCCGAGGGGGGAAGATTGCGACCTTTGGGAGCCCTCCTCTGGCAGGGGGATTGGGGGCAGCACCCCCATAGCTAAGAATAGATGTAAAATTGCCTTGTAAAATGTTGTAATTTCGTAGTCAATCTGAGTCGTTCATTAGGGGGTGATCTGATGGTAAAAGTTATGTTTAATTTAGGTTTTTTTGCCCTAGAAGGCAACCCCTCACTATATATGAGGGAATTGTATTGCGTCTATGTATATTTGTATTATGAGTGAGGAAGAGAGAGGAGATTGAGAGCAAAGAGGGAATTACAGCGGATCTGTTGTTGGTTGTATCTCTTCAGTTTGCTGAATAATATAAAAAGAAGGACTGGTTGTTTCTCCATGGATGTAGCCCAAACTGGGTGAACCACGTATATATGTGTCTCTCTTGTTTTATGTGTTTATATTTCTGCAATATTTTATTTGTTCCATTTCTCAGTAAGATATAATTTTCTAATAGAATGAGGGACCTCCTATCCCATTGAAGTTGAATTGGGGGGTCTGCATCGAAATGGTTTTGATTGAACAATCCATGCACTAAATTGACAACATAATTGTAATGCAAGACCCCCTCACTTATTTTGAAACCACTAGAGGGGGTCTGCAAAACTACCCATGGTTTATTTGTTGAACCTTCATGTACCTTTGCCCCAATTTCAAATGCACACACAGATATATATATATATATATATATATATATATATATATATATATATATAGACACACACACACACACACACACATTTAAAATTGGTCAAAAAATATGAAATAACATATATTGTAGAAATTTTATGTAATCATGTTGCTTTATGTAAAAGGTGTTGGGTTGTGTTATATTCTTTCCACGACTAACCTACGTAGTGAACCGGGGGGTTTGAGGGGGGCAAGTAGCCCCCCTCTATGGGTTTTGGGGCAACGCCCTGGGAAATTTTCTTTTGGACCCTATATTATGTTGGGCGGACCTACCTATGGTTCTCAGTCCATGGCATTGGATGCTTCAGCATGTATAAATATGTATTGTAACATTGAAAGGAATATAATGAAAAATCAATTTGGTAGTTCCGGTTTTGGGATCCAGGAGAAAATCTCTGTGTATATGTGTTTTATGTATTATGCTCTCGCATCGTTTATTTTCTATGTTTTAGAATTTGTATGCATGTAATTTTTGTACGGGGTTCAAACCTACAAAAGGGAGACCATTGATATTATATATATTTTACTATATATAATATTAAGATTTTACAAGTGTTCTAATATCATAAATGATCCCATGTACACTTTAAAAAGGGGTTCATTATTTGTAAAGGGATAGTTTTGTAATTGAAAACATAATCATTTTTAAAACCGATTTTTGACTGTTAGGTTGAGGAAGAAATAAAAGTGAAAATGAAGGTAGAGAAAGGGGTTGGGATATCTAAAAGTTTTGGCCGCAAGTGGAAGGTTAAATATGCCTTGGAGATCAATAAAAGAAGACTAGAATGCTTTTAGTTCTTTTTATGTATTACAGTATGTTATGTTCTTTTATTATGTGTTCTTTTTTGTAATGCCCTTAACCTGCAGATAATATCATAATGCCATAAATACAAAAGAAATAATGTGAGAAATGAGACAAGATGGAAATATTTTATTATGAGCAGCATAAAATAATGATAACTTTCCTCTTTGAGGGGGCAACCTCCAGTAGAGTAGAGCTCAATTACAAAATACTCGATGATACTTCCCTTGCTATCTCAGACTAGATATAGTTTCATGAGATCTAAAACCCTAACTACTCCTGGTCCCTTGCATAGTGTGGGTTAACCACTTTATTTAATATATATGGCCCATTTATTCATCATCCTTAACTAAACTAACTAATTGTTGTTCCTTTTTTATAATGTGGGCCAACCACTTACAACCATCATTAATGTGGTTAACCACTTACAAGATTTATTTATTAAACTAACTAATCATGACTCTTACAAGGCCCCTTGTGCCTATTTCAATAATAAAGCGGTTAGGGTTAGACCCTAACATGACCCCGCTTCAAAATCATCCTTCTCCTCAAGGTTGAAGCTGTGAAAATTTTTGGAGAATATTTGTCGATTCCCATGTTCCATCTTTTTGTAAGGTGTCTTTTGACTAAATGCGGACTTCTTCGATAGTATGGCCATGAAGATCCATTTTCTGTGAATCCACTACTTATTCTAGTTAAAGCCAAATGCAACCTTCCTCGTCCAATTTAGGCAATATGGTTTGAACATTCCAATTATGTCCCACCACTTTCTTGAGGCAAGAGACATGGAAGACTCGATGGATTTTTGAAGTGACTATCAAGGACAATTTGTAGGAAACTGATCTAATCCACTTAATCATCGGATAAGGGCTATAAAATTTTGGAGTTAATTTTTGGGAGCCCTTTTCTTTGAGATACACATGCTTATGAGGCTGAAGTCAAAGAAAAACTTGGTCACCTGCTTGAAATGATCGTTTGGAGCGATGTTGGTTAGCTTGTTTCTTCATTCATTTTTGAGCTTGATGGAGATTATCTTTCAAAAGAGCAAGAGTGGTGGCGCGTTCTAAAGCATTTTATCCACTGCCTGCACTTTGGAAGAGCCTAGAAGATAAGAAGTTGGCAAAGGTGGGAATTAGCTATACACCACCTCATATGGTGTCATCTTGGTTGCTTCATGGTAATTAGTATTATACCACCATTCAGCTAAAGGTAACCACAACAACCATTGACGTTGTTTGTGTGAAGCAATGAAGCTCAAGTAGGTCTCCAAATATTTTTTTACTGCTTCAGTTTAACCATTTGTTTGGGGGTGATATGCGGTACTCTTTTGGAGTTGCATGCCATGTAGCTTGAATATCTCTTACTAAAGTTTTCTAGTGAAGGTGGGATCTCGATTAGACACAATATAAGTAGGCATGCCATGCAGTTTGAAATTTTGATCAATGAAGAACAAAGTTACCAATTAAATGAGAAATATTACCTTAAAACAAGAACTCTAGTAAAAAAAAAACCCTAAAAAAACATGAAAAAACAACCCAAAAATAAATAGTGTTGATTCTGCATCACCACTTCTTTTTTCGGCGTAAATTTTCAAGATTTTTTAAAAATGATAGTAAAAAACACCCTGAAAATGAAAAGTGTTGATGTTGGAATAATGTCTTTTTTTCGGGGTAAATTTTCAACATTTTCCCCATGACCAACCTCCTCGACTTATTTAGTCAACAAAACTACAGTGACCTCGAAATGCTTCTTTCCCTCCTTTTTTATCACAAAAATAAAATTTTAAATAATCTCAATTAACCACTTCTTTCTTAAGGTCTAATAGACCATATCGGTCTTAGTGGAAATTAATTATCATCATCGACAACAATGGTGTTAGAGATCAAATATCATGACTCCTAAAAACTTTAATTCTAACAATTTTCAGGAATGACATTAAAAATAAAAATATCATGTCTCTGAAAAGCCTTAAAATTCCAACAATTTTAAGTCATGACGTTAAATATAAAATACTTATAACTGTTTTCAACCATAACATTAAGGATAAAATATCTTGACTTAGAAAAACCTTAAATTTTTGACAAATCTTCAACCATGGAACTAAAACCAAATATCACGACTACAAAAAACCTTATGTTTTCAATATATTTCAACCATGGCATTACAGAAAAATTATATGACTAAAAAAAACTTTTAAAATGAACACCTTAATGAAATAGTCATTATACCAAGAATAATTTCTTTTTTAAATACTAAAAGTATAGTTATTTTAAAATCATAGCCTCAGACAACTTGACACATTGCAACAAAAATTTAAAAATCAACCATCAAATTGACATGTCGAGTAGGCGAACTCGACCTATTACAATGAAATCTTAAAAATCAATTCTGAAATTAATACACTGTGGGGGTAGACTTGATCTACTATAATGAAAACTTTAAAGTCAACTATCAAATTGAGACATAATGGAGTCGAGTTGCTAGTCGAGAATCGACACGGACCTGCAAAAGAAATAAAATAAAAGAAAATAATAAATAAATAAAACTGAAAAATACAAAACAAAACAAAACAAAAATTTAAAAGATTGAAAAAAATTAAAAGTAAAACAAAAACAAAAAGTTAAAAATTATATATATATATCTTCCCAAGAAAAAATAAAAGTAAAACAAATACAACAAAAAAAAAAGTTTAAATTAAAACATAAAGAAATAATTAAAAAAAAAAAATGACAAAAAAAAAAATCAAACATAAAAAAATATATAGAAAATATCTTGGGGAGAAATCACAAAGTAGCTTACAGGAACCACTTACTATGGTTCGGACAAAGATAATAAAAAATAAATAAATAAATAAAATCAAGCATAAAAATTGTTTTAAAAAACAAAATTAACTCACAAATGATAAAATCAAAAACAAAAAATTAAACATGAAAAAATAAAAATAAAATATTTCCAAAAAAAACATAATGTAAGAAAAAAAAAATTAAAAATTTTAGCACTAAAAAAATAAAGAAACATATAAATAAAAGCAAACATGAAAAAAATAAATAAACAAACAAAAAAAATTAAAAATAATTTAAAAATAAATAAAAATAAAAATATTTAAATCCGAAAATTGAGATTAAAAGAAAAACCAAAAAATGGATTTTGAAAAGCGTTTAAAAAAACACATTAAAATAATTAAAATTAAATTAAATAAAAAATAAAATTATTATAACAAAAAAAGTTAAAAATAAAAAATAAAAAAATTAAGTGTTAAAAAAAATCATTTAAAAAAAATAAAATAAAAAATTGTTATAAAAAATTAAAAGCCTAAATTAAATTTATGGTTTTTAAATAATTAATTACAATATATCTTTTTTTAATTCAATTTTTCTTTCTAAACTTTTTAAAACTTTTTTAATGTGTATTTTTTTAATGTTTTTTTAAGAAATTTTGTTTTTGTTTTGTTTTTGTTTTGTTTTGTTTTGTTTTTTTTGTTTTTTTTTTTTTTTTTTTTTTTTTTCACGTGTGGTTTACGAATACCCATGATCATTTGGTAGCCGCTACGTCCATGGTAAGAACTGGGTAGATCGACCCTGAAGTGGACCACACCCTCAGCCTATATCTAGACCTGATCCCAAGAGCTTTCGAGAATTGACCCTGAAGAAATTTTGTTATTTTGTTATTTTCATGTTTTCTTTGATTATTTCAAAAAAGAATTATGTTTTTATTATTTTTAATGTTTGTTTGTTTGTTTGTTTGTTTTGTTTTGTTTTTTTTTTTAATCTTAAGAAATTTGGTCTTTTTTATTTTTTTTTTACAATTGTATGTTTTATTTTTTTAACAGTTTTTTTGTTATTTTTACGTAAATTTTTTAACGAAAAGGTCGTGAAATACGTATTTTTTTAATTATATCTATATGCAAAATGTGTATTTTTTATCGAGTGTTTAAAATTATTATTTTTTAGTGACAATAATTTTTTATGTATGAAGTATTAATTAATGATATATAAATTTATAAAATATCCTAACCTCAAAATATTAATGTTATTATTTTTTTTAACCTTACAAAAAAAATTATATTTTTCATTATAAAAAATACATTTCAAAGAAAAACACAAAACACATGTTTAGAAAGCCCTTAAAAAACAAACATCTTAGGACAAAAAACAAGAAGAAAAAGAATATGACAACTTGAAAAATAGTTAAATAATAAACATTTAAAAAAAAATATCCAGACTTATTACATTACAAAATTTAAAGTGTCAAAAATAAGCCCTCTAAAAAAAAGGGTTGATGTTGCGTCAACACTTTTCAAAATCAACATGAAAATCCTTAACATTTAAAAAAATGTTCATACTCGATAGATAAGAAAATTTAAAGTGCAAAAATATGCTCCATAAAAAAATGTATATTCTGAATAACCACTTTTCAAAATTGGATGATTCTTTTGCTACCTCAAAAAAATGGGTAATCGGTAATTTTCTCGTTTGATCAGTAACTATGTTGAAGACTTGAGCCACCAAGGTTGGAGTGAATTGATGCAGTAGGGCACAAAAATAGGCATATTTGGTGACACGATCAACTACCACCATGATAAATGACTTGTTTCTTGACTTAGGGAGACCTATAATGAATTCCATGGAGACATATGTTCATATAGAAGAAGGTAGCAGCAAGGGTTGTAAGGTTCCTAGTGTTTTCATTGTTTTCCCTTTCTTATGCTGGCAGACATCGCACTTAGCTACAAATGTAAGAATGTCTTGTTTCATCCTAGCCCAAAAGAAGGAGCGGCATGCACAAGCATAAGTTTTTTGAAAGCTAAAATGTCCTACAATGGATGAGGAGTGAAGCTCTGCTAATATGTGGGGTTTGAGTGTGGAGTGATGGGAGAGAACCACATGATCCTTATATTGAAGAATATATTCTTACCAAGTATAACTCACTAGGTGGTTAGGAACTCCTTGTAACCTTTTGATTATTTTGGAAAGAGATGGAAGAGCGAACCATTCATTGTGTCCTCCTCAATCCAAGACAGTATGGGAAAATATATGGATAAGAGGGTGTCATCCTCCTCAAATTGTCTAGACAAGGGATCGACAACAACATTGTCTTGACCCTTGTTATAGACTATCTGATAGTCATATCCCAACATTTTGGTAAACCATTTATTTTTTTGCAGAGAGGATAGGCATTGATCCAAGAGAAACTTTGAACTATGATGGTCAGTTCTAATATGGAAATGTCGCCCAAGCAAGTGAGTTTGTCAAGTGTCTACTACATGTAGTATGCCCATCAATTCCTTCACATAAGTAGATTGACCCAACCCAAATTATTTCCACTTAATTGTTGGCTTGTGAAGGCTAGTGGTCGATCTTCTAGTGTTAAGACCACTCTAATGCTAGTTATTGAGGCATCACATTTGACCACAAATGGTTTGGTGAAATATGGCAGGGCCAACATGGGGGTGAAGCACATGGCTTGTTTGAGAGTTAGGAAGGATTTTTGAGTTACATCTGCCCAATGAAATGCATTTTTCTTGAGAATATACTTTAAGGGTTTGGCGATGTGTCCATAATTTTGACCAATTTGTGATAGTAGCCCGTGAGGCCCAAATATCCCCGTCGACCCTTCAAGGTCCTAGGTTGTGGTAAATCTTGCATTGCATGAATATTTTTGGGATCTGTGCAAACACCTTTGCGACCCACAATTTGTCCCAAGTATTCTACCTCTTCCATTCCAAAGGAAAACTTGGAAAAGTTAACAAAAAATTTATTATCCTTCAAAAGGTGTAATATCTTGTCAACATGTTGAAGATGTGTTTGCCATGTTTTTACTGTAGATGAGTATATCGTCAAAAAGGACCAAGACAAACTTTCTGAGATATGACCTAAGAAGGTGATTCATGAGACTTTGAAATGTGGATGGTGCATTACAGAGACCAAATGGCATAACAAAAAATTCATAGTGACCTTCATGGTTTCTAAAATATATATTGGGAATGTCACTAATTCATTCATTTAGATTTGGTGATAGCCCGAATGGAGATCCAACCTCATAAAGAATTGAGTGTTATGGATTTCATCAAGTAGATCATTGGTTATTGGAATGGGAAAATTATCCTTGATGGTGAGCTTGTTGAGGGCCCTAAAGTCAGGACAAATGAACCATTCCTCATATTCCTTCAATACCATGACCACTGGGGAAAATACATGCTAGTGTTGGGACGAATAACACCTACTTCTAGTAGCTAATGAATCGTATTTTCAATCTCATTATTTTGTATGAAGGGATACCTATAGGGGCGAACATTTGGCGGCTAGCTACCTGGAATCAAAGGGATGCTATGATTATGTTCACCTCGAGAGGGGGGTAGCTCCTTGGGTTTTTCAAATACCTGTTGGTAGTGCCACACCTATTGCAAATCTAGATGAATGGTGGTAGGATTGGATACAATGGCTTGGATTACATTGAATTGAGAAATTACTCCATGGTGGCCCTTTTTTAAGAGATTCTTCATTCTATGCAAGTTGATGATAGTAGGAGAGCCTGCTCAAAGGCCCCTAAGCATATGATTGTGTCTATTCTACTTGAACCTCATATATAGCTCTTAGAACTCCATGGTAATGGGGTTTAGTGTCCTAAGCCATTATGCTCTGAGGACGATATCACAACTTCCCATTTCAATGGAAAACATGTGGGTGTTAAGGTGATACTCCCCCATCTGGAGCTTAATGTTCTCACAATGTCTTTCACATTTCATGGTCCCGCCCATTAGTTATGAGGACTTGAAAATTGGATACTACCCACAAAAAAAAATGAAATGCCTCAACTACCTATTTGTAGATAAAATTATGCATGTTTCCACTATCAATCAATAGCACCAGCATTTTGTGCTTCATGAAGCCTTTGATTTTAAGTGTTTGTGCGGAAGAAATGCCAACGAATGCACAGAGTGATATAATTAGTTCATATTGTGTTGCAATAGTATTTGTTACTTCTTGAGGGGCCATTTTAGGTTCTTCTTCCTCCTCCCTAGGAACTTTCGCTAATGGTACCTCATCTAATGGGATATTGTCAATAGCATCAATCTGGAAGGACTTTGGTTCCTTGCATTTATGGTATGGTGAATATTTGTCATCACAATAGTAAGATAGTCCTTGTTTTCTCCTTTCGTCCATTTCTGCCAGCAACACCTTTTGAACCTTAAGGGTTTGGGTGGGGCCACTAGTAAGGGTGGGATGTGCCTTTCATGGAAATGACAAATGACTGGATTGATAATTAATAGCTAATTTTCCATCTAAAGCTTTGTGGCAAGATTCCAACCAAGTAGTGGATTGATGCAATTGAACCTATGCCTTGATGGATTCCTTAAGGTTTTTGATGAAACATTCCATATAAAAGGAATCCCCTAGAACCTCGGTCCTGATAGTTGGTTATTCAAATTTTGTTATGAAGTCTTTGACTATACCGATTTGTTTGATCTTAGCGAGGCAACCTAGAAAGTGAGAGTCCCTATCAAAATGTGCACAAATGGCTTTAGAGAAAATACTCCAAGTTTGCTTTCCCGTGTAGCATTTCTAATGAAATTTACACCACTTCCAACGTTCTTGGTCTGAGTAAAGAGCTCCCACATGTAGTTTGGTTTCATCATCACATATATCGTTAAGTTGAAAATATTGTTCCATTTGTGCCACCCACACTAAGGGTTAGAACCGTCATATTTGTGCATGTCAATATTGGGTGTCTTATTGCTAGAATATTGGTGACCTTGTGGAAATGATGATATCCCTCATATTGATGGTGGCTAGATTCTCCTTCTGGCAGGCATTGACATTATTTCCCTCCCCTATGGGGTCTTTAGCCTTGATGTACTAATGTATGGGTTTCAGGGCCTTTGAAATTGCTTCTTTGATGTTGGTGGTGATGTGTGCTTCTATATTTGTATCTCTTTTCTCTAGGATTTCCATAGTTTGACCCCTCATAGTTACCATACAATTTCTCGAGTCAATTTTTTGGTTTACTTAAAATTAGTATGACTACGATGGGTGTGAGACAAGAGTTTATTGGTGTAGGTCACTTGAAAGTACATCTAAGAAAATTGCGATTGCATGAAAAATGGAGGCTTACTGGTGGATGGTATCCCTGCGATCAACTTATCTTCCTGAATCATGTGGGCTAGGTCTCTTACAAGTGGAATTTTGGGACCACCAGATTTTTATTCTTTTTTTGCTCTAATAGGAGTATTACTTCCTACTAATCAATATTATGGTAGCCAAAATCCCAAAATCGTGAAACTACAAAATGTGTAGGAATTTGTTGGTCCCAACTTATCAATATTGTGGTAGCAGAAACCCCAACTTCTGGATACTACAAAATGTGTAGGAATGTGGCGACCAATAGCAAGAAGTGAGGGAACTATGGGATTAAGGAGTGTCAGGTGCTACAAATCATGATATACATCAAGGGTCCAACAACAATACTCGGCCCAATCTTCCATAGCACCAACTATGGAGGATCGATCGTGCCCTTAGCCATACTACCCAACTACCCTTGGTACGTGTGAGTAATATCCTCAAGTCTATTCTCGATGTACTATAGCAACAAGACAATCAAAAATTATCTAAGGTTTGGTTTTGGTGTAACCTAGGGGGACTTACAATATACCAAATGTACATGGAAGAGAAATTTGTGCATAGGTGTTGTATGATGTGCTACTACTCAAAGGGTTACCAACAAGGGTTACAAGGGAGTCTAACAAATATGCCCACTTATTTTTATTTCATACATGTGTGCTTCCCCAACTGCAGGTTGATGTGTGTAGAGACATATTTTTGTATTTTAAAGACATTGAAACACGTCTCTAGCCTAAAAAATAATTTCTGAAATTGGTGGTGTGGTTGACCTGGGAAAGTACTTTGATACCACTTGTAATGCTCTTAACCTGCAGGTAATATCAGGATGCCAAAAAATACCAGAAAAATAATTCCAAAATGAGACAGGATGGAAATATTTTATTATGAGCTCTAGAAAATAATGTTCGCTTGCCTCTTTGAGGGGGGAACCTTTAGTAGAGTAAAGTTCAATTACAAAATACTCGATGAGACTTTCCTTTCTATCTTGGAATATATGTAGTTTCATGAGATCAAAAACCATAACTACTCATGGTCCCTTCCATAATGTGGGTTAACCACTTTATTTAATATCAATGGTCCATTTATTCATCATCCTTATCTAAACTAACTAATTGTGGTCCCTTTTTTATAATGTCAGTGAACCACTTACAATCATCATTAATGTGGTTAACCACTTAGGGAATTTATTTATTAAACTAACTAATCGTGACTCTTACAGGGCCCCTTGGGCCTACTACATCAATAAAGGGGTTAGGGTCGAACCCTAACATTTTCATTATTGTTTTTCTTCATGTGAGGTCAATGTATGTGTAGGAATTTACAGGGTAAGTTCCTCAGATAGAACACCAAAGGACACCGCTCACAAACAAATTAGAGATCAATACACCAATATTCTTGACGTGGTTAAAACCCTCAAAGAGGGAAACAGTCCATGGCCTGAGCCAACGCGGCCACTTTAGGCAATTTATTAATAAAAGAAAGAAAATTTACATAAGATTCTCTCATGAACGGTCACCCTACAAATGACCCTCCATTCTCTTTAAATAGAGATCATGGACCAATCAGGTGTTAGGCCATGGATCAAATGTCGGTAATACCTATGAGAGAATGAATTGTCGGATCACTTCATATCTAGAACATATCATGACCATCGGATTGTAAGTTACAAATGTACATAGTAAAGAAACACACTTTACCTAACTTTACACTAGACCAAGTTATACTTAACTATTTCCTATGTGTCGGAATATCCTAACATCCCCCCTTAAGAATAACTTGGGATAGGATTTAAGGATGTACAAATATGACACAATAGGAGAAGGAAGGAGGCATTAAAACCTATCCCCCCTTAGTGACAACTTCTTGAACTCCAAACATAAATCGGAGTTTAGTAAAATTTGCCTCTGTGAGAGACCTTATAAAGATGTCTGCAACTTGATCATCGGTTGAACAATATTTCACTTCATGAAAATGGTCATGAATGAGATTTCTGATGAAGTGCATGTGTAGTTCAATGTGTTTGTGGTGTTGATGTTGAATTGGATCTTTGCATAGTTGAATGGAACTTTGATTATCACACCAAAGTGTAGTTAGATGTTGCTGCTGAAAGCCAAAATTTGACAAGATCTGATGAAGCCACAGGGCTTCCTTACTAGCTTCTACGGTGCCACGATACTCTGTTTTTGCTACAGAAAGTTAAATGGAATTTTGTTTCCTGCAAGCCCATGTAATAGGTCCAGAACCAAAAGCAAAGGCATAACCTATGGTAGACTTCTGATCATTAGGGTCACCAGCCCAATCGGAATTAGTGAAACCAACCAATAAAGGAGATGCTTATGCACTGTCATGAATCCCAAACTAAATAGTACCTCAAACATAATGAAGTATTCTTTTAGTTTCTTTCCAATGACTTTCATGTGGGTTTTTCATAAACCGAGCAATAAGGCCAACAACAAAGGAAAGGTCGGGACGGGTATGGGTCATATACACATTTTTTCCTACAGGATGATGATATAAGGTAGCATTAACTTCAGGGGAAGTACAAGTGGCTGAAAGTTTGGCTGAAAGGGAGAAGGGGCTAGCTTACAGTCTTCCATGTGAAAGTGGTGTAGAATATCATAGTCATACTTGGATTGGGAAAGGGAAATACCTTCCTTGGATTGCAAGACTTGAAGACCAAGAAAATAATGCAAGTTTCTTGAGTCTGTCATTTCAAATTGCTTTTTAAGGTTGGACTTCACATGGTTTATAAGGTTGGCATCACTACCAGTAAGGATAATATCACCAACATAAAGAACAAGAATGATAAGAGACTTACCCAATTTCTTGGTGGAGATAGTATTGTCAAAATGACACCTAGAAAAGCTAGTATCTAAAAGAAAGCTATCCATTTTGTCATACCAAGCCCTAGGGGCTTGCTTGAGACCATAAAGGGATTTATTAAGCCGACATACAAGGTTAGAGTCTGTTTGTATAAAGCCAGGAGGTTGTTCCATATAGATTTCTTCATGAAATTCCCCATGTAAAAAGGCAGACTTAACATCCATCTGATGGACTTCCCATTTGAAAGAGGCAGCAAGGGAAAAAACAAGGCAGATAGAGTTCATTTTGGCAATAGGGGAGAAGGTTTCAGTATAGTCAATGCCTTCAACTTGTCAAAAACCCTTAGCAACAAGACGAGCTTTATGTTTATCAACTTTTCCATCTGGTCCATACTTGGTTCTATAAACCCATTTTTATCTAACAAGTTTTCGTCCCTTTGGAAGAGGAACAAGATCCCATGTATCATTTTCCAATAATGAACGATATTCTTCATTCATAGCTGCGTCCTAATCTGGATGGCCTGAAGCTTCCGCAAAGGTGTCAGATCACAATTTGTTGAAGCTTGAGCCAATAAATAAGAGGCTCTTTCGAACTGAGAACATGTACGCCGTTGATCCGTAGGATCACCTGCAAGAGCACCTGTTGCATCCCGAGTAGCACGAACCCATTTTGGAAGTTGAGGAGATGAAGGAGTGTCATGAGAAGCTGGGGGAGGATTGTCATCCTCGCTGTCATCATCTGAAGAATAAATAGTTTCAGAAGTAGAAGGGATAGAGAGAAGTGGCACATCTACTGATCTAGGCTCATAGGCCAATATATTTTCAACAAACTTTACATCTCTTCTAGTGACAACATTTTTGGATTTAAGTGGAATAAGTCTATATCCTTTGACATATTCAGAATATCCAACCAAAATACATTTTTCACTCTTAGGTTCTAAGGCTTTATGTTTCTCATGAAAGTGACTTACATCTAGTTTAATTGAGCTCCATGCTTCTTCTAGATTGATATTCTTTAAAACCTTAGTAGGAGTTTGATTTACTATGTAATTTGCACAGTTAATTGCTTCTGCCCAAAAATTAAGACTAAGTTGTTTAGATTGAAGCATACAATTAGCCATTTCCTTTAAGGTGTGATTCTTCCTTTCAGCTACACCATTTTGTTTTGGAGTATATGGAACAATATGTTGTGTTTGAATTCCATGCTCAATGCAAAAGTTGATGAATTTGTTGTTAACATATTCTCCGCCATTATTAGATCTTAGTTTAAGAATTTGATGTCTAGATTGTTTCTCAACAAAGGCCTTAAAGGCCAAGAACATGTTAAATAATTCACTCTTGAGTTTTAAGAAGTATACCCAAGTGCGTCTGGAGAAATCATCAATGAAAGTTAAGAAATACTTGTAGCCAGAGAATGAAACAATTGGAGGTGGACCACTTAAATCACTATGCACAAGTTGTAAAGGGGCTGAGGCATGCCAAGAGGCATGTTTTTCAAAACTATCATGATGATGTTTTCCAAGTACACATCCGAAACAAACATCATCTCTGCAAGATACCATAGGAAGACCTGTCATCATATTTTCTTTACATAGATTTTGAAGGGAGTGATAGTTTAAGTGACCAAATTGCTCATGCCAAATTTTGATCACTTCGTCATTATGAGCAACAAATACCGAGGGAAGAGTTGATGACTCAAAGTTATTAAACTTATACAACCTTGTAGAATCACTAGTAATGCCAGTAGCTAAAATCTGTCTAGGATCTCTTAGGTCCATAATTACAACATCATGAGGTGAAAATTCAATGATTTTAACTTCACCTGAATGAGTTATCTGGTATACAGATAGAAGGTTGCAGGATAAGGTTGGAATACATAATACATCATTAAATTGACCATTGTCTAGATGAATAGTTCCAGTCCCTACAAGACTAAGAGATCTATCATCACCAACATATATATTTTTGGTGTTACAATCATTTAAAGAAGAAACATGGCTTTGTTTTTGGCCATGTGATAAGAAGCTCCAGAATCAATGAGCCACTCATGAGAATGATAAGAAGAAGATGCATTTAGTGCATAACCAGACCGAGATGCTTGACAACCACATGCAAAAAGTTTTATTCCTAAAGATGAAGTTGAAGTTGAAGAATGCCCCAAATGGATGTTATGCTTCTTCATTTATACTTCCAAGGCTTCCATATTCTTAAAGCATTTGGATTCTAAGTGGCCATCTCGACTACAAAAGTTGCAATGTCTATCAATCTTCTTCCCTTTGTTTTTATTTGTCTTATCATTTTGTTGAATTGATTTTTCATTTTGAGACTGAAATTGCTTAGGACCCTTGTTTGGTTTACGACCATTCTTTGTAGGATATTGCTTCTTAGTATTCTTGGAATTTGGTTGTTGTTGGGCGGCTAAGGATTTCTTAGAAGAGTTTCCAAGATTAAGAAGACCAAGATGTAAGAGTTTTTCTTGTTCTCTTATTAAAGAATCACAAAAGGCATCAAAAGAGGGGAACTTGCAGTCTTGTCGTTGAGAAATCAAGGCTTCTCTAATAGAATGGAAGGTGGAAACAAACACAGAGTAGGCTGGTCCCAAATTAGTAAGAATGGAATAGATAAGGCTACCATCTAGTTTCTTAACCTTAACACCTTCCAAGAGAAGTCTAAGGGTCTTGAACTTGGACAAAAAATCTTCAATGGAAGAAAAATTATTGGGGTCAAACGTAAGCAACTCATTTTCGAGTTGATGGACTCTAATTTCATTTTTAATTCCAAAAACTTTAGTGAGTTGTTTCATTGCTTCATTAGGGGTATAAAGTTCTGTGATATGGAATCTAAGGTCTGGAGAAATAGACATCCCTATTAACCCACGTGCTTGATATTTCCTATTTTCCCATTTGGTTGTCTTATCTTCATCTTTAGGTTTAGTTTATTGGCCTGAGGCTATTATGTAAAGACATTTACTTATAAGTAAATCCACAATGTAGGACCATCATTGTAAGTAGTTGCTGCTATCAAGAATAAATTCGCATGGAATTTACATTTTAACATAAACTGAAGCTGTAGATGTTGAAACTAAGTGTTCCAATGGAAATTTCTTCAAAAAATACGCTGACTAAAAAAATGACTCTGAAAACGGCTTTCAGATGAAGAAGTTATGGCATTTTTAAGAAAAGTTGTTGAAGATACTGACAAAGTGTGTGAATGTGCGGAAGTGAATGATAATGTTATATTTTTAAAAAAGTCCTCCCCTTTCCAAACATAATCTAACTAATTCACTTTAAAAAAGATTTTATGTGACCCACTTTTATAAACAAGTGAAAGTCACTTTTACAATAGTACTTTATGAGCTACTCACAAAATTGTAACTTAAATAAAAGATAAAGAGACTTTAGAATTATAAGCGACTCACTTTTTATAATGGGTGAGAACACTTTTACATAAAGTAACTTCAAAACATAAGTTACATGTGGTTTTTGAAAAAGTAACTCAACAAAAAGATAGACTTGAACCCAAGACCTCTATTCTCATAAAGTAGCTTTGGACCAAGTGAGCTAGTTTAAAATGTTACTACCTTTTAGAAAAGAGGAAGGTGTAATTTATTTATTTATTTTTTTCATCACTAAAACTTTGGGGTGTGTGCTTACTTGAAAAACTCTTTTTTCCTGCAAAAAAAAACCACACAATCCAACACGGACATGCAAAAAAATACCAAACCTTATGGCTTGAAGTTATATTTCATTGGAAACAATATATTTTCCTCAATGTTTTTGATTTTCCGAGATCACACTAAGGCACAGTGGAAAAGAGCATACGCATGAGAAAAATCCTTCCTTTCTATTTCTGATTTGCCGAGATCGTACAGAGTCGCAGGGCAAAGAGCATATGTAGAAATGAAAGGTAGAGATCCAGAAATAAAGAAATAAACAACTAAATAAACCGAAATAAACAGAGAGATGAATAATTAAAACTGCAAATAAAGACCATATACCTCTAGATCTTAAAAATGACGTAGTTAGGGCTAACGGAAACTTTTTCGCGTGAAACGAAAGGGGTTCCTCACTGGAACATATGCTCCCAACACAATAAGAGTATCCCTCTCAGCCCGAAAGCAGTCAGAAATAATAGATCTAGGAAACGACAGTCACATGAACTTGTACCAGCTTCGGATTTGGATCACCAACGGATGCGTCCCTCAAATAGATCTGATACCATGTATGAATTTACAAGGTAAGTTCCAAAAATAGAACACCAAAGGACATCGCTCAAAAATAGATCACAGATCAATACACTAGTATTCTTGATGTGGTTAAAACCCTCAAAGAGGGAAACAATCCACGACTTGAGCCAACGCTACCACTTCAGGCAATTTATTAATAAAAGAAAGAAAATTTACATAAGCTTCTCTTGTGAATGGTCACCCTACAAATAACACTCCATGCTCTTTAAATAGAGATCATGAACCAATTGGGTGTTAAGCCCCGGATCAAGTGTCGGTAATACTGAGGAGAGAATGAACCGTCAGATCACTTCATGTCTAGAACATATTGTGATCGTCGGATTGTAAGTTACAAATGTACATAGTAAAGAAACACACTTTACCTAACTCTACACTAGACCAAGTTATACTTAACTATTTCCTATGTGCTAGAATATCCTAACAGTGTGATGCAGTGGGTCTTTCTCGAAAGATATATATATTTATTTATGTTATGATAAATAACAAAAAATACTTGTCTTTCATTCAAATAAAGCATTAAAAGGTTCTCCATTACCTCAATGCTTTCATGCTCTTTGTTTTCATTATTTCATTCACCATTTCCTTCTCAAAGTGTAAACATTGGATTCCTTTGGCACAAAGTGATAAACTATGTTCTAAACTATTTCCTCCTTTTATTTCAAGGTTTAAAAGTATGGAGTCACTAAAGTAAAGGTTAGTCTAGTCAATTAAGTTTGTCTCCAAGATTTAAGTTGACATTACACTCAAGGGTCTTCTATCTTCGGCTAAATATTTATAAAATTTTAAAACAGTTTTGTGAATTTCCTAGGAATTGACCTCCTGTAGCTAAAGGTTGTCTCAAGAGTACAATAGTTGATAAGCAACACCTAGTGGATATGCTCCCAAACAAGTTGACTTCGATGTGTGAGCAATAAGTCTACAATCCCAACAATTTTTGAAGTTCTCATCAACTCCCCATTCAAGAATATGGATAATGCACTCTATGGTGAGTTCATGTGCTCGAGTTGGAGCTAGATGTTACCCAAAGAAATGGGTAACCCCATAGGAGAAAACTTTTCTCCTACATTTGACATCTAGTCAGACATATAGCTAGCCAATAGCCCATGACAACCACTATATGATGACGATATGCTATGTGCCTCTACCATTTGCATCATCCATGTGCATCCCACCATCTTAAATTTACACTTGAATGAATGTGGGCTACTATTTAAAAGGTATTTTTATCATTTTGCAATCATGTGCTTATACTTGTTAGTTTTGGGGCATTTAGTATGGATAAATGGATGATTTGAAAATTTATTCTGTCACCTTACTAAGGGGCTAATTCTTAGCCCTAGTCTAATGGGCCCTCCCTTGATACCTTATGGTTATAGGAGGGGTGCTACTTGGAAAACCCAGATTGAGATAGTGTGTTCATTATCCCCTACACCATACTTGACATTTTCCATGACACATTACAAGTCCTATACATCACATCCATTATTAGGGTCTAAATTATCATTAGTTCTTTGGGATTTAGCACCCACATTTCCACACTCCTTGATTAGTGCAGAAAAACTGTTTCCTTGGAGATTAATGTAGATAAAAGAATGAAAAATCATATCATGGACACAATCAAATAAAAAGAAGAAAATTGAAATTCAAAAGATGGCCAGGGACATAAGTTAGCACGTGGGAAAAATCCTACCATGAGCTCTACCCTCCTAATTATCCATCACCTGATTCTTGAGCACATGATGCTCCTTCACATCAAAAGGAACCCTTGCATGTCCCAACCATAAAGAGTGATGAATTGTCTTAACTTAAGGGGTAATAAAAATTCCACATCATAAAGAGAAATCACTAACCCTTGAGCTATATCTAGTGATAAAAAGAATTATCAAGAATAATTAAAAGGTTCAAAAAATGGGTGTATAAAGTAGACCTAACAGGGTAACTCATGCCCCGACAATTTCTCCCTCCTTACATTCATACACTCAAGATTTGGACACCCCATCAGTTGGTCCCCTTGACCATGGCACTTGGTCATGAATCCTTTCCCTCTCCATTATCACATATTTACACTAACATATTTTTATTGAAGGGGTTGAACTTAGATCTGTCACTTTCCCTTAATGGTAGGAAGCACCTAATAAGGTTTACCATTACCCACCTTTATCAAGATGGGTACACCTTTATGGGACTTGGTATAGTTAGATATTGAAAGGTGATCCTTGTTTGAAGTATTAATATGCCCTTAACATTTAATTTTGGTCCACTTAGAATCTAGATGTACATATGATCTTAGTCTCTGATGGATGGTTGCTTTCACTTAAGTCTGTGTTATTTTTCCAGCTGGTTCATTTACCCCAACACTTGAGGGAACCCACTCCACAGGTACCCAAACCTTTTTCAGAGATATATATGGCTTAAAATATGTACCATTGAGATATTTGAGCCTCCTAAAAACATGAGAAGACGTTCCATGTCCCAAATAACCCTAAGGATCTAGGATGTTGGTCTACTTTGACCTAGCATAAAGGATTCCTCATGATGACAGTGTTGGAACCAATGTGCTCCAGGCTGGCCTTTATACAACCTAATGGGCAGGACTTTATTCAAATCCTATATGAGTATTGTCTCCCATTAAGATACTTGGGATGGCTTGTTGTAGTTGGAGAAGTCCTAAAACTAGAGAGAGGAGGCCTTATTCTAATTATTGGAGACCCATGGAGACCACATGATGGAACCCCAGCTACAATTGGGACCCCAGAGGAGGATTTGAGGGAATTTACTCAAATTTTTGATGATCTAGGCATTTTGACACTTTTTCACACCTCATCACACCTTGGCATGGAACTTGGAGTCCTAAAAGGGCACGTAGTCAACATTCTTTGATGTTATAGTTCACACATGTTGGATTTTATTGGCCATTTATCACTTACCTAATGGGTTTATTTGTAAACCATGGTTTTATTGTGTAAGACATTAGTTAGTGGCTTCATTAGTCATAAATTTATTGAGGTAGACCTTATATAAATAGAGGTCACCTCATTTGTGTGGATCAATTCAACCACTATAAGAGATTTTGACCTAGCTGAAATTTAGTTGTTACTTGTGGGGATGTCATCGTTTGTGGAGTATTTTCTTATGGAGACTTTCTCTTGTTTTGGAGACATCATTTTGCAACAATAAAGAATTGATTCATGCATTTTCTTGTAAGTATTCTATTTATTTGAATATATTTATGGTTGTTACATGGAATGACTATTGTTAGGGTTTATATGTGCTAGTTCTTTATTAGATATTCCTATATCAAATATTGGAAATGGTATTATATGGATTTCCCTTTAATACTTGTGTTACAATCCCTTGAGTGATACTTCATGTTAAGCTCTCCTCAATGATTTTGTTCCCTCATAAAATGATAGCTAGGGTATGAAACTAGGGTTTTTCATTATCCCTTACTCCATGCTAGGATTTTATTTTTCATAAGTAGATCCCCCTATAGACTCCATCACCGAATATTAAGCTCTGGCCTCTTCCACATAAGTGATCACACGACAAATTTTCCATAAAACCTATTTTTCTCCTCTCTAAAATTTTTGTCCCTTTAAGGAAAGCCATTAGACCAAGGTTAGGGGGGAAATTCAACTAGGGTGAATAAATTGGCATGTGGAAGGTTTTTACTCATGGTTGGTAGCACATTGCTTCAAATTCATCCTTTTCCCATGGATAATTCTTCCATTTTAAGGTTGGAATCACAAGACCTAAGAAATTTTTCCTTAGGCAAACCATACGCTTCAACTTGGGGCTTATTGAAGGTTTGTTTTTCCAAATATTGATCTTATCCATCTATCCGAGCCTTTTCTTGGCCTTGTGTGACTAGGTAAGCCTGTTAACATCACCTATTGATAAAAACCTAGGTCATTTGTGCCCTATATAGGTCTTGTCCTTAAGTTGAGTAGCTCTCCTTATCCTATCTTTGTAACCTCCAAGCCTTACAATTGAATATCATTAGGTGAACTATACGAGGAATCCTCCCTTATAGTGAGAATACACTAAAGAGTAGGAGGTGGTGGTTTTGGTGACAGTGGGCCACACATCATAGTGTTGTCACTTGGTCTTGTTCTTTCCTTATGAGCTCCCCTCACAAGACCTGCCAGATTTTGAGGCAACATGTTAAATGCATGTGCTCTTTTTTAATGAATATTAAATCATATGAGCCCCCTTTTATATTCCCATGGAGTCATATCCCCCCATACTATTTTCATTTGATTCAATCCACATTTGTAATGTGTTTATTAAATTCATAAGATAACATAATTACAATACTAGGCTTTATATCCTTAAAACATATATAAAATATATATACACATGGGTGTACTGGCCCAAAAACATAATAATTCACATGCACTCAGGCACACCTATCCTAAAAGAAAATCTTGGCTCACCAACCTAGTTAACATGTTCTGACTCACCAGAGTAAGTTTCACATGTACATGTCATTTAAATAAAGAGGTTGAGTAGGGGTGTTACATGGAAACTGGTCAAAAAGCGACAAAGAAAAAATTTCAAAAAGAATAAATCCAACTCCCACAGTCCAACTTGAAACTCCAAACCAAAGAAAAGGAAGACACCACATTAATGAAAGAATACTTTTCAGCTAAGTAATAAATTCTTCTTAATATAATACAAAACAAATCCTATATTGGTTCACAAAACAACTTTTTGATTTGAAGATTTTGGAATGTGAAGAGAAAAACTTCAACACTTTGCCAATGAAAATCCTCAATTATCGTTGTCTAGTTTCAAGCTATAGGCCACATGAAAAGTATATTGAAGAAAATCCATTACCTCATCATAGCTAAGATTAAGGTCTTTTACTACTGACAACAATTATTTCTTAGAAGGTCATTATCTTTTCACACACATCTTCCACGTAGGGTCAATTTCCATATGCCACATATTAGATGTTTCCTCCATCTTGGAAATTGCCATTACTAGAATCTCTTGAAAACCATCTTCTCACACACGAATTTCATGGGGGGGAAATTTCATTATGAAAACCATACATTTTGGACGAACCAAAATATACAAAGTAACAACAAAAGAAAATGTTGTTCAGCATAACAAAATTCTACCACAGAACATCTACTAGAAAATAAACAGTAAGACGTGAAATAAGCTTAAGAGTTAGATGAGGTCATGGGAGCCAAGTCTCGAGTACTTGTTCCAGCTGGTTAGAAGGCTTGGAGTCACATTTAAGATTACTCTCCAAATGTGTTAAGCAAGCATCCAATCTCTCCAGGAAGTATTGATGATGGCATTGAATCCTCTAAATGTTGTTCATGAATGAGATGATAACATTTATTTCTTTTTTCTTTTACTTTAAGACTCAACCAAGTAGGGTCTTCAGTTGTCAATGCAAGGTGGCAGAGTGCATGTATTAGTTCATGCATTCCCTAGTGTGACTAGGATTAGGTACCTAATCAGAGACCTCTTATATGATCTTTGTATATGAATATGCTTAATGGTCATGGGCCACATGTGCCTCCAAATAATGCATTTCCTCCTTGGTATTATGAGAGGTCGCTAAGTGGTATCTAATTTTCACGTCTTGA
This sequence comes from Pinus tabuliformis, assembly GCA_031772625.1. Lineage (NCBI taxonomy): Eukaryota > Viridiplantae > Streptophyta > Pinopsida > Pinales > Pinaceae > Pinus > Pinus tabuliformis. Next base: position 427,990,224 of record CM062814.1, on the reverse strand, counting down.
ACCTAGAACTAAGCATGCAATCAACCATGCTTCCTATGCCCACCCCTCCCAACATACCCTCTCTTGCAATGCATCCATTTCCTAGGCATGGTAGTTACAAATAGTAGTACCTAGGAACAACCTTTATGTTGACTTCTAATACACCACTAAAAGACCAAAAAAGACATAGCCATGTCACTGACATGGGGGAAAACAATCCACAAGTAAGGCACCACTCCTCCCATAGAGTCTCAATAGTAACACATGCCACCATTATCAACCCAAACTAAAGTCCAATTAACCATTCAACAATATAACAACCACCTAATAGAGCCAATATGGGAGAATGGGGGGATGATAAATTGAAATGTACTCCAAACGTCATAGAGAAGGAATAACCAAGCTTCTAATGAAATATGAGGAAAAACAATAACATACATACATGGAACCCCAGCTTAAAAATACGAATAGGAGAAAGTAATGGAGCTCTAGACAATAATAAAACCTCTATGAAAGAAAACAACAAAAAATCAAGGACTAAGACCAAAGCTAATACTCAGTAGTAGCTATGCTGGCACACTAAACTTAAAGAAGTTTAGTCTTAGAGTGCTTAGGAGGGTCGATAGGAAACTCCATTGCAACATGATATAATCACAATGCTATTTATATTTTTACTTGTAGATTCAAACTACTTATGCAATATGCTAAAAAAAAAGACTTGAATCTACTCTACTCATCAGTGGAAACAAAAATTGATCGATGAAAACACTAAGCAGAAAAGGAAGAATTACGATCACACATAACACAATATTTTTCTGGGGAAAGAAACTGTTCAAAACCTCGACTATCTATATTTCATTAACTTGAAGATTTGAGAAGAAAATGCAATGCTTGTTCAACTCGAACAATCTTTGTACTAGTACAAACTATCTCATTGCTTCAAAAACCAACTCAAGCCAACAATTAGCCAATTCTTCTGCCTTCCAAACCCCTACTTCCTTGTACAATTCCTAGGGCAATTAGCCCATATTTAATTTGAAAAATCATCATCCATAACTGTTCAATCCATCCATAGGCCTTCTACTGATTGCATGCACCATTTGTACAACTTGGAAAATTATACAACTGATAATACACTGTCCCTAAACTCTATTCTCAACTGGGTCTTCCTCTAAACTGACATCCATGAGTTATTTATGAGTGAATCTTCAGTTAACTGGTGGAGTAGTGAAGCTGCACTGAAGTTTCTCCCCACTACTAAACCTCCTACTAGTTCCTCCAACTATTTGAACTATTTTAACTGAATATAACTCAATTAGACTGAGTTAATTAATTACAACTCAAAAGAACTCAACCTGGACCCCTAAAATTTAGGAATCACTCTACATGACTCTAGATAGACTTCCAACTCGAATTTACTGAGCCAACTAAGTCAAATTAACTTAGTTAACTATTACAAGTTGCTATGAGAATAGAATTTCGATTTAATTCCTAATTTAATTCAAGGACAAATTAAATTAGGATTTCTTGTTGCTATTTTTAACACTCCCTCTCAAAAAGAAAGGGATTATCTGCTACCCCAATCCTGCCTCTGTGAAACTCTAATTTGCATCTTGACAAGGCCTTTGTCAAAATATTTGCATAACAAACTCGTATTCTCCTCTTCTATAATGTCTTCAACTTCGATACCATGTAGATTTTTACTTGTAGATTCAAAATACTTGTGTAATATGCTAAAATATAAGACGTGAATCTACAATACTCATCAGCGGAAACAAAAATTGATCTTTGAAAACACTAAGAAGAAAAAGAAGAATTTGAATTTCATATAACACAATATTTTTTTGGGGAAAGAAGCTACTCAAAACCATGACTATCTATATTGCATTAACCAAAAGATCTGAGAAGAAAATACAAAGCTTTCTCAATCTAAACAATCTCTACTCTAGTACAAACTATCTCACTGCTTCACAAACCAGCTCAAGCCAAAATTTAACCAATTATGTTACTTGCCAAGCCCATACTTCCTTGCACAACCCCTAAGGGAATTAGCCCATATTTAATTGGGAAATTCCTCATCCATAAATGTGCAATCCATCCATAGGAATTCTACTGAATGCATGCACCATCTGTACAACTCAAAAAATTATACAATTGATAGCACATTGTCCCTAAACTCTAATCTCAATTGGGTATTCCTCTGAACTAACATGCATGAATTATTTATGAGTGAATCTTCAATTAACTGGTGGAGCAGTGAAGTTTCACTGAAGCTGCTCCCCACTACTAAACCTCCTACTAGTTACTCCAATTGTTTGAACTATTTTAACTAACGAGAACTCAACCTAGACCCCTAAAATTTTGGAATCACTCTACATGACTCTAGATGGATTTCCAACAGAAATTTACTGGTCCAACTAAGTCAAGCTAACGTACTTAACTATTACAAGTTACGATGAGAATAGAATTTCGATTTAATTCCTAATTTAATTCAAGGACAAATTAAATTAGGATTTATTATTGTTATTTTTAACGTGCTAACTCCCTTCACATATCCCTTGCCACTCTATGCGCGTGAACACCAAACACGACAACATCCCCCAACGCCTAAAACAAAATTCAGAGAGACTCATCCTAAAGCCCTATCTCCCACACTATCTACCACACTTTCTTAACCAGTGAACCCTGTTGGGCATGGGATCCCCCGCAACATGTTTTGGAGCTCAAAGCCCAAGTTTTGTTCAATTATATTGTAAGACTCCGTGAATTGCAGGCGCGAAGCGCGAAGTCTAGGATGAATCATAGGGCTATCCACCCTAAACTATTGTAATTTAATGTAAAGTTGTGTCGGCCTACCCATGGTCCATGGACCATGGGATTGTATAAACAAAGCGAGGCTCTAAGTGTAAAGGGGGAAAAAGAAAAGATATTATAACAAAGGCATGGTTCAAGGTTAGAGGTGAATCTGAAGTGTACTCAGTCATAGTAGTAGGAAGAGGCTCTATAGCTGAGTGCACAGAGGCCTAGTAGAGTCCGCAGATGAGTGCGCGAACCCCGTAGTTGAGTGTGCAGGGTGGAGTCGGGTCTATATTTGGGATTGAAAGTTAATAAAGAGAATTTTACTCTGTGCATCTATTCTTGAATCCGTATTTTGAGGTTATACATTACTTTTACTCTTCTTATTTACTGCGCGCAATAGATGAATACTTGTATAAGGTCGTGGAGGCGGCGTAGTGGTAAGGTCGACCTCGTCATGACGGACCGGTCTTGTGTTCGATCCTGAGCAAGGTCGGTGCTCGTCGTGCGAAAAGTAACCGAACCGGGCCAAGCCCACTACCTTTTGACACGGAACATAGGAACGAAAAAAATGATTCTCACGCGCCTCCCTCTGGCCATGGTAGCCCTCTGATCCCCCGCTGCCCCGTGCCTTGCAGCTCTGCTGCGAGGCTCTGCGTCCTCTGGTTGGGCCTCCTGCCCTCGAACGCTCCCTGCGGATCTCTCCCTCACCCGTGACCCCTGCCCTTCTCCCGCATTCCCCGCCTTCTGAGCTCGCCGTTGTCTCGCTCTGCCCCGCGCCTAGCAGCGCTGCTGCTAGGTCGCTCTGGTCCTCTCAGCTCCCCGATCATGGCCGCCATGTGCCCTCTTGGTCCGGACCAGGATGATCTTATGAAATCTTTTGCTTCCCTCACTCAGGAGAACTCTTCGGAAAGGATCAGGCCTGTTACTTCTCGCTTCGTCAAAAAAATGGATGAGGTCCCTGAAATCCCGATTCCCCCTGCCCTTCCAAGGAGAGCGGCGGTAGCTCTTGCAGAAAGAGGCTTAGTTGGTCAGTTCACGGGCTTATGGCCCTCCCCTCGTACTATTCAGCGATGGGTTGAAAGAAACTGGAACTCGATGGTTCAAGGCAAGATTGCGATTCGTTTCTGCGGAAGAGGGTTCTTCACCTTCCTCTTCGAAACAGTGGAAGACCGAAATCTAATCTTCAGGAACGGTCCATACTTCATGCACACAAGAGGCCTCTATCTGAACAAGTGGACCCCCGACTTCGACCCGGAGATGGATGTCCCTAATGCTGTACCTGTCTGGGTCCAGCTCCCGCACCTGCCCCTTCACTGCTGGGGAGACGAGTCAGTGAAAGCTATTGGAAATGGAATAGGGAAGTACATTGACAGATCGGAGCCTAAAGAGAACATGCATGCATGCGCAAGAATTTGTGTCGAAGTGGACTTGGGAAAGGGACTGCCTGAAGCCGTCAAACTCAGAGTCGACCAATGGACGCACCTTCAGCAAGTCGACTATGAACAGCTTCCATTCAAATGCAAGGTATGTCATGAGTATGGCCATTTCGCTAATAGATGCAGTAAAGCAAATGTAAATCTTTCTGAATCTAACACTGAGAAAGCAGAGGAAGTCTGGGAAACTGTTAAGAAGAAGAGACCCAACCCTCCACATGGAAATAACAAGAATCCCTCAGCCTCCCCCCTCCCCCCTATTCAGCAAGGCCCGACTATCCCTTCATCCTCTAATCAGTTCGAAACCCTTTCTGAGGTTGAGCCTCCTTCCCCCCCCAATCCCCGAGAGCCCCCCCTGTTAACCCCGCCTCCCCTCTGCCCTCCTCTCCCCCGCCCTCCTCCCCACCCCATACTGTAGAGAGAATTTTAACCAGGAATAAATCCAAGGAAAGCAGTACATCTGTAGATCCCCCAAGGAAGGTCGGAAGGAAATCAAATAAAGAGATAAGGGATGAGACTGCAGCAAAAGAAATGACCACAGGGATTCAACAACCAATGGACACCTATCTGGACAAGACGAAAGGAAATGGAGAAAAAGGGAAAGAGAAAGGAGGTTCCCACGCCAAAACAAATAAATGGTGAATCTGGTCTCTTGGAACTGTAGGGGGATGGGCTCCTCCCTTAAGGCTAATGCAGTCCGTGATCTCCTCAAATCAGAACACCCAGACATCCTCCTTCTCCAGGAGACCAAAATCAATGAGCAGGATTTTAAAAACTACCTAAAAAACAACAAAATCTATGAAGGAATTGCAGTAAGTGCATCTGGTGCCTCAGGTGGTATAGGTACCATATGGGATAAGCGAAAATGGACTCTTTTAAGTCAAAGACACAGCAGCTGGTGGATCCGTTCAGACATCCAGAATGTAACAAAGACAGAAGAATATACTATCTACAATGTTTACGCCCCTCCCCAAATCCATGACAAAGCTGCCTGTTGGAACTCCATCAAAGAAGACCTCCTGGAAACGCAAGGTAGAAGCATCTTTCTCTGGGGGGATCTGAACCTGATAAGAAATGCTGAAGAAAAAATTGGAGGGAATTTTTTGGCTGACCCCTCAAGGGATACCCTAGAAGAAATCATTCTCAACCATAATCTGGTGGATTTCCACCCTCAAAACGGGCGCTTCACCTGGTCTAACAAGAGAGCAGGAAGAAACAACATCAAAGAGCGATTGGATCGCATTTTGGTTCAAGAGAGAATAGTGGTCAGTTTTGCATGTATCAAAAGCTTCATCATCCAGGGATACTTCTCAGATCAGAAACCAGTGGCCCTAAGGCTAGATAAAGGAACGAATATGGGACCGCTTCCTTTCAGGTATAATAGAGCGTGGGAAAATCAGGAGGACTTTCGAACTTTGGTTAAAGACCAGTGGCTATCAGAGATCAGAGGGTCCCCGCATTACGTTTGGGAATCCAAGATCAAGCTCCTCCGTTCGGCTATAAAACACTGGGCCAAATCTAAAGCAACCGAAGAAAAAAAAATCAAAACAGACCTACAAGCGAAGTTAACATTGTGGAATCAAGAGAAAGAAGCAAGACAGGACACGGAAGAAGAGCTGATCAAGGAGATGGATCTTCAAAAGGAACTGTACAAGCTAAATAGAAAAGAGGAGGAAGAGCAAAGGCAAAAGTCAAGGTGTCTATGGCTTAAGTCGGGAGATAAGAACACATCCTTCTTCCACAACAGTTTGAAAATGAGGAGAGCTGCAAACAATATTGAAAAGATCACAGTGGACGGTTCAGAAATAAAAGAGCAAAATGAAATCATGGAGGCAGCGTCTTCCCACTTCCAAAACCTTCTCACGGAGGACCAACATGACAGAGGAGGTATGGAAATCCTTGATACATTGGAAAGCAAAACCTCAGCTGATCAAAATACTGAGCTGGACAAAGAGATTACTGAAGCAGAGATAGAACTAACAATTCGCAATATGGCCTCAGACAAAGCGCCGGGACCAGACGGGTTCACGATAGACTTCTACAAGGCTCATTGGGACATAATTAAAAAGGACTACATTAGAGTGGTTAGGAACTTCTTTCAAAAAAGCAAGATGGGTAGTGGCATAAAATCCTCCTTTCTGGCCCTTATCCCCAAAGAGCCCAACCCTCTTTCCTTCAACCGCTTTCGCCCTATCTCCCTCTGTAATGTGTCCTATAAAATCATAACCAAAATCCTTGCAAACAGACTCAAACCTATCCTCCCCTCCCTCATCTCTGAAAACCAAGGCGGTTTTGTTCCAAGAAGGCAAATAGCAGACAACGTAATTCTCATCCAAGAGGCCATTCACAGCAGTATCTATCGGAAGGAAAAGGGTATGATAATGAAAATGGATATGGAAAATGCTTTTGATCGGGTAAACCACTCCTTTCTTCAAGCTGTCCTCAAAAAGCTTGGTTTATCAGACCTCTTCATCAGCAGGGTGCGTGAATGCATCTCAGGCAATTGGACAGCCCCTCTCATTAATGGAAGACCCAGCAAAGCTTTCAAAAGCACCAGGGGCTTGAGACAAGGGTGCCCTCTGTCTCCCTTTCTCTATATTCTCATGGCCGAAGCATTCAGTTCCAAACTGGAAAGCATGAGGAGGAAAAAAGAAATAATGGGGATAGAAATCATAAGAGGCTCGAAAGGCATTAACCACTCTTTGTTTGCTGATGATACCCTTCTCATTGGGGGCGCCTCATGCATCATGGCGAGGAGATTCAAAAAAGTCCTGGACCTCTTCCTTCAGGCCTCCGGTGGCAAACTCAGCAACAACAAATGTATGATATACACATGGAACGTCCCTAATCATCTCATCCAGCGCATATCCCGAATCATGGAAATACCAGCCCAGTTAAATTGGTCCCATTTCATGTACCTGGGGCTGCCTCTGGCCAAAGAAAAAATTAAATCAGAAAGCTGGGTCAAGATCATTGAAAAGCTCAGAAGCAAACTCCAAAATTGGGGAATGCATTGGTTAAATCTAGCAGGCCGCATGACTCTAATAAAGTCCATTCTCGCCTCTCTCCCTATTTATCAGTTTGCCATCACTCTAGCCCCAGCAAGCATACATAAGCACATGGAGCTAATTATGCGCAGCTTCCTGTGGCAAGGAGGTAAGCAAAACTCAAAGAAGTTCAGTTTGGTCAAGTGGGAAAAAGTGATCCTTCCAATGGAAAAAGGTGGGCTTGGTATCAGGGTCCCAAGGCTTGCCAATTTAGCAATGGGTTTCAAACTCATCTGGCGGATCCTCAATGAAAAAGAAGCTTGGTGGGTTGATGTTCTAAAGAAAAAATATCTGAATGGCCCAAATAGAAACATCCTAACGGAAAACATCCCTGAGAGACAAGGCACCCCAACCTGGAATCTCATTAAGAAAGCGCTCCCTCTCTGCAAACCATTCTTTTCAAGGGCTCCTGGAAATGGCAAAGATGTAAACATTTGGAATGATAGTATTTTGGGATCTCAGGCCATAAACTCAATTCCTCATCTTTATCCCCTTCGTAGGTGGATGGCAGAGGCCAATCTCATCTCTCTCTTCGACATTTCTTTGTGGGACGAGGACCGCTGGGCCGGGTGGATTCCCCTCATCCTCCCTAACGATCTTGCTCAGCTTTGGGCAGACCTCAAATGCTCCCTCAGTGGCTCAGCCCCAATAGACAGAGGGAAAGAGGACAAGTTTGTCTGGACCCCTAATGGAGGCAATTACTCGGTGAAAGAGGGCTATAAAGCCCTCCAAGACATCTCTTCGGCAAACAATTGGCCCTTGCACAAAGCCGTCTGGAGTCTTGAATGCCTTCCCAAGATCAAACTTTTTAATTGGACCCTCCTTCATGGTAAAATCCTAACTGCTGAAAACCTCAGAAAGCGAGGTATTCAGGGCCCCTCAATGTGTTGCATGTGTAGGCTAGCTGAAGAGACTATCTCTCACCTCTTCATTGAGTGCCTGATTGCCAAAGCATGCTGGAATCTCCTGTCTGACTCTATCTCTTCGGAAGCCCTCCCCTCCCAGATTCAGGCCCTTCATAAAAGCTGGGACAAAAGACTCTATCAGCCCAAAAAAGGTAAATCCATAATGAAAAGGCTCTGGAGCAGCATCCCCTCTAATGTGTGTTGGCAAATCTGGAAGGCGAGAAATAAATGCATCTTCAACAATGTCAAGCCAACTATATTAGGCATTGTGGATAAATCCATTGCCCTCATTGCGGAGTCTTTGGAAGCGAAAGGGGTTCCTCAGTCAGAAATGGAGGCTGAGGAGGATAGGCACAGGGTCTGGCTGGGGAAATTCAAACTCAATCCAAATCCTAGAACTCAAATGAAAGAAAAGACAGGTAACCAGGACTGGAAGCTTCGGGGCACGGAGGAGGAAGTGCATAATTGGATCAGAAGTCAAAACAGGCATGTTTTGTATTTTGACGGGGCCTCCAAGAAGAATCCGGGCCAAGCTGGTGCTGGCGGGATCATAAAGGATTTGCAAGGGAATCTCATGGTTTCCTTTGAATGGGGACTAGGCCAAATGTCCAATAACAAAGCGGAAGCCTACGGCCTCCTTCTAGGCTCTTACATCGCAAAGAATCTTGGCCTTAAGAACCTGCTGATTCTAGGAGACTCAGCTATAATTATCACAGCCATGCTTACAGGTAAAGACTACAAGCAAAGGGTCCTAAACAACATCAAGAACCGAACCATGGAGAACATCAAAGCGCTGGGTGAAGTGACATTCAAACATGTCCTCAGAAGCAACAATAAGGATGCAGATCAATAAGCTAATCTCGCAGTCAGAAGGAGCATCGGTCAGGTTCGAGAGAATGACAAAATCTATGTCAGAGACATCCCGTAACTCATCGCCTCCTCTCGACCCTCACCAAGAACGAAGTCCTCTTATGCACTCTGATCATCTTTTCGACCCCCCTGGCAAATCCATAAGCTGCACCGAGGAGTACATTGGGAGATCTCCTCGTTTTCGGGATATGAAGAGTATCAACGCCCTCAGAGCTCGCGTGACCTCGAGCCCCATCACTGCCGGTCCTCTCTGCATCAACAGTGCAGCCTCTGTCTCAGGCGCGCGCAGGGTCACCACCTCAATTAAGCACTTTGACCGAGCCCATCCCCAGTCTGGCCCCAATCAACCTCTCTCCTCCCGGTTTACGAGCCTCCCTCCTTCTTTAAATAATGGACTACCCCCTCATTTCACTGCACTCAGAGTTCAAGCTTCAAGAGCCCCTGCTAATCCTCGGCGCAGATCGGAAGCCTTCTATCCCCAGAATGCCCTGTTATTTCGCTTCGATACAGTGGTAAGCCGCTTCCCTTCTTTGGTTATTTCGTCCACAACTGACAGTGCCCGTGTTTCCCATAGTAGAGCCCTCCCGAAGATCTGGAGATCTCCTCCTCTCCACCCAACGTCCCTGCTCCTCACTAATTGCGCTCCATCCAAAGAGATTTCAAGCCCCTTAAACAGCAAAGCTCTCTCGGTCCTTACTCCTCAGGCCTCGTCGATGGAGGACAACCAAGGCCAGCCATCCAACCAGGGCCCAAACAGAGACCCTCTGGGGAATCTCCTCAACAGCAAAGAATGTAACATGTGCATGGCACATTCTATAATGATCAATAGTGTGAAAAATCAGCTGAAGGAGCTAACAGAGGACTACCATGCTGACCGAGATTCCAAACGAAAGAAGTTGGGAAAACGAAAGAAGGAGATTGAAGCTTTGAAGGACCGCTGCATTCATATGGAGGCGGTAATCGACCATCTCCGCACCCTCACCGAAAGCAATCAGGCAGAAGCATCGACCAGAGCCAGCGCCCAGAAGGAAGACTCGGTCACTCCACACTTTCCGTGATTTATGCATTGTAAATTTGCTTGGTTAGGAGGATCCTATGTAAGGCAGTATAGCCGTTTAATTTCAGTTTTGCTTTCGATTAAGAGAAGCTACGAGGAATGCGGGTCTGCGTACCCGATTTTGTACCTCTGCTCTCATGCTTTCCCCCATCATGTAATAGTTCTACTTTCAGAAAGTTTTTTTAATATATGAGTAGCCGACATTGTAAAAAAAAAAAAATAGATGAATACTTGTATGAATGCTTATATATGAAAATAATCTAAGTAATTAGCTAATAGAGCCTAATTAAGGAAGTCTTGGGTAAATAACATGGGTCACATTGCGGCCAGAATTGCGCGAAGACAGTATCGCAGGGCGTGGGGTACCCGCTGGTGCTCGTAGCGCAGTAAGTGTGAAGGTTGGACCACGTACCAATCACCTCCTATCAAACATCCCCAAGGTGCGGAAACCTGGTTCTAGCACCCTCCCATACTACTTCGGGTGAGACCTCAGTCCACGCTCCACAGGCTATTGCCGAAAGGGCCAGTAGTACTGGGATTTGCTTGGATAAATCACTTTTGACCCTGGGTTAGGCACCACTAAGCCAACAAACCCCTTGCAGGGAAAAATCCTATATCATCCCATATAGTTATCTCTCTGAGCCCAACCTCCAAGTTTGTTGAGTAAACCAAGGGAAAGTTTACTCCCACTAATATTGAGAGTTCTCTCCCATTAAAACTTAAATGGAATTCTCCGTACAGAGCCATTACACACCAAAATGAGTACTGGATCCAAACTAGATAATCGTGTGAGTTGAGACTTTCCATGCACACTACCTAGGAGGGGTAGGCTATGCCACCCCCTATTAATTGTAATGAGAGGTGGCAGGGATAGGTCCTCCCAATGTCGTTTACCAAGTGGAATATCACCCCAATTGGGGAACTATGATTGAACAAAATTAAAAGCATTGTGATAGTGAATTAAGATTTAACATCCCGATTATTTGTTATGTTCATATGAATAGTCCATTTTATGTGCCAGTGAGAGAAGCACTGTTAATAGTTACATATGAAATGATATCTTTAACATTTGTTGACGATTGTTCATAACTTTCTCCTCTTTTTCAAATTTACCATCATTTTTCTTGCACAACATAAGATTCCTTATTCCTAAAACTCCAACAACTTGATAGGGTTCCATGAATTTTGTTCCATTATTAGCACTCTAGAACTTGAATTTTTTAGTACTGTAACCTATAATTGACAGGTGTGTTTCCAACGCATACAATTTCAGACTGATTTCATTTAATTTATGCACTGTATGTAGAAATTATGGTGTAGAATTGAAACTGCTCATGAAATTTTAATCTAAATCACAAGACACAATCCTACTATACTGCTCTGTGGAATTCAATTCACAATTTAGAACATTAATCACAAACATGCAATAAGAAATAACATACATGCACGATATTTTTCTAGGAGAAATAAATCTGCTAAAAACCTCTTATGTTTGCCTGTATTAAATCATAAGAATACAAATGTATTACAATTGCTTTGCTCAACTGAGTACAACCTGCAAGTGCATAACCTTTCTCTCTGCTCACTAAAAGGCTCTGACCTAGACTTAGTCAATTTTTTCCTCTGCTTGAGCCCCTATTTCCTTGCCCAATTCTTGAGGAAATAGGCTCCTATTAATTAAGAATTTCCTCCGAAGATTCTTGTGCAATTCCTCAAGGTTGATCACTTGACCTCATGCAACACCTGTACACTCAACTAGTTTACAACTGTTGGTTAACTGCCTAGGAAGCTCCACCACAACTGGGAAACTCATATTATTTGCATGCATGAGCTAATTATTATCTCATTGATGAGTTAACTAGATGATCTCCAAGATAGACTGATGCCCCACTACTTCACTGACCACCAACTAATTCTATTAATACTAGGACTAGTTTAATTTATTACAACCGAAATTAACTCAACTTAGGCTCCTAAAATTTAAGAATAACTACATACAACTAAAATCCATCCCCCTAACTCGAATTAACTGAGCTAATTGAGTGTGTTGAAAATGAAACAAGATGATGGAGCTTAGTGAAAAGAGGTCGCCTTCACTAAGTGGGCTCGCAGGCTATTTTTGGCGCAATGTCTATTTTTAGACTATGTCTATTTTTAGACATATGGATCATGGTCTATGAGTTGCAGGATGCTATTTATGGATGATTGGTCATGTTGGTAAAAATATATGGACCTCTATTTTTAGACATATGGGCGGAGTCTATTTTTAGACTACCAGTCAAAAAATAGAACAGTCGAATATTATTAGCTCTTAATAATATTTGGACTATAAACATTATCTTATCCTCTTGCAAAACTTCAGTTTGAGCTACGGATGTGGCACATGCAACTGCCAGAAGGAAATACGCTTCCTATGGGTTAGTTGAGCTATTGCATGATGGACTTCAGTTAGAACTCAAGTGATTGAGTTCGGTGGAGTTGATTGAGGAGTTCATGGAGTTGTGTTCAGTTTGACTTAGTTGAACTAGTTTTATTTAGTCTAACTGCCAAATACACTAGTGATGAGTGATGTGAATTAATTATTAATTAATTCACTAATTATTAACTCATAAATCAACTAAAGAATACATCAGTTAACTCAGTGCATGGACAGTTCAGTGGAGACAAGTGTTAGAAGTGGGTGAAAAGGTGAGACTACTATCAGTTGTGACTATAGTTGTGCATGAGATTTGCACATCATTGATTGAGATTGCCAATGAGGATTGTGCAGTACAAGAAAAATGAAATTCAAACTTGGATCTGATCTATTCTCAACATGGATTGCGTAGTAGAGGCAGGCAAACAATGGAGGAGATTTGAACCCGTGACTTGTTCAGATCTGAGCTAGTTTGTGTGTAGCATGTGGAGATAGTACTGAGTACTTGTGAGGAGTATTATACTATGTATGGTTACATGTTCTCTATCATTATAATATACAGATAGTTGGGGGTTTTCAGTTGTATGCTTTCCCCATTACATACTGTGTTGATATGTGTGATTTATGTTTCAATGTGCGCATGCGATTATTTTTTAATTCCGCAAATTGATGATCAATGGTAGAGGAGGTTATGTATTATGCATGCATTCCGAAAATAGTGTATAATCACGATAATCTCTGTGAATAAGTGTTATATTATTCAAATTTCTACATGGTATCAGAGTGAAGTTGATCATTAGATCTATTATTCAGAAAGTGATTACATTTTATTTCTTCAGGCAGAGTCTGTAATTGGGCCAAGTAGCCTCTGGATTCATCCTTCTTTTGGAAGATGAGATATATGGTAAATGCCCATACAGTCAATCTATGTACGAGAAATAATTTGTTCTCACGAATTTTAGATCAGAAGCGGTTGAGTTTTGAGCTGGTGGAATTCGAATTTGCAGCAGTGTTTTCTTAGTGTCGAAGTTGAAATGTCTTTCAACGGATTGCGATTGGAGTATGCCCTTGAAGGCAACTCGAATTATATTGCATGGAAAGACAAGATGTAGGCGGTGTTAGATGACAATGGGTTGAAGGAGTTCATAGATGTTGAGGTCCCAAAGCCTATTGTTGCTGCTCAAGTTGAGGCTTGGAAAAAGAAGACAGCAAAGTGTCGAAGGATTCTGTTGGAGGGCGTGAAGGATCACATTGTATCCAGCCTGCATGGAAAGGCTTCTCCATACTTTATGTGGAAAGTTTTGACAGATTTATTCCAAAGCAAGAGAGACCAGAGGAAGTTGGCGCTCAAGGATAAACTCAGAAACATTAAGTGTGAGAAAGGAGACAGTATGCCCAAGTATCTCATGAAGTTCACTGAATGCCGGGATGAGTTGGGAAGTGTGGGAGTGACTGTCGATGATGAGGACTTAGTGAGCTTGGCTCTCCTTGGTCTTCCGAAGAGTTGGCATTCCTATTAGGACTCTGTCAATGGTTGGGATAAATTTCCACGATGGGAGAGACTTTGGTCTAATCTTGTGCAAGAGGAGATCAGGCGGAATACTAGGGACAGATCTTCATTAAAGGCATCTGATGAAGAAAATTGTGCTTTGGCTGCCAAAGCAAAGAAGGGGAAGAACAAGAAAGCTTCTCATTCTGATGCGAAAGGCAAGAAGTAGGACATGTCTAAGGTGAAGTTCTTTCACTGTCACCAGCACGGACATTATGCCACAAATTGTCCGCAGAATAAGAAAAATAAGCAAGCTGCTAGATCTGCAGCGGTAGAGGCCTTAGCCTCGCAGTTTGAGTTGGATTTTTCATTGATCACATTCTTGGTATCAAGTGTGATGGGATCAGTATGGTTCTTGGACAGTGGTGCGTCTTTTCACATGACATGAGATCGAGATTTGTTTTCTGATCTGGATGAGAAAGATCTTGGAGTGCACATGGAGATGGGCGATGATGGTAGATACAGTGCGACTGGTATTGGTACCATTTCCTTTGAGAGAGATTCTGGTAAACCCTTCGTATTGAAACAATGTAAACTATGAAATGGGAACTATAAACTCAAAACGGGAACTCTGGCCAAAAAACCTCGAAAAAACATCAAAAACAGTGCTAAAAATGAAAAGTGTTGATGCTGGAATCACACTTTTTTTTCTTGGGTAAATTTTCAACATGTTTTAAAAATGGCGGTGAAAACAAATTTTTTGAGCAAAAAATATCCAAAAAACACCCTCAAAACGAAAAGTGTTGATGCTGGAAGAACACTTCTTTTTTTCAAAAGTAAAATCTCAACATTTAGAAATAATGGTGTAAAATATTTTATCATGAACCCGAAAAAACATTAAATTTTAAAAAATAATAAAAACATAAAAAAAAAAAAAAAAACACAAAAAAAAAAATGTTTAAAAAAAGTAACAAAACATAGATTAAAATATATACTAAAAGGAAAATATAAAATAAAAATAAAAAAAAAAAAAAAGTCAATCATAAAAATGTAAAAAAAACTAAATTAATGATAAGAATTAAAAAACTAAAAAAAAAAAAAAACAATAAACAATTAAATAGTAAAAAAAATATTTAAAAAAATGGAGAGAGAAAAAAGAAAAAGATTTATTTTGTAAAACATTAAAAAAAAATTGCCCAAAAAAAAAATGGAAAAGAAAAAGAAAACATTTAAAAAAAACAAAAAAATAAAGTAGGTGAAAATAGAAAAATTTAAAAAAAAAAATTAAGGAAAAACAAAAAAAATTAAAAACCAACTAGATCTACAAAAATAGAAAATTAATAAAAAAAAATAAAAACTACTAAAATTAAGATTAAAATGCTGATTACTTAAAAAACAAGTATAAAAATATATATATAAAAGATAAAAATAAAAAAGTAAAAAATGTTAAAAAATATTATCTCACAAACCATAAAAAAATTTGGAAAACAAAAAAACAAAATTAATATATATATATATATATATATATATATATATATATATATATATATATATATATATATATATATATATATATAGAGAGAGAGAGAGAGAGAGAGAGAGAAAATTAAAAAAAAACATTAGCAAAACTAGAAAAATAAAAATTAAAAAAAACTAGTTTAAAAAAAAATAGAAAATTAACGAAAAAAATTGAAAAACTAGTAAAATTAATATTAAAAAAAACAAAAATAAATTCAAATTATAAAAAAAAAAACAAAAAAATACGTAATTTTTACTAAAAAAAAATGTAATTATTTTTTATTAAACATACCTATTTTATTTATATATATATAGGTAACTCGGGAGGCTTCTCTCCAAGCTTTTTGAGCATAGGAATAAAATCTTAAATCAAAATAAATAATTTGTCTTTTTAGGTCCAATAGATCATTATTTGGTCTCAGCAGACGTTAACCATCATCATCATCATCATCATCATATATATATTAAATTTTTTTTTTTTTTTAAACAATCCTTTTTATTATTTAAAAAAAAATTATAATTTTTTTAAAACAATTTTTATTTTTATTTTTATTTTTTCTTTAAAAATACAAATTATTAAATCTACATTTTATATTTAAAAAAATAAATAAATAAATAAAACCTACATTTAAAAAAAAAATTACATTTCTTTTTTGTTTAAAAAAAATTAATAAAATTAATATTCGTTTTTAAACAATTCTTTTTTTATTAAAAAAAAATTATAACTTTTTTTTTAAACATTTTTTTTGTTTTTTATTTAAAAATATAAATAATAAAAAAATAATGATTTTTAAAAAAATATATATATTTTTTTATTTAAATATTAAAAAGTTATTAAAAAAAATTCAAAAAATTAACATTTTTTTAATTATTAAAAAAAAAATTTCTGAGCCCCGGCCGCCCGTGGTGGTGCGGCCGTGGGTGGAGGGGCCTGCGTGCAGACCCTCCGCCCACGGCCGCACCACCACGGGCAGCCGGTGGGCAGCCCGTCGATTCACGTGGTGGCGCGGCCGTGGGCGGAGGGCCTGCGTGCAGGCCCCTCCGCCCACCAGCCGCCCGTGGTGGCGCGGCGGTGGGCGGAGAGGCCTGCGTGCACACATTACATTAGAACAATACAAAGATACAAGGTTGTAAGAAGAGAATTCGACGAGGTGGCTTTGAAGCCCTTTTCCCATGCTGAGCAGCAACATTATCCACCAACAACACATCCCCTGCTTCCCACTTCAAATTTACACACTCTTCATCAAGAATGGCCCTGAACGCTTCAACGGCCTCACCAGGAATTGCAGATCCATCTCCGAAACACTATGCCATGAAACCACACTTCCCTTCCATCATAGCCCTCGAACGCTCTGATGCTCTAGAGGATTGAACACGAACTTTGCCGTTCCATCCTCAAAGCACTCGAAGCTTGCACACTCCGTCGTCTCTAATGCTCTGCTTCTCATTTATTCAAATGCCAGGCAGTGAAACTTCCAAATTGATCTTAACTGAACATTAATAATAAATACGAGAGGATGTCCTATTTGTACTAGTTTTTTTTAACGGAAGAAATCGTGCTGGAGCAGCTTATATTTTTGTCTCTTAGAGTTGTCTCCTAATTGCGTAGGGATATCGAACTCACAATTGACATAGATCCGTAAATAATAAACCTAAAGCTTGGCCACCTAGCTTTCAAATTAAAAAAAGATGATAGGATTAAAATCTCCAACTATAACTATGTCACAATTGACGTAGATCGGTAACTAATAACCTAAATGTTGGCCACCTAAATTTCAAATTACAAAAAGATGATAGGATTAAAACGTTGTCTAAATGGGCATTTAGACACGAAGCTGATGGTAAAGTTTGCAAGATCTGCAGCCACTGCTTTCGTAGAAACATTTCCTCTTTGAATTGTAAGAGAAAGACATACAATATCACGAATATCTCAAGTCCTTTTACCTTTTCCTATTTTTTAGATTATTAGTTTTTTTACCTTTTACTATTTTTTAGATTATTAGTTTTCAAATACAAAGTTATCATCGAAGAATATTTCTCTAAAAAGGGCAAAATTTTATACGGAAGAAATCGTGATTAGATCACAAACAAAATTTGTGCGACTTGTTAGACTTCACAATAAACTTAAACAGCGATTCTGCATGCGGAAAGAACTGAAAAGAATCACTGAAACTTAATACCCAGGGATATGGATTACCTCCAGCCATTGGTGAAACTGTTGATGCAACTTCCTTCTGAAAACACCACGCTCCAGCTGCACATGCAAAAGGGAAAGAAGACAAATGATCTGAAGGCACTTCCAAGCTCTGCTATCTCAGCTAGATGGTGTAGAACTGAAGGGGATTGAGATATGAGCTTGGGGACCAAACAGATGAATTTATAGCTAAGCTTCCATCAAGCTTCTGATAGCTATGTGTCAGATGTCCCACAGATCAAGGCAGAGAACTCTAGATGGGAGTAATGGACCACTTCAGTAGCTCCTAACAATAAATTTATTAGTTGCGGTTGATTTCCTTAACTTAAGGAAACTACTGCAGTTGGTTTCCATAAGTTAAGGAAAGACTGCAGTTTAAATTCCATAATTTTAGGCAGCAATTTTGCATAAACTAATGGAGCTTAACATTCTCCCACTTGGTCCATACTTCCAAACTTAATGTCTCAACTTAAAAACCATTGATAATCTGTATTAAGTAATAGATACATGAATCATGGCGATAAGTCCTCTTATGACGAGTATTATCTTCCATGTATTACTATGTATTTATTCTTATTATAATTTATGTGGCAACAATTTCTTAATGAATAAACCCTATGTTTATTCTTGGTCCTTCTTAAATGAATTTTCTCAAATCAACTTAAGGTGCACATAAATATGAGAAAAAACATCACAATAATTAAGAATTTCATTAACATTGTCCATACAATGAAAAACTGCATAATGGAACCAAGTCTCATATTCAATACATGATCCTTGAATTTAAACGGTGGCATGCCCTTAGTCAAAGGATCAACGATCATTAACTCAGTGCTGACGTGCTCAATGACCACTTTCTTTTCTTTAACACGTTCCCTTATAGCTAAATACTTAATGTCGATGTGTTTATTTCGACTCCCACTTTTTTAGCCATAAAACCAGCAGCTGAATTATCACAATATATTCTCAATGGCTTAGAGATAGAATCCATAATTCTAAGCCCAGAAATGAAATTCTTAAGCCATACACCATGTAAAGCAGCCTCAAACAGGATATACATAAGCATGTAGTCTTTGGTCCCTTGAAGTTACCTCATTACTTTCTTTGCAGCTCTCCAGTGGTCTAAACCTGGATCACTCTGACATTGTCCCAACATTCCCAATGGGAGCTACACTTGGTGAACAATCCTTCATCCGAAATCTCTCTAAAATTTTATTAATATAGGTTTCCTGTGACAGACCCAAGATGCCTTGAAATCTGTCTCTATGGATCTTAATGCCAATGACATAAGATGCCTCACCTATATCCTTCATATCAAAACTTTTAGAGAGGAATTGTCTCACCTCATGTAGCAAACCCTTATCATTGGTTGCTAGCAAAAAGGTCATCCACATATAAAACAAGAAAACAAATTTTACTCCCACTAACCTTCAGGTATATACATTGATCCATAATGTTTTCTACAAAACCAAAAGAAGAAATTACATTATGGAATTTCAAATACCATTGGCAGGATGCTTGTTTTAAACCATATAATGACTTCTTGAGCTTGCAAACCAATTGCTCACCATGACTAGAGGGGAATCAATGAAGATGTGTTATTAATGAAGAAGTGTTGTCAATCATTAATGACGAAGTGTTATTAATGAAGAAGTGTTAATAACCATCGTCTTTTAGTGCCAGTGTGAACATGCATTGAATCATATGTGACATTGTTTTGTAAATTAATGCAGTAAAGACCATTAGACAAAATACCATTCCCAACATAATCAAATTTATAGGATAGACTGAAAGATTCTTTTCTGAAAAGTTTAAGGAATATCCAAAAGGTACAAGCCTTGAAACTGAGATCAAGTTTCTAGAAAAACTTGGAACATAAAAAGTCTTTTCTAACTCCAAAACAAAACCACTACTTAAAGCTAAATAACATGTTCCTATAGCTTCCACATGTGAGCCCATCTTGTTTCCTGATAAGATGCTTTGCTCACTTCCCACTGGCTTCCTTAGGTTCTGCAAACCCTGCAAGGAATTCGAAATGTGAATTGTTGATCCAGAATCAATCCACCATGTGTTAATATTAACGTTAACCATATTAGATTCATAACAAACAAACAAGATTAAATTACCTTTGTCTGCAAGCCATTTCTGATATTTGGTGCATTCCTTCTTTATGTGTCCCTTCTTCTTACAGAAAAAACACTTGGAAACCTTCTTGATATCAGCTTGGGGAGGTGCTTTACCTTTCCCTTTCCGATTGGCTTGAGATTTTCCCTTTCCACGCGTTGCCAGCATTGCACTCTCTCCCAGTTCCATCACCAGTCTCTCTTCCTCTTGAACAGACATAGTCATGAGTTCATTAATTGACCATTTATCCTTATGTGTGTTGTATGAGATTTTGAAAGGTCCATATTGGTGCGGAAGGGTGTTCAGGATGTAGTGCACTAGGAAGGACTCCGATATTTCAACCTTGAGTTTCTTCAATTGAGCCACAGTGTCCCTCATCTGCATGATGTGCTCGCGCACACCTTTCACACTGGTGAGCCTTAGGGATGAGAATTTCATGATTAGGGTGCTTGCCAGTGCCTTGTCTGAAGAGACGAATTGTTAATCAATGGCCTTCAACAAGTCTTGGACATTTTCATGCTGATCAACGGAACCTCGAATACCAGCTGAAATTTTAGTCTTAATGAACATCATGCTTAGACGATTGGATCGCTCCCATCGTTCATAAAGCGCGATGTCCGCTGCAGTGCTGGTATTAGTGAGTGCCGATGGTTCATCTTTCCTGATAACATAATCTATGTCCATCCACCCTAAATGAAGGAGAATCCTCTCCTTCCAAATCTTGTAGTTATCTCCCTTAAGTTCGAGAATGTCACAATGAATTTCAGAGAAATTTGCAGGTTGTACTACTGCATCAAAATAAAGAATCACATGCTTATGTTAAAATTGAGGCTTAATAAACTTTCATGTTTTACCAATGTAAATCATGCTAAAAGGAATTGAATCAAATGACATAAAAATTGCCTGTGGGCTAAATTTTTAATTCAAACAGACTCAATAAAACTTTATGAACTTTCATGTTTTACCAATGTAAAACATGCTAAAAAGAATTGAATCAAATGACATGAAAATTGCCTGTGGGCTAAATTTTCAATTCAAACAGACTCAATAAAACTTTATGAACTTTCATGTTTTACCAATGTAAAACATGCTAAAAAGAATTGAATCAAATGACATGAAAATTGCCTGTGGGCTAAATTTTCAATTCAAACAGACTCAATAAAACTTTATGAACTTTCATGTTTTACCAATGTAAAACATGCTAAAAAGAATTGAATCAAATGACATGAAAATTGCCTGTGGGCTAAATTTTCAATTCAAACAGACTCAATAAAACTTTATGATAAAACTTATTAATTCATAACTCCTGTGGGTAGGTTATGAAATTTTATCCTAATTAATCACATAAATATAATAAAAATTCATGTGGGATAAAATTTATTATATTCAGTGTAATTAATTACAATTTAATGTCTAAATAATCTTTATATGATCTTGCCAATCAATATATAATTTTATTTAATTAAAGATGTTGTGGCTATTCTCTAATTAATTAAAATCATATGGATCACTAGACATTATTTTGTTGCATAAACAAAACTTAACCAGAGAGAAAAATAATGTTTACTGAAAGGAGTAAGTCAAAATGATATTTTAATAAACTCCATAAAACTGTAATAATTCTCCAGCAAAATCAAAAGCAGTCAGCATTACCGAAAATGACTACAAATTGATTGTTCAATTTATAAACTAAACCCGGAGATTGACTGAAGCAGCGTTGATCTACTTTGCACTTGCATAGCAAATGCAATTCGAAGGCTAGCTGGCTTGACTTCAGGCTCCGTCCTTAAGTTTATAAAACAACAAAAATTGACCAGCAAACAAGCTATTTTGCTCACAAAATAAAATTAAAATCAAATTTACATTCCTTAGTCTAACTGTCCCATAATTTATTTAAGACTAATTCTTAAATTAATTACAAGATGGGCTCTAAACAATTTGCAAACAAAACTGCAAATTTGAAATATTCAAGACAAAGGACTAAACCATTTCAAATATTGAAATATTGAAATATTTAAGAATGCATAAACTATTTCCTTTAACATGACTCATATCAAAAGAAATAGACTTCACAAACATTTCATGTTCATACCTGAGACTTTGTGGAGAGCCTTTATGTCATGAATGTTCTTGAATGAATCAGGTCATATATTGACCTTTCCATTTACTTTAAATATACATTTATAAAATCATCTAAAGTTATATAACCAAAGTTATAACCAAAATATATATAACCAAAGTTATAACCGAAATATATCTAAGTTTATAAAGTTATATAAATAAAAAATATATATAACCAAAATTATAACCAAAATACCGTGTAACGAGCATTTTGCCCGTTAAATCAAATTCTAATCCTCATAGGCATAACATAATTACGGGTCGAATCTCATTCTTCCCTTAACAATATTATCAGTGATGGCAACTGTAAGTTTGAAGCTCTCATGATATCTCCTATAAAAATTCTATATTCATTAGATGCCATATTTATTAGTTTGCAACAATGATTCTGCACATTACAAGCTTCATTGTTCCTGGTTTCCTTCAATTTAAATATTATCAATGAGATAGTCGTGTTATGTGCTCATGCTTTTCAAAGCAAAAGGCAAATTTATTACATAAATGCAGCACATATTCATATGTTTATATTTATACATGTTCCCATAACTTAAATATGCAGGCTGTGTAGAAATTGCTTAGAGGAGTATTTCCATTTAATATTATTTAAAATGAATTTCACGTTTTTTATTTAAAACAAACCAAACAATATGGTATATCATCAAAAGTAAAAAGAGTTTATACAAACCTAACTCTTATAATCACTCAACGTAGTTATATAATTATGAATTTAATAATTATATTATTTTATGGAGCCTACCTTGGGATTATGAATTTAATAATTATATTATTTTATGGAGCCTACCTTGGGATCCTTGAGTTAGTTGCGTGAATCATTACTCAAAAGAAAACGTGTGTTTCAGTGGGGAACGGTTTGTCCGAACTTGAGTTTCGATTCTTTTATTCCCACACGAAACCCTTTGTTTCAACTATGCGTAGACAACCATGTAACTCCATTAATCCTACCCTGTTAAAGGTTAACAACTACCAGAGAATCAATTTACTCCATTACGGGAATCAATTTAATGACCATAGTCAGTACACCCATCTGCGAATGCAAAATTAGCAATGCGCCTTTATATTGCAATCACAGCAAGATTATATGATAACAAGACCACCATTGTGTCAGATGTATTTCAAATACACCCATCACAAATGCGGATCGCTTCTGTAAGTACGGTAAATGACTGATGAAAATAAAAGGCAATACAAGATTCTCTGAAGAGAGATCTGTAGGGTCTCTGCATCAGATTATTTTCAGTGAAATTGCGCGAAATGCAATTATTCGCATTAGGGTATTGTAGTTCCACATAGGATAGGATTATGTGCATTTCATTGACATAAATATTATTTTCCCCAACATGCATTACAAATCAGATTCCAAATATATGCAACAAAAGCTAACTATGCAGCCAATCGCAGAAAAGAAGATCTGTACGCAAGCTATAGACTTCATTTCCAAACCCACAAAAAACATGCCAAAGTAGAGGCGTTAGATCAATCAAGCTATCTATGGCCACTCACTCTACCCTGCTACGGCTGGACAGATTAAATTAAAATAGCTTCTCAGCTGTATTATAAAAGACATTATAAGGGCGAATGGCACGAATCCGGGGTCGAGCAACAAAATGAAGCCATACAATAAAATGCAAGTCGAAAAGCAAGCAGAACTCATGCATGTCGTTCTTGCTCTCCAACGTTTTGGGCAGGACAAGGGATGCAGGACGTGGAGTTTGAGGGTTTCTAAACAGCGCAAGGCCGGAACCCTCTGCGCAAAGACTGAAAATGACTAAAGTTTGAGGGTTTCTAAACAGCGCAAGGCCGGAACCCTCTGAGAACGACATGCATATACTGAAAAATGACTGTTATGCTTAATAGGCCATGCCCAAAATTAAGAATTCGTTTCTTGGCCAACACACAGCAAGGCAGAGGTAAAATGGCTCTGATACCAACTGTTAGACTTCACAATAAACTTAAACAGCGATTCTGCATGCGGAAAGAACTGAAAAGAATCACTGAAACTTAATACCCAGGGATACGGATTACCTCCAGCCATTGGTGAAACTGTTGATGCAACTTCCTTCTGAAAACACCACGCCCCAGCTGCACATGCAAAAGGGAAAGAAGACAAATGATCTGAAGGCACTTCCAAGCTCTGCTATCTTAGCTAGATGGTGTAGAACTGAAGGGGATTGAGATATGAGCTTGGGGACCAAACAGAGGAATTTATAGCTAAGCTTCCATTAAGCTTCTGATAGCTATGTGTCAGATGTCCCACAGATCAAGGCAGAGAACTCTAGATGGGAGTAATGGACCACTTCAATAGCTCCTAACAATAAATTTATTAGCTGCAGTTGATTTCCTTAACTTAAGGAAACTACTGCAGTTGGTTTCCATAAGTTAAGGAAAGACTGCAGTTTAAATTCCATAATTTTAGGCAGCAATTTTGCATAAACTAATGGAGCTTAACACGACTAAACTTTCTCACTTAACTATTAGACAAAATCCATGAAACAGCGTTAATTATAATAGTTTTTTTCCAGAAAGAAAAATGCTACTTCTTTATATAAATATAAAAAAAAAAAAACTCATTATAATATCTCTTTTCTGGCTTTCTTTCATCTTTATATCAGTAATATGAAAGTACATATTTCTTGGTTCTCTATTCAGTCTTTTAATTCTTCTTTACATCAAAACCATTCTTAGTTGAAAGAATGGCCCCTCCGCCCACGGCCATTCTTAATTTTTTTTAATAATTTTTTAATATTTAAATAAAAAAATATATGTATTTTTTAAAAAAAATCATTATTATTTTTTATTATTTATATTTTTAAATAAAAAACAAAAAAATGTTTAAAAAAAAGTTATAATTTTTTTTAATAAAAAAAGAATGGTTTAAAAAAATATTAATTTTTTTTAAATAAAAAAAGAAATGTAAATTTTTTTTTTAAATATAGGTTTTATTTATTTATTTGTTTTTTAAAATATAAAATGTAGATTTAATAATTTGTATTTAAAAAAAAAAAAAAAAAAGTGTTTTAAAAAAATTATAATTTTTTTTATAAATAATAAAAAGGATTGTTTAAACAAAAATAAAAATTTATATATATATATATATATATATATATATATATATATATATATATATATATTAAATAAAATAGGTATGTTTAATAAAAATAATTACATATTTTTTTTGAATAAAAATTAAGTTTTTTTTTTTTTTTTTATATATATATATAATTTGAATTTATTTTTGTTTTTTTTAATATTAATTTTACTAGTTTTTCAATTTTTTTCGTTAATTTTCTATTTTTTTTTTAAACTAGTTTTTTTTAATTTTTAAATTTTTTTTTCCAGTTTTGCTAATGTTTTTTTTAATTTCTCTATTTTTACTTACTTAGTTTATATATATATATATATATATATATATATATATATATATATATATATATATATATATATATATATATATATATATATTTTATATATATATATTTTTTAATTTTGTTTTTTTGTTTTCCAAATTTTTTTAACCCTTTCTTTTTAATATTTATTTTATTAGTTTTTTAAATTTTTTTTTTTGTTAATTTTCTATTTTTTTTAAACTAGTTTGTTTTTAAATTTTTTTTCCTAGTTTTTGCTAATGTTTTTTTTTTTTTTTTTTTTTTCTCAATTTTTATCGACTTATATATATATGTAATTTTGTTTTTTTTTTTTTTTCCAAAGTGTTTTATGGTTTATAAGATAATTTTTTTTTAACACTTTTTATTTTTTATTTTTGTCTTTTTTTATATATAATTTATATTTGTTTTTTAGAGACAATTATTTCATTTGGATTGAAAATTTAATTAACGATGTATAAATATGTCAAATATGGAAAATGTAAAATATTGACCTTCTTTTTTAAATATGCAAATCAATAAAAACCTCACTACCAAAAAAAATAAAAATAAAAATAAAAACAAGAAAATATGAAGAAGAAGACCACTTCCAAAATTATTAAATTTACAAAATAATTATTTACATTACATACATTAGAAAAGTTAAAGTCAAAAAATAGGTCTTTTAAAAAAGGGGGTCTGATGCAGAATAACCACTTTTTAAAATCAGTATGAAAATCACTACCATTCTAAAACACAATGTACATAAAAAAATAAAATAAAAAAAATTAAAGTGCCAAAAACTATGCTCTAAAAAAAACATGTGTGTTCTGCATCACCCATTTTCAAAATCGGGTCACTTTTTTGCTATCTCTACAAAACATGTGTGTTCTGCATCACCCCTTTTCAAAATCGGGTCACTTTTTTGCTATCTCTACAAAACGGGTAATAGTATCAGTTCCCGTTTCAAAGTTTACATTGTTTTGAAGGAAGTGATGCATGTTCCAAGATTGAAGAAGAATCTTATCTCTGTGGCGATGTTAGAAGACAAGGGATATGATGTTGTCTTCAGCGAGGGAAAGGCTTTCCTGCACAGTAAGACAACTGGAGAAACCCGGAAGGTAGGGGTTCGAGTCAAGAACCTTTATCAATTGCATGTAGATGGTTGCGCAGCAATGGCATGCAAGGTAGAAGGATAGGTGAGCCGTGATGATGGCGAGCTGTGGCACCGGAGATTGGGCCACCTTCACCATGGAGCCTTGAAGATACTACATCAGATTTCTACTGGGCATCCTAAAGGCACTCTTGCGCAGTCAGATCAGTGCAAGGGGTGTACTTTGGGAAAATTTGTGAAAGCCACCTTTCATGAGAAGGATAGTCATGCCACAACGATCCTTTAGAGAATTCACACAGACGTGTGTGGACATTTCTTAGTAGCTTCGATAGCAAAACACAAGTACTATGTGATATTTGTTGATGGTTTCTCTCGAAAGTGATGGATCTTCTTCATGCAGAAGAAGAGCGAGACATACTCAAAGTTCTGTGAGTTCAAAGCACTGGTTGAGAAGGAATTGGGGAAGAAGGTGAAGGCTCTTAGGAGCGAAAATGGTGGTGAATTCATCTCTGGCGAGTTCAAGGACTTCTACAGCACAGAAGGGATATGAAGAGAGCTCATAGTTCCCCATAACCCACAGCAGAACGGGGTTGCTGAGCAGAAGAACAGAACGATCGTTGGTGCTGCACGGGCGATGTTGCATGATTAGGGCCTACCCCTTCACTTGTGGGCGGAGGCATGCAATACTGCGGCATATGTGCAGAACTGTTGTCCTCACAAGATACTTGGCATGAGTACACCCGAGGAGGCTTATTCTGGTAAGAGGCCTGATATTTCCCCTTTGAGGACTTTTGGTTCTCCTATTTACATGCATGTGGCGAAGGATGCCAGGAAGAAGCTGGAGCTGACCACAGAGGTTGGGATATTTGTCAGGTACACTGATATGCCCCACAACTATCGTGTGTATTTTCCAGATAGTCGCAAGACTGTTGTGCGACGGGATATCAAATTTCAGGAGGAGAAAGCCATGAAGTGTTCGCTTGAGAGGGAGCCACACCTGCATGCAGATGAGGAGCTATTAGTTCCTAAGGATGAGCTTCAGGATGTGGATCAACCACAAGATGAAGTTCATGGAGTGGAAGAGACCACTCATGCAGCGCCAATCATCAGACGGCGAAAGCGCACTATAGAAGCTGAGCAACTGGCTCAAGATGTAGAGAAGGTTGTAGGACCACCTACAGCATAGTGCAGACAAAGACAGTCACCTGATCGGTACACTGGATACATGGCTCTTGTGAGAAAATGTGTCGTGACTGAGTCATCCTCTTTCGAGGAAGCTGTGGAGGATCCCTCATGGGTAGATGCCATGGTGGAAGAGTATGATTCGATTGTCAAAAACAGTGGATGGGAGATTATCCCAAGATCGGAGGGGAAACCAGTGGTGGGTTCGAGATGGATCTACAAAGTGAAGCAGGCAGCTGATGGGAGTGTGGAGAAGTACAAGGCAAGATTTGTTTCTCGAGGCTTCTCACAGATAGAGGGGATTGATTATGAGGAGGCCTTTGCACTTGTCGCAAGGTATTCTTCCATACGGACGATTCTCGCTCTCCCAGTGCAGATGGGGTGGCACATCCATCAAATGGATGTGAAGATTACGTTCCTCAACGGAGTCATTGAGGAGGAGGTGTACATAGAGCAGCCTGAAGGTTTCGAGATTTTCAGCAGCGAGTCACATGTGTGCAGGCTCAAGAGAGCACTGTATGGGTTGAAACAAGCACTCGTGCTTGGTACACACGGATAGACAGTGATTTCACCGAACTTGGATTCTCCAAGAGTGAGGCAGATCCTAACCTATACCAGATTGTGGGGGAGGGTAAGTTACTGATCAATTTACTTTATGTAGATGATTTGATTTTGACGGGAGATGAGCTGTTGATACTTTCATGCAAGGAGGATCTTGCTAGAGAGTTTGAGATGAAGGACTTGGGCCTCCTTCATTATTTCTTGGGATTGGAAATTTTGCAATGCAGTGATGGACTATTTGTTTCTCAGGGTAAGTATGCTCGGGAGATACTGGAGAAGTTCAACATGCATGGTTGCAAGCCTGTTGATACTCCTCTTCCTAGAGGTTGGAGGAAGGAGGATTCTACTTCAGCGGAGGTAGTGGATGCCACCGTTTATTGAAAATTGGTGGGGTCGCTTATGTATCTGGTCAATACACGACCTGATATATGCTATGCTGTTAACCAGCTTTCACAAGCTACGGTTAAGCCAACCAAGCTCTTCTGGAAGGTAGGCAAGCATGTATTACGTTATCTCAGAGGCACATCAGAATATGGATTGTGGTACAGACAGGAGGATGAGGTGAAGCTATGTGGCTTCACGGATGCAGATTGGGCAGGGAGCCCAACGGACAGAAAGAGCACATCTGGAGGGATCTTCAGTATCAGGTCGACAGTAGTTTCTTGGTACAACAAGAAGCAGAGATCTGTGGCACTCAATTCAGTAGAGGCCAAGTATATGGCAGCAAGTTTGGCTGCATGTGAGGCTATATGGATGAGGAAGATCCTGGTCGAGTTGTTCGGGTCACCCTTGGAGCCTACTGTGATTTATTGTGATAACCAAAGTTGCATTAAACTCTCGGCTAATCCAGTATTTCATGATAGATCCAAGCACATCGACATCAGGTACCATCATATCAGAGATTGTGTGCAGCGGAGAATCATGTTACTTTCATACATTCCCACGGAGGATCAAGATGTTGATATCTTGACAAAGGCGCTCACCAGGAGCAAATTCGAATACCACAGAGGCAGGATAGGAGTTGCAGATAATCCATATCTTGTTGAGAGGGAGTGTTGAAAATGCAACAAGATGATGGAGCTTAGTGAAAAGAAGTTGCCTTCACTAAGTGGGCCCGCAGGCTATTTTTGGCGCAAAGTCTATTTTTAGACTATGTCTATTTTTAGACATATGGATCATGGTCTATGAGTTGCAGGATGCTATTTATGGCTGATTGGTCATGTTGGTAAAAACATATGGACCTCTATTTTTAGACATATGGGCGGAGTCTATTTTTAGACTACCAGTCAAAAAACAGAACATTTGAATATTATTAGCTCTTAATAGTATTTGGACTATAAACATTATCTTATCCTCTTGCAACACTTCAGTTCGAGCTACGGATGTGGCACATGCAACTTCCAGAAGGAAATACGCTTTTCCTATGGGTTAGTTGAGCTATTGCATGATGGACTTCAGTTGGAACTCAAGTGATTGAGTTTGGTGGAGTTGATTGAGGAGTTGATGGAGTTGTGTTCAGTTTGACTTAGTTGAACTAGTTGTATTTAGTCTAACTGCCAAATACACTAGTGATGAGTGATGTGAATTAATTATTAATTAATTCACTAATTATTAACTCATAAATCAACTAAAGAATACATCATTTAACTCAGTGCATGGACAGTTCAGTGGAGACAAGTGTTAGAGGTGGGTGAAAGGGTGAGATTACTATCAGTTGTGACTATAGCTGTGCATGAGATTTGCACAATCATTGATTGAGATTGCCAATGAGGATTGTGCAGTACAAGCAAAAGGAAATTCGAACTTGGATCTGATCTATTCTCAACTTGGATTGCGCAGTAGAGGCAGGCAAACAGTAGAGGAGATTTGAACCCGTGACTTGTTCAGATCTGAGCTAGTTTGTGTGTAGCATGTGGAGATAGTACTGAGTACTTGTGAGGAGTATTGTACTATGTATGGTTACATGTTCTCTATCATTATAATATACAGATAGTTGGGGGTTTTCAGCTGTATGCTTTCCCCATTACATACTGTGTTGATATGTGTGATTGATGTTTCAATGTGCGCATGCGATTGTTTTTTTAATTCCGCAAATTGATGATCAATGGTAGAGGAGGTTATGTATTATGCATGCATTCTGCAAATAGTGTATAATCAGGATAATCTCTGTGAATAAGTGTTATATTATTCAAATTTCTAGAGAGTGGCAAGAGCCATTTCACCTCAGTTAACTCCAACACTATATCATCTTCTCTTTCCAATAACTTTAATAATCCAAAGATTCCCAATACATTATTGTGACCAATAAATGATGCTTTCACTTGTTTTTTTTTTTCAAAGCAAAGAGACAAGCCAAACATTTCATAGAAATTGAAATTGAAGATGGATTTGGTTTCTTGGGTTCCTTCAATGCAGTGAATCTAAACTGAATTTGAATGTAGTTAAGTTCATGTAGCGAAGTGGTGAAAAATTGGACAAGCGGCGACAACCCAAATTTACCAAGTAAAATTTTCAAATGGATTTTTTAAGAAACTATAACTAATTCTGAAATCAAATTGAGCAATTGATACTATGTATATTCCCTAGATATTTTGTGGAGATCAAATTTCCATGGTCCACCTAAATTTTTCACATATATAAATTAAAATTATGGAAGTCATATTCCAAAATAAACATGCCTACTGAATCATTCCATCAATATTCCAAAAAAAGTTATATACATACAATTGATCTAATAATTATTGATAATTAAACTATAAACCTTATAACCTTATTCCTAAATAGACATACCTAAAAATAAATTATGATATATTTACCTAAACCATATCTATAAAACATCCCAAAAAAATCAAATTTCTTAAAATTATATTATTTTAATATTTAATACTAAGAAATTAATACATAACATAAATTAAATAATAAAATCATTTACACCTTAAAAAAATTTAGTATTTAAATATTTGATAAATCCACATTTAAAACATAATTATAATAGACTATATATTAAAAATCTTTATAAATGTAAGTAACTATGTTTTCATTAAATATATAAATAAAAACTATTTTTTATATCTTATTTTTAAATTTCTCTTTTCAACAAAAAAAAAATCATTATTATTCCCTATTAAATAAAAAAATTACTTAATTTAAAAATAAAATATTAAAATTATATAAAAATATATTAATATTGAAATTCATTATTATTCCCTATCAAATATAAAATTACTTAATTTAAAAATAAAATATTAAAATTATACGAAAACATGTTAATAATTTTTTGGATAAATGTTGTGCAAATTTTATATCTAAAAACCTATCAACATGATTACAGGATACTGGATGTGAAAATAGACATAAACAAATATATAAAAATATTAATAATTAAATTTATAAAATAATCGGTAATTTTAAATTTCTTTTAAAATTATTAATTTTAACTTTTAATATAATTATAAAATTGTTTTTATGATTAAAAAATAAATTAAACATCTAAAAATAAGATTTTAAAACTCTCAAGGAACGCGCTGTTACTATTGCTAAGGATCTGCAAAGCCCTAGCCAGAGAATGCAGCACGCAGCTGCCCCTGAGTGACCTCCTGTTGTTGAGGATTGAGCAAGATGGATTCACTAGAGGACGGAGATCCTCTCTCTGATCATCAGCAAGAAAATGAAGGAACAACAAAAGCTTTTGCCTCTCTCATTTCCGCGATGGGTCTGGCAAAGAATAGACCGTCAGTAACTAAGTTTGTTAAAAGATTGGAAGGCATCCCTGAAATCTCACTCCCCCTTGCTCTCCCTCGTAGAGCAGCTCTATCCCTGGTAGAGCGTGGACTAGTCGGGCAGTTTACTAGGTTATGGCCCTTGCCCAAGACCATCCAAAAATGGGTAGAAAGGAATTGGACTGCGTCAATAAATGGGAAAATTTCAGTCAAGTTCTGTGGAAGAGGGTACTACACCTTCCACTTTGAAACCAAGGAGGATCGTGATCTGATATTTAGGAATGGCCCATATATGGATGCAAGGGGACTGTACCTAAATAGATGGACACCAGACTTTGATCTAGAAATGGATGTACCCAGCGTTGTTCCAGTCTGGGTCAGGTTGCCGCATCTTCCCCTTCACTGTTGGGGAGATGATTTAGTTAAAGCTATAGGAAATGCAGTTGGGAAATACATATATAGGTGTGAGCCAAAGGAAAATATGCATGCATGCGCCAGAATCTGTGTAGAATTGGATCTAAGGAAAGGGCTTCCAGAAATGATCAAAATCAAAGTGGATCAGTGGACGCATATACAACAGTTGGATTATGAACAAATCCCCTTCAAATGCAAGGTATGTCACGAATACGGTCATTTTGCAAATAGATGTACAAAAAAAAATGAAAATGAAAAGATTGAAGATCCTGAAAACAAATGGGAAGAGGTTAAAAGAAAGAAGACAACCAACAAACAACCCACTCATCCTTCTTCGCAGCCTGTCATATCTTCTGACCCTCTCTCTATCACCAAAAGCAGACAACAATCCTCTCATTAGCCTAAACCCTTTTGAGCCACTGGACCCCTCAGCCCCCCCATCCCCTAGACACAGATCCAGATCCAGATCTCCCCCCCCCCCCAATACTCTCAATCCCCCATCATCCCCTCTGATCTCAAACACCCAATCTCCTCCCCCTCCCTCAGTAGACAAAATTCTAACAAGAAATCAGTCAAAGGAAACACTTCAAAATGTAGAACATAAAAAAATCAAGAAGAAAGTCAAACAAAGAACTGAGGGATGAAGTGACAACAAAGGAAATGGAACTAGGAACATAGCAACCAATGGAATCCTTCTTGGGAAGGATCTTAGGAAACAATGATAAAATCCAACAAAGAGGGAAAGGTCCCTTACACCATCCAACAAGCAAATAATGATAGTGGTCTCCTGGAATTGTCGAGGAATGGGATCATCCTTTAAAGAAAATGCCATAAGAAACATTCTGGAAAAAGAAAATCCAGACATTCTTATGATTCAGGAGGCCAAAACAAATAGCCATGAAACTAAAAATATTAAAAAAAAAAAACAAAAATTATGAAGGGGAAGCAATACAGGCAACAGGAGCGCCAGGAGGAATCTGCACGATATGGAAGAAAGGGCTCTGGGAATTGATACAACAACAAAAAAGACCATCACTGGATACAAATGGATCTAATGCAAATAAGCACATAAGAGAAGTACAGTGTCATAAACATAAATGCTCCGAAAAACTACAAGGAAAAATGCAATGTTGGGACACCATAAAGGAAGCACTAAAAGAAGTACAAACTGGGAAAATAATCCTAGGAGGAGACTTAAATTTGGTAAGAAGTATAGAAGAAAATTTTGGAGGGACATATCACATAGACCCATCCAGGGATGCTTTGGAAGTGATAATGGAACAAAATAACTTAATAGACATCCCCCCAAACAATGGAAAATATACCTGGAGCAACAAAAGAGTGGGCAAAAACAACATTAAAGAAAGGCTAGATAGAATTCTGATTCAAGAAAACATAGTAGCAGTGCACAACTCTACTAAATAAAAAAATTTACACACCATGGCATCTGATCATAAACCGGTGGCAATAGTGATGGGCAAAATGGAAAATCAAGGACCACTCCCATTTAGATACAGCCCAATATGGGACAACAATACAGAAATCAATGAACTAATCAAGGAAGCATGGGCATTAAGAGTATCAGGATCACCCCAATATATTTGGGAAACAAAATTAAAAAATTTAAGAGCAAAGCTAAAGGAATGGGTAAGAGAAAATGAAATTAAAAAAAAAAGAAGGAAAAAAGAGTTGCAACAGAAAATGGACAACATGCAAATTGAAAAAGAAAGCAAAGAAGAAGACAAGCAGGATTATCTAAAAGAGAAGGAGATATTTTGGGAAATATACAGGGAAAACAAGAAAGAAGAAGAAGAGGCCAGACTAAAATCTAGAAGCCTATGGCTCAAGGTAGGGGATAAAAACACCTCCTTTTTCCACAATACTATGAAGGTAAGAAGAGCAAGAAATCAGATAAAAAAAATACAAGCAGACGGTCAGGAGATCAAAGGTGCAGAGGAACTAAAAAAAACAACCCACAAGCACTTTAAAAACTTACTTTCAGCTAAAGAAGAAATGATTGGGTATGAAAACTTCCTACAACATACAAAAAAAAAAATCAGAAAAGACCAAAATGCAGAAATGTGCAAAGAGATAACAGAAGAAGAGGTAGTGGCGTCCATATGGATCCTACATCCAGACAAAGCCCTAGGGCCAGATGGTTTCACAATAGCATTCTACATATTCCATTAGAATACAATTAGAAAGGACTTCCTACGAATGGTGAAGAATGTCTTCAAAAAAAAAGGAAGCAATACAAAATCCTCCTACCTTGCTCTAGTCCCAAAAGAATCCAACCCCTCCACCTTCAATAGGTTTCATCCCATCTCTATTTGTAACTCCTCTTATAAAAACATAACAAAAATAATTGCAAACAGAATCAAGGAAGTGCTTCCAATAATCATATCCGAAAATCAATGAGGATTCGTGCCCAACAAGCAAATCATAGATAACGTAATTATTGTACAGGAAGCTGTACATTCCAGTATGAAAAGAAAATAAAAATGAATCATAATCAAATTGGACATAGAAAATGCATTTGACAGGGTCAGCCTCCCATATCTAATGGCAGTCCTCAGGAAACGTGGATTTTCAAGAGAAATAATAGAAGTCATCCAGGTTTGTATCTCCACTCCCTGGATTGCTCCTCTCATAAATGGAAGGCCCAATTATTTTCTTCAAAGCACAAGAGGCCTCAGACAAGGATGTCCTCTCTCTCCCTTCCTATATATTATAATGGCGGAAACTTTAAGAAGAGCCTTGGAAAATCAAATAAATGAAAGAAACATCACCGGGCTCAAAATAGCAAGAGGAGTAAAGACAATAAACCACTCTCTTTTTTCTAATGACATTCTATTGTTGGGAGGGGCATCAATAATAATTGCAAGAAGGTTCAAAATAATTTTGGATGATTTATTACAGGTTTCAGGTGGGCTCTTAAATAACACAAAATGTAGAATATATGGATGGAATACCCCTTCCAGAATCATGCAAAGGATCTCACAAATCCTAGAAATCCCCATAAAGGAAACATGGACTCACTTTTTTTACTTGGGACTCCCTATCTCAAAAGAGAACATGAAGGCAGAAATATGGACTAAACAGATTGAAAAAAAGAAAAACAAAATCCAAAGCTGGGGAATGATGTGGCTAAACATGGCAGGAAGGGTAATGTTAATTAAATCTCTCCTAGCAGCACTGCCTATCTAC
The DNA here is from genome assembly GCA_031772625.1 of Pinus tabuliformis. Taxonomy (NCBI): domain Eukaryota; kingdom Viridiplantae; phylum Streptophyta; class Pinopsida; order Pinales; family Pinaceae; genus Pinus; species Pinus tabuliformis. The sequence continues at coordinate 427,954,695 of CM062814.1, read as the reverse complement.
CAATATGCAATAATCTTGGCCCCAGCAAGTGCCCACAAACAAATGGAGTTAATCTTAGGAAGTTTTTTATGGCGAGGGGGAAGCAAGAAAACAAAAAATTTAGCTTGGTCAGGTGGGAGCAAGTAGTTTTACCATATGAATAAGGAGGCTTATCAATTTGGCTACCTGGGCTAATGAATTGATCTATAAATGAGATCTAAGACAATTATTAAGGTATTAAAGACACATGTGCATGGATATGCCTATGTTACTTTATGCAATGGATTGATCAGATTGTGAAATACATAGGCTATGAAGCAGTAAAAGACTGTAATATACAACACACATAAACACAACAAATTTAATAAGGAGTTCACCCAATACTCCTGGGCTACATCTCCTGGTCCAGCCTTCAGTGGTGACCTCTCTTCAAACAGAGTTTTATGACAGTATGAGCTCAATTTGAGACTCAACACACAACAGATACAACAACAAGAGTTTTGCTTGAACCTCTCAAGCCTCTCTGAGTACACAGACTCTCTCAATCACTCTCTGTCTCTATCTTTGCTCTATCTCGGCACTGCCTTCAATACTACTTGCTTTTGTTTGCTCTTTGTCTGTGGCTTTAAAGCCAATCTGATCTACCTATTCATTTCCACTTCTTGGCTTTCTGTCTCCTGGTCTCTATCTACTCAAATCCCTCTTCTAGTGCTAAACAATCATTGCATAACACATTCAGCGGAGGTGGCCACCTAATCTACAATGGATGAGTGCATCGATGCTTTGAAATCCCTGAAATGGTCGCTTTCTGTTAACACAGAGAAATGCATTCAAAACTGTGAAATTCCACCAAAACCACTGTTTATCGGACTTTAAAAGTCCTCAGATTCGCTCTATTCTCCTATCAAGTCCGCCTGTAAGTCGCCATCGCATATCACAAATGGTCTGTCCCTTTGTTTTATAAATACATTAAAATATAGCAAAATCTCGTAACAAGGATTTACATTGGATTTGAAATAATATAATTTTCATTCCCAAACCCCTTCGGGTCCGGGTTTTATTGCATCGACGTTGTTTCTTTGTATTTCATTTAATAAAAGAAATACACGGAACTACATTAAAAATGCCAATCTACTGATCTCAAATCTTATGCGATTGTGTTTATTTTCCCGTCAGGTCTGGTTAATCACATTGCATATATATATATATATATATATAGCCCCACTCCATTGGGTGTCCTCGATGCGGTATCGCGATGCGATTGATCGCAATCACATATCCCGATAGCCCCGGGCCGTTTGGTGAGTGCTCTATTGTTGTTTCCCGATGCGATGTTTTGATGCAACATGGGCTGTCGATCTGTGCACTTGATCGACGGTCCTCGTTGACTCCGCTGATCGCTATCGCAATACATATATGACATGTGCTGATATCCTCCGTCTGCCACCGCCGATTTCGATTTGCCGATCAAATTTGGACCGTTGATCAGCTAGATCTGACGGCTACTGTGCATTCACTGTTCAAGCCCCCACTACTCTGTTTTTCAACGTTTTCTTTGTGTTTTTGGCTCCCGATAGCATTTTCCATTGTTTTGTGAAGGTTTGCTTATGCGATATTTTTGATCTTTCGAATGATTTTAAGAAGATTTCGAAAACTTAGAGAGTGTTCTAGGATCCATTTGGATCACGCATTCCCACTGAAAAGGCTTTTGGACCACCAAAAGTTGGTTTTCAAGCATCAATCAAATGAGGAAACAACTACCTCACTTGCCCAATCTCTATCCATTTTGCACTATTGGGTTTTGAACCTTTGAGTCCAATTCTTAGGTACTCAACATCCCCTCTGCACGTGGTTCTCACCTTCCTGTCCAAAACTGTATCTTCCTGCAACTCATTGAGATATTCAAGCAACAGATCATCAATAGAAGGCAATTGACTTTTCTCTTTAGGATCTTCAATTAATGAAGATTCAAATAATCTTGAATTTTCTACATTTACCAGTGAATAGATGTGCATGTATGCTGGAAAGTCAAGGCGGAAAGTTTTCTCACCAATTTTCTCAAGTATCTTGAAAGGCCCATACTTTATTGGCTTCAGCTTCTTTCCTTCACCTTGCATTCTGTCTTTGTTGATATATAGCCATACTTGATCACCAACTTGGAAGCTATGCTCCATCCAATGCTTATCACGCCTTGCCTTGTACTTGGCTTGGATCTTTTCCAGTTGTTCCTGCACTGCCTGGTGAATTTCTTGGATCTGTTCAATGAACCTGGTTGCTTTGTCCACATCACTGTGTCCATCAACTGCTCTGTATTTTTCAAAGATAAAATCCAAGGGAGACCTTGGTATAAAACCAAAACAAGTCTCAAAAGGAGATCTTTGTGTAGAAGAATGTTTAACATGGTTGTAAGCATGTTGAACATAACATAAATGTTCATCCCAAAGCTTGGGATGTTTGCTGCAATAACCCCTGATCAACTGGATCACTATCCTATTCACCACTTTTGTTTGGCCTTCTGTTTTTGCATGAAAGGATGTGCTCTTTTTTAGTCTAGTGTCCATCAATTCCCACAGACTTGACCAAAACTTCCCAACAAATCGAGAATCTCAATCAGATACTATGGAAGTGGTTAACCCAAAATGCACCCACACATGCTGAAAGAATAACTTCGCTATTTGTTCAGCGATAATTTGTTTGTTACAAGGTATTAAAATACACATTTTGATGAACTTGTCCACAATAACATATAAATAGTCATGACTTTTTCTAGATTTTGGCAATCCCCCAACAAAGTCCATGGAAACACTTTCCCAAGGATGAGAAGGAACTAGAAGTGGAGTGTACAAGCCTAATTTTCTATTGTTGGGCTTGATTTTAGCACACATGGTACACCCTTTAATATATCTAGAAATTGTTTCATGCATTCTTGGCCAATAGCAAAATCTTTGTAGCTATGCAACTATTTTACTTACACCAAAATGACCTGATATCAGAGAAGTATGTGCTTCCCTAATTATGTTAACCCTTTCAGTATGTGCTTCCCTAATCAAGGAAAATTTAGCAATAAACTTTCTCCAATATTGTGCTGCTCCTAGGAAGCTTCTAACTTCTGTAGCAGATTTGGGTTTAAGCCAGTTCACAATGACTTCAACCTTAGAAGGATCTATCTTCAATTCACCACCCCCTACAATATGACCCAAATAATTCAAATATTTTTTGCCAAATTCACATTTTGATAACTTAACATAGAGATTTTCTTTTTTCAAAACATCTAGAGTTTGCTTTACATGCTTCAAATGTTCTTCCCATGTTTTATTGAAAACAAGAATGTCATCTAAATATACAATTACAAAATCATCAATAAAAGGTCAGAGTACATCATTCATTGCTCTCATGAAAGTGGTAGGAGCATTAGTTAAGCCAAAAGGCATAACTAGCCATTCATACAGCCCTTGCTTTGTTTTGAAAGCAGTCTTCCATGCATCTTGCTCTACTACTCTGACCTGATGATAGCCACTACACAAGTCCAACTTGGAAAAGTAAACAACTTCTTTCAACTGATCTAATAGATCGTCTATGTGAGGAAGAGGATAACGATTCTTTATCGTTATTTTATTCAGCACTTTGTAATCAATGCACATCCTCCACGAACCATCTTTCTTTCTCACCAACACGCTCAAAGATCCACATGGTGACGTGCTTGGTCTTATGAACCCTTTGTCGAGCAGCTCTTGTACCTGCTTCTTGATCTCTACATTCTCTAAAGCGGATAACCTGTACATTTCGATGTTAGGCAATGGAGCATCTTGCTGCAAATGAATATCATGTACAATTTCCCTTTTGGGTGGCAAACCTTTAGGTTCTTGAAATAAGATACCATATTCTGAAACAACTTTTTCTAAATCAGCTTCCTGTTTAGCATCACAGCCCTCAAATACATTGGTTTTATCAGGTTTCTTTTCCTTTACAACCATTAGTAAAAATTGCTTGCGTGAATTTACAATTCTTTTCATCTGCCCTGAGTTTATGAGAGTATAATTATTCTTGAGTTTATGAGCTCTTACAATATATTCTATTCCATATTTGGTGAGTTGATACTTATTTTCAGCTCTATAGAAAATGGATTTTCTATCATACAAGTAAAAACTTCCTAAAACAATTCCACATATGTCCAAGGGAACGATATCTAACTCAACCTCATCTACAAATGTTGACCCAAAAGAAAACCTAAGTTTACATTGTCTAGTCACTTGTAGCTTTGCTTTATCACATACCCAACCTAATAGATATGGCTTCTTGTGAGGTGTGGTTAGTAATCCCAACTTCTTTACAATTGCTTCAGAAATCAAGTTTACCTGTGAGCCACTATCAAACAAAGTATCAATATTTTAATGCTTGGAAATAACTCTAATATGAAAAAGCTCATATCTTTTCCTCTCATTTTCTTCATTATCAATAGTTTGTGCAGAATTACTAGTAGATACTTCAGAATTTTTACCTTTTATACCTGTAGCTGTGATTGTTGTTTCCTCACCTGAGTCTGACCCCAAATCTTTCTATATTGCAACAACAATCTTCTTCTTCTTGCCATCAAACTTCTTGGGTTTCAGCTCCGGATGCAAAGACCAACAATTTTCATCATCATGTCCATCCTTCTTGTAGTGAGTGCATGAAGGTTTGGCTTTCTGTACAACATTTACCTTCCTCTCTTTCCATTTCTGCTTCCTCTTTTCCTTGTTCTTACTTGCAGTGGGTTTTGATAATCCCACAATCTCTAGGTTCACATTCTTGCCTCTAGCCTATAGATGTATAGCCTGAATAGATACCTCATCTATGCTAGTATGGTTAAACATGAGAATGGTGTGCCTCAAATAACTATGCAAACCACCTATATACTTCAGCAAAGTTTCAGGGGAGTATAAAGAAATGATTAGAATTAAAGCTCTTTTTCTAAATTCTTGGGTGTAGCTTTGTACACTTTGCCCCTTTAATTGGCAAAGAGTTTGCCAACTCATCATAGCTTGCTGCATATAAGCTAGTGGATAGAATTATTTTTTAATGGAAAAAACAAATTCACTCCAGGCAGAAAGAATTTTACCATGCTTCTTCAAATCAGCTTGTGTCCTGCTTTCCCACCATACTAAGGAAGTTCCTCCAAGGCGTAGGCTAGCCAACTGAATTTTACTCCTGTCTGAATCAATATTCTGCACCCTGCAATACACATCAATTTGTCTAATCTAGTTATCTAGCTTTTCTACATTTAATTCTCCATCATTTATTGGCAAATAAAATTTTACATCCAACTTAATCAAAGATGTTTTCTTCTTTTTATTTTCAAGGCTATCAGGAGGTGTGGATAGATTCGCTCTATTCTCCTATCGGGTCCGCCTGTAAGGTGCCATCGCATATCGCAAATGGAATGTCCCTTTGTTTTTAGAAATATATTAAAATATCACAAAATCCCATAACAAGACTTTACATCGGATTTGAATTAATATACATTTTCATTCCAAAACCCCTTCGGGTCTGGGTTTTATCACATCGGCACTGTTTCTTTGTATTTCGTTTAATAAATGAAATACACAGAATTACATTAAAAATGCCAATCTACGGATCTCAAATCTTATGCAATTGTGTTTATTTTCCCATCAGGTCCGGTTAATCGCATCACACACACACACACACACATATATATCAGCCCCGCTCCATTGGGTTGCCCCGATGCAATCGATCACAATCGCATATCGCGATAGCCCTGGGCCATTTGGTGAGCGCTCTATTGTTGTTTTCCGATGCAATGTTGCGATGCAACGTGGGCTATTGATCTGCGTGCTTGATCGACGGTCCTCATTGACTCCGTTGATCGCTATCGCAATACATATATGACATGCGCCGATATCCTCCATATGCCACCGCTGATTGCGATTTGCCGATCATATCTGGACCGTTGATCGTCCAGATCTGACGGCTACTGTGCATTCACTGTTCAAGCCCCCGCTACTATGTTTTTCAACTTTTTCTTTGTGTTTTTGGCTCCAGATAACATTTTCCTCTGTTTTGTGAAGGTTTTCTTATGCGATAATTTTGATCTTTCGAATGATTTTAAGAAGATTTCAAAGACTTATAGAGTGCTCTAGGATCAATTTGGATCATGAATGCAGCCCTGGGAATGAAAGTAATATGGAGACTGATCACAGGAAAAGAGAGCTGGTGGAAAAAAAAACACTTATCTCAAAATACATGGATGACTCTAAGAAAGGACTGCTTAATGGAAATATCCCATCAAGACAATGTAATCAAGCCTGGAAGCTAGTAAAAAAGATAATTCATTTAATAAGAAACTACATCTCTAAAATCCTAGGCAATGGAAAAACAATATCACTTTGGGAGGATAGAATTATGGGAAAAGAACCACTAAAGACTCACCCAGAAATTGAAGGCATTCAAAAATGGATGATAGGAAAAGGTCTAAATAATCTTCACTCAATCTCTCTTTGGAACCAAAGAGATTGGCAAGATTGGAAAATCTTAACAATCCCTACAAATCTAGAGGTGCAATGGAGAAAATTAAGGCAACTTCTAAAAGGGGCAACACCAATAAACTATGATGAGGAAGATGAATTCCTATGGGATCCAAGTGGGGGAAAATACATAGTCAAGACTAGATACAAAATCCTACAACAACAACCAAATCAACAAGACTGAGATACAAAATCCTACAACAACAACCAAATCAACAAGACTGGGGTTTTTGGAAGACAATTTGGAAATCAGAAAGCTTGCCTAAGATCAAAATGTTTATATGGACTCTCTTAAAAGGGAAGATCTTGACCAGTGAAAACTTAGAAAAGAAAGGCTTCCAAGGCCCATCGTGATGCCCAATGTGCTTGCAAGCTGAAGAAACCATTCAACATTTATTTCAAGATTACATTTTTGCCAAAGAGTGCTGGCAATAGCTCATAAGCCCTCTTGAAATCAATATAAATATGGAAAATCCTTTGCCGTATTTTCTTCAAACTTGGGAGAAGTCCTATCCATATACAACAAATAAGAAAGTCACAATACAAAGGATCTGGAATTGCATCCCAGTAGTTCTTTGTTGACAAATCTGGTTGACGAGAAAAAAGTGCATCTTTAAAAACCAAACACCAAGAATAGGGAAAACCCTCTCAAAAACTTGGGGATTAACTTTTGAAATCCTTAATGTCAAGGGAACAACATCAATAGACTATAACACTCTTCAACAAGAAGAGCAATAGTGGCTCAACAAAGCCATAATAAATAACAATGGACAAAAAGGAGTAAGGAGGAAAACTTCAGAAAATAGCTGGAAAATGAGAATGAATGAAGAGGAACTTGGAACTTGGAAAAAAAATTAGAGAAGACATTGTCTCTACTTTGATGGGGCCTCAAAACATAATCCTGGAAAGGCAGGGGTAGGGGGAATTATTCTTGATCCGGATGGGAAAGAAAATGTTACATATGAATGGGGACTTGGAGAAGTCTCAAATTATAAGGCCGAAGCCTACAACCTGTTAGTGGGAACAAGAATAATAATAAAAAAGAGCAATACAAGATCCCATTATAATAGGAGACTCAACCATAATAATAGAGGCAATGGCCCATCACAAAAATCCAAGCAATGAGTTCATGAAAAGAATATATAGGAGAATCAGAAAAAAATTAGAAGGTTTTGGAGATGTAATCTTCAGACATGTCTTGTGAACCCACAACCAACAGGCAGACCATTTCGCTAATCAAGCAGTGAAAAGAAATGAAGGAAATGTTCAGGAAAACCAAGAGGAATATCACAACTCTATACCATAACCTTCATCAAAAAATCATAAGCATGATTTCCACCAAAAACAAGGAACAAAGAGCACTCATGAAAGAAATAAAAAAAGCAGTAGTAAGAAATCAACAAAAGGCATATCTCTGCAATGACAAGTAGAAAGTCACGAGAACTCAAAGGAAGCATCTTAGCATATCAAAAAATTGCATCAGTGTTGGCAGTAAGGACGATTGCTATCTTGGTCACAAGAACCACATAGCAACCCATCCCATCCGTGAAAGGCTTTGGGCAGCCTCCGACCTCTACAAATACAATCGGAAACGCAACATATTAGGCAACTCCATTTCAAGGCAATGTTGTATGTTTGAATTGTCCCTCACCTCCCCTGTTCTACTCCAAGTGACTCTGCCTTCCCTAAGCTCCTCCCTATTTATTCCTCACTGCCCACGAATCCTACATCCCGTCAACTCCTCCAAACTTTCACCTATCCTTGCTTCGCAAATCCTCAGCTCTCATTTGCTCTCCCCCACAAACGATCATCCTCATCTTTTAACTCCCCCATCCTCTACGACCCTTCTTCCTGACTGTCGCATACAGGATAGCCAAGCTATAGCAAGCAATAAAGTGCAGGACAAAAGACAGGCAGGAAGCAATAGCAGAAGACGGATTATCTCAAGCAAAACAAGACACAGAAAGCACAACAACATAAGGAATAGCAAGCAACACAAGAGGAAGAAGAAGAAAACAAATCAAATGGAATTCAACCCCATTGAAAAGGCAATGAGGAATGATGCATGTCTAGCATGCAAAGCAAACAAATTTATGATCCATCGACTATAAGAGTCACTTAAGGATATCAAATCTGAAATGAGAATGGAGTATAGCTACCAGAAGAGGAACATGGAAATGTAGAAAGAAGAGATCAAGGCGCTAAAAACTAAATGCAAGCACTTAGAAAAAACAGTGAAATACTACAAAAATAACACTATGATCAATGAAGGAGAGAACTCGGTCAACAATGACAAGAAGAAACATCCATCTCAGGAGCAGTCAGTCTACAAGCCATGAAAAATTCTCATAGAATCCATGATATGTAAATTTTCTTTATTAGTAGGTCAGTATGTTAGGCGGTACTCAAGAATAGCCATAAAAATATATGAAGTTTTGAAATCATGCATAGGAGAAGGGACTACGCCCCCTTCTCATTGCTTAGTTTCTTTTTATGCTACAGCCGATTGTAATAGGAGCTTGCTCCATCACATCTTTTGGTAATATATCCACTATCCGATCTTGTTAAAAAAAATAACATTTTAATATATATATATATATATATATATATATATATATATATATATATATATATATATATATATATATATATATATATATATATATATATATATGTAGTGTTTAATGAGTAAATATTTTTTAAATTAATTTTATTATTTAAATTGGAATTTTATTTTTAAAAATATTAAAAAATATTTATTATAAATGATATTGAATTATAACAAGGGTTACATAGTAGTTAGTATCTGTTGTTTAGTTTAAATATAACTTAATTAAACCAAAAAACAATAGACATAAAGATTTCATTACAAAAATAAAACAACTAATTAAATACTATATTGTTGAATGCCATCACCAAAAATTAAGAAATGCTATTAACTAATATTGTTTATATTAACACATATACACTTTAATATATGTGTGAATATTTGTTTTTATATATATTTATGTGTTTTAGTTTTTATTAATGTATATAACTTTTTATAATTAAATTTATTAAAATATGTTTTTAATATAATAATAAGTCATATATGGAGAAAAAAAAATAAAAGTTATGAAAGTGAAGGGAAATCTACTTGAATGGTTCATGAGGCACAATACTTACTAAGGTTTTGCAAATGGGGTAGCAGGCTAAGTGGACTTGATTGCGAGGAAAACTCCACAGTTAAGCGCGCTTGAGTCAGAGACGATCTAGGATGGGTGACCTCTCGAGAAGTCCTGATTTCCGGGTGCAAGCCCCGGAAGTGATGATTGATGCTATGTCATTTATTTCACTAGTTTCAATCCCACTTCTTCACCCCTGTGAGCATCACCTCATGTAATGAGTGCTAAGTGGACTATTAAAAAATCATGAGAAATTATGCAATGAGTGTTAAGTGGACTACAATCCCACTTCTTCACCCCTGTGAGCATCACCTCATGTAACAAATGCTAAGTGGACTATTAAAAAATCATGAGAAATTAGTTCGTTATGACTACCTCTCATGGAAATGGTCATAGATGAATGACTTACTTAACACAGTTGAATCCCAAAAATATCATTAGTTTCAATCCCATCACCTCATACAATGAGTGCTAAGTGGACTATTCAAAAATCATGAGAAATAACCTCATGCAATGAGTGCTAAGTGGACTATTAACAAATCATGAGAAATTATGCAATGAGTGCTAAGTGGACTATTCAAAAATCATGAGCACCTCATGTAATGAGTGCTAAGTGGATTGTTCAAAGATCACGAGAAATTACCTCATGCAATGAGTGCTAAGTGGACTATTCAAAAATCATGAGAAATAATGCAATGAGTGCTAAGTGGAATATTCAAAAATCATGAGAAACTATGCAATGAGTGCTAAGTGGACTATTAAAAAATCATGAGAAATTAGTTTGTTATGACTAACTCTCATGGAAATGGTCATAGATATGGTCATAGATGAATGGCTTACTTAACGCAGTTGAATCCCAAAAATTGATATCTAATATAATGCACCGTGAAAATCCCCAATACTTAATTCAAAAGAGTGAGGGGAACTCTACTTGAATGGTTCATGAGGCACAATACTTGCTAAGGTTTTGCAAATGGGGTAACAAGCTAAGTGGGCTTGATTGTGGGGAAAACTCCACTGTTAAGCACACTTGAGCCAAAGGCGATCTAGGATGGGTGACCTCCCGGGAAGTCTTCATTACCAGGTGCAAGCCCCAAAAGTGATGATTGATGCTATGTGATTTATTTCACTAGTTTCAATCCCACTTCTTCACCCCTGGTTAGTGAGGACTACCTCTCATGGAAATGGTTATAGATGAATGACATGACTACCTCTTATGCAAATGGTCATAAATGAATGACTTACTTAACCTCTCATGGAAATGGTTATAGATGAATGACTTGACTACCTCCCATGGAAATGGTCATAGATGAATGACTTACTTAACACAGTTGAATCCCAAAAATTGATATCTAATATAATGACTTGACTACCTCTCATGGAAATGGTCATAGATGAATGACTTACTTAACATAGTTGAATCCCAAAAATTGATATCTAATTACCTCTCATGGAAATGGTCATAGATGAATATCGAATTGCCTCTCATGGAAATGGTTAAAGATGAATCCCAAAAATTGATATCTACTATAATGACTTTACTACCTCTCATGGAAATGGTCATAGATGAATATCTAATTACCTCTTATGGAAATGGTCAGAGATGAATCCCAAAAATTAGTATCTACTATAATGAATTGACTACCTCTCAGGGAAATGGTCATAGATGAATGACTTACTTAACGCAGTTGAATCCCAAAAAATGATATCTAATATAATGCATTGCGAAAACCCCCAATATTTAACTAATTAAACACTCACTATATTGTTGAATGTCATCACCAAAAATTAAGAAATACTATTAACTAATATTATTTATATTAACATATATACACTTTAATATATGTGCGTATATTTATTTTATATATATATATGTGTGTGTGTGTGTGTGTGTGTGTGCTTTAGTTTTTATTCCTTTTTTTCTAAATAAGACTAAATCTATTAAAGAGACAAAAAATAATGATACATGGAGGCACCGGCCTCTGCAGAACCTGTCTCAGAGTTTACCAAGTATTAACAGACAGTAACTGAAAAAGAGACTGCCCTCAAGGGGAAACCAGTCCAAAAATCACTGTGTGAGCTGCCCACGCAGGGGAACCAACCTGTAATTACCATGTAGAAGAGTTTTTTGAACAGAATAAAAAACAAAATTGACCCCAAATGACAACAATTACAACAAAAAGCTTCAAAAAAGACCCCTAAGATGGTGACCGGGTGTCTAAAAACCTTAAAAAAAAAACCATGGCCTGCTAGGTGTCAGCAGGTGGCAGAGGTTCCTCCACAATGAGACACCCGTAGGCATCCATATCTTCAACGTCTTGCTGTTGTCTGCTTGTCGTGGCTTCCATCTACGTCTTGCCACCTGGAGTGCTCGTCGTGGCTTCCATCTTCGCCTTGCCGTCTGGAGTGTTGTGAACCTGAGCTACGTCCATCTGGTTCAGAGCTTCACCATGAGTTCTGCACGTCCCCGAACTGCTACCATGAGTTTGACATCTGCTAGTACCAGTCCTGTCTTGAATGATGCGTGCCGGGACGTCAGTGCTCTATGGCTCCTCTCTAAAGGCGACAGAGATGGTAGCAATAATACATGGGCGTTCCAAAGTGCACCTGAACTGGAACTGGGTAGAATGACAGGGATTCATCATCGGAATAGAGTCATCTGGGGGTTGTTGGGCTTCCGCATCTTGCCTAAAGCCAATCATCTGGGCACTCCCTCTGCCACTGCGGGTGTTGGGATACCGATCCGTGCAGTGAGCAGCAGTCGAGGGCGAGGAGGAATCTGCAGGAGTTGAGTCAGACAGGGACAACGAGGGAGGGTGAGTAGCTTTGCCTCTGCTGCTACCCCTTCTACATCTCATCCTGTGCCTCAAATGAGGCATATTTGCCTGGTAAGTATTGGTTCGACGGGTGCTTGGAGGAGTAAGAGGAGGGATGGAATGGCTCGTGGAGGTAGGAGAGTGAGGAATTCGATTACCAGAGGCAGAGTTCAGGGTCGAAGCAACAGCTCTGTAGCAGCAAAGCAGGTTGTGCGAGAAGTGGGCACCTTCGACCATTTCAATGCAACAGAGGATTTGGCACCTTCTCCCCATAGTCGTGCAAGAGCTTGGCTCTGCAGCAGCGGGGAGGCAGTTACAGGCCAGAGGAGGCTGAACAGGGGGAATGCGCTCCGCATTCTCCATCTTAAGGATCAGAGTTAGGTAACCTCGGCCCTCACCCATCATTAATGTTTTCCGGCTTTCAGACAAGCATTAAAACGCCATAAATTGTGGCGGTGGGCGTCTTGGTTGCAGCATGGGTGGCCATGCCACTTGCTTGCCTGGATGAGCTGCGTTGTGCCAGCGCCATTAATCACTCGCATCCGGGGGTGTTTTAGTTTTTATTAATGTATATAATTTTTTATAATAAAATTTATTAAAATATGTTTTTAATATAATAATAAGTCATATATGGAGAAAAAAATAAAAGTTATGAAAATGGAATAGTTAAAAAAGGAAAAAAATAAAAATCAGAAAGTTAAAAAAGAAATAAACTAAGAACAAAAAATTAGTTAAAAAAAAAACCCTAGTAATAAAAAATTAGTAACTAATAAAAATAAAAAATAAAAGTTACTAAACAACCCATAATAAGACCTCAACCAATCACTTTACAGATAAATAAATTTAAACACCATATACCATACCTAGCCAAGTATAATAATAATAATAATAAGAAAATAAGAGATGTTGACCATATTACTAACTTTAACCAATATCATTTATTTATAATAGATTATATTGTTTCCATTTTTAATTAAACTAACCATTATATTCATTAAAACATTACAAAATTAGTTACAAAATATTTTAATTTTTAATAATGATTAAAAACATGTAAAATTCATATTAAGCAAATGTTCTGCTATTTATGTAACAAATTTACAACATAATAGAGAATTTAAACACAATTAAATTAAATGCAATCACTTTGTATAACCAAACTTATCATATCTCATCGAAGTTACAGTTTTGTCAACAACATTGCAAAAGTCTATTTACATAGTTAAGTGTAGTGTGATACCTCAGAAAATCGCAAACGTATGTTTAAATAGAAGACACGATATATATCTACTTAATTTGCCACTGAATCCCATCATGTTCCATCCAACAATTTTGCACTGAAGCAATTGGGATTTCTTCCAAAAACGGAGCGATGACTGGAGAATGACATAAACAACGTCACTGTAACGCGGGGCACGGTGATTTGGAGGTAAAAGTACTCCGTGGTTCCAGCCATTGGAATATGGAGCTCTGTCATTGGAGTTGTAAATAAGGGGCATTCGTCGCACTATTCAAATTCTTACAGGCATATTGGGTAACAGCATAATAAAGCGGGTCCTATTATTCTCATTATTTTTATTATGGGAATGGTCGACTTCTGCAATTATTATGAGAAGAAAAGGCTGAAAGTCTAGTTATTTCTGCCTCCGATTAAACAGAGTCAGAAAATCACAACTGAGAATTATTGTTGGGATTCCAACGCTCTTGCTTTTTCTCCTTTGGAATTAATATCTTCGTTATCATCAATCATGTCAGCGTCTGTGACAAAACCCTTCCAAAACCAATGCTTTTTCCACACTCTCTCCATCATCTCTTCAATCGGTATGTTCTTCGTTTCAGGGAGGAGAAACAGCACAAATAGGGACATAATGACCACCCAGCCAGCAAAGAAGAAGAAGATCCCGTATTTGAAAGTGCAAAGCATTGACAGAAATGACTGTGCAATAATAAAAGTGAAGAGGAGATTGACGCAGACGGTCACACTCTGTCCAGCAGATCTTGTTTCCAGGGGAAAGGTTTCGCTGGGAATCAACCATCCGAGAGGTCCCCATGACCATGCAAAGGATGATACGAAAACGCACACCATCAACACTATCACAATGGCTGTGGTGTGAGAAAGCTGCATGTCTCCTTTCAACCCCGTTGCCAACAGGATTGCAATAATCACCTTCAATTCCAGAAAATATTCATAATGTGAGACAATTTTGGCATTGTAATGAAAAACCATTTAAGTATAAGCATAACACTGAAATGGAAATGAATTAGAAGAAGAAATTAGTATAAGCAGAGCATTGAAATGGAAATGAATTATAAGAAGAAATTGGGTTAACCTGTGCAACGAACATCTGTACTCCTGCTTCAAGAAGAAGCTTCCTTCGACCAAGTTTATCGACCGAGTAGATGGAGATAAGAGTGGATAACACATTGACTGCCCCAGTAATAACCGCAGAGTAAAGTGAAGCATCGTTCTTGAATCCCAGTGTCTGGAAGAGCACGGGAGCATAGAACATAATGGCATTGATGCCAGTCAACTGCTGGAAGATCTGGAGAAAAATGGTTATGACAAGCTGAGGTCTATTCCTGCGCTTCAAGATGTTTCGGAATGGATGCTTAACTTGCGCAGCTATTTTACTAGCTTGAACTAGTTCAGCGAACTCTGCATCCACATTATCTGTTCCTCTGATTTTTCTCAATACCTTCTTGCCCTCTTCCAGGTGTCCTCTTTCAATCAGACTATTGGGTGTCTCTACTAAAAATATAGACCCCACAGATAGCATTATTGCAGGGATACCTGCCAAGCCCAACGAAAGCCTCCATCCCCATGGAATGATCTTACTAGTCCCATAGTTCACTAAATTCGCACACAGAATGCCTATTGTAACATTCAGCTGGAAGAGGATGTTTAGAGCCCCTCTAATTCTAGTCGGTGCTATCTCTGACAGGAAAAGAGGAACCGCCTGCAGTTACAGAAAAGCAAAGGCCCATTCATTGCACCAGTAATCCAACAGATGACCGATCGAAAAAACCAACGCTAAGCCTACCTAAGATGTCTCTGAAAGATCTACGGTAAAATTATAATAATACCGCAGAACACAAAAAACATATCGTGTTAACATATGTTTTAATGCAAACGAAAAATATGGGAATCCAAAATGTAAAAAAAGCTTATCCTATCAAAGGTGTGTCATCGAACTTACGGCTCGGTGTACAAAAGTCCTGTTATACAAAAATTTCCTAGTAATCCAAGAATCTCAAGAAAGGAAGTCAGCTTTTAAAATACGATTTTTGCTTAAAAGGAATGTACAGGGATGGTTCACATCTGAATTATTTGAACCCCTATATTATATCTAAGGTTCCATCTTTCCAGGAGTGTGAATCGTCTGTTTACAGACCTGATTTCCAAATCCAACTCCAAATCCGAGTAATATTCTTCCGATGATGAGCATGATAATATGCTCCGCGGCAGCATTCAAGACGACTCCACAAAGAAAGAATGCGCCGGCAACAAGCATGGTAGGTCTCCGGCCATATCTTCTGGTAACATACGACGCAAAAAATGTCGCGACCAGACCGGCTAAGTACAGAGATGAAGTAAAGAGCTGCAATCTTTGATTATCGTACTTGCAGTAATCGTTTTCCTTCACCTCGTGCTTTTTGCGCGCGACCACGGGGAAGAATTTCACGAGAAAGTCATCCATGCCAGTCACTCCGCCTGCACATTAAAATAATAAATCGTCAGATCTTCAGTAAAGATGTAGATTACTAACCATAAATTATAATGAAGAGCAAGTATTTACTACAGTCATAAATTCACATCACAGGCACACACAACTTCAAAACTACTAACAAGTTAAACATTTTTCGTTTTCAGAGGAAAAGATTCCAAGAAACTTTTGCTAAAGATTTGGAGCGCTGAACTGCTTCTGATCGCATCGAAGAACACTTAGGACTTGTGCAACTCTTTAAACGCAGTTAAGATATCCAGTTTACAGAACTGTATGAAAGCAACATCCTTCTTAAGGATTATGCGAAGGTCTTTGTGGTTATTGTGAACAGAAAAAAAATTCCATAGTCCAGTATACTGCACTCTGACTTAAAAAATCCAGCGAAATCGGACGAGAAATACAAATTTGCCTAAAGTTTTACCATGCTTAAACCGTATAACATTGAAAGAGAGTAGTTCTCCCATTTTTACACCATCAGAGTTACAGAATAACATGATGAAATCCGATGCGAATATTCCGATCTTTAACGAAGCAGAGGAAAACCGCACAACGCAATAATGTTGCAAAAAGCTCAAAAGAATCAGCTTTAGAGCCACTCTGCGCTTTAAAGCACTTAATAATAACGAAATCAAGTGACAAAAAACAAATATCAAATCTTCCCTGTAAAATGTCCCGTCACAACTCAATACAACATACAAAGTAGAAAGAACTTTAAGATGCCCTAAATTCTAAGAAAATTCTCTAGCAAAATCAAAGCTGCAGCTCTCATTGCAAAATTATACAAGATCGTTACAATTTTCACTGCAAAACTCGACAAGAAAATCTTTAAAGAAAATCTCTGCACTTGCTGAACAAACAACCACTCGACATTAAAGCTTCAGAAGCTTACCTGAAATTCCTATATCGTAGCCAAACATTAACCCGCCGCTTGCAGCGATGATACAAGTGACGACGACATGAACCGTTATGCGGGCCTCGAATTCCACAGCCGTAGACCCTACTGGGGCGGCAAACCCTCCCACGGCCATTTTTCTTGCACTAAACTTTCAACACAAAACACTGAAGAAACTCGTCAAAGAAGTATATAAATATCACTACCTTTCCACAGCCTCAGCAAAATCACATTTTATTACCTAAGCAGAATATCAACCTTTCTACAGTCTCAGCAAAAACATATTTCCTTTTCTAGTCCGATGTCATCCTCACCATCTAACGAGGACCTACAGCCGTGTCAAAGAATTCAAATTTATAGACTCAGATTGTAATGAAATGGTTGCCTCTGACAAAGTCTCCAAAAATCTCCCCGTCCAAGAGTTTCGTATGTTCATCCTCGGGAGTCGAAACCGCGCACGCCACGTCCGAGCCGGCGAGCATTCTGTCATCCCGCAACTTAAAACTCTATATGTGGATTTATTCTACTCAGCTAAATACTATTTGCCAATGGTCTGTTGCCACGGAGTAACTTAGTTGGCGTTTCTTGTTAAAATTAACTTATCCATTTTGCGCCCAGCATTTTTATGAACCACCGTCGAGAGCACTGACGTATCAGTAAGGGATAATGACCCTGATTGATGCCGAAACCACAGTCTCAAATTCCGAATTATCGTTGGAAAGTGGTTTTGTCCACGTCGGATTATTTCGGTATGTTAAGATAGGCCTGTATTAGATAAAGATGAAAACGTGGCACACATACAATATAGGAAAAAGCAAAAAGAAAGCATGTACCGTGAGACAGCCAATCCACGTTAGATTACAACGCAGCTAAGTAAAATTTATGGAGGTGTCTCTACATTATTTTTAGGAAGCAACACAATTTTGAGGTAGAATTTGATTTGTATTATTTAAAATGGTTTTATGATATATATAAATTTAATATTTTAAATATTTGGATTGGCAGGATTTATTTATCAAATTTTTAATTTTAGAAAAATTAGACACAAAACCTTTACTGTTTATCTAAATGGTGAAAAAAAACCTTTGCCTCAGTTTAAAAATTAATCGAATGGTTTTTCATATTAATTGGTCTATTAATAATTTTATAGATCTCGACCTTAATTGAGCTTAAACATTTTAAATATTTACTCAACTGTTAAATGCTTCTCCCGATTATTTGGCTCAGTAATCGAAATAATGTGCAACCTTTTAGTATTTTATTAAAAATTTTCATAATTTAAGTTTCAATTTAGAAATTCAAAAGTGGCCATTATTCTAATGTTGATAACTATCATTTTAATGCTGATAACTTTGAGATATTAGAGTGATACAATTTATTTCATTTTTTTTTTTTTTTTTTTTTGCCGCTGATAACTATCATTTTAATGCTGTTGAGATAGGATAGTGATACAATTTATTTCAATTTTTTCCGCTGATAACTATCATTTTAATGCTGTTGAGATATGATAGTGATATTATTTATTTTAATTTTTTTATTAATGGTTAAAGTGCAGAATATATTGTAATCTGTTTAAGTTTTAATTATTCTTTAAATTTTTTTAAAATTTTTTAAAATTTTATTAAAATTTTGGAAAAATTAAATATAATTATTTTTTAGAAATTAAAAATTAATATTTTAATTTTTAAAAATTGAATTTTTAATTTTTGATTAGTGGATAATTAATTTTATGTGGTTTAAAATCAAATTTTAATAGTTAAAAATTATTTAAAATAAAAAACTTCTAATCACTATCATAATTATTAATTGATTTTTTTTTAATTTGTGGATTTTTCCATAATTAATATTTTTTTTTTAAAAAGACAGTTTCCATTAAATTTTGAGCTTTTACTAATTATGGAAATTGATAGTTTTAAAAAACAAAAGCAATAATGTTGCATATTCTTTTACCTGATTTTCTTCCTATTTTTCTCTCACCAATTTTATTATTGAATGGACTTGGTTCAATCTTTTTCCTCAATAAGCTTTATCTACATTTTATATTTTCACAATTCAATTTTAAATAGAAAAAAATTAGATATACTAGACATTGTAATTTTTATATTAGATATTTATATAAAAAAATTAGATTTAAGTCAACACTACAATAAACAAGAGAGAGAAAAAAATTAGGTATACTAGATATTGAAATTTTTTATATTAGATATTTTATTAAGTATGAATTATTTGCCACACTATTAAGAACCATAGATTATTTATTTGTTCAGGAATTGTGATGAGTATAAATTTAAAGTTAAATAAATAGCTTGTTACAATAATTAGTTTTTTTTTAAATATTTATTTTATTTATATCATATATATACATTATTTGATATAAAGGTACTAGACATTGTAATTTCTTTTCCTTATTTTGTGCTAAAAGCTAAAGATGGAATAATTAGTTTTTTTAAAAAATATTTATTTTATTTATATCATATATATATACATATAAAGAAACTAGACATTGTAATTTCTCTTCCTTGTTTCAAGCTAAAGATGGAATAAAATGTGCACAATCACATCTCAATAAAGTCTTAAATTTTGTAACAAACGATTAATTTGTTCAAGCATTCAATAATTACTATCAATTTCCTTATGCATAAGAGGCCATACTTAGTATCATTATTAAATTTATGAATTTGTTCAAGCATTCAGTAATTACTATCAATTACTTTTTACATAAGAGACCAATACTTAACAACAACATTACATATTAAACTGTTTAATCTTATCTTAAATATAAAAATTTTAATTTATTGTAAATATTATTTATTTGTGAAGAATTTTTTAATATAATCTAAATATATTTAGTTTGGATTTCTTTTTAGTTGTGCTTTGGATTCTTTTAATTATATTTTAATTAAAAAATTTGAAAATTTATTAAAATTATAAATATTAGTTATTTACTTTATTAAAATAATCTAAATTTTATAAAATTTAGATTTAATAAAAACTTTCGTTATTTATAAAACAATATCATCAATTTAAAAAAAAATTAAAATTACTAAAATCATAAAAAATAATTATTTACATGGCTAAAAAGATGCAAATTTCATAAAATTTAAACTCAGCAAACACTTTTAATATGCAAAATCAATCTACCTTTAAGTTTTAAAAGTTCAAAATCTACCTTATAATCCTTCCATATTACACTTATCTTAAATATAAGGTTTTTAATTTATTGTAAATGTTAGTTATATGTGGAGAAATTTTTAATATAATCTAAATATATTTGGTTTGGATTTCTTTTTAGTTATGCTTTGGATTCTTTTAGTTATATTTTAAAAATATAATTAAAAGATTCGAAAAATTATTAAAATTATAAATATTAGTTATTTATTTTATTAAAATAATTTAAATTTAATAAAATTTAGATTTAGTGAAAATTTTCATTATTTCTAAAAACAGTTATAAAAAATTATTAAAATCATAAAAATTAATTATTCACATAGCTTAAAAAATTCAAATTTTATAAAACTTAAACTCAATAAACACTTCTAATATGCAAAATCAATCCACTACTTATAAGCAAAATCAATCTACCTTTAAGTTTTAAAAGTTCAAAATCTACCTTATAATCTTTTTTTTAAGGCCGTAAGCAAGAATAACATAGAAGATAGAAGCAAAATATTTATGCAATTTTATTTATCTACCCGCATTTTTGTGAGGAAAACTTTGCAGAAAACCTATAGCATCGAAGATATAAGCAAAAGATTTATGCAATTTTATTTATTTACTGGCATTTATGTGAGAAAAACATTCCAAAAACCTTTAAAAGGCCTGGTGTGATCTTCCATGATTAGTTCACTTAGTCTCATCTCTCTCTCTCCCAAGTACTCTTCATTTGGGGAATGGATTGAAAGATTGTCCATGACAACCATGGTTAGTACTCTTCAATGGGTGAATGCATTGAAAGAATGTCCATGACAACCATGGTTTTGGTGGCTTGGAGCTGAGTTGGCATTGATGATAGGAAGAAATTTTGAGGATTTGAAACAGAACTTTTATACTCTGGATTTGGATTTGTTTCATTGGGGATGAACTTTCTCATAGTACATGGTTTATTGGGTACATACCCTCCATATGGGTATTGTCCAAAATTCAAAGTAGCATGTTGCCTTGATGCCACCCAGATTATTGCAGTTAAGATCCCCGCTAGATCTTCCTTTGTCTCTAACTTTGCCCACCTTCCACCCAAATTATTATAGTTAAGATCCCTGCTAGATCTTCTTTTGTCTCCACCTTTAGCCACCAAGATGCATGTAATAATATCTAGAAAGAGTGTTCCCATATTGTTGTGGAGAAAGCCAATTATGAGTAAAGAGGGCATGTGGTTGTGTGCATGCTAGAAGTAATTAGGAAGGGGATAATGTTTAGAAAAGTGGAGTTGAAGATAAAGCACCATTGTAGAAGGTGCATGTGGAAAATTTTGATTCTTCTAATACCTTTTGTGTTGAGTTTGCAAATATGAAAGATCGAGTATGTAAATGTTTTTTATTATGATCAAGAAGTCCAAAATATCAGTGACCAAGAAGAAATTGAGTATTTCCTTGAAATCCATGAAATGAACATTGCATGTAGTTTATGCACAAATTCCAAGGTTATGAACAATGGGAAAGTTGCAATGTATAAAGGCAGGGAACTTGTGGTTGAACATCTTTATTAATGAAGTCATCTATAAGATGCAATCTCATAATCATTTATCCTAATCATCAATAGTGGGTTTAACTCATTGGTCCCTTATCACTTGATTCTAGGAGTGTTCAAATTCATATCATCTATTCACACTTAATATATTATACTAGGTATTCTGAGGTCCATTTCTATCACTAGCTAAGGAAGGTGTTTTAACTGGCAAGGAACTATACGGATCTTCAACCAAGGCTTAAGGTATAATATGGCTGTTATAATGCTATTCTCCTGATATTAATATTGATTTACATAATTTCTCCCTCCATGATATGTTGTATTCAATTCTATATACTACTTCTAATTTTTCTTTAATATATTAGGTTAGATTAACTTGTAATCAACATTCCTAGTTGCTTGAAAAGGTTAAGAATGACATTTCTTTTTTGTGTGTAGGTAGCAAGTGATAGGATTATAGTATCATTTTATCATTGACTTTGATTATAAATATTTATTTATTATTATTATTATATTGGTGAAAAGAATATAAGTTTTAAGATAAAACATTTTTGAAAATAGAAAAAAAAAAATCAAAATTTAAAGCCATTATATTTAGTAACTATGAAATTATGCATTCTTCTTTCCAAAATAGTATTTTAGATTTACATCTTAACTTTAATTTAATTTAATTTTGTTTTGTTAAAAGATTAATTTAATAATAATAAAATTTAATATTATGAATTTTTTTATTTTAATATAAAATTTGAATTAAAATTAATGAAAAGTAAAATAGTTTCATAAAAAAATTACCTTTTTCTTCTATACTACAACCTTACAATATCATTTTTTATCCTGATTACTACTAAAAATATTATAAACTATTAAATAAAAATTACATCTCTAAAACCCACTTAATATTATTAACCATTAAAGTTATTCAGAACGTGGAAAGGTTCGTTGAAGAAAGTTTCACCGCAAAACAGTAGCAATATAAGTTTAAGAAAAAGAAAAATCGTAAAAGAAAGAAAGGATAACTATAATATTTTTATGGGTTATATGGCTGTACAAATCAAGATTAGTTGACAGTTAAAGCAGTAATGATGGAAATTTTTTTAATAGTCTAACATTCTATCTAACAATGCAAACATGTACAAACATGTACAGAGTGGCAACACAGCGACCAAATTTGGTGAGTTCTTTTTAAAAAAATGCTTTACAATATAATTATAATTTGAAGTGTATAATATTTTTTTTGTTTATAAATTTTTTACTAAAATAATTTTTTATTTAATATATATTAAATAAATCTTAAAGTGTTTGGAATCAATTTCCAGTAGTTTCATTCGCAAAAGTGATAAGAAAGGATTGATGGGTCATCTTATTTGTTTATATGTGTTACTTAAATAATTGTTATGAAATAATATGGGGTTTCTGTATTCAGGCTTTTATGATCCATAATAAATTAAGCAAAATCTTTCGGTAAAAATCATATAAGAAAAATTTTTGACAAAAAAATAAATGTTAAATATAAATAATAAATTTCCTTGAATAAACTTAGCACTTACACATAAAAAATAGTAGTAAAGATAATAATTTGGTAATGACTCTGTGCCCATATTTTTCGACTTGATTGGTTTGGGCCATTCATTACTGTGTTCGCACATTTGAAAATGGCCCTAAAGTAGTTTGTTGGGGGTAGTTTGAATTGTTGTTTCCTTTCCTTTGTTAGAATTGTTGTAATTTTGGCTTTTGCTTGCCCGTCAAGTGGATAAAAGTAGTTGTGGCTCGTCCGAGTGGTGGTGACAGGGAAATCTAGAACCAGAGAAGTGGACATTTCCACACGTTCCTAATTTTTGTATATATAGATCATGTTTTTTTTTTTTTTTCTCTCTCTTCATATGTCTGGTTTTTTGTAATGGAAACTCTAGGGAAGTTAACCTGTACAATTTATCTTATAACCATATTAGTGGTATTTTTAGGGAGTATAAGTTTCAGTTTTATAATATTCCAGATTCTTATCCATTTTCAGTGAGTTCTCAAAAATGTTTGGTTCATTAAGTGTCATTTTTGGATTGATACATGTTGTTGTGCCAATCGTCTTATTTTACAAGTGAGAGGTTTACTGACAAGAAGGATTATGAAATAGGTATAATATTATTGGATAGGATAAAAAAAAACTTTTATCTAATTTAAATTTAAAATTAATTCATTGACAAACAAAAAACATTGACACTTTACGTATTAGGAATTCAAAATGGAACATTAAATATAGAAATGAACAAGGTTCACTTTAAGAGTTCACTAAACTCAAAACCAATACAATAATATTCATAGGCACTAAACTATTACAATAATATTTACAAAGACATTATAACTCATTATATTCAATTATTTAAATTGGATGAGGAAAATAACAATCATTCGATCCAACTACTCAAGATAACCCCAATTTAAAAAAAAAAATTAAAAATCTATATCATATACCATTTATATTAATAATTTTATTTATATTAACAAATATTTTATTTTTTAATGTTATTATTTTAATATATATATAAAAGTTGAGTATGTATTATATATTAGTATAAAAATTTGATAATTATTTTCAATTAAGTAAATATCATTTTATTATAATTATTTTTCATTTTATTTATTATATTATTAGATATTTTTAATGTTTAGATATATCATCAATTAATTATAATATTTTATACTTAAATTAAATATAATAGTTTAGGAATAAAGTGAAGAACAATATTTTTTTCAATATTATAAATAAAATAATTATAAAAATAATAAACCATCTCTACGTGAAATCTTAGAAAAAAAATTCATCAAAAGAAAATAATAAAATCAGTTGAGTAAATGCGCACAAGTGAATCATTAGTCTAATAAATCGTAGTATTAATATATTTTGAACTAATATTAATATTTTGTATTTTGAAAAAAGACTTTATTTACCATATGGAATTCACTCTAATACAAATACTTCAAATATCTAAATCTGATAATGACGTTCATATATCCGATATATCTAAGAGCTGGCACCATTCACATATAGGTAACCTTTTCGAGGCTAGTATTCTTCTTGATGTTAATAAATTTTTTTTTGTTCTCGCGAGTGGTTGTTGGTAATGTTGGCGTTGATGTCAAATGGCTATGAAAGATTCGTGTTAGTATTGAAGATTTAAGGTTGATTTCAGTGATGAAGACTCAAGATCAAGGTTGATTAAAGTGATGTCAAAAGGTTATAAAGATTCAAGGTTAATCCAATGCTCCAAGGTTGATTAAAGTGATGTGGTAAAGTTGTAATATCCAAAGGCTATGATGTGTAAGGCTGATTCAACGAGGGCGCATTGTTGTGGATTAAAAGGTTGATTATGGTGTGACTCAATGAAGATTGAACACTGATTACAATGATGTGCAAGGCTGATTACTATGTGTTCAAAGTTAATTGGTGTTTATCTTACAACCAAAATAAATATATGGCACATGAGAATTTGAGAACAATGTTTGAAGAGCTTTGTATTTGCATTGAACAAAAATATCAATTTATAGTATGGTATGAACAAAATCATTAGTTTATAAGAAGTGCATAATTTTGACTTGTTTCGAAACCATGAAATCCAAGAATAAGAATCCATCTTTGAACTTAATTCATATATCTATGTTGTTGATGTTGAAAGCATTATAGAGGAGTCTGAAGTCAATAGAATTAAAGCTAGTACAAATATGGGTAACGAATTTTTTATTTTTCCCTAATTCAAAGGACAAACACAAATTAGAGCCTAGTTATTAGCGTTCACAACTCAGAATGACAATATATTATTAGTGTCCACTACCCAGATTTATAGTTGGTAACCAATGTCCATGTCCTGTAGCAAAAATGAAGAAACTCCTGAGCTTTGTCTTATGTAATCATTGATGTTGGACTATGATTCTTCAGTTTTGTAAACAGTTTGAGGTGTATTTGTCTTGACTTGAGCTTCAAACTTGGAAATGAAGAGGTAGACTATGAACAACCCTAGATTACAAAGAGGCAACACTTAACTTCTATTCCTGGCACATAATGCAAACAGTTAGAGAGATTTGTATATAAAATATGCATTTATGAATGAGAGTGATGTTAGAGAATTGAATTTTGAGAGAAAAATTTCATGAATAGCCTAGTAAGGAGAAAATGAGAAAGAGAGAAGCAGAGAAGATAAACAACTAAAAAGAGGACGGAAACAAAGTTTAGAGTAAATACAAAGATGGGGTAACTAGCAAAGTTAATTTGTAATTTAAGTAGGGGATTGTTGTCTCCTTTCAAGTAGTAGCCTTAAAAATAGCAGGTTGGAGCCTATAGAATGGGGAGTAAGAGCTTCCTAGTAAGTTGTAGTTTGCAGAAGAAATTTGAGGTAGTGGCCTCCTATAGGTAGAAGCTTACAAAATTTTTGATGTAATAAGGGGAGTAGGAGCCTGCCTTCACATCACTTCAGCCAAAATTTTTGGTTTTCTCCCTCTATGAGTTTCCACTTATGTCTGGTGTCTACATGTACTCAATGTCTTGCTTGTGTGCATGTTATTTAATCCATTGTTAAATGCTAAACACATATACAACTCTGCTAGTTGTAAAAGAAAATATTACATGTTGTTAAAATAATTTAATTTGGTCATTCAAAAGATACAGTTACTTATTCACCCCCTTCTCGGTAATTGTTAAGTATTCATCAATTGGTATCAGAGGCAGTGTCTTATGTATTAGTCTAACAACTAGAAAGAATATATAAATCATAAGAATGGCCAGTCAAGAAGGATGTTCATTAAATAAAGCTCCTTTCTTTATTAGCACAAATTATACCTTTTGGAAAGTAAGAATGAATAGATTTGGAGATATTGGAGATCTGGGGAAGAGTTGTGTGGAACCCAATGAGAGAAGTAAAGACCCGGATGAAGCCAAGTACATGAACGAAGGGTAAGTTAAGGTAGGAAGGTATAGTATAATAAACAAGCGGGTTGGTTGGGGTCCATGGGAATTAATGGACAATGATAGAATATTCATGAGAATGGTGTAAAAAAGGGAACCTTCCTAAACTTTAAAAGCTACAAATATATGTGAAATTGTATTCTTGTAATTTCCAATGATGTTTCCTGGTATGACACGATTCTGGCAGAGAACCATCATAGTAGCAGGATAAACAAGTTATCCTTAAGAATATGACTATTTGGGTGGCAGGAATTTCAATTTTCATGTTTGGGTTACCCGATAAGGCTATCCAATGGGTTTTAGGAAACTTGGAACATGCAACGAGTGGGTTGGTTTAGTCCATTGAATAATGGATAGTGATATGGCAACCATGAGTATGGCGCAAAGGTGGTTCTCTCAACCTTGACCTTATTGACATATGTAGATATGTATTGAGTCCATGAACATACTAACGAATAAATGATTGTATGGAACACTGATATGATTGAGAAATTATTATGAAGGATCATTCACGTGAAAGAATGAATGATCTTGTTTCAAAGTCATATTGCAGGCACTAGCTTCATGGAGAAATTGACTCATGAGAGTATGCTACTTTCGTTGCAACTTTCTTATGATGAATCTCATGAGAAGTCTTATGCTATGATGCACGAAGTACAATGGACTACCTGGTTGACGAAATAAAGCTGGCTAAAAAGAAGAACAATATGTTGAAAAAAAGTAGCAAGAAAGGCTTAATTTGACTTTAGCTTTAGTCAAATTGAATAAATCAAATTTCCACATCAATAGGACAACTTGGAGGTAGTGAACTTGTGTGACATGGCTCTTGTCACTCAGTTATCTCAATAAATTAAAGTTAGAGGGCTTGGAGTTCAGTTATGCATGTGTGATTGCTAAATTTTAGTAATCCAGTTCAGTTATTTTCAGTTGTATTTAGTTAACTGACCTCTAACTATTTGTGGAGTTATTTGAATATTAGCGATGCAGTGGGACAACAATCTAACTCAAAGATCTATTAGTTAACTGATCAATCAACCCAAAATAGCTAGTGCATGCAGAGAATTTGAAACAAGAAACTACAAACTAGTTTGAGTGTACATGTGTTTCATGCAGTCATATTATCAATCCTTGGGAATTGTGTAATCAACTGGAGAAAAATTCCTAAAATATAGGGGCTAATTTCCTCAGGAATTGTGCAAGGAAATAGGAGGCTAGGTGAGTTGATATTTAGCTAAGTTTTGGCCATAGTTGTTCATAGAGCAGAGAGAACAATTATTCTTTTACAGGTTGAGCTCAGAGCTGGAGCTAGCAATTGTAATAGATTCTCTATTCATCTGATTAATTCAAAGAGGCTTGAGGGGTTTTTCTCAGTTGGGTTCCCTTAGAAATCATTGTGTATTTGTGGTTTTTATTATTGCATGTCTATGCATGTTGTTCTAAATTGTTAATTTCATTCCGCAGATCAGTAGAGTACAATTGTGTCTCTTAATTTTAGATTAAATTTCTTGAGCAATTGCAATTCTATAAAAATTTTGCATGGTATCAGAGAAAAAAAATCACATTAGAACTAGTATTTCAAACTTGTCTCTCAAGAATTTCAAATTTGCAGCCTTCTTGCAACATTTTTTTCTTCGATATTGGGAGGATGTCTTTCAATGAACTGAGATTGGAGTATGCCCTGGAGGGTAGCTTGAATTTCATAGCCTGGAAGGATCGAATGGAAGTATTTTTCGATGACAATGGTTTGTTAGAATATGTGAAAGTTGATATTACAGAACCTCCACAATTGAATGCACACCAATTAGCCCATTGGAAGAAGGATGTTGCAATGACCACAAGAATTTTTCTGGAAGGTGTGCAAGACCATGTGGTCTTAAATCTCCATGGAAAAGAGGAACCATTTGCTATGTGGAAGGCACTGACTGAGCTATTAAAAAATAACAGTGATTATAGAAAATTTGCCCTAAAAGACAAACTTCGAAACATTAAGATGCAGAAGAATGATACTATTTCATTGTATCTCTCCAGAATTACACAAGTTCGGGATGATATTGGAGGGGTCTGGGTGAATGTAGCAAAATATTACTTGGCAAGCCTGGCTCTTCTAGGCCTTCCAAAATCCTAGCAAAACTACTATGACTCTATGAATGGAAGGGAAAAATTATCAAATTGGGAAAGTCTGTGGTTTGATATGGTACAAGAAGAGTTCAGGAGAAATAATAGGTATAGAACATCATCCAAATATGAGGATAAAGAGAATTTTGAATTGGATGGAAAGGGGAAGAAGGGAAAAGGGGAGAAGACCTAAAGCAAACTTAAGTCTAGCCAAAATAATGCCAAGAAGAAATACATCAACAAGATAAAATGCTTCCACTTCCACGAGTTCAGGCACTATGCAACAAAATGATTACACAAGAATTCTACCAAGAAGCCTTCAGGAGGAGCAACAAGTGAATCACTAGCTTCACAATCCAAATTAGACTTCAACCTAATAGCATGCATGGCCAACACTATTATGAGGAGTCTGTGGTACCTTGATTCTGGTGCCTCGTTCCATATGACAGGGTGCAAGGAGTTTTTCAGCAACTTGGAGGAGAAGGATCTCCAAATGCATATTGAAATAGGGAACGATGGGTGGTACAGTGCTACAAGAATTGGTATTGTCACCTTTGAGAGGGAGAAATCCTCTCCTCTTCGTCTCAAATATGTTATGTTTGTACTTGGTGTTGTCGATTTTTCTATCTCATGTTACACAAGTGCTTAAGAAGATATAGAAGCCTCCTAGAGACAACCTCTGGGTTGATAGGAGACCAGTGCCTAAGACATATTAATTAGTTCTATCAAGTTTATCTTAAAGACTTATAGCACCATAGTCAGTCACAAGAAATTCAAATAATATTGATTCAGAACCATTCATAAAGATACAATGTATGAACCAGCGTACACGCAGGAATACATAGGAAATAATCCTTGGTTAATGGTGGCCAAAGCAGATTGAGAGCTTGTAGCAAATCAGTTGTTAAGACAAATGTAATGGTAGAAGATAGTAGAGGATAAATCCATCATACAAAGCTTAAACTTAAGAATTCTATATATCTCGATTTAGAGAGAAGCGGGAATAAGGAAATGCTTATGGAATGCTAAGATATAAGGAGCGCTTTTTGAGGACTTTGTTTCCACATCAATACATGCATTTTCCATCAATATCTTGATCTAAATGAATCTGCATCTAATGATAAATATATCTAGCAGCAATGTGACATGAAATTTGAGAAGGCTATTTAACATATATGAAAACACAGAGGGAGAAGAACATACTACAATCCAATAAGTTGGAATCACCAAAAATCTTGTATTAATTTTCTGAGAAAAGTGCGTACATCAAGATTCATACATGCCTTCATGAAACCGAGAAAAGGTCCCTTTTGAGAGTTCTTTCCAAAAATTATGAACCTTCTTTAAGTGTTTCTTCCCTCTATTTATAAGGAGAGGGGAGCTTTGAACAAAAGTTAAAAAATATCTTAGTCGAGCTCTAGCTATCTGATTGACTAGCTGTCTTGGAATATGATGGCTCTACTGCCCAAAATGATTACAACAGATTTGATTGTTTCTTTAAAATGCAACAAAGTATGAAATAAAAAAATATGGGAAAACTAAATGATGACTCTAAAAAAATATCTCTATTCACATTCTTGTGATCGCCTCTTATCAATCCACATCTTTTTCATGATGTTCCTCCTCTGTTACTCGGTTGGTTCTCGTCGCTTTCACCTTAACTGCTTGAATTCCCCCTCTACAGAGGTGGGAGCGATCAATTTTCGGTTTCTCTCCACAATAAATAAACAGAGATTGACCTGGTAGTCTTTCATTTTCTGATTGTGTGGAGCTCCATGCCGAGAAATTAATTCTCAGGTGACTTTTAAACTGCTTCTTGAGTCCCATACCTCCATTTAAGTCATTGAAGATGTGCACGTGAAGTAGTAGAATTCATTTCTGCTACCAATGTTAACCTTGGTTTCTTGTTACAGAGACTTCCACAGGATTAGCCCATTTCAATTACCAATTCCTATGTGCCTTCATTCAATACCACATTTGCTGACTCATATTCCTTTAAAGATTTGTACCCCACTATCATAACTTTACTCAACGAGAATTTTATTCTTAAAGACATTACAAAAACAACGAGTTCTGATGTCCTTGGCCCCTTTTGTTTAGCCCCTTTCTATTTTCCTCCATGGGACCAAGGGTTGTGACCAGAGGCTTAGCCTTAAGGTGATAGGGCCTTTTGTTCCTGCCCAGGGGCCATTTTTCCTTTGTAAAGTGCTTTGCGTCTGAGTTTCTTTAACTTCCTCTTGACTGTGCACTAGCCAAAAATTGGAGTCCCTCTCATCGGAGGTTTCCAATCGAGGAAATAATATGGGAGTTGTGATATTTATATTCCTCGATCACTGATAGTCCTTGGTGCTCAGCCTGAGCCTTTATGCCTTTGGTTCTTTGAGTTATTCTTGCAACTTTGTGCCAACCCTATATCAGAGCCCCCTTGTCGGCACTTTTTCAATTTCCAATTGTTATAAAGTGACGAAATCCTCAACCTCCAATATGCGATCTCTGATATGAGGTCATCTCTTCGACATGGAACCTCCTGAGTGGTGACACTTTTTAACCAAATTTTCCCCCGTAGCCCCCCTCCAAACTGCTTGCCACGTGTCCTTCCATACTACCACATCATGTTGACATCAGATGCCACTGTAGCTTTATCAGAACCAATCATATGTTGCTACATGTAGCTTATCGGAACCAATCATAGGCCGCTACATGTAGCCTATCAGAACCAAGCATATGTCGACATGTGTCCCACTAGAGGGGAGAGAAAAGGGTCTGCACACCTTTGGTTTTACGATAGAGTCCTTTGTTAATCTTCATTTGAGTCCCCCGATAGTTTTTACACTATTAGAACATTACCCTTGTAGCAAATTTTAAAAGGTTGCCACCTGCAAAAGTTTTGAGGTTGCGATATTGTGATGCACCAATCTCCTCCGAGCTCTGATACTGCCTGCTCTGATGCAATGGATCCCCAAAGTTGCAACCGTTGATCTCCGATGTATCTGATGTTATGATGCACTGGTATTCTCGACCTTCAATATGCGATTTTCGATATTCTGGACCTTCGATATTGCGATCTCTGATATTCCTTCTTTACTAAGGCTTCAAATCATTCAAACTTTGGGCAGACCATATCTTTTAATATAGGAGTCCATTTTTGGACTTCCATATATTGTTGGAAAACTTGTTTCAAGCACTTTCCAATGGAGAGGGTTTTGCTGCAAGCTTCTCTGCTCTTTTGCATTCTTTTGACATCGCTTGGCACCATTGACACAATTTTTTAGTAAGTTATTACATTGTGTTGTGTGTGGAGCATGATTGTTCAAAGGTCTTTGTTTCAGCCAGATGTATACCCCAAGAAGTCTTGTACACCCCTCCACGCGGGGGGGTGCGGGGGGGACTTATCCCCCCCGTGGGGGTCCGGGGGGGCCAATCCCCCCTGGCTGGGGGGTCCGGGGGCCAGCATCCCCTGGCGGGGGCTCGGGGGCAGCACCCTCGAAGCTAAAACAAATGTAAAATTGCCTTGTAAAAGTATAGTAATTTCTAGTCAATCTGGTCCGTTCATTAGGCAGATGATCTAACGGTAGAACTTATGTTTAGTTTAGGGTTTTTTGCCCTAGAAGGCAACCCCTCTCTTTGTATGAGGGCATTGTATTGGAGGCTGAGATATAGATGTGTATTCTGTGAGCGAGAAACTGAGAGGTGAGACTGTGAGATAAAACAGAGGATATTACAGCGGATTTGTTGTAGGTTGTGTCTCTTCATTTTGCTGGATAATAGAAAGGAAGGACTGGCCGTTCGGGGTGGACGTAGCCCAAACTGGGTGAACCACGTATATCTGTGTCTCTCTTGCTTTATGCGTTCTCTGTGTTTATATTTCTGCAATATTTTATGTGTTCCATTGCTCCGTAATATATAATTTTCTAACACATTGGCTCCAATTGGGGACAGTGCCTTGCTAGCAAGGCGCTGAAAACCTGCAAACTAGTAGCCTTCTATCCATTGTGCATGGAATTATTTTATTCAAGTATATAAAAATAAAAACAAAAACGTAAAGAACTAAAATTATTACAAATAGTTTACAGTGGCTCACTGGTATGTACAATGGGTGAGAAATGGACCTCTTAGTGTTGGAAGTAAAGCTTGAGGAATTTCCCATTTATAGGGAGCTCAAGCATTTCACCTTCCGTGTTTTCCAACAAGAAATTATTGTTTCCCTTTTCCTCAGTAATCTTGAAGGGTCCAAACCATAAGGGATAAAATTTTCCATGTTCCACTTTGTTTTCTCTTCTTGCACCCACCTCAAAACTAGATCTCCTCGCTGAAGAGGTATATCCTTAGCCTTCTTGTCAAACAAAGATTTCATTTTCTGCTAGTAGTTGATTAACTTGTGGTTTACCTGCTTTGTATTCTCTTGGAGCTCCACTAGTTGATTTATCCTTCGAGTCAGGAAGTTTGGTTCTTCTTCCACATCTTGTAATATCTTGGCAATCGGCATGGCAAGATGTATAGGGAATATCACTGCTTTCCTATAGACCAACTCAAAAGGAGATTTCCCTCTGGATCTTTTAGGAGTGATCCTATTAGCCCATAGGGAAAATTTTAGTTGGGAGTCCCAATTTCTCTTGCTTTATGCAATTTTTTTCTTCAAGATCCTTACTACCATTTTGTTAGAAGACTCAGCTAGTCCATTTCCCTATGGATAGTAGGTAGTAGAGTGGCCAACTGTAATGTTGAATTTATGACAAAAACTAATAAATTTTGCAGACTTAAAAACCTGAGTGTTGTCAGTCACAATTTTCATAGGACACCCAAACAGGGCTAGGATATTTTCCTCCAAAACTTTTATGACCACAATGTCAGTTTCACTTCGGGTTGGGAT
This sequence comes from Pinus tabuliformis, assembly GCA_031772625.1. Lineage (NCBI taxonomy): Eukaryota > Viridiplantae > Streptophyta > Pinopsida > Pinales > Pinaceae > Pinus > Pinus tabuliformis. The sequence goes on along the minus strand of CM062814.1, from coordinate 427,920,976 downwards.
TGGTTCCACCCATTTTTGTGAAATAGTCCATGGTTCTGAGTATCCACTTGTGTTGGTTGCTGGAAGGGGGGTGTATCTCTCCGTTAAAGTCCAATTCCCATTTCCTGAAAGGATCTTCTATATAAAAAAAGATTAATGGGAGTGGGGCTAATTGATGCTTCTCGACAAACATTTGGCACTGCTGGTAGGCCCGAACATGAGAGTGAACTTCTCTGAAAAGTTTAGGCCAATAGAATGTTGCTTTCAATATCTTATGCACAGTGGTCTTCCAATTATAGTGTAAATCATCAATTACCCTCCAAGTTTTTGTTTCTACTAAACACAAAAGTAGAATTCCAACCATGTCTTTCTAGTACAGTTTCCCATTGGATATAATGAACTTCTAGGCCCTTAATCTTAATTCTCTATACTTGGATTTATCCATCTTGATTGGGCACCTCAAGAATAGAAGATAGTGGATGACATCTTTATACCAGGCAGATGTTTGAAATTTGATATGATTTTTTTGGATCAATGTCTTGATCATGGGTTGTTGTGTCCCTTCTCCTTCTTCTTCCATTAATCGGTTAACCCCAAAGGCCTGGAAATCAGACTTTCATAAGATTTTGGCCAATCCCTATCCTTTCATGATTTTAGTGGGCTTGATATCGATGTCATACTCTTGGATTTTAGAAATCCACTTACCTATTTTTCCCTCACTGTCCCCTTGCACCAGGATGTCTTTAACAACCGCTATTGGGACATAAGCTACAATGTTAGAGTGTAAAACATAAACTATGAAGGCCTTCAAATCTTTGACTAGGGCATAAGCCTATTTTTCCAAGATATTATATTTTAATTCAGCCTCCCGAAACACCTGGCTAAAGAAGGCTATAGGCTACTCGTGACCTTCATTATCCTTCTGCAATAACAAAATGACTATAGTATGAGTGGAGGAAAAATAAAAGATGTAAAATGGTATTAAATAATCTAGGTTGACTAACATAGAAGGCTTTACAAAATCTCTCTTGATCCTAATGAAGGATTCCTAGGAATCTAGGTTCCATTTCAAATCGTTCCCTTTCTTCAACATCTCTGGGATACCTTTCACTATCTCTATATAATTGGGTATAAATCTCCTCAAGAATTTAATCCTTCCTAAGAACACTTGGACCTATTTTTTATTTCTAGGTACGGAAATGTGGCTTATGGCTTCCATACTCTTGGGATCGATCTTCACCCCTTCTTGTGCTACTATATGCCCTAACAAGTTACCTTCGCTCAAATTGAATTGGGGATTTTGTGGATTTAGAGACAACCCATACTTCCTGCATTTCTCAAAAGTGAATTTCAAATGTTCAATATGCTCCTCATTTGTTTTAGAGAAAACTGTGATATCATCCAAGTAGACCGCTACGAATTTTTCATGTTCTCTCAGAAATTCTATATCCATGGCCCTTTCGAAGGTTGCACCTAAATTTATAAGGCCAAATGGCATTCTTCCATACATGAAGGCCCCCTAGGGTGTATTGAATGCAATTTTTCTTCTGATCATCATGATGCATTGCTACCTAATTATACCCTAGAAATCCATCCATCATGGACATCCGAGTTGAGCCAACTACATTCTGTAATATATAATCCATTTTGGAAATGGGTAGTTGTATTTTGATGAAGCTTTGTTGATGTTTTTGAAATCCATGAATAGCCTTATCTCTCCATTCTTTTTCATGACAGGAACCAGGTTTTCCACCCACTCCGAGTACCTCAAGGGTACAATGATCTTGGCCTAAAGTAACTTCCTTACTTCCTTCTTAATGGATGTGTTATAGACATTTTTGTGCCTTACAGCTATAAGCATGAAATGTCCATAATCTAAGGGATCCAAAGTCCCTAAACATGTTGTTCCTACCCCTAGAGGAACAAGGCTAACAAACCACAGCAATTCATAGAAGTTCTCCACCAGAAACTGCTCAAAAACAAGTCAATTCAGGATCAATTCAGTGGCTCCACTAGCTGTCTGCGCTGAAATGCAAAGTCAACACTGGCTACCTGCACTGCAACGCAGGTAGAAGCACTACCAGGGTGCGCTGAGAGAGAGTTGACAAATGGCAAGTTCATTCCAAGAGGTGTCAAGACCCAGGAAGCTTCCAGAATCTTCCTCAATGACACTTGCCTCAGTGAATTCGACTAGTGATGAGTAAGGGGTTCCCAATCTCCAAGTGGAAGCAAGAACCTCCAAGTGGAATCAAGAACTGACAGAGGGAGAGGACACTAGTCAGATCTCAAGCTGACTCATCCTCTCTCCAAACATCTATATATGGATCTCTCCTCCATGAGATCTGGGGGCTGGAATTTTGTTATTGCAAAGAATTGCTGTTGGTTTGAGACTGGAATCATTGGGTGCTTAATGCTTTGAAGGGGGTGAAGATAGGAATTCCATTTGCTGGGAAGGAGATGCTGGATTGGAGCCCTCTGGGTTGTATCTCTTCCTGAACCTTGTTATTCATCAATAAAGCTATCTTGGTTTCTCCTATATACTGATGTATCTTTGATGTATGATTGCATTAGTATGTTTAGTTTATTTCTAATCTTGAACTAGTTATGAATATGAATCCATGTCTTGTGTAGTGTTCTCTTCTTGTGATCTTGCAGTAACCTCTTGAAGCTGGGCGAGCGAGAAGGCAGGTAGCTGGGAACTCTCAAAGAGAAGAGAAACCGGATCGAGGGACAAACGGAAGACACTGGTTAGTCCATTCATCTCTCTTCATTCTTAATTCATAAAGGAAGAATACTAGAATAGCTGTTTCTATTTGTTGCTAAGGCACTGTCACACCTTAGGTGGATAGGATCATCCTGCATAGGCATTTTTCCCCACAACAAATTGGCGACTCCACTGGGGAGATCTGTTTAGTCATTTTATTTGTGTCTCTATCATTGTTTGTTTCATAGACTCAACAACAACAATCGAACTGCATCTGCTATTCTCAGATGCAAAGTAGACAGCTGCTGCTTTGATCCAATCACTGGATTTGTCTATGATCTGAACAATGGACTCACAAATGATTTGATGATCCTTTGTGATAGATCTTAGTACCCCCTCAAAGCATCCCTTTGATTGTACCTTGCTTGTTGCTTTTATTTGGCCTGAAACCGTAGATTAATCAGCAATCTGTGACCCAGAACCCAGTGAGAAACTCTCATTTCTCCCTCAGCGCAGACCCTGTGAAGAGGTTCTACATTTCAACGCAGGTCCCGTGAAGGCTACCTGCGCTGAATGTCAAAACCCCTGTGTTGAGGTTGCGCTGATCCAGTTGGGCCTTGTGCAGTTGGGGTTCTCTGCTCTATTTTGCCTTGTTTTGATCTTTGATTTTTGTAGCCTGTAACCAGCATAGGTACCAGTCTAATAACTCCTTTTCTCTGCTTAAATTCCGCCTCCTTTTGTACAAAAAGATTGTGAGTGTTTTTATGTGTTTGTGGCATCATTTACAGTTTTCCTTTGCAAGAGTGAAATAGTCATCCTGTAGCCCTTGATTCAAATCTGTTGATTGTGATCTTAGGAGAGAGTTCATTGGCTGTTTACAGTTGATTATACATTTACTTTTGCTTTTGGTTTGAGTTTGTCTCTTTTAAGTGTCGAAACAAGTATTCATTTCGAAAATCGTTAAGTGTTGTAATCTCTTCTACCCTCTCTGATTTCGAAAAAGTAAACTTGTTTGTATTTGTCATTTAAAAGCAAATTCAAAGTTGTACAAAAAACTTTCTTTGTAGGCATCAATACTAAGAAAGCGGAAAACAAACACCTGCATTGTGCATTTGCATCTTGATAGTTTGCATGTTTGATTTAGGAAAAGTGCATTAGAGTGTGCTGATTGCTCTTTGAGAAAATATGGTGTCTTTCTTTTCCCTTAGTAGCTAGGATTTTCAAAGTTGAAAAGATATAAAGCTTGCTTATCATCTTTAGACTGCATTTAGGAATTGAATCATACATCTCGTGGTGATCCAGAAAGGCAAACTTCTAAAAAGATCAACTTAAAATAAATTGAATGAACTTAACAACGCTTTGCAACATAACACACAACATAGAGGTCTAGGCTAGAGACGTGTTCCGGCGTCGTAAATCCTGGTGACTGTCGATCTCATTGATGGTGGGTGATTCCTCCTGAGGGACGATAGCGCCAGTACGGATTGTGCTCCCACGTACCGTCGCGTATATATTGGGAGACCCCTATAGGCATAAAACCTTTATCCTTAGGAAGCAGTGTCGGCCGCCCTACTGATCGCAATGCACTGAACACAGCATTCAGGAAGATCGACTACCCATACCCTAAAAAGTATTCTGCGGTTTTGCGAAAAGTTTGGCACACCCTCTACCTAGAACTCCAGAGCAGTTCCTTTTGGCCTTTTTCAGACTCTATAACGGAAAAAGTCCATCCGAGCATTTGTCACTTCGGGCTCGTTAAAACATCGAAGGAGACTAGAGTCATCTTTAGCTTTTTCTCGACTCTTTAAAAGTGAAAAAGCAAGTTGTGTCTAAAGCGTCGTTAAAATTTATTTTAAACGTAACAATCACCCTTTATTCCTGCGTTGATCTTTAGGTTGAAAAAATGGAGCCCACCAACCAAGGAATTCCCCTTGGCGGAAATCCTAGTCCCTTCTCCTCTTGGGGAGATGTTGGTGCGCCCCATATGGCCACATTGTCGCTTCCAGGGCTGATAATTGGCTTGCTGGTCTGGCTCTTCTCAACCAATGTCGTTCAGAACACCACTATTCCTGAACAATCGAGTCAACAGTTAGACCGGACCAGAGTTACCCACCAGCCTTCTACTTCATCTAATTCTTCCTCTCCTCCTTCCTCTTCGCTTGACGGAACTGGTAAAACAAAAAACCAAGTTCCTAAGGAGAAGAAGGAAAAGAAGAAGAAAGAGAAGAAGAAGAAGGAGCCAAAAGCGACTGGGGGCAAACAAGTGTCGTCTGACAAAAATCCACACACAACACTGACTAGGCCTAAATCGCCATGTGTCATATGCAAGGGAGACCACTTCCACAGAGATTGTCCCTGCATCCCTCGGATACTAAGGGACTGGTCTCCCCGTTTGCACAATTCGGTGGCGTCAACCTCTGATAGCCATGTTGACAGCACACCGTCAACTAGTGAAAGTGAAGCCACAGGACAGAGAGGGAAAGCTAGATTTCCCTGCAAACTGTGTGAAGGCGACCATGCCATCCACCGTTGTCCCTTCTTAGACGAGGCTAAAAGAGTTTTGGAAGATCGCCCGATTTTACGAGCGCAACTTCCTCCTGGATATCAAAAACTCCTGCCAAGTCCTTCACTAGTTGAGAACCCGGCTGGCCCGCCCAGGTGGTCAGCCGAAGCACCTATCATTGAAGATGAACCGTCTGGATCCATACCTAATGAAAGTCAAAAGGTTGAGGTGGCAGTTGACCCGGTTTTGCCTTCAGAGGCTCTATCTTCGAATGATACCATCACAGAAGAGAATAAAGACGACACCGTCCAAATTCTCTTCATCAACACAGACTCTGACGAACAAGGGGGAAATTTGCCCATTCCTTTATCGCAGGAAGGAACTTCGTCAGAGTCATATCCGGCCGTCTATTCGGTCCCACCACCAAGCAACCTAGTTGTGTCCTTCAACTGGAACCAACTAGGCAGACCCTGGTTGCCAGCAAGTATACCATTCAGAATTATCGTCCAAATATACAGAATGGTAATGGCTGGCACTATCATTGATGAAGGGGCATCTGTGAGTATCCTTTCCTCTATTTCTTGGAAAGCGCTTGGTTCGCCAGCGCTTTTGCCTGAAATGAGAAATCTGACAGGTTTTGATAAAGGAACCAGTCGACCTTTAGGGATCCTCCCCAATGTGCCCATAACATTGAAAGGGAAGACCGTTCAAATGAACGTGATGGTCGTTCAAGGACCCTTGGATTATAACCTACTCCTTGGACGAGACTATATATATTGCATGGGAGCCATCGTCTCCTCACTCTTTAGAGTAATGTGTTTTCCGCACGAAGGAAGAGTGGTCAAGCTCGTGGACCAGCTTTCATTTCCCGGATCACGCATCGCAAATAGTCATATACCATCCCTAAATGGTCTCTTCACGCAAGAAATGTCTCAACCCACGGTCCATCCTCCTGATGAGCGCGAGTAATCCGGGAGGATATGACTGGAACCCAGGGGGCATGCGTCCTGGTCTGCTTCGGCAGGAAAACTTTGGGTATAGGGTAGGTTTCCGCGGGAGAATATGACTAGTCCGTACCCCGTCCGTGAGTGGAAGAGGGGTTGTTCTAGAATAAGATTCTTTTGTCAAAGTTATGTGAGTTGGCGGGCATCGTCGCTCACCTTTGTCTATTTCGATAGACATCGCCGAGGAAGTGTTTTATTCGTGGCCGCGAATGGAGCAATCTTTGGGTAACCTGAAAGAGGTAGGCCTCTCTCGGTAAAACAATTGTTTTGCCAGACTAAAGTAGGGGTAACCTTGAAACTCTGTTTTATACCTGGGGGCATGCAAACCTTTCGGAGTGCAAGCAAGGGGCGGCTATTTATTTTTTTAAATTTTTAGGTCCTCCCTTTAAACCTGTAGGTCTAACCCTTTAAACTCGTAGGATTAGTCGTTTCCGAACTTGCATAACGAAAGGATGCGGAGCAAAGCTTGTGAGATGAAGCTCCATAAAAAATAGAATCTTAATGAGACATTCTTATCATATGACTGGATTAATCGAGCAGTTTTAGCACACAGTTCATGCTCGTTAAAAAATAAACGGAAAAATCGAGCAGTTTTAGTCCATAGTTCATGCTCGTTAAAAAATAAACAGATCTGAGCAGTTTTAGTCCATAGTTCATGACTCGTTAAAAAATAAACAGATCCGAGAAAATGTTTCCACCCGCGTTTAAGCTCGTTAAAAAATGAACTATTCCGGTAAATAACCACCGTGAATGTAATATCATCAGCCATTAAAGCCTTGGTCGTGTTTGCACCGTCACCTCCACTTTTCCATTGGCCGATCGTTCACCTCCATATGATTGTTTACCCATTTTGAGGAATATCTGCGAAGAGTGATTTCACTAGCCATCCTTGTGACACTGCCGTGATTGGAAAATTCCAACCTGTACCTGGAATTAGCTGCTAACCTGTTTCATCACTCGTTCCTCAAAAGACGAGTCTTCTTTAAGCTCTTTTCATCTGACTCGTAAAATATGAAAAGATTGCCGAGTCCTTGTCCTTCCAGCTCATTAAAGGGACAGGAAGTGCTATCCCTCCTCTAGATTTTAATCTTTTTGGACCTGAGGGATTATTGCACAAAAAGATTGAGCGCTTGTTTTATTCGGCTCGTTAAAACTATCAAAAACTCATCCCTTCTGTATTGTTTTATACTTTTTCGGACCTAAGGGATTAGATGACGAAAAAGGACTTTTGGAGTTAACTTTATGTACCTTTTCAGACTCTCTAAAAATGAAAAGGACCGAGTTATCTTTGTCGTTAGACTCGTTAAAATCATTAAATATCGACAAACTTGTCTTTAGACGAGAACGAGTTTCACTATCGCTAGGCTCGTTAAAACATAGCGATGGGCTTGCCCGAAGGGCAAGTTATAGAACAAGCATATGTTATCCTCCTCAAGCTTGACAAAAATAAAGAGGTACTGGTCAGCAATGACTGGGGAAAATTGGGAGAAACTCAAGAAAACTTTGATGGTAGCAAGTCGCTCTTGAACATGACACTTTTCCTCCGTACCACAATCGGGTTGGGTTGTTTCATTCACCGGTCACATCACCATGGTCTAGCCATACCATCCATATTTGGGGTAATGCTACCGATCCATCGCATCAGTGTCGCCATATATTCAAGAGAAGTCGTTCAGAAAAGTCAACCGTGTCCCATCCACTGCCGTACATTATCCTTCATCCTTTCATGCCCGCCTCAGCCAGATCATGAAAGCAGTATGAAAAATAATGTATTGTATTGTATCTTATTACAGGTCTCTTCCCAGCATTGGATGAACTTTGGATCCTCCTGATAAAGCATTTCACCTGATAAACGGCCTCATACTTTAGGGGGCAACTGTTATAGACATTTTTGTGCCTTACATCTATAAGCATGAAATGTCCATAATCTAAGGGATCCAAAGTCCCTAAACATGTTGTTCCTACCCCTAGAGGAACAAGGCTAACAAACCACAACAATTCACAGAAGTTCTCCACCAGAAACTGCTCAAAAACAAGTCAATTCAGGATCAATTCAGTGGCTCCACTAGCTGTCTGCGCTGAAATGCAAAGTCAACACTGGCTACCTACACTGCAACGCAGGTAGAAGCACTACCAGGGTGCGCTGAGCGAGAGTTGACAAATGGCAAGTTCATTCCAAGAGGTGTCAAGACCCAGGAAGCTTCCAGAATCTTCCTCAATGGCACTTGCCTCAGTGAATTCGACTAGTGATGAGTAAGGGGTTCCCAATCTCCAAGTGGAAGCAAGAACCTCCAATTGGAATCAAGAACTGATAGAGGGAGAGGACACTAGTCAGATCTCAAGCTGACTCATCCTCTCTCCAAACATCTATATATGGATCTCTCCTGCATGAGATCTGGGGGCTGGAATTTTGTTATTGCAAAGAATTGTTGTTGGTTTGAGACTGGAATCATTGGGTGCTTAATGCTTTGAAGGGGGTGAAGACAGGAATTCCATTTGTTGGGAAGGAGATGCTGGATTGGAGCCCTCTGGGTTGTATCTCTTCCTGAACCTTGTTATTCATCAATAAAGCTATCTTGGTTTCTCCTATATAGTGATGTATCTTTGATGTATGATTGCATTAGTATGTTTAGTTTATTTCTAATCCTGAACTAGTTATGAATATGAATCCATGTCTTGTGTAGTGTTCTCTTCTTGTGATCTTGCAGAAACCTCTTGAAGCTGGGCGAGCGAGAAGGCAAGTAGCTGGGAACTCTCAAAGAGAAGAGAAACCGGATCGAGGGACAAACGGAAGACACCGGTTAGTCCATCCATCTCTCTTCATTCTTAATTCATAAAGGAAGAATACTAGAATAGCTGTTTCTGTTTGTTGCTAAGGCACTGTCACACCTTAGGTGGATAGGATCGTCCTGCATAGGCATTTTTCCCCACAACAGGATGGGAGTACAAGGGGATTGATCTGTCTGAGTTTCTGATTACAAGGATTCATTCCATTCTTTAAGGTAATCTTATGTTGAATAACATTTGTATCAAAGGTCTTTAAATCATCATATGACCAAGAAAATACATATTTATAAGTTTTAAAGAGATTTAAGTACCTTTTCTTATATTGATGGGGGTCCCTTTTGACAACTTATCATCCGAGGTTCTTTCTCCAACTTGATGTATCCTCCACTTGTTCATTGAATCCTTGTTCAGTAGGTGTTGAGGCCATGTCATTGGATTTGAATAATCTCTCCAGAGGAACTAGGACATGGGGAATGATGGTTCCCTTTCATTGCATAACTCTATGCTCGACGATAGTTTCCTCCCAAGCGGTTTGTTGTTCCTTTGTCATTCTTCTTGGTCAATCAAAAAATTTGAGAATTCCCCAATGACTTCCATAAAACACTTGATTTGTTCATCATCTTCGAAAAAGTGTATCACATTAACAGGCACTAACGGTCTGTACCTAACTTCAACTTCATATCTAAGAAGTGGATTTTGCGGTGACTGAAAATTACTGGCATCTATAGATAAGGAATCGACCATTCGATTTCCTTCCCTATGTAAGAATTGGACATTAAAAGCTAGGAAGAAGTTGTTCATTAAATCCCAAACCTCATTTTTGTAAGCCCCTTAGCCTGGGTATCTTAGTTTGACATTGGTTCATGATTTTCTTTACCACTAGTTCTGAGTCTCCAAACACATTCAGGAATTCAATGTTCAAATTCCTTGCTACTAATAGTAATGCCTCATACTCTGCCATGTTACTGTTTGCTTCAAATTCCAATTTGAATGAGAGGGGAATCAAGCGACCCTCCAGAGATTTCAACAACACTCCTGCTCCATTTCCTTCCTTAGAATTTGAACCATCAAAATACAAATTCCAAACCTTTCTACAATCTCTAAGCTGTTGATCTAATTTGGTTGTTGGTTGTACCTGTGTTTCTTTTAAAATGAAATCATCTTCTTCTAGCAGTAAGCAGGAGAGATCCCATTCTATCCCATAGATAGGAGAATTATTTTGGAAATCAACTTTCGTAACTGTTTTAAGGAACCTTGATTCCATAGATGGTAACCTTTCTTCTCCACCAAAGATAGGGATGGTAGCATAGGTAAGATCCATCTTGATGGAACCTCCAATCTTTGATCCCCAAGATCTAGAAAAAAGCATACTGAACCTTGCAGCTATATTAGCTACTACAATTTCCATCACTACACTTGTTACTAGGATCTAGGCCAAATTAACCACTAAGTCCTTTATCATTCCCAAGCACTTTACTCTCTTAGAGTCAAAAGATTAGAGATATTTGTATGGTATGGTTACCTGTAGACCTAGTTGCTCCATTACTGACAATATCATCTATGAGAAGTTGTTGGCTTGAGGGGGCCTTACCCAAGTTCAGCGTTAATTAGCGAAACAAATCCCTACACTACGGGCTCTTTCGGCATCAGCTGGTGGAGCGCAGATCGAAGTCTCACCTGAAGCAGTATGGGGGGAACAACTATGGCCAAAACTTAGCTAAATATCAACTCACCTAGCCTCCTATTTCCTTGCACAATTCCTGAGGAAATTAACCCCTATATTTTAGGAATTTTTCTCTAGTTGATTACACAATTCCCAAGGATTGATAATATGACTGCATGAAACACATGTACACTCAAACTAGTTTGTAGTTTCTTGTTTCAAATTATCTGCATGCACTAGATACTTTGGGTTGATTGATTAGTTAACTAATAGGTCTTTGAGTTATACTGTTATCCCATTGCATCGCTGACATTCAACTAACTCCACAAATAGTTAGAGGTCAGTTAACTAAATACAACTGAAAATAACTGAACTGGATTACTAAAATTTAGCAATCACACATGCATAACTGAACTCCAAGCCCTCTAACTTTAATTTATTGAGATAACTGAGTGACAAGGGCCATGTCACACAAGTTCACTACCTCCAAGTTGTCCTATTGATGTGGAAATTTGATTTATTCAATTTGACTAAGGCTAAAGTCAAATTGAGCCTTTCTTGCTACTTTTTTTCAACATATTGTTCTTCTTTTTAGCCAGCTTTATTTCGTCAACCAGGTAGTCCATTGTACTTCGTGCATCATAGCATAAGACTTCTCATGAGATTCATCATAAGGAAAGTTGCAACGAAAGTAGCATACTCTCATGAGTCAATTTCTCCATGAAGCTAGTGCCTGCAATATGACTTAGAAACAAGATCATTCATTCTTTCACGTGAATGATCCTTCATAATAATTTCTCAATCATATCAGTGTTCCATACAATCATTTATTTATTAGTATCTTTCAAGTGTTACAACCTCTATCTGTCCTGTGCACACAGCTGCAGGGGTCCACACACTCAGCTGCAGACTTCTACCCTCGGCCTCTGCGCACTCAGTTGCAGAGCCTCTACCTATGCTACGACCCAAGACTTAGACTTCTTCTTCAGAGCTATCACTCTATTACATGATCTGCCATTCTATTCATGCCTAAACTACTTAAAGCTTAGTTCTTTTTATACAATCCCATGGTCCGCGGACCATGGATAGATCTCTTACAGCCGACTTTACTTTACAAAACTAAGGGTGGACTACCCTTTTTGACACATACACCTTCGTGCTCCATGACGACCAAGTGTGGAGTCTTTTAGAATTATATTACAACAATTAACTTGAACATGGAATTTTAGCCCTAAAACTGCCCTTGGGGGATCCTGCTCCCAATAGGCCCCCAACACAAACATCATGACTCGCCCTCAAGTCACTCGGTAGGTGTGGATATCTTTGCGCAAAGCTCGTCCAGCTCGACCCGGATGACCGCAACCTCGGTTGTGCACTGAGTTATTTCCTGCTTCGCATCTTTAACTATCTTCTCGGTTACTGCTCCTGTGCTGTCAGCCTGAAGCTTTTGCTACGTCACTTGCAGAGTCGCAAGCTTGCCTTCAATGTTTCCTGTGACTACGTAATCTTCCTCCATCCAGGGCTTTAGTCGCACCTTTAGCACTGCTTCCTTATGCAGTGCTGCGTCCACCTGTTCCTTCAACTGCTTGGATTCCTGCAGCTTGGCTAACCTTTGTGTTACCATGACGGTTCCCACTGTGCCCTTAACTTTGTCATAGTGCTGTTGGATTTCGCGCACTTCTGTCTCTAACCTCTGGATGTTTGGGTCCTCCTGCAAGCCAGTCAGGACCTCAAATGATTGCTCAAACAACTATGTGCAGTCTGCTACTGCACTCTCCACCGCCGCGACTACTTCTGTGACAGAAGTCGTCCACTATTCCTTTACCTCTGGCTATGTTGAAGGCTAGGCCCTCAACTGGAGCTCTGTAATCTGTAGGTTCAGTTCCAACTGAACCTGCGCCATCTCTGTCCAAGTGTCACGCACTCCTGTGGCCAATTTGCGGATGTGGACCTCAACTGGCTCCTCCTCTTGGATGGCCAAATCTGGGACCATCCTACATGCCTCCTCCACGACCTGCATGATCTTCTTGATTTGGTTGGTCACCTCGGCCTGAGCGGTGATGGAAGCATTTCTCTGTAGGGCCATCTATTCATTGTTTATCCTTTGTTCACTGATCACCTGGAGGGTGTGGTGCTCACGGGCTCTCAGCTCTGCAATTACTCCATACTACAAGAGGTGGAGTGATTCACGCAGAAGCGCTGCCAAGTTCAGTCCAACTCCCTTCAAGGCGCTGACAATGGACTTGTCAGCCTCATTTTCCATGGTCAGGTGCTCCATCTGGCAACACTACCACATTGGAAGCCTTCGTGCATAGCATATCAACGGCCTCTGATGTGCCGATAGCCAAGATGGTAGAAACTGTACCAGCTTGCGACGCGTGGGTCTGCAACTCCTACAACCTGGTCTGGATGGCTTGTAGTATGATCTACTACTGCTTCTCAAATTGTTGCAGGGCCTCCGCAGTGAAATATTTGACTGTGTCACCGATGTCATATAAGTTGCCCTCCGTCAATGTGATAAGGTCCAAAGAGGTCTTGGTCGCTTTGGGTTTCCTTTTGGACCCTCCCTTCTCAACCTATCTTGGGCGCTTAATGCAGGCAGATGTTGCATGAGGGTCTGCATTGTGCTACTCTGTGTCTCCTCTTTGGTCTTAGGTGAAGGCATCCATGCGCCTTTATTAGAGCCTCGCTCTATGCCACCTATCTATTTTCCTACCTCCTTTCCTGCTTGTTCTGCCTGGGCCTTCTCAACGGCCTCCTTTTTCCTCTTTTCAACTAGCTGTGCCATCTTCAACTTGGCCTCTTCCCGCTTCTTCTGTGTGGCGGACTTTCTTCCACCCATCGCCAAGTCTGTGGTAGTGCGCCACTCCACCGGCCATTTATCAAGCACCACATCGATGGCATCATCTATGGCCAGGTACAACAAATCATACCACTTCTGCATAGGGTCCTTCCGCACCCTGATTGATATTCGATGGAAATTAGCTTTAAACTCGGCATAGATTTGCAGGTTAGAGTATACTGTGGGTGACAATTGTGGCTTGTGATTGATGGCCATTTTGATATTCATTTCCATCAAGATCCAGAAGATCTTGTTGTCCCAAACTCGCTCTGCATCCTTGTTCACCCACAGCGAAACGTACTTCATTCTTCAGGAAGGTTTGACACAACTGAAGTGAAATGGCTCTCCTCTGGTAGCCCCCACACTACTTGAACAATCGACAGCAAGAGCCACATGTAGTGGAATGTCTTGCTTTTGCTCTTGCACTTTGCGGTAGTTCACCAAGAACTCTCCACGAAGGTAGTTCGACCAGTTAAACTGGACTCCTTCCACGCACTGCTATGCGAGTGCGACGATAGGCACCAACACCTCATTGGCGCAGCACTTCCACATCACCTTCCCTGCAAGGATCTGCATTTCCACCTTCACAGTGGGATCACAAATGCTGGAGATAGTGTACCCGTGCGAATTCTTCACCATCTTGAATTTCTCCTTCATTGACTCTGCGAGCGCTTGCTTGCCACCCTTGCCGCCAAAGATCATAGCTAGATTTTCTCCTGTATATGGTAGATGCATTATTTAGTGGATTAACATATCTGTGATGGGTATCGTCTCCTCAGCCATAGACACCCATCATGCACCAGGCACAGCAGCTGCTTGGTGACCAAAACTATCACTAGGGTGCGGTTATAGTGCGGCACCCAGAGCATGTTCAACAATGTTGCCTTCTCTACCCCCTTGAGCCACCTCCACAGCTCCAACGTTGTCATCCTCGTATTCGTGTCTATGATGCAGTGAATTAGCTGTTCAGTTGCCAAGTGCGGGAACTTCTCGTGGTCTGCCATGTCCCAGTATTCGAGCTTCAATATCGACACCTGTGCCAAACACAAACCGTCAAAAGCAATTTCATCAGGTAGTAGAGGGGTTTGCAGGGGAGACTTACTTTCATCAATGTCTTTTGGGACCTTGGACTTAGGCTTGCACGGATGGACATACTCTGGCAACCGTGTAATAGGGTCCACGCCCTGGGCTTCAACCTCCTCTACTTCCACTCCCACATCCTCATCGTCCATCGGGATGTCTTCGATATCCTCCTCCTCTGCTTTTAGGTTTATAGCCTTGCCTTTCTCCTATGTAGTGGGCTTCTATGGGTTTCGCCTTGGCGAGGCGCGCACTGGTATGGAAGGTTGTTTTCGCTTATTTTCCTTCACGATTTCCTTGGTCAGGGTTGGCTTCGGTCTCGAAGTTCTCAGGGATTTAGGGACCTCCGCCAATACTTCGGCCACTTCAGGGGCAGCTACCTATGGAGTAGCTACTTCGGCCTCCATATCGATTTCCTGCACGTTCTCTGCGACTGCCACTTCTTTGGTGTTCAAATATTTTGCGCGTGTCGATATGACGCTATTCACTAGTTCCTGTGTCTCCTTTAACAATTGTTCAAACGTCGAACTCACTACTAGATCTTGAAATAATTCATAGTTCATGTGCGCCTAAGAGTGCAACAACTCAATTCTCAAATTGACAAGTGTTTTTCGCTGGACAGCCACTTGTAATTTATAGGGAATTTTGAATTCAAATCCAATCGTTCCCCCCAAAATCGGTTCATTAATGCTGGATTGGCGGCAGATTTTCAAGGATCTAAGCCATAAATTTCGTCTTAAATGCCAGTCACCCACTCCATTTGGCCTCACTTATGCTGTATTTTCATGAAGAATGACTGTAATGGTCACTTTTCGGCCAACCTACGTGATTTGGACCTAGGTAGCGCAACTCCCTCCATGATGCTGCGGACCCAGTGACATGTCCTTGCTTCGCACCATCTTCCAATCGCGTAGCTCCCCAACCAGGGCAATGTAGTTTATAGTCCCGCGCCTCCTTTTAGCTGCCTGGAGCGCTAAGATTGTGCTACCTTCATTTAGTCACATGGTCAGACTACCAGTGTATGGCTTCAGGTGACTGCCATTCACCTTCCCTGGGAAGGGCTCTCCATTCAATTTGACCAGTTGTACCTCTCCTTCGTCAGTAATCTCCTTAATAACATAAGGCCCTAACCAGTGCATCCTAAACTTCCCTGGAAATTTATCAAACTTACTATCATATAGCAAAACCAGGTCATTTACCTTAAATGAATGCAACTTAATGTGTCGATCATGCCATGCCTTTTCGCGCTGCTTCTGGACCTGCTGGTGAAATCCTGCTAAAATCCTTTCTTCCTCCAATTCATCCAGCTGTGTGAGCCTCTCCTTTAGGGCTCTACAATCCGTCATACTTGTGAGCACTGCTATGCATAGGATAGGCACAATATACTCCATAGGCATTACCGCTTCCACATCATAGACAAGCCTAAAAGGGGTTTGTCGAGTCAACTTCTTGCATGTTGTTCGATAAGTCCACAATACTGCAGGTATGCGTAGGTCCCAATCACTTCGTTGAGCATTGTAAACCTTGGTCAATGTTTTTTCGAGCACTTTGTTGAATGCTTCCACCATCCTGTTAGCCTGTGGGTGATAAGGTGTACTCTTCTAGTGGTATACCTGAAATTCCTTCGTCAGTGCACCGATCGTCTCATTCAGGAAGTGCATACCATGATCACTCATCAAGATCTTCAGACAACCAAATCATGTCAGTACATGCTATAATAGGAACTTTGCAGTAGTTGTGCCCATGCAATCCTTCACTGACTACGCTTCTACCCAACAAGTCAAATACTCCATAGCAGTGATAATATACCTTGTTCCTGTCTTTCCTTATAGTTGAATGGGTCTTACAAAATCTATCACCCACTTCTCAAAGGGTTGTAACGTCCTTTGTGGATTCAAAGTCATTTGATTCCTCTGCAATGGTCTTCCAGTCCTTTGACACACATTGCACGCCTTGAAATATTCTTTTGAGTTCTGATGAAGGGTTGGCCACCACAACCCTGCGTGTAGAATATTCTGCACGGTTGCTCTCCCTGCATAATGTCATCCCGCGGCGCCCCCATGAGCATCCACGAGGATGCTACTTCTTTCAAACTTAGGTACATACTGTTGCAATATCTCATCAGTCCCCATCTTGTATAACTGCCCAACAATGATAGAGAAGTTTGTCACGCGCACCACTAATTCCTTCTTTTGCTAGAAAGTGTATCCTTATGGTGCAGTTCCTATTGTTAGGAAGTGTATTACATCCTCAAAATGACCTTCTGTGACATGCACTGCAAATAACTGCGTGTCAGGTAATCCTTCTTCCAAGTTAGTAGGTTCCACCCTTGTTTTGATGCGCAACAGATGGTCTGGTCCTACGTTCAATCGTCAAGGCTTCACAACCACTTCAAAATCATACTCTTGGAACAATAAGAGCCACCTAAAGATTCCCCCCCCCCCAACACAGACTTATAGACCAGGTACTTCAGCAACACGTGATTTGTATACATCTTAAAATGGCTTCCCAGCAAGTAGTGTCTATAATTTTGGAGCGTATACACCATAGATAGTCCTTTGTGCTTGGTGGTGGAATAATCCTTCTCTTCTTTGGATAATCTTCAGCTTGCGAATGCGATAGGATGATCCAATCCTTCTTCACTAGCCTATGTCAGTACTACTCCAAGCGCTATACATGATGCGTCGACATGCACATGAAACTCTTTCTTCCAGTCCGGGAATACTAGAATCGACGCAGTAACCATCTTTTCCTTCAATATATCCAATCTCTTCTTGCAGTCATCGTTCCAGTATAATGTGACATCATTCTTCAACAATTTATCCATAGGCACAATGTGATTAGGGCATAGCCCTTGATAAACTTTCTGGAATATCCCGTATGTCCCAAGGTAGCACGCAATTGTTTAGCACTTCTCGGTGCTTCCAAGTTCAGTGTCACCACGATCTTCGTAGGGTCTACCATCAATCCCTATCTACAAACCACATGCCCCAACAAGTTTCCAAAAGGAACACAAAACAAACACTTCTTGAGATTGAGTGTGATCTGGTATCTTCGATAGGTATCTAGCATCAGGCACAGGCTTGCTACATGGTGCTTAACCAGTCCAAATATAGTCTAGTCATCAAAATATACCTCTAGGAACTTATGAATAAATTCCTTGAATGCCGCCACAACCATATGCGAGAAGATCGCAGGTGCATTCTTCAATCCAAACGACATTACAGTGTACTAAAAACAACCCACTCAGTTGTGAAGGTTGTCTTTCTCCTATCCTTCAGCGCAATTTTGATTTGGTGGTACCCAAAAAACCCATCAATAAATGAATATGCTTCCTAGCCACCTACATTGTCTAACACTTCATCATTGAACGAAGTCGGGAAAGGATCATGCACACAAGCGTCTTTCAGTTTTCTGAAATCCACGCATATCCTTATCTCATCCTTCTGCTTCTTCTCTTGCACCACCATTGGGCTTTCCCAGTCAGATTCTTCCACAGGCTCGATGATACCAGCCATGAGCATCTTGTCTAGTTCTAAGCAGACCTTCTCCTTATATTTTGGATTGAGACGGTAATGCCTTTGCTTAATTGGCTTCGCGTCGGGTTTCAATGTGATCTTCATCATTCCTAGGTCCCCGATTATCCCTTTTAGATCCGTAAACTTGGTAGGGAATAAGTTCTAATATTCGCAGAGCAATTCAGTGACCTTATCCACTGTCGTGTCATCCCAGTAGTCTCCAATATTCACGAATTTGGGTTCTGCCTCCATACCAATGTTCACTTGTTTCGTTTTCAACAACCTGGTTATATCAGGGTTCTCAATCTGTGGTCCCTGAACCTTGCGAAGACCTTCTGTTTTCGAAATGTTAATCTTCCAATGATCCTTGTCCTCTTCTTCAGCAGTTACATTATAGCATTCCAGTGCGCGACTTAGCTGAGTAGCCCATTTAGGCTAAATTAGGTCTAAAGGATCCTGTGGTATCCTAAAGATTGTGGCTTTCACCTCTTGTAGTGCTTCATCAATACTGTCAAACCCATCCTCAAAACTGAATGTCATCATGAATCCCTCATGCAGGATATCCCATTCACTTTTCCCATGGCAGAGCTCCGTTTCTACATACCAATTCATGGGGACAACATCCAGGGTATGACAAAACAAGTGCACCCACTCAGGTTGGGGCTTTTCTCCATAAGCCTGGCTCCATTTGGCCAGATGCGCGCACGGATCATTCTGCCCATCATACTTGTCTATCAGTCGTATCTTAGGCTTCCAAAATCATGTTCTCATCATCCTCCTACATTTGTGCCAATCATCAAAGCTTCCCTTGTGCATACCCCACCATCTTGCGGGCGTAGTGTGTAGTGCCCAGTCCAATGCCTGGAAGCACTGTTTTTCTGGTACCTCCCTTTCAAATGCATCCAAAAAGATATCTACCTCATTCAGACCATCATAAGTAGGCAGATTTCTTACCTCTGAGGACACATAGCGCAGTGATTGGGTCATCATGTTACAATTTAGCGTAGTTACTTCATGTAACCGATTCTGCCAGCGTTCTATTTCTTCATCGAAGTCCAAAGTGCAGGAACTCTCGCGATCCCATGTAATCTGTCCATCCATGGTGGGATTCACCCAATCTTGGTCTCGCGCTGTTATCTTATAGATACAGTCCAGATCGTCATCACTCTCATAATCGCACTGGTTCAGTATAGCGCGATCCTTCAACAGGATCAAGGGGTACTATTACGCGTAATGATTTCTTCTCAAAGATCATCTTTCACTTCTTCAGATTGATTACCCCATTCATATCAGTATCCTAGTCAATTCCCAGGAGTTCAGGATAGGGATTGTTGTCATCCACTATCTCTATTACTTCAAAATCAGCTAGTGTGCTCGCTCCCTCAATATCCATGGTCACCCCCTGCAACCCCCCCATGGGGATGATCTTTTTTGATTCACCATCGCTAGCTGAATCGGAGACCATTGCAGTGTAGGTCTCCCCATTCGTTATCTAGTATGCTTTGGTAAGAAATTTGCGTCTGACACCAGATCCAAAATAACTTGATCCATTTCATACTCTCCTATCTGCACGGACAATCTCATCTCCTATCCGTCCTTGTTTTATGCTTGCCAATCTTTCGTACTACACGCGGCTCGCTTGGTGCGGTCCTGACACATCTATTGATGAGCTCTTGTAACCCTTTCATAGGCTTACTATCGCGCAGTAACTTCATACAGGTCTCCAGGAAAGTTGTGAGCATAGAGGGGTCCATCTCCTGCTCAAGCTTATCCTTGCTTCCTGAGGTGGAGGCCTCAGCGAAGCTCTTCGTAGCTTCCATGAAGGTTTCACGTGCATGCTCCTGTTAGCTCTGCTACTAAACAAGGATTCCATATGGTAGGAGACAGGCTTGGTTTGCTTGATTGTGCCCAAAAGGATCCATGCATGCTGTTCAAATCTTCAAAGTTTGGTTAATGGCCCTCCACCGATCAAAGCTATCGCAAAGGAAAGCCCTAGGGAAGGCGGAAATGATCTATCGGGAGGCCTAAAACACTCCAAAACTAGCAAAATTCAAATTTGCAGTCCTAGCAGTTCAAATGAGCGACAGCCGTTAGATCTGGCCGATAAACGGTCCAGATCGCATTGGCGGGTCGAAATTGGAGGAGGCAGATCAGCGGATTATATCGCGTCGGCAGATCGCATCGGTAGGATGGCAGTGGCAGCGGCAGTGACAATGATGTGGCATCGCCGATGAGCGATCGCTGACATCGCGTCGGCGTGTCTCTATCGGGCAATTCAATAGGAGCATGGCCTTTGCATATATGAAAGACCGCCGATTGGCCGGACCCGACGGCCATACAACGTTGCGTGCTATAGTATTTCGGGTCCGCAGCATTCACTCAGATCGCATCGGCATTTCGCTGTCGGGACTGTCAAAGTGGACAAGGTTTTCACATAGGCTGCGTTCCGACCCGATGGCCACCACACTCCTTTTTATATTCTGTAAGGTCCGCGCCCATAGTGTTTTAAATATATTTATTGTATTTTCTCTATATAAAGAAAATACAAAAAGAAGCTTATGGCAAGCGCCGATCGCTGATGGGGTTCGGGCCCGATAGGGTTCTAAAAGGCCAAATATATATATTTCAAGTCCACCAAAGCCAATTTTTCATGTTCTGCGGCAGTTTTGCAGTGGCGCGGAAATCATTAATGCAAGCATACAACAGTACAGCGCAGTAGGCAGCTACCTTCAATTGACAGTATGGCCTAACAGGAAGCAAGACGTGCCTCAGATAGATCAACATTTATCAGTCATGATTAACCCGTGGTTGAAGTTTTCAAGTCCAGATGAAGCATTGTGGGCGGCAATGAACAGTGTAGCAGTGTTTCATTATTGCCAAGCCAGGCAGTCATATTGGAGCCATTCAATGATTCAACAGCAACATTTAATCAACAGTATGGCCGAGGAGGAGATAGGACGCCACAGATCTAGTCAAAGAATTCAGTGGTTATGGGATTCACCCATACTTCATCTCACCCACCCTAGAAGGATTGCAGAGCACCAGAGAGGGACAAATTTATTCAAAGCACGGCCAGATTTGTATAGGAGGCCCATTCTTAAATGTAAATATGGTTGGTGGCCATTTATGGGCTCCTCCACGTATGGTTCAGCAGAGATATTTTGTATTGTAACAGTATATATACTCAGAACTGAGATGAAAAGGATTGATGAGTGTTTGATGAATGAGAGCTTATTGTAGCCTTTTAACTTCTGGAGACTGTTAATACTATGAGACCTGCAGTTTTTGGTCTTGATTTCCATTAATACAAGTTTCTTTTGCTGTCACCTGCTCACTTTTCACTTTTTGTCTTCTTGTTCTAGGCTGCTTACATTTATTTATGTGCTGTAAATGTTTGATATCAGAGGGGCTGTCATCCCATCTCTGTATTATGATTTAGTGGCTCATTGAAGTTGTTTGCAGGTTGCTGTTGTTCAAATAGCAGAGAGCTGTCATCCTCACTGTCTATTGAATAATAGTCGTGCAGATCCTCTAACTGATTGCAGCTGGCCATCACAGAGCTCTGTGCATCTGCTGGTGCAATCAGTCTTCTCCATTATCACTTTTACCTTAAACCGTGAGTAGTTGGGGGTTGAAAGCCTTGTAGTTTGGGGGTCTTCACCCATGCCTGGGGTAAATCATAGTGGGAGTGGTTATCTGGCTTGAAGGTGCTGCACATCTTCCATTTATCCATCATTTCATCCAACAAAACTGTTGAATTTTTTAATGTTTCTGAGCATCATTGATTTACAACCTAGGTGAGTTTCTTGGGGTGATAACAGCTCCAAATCAAACTCATCCTCCTTCATTGGAGCTTTGCGAACCCATGTGTTTTCTTCTGGTTGTTTCCCCTTGTCATCTCCTGTCGTGATTCCACTCCTAAGCACTATATTTACGTTTGTATCTTCCTCGCGCGGCTTAGACCTCACCATCTACAGGTTCTGAGTCGGTGGGGACAGTAGCACCCCTTTGTCATGTATCCTAGCTATCAACGTAGGACAATCTTCCATTTCGTGATCAAACAACATGAAATACTTTCACGACGAATGTGCTGGATTAGTGCAATCACGGGTGTTTTGGAGGTAAATCCCCTCTGCGGACAGAGGCGATCCCTACTAGCCCGAATAGGGTCTAGCAATAATCAAACAACGCTAACACCGAGGTTCCTAATTGCAAATTAAAGACCGATGATGAAGGCCTACCTGGATTCCAACGCTAGTACTTGTAGAAGAGTCGTCGCTCCCATTCCTTTGCTCCGGCTGGTCACAATCCCCACGATCCTCATGAACAGACACCTGCACATGCAAAGAACGATACAAACACAAGCATAAAATCCAATAGATGCAACTATATATCAGTCAGAAAGGATATAACTCAATCACCATTATAAAGACAATAAGAGTGGAACCATAATGATAGTCGTCTATTATTGATAAACAAAGAAGAATACAACCATAGTTCTAACGTCAAATCCTTCTCAAGAGGGTCCAGCCAGCAAGTTCCTCAAGCATTCACCCTTGAAGATAGATCTCCCAAGACAAAACTCTCTCACTCACAAGTTTACACAAGATCAAAACACTTCACAACCTTCCTTAAGCTCTCTAGAAATCCCACACTTGTCACACCAGCTACCTATCAAGCTCACAACACTATCAGCAACACACCAAAGACTAAGAATTCCAAAACTAGTAGCTCATAGCAATGGTGGAGGCTTAAATAGGAGAAGGAGTCTCCATGAATGGTGGGAAGATGAGCTTATCTCCAAGGAAGGTAGCTCAAATGAAGAAACAGACATGCCAGAGAAGGGAGGGTGACATATACAAGGCCAACAACTAGGTCTGGAGTCATCTGGAAGGCTGACTGTTAGAACAAACTCACCTAGACTGGATCATCGCGGGTACATAACTGTACTGGAGCACTGACATCGCCACTTCATAATGGAGAAGGTCATGTCATCGCGAGCGAATATAAGCAACAGTCGCGTTGCCTCATGAAATCCGACCATCGCGGGAATCACGTGTACTTCCGTGATGGCAGCGTGTTTGGTCTGTTTTGGAGTGCTCATCAGCGTGTTTATTTTGACAACACTCGTGATGATGCAGAAACGACAAAAACCTGGCGATATTTTTAAGTTTAAATGGTCGAAAAAAGAGCTTAAAGACGACCGCCTCTCGTTCTTTTTTTAATGAGCTGAGAGGGAGACTTGGCTATCTTTTCATGTTTCACGTCGGAAAAGAGCTTAAAGACGACTTTTCGGGACCAAGTGCGTATAAAACTGTCGTAATTCCACCATCTGAGATCCTGCACAAAGAACACTGCACACGTAAACCCATTCAAGATAATATGCGCATAAAAACATAGTGAAAAACCATATTTGGACCAAGCATATAGAAAAAACCATGATAAAAACCAATATTTATGGAAAATAATATTTAATTTTACAAAATTACCATAAATAGGGAGGGTAAACCATATTTTTTACCATTGAGCCTTTGTGGAGCGACTTGGAGCATTGAGGTTGGTGAACGAAATTCGGCCCCGTACGTGCATCATTCATCCCGAAACCAATTCCAGGTAGATACACATTGCCCTACGCTCTGTTTTGATGTCTTTTTACTGCATTTTGACGGTGGGATGTGGTTGTTTTTGGCGGTTTTTTGAATTTCATTCCACTCTCGGTCATCGCAGATATCGCTATCAGATCCGCGATGACCGATAAAAACTTCCACAGGCCGCGCTCGGATCAACGCAGAAAAGTGATGTACTTCCGCGCTGACCCGGGAAAAATAACAAAGGCGCCCATTATCAGCGCGACTGTTGTCCCTCTGGCTGAGTTGATTAAGAGCGAATTGTTTAAAAAGCCCATCCTTGAAGCCCTTGAGCTAGAGCCTAACCAATCCTCCATTGACTCTGTCAATTTGCAAGACGACAAGCCTGCTATTGTGCTTAGCCCCATGATTGAACCTGCAGATGATACTTCTCCATCTTTCTATGTTTCATTAACTATCCATGATAAAATCCTCCACAATTGCCTGCTAGACACGGGGGCCAGTCACAATTTAATGCCTAAAACTGTCATGGAAGAGCTAGGCCTTGATATCACCAGACCCTATCATGATTTGTTCTCATTTGATTCAAGGAAGGTGAAATACCTTGGATTAATTAAGGATCTGGCCATTACCCTAACCGAGCTGCCCATGAAAAGTATGATGATGGATATAGTGGTGGCCGATGTTCCTCCTAAGTTTGGTATGTTGTTGTCTAGAGGGTGGATTAAGAGACTAGGAGGGACATTGCAGAATGATCTATCTTATGCAACTGTTCCAGTGTTTGGAGGAGAAAGCAGGAGGTTATATAGAGAAGCACAGCTGGCATATGTTACTAGTGATGAGAAGAATCCTAAAAACCATCCCATATATGCAGTGGACACTGATTTTGGAGCTTGCATCCTCCAAATAGAAGAATCTCAGAAGGCTGCATTGCATATTCGGAAACCAACAGCTCAGGCTGAACATGATACGGGTGGTCAGATTTGGGAAATGTTTTTTGATGGAGCATGTACCAAGGAGACTGCAGGAGCAGGGGTGGTGCTAGTATCTCCACAACAAGAAACAGTTTAGTTATCCCTAAAGCTGGTTTTTCAGGTGACAAACAACATAGTAGAATATGAAGCACTGCTGTTGGGCCTTCATGAAGCCAAAAATAGAGGGATAAAAAATCTGAAGGTATTTGGAGATGCTGACCTGATAATTCAACAAGTAAACAGAATGTTCCAAGCAAAGCATCCAAGGCTGAAAGCCTATAGAGATGAGGTATGGAGAGTCAAAGAGTTCTTTGATTTTTTCTGTATTTCATATATTCCTAGAGCCCAAAATCAGCTTGCTGATTCCCTTGCTGTCTCTGCTAGTTTATTCATCCCTCCATTGCCTCCCAAACTAGTTTATGAGGTACAAATGAAGTATAGACCCTCTGTGCCTGATAATGTCCACCATTGGAAAGTTTTTGATGATGATGATGAGTTAAGTAGGTTCCTTCAAGTCATTGATGAGTTCTCTGAAATGCAAATTGACCAGAACAATGATGCTTTGTTAGAAGATCCCAAATCCCAGCTTAGAAATAAAATTGGCAAGAATAGCATAGTCTAGCTTCCTAGTAACCATATTCCTAAGGGTTTAATTCCTCTTGAGAGATTGTTTGACCACAATGATGTGCCTTACAAAGCTGCCCAAAAAGAACATCAGTCTCAAGTTCGCAAGCATGATATAGGAGGTCCAGGTCAGCCCAAATTCATGAATCTGTCCATTAATCTATCTGCTGATCAGAGTGCTGAATATTGCAAATTAATGAGGCAGTTTGCTGATGTGTTCGCTTGGGAGTACAGTGATCTGAAAACATATGACAAGAGTATAATACAGCATAAAATTCCACTTGAAAAAGGCACTACTCCTTTCAAACAGAAGCTGAGGCCAATGAATCCTATGCTCCTTCCTCTGGTTGAGAAAGAAATTAAAAAGTTGCTAGCTACTAAGATTATAGTGCCTCTCAGATATTCTAAATGGGTGGCCAATCTGGTTGTTGTGAGGAAGAAGAATGGGGAAATCAGACTGTGCGTTGATTTCAGGAATCTAAATAAGTGCTCCAAAAAGGATAATTATCCCTTACCCAAAATGGAGCATTTGTTGCAGCAAGTCTCAGGTGCCAAAGTGATGTCTTTCATAGATGGGTTTTCAGGCTTCAATCAAATCGCTGTGCGTCCAGATGATCAAGAAAAGACAGCATTTACCACTCCTTGGGGCACTTTCATGTATGTAAAAATGCCATTTAGGCTAATGAATGATGGAGCCACCTTTCAGCGCGCTATGGATATTGCTTTTGTGGGTGAGAAGGACAAATTCGTGCTGATATATCTTGATGACATAACTGTTTATTCTAGCAGTCACCATGATCATTTACAGCATCTAAGAAAGGTGTTTTTGAAGTGCAGAAGGTTTTGGATTTCACTCAATCCCAAAAAATCCCAATTCGCTTTAAAAGAAGGCAAACTGTTGGGGCATGTAGTGTCTGCTGCAGGTGTTCAGATTGACCCAGAAAGAGTCAAAGCAATTCAGTCCTTGACTCTTCCAAGATCAAAGAAGGACATATAGTCTTTTCTAGGCAAAATTAACTTTGTAAGGAGGTTCATTCCTAATTTTGCAGAGCTGGTTAAGCATATAACCTCCATGTTAAAAAAGGGAGCAGAGGTAAAGTGGACTGATTCGGCCAGAAAATCTTTTGAGTCCATTAAGATGGCTATTGTAGAAGCTCCTACTTTAATAAGCCCTGATTATAGCAAGGAGTTTCATCTATTCTCATTTGCCTCTAAGGATACCATTGCAGCTGTCCTGTTGCAGCAAGATGAAGCAGGCCAAGAGCATCCAGTTGCCTTTTTCAGCAAGAATCTGAGGGATGCTGAACTAAGGTATGATATTATTGAAAAGCAGGCTTATGCTCTTATCAAATCTTTGAAGGCTTTCAGAGTATACATCTTGCATTCCAAAATAGTTGCATATGTCCCTTCTGCTGCAATAAAGGATGTTTTAACGCAGCCTGATGCCGATGGAAAAAGAGCGAAGTGGATTGCGAAAATAATAGAATTCAACATAGAACTGAAGCCCACCAAGCTGGTAAGAGGTCAGGGACTGGCTAAACTGTTGGCTGAAGAGAATTGCAGCTCTTTGGACATTGATTTCTTGTTCAATATAGCAGAAAATGGTCAAATGGAAAAGCGTGAAACGATTGGAACGCAGAGTGGACAGTCAATAGCCAAGAACCTAGCTTCATGTAGCTGGTATGCTGCAATAATTAATTTCCTACTAAAGCTGGAAGTTCCTTCAGAAATTTCTCAAAGTCAAGCAAGAACGTTAAAGCTCAAAGCAACCAAATATTGCATCAATGGTAGCTTGCTTTATTGGAAGGATCCATCTGGAGTGCTTTTAAGATGCCTGGATAAACAACAATCAATAGAAGTTATGCGGCAGTTCCATGACAGCATGTGTGGAGGACATCATTATTGGAGAACTACAGCCCAAAAGATTCTCAGAGCCGGGTATTATTGGCCCTCTTTATTTTCTGATGTATTTGCTTTTGTTAAATCTTGTGACAGGTGCTAGAGATTTGAAGGTAAGCAGCAGTTGAAATCCCTGCCCCTAAAGCCAATCATTGCAAAAGGACCTTTTCAGCAGTGGGGCTTGGATTTCATTGGTGAAATCAACCCACATTCCAGTGGCCAGCACAGGTGGATATTAGTCGCCACTGATTATTTTACAAAATGGATTGAAGCAATCCCAACAAGGAAGGTTGATCATAATGTGGTAATAAAATTTTTATCAGAAAACATTTTCAGCAGATTTGGTTGCCCACATAAGCTTATAACAGATAATGCAGCAGCCTTCAAGGCAAAATAGTTGGTGGAAATGTGTGACTCAATGGGCATTAAACTTGTTCATTCCACCTCCTATTACCCCCAAGGGAATGGTCTAGCAGAATCCTCTAATAAAAGTCTGATTAGGATTATTAAGAAGCTGTTAGAGGATAATAAGAAGAATTGGGATGCCAAGCTGAAGTATGCACTTTGGGCGGACAGAGTGACCATTAAGAGATCTACAGGCTGCTCTCCCTTCAAGCTGGTATATGGTACTGATGCTGTTTTTCCCATTCAACTTACCCTCCCTGTCGCAAAGCTGCTCCAAACAGCACAAAATGAAGAAGATGAGATGGCCAACAGAATCACTGATTTAACAGAATTATATCAGACCAGAGAATAGCTGATTGAAAAAGCCACAGCACATCAGCAAAAGATCAAGGAAGCCTTTGACAAGAAGATAAAAGGAAACAATTTCCAGGTTGGGGATTTGGTCATGAAATGGGATGCTTTAAAGGAAAAGAAAGGCAATCATGGGAAGTTTGATGCTCTCTGGACAGGCCCTTTCATCATTGCACAGATTCAAGGAAACAATACCTTCATACTGAAAAGTATGGGAGGGGAACCAGTCTTTGATGGCCCTATTAATGGGCGGTTTCTGAAAAATTATGTGATTTAAGGTCTTTTTGCCTTAAAAGCTGTAAATATTTTGCTTTTGTCAGTTTTTAGTGTCGCTGTAATAGACTCCATGCCCAATGGAACACTAGGAATTTTGGCTAATTTGTTTGTCGCTGGAAAGGCATTGATCTGCAGGTTCTTGAGACCTCACAGGGAGGATCTCATCTCCAGGAGGAGCCAATGTTAGCTCTGCTACTAAACAAGGATTCCATATGGTAGGAGACAGGCTTGGTTTGCTTGATTGTGCCCAAAAGGATCCATGCATGCTGTTCAGATCTTCAAAGTTTGGTTAATGGCCCTCCACCGATCAAAGCTATCGCAAAGGAAAGCCCTAGGGAAGGCGGAAATGATCTATCGGGAGGCCTAAAACACTCCAAAACTAGCAAAATTCAAATTTGCAGTCCTAGCAGTTCAAATGAGCGACAGCCGTTAGATCCGGCCGATAAACGGTCCAGATCGCATCGGCGGGTCGAAATTGGAGGAGGCAGATCGGCGGATTATATCGCGTCGGCAGATCGCATCGGCAGGATGGCAGTGGCAGCGGCAGTGACAATGATGTGGCATCGCCGATGAGCGATCGCCGACATCGCGTCGGCGTGTCTCTATCGGGTGATTCAATAGGAGCATGGCCTTTGCATATATGAATGACCACCGATTGGCCGGACCCGACGACCATACAATGTTGCGTGCTATAGTATTTCGGGTCCGCAACATTCACTCAGATTGCATCGGCATTTCGCTGTCAGGACTGTCAAAGTGGACAAGGTTTTCACATAGGCTGCGTTCCGACCCGATGGGCCGGACCCGATGACCACCACACTCCTTTTTATATTCTGTAAGGTCCGCGCCCATAGTGTTTTAAATATATTTAGTGTATTTTCTTTATATAAAGAAAATACAAAAAGAAGCTTATGGCAAGCGCCGATCGCTGACGGGGTTCGGGCCCGATAGGGTTCTAAAAGGCCAAATATATATATTTCAAGTCCACCAAAGCCAATTTTTCATGTTCTGTGGCAGTTTTTCAGTGGCGCGGAAATCATTAATGCAAGCATACAACAGTACAGCGCAGTAGGTAGCTGCCTTCAATTGACAGTATGGCCTAACAGGAAGCAAGACATGCCTCAGATAGATCAACATTTATCAGTCATGATTAACCCGTGGTTGAAGTTTTCAAGTCCAGATGAAGCATTGTGGGCGGTAATGAACAGTGTAGCAGTGTTTCATTATTGCCAAGCCAGGCATTCATATTGGAGCCATTCAATGATTCAACAGCAGCATTTAATCAACAGTATGGCCGAGGAGGAGATAGGACGCCACAGATCTAGTCAAAGAATTCAGTGGTTATGGGATTCACCCATACTTCATCTCACCCACCCTAGAAGGATTGCAGAGCACCAGAGAGGGACAAATTTATTCAAATCACGGCCAAATATATATAGGAGGCCCATTCTTAAATGTAAATATGGTTGGTGGCCATTTATGGGCTCCTCCACGTATGGTTCAGCAGAGATATTTTGTATTGTAACAGTACATATACTCAGAACTGAGATGAAAAGGATTGATGAGTGTTTGATGAATGAGAGCTTATTGTAGCCTTTTAACTTCTGGAGACTGTTAATACTATGAGACCTGCAGTTTTTGGTCTTGATTTCCATTAATACAAGCTTCTTTTGCTGTCACCTGCTCACTTTTCACTTCTTGTCTTCTTTTTCTAGGCTGTGCCTGCTTCCATTTATTTATGTGCTGTAAATGTTTGATATCAGAGGGGCTGTCATCTCATCTCTGTATTATGATTTAGTGGCTCATTGAAGCTGTTTGCAGGTTGATGTTGTTCAAATAGCAGAGAGTTGTCATCCTCACTGTCTATTGAATAATAGTCGTGCAGATCCTCTAACTGATTGCAGCTGGCCATCACAGAGCTCTGTGCATCTGCTGGTGCAATCAGTCTTCTCCATTATCACTTTTACCTTAAACCGTGAGTAGTTGGGGGTTGAAAGCCTTGTAGTTTGGGGGTCTTCACCCATGCCTGGGGTAAATCATAGTGGGAGTGGTTATTTGGCTTGAAGGTGCTGCACATCTTCCATTTATCCATCATTTCATCCAACAAAACTGTTGAATTTTTTAATGTTCCTGAGCATCACTGATTTACAACCTAGGTGAGTTTCTTGGGGTGATAACAGCTCCAAATCAAACTCAGCCTCCTTCATTGGAGCTTTGCGAACCCATGTGTTTTCTTCTGGTTGTTTCCCCTTGTCATCTCCTGTCGTGATTCCACTCCTAAGCACTATATTTACGTTTGTATCTTCCTCGCGCGGCTCAGACCTCACCATCTACAGGTTCTGAGTCGGTGGGGACAGTAGCACCCCTTTGTCATGTATCCTAGCTATCAACGTAGGACAATCTTCCATTTCGTGATCAAACAATGTGAAATACTTTCACGACGAATGTGCTGGATTAGTGCAATCATGGGTGTTGTGGAGGTAAATCCCCTCTGCAGACAGAGGCGATCCCTACTAGCCCGAATAGGGTCTAACAACAATCAAACAACGCTAACACCGAGGTTCCTAATTGCAAATTAAAGACCGATGATGAAGGCCTACCTGGATTCCAACGCTAGTACTTGTAGAAGAGTCGTCGCTCCCATTCCTTTGCTCCGGCTGGTCACAATCCCCACGATCCTCATGAACAGACACCTGCACATGCAAAGAATGATACAAACACAAGCATAAAATCCAATAGATGCAACTATATATCAGTCAGAAAGGATATAACTCAATCACCATTATAAAGACAATAAGAGTGGAACCACAATGATAGTCGTCTATTATTGATAAACAAAGAAGAATACAACCATAGTTCTGACGTCAAATCCTTCTCAAGAGGGTCCAGCCAGCAAGTTCCTCAAGCATTCACCCTTGAAGATAGATCTCCCAAGACAAAACTCTCTCACTCACAAGTTTACACAAGATCAAAACACTTCACAACCTTCCTTAAGCTCTCTAACAATCCCACACTTGTCACACCAGCTACCTATCAAGCTCACAACACTATCAGCAACACTCCAAAGACTAAGAATTCCAAAACTAGTAGCTCATAGCAATGGTGGAGGCTTAAATAAGAGAAGGAGTCTCCATGAATGGTGGGAAGATGAGATTATCTCCAAGGAAGGTAGCTCAAATGACGAAACAGACATGCCAGAGAAGGGAGGGCGACATATACAAGGCCAACAACTAGGTCTGGAGTCATCTGGAAGGCCGACTGTTAGAACAAACTCACCTAGACTGGATCATCGCAGGTACATAACTGTACTGGAGCGCTGACATCGCCACTTCATAATGGAGAAGGTCATGTCATCACGAGCGAATATAAGCAACAGTCACGTTGCCTCATGAAATCCGACCATTGCGGGAATCACATGTACTTCCGTGATGGTAGCGTGTTTGGTCTGTTTTGGAGTGCTCATCAGCGCGTTTATTTTGACAACACTCGTGATGATGCAGAAACGACAAAAACCTGGCGATATTTTTAAGTTTAAACGGTCGAAAAAAGAGCTTAAAGACGACCGCCTCTCATTCTTTTTTTAATGAGATGAGAGGGAGACTTGGCTATCTTTTCATGTTTCACGTCGGAAAAGAGCTTAAAGACGACTTTTCGGGACCAAGTGCGTATAAAACTGTCGTAATTCCACCATCTGAGATCCTACACAAAGAACACTGCACACGTAAACCCATTCAAGATAATATGCGCATAAAAACATAGTGAAAAACCATATTTGGACCAAGCATATAGCAAAAACCATGATAAAAACCAATATTTATGGAAAATAATATTTAATTTTACAAAATTACCATAAATAGGGGGGGTAAACCATATTTTTTACCATTGAGCCTTTGTGGAGCGACTTGGAGCATTGAGGTTGGTGAACGAAATTCGGCCCCGTACGTGCATCATTCATCCCGAAACGAGTTCCAGGTAGATACACATTGCCCTACGCTCTGTTTTGATGTCTTTTTACTGCATTTTGACGGTGGGATGTGGTTGTTTTGGGCGGTTTTTTGAATTGCGTTGCGCTCTCGGTCATCGCAGATATCGCTATCGGGTCCGCGATGACCGATAAAAACTTCCACAGGCCGCGCTCGGATCAACGCAGAAAAGTGATGTACTTCCGCGCTGACCCGGGAAAAATAACAAAGGCGCCCATTATCAGCGCGACTGTTTTAAAAACAGTCGCGCTGATGCCGCATGACAAGTTTTTAATAAAATTTACGTTTGAAACTTTGCAAGCAGAGCGCAAATGAGATTTTTGGTCATGCAGGGTTATAATGGCGTTCGTTTGGCAAGAACGCGTTCATGATAATGATGATATAGCGGCTTTTGCTGATGCCGGGTGCCGAAATGCATTGCGGGGCTATGGATTGCTCAAATTTTTTCTAACTCCACGCTTATGGGCACAACCTGACCTTCTGGAGTTACTGATCAGGGCCTGGAATCCCACGGATGGGAAGTTTGTTATCCGAGGCCGAGATATTGAGTTCGATTATACAAACATCTATTTTTTGACCGAGTTGTCTCATCGAGGTGAGATGCCTATTCTGGAGGGGTAGCGACCCGGGGGTGATACTTTAGATATGTTGATGGCTCAGGTGTGCCCACAGGCACGCAAGTCGAGGAGCGGAAAAGTGGCAATCCCTACGGTGGAGGATATAATCCTTCGTGCGATGCTCTTCATGGTCACACGGGTAGCGGGCTCCTAGGCCCAACATGAGGCCTCGAAGACCCATCTCTGACTGGCCCTCAAATGCCTGAATCCCACCATGTTTAACTGGGTAGGGGTAGTAGCGGCAAACATGAAGAGGCAACTGACCAACTGTCGTCGCGGTGAGACGAAACAGTTTGGCTATGGATCGATCTTACTCCTGCTCATGCTGGAGCGGGTGCCTGCACTGCAGCTGCAGGACATGGTTTTGGACCCACCTAGGCCACGCGAGACGAGGGCCACACAATGGGCCCATGTCATGCCACGAGGATGTGGCGGCCGACCAGTGGCATGGGGGACATACTTCCGAGAGTGGTTGGAGCGACAGACGATCTTCGTGGAGGATTGGCCGTATGCCAGCCTGGACTTCCGCGGAGACCCTAACATGCAGCTGTCCGTTGGAGAGCAGTGGGATGACGGTGGTAAGACAATTGATCTCATTTTTTATTTTTTTTATGTTTATGATGTTTTTGATTTTTTCATGTACATGTCCTAATGACGAACGCTATTGTATGCAGATGTAGGACCGGTGAAACCCCTTGGCCTGGCTCCAGAGGCACGAAGGGACGCGCAGAGCATTGGATCTCTAGCCCTGGCTCCTTCGGGAGATGACACGATGGAGACAGTGATCTGAAACCTTGAGGGTCTACAATTCCAGATTACACAAGGATAGCGGAGGTCCCCATAGCGTCCCAGATCCATACAGTAGGAGTAAAACCTAGGATGCACCGCCTGTTGAGGCGGGTGGCACGAGCGACTGTGCAGTATATGGAGCACAACCTGCCACAGTAGATATCTAGGTCTTTATTTCCTACTGGTGATTTTTTGAGAGACATGTGTCTCAGATGTACAGAGAACACAGGCCGTATTTAGACATGTACACTTATTTTTGAGCGCCTTGGTGTGCCACACGATATATATATATATATATATATATATATATATATATATATATATATATATATATACATACATATTCCTATGGTGTATTATTGTGCTTTTATGTGCTTGCTTGTATGATGTTTTGATTAAATGTTATGCAAATGTCTGTCCAATACATGATTAGCCAATGCATTAGATAACGTGTTTAATCGTCGTGGAATATGCTGATATGTAATGAAATCAAAATTCCTTTCTAACAATTTAACACGTAAATACAACCTTAAAATGTGATGGTCTTTGATGGAATATCGCCCATTGAGCTGGTGGACGACAAGTTGAGAGTCCAGGTTCACAACCAATGTACGAATATTGAGATTAATTGCCTCGGCCAGTAATTCAATCACAACACTATATTTAGCGACATTGTTTGTGGTACAGCCTAAACACACATCTTGAAGATCTATCAACTCACCGTGAGGATCGTAGATCACCCATGCCGCAGAAGACAAATTGCGAGTGCTGCGGCAGGTACCATCAGCAAAACCAACTTAAGGTGCACCAGACATCTTCACAAGAAGCAAAAGACACAATAAGCGGTAATCACCCCTTCACACCAAGCCAAAAAACATGAAAACATACACACACAACACACCTGCTAAAACACACGTATGTACAAACCGAAGTGCATGGAATCACGCATAGTACTTTTTCAAGTACAGCCCGTTGCGGGGCTTATCAAGAGGATTACCTTCGTAGTCAATTAGCTCATATGCCCCTTTCTACAAAACTCTCTTTACAATATAAGGGCCTAGCCACATGGGCTCGAGTTTGCCTGCCCCCAGCTTATCATTCGCTTGATCGTATAGCAGGACTAAATCTCCCTCAACAAAGGAACGAGGATGGATGGTATGGTCAAAGTGAGTTTTAACTCTCTTCTTCTGTGCTTCGATAGCTAGAGAGGCTAGCCGACGGGTCTCGTCCAGCCATTCTAGGTAAAGAAGACGTTCCTCTACTGGAGTAGTGTTGGGAAGCAACTCGACGGCCAATTTTAACGAAGGGTAGCCTCCAGTCCGTAAACTAATTGAAATGGAGTGAAACCGGTGGCATCCTTCACAGAGGTTCGGTAGGCCCACAAGGCGGGGAACAACATCAAATGCCAATTAGACTTATGCATGCCAACGGTACGTTGAAGCATCGTAACCAAAACCTTGTTGACGGCTTCAACCTGGCCATTGGACTGAGGATAGTATGGAGTCGAACTATCATGTCGTAAGCCTAGTTGGATTGTTAGTTCTGTCATCATGTGATTACGGAAATGCTTCCCGTGATCTGTGACGATGGCCTAAGGAACTCCGAACCGTGAAATAATATGGTTGAACAAAAATTGTGCTGCTGTGTGACCATCTTCAGTTAATGTGGGCATCGCCTCGGCCCATTTTGTAAAGTAATCGACGACAATAAATATACCCATGCCCCCTGGCCGAGCGAGGGTTACAGGTCGTATAATCAATGCCCCATTTTGCAAAAGGGCCAACAGTGACAACAGGGTGCAACGGAGCTGGAGGCGCACGCATCTTCCGCTGGTATATCTGGCACTCGTGACAGGAGTGGACGACAAGAATGCAATCCTTAAAGATGGAGGGCCAGAAATAACTGGCGCGGAGGATTTTTTGAGTCGTGGCATATCCGGACATGTGACCACCACAGGCACCAGAATGGCAGTCATTCAGGACTCGCTCAGCTTCCTCGAGAGTTAGACATCGGCGGAGGACGGAGTCAGTGCCGAGACGGTATAGGGTGTCCCCAATGATATGGTAGGGTTGAGACTGATGACAGATCCGTCGCCGAGCATCCTTGGACACAGTGGGACGGAAAGAGGACATCTGCAGATATACAATGAGATCCCCATACCAGGGATCGAGGGTGCTAATTAGGAATAGAGTTTCGTCCAGGATATGGTCCTCTAAGTGAGAGGGTGCGGTAGGAGATGGCAAAGAGAAAAGTAACTCAGCAAAGACCAGGGACTTCTTAGACTTGGCAGCGGTGAATTCCAAGTCAAACTCTTGGAGGATGACAATCCACTTTGAGTATTTTTCCCCCAGCAACTAACGTGACAAAATGTACGTCATCGGGTTGCAATCAGAAATCACGGTCATAGTACGCAACAAGATATAATGTCGGAAACGTTGGACGGCACAAACGGTGGCCAATGCCAACTTCTTGACGTAATCATATCGAGTTTCCGTGTCTAAAAGGTTGCGGCTAAGGTAATATATGACATGCTTAGTGTCATCATCGTCGTCTTGCATGAGAACCATGCCGATAGTGGTATTGGCGGTGGCCAAATACAAGTATAATCGCGATGGTAATTCGGAGGATGCAATAATGGAGAAGAAACAAGGAGACCCTTGAGACGCTCAAAGGACTCTTGAGTGACAAACATCCCAATGAAAAGGGGTATCTCGCTTCAATAATCGTGTAAAGCCTTTAGCCACTTCGGCATAGTTCAGAACGAATCGTCTTAAGAAATTTGCTTTTCCCTGCAAGCTCTGCAATTGCTGCAAAGAAGTAGGGGGAGGAAGATTCAGAATAGCCTCGACTTTAAGGGGATCCAAACGGATGCCCTCTTAGGAGACGATAAACCCAAGTAGTCTGCCTGATTCAACGCAGAAGACACATTTATGAGGATTAAGCCTGATGCGGTAGTGTCAACAACGGAGAAAGATTTCACAAAGATGGGTGGGGTGGTCCTGGCGTTTGACTGAATGAGCTGGTAGATCATCCAGGTACGGTTGTACAATGTGACGGATGTCACGAAAAGCATAGGACATTGCACATTGGAAGGTAGCATCGGCGTTCTTCAAACCGAAAGGGAGCTTTTTGTAAGAAAAAGTGCCCCAAGGACAGATAAAGGCAGTCTTATGCTGATCAGCGGGCGCAATATTGATCTAGTTATACCTAGAAAAACCGTCCATAAATGAATACATTTCGCTCCCCGCACACTCATCAATGAGCTGATCAATGAAGGGTGTGGGGAAGTTATCCTTAGGACAGGCCCGGTTAATGTCACGGTAATCAACACAGACTCGAATGGTACCCTGTTTTTTGTTCACAGGGACGATATTGGAAACCCAATCTGTGAGTGGAATGGGGTAAATGAAACCAGCCTTGAGAAGCTTTTCAACTTCTGCTTTAATGGCTGCAGCCTTTCGGGGGTGCATGGGGCGTAGACGTTGGCGAACAGGCTTAGCACCCAGATACGTAGGTATCTCATGCACCACTATGCTAGGGTCAATGCCGGGCATTTCTTCGTAGGACCAAGCGAAGACATCACGAAATTCGCGAAAAAGATTGGTATAGAGCTGAATTTCCTCCGGAGTACAAGTGACTCCAATGTGAATGTGCTCGACAATCCCTGGTTTTACAGAGATATCAATGGGATGGGTCTGCGTGATGTTTCCCATATTTCCTTCAGAGGACACTTGATAAACTTGTATAGGTGTTTGAAGGGGTTTAGATGGGAAACAGGGAGCAAACCGCTCGAGACAGGTGATCATTTCCTGATGGGCAGGGAGAAACGAGGAACGATGGTGATGGTCAGACCAAGGAGGTTCCTCGAGAGACATGGTCTCGCTAATGGCTTCATTGGAGGGAAATATTTCCTTTAAAGGATCCGAAGTAGCGTCATCTCCAAGCCAAGGGGAATGAACATACGAGTCGGGAGCCCTGCTCGAAGGAGCAGGTTCAGGAGGGGGAGCCGATGCAGCAACGATTTCAACGTAGTTGAGCTCGACATGACTCAACGGCATCATATCACCCCAAGATTCTATCTAATTAGCAGGGGGAAGAACCCACGGATCAGAGCACATGGAAATCATATTAATAGGAGCGAGATTAGGAGGTGGGAGGGAAAAGACACCCATCAGGGCAGGATCTTTAAAAATTCCGGCTCCCACACTCTCACATGATTTGGAGGTATGCTCCACAAAAGGCACGTTGCCTTCGGAAGAGGAGGCGAAGAAGGAGAGCTGGTCTACGGTGACAATCTTCCCCTAATGAGGGAAACGAATGACACGAAAAAGAGACGAAGCCACGGCTTGCATGGCATATGTCCAGCTACATCCGAGGAGGAGGTTGTAGGTAAGATTAGCACCAACAACTTCAACCTCCACTTCGACCGTCTTCCCTTCCAAAGAAATGGGAAAATGTTGGAGTATACCAGAAGGGCGAGACTCTCTTCCGTCAAAGGCTTCCAAGGTTGTAGGAGACTGGCTCAGCGTCGGAGAACCAATAGCCTTCCAACAGGCAACAGACATGATGCAAGTTGAAGCACCTTCATCAATGATTGTACGATGAATCGTTTTGGTGTTGATAATGACCTGTATGAGGAAGGCGATTTGGTGAGGCAGTCTCGGCGTATGGCTCTCGAGGTCAAAAGTAATCAGATCCGAGTCGGCCGGGTCTATGCCACTGATGGCCGATAGCAAGGACTTCCTCTGGGAGGGGCAGCTCTAGAGTACTTCTAAGGCGAACATAGCAGACGGAGCCTGAGCTAAGTCCTCAATGATGCTGTAGTGCTGGGCAGCACGAGCATTAGGGTTGTAAAAATATTTTCGGAGTACACCTTTTGGAGGGAGTCGGATGGGCATCTCAGTGCTAGGTCTCTCGATATGGAGTGGACCAGAACTGGACGGAGGAGCGCTGGAGGGGACCTCAGGCTCTTTCCCGGCATGCGACGGATATTATTTTGCCCGAGTACTGATGTGGACGGGGATTGTCCCAGCCATAAATACTTGAGAGCCAAATGAAGAAGAGGGTTGTGATGGATCAGCCACCATTTGAGTTTGCTGTGAGGGGAAAGGTTCTTTGAGCACAGCAGGAGTCCCGGGAGCACCTTTCAACAATCGACTAACTTCGGACCACCTGGGGCAGTCTTTAGTATAGTGATCCTCGTCACAGATAAGACAAGGATACTTGGGTTTACGTTTGGCTCCTTCCTCGGGTGGAGGTTTAGGGGAGTCCTGTCTGGGCTTCTCAGATTTATTCTTCGCTTTCCCCTTCTTCTTTCCTTTCAAGGCTTTATCTGCCGTGGTGGACTGGACGGTGTTGACCTCGGAAGTATTTCCAGAATTAGATACACCCTAAGAAGTGTTTTTGTTTGAAGCATTCGATTTTTACTTCCCAGGGTTTGCGGATGATTTCTTTGAAGACGAATTTACAGAGCCAATAACACCATCAACAGATGGCTTTGGTGGAGCTTTGTATGTTCCAGGTCTCGGGGCATCAGGCAAATAATCATATAAGGTACCTGACTGAGAATAAACTAAGTTGAGGTACTGAGCACGCGCGATAGGTTGCTCTTCAGTTACACAAGCTCCCATAGCAATGTCCCGCACGATTGCAGGGACAAAGGAGGTTGTAAACCAATCGGTCAGGAGCTGATCAGGAATCCAGAACTTGATCAAACGATGACGCCGTCTCCATTCATGTATATGATCGGATATGTGTGTGGCCGTTTCCTATTTAAGATACGTGAGGATATGCGTTCCTGTCTCATACTGAATGGGCAACTGAAAGTGAGTTAGAAATGCCATTGCCAACGAGTTGAAATCTTGAAAGGATCCACGATTCAACTCAATGTACCACTTAGCAGCCGAGCTGGTGGGAGTCATTTGGAAAAGGCGGAGCCGGATGGAATCATCAAGCCATGAATTTGATGAACACCAAAGGTGATAAGTCATAACGTGGGCTTGGGGATCTTCTCCAGCTTTGCCATCGAATTTGGGACAATCACCGGGTATCTTGGTTGGAACTGGTGGCCAGTATGGATTATGAAGAATAGGATCATTAGTCAATTTGGACACATCTGGCAGTTCCAATGTTGCTAAGAAAGGTAACTGAGGATTGAAGGACATCTGTGGCCGTGGATAAGAGGTAATACCTGAGTTCCAACCAAGTGGTGGTTGCCCCCACGGACTTTGTCCGGACGGGCCTGGCCCATAAGGGTTTTGTCCGTAGGGATTCTGTCCATAGGGGTTGTAGCCATAACCGGACGGTTGACTCTGGATCTGCCCCCCAGCACCCCATTGGTTACCAACTTGACCTGCAGGAGCAACATACTGTTGCTGGTAATTCTGATAAGGAGTGACCTGCATTTGTTGATAATTTTGGTACGGGGCCAATTGAGCTTGCCCCTGGGGTTGTTGGTAACCATACGGTTGCTGAGCTCCATACTGAGCCTGGTGACCAGGCTGCGCTTGCTAAGAAGGTTGGGATTGAAACCCACCTTGCATCTGAAGACCAGTTTGAGTCTAGGGCCCAGAAGGATGTCCTTGAAGGGGTGGAGATTAGGCCACTTGGCCGGAAGGTTTCCCTGGTTGAGTTTGGGATGGACCCATTTGCCTAGAAGGATGAGCTCGCTGGGTGTTAGGTTGTCCTTGTACAACCAAGGGTTGTCCTTGTGGAACAGATGGTTGAGCGGATTAGACGGCTGGTTGACCCTGAGGTCGACCAACTTGTCCAGATGGATGACTAGGCTGGGCAGTGGGTTGGCCTTGCTGCACGTAAGGCTGACCACCCTGCCCAGAAGGGTACCCTTGCTGGATTCCAGGTTGTCCTTGTTGCATATAAGGTTGTCCTGCTTGTCTAGATGGATAACCTTGTTGGACACCAGGTTGACCTTGTTGGATGTAAGGTTGTCCCGGTTGCCCAGATGGGTAACCTTGCTGAACACCAGGTTGCCCCGGATTACCAGAAGGTTGAGAAAAATAAGTAAAGGATGGACCACCAGAGGCCGAAGGTTGTCCCTGAAAGGGTTGTCCTTGTGGGCCCCCAGGTTTCCCTGGGTGAGACTGGCCGTAATACTGTTGCCCTTCGGGGGTTTGCACGTAAGACGGCTGGCCTTGGTTAGGCGGTCCCTGAGGCTGTGCAGGTGTTGCTTGGCCACCATGATAAGTGGTGGTGCCCCAAGCAACGGATAATGGCACCGAGACCTCAACAACAGGCTAAGATGGCAAGGGCCTAGAAAGATAAAGGTACTGACCTGTGGAATCATAGTAATAGAACGGACCTTGCGAGCTCAGATCCTAGACAGCTTGCAAATATCCATCATATGCCCCCCCTGCTGGAGTGGGACTAGAAGAAGGCGGGGCACTTTGTGTAGGATGAACAACTCTGGGTGTATGTGCCGGCTGGCTACTACTTACTAGGCCATGAGATGGACCAGCAAAAGTAATCACAGCCAAAGATGCCGTAACGGCACTAACAACCGGTGTTGAATATGCTACACAAATAGTCGGAACAGTTGGAATTGAAGTGACGAGTGTATTGTGAACTTGTGGAATAAAAGATCCCGTAGTGGGAGTGATATGGTGATCCCACATGGTACCTGAAGAGGGGTTCCTAGTACCCATATTATCCCTCAAAGACTTATAGCGTGAGGGTACCGAGGATGTGGCCCGGATAGGATTTTCGATACTTGACAAAACAGGTGTCTCACTCGCTCTAGGAGATGTGTCATCCATGTTAGAGGAAGACATCGGGGTCGAAACACCAGTAGGGGTAAAAGGAATATCGTCTTCGTAAGGCTCCCAAATGGGGTTCCAGTGAAGTTTGTAAGCCTCGTCGTCTAGGGCACGAGAGTTAATCGGTTGGATACTCGGAATAATAGGGAGAGTATCACTCACAACCGGTACCTTAGGAACAACAGAAGAAGGAGACCCTTGGTCACTTGGAACGGGAGACGGGATCGATGATTCCGCCAGGATGACAAACTTCAAAAAATCCTAGGGAAACTAACGAGAAAGGACCCTACTCAAACTAACGCAAACAAGATCTAACTAGGTATATGTTAATCGTGGCCGAATAAATTTTAAGACGCAAGGACATAACTGGACCTTTTCATTTTTTAAGAGTCGAGAAAAGGACAAAAATATGACTCTAGTCGCCTTCGAATGTTTAATGAGCCTGAAGTGACAAGTGCTCAGATGGACCTTTTCTTTTAGGGAGTCTGAAAAGGAACGAAAGTGACTACTCTAGAGAAACTAGGCAAAAGGGTTTACCAAACAAATCCGTAAAACTGCATATACACCTTGGTAGTCATATGAAAACCAAGGACTTTCCGTACGGCAGTCAATCTTCCCGAATGCTGTGTTCGGTGCGTTACGGCTTGTGAGGCAGCAGACATAGCTTCCTATGGATAAAGGATGATAACCTAGTGGGGTCTCCCCATATACTCGACGGTACGTGGGAGCTCAAATCCATGCTAGACCACTATTGAGTCACAGAAGGAGGAATCACCCAACCTTGAGTGAAACAAAAGTGACTAGGTTTAACGACGTCGGAGCACGTCTCTAGCCTAGACCTCTAAACAGTGTGCATTATGTTGCAATGCGTTTTTAGGTTCATTCAGTTCATTTTAAAGTTGATCTTGTATTAGGTTTCAGTTTTGCAAGCCTTACCGTATGTAATCTCTCAAAATTCCCTAAATGCGACCTATATGCAAAAATATGTCATTTCATTCGATGAATGCTAGTTACAAGAGGGTTTGAGGGCTTTCACGCAAATGAAATGATCACAAAACAACAAATAGCTTCCCTAACGCAGCTAATGGAAATTAACAAACTTTTCTTTGAGATTGCTAATCACTAATCAAAATGAAAAGCTTCTAATTCTCATTAACTAATACAAAGCAAAGATATTTTTTCTTTTGTTGATGGCAAAGTGAATTAAACAAACTTTGAGAAATGATAACAAACAAATGTGGAAAACCGGTTGACGCCAAAAAACTGTGATCTGTGTCCGGGTAGTGAAAAGAAATCGAAACAATGTCAAAATTGGTTCAACAACAATCACTTAAACAATCAACCAAAATCAAGCAAAGAGGAAGGCTCAATCAAACCAATAGCAAGCAGTAAACGAACCTTTGCAAATGAGTAACCAAGCAAAGCTGATCCAACAAACTTGGAATAATAAACCTAGGTCACAAAGCAAAAAGGCAAGATTCTCTCAACAAAACTCACAAGAGAGTGCTTCAACCTCCAGATAGTGAAGAAAAATTCATAAACCAAGTGAGAACAGCAGGGGATAGCAAGACTAACAGGTTCAGGAGGCAGAATTGAAGAAATTCAATTCTACAAGAATCAGCGCGGGTGATACACAGCAACAATGCGCTGATAAAGAACTACGCGTAGCAACAATGCGATGTCAACGCGGAAGTACATGCCTTACCTGCGATGGTACGATTTACAGAACCGTCGTGTTTGTTAGGTGTATTAATGCGATGAATAGGAGATCACAGAAAGGGGTGTGCGATGACAGCGCGACTGTTTAATTATAAACTGCGATGATGTTCAAAAACAGCCAAAATCAAGCCAAAAACTCCAAAACCAAGACAGTCAATCTTTAAACAAACAAGGCATCTCCCAGACCAAACCAGGAAACCAAGAAACAGAGAACTAATCCCCAAATTTTGAAAAGAGACCAAAACAAAAACTCAAGGGAAGAATGAACAAAAAGGGACAAAGGCCAGCTCCAAGCTGTTTAGTCCGTAAACCAAACTGGAGATTGACTGAAGTGGCGTTGATCTACTTCGCTAATGCAGAGCAATAGCATTTCAAAGGCTATCTGGATGTGCTTCAGGCTCCGTCTAAAGTTTACAAATCAAACAACAAGGTGTCGATCCCCAGCGGAGTCGCCAAATTGTTGTGGAGGTAAATCCCCTCTGCGGACAGAGGCGATCCCTACTAGCCCAAATAGGGTCTAGCAACAATCAAACAACGCTAACACGCAGGTTCCTAATTGCAAATTAAAGACCGATGATGAAGGCCTACCTGGATTCCAACGCTAGTACTTGTAGAAGAGTCGTCGCTCCCGTTCCTTTGCTCCGGTTGGTCACAATCCCCATGATCCTCATGAATGGACACCTGCACATGCAAAGAATGATACAAACACAAGCATAAAATCCAATAGATGCAACTATATATCAGTCATAAAGGATATAACTCAATCACCATTATAAAGACAATAAGAGTGGAACCATAATGATAGTCGTCTATTATTGATAAACAAAGAAGAATACAACCATAGTTCTGACGTCAAATCCTTCTCAAGAGGGTCCAGCCAGCAAGTTCCTCAAGCATTCACCCTTGAAGATAGATCTCCCAAGACAAAACTCTCTCACTCACAAGTTTACACAAGAAAAAA
Source organism: Pinus tabuliformis (assembly GCA_031772625.1). Lineage (NCBI taxonomy): Eukaryota > Viridiplantae > Streptophyta > Pinopsida > Pinales > Pinaceae > Pinus > Pinus tabuliformis. Next base: position 427,876,938 of record CM062814.1, on the reverse strand, counting down.
ACACTTCAAAACCTTCCTTAAGCTCTCTAGCAATCCCACACTTGTCACATCAGCTACCTATCAAGCTCACAACACTATCAGCAACACACCAAAGACTAAGAATTCCAAAACTAGCAGCTCATAGCAATGGTGGAGGCTTAAATAGGAGAAGGAGTCTCCATGAATTGTGGGAAGATGAGCTTATCTCTAAGGAAGGTGGCTCAAATGACGAAATAGACATGCCAGAGAAGGGAGGGCGACATATACAAGGCCAACAACTAGGTCTGGAGTCATCTGGAAGGCCGGCTGTTAGAACAAACTCGCCCAGACTGGATCATCGCGGGTACATAACTGTACTGGAGCGCTGACATCGCCTCTTCGTAATGGAGAAGGTCATGTCATCACGAGCGAATATAAGCAACAGTCGCGCTGCCTCATGAAATCCGACCATCGTGGGAATCACGTGTACTTCCGCGATGGGAGTGCATTTGGTCTGTTTTGGAGCGCTCATCAGTGCATAGTGTCTTAGTCCTCCGTAATTGTAGAATCAACTATCCTTGACCTCTACCAGGTCCTCCTCTGCCTTGGCCTCATCCGCGCCCCTAAAATCTGGTTTGTGCCATTCCTATGCTCTGGTCAAGGGGCCACGTTTCAGCCTGAACCCTATAGGTGAGAGTTCTATCCATCATCAATTCATAGCTCCTGCAAGTATGCTCATCATGCCCTATCGACCTACAAAAGTTGCAGAATGACTGTTGCGGTGTTTGTACAGACTTTTGTAGCAAGTGACAGTTATCCGTTGCATGTTTTCCGGCTACCTGACAGATAGCGCACCATAATGCAGGCCCCGCGCTAGGTCCTACTTGAGATTCTAGCCTTAAAGGCATCGGTCCTCCTCCTGCAATATAGTTCGCAAAGATCGGACAATGGTCTTTTTCATGACCCTGATTCTTGCATTTCAAGCACCATACCTCCTTGCGCACCTCTGGTCGAGCCATCCTGTCCTGCTTCAGACTTTGCATCTCAAGGCACAAATTATTCAGCTGTGCATGGATCTGCTGAACTCCTAGATTTGGATCTTGCATCAGAGTTTCATGTAGTCTCATAGCAATCTCCAAGGCCTCCGCCTATGTGGTTATCTTCTGCTGTGACAGTGCACTCCTTAAGTTTGGCAGTAGTGAAGCTACAAACCACAAGCGATGTTGTCCATCTGTCAAATTCATGTTGGCTTCATGGATTGTACACTTCAACCTATGATCTAATTCCCAAGGTGTCTCGCGTGGTTGCATCGCGATCTCTTTGAATCACACAATCGACTGCGCCTCAGATTTAGGCCTACTAAACTCCCTATTCAATGCTACCTGGATGTCTGCCACTCCAGCATTTGGGTTATCGTTAGAGTACAAAATATAACAGGTTAGCACATGGTCTTGCAAAGCACTAACCAGTGTTGCCTTCTTTATATGATCATTTGTAACACCTTGAGCTTCCCATACAGCCCTCACAACGAACTAGAATTGGTCTGGGTCCTCATTTCCCAAGCCTTTGAACAAAGGCAACTTCACTGTATTTTCCATACTCAACTGTGATGGAGGTGGAGGTGGTATGGATGGGTTGGAGGTAAGAGTGGTGAAGTCGGAGGGGGTGTGGGCAGAGGTGGTATTTGCGGTAATCCTTGTCTTATTAACTGAATAGCACTTTGCGGAGAAACCTTCACTATCCCTCCTTCGTCACCTCATGGAGGCGAAATCAAGGGACTATACTCCAAACCCTTATTTCCTTCATTCCTATAAGTTTTTCCGCTTCACGTAGTTCCGAACATCAAGGTAGCTGTATAACCCATTTTTTTGCACAATAGCATTTTAATCCAGGTATTCAAAGATTTTACGTACTTACCTCGTAGTCCTTTGAGAAAGTGTTGCTCCGCCTCACAAATCCTCCTATGACACGATTGAGCCAATGATCGACAACGCGGGTGATCTTATCCTCCGATGCTTCCAACCTTCACACTAGCTCCGGGGTCCACACAATAGGACTGCCAAGTTTCCACCTTCCTTGGCTATCTGCTAGCTTCACGATCCACTCGTATTTCTCAATAGGGAAGGAGAAAAAATATATCTCATGGATCTCTGTATATAGGTATCTATCCAACCACTGTCCCTTTTTCAGTCGCAGGTTTTTATTCTCCTGCACCGTGAATTCATGGATCTTCCTATCCAACTAGTCTCTGATATCCTTCTTAGTTGGATTCCAGTGATATGACATCACACATCTCTTATGCAGATTTCGGTCTTGGCAACGGAACCATTTTTTGGCTTGAGGGGCCCTGATCCATGTTTAGCGTTAATTAGCCAAACAAATCCCTACACTACTGGCCCTTTCGGCATCAGCCCACAGAGCACGGACCGAAGTCTCACCTGAAGCAGTATGGGGGGATGCTGGAACCAAATTTCTGCACCCTGAGATGGTTGTGATGTCATTTGATTCCTTCTATTCCTGCCTTCGCACAAGTTACTTTGCTCTAGGGCTTGCAAGATGAGCCCTCTATTCTATCCTTCCATACTGCCGCGAGAGGGTACGATCGCCCTTCACGCAGCCCTAACCTGCTGCTTAGGTACTTTTGCACTTCTATGGTAGCGTGCCGTGTAGATTCCCAATTAGTCTTAGTGATTTTCTTATCTCATTAAATACTTAAAGTTAACACCGCGTAAGTAGATATTCATAATTGCGTTCAATTATTCAATGTAATTGAATTCATTCGCGCATCATATAAGCATAATAAAGGAAATTCAGACATAAAATATCTAAGCGTATCAATAGAACAAAGATGTAGAAATTGGAGAATATCTCCTTTTATTAGTATCTTTCAAGTGTGACAAGCTCTATCCGCCCTACGCACACAGCTGCAGGGGTCTGCACACTTAGTTGTGGACTTCTACCCTCGGCCTCTACGCACTCAGCTGTAGAGCCTCTACCTACTCTACGACCCAAGACTTAGACTTCTTCTTCAGATCTATCACTCTATTACATGATCTGCCATTATATTCATGCCTAAACTACTTAAAGCTTAACTCTTTTTATACAATCCCATGGTCTGCGGACCATGGGTAGATCTCTTATAGCCAAATTTACTATAAAAAACTAAGGGCAGACTACCCTTTTTGACACATACACCTTTGCACTCCGCGGCGACAAAATGCGGAGTCTTTTAGAATTATATTACATAAATCGACTTAAACATGGGCTTTTTTCTCCAAAACTGCCCTTGGGGGATCCAATGAGAGGGGAATCAAGCTACCCTCTAGAGATATCAACAACACTCTTGCTCCATTTCCTTCCTTAAAATTTGCACCATTAAAATACAACTTCTAGACTTTGCTACAATATCTGAGCTGTTGATCTAATTTGGTTGTTGGTTGTACCTGTGTTTCTTCTAAAATTAAATCATCTTCTTCTAGCAATAAGGGGGAGAGATCCCATTCTATCCCATACACAGGAGCATTATTTGGGCAATCAACTTTCGTAACTATTTTAAGTAACCTCGATTCCATAGACGATCACCTTTCTTCTCCACCAAAGGTAGAGATGGCGGCATAGGTAAGATCCATCTTGATGGAACCTCCAATCTTTGATCCCCAAGATCTGGAAAAAAATCATACCGAACCTTGCAGCTATATTAGCTACTACAATGTCCATCACTACACTTTTTATTGGGATCTAGGCCAAATTAACCACTAATTCCTTTATCATTCCCAAGCACTTTACTCTCTTATAGTCAAAAGAGTAGATATCTTTGTATGGTATGGTTACCTGTAGACCTAGTTGCTCCATTACTGACAATATCATCTATGAGAAGTGCCTGAGTCCAACATGCAGTTATGGAGTAGGAGGTCATGTAATACTAGAGTAACATAAAAAGGTTTTGTGGAGGGATCTTGTTCTTCGACATGGGGTCCAAAGATGACCATTGGCCTTTCTTCATGGAGGTGTAAACTATCATGTGATTGGACTGAAACAAATGGAAACATGAACTAGGAAAATTGAGCCTTATAGACGGGTTGTTTCAAAAGCTCAGATAACGGGATCAGGATTTTGACTTTCTCAAGCTCTTTTTGAAGATTAAAGATAGTAGGGCCTTTTTCTGCAGTGCTAACCTCTACCGACTCTTTTTATTTTTTCACATATGGGCCTAGAGGGGGGGGGTGACTTCTCTTCTTTGAGGACTTGTGCTTAAAGTGGTTTGGATCTAAGGACTCCTTCTTTTTTTAAGTAATTAGATCTAAGGGGCATTTCCCCTTGTCAGTTGGATTAGGAGGCTCTTAGGAGGAGGTGCCTCTATTTTTGTCTTGTCCCCTCAATCTCCTTCTAGATGACCGAAGATCATATTTCTTATGCAACTGAACTTGCATGAAATCAAAGAAATTCTTGTAGTAATCATCAATATCACCATCATCTAGCATTGCATCAATATCATCCCCCTCTTATTCATATGTTCTGACTTCTTTTTCATCATTTGAGAAAGAGGAATACGGGTTCCCCTGAACTTCATTGGCATCTAGTATTTGCTCCTTCAGATCATCTTCTATATATAATGGAGGATGGATGTGGTCTTGTTGTTCTTTCCTCTCCCTTTTCAATATCTATAGGGGAGGCCTTCTGTATTGGCGATTGAAACCTCGATTAGCAGCTAGAATTTTTGTCGTTGAAGGTTTTTATTTTCTAGCTCTAGTTTTATCAATTTATTTGATAGGTTCTTCATCAACTTATCCATCTTCTCTATCTTATATTCTTGGGATTCTCTTTTATGACTGGAGGAAGCTTCCTCCTCTTTCCCTTTTTTCTTCTCTCCAAGGTTAGATCTTCTTCTTGACTTCCCTATTGATGCAAAAATTGCTTCTACCTCAAGAGCAACAGTTTTAATCTTGTCTAAAGTAGGGGACTTCCTCTCTCTGAGTGTGAAGTTGAACTCTGACTCAAATACCCCTACAAAAACCACTTGGGAAGTGGCCTGTGGAGGTTTAATCTCAATAGGTAGACTATTGTACAACTTATTAATCCTTTTTGTAAACTCTGAGATACCCTCATCAATTTTCTTCTTTATAGTGTTGAACTCAGTAAGAATATACCCATGATCTCTCTTCTCTCCCCATTTCTGCATAAAAGAATTCTCCATCTCTTCCCAAGTGGTAATGGAAGCATTCGGCAAGGATTTGAACCATTTCCTGGCTTCCCCTTCTAGATATTGGTGGAAAAGCCTCAACACTACATCCAGATGCTCAACATTAATATTTTCTTAAAAGGGATAGAAAGCTTTTATGTGCCTATGTGCTGATGTCTCATCTTCTCCATTAACCTGGGAAGGGAATTTAGATAGTCCTATGGCATAACATCTAAAGGTTGAGGAAAGCCAAAGGGAGCATATTTGTTTAATAGGAAACCTAGGACAACCATTTGGAGTAGAGTTGGTGGTGCTTGATTTATTAGGGGTCTTTGAGCTATGACCAATTTAGGGATAATTGACTAACTGTGGAATGAGAAATTTTTCACATTGCGAGTAGGGTTGCTCTAGAGGATATATTTTGCCTCCTCAACTTCATGGAGGGGAGGAAATGAGAGATAAGGGACATTGACTAAAACTTCTTCTTCCTTTCCCTCTAGGGAGGTGGTACTGAGTAGCTGACCACTTTCTGAAGGATACACCAAGACTCTAGGAAACGATGAAAACGTAGCATTAATATTGGGTATTTTTTCCTTCCTAATCATTCTGGATATTAGTTTGTTTGGATCACATATAGTTGGTGTTCTATGTTTAGAGGTATTTGAGCGGGTATGGGGCCTCTTAGAAGTGAGGGTGATGAACTTATGATTTGACAATCGAGTTGCAAAGGTAATAAATCTACATCCCACACATATTTTCTCACCTTATCAAAGAGTGTATGAATGTCATACCCAGGGGAAAATTTCTCTAATCCGTTCCCCGACAACAGTGCCAGAAAGGTTTTATCACTTTTTCTATCTCTTGTTACGCAAGTGCTTCAGAAGATATAGAAGCCTCCTAGAGACAACCTTTGGGTTGATAAGAGACCAGTTCCTAGGACATCTTAATTAGTGTTGTCAAGTTTATCTTAAATAATTACGACACCATATTTAGTCACAAGTAATTCAAATAAGATCGATTCATAACCATTCGTAAATATATAATTTATGGACCAACATACATGTAGGAATACATAGGAAATAATCCTCAGTTAGTGGTGACCAAAGCAGATTGAGAGCTTGTAGCAAATCAATTGTTAAGACATATGTAATGGTAGAAGACAGTAGAGGATAAATCCATCATACAAAGATTAAACTTAAGAATTATATATTTATGGATTTAGAGAGAAGCAGGAGTAAGGATATGATAATGGAATGCTAAGATACATGGAGCGCTTTTTAAAGACTTTGTTTCCACATCAATACATGCATTTTCCATCAATAGCTTGATCTAAATGAATCTGCATCTAATGAGAAATATATCTAGTAACTACATGACATGAAATATGAGAAGAGTATTTAACATATATGAAAACACAGAGGGAGATGAACATACTACAATCCAATAAGTTGCATTCACCAAAATTCTTGTATTAACTTTCTAAGAAAAATGCGTAGATCAAAATTCATACATGCCTTCATGAAACTAGGAAATGGTCCCTTCTGAGAGTTGTTTCAAAAAATTTTGAACCTTCTTTAAGTGTTTCTTCCCTCTATTTATAAGGAGAGGGGAGCTTTGAATAATAGTTAAAAAATATCTCAGTCGAGCTCCAGCTATCTGATCGACTAGGTGTCTACGAGTGTGATGGCTCTGCTTCCTAGAATGATTACAATAGATTTGATTTTTTCTTTAAAATGCAACAAAGTACGGAATAAAAAAATATGGGAAAACTAAATGATGACCCTAGAAAAATATCTCCATTCCCATTCCTGTGATCACCTCATGATGTTCCTCCTCTATTACTCGACTGGTTCCCATCACTTTCACCTTAACAGCTTGAATTCCCCCCACTTTGGAGGTGGGAGCTGTCGAGACGTAAAAAGGGTATTTTTCACCTCTAATTACCTCACATTAACTTGTCAATCCAGGAATGATTTGTTATCTCAAAGAGTGTACTCAGTTTGAGGCTGTCATTTGTTAGAGTAATGCTAGTAGTATAGCTCAAGAAAATACAAGAGTAAACGAATGCTTGAAACAAGATCTACTTACAGCAAAATACTTTAAAAACTAAATCATGCACTTGGAAAACTAAGCAATTTATCAGTCAAGGGTCCAATAACAATAAATCATCCCTTTGGAAACTGATGTAAATAAAGGTAATCAAGGAACAGATCATCAATCTGGGGACTAGACAACAAATGCCAACGCCCACTACAGTTTCAGATCATTCTGCACACCAAAGCAACAATAACGAAGATAACAGGAAATGGAACAACAATTAAGAAATGGAACAACAACTAGAAAATGTAACAACAACTAAGTCTGATAAACAACAACACCTTAAGCTACAGGAACAAGTGTAGCAATCATATCCTACAGAAATTAGATGGAAATCTCTACTTAAAGGATAAATCGAACAGCAAATAGAAATGGAACGGAAACCAATTACCAATGGAATATAGAACAATGCTTACAACCAATTGTGAATATACATACCGAAATAAATAACACACACAACACGCAAAGATATTAAGAGAAACAGTAATCTACGTCTGATACCACAAATATTGATCTCAGTTAGAAAGGATAACGATCACAATTCATAATGGAACAACAATGTCAATTGAATAGCAATCGTATGAAGTATAAACCATAGACGAATATAGTAATACCAACTTAAGAATATTACAGCTCGGTTACTCTACAATTGAACAACAATAGCATTTTGTAAAGAACATTAAATGACTTAAAGGGACAACAATATGTTATAAGGTCAGAATGAACAATACGACTTTCTTGTTGTAGAGAACGATATTGTAAATATAACAGAGCTAACAAAACACACCATATTACCGATCAAAGTTGATAACAAAAACCACACACGAACTAAAGGTAATGATACAGGAGCAAGTGTTCCACCAGGGTCGCGCCCTTAACCTCCAGGGACACACCGCTTGAAATTATTCCAGGATCAAAGATGGAACAACAACCAGATCTATATTAAAGCATTAAAACAGAGTTACAGTGGATCACTTCTCAACGAGAGTCGATGATCAAATTTTCAAATACAGAGCAAATTTACGTAAAAATTAACAGTCTCCTCTCGGGCTAGCAGTGTTGCCCCTACTTATAACAGCTGAAGCAGAGATATCAAGGATGCGAAAATAGTTAAAGCAGCGATCCCTCAGGATCAAAGGATCCTGAAGGATTTGCCAAGTTGTTAATCCTCAGTTATCCAGCCATTTTCTTGCGCCGAGTCGATATCTCCTTTTCCTTTCCTTGGCTAAGATGTTTTAATTTAGATCGTCTTGTTTGCATATGGTTCCCTGCCAAAGGGACATCGGTTAGCTTGGCCCTGTCTTTTTCTTTGCGACAATCTTTAGTTTTTCCCTTTTCCTGCATAAGAAATGGAAATTATTAGCGTTTTCATGTTGCATATAAATCTTACAGATTTGTCATGATTTCCCATTATCTACCTAGTTCATGATGCAAAGATGTTACGAGTTCTAAAGAAAATATGACAAAATAGTCAATAAAAACATACCTTCTTTAGTACTCCACACACCCCCCTGCTTACCCTTTTTCATGCCCTCATGAAAACATTGTAGTTGACATGTAAGGCAGTGAGAGAGTAGGCTGGAGATGGGATCTCATGTGGTGGTCTACAGCCATGATGCCTAACTAGGTGTTCAAAAATATGGCCTGTCTGACCCTCAGGCATTTCATACAGGGCTTGGTATCCAGGTGCAGGGTGCCAAATAATCGGACTCCGAAACCTATATCCTAACCAAGATGGCCCTGCCCTCAAGATAATTTCGCCATAGAGGTTCAAACGATCAGCGACTAACTTAAAGTTATCATAATTAAATGGTTCCCTGAGTTGGATGTTCGGATAGAGGTCTGATACTGAAATTTAGCAACTGCAATGGCAAGGTCCTTAATGGTACAGAAGTATTCTATCCCTTGCCGATTGATTGTTGTATGAATGTGTCCTAACGCGTCAATCACACCCGGAGTCCTCATGAGGCTCCTGTGTTTATTCCATAACTATAATGGATCTCTAGGCTCAGCTCTTACCCATAAGTCTAATCCATTTTCTTGTCTTTGGAAGGCATTATAGGCTTTAAGCCATTTGATTTTATTAACTCCAAACGAAATAAATGCTTGCAGTTGGATATCCCCAATGAAAGGGCTGGGGTTCTGCTCTGTCTCTTGATCTAACACAAGGTTAAGTAGATAGAATTCACACAGGAGTCTTTGAACCTTTACTCCATAGTGCTTACAACAATTTATAAAATCATCAATGGTATTAATTTGTATAGGGGTTCCTGCTTTGACGGCCTTAATTTTCAATTGCAAATATCATTCCATTAAAAACAAGGCATAATTCTTGGCAAGGGCTCTACATGCTAGGACGTTAGTGTACAAAGAGCATAAGTTATCCATCTGTCTGATAACTACATCTAATCTATGAGTTACCTTTGCGAATTTTTCTTGTTCTATTTTCCATCCTTCAAAGGCTTGGCTTTCGGATAAATTGACATTCCTTAGCTGTTGTTGTAATTCTTCATACTTTTCTCGAGAAACTGTGTGTTTCGTGAGTTTTTCTACTGCTTGCTGAGCTTGCATCAAACCCTCTCGTAGGGTTACTATCCTCGGATCATTGTCCCACGTAGTAGTGGCAAGTGGAAGATTTACTTGAATCTTCTTTTGTGTCACCTCATGTTTGTAGTCTATATCCCTTCAGAGGACTATGCCTCTGCCTGAACTTCCTTGTCATAGGCCGTATATCATCTGTTTGCACTTCAACATGAGCAACAATGAAATGTTGTTCCTTTTTCTTTTGAATAGTAGTCTGCATTTCAACAGGGGTTTGAACAACAGACTGTTCTTCAACAGTGGTTTGAACAGCAGACTGTTCTTTGACAGGGTTTTGAACATCAGGCTGAATAGGGGTCCTCTGAACCTTTTTCTTAGGGGGTCTCACTGAAGTGGTTGCGTATCTTCCCCCGGAAGTTATTTTTGCTCTCTTTCTCATTCTCAAAACCCTGACTTTCTGTCGAAGTCAAGTTATCACATTTAGTAATCTTTGCTGTTCTGTTTAATTTCTTCTATTTCCTTAGAAGGAACAGTTGTCAGTTTACTCAGACCTAGACTGTCATCTTGGCCAATTCCTGGTTTTCCTCTTGGGGTGCTCCTTCTTTGTTTTGTTTAGGTTGCTCAAGAGTAGAAACCCTAGCTGGCTCTGTTATTTCCTGGGTAACTTCTTTGTCCAACCCTTCTTCTTCCTACAATTCTTCCGGTGTAGTCTAGCTGGGAGCAGATTGTTCCCTTTCTATATCTTCATCATTTTCTTCTCATGTCATACTTGCAGAATGACTCTCTTTGTTTTCTTCCCGGTGGCGCAATTCTTCGGGTGCATTTTTGTCCTGAGCAGAATTCTCTTTTGGTTCTTCCTCAATCTGGAGGCCTAGCGGGTTGAGAGGCTGGCTATATTCGCCCATATTAGACGGAATTTTGGCCAATTCATCCTCTTGCAATGGATTTTGCAATGGACTCTCTTCGCGTTGCTCTATCTCTGCCTCCACCTGCTCAGGTTGCTCGATCTCTTCCTCTGTTTCTCCTTCCTCATTTCCTCCCAATTCTTTCTCATTCTCTTCTCCTTCCAATTGCGAGGGTTGCTCGTCCCCTGAGTCATCTATCTCCACAGGTTGGCTGGTACTCCCTTGGGGGTTTTCTAACCTACCTCTAATCCATGCCAATCTAACTGATTTTCTCTGTTTTGATGGTCTATTTGGTGTACTGGCAGTATGTTTGCGTTTTGGGGTTGGCGGAGTCGGTGCCCCATCTATCATAGTAATTAGTTCTTCCCAGCTGCTCTGTTGCTAAGCAAGACTGTGGCTAACTATCAGCCGTATTATTCCATGGTGACTTACTACCGATTCCACATGTTGTGACTTTTTCATGCTTTGGGCAACATCATGAAGTAATGAATTTAAAAATGCAGGTAGGTTCACAGAGCATTTCTCTTTTAATACAGCTAAGAGTTTAAGGTGTCATGGTCTTACCACATATTTCCTGCCTTCATAGGTGATGTAGCTCTGGATGATCCTCGCCAATTCTGCCCATGGCTCTCCTAATGCTACTGGTAGGACTCCTTTTCCTCTAACTGTCAGGTTCTGGCCTTCATCCTGGAAGATCTTCATGATCTTTTGCAGTCTCTCCTTCTTTAGAGTCCACACAGGTCCAGTGGCTGGCAGTCCCGAGACCTCTACAATTACGTCATCGGTAACTGCTATGTGTTTTCCCCTTACTGTGGAGTGGTATTCTTGCAAGTTCTGCAAGAACTCTATTGCCACGGTCTCATTGGATTCCTGTAAACGATTAAGATAGACTAACCATTCTGCCCTTGCCAGGCTTTCTCGTGCAGCGTCAGAAACTATCAATACTTGTGGTTCTCTTCGAATTGACCTTCCTCCCATGCTTTAGCTCACTGTAAAAACGCAAAGACGGCAATGGAACATCAGGCTGTTCAAACTTGTTAGAAACACAGAGAAAATAGCAAAATCTCAAGGCTCATTCAAATATTACTAATTGCTGCAGACTATGATATGGAAATATCTTAGGAACAACAAGGCATGCAAATTGAAAAACAAGATATTGTTAAGCCTTGCTATTCCCAAGTAAGAGTTTTCCGAATAATAGCTTGACACGTATGTCAGCAAACTATGAAGTCAGACCCCCCCCCCCACAATGTGATAGGCCATCCTTGGCCGTCAAATGAAGGAGCGGAGGGTCGATCTGTTCTGGTACAGGGTCATAAAGGAACAACGTATGCCACGATGCCATGTTTGCAAAAGGAGGAGGTTACCAAAATCGAGGTGTATAATAGGATCGCTTAATAAATAAGAAGATGCAGTTACATGATGCGAGGCTAGGAGGATAGGACAACTGACGTGCACAATGAGTGTAATACAATCATTGTCTACTTTTCCCATCATGATTGGTTATAATGGATTTTCATGTGTTTAATGGTACGAGGAAGTTATATGCATAATCTTATTTGACAGATTACAGAGGTATAAGACAGAGAAGGGTATTAATGATTACTATTGGTGTATAAGAAATGTGACTTCAATACCATTAACAGAGCTCTACTACTGATAGGTGTCCATAACCTTGGCAGAGTTGTTTGTTTCACCCATGGAACCATGATCCTTTGTGTATGCCTAGGAAGTATTGTTCAGTGTCAAAATGGAGGTCATTATGCTGGCTTGGTAACCAGTTAGATCATAATGCCATTCACCAGGAAGGAGTGAAAGGTGGGCAGGCCAGCTCGTGATGAGACCTCCTGTTCCAAGGACTCTTTATTTTTTCTGATGTGCCTCTTGGACCATATCCCTGGTGTGGTGGCCACAGTGGGAATTCCACTTCACTTTCTTCCTTATGATCATGGTAGGCTGGCTCTTGATGAGACCCCCTATTCTGCATTTGACAATTCAAAACATTCTTCTTTTTTCTTTTTTCTTTTTTAATAAAATGCTTTCCTATTTATACACAAAGGGTGGTTCGGCCCTCCTTAAGAGTAGGAATGGTGGAAGAAGTTTTAACATCTCAATAGAAAAATATAAACCCTTTGTTCTTATTCCTTAATAATTATCAAAGAAGATTATGGGAATTTAAAAAGAACCAACATGATAAAGATGACCAATCATGTTAGTATTAGTAGGGTAATGACAACAAAAGTGATGAATAATCGTGTCCTTTCTTCGTTCCTCTTTATCAATTCACATCAATTTCTTGTAAAAGTAGCGATTTTATGTAATTTGTTGATTTCAGTATGCTCTAGCTTTGTATCCATTGCATGAGTGTATAGATGTGCTCCAAAAGACCTGAAACAAGAGGAACAACAGGTATCTTTAGGCATAAGTGATGAGCCCCAAATTTTGGTAACAATTTGGGCTCATTCGGCCTGCTTACCTTGCTCAACCCTTCATTTTTTATCACTTATGCATCATTTCTCAGTATATTCGTGTTATTTGTAGGAAGAAGGGCAGTCATTATGCCTATGTGGCTAATACATGATGATTTCAGGTTTTTTGACATTAAATGGAGCAAAGACCACGCAGATGAAGACAAGGAGACAGCCAAGGTGGCATTGCGGGTTTATAGGGAGGTTGTCCACAGCCTTGAATGACCTTCCTCGTGATCTCCACCCCAACTCCGAGCTCCAACAGCTATCACCACCGAGCTAGAAGGCAGCCAACGGATTCTACAGGAACAACAGTTTACTTTTAGTTGGACAGCCAAGCCCCACTAATTAAGGAGGCCAGCTTGGCTCTCATCATGTATAAATATTGAGGCTGTAGCCTTCGATGAGACTCTTGAACTTTTGTTGTAGATTTTGGATTACGAGCTGTAGCTCTGTTTTTGCTCTTTGTAAGCCAATTTTGGCATGTTGTTAGACTCATGATTATGATCCCTTAATAAAAGGCAGGCAGATTTGGATTCGATTCTGAGTTCTTAGGGGAGCTATAGCTCTCAGGTTAGGGCCCAACCTGAGAGCAATAGACCTCCTTTCCTTTGTATTGTTACTTGTCTTTCTTTTATCATTGCATTTCTTTCCTTTTCATGCACTTGGAAAACACAGTTTGCTGAGTTGACTGTTTCGGTTTGGTTATGTAGGTTAGTTTCATGAATGCAGTTGTTTCAGTAGTTTAGAATTAGCGTAGGGAGATTGAAGTTACGTTGAGTTCAAAAAAAAAGGTTGAATGCATGCTCACTTTCACCTCTGTTTGGGGACCGGAAGTGTAGACCGTGCCAACTGCCAAAAACACTGTTTTAACATAAGCATGCAAGTATTGATGTAATGTTTTCGATTGGAGAATTGTTCATATGATTATATCTTGAGTAATGACTCTTTGGTTCAGCATCATGCACGAATTCCCTTCAACTTACATTGTTGTTCTTTGACTCCTAATAAAACAGTTAGAATAGGTTGGTGAACTTTCGTTTACATGCAAGATAAGGGTGATTTGTTTCATTTACACTGCGCAACACCACTTCATCGTGTTCTTATCCTTCTGAACCGTGCCTAAGCCACCTACTCATCCTCTGTTCAGCTCATTTTCCCTCCAACCCTTCTATTATCCACGTTGCCTCAACTTTTCGGCCTTCCATTGCCTCTACCCTTCTATCGACCAACCAGCTCTATCCACTCTCTCTCCATCTCATCTCTCTGTCCATAGGTCATCACAAGCTCCTCTTTCATCTTACCTATCCACCCACACAGCTCCTTCACTCCTCCATCACCCAAAACTCCGACTGTAGAACATCCTGTAGAAGTTAGCAGACTTCCTGTAGAAATCCCGAGTTTCCTGTAGGATCCCCTGCAGACATCCTGTAGAAGCCTGCAAACACAATTGCCAAGCACCCGAACGTTGTGGACTTCTGTGGAATGATGTGAGGGATCCCCTGGAACCTCTCAGAGTCCTCCTGACCTTTCCCAAGCCTTCCTCCCCTTGAACTACCCCTGCACAGTCAAGACCCAGTAAGAAGCACAATCATAATAACTCCACCCACTTGAGCAAAAATACAAAAACGTGTTCTCTTCAATGGAAGTGGTTTAAATTCATGCATCTCATCTCACTAGAAGTAATGGCATCATTTCTAGAAGTTGCATTCCCACCATTGCATCATAATGATTAAGCTAGTCAGATTAGGGTTTAGTAGGGTTTCCATGTTTGGTTGGCTTTCAGTTCATTCTTGCAAAGTAGGTTAATTTCCTTTGAGATAGCCTTCGTTCATCATTCAGAAAGCTTCTTCTGAAAACATATAGAAGTTGGCTTGAGCCCTAGCGGACTTGTGCCAGCTGACCAAGTGACAGCTGCGACAAGAGCTAGTACTTGTGAATACAGCATCGTCGCTTCCAAGTTTGTTACGAACTATCGGGTTGATAAAATTAGAGAAGGAAGCTCCAGGAGTTGTAGCATTATTGCTACAATACTCGAGCCCACCATCTTTTTGGCGCCGTTGCCGGGGAAGCGTCAGAGTATTAGTAATTGTTGCTTTTCTTCTATTTTCTTACTCTTGCCTTCTGCCAAGTAGTTTATTTCATTTCCATTCTGCAAAAGTAGCATAGACATTTCCTGCTTTCATAGATTAGCATTTCAATTCCGCAATTTCAATTTTGCAAGCATAGATTAGCCTTTCAATTCTGCAAGCGTAGACTAGCATTTCCATTTCTGCAATTCCATTTGAGCAAAGTAGATTAGTCCTTTCCTGCTTTCATTTCAATTCTGCATTTTTATTCCAGCAAGATAGTTAGTTGTAGATCAATCTGTTTTAGTTTTGCAGGTACCAAAGAAAAAAAGCAAAAGCAATCAAAAAGTCTTTCCATTTCATGCCTCGTAGGAACCGAGATAAAACAGGCAAATTCCTACCCAACACCCCCACCACATCACTGAGTCACCCTTCTCTCTTCTTTGGTGACAGTGATCCAGAAGAACCTATAGGTGAACCTCCTGAGATATACGAAGATCCTATAGCAGAAGAAGAATTAGAGACCATCCCATCTGAAGCCATGGCTGACAATAGAGGAGAAGATGAGAGAATAGAAGGTGCCTTCCCCATCCGAGAAACCAATGGAGACATGAAAATGAAAAACATTAGCCCCTCTGCTCTGCCTCACTTCCATGGACTGACTACTGAAGATCCTGATACCTTCCTGTTTGAGTTTGTTGTCCTTTGTAGAACCTATGACTATACTGAAGATGAGCAGAAGCTGAAAATCTTCCCTTCAACTCTTAAGGATGCAGCATTACGCTGGTTCATGGGCTTACCTGGGAATAGTATCACCACTTGGGCTCAGATGCAGCAAGCTTTCAATACCAAGTACCGGGACTACTGTAGGTCCAAGGAAACCAAGGGAGAAATCTTTCGGATGACCATGGGAAATGATGAGTCCTTAGAGGATTATGAGGAGAGGTTCCATCTTAGCTATAAGAGGCCAGGTGCACACTTGACCCTGAATCCCTCAAGTTGGTCCTGCTCCGAGGAGTCCCTGAAGACCTTTTAGATACCCTTCACATGTTAGCTGGGGGAGATATTTACCAGCTTCCTTATGAGGACATCAAGACTGTGTTCAGAAACCACTCTAGGGCAGCCCGGAAACGAGGTAGAGGAAACCCTCTCTCAGCTGGTATTCCTTTCTCCAAGCATGAGTTTGCAAATCAATTAGAAGATCTTAAGAGTGAGGTGAGACAGACCATTGCCATGCAACTGGACACATTCAGGATCCAGCAGAAGAAGGAAGAAGCTGAGAGGGCCTTGGCTATCTTCTGCCCTAGATGTACAAGGAGACACCCTAAGAACGAATGCCCATTGCATTCAGTTGAAGTGTGCTTCGTTTGTGAGGAGGACCATCCCACAAATCAATGCCCAACCTTACCTGGACTTAAAGCTATGTACCAAGGGACAGAAGCTCCCACTGAACCTCTCTATTTCCTCAACCAAAGGAGGCCACAAGGACCTAGACCTTACCAGCAGGGGATGCAAGGGGCACCTCAAGCTTATTACAGCCCCAACCAATCGACTCCTATGCCTTCCTGGGGTCCCCCTGCTCATCCTTCCTGGTCTATGCCTCCTCCATGGTCTTATCCACCTCAGTACCCTACTCAACCCACTACTCATTCATATCATTCACATGCCCAGCCACAGCCTCAGTGGAATGCACCTCAGTCGGGGTGGAGGCCCCAGTACAACACTCCTCCCGCCATTTTGCCTCCACCACCAGTTCAACCTCAACCATTACCTCCTGCTCCTCCAAGGCAACCTCAAATGCCTGCTCAACCAAACCCGAACCCCAACAATAGACAGGCCCAACAGGTATACACTAGGGAAACATCATGTCCTACCTATGCTGTGGAGATCCAAGAGATCAATCTTCGATCTGGAAAGACTCTTCCGGATCTCCAACCTCCTCCCCCAGAGGACGAGGAGGACAAACAGGAAAGTGAACCAAAGGCTATTCCACCCTTTCCTGAGAGGCTAACAGCCACCACACAACCCAACCCAGAGGAGGATGAGCTTCTGGGAGAGCTCAAGCAGTTGTGTGTGAAAATACCACTTCTCCAAGCCATCAAGGATGTGCCAATATACAACAAACTGGTTAAGGAAAAGTGTTTCAAACACCCAGGCAGGCGAAAGAGAGATGCTTCAACCATCAATGTCTTAGGACAACTGTCTGACCTTATGTTAGGACAAGTCATCTGCCCAAAGTATCTAGATCCTGGGAGTCCTGTAGTAGATGTCCACATCAATGGCACCATCATACCTCACACCTTGATTGATCTGGGGGTTGCCATTAATGTGATGACCAGGGATGCCATGCTCAAACTCAATCTTCAGGGTTCCTTGAGGAAGACCTCGACAGTACTACAACTAGCAGATCGCTCCACTGTGACTCCCGAAGGGATTGTGGAGGATGTCTTGGTCTCTGTCGACTCTTGGGAATACCCTGCAGATTTCTTGGTTCTGTAACCCAAGGCAAAGCTTACTGGATATCCTCTTATTTTGGGAAGGCCTTGGTTAGCCACTGCAGATGCTTACATAAGTTGCCGTGCAGGAAACATGACCATCAAAAACGGTCCTATGTCCAAGCAGCTAGTCCTATACCCTCCTGCCCAACCCTCCTTAGAGCATGACTTACCACTGTGGTTGGAGGAAGGAGAAGAGGATGAGGTGTACTCAGCACCTTTGTGCACCCTAGATACCACCAGAAGAGACCCCCCAACCGAGGATGACTTGATTGAGACTTTGATCCAGAATCCACCTTCCAGTGCACTATCCTTAGAGAAATTGGTGGAGGATGCCCAAGCCAGCACCTTAGTGGACCTTTGTGCCACCAACCCTGTCACTCCCAGAGTCAAGAATGTGGAGTTCGGCCCTGAGAGAACGTTAAAGATCAGCTCCTCCCTATCTCCTTCCCAGGAAAAGGAGCTGTGTAGCCTGTTGGCCAGTCACCTAGATGCTTTTGCTTGGAGCTATAAGGAGATGAAAGGAGTCCATCCCTCGGTCTGTACCCATCACATATACATCAAAGAGGATTGTAAACCGGTTAGGCAACCTCAGAGGAGAATGAATCCAGCCCTTAAGGAAATTGTCAAGGAAGAATTGCAAAAACTGTTGGATGCCGGATTCATTTACCCCATCTCAGATAGTGAATGGGTGTCCCCTCTGGTGTTGGTTCCCAAGAAAAATGGGAAGTGGAGAATCTGTGTGGACTACCGAGAACTGAACAAAGCTACCAAGAAAGACCATTTCCCCCTACCTTTCATAGATCAAGTGTTGGATGGACTGGCAGGAAAGAAGTTCTTCTCTTTCCTGGATGGGTTTAGCGGGTACAACCAAATCCAAATCAGCCCGGAAGACCAAGATAAGACCACCTTCACTTGTCCTTGGGGTACCTTTGCCTACCGAGTTCTTCCCTTTGGGCTATGCAATGCTCCTGCTACCTTTCAGAGAGCTGCCTTGAGCATCTTCTCGAATTTGGTCCATGATGCGGTGGAAATCTATATGGATGACTTCACTCCTTATGGGTCCAACTTCCAGGAAGCATTGTCCAATCTAGGAAAGGTCCTAACCAAATGCATTGAGATGAACCTGTCCCTTAGTCCTGAAAAATGTGAATTCCTGATGACTGAAGGGACCGTGCTAGGCCATACCATTTCTTGCCAAGGGTTACAAGTGGATCCTAACAAAATTGCTCTCATCAAGAAGGTTCCACCTCCCCAAAAGGTAAGGGATGTCCGGAGTTTCTTAGGATTAGCAGGGTATTACCGGAGATTCATTAAAGACTTCAGCAAGCTAGCCTCGCCATTGTTTGGCCTGTTGGCAAAAGATGTGGAGTTTAAATGGACTGACGATTGTCAGAGGGCTTTGAATGAATTAAAGGACAAGTTGGTGTCAGCCCCAATCTTGAGAGGACCAAACTGGGCCCTACCTTTCCACATCCACACTGATGCCTCAAACAAAGCCATAGGGGCAGCTTTAGGACAAGTTGAACAAAAACTTCCATATGCCATTTACTTTGTTAGCAAAAACTTGTCCAAAGCCGAACTGAATTACACTGTAACCGAGAAAGAATTCTTGGTTGTGGTCCATGCACTGAACAAGTTCCGACATTATATCACTGGCTATCAAACCTTTGTACATACGGATCATGCTGTAATTAGATATTTAATGAATAAACCAGATGTGAATGCCCGTATTATTAGATGGTTACTTTTGTTGCAGCAGTTTGATTTGACCATTGTTGACAAACCAGGTAAAGAAAATGTTGTTGCTGACCTTTTATCTAGATTGGATTTGTCTGCAGATGAGGATGGAACAATGGATGACCAGATGCCCGATGAACATCTGTTTTCTATCTCAGTACTCTCTCCATGGTTTGCTGATATAGCAAACTACCTTGTTTCAGCACAGTTCCCTCCGCACCTATCTTCAAGAGAGAAGAGCAGAATCATCAGAAAAAGTGCCTCATTTACTTGGATCGGGGGCAATCTGTTCAAGCTTGGCCCTGATCAGATCTTAAGGCGTTGTGTAAGGGAGGAGGAAGTCTTTGATATCCTCCTCACCTGTCATGATGGGCCTTGTGGAGGACATTTTGCAGCAAAGAGGACTGCCTTCAAAATCCTGCAGGCAGGCTACTATTGGCCCACACTTCATCAAGATGTCAGAAGATATATCAGCCAATGTGACCGATGCCAAAGAATGGGGAAACCGACTCCAAGGGATGAGATGCCTCTCCAACCTCAAGTGACTCTTGAGCCATTTGAGAAGTGGGGTATGGATTTTGTGGGTCCAATCAACCCTCCTTCGAGGCAAAGGTCTTACATCATTGTGTGCACTGACTACCTGACAAAGTGGGCAGAGACTAAAGCAATCAAGGCAGCAACAGAAGAGAAGGTGGCCGAGTTCTTAAGAGAAAACATCTTCTACAAATTTGGCTACCCAAGAGAGTTGGTCACCGATCAAGGGAGCCAGTTCACATCCAACTTGATTGAAGACCTACTAGCTCACCACAAGATCAAGCATAGGACTTCCACCCCCTATCATCCACAGGAAAATGGGAAAGTGGAAGTCACCAACAGAGCATTGGAAGGGATTTTGACTAAGGTGGTGAGCAGCAGTAGGAAAGATTGGACAGATCGCCTGGTTGAGGCCACATGGGCTTACAACACCACCTGGAAGACCACCACCGGCTTCACACCTTATGAGCTGGTCTATGGGAAGAAAGCTTTGCTGTCCATTGAGTTTGAATACAACACTTTGAGGATGGCAGCTCAGCTAGATCTAGATCTCAGCCATGCACAACAAGAAAGGTTATCGCAGCTGAATGGACTGGACGAGCACCAGATGCAGGCCCTCCTTCACTCAGAAGTGGTTCAACTTCAGAGAAAGGTGTGGCATGACCAACACCTCCATGACAAGCAATTCCAGCCGGGAGATTGGGCCTTGTTGTATGACTCCAGATACAAATATTTCAAGGGGAAGCTGAGAACTAGATGGCTAGGACCATATGCAGTGGAAAAATGCCATGACAATGGATTTGTTCTTATTCGAACCATTGATGAGGAAGCCATCCCCATGCTTGTCAATGGGCATCGATTGAATATCTACAGGAAACCTCTCTCAAGACAAGAGTTCATCAAAACTATGGAGAAATCAGTGTTGGTCATAGAGAAGGGTTCTGCCCCTGCTTTGGGCATACCCTGAAAGATTTAAAAATAATAATAATAATAAAATAATAAAGATCCTTGGGTGAAAACCTTTTTGAGGCTCCCAAGGCAGGTGGTAGGGGTGAAAACCTCATTGAGGCGCCCCTATTGTCTTTCAAAAAAAAAAAAAAAGAGATTTGAAAAAGATCCTTGAGTGAAAACCTCTCTGAGGCGCTTAAGGCAGATAGCAAGGGTGAAAACCTCATTGAGGCGCCCCTGCTAATTTTCAAAAAAAAAAAAAAAAAAAAAAAAAAAGAAAAAAGAGAAAAAAGAAAAGAGAAAAGAAGACAATAAGAAAAAAGATAGGGACAACAAGTTTATAATGTGAAAATGCATGCAGGTTGCAGGTGTTCTATGAAGGAGAGGAGGTCTTTTAACGCAAAGCCAAAGATCCTTATCATGCTGCCAGGAGACCTCACCAGCACCTCCTCCAAGAATACTCATTTTCTCCAGGGTATGTGCACAATTTCATCATGGCTTGAGTCTTCTACAGGAAGATGCAGACTTTCTACAGGAAGGTGCAGACTTTCTACAGGAAACGCAACCTTTCTACAGGAAGTTCTATATTTCTACAGGAAACTTCCTGTAGAAGTTCGGGACGGCCCAAAATTCATTTTATGAGGAGATCTAACGACCAAGGATCGGTTTGGACGCATGCAAGCTACTGTTGGCACCCTTATACACTGCTGTCACCTCTTTCTACCATCCCTGTTGACATGCATTGAAGTTACTTGCACCATCAAAGCAGATCATTGAGTTATCAAGAGAAAAGCAATTTTTGAGATGAAAAAACGCTGAGATGTCATACCATATCCATCCCAGCCATCCATGAGCTCTGTGAGCGTGATCGTGGGGCCATTGCCTTCGTCGTGCAGCATGCACCCGAGGAGGAAAAACTGTTACAAGGCATCCTGCAGGAGTCCTGTAACAGTTGAGCCCGATAGAGTGCACACTATTCACAGCGCTTGCCACATGCAATGAACACGCAGGCACAAGCAGCCGCATCATAAGATCCATCGTCGGCAGCCTATGAATATGAACCTCCGGGCCTGTGCAAATCCACCAGCAGCAAATAAATCCACTCATCGTCGTCCAAGAACCTGAACAATCGTGTTGCGGCCGCAC
This sequence comes from Pinus tabuliformis, assembly GCA_031772625.1. Taxonomy (NCBI): domain Eukaryota; kingdom Viridiplantae; phylum Streptophyta; class Pinopsida; order Pinales; family Pinaceae; genus Pinus; species Pinus tabuliformis. The sequence goes on along the minus strand of CM062814.1, from coordinate 427,854,858 downwards.
AGGTAAGTGCCTCGACCCTTTCTTCCGTCAAATTGCATGAATTTTACTTTGAAAATGTTTGCAAGTGTGAAATGGATGGTTTGAGCGGTTGTATGGTCAATCGATTGGCCATGTCGACCAGTCAGCTGGTCGAGCCGGATGTGTGAATGGTGGCCATGGAAAAAACGGGCAGTGGACACGTGAGAACCGTCCACTCAGGGAGAAACGAGTTCTAACGAGAATGGCGGCGGCGGATCTGCGGGGAATGATGCGGCAGTAATGGAACTTGCAGAAGAATGATGGTGTGACGTCGCCTAACGGTCCGGCAGGGACAGCTCACCCCCGCGCCACGGATTCCGCCGATTCAAATCTAATCGGCTAGATTGCCACCCCATGCATTTATCATTCACCGTTTGAGACTCGAGTGATCATCCGGATCCCTCTGTAGCTCGATACTCCGAGTCTTTGGCCATCAGAATGCCTGTGAAGCAACAGCAAGAGCGCAGACCCACTGCAGTATCCCCCAGAAATCGCGCGCTGCTCTTACAGGAAAGTTGTTTCTACAGGAAGTCGGGTTCCTCACGTCAAAAGGTGGTGGATTAAAAAGGTAAGCCTGAACTCTCCATGCAATTGGTTTTTGAAGGTGGCAGAATCGTCGTCTACAGTCTGGTCGTAGAAAATTGTTGCAATTGTTGTCTGCCGTGCATGAACTGTCGTCCTACAGGATGTCAGTGTAGTTGGCTGTGTTAAAGGTTCTCAGGGGGTAAGCTTTGTGAATTATGTGCATGACAGAGGCGTAATCCTACGCTCTGTCCCAGTAGACCGAATTTCTTCCGCATTTGCCACCCCCAGCTAACGCAGCAGTTTTTCACCATGCCGGGTGGGTTCATCAGAAGGGAGCCCACTGATTCAGCGAAGTTAAGAGAAAATCCTGAGGTGGTGGAGCTCTTCACACGAGCACAATGGATATCCTTCTGTGACAAATTGCAGGGCTATGACAACGAAGTGGCAGAAGAGTTTTTGCAAGCTCTGAGGCCGAAATCTAAAACGTTGGCCACCGTTACCTTCAGGGGTCTGAGCCTCAAACTCACCCCACAATTCATCAGCCGAGTTACGGAGCTCCCAATGGGATTACCATGGGATAAAGAAGAAAGGAAATTGAGCCAACAAGCTAAGAAAGAATTCTTTCCACCAGAGGAGGAATTTTCAGAAGACAAAAATGGGGTTCGTAGAACCAGTTTACTGCCACCATGGAATGAAGTGAGCCTGCAAATTATGAAGTACATCACCTGCGAAGGCCGTTTTAGCATTGTATACGGGTATCATTTTCGGTTACTCACTGAATTACGGCACCAGATGGAGCTACCTGTAGAAAACAAGCTCAGTCTCCCTTACTTTCTACTACAGTCTCTGATTGAGTGTGCAACCAAGCTGAAAGAAGGCACACCAGACCAGGTAGCCCACCATGGACTGATCAAACTCCTCGTGGAGGATGCGCTCCACACATACAAGGTTCCTCTCTCATGGGAAGCCTTCAGAAATTTGACAAAGGACGGGGACATAAAGATGCTAACCGAAGAGCTCGGTTCTTCTAGCAGTGAGGAGAAAGAGTCAGTGGCCGCAGTAAAGAAAGAAAAAGGCCAAAATACCCCAACCACAGAGCAGAAGAAAAAGCAAGAGAAGAAACAAGAGAAAAAGGATGACAAGGAGAAAGATGACACATCCATCTTGACAGCAAGAGAGAAAAGGTTGCAAGGTAGAATGGACAAGGCTGAGAAGGTCCACATCAGCAAGAGTGCCTCGACAGTGACCGCAACTAAGTCAAAAAGCAAAACTCATGCAGCAAAGCAAACCAAGGCGGTGACACCTGTTTCTACAGGAAAGCCGAAACCGGCTTCTACAGGAAGCCCGAAATTAACTGAAAAAGGGTCTTCTACAGGAAGCCCGAAATTGACTAAAACCGGGTCTTCTACAGGAAGCCCTGAAAAAGTGAAACCCAAGGAGAAGAAAGCTGACATTCGTGAAAGGGAGGCAGCAGCTGTGCTGGCCGCCCTCAGCACACCTCCTAAGCCAAAGGAGAAGAGAAAGAGGGAGACCCCTCTATATTTTAAAGCTCGAAGAAGTGTGAGAATAAAGACGGGCAAGCCACAGCCTCCATCCAGCAGCCAAATCACTACATGGGATGCCCCTACTTCACCCAGTGAGAGGTCCCCCTCAAAGATATCAGTCACCTACAAGAGGGGGAGCCCAAAAACAACTACTTGGAAAGGAAGGTTAGACCAATCGGCTTCAAAAGCCCAGCTCAAGGTCAATGAAACAAAGAAGAGGGAAGGAGCGGCACCCTCATCACCACCAAGGGCAGAACAGGCAGAGCCACCAAGAGTAGGAAAGAAAGAGCGTATTCCGGAGCCTAGTTCTCGGCCAAGGACAAGGAGCTGGAGCAAAGTTGCTCAAGGATGAGCAAATATTTTAGCTGGGGGGTGATGATGAGCCCCAAATTTTGGTAACAATTTGGGCTCATTCGGCCTGCTTACCTTGCTCAACCCTTCATTTTTTATCACTTATGCATCATTTCTCAATATATTCGTGTTATTTGTAGAAAGAAGGGCAGTCATTATGCCTATGTGGCTAATACATGACGATTTCAGGTTTTTTGACATTAAATGGAGCAAAGACCACGCAAATGAAGACAAGGAGACAACCAAGGTGGCATTGCGGGTTTATAGGGAGGTTGTCCACAGCCTTGAATGACCTTCCTCATGATCTCCACCCCAACTCCGAGCTCCAACAACTATCACCACCGAGCTAGAAGGCAGCCAACGGATTCTACAGGAACAACAGTTTACTTTTAGTTGGATAGCCAAGCCCCACTAATTAAGGAGGCCAGCTTGGCCCTCATCATGTATAAATATTGAGGCTGTAGCCTTCGATGAGACTCTTGAACTTTTGTTGTAGATTTTGGATTACGAGCTGTAGCTCTGTTTTTGCTCTTTGTAAGCCAATTTTGGCATGTTGTTAGACTCATGATTATGATCTCTTAATAAAAGGCAGGCAGATTTGGATTCGATTCTGAGTTCTTAGGGGAGCTATAGCTCTCAGGTTAGGGCCCAACCTGAGAGCAATAGAACTCCTTTCCTTTGTATTGTTACTTGTCTTTCTTTTATCATTGCATTTCTTTCCTTTTCATGCACTTGGAAAACACAGTTTGCTGAGTTGACTGTTTCGGTTTGGTTATGTAGGTTAGTTTCATGAATGCAGTTGTTTCAGTAGTTCAGAATTAGCGTAGGGAGATTGAAGTTACGTTGAGTTCAAAAAAAAAGGTTGAATGCATGCTCACTTTCACCTCTGTTTGGGGACCGGAAGTGTAGACCGTGCCAACTGCCAAAAACACTATTTTAACATAAGCATGCAAGTATTGATGTAATGTTTTCGATTGGAGAATTGTTCATACGATTATATCTTGAGTAATGATTCTTTGGTTCAGCATCATGCAGGAATTCCCTTCAACTTACATTGTTGTTCTTTGACTCCTAATAAAACAGTTAGAATAGGTTGGTGAACTTTCGTTTACATGCAAGATAAGGGTGATTTGTTTCATTTAGACTGCGCAACACCACTTCATCGTGTTCTTATCCTTCTGAACCATGCCTAAGCCACCTACTCATCCTCTGTTCAGCTCATTTTCCCTCCAACCCTTCTATTATCCACGTTGCCTCAACTTTTCGGCCTTCCATTGCCTCTACCCTTCTATCGACCAACCAGCTCTATCCACTCTCTCTCCATCTCATATCTCTGTCCATAGGTCATCACAAGCTCCTCTTTCATCTTACCTATCCACCCACATAGCTCCTTCACTCCCCCATCACCCAAAACTCCGACTGTAGAACATCCTGTAGAAGTTAGCAGACTTCCTGTAGAAATCCCGAGTTTCCTGTAGGATCCCCTGCAGACATCCTGTAGAAGCCTGCAAACACGGTTGCCAAGCACCCGAACGTTGTGGACTTCTGTGGAATGATGTGAGGGATCCCCTGGAACCTCTCAGAGTCCTCCTTACCTTTCCCAAGCCTTCCTCCCCTTGAACTACCCCTGCACAGTCAAGACCCAGTAAGAAGCACAATCATAATAACTCCACCCACTTGAGAAAAAATACAAAAACGTGTTCTCTTCAATGGAAGTAGTTTAAATTCATGCATCTCATCTCACTAGAAGTAATGGCATCATTTCTAGAAGTTGCATTCCCACCATTGCATCATAAGGATTAAGCTAGTCAGATTAGGGTTTACTAGGGTTTCCATGTTTGGTTGGCTTTCAGTTCATTCTTGCAAAGTAGGTTAATTTCCTTTGAGATAGCCTTTGTTCATCATTTAGAAAGCTTCTTCTGAAAACATATAGAAGTTGGCTTGAGCCCTAACGGACTTGTGCCAGCTGACCAAGTGACAGCTGCGACAAGAGCTAGTACTTGTGCATACAGCACCGTCGCTTCCAAGTTTGTTACAAACTACCGGGTTGATAAAATTAGAGAAGGAAGCTCCAGGAGTTGTAGCATTATTGCTACAATACTGGAGCCCACCAATAAGTAAAAGGAAACGAGAATGTTTTCATTTGAAAAAGGAAGGGCAAAGGAATACAAGTGTTGTTCCTTTGAAAAAGGAACAAAAAAAACCGAAAGTTTCGTTCCTTTGGAAAAAGGAACATCAGAAACCGAACATGCCGTTCCTTTAGAAAAGGAACAACAGAAAACCAAAAGTGTCATTCCTTTGGAAAAGGAACAGCAGAAACACAAGTGCTAAAAAGTGTCATTCCTTTGGAAAAGGAACAAGAAAAACGCAAATGTCGTTCCTTTGGAAAAGGAACAGCAAAAATCAAAAGTGCTATTCCTTTGGAAAAGGAACAGCAAAAATCAAAAGTGTTGTTCCTTTGGAAAAGGAACAACAAAAAACGCAGATGTCGTTCCTTTGGAAAAAGAACAACAAAAATCAAAAGTGTTGTTCCTTTGGAAAAGGAACAACAAAAAATGCAGATGCCGTTCCTTTGGAAAATGAAGAACAAAAATCAAAAGTGTTGTTCCTCTGGAAAAGGAACAACAAAAATCAAAAGTGTTGTTCCTTTGGAAAAGGAATAGCAAAAAACTCAAATGCCATTCCTTTGGAAAAGGAACAGTAAAAATAAAAAAATGTTGTTCCTTTCGAAAAGGAACAGTAGAAAAGTCAAATGTTGTTCCTTTAGAAAAGAAACAACGAAAAAGTCAAATGTCGTTCCTTTAGAAAAGGAACAACAAAATCAAAAGTGTTGTTCCTTTGGAAAAGGAACAGCAGAAAACTCAAATGTCGTTCCTTTGGAAAAGCAACAACAAAATGGAAATGAAAAAGAACAGCTGAAACAAAAGGTGTTGTTATTTTGAAAAAGGAACAACAACAATGACAAAAGTGTACACAAATGTTGTCCCTTCAGAAAAGGAATAGAAAAACGACAGCACTGTTTCTTTTGAAAAGGAGCAAAAAAAATGCAAGTACAAAAATATATACAAAAACTGATTTAACAAAACAAAGAAATTATTTACAAAGTGTAAAAACAGGTGAATCACTCAATGAATCATAGGTGAGGAAGATTTCTCTTCCTCCTGCAGAATTTTCATATCGGAGTCCTCACGTAGTTGCTGGCAAAAGGATTTCCGAGTAAGTGGTTTGCGTATAATCGAACTTGGTGGCCATTTACTTTAAAGGTATGTCCATATCTGTCAATAGTGATTAGAGTAAGGGTGCCATTATCATGTACCTTATGGATTTCATATGGCCCCAGCCAGTGAGTCTGAAGTTTCCCGGGAAAATCCTGAAACCTGGAATCGTATAAGAGCGCCCAGTCTCCTTCGCGGAAGACTTTGTTTTTAATGAGAGCGTCATGCCATTTAGCTTGCTGCTGTTGGATTAATGCAGTATGTTGAAGGGCAGAGAGCTTGATTTCATCTAGCTCATTGATCTGTTGTAATCTATTAGTTTGTGCCTCATTTAAATCTAGGCCTACTTCTTGTGCTGTTTGCAATGTTTGGATTTCGAATTCTATGGGGAAAATAGGTTGCTTTCCAAACACCAATTAGTATGGTGAATAGCCGGTAGTGCTTCTCCATGTTGTTCTGTAGGCCCACAATGTTGGAAATAATACTTAGAGGGAGGGTGAATCAGTATTATTAAGTCAAATATTTTCTTTTTCAACTTCAGATAATATACGCTACTTCAGTTAATAAAAACTACGTATATACGCAACTACATATAAAGAAACCCACGTATATAAAGCAGACTTATTATTTGATTTATCTTTCAGATGTTAGTCATTAATCTGTGAATCAGAAGCAAATAAACAGTACCAGAAATAGTGAAATAGAGCAGAAGACAGTCACACACAAGAACACAAGATATAAAGAGGAAACCCAATGTGGGTGAAAACCCCCTGCTGTAATTCGTCTCTATCTTCGTTTTAATTAGAAAATTCTCTTTACAATGTTTTGTACTGGTGCAGACTTTACCAGTACGCAGACTGCAACCTGCAGAGAGCTACAACTCTCTCTCGTTCTCCAACTTTCCTGGAAGGGAGCTCCAACCCCCTTAGTTCTTGTACTAGCCTTGAGATACTAGTACGCAGGCTCCTACCTGCAGAAGGCTGCAACCTTCTCTTTGCTTTTAGGGACCTCGTTTCATTAATTTTCAGACTGGATCCACAAGTAACATCAATCAAACATCAAGAATTTCTACATCAACCAAACTTATTTTCACCAATCAAAGCTGAATCAAATAAACCCTTCTCCGACCGCTGTACCCAGAACACAGTAACTATAACCAAACACCAAATTCTAAAACCAGAACACTGCAGAAATAAAACAGAAGTAGCTAGAGCATAAATCAAGATATGTTCGCTACTTCACTATTCAGAAACCTGCGTGTATACGCTTCTGTACCACAATCAACCTGCATATACGCTTCTTTCACTTACAGAAAAAGCGTGTATACGCGCCTGCACTTCACTGAACCTGCGTAGAGATCTATAAAGAATAATTCATTCTTTTAAACATTAGTTAACCCATATTATCATATTTATAGATCAAGTGTGCGCCACATATAACAGATCAAAATCATACAGAGATACCAATGTTCAAGCCTTGAGATTTTGATCCATCAATAGACCTTATCCTTCTTGCGCTCAGGTTCCTCCTTCCTTTAGATCCAAATCTGCACCATAATCCAATCACTAGTATTCCAGATCTAGCATAATATCAGATATTCAATAATTCAGATGGTGTACTTGCCTAATGATCTCCTCCCTCTTTTATAGTGCTAGGCCTTTCTCAATACCAAGGTCCAAAACCATAACAAAACAATACCAAGGGCCCAATACTTGGGATCAACACACTTGTCGAGATACCATGGTGCAAAACCATAGGTTCAAATACCGAGGACTAACTACCACGGACCAAAAGTAATTTCTCCAACATATACGCGCTTTTCCTTGCATGAAAGTGCGTGTATACGCATACACGCATTTGAAACGTTAAACCTGCGTGTATACGCGTCTTTGTTTAGATGAACCTGCGTATATGTCTTTTCCTTCATTCTGAAAGCCTGAACTGAGATCTGTTACCAAAGAGAGTTGCCATCAAGGAAAACACCTATGCCATAGCTCCAAACCTATGCCATAATGCCAACAATCTCCCCCTTTGGACTTGATGGCAACCCAAAATCCTTTATTCTGAAAGCCTAAATTGAGATCTGTTACCAAAGAGAGTTTCCATCAAGGACAACACCTGTGCCATAGCTCCAAACCTGTGCCTTAATGCCAACAATCTCCCCCTTTTGACTTGATGGCAACTCAAAATCCTCAAAGTCATTCTCCCCCTTTGTCATCAAGGGCAAAGGGTTGTGCTCCCCCTGAGTACATGCTGAAATTTTTCTGCCCTGCTGTGCTGACCATGCTCCCCCTGACTGTAGGCAAGATCTGCAAAAGATGTTCTTCAAGAAGAACCATGACTTATACATTATAAAAGACCTTCCTATCACCAAAAGACTCAATACATATATCCATCACCCAACCAAGTGGGGATACATTAGAAAATTACATATGACAACCAAGTTCATTACATGTTCATCCCAGGCATAGTGGGGAAACCAAGATAGGCCATTACATGACCTTGACACCATAAAAGAGATACCACAAAAGAGATACATGACATAGAGACGAAATATCTAGAACAAGACTTATGAAAGTCACCAATAATTGATAGCAGCAGCATCTGTCAATCACAAATCAGATCAGTAACCAAGATTTCCTTCTATTCTCCCTCTGCCTCTGCTCCACCTAAAACCAACAACAGCTGTGAACTAGAACCAAAAGCTTCTAAGATAATGTCAAAAATGCATTATTAGAAGATTATCTGCTCCCCCTGAACCTGTGTCGGATGGTCTCTGTAAGACCCATATCAGAATATCTTCAACCAGAGCCTGTCCCTGCTGATATCCATCAAATCTCCATATACGCGACTGTCTCTGCACAAACCAGCGTTTGTATGCGTATCCTCCTCATTCAACTCGTGTACACCTATTTTTCTCTGAAACAGACACGATTTAACAGCAAGATGATGCATCAACTACTCCCAGCTTCTGTTTGAGGTATTCAAATGTCCCTCTGGGCAGTGGTTTGGTGAGAATATCAGCAACTTGTTCCTTAGAAGGAACATACTCCAATTTGACCTTTTGTTCCAACACTTGTTCCTGGAGAAAGTGATACTTGATCGGTATGTGCTTGGTCTTTGAATGCATGACTGGGTTCTTTGAAATGCTGATTGCACTTGTATTATCACATAAGATGGAGATAGGTGGTGTACACGTGATTTGAAAATCCTGCAAGGTTTGCATCATCCAAAGAAGTTGAGTGCAGCAAGATGGAGCAGCCACATATTCCGCTTCAGATGTAGATAAAGCAATCGAACTCTATTTCTTGCTGAATCAAGATACTAATATGGAACCCATAAACAATGCACCACCACTTGTGCTCTTCCTGTCATCCACGCTTCCGGCCCAATCTGCATCTGTGTAAGCATGAAGTGTGAGATTTGTATCTCTAGGATACCATAAGCCATAATTTTGAGTTCCTTGAAGGTACTTGAAGATTCTCTTGACTGCCTGAAGATCAGTTTCCTTTGGATTTGCCTGAAATCTTCCAACTATTCCCACTGCATGCATGATGTCTGGTCGGGTACCTGTCAAATAAAGTAGACTTCCAATCATAGATCTGTAGGTTGGTTGATGCACTGCTACTGATTCATCATTTGCACTGAGGCTGCATCCTGTGACCATGGGGGTACATACTGGTTTTGCATCTTCCATGCCATATTTCTTTAAAATCTACTTAAGATACTTGGTTTGAGACAAGAAGATACCGCCTTCATTTTGTTGGATTTTCAATCCAAGAAAATATGTCAGTTCTCCAAGCAAAGACATTTCGAATTCTTTCTGCATCACCAAGGCAAAGTTTTGACTCATAGCTTCTTCATTGCTGCCAAAGATAATATCATCTACATACACAACAAGTATTAGCAATTTGTCATTTTCAATTTTTATGTAAAGATTGCTATCTGCTGATCCCTTTGAAAAACCTTGTTGATGAAGATATTTGTCCAAACAGTAGTACCAAGCCCTTGGAGCCTCTTTAAGACCATAGAGAGCCTTTTTTAGTCTACATACAAGATTTGGATCATTCCCAAGGATGAAACCATCTGGTTGCTCAATGTACACTTCTTCTTGTAAGTCCCCATTCAGAAAGGCTAATTTCACGTCCATTTGAAAAACTTTGAACTTCTGAAAGCTTGAGAGAGCAAGGAACATTCGGATGGCCTCAAGTCTAGCAATGGGAGCAAAAGTTTCTTCAAAGTCTATTCCTTCTTGTTGAGCATACCCTTTACACACAAGTCTGGCCTTGTTTCTAATTACTTCCCCATTTTCATTCAACTTATTTTTGAAGATCCATTTTGTCCCTATGACATTCTTATCTTTTGGTCTAGGAACCAACTCCCAAGTGTTGTTCTTTTCGATATGCTCAAGTTCTTCATCCATTGCCTTGACCCAGCATTCATCTTTGCATGCCTCTCTTACATTTTGTGGTTCAGTGGAGGAGAGAAATGCCAAATAGCTTGAGGCTTCTGCAATTGTTCTTCTTGTTTGTACACCTGCTTCTTTTTGCCCCAAAGTCTGAGATTTTGGATGATTCTTCTGAACGTACCTAGATGGAGTCTTCTCTTCTATCCTTATTTGTTCCTCAGGTGCCTCTTGAGGTTCTTCTTCATCATCTGTCTGATTTGGAGAGTAGTCTTCATCCTCTTTGATATTTTCATGATTTACTTGCCTAGGGATGTATCCTTTTTCATCAACCACTACATCAATGTTGTCAACAATTCTTCCAAGTCTTTTATTGAAACTGATCAGGTGCTCATGTCCTAAGTGTCATAAAATGATCAAAATTTAAATGCTCAGAACTGGTTCAAAGTTGAACGACTGGAAAGTGCTTGTCTTCCCGATTCCAGTGCCGCAAACGGTTCAAAAAACGGTCGCCGTATGAGGAAGTTATGGCAAAAAGAAGAATTTGTCCATAACATTAGAAATTTTAATTTTTCAAAAAAAATAAAAAAAAAGAATATTCCACAGAATATTCCTTGGAATATTTTAGGGAATATTCCCTTTGCACAGCCAATCAGAAGCTGCCACGTAGCAGGCCCGGAGGCCTCCACGTGGCCCCTGGATGACGTCAGCAAATGTATTCGTTTCATATTAAAATTTGTTTGAATGGATGGAGGATCGAACCCATGACCTCCTCATTACAAGCGCTATGGCTTACCGTTGGGCCAAACGGTGGAACGTGAATTATGTTTGGAACAATGTTAATTTAAATTTTAAATGGCTTGATGGGCGGGAAATGAAGGGGGCCAGCCCCTAAGCGGCCAACCCCCATACCATATGACTTTGGGCCAAGAACCGTGGGCCAAACCCGACCACCAGCGAATTTGGCGGAAATTTTGACAGACATGGCAAAATTTGCGGACCCGCCATAATTGGCGGAGCTATATGGAGTTAACTAAAGTTAGCTAGAGTTTTTGTAGGGGCAGCTGGCAGTTGGGAGTAAATGGCCATAAATTTGGCTAGGAAAGTCCGTTTTGGACGAATTTTTTTTTGATTTTGGGTATTTTCAACCTTCTGAAGCCATTGGTGCAGGTCTTACAGCCATCTGTGGTCATTTGCAGAGGTTTTGGAGCCGTGAAAGTTCTAGGAGCCACCAGGGCCCAGTTTTGTGAAGACTGTATAGGGTTGCAGGTATCCATTGGAGGTGATCCAATAGTCAATTCTGAAGGATTCAAGTGTTCTAAATCCATTTTTACCATCTATTTCTCTTGTAGATGCTTCTATTCAGCTGTATTTTCAATTTGATCATTTAATAAAAAAAAGGACAAGCCCGGTTGGGAGATTTGGACCCAGCAGACGTAGCCCTGGAGGGGGTGAACTGCTTTATCAACTTCTTTTGCATTTGTGGTTGATTTATTTTGCAGAAAAAATTCATTTTAATGTGTTAAACAGTAAAAGGAAAAAACTCTTCTATGCTTAAATGGGTCATGAACAACTGAAAATTTCATTTGTTTTCTTCTGCAAGACATGGAAATCTTTTAAACATGTATAATTCTGAATTGAATACCTTGCAAAAAAATTTCAAGTAGTTTCAAATTCAGATCAAGTTGGTATTAGAGCCCAGGGTTTTGTGCAAAGATCTTCTAACTATCTTGCAAGTATTGATGCTTACCAGGTTGAAACTTAAAAGAGGGGAAGGACAGTTGACTAGAGAACGAGAGAATCCTCAGTCAAGGAAGGCCAGAGAGCCATCACCTCCACCTTCAATTTCACCCTCAAGAGTCTTAGCAGAAGCTTCAAGAATGTCTGCACATGAAGGAGAAATTCCTACAGAGACAGATCCAAGAGAAGAAGAAAGAGTCTTTAGAAAGGCTTTCTTGGACCTCACTGAAATGGTGAGGATATTGTACCAAGAAAGAAATGAGAAATTGGCTGGAGAAGGGTCCAAACATCCACATGAAGGAGAGGGATCTTCAGGAGGTAAGAAGGATGATGATCATTCTAAGAAAGGACATGGAGGAAATGGTGATCCACCACCCCCATCTTCACCTTCTTCCTCTTCATCCTCGTCTTCTTCAGTTCATAAGCATAGATCCTCTAGAAAAAGTCCTTTTTTGAAGCTTGATGTAAAATTCGAATTACCTATGTTTAATGGTGAAGTGAATGCAAAAAATATTGACAACTGGATTAGGCAATTGGAAGTTTACTTGAGGATCCAAAATATGCATGATGATGCCACAAAGATTTAATTGGCTTCTTTGAGAATGGATGGAGCAGCATTGGTCTGGGGGAGGCCAAGACTAAAGAGGAGATCAAGAAATTTGGTAAGGTTACCGTAACATGGCCTGAATTTCTGTTAGCCATTAAAAAACAGTTTTATCCTCTTGCTCACATGCAGAAAGCCATTATGAATTGGCAAAATTTTAGACAACTTAAGGGTCAGAGTGTCCAAGACTACACCCAAGAATTCAGGAGAAGAGCTCTCTTGTTAGGGTAGATTTACAGACCCAAGAAACCTTGCTGAAATACATCGGTGGCTTGCATAGCTACCTTAGACACACCATCTTGATGTTTAACTCTACTAGCCTAAACGAGGTTTGTGTCCAAGCTACCCATTTAGAGGCAAGGGGAAAAAACACATTTGAAGAGGGTAGAAACAAGCCCCCCAAGGGGAAAAACAAAGAGAAAACCTCCAAGGGAAAGAGCAAAAAGAATGCATCTGTCAAACATGAGAGTGAGAAAGTGATCTGTAAACACTGTTCTAAACCAGGCCATGAGGAGAAAAATTGTTGGAAATTATATCCTGAAAAAAGACCTCAATTTAACAAATCCAAAGGGAAACAAAAAACTGCTGCTACTACATCTACACCACAGGATTTAGGTGAAGATTCAGGTGATGAAACCAAAATTGCAGCCATGGGTTTGAAAAACTTGAAGGGAAAAGAAATTGAAACTCAAGCCAGCACTAGTACCTCAAACAGCCATGTACAAGCTCCTAATGAGGAAGAAAGAATTGAACTGTTTCATGTGAGGGTGATTTCAAAACATACTAAAATTGAAACACTTTTTGATAGTGGGTCACAAGCAAACCTTATATCAGAGGACTTGGTCAAGCAGCTTAAACTTGAGACCGTTCCACATCCGAAGCCATATCCACTTGGATGGATTTGCAAGGATGCAAATTTACAAGTTTCAAGAAAGTGCACATTGCGCTTTGCAATTACTGCACATTTTATTGACACAGTTGAACTTGATGTGGTACCTTTTGATATAGCAGGAATTGTTTTGGGAAGTCCTTACTTGTTTGACAGGAAAGCTATCTTTCATCGCCATGAAAACAAATATCATCTGTTCAAAGATGGCAAGGAGTTCATTGTTAGAGCTCATCGCAAGAAGACAAATATAGCGATGGTGAATGCAGGACAGGTAAAAAGGCTGGTCAATTCAAGTAAGAATTTTGTTCTTCTTATGATTAAGCCCAAGGTTGATGTGAATCATGAGTCATTTGACAATTGTGATCCAAAACTTAAATCAGATTTGTATGATGTAGTTGATGCATATCATGAGATGTTTCAGGAGCCAACAGGTTTGCCTCCTAAGAGGGAGATTCAGCATGAAATCCATTTGCATCCAGATTGTCCTCTTCCAAACATAGGCCTGTACCGCATGTCTATTATGGAGAATGCTGAAATAAAGAAGAAAATCAAGGACTTGTTGGACAAGGGTTTCATAAGGCCAAGTACTTCGCCATGTGGGTCACCGATTGTATTGATTCCAAAGAAAGATGGCACTTGGCATATGTGTGTTGATTTCAGGGCCTTGAACAAGATAACGATAAAGAATTGTTACCCACTCCCAAGGATAGATGATTTGCTAGATCAGCTGAAAGATGCTCGATATTTCACTAAGATAGACTTGCGCAGTGGATATCATCAAGTAAGAATTGAAGAAAGTGACATTTGGAAGACAGCCTTTAAAACCAAACAAGGACTCTTGGAGTGGCTTGTGATGTCGTTTGGTTTTTGCAATGCACCTGCAACTTTCATGCGGGTAATGGATGATGTCTTGCGTCCTTTTCTTGATGATTTCATTATTGTCTACTTAGATGACATCTTAATTTTCAGCAAGTCTAGAGAAGATCATGTCATGCATGTTAGGAAAGTACTTGATGTTTTGAAGAAGAATCAGTTATTTCTTAAAATGTCAAAGTGTGAATTTGGGAAGACTTCTTTGGTTTATTTGGGACACATAGTAGGAGGAGGTGCTTTGAGAATTGATCCTGCTAAGATTGAGGCTATTGTGAAGTGGCCTACTCCCAAATCCATAATAGAGGTAAGAAGTTTTTTGGGTGCAGCTCAATATTGGAGGAAGTTTATCTCTAACTTCTCTTCTATAGCAGTTCCTATGCATGCAGTGACAAGTGTGAAGCATGCTTTCCAATGGGGAGGCAAGCAGCAAAAAGCTTTCGAATCTTTGAAAGAGAAGATTAGTTCAGCTCCAGTCCTTGCATTACTGGATTTGAGACAGCCATTTGAAATACAAACTCATGCTAGTGATTATGCTATGGGTGCAGTTCTTCTACAGCATGGTAAGCCTATTGCTTTTCATTCTAAAACTTTTAATGGTGCTGTTGTAAATTATCCTACATATGATAAGGAGTTGTATGCATTGGTACAAAGCATCAAAAAGTGGAAACACTATTTGATGGGCAAAGAAACTGTTATACATACCGACCATCAACCCTTACAGTACTTGCAATCACAAAGCAAGTTACAACAGTCACGACACTTCAGATGGATGGGCTTCTTGCAACAGTTCCATTTGGTAATAAGGTACAAGAAAGGTACTTTGAATAAGGTTGCTGATATGCTTTCAAGGCCTATTATTGGTGCTGTTACTTTACTTAAGAATGCTTCCATTGTACATGATAGTTACATAGAACAATATGCATCTGATGAAGACTTTAAAGATGTGTATGCTAACTTGAGTAAAGGGAATCATGTAGAGGAAAATGACTATCACATGCATAACAATTTGTTGTTTCATTTGGGCAAGTTATGTATACCACAGGGGGAGAGAATAAATGTCATAAGAGAAGCTCATTCTTCTCTTATTGCTGGCCATTTTGGTGTGAGCAAAACAGTTGCACATCTACAGAGGTATTGTTATTGGCCTCACATGGTAGATTATGTTTCAAGGTTCATAAGAGGTTGTTCATTATGTGCTACAAGCAAGCCTAGCAATAGGAAGCTTGGTTTGTATACTCCTTTGCCGGTACCTTCTAGACCACGGGAGAGCATCTCTATGGATTTTGTAGGAGGTTTGCCAAAATCTAGAAAGCCGCATGATTATTTATATGTAGTAGTTGATCGTTTCAGCAAAATGTGTATACTTATGCCTTGTAAGAAAACTATAATTGCTGAACAAACTGCTGAATTATTTTTTCATCATGTATGGATTCACTTTGGTTTGCCTACTTCCATTATTAGTGACAAGGATTCCAGATTTGTGGGGAATTTTTGGTCCAACCTATGGGAGATGATGGACACAAAGTTGAAGAAAAGTACTGATTTCCATCCACAAACAGATGGACAAACCGAAGTTGTGAACATAACCATTGTGCACCTCTTGAGAGGTTATTGCAGCAAGCATCCCAAGCTTTGGGATGAACATCTGCACTACATACAACATGCTTACAATCGTGCCAAGCACTCTTCCACAAACACCTCACCATTTGAAGCTTGTTTTGGTTACTTGCCAAAATCACCTCTTGATTTCATTCTTGAGAAAGATGTTGTTGGGTCCCTATAATACTAGTGATTACCCCATTACTATTGTAGTTATACCCCCTATTTATATTGTTGTGCCCCTATTACCCTCATATTGTTATTTCTATGCCCCATAGAATCCCTCTATTGTTATTTTTGTGGCTTTATATTATTATTGTTAGGTCGGCTGGATTATATTGTGACTCCTTAGACTCCTATATATAGAAAGGAGGTTTTGTCATTTGTATCATCCAAGAATTGTTCATTTATGTAATGTAAAGGAGGTTGCCCCCTCGAAGAGGCTGAACTCTAAGGCGTGGATCTCTCTTTTCTATCTTTTTGTGAGCTGGTTTCATAACATTTGGTATCAGAGCTTTGGATTCTAGGGTTTCGATGCTCCAAACAGGTCATCGTGGAATTTTCGCTATAACTTTTTTTCTGTAATGTTTCAGAAGTCGCAAAAAAAACCCATTTGAGAAGAAATCGCGTTGAACCTTGGGTCCAAATTTCAGAGCGTTTAGCGCGATATTTGCGGAGATATGATCTGAGGAAGTTGGTCTTTTTGCAGACTCCTGAATTACATTCAAAACAGGTGACCTGGCGAAAATCGTCATAACTTTCTCTCTGGGGATCGGATTGAAATTTTGTAAGAAGGTGCAGAAAGAGGACGGACTTTAGTTTCTTGTATGTGTGTTTCAGATTCAAAGGTTGAAACAGGGACGCGTGGCACGTCATACAAGTTCGCTCTACTGAACCAGTCTAAAAGAAAGTCACTGTGGGAGATTTCACATAACTTTTCCTTGGAGAATCCAATTTGGCTCAGACTTGTGGCATTGGAAAGAGGACGCAGAAGGATACTACAGGTAGCAATTTCAGAATTGGATGATCCGAAATTACAGAGATACATCAGATTCAATATCAAGCTTCTATAAAGTGAAAAAAGGTGTGTAGTTTTTTTTTTTATTTTTGTGTAAGCTTGGTTTAACGGAATTCAAAGGGCATAGTAAAGCATTATTATCGGTAACTGATGCCCCGAGGAAAGAAAATGCAAACACCTAGTAAGGAACCTGAAAGCTCTAGCATGACTCATGAAGAAGAGGAAGAAATGCTACATGATATATCAAAATTACAAGAACAAGTGCAACAAATGTCACGCTCACAAAAGCTAACAAAAGCTAAGGTAAATGGCGTGGAATCTAAGATAAAGGGCATGGAAGCTAAGATGGAGGATTCTATGGCAAATTTGAAGATAGATTTGAAGACAGACATGGAAGAATTGAAGAAGTTGCTACAAGAAAGGGTCACTAATGGTGAAAAGGTAGTAAAGGAAACTCATGATGAGAACAAAAGAAATGTTAATCATGATTCCATAGACTCTAATGTTGGATCGAAGACTCACCATGTTCCAAAAATCGATATGAGGAAGTTTGATGGCAAGGATCCCGCCACATGGATATTACAGATGGAGCAATTCTTCGATCTCAATAATGTGCAAAACACACAAAAGGTACGTATGGCAACTTTATATTTGGAACCAAATCAGTTTGTATGGTATCAATGGCTTTGTTCTCGTAAACAATTTATCACTTGGGCAATTTTTACGGAAGAATTGATAGCACATTATGAGGATACAAAAAGCAACACTTTTTTTAGCCAATTGATAAGTCTCAAACAAAAGGGTTCAATAATGGAGCACATTGAGGAGTTCCAAAAATTGAACATAAGGGTAAAAGATATTCCAGAGGAGCATAGGATTGATGTGTTCATAGGGTCTTTAAAGGATAATATCCAACATGATGTGCGCCTTTGGGAACCTGATTCATTAGAGAAGGCATTCAGGTTAGCAAGAAAAATGGAAAGCAAAATTATGGCAACTAGGAAGCATACCATTCACAACTATAAAGACGGAAGTGTTGTTGCCCATAGTCTTCCACAACCTACAAGGTTGACACCACAACAATTGGAAGAAAAAAGAGCAAAAGGGCTTTGTTACAATTGTGATAGCAAATACACAAAAGGTCATAAGTGTGCTGAGAAGAAATTATTCTACATAGATTGTGAAGAGGAAGAAGAAAAGGAGCAAGAAAGGTCAAAAGAAGAGGATATATTCCAGGAACAAAGCCTAGATGAAGAACAAATAAATCCGACCATATCTTGTAATGCATTGGCGGGAATTACCACTCCTCAAACCATCAAGATAGAAGGACAAATCAAGAAGAAAAAGGTAATAGTGTTGATTGATTCAGGAAGCACCCACAATTTTATTCATTGTAGGGTAGCAAAAGAATTGAATTGCTTCCTATATCCAGCACCAGAGTGTCAAGTGATGATTGCAAATGGAGGAACAATAAATTGTTCTGGAAAGTGCCATAATATCAAGCTATCCATGGGAGAATATGTATTGACTAGCCCAATGCTTTCCATTCCAATGGGAGGTGCTGATGTTGTACTAGGAGTCCAATGGCTACAATCCTTGGGTACAATAGCTTTTAATTTTCAAGAACTTTTCATGAAATTTTCTGTGGAAGGAAAGGAAGTTGAATTAAGGGGTATTGCAGGGAAACCAGGAAAGATAATCAGCTCTAATGGCATGACAAAGCTTCTAAAAAAGGAGCAAAGAGGTGTAATTGCACAATTATGTTCGCTAGATGTTTCCACATTGGAATCATCTATTTCTCCAGATCTCCAAAAAGTCCTGGACAATCATTCCAAGGTATTTGAGACTCCCAAAGGTCTCCCACCTATGCGTGATCATGATCATGCTATTCATCTGATTCCAGGAAGTGTTCCTCCAAACATCAGGCCGTACAGATATCCATATGTCCAAAAAAGTGAAATTGAACGTATGGTTGCAGAAATGCTAGAGGCTGGTATAATTCAACCGAGTCAAAGTTCTTTCTCAGCTCCAGTAGTATTGGTGCACAAGAAGGATGGATCATGGCGCATGTGTCCAGATTATAGGGAGCTCAACAAGCTCACTATTAAAGATAAGTTCCCCATTCCTGTTATTGATGAATTACTGGATGAATTGCATGGATCAATTTACTTCACCAAGTTGGATCTTCGTTCGGGATATCATCAAATCAGAATGAAGATTGAAGACATTCCGAAAACGGCATTTAGAACTCATGAGGGTCATTATGAATTTTTGGTCATGCCTTTTGGCCTTACCAATGCACCTTCAACATTTCAAGGTTTGATGAATTCAATTTTCAAACCATTCCTTAGAAAATTTGTGTTAGTATTTTTTGATGATATACTAATCTACAGCAAGTCTTGGAAGGATCATGTTGAACATGTTGACAGGGTGCTACAACTATTGGAGGAGAAACAATTATATGCAAAAAGATCCAAATGTTTCTTTGGAGTCCAGGAGGTGGAATATTTGGGTCATATTGTATCTCATGAAGGAGTTAAGGTAGACCCTAGCAAAATTAAAGCCATTAAGGAATGGAAAATCCCCACATCCATAAAGCATCTGCGAGGATTTCTTGGGTTGACAGGGTATTATCGCAAGTTTGTTAAGAATTATGGGAGAATAGCAGCACCTCTAACAACATTATTGAAGAAAGATTCATTTTCATGGACTTCGGAAGCAACAAAGGCCTTTGAAAATCTTAAAGAGGCAATGTGCCAAGCACCGGTCTTAGCTACGCCGGACTTCACAAAAACCTTTATTGTGGAATGTGATGCTTCAGGAAATGGAATTGGTGCTGTTCTAATGCAAGATGAAAGACCCATTGCTTTTGAAAGTCGTCCAATCAAGGGAAAGTTTTTAAGCAAAGCTATTTATGAGAAGGAAATGTTGGCAATACTCCATGCACTTAAGAAATGGCGACCCTACCTAATGGGAAGACACTTCAAGGTAAAAACGGATCATGATAGCCTTAAATACTTTTTAGAACAAAGATTATCCTCTGAAGAGCAACAAAAGTGGGTCACAAAGATGTTGGGTTATGACTTTGAAATCATCTACAAAAAAGGGAAGCAAAATGTGGTGGCAGATGCACTCTCAAGAAAGGATGAGGATGTGGAAGCATTGTTGTGTGCCATTTCTATTATCCAACCAGATTGGATAAACGAAGCAAGGGAGGAATGGAAGAATGACGAAGAAGTGTGGGCACTTATTCAAAAGCTACAACAAGATTCCAGTACTTCTGATACATTTAGCTGGCAAAATGATTCGTTATGGTACAAAGATCGCTTATACCTCTGTAAGAATTCCCAGCTAAAACAAAAGATTCTTATGGAATTGCACACTTCTCCCTTAGGAGGGCACTCAGGATTTTTAAAAACTTACCACAGGTTTAAGAAGGAATTTTTTTGGGATGGCCTTAAATCAGATATTCAAAAGTTTGTGGCGGAATGTTTGGTTTGCCAGCAAAATAAAGTTGAAACAATTAAGACACCAGGTCTATTACAACCTTTATCCATTCCAAGCCAATGTTGGGAGGAGGTTTCAATGGATTTTATCACAGGTTTACCCAAGTCTGAGGGAAAGAGTGTCATCATGGTGGTAGTTGACAGACTTACCAAGTATGCACACTTTTGTGCATTATCACATCCATTTAAAGCCAGTACAGTTTCTACTGCATTTATGGAAACAGTTCAAAAGCTACATGGAAACCCAAAGATTATTGTAAGTGACAGAGATCCCATTTTCACTGGAAATTTTTGGACAGAATTATTTTCTTGTCTTGGTACTCAGTTAGCTCATAGCTCATCTTATCATCCTCAATCTGATGGGCAAACTGAGATAGTAAACAAATGTTTGGAAGGATATCTTCGTTGCTTTGTATCTGATAAACAGACACAATGGGTCAAATGGTTGCCTCTGGCTGAATGGTGGTATAACACTTCCTTCCATACAGCAACAAAAATGACCCCATTTATGGCACTTTATGGGTATCAACCACCATCCATCACATCATATTTAAGAGAAAATTCTAAGGTTCAGGCAGTGGAACATCACATCGAACATCAACAACAAGTCCTCCAACTCTTAAAGGATAACCTCGTGTTGGCACAAAATAGAATGAAACAACAGGCAGATCAACATCGCAGTGAAAGAAGTTTTGATGTAGGTGATTGGGTATTCCTACGGCTACAACCATATAAGCAAATGTCCCTAAAGCAAGCTAAGAAGGATAATAAATTATCACCAAAGTATTATGGTCCGTACAAGGTGTTGGAAAAGATTGGTACTATGGCATACAAATTGGAGCTTCCTGCAGCTTCTCGATTGCACCCAGTTTTCCATGTTTCATGTTTAAAGAAGGTTATAGGTGACAAGCTCCCAATTCAAACAATATTGCCAGAACTTGACGAGGAAGGAAAAATTATATTGGAACCGGAAGCAATCACAGAAACAAGAACTCGACAGCTACGAAATCGATCAATTTCAGAGTATCTTATCAAGTGGAAGAACTTATCCGCTGAAGATTCCACATGGGAGGATGAGAATTTTATGCAGAAGTATCCAGAACTGCTCAAGCGTTGAGGACAACACTTTTTTGAAGGAGAGGGGCATGTTGGGTCCCTATAATACTAGTGATTACCCCATTACTATTGTAGTTATACCCCCTATTTATATTGTTGTGCCCCTATTACCCTCATATTGTTATTTCTATGCCCCATAGAATCCCTCTATTGTTATTTTTGTGGCTTTATATTATTATTGTTAGGTCGGCTGGATTATATTGTGACTCCTTAGACTCCTATATATAGAAAGGAGGTTTTGTCATTTTTATCATCCAAGAATTGTTCATTTATGTAATGTAAAGGAGGTTGCCCCCTCGAAGAGGCTGAACTCTAAGGCGTGGATCTCTCTTTTCTATCTTTTTGTGAGCTGGTTTCATAACAGATGTCGCCATTGAGGGACATAGTGATATTGACAAAGCTCGTTCATTCATTGAAAGAATTCAGCAAATACATCAGCAAATTCAAGAACAGCTTGAAAAGAGTCAAGGCAAGTACAAGGAAAGACACGACAAGCATAGAGTCGATCACAAGTTTCAAGAAGGAGATGAGGTATGGTTGTACATTAGTAAGGAAAGGATGCAAGGAGAAGGTAAAAAGCTGAAGCCTATTCATTATGGTCCATTCAAAATCCTCAAGAAGGTTGGAAATAATGCTTTTCAATTAGATTTGCCTTCCTACATGCAAATGTATTCTGTTGTCAATGTGGAGAACTTACGTTTGTATGAACCTCCTTTGATTGCTGATCATGAAAATTTTGTTCAGCTGCCATCTATAGAAGATTTCTCGCCAGAATTCTTAGATGAGCTGAAAGAAGATACAATCCTTGACAGAAGGACACGCACTTCAAGAAGGGGCAGTGTAGATTATGTTCGGGTTGGTTTCAAAGGCAGCAAACCGAACAAGGCAAAGTGGATGGAGGTGGACAGAGTGAGGGAGCTGAACCCTCACCTCTTTAACAGGTAGTTGAAGGCTTTTGGGGTCCAAAAGCTTCCCAATGGGGAGGCGTGATCAGGTGCTCATGTCCTAAGTGTCATAAAATGCTCAAAATTTAAAGTGCTCAGAACTAGTTCAAAGTTGAATAATTGGAAAGTGCTCGTCTTTCCGATTTCGGCGCCACAAACGGTTCGAAAAACGGTCGCCGTATGAGGAAGTTATGGCAAAAAGAAGAATTTGTCCATAACATTAGAAATTTTAATTTTTCGAAAAAAAATAAAAAAAGAATATTCCGTAGAATATTCCTTGGAATATTCCAGGGAATATTCTCTTTGCACAGCCAATCAAAAGCTGCCACGTGGCAAGCCCGGAGACCACCACGTGGCCCCTGGATGACGTCAGCAAATGTATTTGTTTCATATTAAAGTTTGTTTGAATGGATGGAGGATCGAACCCACGACCTCCTCATTACAAGCGCTATGGCTTACCGTTGGGCCAAATGGTGGAACATGAATTATGCTTGGAACAATGTTAATTTAAATTTTAAATGGCTTGATGGGCGGGAAATGAAGGGGGCCAGCCCCTAAGCGGCCATCCCCCATACGATATGACTTTGGGCCGAGAACCGTGGGCCAACCCCAACCACCAGCGAATTTGGCAGAAATTTTGGTGGACATGGCGAAATTGGCGGACCCGCCATAATTGGTGGAGCTATCTGGAGTTAACTAAAGTTAGCTGGAGTTTTCGTAGGGGCAGCTGGCAGTTGGGAGTAAATGGCCATAACTTTGGCTAGGAAAGTCCGTTTTGGATGATTTTTTTTTTTGATTTTGGGTATTTTCGACCTTCTGAAGCCATTGGTGTAGGTATTACAGCCATTTTAGGTCATTTGCAGAGGTTTTGGAGCCGTGAAAGTTCTTGGAGCCACCAGGGCCCAGTTTTGTGAAGACTGTATAGGGTTGCATGTATCCATTGGAGGTGATCCAATAATCAATCCTGAAGGATTCAAGTGTTATGAATCCATTTTTACCATCTATTTCTCCTGTAGATGCTTCTATTTAGCTGTATTTTCAATTTGAGCATTTAATAAAAACAAGGACAAGCCCGGTTGGGAGCTTTGGACCCAGCAGACGTAGCCCTGGAGGGGGTGAACTGCTTTATTAACTTTTTTTGCATTTGTGGTTGATTTATTTTGCAGAAAAAATTCGTTTTAATGTGTTAAACAGTAAAAGGAAAAAACTCTGCTATGCTTAAATGGGTCATGAACAGCTGAAAATTTCATTTGTTTTCTTCTGCAAGACATGGAAATCTTTTAAACATGTATAATTCTGAATTGAATACCTTGCAAACAAATTTCAAGTAGTTTCAAATTCAGATCAGAAACACTTATATTCTTTGCTATGGGGAGAATAACCAAGGAGAATGCCTTCATCTGCTCTAGGTTCAAGTTTGCCAAGTTGTTCATCAGTATTCTTAATATAGCATTTTCTCCCAAAATTTTTGAAATGATTTACCGAAGGAGTCTCACCATACCAGAGCTCGTGAGGAGTTTGAGTGTTGTTCACTCGGACATTTGTTTTGTTGAGAATAATAACCGCAGCAAATGCAGCTTCACCCCAGAAGGTTGTGGGAGTTCCAGACTCAGCAAGCATAGCACGAGCCATTTGTTGGACCGTTCTGTTCATCCTTTCCACCACTCCATTTTGCTGAGGAGTCCTAGCTGTAGAGAATTCTCTTCTTATTCCATGTTCTTCGCAGAAATCGAAAAATTCATTTGAGGTAAACTCCTCACCTCTGTCGGACCTGAGGCACTTAATTTTGTGATCTGATTCGTTTTCAGCCAAAGCTTTGAAGGATTTGAATTTTTCGAATGCTTCGTCTTTGTGCTTCATAAGTCCTAACCAAACCATCTTGGATAAGTCGTCAATGAATAATATAAAGTATTCTTCTCCTCGAGGTGACCTTGTCCTAAAGGGACCACATACATCTGTATGGACTAGCTCAAGAGGCCTACTAACTGATCCTTCCTTTTCAGGGAAGTTAGTTCTGGTTTGCTTACCAAACTGACATGATTTGCATATTGTGTTGTCTGGAATTTTGATATCTGGAAGACCACGAACTGCCTGATATTTGCATGCTTTCCTTATTTGTGAAAAGCTTAGATGCCCCAACCTCCGGTGCCATAACCAGTGTTCATCATCCTTGCTCAAATAGTATTGTTGTTGTCCTTCTTCAAATATGTATAAATTATTTGGAGTTCTTCTACCTTTGATCACTGTTTTTCCTGTATCAAGATCATGAACACTACATCCATTTGATCGAAATATTACCTTGGTTCCTTGATCGCACATCTGACTGACACTCAGAAGATTATGCTTCAAGCCATCAACATACAAAACATTTCCAGCTTTGACCTTTTCTTTCAACTGAGCAGTGCCTTTTCCTTTTATGGCTGCAGGGGTATCATTTCCAAAAGAAACTTTCTTTCCCTTTTCTAAAGCAATATATGATTCAAGTTTTTCTTTATCACCTGTCATATGCTTCGAACATCCACTGTCGATGTATCATAGATTTTCCTATCCTTCTGCATAAAAAGCTATCTGAAATCTTTTTGGTTGTGGTTCCTTTACTCTCCATGTTCTGGTGCTTGAGGCTTGTTCCATTGTCTGCCGAAACCTGCTCCTGCATTCAAAATCTTCATGGCCGAGGTTATTACAAATAGAACATTCAATTTCATTTTCAAGTGCCGAAAAGTTGTTATATGTCATTTTCGTAATCCCAGTCATACTTCTTTGTTTTTGAGCTTCTCTAGTCATGATTGTCTTATAGGCAACACATTGAGCTGCTTTGTGACCAAAGTTATGGCAAGAGAAACATTGGCCATTGAAGAAACTTCTGTGATTATCAAATCTACCAACCAAATGATTGTAATTTCTATTTTCATCCATTCTTGAAGCAAATTGAGATGTTTTTACCTATGGCTGGTTGTAGCTTTTGTTCACCCTTAAGATGGATTGCCCCTGGTTTACCTGGTATTCTTTGTTTGTTCTTGATGTAATTTGTCCCTATTTTATCTGGTGATCTCCATTGGGATTTTGCACATTCCTCCTTGCTGCATCAAGATAACTCTTTGAGGTGGATGCTTGAGATGTTTCTCCATTATAACCCAGACTTGTCTTGATTAGTGGAGAACGTTGTACATTGATAATCTCATCCAGAGTTTCAGATCCTTTAGCAAAGTTAAGATTAAGAGCCATTGTTTTCTCAATTTCTTTTCTAAGGCCAACAATTTCACATTCTAACTTCTCAAGAAATTTTTCTTTTTCATCAAGTTGAAATTGCAGAGTATCAATGATCACATTCTTTTCTTCTAAACATGTCTTGAGTCTAGAAAT
Organism: Pinus tabuliformis; assembly: GCA_031772625.1. NCBI lineage: Eukaryota > Viridiplantae > Streptophyta > Pinopsida > Pinales > Pinaceae > Pinus > Pinus tabuliformis. Next base: position 427,829,148 of record CM062814.1, on the reverse strand, counting down.
CTCTTCATAAAAGCTATCCACATCTATAGCATCCATGTAATCATCATCTTCAAAAGCCATTAAAATTTTATAGTCATTACCTCGTTTATCTTCATCACTATTTGATAGCCCATCACTGTCTTCATGAGTGTAGCAGCTTTTCTTATTTGCATTTTGTTTCTTGTTCCATCTAACAGGTTCCTTTCCCTTGTCAATCTTATCTTTATGAGGACATTTTTCAGCATAGTGACCTACTCTTCCACAAGCAAAGCATTTGAAAGGTAACTTACGTATGAATCTTCCAGTACCCCGTTGAAGAGTTCTGACAAAATTTGATTCTTCTTCTTCTTCTAACACATGTCCTGACTCGTAGTACTCTCCTTTGCCTGAAGCCTTGAAGGCAGCTTCTCTCCTATCCGATGGACCTCCTTTCCTCATTTCATAAGCAGTTAGAATTCCGTGCAGCTGTGACATTTTAAGATTTTGTAGATTCTCTTTTTCTTCTATTGTAGAAACTTTAGATTCAAACCTAGGGGACAAAGATCTTAGAACTTTTTCAACCACAACAGCCTCTTTTATTTCTTCACCCAAATTTTTCATACAATTAACAATCTCATCTACATGAAGAAAAAGTTAGCCACACTTTCATCATTATACATCCTGAGATTTTCATACTGAATCCTGAGGGTTTGAAGTTTTGCTCGTTTTACCTGATCACCTCCTTCATAGCTCAGAACAATATTGTCCCATATCTCTTTTGCGGATTTAAACTGCATTACCTTGACAAATTCTGATTGAGATAGGCATCCTAATAGAGTATTGACCGCCTTTGCATTTGTTTCATATTTCTTCTTCTCAGCCGGATCTGTAGGAGTTGTTGATGGAAAAGTATACCCTATATCTATGATATCCCAGACTTCTATACCAAGAGATTGAAGATAGGCAGTAACTCTTACCTTCCAATAAACGAAGTTTGTTCCATCAAAAATCGATGGCCTAATTGATGCTTCCCTCTCGTAGTTGCTCATGATGAAAGATCTTCAAGCGATCAAGCTTCTTCTGAAGAACCTGCTCTGATACCAATTGTTGGAAATAATATTGAGAGGGGGAGTGAATCAGTATGATTAAGTCAAATATTTTCTTTTTAAACTCCATATAATATACGCTACTTCAGTTAATAAAAACCGCGTATATACGCAACTACATATAAAGAAACCCGCGTATATAAAGCAGACTTATTATTTGATTTATCTTTCAGATGTCAGTCATTAATCTGTGAATCAGAAGCAAATAAACAATACCAGAAACAACGAAACAGAGCAGAAGACAGTCACACACAAGAACACAAGATATAAGGAGGAAACCCAATGTGGGTGAAAACCCCCTGCTGCAATTCGTCTCTATCTTCCTTTTAATTAGAAACTTCTCTTTACAATGTTTTGTACTGGTGCAGACTTTACTAGTACGTAGGCTGCAACTTGCAGAGAGCTACAACTCTCTCTCATTCTCCAGCTTTCCTGGAAGGGAGCTCCAACCCCCTTAGTTCTTATACTAGCCTTGAGATACTAGTACGGAGGATCCTACCTGCAGAAGGCTGCAACCTTCTCTTTGCTTTTAGCGACCTCGTTTCATTAATTTTCAGACTGGATCCAAAAGTAACATCAATCAAACATCAAGAATTCCTGCATCAACCAAACTTCTTTTCACCAATCAAAGCTGAATCAAATAAACCCTTCTCTGACTGTTGTACCCAGAACACAGTAACTGTAACCAAACACCAAATTCTGAAACCAGAACACTGCAAAAATAAAAAAAAAGCAGCTAGAGCATAAATCAAGATATGTACGCTACTTCACTATTCAGAAACCTACGTGTATACGCTTCTGTACCATAATCAACCTGCGTATACGCTTCTTTCACTTACAGAAAAAGCGTGTATACGCGCCTGCACTTCACTGAACCTGCGTACAGATCTATAAAGGATAATTCATTCTTTTAAACATTAGTTAACCCAGATTATCGGATTTATAGATCAAGTGTGCGCCACATATAACAGATCAAAATCATACAGAGATACCAATGTTCAAGCCTTGAGATTTTGATCCATCAATAGACCTTATCCTTCTTGCGCTCAGGTTCCTCCTTCCTTTAGATCTAGATCTGCACCATAATCCAATCACCAGTATTCCAAATCTAGCATAATATCAGATATTCAATAATTCAGATAGTGTACTTGCCTAATGATCTCCTCCCTCTTTTATAGTGCTAGGCCTTTCTCAATACCAAGGTCCAAAACCATAACAAAACAATACTAAGGGCCCAATACTTGGGATCAACACACTTGTGGAGATACCATGGTCCAAAACCATAGGTTAAAATACCGAGGACTAACTACCACGGACCAAAAGTAAGTTCTCCAACATATACGCACTTTTCCTTGCATGAAAGTGTGTGTATACGCATACGCGCATTTGAAACGTCAAACCCACGTGTATATGTGTCTTTGTCTAGATGACCCTGCGTATATGTCTTTTCCTTCATTCTGAAAGCCTGAACTGAGATCTGTTACCAAAGAGAGTTGCCATCAAGGACAACACCTGTGCCATAGCTCCAAACCTGTGCCATAATGCCAACAATCTCCCCCTTTGGACTTGATGGCAACCCAAAATCCTTCATTCTGAAAGCCTGAACTGAGATCTGTTACCAAAGAGAGTTGCCATCAAGGACAACACCTGTGCCATAGCTCCAAACCTGTGCCATAATGCCAACACACAAGGGTTCTGGTAGTCTTGCAGCCCAATCACGTCTATGTGACGCAATGGTTTTTGTCAAGATTGCTTTATTATTTTGTTGCTGCTTTCTACTTGACAGTTTGCTTGTGGGTGGTATGGAGTAGTAATTTTATGCTGGACATGATAGTTCTTAAGTGTTGTAGCAATCTTGTTACTGGTAAACTATGGTCCACCATCTGTAATTATGTCTTTTGGGAGCCCATATCGCACAAATATATGAAACAGGAATTGTATAACAAAATCCTTTGTAGCTCTCGGTAATGCTTCTACTTCAACCCATTTGGTGACATATTCTTTTGCCACCAGAATATATGTTTTCTGATTCAAGGACAGGTTAATTGGACCAACAAAGTCAAGTGCCCATAGCTCGAATGGTTCAATAACCAGTTGTGGGTTCAGGGGCATTTCGTCAGACTGACCAGGGCGTCCTACCCTTTGACAATTGTCAAAAGCTTGAACGAACTTCTTTGCATCTTTGAAGATCGTAGGCCAATAATACCTTGTTTGCAGCACCTTATGTCCAGTTCTCTTATCGGCAAAGTGTCCACCACATGGCCCGTCATGACAAGCTTTCAAAATATCAAAAATTTCATCCTCCCAGACACATCTCCTGATGTGCATATTTGCTCCTGTATGGAACAGATAGCCCCCAATCCAGGAAAATCAAGCACTTCGCTGGACAATCTGTTTTCATTCATTGGGGGTTAGATGTTTTGGTAATTTACCTACTACTAAGTAATTCGCAACATCAACATACCAGGGTGTTTTAACAGTGACAACAAACAAATTCTCATCTAGAAATTGATCTTCAACTGCTGCTGCGTCCACTGGTTTTGGCATCCGCGAGAGAAAGTCAGCTACAAGATTTTCTTTTCCAGGTCTGTCCTTGATTGTAATATCAAATTCCTGCAATAAAATCAGCCATCTATTTATTCTACCATTTGTGATTGGTTTATTTGCTAAATATTTTATGGCAGAGTGATCTGTATACAAGATAACAGGATATCCAGTAATGTAATGCCTAAACTTATTGACAGCATGTATTACAGCTAGAAATTCCTTTTCTGTAACAGTATAATTCAATTCAGTTGGGGATAAGTTCTTGCTAATATAATAAATTGCATATGGTTTTTTATCTTCTTCCTGCCCAAGGACTGCTCCAATAGCTATATCTGAGGCATCTGATGAAATTTGGAATGGCAGGTCCCAATTTGGTCCTCGAAGGATTGGAGCTTGTGGACACAAGCTTCTTCATATCCTGAAAAGCACAGTCACATTTTTCTGTACAAAGAAACTCAACATTACCTGTCAGTGCATATAGAGGTGCAGCAATATGTGAAAAATGTTCTATAAACCTCTATAATAACCAGAGAATCCGAGAAAACTGCGTACCTCTGTTTGAGTGGTAGGAGTGGGAATCAACAAAATTATTTGAATTTTGGCTGGGTCTACTTGTATGCCAGCTACTGAGATATAATGGCATAGAATAAGTCCTTCAGTCATTATCATATAGCATTTTTCATGGCTTAAGCAAAGCCTAATGGCAATGCAGCACTACAGGACTTTTTCTAGTGTGTCCAATTCTGGGTCAAAATCATCTCTGTATGGTGTAAAATCATCCATGTAGACTTCGAGCCCCTCATTTATTAGGTCTAAAAAAATGTTGAGGATAGATCTTTGAAATGTGGCAGGAGCATTGCATAAGCCAAAAGGTAGAACTCTGTAGGCAAATGCTCCCCAGGGACAAGTAAAAGTGGTTTTGTCTTGGTCTTCAGGGGCAATCTGAATCTGATTGTATCCACTGAAGCCATCTAAGAAAGAAAATAATTTCTTTCCTGCTAGAGTGTCTAATACTTGATCAATGAATGGAAGTGGAAAGTGGTATTTTTGCGTTGCTTTGTTTAATTCTCTATAGTCTACAAAAATCCTCCACTTTCCATTCTTCTTTGGTACCACAACAAGTGGAGAGACCCATTTACTATCGGAGATAGGGTAGATGAAGTTAACATCTAAAAGTTTTTTAAGTTCGACTTTTACAACGTCTTTTAGATGAGGATTAAGTCTCCTTTGTGGTTGGCGAACAGGTCTCACATCCTTTTCTATGTAAATGTAGTGTGTACATAACTGGGGGTCAATTCCTTTCATATCAGGGTAGTCCCATGCAAATGCTTCTTTATGTTTCCTCAATAATTGGATGAGCTTCTTTTCTTGTTCGGAAGTTAGGTTGGCATTACTGTTTAAAGTATTTCCTGGCTCAATTTCCACAATTTTTCTATTTGAAACACAGGTAGTAGGTATTGTTTGATCATGTGTATCTTTAAGAAGATCCTCTTCTAATTCATTATCAAATGTTGTTTCTATCATGTGACATTGTACATGGGATCTAGGTTTAGCTTGGCTAATAAAATTATTAATGGCATCATCTTCTGTTTGGCCTTTGAAATCGAGGGCCTCTTGTATGGTTAATGGAGATCTAATATTTTCGGTGAGGTATGATACATGATGTTTGTTAGTTTTTATTATTGTGACACTTGGCTGCGCTGGGGGGTATAAAGCTAGATTCTTAATATTTGTCCCCCTAGTAATGGTCATATTACCTTGTCGATAGCCAATATAAGCATCGGCAGTTGTGAGCCAAGGTCTACCTAAGATCAATGGATGTCCATCAAGTCAGTTTCTGGGGTTTATTATCAGAAAATCGGCCGGATTCTCCCAGGAGTCAACAGATACCATGACATCATGTAGTGTGCCCTCTGGCCTAACTACAGATCGATTAGCCAGTTCTAATAAAGTGGAGGTCGGTTCTACTGATGTAATGCCCAGTTTTTGGCAAGTAGTGGTTGTTAAGATGTTAATTGCAACTCCTAGATCAACTAAGGCATTTGAGAAGGTTTGACCATAGATTTGTACGATTACTATTGGATTTCCAGGGTCTTCATATTTAACGGGTGTTCCTTTTCCTGATAATAAGTCAGATAAAGTGCCAACTACTTGTAATTTTGGGTTATTTGTTATTGTCCTCCTTGGTTTCTTTATACATAGTCCTTTGATAGCCTTTGCATATATCAGGATGTCTTGAATGGCTTGGAGGAGCGGGATTTTTATGTACAGGTTTCGTAATTCTCCCAAAATGTCAAAATCAGGATATTGTATAGGTCGAGGTATAATTAAGCGTTTTGGGAATGGAGGAGAGGATGCGGTTGCTGGATCATGACTTTGTTGTCTTGTCATGTCCTCTTCTTGTAATGGTTGTTCTACAGGCAACTGATTTTCAACTTGAACTATTTTATCTCCCTTTGTTTTGATGATATGCCCAGATCTTAATTGAAGGTCATTACACTCCCTTAGATCGGTTCCTATATTTGGTGTTTCGATTATTGGAATGGACTGCACTGGTATATTATTCGGATTGGGGTTGGGTTGGGTTGGGAGTTGCGGCCTTAAGTTAGACTGGGGGTTTTGTTGTAGGGGTGGCAGTGTAGGTTGAGGGAGCGGGATGGTTCCTATTGGCTGATTCATCAGTCTTTGCCAGTTTGTGTGCCAGGTTTGATTATGTGAAGTAGGAGGGGTCCATTGTGGTGGAAAAACATTGTTTTGCCAATATGGTGGGGTATAGAGAAAATCTGGCCAATTGGGTTAGCTTGCTTGATTCGGCCATGGAGATGATGAAGGAAATGATTGTTGTGACCAATTTGGGAAGGGAGGTTTATTTTTCCACATTGAATTATATTGTTGAGCATGATATTGCGGAGGCTGGAAAGAGGAAGGTGGGTCTGAAAACATACCTGTTTGTCGCGGCTGCCATTGATGACACTGATTAAGTAGATACACCGATTCTGGCTCTTCTTCTGCTTCCTTGTATACTGCTTTTAATCCAAGAAGTGAGGGGCAGCTCTCTTTGGAGTGGTCTTTTGTACAAATGGCACAAACTTGAACTACATCTAATGGACACTCATTGTGGCTGTGTTTCTTTCTGCATATGGGACAGAAGATTGCCAAATTCTGTTCTACTTCTGCTTGCTTTTGTTTGGCCTGCATAATATCAAGTTGTGTTGTCAGTGTCCCCAATATGTCAGTTTTAAAATTATCTAATAAATTTCCAATTTCTGCACGAGTTACTCCTTCTGCCGAGATTCTGTTATCTCTTACAAATCGATCATGTTCCACTGGTTTTAGCCTTGTGCTGCCTCTCGAGCTCCTGATACATAAATCAATAATGTCAGCAAAATTTTCTTGATAAATATCTCCTTCCCCATAATGTTTAATGTCTCAATCCATTGTTCCTTCATTCCCCTAATTAATGCTGTTTTTAATACATTATCAAGTAAAGGTAATGATGCATAAGGAGATCTTTGAAGATTATACTGGAATCATTCAACATACTCTTCTAATGCTTCATTTGGTTTAGGTACCATCTGAAATATTCCATCTTTTAACTCCCAAGACCTGCAATAGCCCTGATATTTTTTTAGAAAAGACTCTTTCATTTGATTCCAATTATTTATAACACCACCACCTAATCCCATAAACCATCTTAAATCAGCTCCTTTTAATGTAGAGGGAAATAATTTCAGTTTCTGGGGATCAGTGGTATAGTCATATCCTCTACACAACACATCGAATTCAAATAGGAATGCATCTGGATCTTCTAATGTAAGGCCATGGAATGTAGGGATATGCTGGAGAGGAATTGCATTCATAGGTGCCTTAGCTGCAGTATCCACAATGGGGTATTGCAGTGTAGAGGTTTGGGTGTTAGGCTCATTCTGGGCCATTTGGTCAAATATATGCCAATAGCCTTCTGGGATATTTAGGAGGGTATTCATAGGTTGTCGAGGGGGAATGGCTCTAATGGGAATGGCCTCGACAACACTTCCTTTATCTGGGATAATGAGAGTGCCTAATGTCTGGGGGGATTCAGGTTCTTGAATTTCGTTATAAATGATTTTTGCAGCACTTCCCTTATCTGGGCTGCTTAATGGCTGAATTACCCTAAGAGGAGATTTTGGTTCTTCAGCTTCTCCTGTTTCTCCTCTTCCTTCACAGAGATTGCTAAGGTTCCCTTCCTGCAATGATTTTAGGCTAGAATTTTCAATTTCTTGAAAATCCCGCTCTTCAGTTTGACTATGCACCTAAGCAAAGGCTACAAATGGTGATCCTGTGGCCTGAAGGGAACTAGTAGGCTGTCTAGAAGTAACTTTTCTAGGTCCTACTGAAGGCTGAGATTCTGCTTTCTTAAGGATTTCGTCTATAAAGGTCGATCGGCCAAGGGTCACCGACCCCTTAGCTTTATCAGACTTGGGTAGAGGTTTGGGATTCTTTTCTGGCTTTTTCTACTTAGTCATGCACACAAATCAACTGCTAGGTTCTACCTAAACGAAACAACAACAAATCTGCAGGAAATCGAGCAGGGGAGCAGGGCTATTACATACTCCACACACAGGTTTTTACCTTTCATTTTTAAAACCCAGTCCTTTCCTAATAGGTTCTTACACTACTATGGAAAAGAAACAAATGGCTACACTCTTCCCCGGTGATGGCGCCAAAATGTCGAGATGTAAAAAGGGTCTTTTTCACCTCTAATTACCTCACATTAACTTGTCAATCCAGGAACGATTTGTTATCTCAAAAAGTGTACTCAGTTTGAGGCTGTCATTTGTCAGAGTAATGCTAGTAGTATAGCTCAAGAAAATACAAGAGTAAACGGATGCTTGAAACAAGATCTACTTATAGAAAAATACTTTAAAAACTAAATCATGCACTTGGAAAACTCACAATTTATCAGTCAAGGGTCCAGTGATAATAACTCATCCCTTTGGAAACTGATGTAAATAAAGGTAATCAAGGAACAGATCATCAATCTAGGGACTAGACAACAAATGCCAATGCCCACTACAGTTTCAGATCGTTTTGCACAACAAAGCAACAATAACGCAGATAACAGGAAATGGAACAACAATTAAGAAATGGAACAACAACTAGAAAATGTAACAGCAACTAAGTCTGATAAACAACAACACCTTAAGCTACAGGAACAAGTGCAGCAATCGTATCCTACAGAAATCAGATGGCAATCTCTACTTAAAGGATAAATCAGACAGCAAATAGAAATGGAACGGCAACCAATTACCAATGGAATATAGAACAACACTTAGAGCCAATCGTGAATATACAGTATCGAAATAAATAACACACACAACACACAGAGATATTAAGAGAAACAGTAATCTGAGTCTGATACCACAAATATTGATCTCAGTTAGAAAGGATAACGATCGCAATTCATAATGGAACAACAATGTCAATTAAACAACAATCGTATGAAGTATAAACCATAGAAAAATACAGTAATACCAACTTAAGAATATTACAGCTCGGTTACTCTGAAATTGAACAGTAATAGCATTCTATAAAGAACAGTAAATGACTTAAAGGGACAACAATACATTATAAGGTCAGAATGAACAATACGACTTTCCTGTTGCAGAGAATGATATTATAAATATAATAGAGCTAACAAAACACACCATATTACTGATCAAAGTTGATAACGAAAACCACACACGAACTAAAGGTAATGATACAGGAGAAAGTGTTCCACCAGGGCCAGGCCCTTAGCCTCCAGGGACACACCGCTTGAAATTATTCCAGGATCAAAGATGGAACAACAACCAGATTTATATTAAAGCATTAAAACAGAGTTACAGTGGATCACTTCTCAATGAGAGTCGATGATCAAAGTTTCAAATACAGAGCAAAGTTACATAAAAATTAATAGTCTCCTCTGGGGCTAGCGGTGCTGCCCTTACTTATAACAGCTGAAGTGGAGATATCAAGGATGTGAAAATAGTTAAAGCAACAATCCCTTAGGATCAAAGGATCTTGAGGGATTCGCCAAGCTGTTAATCCTCAGTTATCCAGTCGTTTTCTTGCACTGAGTCGATATCTCCTTTTCCTTTCCTTGGTTGAGATGTTTTAATTTAGATCGCCTTGTTTGCATATGGTTCCCCGCCAAAGGGACAACGGTTAGCTTGGCCCTGTCTTTTTCTTTGGAGCGGAAATCTTTAGTTTTTCCCTTTTCTTGAATAAGAAATGGCAATTATTAGCGTTTTCATGTTGCATATAAATCTTATAGATTTGTCATCATTTCCCATTATATACCTAGTTCATGATGCAAAGATGTTACGAGTTCTAAAGAGAAGATGAAAAAATATTAATAAAAACATACCTTATTCAGTACTCCATAGGAGCGATCAAATGTCAATTGCTTGCCACAGTACATAAATAGAGATTGACCTGGCAGTCTTTCATTATCTGACTGTCTAGAGCTCTATGCTGAGAAATTAATTCTGAGGTGACTTTCACACTACTTCCTGAGTCCCATACCTCTATTTAACTTGCTGAAGTTGTGCACATGAAGCAGTAGAATTCATTTCTGCTGCCAATGTTGACTTTGGTTTCTTGTTAGAGAGGCTTCAACAAGATTAGCCCACTTCAGTTACCAAATCCTTTGTGCCTTCATTCAATACCATAGTTGCCGACTCATACGCCTTTAAAGATCTGTACCACACTATCAAAACTTTGCTCAATGAGACTTTTATTCTTAAAGACATTACAAAAACAACGAGTTCTGATGTCCTTGGCCCCTTTTGTTTAGCCCCTTTCTCTTTTCCTCCATGGGACTAAGGGTCATGATCTGAGGCTTAGCCTTAAGGAGCTAGGGCTTTTGTTCCTTCCCAAGGGCCATTTTTCCTTTGTAAAGTGCTTTGCGCCCGAGTTTATTTAACTTCCTCTTGACCATTTGCTAGCCAAAAATTAGATCCCATCTCATCGGAGGTTTGAAATTGGGGAAATAACATTGGAGTTGCGATATTTCAATCCCCGATCGTTGATATCCCTTAGTGCTCAGCCGCAGCCTTTACGCCTTTGGTTCTTTGAGTTCTTCTAACGAATATGTGCCAGCCCTATATTGGAGCCCCCTTGTCGGCACATTTTCAATTTTCAATTGTTATAAAGTGTCGATATCCTCAACCTCTGATATGAAATATTCGATATGACGTCATCACTTCCATGTGGCACCTCTTGAGTGGTGACATGTGTCACCCATATTTTCCCCCGTAGGCCCCCTCAAAATTCCAAAACCTCTTGCCACGTGTCATTCCATATCACCATGTCATGCTGACGTTAGATGCCACTGTAGCTTTATTGGAACTAATCATATGCTGCCACATGTAGCTTATCGGAGCTAATCATATGTTGCTACGTGTAGCTTATCGGAACCAATCATATGCCACTATATGTAGCTTACTGGAAACAATCATATGCCACCATGTTTATCGCTAGAGGAGAGAGAAAAGGGTCTACCCACCTTTAGTTTTGTGATAGAATCCTTTTATAATCTTTATTTGAGTCCCCCGAAATTTTTTACACTATCGTCACATTACCCTTATGAAAATTTTTAAAAGGTTTTCACCTGCAAAAGTTCTGATGTTGCGATATTGTGATGTGCAAATCTCCTCCAAGCTCTGATACTGCCTGCTCCGATGCAATGCATCCCCGATGTTGTGACCACTGATCTCTGATGTCTCTGATGTTGTAATGAACCGATATGCCTAACCTTCGATATGTGACTGCCGATACTTTGGACCTATGATATTGCGATCTCCGATATTCCTTATTTACTAAGGCTTCAAATCCTTCATACTTTGGTAGACCATATCTTTTGATCCAGGAGTCCATTTTTGGACTTCCACATATCGTTGGAAAGCTTGTTCTGAGCACTTTCCAATGGAGAGGGTCTAATTTATGATTTAATTCCTTATGCTACTTGGAAAATGACTGCAAGCTCCTCTATTCTTTTGCATTCTTTTGACATCACTTGGCACCATTTGAACAATTTTGCAGTAAGTGATAACACTTGGGTTGAAGAAGAACCCAATATCTATAATAATTTTGGAGGATCATGGCTATGATGTTATTTTAAGTAAAGGGAAATCCCTTTTGAGACACATAGCTACCAAGAAGTTGAAGCAAATTAGGGATCAGGTGAAGAACATTTACAAACTTGAAGTGGGATATTGCACTACATTGAGTGGTAAGGTGGAAAAACTGCAGTGTCTAGATGTTGGAGAACTTTGGCATAGGAGATTTTGATTCAGATTTAAACAAGAACACAAAAAATTATAGATATAACCATAAATACAGATATGCAATAGAAATAATACTTCATTTCATTAATGTAAAATACTGAAATATGCCTAGTAACATAAATGGAAATAAACTAGCTTGGGCGATGGTAGCTTATCCCTGAGAAGAGATGTGGTGGCTACATGCCTTTGAACTGCCTTATAATGAGGCTTAAGGGCCTTTCTATTATTGACCAATAATAGCAAACCCTAAACAACAAAAACCCTAACCCGAGGAGATGTAACACCAAGAATTTATGGGCCCCGTTGGGATTAGTTGGAAAGCCAACTTCTCGGGGTCGTGACTTGGTTATATAATCTCCATTTGACGTGCATGATACCCCGTTCGAAAGATCTCTATGAGGACTATGAAAAAAAAGATAATTTTATCCAAAAAATAACTAGCAGTGGATTTCCAAAAAACATCGTTTAGGGCGTCAAAATGGCTCCGGAAGTTTAGGATTGGAAAAACTGCTAAAAATAGTAAATTGTGCTACAATTAAGGAAACTGAAAAACTGAAAGAAACAATATTGGGGGTCCAAGTGGAATTGGCGGGTGGCCACCAATATCCACCTGGATCATTCCTCCCCCCTTAGGAAGCAATGGTCCCCATTGCATTGAGTTCCTCCATGAGATGAGGAAACTTCTACTGAACTTGGTCCCTAGTGAGCCACTTTCCCTGGTGAAGGATTTGGCATGCTTTGACAACTCGATACAGTTGGATCTTCTATTGACGATTGTGATTGATCTACGTGTCCATGATCTGATCAGTTGTAGCTTGTTCCATGCAATACGGATTTAACTCTGTTAGTGTGAGTTGTTCTGCAATGTCCAATGTGTCTACTAATGGTGGAAAGTATGGCCGAAGGCAGTCCACATTGAATATTGGGTGCAGGCCAAGGAATGGGGGAATATTGAGCTCAAATGCATTATCTCCCATAGGCTTGGTAATGCTTTAAGGACCCTATCGAAGTGGTCTAAGTTTCCGGTAGGCTCTGGTAAGGAATTCCTTTTGAAAATGCAACCAGACTTTGTCAGCCACTTGAAGCTTGTGTGGCAACTGATGTTGATCATGTCATTGCTTGTACTTGGAATTTGATTTCTCTAGAATGTCATGGACTTGCTAGTGGATATGTTGGATGTGCTCAATGAAGCTGTTTCCATTATCTGTTTCGGATTGGACATGAGATGAATCTATGTGAGTAGTTGCAAATGACATGGCCACATCAATGGGACATAGTGGCTGGAATCCCAAACCCACCTGAAAAGGGTTATGGCTTTTCGAGTTGTGGAGAGCCCAGTTATAGTTGTGCTAAACATAGGGGAGGCTCTCATCCCATGTGCATGGATGCTTTGAGTTGTATGTGCGCAAAATGTGTACGATCATCATGTTGACAACCTCTATCTGGCCATTATTTTGGGGATGGAAGGCTATGGACTTAGTGAGTTTGGTGTCCAGCATTGACCAGAGACTAGACCAAAATGTACTGAGAAATTTCTGTCCTGATCTGAGATGATAGATTGTGGGATCCCAAAGTGTACCCACACTCATTCAAAGAAGGGTTTAGTAGTGGCTTCTGTTGTGATATTCTTCTTGTAGGCCACCATAATGGCCATCTTCAAGAACCTGTCGACGACCACAAAAACACATTCGTTTCCATGCTTTGTAGAAGGAAGGCCCGACATGTAATCCATGGAGATGGATTCCCAAGGTATACTAGGGGTAGGTAGCGGAGTATAGAGGCCAAGCTTCTTGATGGTAGGTTTGGAAATGGTGCAGGCAGTGTAGGATCTGATGTACTTCCTGACATCCTGTCGAAGATTTGGCCAATAGAAATACTTCTACAGTACTGCCACAATTTTCTCGACCCTGAAATGCCCAGCAACCCGACTGTAGTGTGCTTCCCAAATCATCTTGGCACGCTTGCTTGAAGGAACATAAAGGTGACCTAGGTGGCATAACAGGGCATCCTGGAGGTGAAAATATGGAACATGCTAACCCTCTAAGAGTGTCTGGTATGTTTGGCCGAATTATGGGTCACTTTTGTAGAGAAGTGGCCAATCAAAAGTCTCGTGCCCACAAGAGTTTATCACGGTGGTTAACGCCATGATCAACGGTCCACTGAGGCAATCTGCAACATTATTCGTGCTGCCCTTCTTATACTTGATATTCAAATGGAACTGTTGCAGGTATGTGGACCACTTCTAATGGAGATCATTCTACATCTTCCCTTGTGTTTGTATGAACTATAGGGGCCGGTGGTATGCGTGGATGATCATTTCCTTCCCCAAAATGTAATTCTTCCACTGTCGGCAAGCCTGCACAATGGAATACATCTCTTTGTCATAAGTGGGATACTTCTGGATTGTGTTTGAAAGTGTCTCGCTGTGATATGCCACTGGATGCCCGTGTTGAGTAAGGACTGCCCTAATAGCATAGTCAGAGGCATCTGTCTTGATCTCAAATGGTTGTTACAAGTATGGTAATGTGAGCACTGGTGTCGAGCAGAGGTGATGTTTCAACTCTATGAATGCCTTCTATTGAGATTCAGACCAAAATAATTTTTATTTTGCTCCTCCCTTGGTGACTTGACTCAAGGGCCAAGTGATATAAGAAAATCCCAACACAAACCCGTAGTAGAAATTGGCAAGACATAGAAAGTTGTAGAGCTCTGTCAGAGTGGTTGGAGCTGGCCAATCCCAAATGACTTGGATCTTGGCTGGATCGACATGCACCCCCCATTCATCAATAATGTATGCCAGATACTAAAATTGGGTCATGCCAAAAGTGCATTTCTCCAAATTGGCACATATCTTGTGTTGCCGCAGTGTTTGGAGAACCTGTCAGATGTGGTGGAGGTGCTCTTCCCAACTCTGGCTGAAGATCAGGATGTCATCCAAGTATACCACTACAATTGAGTTGGTGAATGGCCACAAGATGTCATCCATTAGCCTCATGAAGGTTGCAGGAGCATTCATCAACACGAAAGGCATAACCAAACATTCGAAAAGGCCCTTCTTAGCTTTGAAGTCAGTCTTCCACAAATTGGAGGGTTCGATTAGTACCTGGTGATATCCTGACTTGAAGTTGATCTTGCTGAAATATTTTCCCCCCTTCAGTTGGTCCAAACTGTTATCAATCTATGGGATCCGGTGCCTATTTCGGACAGTGATCTTGTTCAGCACCTGATAGTCAATACAGAGTATCTAAGTCCCATCCTTCTTCTATACCAACATGATCAGGCTCCCACGGGGCGATGAACTCGGTCAAATGTGACCTTTCTGCAGCAGCTCCTGAATCTGCCTCTTGATTTCGTCATCTCCAAAATGGAGCACTGATAGATTGTTCCATTAGGTAGCGACGTACTTGGGTTCAAATCGATTGAGTGCTTGACTTGGCAGTGCAGAGGAACCCCTGCAGGGGAGGTGAAGATTTCCTCATACTCCTCCACGACCTTGTCCATCTGTACTTGTCGTGTGGAGGGGCCCTGTTTGGAGGTCGTAGCCACTGTCTTCTTCTTTCCTTAAGGGCGTATCATCAGGAAAATAAATTTTCCAGTTTTTCAAATGAGCTTACTGCATTGCTTTGCAGTAACCAAAGAGATGACGGTAGGTGGTGCTACCTCCAATATCTTGTACAACTTATTTCCAAAAGTAGCAATAATAGCACGAGGCCTTGATTCATACACAACATGTCGCTTCCACAAGTATGGTTGGCCTAATAATACATCACAAACATCAAGGGGAGCAATGTCCCAAAATACATCATCCGTGAAGGGCTTGATGTTGTATGGAAGGTGACACTGCTGGCTCATGCAAAGATCTTGTCCTTGGTGAAGCCACCCGATGGTGTATGATTGGGGATGTGCTATGGTCGGTAAGCCTAGCCGCTTCATGACCTCTGCCCAAATGAGGTTCTTTTGGCTCTTGCTATCGATAATGAACTGTAGTGGGGAACCCTTTACCCACATTTGGGAGTGGAAGAGGTGCTCCTCCTCCTTTGGATCTTTGGGTTCCTCCTTCTGGATCTTCATGGTGGAAACGGTGGCATTGGGCTCCACATCGATAATATACTTCCCTTTGTCATCCCCTTATTAGGTCCTGACTCAGAGTCAAAACATGCATCTGATTCCAAAGCCTTTAGCTTGGCCACCAGTGACTGCTTGGCCCGACACTCACTTGTATTGTGGGTGGAGCTCTTATGGAACTCACACCACTTTCTTGTGTCCTTCTTCAGCTTTGCGGTGTTGTTCTTTGCTTGCGGCTTTGGTGGGTTATCCTAGGCCACCTCACCTTGCCTTTGTCCGTTGTTCTACGGTTTGGGGCACGTTTCCCTTTCTTTTGATTCGTAGATCCAAAGTCGCACTTCTTCTGTTTAAACTTCTGCTCCATCTTGACAGCGTATCGGTACACCGTGCCGAGCGAGGATATTTCTCGGAACTCCATCTCATCCTAGATCTACCTTTGTAGGCAGCTGAGGTATTGAGTACCAAATGTTGCTCAATATCCTTGATAACCAACTTTGTGCGAAGGGTATGAAAAATATTGGTAGACTCTGGCACGTCTTGGTCCCTTCCTTGCCACAATGTGGTCCACTTTATGTATTTATCCTCATAGCTTTTGACAAGGTAGTACTACTCCTTGATGGCATCTCGGAATGAATTCCAAGTGGGTGTGGCTGAAAACAGTGAGGACTTATTTTCATCCTTCTGCTCGCAGTAGGTTTCCCACCAGTCCTTGACATGGGGGGTGGCTTTGAGAAGAGAGAAAGTAATCTTTTCTCGTCTGGAAAAATTATGAACAAAAAATACCCTTCTAGAAGATTTAACCATTTATCTACAATGTCTACATCTATCTGACCGTCAAATGTGGGAATGTCAAAGTTAACTTGTACCTTAAAGGGTGTGGCTCTTCTAGAGTAGCTACTGGAAGTAGATGTGTCACCCCTAGGTAGCCGCTAAAGGAACTGGGAAAATTTGTCCATCATCGCGTTCCTTTGTCGCTCAAGGGCCTCTTCGAGCAATATTTTGATAGGATCTCCTACCCCCTCATATTTCTTTTCATCTGCCATGGGAGGTCATTAGGATTTGAGAGGCTGGTCTTGCAAAGGTTCGACCAGTTCAAGCCCTAACTCCTTATATCATGACCTCGTTGGGGACATGCAAAGAAAAATAGAGAAAGAGCAAACCGCTCTGATACCACTGATCCAGATTTAAACAAGAATGCAAAAAATTACATATATAACCATAAATACAGAGATGCAGCATAAATAATACTTCATTTCATTAATGTAAAATACTGAAATATGCCTAGTAACAGAAATGGAAATAAACTAGCTCGGGCGATGGTAGCTTATCCCTGAGAAGAGATGTGGTGGCTACATGCCTCTGAACTACCTTACAATGAGGCTCAAGGGACTTTTTATTATTGAACAATAAGAGCAAACCCTAAACAACCAAAACCCTAACCCGAGGAGATGTAACACCAAGAGTTTATGGGCCTCGTTGGGGTTAGTTGGACAACCAACTTCTCGGGGTCATGACTTGGTCATATTATCTCTGTTTGATGCGCATGATACCCCATTGGAAAGATCTCTCCAAGGACTACTAGTTGCAAGATATTCCTTAATCAGATCCATTCTAGCAGTGGTTGCACTGATGGGGTGGAAAATCCACTAGATGGATGTGAAGACCGCCTTTCTCAATGTTGTTGTTGAGGAGGAAATTTACATAGAGAAACTGAAAGGATTTGAGATATATGATAAAGAGTCGCATGTGTGCAGACTCGAGAGAATTATATGGTCTCAAACAGGCACTCTGAGCATGATACACTCAGATCGATAGTTATCTCATTGGGTTGGTCTTCAATAAAAGTGAAGCAGATGCAAACCTCTATCACATTGTGGTATATGGTAATTTGCTTCTTATTTTTTTGTATTTCAATGATTTAATATTGACAGGTGATGAGTAGTTGATCTTCTCTTACAAAGAGGATCTTGCAAGGGAATTTGAGATGAAATACATGGGTCTCATGCATTACTTTCTTGGGTGGAAGTATGGTAGGGTGATGGTGAATTGTTTGTGTCTCAAGGAAAGTATGCTGCTGAGATAATTTAGAGATTTCACATGGAGAGTTGTAAGCCCATGGACACACCTCTATCCACAAACTGGAGGAAGGAGAATGTCACTTCATGTGAAGAGGTTGATGATACCATTTATAGGCAGCTTGTGGGTTCAATGATGTTTCTTATGAACACACGACCTGACATGTGCTATGCAGTCAACCAACTTAGTCAAAGCTATGGTGAGGCCTACCAAACTATATTGCAAGGCAAAAAAGCATGTGTTGCAGTACCTCATAGGCACTACCTAATATGAATTATGGTACAAAAGGACAGAGGGAGTGAAGCTTCAAGGCTTCACCAATGCAAATTGGGAAGGGGGTCCATCCGACAGGAAAATTACATGAGGTGTTATCTTCAGTGTTGGGTCCACAACTATTTCCTAGTAGAGCAGGAAGCATAGGTTTATGGTACTATGCTCAGAAGAGGTTGAGTACATGGTTGCAAGACAAGCAGCATGTGATTCAATCTAGATGAGGAAAACACTTGTGGGGCTATCCAGTTAAGAGATGGATCTGACAATGATATATTGTGATAATTATATTTGCATTAAGCTCTCTGAGAATATGATATTTCATGACAAGTCAATGCACATTGATATTCAATATCATCATTTGCGGGACTGTGTGCAGAGGAGAATTATGTTGCTATAATACATTACAACTAAGGAGAAAGATGTTGGCATCTTGACAAAGGCATTGTCAAGAGGTAAATTCAAATTCCACAACTACATGATAGGGGTGGTTGAAAATCCCTTTGTTTCTAAGAGGGAGCGTTGAAAAAATGTAGCAAGAAAGGCTTAAATTGACTTTAGCCTTAGTCAAATTGAGTAAATTGAATTTCTACATCAAAATGACAACTTGGAGGTAGTTAACTTGTGTGTCATGGATCTTGTCACTCAGTTAGCTTTAGTAAATTCGAGTTAGAGGGCTTGGAGTTTAGTTATGCATGTGTGATTACTAAATTTTAATGTGATTTTAGTAATCCAATTCATTTATTTTCAGTTGTATTCAGTTAATTGACCTCTAACTATTTTTGGAGTCAATTGAAGGTCAATGATGCAGTGGGACAACATTATAACTCAAAGATATGTTAGTTAAATGATTAATCAACCCAAAATATTTAGTGCATGCAAAGAATTCGAGTTCCTCAGCTGAAGTGGAGATGACAAGGCAATGTAACAAGTAGTTGTAAACTATTTTGAGTGTACAGGTGTTGCATGCAGTCAGATGATCAATCCTTGGGAATTGCACAATCAATTGGAGAAAAAATCCTAAAATATAGGGGCTAATTCCTCAATAATTGTGCAAGGAAATAGGAGGCTAGGTGAGCTGATATTTGGCTAAGTGTTGGTCAGATTGGTTCATATATCAGAAGGAACAATTATTCTTTTACAGGTTGAGCTTAGAGATGGAGCTAGCAATTGTAATAGATTATCTATTCATTTGATTATTTTAAAGAGGCTTGAAGGGTTTTTCCCAGTTGGTTTCCCCTAGAAATCATTGTGTGTTTGTGGTTTTTCTTATTACATCTCTATTCATGTTGTTATAAATTGTGAATTTCATTCTACATATTAGTAAAGTAGAATTATGTCTCTTGATTTTAGTTTAAATTTATTGAGCAGTTGTAATTCTATAAAATTTCTACACAATAACAACCTGAAGGTATCTGAGTGTACAACAAAAGTACCAAAAATTTCAAAAAGAGCCATTGAAGGATGGTTGATTTTGTGGATTTTGTATCCATTGAGTTATTGGGCAAGCAACTGTTAATGTGAAAACTAAATGTAAATGAGCTTTAAACATAAATCTCATCGTGATTTATGCTTAGGTTAAGCATGATTTCTTTTGTGTTAACGAATAAGACCATTGTTAACACTAGAAAATCATACACATATTTGTATAATCCAAAAGATGCTCAAAGTCATCCATCATAATGCATAAGTGAATATTTTCCAGCTAAAGACATTATAAAGATAAAAATATTTAATTTCTCCTAAGGTGCAAAGTATATGGAATTAAAAATTAATGTCTATGTGGCTTTTTCTTCGATAGACATGCGACGTGCAATATTTTCTTTAAAAGATGCACAGTCAAAGGAATGGTTGACTTAGCAATTCGGGACCACTTCCCACACTTGGAAGATGATTCCCTGATAGGATTTCAGTCAAGGGCAACCGATTTCAAGTAGCCCTGAATATATGCAACCCTCAATGGAATGATCTTGTCCTACTCATAAGTCATTATCATTCATGAAACAGGAGAAGGAAGATGGATTCAAAAAATTCTATATAAACAGACCATGGGAGAACCAAAACATGAGACAATGTTATATTGGACAAATTGCTATCAGAGAAAACCTTTATTTCATTATTGAATCAGAAAAAGTAGAGCACCATTGTGTTGGTAGAATTTCTCCTTAGATATCCATCACTCTGGTGTGGACAAGATTTCATCATTGAGAGAGCCTTGATAATTCTTGGATATAGAGGAGAAGCTTGCAAAGAGAGTGAAGAAAATAACCTCCTTGTTGAGGAGTTTTTAGCACCATTTCTCAAAGAATTATCTTCAAATGTTTAGTATTCTACTATTTGTATTCATCTTCTACAACCAACAATCAATAAAAGGATCTATTTTCCATAATTATGTTGACTTGTTTGCTTCATTAAGAATTATTTGTGTATTCATTTCTTTGTTTTAGTTTATGTTTGTGTATGTATTTCCTCCACAATTTGCAATACTTTGTTTCTTCAAGCTTTCCCAATGGAAACAAACAAACTATTTGTTTTTGTTTGTAGGGAACAACCTACCGCTAAAAAGGTGTCTTTTGGTACACCATTGCTACAAAAAAACCACAACAAGTCTGACGACTCCACTAATTTGTTTTCATTACTCAAACGGTTGTGTTTGCAGGACCTTCTCTCTAGAAAATCAACTTATAAGGCGTTCAACATCTCTCTGGATTTTTTGTAGGACCATTTGGACCTGTTGTTGGCCAAGAAGCTTGCTAATTCACATTTTCTTGTCGACTGTGTGGTTTTTTCTCAGAAAAACGCATGGTCATGTCTGTGCATAACTAATCTTGTGTGGTTTCCAGAAAGCTAAAAATTCCTTGTAATTTCACTTTTTTCATGTGATTGGTAGCCTGTTGTCGCCAATTTGACCCTAATTAGATCTCGTCTCCTTCTATCAGTTTCACCTCATGCACCCCCTATTCTCATGATAAAATATCACTCCCTAAAATACAAAAGACAAATCAACAAAAAGGATTAGAATAAAACTAAGTAGGGATTATAGCTAAGCAATATTAAATAAATGTCACACTATAAATATGCATATGTAATGCCTTATTATGATTTTTATTTTTTAAATCACATATAAGTTTAAAAAACAATAATTAAAAGATTATATTCATTAATTAAAGTATCTCATTAAAATTTATTAACATTTGCATTCCTAACTAGTATATGTAACTAAACCTAACTAAGATATTATTATTATCACTAAGAACTCCTAAAAATGGGGAAACATTGTCCACAAAAAGGGGGGGAAAAGATATATATTAAGAATATTTAAAATTTGGTGCTCCAATGATTAAGGTTATCATGGGAGAGAGAGAGAGAGAGAGAGAGAACATAATTTTACAAAGGTTATCATGGGTAAATTATGATGTAAAACGTGAAAGTAAATATTTAAATTTTCACTTAAAGGATTTCCTAACATGTATTGAAATCATACACTTTACAATTTAATAAAATCATTGAGGACACACTGGATAAGTGGAAAATGGATTTTAAATTCATATTTATAAATTTCAATTAATGAAATAAAACCTCTCTCTTTTACTATTCAAATGCACTTAAAGTAAATTTGAAACTCAAGTGAAATTTCAAGAGGTTATTATTAAAATTATCTAGTTTCACAACAAGTTTATTAAATCATATTTAAAATTCCAATGGAAATTTCAATTTACCTATGTAGATGTATTCCAGAACTTATGATTTTATTTAGAATTTCAAGAATTTATCATGTTTACTATGTAGGTGGGTAATGAAATCTTAATTACCAAAACACTTAAATATTCATGCACACAACAAAACATATTGTTTTAAACAAAAACCTTTGAAATTTAACTATGTTGCCCTAAGTTGAAATATTTATATTAGACCATTTGAGTAGATCTTATTTTCTTGAAGCAAATAAAATAATAATAATAATAAGCCTCATCTCATTACAGTTTAATGCATTGTAGAACAGGAACCAAATTCACCTTATGATTTTTGTTTATATGAAGCTCTTCTTTATCGAATATGCAATGGAGTATCACGTAAATAAATTTAATGGAGGCTTTAATATTGAAATATTTATTAAAATGAACAAAGGATTCACATTATATCCATTTTTGCATAAGGCTCATGTTAAATATTTATTAAACATTATCACATTAAATCTAGGATAAGTATTAAATATTTCATTGAATTGACATACGAGGCCCCACTCCACTCATGTGGATGTTACGGGTCAAAGAAAAAGGTTAACATACCTTCATCTTCCCACCTAATATGAATGCCATCCCTTCATTAGAACAATATAAAAGAAGGAGATTCCATTGGGTGAGTGAGATCTCATTAAGCCATCTCCTATTCCTTACACGATGTAAAATGGTAACCGTCAATTTAAAATAGCCCTAATCCCTAGGTTTGTTTGGTTGGGTATTTTAGGGATTTTACATGGGAAATTCATTTATTCATCCTCATGAAAATGTTTATTTAGACTTTGTTATGGTTAAAGGATTTATTTCAAGCTATGTTCACCTATATTTTAGAAGCTAGAGTTTTATTTACAGGTTGAGGAGGATTTACGAGAGCCATCAACCAAAGTTACATAAAATAAATTCTAAAATTTTGTTATAAAAGCTTTACCCAAATTTACCGCAAGAATTAGGTAAAAAAACATTTATTCAAGAAAGAGAATAAGGTATGAGGCTTCACCCAATTATTCTCCCTATAGTGTTTTGGGATGTCATCTAAAAAATAATTATTCTCCCTATAGTGTTTTGGGATGTCATCTAAAAAATATAGGTGCGTGAAAGAGTTTTATTACAAAAAAAAATTGGCGAAGTAAACAAAGAACATTTATTTGCGTGAAAGAGTTTTATTACAAAAAAAAATTGGCGAAGTAAACAAAGAACATTTATTGTTTTTTATTTACTTGTTATCTAATTACAGAAAGGATTAATTCTAATTTGTTTTATATAGGAATTTTACGATGGGAAATTTAATAGTTAATTGATTGAATATTTGAATGGGAGATTAATGAGAGAAATAAATATATGTTTCATTTAGTTACAATAATAATTATTAATGTAATTTTACTGGAAGTTATGGAAACAAATGAAACGAACTTCCAGACATTTAAAAGAGCATGTAAGGGTTTATTTCGATATATTTTGGGCAAGAACTTTTGAGACATTTAAAAGAGCATGTAAGGGTTTATTTCGATATATTTTGGGCAAGAACTTTTTTAGGCAGATTGAAGGATGGTGGTGCCTCGAAGATGAAGACTTATTCTTTTTAAGGCCATCATGTACTTGCGAAAATGGTGTTATTCATTGTGACTGTGAGGATTTTATTTAATAATATTGGTTTCTTTCTTTTCTTTTTGTGTGTTAATTTTATCTGAGGTTTTATTTACTGGTTAAAAAATTATATTTGAATTTATTGGTTGAAAAATGAAACTCTAATAATACATGTTATTTAGGGTTTTATTTGCACATAAATTTAAATACCATAAAACCAGTCTGCCTATTTTATTTTTATTTTTAATTTATTTTTCATTTTTCATTTCTTTATTTCATTGGTAATATGTGGTGATTAGCAATTCTTTGACATGATCAGATTGATTAATCTCCCACACATTAAAATTGGTTTAGTTTTTCTCTAATATTTACTATTTAGAAAAATTAAATCAAATAATTTAACTGTTTTTTACAGGATGAATAATAATATTACTTGATGCCATATTGTTTCAAGTACAATATTTCTATTGAATGCATTTAAATCAATTTTTCCTAACTTCTGTATTTTCATTTTATTTTTGTTTTTAATTTGTACTAACCTTTATGTTTTGTGAGAAATATGATATATTAATTTAAACCTCACTTATTCATAATGACATTTTATTTTTAATAAGTTTTCACATGTTATATAGCTACCACCTCTATTTCCTAAAAAACATTATTTATTTAAATTACTATTATTCAATAATTTGGCCTATTTATTTGTATAAATAAAAAATCTATTTAATTCACATTATTCTACAACGATTATTCAGTTTTGATTATCACTAGGGATTACCCTTGTGGTGAAAGGGAGTTCAACCCTTATCACCTAGAGCGGGAGGACCTAGGATCCTTAGTGATGTGGTCCCCTGATGTCCTCACCGGAACAATTTGAACACCAACACAACCTTTAGTGAATTTCCTTCACCTCTGCAATTGTTTTCCAGTTAGTTTAGATTACTTAATTTCTCTACTAATCATAATTAGTTGAATAGTTAGATTATATATATATTTTTTTATTTGTAATTCTCACATAGCTTAATTAAGGGGAAAAGTAAGTGGCCAAATTCCACACATATTTTTCAATCTATTTTTCTAGTTTTTACAAATAACATAGCTTAATTAGTAAAGGAGTAAGTGGCCTATCATCCACAAATCTTGTTACTAACCAAAGCGTTTTTTTTCATTTCATTAGTTTTGGGACTAGGGCCAAGTGTCATTACAGAAAGCAAGTAATCTCTACTTCCCTTGCGTCTTTTAGGCGAACTTGGGCTAGCATATGAAAGCCTTCTTAATGAACTTTTGTTTCCCATCTATTGTTAGTCACACATAATGTAATATGAGAAAGAGTAAGCAATGCATTATCCACATATCATTTCTTTTTCATGCAAGAAACAATTGAAATCTAGTGTAATTAGGAGGATATTGTAACGAATCAACAAATATCCACATATTATCACACTTTTGATGGTCAATTGTTCACTTGCACATAGTTACAAATCAAACACTAAGGTTTTATAAGCTTTGTATTAGAAGGCATCCAATTTTCATAGCTTTTTATACTTATTTTATTTTTAGCTTACATATCACACCCTAAAGAAAAGTAAGACCCTTAAAAGCTACGATAAATTGAACCAACTAAATTCGCCATAGGGGCCACCAAAGAATTTATAGTTCGGGTTAGGACCATTGGGGGTAGGCATCCCATAATATGTCATGGTCATGTTACATCTCTGAGACATAGTAGTTGAACTTTTAGGGAGATTAAAATCCTTCAATCATCCCATGGAACATAATACCCGAGCATGGAAGAGACCCAATTTAGAGGGGGTTCGACTTTGGTCTAGTGTGTGTGGTACTATTTGGGGCTACCCGACCTGTCTAGTGCTTGGTACTAGTAACTAACTACCAAGAAGCTAAAGACTCGAATGATCACATGGGACAAAGGTAATCTAGTGGCCAAAATCTAGGGCATCCATCCCTATAGGTGGAGGTGTGAGAAGCACCAAACCCTCATCCGTTATGTTGGTCGATTCTTCGGCTGCTAGAATGCATCGCTAGTTCTCTCGGGACATTTCCCCAATACCCATCAAAATATATATTCACAAGGTCCAGTTACTTTGAGAGTGGAAAGGACGAATAGGTCTTCATAGGATCTTTTATCATACACAAAAACAAACGAAAACCATTTTTTGTTTGATTGATCACATAGTCTAAATTTAAAGGGAAAGTAATCATTTTATTTTCACTTTATTTTATGTATGTGATATATTTTTTTGGAGAACCATCTCCTTCCATCAATCACACAAAGTAGAAAACACTCTACTTGACACCATAGGGGACCCCATGACTCCCTGTTGATCTAAACGTTTTCTAAAGATTCCTCCATTACCAGGAAGAGTGCCAGGTCTCTCGCCATTTAGGCGCAGAAGACACCAATAAGATACCGTTATAGGATCTTCCTTTATCGATGCAAATTTACTTAGAACTCTTCCTCATCAAAGTACCCCATACACTAACCCTCAGGGGAGTGCCCACAAATCCCCTCCAAGGAGTCCATGCAATGCTCACTAGGGTAACCACCATCATCAGGGGACGCCCATATATATAGCTGTCCAAAACCGTTTCACAATGGCAGGAAATTTGTAATTCCCATTTTTATCTTCTATAAACCTTCTGAATTTAAGCAAGCTAACTAATGACCCAATTGTGCATGACCAGAATTGGCCAACCATGCCCACCAAGCTCCCTTCAGACATTCCAAAATTTGAAGGGAAGTAGGGAGAAGACCCAGGAAACCATGTCATGAATTTTCACCTGTGGTGTTCATCCAATAGTATCACAGATGATACTATTCGATTATGACTATTTCAACGCACCCTTACAGGGCTCACAACGAAATGGTATATTGACCAACCTTCTGCGTCACATGGGAGATTTAGTTCCCTAGCCACAACATTCCTAACATTCTTTCAACTCCTGGTCCATCACGACTCAAGCCTGGAACTCCTCACCCACTTCAAACAAACACCTGCTACACACATATCGGATCATATCCATGAGTGGCAGAAATGTCATATCTTGTGTAAAGCACAGTTTGAAGAAAAAGTCCTCCTCAACCTGTTTTTGAGATCTCTCACATAAAAAATATCAGAATACATGGTGAATTCATCCCCACACAATGAGGAAGAGACCATTAGCAAAGCTCAATAATTAGAGCTTATATACACCTAGTATGGATATCTCTACCATATGCTTCCTGGCACTCCATGCTTGTAGACTTATAAAGAGACACTAGGTGCATCCAATGTTGTCGATGGATTGATTGGGACCATAGCCCAAAATCACCTTGGCAACGCTTTCCAGTACCCTAGATACAATTACAGTGGCCAACCATTTGGTGCCACAACACCACAACACCACACAGCATATTACCCTGGACAACCTATGCCTATGAAAAGTCCTATAGTGCAGGTTAACTAATACCAACCCACACAGGGTGGCCAATAGCCTCCCACACAAGGTGTCCCATACCCCCTAGGAATGTGGAACAAATTCCTCATTCCCATAACTCGTATGTCAGTCAGGGACAAGGGAATTAATATTTCTCTTTCCCTACACCTCAACAGAATAACTTGCATGCACAAGTTAATGCAGGGGTTAATCTAGTGAAACCTTCTCTTGCTAAATTTTTTTATCAGATGAACAACTGAGCTTAACTAAACCACCTAACGTTGGTAATAAAAAACCAAAGAGCAAGCCAAAAGGATATCCTAGCCAAGGGGGTAATCAAACTTCATGGGCACTGGCTGGGGGTAACTCCAACCGAAATCAAAACCAAGAACTAACTAATAAAAATCCACAAAGGAAAAAAAAGAACATGAGTCTATGGAATAACCATGCTCGTGTGATTTGTGATGAGTACGGTAATTACACCCATCACTGTCCTCAATTCCCAGAGCTAAAAAGGATGAAAGGCAGTGGGGGGAAAGGAGGGGAAAACCAAAAAACTGCAGTGATGCAACATGCCTCCCCCCACTAAGGGGTGTTGAATACCCAACATGAACACTCCCAAAACCCTTCTGGAGAAATTTCCAAAATTTCCTCAAACCGCAACATTTACATGGCAACGGAAGATGTTCTCTTGCAGACACACAACTTAGAGTACAAAACTTCACCAAAAACCAATCCTTGCACCTCAACTATTGTAGCACCTAAAACACCTTTAAGAATCCATCAATACACCATGGAGACCATCCAAAATATGGTTAAAGGTTCTTTATGGTGAATGGGACAAAACTCAAAGGTTTCCCATAACTATAGCATAGTAGATAACTTAGCCCAAACACCTTCAGCTATGTTAGGATTAGAAGTTTTGAAATCATGCCCAACCCAATGGAAAGCCTTAATTTCCACATTAGGAGCAATTGATCCTGCTGTGTCTAATGCTATTTGACTTGGATAAAGCTACCCCACATCTACCATCAGTCATCGCTTTTCAAATACTAGTCGACGAAGGGGCATCCACATGCATAATGTCGAAATCAGTTTGGAAAAAACTCAGATCCCCTAAACTCAAAACTTATGACATCACTCTCAGACCTTACAACGTTTTCCCTTTAGTTCCTATAGGTGTATACCAAGGCATTCTAGTACAACTGGTTGACAAAGCCATGTTGATAAACATTGAAGTATTGGATGCACAATTGGATTACAATATCTTGTTGGGCCAAAATTATATGTAAAAAATGCCAGTAGTAGCATCATGTGTATTCAGGGTAATGATGTTCCCCCATGATGGGAAAATTATTACAATCGACCAACTCACATATTATGAGAAGAAGATATTAACTACACTTGATAGTGTGCTACCTTTTGTCGGATCTTCTCTCGAATTGGTCACCACTTATGCTAAATTTGGCCTCGACAAATTTAAGCCATCAACAATCCTCAGGACATTCCCAGGAGACCCACCTGTGATAGAGGATATTCCTCCAGTCACAGGAGCCCCGGTGTGCATGATGAGTTCATCAAACACCCCTTAACTAGTTTTAGATACCAACAACAATGTTGTTCTTGATCCTGCTTTCTTACTATATGTTATCACCCAAACACCCTTCTTATTCCCCCCCACCTAGTTTTGTCTCCTATTGAGTCATTGCAATGCTCTCAGTGCCCAATATGGCTCAACGATACTAGTGTGGTATCTGGCCCCTCTAGCCATGTCGTCAAGCTCAAGTACCACATTGATAGGTTCCATTCCTATACCTCCTCAGGAAAATGCCCCACAACAAACAATGCCTGCACCAACACCAGTCGATGTCAGAAAAAGGGATAAGAAAAAAGGAAATAAGGAGGAATATTCAAACACTCCCCTCTCTAGGGTACCCCCACCCTCTGTTTTGTGTGAAGTATTTGGGCACCCCACCAATACGTTCCCTAAGTTAGATGAGCTCAAAGCTCTTTTGCGTGCTCCAAAAGCACCAGTGAACCCTCCTCACCATGATTGAGAAAAGAGCACACCCATGTGTCATAAGGCATTGCGCAACAAACATGCATGTTCCATATGTGCGGAATATGGGCATTACACTCATCATTACCCTAAAATCCCTCGATATTGAGATGTGTTAGGTGCACTCACCCAAGCAATACCCCATCACTACGCATAGTATGGGTCTAAAACCAGTTTTTTATGTCACAAGAAAAGAATTTTCTTGCTCCTATCCCTCTTCTGGTCCATCAACCTCTCACTATGTGCAAAGGCAACCAAAATCAATGACACACCAACATACCTTCATGTGTGCTTTATGTGATGAACCAAACCATTTGATAAATGAATGTCCTGAAATATAGGGATTCAACCGATTGTATATGGTTACCTTTGTTTCCCAAAGAAACAGACCTAGACACAAATGTCATACTTACCAGATTTTTGTAGGAAATAATCACATGCAACACTACCCCTATCTTCCCTAATTCTGCTCTAGGATGGGATTCATGTGGTGATTCATCGCTCAGAATTATGATTTAGTCAGATTAGATATTGAATCATCAGATCACACCACACCATAAGGGAATGAAGCATCTAGGTCCATATTATGTGTGTTTGAGGAAAAAAGACCACTGACAGTTCATCTAGGCCCCCATTAGTGGGTCTCCTCTCACCATCATTGGTTTAGATAAAGAAAAAAGACAAAATTATCTCAGGATGCCTAAAAAAAAGATCACCCCTCACATGTTCCCTATGCAATAGACCCAACCACCTAGTCAATAAATGTTGGGAATTGGGAAAGATAAGAGATGTATTTCTCTTGTTAGTGCATATCCACAAATCTATTTCCCAAACCAAGAGAGGCTGACATGCTGTCATTATCACATATTCTATCAAGTGCATCACATGAGGAATTGTCAGTACCTTCCTCGTTTTAGAGCAGCATTGAGACAAACCCACACTAGGAAGTCAACTCATGTTGATACTAAGATCTAGAGGTTGTCATCACCCAGGATTGCCCCACCTCATGACACCAATCAAGTGTAATCATCTCACACTATGGATGATATTTATGCTCACAACATTATTAGTGTTAGTACTAGTCCTCTACATAGTGTTTGTAGTAGTACCTCTCATAGTGCTGAGACATGTCATATGTTACAAACATTTTTACAACTTATAATTCAGCATAAAACTCATCATTACAAAGAAAATTTTTCCCCTCAAACACCACCCAAGTTGCAAGAACTTCCTCCCACTCATTATCAACTTGCCATTATGGAAATTCTACCACCAACTAATGTTGATTACATACAACATCATATACGATTCATTTCTTCATTTGTAGGAACCATGATTCGTGTTGTCTACTCATCATTTTTTGGTGTCAAGACTGCTAAACCCACCACACTGGTGGTACCTTCACCAATGGTGCAGACCCATCCTATCTGCACAGTGTCAACTTTGCTAGGTTCTACGACATCAACCACCAAATCCTATTCTTGCTTGTCGACCAACACAACTAGGCTTGAACTCCAACCTCAAGGCCCTGCACAACCCAATTCAACACTAGATAATATTTTTCATTCAGACGAAGATATTCTAGAAGCCATGATGGAACCTAAATGCCCATTAGAAGCCATACACCATCGCTCATAATTTCTACTTGAAAAAGCATGTGTACCCACCGACTCACCTAGCCTTGATGTTTGTGCCGTAGAATCAAAAAATTTCCTACCTCCACGACAGGTAGATTGGTTTAAGAATCTCATCTCAGCACCAAACACATTTGAGGAAGGGAACAAGGAAAATATGTCACCTACCTTTAAGGTAAACAATTCAAACAAACCTAGCATAGTTGAAGATATCTCCTTGGGGGCAGCTTACTCTCAGAACGAGTTGGCCTCATACACTCTGTTTTTCCAAGAATATAGCAATATATTTGCATGGGCTTACTTAGAAATGTTAGGAATTAATCCCACCATTGTGGAACATCATATTGACACCTGGCCTCACACGCACCCTATTAGGAAAAAACAACATCAATTACACCCCTTTAAGGAAAATGTGATCAAGTAGGAAATTGAGAAACTCCACAAAGATGGTTTCATTTATCTTATTGATTAAACGTCTTGGGTTTCTAACCCTGTACCTGTCATGAAAAGACAGGGCACCATATGAGTTTGTATTTATTTTTGATATATGAACAAAGCATGTGTTACACAGTAATTTGTCACCGTTTGTCACCATCCCTATTACCCCTCACCCGCACACTGGAGGACTCATTCCGGGACCTGTGAGAAGTGACATGACCTGAAACCACTTGCATCATATTCCTCTAAGTATGAGCTTCATATGCCCTGAAGACATCTCCTGCAAAATATCCATGAAAACAGCTCTTTTTGCATTAGCGCGGGTCCACAGTTCACTGCCCGCGCCAATGAGGGAAATCCTCTAAAAAGGGCGCGCCATTGGCACTCTGTCTCAGAGTCGCACTCGCGCCAACCGAATTGAGTAAAGTTTTCAACGAACAAGCTTCCAAAGGTTCTCCTTAACCCATTCACCAACTGAATCTATGTTGAGCTAGGATGGTTTGGCTTCGAATCTCCATAGAAGGCAAATGGTTTTGCCACCTTTCATGGAAGTTTCCAAGTGATAAAGCCAATCCCATGAATAATGTGGTTGATCCTATCTCTTTCCTCTCTATCTATAAAAGCTTGTCTGTATGCCTTGAACAAGCTAGTTCTAGTTCTAGCATAGTGATAGAGAATACCAGGAGTTCAAGAGTTTGAAGCTGCAAGAGCCTTCTTTGCACCCATAAGGCCAAATCTAAGTGAGGAGATTCTTGTCACCCAAAGAGAGAGAGGCTTGTTCCCTATCCCAACAAGCTTTGCAAGACTTGTGTAGCTGACTACCCAGCCAAAGGAGGATTTGACGTCAGAACTATGGTTGTATTCTTCTTTGTTATTTATCAATAATAGATGACTATCATTATGGTTCCATTCTCATTGTTCTATGATAGATGTTGAGTTATATCTTTTCTGACTGATATATAATTGCATCTATTGGATGTTATGCTTGTATTCGTGTTATTTTTTGCATGTGCAGGTGTCCAATCACGGAGATCATGGGGATCGTGACCGGCCGAGGCAAAGGAACGAGAGCGACGTCTCTTCGACGAACATTAGCGTTGGAATCCAAGTAGGTTCTCATCATCCACTTTTAATTTGCAATTAGGAACTTGCGTGATAGCATTGTTTGATTGTTGCTAGAACCGGTCTGGGCTAGTAGGGATCGTCTCTATCCGCAGAGAGGATTTACCTCCACAAAAATTTGGCGACTTCGCTGGGGAGTCTTGTCTCTTTGGTTCTCTCATTTGACTGCTTAGATAGCTTTCTGGGTTAGATTTCTTGCTGTCTCTTGCTTCCTGGTCTGCCTGGATATTGTTTTCAAGCCCTGGATTGCTTGTTTTTGTTTTTGATTTAGCAAACTTGATTAGCGCGCTTTTTAGCCTTACAGTCGCGCCAATTGGCGCAAGTTGCTCAAAGACAACCCGCGCCAATCCCATAAAAGCGTGAGTTGCAGCCTGACAGTCGCGCCAGGCCTGTCAACTTTTCTAGTTTGCTTGTTTTCGAGCCTTCTGAGCTTGGATTGGTATCTTGCCACGTCTTTTTCAATTACTAGAGTGTGTTTGATCCTTATTTGACTGGTTTTAGACCTCCATCCTTCAGGTGTTTGCCTCTTTCTATCGATTTCACATTTTAGCCCTAGGGCATCTAGTGGCTTTGTGCATCGAGCCTTCTGTAGGAGTCTTGGGTTCTTTAATCGTCCAGTCGACTTTGTGATTACTTTTTTCACTTGCTTAGTAGTTGTCAAAGCCTTTTATTGATATTCAAGTGATTTGCTTCTTTTCCGCTTGGATTTCGCTTGGCTTCGTTTGGGCTTAGATTACATAGTTCATAGAGGTCTTTGTGATTTCTTCTTGGTTTGAAGGACTATCTTGGTTTTTTGGGGATTTGATTGTGTTCTCATTGAGTGAAATTTGTCTCTTTTGCTCGGTGTTATTATCTCTCAAAATTTGTTTAGTGCACTTTGCCATTGAAAAGAAAACGAACAATCTCTTTTGCGTTGAATTAGTTAATTGAAATTAGAAGCTTTTCATTGATTAGTGATTTAAAACAAAAAAGTTTCGTTTATTGCCATTAGCTGCATTAGAGTGGTTCTTGATTGTTTGTAGTCATTTTGTTTGTTTGAAAAATTCTCAACTCTCTCGTAGTTAGTATTCATCGAACGAAATGATATTCTTTGGCATATAGCTTGCATTTAGGGAATTGTGAGAGATTACATACGGTAGGACTTGGAAATCGAAACTTAATCAAAGATCAACCATAGAATGAACTGAATGAACTTAAAAATGCATTGGAACATAACACTCACTGATTAGAGGTCTAGGCTAGAGACGTGCTCCGGCGTCGTTAAACCTAGTCACTGTTGTTTCACATTAGGTTTGGGTGATTCCTCCTTTTGTGACTCGATAGTGGTCTAGCACGGACTTGAGCTCCCATGTACCGTCGCGTATATAGGGGAGACCCCACTAGGTTATCATCCTTTATCCACAGGAAGCCGTGTCTGCCGCCTTACAAGCCGTAACGCACCGAACACAGCATTCGGGAAGATTGACTGCTGTACGGGAAGTCCTTGGTTTTCATATGATTGCCAAGGTGTATATGCAGTTTTACGGATTTGTTTGGTAAACCCTTTTGCCTAGTTCTCCAAAGTAGTCACTTTTGATCCTTTTCAGACTCCTTAAAAGAAAAGGCTCACTTGAGCAGTTTGTCACTTCGGGCTCACAAAACATTCGAAGGCGACTAGAGTCACCTTTTTGTCCTTTTCTCGACTCTTAAAACATGAAAAGGTCAAGTTGTGTCCTTGCGTCTTAAAATTTATTTGGCCACGATTAACATTACCTGGTTAGATCTTGTGTGCGTTAGTTTGAGTAGGGTCCTTTATCGTTAGATTCCCTTAGGTCTTGTTTGAAGTTTGTCATCCTGGCTGAACCATCGACTCCCGTTCCAAGTGATCAAGGGTCTCCATCTTCCGTTGCTCCTGAGGTACCGGTTGTGAGTGATACTCTTCCTGTTATCCCGAGTATCCAATCGATCAACTCTCATGCCTCGGACGACGAGGATTACGAAATTCATTGGAACCCCATCTGGGAGCCTGAAGAGGACGATATTCCTTTTACCCCCCCTGGTGTTTCATCTCCAATGTCTACCTCTCACATGGATGAGACATCTCCTAGAGTGAGTGAGACACCCGTTTTGTCGAATATCGACACTCCTATCTCGGCCACTTCTCCGGTACCCTCACGCTATAAGTCGTTGAGGGATAATATAAGTGCCAGGATCCCTGCTTCGAGTATGTGGGACCCCCATATCACTCCCACTTCGGGATCTTTTGTTTCACGAGTCCACACTACACTTGTCACTTCAGTTCCAACGAATCCAACTGTTTGTGTAGCACATTCAACTCCGGTTGTTAGTGTCGTTACAGCGTCTTCAGCTTTGAATACTGGTGCTGGTCCCCCTCATGGTCAAGTGAGTAGCGGCCAGCCGGCACACACACCCAAAGTTGTCCATCCTGCACAAAGTGCGCCACCCTCTTCTGGTCCCGTCCCAGGAGGGGGGCCGTATGATGCCTATGGACAAGCTGTTCAGGATCTGAATGCGCAGGGTCCATTCTATTATTACGATTCTACTGGTCAATACCTTTACCCTTCTCGACCCTTGCCTACTCAACCTATTGTTGAGGTCTCGGTACCATTATCCGTTGCTTGGAACGCCACCACTTTCCATGGGGGCCAAGTAAGGCCTGCACAGCTTCAGGGACCGCCTAACCAAGGCCAGCCATCTTATATGCAAACCCCCCAAGGGCAGCAATATTATGGCCAGTCTTACCCAGGACAACCTGGGGGCCTACAAGGACAACCCTATCAGGGACAACCTTCGGCCGCTGGTGGTCCATCTTTTACTTATCTGACTCAACCTTCTGGTTATCCAGGGCAACCTGGTACCCAGCAAGGTTACCCGTCTGGACAACCAGGACAACCTTACATCCAACAAGGTCAACCTGGTATCCAGCAGGGTTATCCCTCTGGACAAGCAGGACAAACTTATATTCAACAAGGTCAACCGGCAGTCCAACAGGGGTACCCTTCTGGGCAAGGGGGGCAGCCTTACGTACAGCAGGGCCAACCCACTGCCCAGCCTAGTCATCCTTCTGGGCAAGGGGGTTAGCCTTTCGCACAGCAGGGCCAACCCACTGCCTAGCCTAGTCATCCTTCTGGACAGGCTGGCCAACCTCAAGGTCAACCGGCCGTCCAGCCCGCTCAACCATCTGTTCCGCAAGGACAACCCTTGGTTGCTCAAGGACAACCTGGTACCCAGCAAGCTCATCCTTCTGGGCAAACGGGTCCGTCCCAAACCCAACCAGGACAACCTTCCGGCCAGATGGTCCAAGCTCAACCTGTTCAAGGACATCCTTCTGGGCCCCAGACTCAAATTGGTTATCAGATGCAAGGTGGGTCACAACCCCAACCTTCTTACCAAGCGCAACCTTCTTATCAGGCTCAGTATGGAGCTCAGCAACCGTATGGTTACCAGCAACCCCAGGGGCAAACTCAGTTCACCCCTTATCAAAATTATCAACAAATGCAGGTCACCCCTTACCAGAATTATCAGCAACAGTATGTTGCACCTGCAGGTCAAGTTGCTAATCCATGGGGTGCTGGGGGGTAGACCCAGGGTCAACTGTCTGCTTATGGACAGAATCCTTATGGACAGAATCCTTATGGACAGAATCCATATGGACAGAATCCTTATGGACAGAATCCTTATGGACAGAATCCATATGGACAGAATCCTTATGGACAGAACCCCTATGGGCAAAATCCCTATGGGCAGAACCCTTATGGGCCAGGCCCATCCGGACAAAGTCCATGGGGGCAACCACCACCTGGTTGGAACCCTGGTACTACCTCTCTTCCACAGCCACAAATGTCCTTTAATCCTCAGTTGCCTTTCTTAGCGATGTTGGAACTCCCAGATGTGTCCAAGTTGACGAATGATCCCATTCTTCATAATCCATATTGGCCACCAGTTCCAACTAAGATACCCAGTGATTGCCCGAAATTCGATGGCAAAGCTAGTGAGGACCCTCAAGCCCATGTTATGACCTATCACCTTTGGTGCTCATCCAACTCATGGCTTGATGACTCCATCCAGCTCCGCCTCTTCCAAAGGACTCTCACCGGCTCAGCCGCTAAGTGGTATATTGAGTTGAATCGCGGAACATTTCAAGATTTCAACTCGCTGGCTATGGCATTCCTAACTCATTTTCAGTTACCCATTCGGTATGAGACAGGGACACATCTCCTTACGTCTCTCAAACAGGACACGACCACACATATATCCGATCATATACATGAATGGAGATGGCGTCGTCGCTTGATCAAGTTTTGGATTCCTGATCAGCTCCTAACCGATTGGTTCACGACCTCCTTTGTCCCTGCAATCGCGCGAGACATTGCCATGGGAGCTTGTGTGACTGAAGAGAAAGCTATCGCGTGTGCTCAGTACCTCGACTTAGTTTATTCTCAGTCAGGTACTTTATATGATTATTTTCCAGATACCCCGAGACCCGAAACATCCAAAGCTCTGCCAAAACCATCTGTTGACGATGTTATTGGCTCTGTAAACGCATCTTCAAAGAAATCATCCGCGAACCCTGGGAAGCAAAAACTGAATGCTTCTAATGGAAACACTTCTCAGGGTCAATCTAATTCTGGAAACACTTCTGAGGTTAACGTCGTCCAGTCCACCACGGCAGATAAATCCTCGAAAGGGAAAAAGAAAGGGAAAGCCAAGAATAAATCCGAATAGCCCAAACAGGACTCCCCTAAACCTCCACCCGAGGAAGGAGCCAAACGTAAACCTAAGTATCCTTGTCTTATATGTGATGAGGATCACTACACTAAAGACTGCCCCAGGTGGAGTCAATTGTTGAAAGGTGCTCCTGGGACTCCTGCTGTGCTTAAAGAACCTTTCCCTTCACAGCAAACTCAAATGGTGGCAGATCCATCGCAACCCTCTTCTTCATTCGGCTCTCAAGTATTTATGGCTGGGACGATTCCCATCCATGTCACTACTCAAACAAAAGAATATCCATCTCACGCCGGGAAAGAGCCTGAGGTCCCCTCCAGCACTCCTTCGTCCAGTTCTGGTCCACTCCACATCGAAAGGCCTAGCACTGAGACGACTATCCGACCCCCTCCAAAAGGTGTACTCTGGAAGTCTTCTTACAACCATAATGCTCGTGCTGCCCAGCACTACAGCATCGTTGAGGACTTGTCCCAGGCCCTGTCTGCTATGTCCACTCTAGAAGTGCTCCAGAGTTGCCCCTCCCAGAGGAAGTCCTTGCTATCGGCCATCGGTGGCATAGACCCGGCTGACTCCGATCTGATTTCTTTTGACCTTGAGGGCCATACGCCGAGACTGCCTCACCAAATCGCTTTCCTCATATAGGTCATTATCAATACTAAAACGGTTCATCGTACAGTCATTGACGAAGGTGCCTCAACTTGCATCATGTCTGTTGCCTATTGGAAAGCTATTGGTTCTCCGACGCTGAGCCAGTCTCCCACGACATTAGAAGCCTTTGATGGAAGAGAGTCCCATCCTTATGGTATCCTCCAACGGTTGCCCATCTGTTATAGACATTTTTGTGCCTTACAGCATTGAGCATGAAATGTCCATAATCTAAGGGATCCAAAGTCCCTAAACATGTTGTTCCTACCCCTAGAGGAACAAGGCTAACAAACCACAGCAATTCACAGAAGTTCTCCACCTGAAAACTGCTCAAAAACAAGTCAATTCAGGATCATTTCAGTGGCTACACTAGCTGTTTGTGCTGAATGTCAAAGCCAACACTGGCTACCTGCGTTGAATGTCAACTGGAACACTGGCTACCTGCGCTGAACGAGAGTGGACAAGTGGCAGGCTCATTTCTCAAGGTGTCAAAACCCAGGAAGCTTCCAAAATGACACTTGCCTCAGGGAATTCGACTGGTGATGAGTAAGAGGTTCCAAATCTCCAAGTGGAAGCAAGAACCTCTAAGTGGACTCAAGAACTGACAGAGGGAGAGGACACTAGTCACATCTCAAGCTGACTCATCCTCTCTCCAAACATCTATATATGGATCTCTCCTCCATGAGATCTGGGAGGCTGGAATTTTGTTATTGCAAAGAATTGATGTTGGTTTGAGACTGGAACTATTGGGTGCTTAATGCTTTGAAAGGGGTGAAGATAGGAATTCCATTTGCTGGGAAGGAGATGCTGGATTGGAGCCCTCTGGGTTGTATCTCTTCCTGAACCTTGTTATTCATCAACAAAGCTATCTTGGTTTCTCCTATATGCTGATGTTTTCTTGATGTATGATTGCATTAGTATTTTTAGTTTATTTCTAATCCTGAACTAGTTATGAATATGAATCCATGTCTTGTGTAGTGTTCTCTTCTTGTAATCTTGCAGAAACCTCTTGAAGCTGGGCGAGCGAGAAGGCAAGTAGCTGGGAATCCTCCAAGAGAAGAGAGACTGGATCGAGGGACAAACGGAAGACACCGGTGAGTCCATCTATCTCTCTTCATTCTTAATTCATAAAGGAAGAAATGTTAGAATAGCTGTCTCTGTTTGTTGCTAAGGCACTGTCACACCTTAGGTGGATAGGATCGTCCTGCATAGGCATTTTTCCCCACAACAAATTGGCGACTCCACTGGGGATTTGTTTAGTCATTTTATTTGTGTTTCTATCATTGTTTGTTCCATAGACTTGACAGCAACAATCGAACTGCATCTGCTTTTCCCGGATGCAAAGTAGACAGTTGCTGCTTTGATCCAATCACTGGACTTGTCTATGATCTAAACAATGGATTCACAAATGATTTGATGATCCTTGTGATAGATCTTAGTACCCCTCAAAGCATCCCTTTGATTGTACCTTGCTTGTTGCTTTTATCTGGCCTGAAACAGTTGATTAAATAGCAATCTGTGACCCAGAACCTGAGGGAAACGAGAGTTTCTCCTTCAGCGCAGACCCAGTGAAGGGATTCTACATTTCAACGCAGGTCCCGTGAAGGCTACCTGCGCTGAATGTCAAAACCCTTGTGTTGAGGTTGCGCTGAACCAGTTTGTCCTAGTGCAGCTGGGGTTCTCTGCTCTGTTTTGCCTTGTTTTGATCTCTGATTTTTGCAGCCTGTAACCAGCATAGGTACCAGTCTGATAACTCCTTTTCTCTGCTTAGATTCCGCCTCCTTTTGTACAAAAAGACTGTGAGTGTTTTTATGTGTTTGTGGCGTCATTTACAGTCTTCCTTTGCATGAGTGAAATAGTCATCCTGTAGCCCTTGATTCAGATCTTGTTGGTAGCGATCTTAGAAGAGAGTTCATTGGCTGTTTGCAGATTGATTATACATTTACTTTTGCTTATTGGTTTGAGTTTGTCTCTTTTAAAGTGTCGAAACAAAAGTTTATTTCGAAAATCGTTAAGTGTTGTAATCTCTTCTACCCTTTCTGATTTCGAAAAAGTAAACTTGTTTGTATTTGTCATTTAAAAGCAAATTCAAAGTTGTGCAAAAAGCTTTATTTTGTAGGCATCAACACTAAGAAAGCGGAAAACAAACACCTGCATTGTGCATTTGCATTTGATAGTTTGCATGTTGGATTTAGGAAAAGTGCATTAGAGTGTGCTGATTGATCTTTGAGAAAAGATGGTGTCTTTCTTTTCCCTTAGTAGCTAGGATTTTCAAAGTTGAAAAGATATAAAGCTTGCTTATCATCTTTAGACTGCATTTAGGAATTTGTATCATACATCTCGTGGTGAACCTTGAAAGGCAAACTTTAAAAAGATCAACCTAAAATAAATTGAATGAACTTAACAACGCTTTGTAACATAACGCACAACATAGAGGTCTAGGCTAGAGACGTGTTCCGGCGTCGTTAAGCCTGGTGACTGTCGATCTCGTGGATGGTGGGTGATTCCTCCTGAGGGACGATAGCGCCAGTACAGATTGTGCTCCCACGTACCATCGCGTATATATTGGGAGACCCCTATAGGCATAAAACCTTTATCCTTAGGAAGCCGTGTCGGCTGCCCTACTGATCACAATGCACTGAACACAGCATTCAGGAAGATTGACCGCCCGTACCCTAAAAAGTATTTTGCGGTTTTGCGAAAAGTTTGGCACACCCTCTGCCTAGAACTCCAGAGCAGTTCCTTTTGGCCTTTTTCAAACTTTATAACAGAAAAAGTCCATCCGAGCATTTGTCACTTCGGGCTCGTTAAAACATCGAAGGAGACTAGAGTCATCTTTAGCTTTTTATCGACTCTTTAAAATTGAAAAAGCAAGTTGTGTCTAAAGCGTCGTTAAAATTTATTTTAAACGGCACAATCACCCCTATTCCTGCGTTGATCTTTAGGTTGAAAAATG
Source organism: Pinus tabuliformis (assembly GCA_031772625.1). Taxonomy (NCBI): domain Eukaryota; kingdom Viridiplantae; phylum Streptophyta; class Pinopsida; order Pinales; family Pinaceae; genus Pinus; species Pinus tabuliformis. Next base: position 427,788,479 of record CM062814.1, on the reverse strand, counting down.
GAGCACACCAACCAAGGAATTCCCCTTGGTGGAAATCCTAGTCCCTTCTCCTCTTGGGGAGATGTTGGTGCGCCCCATATGGCCACATTGTCGCTTCCAGGACTGACAATTGGCCTGCCGGTCTGGCTCTTTTCAACCAATGTCGTTCAAACCACCACTATTCCTGAACAGTCGAGTCAACAGTTAGATCAGGCCAGGGTTGCCAACCAACCTTCTACTTCATCTAACTCTTCCTCTCCTCCTTCCTCTTCGCTTGACGGAACTGGTAAAACAAAAAACCAAGTTCCTAAGGAGAAGAAGGAAAAGAAGAAGAAAGAGAAGAAGAAGAAGGAGCCAAAAGTGACTGGGGGCAAACAAGTGTCGTCCGACAAAAATCCACACACAGCACTGATAAGGCCTAAATCGCCATGTGTCATATGCAAGGGAGACCACTTCCACAGAGATTGTCCCTGCATCCCTCGGATACTAAGGGACTGGTCTCCCCGTTTGCACAATTCGGTAGCATCAACCTCTGATAGCCATGTTGACTGCTCACCGTCAACTAGTGAAAGTGAAGCCCCAAGACAGAGAGTGAAAGATAGATTTCCCTGCAAACTATGTGAAGGCGATCACGCCATCCACCGTTGTCCCTTCTTAGACGAGGCAAAAAGAATTTTGGAAGATCGCCCGATTTTACGAGCGCAACTTCCTCCTGGATATCAAAAACTCCTGCCAAGTCCTTCACTAATTGAGAACCCGGCTGGCCCACCCAGGTGGTCAACCGAAGCACCTATCATTGAATATGAACCATCTGGATCCATACCTGACGAAAGTCAAAAGGTTGAGGCGGCAGTCGACCCGGTTTTTCCTTAAGAGGCTTTATCTTCGAGTGATACCATCACAGAGGAGAATAAAGACGACACCGTCCAAATTCTCTTCATCAACACTGACTCTGATGAACAAGGGGGAAATGCCCCCATTCCTTTATCGCAGGAAGGAAGTTCGTCAGAGTGATATCCGGTCGTTTATTCGGTCCCACCACCAAGCAACCTGGTTGTGTCCTTTGATTGGAATCGACTAGGCAGACCCCGGTTGCCAGCAAGCATACCATTCAGAATTATCGTTCAAATATACAGAATGGTAATGGCTGGAACTATCATTGATGAGGGGGCATCTGTGAGTATCCTTTCCTCTATTGCTTGGAAAGCGCTTGGTTCGCCGGCGCTTTTGCCTGAAATGAGAAATCTATCGGGCTTTGATAAAGGAACCAGTCGACCTTTAGGGATCCTCCCCAATGTGCCTATAACATTGAAAGGGAAGACCGTTCAAATGAACGTGATGGTCGTTCAAGGACCCTTGGATTATAACCTACTCCTTGGATGAGACTATATATATTGCATGGGAGCCATCGTCTCCTCACTCTTTAGAGTAATGTGTTTTCCGCATGAAGGAAGAGTGGTCAAGCTCGTGGACCAACTTTCATTTCCCGGATCACGTATCGCAAATAGTCATATACCATCCCTAAATGGTCTATTCACGCAAGAAGTGTCTTAACCCACGGTCTGTCCTCCTGATGAGCGCGAGTAATCCGGGAGGATATGACTGGAACCGAGGGGGCATGCGTCCTGGTCTGCTTTGGCAGGAAAACTTTGGGTATAGGGTAGGTTTCCGCGGGAGAATATGACTAGTCTGTACCCCGTCCGTCTAGGAAGAGGGTTATTCTAGAATAAGATTCTTTTGTCAAAGTTATGTGAGTGAAATAAACTATTTTTCACCCACCTTTGTCTATTTCGGTAGACATTGCCGAGGAAGTGTTTTGTTTAAACTACTAACAAGACAATCTTTGGGTAACCTGAAAGAGGTAGGCCTCTCTCGGTGAAACGAAAGTTTTGACGGAAATGAAGTAGGGGTAACCTTGAAATCATACTTTATACCTGGGGGCATGCAAACCTTTCGGAGTGCAAGCAAAGAGCGGTTATTTACCTGTTTTTTAGGTTAGCCGTTTCCTAACTTGCATAACGAAAGGATGCGGGGCATAGCTTTGGTAAGGCGCAAGCTCCATAAAAAATGGAATCTTACATGAGACACTCTTATCATATGACTGGGTAATCGAGCAGTTTTAGCACAAAGTTCATGCTCGTTAAAAAATAAACGCAAGATCCGAGCAGTTTTAGCACATAGTTCATGCTCGTTAAAAAATAAACATAAGATCGAGCAAATGTTTCCACCCGCGTTTAAGCTCGTTAAAAAATGAACTATCCTGGTAAATAACCAATGTGAATGTTATACCATCAGCCATTAAAGCCTTGGTCGTGTTTGCACCGTCACCTCCACTTTTCATTTGGCCGATCGTTCACCTCCATATGATTGTTTACCCATTTTGAGGAACAACTGCGAAGAGTGATTTCACCTAGCCATCCTTGTGACACTACCGTGATTGGAAAATTCCAACCTGTACCTGGAATCAGCTGCTAACCCTGTTTATCACTCGTTCCTCAAAAGACGAGTCTTCTTTAAGCTCTTTTCATCTGACTCGTAAAATATGAAAAGATTGCCGAGTTTTGGCCTTCCAGCTCGTTAAAGCGACTGGAAGAGCTATCCCTCCTCTAGATTTTAATCTTTTTGGACCTGAGGGATTATTGCACAAAAAGATCGAGCGCTTGTTTTATTCGGCTCGTTAAAACTATCGAAAACTCATCCCTTCTGTATTGTTTTATACTTTTTCGGACTTAAGGGATTAGATGACGAAAAAGGACTTTTGGAGTTAACTTTATGTACCTTTTCAGACTCTCTAAAAATGAAAAGGACCGAGTTATCCTTGTCGTTAGACTCGTTAAAATCATTAAATAGTGACAAACTTGTCTTTAGACGAGAACGAGTTTCACTATCGCTAGGCTCGTTAAAACATAGTGATGGGCTTGCCCGAAGGGCAGGTTATAGAACAAGCATATGTTATCCTCCTCAAGCTTGACAAAAATAAAGAGGTACTGGTCAGCAATGACTGGGGAAAAATTGGGAGAAACTAAAGAAAACTTTGATGGTAGCAAGTCGCTCTTGAACATGACACTTTTCCTCCGTACCACAATCAGGTTGGGTTGTTTCATTCACCGGTCACATCCATGGTCTCGCCATACCATCCATATTTGGGGTAATGCTACCGATCCATCGCATCAGTGTCGCCATATGTTCAAGAGAAGTCGTTCAGAAAAGTCAACCGTGTCCCATCCACTGCCATACATTATCCTTCATCCTTTCATGACCGCCACCCTGAATCATATGTCACAGATCGTTTTCACCTCCATTAAAATCATTAGCTCCATTTCGTGTCACTGATGTGGGATTCATTAAGGCCCTCCTTTGACGGATCTCTTCTTGTCGACATCAGCTCATTATCCAGGAAGTTGATCTAGGAACAACCCCTTCAGTACTTTGAAGCTTGCATGCCACAATGGCAAGTTTCTCACTTCCGGCGACAGGTATACATCAATGACCTTCGACTGAAAGATTTTGCGTGGTGTTCGATGCCAAGTCTTCTATTCACACCACGTGAATTGTACTGCAGTGCCTTGAGGGTCATTATCATTATCGGTGATTCCTCTCGCGCTTGTTAACGGTTTACATCATTGACCGGTAATCAAGCGATGTCTTTCCATGTTCAACTTCAGAACAATTCTCACATGGATCGACTTGTACTTAGAGTGAAGATCGAACGAGTTTGAAGACCCCGGATCTAGTTTCATCCATCCGGGCTGCTATATATATTTCGGAAAGATAAAGACATTGGCATGTACAACATAGTAGCAGATAATCATTCTACTCAAAGGATGATAATTTCATCAAAATTATCAGTCTACCATCAGACGATTGTCTGTTCTATGTACAGAAAAATGAATTTATAAAGCTGAGCATGGGAATGCCCGCCTCAGCTAGATCATGAAAGCAGCATGAAAAATAATGTATTGTATTGTATTGTATTACAGGTCTCCTCCCATCATTGGATGAACTTCGGATCCCCCTGATAAAGCATTTCGCCAGATAAACAGCCTCATACTTTAGGGGGCAACTGTTATAGACATTTTTGTGCCTTACAGCATTGAGCATGAAATGTCCATAATCTAAGGGATCCAAAGTCCCTAAACATGTTGTTCTTACCCCTAGAGGAACAAGGCTAACAAACCACAGCAATTCACAGAAGTTCTCCACCTAAAAACTGTTCAAAAACAAGTCAATTCAGGATCATTTCAGTGGCTACACTAGCTGTTTGCGCTGAATGTCAAAGCCAACACTGGCTACCTGCGTTGAATGTCAACTGGAACACTAGCTACCTGCGCTGAACAAGAGTGGACAAGTGGCAGGCTCATTTCTCAAGGTGTCAAAACCCAGGAAGCTTCCAAAATGACACTTGCCTCAGGGAATTCGACTGGTGATGAGTAAGAGGTTCCAAATCTCCAAGTGGAAGCAAGAACCTCCAAGTGGACTCAAGAACTGACAGAGGGAGAGGACACTAGTCACATCTCAAGCTGACTCATCCTCTCTCCAAACATCTACATATGGATCTCTCCTCCATGAGATTTGGGAGGCTGGAATTTTGTTATTGCAAAGAATTGCTGTTGGTTTGAGACTGGAACTATTGGGTGCTTAATGCTTTGAAAGGGGTGAAGATAGGAATTCCATTTGCTGGGAAGGAGATGCTGGATTGGAGCCCTCTGGGTTGTATCTCTTCCTGAACCTTGTTATTCATCAATAAAGCTATCTTGGTTTCTCCTATATGCTGATGTTTTCTTGATGTATGATTGCATTAGTATGTTTAGTTTATTTCTAATCCTGAACTAGTTATGAATATGAATCCATGTCTTGTGTAGTGTTCTCTTCTTGTAATCTTGCAGAAACCTCTTGAAGCTGGGCGAGCGAGAAGGCAAGTAGCTGGGAATCCTCCAAGAGAAGAGAGACTGGATCGAGGGACAAACGGAAGACACCGGTGAGTCCATCTATCTCTCTTCATTCTTAATTCATAAAGGAAGAAATGTCAGAATAGATGTCTCTGTTTGTTGCTAAGGCACTGTCACACCTTAGGTGGATAGGATCGTCCTGCATAGGCATTTTTCCCCACAACACCATCTCCTTGGAAGGGAAGACGGTAGAAGTGGAGGTCGAAGTTGTCGATGCTAATCTTACCTACAACCTCCTCCTCGGATGTAGCTGGACATACGCCATGCAAGCCATGGCTTCCTCCCTTTTCCGTGTCATTCGTTTCCCTCATCAGGGGAAGATTGTCACAGTGGACCAGCTCTCCTTCTTCACCTCCTCTTCTGAAGGCAATGTGCCTTTCGTGGAGCATACCTCCAAATCATTCGAGAGTGTGGGAGCCAGACTCTTTAAAGATCCCGCCCTGATGGGTGTCTTTCCCCTTCCACCTCCTAATCTCGCTCCGATTAACATGATTTCCGTGCACTCTGATCTGTGGGTCCTTCCTCCCGCTAATCAGATAGAATCTTGGGGCGATATGATGCCGTTGAGTCCTGCCGAGCTCAACTACGTCGAAATCGTTGCTGCATCGGCTCCCCCTCCCGAACCTGCTCCTCCGAGCGGTGTTCCCGACTCGTATGTTCATTTCCCTTGGCTTGGAGATGATGCTACTTCGGATCCATTAAAGGAAATATTTCCTTCCGATGAAGCCATCATAGAGACCATGTCTCTTGAGGAACCCCCTTGGTCAGATCATCACCACCGTTCCTCGTTCCTCCCTGCCCATCAGGAAATGATCGCCTGTCTCGAACGGTTTGCTTCGTGTATCCCATTTCAGCCCCTTCAAACACCTATTCAAATTTATCAAGTGTCTTCTGAAGGAAATATGGGAAACATTACGCAGACCCAACCCATCGACATCTCTGTGGAACCAGGGATTGTCGAGCACATTCATATTGGAGTCACTTGTACTCCAGAGGAAGTTCAACTCTACACCGATCTTTTTCGCGAATTTCGTGATGTCTTTGCTTGGTCCTACGAAGAGATGCCCGACATCGACCCTAGCATAGTGGTGCACGAGATACCTACGTATCCAGGTGCTAAGCCTGTTCGTCAACGCCTATGCCCCGTGCACCCCCGAAAGGCTGCAGCCATTAAAGCAGAAGTTGAAAAGCTTCTCAAGGCTGGTTTCATTTACCCCATTCCACTCACGGATTGGGTTTCTAATATAGTCCCTGTGAACAAAAAGCAAGGTACTATTCGAGTCTGTGTTGATTATCGTGACATTAACCGCGCCTGTCCTAAGGATAACTTCCCCACACCTTTCATCGATCAGCTCATTGATGAGTGTGCAGGAAGCGAAATCTACTCGTTTATGGACGGTTTTTCTGGGTATAACCAGATCAATATTGCGCCCGCTGATCAACATAAGACTGCTTTTATCTGTCCTTGGGGCACTTTTGCTTATAAGAAGCTCCCTTTCGGTTTAAAGAATGCTGGTGCTACCTTCCAACGTGCAATGTCCTATGCTTTTCATGACATTCGTCACATTGTACAGCCGTATCTAGATGATCTTCCAGCTCATTCAGTCAAGCGTCAGGACCATCCTTCCCATCTTCGCGAAATTTTTCTCCGCTGTCGACACTACCGTATCAGGCTCAATCCTCATAAATGTGTCTTCTGCGTTGAATCAGGCCGACTACTCGGGTTTATCGTCTCCCAAGAGGGAATCCATCTGGAGCCCCTCAAATTCGAGGCTATTCTGAATCTTCCTCCCCCTGTTTCTTTGCAGCAGTTGCAGAGCTTGCAGGGCAAAGAAAATTTCTTAAGACGATTCGTTCCGAACTATGCCGAGGTGGCTAAGGGTTTTACACGGTTATTGAAGCGAGATACACCCTTTCATTGGGATGCTATCGCTCAGGAGTCTTTCGAGCGTCTCAAGGGTCTCCTTGTCTCTGCTCCATTATTGTGACCTCCGAACTACCACCATGATTATACTCTGTATCTGGCCGCCGCCGATACCACTATTGGCATGGTTCTCATGCAAGACGATGATGATGGCAATGAGCACGTCATATATTATCTCAGCCGCAACCTCTTGGATACATAAACTCGATACGCTTATGTCGAGAAGTTGGCATTGGCCATTGTTTGTGCCGTCCAACACTTCCGGCATTATATCTTGTTGCGCACCACGACCGTGATTTCTGACTGCAACCCGATGACGTACATTTTGTCACGTCAGTTGCTGGGGGGAAAATACTCAAAATGGATCGTAATCCTCCAAGAGTTTGACTTGGAATTTACTGCTGCCAAGTCTAAGAAGTCCCTGGTCTTTGCTGAGTTACTCTGTTCTTTGCCATCTCCTTCTGCACCCTCTCTTTCAGAAGATCATATCCCGGACGAAACTCTTTTTCTGATCAGCACCCTCGATCCCTGGTACGGGGATATTATTGTTTATTTACAGACGTCCTCTTTCCGCCCCGCTGTATCCAAAGATGCTCGGCGGCGGATCCGCCATCAGTCTCAACCCTATCGTATCATAGGGGACACCCTGTACCGTCTCGGCGTTGACTCCGTCCTCCGCCGATGTCTAACCCTCGAGGAAGCTGAGAGAGTCCTGAATGACTGCCACTCTGGCACCTGTGGTGGTCACATGTCCGGATATGCCATAGCTCAAAAAATCCTTCGCGCTAGTTATTTCTGGCCCTCCATTTTTAAGGATTGCATTCTTGCCGTCCACTCATGTCATGCATGCGAGATATACCAGTGGAAGATGCGTGCGCCACCGGCTCTGCTGCACCCTGTAGTCACCGTAGGCCCTTTTGCAAAATGGGGCATTGATTATACGACCTGTAAGCCTCGCTCAGCCGGGGGGCATGGGTTTATTATCGTTGTCATTGATTACTTTACAAAATGGGCCGAGGCGATGCCCACATTAACTGAAGATGGTCATACAGCGGCGCAGTTTTTGTTCAATCATGTTATTACGTGGTTCGGAGTTCCAAAGGCCATCATCACAGATCACGGAAAGCATTTCCGTAATCACATGATGACCGAGCTGACAACCCTGTTATCACTCAGGTTGTCCCTAAAGCTCCTTAAAGGGATATGGCCGAGGTAACCACAAACCAATCTTTGGACTGCAGGTCCTAGCCTACCTGCAATCAAAGAGGGCTCTCTCTTTATAATTTAGCTTTGTTTTGGGCTGATTTTAGGCTAGTTATGATTTCCTTGGGTTTTGTTTTGATTTTGGTGGGATGGAGGATTCTTTCAAACAGATTTGGGATGCATAGTGTGAGAAGTTCAAACCATTGGGCATGGAGTCATGGATTAGGCTTGCTGTTGTGTTTTCTTGGTCACAAGAGGAATACAGAGCAGGATAGCTACACATAAAACAATATCGAGCTAGAATAAAGATGGAATGAAGGTTAGTGAATGAAAGACAAATAATTAGCTCTCATTATGCTAACAGAGGGAATGTGAATGAACATTTATATAGGAGCAATCAAGGATTCCTAAACAACATTCATATATGAAGGAACTAGTGTAAATATGAGAAAATCAGTATTCATATTTAGGACTAATTCAGAGGAAAACATAGATAAATCACAGAAATTGAGAACAGAATACAACTAAGTGAGCTCTGAACTATTCTTTCTTTCTGCTATTTATATAGTGAAACAATGATGGCATAAACACATATAAACTATAAACAGAGATAAGAAACACTTATTGGGCTATGTAGAAGCGTTAGGATTCCATAGTCACTCTTCAGACCTTAAAACACAACAGTCAATTCATCTCCCAAACATTCCAGCGATCTTTGATTATAGAGAATCTCAGAAAATACAATGCAAGTCTAGAGAGGAAGTTATGGACCAACCCACCCTTATAACAGTGCAGAGGGTGGTTTAAATAGAAAATATTTACAAACATCCCCTTGAACAGGTGTCAAGGGAGAAAATATCTCAAAATATCTATCAGAACAGAGCCAAAAGAGATCTGTGCAATAACTGCTTCTAATGCTAAGTTGTGCTGGAAATAAATGTAATAAAAGATCTAAAACAGCTGCACATAAGGCAGCAACCTCATACAAATGTCTTTCTAAGGCTGCGCATGGTCCTGCAGCTTCGCAAATGGACTAAAAGAGTTCCTTGAGCCACGCGCTGTCCTCTGTGTGATAACTATGCATTTAAGGAAGCAGCGCTGCTCCAAAAATATGACTGGGAACAATGTCTTTGCAATAACTCTGCCTTGAAAGCCTTCATCTATGCCTTTAGGTGGCTTTAAAGCAACAAAAGAAGTGTTGGTGAGCCTTAATGGCTGAATGATGCTTTGTTGACTTTGCTGGGCTTTCTTTGCTTTCATCTGCTTTGAAAAACTGGACTGATACTCTTTGCCGCATCCTGATACACTTTGACATGCACTTGAGCCTTCTCTTTCCTCTGATACACTTTACGCTATCAAATCGCCCCTTTTTCTGCCTTTTAATGCAAAATTAACTGCTGCAAAGGTTCCCGTGGCCTTTGGAATGCTATCAGTGCTCTGGCTGATCAAAACTAGCCTTAAACTTTTTGAAAAATGGTGCAAACAGGAGGAAAAAGTGTTGCCAACTGTGCCGAGGCCGAGACTGGCTATCTGAAGCAAAACTGGGTCTTGGAGCGATCTCAGAAAGCTTAGGGATGCATGAATTCCCTTATCGGGAGCCAGGCGCGGGCATATATGTGAAAATATGAACAAATGCCGCCTTTTCTTTTACATAGAAAAAAGACCAATTTCCATGTAAAATTCGTGAAAAACATAGGCGGGAGCGGCACTGTAGCGGAGATTAAATCCTAGCCGTTGGATCGCGTGAAGGCAGATCCAACGGCTGGCGCTAAATCACATCGGGGTGGACCATTGATCCCAACACATAAAACCTCCAAATAGCGATGAACTTGGCGGACCCGAAATGCTTATATGCCCTTTCTTTATGGAGATCGGGTCCGGTCCGTCGGCGATTTCATATCGGCGGATTTTAACAAAATCAATATGCGGACTCGAAATCCTTTAAAACTTCCCTTTAATATTTTTCGGCTCCGGGATATAGAAGCACACAGTGTGGACCCTTTTGGACCCGATATGCCTTTATGCCGCGCTTTATTACTTTTCGGCTCCGCTGGTCAGAGCCATATAGGAGTGATGCGATTAACTATGGGCCGTTGATCTCTGGGCCTGAATGGGCGGCTGAGATTAACTCGGCAATTTGCTATCGGCGGGGTCATGGGGTTGCCACATAAAAACACTGAAACCCATCGGACCCGATAAGTTATACAGGCCCTCTTTATTTTATTTCGGGTCCAACCCATCGGCGGAACCCAAATCGGCGGTTTTAACAGTGGAATGGGTCCGCGGAGCCAAAAACCCTTAACACTGCATTTGATAACTCATCGGCTCCACCAAATCGGAGCAGTATATAGGGTGATGCGAAGTGGGGGACCGCGCGACAAGATCTGGGCCGTCAGATCTGGATGCCGATCCAACAGTCCTGGATTCGTCGGCAAATCGGCAGTCGAAGGGACCAGAGGGCGGCACATATGGAATCGCCGAACTGTGCGGACCCAATATACTATTACCGGTCCACTTTATATGTTTTCGGGTCCGGCCCATCGGCACTATGCCCCATGCCTTGACATTTAGCCATTTTCGCTTATATATGCCACTGCCCCCTCCCGATAGCGATATCGCATCAGAGGGGGATCAAACAGATCTTTATCTCATCGGAGCACGCTTTTTATGAAAAGGCAAGGCAAATGAATTCGGAGGGGTTATATATGATGTTTTAAACATATGATTTCCCCCTCCCGATAGAGATATCGCATCATCGGGGGTCCAAATGAAACTTTATTATATCAGACCCATGTTTTTGTGAACTGCCAAGCCTTTTGGGAAATCGGAAGGGTTCCTTTATAGTTTGGCATGGATTCTAAGGCATCGGAAGGGGTCCGATAGCCAAAAAAGGGAGGATTTTATCCTTTTTTGAAGGTTTTTCATGGTTTTTGCATGGTTTTTGTATTCTTATGCTTTGGAAGGAGTCCAAAGGCACTTAGGGGGAAAGTGATGTGGTTTTGAGAGGGGTTTAGTGGCCAAAGAGGGTTTCATGCCTTATAAAGGCAAACCAAGGCCAAAGAGATGATTTTTATACATATGAAGGGAAACTATGCAAAGGAATGAGTCCTTATGCATTTGGAAGATGGTCAGAGGGGTCAATGAGGGTTCTTGTTGAGTTTCAAATAGACTTAGCAATTCCCAAGGATGTATATGGTTATTTTTCAACCAAGGGGAGGGGATAAGTATATAGGGGAGTTATAGAGATAGTTTTAGTAGGGGAAGGGAAAAGAGATAGGGAGTTACATAATAAAGTTAGTAGTTAATATGATAATGATGAGAAAAAGAGCTAAGAATGAAGTCTTAGGCTATCAATGGGGGGAAAATGACTGATAGAAGAAGTGTGAACATTCCTTTAGTGAAGCACATCTTCACCAAGGCAGATGATATGGAGAATGATGAATATAAGAGGTATCAAGCAGATCTTGACCTCTTTTAGGGGAAGTTAGTGAGTGATTTGGGAAAGAGGGAGAAGGGGAAGTTAGACATGCATTTCTTGAAGTCCTCCAACTGAAAAATCACCTTCAACTTGTGATATGATAGATATAACACTTGACAATATGAAATGGATCACAAGCCATGATTCTGCAACCACAAAGCTACCTACCCGGCCTATTCACCTAGCATTTTCTCTTCTTTTTGGTTTGGGTGCACTTGAACTAGCATACCCAGCTTTTCATTCTTTTCTTCTTGCTGTCATCCTATCTAAATCTACACTTATTGCATCCAGGGGCTCAGATTAGGTTGTTGAGCACCCTTGTTTCTCTACCTATTTACAGATCTGCCAAGATTAAACAGTTTGGACAGATGTTTATTCTCTATATTCTAAAACAGGAAATTGAAACCTAGGGAGACCAAGATTAAGCTGTTTGGACCTCCCTTAGCTGAAAACTCATGAAAATGGATCAACTCATCAAAAATGGAACACAGCAGTGGCATTTAGACTAGCACACTCTCATGGATACTTCTCTGGCCATCTGTAGCAAATATGGAGCATTGCAGCAAGCAAAGTATGACATATTTAGCATGTAAAAATGTCGATCATGAAAGATGATTAACCTGCTGCAGCAGGAGGCTAACAGTGGCTCCACTTGGGGATGGCTTTTCCTTGTGACAAGCCAAGAACAACAGGTCAGAATGCCTTGATCCTCTGTAGTTGCTGTTAATTGAAAATTTCTTCTGTGCTAACAGTTGAATGACTAGAACTTTAACTTCTGAATGTAGCACTCCTCCTTAACTGAAACACTTTGAAAAATAAAGCATCACCTGCTTTCTTCTGCATGCTTGATATTGCATAAACTTTTGCTTGAGAACTGCCTTGTGAAATAAACACAAAAAAAGGGAATAAAGCTAGAGCTCTTCTTTTCTTGTCTTTGAAGGGTGCTGAAGTAAACTGAAAATCCTCCTTTCTTTTTGATACTATTGACTTGAAGACTACCAGCTGCAAATAGTTTCTCTTTAACATAAATCACTATGATAGGACAGCACTGCTCTTGCTGTTTTGCTGAGATTACTGCAGAGGCAGAGCTTAAAAATAGAGGACTTGCATTGGCTGTGTCTTCACAAACTTTGTTGCTGCTCCTCTAACAATCGGACTGTTTATACAAAATAAAAGCAAAAGTGCTGATATATACAAATATCAATGTACAAAGAGATATTTACAAAGCTGCGTTATGTTCAACAAAAGGGATCATGATAATGCTTCAGCATACGGCCATTTACAGGGCCTTCTTCAGCAGTGCTTCCCTCTACAGATTTGAGGAAATATGTGTTATTTCCCTGAACAACAGAAATAACAAATGGCCCTCTCCAAAGGAAATCGAATTTTGCATGTTATCCCTTGTCTTCTCTTCGTGAGTCCCACCTTAGAACCTTGTTGCCAACACATAAATTCTCAGCCTTAGTTCTCTTATCAAACATCCTTTTGAGCTTTTCTTGCATAATTTGAGCTCTGTCATAGACCTGCTCTCTTGTCTGCTGAAGGTGAATGGTCTAATTGATCCTTCGTTGAATATCATTTGGTTCAGCTTGAATCTCTTGCAGCAGCTTAATAATAGGAATGCCGAGTGATGAAGGAAATCTGGCCTCCATGCCATATACTAGCTCATAAGGGCTCATCCCAAAGGATTTCTTGGTTGATAATCTGTCTGCCCATAGGGAATTTGTGAGCTTTCTATGCCAGTTCTTCTTGTTTTCTTCTAAGATCTTCTTGATAATACTGATCAGGCTCTTGTTAGATGACTCGGCTAAGCCATTACCTTGAGGGTAATAGGCTGTAGAGTGGCCTAAGGTAATGTGAAATTTATGGCAAAAATTGATCATCCTTTTGGATTTGAAAGCAACAGCATTGTCAGTGATGATCTTCTCAGGGCAGCCAAATCTAGACAGGATATTGCACTCAAGGAATTGGATAATGTTGGTGTCATTGGCCTGCCTGCATGCAATGGCTTCAATCCACTTGGTGAAATAGTCGGTGGCAGTTAGAATCCACTTATGCTGGCCTGAGGAAGAGGGATGGATTTCTCCAATGAAGTCAAGACCCCATTGTTGAAAAGGCTTTTCGGTTGAGATGGGTTTCAGAGGCAAGGGGAGCAGCTTTCCTTTGCCCTCAAAGATTTGGCATTTGTGACATGAGATAGCAAACTTCTTTACATCTGCAAACAAAGAGGGCCAATAGAAACCAGCCCTTAAAGTCTTATCAGCAGTGGACTTCCAATATAGATGTCCTCCACAGTCCCCTGCATGGAATTCTTTCATGACATTATTAGTTTCATTCATGGTCAAACAATTAAGCAATATGCCTTCATGATTCTTCCAAAATAAAGCACCATCTAAGACACAAAATTTCAAAGCCTTCATTCTTAAAAATCTCTTCTTGGTCCTGGACAATCCTGGGGGAGCAAACAAGTTTAACAATACAAAGCATATATTAGCATACCATGGAGATTGCAGAAAGGTGTCACTGATTTGTGGAGTCGCCAGCTCCTGTTCATTGTCCAGTTGGTTGATGTCTAAGGCTTGAAAGTTTGTTTCGGACATCAGTTTAGCTAAACCTTGTCCCTTTATTAGCTTGGTTGGTTTTATTTCTATGTCATACTCCAGAATGTTAGCAATCCACTTGCCTCTTTTGCCTTCTAATCCTTCTTGGGTTAATATGTCTTTTACAACAGCATTTGGGACATAGGCAATCACGTGTGAATATAAAATGTAAATTATGAAGTCTTTGATTTCTTTAACAAGGGCATAGGCCTGCTTCTCCATGATTTGGTACTTCAGGGGTGCATCTCTTAAGGCTCGGCTGAAAAAAGTAATTGGCTTTTCATTTCCTTGGTCATCCTTTTGCAATAGGACAACAGCTATGGTATTATCATATGCAAATGAAAATATGATAAAGTCCCTATCAAATTGAGGACTTGTGAGGACTGGGGCTTGAGTTAGGGCAACTTTGATACTCTCAAATGCTTGCTTGGTTTCAAGAGACCATTTTACCTTGGCATCCTTCTTTAACATGTTGCTCAATAGTCTTATCAGCTTGGCTAGATTTGGGATAAATCTCCTTAGGAAATTGATCTTTCCTAGGAATGCTTGCAGCTCTTTTATGTTTCTTGGATATGGGATTTGGAGAATGGCTTGGATCCTTTCCGGATCAATTCTAATCCCGTCTTTTGAAATGATATGTCCAAGTAATTTTCCTTCTTCAAGGCCAAATAAAGACTTCTTGGGGTTCAAGGAAATGCCATATTTCCTACATGTTAGGAACACTTGTCTCAAATGTCTTAGGTGCTCTTGATCAGATTTGGAGAAAGGGGTAAGATCATCAAGATAGAAAACCAAAAAATCATGGATTTCCTTGGCAAATGCAATGTCCATGGCCCTTTGAAAGGTGGCACTTACGTTCTTTAGGCCGAAAGGCATTTTCACATATTTAAATGTTCCCCACGGTGTGGTAAAGGCTGTCTTGTCTTGGTCATCTGGGTGAACCAGTATTTGATTAAAACCTGAAAATCCATCTAGCAAAGAGATTCTAGATGACCCCACTACTCTTTGTAGGATGTGGTCCATTTTGGGCAATGGGTAGTGGTCTTTAAGGGAGACTTGGTTTAGGTTTCTCAAATCTACACAAAGCCTAATCTCACCTGTTTTCTTTCTTGTGGGAACAAGATTGGATACCCATTCAGAAAATCTAATGGGTGTTATGATACCTGCTTCAAACATTCCTTGCACTTCTGTCTCAATCAAAGGGAGAAGCACAGGATTGATTCTCCTCAGTTTCTGTTTGAAGGGCTTTTGATTTGGCTTTAAGGGAATGGTATGTTGAATAATTGAGGTGTCATAGGACTTCAAGTCCTCATAACTCCAAGCAAAGACATCTTGGAATTCTTTGAACAAATCCATGTACTTGGGCTTTTGATCAGCTGGTAAATTTTTGGACAGTTTGATCATTTTGGGCTTCTCTGCTGTTCCAATGTTGTATTATTCTATGGTAGTGTTTATAGTCTGCATTTTTGGCTTTTTGGGCACATCATTTGCATCAAACATGTCTTCTAGTGGAGTGAGGCCAACCGGGAGAAAATTGTCCTTTAGATCAATGATTTCGGCCTCTGTTTTGGCTATTTCCTCCAAATGCATCTGTTTCAGCTCTTCTATGTTTTCTTCATCAAAGATGGTTGGCTGTAGCAATTTTCTAGCTGTTTCAGCTGTTACAGTTTGCTGGATTTGGTTTATTGCTTGCAGGGGATCATCCATGGCATCCATATCAATGTTTAGGCCTGAAAACTCATGCTGTAAGGTAAGAAAATTGTTGATTTGAGCATCATCCTCAAACACTTGCCAATCTTTAATGTTATTTGGGACAGCAGGCCTATGTTTTATTTCAGCAGTGAAATGGTGATTTGGCTCAAAGGGAAGCTTGCATGTACTAGCGAAAGTGGCTAGGCTGTGAGCATGAATGTTATGATTTCTTGAAATCTTGGCAAGCTTGGATTCAGTGAATGTATCAAGTATTGCAGTGGCAATAGTCCTATAAGCTCTTAGCCTTCTATCATTGGTAACAAAGTTGCCTTTCATTTGTTGGATTACTAGGTCTGAGTCACCTAGAATGGAAACTTTGGCAGCTCCTAAAGCTTTGAGCAGCTTAAGGCCTAAGAGGAGTGCCTCATACTCAGCCATGTTGTTGGTACATCTGAAGTTAAGTCTATAAGCATGATCCTCTGCATGACTATTATGTGTATTGTGAATCCATATTCCTGCCCCTGCTCCTAGCTTATTAACAGAACCATCAAACTCTAAATACCATGTGATTTCTTGCTTGTGGTTAATATTAAGAGTTTCAGTCATTTTAGGATTGGGCAGACCTAGGTTTTGTGCTTCATGTGGTTCTTCTTGTATGTTGGTTGCACTGACTGTTTTGACAGTTTCCTGGGTATGGGCAACCGATTCCTGATTGATGCATGTTTCTTGTTCTAAAGGCAAAGGCCTCTCATTAGTTGGAGGACTTGTTTCATCATTAAACAAAATAAAAGAATCCATATCAGAATGGATTGAATAGATAGGGAAATTTTGGGGCTTTTCCTCACTACTTACCACATACTTCATCAGTGTTTCTCTATACAGTCTATTTGGTTGCCCAAATACTGAAATAGTGGCATAGGAGAGGTCTAATTGGAGAGATCCTTGGAGATTTGCCCCCCCAAGATCTTGACAAGAGCATGCCATACTTTGGTGGGATGTCAGCAACCACCACATCCATTAGGATTGTCTTGTTGGGAAATTGGACTAAGGAGACACATAAGTCTTTGATTAAGCCTAAACACTTGACCTGACTTGAGTCAAAGGAGAATAGATCTTTGTAGGGTCTTGTGACATCAAGGTTTAGTTTCTCCATTACAGCTTTGGGCATAAGATTGTGTGAGGCACCTGAGTCAAACATAGCATTGTGCAAGACTTTGTCATGAATGTGAAAACTGACATAAAAGGGTGGAACAGATCCATATGTTGATTTTCCATTAACTTCAGGACCGAACAGCAGCTCAGGGGTATCATCTAACACATTTACATTATCTTTGACCTCTGGCATTTGAAGTGATCTTTGAATTTGTTGCCTATACACATCATGTTTGGCAAGTTCTGAGAGGGGGATGGATATTTTAAGTTTTCCAATCTCTGCCTCTAAATTAAATGGCTTTTCCAATGGAGTCTTGGTGTTGATGACGACAGTTTTTTCTTTTTCATTTGAATTATCAGCGATTTGCTCTTGTATATCAACGTTATGGGAATTGATTGCTTGCGGTTTTTCAGTTTTAAGAGGGATTTTTGGAACACTGTTCAAGTTCTCTTTCGAGGAAGAAGGTGGCAGAGGCTGATCAACAGAAGGTTGTATGTCTGTTATGTCCTCTACAGTCACTTGGTGCGGGTTTGGGACAGTTATATCAGCTGTTTCTGTTATAATAGCCTTGCCTCTAATTTGGTTGGGTTGTTTGCCCTCCTTTGGTTTAACTTTTTCGGGCATACCTATGGTTCTTGTCCTAAGCTTATACTGTTTGTGGACTTCACAAATAGATGAATCATAACCTTGTTTAAAGTCAAAAGACTCACCAGAGTTAGTCTGAAATTGATTTATCTCATGGTTATCTTTGTCTTCTTGGGTTAGGAAAATTTGTTGCTCACCCTTCAAATCCACCAAGTTCATGTGAGTGTCCTCTATGGCATCACTAGATGTGGATGCTTCTGTATAATTTTCTTGGAAAGGAGGCCTTATATCACGGTCTGGGCTAGATCTACCAGTGTTTGAGTTCTGAGTTTTCCTGAAATTTGGGTTCCTTATGGTATTGGGTTGTTGCTCTTCCCATGATGATTTCCTCTCAACACTCTCTACTCTGTCTCCCAGCCTGTGCATGTCATTGATAATAGCATCTAGCTTTTGATCTAGGGCTGAGGGCTCTTCCTTGAAGGTGGTTCTTCTCTCAGTTCTAGCTCTGTTTCTTTTGGCAATTAAATTTGCCTCCACAGTGACAACCACATTTTGCATATCTGCAAGGCTGTTAGGGGCTCTTTCCTTTAATTGGTAGGCCATATCTGGGTCGAATCCATCAGGGAATTTATATAAGGCAAGGTCAGGGGGGGGCCTTAAGTTTTGTGGGATATCATTATAAATGCTATTGAACCTTGCACAATAGTCCAAGACTATTTCTTGTGGACCTCTTTTGATTGTATCGTATTCAGCTAGTATGTGCAAGGGATCTTTCTTTTTCTCCCATCTGTTGATAAATGACTGGTATAAGGCTTCTGGGTCTGCTATGGAATTGGCTGGAAGTGCTCTAAACCAAGTCTTGACATCACCTGACAAGCTTTGGACAAAAATATTCATTCTCACACCATCATCATCAATCTCATAGCTTTCAAAGTAATCCTGCATTTTCTTTGTATGCTGAAGGGTTGTGCAGGCACTTGTGCCATCAAAATATGTGATTTTAGTTTGGTAATCTTGAGGCATAGACCTGGGATTTGCAGGTAATTGCAAAGGTGCATATCTGTTAGCCATATTGGCAGGGATAAGTAGAACAACATGGATAACAGGGATTACAGGAGTAGTAGTGGTAGTATGTGCAGTGAATGGAGGTGTGGAAGGAGTGCTTTGAGACGTGGATGATGAACAAGGGGAACTAGGGGTTGAACGAAATAGAACTTTGACAGGGGTTGGGCCATAGCGTGGGTGAACTGCTTCAGGACTATTATCAGCAAAATCCTCTCTTCGCTCTAGCTTCCTGAGGTTCCTTGGGATTATATTGGGATTTTCAAAAGCTGCTGGGGGATTTGGGTCTGGATTTGACCTTGTATATCGTGAGTTCTTTTTGGGAGCCAGCTTCTAGCTTGTTTTTTGGGGATTTTTCTAAGAATATAAGGGTTAGAAAGAAACTTTTGAAGGTCTGGTTCTTTCCCAGTGGAGCTTTCCAACTTGATTTGTGAAATTATCTGAGGATGGTCCCCAGTGGAGTCGCCATTATGTTATCACGCAGGTTGTCCCTAAAGCTCCTTAAAGGGATACGACCGAGGTAACCACAAACCAATCTTTAGACTGCAGGTCCTAGCCTACCTGCAATCAGAGAGGGCTCTCTCTTTATAATTTAGCTTTGTTTTGGGCTGATTTTAGGCTAGTTATGATTTCCTTGGGTTTTGTTTTGATTTTGGTGGGATGGAGGATTCTTTCAAACAGATTTGGGATGCATAGTGTGAGAAGTTCAAACCATTAGGCATGGAGTCGTGGATTAGGCTTGCTGTTGTGTTTTCTTGGTCACAAGAGGAATACAGAGTAGGATAGCTACACATAAAACAATATCGAGCTAGAATAAAGATGGAATGAAGGTTAGTGAATCAAAGGCAACTAATTAGCTCTCATTATGCTAACAGAGGGAATGTGAAAGAACATTTATATAGGAGCAATCAAGGATTCCTAAACAACATTCATATATGAAGGAACTAGTGTAAATATGAGCAAATCAGTATTCATATTTAGGACTAATTCATAGGAAAACATAGATAAATCACAGAAATTGAGAACAGAATACAACTAAGTGAGCTCTGAACTATTCTTTCTTTCTGCTATTTAGATAGTGAAACAATGATGGCATAAACACATATAAACTATAAACAGAGATAAGAAACACTTATTGGGCTATGTAGAAGAGTTAGGATTCCATAGTCACTCTTCAAACCTTAAAACACAACAGTCAATTCATCTCCCAAACATTCCAGCGATCTTTGATTATAGAGAATCTCAGAAAATACAATGCAAGTCTAGAGAGGAAGTTATGGACCAACCCACCCTTAAAACAGTGTAGAGGGTGGTTTAAATAGAAAATATTTACAAACATCCCCTTGAACAGGTGTCAAGGGAGAAAATATCTCAAAATATCTATCAGAACAGAGCCAAAAGAGATCTGTGCAATAACTGCTTCTAATGCTAAGTTGTGCTGGAAATAAATGCAATAAAATATCTAAAACAGCTGCACATAAGGCAGCAGCCTCATACAAATGTCTTTCTAAGGCTGCGCATGGTCATGCAGCTTCACAAATGGATTGAAAGAGTTCCTTGAGCCACGCGCTTTCCTCTGTGTGATAACTATGCATTTAAGGAAGCAGCGCTGCTCCAAAAATATGACGGGGAACAATGTCTCTGCAATAACTCTACCTTGAAAGCCTTCATCTATGCCTTTAGGTGGCTTTAAAGCAACAAAAGAAGTGTTGGTGAGCCTTAATGGCTAAATGATGCTTTGTTGACTTTGCTGGGCTTGCTTTTCTTTCATCTGCTTTGAAAAACTGGACTGATACTCTTTGCCACATCCTGATACACTTTGACATGCACTTGAGCCTTCTCTTTCCTCTGATACACTTTACGCTGTCAAATCGCCCCTTTTTCTGCCTTTTAATGCAAAATTAACTAATGCAAAGGTTCCCGTGGCCTTTGGAATGCTATCGGCACTCTGGCCGATCAAAACTAGCCTTAAACTTTTTGAAAAATGGTGCAAACAGGAGGAAAAAGTGTTGCCAACTGTGCCGAGGCCGAGACTGGCTATCTGAAGCAAAACTGGGTCTTGGAGCGATCTCAGAAAGCTTAGGGATGCATGAATTCCCTTATCAAGAGCCAGGCGCGTGCATATATGTGAAAATATCAACAAATGCCGCCTTTTCTTTTACACAGAAAAAGACCAATTTCCATGTAAAATTCGTGAAAAGCATAGGCGGGAGCAGCACTGTAGCGGAGATTAAATCCTGCCGTTGGATCGCGCAAAGGCAGATCCAACGGCTGGCGCTAAATCACATCAGGGCGGACCATTGGTCCCAACACATAAAACCTCTGAATAGCGATGAACCTGGCGGACCCGAAATGCTTATATGCCCTTTCTTTATGGAGATCGGGTCTGGTCCGTCGGCGATTTCATATCGGCGGATTTTAACAAAATCAATATGCGGACCTGAAATCCTTTAAAACTGCCCTTTAATATTTTTCGGCTCCAGGATATAGGAGCACATAGTCCAGACCCTTTCGGACCCGATATGCCTTTATGCCGCGCTTTATTACTTTTCGGCTCCGCTGGTCAGAGCCATATAGGAGTGATGCGATTAACTATGGGCCGTTGATCTCTGGGCCTGAATGGGCGGCTGAGATTAACTCGGCAATTCACTATCGGCGGGGTCATGGGGTTGCCACATAAAAACGCCGAAACCCATCGGACCCGATAAGTTATACAGGCCCTCTTTATTTTATTTCGGGTCCGACCCATCGGCGGAACCCAAATCGGCAGTTTTAACAGTGGAATGGGTCCGCGGACCCGAAAACCCTTAACACTGCATTTGATAACTCATCGGCTCCACCAAATCAGAGCAGTATATGGGGCGATGCGAAGTGGGGGGCCGCGCGACAAGATCGGGGCCGTCAGATCTGGGGCCCGATCCAACGGTCCTGGATTCGTCGGCGAATCGGTAGTCGGAGGGACCAGAGGGCGGCACATATGGAATCACCGAACTGCGCGGACCCGATATACTATTACCAGTCCACTTTATATGTTTTCGGGTCTGGCCCATTGGCACTATGCCCCATGCCTTGACATTTAGCCATTTTCACTTATATATGCCACTGCCCCCTCCTGATAGCGATATCGCATCGGAGGGGGATCAGACAGATTTTTATCTCATCGGAGCACGCTTTTTATGAAAAGGAAAGGCAAATGAATTCGTAGGGGTTATATATGATGTTTTAAACATATAATTACCCCCTCCCGATAGTGATATCGCATCGGAGGGGGTCCAAATGAAACTTTATTATATCAGACCCTTGTTTTTGTGAACTGCCAAGCCTTTTGGGAAATCGGAAGGGTTCCTTTATAGTTTGGCATGGATTCTAAGGCATCGGAAGGGGTCCGATAGCCAAAAAAGGGAGGATTTTATCCTTTTTTGAAGGTTTTTCATGGTTTTTGCATGGTTTTTGTATTCTTATGCTTTGGAAGGAGTCCAAAGGCACTTAGGGGGAAAGTGATGTGGTTTTGATAGGGGTTTAGTGGCCAAAGAGGGTTTCATGCCTTATAAAGGCAAACCAAGGCCAAAGAGATGATTTTTATACATATGAAGGGAAACTATGCAAAGGAATGAGTCCTTATGCATTTGGAAGATGGTCAGAGGGGTCAATGAGGGTTCTTGCTGAGTTTCAGATAGACTTAGCAATTCCCAAGGATGTATATGGTTATTTTTCAACCAAGGGGAGGGTATAAGTATATAGGGGAGTTATAGAGATATTTTTAGTAGGGGAAGGGAAAAGAGATAGGGAGTTACATAATAAAGTTACTAGTTAATATGATAATGATGAGAAAAAGCACTAAGAATGAAGTCTTAGGCTATCAATGGGGGGAAATGACTGATAGAAGAAGTGTGAACATTCCTTTAGTGAAGCAGATCTTCACCAAGGCAGATGATATGGAGAATGATGAATCTAAGAGGTATCAAGCAGATCTTGACCTCTTTTAGGGGAAGTTAGTGAGTGATTTGGGAAAGAGGGAGAAGGGGAAGTTAGACATGCATTTCTTGAAGTCGTCGAACTGAAAAATCACCTTCAACTTGTGATATGATAGATATAACACTTGACAATATGAAATGGATCACAAGCCATGATTCTGCAACCACAAAGCTACCTACCCGGCCTATTCACCTAGCATTTTCTCTTCTTTTTGGTTTGGGTGCACTTGAACTAGCATACCCAGCTTTTCATTCTTTTCTTCTTGCTATCCTCCTATCTAAATCTACACTTATTGCATCCAGGGGCTCAGATTAGGCTGTTGAGCACCCTTGTTTCTCTACCTATTTACAGATCTGCCAAGATTAAACAGTTTGGACAGATGTTTATTCTCTATATTCTAAAACAGGAAATTGAAACCTAGGGAGACCAAGATTAAGCTGTTTGGACCTCCCTTAGCTGAAAACTCATGAAAATGGATCAACTCATCAAAAATGGAACACAGCAGTGGCATTTAGACTAACACACTCTCATGGATACTTCTCTGGCCATCTGTAGCAAATATGGAGCATTGCAACAAGAAAAGTATGACATATTTGGCATGTAAAAATGTCGATCATGAAAGATGATTAACCTGCTGCAGCAGGAGGCTAACAAACCCAACTAGGCTTACGACACGATAGTTCAACCCCGTACTATCCTTAGTCTAACGGCCAGGTTGAAGTCGTTAACAAGATTTTGGTTACGATGCTTCAACGTACTGTTGACATGCATAAGTCTAATTGGCATCTGATGTTGTTTCCCGCCTTGTGGGCCTATCGAACCTCTGTGAAGGATGCCACCGGTTTCACTCCATTTCAACTAGTTTACGGACTGGAGGCTACCCTTCCTATAGAATGTGAAATTCCTTCGTTGAAAATAGCCGTCGAGTTGCTTCCCAACACTACTCCGGTAGAGGAACGGCTTCTTTATCTAGAACGGTTGGACGAGACCCGTCGCCTAGCCTCTCTAGCCATCGAAGCTCAAAAGAAGAGAGTCAAGACTCACTTCGACCATACCATCCATCCTCATTCCTTTGTTGAGGGAGATCTAGTCCTGCTATACGACCAAGAAAATGACAAGCTGGGGGCAGGCAAACTCGAGCCCATGTGGCTAGGCCCTTATATTGTAAAGAAAGTGTTGCAGAAAGGGGCATATGAGCTAGTTGACTACGAAGGTAATCCTCTTGATAAGCCCCGCAATGGGCTGTACTTGAAAAAGTACTATGCATGATTCATGCACTTCGATTTAGACATACGTGTGTGTGTGTGTGTGTTTTCATGTTTTCAGTTTGGTGTGAAGGCGTGATTGCCTCTTATTGTGTTTTTGCTCCTTGTGCAGATGTCGGGTGCACCTTATGTTGGTTTCGCTGATGGGGCCTGCCGCAGCACTCGCAATTTGTCCTCTGCGGCGTGGGTGATCTACGATCCTCACGGTGAGTTGATAGATCTTCAAGGTGTGTGTTTAGGCTGTACTACAAACAATGTTGCTGAATATAGCGCTATTATTGAATTATTAGCCGAGGCAATTAATCTCGGTATTCGTACATTGCTTGTTAACCTAGACTCTCAACTTGTCGTCCATCAGCTCAATGGGCGATATTCCGTCAGAGACCGTCACATTTTAAGGTTGTACTTACGTGTTAAATTGTTAGAAAGGAATTTTGACTTCATCACATATCAGCATATTCCACGACGATTAAACACATTATCTGATGCATTGGCTAATCATGTATTAGATAGACATTTGCGTAATTTATAATCAAAACATTATACAAGCAAGCATATAAAAGCACAATAATAAACCATAGGCATATGTATATATATATGTGTGTCGCAAAGTTTTGCACCGCGTGCATTACATAGTCCAAAAAATAATACATGTTCATCCTGATACATCCTGGGACGACATGTCCCTCAAAAAATATGCATGAAAGAAGCCTAGAAGTCTAGTCGCGGTGGTGCTCATGATAGCATGTCACCGCGCGCACCAAGCATCTCAACAGACGATGGATGCGAGTCGGCACCCCCACTGTGTGCCTCTAGTATGCAAAAGGCACGTCCGCCAATCTAGCGTAACTCGGAATCCCTCGGGTGAGTCCCTTGAGATTCAGCACCAGCTCTCCCCCCATGGCACCCCTTGCCTGAGGGTCAGCCGCGGGTTGGCCCCTCCACGCTATAGGAGACAAGCCGGTTGGTCGCTCTGGGCCTACATCTGCATATACGTACAACTGTCATCAGAACATGCATGTATTGACAAAAAAAATGAAAATACATAAAACATAAAAAAAAAACGAAGAGATCATACCTAACTCCTCGTCCCATTCCTCTTCCTCTGGCAGTGGGAGGTCTGGATCCCCCATGAAATTGGTCCCCGCGTATGGCCAATCCTCTACCACGATCAGCTGACGGCGGAGCCATATGAAGAATTCGGGCCGCCAAGACATCTGCTGGCCCCCTCCTCCTCTGGGCATCAATGCTGCCCAGCGAGCCATCCTAGGCTCTCGTGGCAATGGATCAGCCACTACAGCTCCCTGAATCTGAAAGAGGGGTAATCATTCCAGGAAGAACGACACCACAATCGAGCCATACCCGAACTATTTCACTTCTCCGTGCTTACACTTTGTAAGCTGCCTTTTGATATTGGTAGTCACCGTTGTAGCCCAGTCAAAGATGGTGGGGCTGAGACATTCTGTAGCTAGTAACAGATGATTCTTGCTCACCTCATGGGGCACCTGTACCCCAGCTGCACGCATGATGGTGAACATTATCACCTTAAGAACCAAATCCTGGATGGTGGCGATATCCACCTTGGCACTGTTTCTCCCAAATTGTGCCTCTAGACACACTCGAGCCTTTACTTCACCTATCTTCTCTCCGGAAGGTCTGCTTCCGGTCAAAATAGGGCTCGCCCCTCTCCGTGACAGCCCAGTAATGAAGTACACATCAGATACGTCCAGCTCTAAGGTTTGGTCCTGTAAGCGAAATACTTGGTCATCAACATCCCAAGCATCCACTATGAACTATAATAACTCGGGCTGAGCTCGCAGATAAGATGTGAGGAAGAACTTCTTGAGACCACAGTCTCTCAAAGCATTCATACATCCCTCATCCTCGATGGCCAAGGCGTCCACGGCATCATGCTCCCGTTCTTTCCATTCCACCACCATTTTTGCTTGTTTCCTGCACCCACAAGGACGAATAAATCATTATTAGAACACTGGTAAGCTTACAAACCGGACGAATTTCAAAAATAATGAGAAAATTCAAGGTAAAAATTAGGTCGCGCGGTTGGCGCGGTACCTTTGGGTAAATCACCCCATTGGCGCAGATCCGTGCCGGATACCCGCGCCAATGGGGCGCGGCCCTAAATTTTAAAATCCTCCTTGCAGAGGCTCAATCAGGGAACAAAATGCATAAAAAGGGTATGAAAATGAAGCTAAGGGAAGCGCCTCTTACCTGGAACTGGCGAAATCTCAAATGGTTGCACGGATTGGCTGTAATCACTGTCCGAAGTTCGCTCCTCAAATGGACCACTGCTACTATGCAAGAGGTAAAAAGTAAAAGTAATTCTATTTTTTACATTTTCACCATATTTATAAACTTTTTGACTTGTACTTAGGTTTAAAAAGTTGTTTTTTGAATATTTTAATATATTTTTGGTCGAAAATGGATTTTACACTTGCTTCTTGTGCAGCGACAGGTCTTTTACGCAACTTCGATGGTGAAACGAGTTGTATTTTATACTTTTTCGGACTCGGTAAACACACGAAAAAGTCACTGTGGAGTCATCTTTCAGCTCTTTTCTGACTCGCTAAATGTGAAAAGATCACCGAGTTATCCCTCTTGACTCGTTAAATGTAAATAAGAGGTGGTCGTCTTTAGACTCTTTTCCGCCCGTGTAAAAACGAAAAGTTACGAAACGACGTGATGTTGATCGCTTTTTAACTTTTTCAGGTCGATGTCACTATATATGAAAAGTACTCCTCGATCGTAATGGTCGGCCAGTTCTTTCGAGCATTGTTTTATACTTTTTCGGGCTCAGGAGACACAACTTTACGAAAAAGGACCCCCCTGGAGTTTTCTTTTCTGTTGTCTTTTCAGACTCTCTAAACAGGAAAAGACGCCGAGTTCTTCCTTTGTCAGGCTCGTTAAAACTTAATGACATCGGATTCTGTCGTAATGACACCTTACAAGCATATGCTATCCCCATCAAGCTTGTTAAAAATAACTGGGGTACTCGCCAGAAATGGTGGGGAAAATGGACCCATAATTATTGTCGTGTCAGCAGTATGTCACTCTTGAACATGGCACTTGTCTGCATTCGTGTCTGGGTGGGGACATCTCATCTTGTTTTTTACACTAGCCTCCGTGGGTTTGGGTTATCCTATTTGACCTCTCATCTGCTCATTGCCTTGTCACCATGACCTCTGCTCATTTGATGTCAAATATTGCCAAATCCACTGTCGTGCCGCCAATATGTTCAAGAGAAGTTGACCTCTGTAGAATTACAACCTCCCTCTGATACCTCACATAATTTTGATTCACCACAACATTCTTCCTCTGTCTCGTGTCACTGATGTGGGAAACACTATGGCCCACCTTTGATCAAGGTCACTTCCTGTCGACTTCAGCTCATTATCCAGGAAGCTGATCTAGAGACTCCCTTCCGGTGCCTTGGAGCCTGCATGCCTCAATGGCAGGTTCTTCGTGTTCGACGCGAGGTTTTCATCATTGGCCTCCGATCGAATGATTCTATGGGTTCAACACCAGCTCACTTATTCACACGTCGTAGATTGTACCTATAGTACCTTGAGGACCATTGTCATTATTGGTGGTACCTCTCGCGTCTGTTAACAGTTTTCATCATTGACTGGTAATCAGACGATGTTCATGCATGTTCGACTTCAACTCATGTATTCGCATGCCTGAACTTGTACTCTGTTCAGGTCGAGATGGAGCGCAAGACCCTGGATTTTGTTTGTTGGAATCCAGGCTGCGATTTGTGGCTTATTATGATCATTACATGACTCATTCACTGGATGGCTGCGACCATGCCTGAGTCTATTTACCGATCCTCTCTAGATGGCTGCGCCCATACTTTGGATCTAGATTATTATGTACTCTGTTATGGATGGCTATGCCCATACCACATATATCATGTACTTGAGATATCAGTTGTACTTCTTTACGCAGGTTCTCCGGCGGCTGTGTTTTCAGCTACGCATGTTCTTGTAAAGCATTTCACCCCTCTCTCTCTCGGGCCTCATGCTTTAGGGGGCATCTGTTACACAGTAATTTGTCACCGTTTGTCACCGTCCCTGTTACCCCTCACCCGCACACTGGAGGACTCATTCCGGGACCTGTGAGAAGTGACATGACCTGAAACCACTTGCATCATATTCCTCTAAGTATGAGCTTCATATGCCCTGAAGACATCTCCTGCAGAATATCCATGAAAACAGCTCTTTTTGCATTAGCGCGGGTCCACAGTTCACTGCCCGTGCCAATGAGGGAAATCCTCTAAAAAGGGTGCGCCATTGGCGCTCTGTCTCAGAGTTGCACTCGCACCAACCGAATTGAGTAAAGTTTTCAACGAACAAGCTTCCGAAGGTTCTCCTTAACCCATTCACCAACTGAATCTATGTTGAGCTAGGATGGTTTGGCTTCGAATCTCCATAGAAGGGAAATGGTTTTGCCACCTTTCATGGAAGTTTCCAAGTGATAAAGCCAATCCCATGAATAATGTGGTTGATCCTATCTCTTTCCTCTCTATCTATAAAAGCTTGTCTCTATGCCTTGAGCAAGCTAGTTCCAGTTCTAGCATAGTGATAGAGAATACCAGGAGTTCAAGAGTTTGAAGCTGCAAGAGCCTTCTTTTCACCCATAAGGCCAAATCTAAGTGAGGAGATTCTTGTCACCCAAAGAGAGAGAGGCTTGTTCCCTATCCCAACAAGCTTTGCAAGACTTGTGTAGCTGACTACCTAGCCAAAGGAGGATTTGACGTCAGAACTATGGTTGTATTCTTCTTTGTTATTTATCAATAATAGATGACTATCATTATGGTTCCATTCTCATTGTTCTATGATTGATGTTGAGTTATATCTTTTCTGACTGATATATAATTGCATCTATTAGATGTTATGCTTGTATTCGTGTTATTCTTTGCATGTGCAGGTGTCCAATCACAGAGATCGTGGGGATCGTGACCGGCCAAGGCAAAGGAACGAGAGCGACGTCTCTTCTACGAACATTAGCATTGGAATCCAAGTAGGTTCTCATCATCCACTTTTAATTTGAAATTAGGAACTTGCGTGATAGCATTGTTTGATTGTTGCTAGACCCGGTCTGGGCTAGTAGGGATTGTCTCTGTCCATAGAGAGGATTTACCTCCACAAAAGCATGTCCTAAGAACAATTACCTACCCCATTCATCGACCAAGTTATTGACACTTGTGCAGGACATGATGTCCTATCCTTGACAGATGGGTTATCTGGTATAATCATATTCAAATTCACCACATTGATATAAAACAATGTTCACAACCCCATGAGACACGTTTTCATGTTGAGTGATGCCCTTTGGCATTAAAAATGCTAGGGCCACCTTCCAGCGAGACATGAATTATGTCTTCCATGATCTAGCTCATCTCATTCTCTCATATTTGGAAGACCTTATTGTATCATCCAAAAAGAGTGATGACCATTTGGAGGACTTGCGCTTGGTATTTCAATGACGTCGACAATATAACTTATGATTCAACCCTCTCAAGTGTGTCTTTTGTGTTAACACAGGAAGACTACTAGGGTTCATTGTTTCCCAGCAAGGTATTAGATTCAACCCTCTCAAAGTCCAAGTCATTAAAGAAATTTCACCTCCAAACACATTAAAGAAGTTCCAAAGCTTGTAGGGTAAGGGTAGCTTCTTATGCCGCTTTGTTCCAAAATACACTACCTGTGCACATGGTGTCTTGTGCTTGCTTCATCAAGATATCCCTTTCCACTAGGACCAAGAGGCACAACACTTATTTGAAGCCCTAAAATACGCATTGTCTCAGGCACCTTTGATTAGCCATCCTAACCATAACAAGGACTATACCCTTTACCTCTCAGCATCTGAAGTAGCCATTGTTGGGTTACTAGTCTAAGAATGCCCTAATAATAGAGATCACATAATCTACTACATCAGAAAGAACATCTCTTGGTTTGCATTTAAGTATGAGCCAACTGAAAAATAGCCTTTGCCCTCGTCCACTCGGTACAAAAGCTTAGACATTACATAATCTTACAAACCACCACCGTAATAGAAACTATCAATGTTATGTGATACTTTCTCACTCGACGTATGAAGAACCATAAATACACTCAATGGGTCGTTATTCTGCAAGAATTTGATCTTTAGTTTTCCTCCCCCAAGAGCAAGACGACCCTTATCCTCATCGAGTTCATCATTGATCTCCCAAAAGACACCTAATGATCCCTTATTAATGATGCATTCCTTGATGAACATATGTTCATAGTATCAATGGATGACCCCTGGTACAATGACATCCTCCTCCTTTTAAGAACTCATAAGTTCAAACTTCAGCTTACTCATGACGATTGGAAGCACATACACCACCAGGACTCCTATTACCTCCTCTTGGGGGATTGCCTCTATCGACGAGGCATTGAAACCATACTTCTCTGATTCCTTAATCACGAACAAGATGAGTAGGTCTTAAATGATTGCCATAATGGGGCTTGTGGCGACCACCTTTCAGGGATGGCCACCGCTCAAAAATTCCTCCATGCTTGTTACTTCTGGCCCACCATTTTCCATGACTTTATTCAAGTAGTCAAGAGCTGTGAGTGGTGCCAAAGATACACTCATAAGGCATGAGCCCCACTAGATCCCCTACCCCCAGTCATCGTTGTTGGCCCTTCTGTGAATGGGGCATAGACTTCATGACCTACAACCTCCAATCATCTAACAACCATAAGTACATTGTGGTTGTCATAGACTATTTGATCCAAATCAAATCCATAAATGACTGTCATAAAACCCTGACTGTATCGGGACGAAACAAATCCTTGAAGAATCCAAAATAGCAATTGGAAACACCCTGAACCAGTGGGAATGGCAGCTGGTGTAGAACGACGAGG
This sequence comes from Pinus tabuliformis, assembly GCA_031772625.1. Lineage (NCBI taxonomy): Eukaryota > Viridiplantae > Streptophyta > Pinopsida > Pinales > Pinaceae > Pinus > Pinus tabuliformis. The sequence continues at coordinate 427,757,700 of CM062814.1, read as the reverse complement.
ACCTCGGTCAAAGCGCGTTGATTGAGGCCCATGGAGACTGTGCAGGAGGTCGATGTAGCTCTTGGGAGCCCCGAAACGGGAAAAGGCGCTAATTTTCGATGTGCGACAGGGCCGAAATGGGAGGGCCTTAAGCATTTGGTCACGTTGGGAGCCGGAGAACTATGGGTGGAGAAATGAAAAGCGCCAATGTATGAAGGTGGGACCCACGACCTGGAAACCAGTGGTTTGATCGGGGCGCCCTTGCACGGTAAGAGGTTTTGGAGGAGAGCGGAGCAATCCCACTCAGTGATCGATGCGTGGCAATGGAGGTGAGAGAAAAACCGTTGCGATCACGCGTTATCAGTCGATCAAGTCAACTGCACTCGACGTGCATATGACGTTGGATCTGGAGGAGCCCAGATCGGACGGCTGAGATTGTGCCCGATAGAAAGAGGCGGAATCGACTGGGAATTATGCCACGATTTAAGGGAATTTGGAATCCATTGACTGCCACGATAGAGAAAGAACGTATCCACGGCATAATCAAAGAAACAAATCGACGAATAGCCTGGCGCTGTTCTGATGGAGACATGTGGCTACTTCCCAAGCGTTCATGCTTACGCCGAACAGGGAACTCCAAGCACGCAGACGATAGGTGAAGCAACGTAGGTGGGAGAGGAATCGAACAAGAATGGAGATCAAATGGCTAAAGCCATGAATAGAGACCGTCAAATGGAGAGACAGAAAGAGGAGGAATAGAGAAGAGTCCACGCGACCAAGAGAGATAGTGAACAGTGAACCCTGAGAGGAGGACTGAACACAGAGGGCAGTAAAGCCAAGTAGAGGAGATAGAGGGCCGAGCTGACCACAGGTAGCATTGAGCACCAAAGAGCTTGAAGATTCAAGCCTTCCCATAGAGGAATCTGTCCGGATTGAGTATCATAGTTGGATCTTTCCACTCTAAATCAAGGGTCACAGAGCTGGTAGGAAGAACAAGAGTCTGTGTACTCTGAGTGGCTTGGGGAATCCAAGAACCACCCTACCAAGCAAAATCTGCTTTAGGAGAACTCACATTGAGTCTCTGCATTGTAATTTCTCTACTGAAAGACACAATAAAACAAGGACACCACTAAAGCTGGACCAGAGATGTAGCCCTGGAGAATAGGGTGAACTCCTTATTAAAAACTGCTTGTGTCTTGTGTTGCTTACTGTATTTCTCTGTTGTCTTTCCATTTATTTTCTATGTATTGGCAATCTGATCGATCCATTGTTTCAATAACACAGAACACACACACCAACACATGGGTCTGTAATACCTTTTGTTTAATAAATCTTCAACTGAGGTCATTCATAGGGTGATTATCAAATCAAGTGGTATTAGAGCTCTAGGCTGTAAGGTTAGACAAACTTGTGTTGGTTTAGCTGTGAATGCTCACTAGATCAAAGCTCAAATTAGGAGGAGAGTTGGTGGAAACTAATCCTGAAATTGGGAGAGTCTATTCTCGGAAGACAATGTCAGAGGAAGGTTATATAGGGCCAAACCCTCAATTCATAGAAAGTTTCCTAGCTATAAAGTCTATGGTATAAGAAATGTATAGGGACTTTAGAAAGCATAAGGGTGAAGATTCATCAGGCTCTAAGCAAGATAAAGAAGAAGATGAATCTCATTCCCATGACCACTCAAAAGGAAAGGGGAAAGAAGAAAGCTTCCCTACACCTCCTAGTAGCCCTGTGCATAATAAAAAAGCATCTTTGATTAAGTTAGATGTTAAATTTGGTTTGCCTATATATGATGGAGAGCTAAATGTTGAAGAGTTGGACAATTGGATTAGACAAATTGATGTGTATTGCAAAGTACAACATATAGACTCAGAAAAGAGCAAGATTCCGCTGGCAAGCCTTCGCCTAGGGGGCACTGCCTTGGTTTGGTGGGAATGCAGAATCGAAGCTGATATGAGGAAGCATGGTAAGACCATCTCTGTCTGGAGTGAATTTTTTACTACAATCAAAAAGCAGTTCTATCCATTGGCCTACATGCAACAAGCCATGATGAGTTGGAAAACTCTTCAATAGCTGAAAGGGAAAAGTGTACAAGGGTATACTCAAGAGTTCAGAAAGAGAGCATTGATGTTGGGTATTTCATTAGACTCACCAGAAACTCTTTTGAAGTACATTGGTGGTCTACATAGCTACATGAGGCATACATCCTCATGTTTAATCCCACTAGTATAGATGAGGTATCTGTACAAGTTACTCATCTAGAAGCTAGAGGAAAGAATGGAAATCCAGAAGTTGGGGGACCATCCCAACCCACTGTAAGCAGCAAGGAGAAAAGAAAGTAGAAGTGGAAAGCAAGGAAGGCTAACACTGCACAAAAAGGCAAAGCCTCATGGACTCATTATAAAAAGGAGGGGCATGACGATGAGCACTGTTAGATTCTGCATCCATAGCTGAGGCCTAAGAAGTCTGAGGGCAAGAAGAAGAAGACTGCTACAACTATTCAGAAATATTTGGGGTCAGACTCGGGAGATGAAACAATCATTGCAGCCATAGGTATAAAAGGTAAGAATTCTGAAGCATCTACTAGTAATTCTGCTCAATCTATTATTGATGAAGAACATGAGAGAAAAAGACATGAGCTTTTCCATATTTGAGTTGTTTCCAAAAATCAAAAGATTGATACTTTTTTTGGTAGTGGCTCGCAAGTAAATCTAATTTCTGAAGCAATTGTAAAGAAATTGGGATTAGCAACTACACCTCATAAGAAGTCATACCCATTAGGATGGTTGAATGATAAAGCACAACTACAAGTGACTAGACAGTGCAAACTCAAGTTTTTTTTTGGGTTAGCATTTGTAGATGAGGTTGAGTTAGATGTAATTCCTTTGGATATATGTGGAATTGTTTTAGGAAGTCATTACTTGTATGATAGAAAGGCTATTTTATATAGAGCTGAGAACAAGTATCTACTTGTTAAAGATGGAATCGAATACTTTGTAAGAGCTCATAAGCTCAGGAATAATTATACTCTCATAAACTCAGGACAGATGAAAAGAATGATAAATTCATGCAAACAGTTCTTACTAATGGTTGTAAAGGAAAAGAAAACTAATAAAACCAATGTATTTGAGGGCTGTAATTCTGATCAGCAAGTTGACATAGAAAAGATTGTTTCAGAGTATGATGTCTTGTTTCAAGAACCTCAAGGTCTGCCACCCAAAAAGGGAATAGTACATGATATTATTTTGCAGCAAGATGTTCCTTTTCCTAACATTGGGATGTACAGGTTATCTGCTTTAGAGAATGATGAAATCAAGAAGCAGGTGCAGGAGTTGCTCGAGAAAGGGTTCATCAGGCCTAGCACATCACCATGTGGGTCACCAATCATTTTGGTGAGAAAGAAAGATGGCTCGTGGAGGATGTGCATTGATTACCGAGCACTGAATAAAATAATGATAAAAAATAATTATCCCCTTCCTCGCATAGATGATCTTTTAGATCAATTGAAGGACGTTGTTTATTTCACCAAGCTGGATTTACACAGTGGATACCATCAGGTCAGAGTTGCAGAGCAATATGCATGGAAGACTGCTTTCAAAACAAAGCAGGGATTGTATGAATGGCTGGTTATGCCTTTTGGCTTGACCAATGACCCTGCTACTTTCATGAGATTAATGAATGATGTACTCAAACCTTTTCTTGATGATTTTGTTATTGTGTATCTGGATGACATTCTGATTTTTAATAAAACTTGGGAAGAACATTTAAAGCATGTTAAGCAAACATTAGATGTTTAGAAAAGAGAAAAACTCTATGTTAGACTTTCCAAATGTGAATTTGGCAAAACCTCTCTAAATTATTTGGGTCATATAGTAGGGCGAGGTGAATTGAAAATAGATCCCTCTAAAGTGGCAGTCGTTGTAAACTGGCATAAACCCAAGTCTGCTATAGAAGTGAGAAGCTTCTTAGGAGCATCACAGTATTGGAGGAAGTTCATTTCAAATTTTTCCTCAATTGCAGCTCCCTTACATGCTTTGACAGGATTGAACAAGGTGTTTCAGTGGGGAGGCAAATAGCAGAAAGCCTTCGACACCTTGAAAGAAAAAATTAGTACAGCACCTGTACTAGCACTGCCAGATCTACAAAGACCATTTGAGATCCAAACTGATGCCAGTGACTATGCCATGGGAGCAGTGTTGACACAGCACGGTAAACCCATATGTTATCATTATGAGACTTTTAATCCTGTAGTAGTCAACTATCCTACATATGATAAGGAATTGTATGCATTAGTTCAGAGTGTGAAAAAGTGGAAACATTACTTAATGGGAAAAGAAACAGTAATACATACTGATCATCAACCACTTCAATATCTACACTCCCAAACTAAGTTGCAACAATCAAGACATTACAGATGGATGGGTTTTCTACAACAGTTTCATTTAGTCATCAGATATAAGAAGGGCATACATAACAAGGTTGCAGACATGTTATCTAGACCCATTATAAATGCATCTACCATGCTTAACCATAATTCTGTGCTGCATGAAAGCTATATAGAATAGTATGCTCAAGACATGGACTTTAAAGATGTATATGTAACTTTGAGTCAAGGCAAAAGAGTAGAAGAATTGGACTATCATGTGAAGGAATGACTCTTATATCATTGTGGGAAACTCTGCATTCCACAAACTGAGAGAGAAAAGATAATTAGGAAGTGCACACTTCTCAGATATCAGGTCACTTTGGGGTAAGTAAAACAGTTGCACAGCTGCAAAGGTTCTGCTATTGGCCAAGAATGAGTGAGATAGTTTCTAGATATGTAAAGGGGTGTGCTATGTGTGCTAAAAGCAAGCCCAACAACAGAAAAATAGGCTTATACACTCCCTTGCCAGTTCCTTCTCACCCTTGGGAAAGCATTTCCATGGATTTCGTGGGAGCACTGCATAAATCTAGGAAAGGTCATGATTACCTATATGTTGTTGTGGATAGGTTCAGCAAAATGTGTATTTTGATACCCTATAGTAAACAGATTATAGCTGAACAAACTGCAAAATTATTCTTTGAACATGTATGGGTTCATTTCGGATTACCCACTTCTATTATATCTGATCGAGACACCCGATTTGTGGGAAAGTTTTGGTCCAATCTTTGGGAACTAATGGACACCAAATTAAAGAAAAGCATAGCTTTTCATCCACAAACAGATGGCCAGACATAAGTAGTTAACAGGACAGTGATCCAGTTACTGAGAGGATATTGCAGCAAACACCTTAAGCTTTGGGATGAATACTTGTGTTATGTGTAGCATGCTTACAATAGAGCCAAACACTCTTCCACCCAGAGATATCCTTTTGAGACCCGCTTTGGTTTCATACCAAGGTCTCCCTTGGATTTTGTCTTTGGTAAAGATACCATGGTTGATGGACACAATGATGTGGACAGGGCAACTAGGTTCATTGAACAGATCCAGGAGATCCACCAGGCAGTATAGGAACAGCTGGAAAAGAGCCAAGCCAAGTACAAGGCTAGGCATGATAAGCATCGGATGGAGCATAGTTTTCAAGTTGGAGACCAAGTCTGGCTGTATACCAGCAAGGACAGGATGCTAGGTGAAGGTAAGAATCTAAAACCTATCAGGTATGGACCCTTCAAGATACTTGAGAAGATTGGTGAAAATGCTTTTTTCCTTGATCTTCCAGCTTACATGCACATCTACTCAGTAGTGAACGCAGATTGCTTGAGGTTGTTTGAACCTTCAATGATTGAGGACCCTGAAGAGTAGAGTCAATTGCCTTTTGTTGATGACCTGCTACCTGAATATCTTAATGAGTTGCAGGAAGATACAGTGTTGGACAGGATGGTAAAGATGATGCATATTGGATAGGTGGAAAACCTCAAGATTGGGCTTAAAGGTTCGAAGCCGAGCAGTGCGAAGTGGATTGAGATTGAGCAAGTGAGACAACAGTTTCCTCACTTAGTCGATGCTTGAAGAAAACCAACTTTTGGTGGTCCAAAAGCTTTTCAGTAGAGGGGCTGTGATCCAAATCGGATCCATAAATGATTGTCATAAAACCCTGACTATATCAGGACGAAACAAATCCTTCGAGAATCCAAAACAGCAATCGGAAACACCCTGAACCAGTGGCCATGGCATCCTGCGTAGAACGACGAGGACCTCGCGTGCTGACCGAGGCCCATGGAGACTACGCAGGAGGTTGATGTAGCCCTTGGGAGCCCCAAAACAAGAAAAGGAGCTGATTTTTGATGCGCGATTATCGCCTAGTCGCGCATCGCTGGGAAAATAGGGCCGAAATGGTGGGGCCTTAAGCCTTTGGTCACATTGGGAGTCGGAGAACAACGGGTGGAGAAACAAAAAGCGCCAACGTACGAAGGTGGGACCCACGACCTGGAAACCGGTGGTTTGATTGGGGTGCCCTTGCATGGTAAGAGGTTTTGGAGGAGAGCGGAGCGATCCCACTCAGTGATCGATGTGTGGCAGCAGAGGTGAGAGAAAAGTTGCCATGATCGCACGTTATCGGTCGAGCAATTCAACCGTGCTCGATGTGTGTATGATGTTGGATCTGGAGGAGCCCAGATCGGATGGCTGAGCTTGCGCCTACTAGAAAGAGGCGAAATCGACAGGGAATTACACCACTATTTAAGGGGATTTGGAATCCGTTGACTGCCACGATGGAGAAAAAATGTACCCATGACATAACAGAAGAAATGAATCGATGAACAGGCTAACGCTGTTCCAATGGAGACACGTGGCTACTTCCTGAGCATTCATGCTGACGCCGAACAGGGAACTCCAAGCATGCAGATGGTAGGCGAAGCGACGTAGGTGGGAGAGGAACTGAATAGGAATGGAAATCGAATGGCTAAAGCCATGAACAGAGACCGTCGAATGGAGAGACAGAGAAAGGAGGAATAGAGAAGAGTCCATGCGACCAAGAGAGACAGTGAACAGTGAACCCTGAGAGGAGGACTGAACACAGAGAGCAGTAAAGCCAAGTAGAGGGGACAGAGGGCCGAGCTGAACACAGGCAGCATCGAGCACCAGAGAGCTTGAAGATTCAAGCCTTCCCATAGAGGAATCTGTCCGGATTGAGCATCATAGTTGGCTCTTTCCACTGTAGACCAAGGGTCACAGAGCTGGTAGGAAGAACAAGAGTCTGTGTACTTCGAGTGGCTTGGGGAATCCAAGAACCACCCTACCAAGCAAAATCTGCTTCAGGAGAACTCACATTGAGTCCCTACATTGTAATTTCTCTGCTGAAAGACATAATAAAACAAGGCCACCATTGAAGCTGGACCGGAGACATAGCCCTAGAGAATAAGGTGAACTCCTTATTAAAAATTGCTTGTGTCTTGTGTTGCTTACTGTATTTCTCTGCTATCTTTCCATTTATTTTCTGTGTATTGGCAATCTGATCGATCCATTGTTTTCAATAACACAGAACACACACACCAGCACATGGGTCTGTAATACCTTTTGTTTAATAAATCTTCAACTGAGGTCACTCATAGGGTGATTATCAGATCACTATTTCACCAAATGGGCAGAGGCCATGCCCAGATACAATAACACCGCTAAAATTGTTGCACGATTTTTCTTTAACTATGTCATAACATGGTTCAGTGTTCGCAAGGATTTGGTATTCAATAACGACAAACATTTTGAAAATGAAATATTTCAGGAGTTATCCCAACACCTTGGTTTTTCCCATGATTTCGCTTCCCCATACTACCCTCAGTCCAATGGTCAGGTAGAAGATGTTAACAAATTCCTCAAAACAATGTTGTGACATATGGTGAATAAACACAAAACCAACTAGCACCATATGGTGTTTTCATCCCTGTGGGCATACCACATGGAATTCAAAGAATCCAAAGGTTTCATTCCCTTCTAATTAGTTTATGGGGTCGAAGAAGTCCTCCCCATTGAGTGTGATATCCCTACCTTGCTCTCAACCATCAAACTTCTCACTAACACTTCACCTTTAGAAAAAGGGGTTGTTCTAGTTGGAACACATTGAAGAAAGTCGACAAGAATCTCTCCAACATAATGAACCACACAAAAAGTATATGAAATCCACCTTTTACCGCAATGTCACCCCCTGTTCGTTTATCGAGGGGGAATTAGTACTTCATTATGATGTTGCCAAAGAATCATTGGGACCAGGGAAATTTGAGACATTATGGAATGGCCCTTACATTGTCAAACGTTGCCTCCTCAAGGGGGCATACATCTTAAAAGGGCCCAATGGGGCTTTCCTCAAAGATCTCGTCAATGGGCTCTATCTTAAAAAGTTTCATCCATAACATTGCAAGCAGACCTAGAATAAAAATTTATGTACCATGAATTATTTTTATAATGATCAATTCATCGTGGATTCACTCTAAAACCTTTCTTCATCATGTGTCATAGATGGATAATCCGCTAGCTTATCACCATGGGTTCACTGATGGTTCTTCTCGATTGTCGCAAAACCTCACTGTAGCAGCGTGGGCCATATACTCTCCCGACCATACACCATGTCTCACCAATGGACTATATATAGGGTCAGAAACCAACAATAAAGTTGAGTATGACGTCGTCATAGGCCTCTTGGCCAATGCCTCCCATCTAGGTATCAATCACCTACATGTATTCCTTGATTCCCATCTTGTTGTATCACAGTTGAATAGAACCTTCAAGGTTCATGATCCATGCCTCTTTCAAAAATATTTGCATGCACAAAGATTAGCCCATAGTTTTAATCATATCACATTTACACATATACTAAGAAATAAAAATCATATAGCTGACTGCATAGCTTATCAAATCCTAGGCTGCCCTATCACATATATATCGTCATAAAGAAACATGAAGCATCTATAAATGCAGACCTGCATCACATGTATAGAAGCATATAGTCAAGAAACATCATCACAGCCCAAAACATCACATCTCGTGTGATATATATATATATATATATATATATATATATCTATATATATATATATATATATATATGAGTACAAAATATATGTACATCCACTAGCTCAAGACCAAGAAAAATATTTCATCAAAATAGAGGATCATACTCATAATGAGTGCTTGCCCTAGTACATGCATAAAAAAAAAATCTAGGGCTATGCCTTTACACCTCCTGCCTGAGGACATATTGCCTCATCTGAAGCTAGAATGGGACGTGCCATAGCCACTGGCATTGTGAGGCAATGAAGAGTCAGTCGTTGTGTCCTGTCCTGCACCATCAATGTCTCCACCACCACCTCTCCCAGTCTAGCCCACCCCTCCTCAGGCATCCCTCACATCAAGGTGTTTTCTCAATCCCAGGAATTAACATAATACCTCAAATGCACATCTAAAGTTGTTGATCGCACCTCAACCACCTTAGAGTGCTCCCGTAGTCTCATCATCTCCTCAGAAGTGGAGGTTTAGGCGCACCAACCACACCCATGTGTCACTGATCATTTCCTACTAGGTAGGCAAATGGTCATCCACAAGGCCCCACATCTGCAAGAAAACATACATGGTATTATCATCATACAAAAATATGCATCATAAATATATATGTAAAAAACAAGAAAAATGTAGAAAGCACAAATCACATACCTATTGGCCCCCAAGAATCACTAAGAGGAAGCCCCATATGTGGATCACTTTTAAAGTCGACACCATGATACGAGTACTCAAGAATCATCTGAGTGTTGGACCTGTTCCAATCCTCCACTTGGTCATTCCAATAACACCCCGTAGCACTGCCACCATCCCATGATATCACTAATTCGCACTCTCTCATCCATGGATCTCTAGTAGGAGCTGGTGGCACTGCTATAAAAGGCCAGAGCATCATGGCCTGCTCATAGATAATGCTACATAAAATACTGGAGTAGAAAAAGCTCCATGCCCCACCCTACCATACCTTTGTCAGCTGGGATACCACCCCAAAATATACAAAACTAGCATTGTAAAAAAGTGGCTTGCTTGCAGTCTCTGTAGCACCACACTCTATGGCCTCGACACCTGGTGATGAGACGTTGACCTTGCAAGGCGCACAAGCATCGCTAGCGTTTCTTGCTCAGTAAGATCTCTAATCGAGGCAGCATAGAGACACCCCTCAGCATAAGGATTGGTCCCATAGTTTCCCTCTTCCTCTGCCCATCTGTGAATATCCACATGCCCAACCAGCATGGGATGCGACAAGACCTCCCCATGAGGCATCAATCTGGTCAAAAACTAAATATCTACCACAATAGTAATCGGTAGATCAATCTATCTGATGATAAAGATCTGGTGATCCACATCCCAACATCAAATTAGGAATCACAAGAATACATCTTGTGACCTCAAAATAGGGTTATGAAGGAACTTCAACAACCCCCAACATGTGAATGTCTTACTAGTAGCAGCATCTACTGCGACAGTTGTACGTAGCGGCTCTCAATCCCGCTCTCACCCCAGCATAAGAATCTTTCCATCAAGGATGTCAAAATTAAAAAAATCAGACTCCTAGGCTACCAAGTCAACTGTTAATCAAACGCATGCTTTTTCCCATAACAGGTGTTCACGACATGCGTCTACTTTATGAACATACGCGTGACGTGCATGTCTCCCAGATAAAAAACTGTGGCAACGCTGGATCTAAGGTCATCCATCTGCTGATTGAGCAAATTTACTATTTCGTGTCTGTACTCAATACAAGCAAGCAGACGCCATGACATTGAGAGGTTGATCCATGACATAGACAAATCAAATACACCATGTCTTTTGGCCTTTATGTTGCACGACTAGTGCGACTGACAGCTTATTACCCTTGGGGTCACCACATGTATCCATGAAACACACATGGAAACTGTTGGAAATAATACTGAGAGGGGGGGTGAATCAGTATTATCAAGTCAAATATTCCTTTTTCAAAATCAAATGATATACACTACTTCAGTTAATTAAACCCACGTATATATGCAACTATGCAGAAGGAAACCCGCGTATACAATGCAAACTTTTAAATGACTTTATCTTCCTGATGTTGATTATTAATCTATGTTTGAGAATCAAATAACCAGTAACCAGAAACAGTAAAATAGAGCAGAAAGACAATCGCACACAAGAACACAAGATATACGGTGGAAACCCAATGTGGGTGAAAACCACCTGCTACAATTTGTCTCTATCTTCTCTTTAATTAGAAACTTCTTTTTACAATTGTACTGGTGCAGTCCTTTACCAATACGCAGGCTGCAACCTGCAGAGAGCTACAACCCTCTCTCGTTTTCCAGCTTCTTTTGGAATGGAGCTACAACCCCCTTAGCTCTTGCACTAGCCAAGATACTAGTACGTAGGTGTTGGCCTACAGAAGGCTACAACCTTCTCTTTCTTTCAGGGACCACGTTTCATGAATTTTCAGACTGGATCATCAAGAATTTCTGCATCAACCAATCGCCTTTTCACAAATCAAAACTGAATCAAAATAACCACTTTTCTGATGACTGTACCTAGATCAAAGTAACAGTAACCACACACCAAATCTGAACCCAGAACACTGTAGCAATAAACAGAAGCAGCAAGATCACAACTCAAAATATATACGCTACTTTAATAGTCTGAAACCTGCGTGCATACGCTTCTGTGTATGGAACAACCTGCGTATACGCTGTTTTACTTCACTGAGCCAGCGTGTATATGCGCCTTCGCTTCACTGAACCTGCATACAGATCTATAAAGGATAATTCACTCTTTCAGATATTCAAACACTAATTAATCCAGATTATCAGTTTTATAGATCAAGCAAGCGCCACATATAACAGATCAAAATCATACAAAGATGCTATCATTCAAGCTTAAGAATTATGATCCATCAATAGAACTTATCCATTTCTTTGCGCTAAGGTTCCTCCTTCATTCAGATCCAGATCTGCACCATAATCTAATTACCAGTATTCCAGATCTAGCACTTTATCGGATATTCAATAACATTTCAGATGATCCCTTGCCACATGATCTCCTTCCTCTTTTATAGTTTTAGGCCTTCCACAATACCATGGTCCAAAACCATAATAAACCAATACCACGGACCCAATACTTGGGATCAATACGTCTGACGAGGTACCATGGTCCAAAACCATAGGTTCAAATACCAAGGACTAACTACCACAGACCAAAGGTAAGTTCTCCAACATATATGCGCTTTTTCTTGCATGAAAGTGCGTGTATACGCACACACGCCTTTGAAACGTCTAACCCGCGTGTCTACGCGTCTTAGTCTAGATGAACCTGCATATATGTCTTTTCCTTCATTCTGAAAGCCTGAACTGAGATCTGTTACCAAAGAAAGTTGCCATCAAGGACAACACCTGTGCCATAGCTCCAAACCTATGCCATAATGCCAACAATCTCCCCCTTTGGACTTGATGGCAACCCAACATCCTCAAAGTCATTCTCCCCCTTTGTCATCAAGGGCAAAGGGTTGTGCTCCCTTTGTCATGCTGAAATTTCTGCCCTGCTGTGCTGACCATGCTCCCCCTGACTGTAGGCAAGATCTGCAAAAGATGTTCTTCAATAAGAGCCATGACTTATACATCATGAAAGACCTTCCTATCACCAAAAGACTCAATACATACATTCATCACCCAACCAAGTGGGGATACATCAGAAATTTACATATGACAACCAAATACATGACATCTTCATCCCAGGCATAGTGGGGAAATCAAAATAGGTCGTTACATGACCTTGACACCATAAAAGAGATACATGATAGAGAGACGAAATATCTAGAGAAAGACTTTATGAAAGTCACTAATAACTGATAGCAGCAGCATTTGTCAATCACCATTCAGATCAACAACCAAGTTTTCCTTTTGTTCTCCCTCTGCCTTTGTTCCACCTAAACTCAACAATAGCTTAGAACCAAAAGCTTCTAAGATAATGCCAATAATGCATCATTAGAAGTTTATCTGCTCCCCCTGAACCTGTGCCGGATGGTCTCTGTCAGACCCATATCAGAATATCTTCAACCAGAGCCTGTCCCTACTGATATCCATCAAACCTCCATATACACGACTGTCTCTGCACAAACTGGCATATGTACGCAGATCTTCCTCAGGCAACTCGCGTACACCCATTTTTCTCTGAACCAGTCAAGATTTAACATCAAGATGATGCATCAACTACCCCCAGCTTCTGTCTAAGGTATTCAAAAGTTTCCCTGGGCAGTGGTTTAGTGAGAATATCAGCAACTTGTTCCTTAGAAGGAACATACTCCAATTTGACCTTTTGTTCCAACACTTGTTCCCGGAGAAAGTGATACTTGAACGGTATGTGCTTGGTCTTTGAATGCATGACTGGGTTCTTTGAAATGTTGATTGCACTTGTATTATCACATAAGATGGAGATAGGTCGTGTACAAGTGATTTGAAAGTCCTGCAAGGTTTACATCATCCAAAGAAGTTGAGTGCAACAAGATGCAGTAGCCACATATTCCGCTTCAGCTGTAGATAAAGCAATCAAACTCTGTTTCTTGTTGAACCAAGATACTAATCTGGAACCCATAAAGAATGCACCACCACTTGTGCTCTTCCTGTAATCCACGCTTCCAGCCCAATCTGCATCTGTATAAGCATGTAGAATGAGATCTGTATCTCTAGGATACCATAAGCCATAGTTTTGAGTTCCTTGAAGATACTTGAAAATTCTCTTTACTGCCTGAAGATGAGTTTCCTTTGGATTTTCCTGAAATCTTCCAACTATTCCCACTGCATGCATGATTTCTGGTCGGGTACCTGTCAAATAAAGTAGACTTCCAATCATAGATCTATAGGTTGGTTGATGCACTGCTGCTGATTCATCATTTGCACCGAGGCTGCATCCTGTAACCATGGGGGTACATACTAGTTTCGAATCTTCCATGCCATACTTCTTCAGAATCTGCTTGAGGTACTTGGTTTGAGACAAGAAGATACTGCCTTCATTTTGTTGAATTTGCAATCCAAGAAAGTATGTCAGTTCTCCAAGCAATGCCATTTCGAATTCTTTCTGCATCACCAAGGCAAAGCTTTGACACATAGCTTCTTCATTGCTGCCAAAGATAATATCATCTACATACACAACAAGTATTAGCAATTTGTCATTTTCAATTTTTATATAGAGATTGCTATCTTCTGATCCTTTTGAAAAACCTTGTTGATGAAGATATTTGTCCAAACGGTAGTACCAAGCCCTTGGAGCCTGTTTAAGACCATAGAGAGCCTTTTTTAGTCTGCACACAAGATTTGGATCATTCCCAAGAATGAAACCATCTAGTTGCTCAATGTACACTTCTTCTTCTAAGTCTTCATTCAGAAAGGATGATTTCACGTCCATTTGAGATACTTTGAACTTCTGAAAGCTTGAGAGAGCAAGGAACATTCGGATGGCCTCAAGTCTAGCAATAGGAGCAAAAGTTTCTTCAAAGTCTATTCCTTCTTGTTGAGCATACCCTTTACAGAAAATTCTGGCCTTGTTTCTAATAACTTCCCCATTTTCATTCATCTTGTTTTTAAAGATCCATTTTGTCCCTATGACATTCTTATCTTTTGGTCTAGGAACCAACTCCCAAGTGTTTTTCTTTTCGATCTACTCAAGTTCTTCATCCATTGCCTTGACCCAGCATTCATCTTTGCATGCCTCTTTTACATTTTGTGCCTCAGTGGAGGAGAGCAATGCCAAATAGCTTGAGGCTTCTGCAATTGTTCTTCTTGTTTGTACACCTGCCTCTTTCTGCCCCAAAATCTGAGATTTTGGATGATTCTTCTGAACGTACCTGGATGGAGTCTTCTCTTCTATCCTTATCTGTTCCTTTGGTGCCTCTTGATGTTCTTCTTCATCACCAGTCTGATTTGGAGAGTAGTCTTCATCCTCTTCGATATTTAAATAATTTCCTTGCCTAGGAATGTATCCTTTTTCATCAACCACTACATCAATGTTGTCAACAATTCTTCCAAGTCTTTTATTGTAACACTTATATGCCTTGCTGTGGGGAGAATAACCAAGAAGAATGCCTTCATCTGCTCTAGGTTCAAGTTTTCCAAGATGTTCATCATTATTCTTAATATAGCATTTGCTTCCAAAAATTTTGAAATGCTTTACTGAAGGAGTCTCACCATACCAGAGCTCATGAGGAGTTTGAGTGTTGTTCACTCAGACATTTGTTTTGTTAAGAATAACAACGACAGCAAATGCAGCTTCACCCCAGAAGGTTGCGGGAGTTCCAGATTCATCAAGCATAGCACGAGCCATTTGTTAGACCGTTCTGTTCATGATCCGGATTTAAACAGGAACGCAACAAATTACAGAGATAACCATATACACAAAGATGCAGCGGAAACAATACTTCATTTCATTAATGGAAAATACTGAAATATGCTTACAACCAGAAATGGAAATAAACCAGCTAGGGCGATGGTAGCTTATCTCTGAGAAGAGATGTGATGGCTACATGCCTCTGAACTGTGTTACAATGAGGCTCGAAGGCCTATTTATTGTTGAGAAACAATGGAAAAACCCTTAACATTCCAAAACCTAACCCTAGGAGATGAAACGCAAAACTGTGGGCCCCGTTTGGGGTAAATTGGTACATCAACTTCCCGAGGTCGTAACTTTGGCATATGATCTCCGTTTGACGCGTACAATAGCTCATTAGAAAGATCTATCCGAGCACTATCATTGTTGGAACGGGCAACATCAGTCCATTCCATGGACCCATGTTGCCCCCGGATTCCCCAAAAAACGTCGTTTAGGGCCTCAAAACGGCTCCGGAAGTTTAGGACCCGAAAAACTGCTAAAAATAGTAAGTTGTGCTACAATTAAGGAAACTGAAAATGCTGAGAAAGACAATGGTGGGGGTCCAGGTGGACTTGGCAGGTGGCCACCAATATCCACCTGGATCAGTTCATCCTTTCCACCACTCCATTTTGCTGAGGAGTCCTAGCTGTAGAGAATTCCCTTCTTATTCCATGTTCTTCATAGAAATCGAAAAATCCATTTGAGGTAAATTCCCCACCTCTGTCAGACCTGAGGCACTTAATTTTGTGATCTGATTCGTTTTCAGCCAAGGCCTTGAAGGATTTGAATTTTTCGAATGCTTCGTCTTTGTGCTTCATAAGTCCTAACCAAACCATCCTGGAGAAGTCGTCAATGAATAATATAAAGTATTCTTATCCTCGAGGTGACCTTGTCCTAAATGGACCACATACATCTGTATGGACTAGCTCAAGAGGCCTGATAGCTGATCCTTCCTTCTTAGGGAAGTTAGTTCTGGTTTGCTTACCAAACTGACATGATTTGCATATTGTGTTTTCTGGAATTTTGATATCTGGAAGACCACGAACTGCCTGGTATTTGCATGCTTACCTTATTTGTGAAAATCTTAGATGCCCCAACCTCCGGTGCCATAACCAGTGTTCATCATCCTTGCTCAAATAGCATTGTTGTTGTCCTTCTTCAAATATGTATAGATTATTTGGAGTTCTTCTGACTTTGATCACTTTTTTTCCTGTATCAAGATCACGAACACTACATCCATTTGATCAAAATATTACCTCAGTTCCTTGATTGCACATCTAACTGACACTCAGTAGATTATGCTTCAAGCCATCAACATACAAAACATTTCTAGCTTTGACCTTTTCTTTCAACTGAGCAGTGCCTTTTCCTTTTATGGCTGCAGGAGTATCATTTCCAAAAGAAACTTTCTTTCTCTTTTCTAAAGCAGTATATGATTCAAGTTTTTTTTTTATCACATGTCATATGCTTCGAACATCCACTGTCAATGTACCATAGATTTTCCTATCCTTCTGCATAAAAAGCTATCCCACATCTTTCTGGTTGTGGTTCCTTTATTCTCCATGTTCTGGCACTTGAGGTTTGTTCCTTCTGAGTTGTCTTCCAAAACCTGCTCCTGCATTCAAAATCTTCATGACCGAAGTTATTACAAATAGAACATTCAATTTCATTTTCAAGGGCGAAAAAATTGTTATAAGTCCTTTTTGTGATTCCAGTCATACTTCTTTGTTTTTGAGCTTCTCTAGTCATGATTGTCTTATAGGCAACACATTGAGCTGCTTTGTGACCAAATTTATGGCAAGAGAAACATTGGCCATTGAAGAAACTTCTGCGATTATCAAATCTACCAGCCAAATGATTGTAGTTTCGATTGTCATCCATTCTTGAAGGAATTTGAGAAGTTTTTACCTGTGGCTGGTTGTAGCTTTTGTTCACCCTTAAGATGGATTGCCCTTGATTTACCTGGTGGTCTTTGTTTATTCTTGATGTAATTCGTCCCTTTTTTACCTGGTGATCTCCATTGGGCTTTTGCTCATTCCTCCTTGCTGAATCAAGATAACTCTTTGAGGTGGATGCTTGAGATGCTTCTCCATTATACCCCAGACCTGTCTTGATTAGTGGAGAATGTTGTACATTGATAATCTCATCCAGAGTTTCAGATCCTTTAACAAATTTAAGATTTAGAGCCTTTGTTTTCTCAATTTCTTTTCTAAGGCCAACAATTTCACATTCTAACTTCTCAAGAAATTTTTCTTTTTCATCAAGTTGGAATTGCAAAGTATCAATTATCATATTCTTTTCTTCTGAACATGTTTTGAGTCTAGAAATCTCTTCATAAAAACTATCTACATCTATAGCATCCATATAATCATCATCTTCAAAAGCCATTAAAAATTTATAATCATTACCTCGTTCATCTTCGTCACTATTTGATAGGCCATCACTGTCTTCATGAGTGTAGTAACTTTTCTTAGTTGCATTTTGTTTCTTGTTCCATATAACAAGTTCCTTTCCTTTGTCAACCTTATCCTTATGAGGAAATTTGGCAACATAGTGACCAACTCTTCCACAAGCAAAGCATTTGAAAGGTAACTTACCTCGGAACCGTCCAGTACCCCGTTGAAGATTTCTGACAAAATTTGATTCTTCTTCTTCTTCTGACATGTGTCATGACTCATAGTACTCTCCTTTGCCTGAAGCCTTGAAGGCAACTTCTCTCTTGTCTGATGGACCTCCTTTCCTCATTTCATAAGCAGTTAGAATTCCGTGCAGCTGTGACATTTTAGGGTTTTGTATATTCTCTTTTTCTTTTATTGCAGAAACTTTAGATTCAAACCTAGGGGACAAATATCTTAGAACTTTTTCAACCACAACAACCTCTTTTATTTCTTCAACCAAATTTTTCATACAATTAACAATCTCATCTACGCGAAGAAAATAGTTAGCCACACTTTCATCATTATACATCCTGAGATTTTCATACTGAATCCTGAGGGTTTGAAGTTTTGCTCGTTTTACCTGATCATCTCCTTCGTAACTCAGAACAATCTTGTCCCATATCTCTTTTGTGGATTTAAACTGCATTACCTTGACAAATTCTGATTGAGATAGGCATCCTAATAGAGTATTGACCGCCTTTGCATTTGTTTCATATTTCTTCTTCTCAGCCGGATCTGTAGGAGTTGCTGATGGAAAAGTATACCCTATTTCTATGATATCCCAGACTTCTATACCAAGAGATTGAAGATAGGCAGTAACTCTTACCTTCCAATAAACGAAGTTTGTCCCATCAAAAATCGGTGGCCTGATTGATGCTTCCCTCTCGTAATTGCTCATGATGAAAGATCTTTCTTCAAGCGATCAAGCTTCTTCTGAAGAACCTGCTCTGATACCAATTGTTGGAAATAATATTGAGAGGGGGGGTGAATCAGTATTATCAAGTCAAATATTCCTTTTTCAAAATCAAATGATATACGCTACTTCAGTTAATTAAACCCGCCTATATATGCAAATATGCAGAAGGAAACCCGTGTATACAATGCAAACTTTTAAATGACTTTATCTTCCTGATGTTGATTATTAATCTGTGTTTGAGAATCAAATAACCAGTAACCAGAAACAGTAAAACAGAGCAGAAAGACAATCGCACACAAGAACACAAGATATAAGGTGGAAACCCAATGTGGGTGAAAACCACCTGCTGCAATTCGTCTCTATCTTCTCTTTAATTAGAAACTTCTTTTTACAATTGTACTGGTGCAGTCCTTTACCAGTACACAGGCTGCAACCTGCAGAGAGCTACAACCCTCTCTCGTTTTCCAGCTTCTTCTGGAAGGGAGCTACAACCCCCTTAGCTCTTGCACTAGCCAAGATACTAGTACATAGGTGCTGGCCTACAGAAGGCTACAACCTTCTCTTTCTTTCAGGGACCACGTTTCATGAATTTTCAGACTGGATCATCAAGAATTTCTGCATCAACCAATCACCTTTTCACCAATCAAAACTAAATCAAAATAACCACTTTTCTGACGACTGTACCCAGATCACAGTAACAGTAACCACACACCAAATCTGAACCCAGAACACTGCAGCAATAAACAGAAGTAGCAAGATCACAACTCAAAATATATACGCTACTTTAATAGCCTGAAACCTGCGTGCATATGCTTCTGTGTATGGAACAACCTGCGTATACGCTGTTTTACTTCACTGAGCCAACGTGTATATGCGCCTTCGCTTCACTGAACCTGCGTACAGATCTATAAAGGATAATTCGCTCTTTCAGATATTCAAACACTAATTAACCCAGATTATCAGTTTTATAGATCAAGCAAGCGCCACTATAACAGATCAAAATCATACAAAGATACTATCATTCAAGCTTAAGAATTATGATCCATCAATATAACTTATCCATCTCTTTGCGCTAAGGTTCCTCCTTCATTCAGATCCAGATCTGCACCATAACCCAATTACCAGTATTCTAGATCTATCACTTTATCAGATATTCAATAACAATTCAGATGATCCCTTGCCACATGATCTCCTTCCACTTTTATAGTTTTAGGCCTTCCACAATACCATGGTCCAAAACCATAGGTTCAAATACCAAGGACTAACTACCACAGACCAAAGGTAAGTTCTCCATCATATACGCGCTTTTCCTTGCATGAAAGTGCATGTATAGGCACACGCGCCTTTGAAACATCTAACCCGCATGTATACGCGTCTTAGTCTAGATGAACCTGCATATATGTATTTTCCTTCATTCTGAAAGCCTAAACTGAGATCTGTTACCAAAGAGAGTTGCCATCAAGGACAACACCTGTGCCATAGCTCCAAACCTGTGCCATAATGCCAACAGAAACCACGTGAATGAAACTTAGTCACTCGCACGGTCAAGTTTTTCCACCTTAAGAAAGGTCATACAGGACACCCTTATACGACCTACCTAGCCTAGTCTACCAAAATGAAAAAGGTAGGGTTATGAGTTCTAACTTGTCTCTCTTATGGAAAATTTTAGGGGCTAATTTTCCATGATTTTTCAAAAAGAAAAATCACCAATTTCCATTTTTTATAAAAATGATTCGCCCAAATTTTACAATATAAAATTATTTTACCTTAAAAATCGCCAACATTATATAGAGACTATATATAAAACCATTATAAATTTGAATAATTTTACAAATATATCAATAAACATTTTATAGTTTGCATATTAGGGACTAATGAGATTCGCCATTGTTTTTAAACTTCAAGATAATTTTCTATCCTTAAAGTTTCCCTTAGACTCTCTCCCCACGTGCTTCCCAAGTGCACAGGCTCACCCCAATGGCAAGAAATAACTCTGGGAACAATTATGGCCTCCCAAGGTAACAAGTACAAATGAGGTGGCATAAGGCCCACTTTGCCCTATATATCGCCCTTTTTGACATTTTGTGGAGACCAATATAGGAGTTGATGGCCTCTGTTTCTAGAACCGTGAGAGACACAAGGATCAAGACCACATCATCTTCATCATGGTACCCTCCATTCCATTTCAACCCCAAACTCATTTTTTGTACCTGCCGCACTCTCAAAACATTACTTCAGGTGCAACTTCTCCTGTTTTTTTATTCATCTTGTTTAGCCCATTTTTAGCTTACATATTCTTTTATCAAGATGTTTTCACTTGGGGTATTGGTTGTTGAATTTGTTGGTATGTCAACAACTTATCGCCAGAATCAACACCCTAATGGCTATCGACAGGACAGGTATCATTCATCACTTAGCATGATAGGCTTCCTACGAAGCTTTTCATATCCTAACATAATTTCTCTAAAATGCACCATAGGGCCCATCATCTTGACCATGTTTATCACCACCTCCCCTTGATCATGGTAAAAATCTATGCTGGTTGATAGAGCCTCCCCATTCATGGACTACCTCATGTTATAGACTCCCACATCTTGTTTAGAATCCATGGACATGTACTCTGTCATATGAGCCATCTCACTTGCATGTCATGAAGATCAGCCTCACACACCTTTTCTTCACTTATTGCTAAACAACCCTACACTCGGGCCACCTTACTCATTTGCGACAGATAAAGGAGAAAACTCATCTTCTTTCTACAATGAGCCTATCATTCCTCCATTCAACATAAGCTCTTTTTCATCACTTCATCCACCTCATTAGCACAACACCGAGACCAACCAGTGTGGCCCCCACCCTCCGCAAATACATTTTACCTCCATCATCACATAGGTCATTGTTTCCATGGGGCACCTGTCCCTGTGTATGTACATCCCAAACCACCTTTACATTCTTTTAGAAAGTGTACAATTTTTTTTTAGGAAAATGGTTCCCACTCATATTTTCATACCTTATACCTGGCAGCAGTCCCTAGTCTCCCTTGGTCAGAGCTTGCACATGATCGACATTCATTCACCCTCTTCATGCCAGTTAGAACATACTCACACCTACCCGAGATGTCCTATCGACTCCAGGGCCACCAGCCTCAAAATAATTGTTTTGACTACTGCCACTCACATTATAGATCTGACCTCAAGAAAGTTGTCCATATCCATTCATATCATCAATTTTCATTACCATGCCTTGTTAACCCTCCCTTTTATAATTTTTTCACTACACATCTTGATTTCCCAAATCATCATTTTGGGCAATTAATGCCTCTTTCCTGTCGACTTCAACACCCATCTTCCAGGATCAAGGGAGTACCTTGGGTGCTCACCCCACTTTAGGGACATGCTCAGGTGGCACAATGGAAATAATTATTTCCCATTGATGTCACTAGTCCCCTTGAAATTTGACAACATAATATCTCATATCAAGGTGGTATTGTACTTCATTACCGTTGCATTTCTCACACTTATTTGAAGACCCACGCATCACTTAGCACCTCATTAAGTAGTGCTTACATCTTGGTGCATGGGAGGTACCCACAATCAAAGACCCATGCATTCATAAGCACCTCACTCCAATAGTGCTTCAACATTTCTTGATGCATGGTGGCACTTGACTCCATCTATGTGTCAGAAGCACCCTTGAGGGCGTCAACAATTATCATCATCAGCTATTAGCATGTCAGCCGTTCCAAAATTAACTTGACGGGAATATTTATTCTCTAATTGTAATAAATTTTCACTATTCATCAAAATGAACATGGGACATGCCCACCTCGTATAAGCACTTTTTTCAGAGTGTGGTTATCTGTTATCCTCAGTTAAGTTAGTTTCTTTTCTCATCTTCGAAACAAGTTATTTTCTTTATCCAAAATCTGATCAGACTCTTAGTCAGGAAAGAAAATATGAAGTATTTTGGCTATACACTTACTCCTAACCTCACACATCAGGGGGAAACTGTTAACAACAGAAAACCATACACATATTTTTACAATCCAAAAGTTGCCCAAAGTCATCCAATAGAATGCAAAAGTGAATATTTCCAGCTCAATACATTATAAAGATAAAAACAAAAAAAAAAAATCTCCTAAGGTACAAAGTATATGTAATTAAAAAGTTGATTCCTGTGTGGATTTTTCTTCAATAGTCGTGTGACACGTAATATTTTCTGTGAAAGCCACGTGGTCAAAGGAATGACTGACTCAAAAATTCAAAACCACTTCCCACACTTTGAAGATGATTACTTGATAGGGTTTTAGTCAATGACAACTAAATTCGAGTCGCCCTAAAGATATGAAGCCCTCAATGGAATCATCTTGTCTTACTCATAAGTCATTATCATTCATGAACCAAGAGAGGGGAGATAGATTCAAAAAATTCTATATAAATAGGCCATGAGAGAACCGAAACATGAGATAATGTTATGCTGGCCAAATTGCTATCAGAGAAAACCTTAATTTCTTTGTTGAAGTAGAAGTAGACCACCATTGTGTTGGAAGAATTTCTCCTTAGTAATCCATCACTCTAGTGTGGAAAATATTTCACCATTGAGAGAGCCTTCATACTTCTTAGAGCTTGCAAATAGAGTGAAGAAAAAAACCTCCTTGCCGAGGATTTTTTTAACACCATTTCTCAAAGAATTATCTTCAAGTTTTTAGTAATCTACTATTTGTATTCATCTTCTACCACCAACATTCAATAAAGGGAGCCATTTTCCATAATTATGTTTACTTTTTTGCTTCATTAAGCATTATTTGTTTGTTCATCTCTTTGTTTTAGTTTATGTTTGTGTATGTATTGTCTCCACCATTTGCAATACTTTGTTTCTTCAAGGTTGGCCACTGACAACAACCAAATTGCTTGTTTTTCTTTGCAAGGAACAACCTACTTCTAGGAAGGTGTCTTTTGGTACACCATTGCTATAAAAACACCACAACAACCACCAAGGGGGTGGGATTTGTGACATCTCCTATGGGTTAATTCCCCTTGTAAACATTGTAAATAATTCCTTGTAATTATGTAGCCATAAATTAAAATGGATGAGAGAAAGGGACATGGATTCCAGAGCTTAAGGAGGGAGATTGATTGAGGAAGTTGGATGCTTTAAATACCATTCATTGGTTTTTGGGGTGAGTTTAATGGGTCGAATTCTTATTAAATTCATCTGAAAGAAGGACTACCCATGTTCCTGTTGGGAAAAACTACAAGCAAGAAAAGGACAAAATAATTAATGGAAAGGGTGGCCGCATTATCTAGGGAAAGGTCCATGTGGACCACGAGGGGAGGCAGATGGTTGGTCTGTTGCAAGATAAAAGAAGTGGGAGGACAAGAGGCTCTAGGTAGGATATGCATTGAATTCTTCCATTCAAGAAGGTGGAGAGTCAGCTAAGGGAAATAAGTAATAATTCCTCATGAAAAGGAGGAAAACGAGAAAGAGATTTGAATAGAGTGAGTTGCTCAGGAATAGACCAATTGAAGAAGCCTAAGAGGGTTTGCTGGTGGAGGCTAGAGAGAAGTGGCTTGCCAAGGATTGATGAAATCACCAAGAGTTTTTTTCCTTGGGATTGAAGAACCCACTGGTAATTTTGTGGACTAATGAAGTTTTTGGCCAAGAGACAAAGATACTTGAATACTTGGGATGGTTGAGGAAATAATAGGTGTGGCCCTAGGAAGGGAGCACTAGTGCTTTCACTCCTTAAATAAATACCTAACAAGGGTAATATTTGCATTTCCATTGTATTTTATCTAGCCGAGTAACCTTCCCATGTTGAACTCTCCTTCTCCTATGGTTTCCTGAGGATTGATCGCTATGGTTTTTACACTTGGTAATTGGTCAAAAAGTTTGAGGAAGCCATCAAGAACATGGTTAAATTTGATAAGATCCTTGATTCAATGAATATCATGGAGGATCAAGTCAAGGAGGATAAATATAAAAATACTAGACCAATCAAGAGTGTGTGAACATAGATGATTAGCTCTCCATTACTGTGATTGCAATTATTGTTTTAATCATTCCAATAAATTATTTATAGGAGAATTATTTGAGGAGTTGAGGTTGGATGTATTTTTGGTTGAGTAAGTGTGAGACAAGAGAAGAGTGTGCAAGTTGTGAGGAACATTATGCACAAAATATGAAGTAGTTCATAGAAGTTGTAGAAAGTATCAGAAGCATGTTTCAACCACTATCTTGAGTGAAGAGCAAGGAGATGGACCAAAGGGAGTATTGAAGATCTATCTTATGTATTTTGTTGTTGTTGATGTATTTATTATATGCAAAACTTATTTTGATTAGACTTGTCATTTTATAGAGCAGATTTTGTTGTTGTTGAACTATGTAGTTCTCCTTGGAGCTCAATTTGAAAATGAATGAAAGTGTGGATCATATAGGTTAAGGAGGTTGGGGTCTCCATTCAGTAGTCCAGGGGTAGTCGCTCTTTGTTACTGGTGGATAGCAAAAAAATGTTTTGGGAGTGGTGGTTCCATATAGTGGTGGTTGGATATTCAAGTGGTGGTTGGGCGAGGATTATTGGGAGTGGTGACTTCCAACATGTGGTGGCCTACAAAGTCATGTAAGTAGAGACTTCCTAGCTAGTGGTGGCCATCAATATTTTTCAAAGTAGTAGTGTCTCCTAGCTAGTGTAAACCAACTGAAAATGTAATGATTTGATTTATATAATAATAAGAGAATGAGAAGCAACACAACAATAGTGGGTGGTTTCTGTCCCTTCAGGGTTTTCACTAGAAACTATTGATGTCTTATGTGTATGGTTATTTTTGTGGTTATGTGTTATGTTATGATGCTTTGATATCTCTTTATGCATTTCAGATTGCAAATGTTGAAAGGATTAATTAAATGGATAATATTTAATAATTAATTTCACTACTAATTCAACCCCCACTCTTAGTAGTGATCAACATTTCCAATAGACAATGGCAAGAAAGGCTTGACTATAGCTTGTCAAATGTTTTTTGGATACTGCAACTCCCAATCTTAGTTGTCGGTCTTACTTCATAAGATAAGTGTTTACTTAAACCCCTTGTACTGTTGAATATCATGCATATGTTAAATGTGTTGGTTTATTTCCCATATTATTGATGAATAATGTTGGTTCATGTATGAAGTGGAATGGTTGTTTCCTACAAAATTTCTTGAGGAATGTTTGAATTCCTATATGTGTTATGTGAACATGAACCTTTGTGCTCCTTTCATTAAATTGATGAGTATGGTCTGCTAGAAAATTCACTATTAATTTCATTATATTCTTTTTGTAGATGATTTGTTATAAATTTAAAAGAATGCATATAAGAAAAAGTGATTGGAAACTGATTAAGTTCCTTGTGGTTCTGTGAAGTGCATTCAAGATGCACATGTTTGTATTTTATAGGTGTATTAAAAAACCAAGCTTTAATGTTTTTCCAAGGACCTCTAGGAATAAATTATTTGTGCACTTCAACATGGTTTTGCTGGCAGCATGAGCACATTAAAATAGTGGTCTGCATGACTAGAACACATAAGTAAAAGTATTTGATATTTTGTTCTAGGATCCTTCACTGGTAAAAAAATAAGTTACTTTCTTAATACGTGGAAGAATCCAACATGATTCAGGCTTAGGTGAAGGATAAAGAAAATTGTCAAAATCTTCTAAGTATGAAAGACTTTTAGAACAAGTTTAACTTGTCTCTGGGACCCACTAGGTTGAGGGTCAATAGGTCGATCAAATGGTGAAATTGCAAGTGGGTTTTGGCCCAAAGGACCAAGAAATGAAGGGTTAAAAAGGGCCAAGACCTAGGTGAAGGTTGGGTGGTCGGAGGTCAGGAGGTTGGGGCCTTGGTGGAGTGCACTAGGTGGTCCCTTGCTGAGTCGCCAACCCTGACCCTCCCTTTGATGGAGCCCAAGGCCTTGGTGACATCTCAAACCATGGTGTCATCGTGGCGTTGTTCAAACCACGTTCCTTATAATAAGGTGGAGCACCAAGTTTATATAGTGTGGAGAACGTGAATTGTGAGGGTTGTGAGACTTTGGTGGGACCCATGCCATGATGGAATTTGACATGTACAAGTGAGTGACATGGAAACCTTGAGGTGTGACATGTCGCACTAGGATTCATAGCTATAATAGGTCAGAGAGGCCTAAAGTGTGTGTGACATGTGGCACTTTGAGAGGAGGCCACATGGAGGACTTGATGTCAACATGATGTGGGTGTGACATCACTCAGGGGTGACTTTAGTTGAAGGCCATATGGCCAAGTGATAGGCCCTCGAGAAGAAACCATGGGAAGTGGTATAGATTGACAATGGAAATGGTTCATTAATTAGATGACTGGTATGAAATGTACAAACCCCCTTTGTGATGTCAGTCAAGGAAGGGGGGATTGAAACACTTAACCTGGTCCATTATATTTGCACGATGTGTGAGGGATGTTAGATAAAAGGGGTGGAATCGCACTCTAGAACTAAGAACACAAGCCCTCCCACCCCATGATTTGATGGGGGGTCTTCATTTGCTCTTAGCCATTGATATTCCCATGGGTCAGGAGCCTTTGTATTGAGTGGGGTGTAAGTTGATCACTAGTTGGAGAGCCAAAAACAGGGCCATGAAGGGCCAAATGTATTGATGGTTGGGTCATAGTGATTAGGAACCAAGTAGTCATCGCAAAGTGGAGATGACGCAATAGGGAACCTTGATGGGGAAACATGACCCTTCCATTCAATTGGATCACAAAGAGGTCGTTAAACAACATGCACATTGAGATTTGATGTTGTCGACCATCGTTAAATGGAAGTGATCTAGACTATCAAATCCATTAGGATGTAACTTCATGTTAAATTGTGTGCAATTTTGTGATTCAATGAGCTCATAACCATTCAATCGGTTAAGTTTGACTGTTGATCCACTAGGCATATGTATATGTGGTTGTTTGTTGGAAAAAAAATGCAACAATAAAATCCTAATTTAATTTGTCCTTGAATTAAATTAGTAATTAAATTGTAATTATAATTATCATAGCAACTTATAATAGTTAACTAAGTTAATTTGACTTAATTGGCTCAGTTAATTCGGGTTGGGAGTCTATCTAGAGTCATGTAGAGTGGTTCCTAAATTTTAGGGGCCCAGGTTGAGTTGTTTTGAGTTATGATTATTCAATTCATTTTGTTTTAGTTAAATTCAGTTAAAATAGTTCCAAAAGATGGAGGAATTAGTGGGAGATCCAGTAGTGGTGTGTAACCTGCAGTAGTGGGGTGTAACCAGCACTTCTCAACTATTAAATTGAAGGTTCACTCATAATTAACTCATGCATGTCATATCAGAGAAAGACCGAGTTGAGATTGGAGTTTAGGGACAAGGTACTATCAGTTGTAAAATAATCTAAATAAAATCGATGGTGCATGCAATGTAAGAAATGCCTATGATGGATTTCACAATTATGGATGAGGAATTTCCCAATTAAATACAGGCTAATTCCCTATGAAATTATGTAAGGAAATAAGAACTTGGTAGGCAACAAATTTGGCTAAGTATTGGCTCGAGCTTGTTTGTGAAGCAGTGAGGTAGATTGAGATAGTGCAGAGATTGCTCAGGCTTGAGAGGAGCAGTGTAATCTTCTCATATTTTCTAATTAATGCAATATAAAGATAGCAAGGGATTTCCTTAGAAAATTATTGTGTTATGTGTGATTGAATTCTTTCTCTTTTATGGTTCATGATTTCATTGATCGTTTATTGTTTCTGATATTGAGTAGAGTAGATTCAAGTCAATTCATTTAGCATATTAAAATATGTAGTTTGAAACTACAAGGAATTTATACATGGTATCAAAGCTAAAATCATTATAGAAGAGGAGAATATGAGTTTTTCTTTTGCAGGAGAAATTCAATTTAACATATGATACTTCAGAGCCAATAGGATGTTTTTCTATGGATTGAGACTCGAATATTCCCTTGAGGGTATTTTGTAATATTTTGCTTGGAAGGATAGGATGGAGGTAGTGTTGGAAGACAACAGGTTTAATAAATTCATAGAAAAGATATTCCTAAGGCAGTTGATGCTCAGGATCTAGCATATTGGAGATGGTTTGTGGCAAATGCGAGAAGGATTATCCTAGAAGGAGTTCAAGATCATATTGTCTCGAACCTCCTTGGTAAGGAAACTCCATTTGTAATATAGAAGGCCTTGAAAAACCTGTTTCAAAACAATAGTGACCGCATGGAGATGGAACTGAAGGACAAGCTTAGAAAGATCAAGATGGAGAAGGGCGATAGTATACCAAAGTACTTGACCAAGTTCATCGAATGTTGGGATGAGCTTGGAAGTGTCATTGTTATAGGTGCTGGAGATGATATGGTGAGCCTAGAAATTTTAGAAATTCTCAAGAGGTGGCACAACTACCAGGACTCAGTTAATGGGAGGGAGAAGCTACCATAGTGGGAGCGATTGTGGTCCAATTGGTACAAGAAGAGATTTGACAGAACACTAGGGATAGATCCTCATTCAAGCATGATGATGAGGAGAATTATGCCTTAGATGGAAAGGTGAAGAAAGGGAAGTGGAAGTCATCCCATTCCAAATTAGATTCCAATCAGGGTGGAAAGAAGAAGGACATGTCGAAGATTAAATGTTTTCACTGTCACGAGATGGGACATTATGCCACAAAGTTTTCACACAAGAAGGCTAATAAGATTCCCTCGGGAGGAGCAGAAGGTGAAGCTCTTGCTTCACAATTTGAACTAGATTTCACCCTCATCACTTGCATGGTGACATTAGTGATGGGCTATGTGTGGTACCTAGATAGTGGAGCCTCATTACATATGACCAATAATAGAGAGTTCTTCAGTGACTTGGAGGAGAAGGATCTCCATATGCACATCGTGATGGGAGATGATGGGAGGTATAACACGAACGACATTGGTACTATTACCTTTTAGAGGGAGTCTGGTTCTCCTCTCATATTAAAAGATGTCAT
Organism: Pinus tabuliformis; assembly: GCA_031772625.1. Classification (NCBI taxonomy): domain Eukaryota; kingdom Viridiplantae; phylum Streptophyta; class Pinopsida; order Pinales; family Pinaceae; genus Pinus; species Pinus tabuliformis. The sequence continues at coordinate 427,728,023 of CM062814.1, read as the reverse complement.
GTATGTTCTAGGTTTGAAGAAGAATTTGGTTTCATTTGCCATGTTGGAGGACCATGGCTACGATGTGATATTTAGCAAGGGAAAGTCTTTCCTTTGTCACCTAGCCTCAGGACAGGTGAAGCAGATCAGGGCTCGTGTAAAGAACCTCTACAAATTGGATGTAGAAGAGTACGCTACTTTGAGCACTAAAGCAGAGAAGGTGCAGAGCTGAGACATCGGTGAGTTGTGGCATAGAAGATTAGGTCACTTACACCATGGAGTTTTGAAGATCATGCAACAAATTTCTGCAGGACTTCCCAATGGTACACTAGAGCATAGAGACACATGCAAATAGTGTACAATTGGAAAGTATACCAAAGCTTCCTTTCATGATAAATAAATTTGATCACAACCGATCCTTGATCAAGTTCACTTGGATGTGTTTGGACTGTTCTCGATAACATCCACAGCCAAGTATATGTATTATTTAATATTTGTTGATGATTTTTCTCATAAGTGCTAGATTTTCTTCATGTAGAAGAAAGATCAGATGTTCACTAAATTTTTTGAATTTAAATCACTTGTCGAGAAAGACACTGACAAGAAAGTTAAATCTCTCAGAAACGATAACAATAGATAATATGTATTGAATGAATTCAAGAAATTATGTGCTTCAGAAGGCATTCGACAGGAGTTAATAACACCTCATAACCCATAGCATAATGGGGTGGGTGAAAGGAAGAACAAAATTATTATGGGGGGGACATGGGCGATGTTACATGATCAAGGCCTACCGTTGCACTTTTGGACTAAAGCATGCAACACAACTATTTATTTGCATAAGAGAAGCCCTCATTGAATTCTTAGGATGAGTACACTAGAAGAATATTTTTTAGGTAAGAAATTAGATGTAACACACTTCAGGATCTTTGGTTCATCAATATGTTTTCATGTTACCAAGGATGAACAGAAAAGGCTAGTGCCAATAACTGAGTTGGGTATATTTGTGGGGTACACTGATACACCTCACAACTATTGGGTGTACATTCCATCTAATAGGATGAAAGTGGTTCATAGAGACATGAATTTCGATGAAGAGAAGGTCATGAGATGTTCCCTTGAGAGGGAGATTTAGTTACATGTAGATGAGGATATTTTAACTCCAAATGAGGAACCTTGGGATGGTGTGGAGCATCCTCATGTAGAGGAGAAGAGATTGGAAGCACCCACTCATGCAAAGACTTCCAGAGATGGAAGGCAGTGCACCAGAGAGGTTGACAGTTTGATACATGATGCTAGATAGAATGTGGGATAAATCACATCATAGCATAGGAAGAGGAGGTCACCAGATTGGTACACTAGATACATGTCTCTAATGAGTGATAGTGCAGAGGTAGAGCCATCCTCATTTGAGGAAGCAGTGTAGAAACCAGTATGGGTTGATGCCATGGTTGAGGAGTGTTAGCTACCTATATCAATAGGTTTCATATTTCATGATTGGCAAAGAAAGGTCCAAATATGCTCTACTTTGGTGATGCAAAGATCCCATATTTCCTAGAGAAAACCATGTATGTACATAGTACTTTGTTGACTCATTTTTGTGGGTGATCTAAAAGCCTAATCTGGATCATGCCATGTTTCAATTTTCTGTTGTAGAATAGAGAAAGAAGTCTGTCCAAACTGTGTAATCTTGGCAGACCAGTAGCTTAGGTAGAGAATTAAGGTTCCCAACTGCTTAATCTGGGACCTTGGAAGCAATAAGGGTAGTTCTAGATAGAAAATCAAAAGAAAAAGCCAAGAGAAAAGAAAATGCATATGAGGGTCTGCAAGTCTAAGTGTACCCTCCATGAAGAAATGAAAAATGCTAGGCAAATAGATGGGTAGGCAGATGGGGTTGCAGAAGTGTCATTCCTTACAATTGAATGTGGGCTAAACTATTCACAAAGGAAAATCAATGGTTTGAGAAGGTCCTCTTCTCCATCATATTGCAGCAAAGTAAAGGAGCATGTCTAACTTCCCAGTTTCCCCTTTCACTCCCATTCCTAACATCCCCTCATCAGTTGAGATTTATGGAAGAATTGGTAGTTTTATGGTGGTTCTTATTCCTTTAAAAGCCACATTTCTTGTCTAAAATTCTTTTCATTTTGATCTACTCCCTAAGCTAAGTGATTTCCCAATAAACTTAGTGATTTCACTCCTCATTCACCTTTTCCATCCATATTAACCCCTAACTTCTATTATCTAAATCCCCTATGTTACCCTTTCCCTACTATTATAACACTATGGTGTATAAACCCCAAGCATGGTATAAATATCCCTCCCCTTGGCATTATAGCCATATGTTCATAGTCAGGGATTAAATTGGCACCAGGCCAGTTTAAGAACCCTAAGCCCTACCCTTTTCCCCCTTCAAGAAATCATTTGACCCATTTAAACCCCTTTATATGCTAAAACCTTATAAAAACCCCATTACTGTACCCCTAACCCGCTTCGTTTGCGAAATAACCACCAAAAACCCACTTTTTCATTTTATCCAAAGTTCTGGCGCTATGCGCATTTTTGCAAAAAACATTGGAAAAACCATAAAAATCCGCCATATTCCAAAGTTTTCCGTCGGGCGCAAATCCCAAAAGAAATATTATTTTATTCCGCCCTCCGCCCATATCGTTCGGTCATCTCAGCGTCCCGTCGACCGTCGGATCGGGCCCCTTTGATCCGACGGCCCTCGTGCATATCGGACCGGCCCCGACGTACGAGATTTACCTTCCGATATCTGTCAGAGGGTGACGTCAGGCCTCTGCCACGCGCCACCCCCACAGCGTATCGGAGGTACATCTAGCATTCCTGCCTCCGTAACAAAAGCGGTGCGATATGAAACCGCTAACCACTTCCGGTTTCGGTTGATCCGCCCTGCCAGCGTCGCCGCCAGCGTCACCGCCGTGTCAGCGCCCCGTACCCGATTTGACCCACCTGTCTGCCACTTCACCATCCCCGTGAACCCCTTGTATGCCGCCACGTCACCCGATGACGTCATCCGACCTTGACCCCACTTGATGACGTCATGCTGACGTCATCCCAAAAAGGCGCCAAAGTCCAAAAAAAACCATATTTTGGCCGAAATGTCGCGTTTTTTACACTTTCTGCAAAAACGCTGTTGTAACCTCTGCATGTATTTTTTACGTCCGAGCCTCCGCCAACCTGCTGAATCAACCTGGAGACCGCTGGCGCGCCAATTCACCTACACTCTTGACCATTGCTGACTGTATATCAGGTATTTACTCATGCAAATCCTTTCTGCGCCCGATTCTATCTGTAAATTGCCAAAATAGCTTAAGACACTGAAAAAACATAAAATTCACCGGCAAATGCCTCGTGCCCGGTCCCCATTTGCACCTAGAACGTCGAAATTCACCAGCTAAGCCTCGTTTACCTGCAATTTTGATGTAAACTGCATTCTGTTCGCGCAATCGCGAACTAGTAACCCAAACCATACCAATTTGCTGTAAAAGAGGGAGTAAGGCCAGACATTTGCCTTAGTTGTGTTCAAAGCAGTATTTCAATTGCTGCAACTCACCTTTTGTCCTCTGTACCCAAGTAATTCACCTTCCTGTTCAAAGAAAACTCTTTAGTGTTGTTCTGCACAGTAACACTAGTCCATAAACCACAGAAATCCTTAAAGCATCCATGGATTCACCAGTAGCCCCGGTGGCATTGAACGTTGCTCCATTAAATGCCCCTCAGAGACAATTGGAGTGGCAGCCTCTGGCAGACCTGGACTATCAAATTTTAGAGGAAATGCTGATGAGGACCAAGTTCCACATCCACCTGCTAAATGAATTAAAAGCTAAACATGAGAGTGGGACAGATGTGCTGGGCATATGGGACTCTTTTCTCCCTATATTCAAGCTTCCTCAGGTCAATCAGTTCCCTGATTTGATCCACCTATGTGCTGAAAACTATGACCCTACTCATAGGGCAGTGCTTGACCCTTTAGGCTCAGCTGTGTTCTATATCACCGAAGAAGCTATCAGAGAGATGCTCTGCTTCAGGACTGAGAAGAAACTGGTCCCTCTATCACTCATAGACTTGATAAATCAAGGAGCCAGATTGACAGATGCTCAGGTCACCAAATTAAATCAGCTGTACATTGACTCTGACTCTGTGAAGTATCCTCCTATCAATCAAGTATACCTCAACCAATTGGGCAGAGATCTTGCAGACATGATTAGTCCCACTTTGGGCTACAATTCAATTGAGTTTGTTGATGAAACAGTTCTGGTAATGATGCTTATGTTTGCCCCTGGCAAGTCTCCTATCTGCTATGACTATGCCACCTATATATCAGACAAAATACACGAGCAATTGATGAACCTGGCAAGAGAAAGGGTGTTCAGATACACCTCCTACATCTACCATTTGATTTTGTATTATCAACACGAGAGATTTCATTTTGCTATGAAAAGAGTGGATGCCCAAGGCAATCCAAGGTCAGTGGTCTATTGGTCCTCTGCCTTCCACTACAGATCTCACTCTCCATACACTTACTGTGAGTTCATAGATCTCTTCATCCACCCAGCCATGTCTATGTTGATGAGCTCACCTCCTCCAAGGCTCACTGATGACATGCAAAGGATCCTTCAGTTATCCAAATCATACAACATTGGGGACTGGTACTTCTACCAGAACCACACAGTCATCAGGATCTATGGGTGTGAATTGCCTCCCTACAGATTGCCCAAGTATGTGCCCATGAGATTATTTGCCCTGGAATATTTCAAGCAATTTGGGAATGCCGATGTGCTGCACTTTTCAGGCAGAGGCAAGAAACCACAACTAAAGGTCAGGAACCAACTTGGCCACTTTATCTACAACAAAAGGGAAGAAGGTTGGAAGGAGGCGGATAACATGTTAGAATCCCTTGGCCTGCAAACCAGTTTCCTGTGGAAAACATATGACCCCAGTCACTTCATAAGTCTAAGAAGGGTCAAGTATAGACTGTCCGGTTATGATCATGTGAGGATTCCTCACATAGAAAAATATGCTAATCAAGTAAAATGGAGAAGAGGAACCCTAGAGGAGCCTGTTACACAAGAAGAGTTGAATCAAAGAGCAGTGAGGAATCTGAAGAAGATGGCTGACCTTGAACTTTGTTCACAGGTACCCACTCTTCCAAGCACACAAGTGGGAGCAGTTGCCTCATCCTCAACTGCAAATCAGCAAGCAGCCAAAGCTAGTGAGCAAACCTCTAGCAAAGGCAAGGAAAAAGTGATGGAAACAGAACAGCCACCTCATGAGGAGGTGCAACAGCAACAGCAGTAGGTAGAGCAGCCACAACAGCAGGCACAACAACAAGAAGAGGGGCAGCGTGACAAAGAGGAGCCATTACAGCAAGAAAGGGCAGCTGAGGCCCCAATTTTCACTAAGCAACAGGCTCAGAACACTGTGCCTCCTAGGCAAGAGACTACTACTGAAGCTTCAGTCCTCCAAACTCCACAAAAGGAGGACATAAGTAGGAAAAGGGACAAAGAGACTCCCCTCACATCATCCATAGATCAGGGAGGAAAAAGTCATAGAATGAATCCCTTCTCTGAGGAGGAAATGCAAATAGGGCAGTCTCTGGGCATGGGCCCACCTAGTAGAGAAGCATCTGCTAGCTCCTTCCAGCAGGGACAAGACAGAACAATAGGAGGAGAAGTCAGCTCCTCAAGCCACCAAAGAGAAGCTGAAGGAGGAATCAAACAGCAGTTTATTGACATTAAAAGGAAAAATGAGCCACTTAAAATACAGCTCTACAATCATCTGCTGAAAATGGCTCCTACCAACCAGCAAAGACTGATGTCTGCCTATGATGTACAGGAGGGAAAAATGATCATGAGTCATTTTATGCCAGCTGTAGCACAGCCCCAGTCCCCTGCAGATTATATAAGGACCAATCTTGAGGTCCTTGCCAAGGACATCCACCCAATGGACAAAATTGAATTGCACAAACAAACGGGTGAGATGGTGTATGCCTCCTTGGCAGACAAAACACTGGATAACTACAGGCTAGAAAATAGCCTAAATAACACCACTGCCCAACTTGAATTGGAAAGGGCATCCTCTCAAGCAAAGGATAATAGAATCAGGGCCTTAGAAGATATAATTATAGAACTTGGGCATGATCCCAAGGATATTAAGGCTGTGCAAGCATTGTTGAAATTGAGGGATGCAGACATGGCAGCCCTTAGAAAGATGATCAAAGTCCCAGCAACAATTCACCCACAAACTGAAGAAGTTGCTCAGCTAAGGCATGATCAAGATGCCACTGCTTTGCTGGTGTCCTTATACAAACAGCTAATCCAGACCCAAGAGAACTGGGAGAGTCAGAGCTGCCCAGGAAGCATTGCAGCAAAAGGAAGGAGGTCAAACCTCTCAGCCTCCTCCTGAAATAATCAATCTTGAGGAAGCTCCTCAAACCACTGCTCCTCCAACTCAACAAACAGAACAGGCAGCACCATCCACCTCAGCACCAGTGCCAACAACAGACCAGGCTTCAAGCCTGGACATGCAGAAACTAAGGAATGAAATCCAAGCCTTGGAAGCCCAAATGTCAGAGTTAAAAGAGGCCAGGGAAAATTTGGCCAAGTTGAATGAGAGATATGACAAATCCAAGCAGACTGTAGCAGAAAAGGGCAGGGAAATAAAGGCCCTTAAAGACAGGATTAAGGAGCTGGAGAAGGAGCTCACATTAGATAAAGTGACAACTGAGCTCAAGACAGTGCTATGGGCAAATATTGGCCAGTCCATCACTGACCAATGGCAATATATTGAGACAATCCATGAGTAGATTGAGCTCATAGCAAAAGCACAGAGAGAAATCCAGAGATCAAGGGCATCTCTAGGCAATATGCCTGAGGTTGCCAACAGAATGATCAATGTGCTTAACAACAGAACAAGTGCTCAGTTAGCTACTATGGGAATCTCCAACAGAACTGAGAACATCCAGCTAATAAAGAGGGTCCTAACACTGAGAAGCCTAGTGCAGACACTAGAGAGAAGGACCCAAGATATGCAGATCGAGGTTAATAGATTCACGGAAAAATTTGTGGCATTGCAGAACAGAGGTCTTCCAAGCTTACTGAATAGCGTAGGAAGACTACTTTCCCATGAAAACTATGCCAAGAGGGTGAACACCTTTGCCACAAATCAGATCACAGAGAAGGCCAACACCTCAGAGGAAACAGGGCCAGCGACAGGGCAAAGTCTCTACAACAGAGTAGAGAACTTATTTTTTATCATGGATGAGATCAAACATATTTTGAAGCGCCTCCCAATTTCTATAAATACACAGAGGCAGATGAGACTTTGGATGCAATTCTCAGACATCAATTGCCCACACAGGAATGGTGGACTAAGGCAATACAAATGATATTATAAACCAGAGCCTGTAAATCAAGTTTTGTTATTTATTATTCGAATTTACAAATTGTCATGCACAGGAAAACTTGGAAAGATCAGCATGCATGAAAAGGGAAGGGCTGAGCCAACTCAGCAGAACCATTTGGCCAACAAAGCACAATTGACAACTAACAGGTAGCAGGGCCGAAAGTTATAGCACGACATGCCATAAAGACGCATTTTTCAGAGTTAAAGCAGAATGGTCAGACCGACTCAGTGGCCTCTAAAGGCCAAAATATCTTCTGACAGACATAAAGAGCTTTTATATTGTATTAAAAGCAGTAATAAGTTCTTATCTACTGTTCTATACAAAGTTGGTGAAAACATTCATTTCTCAGATGACTCAACGCCTTAGATATTTTGTATAATCGTTTGTATATATTCCCCCTCGCATAAGCTTGCAGGGGTTGTTGTTGATTACTCTTCAAGAGTTATTTTTGCTGTAAATTTTCAGAGTTTAATACAAAGGCCGATGGAATTTCCAAAGTCTGTGTTGTCTGAGGGATTGTGATGCGATTTGCTGAGTGCTACAGGATTCCTGCATGTTGTCATGGCTCAATAAGTTTCCTTTAAACTTTCGTTATGTTTCTTTCTGTTATTTTCTCATAACTCATCCATGTTCTAGATTTCACAATTAATAGCAAAGAAAAGGACTAATTCCAGGATTTATTCACAGAATACCCTGAATTCAATCTATGCTATTACAAATGTTTTCTTCAGTTATGGCTATAAAGGTGTGATTCTTAATTGCTGCACCTCTACACTGTATCTTTCACAGAAGTTATTGTTTAGGAATTCAAGTCTGCTCCTTTACAATACATCTCTTTCTCACAACCCAGCTTAGTGGAAAATTCTTAATTGCTTTTCACTGGTTGTACACATTTCATCACTATAATATCAAGTTTGTTTCATGAGATATTCAAAAGGCCCTGCAGTTTCAACAATCCTAATCTACCTCTCAAACAACCAGTAACCAAAGACTCCATCGCCTAATGGACTAAAATTATCTAAAGGTTTACACCTTAGGTACAGAAGACATCCCTCAACCAAAACATAAAACCAAAACCTGAACATCACAGCTAGCCTAAAATACTATCAAAACATAGACAAATTATAAAGAGAGAGCCCTCTCTGATTACAGTTTGGCTAGAAAATGTAATCCAAAGATTGGTTAGTGGTTACCCCGGCCGTATTCCCTTGGGAGTCATAGGGAACAACCTGGGTGTTAACATAATTGGCGACTCCACTGGGGACTCCTTAAAATTTTCTAATTACTGTATATCTCCTAAATCTACAGATGAAGTCTGAATACCAGCCAGGAAGCCTTCAAGACTGTTTCTGTTTTACATTAACAGGTTCAGATAAATGCTGCTTCAGTCAATCTTCATGTTAGCTTTGAGAAATATACAGCCATTCCAAAATCTTGCCTAGTCCTTACAGATATAAAAATATTCCAAAAAACATACTCAAAAAGAAGTTCAGAAGCTGGCTCCTAAAAGGGAAACCAGACACACTAGGTCAAACCCTGACCCAAATCCACCAGCAGTTTTTGAAAATCCAAATACAATCCCCAAAGTAATTAGGAAACAGCAAAGGCAGGAAAATCCTAGTGATTTGAGTCCTGAGACAGCTCACCCTGAACCAGTTCCAACTCCTATCAAGGTTCTATTTCGGTCTACTCCTGTTTCCCCCAGTTCACCATCTACATCTCAAAGCCCTCCTTTTACATCTTCACCCACTGCACATATCCCCTTGAAAAACACTCTAGGTGCTGCTACACCTGTTACCCCTGTGGTACACAGTGTTCCTATTATCCCAGTTGCTCCTGTAAATCCCCCTAACCTTGTGAATATGGCTAACAGATATGCACCCTTGCAGTTACCAGCTAATGCTGCAGCTTTACCCCAAGACTACCAAACTAAAATTGCATATTTTGACTCCACTGGCCCTTTTACAGCTATTCAGCATGCCAAAAGGATGCAAGACCATTTTGAGACCTATGAAATAGATGATGACAGTGTGAGAATGAGGATGTTTGTTCAAAGTCTGACTGGGGATGTAAGAACTTGGTTTAGATCCATGAATGCAAATACCATCACAACTCCTGATGAGCTTTATCAAGCCTTTACTAACAGATGGGAGAAAAAGAAAGATCCTCTGCACATACTTGGTGAATATGACACTATCAAAAGAGGTCCCCAAGAGACTGTTTTGGAGTATTGTGCAAGATTTAACAATGTATATAACGCAATCCCACAAAATTTAAGACCTCCTCCTGATTTGGCCTTATACAAATTTCCTGATGGTTTTGACCCTGACATGGCCTATCAGTTGAAGGAGAGAGCTCCTGAAACCCTTGCAGATGTCCAAAAGGTTGTTGTCACAGTGGAAGCTAACCTAATTGCCAAAAGAAATAGAGCAAGGTTGGAAAAGAGAACCACCTTCAAAGAAGAACCCTCAGCCTTTGATCAAAAACTGGATGCAATACTCACTGGTATGAAGAGATTAGGTGATAGAGTGGAATCTGTTGAGAGAAAGTCATCATGGGAAGCACCGCAAAACAACCCTCCTAGGAATCCAAATTTTAGGAGAACTCAAAATCCAAACATTGGCAAGGCCAGTTCTGACCCAGACATAAGACCCCCTTTCCAAGAGAATTATGCTGAGACTTCCACAGCAAGTGAACCCAATGAAGATCCCCACATTAATTTAATGGGTTTGGATGGTGAAAGTCAAGTCTTTTTAACACAAGAAGATCATGAGAATGATGAAATCAAGCTATTCCAAACCAAATCAGGTGAGTCATTTGACTTTAAACAAGGCTATGACACAGCTGTTTATGAAGTCCATAAACAATACAAGCTAAGGAGTAGAACTGTAAATGTAACACAGCCTGAAAAGATAAAGGATAGCCAGCAGCCCAAAAGAGCCACAGTCACAGAGCCAAATGACACAAAAAAATCACTTGCAAAGGAAGTAACCATTGAAGAAATCACTGAACCACTTTCTTCAAAACAGCAGCCCATGGCTACATCATCCTTGCATCCTAACCCAAGTGTCACTCCTCAAGAGATGAGCAAGAAGGGCAAGCCTCAAGATCAAGATAAGAATCAAGAAGAAGAGTTAGTGAACAAGGAAAGAACTGTCATCCACAACCAAAAGACCCAATCTGAAAAACCCTTTGACCTAGAAACTGAAATTAGTAAATTGAAGGTAGCTATTCCTCTTTCAGAACTAGCCAAGCATGACATTTATAAACAACAAATCAAGAAGTCCCTTCAACTTACTAACAACAAAGATGATGTCAATGTGCTGGATGATACCCCAGAATTGATGTTCGGTCCAGAAGTTGATGGAAAAACAGTGGTCATAGGGATCTTACCTTTTTATGTCAGTTTACATGTTCATGATAAGATATTACACAATGCATTGTTTGACTCAGGTGCCTCTCACAACCTCATGCCAAAAGCAGTCATGGAAAGACTTAATCTAGATATTACAAGGCCATATAAGGACCTATTCTCCTTTGACTCCAGCCAAGTCAAGTGCTTAGGTCTAATAAAAGATCTGTGTGTGTCTCTTGTTCAATACCCAAATAAAACAATTCTAATGGATGTTGTAGTTGCTGATATCCCACCCAAGTATGGGATGCTGTTATCAAGGTCATGGGGGATAAACTTCAAGGTTCCCTACAACTGGACATGTCATACGCCACCATCTCTGTTTTTGGGCAACCAAAGAGACTATACAGAGAAACACTAATGAAATACATGGTCAGCAGTGAAGAAAAGCCCCAAAACTTTCCCATATATGTTGTCCATTCAGACATAGACTCATACATACTCTTCAATAATCATACAACTCCCTCAAACAATGATATTGAAACCAATACACTCATACAAGAAGATGACACTGATGAAAAAACTACTACCCAAGAAATAATGGTTAAACCATCACTAAGCAAAGCTGTTGTTCTAGAAATCAAGCTAATTCAATCAAGTGATCAGACTTTCATAGAAGACAAACGAGGTGAAAAATCAGAACTTCAACTTATGATCCCAGATCACAGAGGGGTTATTAAACCTCCCCTAGAAAGAGAGAACCTATGGTTTCTTGAATTTGATGGGTCAGTCAACAAATTAGGGGCAGGAGCTGGAGTTTGGATACATAATAAACAAAACAGTCATGCAGAAGGCCGAGCCTACAGACTAAATTTCAGATGCACTAATAACATGGCAGAATATGAAGCTCTTTTACTAGGCCTCAAACTAGTAAAATCCCTACAAGCCATAAAAGTGTCAATTCTAGGAGACTCAGACCTAGTTATCCAACAAGTAAAGGGAAATTTTGTCACCAATGACAAAAGACTGAGATCTTATAGATCTGCTGCTGCTGAACTACTGCAGTCCTTCACCGAATTTCAAATTACCAAGATTCCCAGAATCCATAACTTGCATGCCCACAGTTTAGCCACATTTGCAAGTACCTGCAAGCTACGTTTTGAGCCCCACCACTGTTTTACAGCTGATGTAAAACACAGACTTTCTGTCCCAAACAATGTCAAGGACTGGCAAGTATTTGTAGATGATGCACAAATAAACAATTTTTTGACCTTGCAACAAGAATTTGCAGGACTAAATATTGACACTGAAAGAGCAAGTCAATCACAAATACCTGAAAGAGCAAGTCAATCACAAATACATTTGAACAGAATAACCACCCAATATCACCCAGGACAGCAAAACAAATGCTACACCCAACCATTTTCAACAAAGAAAACATACAAGAAATTCAACAAAACAGTTATGAAGAAGTGCTGGTTACAGAGGCTGAAATCATAGAGCTGAAAGACAATTTTCTTCCAACAGGCCTAACTCCATTAGAAGACATCTTTGACTCAAATGACATCCCTAGAAAACCAAAGATGCAGCCCCTTAATGCTGCCATTGAGGAATGCAACATTGGAACCATTGAGAAACCAAAGATAATCAAATTGTCTGCATCCTTACCTCCTGATCAAAAGCCCAAATACATTGACCTTTTCAAAGAGTTTCAGGACGTATTTGCATGGGGCTATGAGGATCTAAAATCCTATGATACCTCTGTTATCTAGCACACTATCCCTCTCAAGTCTAATCAAAAGCCATTCAAATAGAAATTGAGAAGAATTAATCCCATACTTCTCCCCTCAATTGAAAAGGAGCTACAAAAAATGTTTAAAGCTGGTATCATAGCACCAATCAGGTTTTCTGATTGGATTTCAAATTTGGTACCCACAAGAAAGAAAACTGGTGAAATAAGGCTTTGTGTTGATCTTAGAAACTTAAATCAAGTGTCCCTCAAGGACAATTATCCCTTGCCCAAGATGGATCACATTCTCCAAAGAGTGGTAGGGGCCTCAAGGATTTCATTACTTGATGGATTCTCAGGCTTTAATCAGATCCTAGTACACCCTGATGATCAAGACAAAACTGCATTCACAACCCCATGGGGAACTTTCAAATATGTAAAAATGCCTTTTGGATTGAAGAATGCAGGGGCAACTTTTCAAAGAGCAATGGATATTGCTTTTGCCAAAGAGATTCATGACTTCCTTGTCATTTATTTGGATGATCTCACACCTTTCTCAAAATCAGACCAAGAACATTTGAAACATTTGAGACAGATCTTCCTAACATGTAGAAAATATGGAATCTCCTTGAATCCCAAGAAATCCTTATTTGGTTTGGAGGAAGGTAAGCTATTGGGACATATCATTTCAAAGGATGGCATTAGAATTGACCCAGATAGGATACAAGCTATCTTACAAATGCCCCACCCAAGAAATATCAAAGAATTGCAAGCATTCTTGGGAAAAATCAATTTCTTGAGAAGGTTTATCCCAAACTTAGCAGAACTAATCAGATTACTAAATAACATGCTAAAGAAGGATTCAAAAGTGAAATGGACTGTTGAAGCAAATCAAGCCTTTGAAGGTATAAAATTGGCCCTTACCCAAACTCCAGTCCTAACAAATCCTCAATTTGATAAAGAATTCATCATTTTCTCTTTTGCCTCTCAGCATACCATTGCTGCTGTTTTATTACAGAAAGATGACCAGGGAAATGAAAAGCCCATTGCTTTCTTTAGCAGAGCTCTTAGAGATGCACCTCTGAAATACCAAATCATGGAAAAACAAGCTTATGCTTTGGTCAAGGCCATTAAGGACTTTAGGATTTACATCCTTTATTCCCATGTCATAGCTTATGTGCCAAGTCCTATTGTAAAAGACATACTCACTCAAGAAAACTTAGAGGGTAGAAGAGGAAAATGGATTGCCAACATCTTGGAATTTGACATTGAAATAAAACCTACAAAGCTGATAAAAGGGCAAGGCTTGGCCAAATTAATGACAGAATCAAACTTCCAAGCCTTAGACATAAACCAACTGGACAATGAACCGGAGCTGGCGACTCCAAAGATCAATGTAGCCTTTGAACAATCCCCTTGGTACTCTGATATATGTTATGTGTTACAAAACCTGTGTGCTCCCCCAGGATTGTCCAGAACTAAATGTAGGTTCTTAAAAATGAAAGCCTCAAGATTTTGTGTTATGGATGGAAATTTGCTTTGGAAAAACCATGAAGGGATATTGCTAAACTGCTTAATTGAGAATGAGACTAACAATATCATGAAAGAATTTCATGCAGGTGACTGTGGTGGACACTTGTACTGGAAGTCCACTGTGGACAAAATACTAAGGGCTGGTTACTATTGGCCCACTGTTTTCTCTGATCTTAAAAAATTTACCACATCATGTCATAAATGTCAAGTGTTTGAGGGAAAGAGAAAGTTACTACCACTTCCCTTGAGGCCTATTGCCACAGAGAGGCCTTTTCAACAATGGGGCTTGGATTTCATTGGGGAAATTCATCCCTCATCCTCAGGCCAACATAGATGGATTTTAACAGCTACAGACTACTTCACTAAGTGGATTGAAGCTGTTCCATGTAGACAAGCAAATGATTCAACAATCATTCAGTTTTTGGAGAATAACATATTGGCTAGATTTGGTTGTCCTGACAAAATAATAACAGACAATGCTGCTTTCAGATCTAAGAAGATGGTGAATTTCTGCCACAAATTTCACATTACCTTGGGCCATTCTACTGCATACTATCCCCAAGGAAATGGCCTTGCTGAATCATCAAATAAAAGCCTGGTAAACATCATAAAGAAGGTGCTAGAAGAAAATAAAAAGAATTGGCATAAGAAGCTTGTAAATGCCTTATGGGCAGATAGACTAACAACCAAGAGATCAATTGGGACCAGCCCATATGAGTTAGTCTATGGATTAGAAGCTAAATTCCCTTCATCACTAGGGATTCATGTCATGAAACTTCTTCAAGAAAGTCAAGCTGAACCAAATGATATGCAGAGAAGGATAAATCAAATAATATGTCTGCAACAAACTAGAGATCAAGTTTACAGCAGAGTTCAAGTTTTACAAGAAAAATTAAAGAAAGCTTTTGACAGAAGGACTAAGGCAGAAGATTTCAATATTGGAGACAAAGTCCTCAAGTGGGACTCAAGAAGAGAGGATAAGGGAAAACATGGAAAATTTGATTCCCTTTGGACAGGACCATTAGCTGTTCAAGCAGTGCAAGGAAACAATACTTATTTCCTCAAAAGTCTTGATGAAACTGATTCGAATGAATGTCCTGTGAATGGCAGGATGCTGAAGCACTATTTTGACTATCATCCATGAGTGCAGCCTGAGTTTCCCTTGTACATATTTAGGTGTATATATTACTTTCTGTTGATATGTAAAAATGCAGATTTTCAAGTTTTATAAGGTATCAGCAAAAGGCAAATAAGTTCAGAGATTTACCAAGATAGGAAGAGCACAATTTTGGCATTTCAAAGCAGCATACTTCAAGTTTTGGTAAAAGTAGTCAAGGGCTAAGGCATTCTGACCTGCTGTTCTTGGTCTTTCAAATGAAAAACCATCCCCATGTGGAGCCACTGTTAGCTACCTATATCAATAGGTTTCATATTTCATGATTGGCAAAGAAAGGTCCAAATATGCTCTACTTTGGTGATGCAAAGATCCCATATTTCCTAGAGAAAATCATGTATGTACATAGTACTTTGTTGACTCATTTTTGTGGGTGATCTAAAAGCCTAATCTGGATCATGCCATGTTTCAATTTTCTGTTGTAGAATAGAGAAAGAAGTCTGTCCAAACTGTGTAATCTTGGCAGACCAGTAGCTTAGGTAGAGAATTAAGGGTCCCAACTGCTTAATCTGGGACCTTGGAAGCAATAAGGGTAGTTCTAGATAGAAAATCAAAAGAAAAAGCCAAGAGAAAAGAAAAGGCATATGAGGGTCTGCAAGTCTAAGTGCACCCTCCATGAAGAAATGAAAAATGCTAGGCAAATAGATGGGTAGGCAGATGGGGTTGCAGAAGTGTCATTCCTTACAATTGAATGTGGGCTAAACTATTCACAAAGGAAAATCAATGGTTTGAGAAGGTCCTCTTCTCCATCATATTGCAGCAAAGTAAAGGAGCATGTCTAACTTCCCAGTTTCCCCTTTCACTCCCATTCCTAACATCCCCTCATCAGTTGAGATTTATGAAGAATTGGTGGTATGGTGGTTCTTATTCCTTTAAAAGCCACATTTCTTGTCTAAAATTCTTTTCATTTTGATCTACTCCCTAAGCTAAGTGATTCCCAATAAACTTAGTGATTTCACTCCTCATTCACCTTTTCCATCCATATTAACCCCTAACTTCTATTATCTAAATCCCCTATGTTACCCTTTCCCTACTATTTAACACTATGGTGTATAAACCCCAAGCATGGTATAAATATCCCTCCCCTTGGCATTATAGCCATATGTTCACAGTCAGGGATTAAATGGCACCAGGCCAGTTTAAGAACCCTAAGCCCTACCCTTTCCCCCTTCAAGAAATCATTTGACCCATTTAAACCCCTTATATGCTAAATAAAACCTTATATAAAATATATAAACACTAACTATGCTTCGTTTGCGAATAACCACCAAAAACCCACTTTTTCATTTTATCCAAAGTTCTGGCGCTATGCGCATTTTTGCAAAAAACATTGGAAAAACCATAAAATCCGCCATATTCCAAAGTTTTCCGCCGGCGCAAATCCAAAAAGAAATATTATTTTATTCCGCCCTCCGCCCGTATCGTTCGGTCATCTCAGCGTCCCGTCGACCGTCGGATCAGGCCCCTTTGATCTGACGGCCCTCGTGCATATCGAACCGGCCCCGACGTACGAGATTTACCTTCCGATATCTGTCAGAGGGTGACGTCAGGCCTCTGCCATGCGCCACCCCCACAGCGTATCGGAGGTACATCTGACATTCCTGCCTCCGTAACAAAAGCGGTGCGATATGAAACCGCTAACCACTTCCGGTTTCGGTTGATCCACCCTGCCAGCGTCGCCGCCAGCGTCACCGCCGTGTCAGCGCCCCGTACCCGATTTGACCCACCTGTCTGCCACTTCACCATCCCCGTGAACCCCTTGTATGCCGCCATGTCACCCGATGACGTCATGCTGACGTCATCCGACCTTGACCCCACCTGATGACGTCATGCTGACGTCATCCCAAAAAGGCGCCAAAGTCCTAAAAAACCATATTTTGGCCGAAATGTCGCGTTTTTTACACTTTCTGCAAAAACGCTGTTGTAACCTCTGCATGTATTTTTTACGTCCGAGCCTCCGCCAACCTGCTGAATCAACCTGGAGACCGCTGGCGCGCCAATTCACCTACACTCTTGACCATTGCTGACTGTATATCAGGTATTTACTCATGCAAATCCTTTCTGCGCCCGATTCTGTCTGTAAATTGCCAAAATAGCTTAAAACACTGAAAAAACATAAAATTCACCGGCAAATCCCTCGTGCCCGGTCCCCATTTGCACCTAGAACGTCGAAATTCACCAGCTAAGCCTCGTTTACCTGCAATTTTGATGTAAACTGCATTTTGTTCGCGCAATCGCGAACTAGTAACCCAAACCATACCAATTTGCTGTAAAAGAGGGAGTAAGGCTAGACATTTGCCTTAGTTGTGTTCAAAGCAGTATTTCAATTGCTGCAGCTCACCTTTTGTCCTCTATACCCAAGTAATTCACCTTCCTGTTCAAAGAAAACTCCTTAGTGTTGTTCTGCACAGTAACACTAGTCCATAAACCACAGAAATCCTTAAAGCATCCATGGATTCACTAGTAGCCCCGGTGGCATTGAACGTTGCTCCATTAAATGCCCCTCAGAGACAATTGGAGTGGCAGCCTCTGGCAGACCTGGACTATCAAATTTCAGAGGAAATGTTGATGAGGACCAAGTTCCACATCCACCTGCTAAATGAATTAAAAGCTAAACATGAGAGTGGGACAGATGTGCTGGGCATATGGGACCCTTTTCTCCCTATATTCAAGCTTCCTCAGGTCAATCAGTTCCCTGATTTGATCCACCTATGTGCTGAAAACTATGACCCTACTCAGAGGGCAGTGCTTGACCCTTTAGGCTCAGCTGTGTTCTATATCACCCCAGAAGCTATCAGAGAGATGCTCTGCTTCAGGACTGAGAAGAAACTGGTCCCTCTATCACTCATAGACTTGATAAATCAAGGAGCCAGATTGACAGATGCTCAGGTCACCAAATTAAATCAGCTGTACATTGACTCTGACTCTGTGAAGTATCCTCCTATCAATCAAGTATACCTCAACCAATTGGGCAGAGATCTTGCAGACATGATTAGTCCCACTTTGGGCTACAATTCAATTGAGTTTGTTGATGAAACAGTGCTGGTAATGATGCTTATGTTTGCCCCTGGCAAGTCTCCTATCTGCTATGACTATGCCACCTATATATCAGACAAAATACACGAGCAATTGATGAACCTGGCAAGAGAAAGGGTGTTCAGATACACCTCCTACATCTACCATTTGATTTTGTATTATCAACACGAGAGATTTCATTTTGCTATGAAAAGAGTGGATGCCCAAGGCAATCCAAGGTCAGTGGTCTATTGGTCCTCTGCCTTCCACTACAGATCTCACTCTCCATACACTTACTGTGAGTTCATAGATCTCTTCATCCACCCAGCCATGTCTATGTTGATGAGCTCACCTCCTCCAAGGCTCACTGATGACATGCAAAGGATCCTTCAGTTATCCAAATCATACAACATTGGGACTGGTACTTCTACCAGAACCACACAGTCATCAGGATCTATGGGTGTGAACTGCCTTCCTACAGATTGCCCAAGTATGTGTCCCATGAGATTATTTGCCCTGGAATATTTCAGGCAATTTGGGAATGCCGATGTGTTGCACTTTTCAGGCAGAGGCAAGAAAGCACAACTAAAGGTCAGGAACCAACTTGGCCACTTTATCTACAACAAAAGGAAGAAGGTTGGAAGGAGGCGGATAACATGTTAGAATCCCTTGGCCTGCAAACCAGTTTCCTGTGGAAACCATATGACCCCAGTCACTTCATAAGTCTAAGAAGGGTCAAGTATAGACGTCCGGTTATGATCATGTAAGGATTCCTCACATAGAAAAATATGCTAATCAAGTAAAATGGAGAAGAGGAACCCTAGAGGAGCCTGTTACACAAGAAGAGTTGAATCAAAGAGCAGTGAGAATCTGAAGAAGATGGCTGACCTTGAACTTTGTTCATAGGTACCCACTCTTCCAAGCACACAAGTGGAGCAGTTGCCTCGTCCTCAACTGCAAATCAGCAAGCAGCCAAAGCTAGTGAGCAAACCTCTAGCAAAGGCAAGGAAAAAGTGATGGAAACAGAACAGCCACCTCATGAGGAGGTGCATAGCAACAACAGCAGGTAGAGAGCAGCCACAACAGCAGGCACAACAACAACAAGAGGGGCAGCATGACAAAGAGGAGCCATTACAGCAAGAAAGGGCAGCTGAGGCCCCAATTTTCACTAAGCAACAGGCTCAGAACACTGTGCCTCCTAGGCAAGAGACTACTACTGAAGCTTCAGTCCTCCAAACTCCAAAAAAAGGACATAAGTAGGAAAAAGGACAGAGAGACTCCCCTCACATCATCCATAGATCAGGGAGGAAAAAGGCATAGAATGAATCCCTTCTCTGAGGAGGAAATGCCAATAGGGCAGTCTCTGGGCATGGGCCCACCTAGTAGAGAAGCATCTGCTAGCTCCTTCCAGCAGGGACAAGACAGAACAATAGGAGGAGAAGTCAGCTCCTCAAGCCACCAAAGAGAAGCTGAAGGAGGAATCAAACAGCAGTTTATTGACATTAAAAGGAAAAATGAGCCACTTAAAATACAGCTCTACAATCATTGCTGAAAATGGCTCCTACCAACCAGCAAAGACTGATGTCTGCCTATGATGTACAGGAGGGAAAAATGATCATGAGTCATTTTATGCCAGCTGTAGCACAGCCCCAGTCCCCTGCAGATTATATAAGGACCAATCTTGAGGTCCTTGCCAAGGACATCCACCCAATGGACAAAATTGAATTGCACAAACAAACGGGTGAGATGGTGTATGCCTCCTTGGCAGACAAAACACTGGATAACTACAGGCTAGAAAATAGCATAAATAACACCACTGCCCAGCTTGAATTGGAAAGGGCATCCTCTCAAGCAAAGGATAATAGAATCAGGGCCTTAGAAGATATAATTATAGAACTTGGGCATGATCCCAAGGATATTAAGGCTGTGCAAGCATTGTTGAAATTGAGGGATGCAGACATGGCAGCCCTTAGAAAGATGATCAAAGTCCCAGCAACAATTCACCCACAAACTGAAGAAGTTGCTCAGCTAAGGCATGATCAAGATGCCACTGCTTTGCTGGTGTCCTTATACAAACAGCTAATCCAGACCCAAGAGAAGCTGGGAGAGTCAGAGGCTGCCCAGGCAGCATTGCAGCAAAAGGAAGGAGGTCAAACCTCTCAGCCTCCTCCTGAAATAATCAATCTTGAGGAAGCTCCTCAAACCACTCAAACCACTGCTCCTCCAACTCAACAAACATAACAGGCAGCACCATCCACCTCAGCACCAGTGCCAACAACAGACCAGGCTTCAAGCCTGGACATGCAGAAACTAAGGAATGAAATCCAAGCCCTGGAAGCCCAAATGTCAGAGTTAAAAGAGGCCAGGGAAAATTTGGCCAAGTTGAATGAGAGATATGACAAATCTAAGCAGACTGTAGCAGAAAAGGGCAGGGAAATAAAGGCCCTTAAAGACAGGATTAAGGAGCTGGAAAGGAGCTCACATTAGATAAAGTGACAGCTGAGCTCAAGACAGTGCTATGGGCAAATATTGGCCAGTCCATCACTGACCAATGGCAATATATTGAGACAATCCATGAGCAGATTGAGCTCATAGCAAAAGCACAGAGAGAAATCCAGAGATCAAGGGCATCTCTAGGCAATATGCCTGAGGTTGCCAACAGAATGATCAATGTGCTTAAAACACAGAACAAGTGCTCAGTTAGCTACTATGGAATCTCCAACAGAACTGAGAACATCCAGCTAATAAAGAGGGTCCTAACACTGAGAAGCCTAGTGCAGACACTAGAAAGAAGGACCCAAGATATGCAGATCGAGGTTAATAGATTCACGGAAAAATTTGTGGCATTGCAGAACAAGGTCTTCCAAGCTTACTGAATAGCGTAGGAAGACTACTTTCCCATGAAAACTATGCCAAGAGGGTGAACACCTTTGCCACAAATCAGATCATAGAGAAGGCCAGCACCTCAGAGGAAATAGGCCAGCGACAGGGCAAAGTCTCTACAACAGAGTAGAGAACTTATTTTTTATCATGGATGAGATCAAACATCTGTTTGAAGCGCCTCCCAATTTCTATAAATACACAGAGGCAGATGAGACTTGGATGCAATTCTCAGACATCAATTGCCCACACAGGAATGTTGGACTAAGGAAATACAGATGATATATAAACCAGAGCCTGTAAATCAAGTTTTGTTATTTATTATTCGAATTTACAAATTGTCATGCACAGGAAAACTTGGAAAGATCAGCATGCATGAAAAGGGAAGGGCTGAGCCAACTCAGCAGAACCATTTGGCCAACAAAGCACAATTGACAGCTAACAGGTAGCAGGGCCAAAAGTTACAGCACGACATGCCATAAAGACGCATTTTTCAGAGTTAAAGCAGAACGGTCAGACCGACTCAGTGGCCTCTAAAGGCCAAAATATCTTCTGACAGACATAAAGAGCATTTATATTGTATTAAAAGCAGTAATAACTTCTTATCTACTGTTCTGTACAAAGTTGGTGAAAACATTCATTTCTCAGATGACTCAACGCCTTAGATATTTTGTATAATCGTTTGTATATATTCCCCCCTCGCATAAGCTTGCAGGGGTTGTTGTTGATTACTCTTCAAGAGTTCTTTTTGCTGTAAATTTTCAGAGTTTAATACAAAGGCCGATGGAATTTCCAAAGTCTGTGTTGTCTGAGGGATTGTGATGCGATTTGCTGAGTGCTACAGGATTCCTGCATGTTGTCATGGCTCAATAAGTTTCCTTTAAACTTTCGTTATGTTTCTTTCTGTTATTTTCTCATAACTCATCCATGTTCTAGATTTCACAATTAATAGCAGAGAAAAGGACTAATTCCAGGATTTATTCACAGAATACCCTGAATTCAATCTATGCTATTACAAATGTTTTCTTTAGTTATGGCTATAAAGTTGTGATTCTTAATTGCTGCACCTCTACACTGTATCTTTCACAGAAGTTATTGTTTAGGAATTCAAGTCTGCTCCTTTACAATACATCTCTTTCTCACAACCCAACTTAGTGGAAAATTCTTAATTGCTTTTCACTGGTTGTACACATTTCATCACTATAATATCAAGTTTGTTTCATGAGATATTCAAAAGGCCCTACAGTTTCAGCAATCCTAATCTACCTCTCAAACAACCAGTAACCAAAGACTCCATCGCCCAATGGACTAAAATTATCTAAAGGTTTACACCTTAGGTACAGAAGACATCCCTCAACCAAAACATAAAACCAAAACCTGAACATCACAGCTAGCCTAAAATACTATCAAAACAGAGACAAATCATAAAGAGAGAGCCCTCTCTGATTACAGTTTGGCTAGAAACTGTAATCCAAAGATTGGTTAGTGGTTACCCCGGCCGTATTCCCTTGGGAGTCATAGGGAACAACCTGGGTGTTAACAAGGAGTATGAATCCATTATCAAAAACAATGTTTGGAAGTGGTCCCAAGACTAGCAGACAGTCAGTGGTGAGTTCCAGATGAATTTACAAGGTAAAGCAAGCAACAATGGGAGTCTGGAGAAACATAAGGCCATATTTGTGGCCAGAGGGTTCTCTCAGGTGGAGGGAATTAATTACGATGATACTTTTTCTCCAGTATCAAAATACTCTTTAAATTAGATCTATTCTAGCACTGTCAGTGTAGATGGGATGGAATATACATCAGATGGATTTGAATAGTATTAGCACTCCGTAGTTTTCAAGGCTGAAAAGGGAATTGTAGAGGTAACCACAAACCACTTTGAAAGTTAGGATCTAGCTCTTCCAGCTTCAGAGAGGGTTCTCTCTGTATGATTTTTAATTTTAATGTTTAGATTTTAGGCTAGGTATGAAAGGACAAGATAGATTTTTTAAAGATTTGGTTGTAAAATGGAAGAGACATTCATTTGGCATGAAGCCATAAGGTCTTTAGTAATCAATTAAAATAAACAGAGGAGCAGAAAATAGGGCGATGTAGGAAAACTCTTGGATCTCATAGAGCTATTGTGGTGTGAATGATATGAATGAGAATTAAGTTCAATTAAATATAGAGAATACACAGATGAATTCTATACTTAATATCAGAAATAAAACATTGATATTGTTTAACAAGCCAGAGCAGAGTACTGAAAGTAAATTCGACCCTTAATATTCTTGTAAACAATTTAGGAAGGAAAACATTCATGTGAAACTTGAAAGGAAACAAATTTACAAAGAGGAAGACATCACCATTTGCTTGACACAAGAATCCTGAAACCAAAATGCCTCTGTATTACTGAATTGATTACTTCAAAGAATGTATTTGATTGCTTACAATGACAGGAAAATATTTTCTTCTTTCATAATCCAACCCTTGCTGAGTCTTTTTACAAAATATTTATAGACTTTGTCTCGAACAGATTTAGACTTCAAATAAAACTTATTACAAAATAATATCTACTAGAAACATGTATATATTTCCAAAATAGAACTAAGTAATAGGAAATCTAGACCCAGTTTTGATCTTTTGTTCAGACTTTGAGGTGATCTGTTGCTGACTGTAGCTACTCTTTCTCTTCTTCTATCTGTCTGTTGCCAAAACTGTAGGATTTTTTTTATCTTTTCTCAACCATCTCTAGTAACTTATCCCATCACTTTTCACTCGAAATGGAAAATTTTACCATGTTCCTGAATCTCTCATCTACTTCTGTGTATGTCTCAAAAGTTGGTTTATTCAGAAATGGATATGAATTTCATGCTGAATAAAGAGATCATTCTATACTCCCTCCATGAAATCTTCTCCACTTATAGTTCCTCTGATTTTAGAAAATTTAGATGCATCTACAACAATATTGCATAATTTGATCTTGATATCTTTCTAATGGAATAAATTTTCCATAGAAGCTCTTAAGGTTGGGACTCTTTTTCTTGCAATACATTAAATTTCTTGTGGAATCTTTTACATGTAACTCCAATTCTTT